>CM066032.1:149351929-151851929 GCA_033557465.1 Ichthyophis bannanicus | reverse complement strand
CTCGCTCCTCCACGGCCCATCCCTTCCCGCCCATGAACAGAGCTCCTTGCACAACTCTACTATACTTGCAGGGAGCTCTGTCCATGTCAGCACGATCCGGGCATTTAGAGGACCGGAATGGCCCCCAGAGCTAAGTGGTTTAATTTAGGTCAGCAAAATAGCTGTCATATATTAAACCTCTCAGCTATTCTTTTTGTGGCTGAATATTGCTGTTATGTATTTTTATTTATTTTATTTATTTATTTAACTATTTCTTTTATACCGCCCCTTCCAGAGATCAAGGGCGGTTTACATATAACAAGTCAACAGTCATGTACACAGTTTGTATACATTTTACATAGAACATAGAACATAGAACAATAGAAATCAACTATTTACATTAAACAGTAAATATACCATTTATAGGTATTAAAGCAAACATATTAAACTTTATACAAATGAATATTTACAGTGTGTGGTGTGTGTGGTGTGTGGGGCAGGAATTGGTGTAGGTGCTGGAATTTAAATTTTTTTAAAATGTTTTTTTAACATATTTTTAAAATGCTACAGCCAGTGTTTAAAAACATGCTTACTGCTGGCTTTCAATATTGACCTGAATATGGTAGATCTTCCATGAAGACAATGAACAAACCAACCAGCAGTCTGATTAGAATCCAAAACAATATCTTATATCTGCAAAAAAAGATTGAGATTCACTTGTAAGGCAATTTTCAAAAGGATCTAAGCATCTGAAAATGATGTTAGGTGCCTAGATCCCTCAGTTAGATAAAATGGATATTCCAGGAGGTATGTGTAGTTATTTACTTCTGATAAATTTAATATGCTGCTTATCTAGTCAAAGCCTTCTCTCGGCAGTTCACAATGAATTACTACTTGAAAGGTATTAGCTAAATACAAAATAAATTAATAAATATTAATATTCAGAATATAATAAACACCACAACATAAAATAGCACTGCCCCAAGTCTCATCCTGAGATTTAATAAAACCCTGTGATACAATCCCAACCCAGGAAGATTTATTTATTTATTTATTTATTTACATTTGTATGCCGCTACTTCCAGTGATCAGCAGCGGCTTGATTACAGGCGTGAAATTGACAAATCATGACAGAAAATTTGACGAAATATAATATTGATTCGGAAGGGAAAGCACAGCACAGCACACAGGTAGGGGTCTCAAGGAGGGGTCAGATATTCACATATATACATATTCACATATATACATAACTGCATCAATGATCTGTCTAGGTGATGCCGTAATGGGATTGGAAAAGATGGGTCTTAAGCTTTTTCCTGAAGTCCTTTAGGTCGTTGATCTGGCGTATCTCATGAGGCAGGTGGTTCCAGAGCATGGGAGCCGAGTAAGTGAAAGCCCGGTTGCTTGTCCGTACGTTGACTGCTCTTATGCTGCTTGGTACGCAGAGGGTGTTCAGGTTCGTGGTCCGTCTGCTTCTGTTGAGAGGTTGTGTGGTGATGAGGCTAGAAAGGAATGAGGGGGATACTTTGTGGATGATTTTGAATGTTGTTATTAGCACTTTGTATATTATTCGTGCCGGGATGGGTAGCCAGTGTAGCTCAATCAAGACTGGTGTAATGTGATCTACTAGGCTCTACAATCTAACTCTTCCAACCTCTTCCCCCAAAACACCTAAAAAGGAAAAATTCTTTCAGATGTGTACATAAAGTGGATTTTAGAAGGAATGCCTAAGAAGAATATGGTAGACTCAATGTAAATACTCTATTATAACTAACGTCAATATGTAAGTAAAAACTCCAGTGATATATCTTATCTTCACCCTTTATGTGTAATCGCTGTTTCACAGAGAATATTAATCAAATGTAGTCTCAGACTCAGATGGCACTTTCAAACACAATCTCTGTGGAAAACAAATTGTGCCTCATTTGCATCAACGACTACTATGGTATTGCCTTTCCTCTTTTTTTCTTCTTTTTTTCTGAACAGCAAAAATATTGTGCACAAATATCACCAGAATTCCTCTACCTTGTGTCTCTTAAAATATTAAAAATTCAAGCTTATCTTAGCTCCGTTGATGTTTTTTCTTGCTCCAAACCACAACTTAATGTTCTCTCAACGCCTTCCTATGGCGCCCATATTAGCGTTTCTCTCCTTAGGGGAGGTTCATCAGGAGAATTTGCTGATGCTGCCCACGTCTTTCTTTTGTTGTAATGATATCAAAAAACGCCGCGCAAGAAGAATATGGAACATCCAGAGCAGAACATTCAAAAACTGGGGGGAGTGGCAACAGTGCCTTCTGAAATCACCTCTGTCTCCGCCCCAAAAAATGGATGTCCCAGTAATTGGTTCTGGAGATGGGCCCTGCACACAGCTAGAAAGGCTGGGTGCGTGCAAGGTTGTAGGCCATTTTACAAATGTGACATCCCTGAAAGAGTATGCCTGCAGAACTGGGTGCTTGGATAATGGTAGATGAGAAGAGGGGGCGTGTCTGTGTTATGAGAAGAGGGAGCATGTCTGTGTTATGAGAACAGCATGTCCTGCCCTGCTATTTCAGATCCTCAGATGTGAAGCAGCTGACCATTAATATGTTTGGAGTATGTATCTTCGGGCAGGTTTCTTCAGTTAGGAAATATGAACAACAGCCATGTAAGCTCTTCCTCCTAGTAGTGTTGAAGCCATGAAACAAGTACTTTTTTGCACTTTAATCGTGGTCAGGAGCAGGTTTAGGCATGGATGCTTTAACAACCAGTTCCTGATATGCATGTGTCATTCTGAAATTGCACCATAACATGCGACTCCCTTGCTCCACCCAGAGCACGCCTCCACCACGCCCCCATGCTATATCGATGCCTTTGCGTTAGAGATGTCCATATACCCAGCTTTCTAAAATAGCTCCAGGGACATCTCCCTGCTTTGTATATTTAAGTGCCTGTTTTCAGATGTCTGACTCATGAAGAGAGCTTCTAAAATACCCGCCAAAACCTTCAGCAGTCTCCTTTACATAAAACTGGCAGGCTATTCCGCTATTGTGGGACCATCCACACAGAAGCTATTAACCAGGTGCACTTCAATCTCTCAGCCCTATTTGCTGGAAGCTCCAGATGGCCCTGTGACTGATTTCAATGCAGTCCTAGACTGGTACTCTTTACCAATTTCTTAAGTTCGTTTGGACCACTGCCAAATAATGCATGATGAATAAAAGTTAAAATGTTAAACTGAATTTCTGAAAAGCACAGGTAGCCAACGGAGAATCTCCATGTGTAAGGATCCCTTCAGGAACCTAACCATACCAGCATGCTTTGAGTGCAGGACCCTTCCATGTTAGACCAAGCAGTAGGTGTGTGCTATCTTGTGGTAAAATCTCCCCTGTGGGATTCTGATCTAGGTGGGAGATGTGAGGGTTGTGTGAAAGTTGTTTTGGTTGCAGCTGTGGTCGTTAATGTGTTTTATTTATCTATTTAGCTGTGTTTATATATTGCTTATCAACCGGGTCAAAGTGGTTTCCATTAAACAACAAGTTATATATTGAATGAGTCCATAAGTTATTTAGAATACAATGGGGAGAGAATAAAGTATGAGAAGAGGATAACTTATTTACATTATATTCAATATTAGCTGACAATCATGTTGAGGTTGTATCTTTACATGAGGGAAGGTACTTTCCAGTCGATTTTGTGGTTTACTCTGTAGTGCTGAAGTGTTCTGTGAATAGGTGGGTTTTTAATTGGAGGTCAATGGTGTTTCTAATTTTGGTTGGGAGCGAGTTCCATAAGGAGGGGGGCATATAGGTCAAAGGAACATGTGCAGGCTTGGCTGTTGTGCTTTGTCCTTGCATGGGGGGATAGTTAAGTGTTGCTTGTGGTCTGTCTTGTGATTTTCACAGATTGAGGTTGTTGGATCCTTTCTTTGGCACAGTGTGGAATTTCCCTTTGGTTCTTGAACTTGGCTGTGAAGTGTATGTGCAAGACAGAGAATTTGCCCTCCCCCCCCCCCCCCCCCCCACTGCCTGAGTGTTGGAAGACAGACTGAGAGCAGCATGGGTTGCAAGCCTAAAATGAAGATTGAGGTACCATATTGGACATTGCCTGCTAGAGAAGGTAGGTTGGAATAGTTTCCTCCAGGCTGGAAAGAGAGAACAAAGGAAGATCCAAGTGAGGAGGGAAAAAGAGCTTGGTGTCTGCTAATAATGCAAGGAGCTCAAGATTGAGTTACACAACCCTGACTTCCCTACTCCTCGCAACCCTCCGGACCCCTGGACACTTCCTACTTTAGCTACCCAACCTTTATCTACCCTTACCTCCTCCCCTTCCATCCCGCCCACCCTCCCCATTTCTCTTCTTTGTCTTGTATTGCCATCTGTCCTGTTCTATCTTACCACCTCTATCTCTTGTCACTTTCCTATCAATTTTTGGCGTTCCTTTCCCCCTTTATTTTCTAGCAGTCCATTGCATTGTGCACCGCCTTAACGCTTTGGTACAGGGCGGTTTATCAAATAATTTAAATAAAGATAAATAAAGATAAAGATAAAGATGGGGTTCCTTTGCCTCTGTGGGACAGTCAATTAGCCAGCATGGGATCATAGACACAAATATCAAAGGTAATACCATCTGTATTACTCTTTTTAGTACTGTCAAGTCAGTGCTGAATCCTAGTGATACAGCTGCCTCTGGGTTTTCTTGGCAATGTATCACCAGAAGTAAATTACCAGGCTTTTTCTTCTGAGACAATGGAGAGTAAGGTGACTTGCCTAAGATCACAAGGAATGCTAGTGGCAATATAACACTTGATCTTCTGGGTAGTAGGTAATTGTGCTAACCGCTAGGCTATTCCTCCAAGTTACTAAGGGCTAAATATTTTCTATACAGAAGGACTGTAACTGGAAATAGTTTTGAGCTGCAGATAAACACAGTAAAGTAAGTTGGGGCACACCAATCAGTGTCAAAGGTTTCTTTTAACTTGTGCAACAGGGTCCTGAAGGAATTTCCCTTCCTCCAATGGAGAATCTGCTTCCATTGGACAAGAGCGAATGTTAGCTGACTGAAGGAGTGGGAGAGGACCCAGGAACTAACTTGTGAAAGGGCTCTTGAGGTATGAATTGCCCCATGACCAGAGGGACCCCACTACACAATGGGTAATAAGATCCCAACAATGACAGCCAGCAAGCAGCCAAGCCAGCACATTTTGGGCCAGTCAAAGTAAATGAATATATTTACATGGAATCCCAATAAATTACCTATTGCAGTAGTTAAAACCACCCAAAACTAGGAGCTAAAAAACAGTTAACAGATTATGCAGGCAGAGCAAATACTTCAGCTTCCAAAGCGTGTGAATGCCCAGTTGCACCACCCGCACAATGTTTCTTAAAACGCAGCTGATCAAATATCATGCTCACATTTCAAACCTCATGCTGAACTAAATACACCATATTTGATAGTCTCTCATTTATGCATCACCTGGACCCCTCATGATGCCTCACCATCAAAATGTTTGCTTGTATTGTGGTATAAACTAAACCATTCTTTTGCCTATCGAAGAACTCTCCCAACCAAAGTCCTTGCATACACCCTGCCATCACCTAATATTCTTTTCATCACCCTAACAGCAAATTGAACATCATCACCATATGGTTTAAACACCTCCCCTAGCTCAGAAAATAAGGGACAGGTGGAGCTGAAGAAACCGTTGAAAAGGAAATGTGATAGGGCAGAACCCTAAGGTGAAAAGAAAATGCATGCCGTCGAATCAATGCTAATTCCTGGCAACCCAGCCCCTGGGCTTTGTTAACAAGGTGTGACTGGAAGTAGATTGCAAGGCCTTTCTTCCACACAGTAAGTCTACAAGGTATTCCAAGGTGATGTCCTATCCAAGTACTAGCCAGGTCCAACCCTGCTTAGCTGTACTCTCATCTTAACTGAAGCGCACTCAGAAAAGCTAACTCCAGATCTGACCTGTTCATCTCTGCAAGCAAGAAATGCATTAAACTAGCCCAAAATCAATCAATAGGTGCCACTGAGTCAATGTTAACTCCTGGCGACCCAGCAGTCCCCCTGGGTTTCTTTGGCAACGCGTGACTGGAAGTAGATTGCCAGGCCTTTCTTCCAATAAACAATTAAATAACCTTAAACTATCTCCCACCTAAATATTCTATCAAACAGGGAAACAGAGACAAACACAGAATTTTTGTCGGAACGTACACCGTGAAAAAACAATTCCTCTCGAAGTATAATGTTCCTTTTTTATCTTTTTTTAGTGGAAATACCACGAAATAGGCCCTGAGAGAATAACCTCTCAATACCATATAAAACACATCAATTACTGAATTTGGAAACACTTAGCTGAATCAAAAAGTGTGAGTCCAATCTTCATCGTATCCCAACTTTGAATGTTCATTAATAATTTTGGGTATCAAACCCCAAAGTGGTTCGAGAAACCTGTACAATTTCAGCTTAACTTAGCTCTTCTCTTCGGTCCGAATTATGGCAACAACTCCGAGAATAACCATCTCAGTTGGCCAGAAACACAACGTTGAGTTACCAACTGAGATGGTTATTCTCGGAGTTGTTGCCATAATTCGGATCAAAGAGAAGAGCTAAGTTAAGCTGAAATTGTGCAGGTTTCTCGTACCACTTTGGGGTTTGATACCCAAAATTATTAATGAACATTCAAAGTTGGGATACGATGAAGATTGGACTCACACGTTTTGATTCAGCTAAGTGTTTCCCAATTCAGTAATTGATGTGTTTTATATGGTGTTGAGAGGTTATTCTCTCAGGGCCTAATTCGTGGTATTTCCACTAAAAAAAGATAAAAAAAGGAACATTACACTTCGAGAAGAATTGTTTCTTCACGGTGTACGTTCCGACAAAAATTATGCATTTGTCTCTGTAGGCCTTTCTTCCAAGGCAATAGAGGGTAAAGTGACTTACCCAAGTCCACAAGGAGTGCTAATGGAAATTGAACACTGACTTTTTATTCACCAGGCAACTCCTCGCACCACTAAGATACTCCTCCACTAAACCAGCTCAAGGGTAAGGAAAACATGCATAATTTTTAAATACATTTATATATTTCCCAATATATAGTTGGCCCTTGATGGCTTTTTGAAAACTGAGCATTCAAAATGTCTCTCAGCACTAAGAACAGTTCTTAGTAAGGAGATTAAATCATATCACTGGAAACAAAATAGCATCGGGAGTATCAAGTTTCCTGAAAGAGTGAAATAATCTGATCCACATAAATTTCCATGTGCTAGAATGTACCTCTGTGAAAGGAAAACAATTTTTATGATCTCATTAAATATGCTATTCGAGCAAAATCCTATCAAAACTATTTATCTTCCTGTAACAAGATCTGGTTTCAGGATATCTACACTGAATATTCATGAAATACATTTGCATGCATTTGTGTGCATTCCTTTATAATTAGGTGATTATCCCCAGGATGCTGAAGAAAAAGTTTGTTTTATTGTTTATTGGAATTTTTTATGTTAGTAGTTCCTTCCCCAATGCCCATTCATGCCTGCCCTCTCCATTGCTGTTTCAGAACCTTGCATGATTCCAGAATGTTGGCATATGGCTTGTTCCAACAGCTTATGTGGTCTAGTCTATCAACGAGATCTACAGTACTGGTGTCAATATCTTGGAGACAGGGTACCAATTGTAATTCTCCTATGGTCCGATCTGGACGTCCAGACCCACTAAACGGCTAGGCAGCCTGCCGGGGACAGAGCTCCCTGTATTAACAGGAGATTTGTATGTGGAGCTCTGTTTGTGGGGGGGAGGGGATGGGAGAGAGGTGGAGCGAGGGCAGGCAGTGGGTTTGGCCACGGAGATGGGGGACTAATTCCACCTCAAGGTGGAATAAGTCCCCCTGGATGTCAGGAGACCACAGTGCCAGGCGGAGACAAGAGGTGAGGGGTGTAGGGTGATCCCCACAACCCGACCTTGCCATGGGAGGCCAGATTGGGGGTCAGGCTGCAGGGAAAGGACATTGTCTCTGGCAGCTGGGGATCATGGCTCCTGCACGGGGCCACGGAGCCATGGCTGCGGCTCCATTCAGTAGCCTGGCTGTGCTAGACGAGGATCAGCAAGACATATGGCTGATCAGAATCAGGGTATGGCCTGCACATTTAAGCTGGTAGACCCAATTCTGATCCCGCAGGGGCTAGACAATTCTGATCGGCCATACAGGGGCTGGACGGCCAATACAGAATTGGCCTCTAAGCCACCCCCCCCCCCCCCAAAACAGGTCTCTACAGGACCAAACTCCCATCCTCCCCCTACTCCCGTTGGTCCTTAGAAAGGGGCTTCCTGATGAATGGGGCAGGAGCATTCCCCCTCTGCTCCTGCCCTGACTGAAAAGATTTAGAAAATGGCAGTGGTTATCCCTTGCAGTAGTCTCACAGTACAACTACTAGAGATTGACCCTTGGCGGTAGTACCACGAGACTTTCTTCTGCAGCATGGATGGACTTATTCCTGATGCAAGTGGATGTGTGGATTTGTCTGTTCTTTAAACAAAATTGAACATTTTGTTGCTCATCAGGAATCACAGGTTGATGATATCTCTGTTGTAAGTAAGAAATTTGCATGGGTGCCCCTGGGACCTACTGATGGAGTGATTAACATTTATTATCAACTGATGAGTCAGGATTTACAGCAAGTACATGATTTGAAACCACAGTTTACAAATTTGACTCATCCTAATGATTAGCCCTAAGAGGACTACAAGACACTTCTGTGATTATTAAACCTGCAAACAAAGTTGACTCCATGGATGTCATGAATACGCTACACTACAAGAGGGAGGTGTTAGAAGAGAGAATGTAGAGACTCCACTTGCAACACATTGCCTGCAACAGTGGCATACTTTTGAAGATTTACAATTTTTAGAGCTAGATTTCCCTTCATGCTCAACAAGGGGCAGTGATTTCAATCAGCTTGTCTTAGAGAAAGAATGGTGAGCATTCCAGTTGAAGACTGAGACATCTTTAGGCTTAAATAATGAACTAGAGCCATCAGGTTTTTTGAATGAAAGATCCTTTAGACTGTATTGATATATGGACATTTTTCTTGAATAGCATTATAATCTATTTTGACACCCCATTTTTTGAAGAATCTGGTTTGGTGCAACATTTTGAAGAGCATGCTCCAGTGAGAGACACCAGAGCCAGACACAAAAGCCACCTTTGAGTATGTTTCTTTGTTGAAAAAGAAAAGCTGGTAGTAGATGTTTCAGTGAGTAGTGAAATGAAACAATAATATTTTTATGTGTTTCCAGGTGCATCCTGGGATGCACCAGGCAGGGTTAGACTGCCATATAAGGCATAGTCTACCTTATATGGCAGTCTGACCTCACCTGGTGCATCCCAGAATGCACCACGCAGGGCCAGGCATGCCATTTTACAAGATGGCGGACCAGAGCGGGAGCGCATGGCAGCGCTCCTGCCTATTTTAAGGTATGTTTATGTTTATTTAAAATTTGTTATACCGCTCAATACCATGGGCACCTGAGCGGTTTACAATAATAAAATAGGCAAGTTAAAAACAAGCACTTAGCTGCAGGAAAAGGAAAAGAACGCCATCAAATTGTGAGAAAGAAGGGTGTAGAAAAGCAAGAGAGCTGAGGACAAAGATAAAATAACATAAAACGTAACAATAAACAAACACTATCAAGGGGGGGAGAGGGGGGGATATATGATATGTGGGTGATGACAATGGAAAAGAGGAGGAGAGAAAGACTAGGGAGGAGGATCAAACGCAAGGGAGAAAAGGTGAGTTTTCAACTGGGCTTTAAATGATTGATAGGAGTCTTCTGCACGGAGGGAGGGGGGGAGTGAATTCCAGAGGCTCGGGGCCAGGAAATAGAAGGCAGAGGAGCGGGTTTTTTCCAGACGGGCATGTGCAGGGGAGGGAAGGACCATACGGTTTACGTGTATGGAGAGGAGAAGACGGTGGGAGGTGTGGAAGTGTATCTGATTTGCCAGATAAAGAGGAGTGCCAGAATGAATTACTTTGTGCGCAAAGATTAAAAGTTTATATTGAACACGGAAGAAGATGGGTAACCAGTAATGTTGATAGAGAAGGGGAGTGACGTGATCGAAACGGGAAGCATGAGACAGTAAACGAATACAGGTACAGGTAGGGGTTTGGATTTTGGGACTGCTAGACCACCAGGTAATTTTAATTTTACTTTGGGTTGTGGGGTGGGGGGTACAGTGGCTGTTAAACCACCAGGTACTTACTTTCTGTCAGGGCACCTGCCCCCGACAGTGTTTTGGTGGCTTCAGGGACATTTCCTGATGCTGCAATTGTCCTGATGTCATCAAAATACTGTCAGGGGAGCCACTGGACCACCAAGGATTGTTTTTTGTCGGGTACCAGCCCCCGCCAGCATTTTAATGGCATCGGATGCTTTTCCCGATGCCTGATCATCTAAGAAGAAGATAATCTAGGAATCAGGGAAAGCACCCAGTGCCATCAAAATGACGTTGGGGGCATGTGCCAGAAGTTAATGTCTACTCAGACCCTGCAATAAAACCTTTGGCGCTATGACTGGTTGTGAAATCCTATATGCCTCTCTCTGCAGCGGCATAGCCATGATTTGCATACCAGACCAGATGATTAAAATACATTTTAATAATTTAAAGTTCAATTAAATAGATTTAAATATGTGTGGCATTAGTTGGGCGCTAGATTTTCTATCGGTGTTTATGACTGTTTTCTGCATTTAAAGGATCATAAATTTTGCTTAAACATGATGTTAGGGGCTCGTAAAGCATCAGCCCATATGACAGTCATGAACCTCACTCCTAAGCCAGAATATGTGGAGTATGATCTCAATCACTCAAATTTGCTGCTAACTCTCATCATAGTACTTGCATCATGCCAAAGAGGGCTTCCTGCTGGAGTTTCACAGGTTGCAGCATATATAGACAGCCTAACACGGTGTGCACGGAAATTGCTTTTAAATCAGGATTGTGGCTCTCAGTACAATGGGAAATATTTCTGTACCTTTCTGCCACATTTAATTGGTTTCTGACTACATAACTTGATATTTGATGATCTTTTCCATCTCCACCCAAATCACAGAATAATTGCTTGGGACTGACTCCTCTAGATCAATGTCATTCTGGTGTTCTTCTCCTTTACCACTGAGCCGAGTTTCCTTGCATCCAGTTTTCTTTTGATCAGAATGGGAATGTCCGAGATGATCATAACTTCTTAGAACATGAGATATGCCACAATGAGTCAGACCAAGAGTCCATCAAGCCCAGTATCCTGTTTCCAACAGCAGCCAATCCAGGTCACAAGTACCTGTCAGGTTCCCAGAAGGTACATAGATTCCATGCTGCTTGTCTCATGGTAAAGCAGTGGATTTCCCTGGTCCACTTTAATAATGGTTTATGGACTTTTCTTCCAGAAACTTGTCCAAATCTCTTTTAAATCCAACCACACTAACAGCTTTTACTACATCCTCTGATAACAAATTCCAGAGTTTGTTTATATGTTGAGTGAAAAAATATTTTCTCAGATTAGTCTTATACGTGCTACATTGTAGCTTCATTATGTGACTCCCTAGTCTTTCTACTTTTTGAAAGGGTAAATAACAGATCTATGTTTACCCGTTCCACTCCATTCATTATTTTGTTGTTGCTGTTAAGTGCCGTCGAGTCGGAGCCGACTCATGGCGACCCTCTGGATAGCTATCCTAAATTATGTTCGGTCTTCAGTCAGGCGGCTCATTGTTGACAGACTGGTACCTCTATCTATCTCCCCTCAGCCATCTCTTTTCTAAGTTGAAAAGAGCCCTAACCTTTTAAGCCTTTCCTCATAGGGATATCCTTCCATCCCCTTTACCATTTTTGTCACTCTTCTTTGTACCTTTTCTAATTCTGCTATATCCTTTTTAAGATAATGGTGAACAGAGTGCTTCATGCGGGGTCTCTTGCTGTCCAAGTGCTTCATGCGGGGTCTCTTGCACTATATCCTTTTTAAGATAATGGTGAACAGAGTTGCACACATGCCAGTAGTGTCTTCCAGTCACAAATTTGAATTGGTGTGGACAAGAGAGGCAGCTTTCTTGTATCTGACTCCCATCCTTTGGAACTCCTTACCTTTTGACATTTGGATGGAAAGTTCTTTTGAGAAGTTCATAAAACTTGTGAAAACTTGGCAGCTTTAAAAGCTTTGCTTTAACAACCTAGGGTCTACCACTTAGCTGGTGTAATCTATTTCTTGTTTATACCATTGCCATTGCATTTTCTGCTTGTTGACTTGGTGTAGTGTGCTTGGATTGCTGTTATATTCACCTCCCTTCCTCTTATAACTGATAATTTATGAATTTATATAGTTTATTTATTTGTTGTTGTTAAGTGCCGTTGAGTCGGAGTTGACTCATGGCGACCCTCTAGATAGCTATCCTAAATTGTGCTCGGTCTTCAGTCAGGCGGCTCATTGTTGACAGACTGGTACCCGTAGCTGCTGTTATTGTATCGATCCATCTCATTGCTGGCCTTCCTCTTTTGCGTTGACCTTCTATCTTGCCAAGCATAATGTCTTTCTCTAATGATCTCTCTCTTCGCATGATGTGTCCAAAGTATGAAAGTCGAAGTCTTGTCATCTGAGCTTCTAAAGAAAGCTTAGGTTTGATCTCCTCTAGTACCGACTGGTTTGTTCTTCGGGCAGTCCATGGTATACACAGTATTCGCCGCCAGCACCATAATTCAAAGGCATCAATTTTCTTCCTATCTGTCTTTTTCACTGTCCAGCTTTCACATCCATATGATGTTATTGAAAATACCATCGCTTGAACAAGTCAAATCTTTGTATGGAGAGAGACATCTCTGCTCTTGAGAATCTTATCTAGGTCTTTCATAGCCATTCTGCCAAGAGCAATGCGTCATCTGATTTCTTGACTGCTTGTTGCTTCTTTATTGATAGTTGATCCAAGTAGGTTAAAGTTGTTCACAATTTCAATTTCTTCTTGTTCAACGATGAACCTGTTGATTATGCCAGTTGTCATGATCTTTGTCTTCTTTACATTAAGGTGCAGGCCCATTTTGAGACTATGTTCTTTGATTGTGAGAAGCAAATGTTTCAGATCATCTTCACTTTCAGTCAGTAATGTGGTATCATCAGCATAGCGAAGGTTGTTGATGAGTCTTCCACCAATCTTCACACCTCTGTTGTCTTCATAGAATCCTGCTTCTCTGCTGATTTGTTCTCCATATAAATTAAACAGGTAGGGGGAAAATATGCAGCCTTGTCTTACACCTTTGCTTATTTTAAACCATTCTGTTTTTCCTTGTTCCGTTCGAACTGTTGCTTCTTGATCAATGTACAGATTGCGCAAGAGAATGATCAGGTGTTCTGGTATACCCATGCTTCTTAATGTGGCCCAGAGTTTCTCATGGTTTACACAGTCAAAAGCCTTGCTATAGTCGATAAAGCACAAATAGATATCCTTTTGGTATTCTTTAGTCTTTTCAAGGATCCATCTCACATCCGCAATGATGTCTCTCGTTCCTCGCCCTTTCCTGAACCCTGCTTGCACTTCAGGTAGTTCTTGTTCCAGTTATGGTTGTAGTCTCTTTTGAATAATCTTCAGTAGAATCTTGCTGGCATGTGGGATCAGAGCGATTATGTGATAATTTCCACAGTCAGTTGGATCACCTTTCTTTAGTATTGGTATAAACACAGATCTTTTCCAGTCAGTTGGCCATGATGTTGTCTTCCATATGTCTTGGCAGAGCCTTGTGAGTACGGTAACAGCTCATGAATCAGATTGCTGCAATACTTCAATGGGAATGCTATCAATGCCTGGTGCTTTGTTCTTTGCTAAGGCTTTCAATGCTGCTTCAACTTCTTCTTTTATTACCAATGGTTCCCGATCATAAGGTACAGGTTGAAACGGCTGTTGGTCCACTTGATCTTTATCATATAAAAACTCTGTATATTCCGTCCACCTTTTCTTGATCTTCTCAGCATCATTCAACATAGAACCTTGAGCATCTTGTAACATTCCAATTCGTGGCTGGAACTTTTTCTTTAACTCTCGTAGCTTTAGGAAAGCCGATCTTGTTCTTCCTCTAATAGTTTCTGCTTCTATTTCCTTGCAAGTGTCATTGTAGTACTTTTCCTTGTCCTGTCTTGCTGCACATTGGAAATCTCTGTTGAGTTCTGTGATTGTCTTTCTTTCTCCTCTGGCTTTAGTTTCTCTGCGTTTCTGGGCAATTTTCAGAGTTTCTTCCATCATCCATTTTGGCCGTTTTTGCTTTTTCACCTTTTGTAGAGACTTCTTGCTTTCTTCCAACACAACCTTCTTGATGTCATTCCATAACTCTTCCGGAGTTCTGTCATTTGTATCTAAGGCAGCAAATCGATTTTGCAGGCAGTCTTTAAATTCCAGTGGTATATTCTCAAGGTCATATTTTGCTGCATTCATGAGTGGTTTGCTCTTTTTCAACTTTAGCTTGAGTTTGCATACTAGTAGTTGGAGATCTGTACCACAGTCAGCTCCAGGTTTTGTCTTTGTTCCACAGATGTAGTCAATTTGATTTTTATACAATCCATTGGGTGAAGTCCATGTGTACAGTCGCCGCTTGTGTTGCTGGAAGAAGGTGTTTGAGATGAATAGATCATTGGTCTTGCAGAATTCTATCAATCTTTCTCCAGCTTTAGCAATTGGCACTCTCCTCTTCATTATTTAACATCTATCTATTAGGGCTGTGCATTGGAAAATGTTCCTTTTATTTGTTTTTGCTTTTGTTTTTCCTATTTCTGGGGCAGGTTTCATTTATTTAGTTTCATTTTGCTATTCTTTGTTTTTAGGGCATCCTTTTCTTTCTTAGCATATGTTATTTTCCTATAAAATGCACTATTCTTAAACAGTGCATACTATTCTACGTAGTTTGCACTTTTCTTACACGGGGACATGATTACTAAGCTGTGTTAGCTGTTAATGCACTTCAGCATGTGCTAAAAGGCCGTGCTGTTAGTGTGCACACTAAACAGACAATGCAGGATTCATTTTACCTATCTGCTTAGCATATAACAGGAAAGGAAATGGGCAGGGTAGGGGCAGAGGGTGGCTTGTCTGCACACCGTGGTTATCACGAACATTGGCAGCATGTGTCTGCCATCAGTATTGCAGTTAGTGTGGGTGCACTAAGTGCCGCCTCAGTGGATGGCATCCATGTTGTTATGGATACACATTAGGGTCTGAGTCAGGGCGGTATCTGCTGGGGCCATGCGGTACATGCCCCCACTGGGTAGCACATGACTGTTGCACGAACCATGTATTGATTTCTACCCTCAACGTGCAATACCTGCAACCTGTAGCAGAGCGTAGTAAACATGCCCCATAGTGTGTTGTATTCTTATATATATTTATTTATTTATTTAACATTTCTTCTATACCGCGCTATTATAATCAGCGCGGTGTACATCGAACAAAAACATACTACAACGCATACAGGCAACATTGAGTTTACAATGAACAGGAAATTAAACAGGGGATAACCGGGAGAACTATGTACAAGTTAACTTGATACTATATACAATACTCTAAACTCGTTTGGATATTGCATGTGCAAATTGTGCATGCATACAAAGTAGGAATAGTGTGCACTACTGACAACCATTTAAAAAATAAAATTTGGGGCTTCTTTCTATCATTCCATTTTGAAAATGATATTAAATGATGCTATGCCGTTCACCTTTCCTAGGCCATTTCAAATGATTGTGCATTCCTACTACCTGACTATTATGTGTCATTTTGAAAGATACAGGTGTGGATTGTCAATTATATGCCACTGAAAACATGCTTTTCTTCCCTGTACAAGTATACCCTAGTATTTTATGTCCCAATGTTCCACCTTACCTTACTGCTTTTTCATCTGCAAATAATCTAGCTATCAGTGTCAGTGAAATGGAAGGTCTGCTGGTTTCAAGAGTCTCTTTGCCCAATCTGCCCTCTGAGTTGCAATTTGGAGACTTCAAAATTCTTCACCTTCAGGTGTTTAATTTGAAAGCCTTTTTGACTAAGCACTTGACAATGACGCTATAAATATAAAAAGTCATAGGAGCAGTATTTTACAGACTGCAGTTGTTGCTGATGTAACCTCCATGGTCTGTGGTCCCTCACTGGGTCTGGATTCTCTGTAGTGCTAGTACCGGGACCCTCATGTTTCATCTTCCTTTACTTTGCTCAGATGTCACAAAGTTCAGCACAAGTCCAAAATCCAAAAGAAAATTCTGTTTTTAATCCAAAAGCTAAAATCTCCAATCCCTTGGGTGACAATCCCATCCTTGTTTCGCTGCTGTTTTATGTAACCCCTGTGGTTTGAAGTCCCTTACAGGGAGTGGATCTAGGTGGGAGGACCAGAGATACATACTTCAGGAAAGGTAACACTGTTTTGATCAGTGCTAAACGTTCTTTGCCCAGAGGTCTTCTTCTGTCCTTGACTCCTCAATATGATTTTGCGATAGGGGTGTAATACCCCAAGCCAGTCAAAGTATAAAAGCACTTTAGTGGTACAATGGCTAAAGCCAATCAAAAACCGGAAAGTGCCCTTCGGCTCTAATGTTTATACCAATCAATTTTCCCTCCATTTTAAGGAACTCTGTCCCTCACAATACTGGAAAATCCTGAATGGCATAAACGTTTCCTCCTATAACCTGTAGAACCACTAGAGGTTTCTACACAGAGATCAAAGCCCTTACTGGGCCCTCTTGATTTTTAGTTTTATAGACTATGATATTGTCTCTTTTTGATTATTGTAATTCAACTTATTTTAGGTTGCCAGTGGCATCACATAAAGGATAATTTTAGAGCAGTCCTCCTATATGTGAAGGCCTAGGAGGTGCTATGTTGAAGCTATTTTATAAAGACACACAGACCAATGTGTCTTTTATAAAATAGTGGGGACGAAGCAGCAGAAACTGTGCCTAGACTGAAGCCACAGACATATGGGCCTGTTCGCACCTAATGCAAGTACATGCAAGCATCTATATTTTATAAATTACCCCTGTGAATCGAGATTCTACCTATGCTCTGCCCAAACCCCTGAAAATGCCTACACCCGAGTTACATAGAAGTACACATCACCCTATCATCATACATACTTTCATGCTCGTAACCATTCTTAAAAGCCCTTTTATGCACATAGAAAGGCCTTTACATATAAAAAGTTCTTTATTAAATAATCCGCTTTATGTGGTAATTTTATGAAGCTATTTTTGCACATATGTGGCACCTATCCATATGACTGGTCTCTTATAAAATACCAACCAGTGTAAAAGTACGCGCATTGGCATGAATGTGTGTATTTTCCTAGTAGACATAGCCTGGGGCCACGTCTTAGGCGGAGCGCAGGCAAAGTTCGTAAGTACACACATTGATTATGAAATACTTTAATCTCTGTGCATACTTTTCTATTTTACAGGCATTCTTTTGCACTTGCTCTCGAGCAACTATAAGTGTCTATGCCTGCATTTATGGCGTGATCTCTGCTTCTAAACACTAGCATTTTCTAATTACACATAGGTGCCCGTGTCCAAGTATCTTTATAAAATAGTGCCTAAGTAGATGCGTGGAGCCCGATTCCAAGAGGAGCACATCTGGGCCATCCGGACAGCCCCAGGCAAGATGGACCTGTTTGGATCAATTCTGGACTACGGGAACAAAACAAACCCGCTGTAGCCAGAATTGGGCCCAAGGACAGCCCGGCATGCCCGTGGACGGTCCGGTGTACCCCTACCACCTGCGGAAAAGACCTCCCCGCAGGTGCCTCCAACTCTGGCGTTTCTGGCCCCCCTATTCCCCACCGCCTGACCCACGGCTGGCCAACCGTGGCTTGGATCAAGTGGCAGAGACCCCCCCCCCCCAGCACCCGGCCCCAATTGCGCAAAAAATGCTGCTTATACCACCTTTGAGGACTCACACATGTAAATGATGTATATAAATGGCATGTAAATTTGCTTGGCTCCTTATATAATTACCCAGCTGTATTGCAATTGATGCAAAACGTTGTAGCTCATCTACTCATGGGCTATAAACACATCTTTCCAAACCTTTCTGCACTTCATTGACTACCCGTAAGTTGCAATGTGCATTCTGAATTGCTAATTTTGATATCTATGGATCTGTAATGTGCTTCCTCCATCCACCTTAGCAGAGCCTTGACTCAATGTTATTCAACATGCTCAATTCATTCCTCACAGCAGGGCCTCTTGAAGCTATCACCAGGACCCCAGATCGTCTTCCTGTGGTGACCTCATCAGTGCAGACAAAATATCCCATCCACAGAACCAAGGATACTGAGCCATAAACCAATCTCTATAAGAAAACCAGAACATGGGATGAATGGGTGGGAGGAAATTACAAGTGGAAAGGCTTGGCCCTATCTCGCTTTTCATAGGAGTTAGGCATTTCTCCAGCACATGTACTAACCACAAAAGCAGTGGAAAAAAGAACTCATGCAAATCCATGTGTGTCTTCCTCTTCAAGCATCATGAATGGGGGAAGGCGTTGCCCCTAAAGAGCTGTGCCTTGCCTCCACCTTGCCCTCCCTTTTCACAGGGTGTTAAGTATTTCTCCAGTGCATGCTAAAGCCAAAAGAAAAAATAAATCAGAAGAAGGGTTTCCCTTACAAGTCCAGATGAGGTTTTCCTCTCTAGAAAGAGGAACGGCTCTGTTTTAAGTGAGAAACTTTTGCCCTGAAACAGTAGTGCCCCGCTTCCACTGTGCCTCCTATTTCACCAAGTTAGTAGGATAATCAAGTATTTCTAAGGTCGAGCTGTCATACATAACCCTAGCATCACAGCAAACCATAAATGCTGCTTTCCTGGTTGCTGAGTGTATTAAATGGAACCTTAGTGAGCATTGCCCTATTTTGTGCTTGGTAACCTTATTGGCCGTCAGCACTGTATACATTTCCAAATGAACAAAAATACAAATACTGTATTTAATATACTAGGATTTAAATATTGTTGAAAAAGGGTATTATCTTTCAATCCCTTTCATAATTTTGTTTAGGAATCACATGGGATTAGACCCCATTATAGCTTTTGTCTGGGCAGTTCTTTGTCTGCACAGCTCTGCATAAAAACCATATGAATTGTTTCCCTTTCAAGGTCACTGACTGGGACGATGAGAGTTTTGATTTGGCAAATGCATTTGAAAAAATAAATGAGGTTAACACACACTATGTCAGATATTGCTTCCTTCCCAATGCAGAGGTCGTTCACTTCTACCCCCTAAGATGCATTACAACTTCAGAGAAGTGGCAAATATATCAATGATATACCTACTTCAGTTTTTTCATCACTGTAAAATATTATGCAGCAATTTATATTGTTTCACAGCAACTAAAAATAGCTGCAGAGCTGCCAGTCTTCTGTTAGGGTTCAATTCAGCAAATCAGAACAACACCCTCTGTCAGAATAAAATGAACAACTAAAGAAAAAGATTCTGACCTTTTATAGAAAAAGGAAAAGTTTTCTCTCCTCCTACAGCATTTTTGTTGGAGCTGCCTTGACAAAGTGGGCAGAATAAAATCTGTCCCACCGCTGTGGCTCCTCCGTTTTAATTGATTATTATTTGAAACAAGCAAAAAGATTTTGAAGCTTGTACTTAGCTTTTATCGAGCTTGTAAGAACCGCTGAAAAAGTCCAGAACTGACGACGTGTCACGTTTCGGGTCTGTAATTGTCAACCCTGCCTCAGGTCGATATGGTACGGTAGTTGCAAAGCTTCAATTTAATCCATTGAGAAAAGACTCCTTAAATATCATGGAACAGTGTCTGACATCAGTTGTGACATAAACAGCAAACCGAATGAACGAATGAAATTGGTTCTGTCGTAAAGGCCAATCAAAGAGGGGGAAACCTACTGTCAAGGGATCCTCTTAAATCGAGAGGCCAACCAAATGCAATTTGAATGATTGACAAATAAAAGCAGCCAATCAAAAGGTTTTGATGGAAATCTACCAAATACATAGTTGCAATATTCTTGAACCAAAAGAACCTGAAGATTAGTATTTAGATAATTGTATGCCAGTCTATTTGGGCATTTAAGCCCACTGGATGAACGGTATCCAAAGAAAAAATCCACTTTTGTTCCAGTTTTTGAAGTTTTTGAACCCAATCTCCTCCTCTGGGATCAATCGGTACATGATCCAATATGCGCCAGCGTAGATGTTCAAAAGTATGTCCAGTCTGAATACAATGTTCAACCATAGGTGCTGTGAGAGCTTTTGTAAGAAGACGGGATGCATGCTCACTTAAACGCACTTTTATAGATCTCATAGTGCGACCAATGTAATAAAGTGAGCAGGGACAGATTATTAAATAAACCCTGTGAGTGGATAAACAGGTTGTATGCCATCTAGAACGATACACCACTGAGGTATGAATGTCAAGCCATTCAGTGCCCGTTATTGATGTCTCACAAAAACGGCAAACTCCACAATGATAATGGCCTCCAATATTCTGTGTAAAGTCTGGACGATCCAGTGAAGAGGTGGTTTTAACAACATAGTCCCGAAGATTTGCTCTACGTGAATAGGCTATCTGTAAACGTTTTCCATGAAAACAGGCGTGTAATCCCAGAATAGGCCAAAAATAATGTAAAATTTCTGCTATTTTTGAAATGACATTGAAATAAGGGAAAACCCCCATAATTTTAAACCTCATGTTCTGAAGACGCCTGTGATGAAAAGAGTCATTCATGATGTGTAAACAGAGCCCTTTTATAGGCTGTTTTGATTAATCCATATGGATATCCCCTGTTAAGCCACCATTGTTTCAAATCAGCAGCACGTATTTGAAACTCATGTAATATTGAACAGTTACGTCTTAGATGCAGAAACTGTCCATAGGGTAGCCCCCATTTTAATGACGCTGGATGATAGCTGTCATATCTCAAAAGGGTATTACACTGCACCGGTTTTTTGTACAGTGAAGTAATAAATCCTTGAGGAGTTAATGTAATGGTAATATCCAAAAACTGAATATTAACAGCTTCTATTTGGGCTGTAAACTGAATATTCGACTTATGAGTTTTAAGTGATGATAAAAATAAATCTAACCCCAACTTTGTTCCAGTCCAGAGAAAAAAGACATTGTCTAAAAATCTCCGCCAAAAAGGAATATGGCTAAACATTGGATCAGAGTAGACATACAGCTCCTCAAATTGAGCCATATAAATAGTTGCAATTGAGGGGGCAACTGTAGCACCCATTGCTATACCAAAGACTTGTAAATAATATTGTTGTTTACAAAGAAAAAAATTATTGTTCAAGACTAGGTCAAGCAATTCCAACAGAAAGGTCCTAGGGATACGCAAAGGGAGATCCAATGGAAATTCTGTGGGACAAGAAAGCACTTCCGCCTGATCAATATTCGTGTAAAGAGCTTGTACGTCCAAAGTTACCAAATATTTATACAAACTGTAATCTGTGTATCTCATCAAGTGTGTCATGGTTGAACATTGTATTCAGACTGGACATACTTTTGAACATCTATGTTGGCGCATATTGGATCATGTACCGATTGATCCCAGAGGAGGAGATCGGATTCAAATTCTTCAAAAACTGGAACAAAAGTGGATTTTTTCTTTGGACACTGTTCACCCAGCGGGCTTAAATGCCCAAATAGACTGGCATATGATTATCTAAATACTAATCTTCAGGTTCTTTTGGTTCAAGAATATTACAACTATGTATTTTGGTAAATTTCCATCAAAACCTTTTGATTGGCTGGTTTTATTTGTCAATCATTCAAATTGCATTTGGTTGGCCTCTCGATTTAGGAGGATCCCTTGACAGTAGGTTTCCCCTCTCTGATTGGCCTTTACAACAGAACCAATTTCATTTGTTCATTCTGTTTGCTGTTTTTGTCACAATTGACGTCAGACGCAGTTCCATGATATTTAAGGAGTCTTTTCTCAATGGATTAAATTGAAGCTTTGCAACTACCATACCATATCGGCCTGAGGCAGGGTTGACCCGAAACCTGACACGTCATCATTTCTGGACTTTTTCGGCGGTTCTTACAAGCTCGATAAAAGCTAAGTATAAGCTTCAAAATCTTTTTGCTTGTTTCAAATAATAATCAATTAAAACGGAGGAGCCACAGCGGTGGGACAGATTTTATTCTGCTCACTTTGTCAAGGCAGCTCCAACAAAAATACTGTAGGAGGAGAGAAAATGTTTCCTTGTTCTATAAAAGGTCAGAATCTTTTTCTTTAGGGTTCAATTCAGGACATAGAAGAATAGACCAAAAATAATCATTCAGCAAACACCACTGTATGGTTAAAAGAAAACAGGATTCAGAGGCGCTGTGTAGTATGGGTTGTAAGACCACCTTTTGTGTTTTCGGAATTTACTGGATGTGATTTACTCTTCTTACAAATACGTATCTTTCATCCTACATATATAAAAGGCAATTGGTTTGTACGCAATGTTCATTCTCACCCAGCCAGTCTGCGTGTGTGAGGAATGCATGTAGCACATAGCACGATTTGCAGGCTGCTGCAGTAGTACCAAGTTGCCATGGAGGACCCTGAAAGACGCATAGATGATGAAGAGCCCAGGATCTACCTGGCTATCGCTACAAGAGTCTGTCATGCTAGGGAAGACTGAGGAATGAGCTGTGAATGGGGAATACTAGCAGCTTGAAGTGAGTGGTGCCGTCAGCTTGGAGACCAGGACCTGTCGACTGCAGAAGATGTCTCACTGCTGCCATCCACAGAACAGAATGGCTGTGGATGGATGATACCATGAGGAGGGCAAGCATGCTGCATGGACTGCAGGACAAAGGTGGAAGTAGGGAGGCCATTTCAGTTCATCTTTATTGATGGGCCTCTTCAGCTACTTGAATTGTAATTGACATATGACGGCTCAATATTAAAACCCCACCGTCGGCGCTTTTAAGCACCGGCTGCAGAGTTTAAAATTCAGACCGGATATTCAGCGCCCGAATCCAGATATCCTCCAGCGCAGAATATCTGGTTTCAGCAATGACCACTGTTGCTATATGGGTCGTGGCAATATTCAGCCATAATACAGATTGCGAAAACCACATAAAGTTAGGACAGTCTTTTTCATGGCCTAACTTTACGCAGAGAAGTCACTGGGATCACCCACAAACTACTCCAGCACTATTTAGAAAGTGCCTTGGAATGCACTTAGCAGTCGTGTTAGATATTTACATTCAACTTAAAAAAAGCTGAAATGAAATGCGTATACAGAAGCAGTAACTTATTTTGTGAGATTATTTATGTATAGAGAATGGCTAGGAAATTTTTCACACCCTTGTGCATTTTTCATATTCCCGTTTAAAAAATAAGGTCCCAATATTCAAAGGCATTTACACAGTTTGCAGACCTAAAATCCATGTAAATGCCGCTAAGCAGAATATTTAGCGGCACTAACATGGTTAGTGGCACTGAATATCCGCGGGTGCCGTCGCTGCACTCCCCGAGGCTAATTGGCTAGCATCGGGGCTTTCTGAGGGCAGCACCAAGCCAAAACCAGGCAGCGGCAATATTGGCAAGAAGCTAACTGGGCAGCAGTGATATTGAGCCACTGGCCAGTTATGGCTATACAGCAAAAATAAGGCGCAGCAAAAGCTGGCCTTACCTTTGCCACAGAAGCTAACAGGGGCGGGGCCGGGATAGGATTTACCGGCTCCAATGGCTAGAGCAATGTTGGATATACCTTATGCTTTAAATACAATTCAGCTCTTTGGACTCAACAGAGAGATCGATTGGATCAGTCTTATCTGATTCAGCAAATGGGGGGGATGGGGTTTTCCCTTCTCATTGGAGGTCCCTTTCAATGATAGCACGTTTCAGCCAATCACACAATAAAGGGAAGTCTCATCTTCTTCAGCCAATGGGAAGTAGGGTTTCCGCTGATGATGGGGTTTCCCTTTTCTCCATTGGGGATTCCTTTTTGATTGATAGCATGTTTCAGCCAATTACATAAGCTTTGGTCCCTAGAAGAATGCCACTATTGTAAGGTTCCAAAAACAAGATTCACCAGAAAAATACCTCAAAAAAGACTTCTATTTTTGTCGGAGCAGGCCGAAGGAGGGTCGGTATTGCAACACGACCCACACCAGATGGCAAGCTTCTTTTTATTCAATTAAGGTTCACCACCTTTAAATATGCATTTCACTTATCTTTCACTTTCCAAAATCATATTGCTGTCCACAAGTTTTCGTCGCACATGTCGCTCACAAGAAGACAGTTCCACACGACGTGCACGTTTCGGGCAACAGCCCTGTGTCAAGTGCTTTTAATCTACATTAGAATCAAGCAACTGTGCTAAAAACGCCGTCACAGCAGCTAAGGTTATTTTGATTCACTGGACTGGGTTTGTTTGTTTATCACTATTGTAAGGTTGGCATTTAATGGCAGTTGACATTGGTACGGACACTGAAAGCACTTGAAACAGGGATTTATATCCCAAAACGTGCACATCGTGTTCCTGAATGATGATTTACCAAGCTGCAGTACATTTATAAGATAAGTTTGGTTTCATAATGAATAATTTGGTGAACCTATAATGATTAAAATGAAGTTTACCGTCTGGTGTGGATGACAAACTGTTCTTTCCTCCCTCGGTACACTCCGACAAAAAATATTTAGAATTTTTCAGGGACTTTATTGGTGACTTTTTTTCAGTGATTATTTATTTTGGTCACTGGTAGCAGGGATTGTTCTTTATAGGCAGAAGCTAACAGGGCAGTGGGTGCATATCAGTGCTACCCAGTTAGCTTCTTGCCAATCCAGGCAACCTAGACATTCCATGCCGGGAACAGATATAACTCTAGCATTGAATATCTGGGTTTAAACTTCAGTGGTGGTGGCTAGCCACTGTTGCTGAATATCGGGTCCTATGTTTCCAAAATGTTTTAAAGTAGGAATTTGTTTTACTAATCTACACAACATACTCTGCACTTTCAATATGAAAGAACAATTATAGAAAGCAGCAGGTCTGCAATTTCATATTTGAGCTTCTTCAGAAATCTGGGATGAATACCATCAGGTCATAGTGATATGCAACTATTTGTCAGTTTGCTGTAATACCTCTTTCAGATTCAGTGATCTATTTCAGTTCTTCTGAAATATCACCTACAAAGGATGGTTCTAATTTGGTCTCGAGCCCAGTTTCCAGTGGCAATTCAGTAATAGAGTCAGTGGCAAGAGGTAGCAAATTCCACAACAATATTACTAGAACTCTGGGAAAATTATGTGGCACATTTTCATAAAATTGAATTATTTTTCATATTAAATATATATATAATTTTGCGTGATGAAAACAAAGTAATTTTCTAACCTTGCTTTCTATCTGTGTTTCATTGTGATTTTATTCAGTGTTTTCACTAGTTGCATCCATATTATACTGTAACTGTTACTCTGTAGTTTTTTGGGTGAGCAATTGTGATTTGAATAGGTTTCGAAGTCTGTACTGGAGGTGTAGTCTTTATCTAGTGAACTGAAAAGCTTTTGTTTAACAAGGCTCTGAGCACTTGTGCATTTACTTCCTGTGATAGCTATGCTGCTCCAGTTAAGCATTTCTGAAATATTTCTCTGTTGTGCATAGGTTTAAATTTATATATTTGGTTATCTTTCTTACTGTGTTTCATTCTAGTATATCTGCCACTTGTGTTTTTCATTCTGAATTTTCTCTTTATTTTCTCTAGCTACCTCCCTGCTACCTATGTTACATTCTCATTACTCTGTTTTCTGATTTTTCATTTTGTTTTTCTGGACCCTATTAATTCTTCTATTGATAAAGCCATAGAACCCCCCCCCCCCCAATAACCCCTTTTACCTCCCAGTTTTGCACTATTTGGTACTAAAGCTGATTTTATTTCTGCTGAATAATTCCTTCCCTCTTGGTCAAAATTTCATCTATAGCATTCCCCAGCCTCATTGCACTATTGTTCCAAAGTGCACCCTGGCCCACTGTGGCTTTCTCTCCTACCTAACCATATCATATCTCCTCAGATCTATTGTTTCTCTTCCTTATCTATTCCTATAGCTCCACATCACTTTCTCTTCTTGATGCTAACTTTCCCCAATATTCCCTTCATTCAAACAACTTCAAACCACAAATCTTTATCACTCATTCCCCACTGTTTTCACCTCCCCATCCATCTTGTCTTCTACCCTATCATCTGCTCTTGAGCTTCAACATTTTATTCTCATTCATCCATCTCCATTCTCTTTGAGAGCACCTCAGCCTCATCATCATCATGTCTCCATCTTCTCTCCCTTGTATTCTCCTTTTCCTTCTCCTTCTCCTTCTCTCATCTGGGGATATCTATCCCAATCTAAACCCCCTCTAGGCCTCTCCCATGCTCCCTGTGCAGATCCAACTGCATCCCCTCAAATCTTATTCATAGTTCTTTCCTTTCTCCCTATTTTTTCCCTTTCTTATGCTCTCTGTGAACTGTCCACTCTGCCTCCACCAAGCTTAACTACATTCAGAAACTCTTCATCTCTAATGCTCTGCATCTTATTGTTCAGACTGAGACTTGGCTTCTCCATAAAGACTCTACTTCCATTGGTGCCCTCTGTTATGGAGGCTATGTTTTCTCTCATTCACTTCACCAAGTTGACTGCAATGGTAGTGTTGGATTGCTACTCTCTCCTTCATGCTGGTTTCAACCCTTTTTCCACCTCAGTCCCATGCCTTTTCTTCCTTTGATGTCCACTCCATAAACCTATTTACTCCACTACCCCTCCAGGTCCACCTCTTCCTTTCTCAATGACTTTGACTTCAGGCTTTCCTTCTTTCTTAAACCATTAATGCCTTCCCTCATTCTTGGGGATTTTAATATTCATATTAACTACCCCTCTGATAATAAATGGACAAGTGGAGGTGTAGCCTAGTGGTTAGAGCAACTGCCTAGTACCTAGAAAATCAAGGGTTCAATTCCCACTGGCACTCCTTGTGATCTTGGGCAAGTCACTTTACCCTCCATTGCCTTGGAAGAAAAGGCTGGCAATCTACTTCCAGTGATACATTGCCAAGAAAACCCAGAGGTAGCTGGGTCGCTATCAGTCAACACTGACTTGATGGCATAAAAAAAACCCCTCTGATTCTTAGTTCTCAAAGTTCCTTGTCTTAACATCCTCACTTCAAACTCCAGCTGTGTTCTACTGCCCCTACGTATCAACTTGGCCACTGCCTCAACCTTTCTTTTTCTTCAGCTGCTCACCCTCAAACCTTTCCACCTCATTTCCTCCCTTATTCAACCATCATCTGTTAAATTTCACTCTTAACCATCCCCTGCCGCAATCTTGTCCAATCTCCACTAACACCTTAAGGAATCTTCAGACTATTGACCCTTCAGCTCTCTCCACTGCAGTCTCATCTCCTTTCATCCACTATCGGCCCAATTCTGAGAGGCGAACAGCAAGGCCGTACGTTCTGGGAGGACATGCAGCCCCACTATCCATCCTGACCATATGCCGGAACACGATCTCTCTGCATGCACACAGCCGCAGTGCAGGGAGATCTGGACAGGAGCGGAATTGGGGTGGAGAGTGGGTGGACTGAGGATGGGACAAGCACACAGGGCCAATTCAGGTCACGGCCCTGTATGTCCGGCAGTCACCAGGAGGATGCCCAGCTTATTCTACCTCTGAGGTGGAATAAACGTTGGGCGCCCGTGTGTGTGGCCCCGGCAGCCACCCGAAGGACATGGAGTAATGGGAGGTGAGGCCTCGCCGCCCAATCCTGGCCCTGGAAGTCCCCAACTGAGGGTCGGGTGGTAGGAATACCAGTCTTTGGGGAGTCAGGCCTTCAGTGCAAGAGCGGGAGCAGGGGAGAACTGGCTGTGCAGTGTCCAGGATCTCTGCAGGGGCATGTTGGGCCGTCCTGTTGCTCGATCCTGCACCTCTGGAAGCATCTAGCTCCCATGGTGAAGAATCGGGTACAATGGAGCTCATCCTGTTTTGGGACTTCTGGACAGTCTGGATGTGCCTCTTCCTGGATCTGAATCTGTTGATGAGGCAGTCTCTTATACTCTCCTTTTCTTTGGATAATCTCACTCCTCCCATTCCATGTCCTGTGAGATGTATTGTACCTCAGCCCTAGCTGACCTCCAAAATCTACTACCTGTGCTCCTGTGCCTACTCTGCTGAGCATCTTTGGCTAAAATCCCATGCCCACACTGACTTCATACATTTCAAATTCTTGCTAACTTCTGCTATAGCACTCGCCAAGCAAGACTACTATGTCCATCTGACAATCTCTCTTGCCTCCAGCCCTTGCCATCTCTTTACCACACTCCACTCTCTCCTCAAACCAACTCCTCCTTCACTTCCTGCCAAGACCTTGGCCAACTACTTCCATTACAAAGTTCACAAAATTAGTATTGGGTTCTCCATCAGGTGACCTGCTACTACAACTTATAATTTGTATAGCACTACAAAGCATACACAGCACTGTCCATGTACATGTAAGAGACTATCTCTGTTCTACAGAGTTTATAATATAATCAAGATAGACAATATAACAACTAGGGACTAGAGTAAGTCTAAGGAAATGATATAGATACACGTAGGTTGTGAGCAGGAGAACAAGGGGATCAGGATCCAAAAGCAGCCTTGAAGAGATGGGTTTTTAGTCTGGATATGACCAGGACCAGAGATGGAGCCTGACATACTGACTTGGGCAGTTTATTCTAGGTATATGGAGCAGCAAGGTGGAATGAACAAAGCCTGGAGTTGGCAGTAGCAGAAAAGGGTACAGATAAAAGTGTTCTTCCTAAAGAGTGGAGATTCCGAGGTGAGGTGTAGGAAAAGATGAGAGAGGAAAGATAGTGAGGAACCACAGAATGAGGGCACTTATATGTCATCAGGAGAAGTTTTGAACTGGATGTGGAAATGGATAGACAGGCAATGGAGTGATTTGAGAAGAAGGGTTATGTGAGCATAGCGATACTAGAGGAAGAGTAGCTGCACAGCTGAGTTTTGAATAGATTGAAGGGGAGAGAGATGATTCAGGAGTAGATCAGTGAAGGGCAGGTTGCAATACTCAAGACAGGAGGTGACAAGAGAGTAGTGTGCTCAGAAAGTAAGGGGATGAATTTCACTGATGTTATAGAGAAAAAATGATAGGTTTTAGCTATCTGTGGATGTCTGCAGAAAAAGAGAGAAGAATCAAAGATGACCCCAAGGTTGTGAGCTGAGAAAACAGGGAGGAGTAAAGTGTTATCCACAGAAATAAAGAAAGGAGGAAGGGACAAAGTGGGTTTAGGGGAGCTTGGTTTGGCCATGTTCAGTCTCCCTGTCCCCCGATTCATTCTCAAATCCTTCCTTCAACTACTACCACTCTTTCTTCCTTTTCTAAAATAACTGAGAAGGAAACTGCACATCTTCTCTTATCCTCCAAACTCACTATCTGCTTCTCTGATCCCATTCCCAACCTTCTGTTAACCTCAGCCTCCCCCACTGTCTTGCCTTCCATCTGTCATGTCCTCAACGTATCACTTTCCCCTGCATCTGTTCCTGTTGCCTTCAAAACATATGTGGTTATTGCTTTCCACAAAAATCTTCATTGGACCCTCCCTATCCTTCCATTTATTGGCCCATCTTCCTGCTCCCTTTTTATGCAAACTATTCAAATGTACAGTTCACCACTACTATCATGATTTTCTTTCCCCTCAAGCTATTGTAGATCCACTGCAATCTGGCTTTTGCCCTCTATGTTCCACACAAATGACTCTTGTCAAGGCTCCATAATCTGTTCCTGGCCATATCCAAGGGCCTTTACTCGATCCTCATCTTTCTTGACCTATCTGCTGCTTTTGAAACTGTTGATCACCACTTTCTCGTCAATGCCCTGTTTTCACTTGGATTTAGGGGCTCTGTTCTGTCTTGCTTTTCCTCTTATCTCTTCCATTGCACTTTTAGTGTTTGCACTGATGGATCCTCCTCTGCTGCCATCCCACTTTCAGTCGGTATATTCAGAGGCTAAATTCCTCCCAAGCAGCCCCTGAAATGTGGAGGGGCCTGGGCAGGAAGGGGGCCCACACAGTGGCAGTGAAGACAAAGTGTTAAACTTACATGAAACATAGAAACATGATGACAGAAAAAGACCACATGGCCTATCTAGTCTGTCCTTCCATATCAACAACTACAACAGTCCACTTTTTATCTTTAGAGATCCTCTGTGTTGGTCCCATGCTTTTTTGAATTCAGTTACTGTCCTCATCTCTACCACCTCCACTGGGAGACTATTCCATGGATCCACTACTCTTTCCGTAAAGAAATATTTCCGCATATCACTCCTGAATCTATCTCCCTTCACCCTCATCCCATGTCCTCTCGTAGCATAACTTGCTTTCAATTGAAAGAGGCTCTCTCCCTGAACATTTATGCCACGGAGGTATTTAAACATCTCAATCATATCAACTCTATCCCGCCTTTCCTCTAAGGTGTACATATTAAGATCCTTAAGTCTGTCCTCGTATGCTTTATAATGAAGACCTCTAATCATTTTAGTAGCCACCCTCTGCACCGACTAAATCCTGTTCACATCCTTTTGAAGGTGCGGTCTCCAGAATTGCACACTATACTCCAAATTAGGTCACACCAAAGACTTATACAGAGGCATTATCACCTCCTTTTTTCTGCTAGCCATTTCTCTCCGTATGCACCCAAGCATCCTTCTAGCTTTTGCCGTCGCCTTTTCTACCTGTTTAGCTACTTTAAGATTATCAGACACAACCACGCCTAGGTCCCGCTCTTCTTTAGTGGACAAAAGTACTTCACCTCCTATACTGTATTGCTCCCTTGGATTGCTGCAGCCCAAATGCATGACCTTACATTTTTTAACATTAAATCCCAGCTGCCAAATTCTAGACCATTCTTCAAGCTTAGCTAGATCCCTCCTCATGTTATCTACACCTTCCTGGGTGTCTACTCTATTGCAGATTTTGGTATCATCTGCAAAGAGGCAAACCTTACCCGACAGCCCTTCCGCTATATCACTAACAAAGATGTTAAAAAGAATCGGACCAAGGACAGATCCCTGGGGCACACCACTGGTAACATCCTTCTCCTAAGAGTGAGCTCCATTTACTTGTACTCTTTGTCGCCTCCCACCCAACTAATTTCTAACCCAAGCAGTAACTTTAGGGTCCATCCCTAGGGTGCTCAGTTTGTTTATAAGTTGCCTGTGAGGAACAGTGTCAAAGGCTTTACTGAAATCTAAATACACCACATCTAGAGCTCTCCCTCGGTCCAACTTCCTGGTCACCCAGTCAAAGAAATCAATCAGATTTGTCTGACAAGACCTGCCTCTGGTGAATCCATGCTGCCTCGGATCCTGTAATCCGCTGGACTCCAGAAACCTCACTATTTTCTCTTTCAGCAGCGTTTCCAATAATTTACTCACCACCGAAGTTAAACTAACCGGCCTGTAGTTTTCAACCACATCCTTACTTCCGCTTTTGTGTAAAGGCACCACATGAGCCTCTCTCCATTCCTTTGGCACCACTCCCGACTCCAACGAGGCATTGAAAAGGTCAGTCAGTGGAGTTGCTAGAACATCCCCAAGTTCCCTCAGTATTCTAGGGTGTATCCCATCCGGTCCCATCGCTTTGTCTACTTTAAGTTGACCTAGTTTCTCACGAACACAGTCTTCTGAAAATTGTTCAAGATGTCCCTCGCTTCTGTTCCTATTTGTGGGTGTTTTCTGAGGTCCTGCTCCTGGTTCTTCATCTGTGAACACAGAACAAAAATATTTGTTAAGCAATTCCGCTTTATCCTTATCAGCTTCTACATATTCCCCCCCTGTACCCTTGAGTCTGACAATACCACCTTTGCCCTTCCTCTTCTCACTAATATATCTGAAAAATGTCTTATCCCCCGATTTTATTGCATTGGCTATTTCCTCCTCCTTTTGAATCTTTGCCTTCTTGACTACTTTGATAGCTTCTCTAAGTTTTTCCAAATACAGATGCCTCTCTTCCTCTCTCTGTGATCTCTTGTATTTCATGAAGGCCTCCCTCTTTTTCTTCTCTTTTTCAGCTACTTCCTTCGAAAACCATAGCGGTCTCCTTTTCCTTTTGCCTTTATTTACCATTTTAACAAAAAGGTTGGTTGCCCTTAAAATATCCCCTTTCAGTTTTGCCCACTGTTTTTCTACATCCCCCAGCTGTTCCCATCCCACTAACGACTCCCTGAGGTATTGGCCCATCTTCGCAAAGTTAGTCTTCCTAAAGTCTAAGATCCTCACCTTGGAATGGATTCTAACAGCCCTAGTCCTAATACTGAACCACACCATCTGGTGATCACTGGATGCAAAATGATCTCCCACTACAACATCAGAAACACTTTCACCATTGGTAAGCACCAAGTCCAGTATGGCCCCTTCACATGTGTGGTCTGTTACCAATTGCCTGAATAGTTCTCCCTGTAGAGAATCCAGGATCTCCTTACTTCTAGATGATACTGCAGCAGGAATGTGCCAATCAACATCTGGCATATTGAAATCTCCTATCAGTAGCACTTCCCCTTTCCTAGCAATGCTGCACATGTCTTCAATTAACTCTCTGTCCACCTCTTCCTCTTCTGAGGAAGGTCTGTATATCACACCAATGCAAATAGATTTCTCTTTCCCTCTTTCTAGTTTAACCCACAATGCCTCCTCTCTCCCTTTTAAGCTCTGTAATTCCAAAGCTTTAATAGTAGTTTTTACATATAGTGCCACTCCTCCTCTCCTTCTTCCTACCCTGTCCTTTCTGAATAAAGTATAGCCAGGTATAGTTACATCCCAGTCATGGTTTTCTGTGAACCATGTTTCTGTAACTGCCACTAAATCCAAGTCAGCCACTCCCACCAAAGCTTCAACATCAGGGATCTTATTTCCCATGCTACGGGCATTTATACACACTGCCTTCCTTATGTTACCCCTGTTACCCATTTCCATAAAGGTATTTAATGTATCACCTACCTGGGGGCTTTCACTTATCTGGGGGCTTTCTTCACCTATCCCCAACAAATCTAGTTTAAAGCCCTCTTCAGGAGATTAGCCAGTCTACTACCGAAGATGCGTTGACCTTTCTTGGACAGATGGATGCCATCTCTGCTCTGCAACCCTTGGAACAGCATCCCATGGTCTAGGAAATCAAAACGCTCTCGATGACACCATCCATGCAGCCATGCATTCATCTCCAGGATGCGAGCCTCTCTGCCTTGGCCTTTACCCTCAACAGGGAGGATTGAAGAGAACACCGCCTGTGCACCTAACTGCTTCACCCTCTATCCCAGAGCCATGAAGTCACTTTTGATACGTTCCGAGGTATACCTGCCAGTATCATTTGTTCCAACATGGATTAGCAACATTGGGTAATAGTCAGTGGGCTTGATGAGTCTTGGCAAACTCTCCGTAACATCTTGGATTTTGGCACCAGGCAGACAGCATACCTCTCTGAACATCAAGTCTGGTCGGCAGATGGACGCCTCAGTACCCCTCAGAAGAGAGTCTCCAACCACCACTACCCTTCGTTTCCTTCTGGTCACTGATTCTGCAACTTTGGGGTACTTGAACTCTGGTTCTTCCCTTTCCAGGGATGCTTTCACCTCCTCCACTTCCAGGGCTGCATAATGGTTCTTCAATTCAAGGGCTGGAGAAGTTGGATTGGTGATTTTGCAGGCCCTGGTGACTTGTGTCCAACCATCGACATTCGGTTGGCACCCATCTTCTCCTGTGCTGGAGAGCTTGGTTGCTGCAAGAAGCATCTCATCAATGTACTTCTCACTGTCTTGAATGCTCCTCAGCCTCGCCACCTCCTCTCTGAGTTCCTCCACTTGTTTCATCAGAGCTTCAGCATGCAGGCACCCTGCACATGGAACTGGTCCTTCAACTGGCATTAGGACTTCTGTCTGGACCGAGGCAGAAGCTGTAACGGGGGCAACAGCTTTAGCAATACGATTTTTCCCAGCCATTGTTCTGTTCGTGGAGCTTAGGTATCTGTTAAAGCAAAAGAGAGAGATCTACCAAGTTCCAGTCGGTTTCGCAGCTGTCCTTTCAGAGAAAAAGCAGTTAAATCTCTTTAATTATATTCAAAATGTGCTGGTCCAATTCTCTGTGATTTGTTAAAGGGGGAGGTGCCCTATAAAGCAAGACTGCTCACTAGGGGTGGGTGGGAGTCGGGGTGGGTAGGGAGGGAACTAACACCTGATTAGGTGTTAGCAGTTTCTAAACCTGAGGAGGTTACTAGAGTTCAGCAACCTATTGTGCTCAAGGAAAGTTCCCCTAAAGCACCAAAAAGAAAGTAACCTTGCTTTAAAAAATATACAAAAAACCCTTTTAAGAGCTCCCAGTCAGAGAGCTAGCAATATAATATAATAAAAACAAACAAACAAACCCTCAAATCCTTACTGTTTGTTGATCTGTAGAGCCCTGGTTAGGAAAGCCTCAACAGGGCACGGCACTGGAGCCTTTTATGCAGGCCTCAGCTGCACTCAGGAAATCAAGCCCACTAACTCCTGATTAGGTGTTAGCAGTTTCTAAACCTGAGGAGGTTACTAGAGTTCAGCAACTTATTGTGCTCAAGGAAAGTTCCCCTAAAGCACCAAAAAGAAAATAACCTTGCTTTAAAAAATATACAAAAAACCCTTTTAAGAGCTCCCAGTCAGAGAGCTAGCAATGTAATATAATAAAAACAAACAAACAAACCCTCAAATCCTTACTGTTTGTTGATCTGTAGAGCCCTGGTTAGGAAAGCCTCACTGAAAATCTTTGCCTCACTGCCTCCCACTTCCCTTTTTCTTTTGAAGTTTTCAGGCCCGGCAGCCTTCACTTCCCGCTCCAGGGCCGAAGTCTCACAAACTGTAGTTCTTCTTGGGGATCTTGGCTCCCTCTCACATCCCCTTTTCCTTTTCCCTTCCCTTGTCATTACTCCTTTTGTCTCCCCCTTCCCATCCCCTTTTTTCTCTCTTCTTTCCTTTCTCCACTCTTAGTCCATTTTCTGTCCCTTCCTGTCCTGATTCCAGCTGCCCACAAAGCCCCCGCGCTCACACACACACACACACTATCTTCCCTCACCTAGCTTCTCTTTCACGCAATCCCCCCATCAACTCTCATTTCTTCACAGTCATCCCTAAATCCTTTTTCACATATTTCCTAACTCTCCTATCCATTTCTCAACCCTTCCCATTTCTCTTTCATGTCCCTATGCTTCAGTTTCATACAACTCCCTCCTTCTCTGCCTGAAATCCATGCGGATAGGGGCAGTAGGAGAAGGAATATAGCAACAGCAAGATATCAGACATTACCTTTGTCATACTCTGCCACCCAGGACTGACCACAGCTTTGAACCACACAGTTCAAAGCACTTGCTGGCCCTGGGCAGCAGGGAAAACAGACATGTCTCTAGGCGCATCAGTCACTCTATAGTTTCTCTTACTGCCACCAGCTCAGTATAGAAGGTAGGAAATTAGCCAGGAAGAGAGAAGGGGATTGCACATGCTCTTGGACAGCTTCTGCCCTCACAATCCTACTTGGCCCCTTGGTCTCGTGTGCTGATTTCACCCAGACTGGCAAGTTGCATGGGAAGAGCGGAGTTGATATATCTTCCTGCAGCGTTATAAGTAACTTTTATACAAGATCCTGCGGAAATACCACAGTTTCCTGTGAAAAAGAACATAAGGAGGAAACAGTAGAACATATCAATATTCTGAATCGCCCCTCAGTCATCCTTTAAAGTAACCTCACCATCTGGTAGTACCATTAGGGAACCGGCAGCCTTATGGGAATCCCAAGGCTGTACCAGTTTTGGGATAGAAAATGAAAAGGAATCCTGCAACTCCTGACCAGAGGAAGAACTCCCAAGAAATGTAGAAGACAGCAGAGGCACACACTCATAGGAGGAAACACCAACCAGTCCAGAGCAAGGTGTAAACAAGTGTATTTATTGTTTAGAATCACGAGGTGAATCTATACCCGCCAACACAACACGACCGTTTTTCGGCACTGCCTTTGTCGGGGGTTTGGCCTATACAGAAAATAAATAAATAAAAGACAATAAATAATATAAAAGATAGAAAGCAGAGGGTAGGTCTAAATGGCTAATATCCCCAATGGAAAAAGGTGAACAGTGGTGTACCACAGAGATCTGTGCTGGGTCCACTTCTTTTTCACATATTAATAAATGACCTGGAAATGGGAATAATGAGTGAGATTATCAAATTTAAAGTTAAAACCCAAGAGGATTGTGGAAAATTGTAAGAGGATCTTGATAAATTGGAAGAATGGGCATCCCAATGTCAGATGAAATTTAATGTGGACAAGTGCAAAATTCTGCACCTAGGAAAGAACAACTCAAACTATGGTTACACGATGCAAGGTCTGAGTTTGTTGGTGAGGCAGTAGCTTCCTTTAATGCTGCACTCTCCTCTGCTCTGGATGCTCTTGCTCCACCCTTACCACATCCTATGAGGTGCACTATACCCCAGGCCTGGACTTCATCCACTATCTGCTATCTATGTTACTGTGCAGGTTCAGCTGAGCGTGCCTGGCTCAAATCTCACTCCCTTGCAGACTTTCTACACTTCAAATTCATGTTTGTCTCTTTCTATTCTGCCATAGCACTTGCCAAACAAGACTATTATATCCATCTGACTAACTCTCTTGCCTCTGACCCTCTCCATCTCTTTACTATTCTCAACTCTCTCCTCAAAGTGCCTCTGCCTCTGACCCCTTCCTCCCTTTCTGCCCAAATCCTGGCTATTTCCATGATAAAATCCACAAAATTACCCCCCAATTCCCCACAAAGTCAGCTACTTCCCCTCCTTCCCCTCTTCACTCCCAACTTTCCCCTTCTACCTCTGCTACCCTTTCTTCCTTTTCTACGATCTCTGAAGAGGAAACCGCACACCTTTTTTCCTCCTCCATACTCACTACCTGTTCCTCTGATCCTTTTCCCACCTGACAGAGGTGATATGATTGAAATGTTTAAATACCTCCATGGCAAAAATGCACTCGAGGACAGTCTCTTTTTATTGAAAGTAAGCTCTGCTACGAGGGGGCATGGGATGAGGGTGAAAGGGGATAGATTCAGGGGTGATATGTGGAAATATTTCTTTATGGAAGAGTGGTGGATCCATGGAATAGTCTCCCAATGGAGATGGTAGAGATGAGGACAGTATCTGAATTCAAAGAAGCATGGGACAAACACAGAGGATCTCTAAAGGAAAAAAGGGACTGTTGTAGTGGTTGATATGGAAGGACAGACTAGATAGGCCATGTGGTCTTTTCTGTCATTATGTTTCTATGTCTCCTAAGCCCCATCTCCTCCACTGTCGTCCCTTCCATCTCTCATATTCTCAACCTATTGCTCTCCACTGCAACTGTCCCTGCAGCCTTCAAGTATGCTGTAGCTACACCTCTCCTCAAGAAACCCTCACTTGATCCTACCTGTCTTCCAACTATTGACCCATCTCCCCGCTCCCTTTTCTTTCTAAACTACTTGAAAATGCGGTTCACTGCCATTGCCTTGACCTTCTCTCCTCTCAAGCCCTCCTGGATCCATTACAATCTGCTTTCATCTTTTACATTCTACTGACGTGGCTATTGCCAAAGTCTTCAGTAATTTGCTCCTGGAAAAATCCAAGGGCCTTTACTCAATCCTCATCCTTCTTGACTTCTCTGTTGCTTTTATACAGTTGACCATAATATTCTCCTTGATACCCTGTCCTCGCTTGGTTTTAAGGACTCTGTACTATCCTGGTTCTCCTCTTATCTCTCCCATCACTCTTTCAGTGTTTGTTCTGGTGAATCCTACTCTGCTGCTATCCCACTCTCAGTTGGTGTACCTCAAGGATCTGTCTTGGGTCCACTCCTTAAGAACATAAGAATATAAGATATACCATACTGGGTAAGAACAAGGTCCATCAAGTCCAGTATCCTGTTTCCAACAGTGGCCAATCTAGGTAGCAAGTACCTAGCAGTTTCCCCAAAAGACACAGGTTCCACAATGGGTGCAAGTTAAATGCAAGGCATTGATAAGGCAGGCAAAGGGAGAATTTGAGAAGAAGCTTGCTGCGGAAACAAAAAAGCGTAATAAAAACTTTTTCAAGTACATGCCTAGCAAAAAACCTGTGAGAGAGTCAGTTGGTCCATTAGATGATAGAGGGGTTAAAGGAGCACTAAGAGGCGACAAGGCGATAGCGGAGAGACTGAATGAATTCTTTGTTTCGGTCTTTACTGAGGAAGATGTAGGCATGTTACCCATGACTGAAGTGGTATTTAAAGGTTTGGAAGAATTGAAGAAAATACTGATACATTCAGTAGATCTATTACAACTATTTGATAAACTGAAGAGTAGCAAATCACCTGGACCGGATGATATACATCCAAGGGTGTTGAAAGAACTGAAATATGAGATTGCAGACCTGCTATTAGTAATCTGTGAACTATCATTAAAATCATGTCTAATACCTGAAGATTGGAGGATGGCCAACATAACGCCAATTTTTAAAAAGGGTTCCAGGGGTGATCCGGGAAACTACAGACCGGTGAGCCTGACATCAGTACCAGGAAAAATGGTAGAAACCATCATAAAGAACAAAATTGCTGAACATGTAGATAGTCATGGCTTAATGGGAGACAGCCAACATGGCTTTAGACAAGGAAGATCTTGTCTCACTAATCTGTTATGTTTTTTTGAAGGTGTAAATAAACAGGTAGACAAAGGTGAGTCGGTAGATATAGTATATCTGGACTTTCAGAAAGCCTTTGACAAGGTCCCTCATCAAAGACTTTTGGGAAAACTAAAGAGTCATGGGATAGGAGGCAGTGTAGCATTGTGGATCAGGAGCTGGTCAAAAGATAGAAAGCAGAGGGTAGGGCTAAATGGCCAATTTTCCCAATGGAGAAAGGTGAATAGTGGTGTACCCCAGGGATCTGTGCTGGGTCCGCTGCTTTTTGACATATTCATAAATGACCTGGAAAAGGGAATAACGAGTGAGGTTATCAAATTTTCAGATGACACAAAACTATTTAAAGTTGTTAAAACCCATGAGGATTGTGGAAAATTGCAAGAGGATCTTGATAAATTGGAAGACTGGGCATCAAAATGGCAGATGAAATTTAATGTGGACAAGTGCAAAGTTATGCACCTAGGGAAGAACAACCCAAACTATGGGACACAATGCAAGGTTCCACTTTAGGAACCACCACCCAGGAAAAAGATTTAGGCGTCATTGCAGATAACATGTTAAAACCCTCCGCCCAGTGTGCAGCGGCGGCCAAGAGAGCAAATAGAATGCTAGGTATCATAAGGAAAGGAATGGAAAATAAAACAAAGGATATTATAATGCCTCTGTATCGTTCCATGGTGCGACCGCACCTTGAATATTGTGTGCACTTCTGGTCGCCATATCTTAAAAAGGATATAGCGTTATTAGAAAAGGTACAGAGAAGAGCCACCAAAATGGTAAAGGGGTTGGAAGGATACCCCTATGAAGAAGGGCTGAAAGGGTTAGAGCTCTTTAAACTGGAAAAGAGATGGCTGAGGGGAGATATGATAGAATTCTATAAATTAATGAACGGAGTGGAACGGGTAAACGCAGACTGATTGTTTACGTTATCAGAATATAGAAAGATTAGGGGACATGTAATGAAGCTACAGGGTAAACTATTTAAGACAAATAAGAGAAAATATTTTTTTCACTCAACGTGTAATCAAACTCTGTAATTTGTTACCGGAGGATGTAGTAAAGGCTGTTAGTGTAGCTGGGTTTAAAAAAGGTTTGGACAAGTTCCTGGAGAAAATATCCATAAACCATTATTAAAAAGGGACCCAGGATATCAATGTTTGACCCAATACAAGCATTGCAGAACCTGTGTCTTTTGGGGAAACTGCTAGGTACTGTGACACAGTAGCTGTCACAGAGTCCATGGAGTTAGGGGAAAGTAAGGAACTTACCTCAGAATCAGCTGGGCAGCAGACAAACTCAGCTCATGTAGAATTAGCTGAGCAGCAAACAAACCCAGCTCAGGTAGAATTAGCTGAGCAGCAGACAAACTCAGCTCATGTAGAATTAGCTGAGCAGCAAACAAACCCAGTTCATGTAGAATTAGCTGAGCAGCAGACAAACTCAGCACATGTAGAATTAGCTGAGCAGCAAACAAACTCAGCACAAGAAAAGCAGAAAGGCATTAGAGTAAAATGTCCTTGCACTAGTCCTGACGTAGCTAGAAGCAAGAAGGCTCATCAGGAACACCTGTTCTCAGAAACCCAGGCAGCATGCAAAGAGAACAAGGATAAAAGCTGCAGGGTAGAACCAGGGAAGGCTAGTAGGGGCAGCGACCTGGGAGGACTAAGCCAGCATCCAGTGAACACACATTATGCTGGAGGAAACCCACTGAGGGAAGGAAGCAGTAGGTGTGGCAGCAGAGCAGGAAACAGCCAGCACCATGCCCAGGACCCTGCTAGGATTCCTTGTGCTTGGAGAGCCCAGGAGAGAGCTGCCAGAAGCCCAGAGATAAGAGACAGAACCACAGCTAAGAGGTGGGAACCTAGCTCTGCTAAAGAAAAGGCAAGAAGTTCTGTTTGGTTTGAAAGGCAAGGGCGTGGCACCAGAAGTAACTTTGATACTGAAAGTTATACAGTAATTCCACCAGCATGGAGAAGAAGGGAAAGCCAGAAGGAAGCTCCTAATATACCAGACATTCGGAGCCCTGGATTTAAAGAGCCCTTTCTAGAAAAGTTAGCCCATGACTCACAGGAGAGTTTTAAGGAAGACAGCAGCTGTGAAGAGTGTGACCCATATGCAATTGTAAGTGACTCTGAGTTAACGCAGTGGGAGAACAGCAGCTATAATTCTGACCCTGTGCCCATGGATTGTACAATTTGTTTATCTGACGATATTGTATCTTTATGTTGAGCGTGTGCAAAGCAACCAGCTGATGGTGCCTGAAGGAAAGAAGATATTTTCTGTGCAGCAGTTCTTTTGTTTCATATTGTTTATTGTATCCCATGAATATCCCCTCAGGGCAGGGAATAAAGCCCTAATATTTCTTTTGCCTTACCACTTGACTACAAGACTCTTTTTGTATTAAAGACAACTTAAATCTTAACACCCTAGGCAGCCGCCTAATAGGGTCATAAGAGGTAGCTATCACTCACTATCTCTCACAAATGGCGTAGTTGGCAGGATTTATTCCTAAGAGGAGCATACAACCGTGATACAACAGAGGAACAATGCAGAGGAATCCTATGAGTGCCAAGGCTGGACATGCCCAGAAGGTTCCAGATCATGAGGGAAAGGATAAGCCCCTTCTCAAAGTGCGAATCTCCACCTGGCTCAGGTAATGGTATATGGGCACAGGCTGAGGGGGATTCGAGTGAGAAGGTGTAGCTAAAAGGAAAGTGGGACTAGGCACAATAGCATTAGTAGTGCCACACTTGGTGTTCTCTTCTGTTTGTTTTCCAGAGTGGGTGAGCATCAAGATGGATGTTCAAGAAGTCCTAAGATGGATGAGCGCATAGTTCGAGAAGCAAGCGTAGATGGCTCAGCTGAGCCAAGAACAGGCCCTGGCGGCATTGCAACTCCAACAGAAGCCCCTGACCGAACTGGTACACACTCTGCTGGACGAACGAAGGAAGGAGAAACCACAGCAACAGCATTTCTGTGGGGTAGGCCCACAGAACTGTGGGGCATTGGCATTTGGACAAATGACTGAGGCTGATAATTTTGATGATTTCATTGAGGCATTCGAGAGGGTAGCCCTCAATGCACATTGGGCCAAAGAGCAATGGGCAGTCAGGCTGGCCACCTCCTTAACAGGAGAGGCCTTATCAGCATACCAGGCCATGCCAGCTACCCTGGCAACTGACTATGGAGAAGTAAAGAAAGCAATAAAGGATAGGCTAGGCCTAATGCCTATGGTCTATCGGCGTATGCTAAGGTCTACCCGTCTCCAGCCAGGTGAAACACCTAAGGCGCTGTGCCAGAGGGTGCGCAGCCTGGTTTGGAAGTGGTTGACTCCAGAGGAGAAGACTCTGGAAAGTATATTGGATACGATTGTATTAGAACAGTTCTCGGAAGCAGTTCCGGCAGAAGTGAAAGCATTTTTAACCTTGCAGAATTGCCAGACCTCAGCCGAAGCGGCGCAGCTCACAGAACGGTTCATGGAAGCCGAATTGGCTAATAGGCCACAAGGAGGCGCCGTGAGTAAGTTGGGTATGGTCAATTCTGGAAAGCCAGTCAAAGAGCCTAGGATGTGTACTCAAAATATGAATGAATGTTTGCCTAAGAGGGATGCTAGAAATGCATTAAAAAAATGTTTTAAATGTGGGAAAATTGGTCACATGAAAAAAGATTGTATATGGCGTACAGCTCTGATAACAGGTGACTGAAAAAGCATACAGGCAGGCTTCCGTATAGATGTTGAAGTACAGGGAGTCCCTGCTAAAGCGTTACTGGACTCAGGCGCGGACCAAAGTATGGTTTCGCAAAAATTATGGCAAACCATACAGGCCCGCACTGGCTCCACCCCGAGTCAAACAGAAGGGAGGTCCAGGATAAGGTGTGTACATGGGTCATCAACATATTACTCTCTCTATAGAGTGAAAGTCAAGGGTTTAGGAACCCGGAGGGAAATCCCAGTGGCCGTAATTCCCAGACTACCCTACGACATTGTATTAGGCCGTGACTGGCCACCATTCTATAGGGGAATAGAGGAAGGCACACAGACAAAGGGAGGCATGGTTTCCACCAGGTCACAGGCCCAAAGCTCGGAGGCACGAGCGGAGCTTCCAGAGGAGGATTCTGACCCTCTAGAAGAGGAAAAAGAACGCCTAGAGGAGGAGAGTAGGACCACAGATGTAAACCTAGGAGAGCTTCCCCAGCATGAGGACTTATTCAGTGCCCCATCTAAAAGTACAAAGAAGAGTAAGGGCGAAAAGCGCCAAGAGAGACACCACAGAGCTCAACTAAGGGCAGGAGTAGAAGATGGGCAGGGGTTGCCCTGGGTACCTGCCGACCTTGTGGAAAAGTTCCCGTCTTTTCCAAAGGAACAAAAGGCGGATCAAGCGTTAAAGCACGCCTTTGAATTTGCTCAGACGGGTAGGGACGTGCTCCCCAGGTTCCTTATGGAAGGAGACATATTATACAGGGGGAGCAACGATCCCCAAACAAGTGCTGTTAGGAAACAATTAGTGGTTCCTACAACTTTTAAAGCAGTCGTTATGAGACTGGCCCACGACCACCCCGTTGGGGGACATAAGGGAGTTCAGGGTACGCTCGACCAGATCCTGGCCCGTTTTTATTGGCCAGGGGTGTTCAGGGAAACAAAACGGTTCTGCGAGGCCTGTCCCTCCTGTCAGCGGGTGAGCGCCACCAAGCACATAGGAGTCCCTATGATACCAACCCCCACAATAGCTGACCCCATTCGCCGGATGGCGATGGACATTGTTGGTCTACTCGTAAAGACCCCTAGGGGATTCCAGTATATCCTGGTGATAATGGATCATGCCACCAGGTTACCCTGGGCTATACCCCTAAGAAACATCTCAGCTAGGTCCATGGCGTTAGAACTGATCAAGCTATTCTGCGAGGTGGGATTCCCAAAGGAAATAATGACTGACAGGGAGAGTAATTTTGTATCGAAATACCTAGCCCAGGTATGGGATGCTTTCGGCATCCACCATATAAAAACTGCCGCTTATCATCCACAGACCAATGGACTTGTGGAACGCTTCAACCAGACCCTAAAACAGATATTAAGAAGGGGGCTGGATGGGAAAATGACCGACTGGGACATTATGCTCCCGTTCGCTTTGTACGCTAGTAGAGAACGTACACAAGCCTCACTAGGGGTTTCTCCGTATGAACTGATGTTTGGCCGTGCCCCAAGGGGAGTCCTGGACATTTTAAGGGACCAGTGGGTCGAGCCTGAAGGGGAAGTAATGGGAGGGCCTCAGTTCCTCTGCGAGCTCAGAAGTCGCTTACAGAGAGCTTCTCAAGCCGCAGAAGGGCATTTGCAGAATAGCCAGTGGTACCAGAAGCGGTATTATGATAGGGGCAAGAAACCACGACAACTGGCCATAGGCGACCGTGTTGTAGTAATGGTTGCAGACCCTGGGCCGAAGTTTGAGGCCCAGTGGAAAGGTCCCTATACGATAGTGGAACGTAAAGGACCAGTATCTTATATGGTAGAGAATGACAGGGGACGTTGTCAGGTGTACCATGTAAATGTACTGAAACCTTGGCAGGAGAGAACGGCAGCAGTTAGCCGGTCCAGTGTGAATGTCAAGAGTCCAGCAAAGATTACGTGCTGTGGGAACGGTTGTTCACCAGCCCGTAATAGCTTAAGGGGGGGATCTGTGACACAGCAGCTGGCACAGAGCCCTTGGAGTTAGGGGAAAGTAAGGAACTTACCTCAGAATCAGCTGGGCAGCAGACAAACTCAGCTCATGTAGAATTAGCTGAGCAGCAAACAAACCCAGCTCAGGTAGAATTAGCTGAGCAGCAGACAAACTCAGCTCATGTAGAATTAGCTGAGCAGCAAACAAACCCAGCTCAGGTAGAATTAGCTGAGCAGCAGACAAACTCAGCTCATGTAGAATTAGCTGAGCAGCAAACAAACCCAGCTCATGTAGAATTAGCTGAGCAGCAGACAAACTCAGCACATGTAGAATTAGTTGAGCAGCAAACAAACTCAGCACAAGGAAAGCAGAAAGGCATTAGAGTAAAATGTCCTTGCACTAGTCCTGACGTAGCTAGAAGCAGGAAGGCTAATCAGGAACACCTGTTCTCAGAAACCCAGGCAGCATGCAAAGAGAACAAGGATAAAAGCTGCAGGGTAGAACCAGAGAAGGCCAGTAGGGGCAGCGACCTGGGAGGACTAAGCCAGCATCCAGTGAACACATGTTATGCTGGAGGAAACCCACTGAGGGAAGGAAGCAGTAGGTGTGGCAGCAGAGCAGGAAACAGCCAGCACCATGCCCAGGACCCTGCTAGGATTCCTGGTGCTTGGAGAGCCCAGGAGAGAGCTGCCAGAAGCCCAGAGATAAGAGACAGAACCACAGCTAAGAGGTGGGAACCTAGCTCTGCTAAAGAAAAGGCAAGAAGTTCTGTTTGGTTTGAAAGGCAAGGGCGTGGCACCAGAAGTAACTTTGATACTGAAAGTTATACAGTAATTCCACCAGCGTGGAGAAAAAGGGAAAGCCAGAAGGAAGCTCCTAATATACCAGACATTCGGAGCCCTGGATTTAAAGAGCCCTTTCTAGAAAAGTTAGCCCATGACTCACAGGAGAGTTTTAAGGAAGACAGCAGCTGTGAAGAGTGTGACCCATATGCAATTGTAAGTGACTCTGAGTTAACGCAGTGGGAGAACAGCAGCTATAATTCTGACCCTGTGCCCATGGATTGTACAATTTGTTTATCTGACGATATTGTATCTTTATGTTGAGCGTGTGCAAAGCAACCAGCTGATGGTGCCTGAAGGAAAGAAGATATTTTCTGTGCAGCAGTTCTTTTGTTTCATATTGTTTGTTGTATCCCAGGAATATCCCCTCAGGGCAGGGAATAGAGCCCTAATATTACTTTTGCCTTACCACTTGATTACAAGACTCTTTTTGTATTAAAGGCAACTTAAATCTTAACACCCTAGGCAGCCACCTAATAGGGTCATAAGAGGTAGCTATCACTCACTATCTCTCACAGTACATATGACCTAGATTGGACACTGTTGGAAACAGGATACTTTGCTTGATGGACCTTGGTCTGATCCAGTATGGCATATCTTATGATCTTATGTTCTTATGTTGTAATGCTTGTATTGGGGCAAGCAGTGGATATTCCAGGTCCACTTTCCAGGAACTTGTCCAAACCTTTTTTAAACCTGGTGACACTAACAGCTTTTACTGCATCCTCTGGTAGCGAATTCCAGAGTTTGATTACACGTTGAGTGAAAAAATATTTTCTCTTATTAGTCTTAAATAGGTTACCCTGTAGCTTCATTGCATGCTCCCTGGTCTTTCTATATTTTGATGGTTTAAACAATCGATCTACGTTTTCCTGTTCCACTCCATTCATTAATTTATAGACCTCTATACCCAGTCCCTTGGTGTGCTCATCTCTTCCCATGGCTTTCAGTACCATCTTTATGCTGATGACTCCCAGATCTATCTTTCTACGCCTGAAATCTCTCTGGCAATCCAGATCTGGATCTCTACCTGCCTTTTTGACATTACTGCTTGGATGTCTCACTGCCACTTGAAATTGAACATGGCCAAAACGGAACTTCTAATTTTTCCCCCAAAACCTCCTCTCCTCGTCCTCCTTTCTCAGTCTCTCTGGATAACTCTCTACTCCTCCATGTTTCCTCTGCTCACAACCTTCAGGTCGTCTTTGACTCCTCTATCTCCTTCTCCACACACATCCATCTGATAGCTAAGACCTGACATTTCTTTCTCTATAACATGAACAAAATCCGCTCATTCCTCTCTGAACAGACTACTAAGACACTTATCCACTCTTTAATCACCTCTCAACCTTGACTATTGTAACCTACTCCTTGCTGGTCTCTCACTAAATCATCTGTCTCCCCTTCAGTCTGTTCAAAACACTGCTGCACAGCTAATTTTCCACCAGCCTCATCATGCTCATATTACCACCTTTTCTCAAATCTCTTCATTGGCTTCCTATCTGTTTCCACATCCAGTTCAAACTTCTCATACTGACCTATAAGTGCATTCACTCTGCAGCTCCTCACTACCTTTCCTCTCTTATCTCTCCCTACATCCCTCCTCTGGAACTCTGCTCATCTAGCAAATCACTTCTATCTGTGCCCTTCTCTTCTACTGCTAATTCCAGACTTCACTCCTTTCACCTTGCTACTCCTTATGCCTGGAACAAACTACCTGAGCCTGTACATCAGGCACCTTCTCTGGCCCTTTTCAAATCTAGGCTAAAAAGTCACCTCTTCGCTGCTGTTTTCAGATCTTGACTCACCTGATCTCCTTGTGTTTCCTTACCATTCCCCCTAGATGTATCCCATGTCTACACCTACTGTGTTGTCTGTCTTGACTAGATTGTAAGCTCTGATGAGCAGGGACTGTCTCTTACATGTCTGTACAGCACTGCAGAGGAGAAGGATGTCTGAGGAGAAGGATGTTACCAGTAGTGTGCCCCAGGGATCTGTCCTTGGTCCGATTCTTTTTAACATCTTTGTTAGTGATATAGCAGAAAGGCTGTCGGGTAAGATTTGCCTCTTTGTGGATAATACCAAAATCTGCAATAGAGTAGACACCCAGGAAGGTGTAGATAACATGAGGAGGGATCTAGCTAAGCTTGAAGAATGGTCTAGAATTTGGCAGCTGGGATTTAATGTTAAAAAATGTAAGGTCATGCATTTGGGCTGCAGCAATCCAAGGGAGCAATATAGCATAGGGGGTGAAGTACTTTTGTCCACTAAAGAAGAGCGGGACCTAGGCGTGGTTGTGTCTGATGATCTTAAAGTAGCTAAACAGGTAGAAAAGGCGATGGCAAAAGCTAGAAGGATGCTTGGGTGAATACAGAGAAGAATGGCTAGCAGAAAAAAGGAGGTGATAATGCCTCTGTATAAGTCTTTGTTGCGACCTCATTTGGAGTATAGTGTGCAATTCTGGAGACCGCACCTTTAAAAGGATGTGAACAGGATGGAGTCAGTGCAGAGGGTGGCTACTAAAATGATTAGTGGTCTTCATTATAAAGCATATGAGGACAGATTGAAGCATCTTAATATGTACACCTTAGAGGAAAGGCGGGATGGAGGTGATATGACTGAGATGTGTAAATACCTCCGTGGCATAAATGTTCAGGGAGAGAGCCTCTTTCAATTGAAAGCAAGTTCTGCTACGAGGGGACATGGGATGAGGGTGAAGGGAGATAGATTCAGGAGTGATATGCGGAAATATTTCTTTACGGAAAGAGTGGTGGATCCATGGAATAGTCTCCCAGTGGAGGTGGTAGAGATGAGGACAGTAACTGAATTCAAAAAAGCATGGGACAAACACAGAGGATCTCTAAAGGTAAAAAGGGGACTGTTTTAGTTGTTGATATGGAAGGACAGACTAGATAGGCCATGTGGTCTTTTTCTGTCGTCATATTTCTATGTTTCTATGTGTATATCTTGTAGTGCTATACAAATGCTCAGTAGTAGTAGTAGTAGTAGTAGAAACCTATTAATTGAAGGCATTCATAAAATTGCTATGAAAGAGAAAATACTATTGCTAGGCAACCTTAATCTGTAGGCATGTTTGTGTGGGGAACTCAGTGTGTTTCTCAACACAATAGCAGAGGGTGGGTGGGTAAATGGGCGAGGAGATATAAGATTTGAGTGGTGGCTGTGTGTGTGTCAGTAGTATGATATGTATATTTATCTCCATGGGCTGAGTTTCTGTTTATCTTTGGGGGGATGGGTGGATGATGTGTGTGCTGGCAATATGTATTGGTGTGTCTGTGATTTTGACCATGTAGAATTCCCTACTTCTTGCATTCTCCCTTTAATGCTGCTCCCTTCCCTACAACCCTCTGGCTTCTACTTTTCTCTTTCTTTCTTGCCACCTTCTTTCATTCGCACCCTCTCTTCCCTGCTACCACCTTACACTCTTACTCTCCCTGTCGACTTCAGCCCCCTTCCCTGCCACCCCACTGTACTTATCCTGCCCCTCCCTCTCTCTCCCCCCTCCCTACAACTTGGCTCCTCTGCTACTGCATTGTTTTGCCAGGGCAAGGACTGAGTTGGGATGGCCTCCTCTCCTGTAGCAGCACCTTCTCACTCATTCTTCTTTCCTTGGGACGATGAGTATGAAGCTCTCTGTCACCCTCATCTTCTCCCTCACACTCCCTCACCAGCTTTTGCCATAGTTCCTCCAGCACACTCAATCACTGGCTCTTCTTTCATGGGGATTGTAGGCCTGGCCTCCCCACCACCTGCTCCTCACTGATTCTTTCTGCCTGTGCTTGTTCACTCAGTATATATCTGTTTGCACATGCACAAACAGATGTGTACAGATGGACAGACAGATGAAGGGATCCTCCCTGGTAGGTGCTGCTATCACTTAAGCAAAAATGCACCTAAAAAAGGGAGATTCGGACTGAATGATGGGGAGGGATGACATCGGAGTGGATAGAGAAGCATAAAAATAAATGGAAGAAAAGTGAATGATCAGTATCAGAAATGGACGTAGGGAAAGAAGTGAAGACATGAGGTAGAAAAAAGAAATGCAAATGGACAGCAGACTCTGGAAAAATAGTTAAGAGAAGACAGTTTCTCTTTCTCAAGTGTTGCACCTCATGCAGAATGTGGATTCTTGGGGGTTCAATTTAAATTTTGTTTACATGACTGTTTTTAGTTTTTGATAATCTATCTGTGTTCAGCGCAAATGACTGAAGCCATGTATTCTGTAGTAATCTGCATTGTTCAGTTTTCCTGGTAGTTATATTGATTTTCTAGAGCCCACTGCAGTGTTTATGGTACAGCTTTTCTCAGAGTCAACTTCTTATTCCATGAATTCTGATCCTGAGTGACTTTTGTAGATTTTTTTTATTGCTTCATAATATGCCTAACAGTGGAGAGAGTTTATGCTGCTGTTACTGAGATGAAACCAGAATCAGACATTTATTTTTATGGTAAATTCTAGAGGAAGTGTCCTAGTTTTGTTTTGCACCCATGGTCGGGCAAGAAGAACTTCTATAGATGCAGAATATATGTTTATAATCAACACTATGATGGTCCAGTGTGCAGGGTGAACGGTCAGTGTTTTCTGATATTAGAGTCTTAGGGCCCGATATTCGAAAGGCCTTTACACAGTTTACAGCACAGTAAATCATGTTAATGCCTTAAACAGGGATATTCGACTGCACCTACATGGTTAATGCCATTGAATATCCCCGACTATGTCCCTACATACCCCGATGCGATCCTGTCAGCATCGGGGCATGTTGAGGGCATTCTGGGATGGAACAAAGGTGGAGAATGTCGCTAACCAGGCAGCATCCAATATCGCTGCTGCCTAGTTAGCTCTGGTGTCTTCCTGTCTCTGCAACGATCACCGGATATTCAGTGCTGTCACCATGGCAATGAATATCCGGTTTAGAGATCGGCAGGCAGGGTTATTTGCCGATGAGGCGCACGGTCCTTCCAAAATCCGGATGACTAAAATTCGAGCCCTTAGACTAGATAATTTAACTCCTACAAATTTGCTGAATATAACCAGTGACTGCAAAGTTTTCATTTCTTGGTTGTATAGACCGGGAATAAAAGTTACATTCTTTTTACTTGGAGCACCACCTAACCAGAGCTCTGAGGGGCACCACCTAACCAGAGCTCTGAGGGGACCTACATTTTGGGTGCCATGGGGGGCATCATCTCATCCCTTGCCTCAAGCGGCAAATTTCGTGAGCATCCTATGGAATGCTCATGGTGAGGTTTTGCCCAGGACATCAGATATCCTTGGGCCAGTCCTAGTTATGGGCAGACTCAGAAGTAAGAACATAAGAACATAAGATATGCCATACTGGGTCAGACCAAGGTCCATCAAGCCCAGTATCCTATTTCCATCAGTGGCCAATCTAGGTCATAGTACCTAGCAGTATCCCCAAGAGACACAGGTTCCACAATGCTTGTACTGGGTCGGGCATTGATATCATGGGTCCCTTCTTAATAATGGTTTATGTACCTTTCCTCCAGGAACTTGTCCAAACGTTTTTTAAACCCAGCTACACTAACAGCCTTTATTACATCCTCCGGTAACAAATTCCAGAGTTTGATTACACGTTGAGTGAAAAAATATTTTCTTTTATTAGTCTTAAATAGTTTACCCTGATAACGTAAACAATCTATCTACGTTTACCCGTTCCACTCCGTTGATTCATTTATAGACTTCTATCATATCTCCCCTCAGCCATCTCTTTTCCAGGTTAAAGAGCCCTAACCTTTTTAGCCTTTCTTCATAGGAGTATCCTTCCATCCCCTTTACCATTTTGGTGGCTCTTCTCTGAACCTTTTCTAATATCGCTATATCCTTTTTAAGATACGGTGACCAGAATTGCACACAATATTCAAGGTGCAGTCTCACCATGGAACGATATAGAGGCATTATAATATCTTTTGTTTTCTTTTCCATTCCTTTCCTTATGATACCTAGCATTCTATTTGCTCTCTTAGCCGCCGCTGCACACTGGGCCGAGGGTTTTAACATGGTATCCACAATGACGCCTAAATCTTTTTCCATGGTGGTGGTTCCTAATGTGGAACCTTGCATCGTATAACCATAGTTTGGGTTGTTCTTCCCTAGGTGCATAATTTTTCACTTGTCCACATTAAATTTCATCTGCCATTTTGATGCCCAGTCTTCCAATTTATCAAGATCCTCTTGCAATTTTCCACAATCCTCTTGGGTTTTAACAATTTAAATAGTTTTGTGTCATCTGCAATTTGATAACCTCACTCGTTATTCCACTTTCCAGGTCGTTTATGAATATGTCAAAAAGCAGCGGACCCAGCACAGATCCCTGGGGTACACCACTATTCACCTTTCTCCATTGGGAAAATTGGCCATTTAGCCCTACCCTCTGCTTTCTATCTTTTAACCAGTTCCTGATCCACAGTAGTACACTGCCTCCTATCCCATGACTCTTTAGTTTTCCCAAAAGTCTCTGATGAGGGACCTTATCAAAGGCTTTCTGAAAGTCCAGATACACTATATCAACCGACTCACCTTTGTCCACCTGTTTATTCACACCTTCAAAAAAAATAACAGATTAGTAAGACAAGATCTTCCTTGTCTAAAGCCATGTTGGCTGTCTCCCATTAGGCCATGACTATCTACATGCTGAGTAATTTTATTCTTTATGATGATTTCTACCATTTTTCCTGGTACTGACGTCAGGCACACTGGTTTGTAGTTTCCTGGATCACCCCTGGAACCCTTTTTAAAAATTGGTGTTACATTGGCAATCCTCCAATCTTCAGGTATTAGAGATGATTTTAATGATAGTTCACAGATTACTAATAGCAGGTCTGCAATCTCATATTTCAGTTCCTTCATCACCCTTGGATGTATACCATCCGTCCCAGGTGATTTGCTATTCTTCAGTTTATCTAATAGTTGTAATACATCTTCCCGATGTACCGATATTTCCTTCAATTCTTCCGCACCTTTAAATACCACTTCAGTCATGGGTAACATCCCTACATCTTCCTCAGTAAAGACCGAAGCAAAGAATTCATTCAGTCTCTCCGCTATCGCTTTGTCGCCTCTTAGTGCTTTTTTAACCGCTCTATCATCTAATGGACCAACTGACTCTCTCACAGGTTTTTTGCTATGAATGTACTTGAAAAAGTCTTTATTTCACATTTTTGCTTCCGCAGCAACCTTCTTCTCAAATTCTCCCTTTGCCTCCCTTATCAATGCCTTGCATTTGACTTGCCAGTGCTTGTGCTGTTTCCAGGTTTCGTCATTTGGCTCTTTTTTCCATTTTCTGAAATATGCTTTTTTGGCAACAACAGCCTCTCTGACCTCACCTTTAAACCATGCTGGCAGTTTTTTGGACTTCCTTCCATTTTTCTTAAAGCGTGGAATACAGCTGGCCTGGCCTTCCAAGATAGTATTTTTCAACAACCCCCAAGCTTTATGTAAGTAACCTTTGCAACTGCTCCTTTTAGCTTTTTCTTAACTATTTTCCTCATTTTATCATAGTCTCCCTTTCGAAGTAATCTAAGGAAATACGTTTTTAGATAAAGAGTAGTAGACAAATTCAAGTGCATAGTAAATCTGTGCTGTTTTTCCATCTGTGTATATAAAGCCTTAGTATCGCTAACATTAACTTCTCCTAGGTTTTGCAAGGCATCAAGTTATTGAGAAAATCCTCCAATCCGCTCTGAATTAATCTTTGTAGTTATGCCCTGATCCTTGAGATCAGCTGCAGCACTTAAATAGAATCTGGACATTCAGCATTAATATCCAGAAAGTGGCTGCTGCTGGATATCAGATTAAATGACCACTATCCACAGAAGTGTCAACCTTATCTGGATAGCAGACATTTTCTGCTGGTACCTTCAGGATAGCAATTTAAGCTTGCTTTTGAGGCAGTCTAAGTTACTAGATAAGTTTTTTATTTATTTATTTTATTTATTTAGCTGTATTTATATCCTGCTTTTCACTGGGTCAAAGCGGTCAATTGGGGTATACATTTAACACAAGGGGATATGAGACACATACGCTAATACTTACAGGGAAGATGGGCAATGGAGGGTTAAGTGGCTTGCCCAAGACCACAAGAAGTGCCTACAGGACTAGAAATCCCAGTCCCTAGGGCCTGAGATTGCTGTCCCCAGGTGGGACTTGAACCCCCGGCCCTCCGGCCTGAAGTATCTTGTCCTAACCACTAGACCACTCCTCCCTTCCTTTTGGCTGTTTTGGCTGAAAATTGCTGCTATCCAGGTAAGGTTAGAACAAATCCATTTAGTAGCTGTACCATCCTGCTTCACCCACAGACTGCCCTTGAATTAACAGAATAGTGCTGAAGCAGTCTGTGGAGATATTCAGCGGCACTATTCAGATATTCGTTAACACCAGTTTTCTCAGTGCTTTTATCTAGATAGCCTCCTGTGGGCATTGAAAATTGGCCCTTACTTTTTTTATCTTAAGTATTAGGAGTGTGAGGTCATTTTAAAGCTAATAGTAAAAGGCAATGATGCTGAGAGGTCTCAGCTGAGGTTTATTTATGTATTTATTTATGTATTTGATATTTTTTCTATACCGCTCTCTTTATCATCAGTGCAGTTTACAGGTAACCAGTAGCCTGTACAGTGCGGTGGGGGCCTGCACTATACCTTACAATGAACAAGTAGTGTAACTTGGGGACTAACGTGGGTAACTATATACAGGCTGGGCACACAGGTCATAGATACAGTAGTGACCAGCGTAGCTTAGCAACTATTTACAGAGTAGATAACTATATACATTTTGCTATTTACAGGTTATACAGTTGTTCAAGTGGCGCTGCATCGGGGGGCGTGGGTGTGCAGGGGGCGCTGTTCTGGTGGTTGGGTATGTCTGATTGTCACTTGCCTGGGAGTAGTGTACGAGGAAGAGATGGTGCTTTAGTGCTTTCCTAAACTGTGCAATGTCCGTAATGAACCGGATGGTGGTTGGGAGGGCGTTCCAGCTTGTGGGTGCATAGAACACGAAGGCTCTGTTCTTTGTTGCTTGCGAGCATTTCGTGATTGCATTTGGGATTATCAGTGTGTTGATGGCGAATGACCTTCTGGATCTTTTTGGGGGAGTGGGGCGGACGAGGTCCGTGAGTGAGGCGGATGAGCAATTGTTGATGGCTTTGAAGGTTAGTATTTGTATTTTGAAGGAGAGTCGGCAGTGGACAGGCAGCCAGCGGAGGTGCTTCAAGACTGGGGTTATGTGATCCCTCCTTGAAGCTCCATGTAGTATTCTGGTGGCGGCGTTCATTGCCAGCTGAAGTGGGTTCAGCGTGTTCTTCAGGAGTCCATGTAGAATTGAGTTGGCATAGACGAAGTGGGGGATTATGAGTGCTTGATAAATTGTCCTGAAGTCGTCTGACTCCAGTAGGGGATGTAGGTGCCGAATTGTCCGTATCTTGTGGTACACTGCCTTGACCTTGTTATTTATATGGGCTTTCATGTCCAGATGTTGGTCTATTGTGACTCCTAGATAGCAGATCGTGGGTTTGCTTAGGAGCTCAGCGTCTCTTACTTTTAGTGATGAGGTGCCAGATTAAGACAAACCACCCATCTGTGCAGCAGCAGAATGGGATGGTGTTGTAAGTGGAGGATCATATTTCTGTGACAAATGTAACAACAATGGAATTAACTATGCAGAAGAAAGGCTTGGCAAATCTACTTCTGTATCTTGCCATGAAAACCCAATGGATAGTCACAAAACAAATTGCACTATAGTGCTGGAATATGAGACCTCCAGGTTGGAAGGCACTCAAATGGCTACTGGGGATGAGCTGAAAGCTTCTATGAGTAAAGTCAGTATTTATGATGTGGTTGGATCTGCTGATGTAGCTGTGCATGAAAAGAGAGTCAGAAGCTGTAAAGATGTCTTACATATTGGGACATGGAACATACAAATCATGAAACAAGGGTAGTTGGAGGTGGTCAAAAATGTCAGCGAACTGAAACGGATTGGCATCGGGCACTTTGCATCTGATGATCGCATGATATATTATGCTGGAAATAAAAGACAAAGAAGAAATGGTGTTGCATTTATAATCAAGAAGAAACTTGCAAGAACTGTAAAGAAATCCAATGCAATCAGTAAATGATTAATTTCTTTTCATCTATGAGGAATGCCCATCAACACAACTATAATTCAGGTATATGCCCCAACAACAGCTGCAGAAGAGGAAGACGTTGATGAGTCCAAGAACAAGTACAAGCTGAAAATGATAGAATCTGCAAACAGAATATCCTGATAGTCATGAGTGACTGGAACACAACAGTTGGCAACAAAGAAGGAAGCAAAGCAATTGGAAAATATGGACTTGGCAACAGAAATGAAGCTGGAGAAAGACTGATAGAATTAGGCAAGATCAACGATCTATTCATCTCAAACATCTTCTTCCAGCAACACAAGTAGTGACTGTACATGTGGACTTCACCCAATGGATTGCATAGAAATCAAATTGACTACATCTGTGGAAGACAATGATGGAAAAGCTCAATAACATCACTAAAGGCAAAACCTGGAGCTGACTGTGATACAGATCACCAACTACTAGTATGCAAACTCAAGCTAAAGTTGAAAAAGAGCAAGTCACTCATAAATGTAGTGAAATATGACCCTGAGAATATAACACTGGAATTTAAAGACTGCCTGAAAATTGATTTTCTGCTTTAGATACAAATGACAGAGTTCCAGAAGAGTTATGGGATGACATCAAGAAGGTTGTGTTGGAAGAAAGCGAGAAGTCTCTACATAAGGTAAAAAAGCAAAAACGGCCAAAATGGATGACTGAAGAAACTAAAAATTGTCCAGAAATGCAGAGAGCCAAAGTCAGAGGAGAAAGCAAGGCAATCGCAGAACTCTACAGAGATTTCCAACATGCAGCAAGACAAGACAAATAGAAATGCTACAATAACACATGCATGGAAATAGAATCAGAAGCTATTAGAGGAAGAACAAGATCAGCTTTTTCTAAAATTACGAGAGTTAAAGATAAAATTCCAGCCTCGAATTGGAATGCTACAAGATGCTCAAGGATCCATGTTGAATGATACTGAGAAGATCAAGAAAAGGTGGAAAGAATATACAAAGTCATTACACCATAAAGATCAATTGGACCAACAGCCATTTCATCCTGTACCTTATGATCAGGAACCATTGGTGATGAAAGAAGAAGTTGAAACAGCATTGAAAGCCTTATCAAAGACCAAAACACCAGGCATTGATGGCATTCCAATTGAAGTATTACAGCAATTGGATGAAGCTGTTACCATAATTACAAGGCTCTGCCAGGAAATTTGGAAGATAACATCATGGCCAACTGACTGGAAAAGGTCTGTGTTTATACCAATACTGGAGAAAGGTGACCCGATTGACTGTGGAAATGATTGCACAATCGCTCTGATCCCACATGCCAGCAAGATTCTACCCAAGATCATTCAGCAGAGACTACAACCATACTTGGAACGAGAACTACCTGAAGTGCAAGCAGGGTTCAGGAAAGCGTGAGGAACGACAGACATCATCGCGGATATGAGATGGATCCTTGAAAAGACTTAAGAATGCCAAAAGGATATCCATATGTTTTTTAATGACTACAGCAAGGCTTTTGACTGTGTAAACCATGAGAAACCTTGGGTGACACACTAAGAAGTATGGGTATACCAGAACACCTGATTGGTTTCTTGCACAATCTTTACATTGATCAAGAAGCAACAGTTCAAACGGAACTAAGAGAAACAGAATGGTTTAAAATCAGCAAAGGTGTACAACAAGGCTGCATACGTTCCCCTACCTCTTTAATTTATATGCAGAACAAATCATCAGAGAAGCAGGATTGTATGAAGACAACAGAGGTGTGAAGATTGTGGAAGACTCATCAACAACCTTCACTATGCTGATGATACCACATTGCTGGCTGAAAGTGAAGATGATTTGAAACATTTGCTTCTCAAGATCAAGCAATATAGTCTTAAAATGGGTCCCCACCTTAATGTTAAGAAGACAAAATTCCTGACAACTGGCAAAATCAATAAGTTCATCATTGACGGAGAAGAAATTTAAATAGTTGACAGCTTTAACTTACTTGGATCAACAATCAATAAAGAAAGGACTAGCAGACAAGAAATCCAGTGATGTATTGCTCTTGGTAGAATGACTATGAAGGACCTAGACAAGATCCTCAAGAGCAGAGATGTTTCTCTCCATACAAAGATTCAACTTGTCCATACCATGGTATTTTCAATAATGTCATATGAATGCGAAAGTTGGACAGTGAAAGAGATAGACAGGAAAAAAATTGATGCCTTTAAATTATGGTGCTAGCGCCGAATACTGTGTATACATGGACAGCCCGAAGAACAAACCAGTCAGTACTAGAGGAGATCAAACCTAAGCTTTCCTTAGAAGCTCAGATGATAAGACTTCGACTTTCATACTTTGGACATATCATGCAACGAGAGAGATCATTAGAGCTTTTTTTGAAAAGACAGAAGGTCATCATAAAAGAGGAAGGCCATCAATGAAATGGATCAATACAATTATAGCAGCTATGGATACCACTCTATCAACCATGAGCCACTTGCCTGAAGACAACAAAATTTAGGTCAACTATCCAGAGGGTCACCAGGAGTCGACACCGACTCGACGGCACTTAACAACAACAAAAGGCAATGAATGAGGGCATTCTTAGTTTGTATCCCTGAAAGAGCTGAATTGTCATTTGGCCCATTTGTTGTTGGCACAGTTGTTCTCTGTGGGGCAAGATACAGCCAAACTACATTGGAAATGGGAGAATGAAGAAACAGGGGTCATTTGACCAATCATGTTGAAACATTTTGACAAGCATTCAAACAAGCCTAACTCTGTCTCATGTCTCTCAATTTTGAAAATTGAATAATTATTAAATTACAAAAAAAGTGATTTAAAAGGAATGTCATGGACAGACCATTAAAAAGCAAGGGCTGCGGCTATGCATTGGCTTCCGCTTGAACAGGTTTTTATGCTGTCAGATACTGAAATTACTGGGGAGTTCTTGACATAAAACTTTTGCTGCTATTGGTTTATATCTTCTGTGATTAGTCAGTGTCTTTGTATGTCGCTACTACTTTTTCTCGTCTGCTTGCTTTGCACCTTTCATGATGCCTTGGGTTTTGTTGGTGCTGCATAACACTTTCTCTGCTGCCTTAGAGCCTTCTTCCCTCTGTGTGAAAGATGGAGGGAGCCTGTGAGGGATCAGATGGCTGGAGATATTAGAAAACTTGTGAGTGTTAGAGGGAGATAGCTTGATGAGGCAGATTGGATGACTTAGGGAGATATCAGGGGAGTGATCAGAGAGACTCTGGTACAGAAGGATCATGGGTGTGTGTGCAGAGAAGGAGCAATGATTTTAAAAAGCTCTTCCCACACATGTGAGCTACTGTAATGTTTTGATACCACGTGAGCTTTTTAAAATTTCTGATCCCTCTGGACATGGAGAAATATCCATGTGCAGTCCTGCACCTATTTTACAAGAAACTCTGCATTTGAGAGAGCCTCGTGTAAAATACTATGGGAATTTTCCATGTCCTGACCAGGATGTCTAAATTCCACTCTCCACAAAAATGAAATGTGTGCCTTTGAGTCAATGCTGACTCCTGGTGACACAGAAGCTCCTGGGTTTTCTTGGCACTGTGACCTGAAGTAGATTGCCAGGCCTTTCTTCTGTTGAGGCAATGGAGGGTTAAGTGACTTGCCCACGGCCACAAGGAGTACTAGTGGCAATCAAACCCTGGTTACCAAGCCAGTATTCTAACCACTAGGCTACTCCTCCACTCTCCACATCCTATCTGTCTATTTATCAGTTTCAAAGAGAGTAATTTTCAAAGGCATTTCCATTGGTAAAGCAACACTTTACCTCTAGAAAAGGTCTGTTACAAAACTGTCTATCTAATATATGCGTAAACGTACATGTGTACAGCCTGTATACGTGTAAGTTTACCCACTCTTTGAAAAGATACTCCATAGGCAGGGTTGAGGAAAGGTTGGCACTTATGCATAAACTTGAAAATTCACACATGTATTTTAACCCATAAAAATTGTGTGCCCTAAATAGTAGGCATAGATATGAGCAAAGTTTCAAAATAGAACTATGTGTGGACTTTTGCTGTGAAAATCTGTCAAAGTCCACACAGTGAAAGTACATGCATACCTTTTGCATATGTATGCAGTTATAAAAGTACCCCCATAGTCTGTTGTAGTAAAATACTGTAGGTACTCTATTAACACTTAATTTTGTGCTTTGAAATATGTTCAAGCATTAAGATGGCAGAATGGTTCATACTCGTGTTAGTTATCTGCATCAGAGTATCAAGTCAGAATGCTCAATACTGATATTGTACCTAAAGAGAGATTGCGCTTTTTCAATTTCTTCTAGAACTCCAAACTAAAAATCAAAGGGGCCCAAATACTGATTGTTTAGTCCATTTTTTCCAACTATAAAATTCTTAAGGAATTAATGTGTAATCACTCACTGACAGAACTGGGCAATAAGGATCTGGAGGTCCTTGAAGCAATGTGAGGCCAGCCACGTTAAGGGGGATGGCCCATAACCGGGTGGATGCCCAAGTAAAAGTCCCTCCCGGAAGGAACAGGGGTAAGGCAAGGGGATATAAGGGGCTGATGGCAGAGGGCAACTTGAACATCCAGAGCAGCCAGGGGCAAACATAATACGAAGAAGACATTGAGCCGAGAGGGCAGCAATAGCGGTCGCCAGACAGACGCAGTCTTGGGGGCAACCCTCGGAGACTGGGATGCCTGACCTCATAAACACAGTGAGGGCCATGGCCGCGGTCCATAGAGCAGGATGTATGCAGGCTCTCCTGTGTTCACTGGAGCCGGTCCCATGAACGGACGGGACCTGCAGAACACTCAGCAACAGGAGAAGTAGGGACTACACTGGAGCTAACCTCCAGGGGTGTCGGACAGAGGGGTGGCTTAATTTTGGGAGATCAAGGGGGAAGCAGCAGCAGGGATGGAACTGGGGGAAGGGACATGGGAGATGGGGCAACAAGGAAGGCATAATATGGTGGTGAGAGAGAGGGGAGGGGTGACCCAGAACAGCAACACAGGGGGGGTGGACAATGAAGCAGGGAGGGATAGGCAATGGCAGCGGCCCAAGTGTGGGTTGGGGGGGACAGAGCAGCAGGGGGTAGCACGGAGCAGGCAGGCCTGTGAGACCTGCTGCAGTGGTTGGTCATCCTGGTGTCCAAAGCCAGCCTGTCAACAGGCTCGGCGCAGGGAGTCTCAGTGGCCTTGTCACCAGGTACGGCAATGGAGACCATGAATGCCCCCGCGAGATCCCATGGGGAACCTTGAGAGAGCAGCTGCAGTAAGCACGTCCCATGACACAACTGCAGCGGTGGTACTCCCTCTTTCGCCCTGCATGGATTACTTTTCTGCCCTGACGGGCTCTCAGGATGTATGTAATGGGGTGGGGTTAGGCATGGGGGAGAATGGGTTCTTTTGTCTGAGGCCAGGATAGCAGAGTACACATGTGTCACTAGTGCACTGGAAAGCCACATTCTCCCAGCACAGAAAGAGAAAATCTGGAGGGGCAAATATGTCAATATTTTTACGTTGCTGATGAGGTGCAATGACATGAATTGTGATTGTGTGGGTTGCATTGGGTAAGTGTAAGCTGGCAAGTAGGAGGGCAGATGGCATCCCACGAACTATAGTGAACTGGTGCACTGCCTTCCATATGCTAGCCAGCATGATAACCGAGAAACACCCTGAGCAATGCAAAGGCTTGCTTAAATACCAGGACCATATTTGTGAGGCTTACTGTGTTTACAGAGGCATGGTTGGAATATGATGAACAGTTTTGCAGGAACATGTCCGGGAACAAGAGGCTCAGCTGGGAGATGAAGGACATAGACCTTTGTCTCTAGCTGATGTCTCGGGGGCAAAGAGCGGTCAGGATAGGTGAGACAGTGCCACAACAGTGGCCTGTGCCCCAACAGTGGCCTGTTAGGAGCATAGGACACCAACAGCCCTTTCAGGGGGAACACAAGTTCGGGGGCAGGGAGAACACTGGGTCCTTGTTTCCAGGCCAAGGCTCCCAGAGGGACATCTGCAGGTTCTTTAACAGAGGTCCTGTAGCTTCAGCAGTGCATGCAAATATAGACATGCATGCACAATCTGTGGTGAAGGTCATCCACAGAGCAGATACCCTATAGGGCAGTTTTGGCTAATATATCATCTGTCGTACCCAGACGTTGATTCGATAAATGACCACTTAGATCAGGCAGCGTGTTCGGTGAAATATGCATCTGTGGACCATGCTTTAAGCCTATTGCAGCTACATGGGAGAGGGGCCTGTTTGGCCAAAATGGATGTGGAGGTAGCCTTCCAGCTGCTACCGATTCACCCATCAGGTTTCCATTTGTTGGGTTTTGCTTTCAGGATCCTGCATTATTTTGATAAATGCCTCCCGATAGGCTGCTCAGTGTCCTGCACATTCTTTGAGGAATTCAGCTCGGCACTGCAGTGAATTGTGGAGAAAGAAATTGGCAAGGGTAATGTCATACATTACTTGGATGATTTCCTTCTGTTGGCCAGCGATGAGTAGTCCTGCGAGCACAACCTATGTGCCTTTCAGCAGAATGTGGAAAAACTGGGGGTGCCGTTAGCAGCTAACAAAATGGAAGGCCTGGCACAGTGTTTGTCCTTTTAGGGATAGAGATCAACATGGTAGCTATAGTAACCCGGCTCCCTGCAAGGAAACTGGCGGAGCTGAAGGTCACGGTCACCACTGCCAAGAAGGTCACGGTCACCGCCGCCAAGAAGGTCACCCTGCGGCAGATGCAGTCCCTCATAGGACTCCTGAATTTTGCATGTAGGGTCATGCTAATGGGCAGGGTATTCATTTGGTGGTTGGCAGACGCTACCAGAGGAATCTGGAAGGGACAGCACTTTCTCAGGATTGGGGATGGAGTCTGCCAGGACCTGGCAGTGTGGCAGGATTTCCTTTCCAGGTACAATGGTAGAAATATATGGAGGGACCCACCAGTGAGCAATGAGGAGCTAGAGCTATTCAGTCATATACTTGGAGTGAATAATGAGATCACCGAAGCTCTTTCTTGCTGCCAGCTTTGTCACTTCTGGTGCCTGACCCCATTGGCATCACCCACAGCAAACTGTATGCAAGCAGAGATGTGGAGGGTTGGATACTTGAGCTCCAGCAGGATGTTGAGGGCATCCTTGGCCAACAGCCCCTGGAAAGCTTATCGGCGGGCATGGGCCAGGCTAAAGGTTTTTGTGAAGCAATGGGGTTTCAACCCATTAAGCGGAGTATCGCTGGGGCAGTTGCTCGAATTCATAACCTGGTTGAGAAGAGAGGGTACTTTGGTCCGGCATGCTCAGCTGACTCCGGCCAGTGTGGCCTTCTTCCTGAAGCTTGGGGGGGCTTAATGACACCACTAGGGAGTTTATGGTTAGGAAGGTTATGGAAGGCTGGTCCAGGGAGTCCCCCCCCCACCCCATGCCATCAGTGCAGGTCCGTCACAGTGCATATGATGAGGGAGGTCATCCTGAAGGCGTTGGAGGTAACGAGGGACCAGTTTGAAGAGCGTCTCCTCAAGGTGGCAGTACTGGTCATGTTCTTTGGTGCTTTCAGGATGAGTGAGATTATCCTTAGATCCAGGGCAGATGCCTCAGGCCCAGCCCTACGGGTGTCGGATGTCAAGACATGGGGGTAACAGTATCAGGCTATTCCTGGAGCATTCTAAAACTGACCAGGGACACAAGGGCAGAACAGTATGACTGCACGCCACTAGTGTTACCGATCTGTGCCAGGTGCAGGTGATGAAGGATACCTGCAGGTGCGGGCACCAGGAATAGGTCCCCTGCTGCGGCACCAAGATGGGTCTTGCCTGTCGCAGTTCCAATTCAGGGAAGTATGATTGGGCTCGACACGGCGGGCCTAACACTTCATTGCTTTCAGATAAGTACAGCCAGTACGGCACATAAGTTGGGATATGGGGCTGCCCAAATTCAGAATATCGGCCACTGGCTTTATATTAGACAATAAACACTTGATTATAACATGCTTCTTCCTTATTTTGGCAGGAAATTGGGTGATCAGAATTTGGATAGTGGGATACTAATACATCTTCTGGGCCAGGAGGAGAGCAGTGTCCAGCCGCTACGGTAAACAGCTTGGTTTTACCACGGACTCTGTGTGCATACAGTGGCTGGGCAAGCGGGGGATGCTGTGGGACCAGTTGAGGCCCACCCTTATTAACAAGCTGGGAGCAAGCCAGCCCCCGGACTTCATTGTACTACACCTAGGCGGCAATGATTTGGTCTCCACCAAAGGCATCAACCTGATTTGGTCCGTGCTGGGGGTGGGTGTCATATGGTCGCAGATCCTCCCTCAGCAGAAATGGTTAGGGGCGATCCGACATGTGGGAATCGAGAAGGGCAGGAAGAAACTGAACGCAGAGGTAGGGAACTTCATTAGGGCCCTGGGGGGGATTGTGGTCAAGTACGAGGGCCTCATGACAGGGGGCAAGGCGGTGTATAAGAGCGATGGGGTACCCCTAAATGATATTGGGCTTGATGTCTTCAACACCAGTTTGCGGAGGACGGTCAGCTCGATTCTCACGATGGGAGAGTTGGGTGGCGGCCCTCCTGGTGGCAGGACTTCACCGACAGAAATAAGGGGTACCACTGCATAGGGGAGGGCTCAGGTACTGGAGTGGGGTGCCTGAGTTGGTTGCAAGGAACTATAAGACTGGGAGTTTGTCTCAGGCGCCAACATGGAGCAATTGACAGCAGAAGAAGCTATGCCTAGGTCATGGCGTGGGCCTAGCTGGAAGCAAGAAATAGAGTGTGATACCCCCTGGATGGGGAGCCCCAGTGCCCGTTTGGTTTATTATTATTATGGAGCGTGTTTTTTGCTACTGCACAACTTGATGGTTGTTTGAGGGGTGCTGTTTTGTAAGCTGGGGCCTGTTATTTCCACAAATAAAGCTGGTTGTACCGAGATGGGATTCTGTGCTTCTTTGTCGTCTGGAGGGGAAGAGGAAAAGGTGGGGGGGAGGGCAGGGAGCGGGACCTCGAGCAAGGTGCATTATGCCCCTGGTTATGCTCAGAAGAAACATGTTTTTCATTACTAAATAGCATATTATCGCTTCATTGTTTGCAGAATAGATTTGTCATGACACACTTGCTTTTGAGAGATTTTGATTTACATTCAAGAACATCTGAAATCTTCCCTATTGAGACATCCACAAGTCATAGAGTGGTAGGCAGCATGCACTTATTCTATTACTTATGTCAGAGCACAAACCACAGTATTGCTTTTATCAGGTCTTATACTTTTTACAAATAAGGCCATTAAGTATTCTATCAATTCATGATACTATTTTGAGGCATATGAAAGAACATCATTTATACACTGAAGCATGACTTTAACACTTATCTGGGTTTGAAACAATCCAGATTTAGAGGCATTACGTATGTCTGTTTTGAATAGCTAGGTCATCATTTTCTGGTGCTGTGCAGAAGACTGTGACTCTTTTTGTACATAAGAAAAATCTGTTTGTTTTTTAGGGAAACTGTGCTTTACCAGAAAATGAGAATATGGAGCAGTGCATAGACTTTCAATCATGGTGGAAACTAGAATCAAGTTTTTAGTTACAGATGTGCACAGGTCAGTTCATATTCAGTTCATTCACCTCTTTTGGTTCATTTTTAGATTAAAAATCATCTGAATCACTCGATCCCATTAAAATCAATGGGGCAAGCCATTTTGCACTCTTACAGTAAAGTTTTTTCATCCATTTTCAATCAAACCTGCATAAAACTTGCTGGAAGGCATCTTCCATAGAGACTATAGCACTCCAGGACACATGGTAGAAAAGACATGAAGATCAGAATAGAGGCATCCAAGTGGTGATGTTCACAATTCTAATGATATTTTAGAAAACACTTAGGGCCTGATTCTGTCCTGCATGGCTATCCCCTCTGTATGCCCGGTCTGAGCCGGACATACAAAGGGGATCGCGATTCTGATCCCATGGGGCACATCTAGCCCCGCGAGATCAGAATCATGATCATGCCTGTACGTGCAGGCCGGGACTGAGATTCAGTCCCAGCCTTCACATACAGGCACTGCCCGTATAGCTCAGTCAGGCTTTTAAATGGAGCCACGGTGCCATGGCGTCATGTTGCCATGGCACCACGGCCCCATTTAAAAGCCGCAATGCCAGCCGCCACAGAAAAATGTTTATTCCCCATAGCCTGACGCCCGATCTGGCCTCCTAAGGCCAGAGTCAGGCTGCGGGGAATAAACCCTAGCCCCTCCAGTCCTTTCCACACCCTGAGGTTGAAATCAAAAAACGTCCAGAGAAGTTATTCCACCTCGGGGGTGGAATAATTTCATACAAGGCCGACATTAAAATCGGCCCTGTATGTCCAGGGCCGGTGATCGCCCACTGCTGCCCACTCTGCACCCCCAGACCGCCTCTTCTCTGCCCCGACTAATTTCCCCACACAACCGGAGGGGGCTGCCGCTGGCTATCTCTGAATAACCCCCTTTGCTAAATGGGAAGCCTTTTCTAAAATACAGAACAAGGAGGTGTGGGAGTGCACATTTATGTGCTGATATGTAGAGGCAGAGAAGCCATTTTGCAGATCCATATGTAGGAAAAATCAAACTCTTCTAGTGCCTTGGAGTCTTTATATCTATTAGTTCCTTATTTATTGATTTTACACGTTAGAATCCTACAGTCCCAGAAGCTGTATTTGGGACTGATCTATAGCAGCTCCTTTGTAAACATGGCCACCATACACATGTAAGTGCCAGATTTCACAACCGACACCAACATATGTATGGCAGCTCTTTTGTAAGTCTACACACGTAAAGGCCACCAATTAGCAATAAATGCTGCTATCTCTACCTAACTTAACTTTTGATGGGGAAATAAACAACATGGGATAACTCCCTTAATCCCTTTGGTAATAGGCTAGCTGAACGCAGCATTTTTGTACAACCTAAATGTGCCAGGGAGTAGATGTAAATCCCTATGGGGGCAATTGCAGTCATACACATGTATTCTCTGTATGAAATGAGGAACATATGTATAGACTTTTGATTCACCAGGCCACTCCCTAACCATGCTCCCTTGCAAATCAACATTTACATGTGAGAATTTACACACGAGCCCCTTCTAAACTGCCTGATTTTACACATCGAAATCATAAATAACGTTTTTAAAATAACCCCTTCCCAAGACTAATATGAAGCCAAACCCCAAAGCACCAAAAGAGAAGCAAAGGACACCAACAGTGTCATGAAAGCTCCAAGACATGTGGAAAGGGGCAAAGAAACACCAGCATTGGCATGGAGACTCCAAGGTACTCCAAGCAGCACCAGTATTGGTATATAGTAGGGTGACAAACCTTTTTGAGAGCATGTGCCCAAATCAACAGGAACAAGATTATGCTAAATGTCTCTAAATCAATTATTCTCCCTTTTCATCTGGCCTGAAGTCACTAGAGAGTGTCTGGAGGCGTTGTATCCCTATAAGTGGGAAAAGGTATCAATAGGATACTTAGGGGTGAAAATTCCAGTGCGGCTAGAGCAGTTGTATCAGATACACTTTCTCCCATTGCTAAAAAGACTCCATGAGGACATGCACACCTGGTCACACTTGGCACCTTCCCTGCTGGTTCGGATTAACATGGTGAAAATGAGTGTGCTCCCAAGACTTACGTATTTATTCCTAATGTTGCCGTGTTGTATCCCTGCTTCATTCTTTATAGATTTGAATAGGATGATAGCGGAGTTTATATGGAATGGGAGATGAGGAAGGGTGGCCTTAAAAACGTTGATGGCCCCAAGAGAGGCGGGAGGCCTTTCGCTCCCCAATTGTAAATTCTACTATTGGGCGGTACAGATATGGTTGGTTTATTATCGATGGAAAGCGTTTCCGCATCAGCATTGGATCCCTCTGGAAGCAGCTCAAGTGGCTATGGACCAGATTGGGGCCTTGCCTTTTTCTAGCTGGGTGGAGAAAGGTTGGGGTGGAAAGATGCATCCCATAGTAGGCCCGACGGTGGAAGTATGGCAGAAAGTTAGTAAGAGGGTGGCTTTTGACAATGCCGGGTCGAGGTTGGCGTTTCTGACGCAGGGGGATTTGTTTCCGCCATTTGCGATGGACCCAAGCAGGTTTAGATGGCTTAAGGAGAATGGTATGGAAAAGGTACTGGATTTTATTGGAGAAAAGAGGTTCTTGACAAGACATGAAATTATGGCTAAATGCCAACAGAATCCGCAGAGGGTTTTCTGCCTACTCCAGATAGAGCATTTTTTGGCAGCTCATAGAAATAGATATTTGGGATCGCCACATTGGATGGAATCTTTTTTTCTATGACCCCGGAGGGGGCAAGGGCTGGTGGCCCAGCTGTATAGGTTGATGCAGGGCGAGTCACGGGGAACTTATCCTTACCAGAGAGATTGGGCTAGAGACTTAGAGAGAGAATGGGCAGAGGAACACTGGGAGGCAATTTGGTACAGCACTCCTAGAATTATGATATGCCTTGCACACTTGAACACACAATATAAATGGCTTTTTTGTATGTACCTCACTCCCAGCCGACTTCATGCTATGCACCTTAAAGCTACAGCTGAATGCTGGCGGGGATGCTCCAAAAAGGGGAACCTAATACACGTAGTATGGGAATGTGCTAAAGTCCAGGTCTTTTGGGAGGGGGTGCTGGCCGTGGGTAGGGCGGTGACGGGGGAGGGCCTGTGGTTAGATCCGGCGCTTATGCTGTTGGGATACACAGAGGGACCCCCTGAGGTGTGTCTGAATAAGAAATCATTGGTCAGTTTCTTGTATCTGGCGACAAGATTGGCTAGAGCAGCAAAATGGAAGAATCCGGAGGCCCCCACCACATCTGAGTGGTATAAGAAGGTGGCTTGCATTATGGAATTGGAGAGAGGAGTAGCACTGAGCAAAGGTAGAATGGAGGAATACTGGTATGGTCCCCATTTCAAGAGTATGTTGCACAGTGGGAAAGGGAGGGGGTGGCTTAGGGCAGCAGTGAATGTGATAAGGTATTTGATTACTGTAGACCAGGAGAGGGGTAGATGGAGTGGTGTAGGCTGGGTGGTGGAAGGTCCTCGGGGGAACAAGACAGGTCTTCCCCCCCCCCCCCTTGGAGGAGCAGTAGTGTGGAAGGGGCCCTGTAACGATCCTGGGTTGTGTGTGGGTTTGGTTTTAAGAGTTGAGGATGTTTGGTTAAATATTTCTATGGCAGTGGTGCTCTGGCACTGACCATTATAGAGAAGAGGCTAAAAAGAGGGTAAAGAGATGGGTTTAGTAGCTAGGGGACTGGGATGTTGGGGATGTTATATAGGGATAAATATAAAAATGATGTATGCATGTAATGTTTCTATATGCAGACTGTTCTCTATGTAACATGCAAATTAATCAATAAAAATAAAGAAATTAAAAAAAAAGATAGTTATTCATTTTCCATTTTTTTAATTCATTATCTTTATCTTTATCTTTATTTCTAGCCTATGGGACCAGAAAAACAGCTCATCCCTCTGTCTGGCCAGACACAGTATGGTCACTTTGGAGACAGACAACAAAGAAGCAGGATCACTTCACCAATTATGTTAAAAGGTGGAAAGAAGGACTTCCGGTTTAGCCACGGAGGAGGTGAGACGCGTGTAATCGAGCTCCCTGACCCGCACCCCTAAAAGAATTGTATGCGGCTAAGGCAAGTGGAGGGAAAAAAGTGGCGGCGAGTTCGGGCGCGCAGTCGGCGCCGGTATCCCCGAGCGGGTCTGAGGAGGCGGATGGGGAGGAGAGAGCGGACCTGCAGCAGGCAGATCTGGCGGCGATCCTCCGAGAAATTCGGGAATCGAAGGAGGAGATTGTGGACCGAGTCTGCGGGCGGCTGGAGGAGAAATTCGCGACGATCAGGCAGCGTCTGGAGGAAGTGGAAAGTAGAGTGAGCCAGACCGAGGACGCCCAGGCCTCGACGGACCGCGTGGTGAGCTTGCTGCAACAGCAATTGAGTTGGCTGCACGCAAAAACGGAGGACATGGAGAATAGAGATCGGCGCTCTAATTTGCGCATTTTTGGTGTCCCTGAGGGGGAGGAAGGGGACAATGTGATCGCTTTTGTAAAGGATTTGCTAACTGCCTGCTTCCCAGACCCTCCCTCGATGCCGCAGTATGAAATAGAGAGGGCACATAGAGAGCTCCGGCCTAGACCAGAGAGGGGAGGCCATCCACATGCTCTCATAGTTAAAATGCTGCGGTTTCAGGACCGGGAACATGTCATCAGAGCAGCCCGGAGAACCAAGAGTGTGCAGTATAAAGCTTGGACTGTGTATGTCTTCCCTGATTTGGCCTCTGAGACAGTGAAGAGGCGGAAGGATCTGTTGCGACTGAGAGACCAGCTGGCGAAACAGGGAGTACAGATTGCGATATGGTACCCGGCCAAGATAACGATGGTGGTGAATGGAGTGAGACAGTTTTTTGCCTCCAGAGAGATGCTGGAGAAATATCTGAAGTCCTAGAAGAGCTTGCATCGGGGGAAACCGGCACGTCCGAATGGAGAGGGGGATCAGCAGTCGGCGAGCGGCGAGGCTGGCGGGCGGCAGAGTCCCGGAGAGTGACGAGCTGCATGGAGCGGCATTGGACTGTTACAGGGAGGGGATGGAGGGCTGGATAAGTGGGATTGTTTGATATGCTTTCACTAAGGGCTTCGGGAGGCTGGTAGGCGATTTATAAGTGAATGTTGAGGGTGCGGTATACGGGGGTAGGGGGGATTGGGAGGGACGGGGAGGACATGTGGGAGACGGGTGCGGAGGGGAGGGGAGCGGTTGGAGTTGGAAGGAGAAGGGCTAATGGAGGTCCGTAAACAACAAAAATGTGATGGGTGGGGGGTGATTGAACAGTTCGGGGGGTTTTGGCTGGTGCAAGTTGTGTGTGCTGTGGGTGTGCTAGGGCTGAGGCTGTCTTTGGGGGTTGAAGAGGAGAAAGGTGGTGGAAGGCAGAGCGATACAAGGATGATGGGGGGACATAAAATTGCATTGTATAATGTACGAGGGATTAATAGCCCTATCAAGCGGAAGAGGATTCTCACGCAGCTGGCTAAGCACAAGATCGAAGTAGCCATGCTGCAGGAGACTCACTTAATAGAGGAGGAGCAGGTTAAATCAAAGGCCCAAGGGTTTGAGCAACTGTTTGGAGCGCCGTATAATTCTAAAAAGAGGGGAGTGGTGATTCTAGTGCACAAGAGGCTGAAGTTTGTTCCCTTCACTTCTGGGGGGGACAAGATGGGGCGGGTGGTGTGGGTGGTGGGGAGAGTGGGCCTGAAGAAAGTGTCCTTTTTAAATTTGTATGCACCCAATGGAACGAAGGGGTCTTTCTTCCAGAAGGCACTGCGGGATTTTGAAAAACATGCCCAGGGGGAGTGGATTGTAGGGGGTGACATGAACTGTGTGGTGGGGCCGGAGGATCGGTCTAATTATCAGCGGGTGAAGCATCGACGGGAGGGGAGGGAGCTGAGGAAGTGCATGGCGGACTGGGGGCTGGTAGACATATGGCGGTGGGAGAACCCTGGGGAGAGGGGCTTTACCTGTTACACACCCCGACTGGGGAGCTATTCCAGGATTGACATGCTCTTCGGGAGGAAGGGACAGTTGGGGGCCCTGGGGAATGTGCATTTGCACCCAGTGCTTATTTCGGACCATGGTATGGTTACGGGGGAATGGAAGCCCGGGGGGGGGAGGGGAAGAGGGACAGAAGGGGGGGTGGAGGGGGAACATAGCCTTGATTCAGTCCGAGGAAGGGCAAGTGTGGCTTAAGAAGGCCTGGAGGGAGTTTCTGGAGTGGAATGACAATGGGGAGGTTTCGGATGCCATGATTTGGGACAGCGGGAAAGCGTATATGAGAGGGTTGATGATGCAGATGGGGAGTCAGAGGAAGCGAGACAGGGAGGCACAGAGACGGGAGTTGATGAGGGAATTGGCGGAGGCGCAGGGGGAACACAGTAAGACAGGCTCCAAAGTCGCTCGTATGCGGGCGGCCATGCTGAGGGCGAGAGTGGACAGGATGGATTTGGACGGGTTGGAGAAGATGATGAGGGCGTCCAAGAGAAACTTCATGGAAGGAGGGAATAAGGCAGGGAAGCTGCTTGCAAGGCAGCTCAAGCAACGACGGGAGAGCCGGGTTGTGGCGGAAGTTAGGACGGAGCAGGGGGAGAAGGTGGCGGATAGTCAGGGGATATGTAGGGCCTTCCGGAGGTTCTACGAGCAGTTGTACACAGGACAGAATGAGGCCTGTCAGGAGAAAATAGCAGCCTACTTGGATGGGATGAACATCCCGAGGGTTAGTGAGGAGCAGGCAAACTGGCTTGGGCGGCCTATTGAGGTGGGGGAGGTGCTGAAGGAAATTCGGCGGCTCCCCAGGGGTAAGGCGGCAGGGGAAGATGGATACCCAGCGGAGTACTTTCACTTGCTGAGGGAAGAGGTGGCGCCATTCTTGGCCTGGCTGTTCACTGGGTTTTTGAGGGGGGGGACGCTGCCGGAGACGATGTCACAGGCGAACGTGGTGGTCCTTCCAAAGGAAGGTAGAGACCCGGACAGATGTGAGAATTATAGGCCGATCGCGTTGATTAACTGTGATGCAAAATTATACGCGAGAGTGTTGGCAGGGAGGCTGGAGGGGCTTCTCCCGGGCTTGATTCACCCAGACCAGACCAGGTTTATACAGGGCAGGGTAATAGCGGATAATGTGAGGCGGGCGGTGGGGCTTCTCCACTATGTGAAAGAGGCGCGGATACCAGCAGTGTGCGTTGCATTGGACGCAGAGAAAGCTTTTGATCGGGTGGAGTGGGAGTTTCTGTTCGCTATGATGGATAAGATGGGGCTGGGTGAGAGCTTTGTGCAGGGGGTATGGGCCCTTTATAGACACCCGAAGGCCAGGATATTGGTGAATGGGCAGTGTTCGGAGTGGTTCGATCTGCAGAGGGGGACTAGGCAGGGCTGCCCTCTCTCCCCCTTACTCTTTGCGATAGCGATTGAGGCGCTTGCAGTTCGCATACGGACCCGGAAGGAAATTCAACCGGTTCAGGTAGGGCAGGGGGAGCATAAGATTCCCTTGTACGCTGATGACACGTTAGTATTCATGGCGGACCCGGTAAACTCCCTAACGGCATTGGTGGAAGAGTTGGAGGCGTTCGCAGAGGTGTCGGGTTTCAAGGTGAACAAGGCCAAAACAGAGGCCCTGGCCCTCGGAGGGTTCAGGAGGGAGGTCTTTGAGAACTTTCCCTTTAAATGGGTGCTGGGGCATTTCAAGTACTTAGGGGTCCGGATATCGGAAGATCCCGGGAGATTATACGCTCTTAATTATCAGAAGTTGGGGGAACAGATTGGGAAATTATTGGACAGTTGGCAGTCCCTGCAGCTGAGTTGGATGGGGCGGATAGAGGCCTTCAAGATGAGTGTGTTGCCCAAGTTTCTGTATATTTTCGCGCAGCTGCCGGTGGCGATCCCGGGGGATGGGGTAATTCGGCGCTGGGAGGAGAAGGTGCGGAGATTTGTATGGGGGGGGGAAGAAGGCTAAGATCAAGGTCAGTCAGCTTCGGATGGCTAAGGATAAAGGGGGAGTTAGGATGCCCTCCCTGCAGTGGTACTACCAGGCAAGCATTCTTAAGGCCTGGAGGGATCACTACCGTAGAGGTGGGGAGGCGGCGTGGGTGGATTTGGAGAGAACACTAATGGAGGCATTGTCCTTGGCTCAGTGGTTGGACGAGCAGGGGGGTAAGCTTTCTGGGGGCAAGGGGAAAGAACATCCCTTCTTGGGGGCCATGTGGAGGGTTTACCAGCAGGGGGAAGGGAGGAGGTGGTTTCCTAGCCCAGTGTCGGCTTGGACCAGGGTGCGTGATTTTTTTCCCCTTTGGGGGGTCGGATTGGCTTCAGGGGAAGATCGATAAATTCGGGGATTGTATGGTGCATGGTGGGGTGTGTTCTCACAGTGAGCTGGAGAAAAGAGCGCAGCTCAAAATAACCTTTTACCAGTACTTTCAAATTATTATTTATTTATTATTTATTTTATTATTTAACAATGATTTATATACCGCATCTTCCATAGTTCAGTTGCGGTTCACAATAAACAACAGTTAACAAATCGGAGTTTGTTTTACATAAAACATCATATGACCAAATAACAATAAGATAAACAACTAGTGTTTAGGCACTTTCTTCATACGGGGGAAAACCGAAGGTTGGTCAGTAGGCCCAGCACAGAGATGGAGCTAGCGTTGTTCCGGGGGAATAAGGATAAAGGGAGTATTTCTAAAATCTACCGGGTTTTGTTGGATGAGGCAGCGGATAAAGAGGATAAAGAGGGATGGGGCCATAGGGAAAGGTGGCATAAATGGGTGGGGGCAGAATGGGACGAGGGTCAGTGGCAGAGGATATATGGGGTTATCTACCGGACCACGGCGGTCACCTCTTGGAGGCAAACACAGTTGCAAATAGTACACGGGGCCTATGTAACACCGAGTAGGATGGCTTGGGTAGGGGGGCAAGGGTTAGCGATGTGTTGGTGGGGGTGTGGGGAACAGGGAGATTTTCTGCACATGTGGTGGGGCTGTCGGATCATCCAGCGGTTCTGGAGGTTGGTGCAGGAGGGGATGGGTATGCGGGCGGGGGGATGGAAGGGGGGAGGGGAGAGGGAGGTAGAAAGGGGGCCGCGGGAGTGGGTGCTGGGGGGAGGGGAACGGGAGGGAAAAGGGCGGTGGGTGCAGAAGAGGGAGGAGAAGCTCAAGTTAGCAGCGCGTGTAGCGATAGCCTGGCGCTGGAAGTGGAGGGGGGGGCCTGGGGTAGAGGATTGGCACAGGAAAGTGGAGGAAATGATTCAGTTTGATAGGCTGACATATCGCTTGCGGGGCCGGGAGTGGGAATTCCATAAGATATGGGACCCGTACATGCAGGGGTAGTAAGGGGTAGTAAGGACAGGGTCTGGGGGGGTGGGCATGACTTGGGGGGGGGAAGCTGCATTGGCACTCAGCACACAACGCACGGCACACGATTTAACCTGTTTGTTAAAGTTGTAAATGTTCTTATGGTTTAGAGGTTCTTTATTTAAGACTTCAGTTTTCTGTTTGTTTTTGGGCTGTGGATGGGAGACAGGCTCACTAAGTGTACTTTGGATGGGGGATGCCGGAAGGGGGATTTGTATCTGTTGGCATTGTATGCTGTTATCCTGTCTTTCACATGCTTAATAAAACAAAGTTTCAAAAAAAAAAAAAGGTGGAAAGAATATACAGAGTCATTATGGGCAAACTAGATGGACCATACTGCCGTCATTCACTATGTTACTATGTTGAAACTTTTTGACAAGCAGCCAAACAAGCCTATCCCATCCTAACTTCTTCCAAATCCTATGGCTGATGTTGTCAGCAGGAAATAGAAAACACAAGCTACAATATTTTCTGTTCATTTCTTTCCTGTGTTTCTGAAGAAGCATGGCTTGCTAGTTGCAGGCTAAGAGAGTTAGAAAAAGAAAAAAAGAAATGAAAATTTAGAAATATCAGCCTTAAAGACAGAAATAAAGCAAAAGATAGTATGCTCAGGGCCCAGCACAAGTAGAAAGGAGCTGGGCTATCTGATTCAATTTGTGTGTCAGAAAAAAGATCAAGGCTGTGCTGCAAATGCAGACTGTACAGCATAGATCTGGCAAAGGAAGGTGGGGCAAGGGTAGTACACACATTGTCTTTGTAAGTGTGATAGTCCCTTTGTTAGTAAAGTCTGGCAAACTGTGTGGGTACATAGAACTGAATGGTTGTGCCCTGTATGCCATAGTGTCAGAGCATGCTTACTAAGCATTCAAAGTGCACACTGAAACTGATTCTGTTTGTGGGTGTGAGAGTCACTCCACTTTTATGATCTGGCATGCTGTGAGTACACAAAAGTGAGCTGCTATGCTTTAGTGTCACAGTGGCAGCATCCTTACTAGACAAAGCAGAGGGCATACATGCATTGCAAAAAAAAGTCTGGATTACTATAAGAATTTGAAGCACCCATGTAAGTTTTAGCCAAGTATTTCAAGATGGGCTGTGGTACACAGCTTCAGACGGCATGCTTCCAAAGCCCAAAAAGATGCCCAAAGATTTTTTTGCTGGTGTTGTTTTACCCCACCCCTGGTCCTCAGAGTCATTATGTCATTATTTCTTTATTGTTTGATTTTACGTATTATAATCCTACTGTCGCAGAGCTGTATTTGGGACTGATCTATAGTAGCTCCTTTGTGATAGATGAACGTTGCACTCCATTCCAATCTTCCTGGCAAAATAGGGTCCCTAAATCTTTTTAGGTGATCTTTCTACCAGCAAGTTTTATGAAGGCTTGATTAAAAACGAATGGAAAACACCACTGTTAGAAAGCAAAACTGATGGCTCCATTGACTTGAATGAAAACGAACAAAAAGAACGCACCTACTTTCCTTTCTATTGCTTTCCTTTCAAGTATTTGGAGTTCTTTTCATTGATTTTACTTTTGTTATTAGCTGTGTAAACTGCCCTGATGCATAAGAACGTAAGAGCATAGGAACATAAGAAATGCCATAATGGATGACCAAGGTCCATCATCCAATATTCTGTTTCCAACAGTGGCCAATCCAGGTCACAAGTACCTGGCAGGTTCCCAAAAAGGCACACAGGTTCCACAGTGCTCATCCTGGGGTAAGCAGTGGATTTCCCAAGTCCTCTTTAATAATGGTTTATGGATCTTTCCTCCAAGAATTTGTCCAAACCTTTTTTAAACACAGCTACACTAACAGCTTTTACTACATCCGCTGGTAACAAATTCCAGATTTCATTACACATTGAGTAAAAAAATATTTTCTCTGATTAGTCTTAAATGGGTTACATTGAAGCTTCATTTCGTATCCTCTAGTCTTTCTATTTTTTGATGGTGTAAACAGCCGATCTACTTTTACTGCTCCACTCCATTCATTAATTTATAGACCTCTATCATATCCACCCTTGGCCATCTCTTTTCCAAGTTGAAGATCCCCAACATTTTAAGCCTCTCCTCTTAAGAGTATCCTTCCATCCCCTTTACCATTTGGTGGCTCTTCTCTGTACCTTTTCTAATTCTGCTATATCCTTTTTAAGATATGGCAACCAGAATTGCACACAATATTCAAGATGCGGTCGCACCATGGAATGATACAGAGGCATTATAATATCCTGGTTTTATTCTTCATTTCTTTCCTTATGATACCTAGCATTCTATTTGCTTTTTTGGCAGCCGTTGAACACTGGGCAGAGGCTTTCAATGTATTATCCACAATGGCATCTAAATCTTTTTCCTGGGTGGTGGTTTCTAAGGTGGTACTTTGCATCGTGTAACCATAGTTTGGATTGTTCTTTCCTAGGTGCATAACTTTGCACTTGTCCACATTAAATTTCATCTGCCATTTGGATGTCCAGTCTTCCAATTTATCAAGGTCCTCTTGCAATTTTTCACAATCCATTTGCATTTTAACAACTTTGAATAGTTTTGTGTCACCTACAAATTTGATTACATCACTCAGTATTCCAATTTCCAGGTCATTTATGAATATGCTAAAAAGAAGCAGGCCCAGCACAGATCCCTGGGTTACTCCACTATTCACCTTTCTCTATTGAGAAAATTGGCCATTTAGCCATAGCCTCTGCTTTCTATCTTTTAACTAGTTCCTGATCTACCATACTACATTGCCTCCAATCCCATGACTTTTTAATTTTGCCAAGAATATCTCATGATGGACCTTGACAAAGGCTTTCTGAAAATCCAGATATACTATATCAACTGGCTCATCTTGTCTACCTGTCTCTTCATTTTCAAAAAAATAAAACACATTAGTAAGGAAGACGTTCCTTGGCTAAATTCATGTTGGCTTTCTCCCATTAAACTATGACTCTCAACATGTTCAGTAATTTTATTTTTTATAATGGTTTCTACCATTTTGCCCAGTACTGATGTCAGAGTCACCTGTCTGTAGTTTCCAAGATCACCCCTGGGACACCTTTTAAAAATTGACATTACATTGTCCATTCTCCAATCTTCTGGTGCTATAGATGATTCAATGATAGTTCACAGATTACTACTAATAGGTCTGCAATCTCATATTTCAGTTCTTTCAAAACCCTCAGATGTATACTATCCAGTCCAGGTGATTTGCTACTCTTCCGTTTATCAAATAGTTGTAATACATCTTTCCGGTTTATCAATATTTCTTTCAGTTCTTCCTATACATCACCATTATATATTATTTCAGGCACAGGTAACTTCCCTGCATCTTCTTCAGTAAAGAATGAAGCAAAGAATTTATTGTCTCTCCGCTATGGCCTTATCTTCACTTAGCACCCCTTTTTCTCCTCTATCATCCAATTGTCCAACTGACTCCCTCACAGTTTTTTTGCTATGAACATACTAGAAAACATTTTTATTATGCATTTTTGTTTCTATTGCAACCTTTTTTTCAAATTCTCTCTTTGCTGCCTTATCAATCCCTTGCATCTAACTTGCCAATGTTTATGTTGTTTCCCGTGTTGGTCATTTGGCTCCTTTTTCCATTTCCTGAAAAATGCTTTTTTGGCAACAATAGCCTCTCTGACCTCACCTTTAAACCATGCTGGCAGTGTTTTGGTCTTCCTTCTACTTTTCTTAAAGCTTGGAATATATCTGGTCTGGGTTTCCAAGATAGTACTTTTAAACAATGCCCATGCTTGATGTAAATCTTTAACCTTTGCAGTTGCTCCTTTTATTTTTTTTTCTCAGTTATTTTCCTCATTTTATCAGTCTCCATTTTGAAAGTTAAAAGATAATACTATAGATTTCCTTGTCGTCCTTCCATTTATTAAATCAAATGTGATCATGCTATGATCACTATTGCCAAGTGGCCCCAATACCCTTATCTCTTGCACCAGATCTTGTATTCCACTAAGGACTAGGTCCAAAATGGCTTCCCCTCTGGTCGGTTCATGAAACAGCTGCTCCAAGAAGTTGTCATTTATTTCATCTAGAAACTTTATCTCCCTAGTATGTCCTGCTGTGACATTGACCCAGTCGATATCAGGGTAATTGAAATCACCCATTATTACTGTGTTGTAGCTTTTGTTAGCCTCCCTGATTTCTTTCAACATTCCATCATCCATTTGTTCATTCTGGGCAGGCAGTCAGTGTATACGCCTACTGCCATTGTCTTCCCCTTTTTACATAGAATTTCTATCCGTAGAGATTCTACAATATATTTTCTTTCCTGCAATACTTTAATCCTATGTGAATCAATGCTCTCTCTAACATAGAGCACAACCTCTCCACCAATTTGATCTATCCTATCATTGGTACCCAGGTATCAGAGTGTCCCGTTGATTGTCCTCTTTCCACCAGGTCTCTGGGATGCCAATCATATCTAACCTCTCATTTAGTGCTATATATTCTAACTCTCTCATCTTATTTTTTAGACTTCTAGAATTTGCATGCAGGCATTTTAGATGTTGTATTTTATTCATATTAATCTGGTTATTAGTTAATAGGGGTATTTTGGAATCTTTCAGCTGTGTATTTTATGTTTATCTTTACTGGAACCTCTCTGTCAGGATACATCCTTCTGAAACATGTGCTCCTGTGCGACAGTCAGCTTTCCCCTATTATCTAGTTTAAAAGCTGCTCTATCTGTTTTTTAAAAGGTTAATGCCAGTAGCCTGGTTCCATCCTGGTTAAGGCAGAGCCCATCCTTTCAAAAAAGCACCCTCCCCCCTTCCCCAGAATGTTGCCCAGTTCCTAACAAATCCAAAACCCTCTTCTTTACACCATTCTCTTATCCACGCATTGAGGTTCCGGAGCTCTGCCTACCTTTTGGGTCCTGCGCATGGAAAGGGAAGCATTTCAGAGAATGCTACCCAGGAAGTTCTGGATTTCAGCTTCCTACCTAAAAGCCTAAATGTGGCCTCCAGAACCTCCTTCCCACACTTTGTGATAAGGCGGTATAGAAAGTCTCAATAAACATAAACATCTGAATTAATTCTGAATTTGGAAATGAACTGAACCAAATTTTTATCTCTGAAAATCCAGATACCAAATTATATGTGTAAGTTCTGGAACTTACATGTATAAGTTGCTGATTTGCTTCAATTCATTTTTTCCACATGTAGATTTGTAAAATGCTTCCTCCAGCTCTACCTCTAGGCATATGCATGTGCATTCTTGCACATCCTTATCTGAGTTTTAGAAAAGGCCCCACATTTGGCAGAGACTTATCTAAAATACTGCCAGAATTGTGTACACCCTGACCTTGATGTCTCATTTCCAATCTCCAATTACAAGTACTATTTAAAATTTGCATTCATGCATAAAGGAGCCAGGGATTTAGGATAGGAATAAAAAAGATTTTTAGGTATAATTTAGGTAAATAAGATAATTTAGGTAAAATGACATAAAATTTATATAAAAACTGAATAATATCACTATGTAAAAAATAATAATTAGCAAAAATATTGTGTTGTACTTTTGCTACATTGGACCTATGATACCACATTTTAATGTGTAAAGTAAGATAATTATTGCATGGTACTCTAGCCAGCCAGACCATTTATTTCTTTAATTTTAACAGTTTTTCTATACAGCCTTTATCCAAGGCGGTTTACATCTAACATGACAATTAAATGGTAATTGTTTTACACTGAACATTGAACATAACAATTAAACATAGCAGTTACATGGGGGATGATTTACATTAACAAGGGAGTATAACTTGGAGAAGAGTGGGGGACTGAACTATTTACAGATAGAGTAGTACCATGACACTGTCTTCTGCTTTTGGATATTATGCTGTGCCACAAGCAGGTTTCTCTTTAGTGATGGTGTTAAGAGGCAAGATTTGGACACCTTCAACCTACTCCTGAATAAACTCCAGCAGGTGACAGAAGGCATGGGTGCAATAAACCATGCTGAAAAAGAACCACTCTGAACCAAACATTCAAAGATCCTTTTGCAACCCCTTTCCCCTACTCCTTCTTTGAAAGCTTACCAGTACCATCTCCAGAACCATAGATAGCCTTCCAGAATTGCCAAGGGCATGACATCACCCCAAGAAGAATACCAAAAAGAATAAGGTCAGAAGAGTAAAGAAAACATAAAGATCTTAAAAAAGACAACCAACTACAGATAAAAATATTTATATATCTGAGGAGTGCAATGTTCTAGTCTATAAAGGGGACAGCCTGGGTTATCTAAAAGATGGTTTAGTGGTCTGTTCTCCCTGAAGTCTTTATGGTCTTCTGGAAGAACTTTGTTTTTTGTTCCTTCCCTTAAACAAACTCATTTAGCTGAGGCTCCAAAATATGTCTTTCCTATAGCCAGTCTGTATCTTTGGATTTCTTTGACAGTATTGATTCATGAAAATATCACCTACTTGTCATTCCAAAAGAAATTTAAATTGCATGTTGTTATTTATTATTTTGTCTTGATAACTACTGGGTGATCCAAGAACGGGTACTTAATCTTAGTTAAGAACATAAGAACTGCCATACTGGGTCAGACTAAAGGTTGATCAAGTCCAGTGTCCAGTTTCCAACAGTGGCCAATTCATATCATAGGTGCCTGACATATCCCAAAAGTAGCCAGTCACATGCTGATCCCCAGAGATAAACAATGGTTTTCTCTCAGTCTACTTTAATAACAGTTTATGGACTTTTCCTCCAGGAATTTGTCCAAACCTTTGTCCAAAAGCTGCTCTTATCACATTCTCCAGCAATGGAGCTTAATTGTTCGTTGAGATAAAAAAAATATTTTCTCCTGTTTTATTTTTTAATACACTACTTTGTATCTTCATTACATGTCTCCTAGTCTTTGTATTTTTTGAAAGACTAATACAATTGATTAACATTAACTCATTCCACTCCACTCAAGATTTTATAGCGAAACACTCAGTGCTGGAGTGGTGACTTGTTGGGGACATAACTCCCATAGTACCATGGATCTGAGAAGTAATTTTAGAAGCATCCCCAGGTCCAAAGAGCAGTATTTACAAGTGCAGATTGGCATACATGTAAATGCAAGATACTTTATACATTTAGATTTCCTGAAGATGTGTTGAGGGTAGGAAGAAGAAGTGGTTTGGATAGGTCTATGTCAATGCTGAAGTCTGCCCCCATCACCCAGTTTGACCTTGTTCCATCCCCTAATGACCTTCCAAGCTGTCTGATCCCCTCCTCATCCCCCACTCCCCACAGGCAATCCCCCCCCCCCCAAATCTCCAACACCCCTACCTCCCAAACATTCAATTCCCCCCTCACAAACAACCCCACGCTGGCATATAGGCTACTCCCACCCCACTCCCCAGCAACAACAATCCCCTCCAAGGTCTTCCACCCACTGATCCCTATCCCAGCCTTATCAGGAGTCCCTGATGTATAATGGGAGCAGGAACAATCACCAGTCATTCCTGCTCTTACTGCACCAACTTTCAAAATGGCGCCGATGAACCCTAGTGCTAATCTCCTTGTACATTCAACCACTGGGAAATGTTTTAAAAGCACATATGCAGCCGGTGCCACTACCAACCACATAAATACTTTTGCATATCAAACCAAATAAAGACTGTTTTCTGCTGGAAACATCTTACTTCAGAACTTTACATTGTTTTTCAGTGGCCTTTTGTATGGTCTTCTGCTAAGGCATTTCCAGATAGTCACTTGGAAGACCAAAAAAGAAGCTATCTTTGCAACTAATCAAAGGAGATAGCTTACTTGCCTATTGCTTTATAGTAATCACTACAGCAACATAACCAGCATACTTTCCATAATAACATCCCACATATAACCTCCTTTCCTTGTGCACAGGCTGCTCCCCTAGATGGGCTCTCATTAGCCTCATTCCTTGAAACTGGCACTGCATCTTGTCTCTGCCTCTTATCTATCTGCCTGTCTTATTAGACTGTAAGCTTCAAGAAAGAGGAATTATTATGTGTATCTGTAAAGTGCTGTGTATGCCTGGTAGAGCCAAACAAATAACCATGACTTTTGCCTATAAAAAGTAAACAAAACTGCAGTCATTGTGAAGTAGGGAGGAGAGGTGGGTGTTGAACTTTCACATGCACACACCAGCATATAACCTAATACCTCTGTATTGCTCCATGGTGCGACCACACCTTGAGTAATGTGTCCAGTTCTCACCGCCGCATCTCAAAAAACATACAGAGGCATTAGAAAAGGTACAAAGAAGGGTGATCAAAATGATAAAGCAATGGATTGATTCCCCTGTGATCAAAGTCTAAGAGGCCAATTCAGAGAAGGACGTGCAGGGTGGACACAGATGCATAATTATTGCACATCCCCACTGGTGATGGTATTCTGTGCCAGTGTGCAACGACATGCAAGCATGCTCAGAATACGGCGCTGGACGTGTCCACCGATTCAAGTACAAAGTGCATTCAGGGGTGAACGAAGTGGACATGCAGATGACACGGGCAGGTTCAGGACTGTGCCCACCCAGACCATGTTGTTAGCATGTAAGTCTGAACATGTGTACACATGCACTGTGTCCCATGAGCGGCAGGAAACAGGATGGAGTGATGACACACCCCCCCCCCCCCCAGCTGCAGCAAGACCCATACAAGACTTCAGAAAATGGAACCACGCCAGGTAAACTTTTCGGAGGCAGAGACCCGCCTGCTTTGCAGGCTAGTCATTGAGAATGAGCAGGTCCTGCTCCCCATGGGGCACAGACGACCAGCCCTAGCTGCAGCATGCAGGGGCTGGGAGTGCATCAGGGCTACTCTAGTGAAGTAAGTAGGTTAAAGCAGGAAAGGGGAGAGGCAGGATAAATGCAACAGTGCAAAGAGCCAGAAAGTAGCCCCAAAGTAAAAGGCTGAACCCACTACACCACCAAATGTCTTTATACACACAACTGGGCCCCCTACAGGAAACATGCAAATACAATGCCAAGAGAAAAGCATGGTGGCAATGCAGGCACAATGAATGAAGGGGAAAGTGGAGCAATCCCTGAGAAGCACATACAGAAAGGAAATAGAAATAACACAGTGAAATATATCAACCATCCCATACATGTGTAACAGTGCAGCAACATGGCCAGATAATGTTAGCCAAATCACTGTGCAGTGCCACACAAACATGGTAACACAATATTGATATCCACGACGGCCCCAAGCAGAGGGAAAAACACGCATGAATGAAACAGTCAGGGTGAGGAACAAATCCCAAAACCTGACATGTCCAGTTCAAGCATAATGCTGCAATAAGGAAGCAACTAACCTTCCCATAGAAAACCCACCGTAGCTGGTATGCAAACCAGCAGTCCAAATACCCTGCTGTAATGCCCTCCCCAAAGACAGGAATCCATGGTGTAGCACCATGCAGCACAGACACATGGTAATGCATAGCCAACGCAAAAAGGGGAGCTGAGGGAATTGAATTCCAAGCCTCTGGCTCCATAAACCAGTGGCCAAACCACCACCCACAATCCCACCACCAGGCCTGAAGTGAACAAACAAAGTGGCACCTGTGAAGGACATAGCACAGGCAAGTTCAAACAGCCAGGAGCACAATCATAACTATTCACAGTTGTAATGTACCCTGTAACCCAGAATCAACTGTGCCCCAGACCACAGACATGACACAGCCAGGTCCCAAACCAGCATGCAAGGCTCACAATGTGCATCACAGGGCAGGCAGCAAATGCAACAGGTTCTCCAAAGAATGCTGTATGCGGCACTGTCCCAGTAGCCCCCTCAGCGCATGGTCCAGCCAGTCAGCAATGCAGGCACACAAGACAGAGGAGGCCTGGGGGAGCAGGGCAAGCTCCAGTCTGGAATGAGGTAGCTCTGGAGATGTAGCAACATGATCGAACCGGGTCTGGTGTACGCAAGTGGTGGGATGGCAAGCAGGCAGCTGCAGAGACAGACCTGGGAGGGAAGAATAGATGCGCATATGTAAGACACCACCCTCCAGCCTCCACAGACGAGTCCACATCCTGCATGAAACAGAGGCCTACTGGGTGCATTTCCGGGCCATACGCCACATACGGCCGCAGATGTTGAATCGACTCCAGCAGCAGCTGCAGCAGGAGCAAGGTGAGTGTGCATGTATGGCACAGGAAAGGAGTCATGACATGTAACATGGCACAGGCCCAGTGTGGCTGGGCAAAGCAGAGGTGACAGCAGACAGAGCATGGGGAAGTGTATGACAATGGGGAGATGACAGCCAGACATCCCTACCTACTGTAACTAATACCCATCTCTCTGCATCCCTTACACAGCCATCCCAGTCAAGGACTTGCCCTTCCCCTTCTCCCTCCCCTTCCCCCTCCACAGCACCAGAGAGGGAAGAGGAAGAGTATGGAGCACACAGAGATTAAAGATCCCAAATTGCACGTCTTCCAATAGCCAAATTAATATGAATAAAATACAGTCTCTAAAATGCTTGTATGCAAATGCTAGAAGTCTAAAAAATAAGATGGGAGAGTTAGAATATATAGCACTAAATGAGAGGTTACATATGACTGGAATATCAGAGACATGGTGGAAGGAGGACAACCAGTGGGACACTGTGATACTTGGATACAAACTATATCATAATGATAGAGCTGATCAAATTGGTGGAGGGGTTGCGCTCTATGTTAGAGAGGGCATTGAGTCAGAAAGGATTAAAGTTTTGCAGGAAACAAAATTTGCTGTAGAATCTCTATGGATTGAAATTCCATGTAAAAAGGGGAAGGCGATGGCAGTGGGGGTGTACTATGGACCGCCTGGCCAGAATGAACAAATGGAAGATGAAATGCTCAAAGAAATCAAAGAAGCTAACAAAAGTTACAGCGCAGTAATAATAATGGGTGATTTCAATTACCCCGGTATCAACTGGGTCAGTGTCACGGCAGGCCATGCTAGAGAGATAAATTTACTAGATGAAATAAATGACTGCTTCTTTGAGCAGCTGGTTCATGAACCGATCAGAGGGGAAGCCATATTAGACCTAGTCCTTAGTGGAACACCAGATCTAGTGCAAGAGATAAGGGTGTTGGGGCCACTTGGCAATAGTGATCATAGCATGATCGCCTTTGATTTAATTAGTGGAGGAGGGATAGTAAGGAAATCCACAGTACTATCTTTTAACTTTCGAAAGGGAGAATATGATAAAATGAGGAAAATAGTTAAGAAAAAACTAAAAGGAGCAGTTGCAAAGGTTAAAGACTTACATCAACCTTGGGTGTTGTTAAAAAATACTATCTTGGAAGCCCAGACCAGCTGTATTCCACGCTTTAAGAAAAGTGGAAGGAAGTCCAAAAAACTGCCAGCATGGTTTAAAGGTGAGGTCAGAGAGGCTGTTGTTGCCAAAAAAGCATCTTTCAGGAAATGGAAAAAAGAGCCAAACGACGAAACCTGAAAACAGCACAAGCACTGGCAAGTCAAATTCAAGGCATTGATAAGGCAGGCAAAGGGAGAATTTGAGAAGCTTGCTGCAGAAGCAAAAACACGAAATAAAGACTTTTTCAAGTACATTCGTAGCAAAAAACCTGTGAGAGAGTCAGTTGGTCCATTAGATGATAGAGGGGTTAAAGGGGCACTAAAAGGTGACAAGGCGATAGCGGAGAAACTGAATGAATTCTTTGCTTCGGTCTTTACTGAGGAAGATGTAGGGATGTTACCCATGACTGAAGTGGTATTTAAAGGTGCGGAAGAATTGAAGGAAATATCGATACATCAGGAAGATGTATTACAACTATTAGATAAACTGAACAGTAGCAAATCACCTGGGCCGGATGGTATACATCCAAGGGTGTTGAAAGAACTGAAATATGAGATTGCAGACCTGCTATTAGTAATCTGTGAACTATCATTAAAATCATCTCTAATACCTGACGATTGGAGGATCGCCAATGTAACACCAATTTTTAAAAAGGGTTCCAGGGGTAATCCGGGAAACTACAGACCGGTGAGCCTGATGTCAGTACCGGGAAAAATGATAGAAACCATCATAAAGAATAAAATTACTCAGCATGTAGATAGTCATGGCCTAATGGGAGACAGCCAACATGGCTTTAGACAAGGAAGATCTTGTCTTACTAATCTGTTATGTTTTTTTGAAGGTGTAAATAAACAGGTGGACAAAGGTGAGTCGGTTGATATAGTGTATCTGGACTTTCAGAAAGCCTTTGACAAGGTCCCTCATCAGAGACTTTTGGGAAAACTAAAGAGTCATGGGATAGGAGGCAGTGTACTACTGTGGATCAGGAACTGGTTAAAAGACAGAAAGCAGAGGGTAGGGCTAAATGGCCAATTTTCCCAATGGAGAAAGATGAATAGTGGTGTACCCCAGAGATCTGTGCTGGGACCGCTGCTTTTTGACATATTCATAAATGACCTGGAAAGTGGAATAATGAGTGAGGTTATCAAATTTGCAGATGACACAAAACTATTTAAAGTTGTTAAAACCCAAGTGGATTGTGGAAAATTGCAAGAGGATCTTGATAAATTGCAAGACTGGGCATCAAAATGGCAGATGAAATTTAATGTGGACAAGTGCAAAGTTATGCACCTAGGGAAGAACAACCCAAACTATGGTTGCACGATGCAAGGTTCCACATTAGGAACCACCACCCAGGAAAAAGATTTAGGCGTCATTGTGGATAACATGTTAGAACCCTCTGCCCAGTGTGCAGCGGCGGCCAAGAGAGCAAATAGAATGCTAGGTATCATAAGGAAAGGAATGGAAAATAAAACAAAAGATATTATAATGCATCTATATCGTTCCATGGTGAGACCGCACCTTGAATATTGTGTGCAATTCTGGTCATCGTATCTTAAAAAGGATATAGCGATATTAGAAAAGGTTCAGAGAAGAGCCACCAAAATGGTAAAGGGGATGGAAGGATACTCATATGAAGAAAGGCTAAAAAGGTTAGGGCTCTTTAACCTGGAAAAGAGACGGCAGAGGGGAGATATGATAGAAGTCTATAAATTAATGAATGGAGTGGAATGGGTAAACGTAGATTGATTGTTTACGTTATCAGAATATAGAAAGACTAGGGGACATCCAATGAAGCTACAGGGTAAACTATTTAAGACTAATAAAAGAAAATATTTTTTCACTCAACGTGTAATCAAACTCTGGAATTTGTTACTGGAGGATGTAGTAAAGGCTGTTAGTGTAGCTGGGTTTAAAAAAGTTTGGACAAGTTCCTGGAGGAAAGGTCCATAAACCATTATTAAGAAGGGACCCAGGATATCAATGCTTGACCCAGTACGAGCATTGTGGAACCTGTGTCTTTTGGGGAAACTGCTAGGTACATATGACCTAGACTGGCCACTGTTGGAAACAGGATACTGGGCTTGATGGACCTTGATCTGACCCAGTATGGCATATCTTATGTTCTTATGACGATGAGGGGGATGAGCTGGAGGAGGAAGCAAAGGAAGAGGAGGAGGAGTGGCAGAGCAGCAGCCACAGCCACAGAGATATGGCTGGGGTGAGCACCTGGAACATGCAGTTCCCACAGCCTGACCACTGAAGAAACAGCCACCACCATGATAGCCAGTTCCATAGTGCTATCCAGCACCTCCCCATCAGGGAAGAGTGAGGATGAGGAGGAGTATACCCTCACCCTGACTGAGGTTCCCCACTCACCTGAGATGGAGAGACAGTATGGTACCATGGGGGATGGGCAGGAGACACCATAGTGGGAGGCCCAGGGCATAGAGTGGGCACAGCAAGGGCTGAGGCGGGAAGGCAGAGTACACCTGGGTGGTGACCCCAAGGAGGAGAGGGAGGAGGGAGAGGAGGAAGAGGAGTCCCTGGAGGAGGGGCAGCTCAGGGACATGCCACCCAGAGACACCCTGTGGATGGAGAAGGGGTCACACAGAGGGGGAATGGCAGAGGGTGGCAGGGAAGGGAGCATGCAGGGAGCAGAGGGGGGGGACAGGAGTGTGAAGAGGGCAGAGGGAGGGGATAGGAGTGTGCAGGGGTAGAGGGAGGGGATGGGAGCATGCAGGGGGCAGAGCGAGGGGATGGAGGAGCATGGGCCAGGGGTAGGGACATATGTGGTCCATATGACATGTACCCAGACATGGTGCTGTGCAATGTGGCACAAGGTGGCACCCCACAGTATGGCATGGGCACCAAAGGTGCTGTGATGCAGGCGCTTGCAGCAGTAGCAGGGCCTCTTGACCACATTTCACAGCACCTGCAGGGCATCTGGGGAAACCTCCAGGCCCTCACCCAGACAGTGCATAGGTTCACTGAGGCACTCATGTCCCCACCCGGGCCACTAGGTGGAAGTGGCGGACCCAAGTAAACACCATTGGGTGGGCACAGGTGCTGAAAATGCACATATGTAAAATGCTATAACGATGTGCCAACAATAAAGGATGTATACCATGGAACAGTGTGTCCGCATGTCTAACCACACTGGGGACCACATGGTGGCACACAGGGTACAATTGTGCAGGTGGGCAGGGCATGCACAGTTACATGATTGTATATGACACACCCCTGTGTAGGCACCAGGCATGTAGAGCACCAGCAGGCCAGATCAGCACAGCAGATGGGGACCATGCCACCGAACAGTGGGCAAGTAGAGGTGACATGGCATGCCAGGGAGGATCCAACTATAAAAAACCTGCTCTCAACATTGAATACATAAACTTCACAAATTTTAACTCTTATCCCAATATTACTTCCAGGCAATAATGACCTCAGATGTCACAACTCAACATTTAGTGATAAATCACCATAGGGTGTTGATAGACGCTCACATCACCGGTCATAGCCTCCCTACCTTCCTATAATAATTAAACCAAGTTACAATAAATATAATACACCCTAATTACAACACTGGGAAAATATCTCAAACAATTTTATAACAATCGAGCAACCTCCAAAATTACACATACAATCCCAAACTCAATCTTACATACCCATACTCTCAAAACATCACGCATACAATCATTCTCTCATACTAAAAACAGCGTCATAATAATGTGCGCCTGCACTATATCTTCAAGGCTGAATGCAGCCTAAAGCAGTCTGAGAGCGATACCTGCAAACATAATAAAGAATAATAAAGACTCAAAATTCACCAACAAAAGCACAAAAATGCAAATAACTTATCTTATAACGATGAACTTCTATCCAACAAGGTCTCTAGCTCTTCGATGAGCGCTATTTATAGTCAGTCACAACTTCCAACGCCAACAGAGGAACCGAACAGCTCGGGAGAAGTATTTAAAGTCAATTCAACTGATAAAACCTTAGAATTGACCAAAGCTCTACAAAAGCCTTTGTTTCGCCATAACCCGGCTTCATCAGGAGCAACGTCATACAAAGAATCCGTTTTCAAAGATGACTCCTCACCATCTCCCGCTGTTCCACTTTGGTGTGTGACGTGCTTAATACCACAACCAACCACCAATCAAAAACTCTCAAACCAATGACATCATATTAAAGAACCAGCTACAATTACAATTTAAATTTTAATATTAATAATTTTAGAGCGGCACAGTGACAGCCCAGCTGAACTTGAGCATCCATTTGTAATCCAATTCAAAAGAAAATCTATCAAAAAATAATGTCCATTCAAGACGGTCATTCAGACCACCAGGCTGTAAAGTCCGTAAATTGAAAATCCACCGTTGTTCCTTCTGCAAAAGCACCTTCTTCCGATCACCTCTCCGAATATCTGGGGGTACATACTCTAGAACTGTACAGCGAAGATCTTCAAAAGCGTGGCCTAAATCAATACAATGTTGTATCAATGGAGTATCGATCCGGGCTTTCTTAAGGCTGTATTTGTGTTCAGCTAGCCTAGTCCTTAAAGGCCTGGTAATCTTTCCAATATAAAGCAACTGACACTCACACCAAATACCATATACCACGTATGCGGTGTTGCAGGTAGTAGCCACAGTTAAATTTTTTACTTGTTGACTATATTTCGTGCATATAGAAGCACTCATAACATCACAATAGGAACAGTGTTGACAGGCTGTATGACCTTGCATAGATAATGAAGAAACAGTTGCACATCGTAAAACTGCTGGACACAAACGATCTTTAAAATTACGCCCCCGGCTATAAGCCATTCTTAGTTCACAGGTAGTGAGATTAGGGTGCCGGGTAATAAGACTCCAATGTTTACGGATCATAGAAGATATACGATGGGATAAACTGGAGAAAGGTAATACACATGTAACAGTAGGTACTGAAATCTCCAGAGATGATGAAGTATTAGGAGAAAGCAGCCAATCTCGATGATTATATTTAGTCCTCTTATAGGCCTTAGTCAAAAAAGATATCGGGTAACCTCTATCAAGAAATTTCCTCATCATATTTCTGGCTTGCTGTCGAAATTCCACATCTGTAGAGCAAATACGTCGACATCTCAAGAACTGCGAATACGGCAGACTACGCTTAAGATGAGGAGGATGAAAACTCGAAAAATGCAGCAATGTGTTGCGATCAGTGGGTTTTGAATACAAAGTAGTAACAAATCCATTCCATTGTTTTAATACTCGCACATCTAAAAAATGTATTTCATACACTTGAATGTCAATTTCGAACTTAATGGCATCGTGGCAGGCATTTAAATAGACATAAAATTCTTCCAATTGCTCTCGAGTACCTCTCCATAAAAGAAAAATATCATCTATATATCGATACCACTTTACAATATATTCACTATATGGAGAAGTATATACATAGCGATCTTCATAGTCACTCATAAACAAATTGGCCAGTGACGGCGCAAATGTAGCAACCATCGCTGTGCCAGGGAGGATGCCACCCCTGCACACACTGGACCCGTCTGTCTGCTGCTGGCCACAGTGGGGGGGGGGGCCTTGGTCACCTGTCCAGCTGGGGCAGGGGTACAAGGGATGTAGCGGTGGCGGAACGGATTTACCTATGTACTGTACAAACCAAGGAAGCAGCAGGGTGTGGCCACTGATTCTGGGGCTGGACAGGGTATACAGACTGAAGGTGCATAGGGGCAAGGTGGACATATGGCCTGTGTGGGTGGGGGGAAGAATATGTGCCTGGCTGTGTCAAGGTGCCTGCATGGAGGGAAGGGGCATGCTCTGTGTGTGTTCAAATGGATGGCTGAGTGCAGATGGGGAGATGTACATTAGGGGCTATAAAGCATGCAAAGGCAGATATGGGGGAGAGGTGACAGCTTGCAGGGGCCAGAATGGCATATCGGACAGCGGACAATGGAAGGTACACAGGGCCTGCCCATGGCCTCCCAGCCCTGCCCACCCCACTAATCCCACCAGGACGGTCAGTCTACTTCACATAAAGTGATTTTGCAGGAGGGTCTGCCTTGTCACTGCAGCCCATTGGTAGGCCCGACCATGTGCTGGCTGGGGGGCCACCATGTCATCCACCTCATCCTTGGGCTCACCATCTGCTGCATCAGGTGTGGGCTGCCTCCGGTGCAGTGCATAGTTGTGCAGCATGCAGCATACCAGGAATATCCTGCACACCTTGGATGGCGCATAGAGTAGCTCACCACCTGACCGGTCCAGGCAAAGGAAGCAGCTCTTCAGCAGGTGAAATGACCACTCAATGATGTAGCAGGTCAGCTGGTGTGACCGGCTGTACCTCAACTCCTGAGGAGTGTGCGGGTTGACAACTGGGGTCATGAGCCAGTCCCTCAGTGGGTATCCCCTGTCACGTGTAAACAATGAGGGTGATATGAATGTGTTGTGCCGTGGCCAGCATCAGGGGTGATGGCCTACCCATGCACCACATGCTAACCCAACACATCCAACATGCATGTGCATTGCAACTGTGCCATGCAGCACCCCCGCCCCCCATGCCTGGTGCCAGACCATCTCTGACAAAAAATCACCCCTGTGCATCCCCAGCTGTGGTAATGTCCCAGCCCCCAACACATCCATCTGCTGAATGTGCCAGCCCCCTCCTGTGACCATGCATTGGCAGGAGCACCAGTGCCCCCCCCCCATCATGGTCGGGCAACCCATAGCCATGGTGCAGTGCCTCAGTGGGCACGGCCTGCCTGTATGCACACAGTAGACCATGTTCCTGTGCCTCAGGGGGTAAACATGCATGTGTGTGGGATGATGCTGCCCTGTGTCCATCCACCAACCAGCCAGCTACTGGTGATGGCACCATCCTTAAAGTCTGCATGTATCCCAGACTGGGCCAGGATGTAGGCATCGTGGCACAAGCCAGAGAAGCATGCCACAGTATCCAGGATCTCCATATGGTCATTGCAGATGACTTGCATGTTCAGTGTGTGGTAGGCCTTCCTGTTCCTGTATGCTGCCTCATGCAGATGTGGTGGGCAGAGGGCCACAAGTGTGCAGACAATGGCTCCCAGGATGGATGGGAACCCTGCAATCTCACTGAACGTCAGCATGATCTGCTGCTGCTGCTGTGGGGTATGCAGAAAGGATATGTACTGTGCAGCACATTCCACAAAGGCATCTAGGAACTGGCTGATGCTACATGACACCACTGCCTGGCTCAGCCCAGCTGCCACTGCAACAACTGACTGAAATGTGCCTGCCCCCAGAAAGGCTAAGGCTATGAGCACCTTTACATGGACAGGCACTGTGTCCTGTCTGCGTGCATGTGGCTCCAGCTCCTGACACAGGTCATGTATGGCTGCATGGTCAGATCTGTACCAGGTTCTGCACAGTTCATTGTTAATGTCCAGGTACTGAACGCAAAGCCTGGGAACCCTGGCATATGGTGGTGACATGCTGCCCTCTGGCACTCATTGTTAGCAATCACCAGCAGGGCAGTGGCAAACATGGTAGTGGTCCCCTCTTGTAACATCCTCAGACACTTGACAGCAGCCCCAAAATCCTGTGGGAAGATGACACAGTTTGGTGGGTCAGTCTGGGACTCTGGGGGTGTGCCAACAACAGTACCCCCCAATGCCCCCAGTGGGTGGCATGGGGGCAGGTGCTGTGATAATCTGCTGGCCCCACCCCCTCCCCCATGCACATGCAATTGGAGCACCCAGTGGGTGGCATGTCTGACAGGTACTGCTGTATGGTCACATTTGTGACAGTGCACATGCCCATTCAGTTGAGGTGAACCCCCATCTGTGTACTGCTAGGATTACATCTGCTCCACACACACCATTGTACAGTATTTAGTTGTGCAGGTGCTGGTGACATCACACTGACATGCATATGCCTATGGTGTCCACCCATATATGCCCCCTGTCACCATGGCAGGGCTATATGTGTCACCGCCCACAGTGCATGATCTGTATCATTCATTGCAGTGCTGCACAGTGATCACAATGCAGTTGCATGGGCATGGGGCCATAGATCTGTACCTCTATGGAGGTGGACTAGTGCATGGGGGGGCATGTGGTCTGGCCCTGCCATGTCACACTGTCAGCCAATCACTCCCTGCTCCAAACATCCCCTTGCCCACACCAGCCAGCCCTGTGGTGTGTGTCTGTGCAGGGCACCTGTCCTCTGCCCTCAGGTCCATGCACACCACTGTTTTCCACAGTGCCACTAGCACTACAACCAAGCATCTGGGGCACAGGCACCACCACACATAGCATCTCAGTCACATCATGGCCCTTTTGTACCTACCATGTCTGTGGCAGCCCAGTTGTAGATTCCCACAAGTGTAAGCAGGTCAGTCTTCATGACAGCGGAGATGTGTAACTCTGAGGACATGGGTAATGGTGAGAAAGGAACAACATGTGCCATCGCACACATTTTATGTGCAACTTGGCAAGCCTGCATGCATATGTGCAGATGCACATACAGCCGTGTTACATATGCTGTGGGTTTGGGCATGTACAAAGTTGGACATCTGCCTTTATAAAACATGTATCACCAGTGTAGCCACGCATTTGCAAAAATGTCATTACTCTATGCTGCTTTATTTGTGTATGTCACTGAAACCTGAGCTGCTGTGTTGTCCACCATGGCCCCCAAGGTGACCGCCAGGAAGCACAACATCAGTGATGGGGAGCAGACCCTCCTCAGAGGAGGTACTAGCCAACCTCTGGGTCCTCATGGGTAACGAAGAGGCCTATGTGGGTGCCTATGAATGTCAGCACAGGTGGCTTGCCATATGACGGAAGCTGAATGCAATCTACCACAACAACAGGGACATAGATGTCAAGCAGAAGTGGCAGCAGGTGCGCTGTGACACATGTAAGAAGGTGCGCACTCTGGGGTAGCAGGTCCTGGCCACTGTTGACACTGCTACTTTGGAGGGTGTCAGTGACATGGACACCTCACGGCTCTCACAGGTCCAAGGTACATGTCCATGCTGACATTAATCTTTTACGTGGCCTCTGTCCCAGGCTTGCATCCCTGGTGTGGGTACCCTCTGAACATCCCACTGCACCTTTCACATATGTCCCCTTGGTTTGGGGTGGGGCACGCATGAGCATGTTGCACTGTCACAATTTCCTCTGCTGGTGGCTCTGCCCTGGTCTGCATTACACTCTCCCAGCTGCCCCTCCACCTCTATGGTGTGGTATCACTGGGGCCTTTGTGCAACGCTACTGTCCATGTGTGTGGGGGGGGGTGTTGCATGCAGGGGTCGGCATTGTGTTGTTCATCCCCGCCTCTCTCAACAGGTGTTGCATGCAGGATCCAGCACTGACCCTATGGCTGTCTCACTGCTAGATACTCCTCTGCCACTGCAGTCACTGGCCAAGGCTGTGCCCTCTGTGGCGCCATTGGAGAGGGGTGTCTCCTAGTCTGCATCCTCTGTTGATGGAAGACTGGAGCTTGCCAGCAGTGTGGAGCCTGAGAGCACTGACTCAGGTGACCAAGAGGACCAGCTTGCACCATTGCCAGAGTAGACACCACAGGCAGTGGACATCACAGGCAGCACCACCTCTGCACATTTGTGCAGCTGGTGTGGTGTGCCAAGTGCCTGCTCACCCAGCAGGAGGGGTATGTGGTGCATGTACATCAGAAACTGCAGCTCCTCAGGTACACTGTGGCACTGTGGGAACAGCAGCTGACCCTACAGGAACGGCAGCTGGCAGCGACCACAAACCTTGATGCCTCCATCTGCCAGCTCGGATCACACATTGACCTGCTAATTGCCCAGCTGGACAGGTCACAGGGTGCACCTGTCCCCATCACCACACATGTGCTGCACTCTGTGCCTGCCCAAACCGTGCCCATGCCTCCACCTCTGCCTGCTGCTACTGTGTTTCCTGCTGCTGCCAGTGGGTCTCTGCCATCTACCCCACAATCCACCAGTAGGGTGTCGATGCGTGCCACTGCATGTGCATCAACAGTTCTGGGATTTACCAGTATGGGGCAGTCCTACATCCTGGGCCCCTGCTTGTGTTCCCCCATTCTATGAGGCACATGGGGAAATCAGTGGGGAGGGCAGAAGCTTGGACTCAGAGGGCATACCATCACCCCCACCTGCACATGGCCTACCACCAGGGGCCAGAGGTGTATCCTCTGGGCAGGAGAGGAGAAGGGGGCAGGCAAGGGGACATGGTGGGCAAAGGTAGACCTGGATTGCTGGGCTGATCCATGTGTCTCAGGTGGGGTTGGATCTCAGTTAATGGAGTTGGAGGTTGTGGGGTGTGGATGGAGGTAGGCTGGGTTGGGCACAGATGTGGGATTCGATGTGCTACTGTGTTGTTAAATGCTCACAAATACAACTGTTCTATATGCACCTGCCAGACTCTGTGTCTCCCTCTGCCTCAGTCGCTGTAGACATATGTGTCTGTTGCCCATATTTCTGTAAAGCTGCTTGTTATTGTTCCTTCACCTTACACACATCCCTCATCTGTGCATTCCAGTCGGTACAACTGCATCCAGTGCACTCCCAGACAGCAGACACACCAGAACAGTATTGCCGTGTCAAAGCCATTCATCTCAATGGGATACATTGGGGATCTGAGCAAAATACTTCAAAGTCCTGGCCTTATTCCACGTTTTAGCAGGTATAACATAAACGTCCACGGTTAACACAGCAGACATACAAGGGGCTCCTCAGACTATGAGTTGGACGTTTCTGCCACTGACTATGCCCCCATACCTTCCCTTCATGCCCACATCCAGGGATCCCCATGCAAGAACTGCATATGTGCAGATACGCTTGTGCTTGGAATAAGGTTGCAGATGTGTTCACGGGAAACACATTTATCACGTACTTTCAACCACCTTATTCGTGGTTCAGAATGACTTCCTAAAGAAATTCAGGTTCTTCAGTCTGAGGAGGATATGGCTGAGGGGAGATATGATGAAGGTCTATAAAATCATGAATGGAGAGGAGAGATTAAACGCAAGTTGGTTGTTTACTTTTTCATTAATGTACAAGGACTAGGGGACACACCAAGAAGTAGTACATTTAAAACAAATAGGAGAAAATGTTCTTCACTCCATAGACAATCAAGCTGTAGAATTTGTTGTGGGTGGATGTGATAAAAGTAGCTACTACAGCTGGGCCCGATACGGATTCAAAGACATTTATGTGGTTTGCAGACCTGTAAACCATGTAAATGCTACTAAACTGGATATCTGAACACCTGTGGGTGCTGCCCTTGCACCGGTTAGCATCGAGGCAGGCTGGGGCAACACCTGTCCATAACCAGGCAGCAACGATACTGAGCTGCTGCCCAGTTAAGGCTATGCGGTGAAAGTAAAGCAGAGCAAGGGTTAGCCAAACTTTTGCTGCAGAAGCTAACCACTTCCGGATTCTGCAGTCAACCCAGATATTCAATGCCGATGGCCAGATATAGCCCCACATTGAATATCCAGGTCTAAGGTTCAGCGCCGGTAGCTAGCCACTGTAGGAGCTCTACCCACCAGTGCTGAATATCGAGCCCACTATGTTTAAATAAAGTTTGGACAGAAACTTGGAGAAAAAGTTGTAAAGCTTTAAGGAAGACTTGGGGAAGATCCCCGCTTATCCCTGGATGTAAGCAGCATGGAATCTAGCCACATTTTAGGTGTTTATGATCTAAATTGGAAACAGAATATTGGGCTTAATGAACCTTTGGTCTGACCCAATATGCTATTCCTTAGATTCTTATTTATCACACATCCTCACTCTCAAACACACACTCTCTTCATAAACATGTACTCATACACAAATTCTCTTCTCCCTCCAACTCCCTAAAAGACAGCCCAAGCCCTCTCCCTTCTCTGAGGGTAGGATTAAGATAAAGGCAAACTAGGCATGTACTAGGGCTCTGTTAGATATTTCTTAATTTGGCCCTGCACAGAAGAGATGGTGCATCGGTTGCATTTGTATCAGTCCATTTAGTAAAAGAGGTGGCATCATCAGCTTATCCATGCCATAAGTTTGCTTTATTTACAAGCCTGCTTAATCACCTTTCAATTAAATACTATAAAGCAGTGCACAAGATGTATACAACAGGAAGAGGATAACTTTATAACAGGGCACTTTGGCAAAGTGGGTTGACAGGTGCCTATTTTGAGCCTATTCTATAAAGACAGTAAGCATCTGCTTGTCTTTATACTAGTTTAAATCCTGCACAAATAGCCAGCTGCTGAATATTGCTGCTAACCAGATTGCAAAATCACAATTCAGGCAACCTGGATGTTCAGTGCCGGTGCCTGGATATGGCCCTGGCATTGAACATCCAGGGTGAAATTAAAGCAGAGATAGACAGCCACGTCACATATGCTGGCCACCACCACTGAGAATTCCACCCCCTCCCCCCATGTTTTCAACTCAGACTTGAATTTTAACATTGAAAACTCCACTCTGAGTCTATGTAGAAGTCAGTTCTACATAAAGGGGGCCAAACAAGCAAAAGCAGAGCGTCAGGTAGCCTCTAGAGATGGTGTGGTGAATTGGAACTCTCCCCCCTCCCAGAGCTCAAGGTCTGCAACCGAAAAAAGAGAGCATCAGCCACCACCATGTGTTCCCCCCTGCCCATCCTCTACTGATATCGTCAATCTCTTAAATAAATTCCCAGTACTCAAAGGCACAGTGAGCAGCTCAACATGATGGGGCTTACTGGGGTCTGGGAGTATGTTGAAACCTTCACATTAATGCAACATAATTAGATGGAGAGGTTAATGCACTGGTGTTCACACGTTTGTGGAGTAAAATAATGCATTTATGCAGCATGAGGGGCCATCCAAGGGTTAATGCTACCCTGCTTCCCCCTGCCACTTCAGCTACCTAAAATAGTTAAGATTGATCCATAGACATGGGGAGAGCAGGATTTGCCCTTCCAGCATAATTCCCTCATCCCATCTTACTACCAGCAACTCCTTAGACATCCAGGTGCAGTGAGCTCCACAGCTGGCTCCATCCACACCATCCAAGGCTCAGTGGAATAACATGCATCCTGGCAGGAAACAGCCCCCTCCTGCTTTCCACCACCCCTAAGGCTGCTATCTTGGGCCAATCTGCCCACCACCATATCCTTCAGCAAATGCAGGCTGATTTTGTTATTATGAATGTCCACCCCCTCCATCTGACCCCTATGGCCTTTTGGCCCTATGGACTGATGACTGTATCTAGGAGATGGGCTTAAAGAAGGGGTGCTTGGCTCCACCTATGGGGCCTACTGTTGTCTGCCTTCAAGGCAGCAGGGGACTGCCAGGATCCAATCATGCCATCCTTGGTCCAATTCCTCTGCAGTGCAAAGGCCCCGACAATAAGAGCTAGACAATCAGCGTGCAGATAGTATAATAGTAATATAGAGAACAGAAATGAATGGAGAAGTAGCCTAGAAGTTACAGCATCAGCCTGGCAACCAAGAAACCAGAGTTTGATTCCTACTAGCACTCCTTGTGGCCTTGGGTAAGCCACTTTACCCTCCATTGCCTCAGAAGGAAGGCCTGGCAATCTACATCTGATCTCACTTTACCAAGAAACCCCAGGGGCTGCTGGCTCAGCTTTGAGTCAATAGCATGCATTGCAGGAAGCATAATGCCTCACCAATGGGGTGCATGAGATCATGGGAGTGTTACAGCATGTCCGTAGAATGCTGAGTGAATTCTGCTGCACTTCTAGTCAGGCACTCTACTGCTCTTAATAATACGCAGTCTAGAGAGGAAAGAGCAATTTTAAATCCAGTGATTTTTCTCTCACAGGCTAGAGGACTGTCAGGAACTAAGGAAAGAAAAATAGTAGCAATAATCCTAAAGGATCATTTGCTTTAACTCGCAATCCCTATGGTATAAGACATGACAGGAAGGATCCGCAAATGTGCATCACTGAAGCCCTCAACAAGGAAAGACAATACTGGAATGCAGGTCATCAACGCAACAGTTTGAGATGTACTTTATAGCTTTGATGCAAGATTAATGGCACTGTGGCTGTGACCAACTCTGTGCACTTTGCTTTGTACTTCAAGGCGATTGTTCATGATGTCTCCCGTGACTTGGTTGGTTTTGAAAATCTTGTATTAAATCTGTTCCTACACCTAGGAAATCTCCTGCTTCCCCAGCATTCTGAATTTCTGAAGTTTTTCAGCAGCCTGTCCAAACTATAACAGCATTTCCAGTAACTCCTTATGTAAAACACAAATTGGCCTGTAAATCATCAAGACCAAATTTGATTTCATGCAGTATCACCTTGTTTTTTCATGCACTTCAAAGTAACTGTGTACATAATTTAGAGGGGGGGAGAGCTTTATTCTGTAAAATCTACAGTTCTAGCAACATATCCCTAAGAACAATTTGTCTTTCACTTTAATTAAAGATGTCAAGCCCTCAATAAGCATAAAACTATGAAAGATTTTATTTTGTCTTTTGACTCATTATTTACTGGGGTCTGACCCAGAATTTACCAGATGCCCGGCTTACTTGACAAGGGCCTTTGGCAGAAGAACTGGCCTCATTCGTTTCACAAAAGATATCTCAATTATAAGTAACTCTTCCATCTCGGTCCTCCATTGCATTGCCTGATGTCCATAGTTCTACAGGTCATCCTCTAAATCACACTTGGTCTAATTTTACTCCTATCACTATATCTGATTTATCTTGATTGCTGCAAGGCATCTGAACCATTATATATCTGTTGGATCCAATTCCTTCTTCCTGGATGCAGGCGCAATCCTTGGGACTTTTGCCTGCTTTGCTTGTGCTTCTTAATAGTAACTTAACACTAAGGGTTGTACCCTCTATATGGAAAAAGGCTACAGTAAGACCTGTAATCAGAGACACCCATGGAAATTCTTTAAAACCAAAGAATTATCGGCCTATATCAAATTTAACTTTTGCTTCTAAAGTTCTTGAGAAATTGGTACTCCGGCAACTTTCTTCACATGTGCAACAAGCCCATGCTTTACATCCTAGACAGTAGATAATTGCCCCAATGAAAATGGTAACCAAACATCAAACAGTAGAAAAAAGAGGTTCCAATATAAATGTCCATTGGGTAAACTTATAACAGAGACAGAAACTTTTTTGTCTGAGCCACATTCAAAAAGGAGTAGACATGACAACACATGCCCTCACTGTAGGGGCTCCTTTTACTAAATAAATCAAACAAAAGAAATATGTGTTAGAACTTATCTTTAAGCAAATGTCCGAGCCTTCACCAATAACAATGATGTGCCACGTTTTGGACCGCCAAATCTGAAGTCCTGTTTCAGGTTTCAATAAAAGTGATAGGCGCTGTAACATTTATGAAACAAAGCCCGTGGATGATTTAAAAGAATGGCGTCTGATATCATGTTTGCTGGGAGGACCATCCCACCATGGCATACGACTTGTCAGTCTTCTTTTGTTGTGTATGTCATAGTATGCCTGTGTTCTCTTTACTACATGGGTCGACCTATTCGGCGTATTAAAGAATGAAGGACTACAAAAGAGGACTGCTACTTCTGGAGAGAGATCTGCAATTGTAAGTATTACTTCTGGGAATTTTTCTAAATCTTGGGGAAAAGGAAATTCTTTAGATTAAAGCTGATTAATCTGTGAACCCAGTGTATTTGTTAAATCAGTCAGGGCCTAGGAGCAGCAAAGAGTTTCAGTTTAAATTTAAGCCACAGAGGAGAGCTTTCTGGTTAAATTTAGAACCCAGCAGAGAGTTCCCATTTAAATTTGATACTCAGTAAGGGCCTAGTTTAAATTTAAAACACAGAAGAGAGCTGTCTGGTTAAATTTAGAAACCAAGACTCCCTGTATCGAAGCAAGAGCTGTGGGACTCCCCCTGGAGATCGGTCACAGATTACCTTAGAAGCACAGGATAAGGTACTGTGTTGCAGCTGGCTTTAAATGTCTTTTTTCCTCCCTCTCTCCCTCCCTCCCCATCACCCACCCACCCCTGGGATAATTGTAGCTTTATAGGTGCTTAAACCTCTTAAAGGAAAGGAGGTGCCATATTCACTCAAAGGTGCAGCCGTTTATTCTCATCAGCATACATTAAGGACCTGAGATTAATTAAATTTCAGGTGTACAAAGTACATTAAACGTATTAGGAATAGTTTTATTAGCATAAGTATCCCCAGAAAACTTTAGTAAGTAAAGAACTTAAATATCTAAATACAATCTTAAAACAAAGATGCAGACAGAAGTCCAGCAGTGAGATGGGGGCTTTCCAGTATTTTGCATTGAGTGTCACATGTATGATTTTCTCCCAGTTGGTGAAGGGTCTTACGTGTGCACAAGGTGCAAGGAGCTCTTTGCTCTCAGGGAATGAGTCCGATCTCTGGAGGCAAGAGTAGCAGACTTGGAAGACATAAGGAAGACAGAGAGGTACATAGAGAAAGACCTACAGGGATATAGTCCTGAAGTCCCACTTCCAGTCTGGCAGCATCCCTGTTGCCATGGAGCAGAGAGGTCACGTGACAGGAGAGCATCACCCTGGTGTGGCAGGAAGTGATCCTATAGCTAGGACATGTCCTCCAGGTGACGTAAAACCCTTTCGCACCGAGAAAGTTTCTCCAGGCCAAGTGCCCATGAGGAAAGGGTTAGGACAGCCATTATAGTTGGTGATTCGATAATTAGGCATGTAGATAGCTGGGTGGCTGGTGGACGTGAGGATCGCTTGGTAACATGCCTGCCTGGTGCGAAGGTAGCGGACCTCATGCACCACCTAGACAAGGTCTTCGATAGTGTTGGGGAGGGGTCTGCTGTCTTGGTACATGTCGGTACCAATGACATAGGAAAATGTGGTAGGGAGGTTCTGGAAGCTAAATTTAAGCTTTTACGTAGGAAGCTGAAATCCAGAACTTCCAGGTTAGCCAAAATGCTTCCCATTCCACGCGCAGGACCCAAGAGGCAGGCAGAGGTCCGCAGTCTCAATGTGTGGATGAGACAATGGTGCAAGGATGAAGGTTTTGGATTTGTTAGGAACTGGGGAACATTCTGGGGAAAGGAGGGGCTCTTCCAAAGGGATGGGCTTCACCTTAACTGGGATGGAACCAGGCTTCTGGCATTAACCTTTAAAAAGGAGATAGAGCAGCTTTTAAACTAGATAATAGGCGAGAGCCAAGAATCACCCAAGAGCACACGGTTCAGAACAATGTATCCTTGAAGGATACTACCAAAAAAATGAAGTTAGGGCACATCAGCAGAGAGGTTCCAATAAAGACAAAGGTAGCCCAAATGCCCTTGAGTACAGAGAAAACAGAGTTTAAAGATTCCAAATTACCCCTGCCTACCGATAACCAGATTAATATGAATAAAATACAGTCTCTAAAATGCTTGTACGCAAATGCTAGAAGTCTAAAAAATAAGATGGGAGAGTTAGAATATATAGCACTAAATGAGAAGTTAGATATGATTGGTATCTCAGAGACATGGTGGAAGGAGGACAACCAGTGGGACATTGTGATACCTGGGTACAAACTATATCATAATGATAGAGCTGATCAAATTGGTGGGGGGGGGGGTTGTGCTCTATGTTAGAGAGGGCATTGAGTCACAAAGAATTAAAGTTCTACAGGAAATAAAATTCACTGTAGAATCTCTATGGATTGAAATTCCATGTAAAAAAGGGGAAGGTGATGACAGTGAGGGTGTAATATTGAACGCCTGGCCAGAATGAACAAATGGATGATGAAATCCTCAAAGAAATCAGGGAAGCTAACAAAAGTTACAGAACAATAATAATAATGGGTGATTTTAATTACCCCGTTATTAACTGGGTCAGTGTCACGGCAGGACATGCTAGAGAGATAGTTTCTAGATGAAATAAATGACTGCTTCTTGGAGCAGCTGGTTCATGAATTGATCAGAGGGGGAAGCCATTTTGGACTTAGTCCTTAGTGGAACATCAGATCTGGTGCAAGAGATAAGGGTGTTGGGACCACTTGGCAATAGTGATCATAGCATGATCGCGTTTTATTTAATTAATGGAGGAGGGATGGCAAGGAAATCCACAGTACTACCTTTTAACTTTCGAAAGGGAGACTATGATAAAATGAGGAAAATAGTTAAGAAAAAACTAAAAGGAGCAGTTGCAAAAGTCAAAGACTTAGGTCAAGTTTGGGTGTTGTTTAAAAATACTATCTTGGAAGCTCAGACCAGCTGTATTCCACGCTTTAAGAAAAGTGGAAGGAAGTCCAAAAAGCTGCCAGCATGGTTTAAAGGTGAGGTCAGAGAAGCTGTTGTTACCAAAAAAGCATCTTTCAGGAAATGGAAAAGAGAGCCAAATGATGAAAATTGGAAACAGCACAAGCACTGGCAAGTTAAATGCAAGGCATTGATAAGGCAGGCAAAGAGAGAATTTGAGAAGAAACTTGCAGTGGAAGCAAAAACGCATAATAAAGACTTTTTCAAGTACATTTATAGCAAAAAACCTGTAAGTCAGTTGGACCATTAGATGATAGAGGGATGAAAGGAGCAGTAAAAGGGGACAAGGCTATAGCAGAGAGATTGAATGAATTCTTTGCTTCGGTCTTTACTGAGGAAGATGTAGGGATGTTACCCATGACTGAAGTGGTATTTAAAGGTGATACTGCAGAAGAATTGAAAGAAATATCGCTATACTGGGACGATGTATTACAACTATTTGATAAAATGAAGAGTAGCAAATCACCTGGACTGGATGGTATACATCCAAGGGTGTTGAAAGAACTGAAATATGAGATTGCAGACCTGCTATTAGTAATCTGTGAACTATCATTAAAATCATCTGTAATACCTGAAGACTGGAGGATCGCCAATGTAATGCCAATTTTTAAAAAGGGTTCCGGGGGTGATCCGAGAAACTACAGACCGGTGAGCCTGATGTCAGTACCAGGAAAAATGGTAGAAACCATCATAAAGAACAAAATTACTCAGCATGTGGAGGAGTGGCCTAGGGGTTGGGGCAAGGTACTTCAGGCCAGAAGGTCGGGGGTTCAAATCCCACTAGAGGACAGCAACCTTGGGCCATAAGGACTGGGGTTTCTAGTCCCACAGGTGCTCCTTGTGGTCTTGGGCAAGCCACTTAACCCTCCATAGCCCATGTTCCCTGTAAAATAGTTATCTCCAAGTTATAATTCCATGTTCAATGTAATTTCAGTTTGTTCAATGTAAACCGGACTGATGCAGAATAGCGCGGTATATAAGAGAATTAAATAAATAAATAAATGGGAGACAGCCAACATGGCTTTAGACAAGGAAGATCTTGTCTTACTAATCTGTTATGTTTTTTTTGAAGGTGTGAATAAACAGGTAGACAAAGGTGAGTTGGTTGATATAGTGCATCTGGACTTTCAGAAAGCCTTTGACAAGGTCCCTCATCAGAGACTTTTGGCAAAACTAGAAAGTCAAGGGATAGGAGGTGATGTAATATTGTGGATCAGGAACTGGTTAAAAGATAGAAAGCAGAGGGTAGGGCTAAATGGCCAATTTTCCCAAAGGAAAAAGATGAATAGTGGAGTACCACAGGGATCTGTGCTGGGTCCGCTGCTTTTTGACATATTCATAAAAGACCCGGAAAAGGGAATAACGAGTGAGCTTATCAAATTTGCAGATGACACAAAACTATTTAAAGTTGTTAAAACTCAAGAGGATTGCGGAAATTTGCAAGAGGATCTTGATAAATTAGAAGACTGGGCATCCAAATGGCAGATGAAAATTAATGTGGACAAGTACAAAGTTATGCACCTGGGAAAGAACAACCCAAACTATGGTTACATGATGCAAGATTCCACATTGGGATTCACTACCCAGAAAAAAGATTTAGGCGTCACCATGGATAACATGTTAAAAATCTCCACCCTGTGTGCAGCGGCGGCCAAGAGAGAAAATAGAATGCTAGGTATCATAAGGAAAGGAATGGAAAATAAAACAAAGGATAATATAACGCCTCTGTATCGTTCCATGGTGCGAATATTGTGTGCAACTCTGTTCTCCGTATCTTAAAAAGGATATAGCATTATTAGAAAAGGTACAGAGAAGAGCCACTAAATGGTACAGAGGATAGAAGGATACTCCTGTGAAGAGAGGCTAAAAAGGTTAGGGCTCTTCAACCTGGAAAAGAGACGGCTGAGGGGAGCTATGACAGATGTCTATAAATTAACGAATAGAGTGGAATGGGTAAACGCAGATCGATTGTTTATGCCATCAGAATATAAAAAGACTAGAGGACATGCAATGAAGCTACATTGTAACCTATTTAAAACTAAAAAGAGAAAATATTTTTTCACTCAACATGTAATCAAGCTCTAGAATTTGTTCCGGAGGATGTAGTAAGAGCTGTTAGTGTAGCTGAGTTTAAAAAAGGTTTGGACAAGTTCCTGAAGGAAAGGTCCATAAACCATTATTAAAAGTAACCAAGGATATCACTGCTTGACCCAATACAAGCATTGAGGAACCTGTAGCTTTTGGAGAAACTGCTAGGTACGTATGACCTAGATTGGCAACTGTTGGAAACAGGATACTGGGCTTGATGGACCTTGGTCTGACCCAGTATGGCATATCTTATGTTCTTTTGTTCTTATGGTTAGGTGAACACCATTCTCGACTTCAAACATTATCTGCTCCGATTGTCGAGCATTGCCTAACTTTTAGTTACACATATGAGCAACTGCAATGGCAAGTGTTAGATCACATACCTGAGGACCCTCGGGATGGTGACCGCATTTATAAATTAAAAAAGGGAGAACAGCGCTGGATTTTCCACCTTGAATGGTCCAATCTGCTTTAGTTGCCACTTTCAGTGATATTATATTCCATTCATCTAGAGGAGCTTTCCTATTGGTGGGATGGGGCAGCATTCGATCTTGTTAACCATAGCCTGCTTATGACTCGACTTTTTGACATAGGTCTTTGGGACTGCCCGCTTGCTCGGTTCTACTCTTTTTTACAAGGGCATGCATATCAGGCTCAGACCTCAGATACTATTTCCTCCGCATATGACCTTACATGCGGAGCACCTCAAGGTTCTATATTGTCTCCTCTCTTGTTTAATATTTTTTAAGTCCATTAGCTACACTAATTCAGAGCTTAGGGATTACTGCTTTTATATATGCAGATGATATCTTATTATTATATCCTATGGACCTAGCAACACCAGATATGTCAGCAATTAATTCTTGTTTAGCATGTGTCGCCACTTGACTATGTAATAATTCCCTGGTACTTAGCCCAAGTAAATCAGTGCAATGTGGTTTTCAGATTCTACAGAAGGTACTGGTCCTGCTCCTCTTATAGAAGGTGTCCCATTAACACTACAGACGACACTTAAACATTTAGGTGTGATGCTTGTCTCTCTTGCCGCAAATATCTCATATTATAAAGTCAACATTTTGTGCACTTTGTCGTTTTAAAGCTATTCAGCCTTTTTTAGACCTGGCTGCGCAGATGAAAATGATAATCCATACTGTGGTATCCATATTGGATTACTGCAATATTATCTACACAGGCTTACCTCGTTCCCAACTTTGGTGCTTACAGACAATTCAGAACATGGCAGTACACACCTTGGCTCGTGCACATCACTATGACCACATTACACCATTGGTTTTAAAGTATTATTGGTTCCTGATTACTAAACGGCATCATTATAAGATATTACTTTTCACATTTAAGGCAATTCATGACTTAGCTCCAGATTATCTATATTCCTTGGTAACCCTATATGCCCCAGCTAGAGCTTTACATTTGTTGCATGGTTTTTGTTTAACTATACAATCCCCAACTATTATTAAATATTAGTCTACTAGATGATCGGCTTTCTTTGCTGTAGCCCTTTCTCTATGGAACTGCCTCCCTACTGAGCTACATATTACATTGGACTTGAAAAGTTTCAGATCATTCTTAAAGATGTATTTGTTCAGAATTGCATTTGGGACGGATACAGACCTAGACTGAGGGGGTTCTGGTCATGGATTGAATATAGTTTGCATATGTCTCCTAAATACCTCAGCACTTTTAATATATTATTTTCTTTGTAGTGTTACTCTGTTGTTCCTTTTCATTATATGCTTAATGTATATTATTATCATTGTAAACTGCATAGTGTATAGATGTGCGGTATATCAAATAAATCATAACATCACATAAATAACATTATGAAGCCTGCATCAATGATGTACTATGAATGAATTTAGAGTATTTCTTTTGCAGAGGGGTGGGGTTCCATTTATGATTTTCAGGTACCTGTAATTTCCTCACTGGAACATTCACTCCATAAACATCCACCAGTAAGATGAGGAAGACAAGCTGCTGATTTTGAAACAGTGCTGTTTGAAGGCTTCTCATAGCAGTATTCCAGAAATCTAACCTGAAACCCATGAGGTTAATTTTCAGCAAGCCACTCAGCAGTGATAAGTTTAGGAAATGTTTCAGCTGCAACCTAGCCAGCTATATTTGAGTCAGCTGTCATGCAAGCATGAACGTAGCCAGTTAAACTTTAAACAGCAAGCACTAAAAAAATTCACGAGCCTCCTCTTCCTACAGGCCGATGCAGAAAGCCAATGCTAGACCCGTGCTGGATCAATTGTTTAACATTCCTGACAATGCACACACTTTACCATGCGATGCAGGAAGGTTAGAATATGCAAATGCCCACCGCGGTAACCCTGTGCATACAAATGAGCCACCACAGCGTTAAACAGGGAGAGCAAGCCAAACACATGTGCACAAGAAGTCTACGCTAGTTTGGCTTGCTCTCCCCAAGCAAATTTGCATTTTTTCCCTCCGTCATCCCTCTGCTTCCTGACTATTTAAAAACAGCAGCGTTATCTGCACACAGCAACTTCTTATGACAGACGGATGAACGGCACGGCACAGGAACACCAGAAAACCGGTTTCACTTTGGCTTTATCTTTTTTATTTGTCGGCATGGCCCAACACTGTTTTGATGGCATCGGGGACTTTGCCTGATGCCTGATCATTGGGGGAGAAGATGATCTAGGCATCGGGGAAAGCACCCGGTGCTGTCAAAATACTGTCAGGGGCAGCGTTAGAGGTTAACTTCTGCTCAGACCCTACAGTTAAAATTTTGTCGCTATGGCTGGTTGCAAAATCATCTACACCTGTCTGCCTCAGGTGTAGCCATGATTTGCATACCAGCCCAACAGATTTAAATAACGAGTATTCATTTAAATACTCATGGCGTTATTTGGTCGCTACTTTTTCCACCAGCATTTAAGTCTATTTCCTGCATGGGGAGGATCGTAAAGATGTGTTTAAACGTGCTTAAATGTGGCATTATGGGCTCATAAAGCCTGCACTAGCTTTCTGCATCGGCCTGCTAGCGAGCAAAAAGCAGCTATATTATACAACTCAAGCATGGTAACTTTCAGGAATCTGGGCCTAATCACCTAACTGCCAAAGTTAGGCAGCTATTACTTTTGACAATTTATCCCATACTCAAAATTGAAACATTAAAAAAGTGTAAAATATGATGAGTTTGAAATATCGGCTTCCCAATCAGGAGAAGGACAAGAAAAGAGGCCTTTTCTGTCAGTGTTGGAGAGGTAGGGCCCCTCCTGTGGCTTGGTGGAAGCACTGCCATGTAGAAGACTTGTGTTCAAAGCCTGGCTTCTGCTTCTCAGGTCAGCTGGACTGCAGATGCTGTCAGCCATCATGTACAGATGACATCTAACAAGTAGGGGTGTGCAGGCCAAAAACTTTCATTTTGTTTAGTTTCCCATGTCATTTGTAGGATTTTTTCTTTTGTTCAAATTTCATTCCAGGGGACGTGTCATTAATCACGTCCACTATTGAGTAATAATGCATGCTAAGGGTGAACAGTGCACACAACTGAGTAATAGTGTGCACAGTTCATGTATGCATGAATACTGAACACTATCGCTCAATGGCACACAATACTCACTCTTAGCATGCACTACTGCCCAATAGCGACAGTGTGCACTTCTAATAACAGATAGGATGGGATGAAATTTTGGGAGGTGTTTCGTCCATTTCCATTTGAAAAAACATGAAATGATAGAAGACATTTTCTATGTTATTTAAAATTCCTACTAACAAGCAAACCTGGGGCCCACAAGCAAAATTCTGGGGGAGCCCTTGTGCACGATTCCACATTGTTGCAATGACTGAGCTTAAGTGAATTGGGAGAAAATCCCTCAGCAGTTGTGAATGAAGGTACATGGAGCCAAATTCCAGTAGAGGATAGTTCCAAATGAGCTGCAGTCCTAAAGCAGCAGGCAGGCAAAACCCAGTCAAAAAAAAAAAAAAAAGAATAAAGTCAGTCTGAGATTCTGAGATACAAACTTACTGCCTGGAACCACAATACAGCAGACTCTGAATTCTAGAGCTTCCAAGTTACCCAGTTCCAGGAGGGAGATTTAAGGCCAGTCCTGGATTTCTGACAACTCTCTCCTGATGCAACATAGGTCTTGCATTTGTAGTCAAATTGGGGACTACAAATCTCACACTGATTTGGGATGTAAATTCAAAATCAGGACTGTCCAAAGAATCTCCCTCCTGGAATTGGGTAACTTGGCAGCTGCAAAATTCTCCTGAGATGAGAACATCATTCTAATTAAAAACACACTTCATACAGGAAAAACAAAATTAGCAGCATCCCCTCAAAAGTGTCATAGTTTTCTTGTCCGAGATTAATGCGGAGACCAATGTCAGAGCTTTGGAGAGGACTGTGAGGGAAACGTGTCCACCAACTGGATGCACAAAAACAAGTAATGGGCCCACAGGCTCATTTCTAATTGGAGTTATTTTAAGAACATGCAATATAAAGGGAGGGCTTTTATTTTGTTTCCTAAGTGCCTGGTATTAGCAGCTTTGTTTATGTAAGAGAAGGAACTTCAACTTGCAATTACTTAGCAGACAACTAGGGCGAATCAGACTGTAGAGAGGGGCTGCCGTGATCTCCTGAAACCGCACAGGTAGTATATTCCTGCTCAATTTAATACTGCCCTGCCCTCAGTAGCTTTCCTTTCTGTCGGGCAGTTAGCAAAGATTGATATCAAGCTTTCTAAAGACCATATCCTTGAATTATTAAAGGGGAGGGGTTTATTTACAGGGAATTAGTCATTCACAGCTAAAAGAAAAAACAGATCTCAGATTTGTGATTTCTGAATGGCAGTCTCCTTTTTTTCTCCGTCTTTAAGGGAAGTGTGTTTTACGAATAAAAACATTTTTAAAATAACACAATTATTCAGCTTAAGATTATTCAGATATAAAATTTTAAGATCAAGTCAGTCCAGCAGTTTGCACATCTATTCCCCATTCATCCTCATATGATGCAATAAGCAATTATATAAGTCATATTAAAACTGTAGGTAGCACTACATAGATTCTTCTACAGCTCATTTCACTTTTTATGTTTAATGTGCGACATGGTCAGAAATATTATAAAGCTAAAATAGCTTATAACATCTCAATTTCTCAAGCAAGATAGTCTTATTCTCACGAGACTGCTGTCAGCGCTGAAGAACAAACTAATTATAGGCGTACAAATATTCCGTGTCATAAGGCGCAGAGCAGCTCTGGTTTGTAGTCAGGCGCTACAATCAGTGCTGAAGTGCAAAGGACGGACTATTTTTAAGAGCTGGGCTCCAGTTTTTCAGCTAATGTAAATCTGACGAGCAAAATAATTCGAGGCAGGCTGGGGGTTCTTTTAGAAATATCATCATACAGGCTACCTGCTTCATCCGTCTGTATGTTAGCATTAACATCAAGGCGCTCCTATGAAACGCCCATTTTGATTTATTTGCATCTGGTTCTGAATTAAAGCTTAAAGAGCTGACTTTTCATCCGCGACTTGTAAGCTTGAATTCCCTTTGAAAAGATGCCTCGTGTCATTTGTAGTCGGGTCTCTTTTCCAGTTTTGCATACAGCAGACGAACGTGAATCTCGGCTATCGATCGTATTGCTTAGTTCGCCCCCCCCCCCCCCCCTCCCAAGTTCTAATTTAATTTACAGCTACGTGTTTGGTGGGGGAATGAATGGAAAGGTGAAGTATCCTGTTTGTAAACTTTGCTTTGTGCTCCACAGGCGGGTTGAGACGAATAAAAGAATGCCTTTCAACGCAGTCCTCATCAAAGCTGTCATTAGAGATAACAACATTTTCCAGCTTACGAGCTACCCGCCAGTCTCATTTGCATTCAATTAAAAGTGCAGAAAGAGCGTGTCTTGCGCCCATATTCGGCATTGCAGAGAAAAAAACGTGCAGGTGATATCAGAATTGGCAATCAAATTTAAAGAAAATAATTATAATGTCTCCAGTTTTCCTAAGGTCTTAGAAACTTTTCTTTAATTTATATTTAGACTTTTAACATTCTCTGCAAAGTTATTGGGGTTTTTTAAGTATAAAGAATAAAAAACACGAACTTATGTCCCCTAGTTAGGAGTACAAGAACGTTATGTTACCTTCTGTACAATAAACTAGTTATGCACAGTTACCTACCAAACAAATTACATTTTACAATTGTCGTTTAAAACAATGTCTCATTTCTCTGCAAAACTGTATGAAATATATTTTCCTCTAAAAGCTTCAATCCAAAGCGTAGTCTATATTCCGCAGATGACATCTCTTGCTCAAAACAGAAAAGTGACTATCTCGTATGTCACATCATCTTTCCCCCTCCCCATATTAATTACTGTATTATAATACAAACAGCAACGATTCCGGTTTCCCCATGTCGTGTCTCTGGCTTCTAGTGTTTCATCAGGAGAATGTCTGTTATCAAATAATACAAAGGTTTAATTGGACCCTAACTAAAGGCCAAGTTGTGGGTTCCTGAAATTGGCTTTCTCTAAACGATTTTATTATGAAGAAAAAAAAAACCCTGAAGATTCACACAACTCAGCTGCCAGGTGAATTATGGTTTATAGATATGATCAGGACTTTCGAAAACCAGCAAAGACACTTATTTGACTGTTCTGTGCCCTACCTCACCTACTCGAAAGGCAGAAAGTGGTTTTATAACGGGTCTTCCAGCTTAGCTGTAACAGGAGCCCCTGGGTGTTAAGTGAAAAATTTGAAGGAGTCACTTTTCGGTGAAGAGAAAACCTCTCGGGCTCCAAAATGATTCTCCACAGTTTTTGGACGGCAATTTCGCTCACCTAAGTCAATATGTGAACACACCGCTTGCAGGGGCGTTAGATATAATTTGGTTCTCCAATATTGGAACAATTTTTGCACGATATTTCTGCTGCATCCCCTAAAATACACGCACTCTTATGACAAGAATAGCGTTCGCTAAGTGTAATGCAACTGTAGCCTCAGAGATGCCTTTAATTCTAGCCAGCTAAGGGCTGTTCTCTTAATGAATTACTAATGACTTAAAATTGGACAGCAGGCTTAATTAAAGCGTAGAGGCAATGTGTTTACCACATTGTAATTGAAGTCATTAGGACTATACGGCGGTGTTTTATTCAGTAGCCTCCTTCTCTGGATCAAACAATCTATGTGAACTGTTTATTAATAAAGGGGAATATTGCAAATCAATTTCTGACATAAAAACACCACTTTGGGGAAAAATAAACACACCGTCAAAGTGATTACTTGATTGCTCGCGCTTTCCGATCTAAAGATTAGCAAAGTGTACTGCTCTGACTAAGGCTGGGAAGAAATTTACAGCTCTCAGTTACTAGTCGTGCAAAGTATTGTTAAGTGGAAATAAAGTAAAGGAAATTAAATTAAAAAAATAACTTTCTTCCGAATGTTTTAAGGGCTGATAATACCAGTGCAGAAATATAAAAACTAAATTTTATTCTTCATGATAAATACACCACACACACAAACACACTTGGAAGTTTATGCGACCTTTGGGATTGTCCTCTGTCACTTTTCCAGGTTTGACTTTTGAACTTATGGGGGAAAGACTATTTTCTCTACATGTTTTTAATTTTGTAGAATGGCCCATGACCATGGAAGTAAATATGTACCATAAAAAAGGTTGTAACGTTGCACTGTATGCTAAATATAGACGGTTTGTGTACAAGACGTAGTTGGTGGTTTATAGATCACAGACATCTGACCGTGACTACTTCAACTTTCCCTTGCTAAATTCAGGATTTCCTTTCTTCATTTTGATGGACCCAAGTCAATAGCATCCTCAAATCTGCCTTAAGGAATGGGTCTACATAGATGTAGAACAAAATAGCAGCTGTTTCTTGATAAGGCTGCAGAATCAGGTAAAGAAACAGCAACATTTTTCCTAAGTGCGGTATACCTACATACGGGGGAGACACCTGAATAAAAGCACAGGGGAACTGGACTGGAGTACAACAGACATAATGCTGCCTGATGGTGCACTAGAGAGAAAGGCTCCGCGCAGGTGCCTCGGTTTCCCCTGTTTGGCAAGTGGGTGATTGAATGTGCTCGGGTGACTATTGCATTGCTCCATCTGACTGATAGTAGGCGTCCAAGATCACAATACTATAGAGAAGGGGGTGGGGGCGAGAGAAGGAGAACGCGATCGCGATCAAATTAAATAAATAAAAACAACTTCCAGGATCACTGACTGTCAGAGTCCAGATCTGAAGTGGAAGCCAACATCGGAGAGAGAGGGAGGAAGGCAGCGATCCTTCTGTTTCCCCCTGTAGGGCTGCAGGCGAGCTAGACTGGACATTTTTCGCGTGGTGTGTTAAGGTGGAAGCTGTTTGCGAAGCCCCTTGTGCTAAACAGCCCGTCGTGCAGCCTGGAGCTGCAACAGCAAACAGGTAAGTGTGCTCCAACTCTTCCCGGACTGAGGCGCTAGATTTGAAATCCGGTTGTCCTCAATCTCCTAATTGGCAAGATTGATCTCTTTTATTTAAACGCCTGATTTTAATTGAAGTCTGGATTTTAAGCAACTTGCCCCCGACTGACCCTGCAGATTGAAGTAATTACGTGTAATTTGTTGCTAAAAGATTGATCGCTCAGGGTGGGTCGGTTTGATTAAGGCAATTAATCTTTGATTACAGTGCTCCTTTGTCATTTGGCAAAAAAAAAAAAAAAATGTGCATCCCTAAGTGGGTTCTAAAGCTGAACCAGCCGTTGAGGTAGACTCTCCGCGTCCGCTGGGCTTTCTCGGAGTGCCTGCAACTTTCACCAGATTTCAGCACCGAGCCTCTGGCCGGCTTTTGCCTTGCTTGTGATTTAGGATGGTAACGCTCAACGTCTGAAAACACCACCCAGAGATTATGGGAAGCCGGATTATGTCTCGCAGCTAGCTTGCATCCGAGGGTTTATTTAAACTTGCATTAAGAGAAATTACAAAAGGTCCCCTCCCCCCTCCCTTTTTGGTGAATCGCTCACATTTTCATAAACAACTGAGGCAGCGATGAAAGGGTTCATTTAACAGGATGCAGGGCCACTCTTAAAGAGACTATCGCCGTACTAGACTCTGTGAAAGTCCCCTTTGCAGGAGATCGCGACGAGACAAGCCATGCTTCATAGTAAATGGACTTGGTATTACCACCCAGATACAAAGAACTATCGCGGACATTACAAGAATGCTATATATAGTGCCTTAATAAATACTCAAACCTAGAGTCTAAAGGGCTGCCTTCATTATATCTGGGTCAACATAGGTCACGGTTGCAACGCTACCCTAAAAGCAAGTTTTTAAAGACAGTCCCTCAGCACCGTACGTGGGACTTAAACGCCACGCTGGAGCTGTCCTTTCAGCACCACTAAACGCACATCACCATAATTACTTTGATGGGGTAGACCCTAGCAGGCTATTATCCTATGCTGTGAATACGGCCTCTCAATATTGCAAAATCAATCAGCTTCTTATTAAACTTAAAAATAAAACAAGTTCCGAGACTGTCCGACTACTGTTGTGCTGGGACTGTTGGGGTTGTAAAGGCTGAGAAGAATCATTTGTGGTAAATGGCTACAGTGATAAATCATTCTAAATCTTTCTCAGACCTACTGTCAGCTTGCAAGCAGGATTCCCACTTCCATGAATACAATTTATTTTTTTTCCTTGAAGTTGAAAAGGACGCAAACCTGCACAAGGTTGCCTGCTCGTAAAAGACGAAAGCGTTTAAGTGTGGCATTTGAACAGCCCAAATTCATTCGGGCTAAGGATTTCTGAGCAGCATTAAGTTTTCCGTCCAAGCCTATGTATTGCACAGGGGTGCGCCGCACACAGGAGCAATCCTACACAAACATGTTCCCCGCCCATTTACGGAATCATTTCATCGCTTCCAGGACGTTTTCCTGTAGGTTTCCTCTTGGTACAGGATTCTGCTTCACAGACGCATTTAGCTGGGGAGGGGGGGGGGGGTGGGGGGGGCTTGCATTAAGAGAAATTACAAAAGGTCCCCAGCCAGCCTAGAAAGAACACAGCAACTTGATCATTTTAATTTCTACGTATATCTTCCGCTATTCTGGGCCGATCTGGGCGAACGTTTCATGCACACAGCAAAGGACTGCATACGCTTAACACAACAAACAGCAAACATGCATCAAGTTCCGGCTCTGCGTGGGCAGGGGGGGGGGGGAGTCCTTTACTCTTCACATTGTCTAGGAAGTTTTCCTCTCGAAATCCAGCGCAGTCTATGTAAGCTCTTGTGCAAATACCTTTGTAAACGATATGACATGTGTATCACTTTCCATAGAGCGAGTGAAGTACTTTAAACTGAACAGCAAAGATCATCGCAGCCTTACAGAAAAGAAGTTAGACTCAGAAACATTTGGCTATAAGAGGGCGCTGTCAAATTGGTAAAAAGATATTTTTTCTCTGGTAAAAAGCTCAAGAAACAATTCCCCTCCTCTCATTCCTCCGCCCTCCGGCTTGTTTATTTCTCATAAAATTACAAGGCTATAGAAAGCAGGAAGTTACTTGCAAACATTTATCAATAATGAATGAATCTCCTGTAATAAAGTACTTTGCATAATTATCTACAGTCCAGTATGTGCGTGATGTTAACTATTTGCACCTCTTTGTTATGAATTCTCGTTAGCAGAATATTTATCTAATGTCACGTCTCAGTAGCAGCAAATAAATAAATAACAAAGAAAACGCGCAAACTCTTTGCCTCTTCTATATGACTTCCATCGTCATATCCGAACTGAATACGAAGCACACCTCTCGAAAATAAAACATAAAAGAAACAAATTTCTCTTCAGTGAATTCAGAACAGCCCTTAACAGTCAGTTTTAAGTGAATGTTAACAGTAAATAAAGAAATCTCTTGATTGTAATAGTGGCAACAAAGCAATAATAAGCCAGTGGGTGGTCATCAGTAATGATAAATGCATCATTATTACCGTGTATGAGGGAACTGGGCTTGGGAAAGTACTTCGCATTGTTTAAAAGCATAGCTGGTACCCTTTCCTCTGACTTGGCTTGCTAAAGTCCCTACTAGCTCCTGCACGGTTTGGGTTAAGTCCGTTTTTAGAAAATGCGTTTTGCATTTTTTTAAAATCCGTGTTACTAATTAAGGTGCGTTCATTATATCGCTTCTAAAATTGGCAGCGCTACAAAATGGTTTGCAAGACAAATACTGACACAAACCTGCAGAAGGATGCCTGCTTATAAAAGATGAAAGCGTTTAATTACTGCACAAATTTCTCAGTAAGAAAACCTTTTTAAAGACTGCAAGGCTTACATTTCCTCCCCACCCCCCCCCCCTCCTCCCCCAACAAGCAGCTTCTCTTTATTAACCCAGTTATGGAAGATTCAGGATTTACCTAGTGATGGAAACCTAGGTTCTAAAGAGGTATAAACTGAAATATTTGTTAAGGAACTACGGAATTGTGTTTTCCTTCTTTCAGAGTGTGTATTAGTTTCTTCGGGTTAGTAAAAAATTGTATTAAACCACCACATGGAAGAGGCAAGCTTAAGATAAGGGGCTTCCAAACCTAAAAAGATGAACAATATGAATTTGGGAAATAACACATTTGTAAAACATAGACTATCCAAGTGGAAATAAATCACCGCAAATTACACTTATTTAAATTCCTTGGGGACACTCTTAGTTCACCCCCAACCCATTTATGAATAAGCCCCTGAAATCGTAATTGTTTTCCATAGACGTTTTTTATATCTGCAATAGAAATGATTGAAAAACAACCCGAAAAAGCCACACTTTATGTATAACTCTCTTCCGATTATCACTTTTAATAAATTTAACTGCGGGGCCTCGAAGGCGAAATTTTGATCAAAAGGGATGTGTTCTGCTAGGGGATGGACTAGCATTTGGTTGGAGTCTTTTAGCAAGAGGCGATCCCCCCTCCCCCTCCCCCTCCCCCCCACCCCCACCCTCACCCCCACCCCCCACCCCCACCCCCACCCCCCACCCCTCCAAGTAATAATCCTTTACTCGTATTAGTTCCCTGCATTCCTTCTGCCTAAACAGTGCAGGAGAGATGGAGAATATGGTACCTTGTTATTCATTATTCTAGCGCATCTTTCAGAAGTGTCTTTTACCCCTGAAAACTCCATGCAGATAGCTACCCTTTTGTTAGGTCTGCATAGGTTATTCAAGAGCAGAGAGAAAAGCTTATAGTGATGCGATCTAAATGAGCTCCTGGGTTTCCCAGATGGGACCAACTCCATCCCAAGTGCCCCCTCCTTATTTAAAAAAAAGGCAGATTATTGTTTTCAATCTATTGTTAAATAATTAGGATTAAAAACGTTATCATCATCAGCCAACCCCATCCCCTCCCCTCAAAAATATAGATTGTTTTTGTTAGAATAAAGCACTCCAATATTTTAAACGCTATTGAAGGGCACAATTTTCCTCGCTTCCTTGTCCTACCTGGTTCCTTTTATTTCTTTAGGATGGCATAAAACGAGAATAAGAAAAAAAAGAAAGCGGCACAGGAAAATAGATGTGCATTTCTTTGGTTTTCTTTGTGGGTTTTGGAAGCTGTTGCATTGTTCTCGACGAAGTGAGCGTTTGAATATTTAAAACACGGTTGAAGTAAACAGCACGTTTGGGTAGAAATGGATCCTCGCAGTAATATCTGTGACTGTCTCATTTTGATTTCTTTCCATTTTTTGGGTTTGATGAATCAAGTGAAAGCACTGGCTTAGTAATCAAGAGGCCAGGGTTCGATTCCCACCAGCACTCCTTGTGGGCCTTGGGCAAGTCACTTAACCCCCACCGCCTCAGAAGAAAGACCTGGCAATCTACTTCCAGTTACACTGCCAAGAAAACCCAGGAGCTGCTGGGTCACTAGGACTTAGTATTGACTCGAAGGCATACATTGCATTAGCATTTACTAACGATTTCTTAGGCAGACATAGGCGGCCTTAGCAAAATACAATCCCAGAGTTTTCTCCCACGTCTGTCCATAAGGAGGATTCTATGTTGTGTCCCTTTTCATGAAACTTACAGACTTACACTTCTGACACTATTGAAAATAAATAATTTTTAATTTCTGCTTGTTTTTATTGGAGGAAATAAAATAACCTGGCAGTCAATACAGAAACACAACCAGGCACGATTTTCCACCCTTAGATAATTAAAGTAGCATTCATAAGCTTGAATGTGTGCAAATAAAACTTGGGAAGGGGAGGGGGGCTTCCAAGAAGCGTCTAATTTTCAAGTGATGGTCAACTGTTCTCTCTGCAGGAGCACATCTTTAAAACAGGGCCAATAACTTTTCCCATAGTCCAACGCTGAGAGAAACTTACTAGTGAGTCAAAATTTCAAGAGGCAAGTTTCCACAGTTATTCCCGAAACTGAAGAACTTAGGCAACTTTTTTCAAATCGGGGCCTTACATGCTTAGATGTGGACAGCCTGATATTTTGTTCATTCTACATGGTGTGGGGTGTCTTTCTGGTCTTAAGTAACCAGCATTCAAGCGTATTGTGCGGCTGCCAATTTGTCCAGGCTGGTCGAGAGGTTTGATTAGGCCTTGCCTCTGGTTTAGATGCGAAATCAGTAGTTTTACCCCTCGCAGAGAATCCAAGTGTGCATTACTGAGTAAAGCCAAGTGCACTATGTGGTAGTAAATGCTGCAATAGATGAAGAAGGATTATAACCAATTGCTCGATTGGAATCAATTAGCTTATTTAGTAGCGTTTTGAAGAGTGCAATTTATCAGCTTTAGACAAGGAAGTATCGACTAAAATGTTACTAATCTGAAGTTCCCAGCCTTTTCTTGAACGGAAGACGTGACGTTTTACTTTGGAAGAGAATTAAGGCATTAAAAGATAGCATCAAGTAGAGCATTGAATCGTCCACGTATAAAGTGACATTGCGTGACAATGGATGTTTAGAAGTTCTAATAGTGTTAAGAGGGACAACTGATTAAGATGGTTATGCTTTGTCCATGATGTCATATTATACTTTGTTGATGACACCCCTGGAAGTTTCGGGGTGTAGGTGTATAAAATGAATAAAAATGATTTGAACTAAAGGCAGCTTTGCAACAGGAGACAGGCGAGCGGTTTCCTCTATTTATTTTGTGTCCTCTTCAGTTATTGTGTAAAACCTTTACAAAATATGCACTTCCGGGTTCTCTGGGGGGTTTTTTTATTCACTTCTACAGTTTCTTTTCTTTTTCGGTTTTAACATATATATATACAGTTGCTTTAATAAAACACCAAGTGAAACGGACCACGTGAGGAAAATCCTTATCCTTAACTTTTGCAATATTTCCTAGTGCTAGGTTTCCCTAACCAATTAGTAGTTTTTGGTCTGGGAAAATATTTATAGAAACCGAAGTATCAATAAACACATAGGATCTAATATCGAGTTCTTTAAATTTATTTCTGTTTTCTTGATCAAAGACGGTTTTTAATTGCTCAAATTACCGTTTAAAGGTTGTTTTATGTTTGTAATATTTTCACAAAAGCAGTATTCCTGGACCTACACCAGCAAGAAAAGACCATAATCCATAAAAGCAAAAACATTTAATCAAAACAGACAACGTAATTTAAGAGAGACAGGTGTAAATATATGCTGCATTTATTTTATATATTTACATTACATTTTTTAATTGACATCCTCGGACATATATTCCCTATCATCTTTCTTACCTGGTTTAGTTTTCTCTTGCATGCTTGGATTTTCAGAACCCACTGATGTATATATATTATGATATCACAGAAAGGTCTAGAATATACCGGGAAGCCAGACAGGACAGTCCAGCACATTATACTTTGACATAAAAACGTATTTCCATAATCACAGAGTCGCACATTTTATCTGTCAGAAAACTGTTCCACGCAGTCCAGCACAAAAACGTCCGTTATAATATTGCCATAGGTCATGCAGGAGGGCATTTTGCCAACCAGAGAGTATTTAAAAGATGGCGTACCCTTCCCTTATAACAATATTCCATATTATAAGTCAGATCAATTAGTTTATTAAAAAAATAAGTATCCAACGTGATACCCAATAATCATTTTACTCATCAGAGCCACTCAGAATTTGTTTTTTTTTTTTACAAAAGATTACCACAAGATATTATTTTTTTATTGTTGTTGTTTTGCCTAAGCATCAATAACCAGTTACCGTGAGTTATATATATCAAGTGCAGTAATTGGTTGTGGTGAAGGCTAACTTGTGGGCATACCAGCTATCAAATTCTAAAACCCATGTTAACTGGCACTTGTGTGCTAATGTGGAGAGCGGGTAGGTTAATGACAGAGTGTGAAGTGGAGGGCACATTAGCACATGATCACCATGAAGGTAGCAATTTGTGAAAGGTGCACCTAATGATATCTCTATGGGTATCGTTGGGTGTGCCCACATTAATTGTGCAGCATATTAACATATTCAGTCCCATGTTAACTGCTGGGGTACATATTGGTTGCACCCCTGATAGCTAATGCAGAGGCTGCACTTACAAACTCACCTTAAGTGCACAGCCTTAGTAAAAGGTCTCCAAAATCTCTTTCAAGAAACAATCTGTTTATCTCTACTGGAAATCTTGTTCCTAACTTAAATGAGCACTAAATTACAAACAGATTTTTGATAAGCACATATATTTGCACATATCAAATATTAGATAATAGTGAATTTTTAAGTGTGTTCAGGCAATGCTGACTCCTGGTGATCCAATAGCCCCTGGGAGTTTACTTGGCAAGGTGTGACCAAAAGTAGATTGCCAGGCCTTTTCTTCCAAGGCAATGGAGTGTAAAGTGACTTGCCCAAAGTCACAGGGGTGCCAGAGGGAATACAAACTCTGATCTCTTAGGTGCTAGGCTGTTTTTCTAACCACTAAGCTACTTCTCCACTTCATGCTAATAACAAGATAAATAAGAGTAGTTCTGTTTTCTCTTCTTCACATTACTCTGCCCATGTGACATACAGAATAATTTTTTACAGAGCTCCAAAAGTGTCGTAACTAGCTTATTTGGAAGGAGCCAGGTTGAAACTCAGGAGGGATATTCTTATAAGTGAAATATTTAGCTAACAAATGATATTCCAGTTATTTGTCCTTTGCTAACAGAACTTTACGTTTACACACAGACCAGTCACCATGTTTCTTCGCAGCTTTGATTCTTACCAATAATGGAATGACCGCAAGACTTTCTCTTTATATATTATTTTATCCTTTGCTTTATTTAGAGGGTATTCTTGAAAATTCTTTAAAGGGCAGATTGCCTCCGCTGAAACAGACATTCAGCGGAGGTGGTAGGAACCACGATAGCAGGATGCAGGAGACAAACTCAAAAGGTCTGGGGATGAGGGGTCCAATGAGGGAGAAGACCACAGATGGAGTGAGACCTGTGGTAGCCAACAGTAGGCAGGTACAAATGGGCAGGCTGGTTGGGTCCAGTGGCACGTTTCTAGTGCATCGGATTATGATGTCACAGATGTTAGCAGTGTTCATTGTTCCAGTGGTAAACGTCACTATAAAGAAGTCATGATTCTAACTGTTGCTTCTTAAACGCTAGAAAATATCGTTTAACTTTCTCTACAGGTTAAGTTTTGTATTAAACTACATTTAAATCTAAACATAAATCTAAACTACATTTTTGTGATCTGCAAATAGTAATTGATTAACACTGCAGTCTGCAGGGTAATATTTAGCTTTATGTACAGCGCTGGGTATGTCTTGTAGCGCTATACAAATTAGTAGTAGTAGTAGTAGTACAAAAAAGCCAGAATTATTTAAATAGTTCCTTTTTCTTAAATAATGTTAATATTTTGCTTGCATTTATTGATCAAAGTTAAAATTCCTAATAATTAAAACTGAGCTTTCAAATACATTTTGTATAGTAAGAGTTTAATTGCCAGGGAAGAACACTCAGAAAGCAGATCTTAACTTTGACATGTTGTCTCGATTCCACATGTGACTGCTTTTATAAAGCATGGCATATCGGTCATACAGGATACCTAGTACCATTTCACACTTTCTTAAATAAACATGGAGGATCCATTCCTACCACAAATAAGTTAGACTGCAAAATATCTATTTATATTTGTCCCTCCCCCCCCCCCCCCCCCCCATGGAAAATAAATATACTGCGCTGGAGAGAGCGTTTCTTGACTCGCTCTATTAGTTTAATTATATTGAACTTGGAATTGGTAATAGAATATTGCTTAATAGCATAATCATAGAACTGCGTCTGTCCTTATTTATTCCAAGCAGAATCTATTTCCTGTTGACAAAATTATTACCATTATTGTCTCGGTAAGCCAAATGATCTCCGCATAAAATAAGCAATAGGAACCGAAAATGATTCATTCGAATTCCTAGTGACGCCGACTCGGCCTGTTCGTCCTTTGAATCTTATTCGCACGCCCTAATATTCCGAGCCCTAATTCACACCATTAATTATTCCTGATCTAATTCAGATTAACAGTTATTTCTTTCGGATTAACAGGTTGGGTCTTATAATTAAAGCAGACGGCAATTAGGGCTGAATCTCTGATAGGCTTTTCCTTTTGACCGAAAAAAAAGCCTCCCTCCTTCGTCCATTGCCTCTCCGTAGCAATCTCTCAGCCCTTGCAGGGGTGGAGGGAGCTGTGAGGAAGCTGATGACGTCAGCGCCCCTGCTCAGCGCCTTTCTCTTGGTCCAAAAGGAGTTTAGAGACGGGCAGAAAGGCTTTACCAGGGAGATATACACGCGCGCGCACACACACACACATACACACAGATTCTCCCGTAAAAGGCATTGATCCGTCTCAAAATTTGGAGTAGTGAGTCTCCACCCTGCCATGGTTAGCATCCTTAAGGCGGAAGAATGCTTGGATATGACTGAACCCTGCACCTCTGCAACCTGCTTAACTGAAGACGTGGTTTGATGCTTCCCTCTGCTCTTCCTTAGAAGATGTTAACGGCACTTATGTAAAGAAAATTGTAATTTTAGGAGGTAATTATCTCTCTGCTACTGCTTACTGCAGCCCCGCTCGAGATCCCGATAGTCTATGTCTATTTCTTGGTTAATAACTGCGCATCGGTATGCTTAAGGTTAACTATTTGATTTTCTAGATTTTAGGGTTGATTGCTGGAACAAAAACTTTCTTCCGCTTTCTCTTCGGACTATGCGTAGCAATGTGTGGCATTTGTTACTTTTTTAAGCATGACCGTTTACGCGTTCTTTTTTTAATGTGAGCCTCAGAGAGGGCGATAGGATTTGCTCTGGCTGCTTGGTACGAATGAATTCGTTAGCACGCAGAGATGCCGACTGACAGCGCGAGGTTTTTACCTGTAGTCCAGTATCCGAGCTTCTTGTCCAGGGAGATGGACAGGTTTGCTTCCATGTGACCGGCACTTAGACGTGTAAGGGGCTGCCTCTCATTAGCAAGACGGGTTGGAAGTGAACGCCGAGCTGATCGCCTGCCAGATGTTTACTGAGTAGCTGTCCAGAGGAAAGTAGTGCTGATTGAGTCCGGGAGCCCCAGGGCTGGTCTTGCTCTCTCGCACTCTGAGGTCCAGAGCAGGCCCCTAATTACCTGTCTCTCCTCGATATTGTCCGTGATCCATGCAAAGTGACAAAGCTGTGTTTCTCTTTTATTTGAAGCTGCCAAGACGTCTGGGTTTATTCTGCGATCCTGAAGGCCACCAGGCTAATGAAACCCGAGCCTTATCACAAACAGTACTGCAAAACCAAATATTAGGTAGAGCTAAGGTTTGCCAGGGGAACAGAGAAATGGGCTTTGGCGCTTACCGCCGGCTTTGGTTTTATCCCATATCTCTTGGCCATTGTCTTCTTAACGAAATTAAACGAAGGTTAAATAAGAGGCTGCTTTAAAAAAAAACAATAAGGAACTTCACACAATTAAGGGAGAAAAGGCATGTCCTCTTGTAAGGCAACCAGGAGAATTCGGTGTCTTTTTTATGCTATGGATGATGTGTTTCATTCTATTTTCTTTTTAAGGTAGCCCTTTATCTTAAACGTAAGGGTCGGCCAGATCCTTTCAACATTTACCTACCAAATCTTCTCAGTCCTCTTATTATGATCCGCTAGATTTTCAGGCCGAGTAATTTATATCTCGCTTACACAGACAAAAAAAAAAAACACCCTAAATTTGTCCAGTGGGAATAGCCCTTAACTTCACAGTTAATAAAGCAGTTTGTAGGGTGGGATATTGTAAGTCTTTCCCTGGGTTCTAATCACTTTTCGTATGTGAAATAATAATAAAATCCATCATGAAAATGAGAACATACTGTATCTTAATGTTAATGAGGCGCTTCAAATGATTTCATGCTTTCCGTTCATTAACAGAAGTTGAACAAAGACAATTTTAAGTTGAGTGAAAGAATGCAACATCAGTAAACTGTTGTCGCTTTCAGCAAACACAGAGTTCACTCTTTTTCATGATATCTCTGTAGATATGTGACAGATATAGGCAAAGATATTTCGCATGGAAATTAAGTTACAAATTCCTTAGGCATAGTTGGACAAGATGCGCCAAAATGCACTGAATCATTTTTGCTCCATAGATAGAGATGTTCGTGGTGACTAGTTTTTCTGTTCCCGAAAATTCAACACATGATCATTTAAAGAATTTATTAATGCAGAGCAAATGGGTTTTCTTAGACTTTGCAAGCATTTCAGATAGCTAGGTTGGGAGTTGTAGTGCGCGCTATTATTTGAATAATAAGCAAAGGATGGAAAAATAGTGTCATCCTAAATAAGGCGCTACACTAGGTAAAGTAAATAGTTTAAATACGTCAGCTTTCCGAGGGTTGCTTTCCCTAAAATTAGGTATTTTCTAATGAGCTATATAAGCACTTGCAGGTCTGATTTATTGTGTGAAAATAAAGTTTGGTTGTGTCTTTAGAAATAAAAGTAGAAATGTTGCTTAGATTTCAATTTATAACGTGTTTTTAAAATCACATTAGGAAAATGTTTATGCTCTTTCATGTCTTTTGCTTTTAAAAAAAACCTGGCTTCTTGTTATCGTTATTGTAGACATACATATTCCCCATAAATTAGAAAAAATCTTTTTTAAAAAGCTCTCCTTCCCCTTCTGCTGAGGTTATGTTTACACTCCATGTGTTATTCAGTTATGTTAGTGGTATATTGCTAAGATAAATATTCGAATAACGAGACAGAAGTCCTGAGTCACTTTCTAAAGGGATGTAATTACATTTTCTCAATTAACAAAGCTGTATTAAAATTACAACAACAAAAATTGATTTTATTTTATTTTCAATAGAAAATAGGCGGACCAAAGAAGTTTCTTCAAGTTGACATCAGTCGATATGGCTACAAGCCCCCTGGCAGGAACCAATGATATTTTGTTGCCTTCCCCGTCCGGCACTTACCAACAAGACTCCATGAGTCAGCAGAGACCCACTCATTCCAGCCTGAAACCCAACCAAGTCAGCCAAGTGATTTTATACGGGATTCCCATTGTTTCTCTGGTGATTGATGGACAAGAGAGACTGTGTCTTGCCCAGATCTCCAACACCCTCTTAAAGAACTTCAGTTATAATGAAATCCATAACCGAAGGGTAGCGCTGGGCATCACTTGTGTGCAATGCACACCAGTTCAGCTGGAGATTTTGCGCAGAGCGGGGGCCATGCCTATATCCTCCAGGCGATGCGGGATGATCACCAAAAGAGAAGCCGAGAGACTTTGCAAGTCGTTTTTGGGAGAAAACAGGCCCCCAAAACTTCCAGATAATTTTGCTTTTGATGTGACTCACGAGTGTGCTTGGGGCTGCAGGGGAAATTTCATCCCAGCCAGGTACAACAGTTCCAGAGCAAAGTGTATCAAATGCACTTATTGCAATATGTACTTTTCCCCTAACAAGTTCATTTTCCATTCCCATCGCACCCCAGAAGCTAAATACACACAGCCTGACGCTGCCAACTTCAATTCCTGGAGAAGGCACCTGAAGCTTTCAGACAAAAGTCCCCCGGAGGAAATGATGTTTGCATGGGAGGATGTCAAAGCGATGTTTAATGGTGGCAGCCGAAAACGGGCTTTATCTCATGGACACTGCACTTCCCTCAGTTCTGTCAAAGCCGTCAGTAGTGTTCTCCCACATATGATCACCCCAGACCTCACCCAAAAAAGATCAAGATTTGAAGAAGAGGAAGACATAGAGCCCACGGGCATCCCCAACAAAACGCAGCGCAGTTACCCAGTTATCCCGGTCCCTAGCAAGGGGTTTGGCATGTTACAAAAGTTCCCAGCAAGCACGCTCTTCCCAAATCCGTACACCTTCCCCGCATTTGGACTTTGTCAGAAAAAAGATGACAATGACTCAGTGAACGGACAAAAGCCAAGTGGACTGTCTGGGCTTTTTTGGCCAGGGAGGAAGGATGCCTTTTACCCTCCATTTTGCATGTTTTGGCCACCGAGGACTCCTGGTGGCCTTCCAGTCCCCACCTACCTTCAGCCTCAACCTAGTGCTCTCACTTCAATAACAGAGAACCCCACATTAAGGCAAGCTTTCCTAGATCTTTCTGATCAAAGCGACGGAAGCAGCATTGGCAACTCCAGGGACCCTTTATTTGAAACCGAATGTTCGAGTTCTCCGGTCACCGGTGACCTCAGATCGTCTTCTGACGGCCGTGTTTTGGAGGTACCTGCGTTCACGGCCAGGAAGCAGAGCTACCACTCCGCTTTCAGGCCCGTGGTGAAAGACGCAGAAAGCCTTGCCAAGCTGCACAGCAACCTGGAGGATCTTGGCTCGGATAGGCATCTGTCCCCAGGGACCAGCTGCAGCTACCAAAGCGACAGCGCAGACACTGACGAGGAGCAGGAGGTGGACGTGGAGAGCAACAAGCAACCGGATGAGGAAGACGAGGAGTTGCTCGGCAGCCAGTATCTCCAAAACAGAGGTCTGACCGAGGCTACCGAGGAAGGGAGCAAAGACAGGCTACCGTTCCCCGGCTCTAGGAACCAGGCGCAAGGAGAGAAAAGGGAAAACCCAGACCGTCTTTCTGCTATCCCAAAAGACTCCAGCCCCCTCCATACATCACTGAAGGAGCCCTGCTGCAAAGATGTAAATATGTGCCTTTAGGCTTTTCAGCTAATTATTATTATTTAAATGCAGCTTTAGGCTGAATGGTTACATATGCGTAATAAGATTGATAACTAGATGCCCTACAGAAATGAAATATTCAATGTGTTTAGAGTTTTACAAATGGGCCACATAAAAGAACAAATGCTCTTTATGCGTTTAGTCGCCCATACAAAAGAGCCCCATTTTCTGCCTCAGCTGTTGAAAGAGTTGGTTCTAGAGAAATAAAACGCATCGGGGCTTTAGGGTTTCCTTTTGCCAAAAGTTCTGCGTCTAAACTCTCCCTCTACCGTATATATGAATGGGGGCACGTGATTACGGTTTATGATACAAAAAAAAAATAAAACCAAATACCATATAACAGCAGTGGGCAACCCTTGCTTTTAAAATAGGAAAGGATTAGACGTATATTTGGGAACAATAATCGTCTAGCGCACCTACCAGGGGACTGCACCAGCTGCTAAATATTATTTAGAGAAGACCCATATTCTAAGGGCTACAAGGAATTTATTTATTCTGCTCTGTTTTTATGCATCATCATTATTTGTATTTCAGACTCAGAAATGTAAGGAGGACAACCATGTCATTCAGCCTGCAAAAGAAAACAGCAACTTTTCAGGTAAATCTGAAAACCTCTCCCTCCCTACAAAATCATAGCACTCGAATTATCCAACCCTTAGGTCTACAAAGTATGCCTCGGGAAAAAAAAAGAAATTTTGTTTCTGGAAGTAATTAGGGCTCCCTTTGAAAATACTAGCAGAAATAATAGTTCTACAATCACTTTCAAAGAAACGTTACCATACAGCCTTTTCTGACTGTGGAGATCTATGCTGTTGGCTTCTTTTTTTTTTTTTTTTTTTTTGGTTGTGTCTGTCTCGAACACTTGTAGATTTGGCATTTTGTTTCATTTTAGATAAAAGCAAGGAGAATCATTTCTTCATCACAGATTCTGAGCCTTCAGGAGGAGAATTCTGGAGGGAAATAGCAGGTACAGTCTGATAAGAGGCAGAATGAAAAGGAAGGCGAGAGCCAGGACTTAACATTCATAATCAAAAGCTTGAATATTTAGTGCAAAGGTTAGGATAAAACAATTTTAAGTACATATGGGTAAGGGAGTAAGAGCAAACAAAAGAGGAAGAACATTAACAGAAATAGGATTATTAATTGCTGAGCATACATCAGAAGAAATTTCAGAAATATTAGGTTATGCAATGAAACAGGCTGGAAAAGCATAAAATGACAGTAATTGGAATGTTCTCTTAGAAACCTTCCATTAAAAAGGATCACAGCTTATTGCTTTTAATATCTGTCAGAAAGACATTAAAGGTGTTTTATGACATCTATGCCAACATTTATATTATCTCCATGATAATGATCTCTACACAAAATGTATAATACATTTACAAAAATTACATTATACAAATTAAATGAAACCACCTTTTACTGATTGCTAAATGTCTCCAAGGGGTTTGGGAAAGACGTGATTAGAAGTTTTGATACTAAGTTGTCTATTGCAGTGTCTTAAGAAGAGGGTTTTTGTTTCTTGGGAAAAAGGAATCTAATTTTCCATTTATGTAATGCAAACTGCCTTGGCTTTGACTATTCACGGTTAATTGACTGTCAAACGAGGTTGTTATCCTCAGGCAATGTCTGCAAATTTGCCTGTCAAATGAGACAGAGAGAGCAGGAGCCAGAGAATCGCAGGAGAGGTGGAAATAGAGAAAACAGGATTTTTAAGGAAATCTTATGCCCTGATACAGCACAGCACAGACTGACAAAAAGACAACACATTTTGATCTTCACTTTTCTTAGAGGTTATTTTTTTTTCTTTTAACCTGCAGATGCCAACAGGGAAAAAGAGAATAGCATTAAAACTATGAATATACCATACAGAGGTGAAAAACTGTCATTGACAGGGAAATGTTGCTTATCGATTGCTAGGTGCTCTGTACCTAAAATTCATTTCTAGAGAATTATCCAGGCTTATAAAAAATCTATCATATCGCCCGAAATCTGAGGAATGTAAAGTATGTTTAATATGGTGGGTGGAAAATTCGTGCACTCTGAAAGATAGACAGATATGTGCACACTCATGCAATCTTCTCGATTTGAGCACCTTATAAGCCCTATTACTAAAGCCTGCTAAGTAGGTAATGCATGTTTTAGTGGATGGTAACTGCCCAGAGTTACTGCTACCCTATGGGCATTACAGCAATCGCGTGCCAATTGCCACAGTAATTGCCGACCACACGATGGAATGGGGAAGGGACAGGCTAGGGTCAGGGTGTGGTGTGGAAATCACATTGCAGTTAGTGTGGGGGCAATTGCTGTGTGTTGACTCCCAATGTGGCAGTTAGAGCAGCTGCACATAACAACACCTCTATGGATGGCATGAAGTGCACCTGCGTTAATAGTGCCTTGTGGTAGGGTGGGTATCTGCATGGTAACTGCCGGGAACATGCTGGCCACACCCCAATAATTACCATGGATGCTTTGCACTTACCGCATGAGAGCTTTAGCACTAAACGTGCGTTCACTGCAAAAGCCTAATAGGCTTTAGTAAAAAGGGCCTCTTAGATGGAGTAGTTAGAAGTGCTTATGACTTGAAATCCTGCCATCATTTTGTCCTAACCATAAACCAGGATCACTGGGATCTTCTCTGGAGATTCTTCACATTTATGTTTCCCTCTTTTCTAATATTTTGAACATGATGTACACACCCCACATGAAAAAATTATTGCTCTTCACAAAACTTCCAGTGTTTCAAAGAAAATGTGGAAAATGCTTGCAGTCAATGACCTGTTCCTTATTTGCATCTGAAGATTGGACTTGTGAAGTCTCATATATAGTAATGTCTTTGGATAATCTATATGATGGGCACAATACATGTATAAGTGCTTTCAGGAATACAGACCAGTATGGTACTCTGCGCTTTTCAGGTACCAGTTGTTCCTTTAATGCAAAAAGGTAGAAGAAATCTCCCTAACATTCAGGTCTGGAACGGAAATGCCCGTATAAGGATGTCAAAAGTATCCATGTTCTTGCAAGACATTCTTACAGATCATTTCATTAAAAGCATGATGTCTACATTGATGTGTTGCTCTGTCATGCTTTAAAAATTATATTTGTGTTGACATTTGTGGGACACTTAATGACTGATTTTGTTTCCTTATGGTCTACTTTCAGCATCCCATCAAAAATTGTCCCTTACCAAACAGATATGAAATACAATAAAAATAATTTTCTCATGGGACACATAAAGGCAGTAATGCTCTACATTTTTCATGCTGGTAAAAATATGCTGATATGTATTAAAAGGCCTTCTGAACATTTTAGATCCTCGGTCTATGTAAAAGGATGAATACTGTGTACAACACATGCATTTAGACCAACTAGGAGACGTGCATGGTTGATGTGTGTTTTGTAGTAGCATACATACTTTCAACTGTTGAGAAGAGGGGCAACCCCGGGAACAGGAGGAAAATGATGGAATGAATATGTTGCGTAAATGCAGTTCTGTTAAAGTACCAGTCAACATTCGCACCGAGCTGTGCAGGAGTCGTCCAACTGCACTGCTGCTGGTAGGGGGCGGTGGTCTGCGTGTATGTGTAGTATACTGTATGCATACTTTCACATGTACTGAGGCTCTGAAATGTTCAGAAGGCCTTTTAACACATATCAGCATGTTTTTTAGCAGCATGAAAAATGTAGAACATTATTGCCTTTATGTCAAATTAGTAGCTCTTCTGGAATTTTTGAAATGGGCTTAAAAAATATTTGCTTAAACTGCACACAGAGAATTACAAGAATGACTGGATAACTATTTTATAATATCAATCTTGAATATGTTAGCAAATAAACCCACAACCTACACCTACTGTACTGTGATACAGTGCAGCAATCCCACAAAAGGCTTTCTGAGGCGTATGTTGCACTTACAGCCATAAGTTTTGCAATACGATATATACCAAGATCCGCAACTGTTTTATTTTCAGTTGTACTACTCTGGCAACCCTCATGAAGTCTATGAACTATCTTATTCTGAAATGTATGGATCATTTACACATACACTATGGATTCAATAGTACTAAACAGAAAACATATATAAACATAGGAAATGAGGGCAGATAACGATCATAGGCTCTATATATTCTGCCCATGCACACCAAATGATCAGCTCTACAACCCCTCCCTCTCCCTCAAAGATCCTCTGTACCTGTCCCATGCTTTCTTGAATTCAGAAACTGTCCTTGTCTCTACCAGCTTCCGAGAGAGGCTGTTCCATGCCAAGATGACTAAAAAATGATGATAAATAATCAACATGCATAGCTGCGTACTATAGAGCATCATGCTAGAAATGTTATAGCAACTAAGGGCCCAATTTACTAACCTGTACTATGGTTTTGCAGTTGCCATGTGACAATTGCCAAAATTAATTGCATTGTAACTGCAAATCCCCTGTGATAACTTTTGGGGGCATTCACCAGGGGGAAATGTTTAGCGTGCATTAACTCAATGGCAGATGAGGCGATACAGTTAGATGCAGCTTTTGAGGTGCCATTATCAGTGCTGTGCTTTCTGCCACATTAACAGTTAGTATTTGGTAACTACCTGTGTGTTAACTGTAAGGTGCAGTCCCTGCCCATTCTCCACCTATTCACACATCCCCTTCCATGCTAGGCAGTTACTGTTAAGGATCCGTGTTAACTGTTAGTGTAGCAACTGCAGGACTGGTGCAACCCAATAGGCAAACCAGGCAGTCACCTAGAGTGCCAGCTTTCCCCGGACAGTCCATTGCCATTGCTGCCGGCCCTTTCCAGAACCTATAGTGGTAGCAATATGCTTTAACCCAACAATGCAGCTCTTACCAGATCTCTCGAGTACTGCATTACACTTCCTGACCTCTATAACCTGCCACTTCCACCACATTTGGTGCAGACTTCCTATTTGCATGGAGGCACTTCTGCCTCGGAGGGGGTGGAAGCAGCGGTCATAGAAACCAGTACTGGAGAGATCGGGTAAATGCCGCATTATGGTTAAAGTGTATTGCTGTCACTGCAGGTCCCAGAGAGAGGCAACAGCGATGGCAATGGGGGCGAAAGTTGAAGCAGGGGGGACAGCACTGGCCATGGGCAACGGCAGTAACTGTTACATTAGCAGTTAGTGCAGCTTCGTAAACAGGGGCCCAAATGTTTCACACCTGATTTTCAAATGTTGGGGGGGGGGGGGGTTGTCAATTTTATTTTTATTGGAATTTAAATTATGTCAAAGCACAACCTTTGAAACAGGAAAATAAACACACCCAATTCCATATAGCCAATAAAATCCATAAAGAAAAGAAAAAAGAAGATCAAAACCACAAGATAATCACTGGGTGTTAGTAGCCCACCATAAGAAGGAGAGGACCCAAGATTACAATACCATGGGAAATGGATACAAGCAATAAAAATGACAAAGAAAAGGAGTAGAAGACGAAGTCCCAAAATCCTCACACAAACGTCCATCTAGAACTCTACTGATCAGCCTTTCAGCTGCTTAACATCCAGAAATGTAAATAAGAAGGTTCAAAAAATGATAGATCTTATTCTGATGGGATAGGACACATTTACATAGAAACCTTCACTGGAACCTTGCACCCAAGGCTTCCACTCCGGCACAAAGACCCAAGAACATTTTCCTCCGGTCCTATGTCCACTTAGAAACATCGGGAAAAATCTATATTTTCCCTCCAAGGAACAACACATCCAACTTCTTAAAATAAAGGCACAGAAGCGCTTCTTTAAGCTGAAGAAAAACAAAGGAAACCAAAGTGCTCTAATATGTCAAAATTGCTAAGTCCAGATTTTCAAATGTTTAAGCTCATGGATGCAAGTATTATCAGAATAAATTGGTTTTCCTTCTGAGTATTTTGTTCACCTGTCAATACTAGGTCCATACTGTTAGGTCTGCCTGTGTTCATGGTTTCTTTATCCAGACAGATGTAAGGTATATATGGAATGGAAATAGTTTGATTCATTCAATATGGTATCGGAGTATCCTTTATGAAAATAAAGGTGTAAGCATAGATTTCATTAATAATAGCATAGTAACTTTTATTATTATATTAGGGGAGTACCAACTTCTTGGTAACTTTTACATTAACTGACAGTATACAGCTTCAGTGATTATTATCTCGCATCTGAGAATTTTTTTTTGTTTTCAGCAAAGGAAGCAATGCTTATGGAAAAAAAATGATCCAAAAAAGTTTGCTGAACAAACAGGCAGGTTTCTTGTTGCTCTTACAGATTTTGTGAGGTCAATTTTTATTTCAGAATTCTTATCCTGTTTGCTGGCTTGGATAAAAAGATACAAGACAGGAAAGAGTTATCCAGAAAGAACTTTGGTAATTTTACTGAATCAATTAGTGTGGTTGCCTTGTTTAATCCACTTGGGTACATAGAAATAAATAATTTCTTTTTACTGCTTAAGCTCAAAACATTTGCAACTTGCTTGCCACAGCTACATTCCCGTCATCAGGTCCATGAAAAATGAATTAGTGGGCATATATTGCCTGAATATTCAAGAATATTACAACTCAGCTAACAGTGGTGGTGTACCTAGATTGGTGGAAGGAACATAGAAAGCTAGTCACAAATGTTATTCAGTTAATCAAATCAACATGTTTATCTTTATTTCCATATTGTCTCATTGAAAAATTGAGTGAATGATGAATTTTAGGACTGATAGGCAGACACAAATAAATTGCACAATAATGGCAGCTGCTGTACAGACATCCCTATTCTGAACCTGCAGACCCCTCTGGTGCTCTAGACCTGGGCTACTCTAGGCAAGACAATGTCAGTGTCACTTACAGTAAAATATTCCGTGATGTTGTGCTCCAGGCAAGCACTTTCCATGATCTAGAATCTGACCAACTAATCCATTCTACTTTCAACCTTAGCCAGATTTGAGTCTATGTCCCCAGAGAGGAAAGAAATGTTAAATAGTGCTGTAAATGAAATAAAATATATAAATCTTGTGCAGCCTACAGCTGACTGATACACATCCTACCATCAGATATGTGAAAGATCAATAGATGTAAGAAGTAATACCTAGCTAAAACCAGCAATAATCTATGTATACTGTTCAGGAAAACCACAAATCCGTTCTCAATTCAAACGGTCTCTAGCAACATACAACCAGATATGCCGACGCTTCCATTAAATCTAAGCATTTGCTTTTTTTTTTTTTTTTGCTCTGGGTGATCTAAAGCTGAGGAATTGAGTCCCCTTTTCTCAAAAGGTTTTCTCACAATCTGTCCCTCTGGCAAAATTCTTTGGAAAATGGAATCCAGTAGGTTAGCAGATGGAAAATAAAACTTTACCTTTTAAAGAATTTAAGGCTCAATTCATGCAATTTTTTTAACTTTTCCAGCAAGAAAACTAGGAAGAAAATGAAATAAGCAAAAGCAACTATCCAGGAGGTATTCATTAAAAAAAACCCAAGAAATATTTGTTACAGCCTGAAAAAGAATATTCATAATGCATAGACGGAGCGGCCATAGACCATGTATACCCCATTGGCACCTTCCACCCACCCACAAGCTTATATTCAAACAAATACATAAGCACATTTAATTCAGCACTAGAAGCATCTAGAAATGAATATATTTACTCCTCCTTGAAGCTAGAATGACGCTGGCTTGGAGCACTGCCACGACAGTGTAATTTCCATTCTTTCGATAAGAGTAAATTTGGTACTTCCAAAATGTTGATGCTTTGGGAGAAACAGGAAGACTAAGAGCACCTTTTACTAAAACGTTTTGGCTGGTTAATGGGTGTTTTAACGTATGGCAACAGGGCATCAGGAACACTAAGGCATGAGCAGGTCCACAGCTGCACCTTAAAATGCTCGTTAACCAGTGATCATGGGATGGGGGGGGGGGAGAATGGGCGGAGCATGAGCATGGAAAATGCATTACTGCTGGAACCCGGTTGGTTACACCTTCTTTTGTGGGTACACCTAATGATTCCTCTATGGGAGAGGCTAAATGCACCTGCCTTAGCGGAGCATATACTTTAGTGGCCCATTAGCTGACGGGAACATACTGATCACATCCCCAACAGCGAACACGGAAGCTTTGCAAATAACATGCCTGTGTCCAGCGCATTACTTACAAATCCTTGGAGGGCTTTAGTAAAAGGGGCCCTAAGTAGAGCAATCCCACTTCTTTTACTCTATCCGGTAATACCACTAAGCACATCATTTTAATCGTCTTTCACTGTTTTTAAACATTGGTTAAAATTCTCCATGCAAAAGCAATTTTTCAGTGATCAATGCCATTGATTTCTCTTGGAATTATCGCAATCACTTTTTAAAAAACGAGGCCCAGTATACAAAACAACTTATGCAGATAGTAGGGGTTGCTATGCAGATATGTGGCGCTGGCCCAAGGCTGTCCACGGGCAGAGTAAGGAATTATCCAGATAGCAGTAATTTTCTGCGCCTCCATCCCGACAACTATTCACATCATTTAGGACAGCAAAACATCTTCCCATATTTATCTGAATAGTTATCCGTACAGTATAGTTGAGCTGAAAATCCAGATGGTTCCACTGATCCCCACTCTATTCGGATTCTCACCGCCAACCACAATCAGGATATCCATATTTTTGTTACATGCCGCATTCAGCATTTAAAAAAGAAACAGATCATGGTGGCTGAATATTGATGTGATAATTTGTCAGCCCTTAGGTATTAGAACCTTATCTACAGTACGAAAATACAATATTCAAGAACACTCATACATTTATCTCATGAACACTGCCCCATTCCTCTAACAACTTAGATTGAAACAATCATGTGAATGTCCAAAGGGAGCTCAAATATCTTCACGATGCAACTTGAGCCTATATCGGCTTAACTTTCATCATCATTCCCAGTGTTTTACTAGATTTATTAATAAACTTCAAAAACTTTAAAAATATTTTTTCAATATGTAAATAAAAGATTAAAAATGCATTGCCCTGCAACTGAAAATGTGAATGCAACATTGACCTTATCTTATTTCCATCATGCTAAATCCCAAAGGGTATGACAAACAGGTACACTTCTGACTTGGCTGATGTTCTTGTATAATGTATTTTTGTACTTCAGATTATAGCTTGCAGGAACTAGAAATATTTTCAGAACATTTTGATAAAAACCATATCTGCAATCTCTTTCCTACCACAGACTTATTTTTCCTTTCAATCTTATCTATACTTTCGCTCTTCAATATGCTCATTGAATCATACTCCCCACTCTCAGTTTGAAGGCAACATGGGAGTGTTCTGGTATATAGTCTTCCCACCAGCTCTCTATATATGTGGGGGATTTCTGGTTTTCTCTTACATCCTTCCAAGCACTAAGATAGTATTTTATAGACTGCCTCCCATAGCCTATACTGATTACAATATATATATTAGCCACACCATCTTATATAATGTGATTGGCTGAGGACAGAGCAAAAAAACTGAGAATGATATGTAATATAGCATCATGAAACGTAAAAACATAGAGCAATGTAACGCAATGTGTGCCACCGAGTCAAAGTTGACTCCTGGCGACCCAGGCCCTGAGTTTTCTTGGCAAGATGTAACTGGAAATAGAGCAGCATACGTCTACTCGTCAGACCCGTGAATTGAAGGCCAAATGGAGAGTCACCTCTCCTACAAAATAGTTTTACATGACCACTACAGATGGCAATGTAATAGAAGCCAGACACATTATGATGAATACAAAATAGGAGTGGGCATCGATTAAACATTTTAATCACAATCGATCATGAGATTACAATTTTTAATCATTCAATTGATCGTGATTAATTGCAATGGATTTAATGGGCCCATCCCCATTCTTAACCCATCTCCTCCAAGGGCCAGAAAACCCCCTCCCTTCCCCTCTTACTCTCATCAGTCCAACATCTCTTTCTCTCCGTCCTCTTCCCCTCTTGGGTCCCGGATCCCTTCCTCTCTCCCCTCTTTCCTAATCTCTTTCTCCCTCTCTTCCCCCCTTTGGGTCCACCATCTCTTCCTCCTCTCCTCCCCTCAATTCCAGCATCTCTCCTCCCCTCCCCCCGCCAAGGGTCCAGCATCTTTTCCTCTCCTTCTCCCTCAGTTCTTTCTCTTACTTGCCTTAAATGAAATATCCCCGTCAGTGGCAGCAGTTCACTATTGTTCCCTATCAATGGCCCCAATGCCGTCTCTCTGCTGCACACCAGGTCCCTATCGGTAACAGGAAAATACTTCAGACAGGGCATGGTGTGGCAGAAGGAAATTTTCGGGGCCACTGAGAGACTGTGTTGGTGCATTGCCGCCACTGTCAAGGATACTTCACTGTCAAGAAAAATCACTGCAAGAGAGGGAGAGAGAGAGGAAGAGATGATGGGCCCTTGAGGTGGAAGGGGGAAGAAGAAGAGATGCTGGACCCATGGCAGGGAAAGAGGCGGGGGGGTGGGAGTTTAAAAAATTAATTGTGTTAGGGATCATCAACATTTTCAAAAGTTAATCATGTTATTAGCATGATAAATGCCCACCCCTAAAACAAAACACTCAATTTTTTAAAATACTATGACACATTTATATATTTATTTTTATTTTGCTGTATTTATATCCTGCTTTTCACTGGGTCAAGGTGGTCAATTGGGGGATACATTTAACATGAGGGGATATGAGACACATATGCTAATACTTACAGGGAACATGGGCAATGGAGGGTTAAGTGGCTTGCCCAAGACCACAAGGAGTGCCTATAGGACTAGAAATCCCAGTCCCTCTGGCCTGAGATTGCTGTCCCCAGGTGGGACTTGAGCCCCTGTCCCTCTGGCCTGAAGTACCTTGCCCTAGCCACTAGACCAATCCCCCCCCCCCGACACATGATATAACAAAGGCCAACAATAGTTATTGCCAAAAACATAGCACAGATTCATACATAGAAACTGATCAGAGCAAGTCAGAAAAAAATCTAGCAAATGAAAACAAAGTAGCATCAACATACATATTCAGCACTGCAAGCAATTAATATAAGAGTTGCCATACTGGGTCAGACCAAGGGTCCATGAAGCCCAGTATCCTGTTTCCAACAGCAGCCAATCCAGGTCACAAGCACCTTTCAGGTGCCCAAAAAGGTACACAGATTCCGTGCTGCTTATCACGGGATAAGCAGTAGATTTCACTGGTCCTGTTTATGGACTTTTCCTCCAGGAACTTGTCTAAATCTTTTTTAAACCCAGCTACACTAACAGCTTTTACTACATCCTCCGGTAATGAATTCCAGAGTTTGATTACGCGTTGAGTGAAAAAATATTTTCTCCTATTAGTCTTAAATGGACTATATTGTAGTTTCATTGCATGTCCCCTAGTCTTTCTACTTTTTGAAGCAGTTTACACGTTCCACTCCATTCAATATTTTAAAGACCTCTATCATTTCTCCTCTTAGCCATCTTTTTGCCAAATTGAAGAGCCCGAACCTTTTAAGCCTTTCCTCTTAGAGGTATCCTTCCATCCCCTTTACCATTTCGGTAAGGATGCAAGAGAAATGCTCATCAGAAGAGAGAAAATGACATGGTACATACATTCTAGTGAGGCATGACATTTTATCTAGTAACATAGTAACATAGTCTGCCTTTCCTTCCCCAGCTGACCCTCTCTATAATGGAGGGGAAGGAAGTCTCCACTGGGGCCCTGCACTCACGTGAGGCTGATCTCACCTGTTTCTATGTGAAAAACAAGGACAGATGAAAAGCAAATTAGCATATCATAATATTTCCTATATGAATACATAATGAAGTTAATTTTGCAAACCTTTTCCATGGGGAAAAATGCTGATTTACATATATAAAAGGCCTCTTATATAATTATGTTAAGATTAAAATTACGCACAGTGCACCTAGGCACATACTTGTATGCAACTTTAGGGTAACGATGTTTAGGGGAATAGATGGCATAGAATATGGCCAGTGTTGTGCATACTTCACATACTATAATATTTACACCTGTTCCCAAGTAGGCGTAAATGTCCACACCTTCAATTTAGTTGCTATTTTTGCTAGATTTGTTCTAGAATTTTAGAAAGACACATAGGCGCTTATACGTCTTTATAAAATAGGCTAAGTGGCCTTTACATATAGGCATCCTGTTGTAGAATTACTCTGAATAATCCTTGAATCATACATCTACTTTTCCCTATTCAAAGCCTGGCCAGATCAATTATCCACGTACTACAATTGTAATGTACAATAGCATATACATATAAAAGGAATAGAAAGATGCTACTTAACGGGAGTGGATAGGATCCACCACCAAAGGACCTCTTCCATGTTGTAACATAGCTCTGGCAGAAGCAGTGAAGAACTTCCCATGCAGTTGCTGCAGCCTTTGCCGTGATAAGTCAAACTATGAAGAAAATCACAGTGGTAGCATTTTTAAAGTCCAGGCCCTGATTACAAGGGTATCAGAAATGACCCAGTGATCTACATGACTGCTTGGTCAATCAACAGATCATACTGATTGGAAGGAAGAGTTGTCAATGTAAGCCAGAGAGCTGGTAGGACATAATGTTCTTCCTTATTAGCTAAGGTATTGCTAATTAAGTTTTGCATACATGCATGTGGTCCTGAATGGCCATGTGTTTTTCAGTCCCCTATTCTTCCTGTGAGGTTCCTCTGGATTGTGGTATGTAGAGCTACCAGTGTAGGCTACCCTAGGAAGGTTGTAGCAGAGCATGATGTTTCATCCTTGTGAAATGAAGAGATGATTGTGGAAATGGAATATTCTGCTTGATGTGCAGCACTGCTGCTAAGAAAGTGAGAGCAAGCAAAAGCATGCAAAAGAGACGGTCCTAGATATTTGTTAGACGTGTATGTGTATATGTGAGCTTGCACAAACTAATGCTCATCATTCTATGTAAGTTCAATATAAATATTAGATTACTTTTTCCACCATCCAATAAATATTTCAGATTGCCTTTTCTGTTTCCATTTTCGAATTACACACAATAGCCTTTTGATGTGTAACTGTTTTTGAGTATATTTAAATCAAGGAGTGTGATACTGAAGTGTGGCCAATATTTTTTTCACTTCTGACCCTTAGTTCAAGTTCACTTCATGGTAGGAGTATGCTCAATGGGGCGTCTCTGTTGATGGTGATGTTAGAAAAGCAACTTCACATATCCAGGAATAACCAGGGTTTGCATGTTGTAAAGAAGCTAACAGTGTATTACTTGATTCTAAGTGAGAGCTGGTTTAAAAACCTGCCTAAAAGTTATTTATTTGACTTGTCTGTGAAACATGAAGGCAGATGTTAGATCGGACATGGAGAATTCCCATTGCATTTTACAAGAGGCTTTACCAAACATAGAGCTTCATGTAAAATGGGTACAGGACTGCATTGGTATATACAGCATTTCCACATCTAGTGGGATCAGTGATTTTAAGAAGCTGCACATGGGGAAAATAACATGCATGTATCCCCTACATGTGCATGGGAGAAACTTCTTAAAATCATTGCTCCCACTATGTGCATGAACCTATTCCAGCACCACTGTTTCCCACCACCCTAATCACTTCCCCAACCTCAGTTTGTGTCCCCCATAGACCTTGATCTCCTCCCCCCCCTGACCCCCCACTGCATACGATCCCTTTTCTGATCACCACCACTCCCCACCACCATATCCAATCCCCCTACCCTTCCAAAGTATCCAGTAACCCCACAACACAAACACCCCCATCCAACTCTCCCAGGTAATACTGACCCACCTAGGTCCTTCCAGGGGCCCCCACCTCCAATCCCTCTTTCCATTCTTACTGAGTGCCCATGGTTTCGAGTATGAGCAGGAGTGATGGCCTCTCACTCCTGCTCTTACTGAGCTGTCTTCCAAAAAGCACCAATGGCACCATGTGGTAATCTCATGGGACTTTTGCAGTACTGTGTTCGTACTGGATGAGAGGTTTGCTTGTGAAGATGATTGGATGTTTTGGGTGGGGGTAGGGGAATCAGACGTAGTGGGTGGCTCAGAGAAGGGATCGGATTTGGTGATGACTTGTGTGATTGGATGGTCAAACCTAAACATTCACAGCTGCCCCAGCCAACAAGGACTTATATGTGCCTTGGGGTAGCTGTAAATTCAGACGTCTATAAGTTTTTGTATAGACATGGATTCCCTTTGTGAAATGAGAAATCCATATCTATAGTGTAGGCCCACACAAACCACTCCCTCTCCCCGCCCTCAACTCACTTCCAGGCATCCCACATTTAAAAAGTCAGTGGCTGAAGCTAGCGCTTTTAAAGCTCCTGACCACCGCCACTGAGAGTAAAACCATATATTCACCACCAGCGCCTAGCCAGCATCCAGTACAGAATATCTGGCTTCGCCACCAATCACAGCAGCTAGTTGGTTAGCAGCGATAACCAGATAAAGTTAAGATAGCCTTTGACCTGTCCTAACTTTATGCAGATTGGCCACTGTTGGAAACAGAATACTGGGCTTGAAGGACCTTGGTCTGACCCAGTATGGCATATCTTATGTTCTTATGTTCAGTTTAGCTACTCAGTATCAACACTGAGCAGCTAGCTGCTGTGCAAAGCGTGCCTTCGAGTCAGCGCTGACTCCTGGTGACCCAGCAGCTCCTGGGTTTTCTTGACAGCGTGACCAGAAGTAGATTGCCAGCCCTTTCTTCCAAGGCAATGGAGGGTTAAGTGACTTGCCCAAGACCACAAGGAGTGCTAGAGAGAATTGAATCCTGGTCTCTTGGTTACTAAAGCAGTGGAGGAACTGCTGTGACCACCAGCAAAACCAGATACGAATGTCAGACAGGATCTGGTGCTGAATATATTACCACCACTGCTGAATAGCGACCACAGACTTTTTAAATGTGGGGATGCTTGCCACATTTAAATTTCCTGGAGGTGTGGAGAGGGCAGACAGAGGGAGTAGTTTGGACAGACCTACACTATAGATGTGGTTTTCCCATTTTCCCAGTTTCATAGCTTCTACAATTGCCCCTATTCTGCACACAGACCTGCGGGCTATGGGGACATTGAGCGTCCCTATCCAGATAGTGCCCCTGAATACAGGGATCACCAGGGTTTAACCAGTTAGCAGGCCTTGCTAACTGACTAAACCCTTTCGAATTTCACCCCCTCCCTGTTCTAAAATGGCAGTTACTCATGCATTCTAATCTAGTCATGAAAATGTTGCTTTTCAGATGTGGGGATGCCTCCAAAATAATCCCCATAGGGCCCGATTCTGTGCCACGAATAGCGGGGATGGATGTCCCGATGAGCTGTCCATCACGGCTATTCATGCCTTTCCCCACTGGCGTCTAACCTCACCGCTGGTTGTGCAGGGAAGCTAGATGGGGGCAGGGAAGGGGCAACTCGGGGGCGGAGTCTGGGTGGGCAGTGGGCGGTCACCGGCCCTGGACAATCAGGGCTGATTCTAATGTCGGCTCTCTTTGTCCAGGGCCGGTGACATGTGCAGGGAAGTTATTCCACCTCTAAGGTGGAATAACTTTCCTGGACATTGTTTTTTTGTGGCCAGGGCGCGGATGGGGCAGGGGGGGCCAGAGAACATTCCCCGCAGCCCAACCCTGGCCTTAGGAAACCAGATCGGGGGTCAAGCTGCAGGGAATAAGCTCTTTTTTCTGTCAGCTGGCATCACAGCTTTTAAATGGAGCCGCAGTGCCATGGCAACCGGACGCCATGGTGCCACGGCTCGATTTAAAAGCCCTGACTGAGTTAGTTGGGCTTGTCGTGTACGTGCAGGCTGGGCTGAATCGTAGTACCGGCCTGCATGTACATGACTGATCACGATTCTCATTCCGCAGGGCTAGATGTGCCCCATGGGATCAGAATCACAACCCCCCTCTGTAGTCTGGTCAAACCGGACATACAGAGGGGGTGTACATCCAGGATGGAATGAGCCTGATAGGGTCTTAAGCCATAGGCTTTTTTTAACATAGCATGTGTTCCTTTTTATTCATCAAGGATGACAAACAACCTTCTGTTGAAAAATTTTCTAAGTCCCTAATTATCAGTGAATCAAGCTGTATTTGATAGCTAAGGTGATCATAGTTCTTGCCACAAAAACAGCCCAGTCTCATTCATAGAAACTGTTAGAAATTTCTCATGAAAATCATTTTTACTGGTGGTCTATCAGCGCTGTTCTACACTGCCAGTGGGGAAGCCCTGGATTCAATTCCTGGGCTGGACGGTTGCTCACTGGGCCAGGTAGAACTGGGTATTCTACAGAACAGTCATAATCCTTGAGGAAAAGGAGTCTCAGCCATTCCTAAATGGTTAATGTTTAATATACTTGATTGACCATCTTTCATTCAATAAGACAGCAAAGTGGTTTACAGTCAAGGGACAAAATCAGAGGAAAAAAAGAAAAACACTCATGCTAATGTAAAAGACAAAAACAAGATACAGTACAATAGGGAGTTTAATACAATATATACTCTCCTAACACCCTCCACTTCCATAAAACATTAGGTAAAAAGAGGAGGGATAAAAACCCAAGACAGCCAGTCAAGAGTATAGTGAAAATGCTCAACAAGGAGTTCTATAGAGGAAAGAATTAGGTTCAGGTAAAAGCCCTTTGGAACAACTAGGTTTTAAGGACAGTCTTGAATCTTAGGTAAATTTCTTCCACATGAAGATCAGGATCTAGGCGTCCCACCAAAGTGGCACCAAATAAGAGAACGATGCCATATGTGTTAACTCATGAGCAACTTCCCATGGTGAGGATAAATATAGTAGACCACGGTGCAGCGACCTAATGGGACGGGTTGAGCTATAGAGTATTAGTAGGAAGCCAAATGATGAGGAAGTTCTATATAGGGTGCCCAATGAGTGACGCCTAGAGGGTAGTTTTATACCCAGGTACCTAGTTTAAAGAAGCCAAAATGCACCTATTTTGTAAAGAAAAGTTGCTGCATACTCTTCTTTCTAAAATACTAATGTAAGTGGCTAAAGACACCCTTAACTTAAGATGTGATCATTTACACCAGCCCTAAAGTTGATGTAAGTGACTGCACCTGTCTTTGCAAGTATCCATGTAAATTATAATGTTCTACAATCAATGTATGTGCTTGCATGGCCCCCATCTGCTCCACCAAAACTCCACCTCTGTGCACACTCACAGTGAAATTATGCACTATGAAATTAACATGCGTACTTTTACACTGGGAAGAATTCTATAAGAGGATAATTATATGCGCAAACTTACAGTTACATGAATAAGTGACTAAAATGCCCCTTTCATCTGTCTACTTTCAGATGTAAAAGCAGGCACCTCCCTATAAAATTACTTCACTAGCGCTCAGATTTGAGGTTCATATTAGCCAGCTTACAGAGGGAGCTGCAGTTTCTCAACCCGGCTGTGGAATATTGCTAAAGCTACTGGGCTGAGTTAGGGTTATAAAAACAAGAAGTAAACCCCCTGGGGAGTTTGAAATGAAGACTTCTAACATCATAGCCCAAAATGCATGAGTTTGGATTTAGCTGGGGGAACAAAGGAGCAGGAGGAACCTGCCAGGCCCAAGAAGAAACATTGTCTATGAACTTTGAAGTATGAGAGGAAAAGAGCCCTTTTCATCCTTTCATTTACATTTTCGCTCTTATTCCTCACTTGACGGTTGGGCGTTTCACACATCGAGTTTGCACAGCGAGGGTGATTTTATAAGAGGTTGTCTAGGCTGAGACGGCAAGAATGATGCTTAGTTTTAGCCTAGTTTATAAAGACCCATAGGGGCATGTTTATAAACGTACACTAACCATTAGCACAGGGAACAGCAAGTGGTAAATGGCCCCTGCTAGCAGTTAGCACAGGCGGAGGGGCCTGGGCGGGTTCTGGGTGGAACACGGGCATGAGGCGGAGGGGCCTGGGCGGGTTCTGGGTGGAACACGGGCATGAGGTGGAGCATCACAGGTACTGAGGGCATGCTGGGCACATGCTAACTGCAAAGGTAGCTGTTAGTGTGGGCGCACTTAATGCCACTTCAACGGGTGTCAGCAAGTGCGCCCGCATGCCAGTTAGTGTGGTGTGGTGCGTTAACTGCGTGCTAATGGCAGAAGGACAAACGCCCCCAAAGTTAGCATGGGGGTCCGCATTAACTTTCTGGCTCCAACCCGTGCTACTAGGACATTTCTTAGTCAACATGTCCCAAAGGCGCCTGCGTGTCTTTATAAAATAGCTCCAGAAAAGCAGCATAAGTCACAGCTAAAATGACGCCGTGAGCATTTACGTCCACTCGGGAGCAGGTGTGTATTTTAGAAAATGTGACTCCACCCAAAACCTGCCCCTGAACACACCTTCTCCAAATCATGCACAAGTCTGTGTTCTTTTCAGCATGTCTACTTGTACCCGCAGGGTAATTTTAGAAGCAGCATTGTAGCTGCCTATCCTGGCATATATATGCAAAATGCCTTTACAGAATTACTCTTACCAGACAATGATTATTTTCTGTCACTTTATATATTATGTGAACATATATACAACAGAGAAACTACAGTTTAGGTTACCAGATTGTTCCTGTTTGTACTATAAGTTCTTGGTCTGATTCTTTTTAACATCTTTGTTAGTGATATAGCGGAAGGGCTGTCGGGTAAGGTTTGCCTCTTTGCTGATGATACCAAAATCTGCAATAGAGTAGACACCCAGGAAGGAGTAGATAACATGAGAAGGGATCTAGTTAAGCTTGAAGGATGGTCAAGAATTTGGCAGCTGAGAATTAATGCTAAAAAATGCAGGGTCATGCATTTAGGCTGCAAAAATCCAAGGAAGCAGTACACTGTAGGGGGTGAAGTACTTCAGTCCAAGACAGAAGAGCGGGACCTGGGCGTGATTGTTTCTGATAATCTTAAAATGGCTAAACTAATAGAAAAGGCGAAGGTGAAAGCCAGAAAGATGCTTGGGTGCATAGGGAGAGGAATGACCAGCAGAAAAAAGGAGGCGATAGTGCCTGTGTATAAGTCTCTGATGCGACCTTATTTGGAGTATTGTGTGCAATTCTGGAGACCTCATCTACAAAAAGATATAAACAGGATGGAGTCGGTGCAAAGGGTGGCTACTAAAATGGTTAGTGGTCTTGTTATAAAGCATATGGTGACAGACTTAAAGATCTCAATATGTATACTTTGGAGGAAAGGCATGAGAGAGGAGATATGATAGAGATGAGTAAATACCTCCGTGGCATAAATGATTGATTGAAAGCAAGCTCTGCTATGAGGAGAGACAGAATGAGGGTGAAAGGGATAGACTCAGGAGTAATATGCTGAAATATTTCTTTACGGAAAGAGTGGTAGATGCATGGAATAGTCTCCCAGTGGAGGTAGGAGAGATGAGGACAGTATATGAATTCAAGAAAGCATGGGGCAAACAGAAGTTTTCTAACAGAAAAAAGGGGACTATGGTATTTGATACGGAAAGGCAGGCTAGACAGGCTATATGGTCCTTTTCTGCTGTAATGTTTCTATGTTTCTAAGGGGGGAAATGTAGTGATCCTGCATATTCCAGTCTTCAGTCTGCCTTTCCTCTTTCTCATCTATCTGTTTATGTATTTATTTATTCTCTTTTGCTAGCTCATTCTTTTTTTCTTTCCATGCCATGTATCACTTCAGCTCACAAAATGCAATAAACTGGAATCCTCAGAAACAGCACAAGCATCTTTTAACCCTTTAGGCTCCTGGTCATTCATTTTTTGAGTTCTGAAAAAATGGATTTTCTCAACTAAGAAAATATAAGACCTCTTCCCCAAGTTTTGGGAATCTGATGTTTTCTTAGGGTCCTTGTAGAGCAAACTGGTTAAGTCTATTATCAAGTAAATATATTGCCAGGGGTTCAGGGCCCAATCTTGCTGGTCTGCCGAAGATGCAATAAATTTTAAAGTCTCTAGCATATAGCAGAGTGCAAGAAGCCCCCTTTCTTCCACTGCCATCTCCAGACTTTGATCCTTTCACCTCACTACTCCTTATGCCTGGAACAAACTACATGAATCTGTACATCAGGCTTTATCTTGGCTCCTTTTCAAATCCATGCTTTTGAATCCTGATCTGCTTAGTTTCCAATGTGTCTCCTTACCTTTCCCTAGTTGTTTCTTTGTTGTCAGCTGTTGTATTGTCTGTCTTGACTAGACTGCAAGCTCTAATGAGCAGGGACCATCTTTTATATGTATCTGTTTGTTTGGGGTTTTTTGTGCCATCAAGTCAGTGTTGACTCATAGCAACCCAGCTACCTCTGGGTTTTCTTGGCAATGTATCACTAGAAGTAGATTGCCAGTCTTTTCTTTCAAGACAATGGAGGGTAAAGTGACTTGCCCAAAGTCACAAGGAGTGCCAGTGGGAATCAAACCCTTGATCTTCTGGGTACTAGGTAGTTGCTCTAACCACTAGGCTATGCCTCCACTCATAGCCAGGGCCGGATTTACCTATACGCCACCTATGCCGTGGCATAGGGCCCACAGCTGACAAGGGCCCACAAAAATACCCTTTTTAAAATTAAATTTAAAAAAAAAAACGCTGGCTGCCGCCGCGACAGCATGGACTGTTCCCGCGGGGCCCCCTCTGCTGCCGCGGCAGCATGGATTGTCCCGCAGGGCTCCCTATGCCCGGCTGAATCCCCTCCCTGCCTCCCTCCCTGCCGGCTTTGAGAGGCACGAAGGGAGAGTGTCTCCCTCGCGTCTCTGTTAAGCCCACAGGGGCTGATGGGAAATTTCCCATCAGCCCCTGCGGGCTTAACAGAGACGCGAGGGAGACACTCTCCCTTCGCGCCTCTCAAAGCCGGCAGGGAGAGAGGGGATTCAGCCGGGCATAGGGAGCCCCGCGGGACAATCCATGCAGTTACTAAATAAGCAAATCAAAAATGCCAAGAACAAGAGGCAGCAGCTGAGGTTGGGTCTCTGTGGTATGACTTGTGGGTGCTGTTCCCTTCTCCGTGGATCCTCCGGAATTCACAGAAAGTGATGACTCGCTTCCTCTGCCAGCCCTTACCCTGCACAGGACTCCTTCCTGTGAACGCCGCATTCAGCGCTTCTCCTCTTTAGTTTTGCTGCATGTCTACAGATACTTCAAAGAGTTAATTTGGATTTTTCATTTTGGTTTTTAATTCTCGTGGAGCTTTTTCTTTCTTTTTCCATCTGGTTTCTCTTCCCATCATATTAAACACAATTTCAGACAGTTCAAGCAGGGAGGGAGGGGATTCAGCCGGGCATAGGGAGCCCCGCGGGACAATCCATGCTGCCGCGGCAGCAGAGGGGGCCCCGCGGGAACAGTCCATGCTGCCGCGGCGGCAGCCAGCGTTTTTTTTTTAATTAAATTTTACTTTAGGCCGATGGGGGGGGGTAGGACTGGTAATGGGCTATTGGGGGGGCTGGGACTGGAAATGGGCTGGGGGGGTTAAGGCTGGAGGTGGGCTGATGGGGTTAGGACTGGTAATGGGCTGTGGGCTGTTGGGGGGGTTTAGAACTGGTAATGGGCTGGAGGGGGTAGGACTGGTAATGGGCTATTGGGGGGGGCTGGGACTGGAAATGGGCTGGGGGGGTTAAGGCTGGAGGTGGGCTGATGGGGTTAGGACTGGTAATGGGCTGTGGGCTGTTGGTGGGGGGTTAGAACTGGTAATGGGCTAGGGGGGGTTAAGACTGGTAATGGGCTGTGGGCTGATGGGGGCTGTCTGGTAATGGGCTATGGGGGGGCTAGGACTGGAAATGGGCTGGGGGGGTTAAGACTGGAGGTGGGCTGATGGGGTTATGACTGGTAATGGGCTGTGGGCTGTTGGGGGGGGGTTAGAACTGGTAATGGGCTATGGGGGGTTAGGACTGATAATGGGCTTTGGGGGGGCTAGGACAGGAAATGGGCTGATGGGGAGGGGTTAGGACTTGAGGTGGGCTGATGGGGTTAGGACTGGTAATGGGCTGTGGGCTGATGGGGGGGGTTAGGACTGGCAATGGGCTATGGGGGGCTGACTGGAAATGGGTTGATGGGGTTAGGACTGGAAGTTGGCTGACAGGGGGTTAGGACTGGTAATGGGTTATAGGGGGGGCTTAAACTGAAAATGGGGTGATGGGGGGTTAGGACTGTAAGTGGGTTGATGGGGGGGCTAGGACTGGTATTGGGTTGGGGGGTTGCTAGGACTGGAAATGGGCTGATGGGTGGCTAGGACTGGAAATGGGCTGATGCAGGAACTAGAAGGGAATGGATGCTGGGTGAGGCTGGAACTAGAAGGGAGCTGATGTTGGGGGAGGATTAGAATGGGATGGGGCTGGAAGAGTAAAATGGAGAAGGGAAAAATATTTTGTGTGGGAGGGATAAAAAATCTACAATTGGCCAGGTATTGGGAGAGTAAGTGGGGATTGAGGATGAAGGGGTAAAATTTGAGTGGATGAAATAGGAATGAGGAAAGAGCAAAAGGAGAAAGATTAGTATGTTAAAGCAGATGTAGAGAGAGAATGGAAAAAAACTAGAAGAGAGAAGAAAGGACAAATGGACAGCAGACGATGGAGAGTTAGCAGAAGACACGAAGAAACCAGAAGAAAGTGGCTGGAGCAATTGCAGCTGAAAAAAATGCACAAAAGGTAGAAAAATATCTCTTTATTTTGAATTTATTAATTGGAATATGTCAGCTCTGGTAAATGTGCATCATTAACATCTGCGCTTTGTTTAGTACAAGAGCAAATTAATGTATAGTTTTATTTCTACAGTGTTGTACATTCCAAGTTTGGCTTTTGGGATTCCCAGTTTAATTATTGTCTTCCTGTTTCTAAATTGTGATTCCTTTGGTGACGGTCTATGTTGTGCATGTGTAACTGAGCTGCGGTGTTCTGTTTATATAATTCCTATTTGACAGTGCCACTTGTTCTCTTTCCCCAATAGGTCATGTATTGTTGTTCTCTGAAATGTATTGGTTTAATATTTGCAGTGTTGCCTTTTGATTGGTAGAGTATGGTGCTTTGTGAGTCCTGGTAGTGCTGTTAGGATATGGCGGGTTTGCTATGGGTTCTAAATGGGCAGTGTTTGTAGTAGTTCCTAATGTGTCTGGCAGTTGGCACTGGATTATAGTAATGTAGAAATCTTTTAGTCTTTCTTTATCCATACACTCATTAAGAGGCACGTTTACTAAAAGTTAGTATATGGTAACATTATGCAAATATTTATGCAAATGAGGCCCCGCACCCCCCTTGGGCCGCCCCTGCTGGGGGCCCACAATTTTTGTTGGCATAGGGCCTCACTCAAGGTAAATCCGGCCCTGCTCCTAGCATATAAATGTTCAATAGTAGTAGTAGTAGTAGTAGTAGATTTACGTAGGCCTCTGAAGTCTTAAAAGAAAATAGGAGATGCTAGGGAAATACATTTTCTAGATGACATACATGACTGCTTTATGGAACCGCTTGTTCATGAACTGACACAAGGGAGGGCTATTTTGGACCTAATGCTTAGTGGAACACAGGATCTGGTATAAGAGATGACGGTTTTGGGATCACATGCCAAAAGTGATCATAATATGATAAAATTTGATTTAATAAATGGATGGAGAACAGCTAGGAAATCTACAGTGCTAATATTTAATGTTCAAAAGGACATAGTGCAGAAAACTGTCAAGAAAAAAGTTAAAAGCAGTAGCAGCAAAGGTTAAGAGTTTACATCAGGCCTGAACATTGTATAAAAATACCATTTTGGGCACCCAGAACAAATGTACTCCATGCTTTCAGAAAGATAAAAGGAAGGCCAAATGACTGCCAGCATGGTTTAAAAGTGAGGTGAGAGAGGCTGTTATAGTCAAAAAATGCAATGCATGCCTTCAAGTCAATGCTGACCCATCAGCTCCTGTTTTTTTTGGCAACATGACTGGAAGTAGATTGCCAGGCCTTTCTTCCAAGGGAATGGAGGGTTAAGTGACTTGTCCAAGGCCACAAGGAGTGCTAGTGGGAATTGAACCCAGGTCTCTCAGTTAATAAGCCAGTGCTCTGGCCAGGGGGCTACTTCTCCACTGCTAGCCAAAAAAAGGATCTTTTAAAACATGGAAAAAGGATCTGAATGAAGAAAACAGGAAAGAGCATAAGCACTGGCAAGTTAGATGCAAAGCATTGATAAGGCAGGCAAAAAGAGAATTTGAAAAGAAGCTTGCTGTGGAAGAAAATAATCATAATAAAACCTTTTTCATGAAATTTGAAACAGAAAATCTATGAGAGAGTCAGTTGTACCTTAAATGATAAAGGAGTAAAAGGTGCACAAAGGGAGAGCAAGGCCATAGAAAACAGATTACATAAATTCTTAGTTTCAGTCTTTACTGAAGAAGATATAGGGGAGATACGTACGTATGCCAGAAATGATATTTAAAGGTATTGAATCTGAGGAATTGAAAGAAATTTTGGTGAACCTGAAAGATGTAATTGGGGCAGTTTGACAAAATGAAAAGTAGCAAATTGCCTGGACTGGATGGCATGCATCCCAGGGTGCTGAAAGAACTCAAAAATGAAATTGCATGCCTATTCCCTGGCATGTTCTGTATGAGCATAAGAACAAGATATGCCATAGTGGGTCAGACCAAGGGTCCATTAAGCCCAGTATCCTGTTTCCAACAGTGGCCATTCTAAGTCTCAAGTATCTGTCGGGTTCTCAAAGGTATACACATTCCATGCTATTTGTCCCAAGGGTAAGCAATAGATTTCCCCAGTCCTCTTTAATAATGTGTAGCTGCTTTGAACCCAGCTACACTAACAGCTTTTACTACATCCTCCGGTAACAACTTCCAGATTTTGATTACGCATTGAGAGAAAAAGTATTTTCTCTAATAAATGTGCCACATTGTAGCTTCATTGAGTGTCCTCTACTTTTTCTACTTTTTAAAGGAGTAAACAATCAATCTACGTTTACCCGTTCCACTCCATTTATTATTTTATAGACCTCTATCATATCTCCCCTCAGCCATCTCTTTTCCAAGTTAGAACATAAGATATGCCATATTTGGTCAGACCAAGCCCATTATCCTTTTTCCAACAGCAGCCAATCCAAGATACACAGATTCCAAGTTGCTTATCCCGGGGTAAGCAGTGAATTTTACCCAGTCCACTTTAATAATGGTTTATGGACTTTTCTCCCAATAATTTATCCAAATCCTTTTTAAACCCAGCTACACTAAGAGCTTTAACTACATCTTCTGGCAACAAATTTTATTTATTTAAAGTTTCTTCTATAATGTGCTTTTTAAAATCAGCTCGGTTTACAATTACAACAAATTTGTACAGTCCTGGGCTAGACGGTATTGTACTTACAGTGAACAGGATTTGCAACTTGGGTTAACTGGGGTAACTATGAACAGGCTACACAGCTAGGCAGTGCGGCTGCTCCTTTAGATAACTATATACAGGTTATGCAGTCAGGTCACTGAGGAGCGATGGTGACCGGGGCTGCTTGGCCACTATTTACACACTTAGGTGACTATTTACAAGTACATACCCGGAGGGTGTCAGTTAGTGCTGTTTTGCCAGGCTGGGTCTGTGTATTGTGGGTGTATTGGGGGGTTGTCCTGGTAGTTGAGTGTGCCTGGTTGTGGCGTGTCCCCTTTGTGGGAGTAGTGCTGGAGGAAGAGTTGGTGTTTCAGGGCCTTCTTGAATTTGGTGATGTCAGTGATGGACCGGATGGTGGGCGGGAGGGCATTCCAGCATGAGGGTGCATAGTACACGAAGGCTCTGTTTCTTGTTGCTTGAGAGCACTTTGTGATTTTGTTGGGGATTCTCAGTGTGTTGACAGCGGCTGACCTTCTGACTCTGTTTGGGGGAGTCGGGAGGACGAGGTCGGTGATGGAGGAGGCGGTGAGGCCGTTGATGGCCTTGAAGGTTAGCAGTAGAATTTTAAGAGAGTCTGCAGTGGACCGGCAGCCAGTGAAGGTGGTTCAGGATTGGTGTTATATGGTCTCTCCTGGCAGCTCCGTGAAGTATTCTGGCGCTGCATTCATTGCGAGCTGAAGTGGGTTTAGCGTGTTTTTTGGAAGTCCTTGTAGGATTGCATTGGCATAATCAAAGTGGGGGATTATTAAGGCTTGATATATTGTGCGGAAGTCGTCTGGCTCGAGTAAGGGTCGTAGATGCCAGACTGTCCGTATTTTGTGGTAAACTGCCTTGACAGTGTTCTTTATGTGGGCTTTCATATCTAGCCGTTGGTCAAGTGTGACCCCTAGGTAACGGATCGTGGACTTGCTTTGGAGCTCGGCGCATCTTACTTTCAGTGATGTGGGGGGGGGGGGGTGAGCTTGGTTCCTGGTGATGAATAGTGCCTCCGTTTTCTTGAAGTTTATTCTGAGGTTTTGGGTGTGAAGCCATTCAGTGACATCATCGAAGCAGGTTGTTAGTGGTGAGAAGTCCGGCTGGTCAGTTGAGAATGGCATGTAGAGTAATACGTCGTCGGCGTATAACATGCAAATTCCACAGCTTAATTACGCGTTCAGTGAAAAACTCTTTGTAGCTTCATTGCATGCCCCCGAGTCTTTATACTTTCTGAAGGAGTAAAAAAGTGATTCATGTTTACTCATTCTACTCTTCTCATTAGTTTATAAACCTCTATCATATTTCTTCTTCTTTAAAGCCTTTTCTCAGACAGTTATCATCCCCTTTATCATTTTAGTTGCCCTTCTCTGTACCTTTTCCGATTCTGCTATATCTTTTTTTTAGATGTGGCGGACAGAACTGCAGATATACTCAAGGTGCAATTGCATCATGGAACTTTACAGAAGCATTATGGAGTGGAGGAGTAGCCTAGTGGTTAGAACACTGGCTTGGTAACCAGGGTTCAATTCCCACTAGTACTCCTTGTGGCCTTGGGCAAGTCACTTAACCCTCCACTGCCTTGGAAGAAAGGCCTGGCAATCTACTTCCGGTGACACTGCCAAGAAAACCCAGGAGCTTCTGGGTCGCCAGGAGTCAGGACTGACTCGAAGGCACACATTGCATTTGCATGATATCCTTTGTTTTATTCTCCATTCCTTTCCTTATAATTCTTGCTATTCTATTAGCTTTCCTGGCTGCTGTTGGACACTGAGCAGAGGATTTCAATGTATTCTCCAGGATGACACCTAGATCCTTTTCCTGGGTGGTGGCTCCTAATGTGGAACCTTGCATTGTGCAGAATAATTTAGGTTGCTCTTCCCTAAGTGCATATCTTTGCGCTTGTAACCATTAAATGTCATCTGTCATTTTGATATCTCATCTCCCAGTTTCTCAAGGTCCTCTTGCAATTTTTCACAATGCTCTTGTGATTTAGCAACTTTGAATCATTTTGTGTCATCTGCAAATCTGATCATCTCACTCGTTCCCTTTGCCAGATCATTTATGAATATGTTAAAAAGCAGAGGGCCCAGAACAGATCCCTGGGGTGCTCTACTATTCACCTTTCTCCGTTGATAAAAACGACCATTTAGCCCTACTCTCTGTTTTCTCTTTTAATCAGTTCCCAATCCATGATATGACACGTCCTCCTATCTCATGACTTTTTAATGTCCTCAAGAATCTCTCATGAGGGACCTTGTTGAAAGCTATCTGAAAATCCACATACACTGGGCCTGATATTCATTGCCGATGGCTAGTGCTGCTAAAGACATTAATTAGCTGCCAGTGCTGAACATTAAACCCGGATAATCAATGCCTGGGTCACATGCGGCCTGAATATCTGGATTGGCCGCATTTGCCGATCACCAACTAGGCAGCAATGATATTGAGCCACTACCTGGCTAGCACTACATGGCGAAAGATAGGCCAGGATTTCCTACACCTGGCTTTTGCTGCGAATCACTATTCACCGCTGCCTGGTTAACGATGGGTAGCACATCCTCTCCACCGTGGGACGCCCCCAACGGGCTCTGATGCTAACCGGTTAACATCAGGGCATGTAGCGGTGACACTCGTGGCTATGCAGTGGCACTAACCGCTGCAGGTGCTTGTGACCAGGATTGGCCACTGTTGGAAACAGGATACTGGGCTTGATGGGCCTTTGGTCTGACCCAGAATGGCAAATCGTATATTGCATTTTTATGTTCTTATTTAATGTATGAAGAGTAAAAAACAAGTCTTTCATTCCCTCATCACATGCTGAGATCAGTATGCACAAATGGAGAGTAGCTATCCCCTATCACCGGCACTGCTGCTCACAAGTTTTAAACTTGTCTTAAAATTTGTCTTTGCATGTTTGCTATCATGCTTCCTGTCTATACACACATGCCGCATTTTCCTGAGTATCCAGTTGGGGAATACTATTAGGTCTTGCACTTTCAATCTCACTAAGTTTGAATTTACACATCCCCCTTCAGTGTTTTCAGCATTTTCTAAAACAGCTGACTATGAGGATTTTGCAATTCTTATTCCTCTGCCCCTTTCCTTTCTGTAAAGCTCCTTGCCCCATTATGGGTCTACCATCTTCAGTTCATCTTTGAAGATACTGACTAGCAATAATCCCATCTGGATAGAATTTTTAGTCCGGCATTTATTAATAGCACACAATAATCAAGGACAGTATCTGAATTGCAAAAAGCATGGGACAAACACAGAGGTGTAAAGGTTAAAAGGGGACTATTATAGTTGATATGGAACGAAAAACTAAATAGACCATGTGGTCTTTTTCTGCCATCATGTTTCTATGTTTCTCTATGTCATTAATACTTGCAGTATTATCTGCTACAGAGCCCATAAGAATAAAATAAAAACAGCATTAGCACACTGTTACATACAGTAATAACATAGTAATATAATAAATGCCGACAGATAAAGACCAGCCCGGTCCATCTTGTCTGCCCAGGATTGTAATGGCCACTCTGTGTAGGTTACTCTCACTCTATAATTTTTACTTTGAGTTGTAATTGCTGTTCTGTGACAGCTATCCCTTCTATGCCTTTTTGAAGTATGAAAGTCATTTACGTTTTACTTTGAGAGGAATGCTCCTCTTCCTATATTGAGATCCTCTGTGTTTATCCCATGGCTTTTTGAATTTCATCACCATCTTTGTCAGTAGAATGGCATGCCAGGCATCCACCACCCTTTCCATGAAAGCGTATTTCCTGATGTTGCTTTTAAATTTTCCTCCTTTCAACTTCATTTCATGTCTTATGGTTTTATATCTTCCCAATCTTTGGAAGAGGTTTTTGCTCATTAATAACTTTCAAGTATTTAAATGTCTGTATCATATCTCCCCGTCACTTCTTTCCTCTAAGGCAGTGGTTCTCAACCCAATCTTCTGGGACCCCTAGTCCAGTTGGGTTTTCAGGGTATCCATGGAAGAAGTGCATGCAGATCTATCCCATGCATTTTCATTGTGGATATCCTGAAAACCTGACTGGCCTGGGGGTCCGAGAGGACTGGGTTGAGAACCAGTGCTCTAAGGTATACATATCAGGTCTTCAAGTCTCTTTTCATATGGCTTCTGGCACAAACCCCATATCATTTTGGTCATTCTCCTCTGAACTGCTTCATGTCTTTATATATCCTTAGTGAAATATGGCCTCCAAAACTGATCACAATACTCCAAGTGAGGCCTTACCAATGAACTGTGCAGGGGCACTATCTTCTCTTCCTTTCAGTTAGTTACTGGAAGCCCTCTCTATGCAGCCTAGCATCCTTCTGGCTTTGACCATCGCCTTATCACATTGTTTTGAAACCTTGAGATCTTCAGACACTATCACCGTGAGGTCTCTTTCCTGGTCCGTGCAAATCATCCTCTCACCCCCTATAACATACCGCCCTTTTGGAATTCTGCACCCCAATTGCATCAATGAACTTCTTTGCATTAAATCTCAGGACAGCGCTATCCCACATTTAGTCACAAGGTGCAGATAGCAGACAAGGAGCAGCACCTTCCCCTATTGGCAGCAGCATGGACAGAAGACTCTCATGCAGCTTCATGGAAATGTTGCTTGCAGCTGTTCTCTCCCACCATCTCTACCATGTTTCCATGTTTGATGAATGAACCAGTGAAGACCTACGCAGTAATCCAACAGAGGTGAAAATGGTATGATACAAAAATAAGACAGATGGATACAATTCACCACAGCCCGCAGAATCAGCAACCAAGTTTACCATCTTCGACCTGAAGAACCAGTATACAGTCCTGAAAGTGGAGGAGGTGAAAACATCCAAAAAACAGGAGGAACCAGAGCTCAAAAACCTCAAAGCAGCTGAACAAGTGATCACAAGAAAGTAAAGGGGACTGGTAGTTGGTGACTCCTTTCTGAGGGGCACAGAGGTGTCCATCTGCCACCCAGACATGATGTCTCAGGAGGTATGCTTTCTGCCATGTGCCAAAATCCAAGATGTTACAGAGAGTTTGCTAAGATTCATCAAGCCTACTAACTATTATCCACTGCTGCATACCCATGTTGGCACAAATGATACTGACAGATGTTCCTCTGGAAGAGAAGGTGAAGCATATAGATATGCATATGGTGTTCTCTTCAATCCTCCCTGTTAAGAATAAAAGCTAGGTATTAAAAAATCGCATCCTGTAGATGAATGTCTGCTGCATGGAGAGTGTCATCAAGAGCATTTCAGTTTCCTGGACCATGGGATGATTTTCCAAGGGCTTTCTGAGCAGAGATGGTGTCCACCTATCCAAGACTGGATAACCTACTGAAGAGGGCTTTAGATTAAGTTTGTCGGATGAGCAACCAAAGCCCCCAGGTTAGTAAAAGTCCTCAGATAAGTAAAACATTAAATACTTCTGTAGAAATGGGGAAAAAGGGCCAACATATGGAAAGCATTCATGGTCATTCAGAGGCGCGAATAGCAAGGATGGTCCCTCTTCCGACCCCCACTAACTTTCCTTCATGTTGTATGGGGAAGATAGATGGGGGCGGGAAAGGGGTGGTGCGGGGGAAGAGTTAGGGCAGGCAGTGGGCGGTCAGTGGTCGCAGACGTACAGGGCTGATTCCAGTGTCGGCCCTGTATGTCCAGGGCCGGCAGACTGTACAGTGAACTTATTCCACCTTTGAGTTGGAATACGTTCCACTAGTCGGTGGGGGATGGCAGACCCGGACATCAGAAGAGGTAGGAGGGGGCAGAGGGGACTGCCCGCAGCCTGACCTGGCCTTGGGAGGCCAGATCGGGGGTCAGCTGTGGGGAATGAAGCATTTGTTCCGGCGGCTGGGGGTTGCGGCTCCTGAATGGAGCCATGGTGCCATGGCAGCCGGACACCATGGTGCCACAGTTCCATTCAGAAGCCCTGACTGAGTTAGTCGGAGAAGGCCTGTACATGCAGGCCAACCAGAATCGGGGTCCCAACCTGCACATACAGGCCTAGATGCGATTCTGATCCCACAGGGCTAGACATGCCCCATGGGATCAGAATCCTGGCTCACTCTGTGTGTCTGGTTCCAACCTGGCGCACAGAGGGCCGGCATGTCCAAAACGGAATCAGTTCCAATGTATACTAATTCCCATAGAATGGGAAATAAGATTCTGGATCTAGAAGATATAATGGAGAAAGGCTGACTTGTATTTGATGGTGGTCATGGAGAACCATGACTGAGATATAATTATACTGAGCTATAATAAGAACATAAGAAAATAAGATATGCCATACTGGGTCAGACCAAGGTCCATCAAGCCCAGTATCCTGTTTCCAACAGTAGCCAATCTAGGTCACAAGTACCTAGCAGTTTCCCCAAAAGACACAGGTTCCAGAATGCTTGTATTGGATCAAGCAGTGCATATTCTGGGTCCCCTTTAATAATGATTTATGGACCTTTCCTTCAGGAACATGTTCAAACCTTTTTTAAACACGGCTACACTAACAGCTTTTACTACATCCTCCGTTAGGAAATTCCAGAGTTTGATTACACATTGAGTGAAAAAATATTTTCTCTTATTAGTCTTAAATAGATTACCCTGTAGCTTCATTGCATGCCCCCTAGTCTTTCTATATTTTGATGACCTAAACAATCGATCTACGTTTACCCGTTCCACTCCATTCATTAATTTATAGATTTCTATCATATCTCCCCTCAGACGTCTCTTTTTCAGGTTGAAGAGCCCTAACCTTTTTAGCCTCTCTTCATAAGAGTATCCTTCCATCCCCTTTACCATTATGGTGGCTCTTCTCTATTCAGGAAGGACAGGATAGGAAGAAAGGGAGGAGGAGTGACACTATGGGGATAATTTTAGAAGCTCTGTGCATGCTTTAGAATCTGAAAATGGGTACACAGATGTCTAAAGCACAGAGATGTCCACAGAGTCATCTTAAAAAATGGCTTTGGAGATGTCCCAGGGATGGGGATGTCTACTATCATATGGGCATGGCAGGACATATACCGGAATGTTCCAAAGATCATAGAGGTGAATGCTCGATTTCAGAAATGACTGGCACGTCCCCATCCCTGCCCAAGTCTACACCTGCTCCAGGGAAAGAAAAGGCCTCCAAAAAGTGTTTGTTTTGCCAGTACAACATCTGCAGAGTAAAAAGGAGATGGCACTCTGATATCCCTAGTACTGTTCATACCCATAAAGACAAGTGATTGGTTTTGGGGTAACCTGTTTTGTGGTTTTTGCACTGCTGAATATCTCTACTAGCAAAATGGCTGCCTGGGATACACCCCCTACCTGGAGAACCATTACAGGGACATCTATGTAGCAGCTCCCAGCAATATGCATATTGAACACATCGGACTGGAGGAGTGGCCTAGTGGTTGGGGCAAGGTACTTCAGGCTGGAAGGTCAGGGGTTCAAATCCCACTAGAGGACAGCAACCTTGGGCCGGAAGGACTGGTGTTTCTAGTCCCACAGGTGCTCCTTGTGGTCTTGGGCAAGCCACTTAACCCTCCATAGCCCATGTTCCCTGTAAAATAGTTATCTCCAAGTTATAATGCCCTGTTCAATGTAATTTCAGTTTGTTCAATGTAAACTGCACTGATGCAGAATAGCAGGGTATATAAGAGAATGTAAATAAATAAATCCACATTTCTGGAATCATGCCCAAATGTCGACATACCCACCCCTTTTGGACACACTTTGACCTGGACATCCCAGATTGCACATAAATGTAATTTCTAAAATGTGTCTTCACATGTAAAAGTAATATTAAAGCAAGAGAATTGAAGGGATTACAAGGTAAGGAAGAGGCATTGTGGGTTAATCTGGAAGGAGGGAATGGAACATACTTTTATACTGGTGTGATATACAGCCCTCCTTCATAGGCAGAAGAAGTGGATATTTAATTGAAGACATTCATAGCATTTATAGGAAAGGAGAAATGCTATTGAAAGGTGATATCAGTATGATGGATGTTGATTGGGATATCTGGGCTGCAGTGTCATCTAGAAGTTAGGAGATTCTGGATTCTCTATAGGGAGAACTATTCTGGCAACTGATATCAGAACCCACACTGGGGGGAAGCCATAATGCACCTGTTGCTTACAAATGGGGAGTGTTTCTGATGTTATAGTGGGTGATCATCTTGCATCTAGTGAACACTGAATGGTGTGGTTCAGTATTAGGACAAGGGTGGAGATGGTTCAATCAAAAGTGAGGGTCCAATACATTAGGAAAACTAACTTTGTCAAGATAGGACAGTACCTCATGGAGTTGTTAGCTGGATGGGAATAGCTGGGGGCAGTATAAAAGTAGTGGGAAAAAACCGAAAAGGGATATTTTAAGAGCAACCAACCTTTTGTTAGGAAACTAAATACTGTAAATATAAAAGGAAAAGGATGCTACTATGGTCCTGGAAAGAAATAGCTGACATGGTAAGGAAAGAGAGGGTAGCATTCATAAAATATAAGAGATCAAAGAAGGAGGAAGACAAACGACGATATTTGGAAAAGCTATGAGAAGCTGGGAAAGTAGTCAGGAAAGCAAAGATGCAACTAGAAGAAAAAATAGCCAATACAATAAAATGGGAGGACAAGACATTTTCTAGATAAGTTGGTCACAAAAAACTCAAAATGCAAGGAATGATTGTAATAAAAAATAAAGTATCACAACTGCAAACACAGTAACATAGTATATGATGGCAGATAAAGACCAGCATGGTCCATCTAGTCTGCCCAGCAAGGTGGCAAGAGTAGGTGCACCTGCCGCTCCATGCAGGTCACCCCTCCCCATGCCTTTGTTTAGAGGTGTACCCACCGCTTCATATAGGTCATGCCTATTTATTAATATATCAGAGACAGTTAAGTTTATTTTGATTTCATCATGTTTCTATAAAGGGATCCACTGTGTCTGTCCCATGCCTTTTAAATTCTTTCACTGTATTTGCCCCATCACTTCCATCAAGAGGGTATTCCAAGAATCCACCACTCTTTCAGTGAAAAAGTATTCCCCGTCTTTGAAAAAGGTTTGTTTGTTCATTAACACTCCTTAAGTATTTAAAGATCTGTATCATATCGCCCCTGTCCCTCCTCTCCTCTAGAGTATACATATTTAGGTCTTGGAGTCTTTTTTCATACGTCTTCTGGCACAAGCTCCAAATCACTTTGGTCGCCTTCCTCTGAACCATTTCCAGTCTTTTTATATCCTTTGTAAGATATGGTCTCCAAAACTGAATACAATATTCCAAGTGAGGCCTCCCAGTGACTTGTACAGTGACATTAGTACCTCCTCCTTTCTGCTGGTAATTCTCTGTATGCAACCCAGCATCCTTCTGCCTTTGGCATACACCTTGTCACACTGTTTCGCCACTTTGAGATCCTCAGAAACAATCATTCTGAGGTCCTTCTCCTGGTCCATGTACACCAACCTATTGCCCCCTATCTCATACAATTCCCTTGAATTTCTGCATCCCAAGTGCATGGCACTGCACTTTTTCACAGTAAATCTTAACTGCCAAGCATCAGACCATTCCTCCAGCTTTTGCAGATCTTATCACTCACAAATACATAGAACTGTAACGGACCCAGGACTGATCCCCGGGTCTCACCACTAATCACCTTCCTTTCATCCGAGTGAGCTCCGTTTACCATCTCCTTCTGTCGTCTGTCAGTCAAACATTTTTTGATCCAGTTCACCACCTTGGGACCCATCCCCAAGCTGTTGAGTTTATTGATAAGCCTCCTATGAGGAACAGTATCAAAGGATTTGCTGAAATCTAGGTAGATCACATCCATCACATGTCCTTGATCTAGTTCTCTGATCTAGTTCTAAATTGTTCCTTCTGAGTTCAACAATCTCCATGGCTAAATACTGCCCTTAGGAGACCTGTACATTCAGCATTGCTCAGAGAAACGTTTTTTGTTTTCCCTCACACAATTCATTGTGAAGCATGGAAACCAGACGGCTCTTTTTTAAAATGCTGCTCTCGGTCTGATTTGCATGCATTGCACTAAATTGTTCGAGGACTTCTGTCCATGAAAGAAGAGCAGGGCATGGGGGTGATTGTTTCTGATGATTTTAAGGTAGAAAAGTTGATGGTGAAAGCCAAAAGGATGCACGGGGAGAGGAACGGCCAGCAGAAAAAAGGAGCTGATAGTGCCTCTGTATAAGTCTTTGGTGAGACCTCATTTGGAGTATTCTATGAAATTCTGGAGACTGCATCTTCAAAAGGATATAAAGAGGATGGAGTCGGTGCAGAAGGCAGCTATTAAAATGATCAGTGGTCTTCATCATAATGTACATATATGGGGACAGAATTAAAGATTTCACTATGTAATTTCTGGAAGAAAGGTGAGAGAGGGAAGATATGATGGAGATGTTTAAATTCCACTGTTGCAGAAATACACAGGAGGAGAGCCTCGTTCAACTGAAAGAAAGCTCTGGAACGAGGGGGCATAGGATGAAGGTGAAAGGGGATAGACTAGGAATAATCTGTATCTGAATTCAGGAAAGCATGGGACAAACACAGAGCTTAATAGCTGGTATGAATAGACTGGATGGGACGTATGGTCTTTATCTACTTTCATGTTTCTATGTTTCTATTAATCTTCCTGCTATGTAAAATGGCCAGAGATAATCATTTTCAGGAATTTTCAAATTCATTTCTGTTGTCTGAGCTATAAATAATCAGAAGTGATGACGCTGTACTGATCTTCTCTCTTGAATCTCCAGTCAGCCTGGCGAACTTGAGTTTTCTGTATACAAACTGTATTAAACCCATTTATCGTGAACAGAAGTCCTTAAATGTTGAGGGAATCCAATAAGAACATCTTAATTAAATCTTAAAAATTCAGTTGCCTTAGTGGTAGTATGGGATTAATATCTGCTTTAACATTTCCTTTCTATAGATATATAGGAAAATATAAGGAAAAGGAGACATTAAAACCATGAAAATCTACCAACGGATAGCAATATTAGTAACTGTGGCTTTTATACTATGTAGTCTATAATTCCCCTTCAAAATGCATTTAAACTGTTTATGAAAGCAGTCTTGAGTTACCAAGCTTGGCATGCATTTGCTGAATATTCTTACGAAAGTCTGATGTGCCATGATTTGCACCCAAGTAAAATGAATTCCAAAAGAATCTTTCTTACTGGCTTAGGCAAAACAAAACGAAATCTCAAACTGCACTCTACTTGAACAGTTCTTCATTAGGGTTACACTGAAGAATAGCTTTCCTATCTGTCCACAAATACAGAAATCACTTCAGTTGGAGGCAAATACTAACCGGGTACGGCGGACCAGTGCTTTCCGCCCATATCCTGTATCCCCTTTTTCCCCCCATACGCCCCTATTTACAGCATCCCTCACAAACAAACCACTACACATTTTGGAATCAAACTGGTCGCAGCTTTATTACTTCAAACAATAACCATTACAAACACAACATCATAACTTAACCCCCCCCCCCCCCCACCCCCAGCAGACCGAGCCATCACCAGCCGTATTATTAGCAAGGTGACGCCGCTTCTGCCTCCCTCGGGTACAAGTCCCGAATAAATCGCTTCACCCTCCCTCATCCGGCTTCGCCATGTTATTAGCAAAAGCCTGAGGGATTGTCCGGGTCAGGGGTACCCCACCCCCACCCGAAATGCTTGCATCCGGTTCCGGAGCCCGGAAACCTCCGGGATCCCACCAACCCCCTCCAGCTGCAACACCCCAACTCCCGTAACCGGGAACCCCAGTCAGCATGGGGGAGGGTGGGTGGGCGTCCGGCGTCCCAGGCATCCGGCGAAAGAGGCCGGAGCCACGCTGCACCCCCACCCATAACCCCCAGCAACTGCCCGCTCTAACCCTCCCATTGGCTCCCGCACCACAACAACTCGCGGGGCCAATGGGAGCGCTTCCTAGGCTGCCACCCCTCCCCCCCCCCCACCATGTCGGCACGCTCCGACGGGGCGACGCATGGCCGCCCCCCCCGGTTAATGCCAGCCGCGGGCACATGGCTCCGCGGCCTCGCTATTCTGGTAAAACCTATACCATCTTTAAAAGTCAGTATTATTTGTATACGTAGAGCAGGCCCAATGCATACAAATAATTGGTCATCTTTCTTCCTTCTGTTAGGTGAGACCACTCAAGAACCATCAGCACCTCATTCTTTGAAAAAGGATGTAGCAAATATGGGGAAAGGTAAAACTAAAGTCTGTTTCATTGTACGGTAAAATGAATGTTCTTTGTCTTAATTGAAAATTGCAAAGTAGGGAGATATTTCGATTATGAACCATACTTTAAGCTTGACAAGTAACATATGAATAATATATGGACCTTTGGGTAGATATAATTGAGATTAATGCATACATATCAATCAATACATGACACTGTAATACAATACTTTAAAATAATATATTACATTGATTTATATTCATGGATTTCTGCACAAAATCTATCCTGTGTCTATGAGGCACTCTTTATGCTGGTAAAATATTTTGCTTTCAAATAATAAATTGCCCCGAACAACAGTTCTCTAGAGAGTTATTTGTATAAATTAGTAAACTGACTCTTCTTTGCTCGTTTCTTTAGAAGAACTTCAGAAGGTTTTGTTTGAGCAAATAGATTTGCGGAGAAGACTGGAACAAGAATTCCAAGTGTTGAAAGGCAGCACATCTTTCCCTGTTTTCAGTAAGGAATAATATCGAATCACTCTCTCTCTTTCTTTTTATATATGAATTAATTTAACGTGACTTGATAGCAAGAATCCATGCTTCTTGTTGAAATTAATTTGGGGCCCTGTTTACTAAGATACATTAGCTGATAAAGCCACAATAAATGTATGCGAACCGTAAATGCAGGTTCTGCATTGTCAGTTAATATGGTGCCTTATTTCACACCATTATCTGCTGTGTTAACAGCTAATGCAGAACAGGGCAGAGATTGGACAGTGACTGTGCCTTCCAGTTAGCACAGAGGTAGTTATTACATATTTCCTGATAACGTGGGAGGTAACGTCGCACTTGGATATGTGCAACTAGCTGCATCCTGTTATCTGCAATGCAGCTATGTGCATTACAAATCTTTCTGCATTTACTGAGAATGCCCCAATGGTTAACACAGAGGCTGTTCCTGTGCAACGGTACTGGGCGCCCTACGCAACCCTTCAGCCTTCCTCTCCCCCTCTCCCCAAGATTTTAAAACTTAAACTCTTGCAGTCCTTCTGAAGCTTCCATCCTAGGCGACTGCCTTGTCCGTACAGTCAAGTGACTTATCACATGTTAACTGCCTGGAATATACTGGTGATACCTCCGACAGCTAACACGGAGGCTTTGCAATTAATATGTGTTTCTTAGGTGCATTCCTTTGCAGACGTTAGTAAAAGGGGGCCTTAGTGTGATACTGTATTGACCTATAACTGTGTGGCAATCTCCTTATCAGATAAGCATCAAGTAATCTCATTTCTGGGGGATAGCATAAATTGATTATCAGATGTGGATAAACTATCACTATGACTACCATTAAACATGAGTAATATTTTATTTTTATTTATTTATTTATTTAACATTTATATACCGCATCTTCCAAAGTTCAGTTGCGGTGTACAATTAACAACAATTAACAAAGCGCAGTTTGTTTTACATAGAACGTCATAACTTTTACATAGAACATCATAAATTAAACAAACACATATCTATATATATCTATATCTATATATATATATAATCCTGTCTACTTTTAAAATTAGGTTGCTCATGCTCGTCTGTACATTTCCTTCCATCTGGCATGTTCCAGGTATCAGAATATGCGTCAATTGTCTTGATTGGCTAAACTGAGCAATTTTAACAATGAGACCCTTGAGAATAGGTGTGATTCAGGCTTTAAATAATTAGTTAGCAGATAAGTATTGAATGCTCTCAAACACCTGATTTAATTAGCTAAAAATGACTGGATTTAATTATAGTTTTGCTGGACCTAAAGAGACTGTATTCTCTGTACATGGGGCCATTTTCCAATCCAATAAAATAATTATCCGGTTGTGCTTAAAGTTTTAAGAATGCCTAGGTCCCTTCTTCAGACGTGATAGATAGTATGAAGAATATATACCTCTGAAACTCCCAGTGCAGGGTTTTCAGGAGGTGGCAAAATCCTAGTCCTCGGAAGGGTTAAAAATAAAGGATTCAATTAACTCAAGATTGAGACTTATAAAAATTTACAGACAAAAGATATTCAGCAAGTTTGATATTGAAAACAATCCTTACCTGTTAAAAAAAGGTTCAAAGACCCTATATATCTCAGAAAATCATGTCAATTCCCAATATTCCGGGTCCTACAGTGGCTTCCATACTTACTTATGAGATACATTTTCAGATTCATTAGGTTATGTATGAACTTCATTTTCCTTTGTTGACATCATCCAAAATCTAGAATCAGACAGCAAAAGCACAGCAACCATGCACACATGATGACTGCCCAAACTAAGGGCAAGAAGCCAAAAGTGCTTGCCTACAACTCTGTTTCATTTAGATCTGCAGTTCATCACTTATGTGGCTCAAGTCCGTACTGCCTATTAAGTGTATGTGCGCAATGCTGCATATATCTGCTAGCACTATAATGATAAATAATAGTAGTAATGGTTCTGCTATAAAATCCTACCGGTGTCCATCAGGACTAAAAGCAAATTTGTTACATATATAGACTTGATGAGAAAAGCAAAGCAATTGGGAATAGATTTCTTAATTCAATAATTGTGCCCAGAACCATGGAAACTATTCGGACACCTCTAAAGCCCTAATCAATATGGGCAATACAGAGAAAGGACATCCTACTTATAGGCTGCATTTAGAATAAACTGGACCTGTTCAAATAACTAATCCTTTGACCTGATAGGATGGTAACTAAATATAAAAACTACATCTACATCTTTATGTGCTGTAAAACGTCTGTAACAGACAGGGGTGGAGTGTGAACAAAAATCAGCCCAAGCATGTTGATCCTGTCTCCAGCCCCCCTGGTCCCCCATCAGTCTGTCTCTCACCCCTTCTTCCCACCTAACTTTGACTCTTCAGCCTCTGCTGCTATTGCTGCAGGCCCGTCCCTTAAGCCATGTGAAGAAACTTCAGCAGCAGCCTACTGTCCCGTTCACATCAGAGGCCCACCGGGAAGGGGGATACTCAATCCCCCATTAGGACAATAGGCTCCTGCTACTAGGAAATGAAGTTTATCTCTAGCAAATCACCATTTCTAGGGAGAGAGAGCAGCAGTATGAAAGAACCTTGATTTCTCAATAATAGCCCATAGTTTTCATTAAAGTGGTTCTTCCCAGACATCAGGCACTGTGGACCAGCGAGAAGCAGACTCCCCCAGCTATTAGCAAATGACAGATCAAGCAAAGAGAGAACGGGAATCTCTACCCCACAGAAGGGTGAGAGCAACAGGCTCACTCTTGAAGCAGAGGAGTAGCCTAATGGTTAAAGCAGCAGGAAACCAGGGTTCAAATCTCACTGCTGCTCAACATTATCTTGGACAAATCACTCACCCTCCCTGACTTCATGTATAAACGTATGTTGCAAGCCCTCTGGGGACTGGAAAATTTGTATGTAACATGCCTTGAACTACTGGCAAAAGTGTGAGCTAAGTCCAAAAGCTTTATAGGGTGCACTGCATGTTAAAACAACCAATAAATACCACAAAACAGATTTGAATCAAGTTTATATTGCTGTTATCAGCACTGGGGAAACTTAAGCATTATTGGAGGTTACTGGTGTGACCTAGTGGATACTAAGTGCCCTATTAATTAGCAGATAGTTTTTGTGCTCAGCATTCGGGGTACCACTAGCCTTTGCAGCAGCTTGGAATTTTCTAGCCGAATTCCACGTAAGGAGAACCAAGGGGAGGTGCCAACGAGTATAAAGGGCAGAGGTTTTGGAGAGAAAATGCTTTTCCTTCTCTTTCTGCCAAGTTGACAGCTGGGAGGCTGAGCTCCATTGTCAATGAGGATTGAGTGCCGGTCAAGGTTCATACTCATGTCAAGAGGAGATTCCTGGATTCTAACCAGACCCATGAAGAAAAATGCAAGAATGGAGGCACTGAGACCAGTAGTCACTGAAAGAGGTGGTGAAGCCGTTTGAGGCTGGTGGAGAGGGCCAAGAGGCCTGTAAGTGAAAGGAAGTAGAAGTGGAAAGAGGAGAGCCCTACTGAGAGAAGGCAGAGGAATCACCCAGGAAGGACCAGGATCCTGCAAGGAGTTAGTGAGTGACTCGTAGAACTGCTGTGGGATGTGAAAAGGTGCATGACCCCTAGAGGTATATGCAGAGAGTGCAAAGTGGAGAAAGGGGTTGTACGAGTACCAAGACATTAGACAAAAGCTAAAGAGAGGGCCTTATACCTGAAGAAAAAATGTCTGAATGTGGTTTTAGGAATGAACTCATCCCTTACAAATATCAAGGGAATGGAGGGAAGAGAGGTTCCAGACCAAAGGAGAGATCTAGGTCCAGATCGCGGGAGAAATAGCTGCCTGAGAGAGAATACCACTCCCAAATTCCATCAAATTCTTGCACAAGTCTTTATCTATTTATTTGTTTATTTGTTTTTATTATTTATATATACCCTGCTCATGTCACTGCACCTAAGCAGGCGAAAATGAACATATACAATAAATAAAACAACCAAGAATTACAATGACATAAACTGTACATTAGTTCTTATGAGAAGAACTCAAGAACTTTTTCAAATTTCACCAGGAAGAGCAAGCTGAAATGCTGCATATTTTACCAACTGCACAACAGAATCAGCAGGATCAATATATAGTGGAGATGTATGCGAAGCATAAGTAGCAATAGGTTTGAATGACATGAAGGAAATGTGTGATAAATATTACCTACCCTTAAAAGAAATGTGGCAGCAATATAGGACCATCATGGAACAGCAACATAGAGTCTTCATGCAGAGTGTCAACGCAGCCAGCAAAGTTGTGCTATTAAGAGCCTATGCTGGTACCCTGAGAGACAGGCTGCCTAAAGGTTAGGAAGAATGTTTGCAAGTGATAATCAGCCTTTCAGACCCCTTGTCAGGGTCACTGCAATACTATAAATACAGTCTGTAAATAGATGTAAATTCTTGTACATAGTTACCATCAGTTGAAATCCAAGTTAATCTACCCTGTTCATTGTAAGTGCTTTGCTTTGACTGCACAAATCTGTTATATGTAAACCGCGCTGATTTTTAAGAGTGCGGTATATAATAACAACAAATAAATAAATAAATGGTATTCCAGGCAGTGGACGAATATCATCCTTTGCTTTCTCTATTCTATGTCCAAATCACGTGTTGCGGGCCAGCTCCAAAAGCAAAGGATTAGGCACTTTGGCTGGGAGTATGGCAAGCCCCCTTGTCCACAGGCTTATCACTTTGCTTTATTTATTTATTTGCAGAATTTTTATACCATTAAAAGTATGCAACATGTTAGCGGTTGCACACACTCTTTATTTAATTTACCTTTCAGGTTCCCATTTTTTTCTTTCTGAATGTTTTTCTTTTCCAATGGAGAATGTTGCTCCTCTTAATGCTTGAGATTTTAAGACTTACTCATTTTGCGTCTTTGACAAGCAACTGTGCATCACCAGAGAGGAGCCGTAAGTGTGGTGAAGGATTGTATAGCAATTCCTGCTGAAGTGCTCTTGGTGGTACACCAGTGTCATTTGGGCCTCACGTTGTGTGGATAATGACTGTACAGTTTCTTGCATGCACTGTTGTTCTTGAGAAGTCTCATCAAATACTGTGCGAATGGTAGGCATTGAGTCCAAGGAAATATCTGTTGTAAAAATTCATTGAAATATATGGCAGTTGGATTTGCCCTTACTACTACTTATCACATTGAAACCCTGCTTGGGAGTTTTCTGGGTTGTGTCTTTTGTGGCTGCATTGTGGGTTGTTTGTTACAGTTTGATATGCTGTTTCGACATATGATGGCGGTGAATGAGTCAAATAATACTGGGCTGCCAGGATGAATGCAGTGAACATGAGAGATCAATGAGACTGGAATTAAGATGTCCAGGTTAGAACGTGTTCAGTTCCCCCTATATTTTACAAAAAGCTCTGCCTTGTGTAAAATACATTTCAGGATGTGCAGGCGTGTACATGTATTTGCAGGCACATACAGTGGAGGTAGACATTTAACACATGCACAAGAAAGAGCAGCATCAACTTGGCATCTTCCACATATATGTTCCATCACGTACGTGGATTTTGCAACTTCCACATAGAGGTGCCAGCACTTAGACAGGTGGAGAGTAATTTTATAAGGGAACACCAAGTTAAAGTGTGTTTTAAGGAGCCTAAATTAAGCCTGGAGTGGACGAATAGCCCAGTGATTAGAGCAGTGGCCTAGAGGCCAGGGTTCAATTCCCACTGGTACACCCTGTGGCCTTGGGGAATTGAACCTCCATTGCCTTGAAAGAAAGGTCTGGCAATCTACTTCCAGTCACAGCTTGCCAAGAAAGCCCAGGGGCTGCTGTGTTGCCAGGAGTCACCACTGACTCAACAGCACACATTTCATGCTAAGCCTATCTTATAAAGAAAAATAGGTGCCTACTGGTCTTTATAAAATGCTAGTGTAAGTGGCCTAGATTTCAGATAAGGACATTTACACCAGCCCTAGAGCCAGTGCAAATGCCCTATGTGCATAAATTATAATATTTTATAATTTATGCATGTACTTGCATGCTTTGTCCTAATTCCACCCATGTGTATGCTCCCCAGAAAAGTGTGCACCTTGATGCAAAAGTACGTACTTTTATGCCAGTCAGTATTTTATAAGAGGTCATTTATGCATGTATGTGGCCACATGCACGTGGGAATGACTTTATAAAATTACCTCCATATTGAGGTCATTTTACAAACCTAGACATACAAGTGTCACCAATCAACTATTGAAGGATATAGCGGAATTAGAAAAGGTACAGAGAAGAGCCACCAAAATGGTAAGGGGATTGGAAGGATAGCCCTATGAGGAGAGGCTGGAAAAGAGAGGGAGATACGATAGAGGTCTATAAATTAATGAATGGAGTTGAATAGGTAAACTAGATTGATTGTTTATGCCATCAAAAAGTAGAAAGCCTGGGGACATGCAATGAAGCTACAGCGTAACCCATTTAAGACTAATAAGAGAAAATATTTTTTCACTCAACGCATAATCAAACTCTGAAATTCCTTACCGAGGATGTAGTAAAAGATGTTAGTGTAGCTGAGTTTAAAAAAGGTTTCGACAAGTTCCTGGAGGAAAGGTCCATAAACCATTATTAAAGAGGACCCGGGAGGGGGTCACATGATGCAGTGAGCTCAGCAGAACTTGTTTCACTGAGCTCTGAGGCTCCTCACCTCAAAAAGTTGAAAATCTAACAAAATACCTCTCTGAACGTACTCAAAATATTTGATGCCACCCTGACAAGTCTCATGCAAAGGAGGAGTTGATTAAAAGAGCTCATGGCCTTCAAATCGGCATAGAAAGACTGGCAAGATTTAACAAAGACATCAGAGCTTAAAATGGTAGGCCCGGCACCAGAGAGCCCACAAAAGACAATACCAAATGGAAGCCTGGTGGAGGAAGTATCAGTCACAGTGGTAAAGGCACTGGATAGCTGGCTCCAGGGTCTTGTGGATCATATGGCTCAAATTGCACAATCCATGGCGGAATTTTAAGACAGACTGGACGGCCTAGAGCAGAGGGTCTCAAACCTGGAGGATACATTGCCAGCACATAAGCATTATTATAAAGATGGAGGAACAGCTCGCTCAACATGCGGCTAAGCTCGAGGATCTAGAAAATAGAGGTAGACGGAAGAACTTCAGTATTGTGGGCACAGCGGACTCTGTCACTGATAATGAGCTGAGGGGCTTTTTGGACACCTGGCTCCCAACCTGGCTCCCCACAAATCTAGGGGAGCTGCAGGGTAAAATGCTAATAGAGTGCGCTCATTGCCTAGGCCCCAGGCAAGAAGGGGAGAACCGGCCCTATGTGACCATTGCCTGTTTCCTCAATTACCTACACAAGGAGATGGACCAACGAGCAGCCCGGGAGAAGCATGGATGGGAGTAGGAAGGCCGCAAGATCTTGTTTTTTCCAGATTATTCTCCTGCAGTGATGAAATGCTGCAAGGACATTGTTAGCATATGCAATCGGCTTGTGCAGAAAGGGATGAGGTTTTCTCTACTGTATCCCACCTGACTCCATCTCCTCATGCAGGGATAAGCCACATTCTTGGAATCGCCAGAGGCTGCGGCTGCATATCTGAACACACTCCTGGATGCTCAAGACACGCACTGAAGGAGTTACCAATGGACACATATTATTCATACATATGGGTACCAAAATACATTGGATGTGTTGGACAGACATATAGGACAGTTTGTTAAAGGATAAAGAACTGGCGGACATTACTTTGATGTCTTGGGCTGTTTGCAAATCCTGGGGACAAGCCCAATGCTGAAGTATTTCCAGAGGCCCCAGGGGGACGAGACCTTTTCAATGCCTCATTGGAGTCTGGCGTGGTGCCAAAGGACTGGAGAGAGGCTCATGTGTTGCCTTTACACAAAAGCGGAAGTAAAGATGTGGTTGAAAACTACAGGCCGGTTAGTTTAACTTCGGTGGTGAGTAAATTATTGGAAACGCTGCTGAAAGAGAAAATAGTGAGGTTTCTGGAGTCCAGCGGATTACAGAATCCGAGGCTGCATGGATTCACCAGAGGCAGGTCTTGTCAGACAAATCTGATTGATTTCTTTGACTAGGTGACCAGGGAGTTGGACCAAGGGAAAGCCCTAGATGTGGTGTATTTAGATTTCAGTAAAGCCTTTGACACTGTTCCTCACAGGCAGCTTATAAACAAATTGAGCACCCTAGGGATGGACCGCAAAGTTACTGCTTGGGTTAGAAATTGGTTGAGTGGGAGGCGACAAAGAGTACAGATAAATGGAGCTCACTCTGAGGAGGTTACCAGTGGTGTGCCCCAGGGAACTGTCCTTGGTCCAATTCTTTTTAGCATCTTTGTTAGTGATATAGCGGAAGGGCTGTCGGGTAAGGTTTGCCTCTTTGCAGATGATACCAAAATCTGCAATAGAGTAGACACCCAGGAAGGTGTAGATAACATGAGGAGGGATCTAGCTAAGCTTGAAGAATGGTCTAGAATTTGGCAGCTGGGATTTAATGTTAAAAAATGTAAGGTCATGCATTTGGGCTGCAGCAAGCCAAGGGAGCAATATAGTATAGGGGGTGAAGTACTTTTTCCACTAAAGAAGAGAGGGATCTAGGCGTGGTTATGTCTGATGATCTTAAAGTTGCTAAACAGGTAGAAAAGGTGACGGCAAAAGCTAGAAGGATGCTTGGGTGCATACGGAGAGGAATGGCTAGCAGAAAAAAGAAGGTGATAATGCCTCTGTATAAGTCTTTGATGCGACCTCATTTGGAGTATAGTGTGCAATTCTGGAGACCGCACCTTCAAAAGGATATAAACAGGATGGAGTCAGTGCAGATGGTGGCTACCAAAATGGTTAGTGGTCTTCATTATAAAGCATATGAGGACAGACATAAGGATCTTAATATGTACACCTTAGAGGAAAGGCGGGATAGAGGTGATATGATTGTGATGTTTAAATACCTCCATGGCATAAATGTACAGGGAGAGAGCCTCTTTAAATTGAAAGCAAGTTCTGCTAGAGGGGACATGGGATGAGGGTGAAGGGGGATAGATTCAGGAGTGATATGCGGAAATATTTCTTTATGAAAAGAGTGGTGGATCCATGGAATAGTCTCCTAGTGGAGGTGGTAGAGATGAGGATAGTATCTGAATTCAAAAAAGCATGGGACAAACACAGAGGATCTCTAAAGGAAAAAAGGGGACTGTTGTAGTTTTTGATAAGGAAGGGCAGACTAGATAGGCCATGTGGTCTTTTTCTGTTGTCATATTTCTATGTTTCTATGTTTCTAAGCAGGACACACTCTACCAGGCCCATTGGCAGAGCCCAACTCAGGTTCTCTAACTGCCAATATATGGGCCTTTTTCTGGAGCATAAAGGTGGGCTCTGTGCCACCATGACCCCCCATGCAGTGGCTATATCCTCCAGGCCTAGTAACACTGAACGCTGCAGTCACAGTGCTGGGCCAAATGCCAATGCATGGCCATAAACGATTGGGCCACACAGATGGGGAAATGCTTTGTTGTGTTGAGTTATTAGTATATGATGTTTTGTGTGATGTTATATAAGTATGGGAGAACAATTATAAATTTGATATCTAACATTGAGTACTGGATTAGTATACCTTCTGTAGACCCCCCCTATAGATGTTACAGATGAAATGGGAGACATACCTTCCCATCTCCATTTCCTCTATATATAAAGTACTATCTGTGGGGTGCATACATCCTGGTATATCACAAGAACTGGGAATATTGGGTTCCCTGATAGGATAATGACAAATCCTATACAGTACTGATAGGGTTCTAAATGGGAACCAAGTGTGGGATGTGTGTACCGGGATAGTATGGTGGGTAATGTTAGAAGGGGGGCATCCAGGGAAATGTGGGATGTGTTGAAATTGAACTTGAAAATGCAACTGAAATTGGAATTGAAATAACAATTGAAAGTTAAAAAGGACTACACAAGACTTTGGAGGACTTTGTGGAAAGGTATGTGCAGGGCGTATGGTAGTATGGATAAACTAGATGGCCCAGATGGAATCTGATGTCATGCAAAGCTATAGAGGCTTGGAGAGTGATGGTTATGACTGGGGGTGAGACTGTATTGATAAGAATGTACAGATGAAGTTAGGGGGCGTGAATGTTCGGGAGATCCTGGAATGGAAGGAGATAAGTGCTTTATAGGAAGAGTAGCAAACAGGGAAGGTGGGGAAAGGAACAATAGGTGGATACAGGGTGGGGAGTCTCAATGCATCACTACCTACTTGGAGGGCTCCAGATGGAGCCGAATGGGAAGAAAGGGAAAGGGGAAGGGAAAAGTGAAGGGGGGGAGTGGGGAGAGTGGGAGGGATGGAAGTAGGGAAGGGAAGATTAGGGGGGATGGGGAAGGTCTAAGGGTATGGATTCCTGATCTGTACTGGTATCCAGCAAGGAGGCAAAATATGGGAGCTAGGGGGGCCTCTCAGATAGACAGATATTCTGGGCAAGCGAACTGTACACTATGATCCCAATAGAAGTAGACCCTGGCTAAACCCCTTTGAATAGCCTCTTGGAATGTTTGCAAGATTGGCAACGCAGTAAAGCGCCACAAACTATTGAGATACTTAAGGGATCAACATGTAGATGTGGTGCTCTTACAGAAGACAGACATTGCAGACATTGAACACAGTAAGCTCAAACTTTGGTGGGTAGGAGAGGTATATGGAGCCTCCTCGGGAGACCGTAAGACAAGAGTAGCCAACCTGGTAGGAAAACAAGTGACTCTGACAGTGAGCATGGTTAGAGACGACCTCCAGGGACATTTCCTTTTTATAAAAAGGAATTTACAAAGATGGCCACTGTCCCTAGGTACAGTTTACACCCCGAATACATATGAAGCTGGCTTTTATCAGGAAATCACACGGTGTATTACTGAAATGGACTCGGCCCGCCTTATTCTTGGGGGGGATTTTAATTGTGTCCTTAATGAGACAGATTACTTTTCTCAAGGTGGGGAGGAGATAGTTGGTGAACTAAGCAGATTTGTGGTCTGTGTGAGGAATATGATCTGGTAGACCCCCGACTGATAGGGACTGTACCCACAGACTGAAGAACATGGGCATCCACAACAACACCTTAACCTAGTGCTCCTATACTTCACTGACAGACAACTTCAAGTAAAAATAGGCTCCCTCAAATCCAACCAGTTCTGCATAAACCAAGGCATATCCCAAGGATCAGCCCTAACAGCACTTCTTTTCAACATCTATATACAATCCATCTGTGACCTACTCAGAAGATTCAACATGCACTTCCACCTCTATACAGATGACATCGTGTTCTACATGCCCTTTCACACCCTAGCTCCAGACTTCTCCAACATCTCAGACTGCTTCTCAGCCATCACCGACCTCCATGGAAGTCTAAACCTAAAAGTGAACAGCAACAAGACTGAGGCTGTACTGGTCACACCTCTTTCTCCCCACCAGCAAAGTTAACACTCCAAAACACTGAAATTGCAATAAAAGATGAAATAAATACTTAGGCATAACCCTCGACAGGAACCTCAACATGCACTCCCACATCAAGAAAGCAGCCAAAACAGCATACCTCAAGGTGAAATCATTACAACCCCTATGACCGCTACTACACCACAATTACAGAACTGTTTTCTAAGCCATCATAACACCTCACCTAGACTACGACAACATCCTATGCCAATAGCTCACAAAATACATTCTTTACCCCCTCCAATTATGATTTATGATACGTCTGATTACTCCCCACTCGACATGGAAAGGGACATGGTGGCTCCACTCTCACTCTGATACGTGCTACATCAAACACCAGCACAAATTAAAAATCTCTTGGGGGTGGAATGCTGTTGTCCTCAGTTTGTCGATGTGGCAGGTATTATTCCAAAAGTTGAAGTGGTCCTATCGCTATACCCCATATCTTCCCCTATGAGGAAATGCCGACTTTTCACCAAGTCTGACAGGATGGGCATTCCTTCAATGGGCACAGTCGGGGATCAATGGAATAGACCAATTGGTGAATGAGGAAGGGCAGAAATTGCCATTTTTAGCAGTACGAGATAGATTTGAACTGAAAGAGATAGATCAGTATCCCTATATGCAAACACAGAGCTACATTAAAAGCTTACCTCAGCAACACTTTGGGGGTACCTTTAATCCAAAAGTGGAAGAGGTACTGAAGGCAGGACCAGAGGGTCAGACAAAGATCTCAGTGTTGCGATGAGTCTTGGCAGAGCTAGAGGCTCCGGTAACACTTGCAGTGCTGGAAGACTGATGGAATGAGGAATTAGCTACACAGGTAGCTGGGACAGATATGCAAGAGGCCATGGCCTGGACTCCGGAACTTAGTGTTAATGCTGACCTGAGAGAAATGCAATATCAAGTACTTAGGACACTTTATTTTGCTCCACATTGTGCATATAGGGCTGGGATAGCGGCATCCCCAAGCTGTCTGTGGTGCAGCACAGATCGAGCCACCTCAGGCCATATGTTTTGGAAGTGCCCAGTAGTAATGCACTTCTGGGAGTGAGTCCAAATTTTTTGAAAGGATCCTTGGAGGGAAACCCCGTTTGTCACCATGGCTGGCGGTGCTAGATTGTGGAGATAGTGATGGGGAATGGTGGGGCATTGAAAACAAATGGATGCACCTTTCCCTCCTATTAGCACGTAAAAGCATTTTGAGGACATGGATGATACCAAGCGGCCCACTGGAGAGCTACTATTCACCGATTGCTACTCCTTGAAAGAGAGCGGGAAGGTGTAAAGGAAAGGGATGGGACACCTTTTTGATGATTTGGGAGTCATACATCCACATTCTATCCCCCGTTGCTCAGAGCTATGTGCTGAATCCATTCTCTAGATAGAAGGCTGGATGTGTGGTATGATGGAATTGTCAGCTTGTATGGGAGATCGAGGCATGGGGGAAGTCTATGCGAGCCAAAGCTAAAAACAGAGATTGGAGTGGGGTACTAGGGTCTTTGTTTTTTCTTCTTCTTTTGTCTTTCTTTCTCTGAGCTACCACTTGGGTGTACAATGTTGCCGCAGGGAGAAGGGAGGGTATAGAGGGGGGGATTATTGGGGGGGGGGGAGATTACTGGTCTTGTGCAATACTCCTGTGACAATGGAAGAGTAAACATGATCCGGGAAGGGGAGGAGAGAAGGGATAAAACTGAAAATGGAAAATGGAAATCTGCTGATTGCATTTATTATCACAGCTGTTGTTGAACACATGTTCTTGTGTTTGCTGTTCCTGTTATATCGACAACTGCAATGTTTAAATGTTGGTAACATAATAAAAATATTTTAACATAATAAAAAAATAAATTAATAGAATAAAAAATGAATTAATTAAAAAAAGAGGACCCAGGAAATCCACTGCTTGCCCCAATACAAGCATTGTGGAACCTGTGTGTCTTTTTTGGGAAACCTTTAGGTACTGTGGCGCCCACTACCGCCTAGGCGGTTGCCTGGAAGTAGCGGTGTGCCTTTTGTTGTCCCTTGTTATCAAGAGGATCCCGAGCCGTGGCTTCTGGGAAATGTAGTTGTGTATAATAAGTGAGTCCGAGGGTTTGTAAGGCAAAAATCACAGGAATTTATTGTACTTCCCCCAAACAGAGCATTTGGTAGCTCAACGCATGTTAAACAAAAGATAGGATGCTTCTCCAACACAAAAGAAGTTTCATAACAAAGCTTTCACAGGAACTTAAAGATAGCACTGTTTCTGGCAGTTAATAACCATAGGCATGTGTTTCTTTTCAGTCTCAGTGTTTTACAATAAAGCATAAAAGATTCTTGCTCACTTTTGAGCCTGGTGTCTGCTTCATTCAAAAGTGTCCAGCGTTTAAACTTAAGAACTGCTTCCTGACCAAAAGGTTAACATTCAAATCACAGCTTTAAATGTTACTGGTTCACTTTTTTTTTTTAATCTTTTATTTATAGAATTTTATCAATTACAGCAAGAAAATAAAATTCCTTACAATGAATACAGTGAATGAAGGAAATGCAAACAACAATATAATTAAAGAAAAAGAAAAAAAAATCTATATCATGCACTGTATATAGTCCACAAGTTTGAGAGGAGGAGAATGGAAACAATCTAGCCAAAACAGAGACTTGGAAGATACTTATAAGAAATATCGAAAACATGAAACCAAAATGACAGGTAGGCCTCCGGAATACATATATGGAGGATAAAGATGAACTATGACCACCCATTACTCTGTTGGTGACAATACTACAAGCCGGGCATTAATAAATTTATTCAAATCTGTAGGATCCGAAAAAATATACTTAACACCATCAATAAGGACCAAACATCTACAGGGGAAATGGAGAAAGAAAATACCCCCAATACTTAACACCCCAGGTTTATACTGGAGGAACTGTTTCCTCCGCCTTTGAGTATCTTTAACCAAATCAGGAAACATAGATATTCTGAAACCAAGAAATGTATCCAATCTTTTCTTAAAGAACATTTTCAACAACCAGTCCTTATCAGTAACCAAGGCGCATTGAACTAAAAGCGTTGAAGCAGTAGGAGTAGTAGCGTCATGTCCGGTATTCTCCAGTAGGCCAGTCACATCCAGAACTTCAAAATTAACAGTAGAGACAGGTATAGATGCCTCAGCTTTTTTCTGAGTAGGTAGATAATATACCTTACTGAGAGGTGGGATCAAGTCAGGAGGAACTTTCAAAATCTCCATGATATATCGTTTGAACATGTCTACGGCCGATACTTCTGGGAGACGAGGAAAATTCAAAACCCTGAGGTTAACAGCTCTGGTGGCATTTTCCAACACCTCCAGCTTATATTTTAAGATGGCATTCTCCTTCACCAAGGCCGAAGACACGTCTGAAACAGTATCTAGCTGAGAACAGAAAGTAGTATGCTCAGTCTTAATCTGCTCACAAGTAGATACAACAGACTGGATATTTTCCACATTTTTCTGGATGTTAACAGCATTCTCCCGGATCCGAGTAGACAATGCTACAGTCTGAGAGTTCATGGAAGAAGAGAGGTTAGCAATAGCGTCCCAAATCACCTCCAGCGTAAATACCTTGGGGCGAATGAGAGGAGGTAGTTCCGGTAAAAGAGATGACTCCAAATGCAAAGATGAACTATCCAACGGAGTGTTCAGCTCCAAACTGCCGCCCGAAGTCTCACCGAGGCTATCAGGAGTCAAAGAGGCCGTACTCACAGCGCGTGCCCTCACCTCAGCCGGCCCCCCCACCCCGGGAGACACCGGCGTCACACAAGCTGAGGCGGGCTCTGAGGCAGCGGGGCGTGGTGGAGGCGTCCTCACCACAGGAGAGAGAGATGTACCAGCGTCCGACAGAAGCGTCTGATCCTCTGCAGTCGGCGCTTCCAAGCCGGCTCGAATCTCCTGTACCTTCTCCAGAGGAATTTTAACAAAGCGGTCCATGGGACCCGAACTGGGCTGTTGAGGTGCGGAGGGAGCAGCCCTCAACTTTCCCTTTCTCTTAGGCATAGAGCTCAAAGAAACGCTACCGCAGCCATCTTGGAATTGACTCCTCCCCTCATTGGTTCACTTTAAACACAGCTGACTTTCACCAACCTTTGCAGCAATTAAAGTACTTGTTTTCCAGCCAATCCAGTCCTGGTTTTCCTTCCTTTAAAACTCAGAACTGCCCTTATACTGCCTTCTCAGAAAAAGAGCAATCAGTACAAGATTCTATGGATTCTTGGTCAGAAGAATAAGGGTCTGTTTGCATGGCTTCATATTCCTGTTCTCTTGTCTCCTGGCTTTCCTCAGCTTGAGCAGGTGAAGGGTTAATCTCTTTTAACAACTCTAAGAGTGCCCTCCAGCGTGAGCTGCTTCTACTCTCAGGGATCCTAGCAGAGCTGTACTGATCCTTATCTGGTAGTAAACGATTCAGAGACTCTAACAGTTTCAAATTACTCTCAGTAAAAGTTTTATGCACAGACCTTTTCAGAGCCGGTAACTTCCTGGCAGATTTCGGTAACACAGCCTTTGTACCTTGCTCTTGGTCAACAGCTTTCCTTGGTAAAGATTTCCCGTCTCCAGACCCAGCTGCACTTCTATAGCACTGGCATCCATCTGGACTGTGGCTTCCCGTACGCTGAGACCTTTGGGAATTCCCTCTGAGGCTGTCCCTGGAATATTTCCTCCCTTCAAGCTTCCTGAAGGTTCTTTCTTCCTCCTCCTCACTGGACTCACTCCCCTCTGTTTCCCTGGAGGTCTGGTGCTCCTTTCTTTCTGCTCTCCTCGAGTGCTGGGCTTTCCTCGGCTCCTGTTTCCCGGCCTGCCGTTTCCCAGACTGCCCTCTTTCCTCTGTTCCCTGGGGTTTTAAAGAGAGTGGCTGCACTATCCCTTCCACACCTCCCCCCAGGTGATTCCCATTACTTTCCTTGGTTGCCTTGGAGCTTGGGTGTGGCCTGCACTCAGCAACTGAATGTAGTTTTTTTCCTTTTGCTGTAGTTTGACCCTCACTGCTCTCAGGGCTATCTCTCTGCTGAAAGGTAAATGTTTTTATTTCACCTAATTCTCAGGGCTCAAAAGTGCTTTCGCCACCACAGTACTTGTAACCTGGATTGGCCACTGTTGGAAACAGGATACTGAGCTTGATGGACCTTGGTCTGACCCAGTATGACATATCTTCTGTTCTTAACTTCTTATGTTACACCACAAATTTTTTTTTCTAAAATTTGATGGACATAAAAAAGAGGGATTAAGGACAATTACTCCCTAAATCCTTGTGTAAAACCAACATGGAATTTTTTTAATAGACGTGTAATCCTAATGTGTAGACGTGTAATCCTAATGTGTAGATTTTTGACGTGCAGAAGCCATGTCCAATCCACACGCTTGTTTAATCTCAGCATCGTGTGGATCTCCACGTTTAAATAGCAGCTTCCTGAAATATCCCCTATTTATACATGGAGTTGCTTTTAAAATGACCCTCATAGGCAACATGACAAGACGTTTATTTGTAATCTTAGAAAGTGACAAAATGTAAGAGCTGCATGTTTTCCATATACAAAAGCAATGAAATGGTTCAATTCATCTATCACTTGATGGGGATGGAAATTTACAATGCCCATGTATTCTAATGGAAGCTATGAACACCATGAAATGAAGTAAAAGTGTCCAAGTACAAGGACAGCCAAAGGTAGGCAAATGAAGGCACATTTTACAATAGGATGTCCAAGTGCAATCTGGGATGTCAAAGCCAGAACATCTGAAAAAAAAAAAAGCAGGCACGTGCAAATTCAGGCACAATTTCAGAAACGTGTACGTCTCCGATATGGACATCTACAAATACGTCCCCAGAACAGCATCAAAGAAATTGAACATCTAAGAGCATAATGGTTAAAGGAAGGGGTTAGGAGCAGGGTGGCCAAGGTTCATATCCCAGTTTGGGTCTTTGGAATTATAGGCTAATCACTTAACCCTACACTCTGGATGTTTTAAGGCCAAAACAAGCACTTTACTGATGCCTATTCAGGTCTAAGCATGGAGGTGCCTGCAGACATCCCCATCATTCCTGAAATCGAACAAAGACGTGTAAGTCCATTGCACCTCCCCAGACATGCCTCCACCACACCCCTTTGCCTACTTTGATGTCCCTGCACTAGAGATATCTGTAAATGTCATTTGTGGAATGGCTTCAGATCTCTATGATTTCAACATCAACATCCTAAATCACAACTAAGCCTTTTACAATCCTCCCCATGGTGTGCCTGTGAGCAGAATGAAGAGTGTCAATGGAGCATCAGTGGTTATTTTTACTATGAGCCATGGACATATTCAAACTATGATAAATACATCCATGATCCTTTGCTAACTATCTCCTAGATACCCACTTTATCCAAGAATTGTAATTTAACTTCTTCCACCATGCACTTTTCAGAGGACAAAAGATTTTTGGTGAAACCTGAGAGATTAGGATAAAATCAATCCTATGGTACAAACTTAAAAACATTCCCTGCTTGCTATTTGACTATGGGTGATTTTGGTAGAAAATCACCCATAGTCTTATCAGTGTGAATACTTTGGTGCATCCCCATTAATTTAGTAGGACTTAATTAATGTTGTATGAATGGCTATAGAGGAATGATCATAACAATAATTGACTCAATTTTTTTCAGGGTATGCTGATCCAGCCTTGGTTTACTTTATTACTACTACTACTAATCTTTGTATAGCGCTACTGTATAAGGTGTATGCAGACCTGTATAAATATATATGTAAGACTCAGTCCCTGCTCATCAGAGTTTACAATCTAATCAAGACAAAACACATGAAGCCTGATTCAATTAGGAGCATGTCCGGGTCGTCTGGACGGTCCCGAACAGGAGGGGCCCGTCAGCACCCAATTCTGCACCCCAGGAGCAAGATGTTCCCGTGGGTGCAGTATCGAGCACTGAGAGATGGCCCAGCGTGCCCCTGCATCGCCGCAAGGACATTCTCCCCTCAGTACATCCAACCCACTGCTGTGGAGACGTCAGTTTCCCCGCCGCCTGACCATGGCGGGGGCAGCCAGGCCCCGGATTGGGTGGCGGAAACTCACCTGCCTTGCCTCCGTTGTTGCTGGAGACTGATTCAGAGGGGCAGCCAGCGCTTTTGTCCCCTCGGTGCTCCCCGGACATACAGGATCATGACCTGAATTGGCCGTCTGTGCATGCATGGGTGTCAGGAGGCAGCATACGGTGCTGGCGGCTAGCGCAGCTGGACGTCCCGCTGGGACGTATAGCCCTGCTATCTGCCTTATAGAATCGGGCCCATAGTGAAACTGGGGACTGGAGTATGGTAAGATACATGTAAATAGTGGACAAGAGAGTGAGGAGCATCAGGATCCAAAAGTGGCATCAAAGAGGTGGGTTTTTAGTCCAGATTTGAAAAGGGCCAGAGAAGTGGCCTGATGCACAGACCCAGGTAGTTTGTTCCAAACATATGGAGCAGAAAGGTGGAATAAATGAAGTCTGGAGTTGGCAGTGGCAGAGAATGGCACAGATAAAAAGGGAAACGGATCTGCCAGAGGAGCGGAGTTCCCAAAGAGGGGTGAGGAATACACTCATGGTCTAGTATCTCCTTCTCTTCGCAGTAGCAAAGCTGCAAGTCAAGATATGTTGTGGGGTGAAATCAGAAATGGAACAATCCATCATGAAAAAATGCAGCCAGTTATGCAATTAACAACATTAGAATAATGTTCTTCCTTAAGTAAATCAAGCATTCTTTTCAAGCTTCAAAAATTATCTCTGCACTTTCCATATTATTTATTGTGCACATCTTACCTAATTTATGTCTTCATTGACTTAATTGTGCACTAAGGATAATCATAATGTATCCCTCACCTGCCCTTACAACTGTATTCCCAGAAGGGAAAGCCACTATGTGCAGTGGCTAGGCAAAGGAAAAATGTTATCATTTTGAAATGTACCAGTATTTGCCAATGATTGTCTGATGGGATGAGTCTACATGAAGCGCTCAACTGTGTCATTAAAATGGACATATGAAATGCGCCGACACAGCTAAGGGTTTTCTAAGAAAAAGGAAGAAAGATTGGAATGGGAGAATATCTAATATAAACAGTACATGCAGAAAGAGTACATACCTGCCTAGTGCAAAGGTATACTTTCATTTTACACATCTAACAACTTTACGGTCTATAGGAGACAAGGACACATTTTCTTATCGTAAGAAGGATTAACACAGGAGCACTTAATCTACAAAACTGTAAGGCAATAAAAAATCTATACTAACAACACAATGGGCCCGATATTCAAAGGATTTATGCGCTTAACGTTTTGAATTATGCTTCTAAATTGGCCTCTTTGAAAATTTACTAGGGTTGAGCGCCTAAATTTATACTCAAAATTTCACGAAACTCCTGAATTTAGGAGAATAAAAAGTGAGTGGCAATAGGGGTGGATTTAGAGTGGGGGGGGGGAGAGAAAGTTAGGAGTTTAGCAAATTTATGAGTCAAATCTAGACATAAATTTGGCTCATAAATCTAGCAAATGAATGGCAGTCCTAAATTTATAAACATAGGGGCTGATATTCAGTGGCTGTGGTTGGGTGCTTTTAAAGCAACTAAGTTACACCTTTTTATCTAAATTGGATATTCAGCACCGGAATTTATCAGGCATCTAGCATTGATTATCCAGTTTTGCCGGACACTACTGTTACTATCTGGTCAGCAGTGATATTCAGTTGCTAACCAGATAGTGAAAATGAGAAGGCCGCGAGCCTTTGTGCGTGCAGCCGGATATAACCGGGGGGGCGGTTGGTCGCGTGCGCCTGGCTTGACTGCGGTGTGGGGAGCTGTTAGGGCGAGACGTAACACATCTCGCAGTCTCATTGGCTCCTGCGGTCGAAGGGAAGGCGCGGGAGCCAATGGGAGATAGAGGAGGGTCCTGAAAGGGGGGGGCAGAGCGTGGATGCGGCGTGGCTCCTGACTTCTGGGGTCAGAGCCAGAGGAATCGGTGGTGCCGGTGAGAGCTGCAGCAGCAGAGTCTTTGGCGGCGAGATTGCTGGCAAGCAGGGGGACGGAGGCAACGACTGCGGACTGGAGTGGAGGAGGAGCGCCCCGCATGTGGCAGTGATTTTGTGGGCAGCAGGCAAGTTGGGCAGAAGGAACCGAATCATTTGAATTAAAAAAAAAAATAAAAGAAAACCAGTTGTTGGTAAGAGACGGGGAAGCAGAAAGCAATAAAGAGAAGATCACACAGTTTAAAAAAAAAATATATATATATAAGGAAATAAAAGAGAGGACAACAGAAAAGGAGGCAACTAGCGATGCGTCCACGCAGAGGGGAGGGGAGGGGTTCAGGAAGGGGGACAGGGGTAGGCAGGGGGAGGGGGGCTAGAATGGGGGCGGAGGGAGAGGACCAGCCAGCGGCGGCGGTGGCAGCTGCTCCTGTTCGAGGGGAGCAGGTGTGCAGAGACCGAGCAAAGGGGAGAAAGGGGCAAAGCAAAGGAAGGGGTGGATCAGCCAGCAGGGGCAAAGGCACAAGGGAAGGAAGTAGGCAAGGGGAGAGGGCAGCGCAGGTGCGGAGTGGGGTTAGGGGGAGATAGGGGGGGCGAGCCGATCGCGGAAGGCTGAGAGGACCCAGGAGTCCGGGAAGAGGGGAGAGGAGGACTGGTAAGGGGCGCTATAGAAAGGGGGGCTGTTCGGGGTGCTGAGGGACGCTCAAGCTTAGGGCCTGTTCCTTCAGAATGGGAAGAGCGTGTGACGGGATTGATAGCGGGGGGGAGATGGGCCGGGGTTAGTGGGTACGTCCAGCTGGCTCGGGGTAGGGGGAGGCAGTTATCCGCCAGCTTGGGAGCATTGGCGAGGTGGGGGGCAAGGCTCTTCGCGGGCGGAGTGGTTGGGTGTGTGGCAGCCGCCTTGGGCCATGGCTGGTTCCCCTTCGCCTTTTGCTGTCTTATCTCCTCAGGTACCCCCCGGATGGCAGTATGCTGGAAGTCACCAGATGAGCAGCCTGCGGCAACAGGATGGCCCGACGGTGAGCATCGGAAGAAGTCACGTGGCGGGAGGAATGGCAGGAGAGCCTGAGGCAGCGCCGCAGATAGTGCCGGAGCAGCAGGAGACACGTACAAATGTAGAGGCGGCGACCAGCGTGGCAGGTGAGTTGGCAGCGTAGCAGGGTGAAGAGGGGGGTGGCGGAATGGTGGAGGCCGAAGGGAAGGAAAGAAGGCTCGAAGAAAGCGTAGGCATTCTTGTTGACAGAAGAGAGCGTGTGTAGAGAGGGGGGCAGGAGTGCGGAGAAGCTAGGGTTGGGCGGGGTGACGCCTACGTTGGCAGCTTTCTCGGACGTATGGGAAGGGGTGCCGAAGAATTTGCGGTGGAAAATTAGGAAGAGGCGCTACATTAACATTTTATGGTGGTTGGAGGGTAGGAAACGGTCGGGGGACAGTAGACGGAATAGGAAGGAGGATGAGAAGGCGGGTAGGGTTCAGAAGGTAGCACGGAATGGAGTGAACTGGGCCCGGGCCTTTTTACATCTCGCTAGTGTATGGGGCCACCAGCATCCAGATCAGTACGGAATGCTCTTGGCGTATGCGGACTCCATCTTAGAGGCGTCGCAGACGCATGGAGGTTGGGCATGGCTCAACTATGATGAGAAGTTCCGTGGTGAGATGAAAAAAAAAATCAGCTTTTGTCTTGGGGGACGCAAGATATCAATTTATGGTTAAAGCAGATGGCGGTCAGACCGAGCGGAGGGGTGGCGTGCGGAGTAAAAGGGGGGTTAACTGCTACGTTGGGTGCGGGGCGGTCCTTTCGAGCGGGAGGAGAGCAGCGGAGGGGGGGGGCACTGGGGATGTTTGTTGGCGTTTCAACAAGTCTTCATGCCCCTTTCAGGATTGCAAGTTCCAGCACGCCTGTTCCATCTGCAATGGGGGGCATTCTGCCCTCAAATGTGTTAAGAAAGGAACGGTTGGTTCCATCACACCGGCTCCCAAGCAGTAAGAACTTGCAGAGCTTAGCTCCGACTCCAATTAGGATTGAAGTGTTAAGACCATGGTTGAGAAAGTATCCCAGGCGAAAGGACAGAATGGTTTTGGAGGAGGGATTTCAGGGGGGGTTCAGATTCTAGTTGTGAGTAAGGTAGTTTCGAGCATAGCCAGGAATTCGCCCTTGGTCAGACGGTTCGCCCATGTCGTGAGGGATAAGTTAGCTGTGGTGATCAGGTTGGGTAGGGTCACGGGCCCCTTTGCTGAGCAGCCATTTGCTGACGTCGTGGTGTCCCCGTTGGGAATCATTCCAAAAAAGGAGCCTGGGAAGTACCGGCTAATTCATAACTTGTCCTTCCCGCTTGGTTCCTCCGTCAACAACCACATTCCGAAGGAGTTGTGTGCGGTGCGCTATGCATCCTTCGATGAGGCAGTGGAGCTGGTGAGAAGATGTGGTCAAGGGTGCTGGATGGCCAAGGTGGACATCGAATCAGCATTTCATTGGTTGCCGGTACACCTGTCGGCATTTCAGTTGTTGGGATTTTGCTTTGAGGGTAACAGTTATTTTGATAAGTGCATGCCGATGGGTTGCTCGATATCCTGTGCATATTTCGAACAGTTTAGCACGTTTATGCATTGGGCTTTTGTGAAGCAGGCGGGTTGTGCAACTGTGGTGCATTACCTGGATGACTTCCTGTACGTTGGGGAAGCGCAGTCGGGACGGTGCAAGGAGTTACTGGACGGATTTGTACAGTGGCCCAGGCTTGGGGTGTCCCATTGACGGCAGGGAAAACGGAGGGCCCAGCGACCAGTATTACTTTTTTGGGGGGAGTTGGATGTGGTGGTCATGGTGTCGTGACTACCGGTTGATAAAGTAGTGGAGCTGCATGTTTTGGTGGCGAATGAGAAGGCCTCAAGTAAACTGATGTTACGTGAGATGCAGGCGTTGATAGGCTCCCTCAATTTTGTATGTAGAGTAATTCCAATGGGGAGGGTGGTTTTACGTTGGCTCGCAACAGCTACGGTTGGGGTTACTCAACCTCATCACCAGATTAGGGTGTCACAGGGCATGCGGGCTGACTTAGGGGTTTGGGTCGAGTTTCTGAGGGATTTCAATGGTACCACGGTATTGAGGGAGACGGAGATTTCCAGTTGGGAGTTGCAATTGTTTACCGATGCCGCAGGGGGATTGGGTTTGGGCGTTTACTTCAGGGGATCTTGGTGTGCGGCGGGGTGGCCACGGGCTTGGCAGGAGGCAGGCATCACCAGGAATATAACCTTTCTGGAGCTGTTTTCGCTTCTAATGGTTTTGGAAGTGTGGCCGGACAGACTTCAGAATCACAAGGTAGTTTGGTGGTGTGACAATGCGGCGGTAGTCATTGTGATAAATAATTATGCTCCGCGCTGCAGGCAGGTGGCCGATTTAATGCAGAAGGTAGTGTTAGCCTGCTTGCGTCTGAATGTGGTGGTGAGGACTCGTCATATTCCCGGGAGTACTAACAAAATTGCTGATGCTCTTTCCCGTTTTAAGTAGGAGCTGTTTTGGACTTTGGCACCGGAGGCGGAAGAGGTGGGGGCATCGGACCCAGAGCACTTATGGCAGATTGGCCTCGGGAAATGATGGAGCTGCTGAAGAGTTCAGTGTCAGCGGCGACGTGGGCCACGTATCAACGTGGCTGCAGCAGTGTGGTGAATTTTCTGGCGGAACAGGGATGGAGGCGGGGACCAGTGTCGGATCAGCTACTGGGTCAGTATGTATTGACAGCAAAGGCGGTGGGATTATCGCGGGCAACGGTGCGTATGCAGTTGGCGGGGTTCTCCTTTTTCTCAAGGCGGTTGGGTGGGGGGCTGCTGGGGGGGATTTTTAACGTGCAGGCTGCTGCAAGGGTGGGAGCAGTCCTTTCCCTCGCAAGGTGACGGGCTGCAGCCTATTACACATGACCTGCTTGTGTGGTGGTGCCTGGCGTTGCCGCAGGTGGTAGCATCCCCTTATTTATTTTATTTATTTATTTATTTCAACTTCTTATATACCGCACTCTTTGACATCAGCGCAGTTTACAAATAACAGAAAGAAACCAGAACAACAGGCTGTTTGGTATTACATATAACAGGAGTATCAACTTGGATAACATGGGATAACTATTTACATGGAGTATATAATCTATTAGCTAGATAACATGCTCAAACTATTTACATAGAAGGCGTGCTCTTTCAGGTGGTTTTTTCGGTAGCCTTTGTTGGCACTTTTCGGGTTGGGGAGTTGGTAGCGGAGTCGGGTCGGTCTAGGGGAGGCAGGGGCTTGCAATCGCAGCAGGTGAAGCTGGTAGGTGGTGGAGTTCATATCCAATTAGCGCGTTCCAAGACGGATCAGACGGGGAAAGGAACTTGGGTAGTCTTGAGGGCAGTGGATGGGGCACCTACGTGCCCGGTTACTTTACTTGCGAGTGCGGCCGGGCGGCGTGGGCAGTCTTTTTATCCACGAAGATGAGCGGGTGCTGATGCGATTTCAGTTATTGCGGTGTTGCGGCTGTCGCTAAGGCGGATTGGTGAGGATCCGGGTCTGTTCGCCCCGCACTCTTTCAGAATTGGTGCAGCTACCAGTGCAGCAGCGGAGGGACTGCCCGAGCGGGAGATACAGCGGATTAGTAGATGGAAGTCGCAAGCGTTCCAGAGCTATGTGTGTTTTTAGGAACTGTGTTCTGGCTAACTGTACAAGTTCTTTATTTTACTGAAGTGGGACAAGGATCGTGTCGCTGTTGGATGATTGGCCACTCGTTTGTTTACTGGGCTGGTCGGCGAGCAGCAACACAGCCGGTGGGGCCGAATATTGGATTGGATGCTTCGAGGGTGACCGTCTCATGGCTGGGCGAGTGCGGCCTATGGTGGATCCAGCTCTTGCCTTTGCTGCGGCACCACGAGCGTGTGAGAGGGCTGCCATACATCTTGTTGATACATCTGGGAGGCAACGACCTTGGGTCATGGACTTGTCGGCAGTTAATTCGGGCAGCTCACAAAGATATGGGGGAGGTGTTATTGATGTTCAAAGACGTAGTTCTCATTTGGTCTGATATCATTCCAAGGCTTGCTTGCTGGGATCAGCGGCGGTGGTCGAGGGGGTTAATGAAAATTAACCGCCAAATTGGCAGATGGGTGGAGGAGCGCGGCGGGTGCCATATTTCGCACCCATGGGCTGAAGTTGACTGTGCGGGCCTATATAGGCAGAATGGAGTACATTTATCCCCGGTAGGGATGGATTTGCTCCTGAATGATTGGCAGGAGGCCTTGGAGGGTATTATGAATGGGAGGAGGGCTGGTCGCAGCTTCGCCTTGGGGAGCGGCTCAGGACAGGCGTGACCTGAGCCGGTGGCGGGATCCCGGAGGTTTCCGGGGTCCGGAGCCGGAGGCAATCAGTAGGGCGGGGGTGGGGTACCCCCGACCCGGGCAATCTCTCGGGTTTTTGCTAATAATATGGCAAAGCCGGAAGAGGGAGGCATATGCAAAATAGCCGAGGCCTAGACCCGGCGGAAGCGGAAACGGCGTCACCTTGCTACTCACATGGCTGGTGAGGGCTCGATCTGCTGGGGGGGGGGGGCAATTATGATGTGGTTTGGAATCTTGTTTGGTTATTGTTAAAAGGTTAATAAAGCTGCGACCAGTTTAATTCCCAAAAGGTGTTGTGGTGTATCATTGAAAAGGAAAAAGGGAAAGGTGAAAGGAGGAAAATGGGGGGAGGGGGGCCGGAAGCGACTTGTCCGCCGTGCCCGGTTATGAGAAGGCCGCGAGCCTTTGTGCATGCGGCCGGATGTAACCGGGGGGGCGGCTGGTCACGTGCGCCCGGCTTGACTGCAGTGTGGGGAGCCGTTAGGGCGAGACGTAATGCGTCTCGCAGTCTCATTGGCTCCCGCGGTCCGAGGGAAGGCGCGGGAGCCAATGGGAGATAGAGGAGGGTCCTGAAAGGGGGGGGCAGAGCGTGGACGCGGCGTGGTTCCTGACTGCTGGGGTCGGAGCCGGAGGCGTCGGTCGCCCCGCCCACCCTCCCTAGTTGGGGGTTGTCACAGGCTTTGGGGGTGTGCTGGGGTGTTGCAGCTGGAGGGGGTGGCGGGATCCCGGAGGTTTCCGGGGTCCGGAGCCGGAGGCAATCAGTAGGGCGGGGGTGGGGTACACCCGACCCGGACAATCCCTCGGGTTTTTGCTAATAATATGGCGAAGCCGGAAGAGGGAGGCATATGCAAAATAACCGAGGCCTAGACCCGGCGGAAGCGGAAATGGCGTCACCTTGCTACTCACATGGCTGGTGAGGGCTCGATCTGCTGGGGGGTGGGCAATTATGATGTGGTTTGGAATCTTGTTTGGTTATTGTTAAAAGGTTAATAAAGCTGCGACCAGTTTAATTCCCAAAAGGTGTTGTGGTGTATCATTGAAAAGGAAAAAGGGGAAGCTGAAAGGAGGAAAAAGGGGGGAGGGGGGCCGGAAGTGACTTGTCCGCCGTACCCAGTTACAAGTTAAAAGTTAGAACAGCGATTAGCGGACTGAATATCATTCCTATCCAGAGAACTAACAGCACCGCCCTTACTCTGCTCACAGACCACCCTGGCACTATCCAAGCTGCTCTTGCTGGGAAGGAATTTGCACTTGTAAGTATTTACCTGCTGCGTGTTTTATAACGTCGGTCAGGGCACTGTGTAGCAAGCCAGCTTTCAGTTAGTGTTTCTTTCCCATACACCCACCCCAGGCATAATCTTAGCTTTATATGCTCTTAAACCTATTAAAGGGAAAGAGGTGGTCAAATTCACTTTCAGGTTTAACTGGTTATTCTCATCAGGGATAGATTAGTTAATTAAGGCCTTGAAATTCATTTGAGGTGAACAAAGTCCCTTAAACTTATTAGGTATAGTTGTATTGGTACAAGTATCCCTAGCAACTTTAAGTAAGTAAACAACTTAAATAGCTAAACAAAGCCATAAAACTAAGATACAGACAGCAGTCTAGCAGTGAGATGGGAGCTATCCAGTCTTTTACATTCAGTGTCACATGTACGATTTTCTCCCAGTGGGTGAGAGGTCTTATCTGTGCAATAGGTACAAGGAGTTCTTTGCTCTCAGGGAACAAGTCCATTCTCTGGATGCTAGAGTATTAGACTTGAAGGAGCTAAGGAAGACAGGGAGGCACATAGATGAAATCTACAGGGGCATAGTACTGAAGTTCCACCTCCAGACCGGCAGCCTCTCTGTTGCCATGGAGGAGAGAGGTCACATGAAAAGAGAACACCACCCTAGTATGGCAGAAAGTGATTCTGTAGCTAGGACATGTCCTCCAGATGATGTAAAACCCTCTCACACCGAAGGAAGGGTTAGGATGGCTGTTATAGTTTGTGATTCAATCATTAGGGATGTAGATAGCTGGGTGGCTATTGGAAGTGAGGATCACCTGATACCATACCTGCCTAGTGCAAAGGTAATTGACCTCACTAGGTAGTGCTAGGAAGGAACCTGCTATTTTGATATATGTTGGTATCAATGAAATAGGAAAGTGTGGGGAAGGAGATTCTGGAAGCCAAATTTAGGCTTTTATGTAGGAAGTCGAAATCCAGAACTTCCAGGGTAGCATTCTCAGAAATGCTTCCCGTTCAACACGCAGAACTCAAAAGGCAGGCAGAGCTCCAGAGTCTCATTGCAGATGATGGTGCAAGGAAGAGGGTTTTGGATTTGTTAGGAATTGGGGGAAAGAAGGGCTTTTCCAAAAGGATGGGCTCCACCTTAACTGGGATGGAACCAGACTGCTGGCATTAACCTTTAAAAAGGAGATAGAGCAGCTTTTAAACTAGATAATAGGGAAAACTTGACAGTTGGTTTGGAAGAATGTATTCTTGAAGGATACTAGTAAAAGAGGGAAGATAGGACATCCCAACAGAGAGATTCCAATAAAGGTAAAAGCAATCCAAATGCCTTTAAGTACAGAGCAGACAGAGCTGAAAGATTAAAAATTATCCCTGTCAGCTGAAACCAGATTGTTAATATGAATAAAATACAACCTCTAAAATGCCTGTATGCAAATCCTAGAAGTCTAAAAAATAAGATGGGAGAGCTAGACTATGTAGCACTAAATGAAAGGTTAGATATAATTGGCATGTCAGAGAGGGCATCGAGTCACACAGGATAAACGTTTTGCTGGAAATAAAATACACTATAGAATCTCTATGGAAAGAAATTCCATGTAAAAAGGGGAAGGCATTGACAGTGGGGGTATACTACCATCTGCCTGGCCAGAATGAATAGATGGATGATGAAATGCTAAAAGCAATCAGGGAGGCTAACAAAAGATACAGCACTATAATGGGTGATTTCAATTTCCCCGGTATCAACTGGATCAATGTTACAGCAGGACATGCTAGCGAGATAAAGTTTCTAGATGACATAAATGACTGCTTCTTGGAGCAGCTGATTCATGAATCAAAAAGAGGGAAATTTATTTTAGACCTAGTCCTTAGTGCAGCACAGGATCTGTTACAAGAGATAATAGTGTTGGGGCCACTTGGCAATAGTGATCATAACATTATATCACATTTGATTTAATAAATGGAGAGAGGACAGCAAGGAAATCCACAGTACTAGTTTTTAACTTTCAAAAGGGAGACTATGAAGAAAATATTTAAGAAAATACTGAAAGGAACAGCTACAAAGGTTAAAGGTTTGCATCAAGCATGGGCATTGTTTAAAAATACTATCTTGGAATCCCAGACCAAATGTATACCATGCATTAAGAAAGGTGGAAAGAAGGCCAAAAAACTACCAGCATAATTTAAAGATGAGGTCCGAGAGGCTGTTGTAGCCATAAAAGCATTTTTCAGGACAAGGAAAAAGGAGCCAAATGATGAAAATGGGAAACAATATAAACAATGGCAAGTTAGATGCAAAGCATTGAAAAGGCAGGCAAAGAGAGAATTTGAAAAAAAGCTTGACATGAAAGCAAGAACACATAATAAAATCTTTTTCAAGAACATTTGTAGCAAAAAACCTGTGAGAGACTCAGTTGGACCATTATTTATTTATTTATTTAACAGTATTTTTTATACCGCTTTATCATTTCAGTCAAAGCAGTTTACATTGTAACTTACACTTGATAAACGTACATTAAACAGGGACAGTGATAACTTGGATTTTTCTGAGCAATGGAGGGTTAAGTTACTTGTCCAAGGCCACAAGGAGTGCTAGTGGGAATCGAACCCTGGTCTCTTGGTTCCCAAGCCAGTGCTCTAACCACATTAGATGATAGAAGGGTAAAAGGGGTGCTAAAGGAGGACAAGGCCATAGCGGAGAGACTGAATGCTTTGCTTCAGTCTTTACTGAAGAAGATGTAGGGACGTTACCCATGCCTGAAATTATATTTAAAGGTGATATATCAGAAGAATTGAAAGAAATCTCCATAAACCAAGAAGCTGTATTACAACTATTTGATAAACTAAAGAGTAATCTCCTGGACCAGATGGTATACATGTTCCCTGTAAAATAGTTATCTCCAAGTTATAATGCCCTGTTCAATGTAATTTCAATTTGTTCAATGTAAACCGCACTGATGCAGAATAGCGCGGTATACAAGAGAATGTAAATAAAATAAATAAATAAATATATGTCCTAGGATGCTGAAAGAACTGAAATATGAGATTGAAGACATACTATTAGTAATCTGTGAACTATCATTAAAATCAGCTGTAGTACCTGAAGGTTGGAGAATGGTCAATGTAACGCCAATTTTATAAAGGATTCCAGAGGTGATCTGAGAAACTACAGACCTGTGAGCCTGACATCAGTACCGGCAAAATGGTAGAAATCATTATTATAAAGAAAATTACTTTACATGTAGACAGACATAGTTTAATGGGAGGAAGCCAACATGGATTTAGCCAAGGAACGTCTTGTCGTACTAATCTGTTATATTTTCTGAAAGTGTGAATAAATAGGTAAATAAAGGTGAGCCAGTTGATATAGTGCAGCGATGGCGAACCTATGGCACGCGTGCCAGCTGTGGCACGCGAAGGCCTTGCAGCTGGCACACGGGAAGGTCCGCAAAAAAAGAAAAAGCAGGCTCTGACTGCTGCCGCGGACGCGGCAAGGGCAGAATGCAGCGTCCCGCGGGGCCCCCTCCGACCGCTAAGCCCCTCTGCAAGAGCTTTCAGATTCGCGAGGGAGAGCGTCTCCCTCGCGTCTCTGTTAAGCCCGCAGGGGCTAATGGGAAATTTCCCATCAGCCCCTTTAGACGCGAGGGACTGATGGGAAATTTCCCATTAGCCCCTGCGGGCTTAACAGAGACGCGAGGGAGATGCTCTCCCTCGCGAATCTGAAAGCCCTTGCAGAGGGGCTTAACGGGCGGAGGGGGCCCCGCGGGACATTGCAATCTGCCGCGGCAGCAGCCAGAGCCTGCTTTTTTTTAAAAAAATTTGCCAGAGGGGGGGGGGTTAGGACGTCTAATGGGCTAGGGGGGGGGGTTAGGACTGCTAATGGGCAAGGGGGGGGTTAGTACTTCTAATGGGCTGGGGGGGGTTAAGGACTTCTAATGGGCGAGGGGGGGTTAGGACTGCTAATGGGCGTGGGGGGGGTAGGACTGCTATTGGGCATGGGGGGTGTTAGGACTGCTAATGGGCGGGCGGGCGGGGGGGTAGGACTGCTAATGGGCTGGGGGGGTAGGACTTCGAAAGGGCGGGGGGGGTTAGGACTGCTAATGGGTGGGCGGGCGGGCGGGCGGGGGGGTAGGACTGCTAATGGGCTGGGGGGGGTTAGGACTGCTAATGGGTGGGCGGGCGGGGGGGGGTAGGACTGCTAATGGGCTGGGGGGGTTAGGACTGCTAATGGGCGGGCGGGCGGGCAGGCGGGGGGGGTTAGGACTAATGGGCTAATGGGGCGGGCGGGCGGGGGGGCGGTAGGACTGCTAATGGGCTGTGGGCTGATGGGGGCTGTCTGGAAATGGGGTGATGGGGGTTAGGACTGGTAATGGGTTATAGGGGGGGCTTAAACTGAAAATGGGGTGATGGGGGTTTAGGACTGGAAGTGGGTTGATGGGGGGGCTAGGACTGGTATTGGGTTGGGGGGTTGCTAGGACTGGAAATGGGCTGATGGGGGGCTAGGACTGGAAATGGGCTGATGCAGGGACTAGAAGGGAATGGATGCTGGGTGAGGCTGGAACTAGAAGGGAGCTGATGTTGGGGGCGGATTAGAATGGGATGGGGCTGGGAGAGTAAAATGGAGAGGGGAAAATATTTTGTGTGGGAGGGATAAAAAATCTACAATTGGCCGGGTATTGGGAGAGTAAGTGGGGATTGAGGATGGAGGGGTAAAATTTGAGTGGATGAAATAGGAATGAGGAAAGAGCAAAAGGAGAAAGATTAGTATGTTAAAGCGGATGTAGAGAGAGAGAATGGAAAAAAAAAACTAGAAGAGAGAAGAAAGGACAAATGGACAGCAGATGATGGAGAGTTAGCAGAAAACATGAAGAAACCAGAAGAAAGTGACTGGAGCAATTGCAACTGTGTAACTGAGCTGAGGTATTCTGTTTATGTAATTCCTTTTTGACATTGCCACTTGTTCTCTTTCCCCAGTAGGTCATGTATTGTTATTGTCTGAAATGTATTGGTTTAATATTTGCAGTGTTGCCTTTTGATAGGTATGGTGTGGTGCTTTGTGAGTCCTGGTAGTGCTGTTAGGATACGACGGGTTTGCTATTGGTTCTAAATGGGCAGTGTTTGTAGTAGTTCCTAATGTGCCTGGCGGTTGGCACTGGATTATAGTAATGTAGAAATCTTTTAGTCTGTCTTTATCCATACACTCATTAAGAGACATGTTTACTAAAAGTTAGTGTATGTTAGCATTATGCAAATATTTATGCAAATTGACGTGCTGGCACTTTGAGGAAATTCTTTGGTTTTGTGCGGCAGTTTGGGCACTCAGGCTCAAAAAGGTTAGCCATCACTGATATAGTGTATTTGGATTTTCAGAAAGTCTTTGACAAGGTCCCTCATGAGAGACTCTTGGAGAAATTAAAAAGTCATAAGATAGGAGGCATGTACTATTGTGGATCAGGAACTGTTTAAAAGACTGAAAGCACAGAGTAGGGCTGAATGGCCAATTTTCTCAATGGAGAAAGGTGAATAGTGGAGTACCCAAGGAATCTGTGCTGGTCCCACTGCTTTTTAACATATTCATAAATGACCTGGAAATGGGAATAATGAGTGAGGCAATGAAATTTTCAGATGACACAAAATTATTTGAAGTTGTTAAACACAAGAGGAATGTGAAAAATTGCAAGAGGTCCTTGCTAAATTGGAAGACTGGGCAACCAAATGGCAGATGAAATTTAATGTGGACAAGTGCTAAGTTATGCACTTAGGGAAGAACAACCCAAACTACAGTTACACAATGCAAGGTTCCACACTAAAAAAAAACACCATCCAGGAAAAGGATTTAGGCATCATCATGGATAATGCATTGAAACCCTCTGCCCAGTGTGCAGTGGCAGCCAAGAAAGCAAATAGAAGGCTAAGAATCATAAGGAAAGGAATGGAGACTGAAACCAAGGATATTATAATGTATCATTCCATTTTATGACTGCAGTTTGAATATTGTCTGCAATTCTGTTTGCCATATCTTAAAAAGGATATAGCAGAATTTGAAAAGATACAGAGAAGAGCCACCAAAATGTAAAGGGGATGGAAGGATACCCCTATGAGGAAAGGCTTAAAAGGTTAGGGCTCTTCAACTTGAAAAAAAGACAGCTGAGGTGAGATATGATAGAGGCCTATAAAATATGAATGGCATGGGACAGGTAAACGTAGATCAGTTGTTTACTCCTTCAGAAAGTTGAAAGACTAGGGCACACGCAATGAAGCTCCAATGTAGTCCATTTAAGAATAATAGCAGAAAATATTTTTTCACTCAATGTGTAATCAAACTCTGGAATTTGTTACTGGAGGATGTAGTAAAGGCTGTTAATGTAGGTAGGTTTAAAAAAGGTTGGACAAGTTCCTGGAAGAAAAGTCCATAAACCATTTTTAAACAGGACCAGGGAAATCCAATGCTTACCCTGGGATAAGCATTGTGGAACCTGTGTGCCTCTTTGGGAACCTGCCAGGTATGTGTGGCCTGGATTGACCACTGTTGGAAACAGGATACTGGGCTTGATGGACCTTGGTCTGACCCAGTAAGGCATCTCTTATGTTCTTATCTTCATATAGTGCCAAGTAGGTCATGGTGATTCTCAGCATAATAAACCTAATAGCCAGCCAATCTGGAATCATAAGAAAAAAGACTAACCCATATCAGGTCTACACAAATTTCTCTTTTAAAATCATAAACCTCTCTTAGATCTAATAACACACCTAGGCATCCCAGCTGGAAACCTTAGCCAACACATCACATGATAAATGGAATTACCAAAAATGGGCGAGCTAAACCAGCCCATTGTTGTGATAGCCCTACCACTGTTATTCATATCCTCCACTATTCATCCATAGTCTGGAAATAAGAAAGATTTAAATTTCATTCTAAACAATAATAGTCAAGTTTCTTGCCTAAATTCCAATGGTAAGTCATTCCAAATTTGTGGAACCACAACTAAAAATGCTCTTACCCTTAACTTTGATTTTTGTAAGCATACTTAATGTAGGTACATCTAACAATAAAGCTCGCATAGACCTTAGATCTATCCTGGGTTGGTAGCACCTCAACTTACCCAACAAGAACATTATAATGCCTCTGAATCGTTCTATGGTGCAAACGCACCTTGAATATTGTATGCAATTCTGGTCGCTGTATCTTAAAAAGGATATAGTGTTATTAGAAAAGGTTCAGAGAAGAGCCACCAAAATGGTAAAGGGGATGGAAGGATACCCCTATGAAGAAAGGCTAAAAAGGTTAGGGCTCTTTAACCTGGAAAAGAGACAGAGAGATATGATAGAAGTCTATAAATTAATGAACGGAGTGGAACGGGTAAACGTAGATCGATTGTTTACGTTATCAGAATATAGAAAGACTAGGGGACATGCAGTGAAGCTAAAGGGTAAACTATTCAAGACAAATAAGAGAAAATACTTTTCACTCAACGTGTAATCAAACTCTGGAATTTGTTACCAGAAGATGTAGTAAAAGCTGTTAGTGTAGCTGGGTTTAAAAAAGTTTGGACAAGTTCCTGAGCAGCCTGAGCGGTATATCAAATGTATGAATAAATGAATAAAAGGTCCATAAACCATTATTAAAAAGGGACCCAGGATATCACTGCTTGACCCAATACAAGCATTGAGGAACCTGTGTCTTTTGGGGAAACTGCAAGGTACGTATGCCCTAGATTGGCCACTGTTGGAAACAGGATACTGGGCTTGATGGACCTTGGTCTGACCCAGTATGGCATATCTTATGTTCTTATGTAAGAAGGAAGGGTGTTTCAATTGTAACACTTGAAAGTGCAAAAATAACATTTAAGTTGTATATGCTCCTGCACTGGGAGCCAGGGAAGCCTAGCTAGCAATGGACTAGCACGTCTCCAGTGGGTAGTACCCATAACCCCCTATGCTGCCCCATCTTGAAGGATATGTGGCTTTTTCACAAGTTTTCCCGGTAAACCAACATCTATCTTATTAGAGAAACAACTGAGCTCACTACATATCCATGCAGCACTCTCTTTATTGCAAACATTTCCAGGAAGGGGGCTAATTATTATTGCTTTAATGCTACACACCATATATTTAAATCAAGCAGATTCATCAAGAGCATGCTAAAAGGAAAAGTTACAAAAAGCAACTGATGCCAATTTAAGAATCTTAGAGGAGAGGAGGGATAGGGGGAGATATGATACAGATGTTTAAATACTTAAAGGATATGCATGAACAAACAAAACTTTTTCAAAGGGGAAGCTGTAAAACTAGAGGGCATAAAATGAAGCTGCAAGGGGGTAAACCTAAGAGCAACATCAGGAAATACTTCTTCACTGAAAGGGTGGTGGATGCTTGGAATGCCCTCCCAATGGAAGTAGTTGGGGCAAATACAGTGATGAAATTCAAAATGGCATGGGACAGACACAGTGGATCCCTTTATGGCAAGAGGATGAAATCAAAGCAAACAAATATCTTTTTATACTTCAACAAATAGAGGGGGGCTGACCTGGAGTGGCAGGTACAACCCTAAACAAAGGCATAGAGGGGGTGACTTGCACGGAGCGGCGGGTACAGCTACTCTAGTCACCTTACTGGGCAGACTTAATGGACCATACTGGTCTTTATCTGCCATCATATACTATGTTAGGATGTTAGATACAGGAATTGTGACATTTGTATTGGTTGCTATTGGCTTGATTTAAAAAAAACTTCCAAGTTCAGCTAGATATGTTGCCTGTATATGTTATACCCTATCAATTCCAGAAGGAAGCTCTCTTTGATACAATGCAAGTATTAAGGTGAGCACTATTATTTAATTGTTTGTTTGTTTTGGATTTTTTTTATCACTTTATCTGTAAATCAAAGCAGTTTACATACAACAATATTAACATACTTTGTTAGACGGAACTTTGAACTAGAAGACTATAACGATTAATCATATGTACAGGTCTATAAATAGGTCTACAAAGAACATGTTAACTAGCCGTAGATTTTAGAGAACAGCTTATGAGGGAGGTTCATTTCTGTCAAGGTCTGCAAGAAACAAACCCATTTGGAGACACTGCCCTAAGGTCAAATGCTCTCTTGCACTGTGCCGCTGTCTTTTGCATTGTCTACGTGTATAATAGCAGCAAAAAAACAGCTGATGTCTTATTACTGAGCTAATTTCAAATGTTCTAGTAGTCAAGAGTTCAAATTCCAACTATGAAATCTGTCCAAACAAGCAAGCTACAGAAATATCCAGCCTGCCCAGGCATTGCTGCTCTGATTCTTTTCAGTCAAATATCTGGGGGAAGATAAAAACTAAGCAGCATGTTTACTAAAGGTTAATGCATGCTAATGAATGTTAAGGTGTGTTTAATGCCGCTGTCGACCATTTATTTCTATGGATGCAATGGCACATAACATATATTAACATGTACATCTTAATATGTACACCTTAGAGGAAAGGCGGGATAGAGGTGATATGATTGAGACATTTAAATAACTCCGTGGCATAAATGCACAAGGGGAAGAGCCTCTTTCGATTGAAAGCAAGTTCTGCTACGAGGGGACATGGGATGAGGGTGAAGGGGGATAGATTCAGGAGTGATATGCGGAAATATTTCTTTACGGAAAGAGTGGTGGATCCGTGGAATAGTCTCCCAGTGGAGGTGGTAGAGATGAGGACATTATCCGAATTCAAAAAAGCATGGGACCAACACAGAGGATCTCTAAAGGAAAAAAGGGGACTGTTGTAGTGGGTGATATGGAAGGACAGACTAGATAGGCCATGTGGTCTTTTTCTGTCATCATATTTCTATGTTTCTATGTGTTAACCTTTAGTAAACATGTCCCTGAATATGACTAAAAGTATACTGTATGTGGTCAATACGTTTTTTAAATGAAAGGCATTCACAGGGGTATGTTTAAGTCGATGGAGGAAACCAATGTGTGCATGCTGCATTTTCAAATATATGGAATTGATTTTAGAAGGATTAGGTGCCATTTACGTGTGTAGGAGAGCCAGAACTTACTTGTGCATTCTAGTAACATGCACAGATTCACAGGAAGTGGTTCTGGACATGGATTTGGCAGACTGTAAAGATACAGCTGCATTCTAAACTTTAGTGCAGCAATTGCATGTATAAGCTGGAAAATTTCTCTAGAGGCTTTTACATCTGCTGCAAGTCACGTGTAATTGTGAGCTAACGTCTTTGGGCCTGGACTTGGGAGGAATCGGTATGAATGGGCAAACTGGATACACCCTATGATCTTTGTGTGATGTCATTTTCTGTGTTTCATGATTTTTTTCTGGCATTGAGAACTACTATGAATTTGCCAAAATTGAGTTAAATGGCTCAGCTTGGAAATGCAGTTTTCCAAAAAGAAGGCTATTTACTGCACATAATAACATAGTATATGACAGCAGATAAAGACCAGTATGGTCCACCTAGTCTGCCCAGTAAGTTGGTTAGAGTGGTTGTAACTGCAGCTCACCCCCCTCTATGCCTGTGTTTAGAGTTGTACCTGCTGCTATGTCCAAGTCAGCCCACTCTATTGATTAAGTATAAGAGATATTTAAGTTTGCTTTGATTTCATCCTCTTGCTATAAAGAGATCCACGGTGTCTATTCCATGCCATTTTGAATTCCATCGTGTATTTGCCCCCCACTATCTCAATCAGGAGGGCATTCCAAGCATCCACCATCCTTTCAGTGAAAAAGTATTTCCTGATGTTGCTTTTAAGTTTACTACCTTGCGGCTTCATCGTATGCCATCCAGTTTTACAGCTTCCCCTTCTTTGAAAAAGGGTAGTTTGTTCATTTATACCCTTAGAAGTATTCAAAAGTCTGTATTATATCTCCCCTGTCCCTCCTCGCCTCTAGGGCATACATATTTAGGTCTTCAAGTCTCTTCTCATATGTTTTCTGCCACAGGGTCCAAATCATTTTGGTTACCTTCCTCTTATCATTTTCAAGTCTTTTTATATGCTTTGTAAGATATGGTCTCCAAAACTGAACACAATACTCCAAGTGAGGCCTCACCAATGATTTATATAGGAGCATTAATACTGCCTCCTTTCTGCTGATTATCCCTCTCTGTATGCACCCAGCATCCTTCTGGCTTTGGCTACTGCCTTGTCCCCTCCACACACCTCCACACGCTACTTCAAACAACTCAGATCTAGACAGACCTCCACGATGAATACCCTTATCATCCCTCACCTCAGAACCAAATTCATCCAGCAAGCATGTAAACGAGCCTTCCAACTATACGCACCCTCTATATGAAACACTCTCCCAGATCAGCTCGGGAACATCACAAACCTCAAAACCTTCAGAAAACATCTGAAGATACATCTATTCATGGAGCATTTCACACCCATCACATAAACCAGAAAGAACATCGCCAGTTGACTACAGCTGTACATAGTTAAAGTCTGTATACTGTGCATAGCTTAATCCTGAGTTATCGATTCCAAGATGTACATAGTTGAAGAGGTGTTATAATGCATTTTCTCTCTTGTTCTATGTAAACCGCCTTGACCCAGTGAAAGGTGGTGTATAAATACAACTAAATAAATTTATTAATTGTTTCGCTGCCTTGAGATCCTCAAACACTAGCACTCCGACTTCCCTTTCCAGTTTGTGCATATCAACCTTTCTCTCCCCCTATTGCATACAATTCATTTGGATTTCTGCATCTCAAATGCACGACTCTGCACTTCTTCACATTAAATCTTAACTGTCAAGCATTAGACCATTCTTCTAGTGTTTTTAGATCTTTCCTCGTGTTGTCCGCTCCCTCAGAAGTGTCCTCTCTGTTGCAAATGTTTGCATCTTCTGTAAAAAGGCAGATTTTTCCATTCAGTCCTTCTGCAATAGCTCTCACAAATACATTGAACAGTATTGGTCTCAGGACCGATCCCTGAGGCATGCCACTACGCACGTTCCTTTGCTCTGAATGAGTTCCACTTACCACCACCTTCTATTGGCTGTCAGTCAACCAATTTCTGATCCATTCACCATCTTGGGACTTAACCCCAGGTTTCTCAGTTTATTGATAAGCCTACACCTATAAATAGAATCACTTATATATGTAAGTAGCAAAATCACCACTTATATGTTTAAGCAGTGCCTACAATTACAAAGCCCCAAGTGATATCTCTCTTTTTTTGTATATTCTGTTTTGAAAAATATTTTCTTCTGATATGTATCACACCAAATACACATATTTTTCCTGTGCTACTACAAGCAGCTAGCTTGAAAACCGCACCCTACATATTTTATTATATTTATTTATTTATTTATATACTGCCTTATCTTGTAATCAAAGCGGTTTAACATACAACAACCATTTTACATTAAACATGCTTCATTTAACAGGAAGAAGGTATTGGGACCATTAAGGAATAACAATAAAATTAACAACTAACAATAACATTTCAAATTTGTATTTTCCTACTAGTACCAAAGGAAAGGTTAGTGTGTTATTGGTTGGGTATTTAAAGTAGTATCTACAGTAAGTGGTATTGTTGGTGAACTGTAGGGAATTGGGGTTGTGTCCTATGTAGGGTCTGGATTTGTGGTAGGTGTATTGCTTCCAAAGTGTTGTGCAATGAGATATGTCTTCAGTTGTTTCCTGAAGGTCAAGAGATCGGTTATACAGTAATTCTCATGGTGCTTGGCAATGAGTTCCATAGTACAGATGCATAGAATGAGAACACTTTGTCACTTGCAGTTCTATTTGTCTTCTCGAATTCTGTGGAAATTACCAGAGTATTTTGAGAGCAGGTTCTTCATTGTCTACTGTTAAGGGTAGTGTTTATTAGAGAGCTAGGTATGGTGATGAGAGGTTCTTTAGTACTTTAAAGATAGTCATTATTGATTTGTATTTGATACGATTCAATTGGCAAACAATGTAGCTGCTGTAGTATTGGGGTAACGTGAAAAGATCTTGGAGTTTTCAGCAGAATCCATGCTGCAGTATGCTGTGTCATCTGAAGTTGATGAAATATGAGTTAGGTAGACCTTGGAGGAGGCCATTACAAAAGTCCAAGTGAGGGCAGATCATTGCCTGGAGGACTGTATGGAATTCCTTATGTTCCAAAGGGGTCTCAGAGGTTGTATTGTCTTCAGCTTGTGGTATATCAATCTTGTTTTATTTATGTGAGATGCAAAATTTAGGGGTATGTTTACTAAACTGTGGTAATGTTACAGACTATGCGTTATGTAACGTTAGCGCTCGTTAGATAACGTTAACATGTGGTATGTAATGTTAACGTGCATTAACATTACTTAACAAGCGTTAACAGCCCCGGCCGCGGTAAACACCGCAGAGGGTGGAGAGAGGGCGGGGGAAGGGGTCAATGGGTGGGGAGTGGGCAGGGAGAGGCTCCCTGCACACTAACGCGCTGAATTGAAGGGCTGAATCCTACCGCAAATGAAAACCTGCAGTTAGATGCACATTTGCAGGAGAGAGAAACCATTTCAGCGTCAGCAATGTACAGCATAGACAGGGAGCCCAAGAAACGTGGTAGTAGTGCTCCATTTCCAGCACCAGCATAGTGCCCAAGTATGAAAGGCCACTATGGCGATGGTGCAAGTGGGGCATAGGGGGCTGCAGGCGGGACATGTAGCGGGGGCAGCAGGGGCACAGGGTGGACTAGGCAGGCGCCTAGGTGGCACATAGGAACACAGAAACTGGAAATCAGCATGACACAGCAGACAAAGGCCAAACACAATCCACCTACATCTACCTGGTCCACCCGAGCTAACAGTTGCCAGGGCACTGACCTGACATCCCCCCAGCCAACCCTCCCCCAAGCAGAAGGTACAAACTATTGGTAGGTGGTAATGGGGGGGGGATGTGAGGATGCTCATGTATGCCCCATGCCCCAGACCCCGCTCCCTAGGCGACCACCTACCCACACAGTGGATGGCTTGGGACTGAGCACTACCAGCACCGACAGCATATGGTCATGTCAGTATGGCAGGGGGGGTGTGCCTGTGCTGGAGGGGGCAGTGGCACCTGCCTGCAGTGGACCTAGGCCATGCCCTGTACCAGTACGTGGTGTGCAGTGCAACATAAAAGGTCTGGCTGAGGAAAAGTACAGGTAGCCCCAGGGACCACCATGCATCTGTGGCAACAGTGTGGTGCAGTACACCCAGCCAGTGTGTCCAGAAGCAGAGGGTCATAGGTTCAAGCCCCAACTGTGGTTCCTGCAGAGCATATCCCTATGTTTTACCCTACAATGCAGATACAACAGCAACATGTGCAAAGCCCAAAGCAGCAGCGAACAGGGGTACAAACACCCACTCACACAGGCTCCACAATCCAAAGATGCATGAAGAGTCAGGCTGTTGGCCCCAGCATTGAGCTGCAGTTATCACCAGGGCACTACTACTACCTCCTGCACAGTTTAGCAATGTCGGCACTGTGATTAGGACCAGTGTGGCGGGCAGGGTTGCCAACCACCCCTATCTTTGCACAATGCTGCAATAAGAGTGTGTGTGTGTATATCTATCCATTGTTTCGTGGCTGCCCACACCTCACCGGGCCCACAATGTCCCACTTTTACCAGCGTTAGCCTGAATATGTGCATAATGAGGAGCAAGGTGTTGTGGGTATGGCCCAGTCAGGGCGGATTGGCCAGGATGCATCTTCACAGGGTGTGGGGCAATGGCTGGGACACTGTAGTACCTGACCACCACCTGCAGGGACAGGGTGGCCACAGCATGGCATGCTGGGAGGGCACTCACTCTGACCAAGCAGTGACCATGGTATGTCTAGGTTCCCACATCGCGCTCTATATTACTTATCTCCAGTGATCCTGGTGTGTTCCCACTGTTGGGGCCCCAATCACTGAGATGCTTGCTTGGTGCATATAGTTCCTCTGTGAGTATGCACTATGGACTGTTTGCAGTTACACTGTGCATGGTCAGAAAACCTATACAGTGCAGTCTGACTGTGCTGGTGACTGGCAGACAGTGGTGTGAGGCAGTTGGGGTTTTCCAGAACTAACCCCATCATTGCTGCTGGTCTGCCACTGCCCCAGCCACAGGTATGGCTCTGGACCACCAACCCTGGAGGGCTGTCTTATACCAGCAAGATGGAGGTTGCTTCACAGGGGCTGGGACACCTTTCCCTTACCTACAAAAAGGATGATGTGAGCCCTTTGGGGTATGTAGTGTATACCACTTTGACCTATAAAGGCACTGCTACACAAACCTCATGCAAGTCTGGAAACCCCTCTGCCCTGATAACAGGTGCCCATGTCAGCCAGACCCTAACACAGGATACACACTAATCTGGGTGGTGTCTGGTCCCAGAGGACCACATGTGACTGCAGAATAAAGATGGACACTGAATTACCTTCAGCTGCACTGCAAGGAACACCTGTCACACACTGGTAGTGATGGGGATGTACAGCAGAGCCTATCTCTAGCACCACTTGTACTGCGGACCTAGTGCTGGGCACCCATCCTATCCCTCAGGGAGAACACAGAACCTGCACAATGGCATGGTCTGTAGCTACTCTGTGCCAGTATCACGCACTGTCAGTTCATCTTTCCAAGCTGAGGTACCGGAGAGGTGCAGACCCCATTTGGTGATCAGCTATAGACAGCTATTCAGCATGTGCATTGAGTCATGGGTACTGGTGGGGTTACCCTATCTTGGCACTCAGAGCAGACAGTTTGTGCTGTGACCTGCAGTCCTTCTGTACCCAGCCATTGCTGTGACATACACCATGGAGGTATAGCCTACTGCTTAATACCATGCCATTCTTGGCAGTGTTCATGGGTTCAATTCCTTATTGTTCCCTCCTCTCATGCCTGTCCTACTCAAATAGTGTGCATGCCTGTAACAGTCATATTTTTGCAGATTTGTGCTGCCAGCCCATAATACCCTTGCCACAATTGCCAACATTCCCTTGGTCCGTCTATCTACATCTGTCAGCTGTGTAGCGACCTGTCTGCCTGTGCGGGCTGTCACCCCATGTCCTGCACTGCTACCCTTTCCTGAATTGCGCCTCTTCATGCTTGCCTCGCCTGTGTCTGATCTGTATGGCACCACCACTCCTCTGTCCACCCATCATTGTAACTATCCTGCCACCTCCGCCTCCACTGGGGGACATGTATTCCCATCGTCTGCCACCAACTGTCTTTCCAGTTCTTTACATTGCCAACACCCTGTGCTGTGGTATAGTTGCCCCCACCATGTTTGTCATCAGTACTGGCAGCCACATGGGATGCCCAGAGATATGGCAGGTCCAGCGGCTCCCAGTTCATTGCTTTTCCTGAGTGCTCTATCTAGTGTTAGGGCTACATCTGTCTCTATTCCTCACAGGTCATGCATGTCATCCTGCAGCACCTTGCAGCCCTTAGGCCACACTAACCTAGGGCACCATAACCTTGTTAGGCCACCGTAACCTATGGTTCCGTAACCCAGGGTGCCCTCTAAGGTGCCCTGTCCAGGGGTGCCTAATACGGTGCTTAGCCTAAGGAGACCTACTGTATAGGGCACCTTACAAAGCGCCTTATGAGGCACCTTACAAGGCACCTTATAGGGCACCTTACTTATAAGGCACCTTACTTCTATGGCACCTTACAAGGTGCCCTACAAGGCGCCTTGTAATGTGCCTTGTATGGTGCCTTGTAAGGTGCCTTATGAGGCGCCTTGTAGTGCGCATTAGTTTGTAACATGCATTAACTGAATCGGCTTGCTGTAACGATGCACCGCCCATGCCTTTATATGGGCATCTGTACCTTTACTGCGGAACCTAACGCAAATGACATTACCGCAGTTTAGTAAACATACCCCTTAGTGTTTGGTCAAGAGTGATAGGTAGGTATCTTACTTCTTTTTTGACCTCCAGTGATGCTTCCTTGACTTTTATTTCATTTGGAGGAGTAAAATCTTTATCCTTGGAGATGAACATGACTTCTGTTTTTTTGAAGTTTGTCTTTAGGTTTTGAGAGGCAAGCTATTGTGAGGTTTCATCGAAGCAGGTTATAATGTGTTGAAGGTTAAAGTTTGATATGTTGTAGGGGTAATATAACATAATGTCATCTGCATAGATGTGGCAGTTCACATTATGCTTCTGGAATATGTCACAGATGGGTTGTAGATATGTGGAGACACATTCCATATTGTACGTCTCCGGGCCATCCAGATGTACCGACATCCGGACGGCCGGAAGACGCAGCCGATTCTGCTCCTGTGGAGGTTAGACATCCCGCGGGAGCAGAATCACAGCACAGTGGCTGGACATCTGGAACGTGCCCCTATTCAGTCACCCCAGATGTCCAACCACTTACCCGGCTAATGCAGTCAGGCTCCTTAATGGAGCCGCGGTGTCATGGCGTCATGTTGCCATGGCACCACGGCTCTATTAAGGAGCCATGATCCCCAGCTGCCGCCAAAAAGATTCTTTCCCCACAGCCAGACCCCCAATCTGGCCTCCAATGGCCAGGGTCCAGCTGTGGGGAACTTCCTGCGCCCCTACCTTTCTTTTTTCCCACTGGCCGCCACCAAAATGCTGCATCCAGGGGGCTTATTCAACCTCTGAGGTGGAATAAGTCCCTTGTCTATCCGGCCAACCTCAGAATAGGCCCTTTACATCCAGGGAGATGACCCGCCCTCGTTCCACCTTCATTCAGCCCTCCCCCCACCCCTATCTAAGGCTCCCCATATAACTCAGATGTTTGTACAGGGAGCCTTTTGCTGGCAGCCACATCTGGATGAATAATGGGGACATAAATTCAGGCTGGACATAATCCCCATTATTTGTGGTTGTGAATGACCGCCATATTGAATAATAGAGCTGACAGTGCTGACCCTTGTGGGACACCTTGATGTTGATCATATGGATTTGATGTTTTTTGTCCTAATTTTACTTTCTGTGTTTGGTCAAAAAGGTATGATGTAATCATCTCAGTGCTGTATCTTGAATTCCTAGCTCTTGTGGAAGGGTTATTAGTATATTACGATTTATGGAGTCAAATGCTGATGCTATGTCTAGGAATATGAGGATGTAAGCTTGTCTTCGTTTTTCCATCCCCTTTATTAGTCTGTCAACGAGAGACAGCAGTAGTGTTTCCATTCCATGTAAGGATTATAATCCATGCCGATGTTGATCAAGGGGTGTGTGCATGCTATTTGTTCTTGAAGTTGACACTTGTGATATATGCATATGCTACTTGAAATAGAAGTACTTAGATTTGCAGGGATCTGGTCTTTTACCTAAGTCTCCCACTTACTTTTGTAGCAAAGGTATAATTTTAAAGTTACAGGGACCTTTGTACAGTAGGCAGTTACATAGAAATAAAAGTTCAGTTTGAATATTTCTGTTTCCATTGTTTGAATTGTCTTTTACAAGCCTGCTCACAGTGTGGAGCTAATTGAATTACCTTACAGCCTGTCCACAAGTACCTGATCAACTCTAGTCTTCACAGCTTCCAGAGACTCCACACAGCTAAGCTTTCAGCCTTTACTATTGCCTGGTTTTTTCCTAATATAGGTTTTAACTATTGGATATACGTTCATTTTTAGGAATATTCTGACTGTCTACATTCCTTGCATAGTCTTTAAATCAGATATCTGAGTGTGCCCTCAGTTCATGTAAGACCTACTGGCCAGGGACACTTAGGTTCCCGCCCACCCTACCACTCACCCCATTCACCCCAGGGCTGCATTGCCTATATTGTCATCATATACGTTGACATCTGTCCTTTTAATTAGGTGTTATACCCACCCTTTCTCCTTCTCCTTCTCCTAGGACCGCTTAATCAGCATTTCATGTATTCAATGCAATAAATATGGTACTTTCATTCTGAGAAGAATCATTTGGAACCTAAGAGCTTGCCCTATATGCCTCAACGTAGCTGCTATGCATAAAGAATTGACTCTGCTAAGGGAAGAACTAACTGCAATTAAACACATCTCTTCTAGGGTACAAACAGAACTAAATCCAGCACCGCTCCCAGAAAAAATCAAACATCCCAGGAACAAATGGATCACAGTGGGCTCTGGTAGGTTGCGACCTGTAACACAGAGACACCCTATACATCAAGAGATATCCCTGCATAATGCCTTCTCTGCCTTGGATAATGAGGATGCCCAAACTGTGGAAACTGAAGGGCCCTTAAATGAGAGAGTCAATGCCCAAACTACTGATAATGCACCAAATATGAAGAAAACAAAATCACAAAACAGAAAACTACTACTACTTGGAGATTCCATCATCAGAGGCACCAACTTGGGAACACAGTTCAAAGGAGAGAAGATGGTCAAATGCCTCCCAGGCTCTTCAGCCAGCAGGAATACTAACCAAATTGTTGGTGTATTTAGTTAGTGCAGAAAGTGAGCACTCCAAAATTGATGTTCTCATCAACTTGGGTACAAACGATCTGGCTAGAAACAGTCCCTTTCCAGACTCTGGGAGAGAAGCTCAAGCCCATTGTTAACACTGTAGCATTCTTAGAAGTTCTACCTGTTCTTGGTGAGGGGGCAGAAAGGCTGCATCGCATAAACAACTTTAATACTTGGCTCCAGACCTGGTGCAAACAAGAAGGATTCAGATTTATAGGCAACTGGGGAAACAGATGCATCAACAAGAGGCTATACTGTGCTGATAGACTACATCTCTCCGCCACAAGGAAAAGGATTCTGAGTGAAAAATTCAGGCAGTATGTGGACAGGCATTTAAACTAGAGAAAGAGGGTGATGGATGGGGAAAGACAACTTCAGGACATTACTCCCGGCAACAGCAGAATAATATTGGAAATAAGCCACACTTTTAAGCCACACATCAATGGCAAGTGGGAAGAGGTGTGTAGAACAAAATCAATGCAAAATACAAGCGAGCCAGTTAACAAATGCTGGAAAGCAATGAGCACATATGCTCGAAGCCTAGCCAGCAAAGTTCCTGACCTGGAAGCCCTGATGGTGGAAATGGACTTGGACATGGTGGCCATTACAAAAACATGGTTTAACGAGTCGCATGAATGGGATATAGCCATAGCTGGTTATAATCTATTCAGAAGAGATAGAGAAAGTGGAAAAGGAGGAGGAGTAGCCCTATATGTCAAAAGCAATATGAACACACAAAACTTAATTTGGCCACTGAACGATATGAATACTATAACTTTCAAAAACTATCGTTCAACTTTTAGATGAGGGGGAACCGACTTCTTTTCAACCAGCTAAACAGGTCTCAGCTAAACCCGACAGACAGGGTTACCTTTTTACAATACACCAGCCTGCACCCACCACGGTTAAAAAATGGACTCCCGTTTTCCCAATTCCTACGTTATCATAGGAACTGTTCTAATCGGGAAGATTTTAAACGTAAGGCGGTGGGTTTACAGAAAGATTTTGTAAATAGGGGATATCCTGTACAAGTGGTACGACAGGCTTACACACGGGCGCTTTATAATCACCGGTCCACGCTGTTAGGTACGGAAGTGACAAGGAGGAAGGCCCGACTAGATACTTCAGTTAATCTCATTACCACCTATTCCCCCCTGAGTGGTGAACTACAGAAAATTTTGCATAAACATAGTAATGTAGTGCACACCATAGCAGGGTTAGAGAATAATAAAATTCGGTGTGTTTGGCAGCGAGCGTCAAATTTACGGGATATGCTGAGTCCGGCCCGTGTACCATCTGAATTGCAGGAGACACCGATCTTGGGTCTGGCTGGTCATCAACCATGCGGTAGATGTGATATATGTGCCATTACATTGAGTTTAGATAAATTTGTGTACAGGGGGACTACCTTGTCTATCAAGAGTAGCACAACTTGCGAATCAAAAGGGGTGGTTTATGCAATCATCTGCCCGTGCGGCCTTTGCTACATAGGGCAGACGATTCGCATGTTTCGTACCCGCATGCGTGAACATCGCAGTCGCCTACGTTGCGGTTATGTGGAGGCCCCCATAGTTACCCACTGTCTGCAGGAAGCCCATGAGTTTGAACAGTTACGTTGTCTTTGTCTGGCTCAGGTGTGTAGAGCTAATCGAGGAAAGACTTTGGCCCAAACACTTCATTTGAGAGAGCAAAAACTAATTTTCAAACTAAACACTTTAACCCCGGCAGGGTTAAATGGTCAGATTGAATGGCTTACCTGTTTGCAGGAGTAACATATGAAAAGAGATTTAATGTATATTTTTAGGGGAGGGGATCTCCTAGAATGATTGACTCCTGAAGGCTTTAAAGGGCGGAGGAATAGAATGGGGAGCATGTGCGGCGTCACCTACTGATACGCTGACATTGTGGCGGTCAGAGAACTAAGGGAGAAAATGCGGGCAGCATCACAGGTACATAAAGTTCAAGGTCCTTTTTAATAAAGGTTTTTATTAAGTTTAGTAGGTTGGGGAAACGTCGGGATGAAGAAGATTTTATGCTGATCCTGCTTAGAAGCTGAGTACACATAAAAATTAAGATTAAAAGTTAGATACCAGTTTCTATAAAGGATTGAATATTTTGTACTTCATTACCAGTGGGTCATTGATGTGATAAAACGCCAATATTAAACATCGGGTGCAAGCCCAGTTTTTAAGGCGTTATTTTTAACTGAGACCTGTTTAGCTGGTTGAAAAGAAGTCGGTTCCCCCTCATCTAAAAGTTGAACGATAGCTTTTGAAAGTAAAAGCAATATGAAAGCTATTGAAATGCAGGGGACGTGGGGAAAAGAAGAAGCACTATGGATTGTGTTGGAAAGAAGAGATGGCACTGTCATCCATACTGGTGTGGTCTACAGGCCTCCGACTCAAACCAAAGAAATAGGTAGTGAATTGATTATAGATATTGCAAAGATAGCCACAAAGGGGGAAGTGATCATATTGGGTGACGTTAATCTACCTGATGTGGATTGGAGTATTCCTTCTGCAAATCTGGAAAGAAGTAAAAAAAAATTGTGGATATCTTCCAAGATGCTTTACTTAGACAAATGGTGATGAAACCAACCAGGGAAAGCTTGATGCTGGATTTAGTGCTCACCAACAGGGATAGCGTGTCGAATGTCTGGGTGGGTGCCCCTGTGAGCAACAGCAATCATCACACGGTGTGGTGTGAGATAAAAGCCAAGGTGCAGCCTGTGAAGGGTCTGTTTCTTGTTGGTCACTCCAGGCCAGGAAATCCCCAACCCTCATCTGCGGTGTGCTGCTCCGGCTGGCTGGAATCCAGGGGAATAAAACTCACAGACCACACAGAAGGAAAGTATGCAAGTTTATTCCAAAGGGTGGAGGGATTGTCCGTATTTTATACATTCTTAGAAACATAGTCATACGTCATTCACCCATCTTCTGGGGGCCCACTATAGTTTATCAGTAACTAATGCAAATACAAGTCATCCTTGAGTAGAACAATCAGTTTAGCTTACACAGCACATTCCTTTTTCCATACCCACCAGAATGTACAAAGGGCACACACATAGAGTTCTGATTTCTATAGGATTCTAATTTCTCTTGTGCAGGCCTCCTGTATATGCACTTAAACTAAGCATTATTATTACAAAGGGCACATATATAGGATTCTGATTTCCCTAACAATCCCCCCTTTGGGCCTGCATAGGCCCACTATAAGAACAGCCTAACAATCTACTACAAAATAACTAAACAGACATTATTAATGGAACATCTGTATGTGGCAGCTCAGGTACATCAGCCACCATAAAAGCAGGAGTATAGGAATACATAAAAGTGGTAGAGCTTTGTAGGGCCTTTCAACAACAGTCAAGAACAAATGAAAATATACAACAAAAAAGAACAAGAATTATAAAACCGCTCAATAGGGCAATAAGCAGTCCTTTGAGACCACCCCAAAGAAAAATACATCAGAAAGTAATCATGAGAAACTTCCCTGTAGTTGAAGAACAGTATAGAGCAGTATTAGGCAGACTAAAAGCAGAAACAATAAAACAATCTGTAGCATTAAAACTAGAGACAGTTTACAATGAACAAGGGACCTAGTCATATCCCAAAGAGAGGCGAGTAACACCAATGTTATACAAAAAGGTAGAAAAAGAAACATGGGGCTGGGTGCAGTTTAAATTGTAAACTTCTGCATTTCACACAGATTAGAAGGTACAGTAATGAGACATGTTGAGAGAAAAGCTCCAGTTTGTAGCGAGCTGCACACACAAAAAGTAAGGCAGTCTGGGCAAGTAGTATTGCCGTATTAACAGTTCCCGAAATGGACTGAAGGAGGCACCACATGAGTGGTAGGAGGAGTCAACACAGTCTTGTGCGTGATGGTCAGGAGGCTGGAACTGAAGATGTCAGTGGAGACGATACACGCTTGATTCTTGACGCATGGATCCACGAAGGGGAGGAGTCACACAGGATGGCTGTCCATGTGATGGCAATCACTGTAGTTTGGAGGTCCGTCTTCTCCTCTCCTCTCCAGTTGCTAGGGCCTTGGCTGCCCCGGCGTCAGCTACTTCTCATCCTGGTCCTGAAGCCTGATCTGTATATGGAGAATGTTTCCAGCGAGGGCAATGGCTTCAGGATCTTTTAGCCGCCACCTTCACTGCAATCGGTGTTATCAGAAGAACTTGGAACAGTCCCATACTGGAAAAGGGGCTTGTACTGTGTGCTGGTGGTATGTCTTTACCAAAATCCAGTCTCCGGATTGAAAGAAAAGAGCTGAGTCATCCAGCAGAAAGGACTGGACCTGCTGAGCATACCTGTGGAGGGAAGAGAGCTGCCTCTGCTGCTAGGAAATACAAGAGATCAAATGTGAGGCTCAGGAGTATAAAAAAATAAGCAGTCTTCCATATAACAGTTCAGAGGGAGAAAAGGTTCGGTCTACTCCCTTAGGGCAAATTTTTTTTTTGGTTGTTTGTTTGTTTATTGAACAGAGTCAAAGGCAAGACAGTTTAGTGTCTTTACAAAGTTTTCTTTTTAAAGATTTCGGAGGTTCCCCCCTTCGTGGGTTGCTGTTTGCACACAACAGCCAATCCTAAGCAACTCAATTTAGCTAATACATTTTTGACAAGTTGCCCACACTTCCTCAAATTTTTTCACAATTTTAGAATTATACCAATTTGTAAAAACTTGTGTAAGTAACTTTCCTCCTTTAGCTTCATGTGTCGGGCCAGGACACATAGAGGCAAAAAAAGATAAAAGCATCTGAAAAGCACCACATGGCCAGTGTGGGTCTCCCCAAGCTCATTAGGATGAAAAGTGCACTCAGCCTATCTCCAAGTGTCTATTTCCAATTATTGGATATATCTCTGGGCTAGATAACTTTCAAAATTGGAGTTAATGGGGATGGCATAATCAAATATTGTAGAGTATTCATTGTCAGTTTTCTTTCTAGGTGGATACATCGGATACATCATTTCACATTTCAATTTACCCTCACCATTTTATAATGTTAATCTGAGTTCTCTTTTCCAACATGAATATTCCATCACACTCCTCTCAACACCACTTTTTTTTCACTTACATCATTCCATCAAACTACATGCATAGGTCCTTCTGTCTTTTTTATACCATATTAGTGTATCCTTATTTGGCAAGGCTGCTAAGAACATCAAGCAATTATTAGAAACTTAGTATTTTTGTAAACAAAGGTATATATACATATAAATGTAGATCCTTTTCAATAAGGATAACAATATGAGTAAACAGTGCTCATTCTAATTAGCAACTGCCTAAACAAAATATAGATAAAGTCCTTACAATATAGACTAGTGCTTCACGGCATTTTATAACATCAATCCCAATAGGAAGGAGTATGGCTCATATCTCTCGTATAACTAGAATCTATCGTATACACTGTTCTCAGCGAGAGTGCTGTTGGACTGATTTTAAAATTGCAGTGTTCACAAGGATTTGGGTAAGCTACTCATTAATTATGGTGTCAAAAAAAGATCCTTTTGAGGTGAGAGATCTAAGAGGATACAAGGCATTGGTGGTTGGGCCTCATGGCGATGTTTCCTCGGGTTCTTCTTGGCCTATTCCCCCCCTGCCTAGTCATGTCTCTTCAGAGGCATAAATATGCAAGGTTCATGTTCTTCAGGCCTTGTGGGTCCACGAGGAGTCTTAAAGCAGTTAGAATTCTGGTGGCCCAGATCATCACACTCGGAGCAGCACGTTTATTGCCTTTCCCAAGGCTTTAGCCTCACCTTCTGTCTCTCTCTCTCTCTGTTTTTTTTTTTTTTTCAATGAACTCACGTTAATGTTATTATTTACAAATATTCTTATATTTCCTGGGAACTAAGCTTCATCTTTCCACTAAATGAGATCTATATGCTTGGGAACAGAGCAATTTCAGATCAGCCTCTTTCCAAAATTCTATAATTTCTGTGTATACTGAACCTCTACATAATGTACTGCTACAAGTATTTTTGGTAACATAAAGTGCAAGTGTGTAAACTAAAGAAAATTAATATCTCACAGTGCTGCAACATATATCTGTTTTCTCTGCAACATATATCTATTTTTTCTCAGGAACTGTGCTGAAACTGAAAATAGAAACTTTTAGAACAAGGTACACTTTTTCTCTGGACACTTAACACGTAAAATTCAAATACAAAAAAAACAGTTGAATTTATCCTAAAATCCAATATTGTAACAAATAAAACTGAGATGTTACTGTCCTGTTCATCAGTCATCAGCACCGAGCTAAACAATGCCAAGTAATTAACTTAAAATCTTACAGTTCAGGAAACAGACATTCAAATAACATGAAACTGCAAAAAGGTGAATTCAGAATCATACTGTGTCACATTTAAATTAAAACCTTATACATAATACTTAAGACTGGTATCAAACTGATCTAAAACAATGAAATTATGTTAAAGCAATCTACTTAGAGTAACAGTTCAACCTTGATGTTATCTCAAACACAAATAGCAAAGTAAACAGTAGGTCTGTCTTGTGACCAGATTCCTTCAGGCAAATGCAGATAGCTGAACAAGAGAGACAGGAGTCCTAAATACTAAAAGTTTAAAAAGAAAAAGTTGCTTGAGAATTGTCACTAATTGTGATTGCTATTAAATTCCTATAGTTACACTCTGTGTTTCTATAATATATGAACAATAATTATGACCTCTGAGGTGCTTGCCACAAAATATAAAATCATTGTTTTTTTTTTTTAAACTCTTTAAGTTTACTCAATAGCATACACAAACAAAGACCAGACACATAACATAACCTTTTTTCAAGTTGCAGTCTTTTAATTACTGGCTCAGGATGCCCCATTGTCCTGACAGGGTTCCCAACCCCTACTTTGAAGGTTAAAGAAAAACAATCCAAAACCATTTGTGCCTTCTGTAGCCCACGGGAGGGGCTGCCCCCTTTCCCTCTCTCTTCTTTGTTCTCTTTGTTAAGTTTCTGATTTCATTTCTGATGTTGTAGGGGGAAGGGATAGCCCCAACCTAACTTTTTTGTTTTCTTCAAGACACCCTGAATCTTTTCTTTCCCAAGAAATGCAGCAGATTGTTAATGGCTTCTATCACAACTGGTTTCTCCTGCCCTAAACTTTAAAGATCATCTACATAGTGCCTAGAGAGCAAACTCAAACATATACCTCAAATCTACAATACTAAACCATTTGTGTTCATGCAAAATTTAGCTCAATATTTTTAACCAAAGGCATAAATATACAAATCAAGGGGTTTCTTTTGAAATAAGGTTTTCAAAGGAAAGTATCCGTTGCTAGGTCTGGATAATCTTATTCAGATTCCTTAAATCCTGCACCAACCAGCAAGTAAAAGAAAAACAATATTTACTGTAAACAAAACATATTTTTTTCAGCTTGTTGGGAAGGACACAAAGGAGTTACTTATTTGGGAAACTTCTGTTTCAGTTCTTATTTAAACAAGAGATAAATCAAAGCTTACAAGTGCTTTCTTAAGAAATTTTGCCCTGCATAATGAACTAGACCCTCTCCCTTGATTTCTCCCCTTCAGACTTACCAGTCACATAAAGGGTTAACACCTAACAAATCCAAGCAACCAAAACAGCAGGAGGAGAGATACATTCCATTGTGCAAAGGAAACAACAGTATTTCATCATTAGCATCTTACAGTTCTTATCATTCTCCCCCTTTTCCTTACCGCAGTCTGTGCACAGAATGACTTGGCTGCTGCAGTGCCTGCTTTTAATTCACTATCTGTCCGATTCACAATACCTCTAGTCACCCAGGACCAGTACCAGCTAGTAAAGAGACCTCTCCGCAGAGAAGGAGGTGAGACTGTTGAAATCAACAGGATGCGTCTTCGCACCTCCACTCAGCAGGAGTCACTCCACTGTGGGAAAATCCCGGCAAGCCCCAGCTGTTATTTACACTTTTACCTGTGGCCAATTCACCTTTAGCAAACCTGGCCAATGAGACTCTGAGAGGGATATTGTGAAGCAGATTAAGAGCTGTTTTAGTATTTCATTATTCAGTACATTGCTATAGCAATGGGTGTCTAAATACAGACACACCCTATTACATATTTCAGTGACAGTTATACCATTGTTAAGTACAAAAGTAATTTTCTTTCTATTTAGCTTGTCTTATTACAATATGGCAATAAATAGACACTCTGCAAACAAATACTAATTTACGTTTTAGTATGCTGTTTAACTTTAAGTTTCTGTTCTGTCTGCCTGTCCGTAACCCTTGAACACAAAGAACAGGAAGGGAGGGGGAGGGAGGGGGAGGGAAGAGCAAATCAGTGGAAGAATAAACAAACACCACTTGTCACTTGCATTCCAGAGTCATCAGTTCTAGAGAGGGGGGGTGTCGTATAGGCACAGAGATAAACATGCTAACAGACTCCTGTAACTTACACTGACAATTTGTGTAGAATGGCTGGGTTTTTTTAGCTGCAGTTTTAAAACTTATCATAACATATAGCAAAACGTGCACTCCTCGCGGATTCTGGAGCGGCCCCCTCACCTTGGGACCCCCCCACCCCCCATCCTCTAATTAATTCACAACAAACGCACGGCTGGCCAGACACACAAGCACACACACACAGCCCTCACAGCAGCCGCAGATGAGAAAGAAAAGAGATATAGCTTTCCCACCGATTCCCACCCAGGGAACAGGAAAGTCTTAATTACCATTTAACCATGCTACCAAAGCAATAGGGACACTCCCAACCAAAGGGAGAATACCAGTTCTAATTTAAACCATGCTACCAAAGCACAGGGATCCCTGGCCAACGGGAGTATCCCACTTCTGACACCAAATGTGAAGGGTCTGTTTCTTGTTGGTCACTCCAGGCCAGGAAATCCCGAACCCTCATCTGCGGTGTGCTGCTCCGGCTGGCTGGAATCCAGGGGAATAAAACTCACAGACCACACAGAAGGAAAGTATGCAAGTTTATTCCAAAGGGTGGAGGGATTGTCTGTATTTTATACATTCTTAGAAACATAGTCATACGTCATTCACCCATCTTCTGGGGGCCCACTATAGTTTATCAGTAACTAATGCAAATACAAGTCATCCTTGAGTAGAACAATCAGTTTAGCTTACAAAGCACATTCCTTTTTCCATACCCACCAGAATGTACAAAGGGCACACACATAGAATTCTGATTTCTATAGGATTCTAATTTCTCTTGTGCAGGCCTCCTGTATATGCACTTAAACTAAGCATTATTATTACAAAGGGCACATATATAGGATTCTGATTTCCCTAACACAGCCCACTCATAGCAAGCACAAAGTCCTAGACTTCAAAAACACTGACTTCAGTAAAATGGCCAAGTACCTGAAGGAGGAGTTGGTAGGGTGGGAGGGGATAAGGGATGTGGAATTGCAATGGGCTGAACTAAAGGTGGCAATAAAAGGGACAACAGATACATATGTAAGGAAATTAAATAAAAACAAGAGGAAAAGGAAACCTATTTGGTTCTCCAAAGAAGTGGCTGCTCAAATAAAGGCAAAAAACACAGCTTTCACAAAATTCAGAAGCTCGCAAACAGAGAAACACAGAAAGGAATACAGGTTCAAACTAAAACAGACAAAACGAGAAATAAGGATAGCAAAATCAAAGGCAAAAGAAAAGATGGCTAACGATGTGAAGTGTGGCGACAAAACCTTCTTCAGGTATATTCGGGAGAGGAGCAAAATCAGAGGTAGACTTGCAGGACTCAGAAGTGCTTGGAACGGACTCATGGAAGTGAAATTGAAAAAGCAAAAATGCTAAACAAATACTTCTGCTCTGTTTTTACTAGAGAAAATCCTGGAGAACAACCACCTGTGACTACCAAATATAAAAATGGGAATGGAATAGATACCACACCATTCACAGAAGATGATGTGTTAGAACAGCTTGTAAAACTGAAAGTGGACAAGGCCATGGGACCAGATGGGAGACATCCCAGGATACTGAAAGAGCTCAAAGAGGTTCTTGCAGAGCCTTTAAAGGATGTTTTTAACAGATCCTTGGAGACAGGAGAAGTTCCATAGGACTGGAGAAGGGCTGATGTAGTACCTCTTCACAAAAGTGGCAGTAGGGAAGAAGTAACAAACCGCAGGCCAGTAAGCTTTACCTCGGTGGCAGGAAAAGTAATGGAGGCACTCCTGAAAGAGTGAATAGTGGACTTTCTCAAAACTAACAGGTTGAATAATCCGAGGCAACATGGTTTTATCAAAGGACACTCTTGCCAAACAAATCTGAGTTCTTGGACAAGGTGACCAGAGAACTAGATCAGGGGCATGCAATGGATGTTATCTACATGGATTTCAGCAAAGCCTTTGATACTGTTCCTCATAGAAGGCTTATCAATAAACTCAACAGCTTGAGGATGGGTCCCAAGGTGGTGAACTGGATCAGAAATTGTTTGACTGACAGATGACAGCAGGTGATGGTAAACAAACTCACTCGGATGAAAGAAAGGTAATTAGCATTGTGCCCCAAGATTCAGTCCTGGGACCGGTACCGTTCAATGTATTTGTGAGTGATATTGATGAAGGACTGAATGGAAAAGTCTGTCTTTTTGCAGATGATACGAAAATTTGCAACAGAGTGGACTCCCCTGCGGGAGTGGAGAACATGAGAAAAGATCTACAAAAGCTGGAAGAATGGTCTAATGCTTGCCAGTTAAGATTTAATGTTAAGAAGTGCAGTGTCATGCACTTAGGAATCAGAAATCCAAGGGAAATGTACACGATAGGGGGCGAGAGGTTGGTGTGCACAGACCAGGAGAAGGACCTTGGAGTGATTATTTCTGAGGATCTCAAGGTAGCGAAATAGTGCGACAAGGCTATGGCAAAAGCCAGAAGGATGCTGGGTTGCATACAAAGAGGAATTACCAGCAGAAAGGAAGAGGTAATAATGCCACTGTACAAGTCACTGTGAGGCCTTACTTGGAATACTGTATTCAGTTTTGGCGACCATATCTCGCAAAGGATATAAAAAGACTGGAAATGGTTCAGAATAAGTCGACCAAAATGATTTGGAGCCTGCATCAGAAGGCTTATGTGAAGAGACTTGAAGACCTAAATATGTACACTCTGGAGGAGTGGAGGGACAGGGGAGATATGATTCAGACCTTTAAATACTTAAAAGAGTATTAATGAACAAATAAACCTCTTCCAAAGACGGGGAAGCTGTAAAACTAGAGGGTATAACATGAAGCTGTAAATTGAAAGGCAATGTCAGAAAATACTTTTTCACTGAAAGGGTGGTGGATGCTTGGAATTCCCTCCCGATGGAAGTGGTGGGGCAAATACAGTGACAGAATTCAAAATAGCATGGGATAGACACAGTGGATCCCTTTATAGCAACAAGATAAAATCAAAATGAACGTAACTATCTCTTATATCTCAACAAATAGGGGTGCCCTACATGGAGTGGTGGGTACACCCTTAAACAAAGGCATGGGGAGGGGTGACCTGCATGGAGCGGCAGGTGCCCCTACACTTGCCACCTTGCTGGGCAGACTAGATGGACCATACTGGTCTTTATCTGCCGTCAAATACTATGTCATTATTTTAATACTATCTTGTCAAATATTTTTGCTATGAAGGGGAGGCTTGATATCGGTCTGTAGGAATCTGGGCATGTTTTATCCAGAAAGGTGTTCTTTAGTATGGGATATATAGTTGCCCTTTTCAGACATTTAGGCATTAGACCTTGGGATAGTGATAGGTTAACTATTTTGAGTATTGTTGGAGCAGTTTCTGTGTGGGTGATTTTCACCAAGGTGACTGGGGATGGGTCTAGCGGGGAAGCTGTTGTTTTGATGGAGCTGATTATTTGTTCCAGTTGGTCAAGATTGATTTGTGAGAATGAGTGGAATAACACACTGTCTGCTGGGCTGTTGTTGGTAGCAGAAATTGGAGGGAAGAAAGTTTGTCTTAGTTTGTTCGAATAGTAGTTAGCCAGGACCTGGGGTTGTATATGTGTCTGATTTTCCATTGAGTTGGATAGTGTGACTAGGGATTTGACTATGTCAAATAGCTCCCGAGGATTGTTTACTGCTTTCATTATTGTTTTTGCATAGTATTCCGGTTTCTTGTTGTTGATGTATTCTCTGTATGTGTGGAAGGTGTCCATGTATAGGTTCCTGTTCTGAGTTAGTCTAGTTCTCCATTTATGTTCAATTTCTCCTAATTGTTTTTTTATGTTTCTTAGCTCTTGAGTGTACCATGAATTTGTTTGCTTCTTCTGTGGTTTTGTCTTGGTTGCTGGTTGTTGCTTTATTTTTGACTGTGTTACATTTTTCAAGTTAATGCATCTAAGTCTTTTTTGCACTTAGCTGGGGAAGAATCTCCTTTAGAAATGATTCCTTTTTGAAATGCTTAAGTTTATCCTATGTCACTTTTCTTGCTATTCTTACACGTTGGCATGTGACAGGTTAATGTGAAATGGATTAGGCAGTGATCTGACCAGGGTACTGGCTGGGACTTGATGTTTGGTTGAGTGGTTTTGGCAATGTCTCCAGGCAGGAATACAAGGCCAAGCGTATTCCCCTTACTATGTGTAGGGCAGTCAATAATTTGTTTGAAGTCCATGTCCTCCATTGCATTGAGGAAGGAAAGTGCTTGAGTATTCTTGACTGACGTCAAATTGAAGTCCCCTAGTATGATTATGTTTTTGTTGGATGGTGTGTTGCCACATGCCAGTTCAAGAATTCTTGCAAGGTTGTTTGCATCCGATGTGGGAGCTCTGTAAACTAGGCAGAGCATGAGTTGTGTAGTTTCTAAAGTTAGACTGCCTAGTCCTTCGACAATTGATGCTGATGTTATGGAAACTTTAAAGCTCTCTTTAATGGTTATGAGGACACCACCACCCTGCTTGCCTACTCTTGGACAGTGAAAGATGTCATAACTTGGTGCTTTCATTTGATTTATGTGTACCCAATCGGTATCTAGCAGCCAGGTTTCGGTTATGAATAAGATATCAGGTTCATTGTTCCTGATATGGTCCAAGTATTACATGTGTCTTGTTCCTCACAGATCATGCATTTATCATATCACAGCCAATTGGAGATGAAGGTGTATGAGTGTGGCTATTAGTACATGCTGTTTGTTGAGTAGGTGGGATATGTATTAGTCTATTATGTGGCGTTCTTTGAAACAATCGATGTGGCAGTAGCGAGGGTCTGTAACGATTATGGCTGTGGATGATAGAGAGAATTGTGGAGTGATCATATATGTGAGTATTGTGATGCTAGCACAAGGAGAGTTATAACACAGTACATCATTACAATTGATTGAAATTCCATGGCTTTGTTTGTATGGGGCCCAGTGGGGCACTGGTAATGTGAGTTATCTGTAAGACTTACCCCAGTAGTATTATATTAGTTGCTGTGGTTCCAGTGTCCTGCTGTGTTCCACTCCCAAGGGCCACGCCCAAGCACCATTTGACGTGGTCCTCAGGCAGGGGTGCTCCCAGGAATGACTTTAAATAAGTCAAGGAGAAGTAGTCGTGGGGTGATGTTGTCTGTGTTTGGCAGAGCTCACGTCATGGTTACTCTGGAAGTCCTTAGCTGGATTGAATGGTGAACGGGGTCACAGAGGTCGTCGTAGATGGATGTTGGACTTGTCTGGGTGGAAGTGATGTCTGCTGCAGCGGTGGGCCACTTTGAATTTCCTGTGTATTTGATAATATGTGGTTCCAGACTGAAACCACATATCTATTTTTGGCAAGCTGTCTTCTAATTCTGAAAATAAAAAGTAGGAAAAGCATGTGCAGCATGGCTCATGGAATTCTTTCCAATCCCTCTGTGTGTGGGTGTGTATCTATGTTGCTTCCGTGTGTGATTTTGACTTGAAGAAGAGAAGAGAGGAGTGGCTTGAATGGTGCAGTACCCAAACATTCTGTTGGTTTGGACAGAGTAAGAAAATTAAATGCAGCAGGTAGTGAATGAAGGGCTGTGTGGGCACATATTTCAAATGGGGTGGGCTAATGGCTAGAGCAGTGTATTCTTTGTCGGGGTAGTGTGTGTATCTGATGTGGGTGTGTTTATGTGATTTTTGGGCATTGTATTTGTGTTTGTGTATATGTGTATCTCTTTGTGTTCCATGCAAATATACATACATTATATACATGGCAGGGAGGAGTGGCCTAGTGGTTGGGACAAGTTAGCTTAGGCTGGAGGGCCAGGGGTTCAAATCCTGCTAGATGACAGCAACCTTGGACCAGAAGGACTGGGGTTTCTAGTCCCACAGGTGGCCTTGGGCAAGCCACTTAACCCTCCGTTGCCTTGGGTACAAAAACATAGATTGTGAGCCCTTTGGGGACAAGGCAAAAATATATATACAGTACCTGAATGTACACTGCTTTGACTGGTAGAAAAGTGGTCTATAAGCCTAGTTAAATAAATACAGTATGTATATGTAACTGTATCTTTCTACATGGGTGTTTGTGGGGGGCTGTATCTGTATGCATGCGCCCTGTGTTTGTCTATGACTGGGCGTGAAGAGAAGAGAGGCAGCTTGAAAGGAGCAAGTCCCTAACTGTTTTATTTCAATGTATTAAAGTCTCCATGTTGCAGAAACTGGAACTACTTCTGCCTTAGAAATGCATTGGGACGTTTTTGTGGGGCGCTTATTTCTCTGGAACCCCAAGTCTAATCTGCCCTCTTTTGAAGCTCAATAAATCTTTTCATCAGTATTTCCATGATGCAAAATTTGTCCTATTCCATAAAATGTTTGGAGAGTTATTTGCCCTTAGACAGACAGGCTTTCTTGAGCAATTAGGGGGCATATTCAAAGCGCTTTAACCGATTAGCAAACCTGCTAACCAGTTAAACCACAGACAGTGGGATATTCAGTGATGCTAAACCACTAAATGCCACTGCATATCTCTTACTACCCAGTTGGTATTCCCCCATGCTGCCCAGCTAGCATCTGGGTGCTCTGGGGGGTGGAGCTGGGATAGCACCAAGGGTTAGCTGGTCAGCATTGATGTCATACTGGGTCAGACCAAGGGTCCATCAAGCCCAGTATCCTTTTTCCAACAGTGGCCAATCCAGGTCACAAGTATCTGTCGGGTTCCGAAACGTTAACAGGTTCTATGCTGCTTGTCCAATGGGTAAGCAGTGGATTTCCCCGGTCCTCTTTAATAATGATTTATGGACTTTTCCTCCTAGAATATGTCCAAACCTCTTTTAAATCCGGCCACACTAACAGCTTTTACTATATGATCTGGGAACGAATTCCAGAGTTTGATTACACCTTGAATGAAAAAAGATTACATGTCCTCTACTCTTTCTACTTTTTGAAGGAATAAACAACTGATCTCCGTTTACCCATTTTACTCCATTCGTTATTTTATAGACCTCTATCATATCTCCCTTCAACCGTCTCTTTTCCAAGTTGAAGAGCCCTAACCTTTTAAGCCTCTCCTCATAGGGGTATCTTTCCATCCCCTTTACCATTTCGATGGTTCTTCTCTGTACTTCTTCTAATTCTGCTATATCCTTTTTAAGATACGGCGACCAGAATTGCACACAATATTCAAGGTGCGGTTGCACCATGGAATGATACAGAGGCATTATAATACCCTTTGTTACATTCTCCATTCCTTTCTTTATGATTCTTAGCATTCTGTTTGCTCTCTTGGCCGCTGCTGCACACTGGTTTAGCTATCTGGCCAGCAGACGAACATTGCCACTGACTGGTTAACTAATCAGCTCACCAGGTAACCTGGACATTCAATGCTGGTGGCCAGGGTTTAACTTAAAGCTGCGACGAGGAGCCACTTTAAGCGTGCCAGCCACTGCTGCTGAAAATGCCCCCCATTATGAGTAATTCTTTTCAGCTACCATTGGGTTAAAAAGAATAAAAAGACCCAGGCTCTGGGTGTTATTTCAATGCAGAAAGCTGCTCACTTGTGTCCTCCTGATGAAGGGACTATCTCGCTCCAAAACATGGAGCAAATTATATTTGGAGTTGGCTAAATAAGTGCTTTCCAAGCACAGGGTGAAAACAGCAGACGATGCTGAATCACCTAAGACTGGTTACACCCTTCTCTCCCAACAGTACTCAAACCACAGCCAGTCCTGATTTGCCCTATTGCCCCTACAGGAGGGAGTAGGGACACATTGGTAAAGCCCATGTTGTACCTGTTCGGTTTTCCTTGCCTTCCTTTCACAAGCACTACATTCATTCAAGATTTAAAAAGAGAGTTCCAGAGACAGGTAGTTGCTTTCTTTCTGGTCCTGCTCTGCTTTGGTTGTACCATTTGCTTCCTTGCAAAGATCTATAGCATAAAGGTGAAAAGTTGGGTTAGTAGCTTACCACACGGTATAATCTATCCCTAGCAGAGCTGTAAGCTCCAATGAAAAAAGAGCTCATCTCCCTGAGATTTCCCTTGTAGAACAGATCTACAGACATTACACAAACTGCTGCACCTGGGACCCAAGAACTCTGGCAAATTGTGAAATGGAAAAAGAGATGCAGAGGGGCGTGGTATTCATGCAGGAGAAGGCAAGGGGCATGAGCACATTGGCACTGTTTTCCTGTGTGGGGCATTACTGCATCAGTGCACCAGGAACATCCTAGCTCGAAACTGAAGAAAAACATGGTTACAAATGGAGAAGTGGTACACAGAAAACAATGACTGGAAGATAGTTAAACTGGGCTATGATCTATTCAGGAAAAACAGGGTTGGAAGAAAGAGAGGAGGAGGAGTGGCACTGTATTGTAAAAAAGCAATAGTAAAGCCACAGAACTGCAGGGCTTACGAGGGAAGGAGGAGGCACTGTGAGTTAGTCTGGAAAGAGGGAACGGGAAATCAATTTGCACTGACATAATATACACACCTCCCTTGCAGGCAGAATTAATAGATTAAGGTCTAATTGAAGACATTCCCAATATTATTATGAAAAGGGAAGTACTATTGGTAGGACATTTCAGTTTGCCAGATGTTGATTGGGATATCCCTGCTGCGATGTCATCTAGAAGTAGGGAGTTCCTAGATTCTCTAAAGGGAGAACTATTCCAGCAACTGGTAACAGAACCCATGTGGGAAGGGGGTGATACGGTGCTTACAAATGGAGAGAGTATTTCTGATGTTGTAGTGGATGATCATTTGGCATGCAGTGATCACGAAATGGTGAGCCTCGAAGGACACAGATGGAGATGGTTCATTCAAAAGACAGGGTTCTAGACTTCTAGAAAACTAACTTTGCAAAGATGGGGGAATACCACAAGGAGTCATAAACTGGATGGGAGGATCTGGGAGAAGTAGAAGAACAGTGAGCAAAACTGAAAGGAGATATTTTAAGGGCAACAAACCTTTGTGTTAGGAAATTAAATAAAAGTAAGAGGTAAAGGAGGCTGCTATCTTTTTGAAAAGAAGTAGCTAAAGGGTAAGGAAAAAGAGGTTAGCCTTTATAAGAGACCACAGGAAGAGAATGACCAAGAGCAGTATCTGGAAAGGCTAAGGAAAGCTTGTCAAATAGCCAGGAAAGCAAAGATATTAATGAAAGAAAAGTAGCCAATACAGTAAAACATGACACAAGACTTTTTTAGGCATATTAGTGACAGGAGGAAGTGCAAAGGTGGCACTATGAGACTCAAGGATGAAGGGGAGGAATATGTAGAGGCTGATAAGGATAAAGCAGAATTGCTTAACAAATATTTATATTCTGTGTTCACTGATGAAGAGCCAGGAATGGGACCCTAGAAAGCAAACATAAATAGGAAGGGAAATGAGGTAGAACTTGAACTATTTTCAGAAGACTGTGTTTGTGAGGAGCTAGGGAAACTAAAAGTGGATAAAGCAATGGGGACAGATGGAATTCATCCAAGGGTATGAAAGGGAAGTAATGGTGGCTCCATTGTCTGACATTTTCAATGCTTCTTTACTACTACTATTACTACTAATCATTTGTATAGCACTACAAGGCAAACTCAGTGCTGTACATATAGATGTAAGACATAATCCCTGCTCACCAGAGTTTACAATCTAATCAAGGCGAAAAACATCACAAAACTGGGGACTAGAGTATTGTAAGATACACATAAGTAGTGAACAAGAGAGTGAGGAGCATCAGGATCTTTAGAGTTGGGAGTGATCCTGGAGGACTGGAGATGGGCGAATGTGGTTCCTGTCTACAAAAGTGGAAGTAAGGACAATGTTGGTAACTACAGTCTGCTTAGTATGCCCTCTGTGTGAGTAAATTAATAGAAATGCTGTTACAGCAGAGGATGGTGCCATTTCTGGAATCCAATGGCTTGCAGGATCTAAGAGAGCATGGCTTTACTAGAGGTAGGTCTGTTCAGACCAATCTGATCAATTCCTTTGACTGGGTGACCAGAGAATTGGATCCGGGGAGAGCACTAGATACTTATTTATTTATTTAGACAGTTTTGTATACCACCTTATCCTTCAATCAAAGTGGTCACAACACAATTGGGGGATACATTTAACACGAGGGGATATGAGACACATACACTAATACTATTTTATTTATTTATTTTTATTTATTTAGCTGTATTTATATCCCGCTTTTCACCCGGTCAAAGCGGTCAATTGGGGGATACATTTTAACACGAGGGGATATGAGACACATACGCTAATACTTACAGGGAACATGGGCAATGGAGGGTTAAGTGGCTTGCCCAAGACCATAAGGAGCACCTGTGGGACTAGAAACCCCAGTCCTTCCAGCCCAAGGTTGCTGTCCTCTAGTGGTCACCCAGCAAAGCCTTTGACACCATTCCACATTGGCAACTTATAAATACACTGAATGCCCTTGGGATGGACCCTAAAGTGACAGGCTGGGTTAGAAACCAGCTAGGTGGTAGGTGACAGAGAACAGTAGGGGCATTACCAGTAGCATGTTACAAGGATTAGTGCTTGGTCTTTTTCCTTTTAACATTTTTGTAAGCAATAGTGGAAGGTCTGTGAGGAAAGGTATAGTTCCTTGCAACAGGATAGACTCCCTGGAAGGTGTGACTAACATGAGGAGGGATCTAGCAAAGCTTGAAGAATGGTCAAGAATTTGGCAGCTAAGACTTAATGCTAAAATATGCAAGGCCATGCATTTGCACTGCAAAAACCCAAGTATAGTTTAGGAGGTAAGTACTTCAATGCATGAAAGAAGGAGGGACTTGGGGGTGAGTGTATCAGATGATCTTAAAGTAGCCAAACAGAAAAGGCGACAGCAAAAGCCAAAACGTATCCTTGGATCAAAAGAGAGAGAAACAGCAGGAAAAGGAAGGTGATGGTGCTCTTGTGTAAGTCTCAGGTGAGACCTCATTTGCAGTTATGAGTACAATTCTGGAGACCAAACCTTCAAAAGGTTATGCACAAGATGGAGTTGATCCAGGAGGTGGATACTAAAATGGTCAGTAGTCTTCATCACAAGGCATATGGAGAATGACTTGATGATCTCAATATGTATACTTTGGAAGAAAAATGGGAAAGAAGAGATACGATAGAGACATTTAAATACCTCCATGGTATAAATTAACAGTGGGAGGCCCTTTTCCAGTCGAAAGGAAGCTCTGGAATGATGGGTCATAGGATGAAGGTAAAAGGGAATAGACTGAGGAGTAATCTAAGGAAGTATTTCTTTATGGAAAGGGTGGTGGATACATGGAACAGCCTCCCAGTGGAGGTGTGGAGATGAGAATTGTACTGTATCTGCATTCAGGAAAGCATGGCACAAGTACAGAGGATCTCTGAGTGAAAGGAAGGGATTGTACAACTTAATAGCTCTTAGGAATGGGCAGACTGGATAGGCCATATGTCTTTACCTGCCATTGTTTTCTGTTTCTAAATAAATTGACTGCCAAACACCATAGCATATTATTTATTTATTTGGATGTTTTTTATACCGCCTCATCAAGTAATCAAAGCAGTTTATGAAGAATGATAATACTTACAAAGAACAGTATTTAGCAAAACACAAATGTTAGTAGTGAGCAAAACTTCCTTACAAGGTAACCAGCAGTACTCTACAGGCTCCTGTGGTTAAAGAGCAGTCCACGTTAGCAGAAACATTTTCAATAAAGTCTAAAATGTCACTATACCAAAGTGTAATAGTTCCAGGCTGATATTCAAAAGAAGTTAGACATGCGTCAGCAACCGGTGAACATGCCATCTCCTTATCCATGGATTTTTAGCCCTTATATAGTTTGCACTGAGCCAAAAATCTGTCTGGCCAACCACTACTATCTGTATAAGAAACTGGTGGAGGAAGGGTGGAACGAGGGTAGGCCACAATATTATCCGGATAGCAGGGGCATTCAGCTGCTGTCTGCATAACCTATACATTTAGTTAAGGCCTACTGAATAGCAGACTTAGCATCAGCACAGCGACTGCATTTTCGTACAAGCAGCATTGTTAACCTATACAGATTGACAGCACGGAATATACGTGTTAAGCTAAACACTGCCACCATTTTAGATTTGCTCTGTAAACCATTTACAGCCAACTTGTATTGGGCAACAAATAAATGGAAGTGTATAAATCTATACATCAATATAGTCATCGTGATAGTTCAAAATCTGACCCATTGCTTTTAAAGGTTGGAGGTATCAGAGCAGTGTCTTCCCCTGAGGTAAGCTCTGATGGGCGTCGTCTGATATTGTCTGATGACAGAAGCCCACTGAAACTCCGAGCAGAGGCAGAGGTCTCTGAAAGAAAAACATTCAACAACATTTGTTTTCCCCTTGGGTTTTTTAAAATTCCATTCTCTGAAAGCAGTGAGCTGTCACTGTAATAGTCGCTCCTTAAGCTGTGGGGCACTACCTTATGGCGAGGCTCATTAAGATGGGGGCTGCTCCTCCCCCGCTAGTAGAGCGCCTTATGTGTCATCAGCTCTGTGGCCAGACGAACACGCTGGCATGGGGGCACTTCACAATGGTTTCTTTAGGGCAAGGAAGAGAAAGCAATGCTAGCATACATAGCACTAGTACCCAAAAAGGGAGCAGCGTATGGGAAAGCATGCTCAAAATCCAGAATGAAGAGGTAATGAGCAGGCAGGCAAGGTGTGTGTATATATAAAGCAGCTCACTGCTTTCAGAGAATGAAACATAAAATATAACAAGGAAAATGAAAACCGTTGCATGGATGCTTTCTTTCCGACATTGCTCTTAAATAATGCCTGTCGGATCTTGCCTCTGGTATCCCAGACCTTTTAGACCAATATTTATTTCTTGGGTGTTGCTCGAGTCTCTCCGGTTTTCATCTTGCGTCTCGCAATATTCTCTGCACCACTCTATTACGGGATTGTTATGAATGGGGTTTCTTTTCCTCCCACAGATAGTTTCCAAGATCAAATGAAACGGGAACTGGCTTATCGTGAAGAAATGGTGCAGCAATTACAGATTGTAAGATACCCCCGGATTTGTTTTCCTTGTTTGCATTTGTATTTCTCAACCTCTGGTTTTATTGTCGAGCTCTGCAAATCAGCTGAGCCTGTAATAACCTGCGCACAGTGAGAATCCGGGCTCTGCTTTTCTCTCAGCTGGCCCAGAGTCTAATTAGTGTGAGATTTACTCAGACACACGACAAGCAGCTGTGTCTGTCCTGTGTTACCAGAGGAAGCTCCTTTTATAAAGAGACGCACACAGGACCAGATGTACTAAGGGGTGTTTCCCATTTTGTGTCCATGGAGAAAATGTTTAGTGCAATGGCCCCTTGAACCCTACTGCATGGAGACAAGCATGCACACATCCTTACACAAATGTGGACGTGGACAAAAGTCCATCTTGTTCAGGCAAAGATACTATTAAGGGTCTAAGGAAGGGGTGTCAAACCACAATCCCAGAGGGCCACAAACCAGTCTGGTTGTCAGGATACCCCTAATGCATGAGATATACTTGCATACAGTGGAGGTAGTGTATGCAAATAGATCTTATGAATATTGATTAGGGATATCCTGAAAACCTGACTGGTTTGTAGCCCTTCAGGATTGCAGTTTTATACCCCTGTTCTAAGGCGTACTGGGAAATCATGGAAATTTACAGTTGGGGTTGCCAGACAAAGTTATGGAGGTCATTTTAACATATTTGCATGGTTTTAGCATGTATAAACTGTGATTTTAGAATGCTTCCATTTACATGTGTGAACTCTGTAAAATGCATAGGGGCATGTCTAGTAAGCCGCAGTAGCTTCTTGCAACTATCACGGTGCAGTAGTTGCAAAAGGAGCGTGGTAAGTCCCAAACCCCTGCGATATCTGCAGGCGGCATTCCCAGCTTTCCACCTGCAAATACCATGGAGGTGCTAGACTTACCGCGGAGACCCACAATACCTGCATTGACAGGTAGCACGTGCCTGCTGATGCAGGTATCGCGGGTCTCCAAGGGGTAGGACAGGTAGCAATCAGAGCTCTCACTAACTCTGCCCCCCGATCGCTACCCGACCCTCACCAATGCTGCAATTGTCCCCCCCCCCTAAGAACATGCTCAGTGCCACGGATATACAGATCCACAGCACCAACAATATAAAAAAAAATGGCCACCCCTCCCCCCCTTCAGCACTGATGCCCACTGTCCAGCTACTGATCCCCATCGGGACCTCTCCAGGAGGGATTGGTGCACCCCTGACAAGGTATAATATCCCAGCTAGCCAATCAGGCCCCTTCACCCCCCCCCCCCCCAATCCATTAAAAAACCCAAGTTAGCCAGTTGGGCCCCTTCATCCCCTTTCCTTCCCTCCCCCCTCCCCATTAAAAAAACTCTAAATCCCAGCTAATCAGTCAGTCTAATGGGGGCCTCCTTGGATCCCCAGCCCCCAACCTCTCCACCTATTAATCCCTGGTGGTCTTGTGCTCACCAAGGACAGGGAAGGTCCTCCCCACTCCTGCCCCCATTGTTGGCCCAGAACAAAATGGCTGCAACCATGTGGTGCTGTCCCCTAGATTCCTCACACTAGGGGGCAGCACTGCAACATCACTGCCATATTTGTGAGTACCAATGAGGAGGACAGAAGCTAAGGCCTGCTCCTGCTACCCTCATCAGTACTAACAAATATGGCCACGATCTTGCAGTGCTGCCCCCTAGTGTCAAGATGCTAGGGGTCAGCACTGCACAATCACGACCAGTTTGTGCCAGGCTAAGAATAAGAATATACACATACAGGTCCATTCCATCATGTGCGTCTCTGGGATGTCTGGATGTTCAGACGTCCAGACGGCCCGAAGATGCACCTGATTCCACTCTTACAGGGGCTAGACAACCCTGCGGGAGCAGAATCACATCACAGTGGCTGGACGTCCAGGAGGTGCCCCGATTCAGGCACACTGGATGTCCAGCCACTTCCCCGGCTAACTCAGCCAGGCTCCTTCATTGAGCCGCAGTGCCATGGTGCCTCATCACCATGGCACTGCGGCTCCATGCAGGAGCCACGATCCCTAGAAGTAGCAGTATCCAACCTGTTCCCCACAGCCTGACCCCCGATCAGGCTTCCCATGGCCAGAGTCAGGCTGCGGGAACCCCCTGCACTCCCTCATCTCCTTGCTGCCATCCAGGGGGACTTATTCCGCCTCCGAGGAATCGGCCCTGTATGTCCGGGGTCGCGTTCTTGCCCACCAGCTGTCCTCACTGGCCCACCCCTTCCCACCCATGAACAGCTGCCCACACAAGTCGGCTATATGTGCAGGGACCTCTGTGGCTACCAGTGTGATCTGGACATTTAGAGGGCCTGGACGTCCGGATCGGACGTCCAGACCCACTAAACAAGGATCAGAATGACTCCCATAGGAGGAAAATATGGATGATGGCAGATGAAAATGTCTACTAGATGCCCCTTGGACCCAGGCCCAAGCATCAATGTTATTTCACCCAGCCTAGATATCCACTTCACTAAAATCTGCCCCTTTCTAAGTGCCAGCATCGCCACTAGCACAGATTCAGGTCCATCCACATTCATATGCGCAAAAGCCCACGTGATTGCTGCTCTTTTCTTGTATGTGCATCCCACTGACATGCTGCTCCCTGCACCTCCTTATACGTATTTTACCAAAAGCTTAACATTCAGCAAGCCTGTGGTAACATACCTGGGAAATTCAGAACATGCAGAACTGAGCGTCCCTTTTCTGACCTCGACATCCTATGAAAAATCCACTGTTATACTTCCCCCATTCTGCTTTGCTACTGCATTGTGTAGCGATACACACAGGGCCAACATTTTCTGTTCATTTTTGATGCATTTGTCCATTTTTCCGATTTTTGGATGTTCTTTTGCTTCACTTCACTCTTGTTTTAATATAAACAATTTCAATGTGCCTTTGGAATTTTTTAAGACACACGCAAATTGACTAAATGCATGTTAATTCATAGGTTACTGTGCATTAAATTGATTTAGCATGCTCTATAGACTAGATTCACTAAAAGGTGCTACTGAGTTAGCTTGACCTAACTCCATTAATGCATGTTATTTTATCACAGGTCTCATTTAAGAATGGGCATGCTAAAACACTTTAGTAAATCTAACCCTAATTTGTTTAAGGCATGCTAGTGAACCAAATATGCATTAATGAATGCACATCCCTAGAACAGTGTGTGCAGGCTTCTACACTGTAACGTGCTTAGCCCCTAACAGGAAACCAGTTGTATTCTGTGCATGGAGAAGATTCTTAATGTGTGCTCAGCACACTATCCCTCCAGGTTGACCCCAGCACATTTGTCTCCTAGGATCTCTTCCACAAACCCAACCCCTACACTCATTTTCCTCATACTCTAAGGGGTAATTTTATAAGGAACTGCCTATTTTTCTGTGCCAACAATGCACCTAAATGTTGGTATTTTAGTCATTTATGCACATACGTGGCCACTTATTGGGGTGTAAATGACTTCATAAAATACCAACTAACATAAAAGGACATGTGTTGTTTGCACTGCATGTACTTTTACTGTGGGAGTAGGCGTGGACATGGGCGGAGTTTGGGCAGAGCGTGCACATACGTGCACTGATATAGACTACTATTATTTATGTGCATACTTGCAAAAGGGAGGTGTGGTCATTTACACCAGTTCTAAGGTTGGTGTAAGTCATCCCACTTTAAATTAAGGTGTGTTCTCTGCCACGTATGTTAGTATTGTATAAAGTCAAGTATGTACATATTTAGAATAAGAGGAGCAGCTTAATGGTTAGAGCCCTGGCTTGGTACCCACAAGACCAGAGTTCAATTCCCATTAGCACTCCCTGTGGCCTTGGGCAAGTCACTTAACCCTCCATTTCCTCAGAAGACAGGCCTGGCAAGCTAAAATGTCATCATACTATCAAGAAAACCCAGGAGCTGCTGAGTCAGCATCAACAAAAGCCACACAATGCATATGCATACTTAACTTTATAAAATACATTAATTACCCTTGTGGAGGGCAATTTTATAAGGAGTGCCTAGGTTAAGGTGCAAATCTCATGCCTATTTTATAAAGGAAAGTATCTGCATATGTATTACAATAGGGGTGTAAATGTTGAGATACGTTTACCAAATATAGGTGCAATCACTTACACCAGCCCTAGTCTTGGTGTAAATGCCCGTGCCTAGATTTGTAGAGAACATGTGTAAGGTATAGTCAGTAGCGGGTGCTTTGGAAGAAGAAATTCGTGGCAGTATGGGCAGTAACGGTTTGAATTCCACAAGAATCAATGCTGTTGCCCTTGTTAATTATATGGCCTCATTGGGTTGGCTTCTAGCCCATATCGGGATTATGGGGCATCTTTGTGCCAATGGCATACCTTTGATGGTGCCATTGGATTTCATTATAGAACCAGCAAGGGATGTGTTAGTCCTAAATGCACAGTTGGAGGAGATATTGCATTGGTTGTAGAATCATCGCTTGTGAATCATGGTGGTGCAGTAGGGAAGAGCATGTAATGTCTATGTACCATGAGGTTGTGGGGGTATGATTAAAAACCAAGAATGTGATTTGCATCTTGGGTGTCAAGGTCAGTTACGGTTTGACACTCATATGTTGGGGGTAGTGCAAGGGTTTTTTTGTACACTGAGTTATTGTAGAAGATTACAGCCTTCTGTTAGTAGGAAGGATCTTTCAACAGTTACCTATGGCTTGATTACATCCTGCATTGATTATTGTATATCAGGGACTCCTGGAGTATCAAGTTAGGAGGCTTCAGTATGTACAAACCTCTGTCGTGAAAATTATCTTTGCCAAAGGAACATATGAACATGTTACCCCTTTACTGCAAGGGTTGCATTGGTTGCTCGCCTTGAAAGATTAAAGTTTTGTGTGTTGTTTTTAAATGTTTGCATATGGGTCAGCCTGGGTACCTAGCTGATTTACTTTGCCCCTATGTCCTTGGTCACACCTTGCAACCATCACAGCTGAATATCCTGAAAGTGCCATGGTTTCCTTAGGTTCAGTTGAGTCTCACCCAAAGTAACAGCTTTTGCTGTCTTGTACCTGCATTGTGGAATGTTTTGCCATCGGATGTTAAGGAGGAGTTGCATTTTCTCTCATTTTGAAAAAAGATGAAGGCTTGGTTGTATTTGGAGATGTTTGGGGAAGAGCAGTGAATAGGGGGTGGGGCTGTATGGGAAGTGCTTGTTGCTGTTGAACCATGTTTGTTGTGCCTGTATTTATTTTGTAAGCCACTTTAAAGTTGCATATGAGTGGGGTATCAAGTGTATTTTAATAAATAATCATTTTATAACTTATGTGCCTAAATTGGTACTATACTACGCTCCATCTAAACTCGACCTCATACATGCCCACACCATCGGCCTGATGCCTAAAGGACACACGTAAAGGCTTCTCTCTGTGCGTAAATCATTGAAAATCTGTGCGTTGATGGCACATAACTGTATGCGACTCCTTATAAAATTGCCTCCTAAATGCATAAGACTATTTGAATATCAGCTCATAGATTATGAGGGTAATTCTATAACAGTTTGCCAGTTCTATAAAGTGAAGCACACTCTTGCTTTGCTTAAGCGGCTCTCAATGCAGGCACACTAGGTGTGAGCACTTACGCCTGCCCCGTGGCAGATGTAAATGTCCATGCCTATAGTAGTCTATAACCTATGTGTATATATCCCTGCACTCTGCCCTAGTGCCGTCCCTGTGCATTCCCACCCCACAGGTATGCGTGATGGCATTTACGCCCGTACTTAATGGCAACCGGCCAATGTATGCGCCCAGGTGCACCCTCCACCTGTGTAAGTTACTGGAATACCGTAACTTACACTCACAGATGGTGTGTACCTTGGGGGCCCTCTTTATGGAATTATCCCCCATATGTCCATTTATGCAAGAAGAAAAGCAGATGTAAGTTGGAACATCTAATTTGTACATTCTGTGTATACCTACATATTCAGCAGTGTTACCCATTTCAAATTACATACTACTCATCCCACTAAATATTGGCCTCAGATACGTAAATATTTTAATGGTGATTGAACTTCAAGGATTACAGCAAGATAAGCATTCTGCATAGGTTAAGCGCCCTCTTCTGTTGCTACTTGTTACCTGCAGCAGAGTCCAAGTAACAAAGCATCCTTTATAAATCTTTCGCTTGCAACTTCTTTGCATGAGGGCTTTAGTTGGTGTCATCATCTGGTTACGTTTTATTCCATTGTTTAGAAATTCTCTATGGGCAACGTGAAGCTGAGGCTTTGCACACAGTGTAGCAGTGTTCCAACGACAGGTTCACTGCCCTCCCAGTTCAGTACAAAACAGGTTCGTGAATATGAGAGGTCCTACTCACATTTCTAGTTTAACAACATTTCTACACTAAAATATTAGCAGAACACTGAGTGCAGAAGGGTTGCTGATTTTCCCACCGACTCTAGATCTTATTTTTCCTTGCAATATTTCAGAAGTGTCAAACCTGATTCTTCATATGACCTTCCCAGTATCCTATTTGGAGCTCTTGAGATGCTGCCATGCAGTTCACCCTTGATGCCCTCCTGACCCTCTACACACATTTGCCCCATCACCCCAGCAACCAGCATTAAAACTCACCTCATCTGTGGGTACTTTATTAAACTGTGGGGTTCAGCGCATGGTAAGCACAGCTCACTAATAGCTAAAAAGCCCAGGCTAGCAGGTTAGCACGTGGATGGGCAGAGACAGAGCAGACTGGGGGTAGAACATGGGCATTGATAGCATAACGCAGTTAGCATGGGCATGATGGGTACACTCTAACCATGGATTCTGCTGTTAGCATGGGTGCAATTAACGCCATTTCAATGGGAGGCATTACGTGTAGCCAAGTGCCTGGTTACCATGGTTCCATGCATTACCAAAGAGCTAATGACAGAGGGATGGAAACACATGACCCCTGAAGTTAGCACAGGACTCCGTGCTGGTTTCAAGGCCCCACTACATGCTAACAGCTTGGCCCCTAATGTACTAATTCATGGGTTAGCAGCCTCTCAGCACCTATTTTTTCTATGGTTGCAAACGCTCTCCCAAGAAAAATTACACATACAATTTTGCATGGGGCCTGGCAGAAAATAGATAACTACATTTTAATGAACTTGCAATAACATTTATGCCCATTGATTTTCAAAAGCCTCATAAATAAATGAGCTGCTTTACATACTTTTGCTTTATGTTTTGGCACGTGGTGGACTAGGTGCAAAGGTTTATGATGAAGACAGGCCCAGTTTTGTGACTTGTTTCACAAACAAGCCCTAAATATTAGTGTTTTTACATGTTTTGGGATGGTTTGTGCATTTTTAGGTGCGTAAGCCACCATTTGTGAAAAAGCTTCACCATGGAGTATATGATCTTCATAGACCAGATGGTTATTGGAATATGCAATGTCCTTTGCAACATCGTAGCCAACATGGCTCAAACGGGCCCATGAAATGGGAGGAAATCAACCACTGGTCTGGCTATCACAACCGCTGGCATGAGCCTCTGCTCTGCAGAATTCAGAAGGGTGCAAGAAACTATGTAGCAGGATGAATCCAGCAAGGCTTGTCCAGTAGACTTTGAACCAGCCAAAACAATTTTTCTGCAGCACATGGAAGAACTGCACACTGCCAACTAACTTCAGATGCTCTTTCATTTGTGTAGCTCGGGACTTCTGAAAATTTAAAGATTGGGGGGGGGGGGGGGAGGATTGCCGGTGAGGTGCCTCAGGTATTTCCAAAATAAAGGACTCCGCAGTATTACTCATTGCCTCAGGTGCCCATTTAGGCTGGAAGCGTACCTCTATATAAAATGCAGCTGTTCTTCATTGCTTTAAGGGTAGACATGGCGCAGGGCACACAGCCTTCTTATAAATTAATCTCCTCTTTGATTCCTTTCAGATCCCTTATGCAGCGAGCTTAATCAGAAAGGAGAAGCTGAGCGTGCATCTCAACAAAAGCTAAAAGGTAAAGGACTTTGGCTTTCCTGGATTCTGGGGAAAAGTGATGGTAGAGCCCAGTCATGAGGATGAACTCACAAAGGAGTTGAAAAATACATTTAGACAGGTCCCAGAATTTCAGTGCATTCCTTTTGTTAATAAAGGAAATAACAAAGATTATTTTTTTATTAGTATTTGTATTTAGCTCATTCCCTTTCCAGTACAGATTCAAGGCAAGTTGATTTATTTTTTTCTTAAAAATGTTAATTTTTATTTTATTTATTTATTTATTTTTCTTATATACCGCTCTATTAAGATCAGTGCGGTTTACATTATAACTGAACAATGCAACAATGTATTACATAACACGAAGTGCTTACATAGAACAGGGGTACAATCATAAGTGGAGAACGGGGGAAACTATTTATAAGATATATATACATAAAATTTACATAGAGTTATATACAACTAATACTTAAACTCTTCATGTGATCATAATTAACTTATAAACAGGTCAACATTTGAGAAGACTTATACGTTTAGCATCAGCCGCTATTTTTATTTTTTAAAAGCTTTTATATACCATCTTTTTAACCAAAAGTTATTCAAAATGGTTTACAGGCTAAATGCAATGCAATGCAATGTGTGCCTTTGAGTCAGTCCTGACTCCTGGCGACCCAGAAGCTCCTGGGTTTTCTTGGCAATGTGTCACCGAAAGTAGATTGCCAGGCCTTTCTTCCGAGGCAATGGAGGGTTAAGTGACTTGCCCAAGCTAATAACAAACAGTAAAAGTTAGACTCCTACAGAAGTATAGACAGCTTTCAACATGTTCATTTAACAGGTCTTTGATACCCACTTTATTATTTTAGTCAAAGCAGTTTACATTGTAACTTAAACAGGGACATTTATCCTTCTGAGGCAATGGAGGGTTAAGTGACTTACCCAAGGGCACAAGGAGTGCTAGTGGGAATTGAACCCTGGTCTCTTGGTTCCCAAGCCAGTGCTCCAACCATTAGGCTACTCCACTCTATCATATAGTCAGAAATTCCCTATTCTTCTTCTAGCATTGAACCAAATACTCAGCTTTTTACTTTACCATATTAACCATCCCTATCTGTGAATTTTCATTGGTATTATAGGAAAGTGCTGCTGAAAATTCTTACAAAATTCCTCCAGCACTATGATAATTTTGTAAACTCCCACAAAGGCAATGCACGGTACTGTACATGTAGTTTGGGCCTATTTTATCAAGTACAGCACGTATGCACTTTGCTTTATAAAATAAGGGAGTATGGGACATGCTAGAACCCGAGAGCAGGTGTAACTTGCTGCAGCTAGATTAGTGACCTGGCGCACGTAAGTCGTAGTATTCTATAACTTACCTGCATCAATGGAGATAGTCCCTATGCTCCACCCATGCATCGCCCCTGTGGATGCCCCTGTGGCACTTACGTATGATGAACGCTTATATGCCTGCTTACAGACTAGCATCCAGCCATTGCACACTTGTAAGTGTCCATTTGTGCACATAAATCCTTGAAAATAGACGTTTCTGCGTGTAAATCATGTGTCTTTCTGTGCTGTCTTTATAAAATCTGCCCCATCTGACTAATGCTGGAGCAGAGCAAGGACAGAGCGTGGGCATTTCATCTAATTCTTCAGATAGCCACTGGGTGAGTAATTCTAGAAGGACCCAAGTAAACATCTGCACCAGTAATGCATGGAAATCACCTATTTTCAGTGATATACATGTGAATGGGCCTTTAGTTTAAATTAGACTTACCTGCTAATTGTAGTTTCTGGAGGAACTCCAGTCTAGTCCCGGAAACTCTGGGGTTGTGATCCTCTTCCAGCAGCTTGGAGACTGATCAACGTCATCTCTTTGATGACACTGGCATAAGGACTCAGGCACCGCCTCCTCCCTCCAGTAACGTATTGACAAAGCAGACTCACCGGAGCAAGAATTAAGGCAGGAAATTTATATACAAACCAACTGCAAACTTACTGTATAACCCCTGAACCTTATGAACAATGCCTTAGTATAATTGTGATACTGAAATTCACCTGCAAAGGCCCTTGCCTCCTTTCTCGGCAGAACCTGACCTAACAATACACATTCCCCATATTCTCTTACCTGTAACCTCTTCAGCTTCAGGCTCCAATCCCTAGACAGGACCGGGACGGGATCCGGGACTAGACTGGAGTTCCCCCAGGAACTACAATTAGCACGTAAGTCTAATTTAAACTTCCTTATCGTTCCTCCAGTCTAGTCCCGGAAACTCTGGGGATGTAACAGAGCAGTAAAAGAACTTAATGGGCGGGACCTGCTAGACCAGCCTGAAGCACCGCTGTTCCAATACAGGTATCCCTACTCGCTTGAATATCCAGACGATAATGCTTGACAAACGTATTTAGGGACGACCACGTCGCTGCCTTACAAATTTCCACCGGAGGAACAAATTTGTACTCAGCCCAAGACGCAGCCTGCGCCCTAGTAGAATGCGCCCTTCATCCTTCAGGGACCACCTTACCCTTCAACAAGTAAGCCGACGCAATCGCCGCTTTTATCCAGCTGGCTATTGATGCTTTAGAAGCTGCCTCCCCTTTGCGAGGACCCCCGAACAACACGAACAGCCTATCAGACTTTCTGAACTCCGCCGTCCTACTGAGGTACCTTTTCAAGGCCCTCCGGATGTCCAACTGATGCAACTGCCGCGCCAACGACTCTTGTGGACGCACCCGGAACACCAGTAGGGACACTACCTGATTCAAGTGAAAAGGAGACAGTACCTTTGGCAAAAAGGACGGCACCAGCCTTAAGACCACCTTAGACTCAAAAAAGGAGAGAAACGGCTCTCTACACGATAGCGCCTATAACTCTGAAATCCTCCTTGCCGATGCAATAGCCACTAAGAACACCACCTTTAGAGTCAAATCCTTCAACGTCACCTCAGCCAAAGGCTCAAACGGTTGCCTTCCTAACACTTCCAATACCAATTGCAGATCCCACGTAGGGACTAGTTGTCTGCACGGAGGCCTTAAGAGACTTACTGCCCTCAAAAACCTCTTAATATCCAGATGAACTCCCAGCGCTTGGCCTTTAACCTTTCCTCTATAACAGGAAACTGCAGCCACCTGCACCCTTAGGGAAGCGGCCGCTAATCCTTTTTGAAAACCATCCTGCAAAAACGCTAATATCTGTGGCACCGACGCTCTTAACGCCTCACAATTCCTGTCACCACAGCAAGCTTCAAAAATATGCCACACTCGAACATATGCTAGTGAAGTAGATCTTCTACGAGCACCCAGCAAGGTGGAAACCACCGCCTCCGAGTAGCCCTTAGCTCTTAACCTTGCCCTTTCAAGAGCCATGCCGTAAGCGAGAACTGAGCTACCTGGGGCATGAACAACGGGCCCTGTAACAACAGGTCTTGTCTTACTGGCAGTCGCCAAGGCTTCCCTACTAACAACCTCCTGAGATCCGCATACCATGGCCTTCTCAGCCAGTCCGGAGCGTTCAGAATCACTAATCCTCTGTGTCGTTTGATGCGCTGCACTACGCGCGCTATTAACACCCAGGGTGGAAACACGTAGAACAGCCGACCCACCAGCCAAACCTGGATGAGGGCATCTAGCCCCTCTGACATCCTCTCTCTCCTTCTGATGAAAAACCGAGCAACCTTCGCTGACTTGAATGTCGCCATGAGATCCATTACCGGCGTTCCCCAGCGCTGCACCACCATGTCGTACACCTCCGGATGAAGCATCCACTCCCCGGGGTCTACTTTCACCCGACTCAAGAAATTGGCTGCTACATTGTCTACTCCTGCCACATGCGCCACCGACAGCACCTGAAGGTGTTTCTCGACCCACTGGAACAACTGATCCGCCTCAACCTCCAAGGGAGCACTGCTGGTGCCTCCCTGCTTGTTGATGTAGGCTACCGCGGTTGCATTGTCCAAAAACACCCTGATCGCCGCTCCTCTTAGAGACTGCTGAAAACTTAGCAGCGCTCTTCGCACTGCACTTAGTTCCAACCTGTTGATCGACCAAAACTTCTCCTGTTCTGTCCACTGACCCTGCGCGAATCTGCCCTGAAAATCCACTCCCCAACCTAAAAGGCTGGCATCTGTAGTCAGTGGTAATCAGTTCGGTGCTTCCAATGGCATGCCTCTCATCAAAGACTCCGGAAGCAACCACCACTGCAACGCCTCCCGAGTCTCCTCTGGACAGACCAGCCGCCGCAACAGCGGGTCGTTTTGGTGAGACCACCATCTGAGCAACACTCTCTGCAATGGCCTCATATATGCCCTTGCCCAGGGCACCAACTCGATCGACGACGCCATCGTTCCCAGGAGCTGCAAATAATGCCATGCTGTGGGGCATGACCTGCCGAGAAACCTCTGAACCAATCTCCTTAAGGCCTCTGCTCGATGCTGCGGCAGAAAAACCCTGCCTTCCACCATATCGAACCGTGCCCCCAAATACTCGAGATTCTGAGATGGAACTAGACTGCTCTTGGCTATATTGACTACCCAGCCTAATTTCTGCAGGCAACCGACGACCTTGGCAGTCGCCTTCTCGCTTTCCATCCTCAATTTTGCCCGAATCAGCCAGTCGTTGAGATACGGATGAACCAGAACACCCTCTTTTCTTAACTCCGCCGCAACCACCACCATGACTTTGGTAAAAGTTCATGGCGCTGTTGCCAGACCAAAAGGTAACACCCGAAACTGGAAATGCCCCATTGGGACTGCGAACCTGAGGAACTGCTGATGCTCTGGACGAATCGGAATGTGCAAGTATGCCTCGGCTAAATCGAGCGGTGTCAGAAACTCCCCCTTTCGGACTGCCATGATTACCGATCTCAGCGTTTCCATATGAAAATGAGAGATCCTGAGACAGCGGTTTACTCTTTTTAAATCCAAAATCGGTCGATAAGTTCCTTCCTTCTTCGGAACCACAAAGTAAATGGAGTATCGACCTAAACCGCATTGGTCTCGAGGCACCGGCACTACCGCTTTGAGATCCAGTAATCTGCTCAACGTCTGCTGGACTGCATCGTGTTTCCGACACGCCTTGCAAGGGGACTGAACAAACGAGTCGGTTACCGGTCTCTGAAACTCCAATGCATAGCCTTCTCGAATCACCTCTAACACCCACTGATCTGACGTAATTTCGACCCAGGCAGCGTAAAACTCCTGCAGACGACCCCCGACTACTACCTCTACCTGGGCCTCCCTGACTTCATTGTGGCTTTTTGGTACCCACAGAGGAGGCTGCAAAACCTCTGCTGGCCCCACGGAAACCTCGAAACCCCTGGTTTCTATAGGGAAAATGCCCCCTCTGACTCTGAGGAAACCTAGAAGCCTGAAAACGATGAAAATCTCTTTGCGGCCCTCTAGCCAATGGCTGAAACCTTCCCAGTCTCTGCTTGTCCTCTGGAAGCCTTCCAGCTTTGGACTCTCCCAACTCCTTGACAATCTTGTCAAAATTCTCTCCAAATAGTAGCTTTCCCTTAAAAGGAAGTTTACTTAACCTGGCCTTAGAGGAAGCATCCGCTGCCCAGTTGCACAGCCACAGATATCTCCTTGCTGCTACCACCGAGGCCATACTGTTTGATAGACCCCTAATAAGGTCATAATGGATATCCGCGAGGTACGCTGCTCCGGACTCCAACCAAGCCGCCTCGCTCACTGAGTCCTCGTTTCGCTCCCCCTGGACTCGTTGAGCCCCTCTGTCTCATCTAAAAGCATGTGGTCCGCCAGAGCCATCTGGCTACAGCTTTTACAGACCCCGGCCTCTAACACAACAGATCTTTTCACTCCACAGAGGAGACATAACACTTTTGCCGGCATTTTGACCCCTTTGCCACTCAGGTCTGCTCGTTTAGTTCCCTCCTGAAGCAAACCCCTTTCCAAGGGAACCCCACCAGCCGTGTTTCTGAACGAGCCCTGCTGACCCGGGCTGTTTTTTTTTTTTCTTAAACTACCCCCAAATTGAGCAGGAGACTTCTGGAGCTGAACCCCAGCAGAAAGAAGTTAAAACGAAGCTTAAGCACCGAGCTACAACCGCTTGTTCCCCCGCTACCACTACCGGCGTTTTCCTGCCGAAAACCCACGCGGCACGAGCCTGCTCCCTCTGCTGCACCTTCGCACACACTAATTGAGAAACAAAAAACGCTGTGGCTTACCCAAACTCCCAGAGCCAAGCCTCAGCCCAGTACCACTTCAAAGACTGCCGATCTTGTAATCAATTCTTGCACTCGGGCCTATTCTCCTCCGATGCAGAAAATCAGCCAGGAATGGAAGTACTGCGGCTCCCCTCTGCCCGATTCCCCCAAGCGCAAACAGGCAATGTCTTCTGTGTAGCGCTGGGGAAGGGCTTCTTATCCAAACCACCAGTCCGTTCTGCAGACTTGTACCCGGGGACTTCCCCTTTCCTTCTAAGCCCGAACTCGGCCCCCGATAGAGGAAGACAGGAAGGGAGGCCCTTCTCAGCCAAATTTAAAGGTATACAACCCTAAAATTTAACACCTCCCCCCAAATTGATTATGCCATAATAGCTCCGATTGAAATAAAAGAACAAAACAATAAAAATTTTAAAGGTATTCCAAAACTCTCAAAGTTAAGCTCACACTCTCTAAAATTCCTTAATTGTTCCTCTAGTGAGCCAGAACTCCAGCTCACATCCTCCTAGCTGCTTGGAGACTAATCTAAACTGGAGGGAGGAGGTGGTGCCTGAGTCCTTATACCAGTGTCATCAAAGAGATGATGTTGATCAGTCTCCAAGCTGCTGGAAGAGGAGCACAACCCCAGAGCTTCCGGGACTAGACTGGAGGGACGATAAGGAAATGCATATTTTAGCCAATTGCTATTTTATAATTACGCACATCGGGCCGATGGCGCTTACTTTATGGGCATGCACAGGGGCGGAGCATAGGTGAAGCACAAATCTACACATGTAAGTTATAAATACTATAACTTTTACGTATCCCTTAAAAATCTAGGGGCAGGCATTTAGACCAGCCTTAAGGTTGCTGTAACTGCTGGGTCCTAGATTTTCTGCACATATCCCACTACTGACCCTCCTATTTTATAAAGATAAGCATGCACATACTTGACTTTAAATAGCAAGCACAATAGAAGCATGTTAAATCATGCATCAGCTAGACATGCCTTTCTAAAATTAGCCTCCTTCTGTCTAACTATGCGATTTTAATTTAAGACAGCAAAGTGGTAGTGGCAAGTGCAGAGCATTAAACTTTTCTGTGGTTCAAGATGAAGGGTATCCCATTGCTTCTACTGTGAAAGGCTATTGTCCTTGCTGCAAAGGGGCACTGCACCCTATTGTCCCTACTGATATATACTGTATCCCACTGCCTATACTGATGAGAAGCACTGCATTCCACTGCTTCTACTACTATGGAGGAGCACTGTATCCCACGGTCCCTGATGTGGAGAATCACTGCATTCCGTTGCCTTTGCTGATGAGGGGTTTTGTATCCCATTGCCTCCGCTGTGGAGCAGTACTGTATGCCCCTTACCCTACTGGCTACTGGCACTGCATCCCACTACCTCTGCTCTGGAGGGACCCTGCATCCAATTGACTATACTATGGACGAGCACTGCAATAGGTTTTCTTCTCAAGAGAATGGTTGATGACCGCGAAGGGGGAAAAACATGTTTAAAAAAGTGCAGACTATTGACTATACATCCTAGTAGAATCAATATATACATTTTTTTCCTGTTTCCCTCTTAACTGTCATACCATCCTTCAGCAAACTGGGACATTGGATTTCAGTAGCCCTGCACTTTAGAGAGATTCCTGGATGCTTACCTCTTATCTGTATCATGGACACAGAGACTAAGACACACTTTAGAAACAATTACTGCAGGAAAGAAAACATCCTTGTATATTAGGATGGCACGAACAAAATCAAGGGAGATGTAGAAACCTGCAATATTTCCTCAGCCTACGTTTTTGTTCATTTTTGGCACAATATTCAGTCAGGGGCCAATGTATAACATTAAGCACCCAGCTCTGATGCTTAACTTTATATGGACATTCAGCAGGATTATCCATTTAATTAGTACTGCCAAATTAAATTAACTTATCTATTCAGAAGTAAATTTTATAAAGGTTTTTTTCATACATATATGCCAATATATCTGCAAAAAAGGCCTCTTATAAAATTACCGCACATGTAAAAGTGTGTGCGGTGCAATTACCGTAGCTGCACACTTATACCTGGGCCGGCGCAACCATCAGGCAAATTAGGCAGTTGCCTAGAGTTAAAACTTCTGGGGGGCCACAAAGAGCAGGACATTCAAAGCTAAACAATAGATTTTGATGGCCAAAGGGGTGGGGGGGGGGGGGTAAAGCTTTAAGTCTGCCCAGGGCACCAACACCTTGGACCAACTCTGGGGCCGGCCCTGACTTATATATAACTTTAGAGTAGGTGTGTTTAGTAAGGAGTTTCGGCACAATTTACACGTGTAACCCCCATTTTGGAGTGGTCTTAGCAGCTGCTATACTAACCACTTGGCAGACAGGGGAGAATACTAATCCAAGAGCTTTTATGCAATCTTTCAGTCTGTTGCTCTTGGAATTAAATATTACTGAGGAATGGTATACAATGGGTGGCCCTTGGCACTTGACACTCTCAAATCTCTTCCCTTCTCAAATAAATGAGTCCAGGCCACTAAAGGTTTACTTTAACAATTGCCAGAACCAGCCAACTCCTTCAGTCAAAAAAAATGGTTACATGAGGATTACTCCTTTCTCCTCGCAGTTTGGTATGTTACACACTCACGTCAATTACTCTTTATCTTAAACAGAACAGTTACTCCACTCTTCATTACTCCTGCCCCTTTGTTATTTATTCTGGTTTCCCTCTCTTTCCTGTTTCTAGTACTTTTTTCTTAGCGTACTTGAAGTGGTGGCGCTGCAGACACAGGTCCCCGATACCGTGCTAGGCTCACTGCTGGATCTGTCGTCACTGGTTTATGATGAGTCTTTAGCTTCGTCTCTTCCTGAGAGCTGCTGGCCTCTTAGATGAAGGTCCCCAAAGCTACTCTGTAGTGCTCCTGGCTCTGATGGACTGGAAAGCTGAGTTATTGGTGATGGCAGTTCTTGGAACCCTTACTCTGCTTCTGAGACAGTGGGGTGGTGGCAGATTTTGAACAGACATCAGCCCTCTGCTCTCTTCACCTATGCTGCTGCTCTGAGCCTATTGCTCACTCTGGATGGGTGCCAGAAACAGCTGCCCCTTAAGGTCAGACACCTTCCTCCTGCATGGTACAGTGGCTGTGTACTGTATATGAACCTCGGTATTCCCTCCTAGAGGAGTCTCCTCTCAGCATGATATGACTGTCATCAAGAACCCCCCCCCTCCCCCCCTGTTTGGAAGATGCTAGGCTTTTCTCTAACCTTCATTGTAATAATCTATTAGGGACATTGGATAGTATTGCTGCTCACCCAGTAACATTCAAACAGTCTTTATATATGCATATTTTATAAAATTCATGCATACACATACTTTACATGCTAACATTTATGCCGGCTATGAAGCAGATGTCCATTGCTTCAATCTTTCTGCTGGATTTTTGCTAGTATTTTATAACCTTTCCTATCAACCTAGTCACCCTCTTATAAAATTACTGTTGCCACTAAATGGATAGTTTCCAATGCCATCTCAACTCCTTCCTTAACCCAACTCCTTTTTATACAGAAAATATCTGGCCATGTAGTGAATTAAACAGACCAATATTATCTGTATACGTTTTGAAAATGTCCAGGAGAGCAAATTTTGTGTTTGCCACCTACTAACGCATAACTTGTTCTGGATATTGGGCTCTTTGTCATTATGATGATCCTGAAAGCTGTGTTAGCATCCTATCACTGCCAGGGGTCTCTATACAGGGCCGGCCCAACCATTAGGCAAACTAGGCAGTTACCTAGGATAGCGGCTTCTGGGAGGTACCAAAGAGCAGGACATTCAAAGCTAAACAATGGATTCTGACAGCCAGGGAGAGATGCAAAAGACTTTAGGTTTGCCTAAGGCACCATCACTTTGAACAGACTCTTGGACTAGCCCTGCCTCTGTAAACATAATAGATGAAGATGATAAGGACCTGCTTGTATTTCTTTACAGGCCCCAGCCTAGTTTCTCCTCTGATGATAGAGAGAAAAAAATCACTGCCCCACTCCCTAATAAGCTGTGCATATCTGTGACAACCCCAACCAAATTTGGAACTGCTGAGAATCTCTGTTGATAATTTGCAAATTACCAATAGTAATTTGCAAACTATCAATAAAACCATCTATAGTACCTGAAGATGGAGAGTGGCCAAAGTAATGCCAATTTTTAAGAAGGGTTCCAGGGATGAGCCAAAAAACTACAGACTGGTGAGCCTGACATCATTCACAGGCAAAATTGTAGCAAACATTATAAAGAACACAATTGTTTACTGGGACATAGCCAACATGGATTTAAAATGGAAGTCTTCCCTTACCAAGCTGCTACATTTTTTTTGAAGGTGTGAAATAAACAAGTAAATAAAATTGAACCAATGGACACTATGTATTTGGATTTTCAGAAAGCCTTTGACAAAGTCCCTCATGATAGACTCTTGAAGAAATTAAAAATTTATGGGATAGGAGGCAGCGTACTATTATGGATAAGGAACTGGTTATAAGATAGATAACAGAGAGTAGGGCTAAATGGTCAGTTTTCTCAATGAAGAAAAGTAAATAGTGGAGTACCCCAGGGTTCTGTACTGGGCAGACTACTTTTTAACACATTTATAAATGACCTGGAAATGGGAACGAGTGAGGTGATCAAACTTGCAGATGAAACAAAATTCTTCAAAGTTGTTAAATCGCAAGAGAATTTTGTAAAATTGCAAAAGGACCTTGAGAAATTGGGAGACTGAGCATCCAATGGTAGATAAAATTTAATGTGGACAAGTGCATAACTTTGCACTTAGGGAAGAACAACCAAAACTATAGCTACACCATGGAAGGCTCCAACACCCAGGAAAAGGATGTAGGTGTCATCGTGGATAATTCATTGAAATCCTCAGCGGCAGTCAGAAAGCTAATAGAATGATAGGAATAGGGCCGGTCCAATCATTGGGCAGACTAGGTGATTGCCTATGGCAGCAGCTTCTATTGGGCAGCAAAAAGCAGGGCATTCAAAGTAAACAATACATTTGGGACATATGGTTTGAAGCATGCCTAGGGTGCCAACACTTCGAACCAACTCTTGGGCCAGCCCTGGTTAGGAATTATAAGGAAAGGCATGAAGACTACAACAAAGGATAGCATAATGCCTCTGTATTGCTTCATGGTGCAACTGCACTTTGAGCATTGCATGCAATTCTGTTTACCACATCTAAAAAAAAAAGATATAGTAGGATTGGAAAAGGTACAGAGAAGAGAAGTGAGAATGATAAATGCCATGGAAGGATACCCCTAAGAGGAAAGGCTTACAAGGTTAGGGCTTTTCAGCTTGGAGAAGAGACGGCTGAGGGAGATATGATATAGGTCGATAAAATAATGGAGTAGAACGAGTATACATGAATCAGTTGTTTACTCCTTCAAAAAGTATAAAGACTAGGGGACATGTGATGAAACTATAAAGTAGTACATTTAAGACTAATGAGAGAAAATATTTTTTCACTCACATATAATTAAGCTCAGGAATTTGTTGCCAGAGGACACAGTCAAAGCTCTTAGGGGTATGTTTACTAAACTGGGCCAACGGTTAACCCGGGCTATCTGCAACTAAGTCCCATTGAATAATATGGGACCTAGTAGCTGATAGCCTGCGTTAACCATTAGCCCGGTTTAGTAAACATACCCCTTAGTGTAGCTGGGTTTAAAAATTGTTTGGACAAGTTCTTGGAGGAAAAGTCCATAAACTACTATTAAAGTGGACTGAAGGAAATTCACTGCTTCTTCCTGGGAAACTGTATACCTCTAGGGAACCTAAGAAATGCCATACTGGGTCAGACCAAGGTCCAACAGTGGCCAATCCAGGTCACAAGTACCTGGAAGAGTTCCAAAAAGGCACACAGGTTCCACAATGCTCTTCCTGGGGTAAGCAATGGATTTCCCAGGTCTTCTTTAATAATGGTTTATGGGCCTTTCCTCTAGGAACTTGTCCAAACCTTTTAAACCCAGCTGCACTAACAATTTTGACTATATCCTCCATAACAAATTCCAGAGTTTGATTATGCATTGAATAAAAATATATTTTCCCTCATTAGTCTTAAATGGGTTTCATTGTAGCTTCATTGCATGTCCTCTAGTATTTCTACTTTTCAATGGCATAAACAACCAATCAACGTTTACCCGTTCCACTAGATTCATTAATTTATAGACCTCTATCATATCCCCCCTCAGCCGTCTCTTTTCCAAGTTGAAGAGCCCCAACCTTTTAAGCCTATCCACATAGAAGTATCCTTCCATCCACTTTTCCCATTTTGGTCGCTCTTCTCTGTACCTTTTCTAATTCTGCTATATCCTTTTTAAGATATGGCAAACAGAACTGCACACAATATTCAACGTGAGGTTGTACCATGGAACGATACAGAGGCATTATAATATCCTTGGTTTTATTCTCCATTCCTTTCCTTATGATTCCTAACATTCTATTTGCTTTCTTGGCCGCCGCTACACAATGGGCAGACAGTTTCATCGTATTATCCATGACAACGCCTAAATCTTTTTCCTGGTTGATGGTTCCTTGCATCATGTAACCATAGTTTGGGTTGTTCTTTCCTAGCTGCATAACTTTGCACTTGTCCACATTAAATTTCATCTGCCATTTGGACATCCAGTCTACCAATTTATAGAGGTACTCTTGCAATTTTTCACAATCCTCTTGCGTTTTAACAACTTTGAATAATTTTGTGTCATCTACAAATTTGATCACTTCACTCATTATTCCTATTTCCAGGTCATTTATGAATAAGTTAAACAGTGGGCCCAGCACAGATCCCTTGGGGTACTCCACTATTCACCTTTCTCTATTGAGAAAATTGGCCATTTAGCCCTACTATCTACTTTCTTTTAACCAGTTCCTGATCCGCAATGCTATACTGCCTCCTATTTATTTTATTTATTTTTATTCATTTGCAGTCTCTTTTATACTGCGCTATTCGACATCAGTGCGGTTTACAATGAACATAAGAGTTGCACATCTCAATTTCGTGATTTGTGCTTACAGAGAAACAGGTATAATAACTTGGGTATACATTAAACAGGAAAATTAAACTTGGGTATGCATTAAGCAGGTATAACAGGTAAAATAGGGTATAAATAACCAGTCCCTTAACAAGGAGACACGATGAATAAATACAGTCTACTTTATGCAACAATATAATGAGTTATGCGGCACTGCATAAGTTTCTCATGGTGGTTGGAGGGGAAGGTGTGATTGCGAGTGATCAGTCTGGGAATGTGACGTGCATGAGTTTGAGGTGCTGCATTGAGATGTGAGAGTGGGTGAGTGTGGGGAGAAGACTGCATCATCGTAGTGATGAAGAAAGAGGTGCCGTTTCAGTGCCTTCCTAAATTGGGAGAGTTCACTGATGGTTCTGATAGTTGCTGGTAGTGCGTTCCAGCAGGATGGAGCAAAGAAGGAGAAGGCTCTGGATCTAGTGAATTGAGAACACTTCGTGCTTGCCTTAGGTAATATGAGAGTATTTGCGGCATTCGATCTCCTTGCTCGATTGGGAGGTGTGATTGAAATTAGATCAGTAATGGCAGTAGCAGGGTATTTATTGATGGCTTTATGGGTCATAATTAGGATCTTGAATGAGATCCTGGCTTGTATGGGTAGCCAGTGCAATTGTTTTAGTATTGGGGTAATATGAGAACTTCTTGAGGCTCCATGAAGGATTCTTGCAGCTGAATTCATTGCAAGTTGTAAGGGGTTAGTCGTGCACTTAGGTAGACCATACAAGATCGCATTGGCATAGTCAAAGTGAGGCATTATTAGGGCCTGAAAGACAGTTCGGAAGTCATCAGGTTCTAACAGTTGACGCAAATTGCGGAGGGTCCAGATTTTATGGTACACCGACTTTGTTATGTTTTTGATATGAGCCTTCATATTAAGTTGCTGATCAAGCGTTACACCTAGGTATCTTACTGTAGTCTTGCATATGATCTCTGCGTCGCGAACGTTGATAGACAGGGGTGGAGTAAAAGCCGGATTCCTGGTTACGAAGAGGGCTTCTGTCTTTTTGAAATTTAACTTAAGCATTTGTGCATTTAGCCAGTCTGTGACAGCGTCAAAGCACCTGATAAGTGGGGATAGTTCAAGATGTTCTGTCGAAATTGGCATGTACATCAAGACGTCGTCAGCATAGACCAGGCAGTTGATATTAAATGATTGGATGAGATCACAAATGGGTTGCATATAGACATTGAATAGCAAGGCGGATAGAGATGAGCCCTGTGGAACACCTTTAGTTTGGGGGAAGGAATCGGAGTTGGAGGGGCCAGAACGGACATGTTGCCAGCGATCAGTGAGGTATGAAGCGCACCATGACAAAGCTGAAGCTTGAACTCCCTTCTCTCTGAGGCGTAGCAGGAGAACTTCGTGGTCTATGGTGTCGAATGCGGCAGCAATGTCCATGAAGATCAGTGCAAAGCCTTGTCTGATGTTATCGAGACCTAAGGTTATGGTGTTGAATAAGGTTGTGAGTAATGTTTCAACACCATGTGCTTCGCGAAATCCATGCTGGCAGGGATGCAGGGGTGCATTAGTATCTATGTGATCTTGTAATTGGCGTTGGGTAATCTTTTCAATGATTTTCGATAGGAGAGGTATGCTGGAGATAGGCCTGTAGGATTCCATCATCGAAAGGTCCAACTTAATGTTTTTTAGGAGTGGTCTGATAGCCGTCTGTTTCAGGCTTCGAGGAAATGTTCCAGTAGAGAACAATACATCAATCAATTTGGATAGGAATGGTCTGAGCTCGGCACGCAGGGCCTTTATCCAGGGAGCTGGACACGGATCGGAGGGTGCTGTTGTAGTGTTTATGTTTAGGATAGTGTCTTGAATGACTCTGTCAGATGGAGTAGAATATCCCATGACTTTTAAATTTCACCAAGAGTCTCTCATGAGGGAGCTTGTCAAAGGCTTTCTGAAAATCCAGATAGACTATATCAACTGGCTCACCTTTGTCTACCTATTTATTCATACCTTCAAAAAATATAACAGATTAGTAAGATAAGACTTTCCTTGGCTAAATCTATATTGGCTTTCTCCCATTAAACCATGATTATCTACCTGTTCAGTAATTTTATTCTTTATAATGGTTTCCACCATTTTGCCTGGTACTGACATCAAGGCTCACCAGTCTATAGTTTCCTGGATCACTCTTGGAACCCTTTTTAAAAATTGGCGTCACATTGGCCATTCTTCAATCTTCCAGTACTACAGAAGATTTTAATGATAGTTCACAGATTACTAAAAGTAGGTCTGCAATCTCATATTTCAGTTCTTTCAACACCCTCGGATATATACCATCTGGTCCAGGTGATTTGCTACTCTTCGGTTTATCTTCCCGGTTTATCAATATTTCTTTCAATTCTTCCGATACATCACCTTTATATACCATTTCAGGTACAGATAACTTCCGAAGAAAATAATTCATTCATTCAGTCTCTCTGCTATGGTCTTGTCTTCCCTTAGCGCCCCTTGTACCCCTCTATCATCCAGTAGTCCAACTGACTCTCTCACAAGTTTTTTGCCACAAATGTACTTGAAAAAGTTATATTATGCGTTTTTGCTTCCATGGCAAGCTTCTTTTCAAATTCTCTCTTTGCCTGCCTTTTCAGTGCTTTGCGTCTAACTTGCTGATGCTTATGTTGCTTCCCGTGTTCATCCTTTGGCTCCTTTTTCCATTTCCTGAAATATGCTTTTACGGCAACAGCAGCCTCTCTGACCTCACCTTTAAACCATGTTGGCAGTTTTTTGGCCTTCCTTCCACTTTTCTTAAAGCATGGAATATATCTCGTCTGGATCCAAGATAGTACTTTTAAACAACACCCATGCTTGATGTAAATCTTTAACCTTTGCAGCTGCTCCTTTTAGTTTTTTCTTAACTATGTTCCTCATTTTATCATGGTCTTGCTTTTGAAAGTTAAAAGTAATACTGTATATTTCCTTGCCGTCCTTCTTACATTTATTAAATCAAATGCGTTAAAGCTATGATCACTATTGCCAAGTGGCCCCAAAACCCTTACCTCTTGTACCAGATCCCGTGTTACACTAAGGACTAGGTCCAAAATAGCTTCCCCTTTGTCGTTTCATGAACTAGCTGCTCCAAGAAGCAGTCATTTATTTCATCTAGAAACTTTCTCTCTCTAGCATGTCCTGCTGTGACATTAACCCAGTCAATACTGGAGTAATTGAAATCACCCATTATTACTGTGTTGCACCTTTTGTTAGCTTCCCTGATTTCTTTCAGCATTTCATCTGCTATCGGTTCATTCTAGCCAGGTGGTCGGTAGAATAACCTCACTGCCATCACCTTCCCCTTTTTACATGAAATTTTTGCCCATAGAGATTCTACAATACTTGTGACCAGGACTGGTTACTGTTGGAAACAGGATATTTGGTGTGATAGACTATTGGTCTAATTCAGTATGGCAAATTTTATGCTCTTATGTTCTGTGGTTTAAGTAGGGAATGCCTGCAGCTACCAGGACTGCTGATCAAATTTATAGCCTACTCCAAGGAGCTTAAATCTAGTCAAGGCAGGCAGACAAGACAAATAATAGATTTAAGGATATTTACTTATTAAAGAAAATGTAGTTTAATTCAACAAGGTTGTCTTAAGTAAAACCAGGGACTAAGATTTAAAAACAGCCTTAAAAAGGTGTGGGTCAGTATTCAAAGAGAACTATGTGGATACAGTAACAGAAGAGAGGTGATGAGTAGTGCACTTGCCGGTAAGAGAGAGCTTGAACAGATGGGGAGTCATTGTAGGGACTTGAGAAATGTGTTTTGAAGAGACTTTAGATGAGACAGAGGGTTCAATGGGCAACCTGTGAGGAACAAATATAGTAAAACTAATACAATCAGAGGTGAAGAGAGAATGGATAAGGGTTGGAGTAGGGTGCTTACAAGCCCTCACTTGGTTTGCAGCTTGTCGTGCTGTGAGGGCTTGTGTGCATCAGTGATGCTGAGAGCTAAACTATCAGTAGTTTAACTACTGGCAGGGTCTCCCAAGATGGACAGGTCTCAGTTGAGGTGCCAGACCAAGACAAACCACCCATCTGGGCAGCAGCAGAATGGGATAGTGTTGACGGCGGAGGATCACATTTCTGTGACAACGGCGACAACACCAAACTTAAACTGCGCGGAAGAAAGGCCCGGCAATCTACTTATGTATCTTGCCATGAAAACCCAATGGATAGTTACAAAAAAACAAATTGTGCTATAGTGCTGGAAGATGAGACCACAGGTTGGAAGGCACTCAACTACCTACTGGGGAAGAGCTGAAGACTTTTCAGAGTAAAGCCAGCATTTATGATGTGGTTGAATCAAAGCCCTCGGGACGTCTGACTGCTGATATAGCTGCACATGAAATGAGAGTCAGAAGCTGTAAAGATGTCTTACGCATTGGAACATGGAACGTACGAAGCATGAACCAAGGGAAGTTGGAGGTGGTCAAGAATGAAATGGAACGTGTACAACTTGATCTGTTGGGTGTCAGCGAACTGAAATGGACTGGCATCGGGCACTTTGCATCAGATGATCACATGGTCTACTATGCTGGAAATGAAAGACAAAGAAGAAATGGTGTTGCATTTATAATAAAGAAGAAACTTACAAGAACTGTAATGAAATACAATGCAGTCAGCGAACGCTTAATCTCTATTCGTCTACGAGGAATGCCTATCAACACAACTATAATTCAAGTATATGCCCCAACAACAGCTGCAGAAGAGAATGAAATTGAAGAGTTCTATGAACAAGTACAAGCTGAAATTGACAGAACATGCAAACAGGATATCCTGATAGTCACGGGTGACTGGAACGCAAATGTTGGCAACAAAGAAGAAGGCAAAGTAGTTGGAAAATATGGACTTGGCAACAGAAATGAAGCTGGAGAAAGATTGACAGAATTCTGCAAGACCAACGATCTATTCATCTCAAACACCTTCTTCCATCAACACAAGCGGCGACTGTACACATGGACTTCACCCAATGGATTGTATAAAAATCAAATTGACTATATCTGTGGAAGTCAACGATGGAAAAGTTCTATAACATCAACAAAGACAAAACCTGGAGCTGACTGTGGTACAGATCATCAACTACTAGTATGCAAACTCAAGCTAAAGTTGAAAAAGAGCAAACCACTCATGAATGCAGCAAAATATGACCTTGAGAATATACCACTGGAATTTAAAGACTGCCTGCAAAATCGATTTGCTGCTTTAGATACAAATGACAGAGCTCCAGAAGAGTTATGGAATGACATCAAGAAGGTTGTGTTGGAAGAAAGCGAGAAGTCTCTACAAAAGGTGAAAAAGCAAAAACGGCCAAAATGGATGACGGAAGAAACTCTCTGAAAATTGCCCAGAAACGCAGAGAAGCTAAAGCCAGAGGAGAAAGAAAGACAATAACAGAACTCAACAGAGATTTCCAACGTGCAGCAAGACAGGACAAAGAAAAGTACTACAATGACGCATGCAAGGAAATAGAAGCAGAAACTATTAGAGGAAGAACAAGACCGGCTTTCCTAAAGCTATGAGAGTTAAAGAAAATGTTCCAGCCTCGAATTGGAATGTTACAAGATGCTCAAGGTTCTATGCTGAATGATGCTAAGAAGATCAAGAAAAGGTGGAAGGAATATACAGAGTTTTTATATGATAAAGATCAAGTGGACCAACAGCCGTTTCAACCTGTACCTTATGATCGGGAACCATTGGTGATGAAAGAAGAAGTTAAAGCAGCATTGAAAGCCTTATCAAAGAACAAAGCACCAGGCACTGATAGCATTCCCATAGAAGTATTGCAGCAATCTGATGCAGCTGTTACCGTACTTACAAGGCTCTGCCAAGAAATATAGAAGACAACATCATGGCCAACTGACTGGAAAAGATATGTGTTTATACCAATACTAAAGAAAGGTGATCCAACTGACTGTGGAAATTATTGCACAATCGCTCTGATCCCACATGCCATCAAGATTCTACTGAAGATTATTCAAAAGAGACTACAACTATACCTGGAACAAGAACTACCTGAAGTGCAAGCAGGGTTCAGGAAAGGGCGAGGAACGAGAGACATCATTGTGGATGTGAGATGGATCCTTGAAAAGACTAAAGAATACCAAAAGGATATCTATTTGTGCTTTACCGACTATAGCAAGGCTTTTGACTGTGTAAACCATGAGAAACTCTGGGCCACATTAAGAAGCATGGGTATACCAGAACACCTGATCATACTCTTGCACAATCTGTATATTGATCAAGAAGCAGCAGTTCGAACGGAACAAGGAGAAACAGAATGGTTTAAAATAAGCAAAGGTGTTTGACAAGGCTGCATACTTTCCCCCTACCTGTTTAATTTATATGCAGAACAAATCATCAGAGGAGCAGGATTGTATGAAGACAACAGAGGTGTGAAGATTGGTGGAAGACTCATCAACGACCTTCGCTATGCTGATGATACCATATTACTGGCTGAAAGTGAAGATGATCTGAAACATTTGCTTCTCACAATCAAAGAACATAGTCTCAAAATGGGCCTGCACCTTAATGTAAAGAAGACAAAGATCATGACAACTGGCATAATCAACAGGTTCATCGTCGAAGGAGAAGAAATTGAAATCGTGAACTTTAACCTACTTGGATCAACTATCAATAAAGAAGCAACAAGCAGTCAAGAAATCAGACGACGCATTGCTCTTGGCAGAATGGCTATGAAAGACCTAGATAAGATTCTCAAGAGCAGAGATGTCTCTCTCCATACAAAGATTCGACTAGTTCAAGCCATGGTATTTTCAATAACATCATATGGATGTGAAAGCTGGACAGTGAAAAAGATAGACAGGAAGAAAATTGATGCCTTTGAATTATGGTGCTGGCGGCGAATACTGTGTATACCATGGACTACCCGAAGAACAAACCAGTCAGTACTAGAGGAGATCAAACCTAAGCTTTCTTTAGAAGCTCAGATGACAAGACTTCGACTTTCATACTTTGGACACATCATGCGAAGAGAGAGATCATTAGAGAAAGACATCATGCTTGGCAAGATAGAAGGTCAGCGCAAAAGAGAAAGGCCAGCAATGAGATGGATCGATACAATAACAGCAGCTACGGGTACCAGTCTGTCAACAGTGAGCCGCCTGACTCAAGACCAAACACAATTTATGATAGCTATCCAGAGGGTCGCCATGAGTTGACTCCAACTCAACGGCACTTAACAACAACAACAGAGTGCTCAGAAAGAAAGGAACAGACTTTGGTTATGTCATAGAGAAAGTAACAACCAGGCCAATATTTAAATGCTGCAGTCCGTGTGTTTTTTTAAAATGCCAATTACAGTGTTTAAATCATCCACTTATATTCTGCGCTGCTATATCCAAAGTGAGGGGCACTGAATATACATGGAGAACAGTGACTGTGGATAGCAATGAGATTCAGCCTTTTGGTTGTTCTAAATTAAATCGCCTAACAGTACGAATAGCAGCTGAATATTGTGAACTATCCAAAGAGTTACAGTAGGTGGCATGTCCATACAGAGTAGTTACTCACCTGTAACAGGTGTTCTCTAGGAGCAGCAGGAATCAGTCCTCACATATGGGTGACGTCGGCGCCGACAGAGCCCTCGCGGAGCAATTTCCCCAGCTTTCAAAGAAAGCCTTTGGGAATTGCAGCGCGCATGCGCGGTCCCCTTCCCGCCCAAGGGTGCCATCTTGCTCAGTCTGATGACATAGCTAAAAGACAGCAAAAAATTAGCAAAATAAATCATATGACTGCAACTCCAAGGGGAGGAGGGAGGGTTGTGAGGACTGATTCCTGCTGCTCCTGGAGAACACCTGTTACAGGTGAGTAACTACTCTTTCTCCAGGACCAAGCAGGAAGTCAGTCCTCACATATGGGACTCCCTAGCTTAAGGCTACCGGAGACCTCAAGCGGAAAAAATGAGCTCCCTCTAGCTCAGTAGCACAGAAGGAAGGAATCTTCTCTGAAAACGCCCCCGACCGGTAGCCCAACATCAGGGCCGGAGGGTAGGAGTTGCCTAAACCTCAAAGAGATTATGGAGGACTGCCTGACCGAAAGCACTGTCCCTGCGGGACTCTCTCTCCAGGCAGTAATGGGCCGCAAAAGTCTGGCTTGAAGACCAAGTAGCGGCCCGGCAGATGTCTGCCAACGGAACAGAGCGGAGATGAGCCACTGACGCAGCCTTCGCCCTAACACGATGAGCCGTGACACGACCCTCCAATGAGAGGCCGGCTGCCCCATAAACCCAGGCGATACAGTCAGCAACCCATATGGACAAAGTACGCTTGGAGACAGGTAGCCCCAACTTATTGGAGTCAAAAGAAACGAAGAGCTGAACAGCCCTCCTATGCTCCCGCGTACGGTCAAGGTAGAAGGACAAGGCCCTCCTACAGTCCAGGGTATGCAGGACCATCTCAGCCCGGCTGGAGTGCAGTCTGGGAAAGAAGGTGGGAAGAACCACTTCTTTGTTGAGATGAAAAGGAGAAACCACTTTAGGAAGAAACTTAGGGTGAGTCCGCAAGACTACCCTATTCCTGTAGAACCTAGTGTAAGGAGGATCAGACACTAGGGCCTGCAGTTCACTAACGCGCCTAGCAGAGGTAAGGGCTACCAAAAACAAGGTTTTCCAGGAAAGAAAACGAAGAGGGCAGGTAGCCATAGGTTCAAAGGGCGGACAGGTAATCCGCTGCAAGACCACATTCAGATCCCACTCAGGGGCTGGTGGGCGCAAAGGAGGCTTAAGGAGAAGGAGGCCTCGGAGAAAACAAGCCACCAAAGGGTGGTTGGAAAGAGGCCTGCCATCCACCGGTGCGTGATGTGCAGAGAGAGCACTGAGGTGGACTCTGACAGAGTTGGACTTAAGGCCCAGATTGGAGAGGTAAAGCAAATATTGCAAGACCACTGCCACCAAGCAGCAGAAGGGATTCTCAGACTGCTGAGCACACCACACGGAGAACCTACGCCACTTAAGAGCGGAGGACTTCCGGGTGGAGGACCGCCTGGAGGCCAAGACGACCTCTTCCACCTCACGAGGCAGCAAGAGGGGAGCAAGGACTACCCTTTCAGCAGCCAGGCCATCAGATGAAGGGATCGGAGGTTAGGGTGTAGCAGAGTCCCCTGATCCTGTGACAGGAGATCGGGTTGAAACCCCAGAGGAAGAGGAGTGTCCACCGCCAGCTGCATTAGAAGTGGGAACCAGGGTTGTCTCGGCCACCGGGGAGCTACTAGGATCATCGAGGCTCTGTCTCTGAGAACTTTGAAGAGCGTCCGAGACACCAGTGGCATGGGAGGAAAGGCATACAAGAGGCCTGTGGACCATGGAATCAGGAAAGCATCCGCCGTCACTCGGAGAGGATGCGGTTGTCGAGAGCAGAATTTGGGAAGCTGCCAGTTCAGGGGACTGGCAAACAGATCCATGGTGGGGAGGCCCCACTTGAGAAAGATCTGCTGAACCACCAACGGATTCAATCTCCACTCGTGAGGTTGGAGGATCCTGCTCAGTCTGTCTGCCAGGTAATTTTCTTGACCTGGGAGATAGACAGCTTTGAGCAGGATGCCGTGAAGGACGGCCCAAGAGCACAGTCTCCGTGCCTCCTGACAGAGAAGGAAAGAGCCTGTACCTCCTTGTTTGTTCACGTAGAACATTGCAACTTGATTGTCCGTCTGGACCAGCGCAGACTGGCGAGAAGTGAGGTGGGAGAAGGCTCTCAGAGCTAGGCGGATGGCTCTGAGCTCCAGGAAGTTTATCTGCTGAGCAGACTCCCAAGGAGTCCAGAGGCCTTGAGTACATGTCCCTTGGCAATGTGCTCCCCAACCTAGGAGAGAAGCATCGGTTGTCAGTACCTGAGAAGGGGGAGGAGATTGAAAATCCACTCCCAGCACCAGGTTTGGTAGATGAAGCCACCACCGCAGAGAAGAGACCAGCAGGTTGGATACCTGTACTGAGTCCGCCAGGCTCCCCGTGGCCTGATGCCATTGAGTGCAAAGGCACCATTGAGCAGGTCGCATGTTCAGGCGGGCATTGGGGGTTACATGGACCGTGTAAGCCATATGGCCGAGCAGTCTCATAAATTGCCTGGTAGAGACCAGGGAATTGCTGCGAAAGTGGCTGGCTAGATTCATGAGCCTGTGTGCCCTTGTCTAGAGGCAGGAAGGCCCGCGCCTGAAGTGTGTTCAATCTTGTGCTGATGAATTCGAGATTTTGAGAGGGGAGCAAAGTGGACTTTGCGAAGTTTATGACAAATCCCAAGTGCTGGAGCAGAGTCACAGTGCGATAAGTGGCCTGAGTGGCCTCTTGGGAAGACTGTGCCCTGATGAGCCAGTCGTCCAGGTATGGAAATACAAAGAGGCCTTGAAGTCTTAGATAGGCCGCCACCACTGCTAGGCATTTGGTGAACACCCTGGGGGCGGAGGATAGGCCAAAGAGCAGTACTCTGTACTGGTAATGATTTCCTCACACAACAAACCTGAGATATTGTCTGTAGTCTGGATGAATAAGGATGTGAGTATAGGCATCCTTTAGATCTAAAGAGCATAGCCAGTCTCCCTGCTGGAGGTAGGGCAGCAGGATTCCAAGGGTAAGCATCTTGAACTTTTCCCTGGTCAGGAACTTGTTGAGGTTTCACAAGTCCAGGATGGGTCTGAGGCCTCCTGTTCGTTTTGGTATCAGAAAGTACCTGGAATAAAAGCCTTGACCCCTCAGGTGGTGGGGCACCGGTTCCACAGCCTGTTCCTGAAGAAGACTTGCCAACTCCTGAAGGAGTAAGTCCCTGTGCAGAGGGAGTCTTGGAGGCTCCCCTGGAAAGTAGGAGGGAGGTACCTGGTGAAAGTGAAGAAGATAGCCTTTTTGAACTATGTGAAGCACCCAGGTATCTGATGTAATGGCTGACCACCTGTGGGCAAAGTGGACCAGCCGGCCTCCTGTGCTGAGAGAAACCAGCGGAGGGGAAGAGGCTATGCTGATGGAGTCAAAAACCCCCACCCTGCTGAGCAGGGGCCGGTGTTGTGGGCTTGGGGGCCTGCTGCCTACGGGACCCATTACCTCGTCCCTTGGCCTGCTGACCCTGTTGGGGAGCTGCTGAGGCCTGATAATGAGGGTAGTGTTTATAGGCAGCCGCCTTCCTCGGATAAAAGGGCTTTTTCCCCAAGCCCTTCTTCTTCTGAGAAGGGGCAGAGGTTTTTCTGGACAGCCTAGTCCTGGTCAGAGTCTCGGTCTCGATCTGTGCAGCCTTTTCAGCCATGGGCTTGCCAAAGAGGTTTTCACCTCTACAGGGGACATCGACCAACTTGTCCTGTACCCATGGCTCGAGGTCGGATGACTGAAGCCAAGCCTGTCAGCGGGCACCGATGCCGGCTCCGGCTACTCAAGCCAATGCTTCGAAGCCATCGTAGGCTGCCCGAGAAATAAACTTCGAGCACTCTCGAATGCCAGTGGACAAGGCCTGGAACCTCTGCAAAGGTTCCTCGGAGAGACCAGCAGAGAACCCAGCAATTTCTTTTGCCAGGTCCCGGAGATACATGCCCATATAGAGCTGGTAGGTCTGGACTCGACAAGCAAGCATAGAGCCCTGGAAGCACTTCCTACCGAGGGCATCCAGGTTCCGGGCCTCCCGGCCGGGAGGCACCAAGGAGTGCATCTTCTGACTCTTGAGTCGATGCATGGCCGATTCCACCACCATGGAATGGTGCGGTAGTTGCGCCTTTTGGAACCCGGGGCTCTTGCGGACTCGATAAATGGAATCGACCCGCTTGCTTAACACCGGCGTCGACGCCGGGCTCTCCCACATGCGGAAGAGAAGTCGCTCCAGCATCGGAGGAACCCGTACAGTAAAGGCCTCCTTCAGGGGAGAGTCATACTGGAGGGCATCGAGCTCTTCGGCTTGAGGCTCCTCCTCGGGATCCGCGGGGAATGCCAAGGCCTTGGCCATATCCCACACGAAATCCGAGAACCGGGTGTCCTCCGGGGGGGGGACCGTCTCCGAGGTTCGGACTCGGGAGAGTCCGATGGGACACACCGAGTCCGAAAAGTACCAGGGGACTCTTCGTCCTCCGTTTCCCAGGCTGACTCCTCGGAGGAGGAATCGAGCAGTTCCGGTCGGGCGGGCACCGATGCCCTCCGCCCCGACGCCGAGGGTGTCGGCGTCGATGACCTCGGTCCCAAACGGGAGGCTGAGGGAGACCGCGACCGAGGATCGACTCGAGCTCGCATGGACTCGAGGATCGGCTCGGTCTCCGGGGTCAACTTGGATGTCGACGTCCCGGTGGCCGGGGCATATGCACCGGCGAGGCCAGCGATCAATGCCCGCTGCTGTTCCATGAAGGCAGCCATACTGCTCTCCAAGGCCGTCAACCTGAGTCCGAGCTCAGGAGACCCAGCAGCCCCCGACTCGGGCCCCGACGGCATCGGGCCCGACGTCGGCTCCTTCGGAGGTGAGTCCACGAGGACTACAGTACTCACGTGTCTAGGAGACTCCATCTCGAGATGAGGATGTTTCGAAGGCCTCTCCGACTCCGAGGACCCGGGATGGCTATCGGGGCTATGCGACCTGGCCCTTGAGGAACCAGGAGCATCCACCGACGCCACCCTCGCGGGTTTCTTCTTCCGATGATGTTCCCATGCAGGAGACCCCCGCTCAGAGGAACTTCGACGATGCTCAGGACCGGAATCCCGGGACGTCGAAGCCTCTGACGAGGTCCGGGCCCGGCCGGACGCGGAGTCAGAGAAGATTCTTTCTTTTTGTTGCTGCCGACTCCTCAACGCTTTAGAGGACATCTTGCCACATGGACCACAGATCATCGGGTCATGATCGGGTCCGAGGCAGCGGAGGCAGCAGTCATGTGTGTCGGTAAGAGACATAAGTTTCTTACACCGATCACACTTTTTAAACCCGCTGGCAGCCATCGGGGAAAAAAGGGCCCCTGCGAGGTCAAAAGACAGGGCTGCCAGTGAAAAAAGAAAAAATGGCGCGAACGCTAGTCACGAAGGACAAAAACCGAAAAATTACGAACGGACTCGATACCGGTGTATTGGGTCCGGGCGGGAAAAGGATCCGGCGTCGAACCAAGAAAAGAAAAACAAATAAAATCAACTTTTTCAGCGGCGATCACAAACAGCGTCTGTAGGGCTCCGCGGAAAAAAGAAGACTGAGCAAGATGGCACCATTGGGCGAGAAGGGGACCGCGCATGCGCACTGCAATTCCCAAAGGCTTTCTTTGAAAGCTGGGGAAATTGCTCCGCGAGGGCTCTGTCGGCGCCGACGTCACCCATATGTGAGGACTGACTTCCTGCTTGGTCCTGGAGAATCTGCCTTTCCTCCACCTCGGCACTGTCCGATTAGTGCCAGAACAATCTAAGAATTTTCAGCAGTGCTATCTGTATGGGCAGCCAGTGAAGTGGAAAGATGGATGGGAACCTGGTCGTAGAAGAGGTGAGCCATAATCTGGCCAGAGTGAAAGGGGAGAGCAAGAGACTGGTGGCAGTCAGCACTGAGCGCAGTAACAGTAGTTCAGCTGTTAGATCTGGATGCGTTGCGAGGTGCTACAGTACCTAAATTTCTGTTCCTGCCCCTCTGTCTATAGCAGGGACTATCCAGCTCCAGTCCTTTGGTCTGGTTTCAGGATAATGCAACTAAATCTGATCACTGAGCTAAATGTCTGCACATACATCTGAGAAGCACTAATTACAGCTCTGCTGTAAACCAGTGGTTTGTGGCACTTGACTGGAATGAAATACCCCTGGATTCTTCAAAATCGTTTGCTCAGTACAAAACATATTACACTGTGCAAAACATATTACAAGGGCAATCCACACTAAGTGGAAGTCAGGATGCTTTATAATTTAAAATTGTACTCATAAAAAAAAGAAAAAAAACACCCCGATATTCAAAGAGAATTATTCAGATAATGGTAGCCCTTTGCTACAGCTATCCATGGTAAGCCCATGCTACTTCATGGCTACTACTGCTGAATATCCTTTCAGACCACCTCAGTAGTATCGGGATTGTACCAAGCAGTGTGTGGAAGGAGTGAGTGTGGAGCAGCAAGTTATCTAGAGAGCAGCAACATTCAATCCACTATCTGGGAACTATCTAGATAACTTTAAGACAGCAAAAAAGCTGTAACCTTCCAATGAGCTTTTCCATGATGATGTGATAGTAAAACAGCCATAAGGAGATCCTTCCAGTCCCTGGCATGTACTCATTTCCAGCACAGCAAGAGCACACAAAGGCTTGCTTGATAGGGACTCTTTTGTTTCACAGACTCATTTCTCATGTGAGAGATTCACTCAGGGCCCCCTATTCCACTAGGTAAGCTAGGCAATAACCTAGAATGGCACAATTTTAGAGAGGGCAGTTGCAGCAGAAGGCAGCCAACAGCCACCTCAGCCGCCCCCTCCCCCCCCCCACCCCAAATCTTTTCAGGAACAGCTCCCTCCTTTCTGCTATTTCTGAATATTAGCACCAAAAAGGTACATGAAGCCCCTGCCAGATCCGCTGCCCCCCCCCCCCCCAGCGGCAGGAAGTGCATGTCAGAGAGGCGACACTGACAGGAGCTTCCAACATGCTTGAACGCAATGCTTTGAAACGGCTTCATTTATCTTTTCACTGCCGACATTCAGAAATACAGAATAAAGGGAGCTACCCCTGGAAGGTTTGGGCAGCAGGGGCGGCAATGGCTGAAGGTTTACCAGGAGGAAGCAGCAACGGCTGAAGGTTTGCTTAGGGGAGCTGATATAGAAAGATAAAATATGACTACAGAAAAAGACCACATGGCCTGTCTAGTCTGTCCTTCCATATCAACAACTACAACAGTCCCCTTTTTACCTTTAGAGATCCTCTGTGTTTGTCCCATGCTTCTTTGAATTCAGTTACTGGGATATCCTTGGGCCCGCCCTGGATTCAGTTTAGTTCAAGCAACACAGAGGGAGGAAGGGATGAGCTGAAGAGAAGATGTCACTGTCACTGCCACTGATACCCACCAAGAGTTCCAACTCTTCCTCATCCCAGACTAAGGGAGGAAATGTTGTTCTCTGGAAGAATGGTTAAATGACATTTTGGAAGAACTGAATGGACCAGAGCTGATTGTTTTATACAGACTGATTCCTACAGCCTTCCTCCATCAAACTTGCCCTTTCCTTGCTTAATCTTACCTGGAACCATCTACTTGGATTCTTCTCAATTAAGGCTTTGCTGTCTACGCTCAAAACTTATGTTTTTGTTATGGATCTTATCTATCTGTCCTGATAGTTCCAGGAAGTAAGAACTGGGCATTATGGAGGTAATATTATAACTGCCTGCACAGATGAGAGGTATACATGTACTTTACACTCTAGGGTTTTTTTCCAATGTTCCACGAGAAGATACCTGGGTACTATCATTTTGTAAATTATCCCAGGAAAAATGTCTGCACTCATTGATACCTGCTAATTTGTGTGGACCTCTTTTCAGGGTTAAAATACATGCATACTTTTGAAAATTCAAAAGTCGGACCATAAATACAAACCCCTCCCCAACACCATCTCCAGGATAGCTCTTTAAACCCCTCCCTAGCCCTACCTCTAGGAACACCTCTTCAAAATGCAGGTAAACTCATGTTCATGTAGGCAGTACACACATTCATTTACCAACAAACAGAGAGGGAAAGTTTATAAAGTCCATTTCTGCATGTAATGCAGTGTTGCATCCCTTCCCATGTCTCCTACAGAGCTGCATACATCTGGCATTTGCTAGAAAATCATGAGAATAATCCCACTAATGTTGCTTATAGAAATACTGGTGTTCCCTACCTGAGTAACACGGACAGTACTGTATGTGGTTTAAAACATACGATCTAAAAGTTACCAGTAACCACCCCACTAGCTACCAGTAACTGCCCTGATATCTGCCAGCAGTTACCCTGATAGCTACTAGTGATTGCCAAATTAAATTAGAGCGATTCGAAAAACTCCTACCTGAAAGGGAATTATTATTCCTTGCAGCTAAGTGTGTTTGCTTGTGCTTTTTATATTTTTACACGGAAAGAAAAGCTTTGAACATTCTGCACGGTTTTGTTTGTGACACGGTTCTTCCATCCTACAGCCCATCATACACGTTGGAATCAGACTGCTCAAATGCTTACTATATGCTGGATGGTAACGTTTCACTCTTTTTCTCTGTCTCTACCTCAGAATCCCAAGGACTCATCAGAGCTGTTTTCTTGTAAAATAGAACCCACCACGAAGTGAAATATTACCTGCATAAAGACTGGGGGGAAATCACCTCAGAAAGGGCTCATGCGAACCCAAGGACAAGTGACCTCAACGTATCATGGCCAGCCATGTAACATAGAATGTAGCAGCCATTAATTATTAGGAAAATTCCATAAAACAAAACACACTGAAGGAACTCCTTTTGGAGCTCCTGGCAATAACAAGGTCTTGCTCACGATGAAAGAATTGCTAACGTATCGGCTCAACGTTGACTTGAAACTCTGAGGATGGGTCATAGCAGTGCTGAAGGAAGCCTGGGCCAGGTATAAGGAGCTGGGCAGCCAGTATGCTGGATATCAGTCCTACACAAACCCTTCACAGAAGAAGACTGAGAATTGGATGAGATGACCACCAGCCCCAGAGACCCTCCTGCTGTACTCTGCCTGCTGTCTGAATTCAGATTGTACTCTTCTGCAGATATTTTACAATTTAATATTGAGTGTAATTAAGAATATAATCACCATTATAAAAAGAAGAAAAAAGGTATTTAACTCTGTTCTTGTAGTTTCTTTAATATTCATGTGGATAAAATCTATAATTAAAAAACATCTATGAAATAAAAGTTGTGCTTTTCCCCATAATTCAATTTACATGTAGCCCTGGGAAGCTCTTTGGGCTGAGCACGGATGTTTAAGGTGGGTGGGGGTTGGCACCCCACTTCCCTGGCCCCTAGGATCTTGGGAAAGACAACATTTCAAGGCCTTATCATCGGGATGTTCCTCTTTACACGCATACAGTATCCCGCTATCGATCTGCAGGCAGCACACACAGACTCAGAAAGCTAATGGTCCAGTCTGAATGGCTGTTCAAAATGAAAAGGGATTTGTATGAACGATGTCTTCAAAGCAGGTACAAAGCAAAAACAAACAACACAGACCAAAAGCACGAGAAGAGCAAAGAAGATCCCTTAGCTTCTAGATTCTCTTCCAGGGCTGGCCCTACCATTGGGCAAGACTCAACGGTCTAGGGGAGCAGCTTCTGAGGGGCGGCAGAAGCAGCAGTGAAAGCAAAATAATAGGTCCTGACATCACACAAACTCATCAGCAGGGAGAGCGGACCCACACACACATACAACGCAAATTTAAATATTTAAAAGGATGATGGGAATTTCATTTCATTGGAATTTAGTTCGTGCCTTTCCAGTTCAAGGCAAGATATGACGTCCACTTAAGAATTTTTACAGGATTGTTGTGGGAGAAGTGATGTTGGGATAATCATGATTGTTGAGTTTAATTATCAAAATCTTGGGGAGGGAGACGCATAAGGTTGAAGATTTTCCTTTAGTGTCCAATATCCTTGCACCAGTCCTGCTCTCTTGCACCTCCTCCCGTACATCCACCTTTCGTAGAACTGGGTGACAAGGCCCTTCTTGGTCTCAGATCCCTGCAGTCTTCAAGCTTATAGCCGCCTCCTCCTCCTCTGTTGACTCTGAGTTACCCCCTCTTCTCTTTGCTAGACTTACTGAGTCATTCCTCACACCTTAAACTCCTTCAGTCCTCTCCTGGGACCTATTGGGAGGCAGATGCCAGACACAGTAGACACTTCTTTGGCCTTCAGAACCCTCTCCTCAGATCCCTGTTGCTTCCCTTAAACCCAGGCACCTACAAGGAAGGTTGGATAAGGAAAGTCAGTATCCCTCCCTCAAAATAGGGCTTTATGCTCATAAATTACATCATTAACCCCTCCCTCTTCGATCAAACTATTTGCATGAATACATCCATCACTTACATTGCTAGCTGAGATTTCCTGAAGCTACCATTATATACAGAAAGCAAAGACAGTGATAATTCTAAGCTCCTTAAATAAAAGTGGACTTAATGACCCTGCCATATATATATTCAATATAATTGAAGAAATTCTGTGTGTTTGAGTATGACCACCACACGTGAAAGAAGAAAATTCCATACTAAACAACAACTTGTGTGCAAAGCTGGCCCAGGGGTTCTACGGCCCTAGGCAGAAATCACGGCCTCGCCGCTGCCATCTCCCCCAGCTGCTGCTGCCCCCCCTCCACCCCACCGCTGCCGCTCCCCAGCTGCCTCCATTTTTGTCTCAGGCAAGAAAATGGCAGCAAAAACTTGCCACTTTTGGAAATACTGCTGCTGCCACTGCCTACCTTATCCCCAAACGGAATCAGCAGCAGCCGATCATGGGTGCCAGTGACTGCTACCCACCCAAGCCAACCGACTTGGGCAGCTGCCTAGCTCATCTAGTGAATGGACCAGCCCTGCTTGTGTGTCACAGGATCTCATCCAGACACAGGACCCCTTTCCTTAACACTAAACACACGTTAATAGGTTAATAGCATTAGTGCGTGCCGTCTGCCTTCATGGCCTATTTTATTTCTCAAGGCCATGTGGCAGATAGCACACACTAACGTTCATTAGTACACTATGTGCTAACAATATAGGGCCCACAGTAAAGTGGCCTCATTGCATTGTGAGAGCAAGTTATAACATAGAGAAACACAGACATATGACGGCAGAAAAAGACCATATGGCCTATCTAGTCTGCCCTTTCATACCAACTGCTATAGTCCCTTTTCTTCTTTTAGAGATCTTCTATGTTTGTCCCATGCTTTCTTGAATTCAGATAGGGCCCGATGCCGTCCCACACGTCCATCTCCTTTGTACGTCCAGTCTGAACCGCACGTACAAAGGGGATCGTGATTCTGATCCCGCAGGTATGTCTAGTCCCGCGGGATCAGAATCGCGAACAGCAATGTACATGCATGTCGGGATTGCAATTCAGTCCGGCCTGCACATACATTAGTAGCCTAACTCAGTCAGGGCTTTTAAATGGAGCCGTGGCGCCATGGCGACCTGTTGCCATGGCACCATGGTTCCATTTAAAAGCTGCGATGCTGGCCGCCAAGAAAAAGAGTTTATTTCCTATAGCCCGACCCCAATCTGGCATCTTAAGGCCAGGGTCGGGCTGCGGGGAATAAACTCTGGCCCCCTCCCTGCCCCATCCGTGCCCCGGGCCTTCCAAAAACAATCAGACCCAGACGTACAGGGTCAACATGAGAATCGGCCCTGTACGTCCAGGACTGGCGACCGCCTGCTGCCCGCCCCCTCTCCACCCTCGTGCCGCCCATTCCCCACCCTCATCTAATTTCCCCGCATAACCGGCGGGGAAGTTATTCGGGGGCAGGTGAAGCCACGAATAGAGGAGATGGATGTCCCATCGGGCTGTCCATCCCTGCTATTCGTGGCTCAGAATAACCTCCATACTGCCCTCGTCTCTACTACCTCCACTGGAAGACTATTCCATGAATCTACTACTCTTTCCGTAAAGAAATATTTCCACATATTATCCTGAGTCTATCTCCTTTCACCTTCATACTATGTCCCCTCGTTGCACAGCTTTCTTTCAATTGAAAGAGGCATTCCTCTTGTGCATTTATGCCATGGAGGTATTTAAAGGTCTCTATCATATCTCCTCTATCCCACCTTTCCTCTAAAGTATACATATTGAGATCTTTAAGTCTGTCCTCATATGGTTTATAACAAAGACCACTAACCATTTTGGTAGCCACACTCTGCACAAACTCCATCTTGTTTATATCCTTTTGAAGGTGTGGTCTCCAGAACTGCACGCAATACTCCAAATGAGGTCTCACCAAAGACTAATACAGAGGGCACTATCACCTCCTTTTTCCTGCTGGCCATTCCTCTCCCTATGCATCTAAGCATCCTTCTGGCTTTTGCCATTGCCTCTTCTACCTGTGTAGCCACTTTAAGATCATCAGAAACAATCACGTCAAGGTCCTGCTCTTCATTCATGGACTGAAGTACTTCACCACCTACACTGTGCCCCTCCCTTGGATTTTTGCAGCCCAAATGCATGACCCTGCATTTTTTAGCACTAAATCTCAGCTGACAAATTCTCGACCATTCTTCAAGCTTAGCTAGATCCCTCCTCATGTTATCTACACCTTCCTGGGTTTCTACTCTATTGCAGATTTTGGTATTATCCGGCAAAGAGGCAAACCTTACCCAACAACCATTCTGCAATATCACTAACAAAAATGTTAAAAAGAATCAGACCAAAAACAGATCCCTGCAGTACACCACAGGTAACATCCTTCTTCTCAGAGTGAGCTCCATTTCCCTGTACCCTTAATTGCCTCCCATTCAACCAATTTCTAACCCAATCAGTTACTTTAGGGTCCATCCCTAGGGTGCTCAATTTATTTCTAAGTTGCCTATGTGGAACGGTGTCAAAGGCTTTACTGAAATCTAAGTGCACCACATCTAGAGCTCTCCCTTGGTCCAAATTTCTGGTCACCCAGTCAAAGAAATCAATCAGATTTGTCTGATAAGACCTGCCCTCCTGTAAACCCATGCTGCCTCAGATACCACAATCCACTGGACTCCAGAAACCTCACTATCTTCTGTTTTAGCAACTTTTGCAATAATTTACTCACCACAGAGGTCAGACTAAATAACCTGTAATTCTCAGCCTCATCCTTGCTTCCACTTTTGTGTACAGGGAGCACATGTGCCTTTCTCCAGTCCTCTGGGACCATTCCTGACTCTAAAGAAGCATTGAAAAGGTCACAGTGGAGCCGCTAGAATGCCTCCAAGTTCCTTCAATACTCTCGGATGTATCCCATCTGGCCCCATCACTTTGTCTACTTTTAGTTTAGCTAGTTCCTCACAAACACTGTCTTCTAAAAATTGTTCAAGATCCCCTTCACTTCCGTTCCTATTTGTGGGTGTTTTTTGAGGTCCCACTCCTAGACCTTCATCTGTGAACATAGAACATAAATATTTGTTAAACAATTCTGCACTGTCCTCATCAGCTTCTACATTTTCTTTTCCTTTATCGCTGAGTTTGACAATATCAATTTTGTACTTGCTCCTTTTGCTAACTTATCTGAAAAATGTCTTGTCCCCCATTTTATTGCATTGGCTATTTCTTCTTCTTTTTGTATCTTTGCTTTCCTAACTACTTTTCCAGCTTCTCTTTCAAATATTGATGCTTGTCTTCCTCTTTCTGTGATCTCTTGTACTTTATGAAGGCGACCTTCTTTTTCTTCATCTTCTCAACTACTTCTTTAGAGAACCATAGCAGCCTCCTTTTCCTTTTACATTTATTCACCTTTCTAACAAAAACGCTTGCTGCCCTTAAAATATCCCCTTTCAGTTTTGCCCATTGCTTTTCTACATCCTCCACCTGTTCCCATCCCGCTAAGGACTCTTTGAGGTATTTTCCCATCTTGGCAAAGTTAATTTTCGTAAAGTCGTAAAGTCTAAGACCCTTATTTTTGAATGGACTTTATCAGCCCTAGTCTTAATACTGAACCGTCCCATCTGGTGATCACGGAATGCGAGATGATCTCCCACTATAACAACAGAAACACTTTCCCCCATTGGTAAGTACCAGGTCCAGTATGGTTCCTTCATTGTGTGGGTTCTGTTACCAGTTGCTGGAATAGTTCTCCCTATAGAGAATCTAGGATCTCCTTACTTCTAGATAACACCGCAGCAGGAATGTTAGAATCAACATACAGCATATTGAAATCACCTATCAGTAGCACTTCTCCTGTCATGGCAATACTGCATATGTCTTCTACTAAATCTCTGTCTACTTCTTCTCCCTGTGAAGGAGATCTGTATATCACACCAACGCAAATGGATTTCCCATTCTCTCTTTCTAGTTTAACCCTCAGTGCCTCCTCGCTCCCTTGTATGCCCTGTAATTCTATAGCTGTAATATTATTTCTTACATATAGTACCACTCCTCCTCCCCTTCTTCTTACCCTGTCCTTCCTGAATAAAGTATAGCCCAGTAAAATTACATCCCATTCATGGTTGTCTGTGAACCATGTCTCCGTAACTACCACTAAATACAAGTTAACCTCTTCCTTTTTTTTTTTTTGCTTTATTTTTATTAAATTTCACAATTTTAATCCAGAATCATCTGAATAAGAATAACAAACTTCAAATACAAGTAAAAGAAATCACAAAAAAGAAATCATCCATATTTGGTTTAGACCACAAAATACAACCCCAATAAGGTCCCAATAAAGAAATAAAAAACAAAAACGAAATAAAAGAAAGTGCCGCCCCACTAATATGGAGAGCCCACCCTAACATCACAATCATACGAGCATAGTTATCAAATATGGCAGCCGGTACAGGAATCAAACCCGCCCATCACCCTCCTTACCCTGAAGAAATTGCACCAATTGCTGGGGTTCAAAAAAAAAGAAATTGCTTAGATTGATATAATACCAAGCAGTTACATGGATACTTTAATTTAAATTGCGCTCCCAGGGCGGTAGACCTTTGACATAAAGCCAAAAAATATCTTCGCATTTTCTGGGCATCTATCTCTTTCTAGAGAGATCAGGAAAAATAGAGATTTTTGACCCCAGAAATTGAAAAACAGACATTTTCCGAAAATATAATCTAAGGACAGAGTTCCGGTCAGATTCAAATGCGAAGCAGACCAATAGTGTAGCACGACTAGTCACTACTTCCAGGGAGTTATCAAGAAACTCCGACAGATCCAACTGAGCAGGCCCAGCTGCACTCTCAGGACCCATCTCCATACCCACTTCAACAGACGAGATCGCCACATACTGAGCTCTCACAATAGGAGGTAAAGAATCAGCAGGCATCAGCAGGACCTCTGTAAAGTACTTACCGACCAAGCCCATAGGTTCCATCTTCCTTTAAAGCCTCAACATCTGTGATCTTATCTCCCATACTGCCAGCATTTATGCACACCGCTTTCCAGATGTTGCCCTTTTTTACCCATTTCTACAGAGGTATTTAATGTTTTATTTACCTGGGAGCTTTTTTTACCCATCCCTAACAAATCTAGTTTAAAGCCCTCTTCAGTAGGTTAGCCAGTCTGCCCACCTCTTTGAACTTGAAGGCTAAAGAAGAAGAAAAAGCACTCTAGCAGCAGAAACGAAGCTTTGCCCAGGAACCCCCAAAAAATTCCCCTTTTGCAATACAGCTACAACTTACTGGGCAATGCAGCAGAAAAAATTAGCTACTAAAAATGAAAAAAAAAAAAGCCCTACGTTAAGGGCTCTTAGGAAGAGAGTTTATATTCCAGTTCTTATATAGGGAGGAGTGGCCTAGTGGTTGGGGCAAGTTACCTCAGGCCGGAAGGTTGGGGGTTCAAATCCCACCAGAGGACAGCAGCCTTGGGCCGGAAAGACTGGGGTTTCTAGTCCCACAGGTGCTCCTTGTGGTCTTGGGCAAGACACTTAACCCTCCATTGCCCATGTTCCCTGTAAGCATTAGTGTATGTGTCTCATATCCCCTTGCGTTAAATGTATCCCCCAATTGTGTTGTGACCACTTTGATTGAAGGATAAGGTGGTATACAAAACGGTCTAAATAAATATTCAAGGGTCACACAGCATTACCTTGCTTGCAAAGGAGACCCTTTAGGAATGGAGCACACAAGGCTAGATCTCACTGCTAGGTTTGCCACCTCACCCAGGTTAACCTGAATACATTGTGCCCATCCTAGTTTTACCTTATTGTACATCTGAATCAAAACTACAACTTCCTGCATACCGTGGGTTAGAACCCGATTGTAGCAGCATGTTCAGATTGACCTGAGTGAGACGGCAATTCTACTCATCCTAGGATAAGAGACAGAGAGATGACTGTGGTGCGTGAGGTTGGAAGATCTCTTTTCAGGGATGAGTCATAAAACGTGCTCAGTGGTTGTATATGGAGGTGGGAATCTGTTTTTTTATTCCTTCAAAGGGGAGAGTAGTAAGGTTAATAATTATTGTGTAATTTCTTTATTTCAATGCAGTGATCCTTCTTCCAATAAAATTCTTTTCAACATATTCAATCAGATTTTTCTTTCCTTTCTAGGTGACATATTTACTTCATCGATTTTAAACCTCCATATTCTCCCCACAGAAGGATACACAGAATTATAGGGTACCTACCTATTTCTATATGTTGTCTAATCACAACTGAGCTCCTTCCTTCTCTCACTGCCAGACAGATATGTCAATTATCTGATTCTCTGTTTCAAGGTCATTTACCCATTTAATAATAACCGCCCAGATTAAAGAAATACAGCAAAAAATAAGCCTTCGTATATACCTAGGAAATAAATCTGGATCTGCACCTATCCAAAGCAGACGTGTAAGAGTGATTTTACTGTAGATACCATGTCCTCGTTTGTCATTGCCAGTTTCCAGTGGTTTCTATTTAAGCCTCTGTTGTTTGGGGGCACTGAAATAATATCAGACTGGTGAATTTTGGACCTCTATAGACAATCTCCAACAAGACCCTAGGCCTAAAGAAACTTGTATCAAAATGTACTAGATACTGTAACAACTTAATTTAATAATCCTGATCTCCATTAACATATAAGAATGATCTACAGTTTCTTGTTTCTTCAGCTAGAATGTCATTATATTTACGCAAAAAAGTGCACAACTTATTTATCCATTCAGAGGAGCTTTCAAAAACATCAAACATAAAAGCTCGTCCCAGGCAAAAGAATCAAAAAAGAGAAATTGGTTTCTTGATGGATTTGCTTGTTCTGTCCGCCAAGCTGATTATTAAGCAAGTTATCTCATTGAACATTGCTGTTCTCTGGCTGAAAGAGACATGCTTATAAAGCTGTCAATCCTTACCGCAGCTGAAGACAAACCCAAGCATATAATATTTTAATACAATGCAATGATAATATAGGCTCTTCTGTAATACACAGTTTTCTCATTTTAGCCCTGGGTAAGCACAGTTAATAAGATGCTCACAGTTCCACGTCTCCTTGCTCAGGACAAAAAGGAAAACCTAGTGTGGATTCTCTGGCTAGCTTTCTACTTTAATCTCCTCTGCACACTCACAAACTGAACTACTAACAATGGCTTCCACAGGTATAAAGACTGGTATAAACACCACTGCAAGACTCCTCTGCCAGGTCCTCTGCTTTCTCCTCCACGGCTGAACTTGGAACTTTTATTCTCAGTCTCCTTTCTTCCCCTTGCTTGTGACTACTAGGAACAGACCAAAAAAGGAGAAAAGCCCCTCACACGAACATAAGTCCACAAAATAGAGCAAAGAGAACCAAAGAAAAGAGGTTTCAGAAGTCCAAAATCTAACAGGCAATGGAAAAAAGGTTTCTCTCTATATATATTTGTCAGCTAAAAACAACAGGATACAGTTAACAGGACCTTCTAACTTCATAAACTCCTCAGAGCCCAATATTCAGCAGCACTGGCTGGCCAATGCCACTAAATATCCCCACAAACCATCAGGATACAATCTCAATAGTGCTGGGGTCACCTGTGGGCAGTGCTGGGGTGGTCCCAGCATCTTTCCAGTCAGTGGCAATGTTTAGCCCACTAACTGGATAGGTAACCACATAAGTTAGGACAGGTCAATAGCTATCCGGTTAGTGGCTATCGCCACTGACTGGATTGCAAAGGAGGTCAGTGACAAAACCTGATATTCAGCAATGGAGAATATCCAGCATCATTTTTCAACACAGTGGCCAAGTGCTTTACAAGCACTGACCATTGCAGGCTGAATACTGAGCCACTAACCAGATAATTGCTTGCACTACTGCTCTCGCCCCACCCACAGACCATCCCAATACTATTCAGATAGTGCTGTAGGCTTAGAGGGAATATTCAACTGCACTATCCAACTAAAAACTGTAACGATGAACTGAGCGGAAATGGCAGACGACCACCTTGGTTGAAGACTGCAACAACTACCTTGCACTACACACTACAGAACTACCACACCACTGCAGATAAAGCAAAGAAAGGTTATCATTAGAATATCATCAATACTGCAATAAATTGTCCAAGAGAACTATTCAACTTAATCAGACGCCTCACAGAAATACCTACAAACCACAACCGAACACCCCCCATAACCCATCAACAACTAGCTGCACACTACAAACAGCTACACCCCCACCTGAACTCACCACCTCCCTTCACATCTCTGCCACTCCTAACAATTGCTGGCTCATATTTCAGTCAATAGTGAGGATATCGAACATATACTATCTAAGCTAAACACCTCCACCTCACCAAATGACCCATGCCCAGCCAACTGGGTCACAGCAGCAAGAACCAAAATCTTGGTCCAATTCTAGCCAAGATAACAAATGAAGCACTTCAACAAGGAATATTGCCAGTCTCAAATTCTCTTCCATCCACCCTACCTTAAAGAAACCAAGCCTCAATCCATCGGACCCCGCATCATACTGACCCACTGCCAGCCTCCCATTCCTGGCTAAAGTCATCAAAAAAAACATACAGCTACAGCTCCAAAACCATATCAATGAAAACTACCTACTTCATCCTCAACAGCACAATTTCTGCCCAGTGCATGGAGTAGAAACCCTAATAACCTGTCTCATTAACACTCTAACCCAAGGCATTCAAGACCGCTCACAAGCCTACCTCCTGATATTTCTGGATATCTCCAAAGTGTTCGATACAGTCAACCATAATATACTACTACAGAGACTACAACTATTTAGAATTCAAGACATCGTCCTCAAATGGTTCCAGTCATACCTTACGGATAGACAGCAACAAATAAAGATGGGTTCAAACATCTCCAAACTTACCAACAAGTGCAAGGAGTACCCCAAGGTTCCACATTATCTGCACCCCTCTTCAACCTATACCTACAACCCCTATGCTCTATCATCAAAGAGCACAACATCATCTTTCACCTATATGCCAACGATATTATGCTTTATTGCCCACTCCGCTCCAATAAACCAGATTACACACAAATTCAGGATTGCTTCACAGATGTCACCCAATGGCTCACAACAAATAACCTGTCAATCAATTTCAAAAAGACTGAGGCTATGTTTATTACAAGGGATTCCTCTTTTACACCTCCAACCACTATAACATTGAATAACATCCAGATAAATGTAAAAACAGAACTGAAATACCTCAGGATCACTATCAACCATCAACTCTCCTTCAAGACCCAAGTAGCAATAACAGCCAGAACAAAGACCCTGCAATGACTCCGTCCCCTCCTCGAACCAGCAGATTTTAGATCAGCACTTCAAGCACTCTCCCCCATGCAGACTACTGCAACAATATCTAACAAAGCCTGCCTCAATCCATACTACTCCCTCTTCAAACTGCTCTACACACAGCTGCTTGTAACATCCAAGGAGCTACTAAATATGACCATATTACCCCCATCTTAAAACAACTACACTGGCTACCCCTTGCCAACAGAATCAAATATAAATGCCTAGTCCTCACTCACAAAGTTCTTCACTCCCAACAGACCACCTGCCTCCAATCCTACTACAGAAACCCACTACAAACAGACCATGAAGACATACCACAATCAACAAACTTAACATACTGAAATCCAAAATAAAATACAACCTACAAACATGCTGCAAAGCATTTGAACTCTACACAACTTCCCTATGGAACTCCCTCAAGAATATTGCCTATCTTCCCTCCTTCCACAAACACTTGAAATCCCACTTATTCACCAAACACTCTGGTCCCTACACCTACCATCCTTTCCAACATGACACTATCAAGGCAGACCCACACTTGCAGATAGTTGTTGAACATATCGTTTAGTTCAATGTTTGTACATAGTGTTCTAATATATATATATATATATATATATATATATATATATATATATATATATATATATATATATATATAAATAAAATGTTATTTTGTTTCAAAATCATTAACCGTTTCATTGTATCTGATGTTCTGTTCCATATAAGACATATTGTTCTTTGTAAAAAAATGTTCTGTTCCCTGTAAACCGCTTTGACCTGGTGAAAAGCGGTATACAAGCCTATCTAAATAAAATAAATAATAAATATCCAGATAGTGCCACTGTATATCGGGCTCATAAGAGTTTATCGAGTTACAGCTCCTGCTACCTTGGTGAACCCTTCTGAATACTGGGCTCATAATAAATAATAAAACAAATTATTTATTATGGGGCTGATATTCAAAAGTATTTAAGCAAGTGGCAGCACCTGCCAACCAGATAAATGTCGCTGTAATAGATATTCAGTTGCACTTTCCAGGTAATGCTGGGCAGTCTGGAAGTGGAGGCATGATTTATGTGAATAGGGGCAATTTTTAAAAAGCTGTCCTAAGTGCCAGGGCCGGCCCGTCCATTGTGCAATAATGTTGTTCGCACAGGGCCCCGCGCGAACACCATTATGGCACACCAGACAGCTTCAGAGGGAGCCGGGGAAGCCCAGGTGAGACCTCGGCTCCCTCTGTACAGCCGCTAGCATGAAGATCCTTTTCTTTCATGCTGGCGGCTGTTTGTGTGAAGCCACGATTGCTGGGAAAGGTTAAAGGCAATGCCCTTTAACCTTTCCCAGCATTCGCGGCTTCACACAAACAGCCGCCAGCATGAGGGAAAAGGATCTTCATGTTGGCGGTTGTACAGAGGGAGCTGGGTCCTCATGCGGGCTTCCCCGGCTCCCTCTGAAGCCCCTCAGACAGCTGCAGGGATGGTTGAGGGGGGGGGGGCTAGGATTGGATGGGCTGTGATGGGGGGCTAGGACTGGAAATGGGTTGTGATGGGGGGACTTGGACTGGAAATGGGCTATGGTGGGGGGGAAACGTGGACTGGAAATGGGCTATGGTGGGGGGGACTTGGACTGGAAATGGCCTGTGATGGTGGGGGGGCCTAGGACTGGAAATGGGCTGTGATGGGGGGGTAGGACTGCAAATGGGTTGTGATGGTGGGGGGGAACTTGAACTAAAAATGGGCTATGGTGGGGGGAACATGGACTGGAAATGGGCTGTGATGGTGGGGGGGGGGTCTAGGACTGGAAAGCAACTGTGATGGGGGGACTTGGACTGGAAATGGGCTGTGATGGGAGGGCTAGCACTGGAAATGGGCTGATGGGGGCTGGAATAGGACTGGAAGTGGGCTGACGAGGGGGCTAAGATTGGAAATTGGCTGATGGGGGAGCTTGGAGTGGAAATTGGCTGATGGGGGGCTGGAATGGAACTGGAAAAGAGCATTTGTGGGGCTAGGACTGGAAATGGGCTGATGAGGAGCTGGAATAGGACTAGAAATGGGCTGATGGGGGGAGCTTGGGTGATGGGCTAGAATAGGACTGGAAATGGGCTGATGTGGGGGGGCATAGGAGAATGGGATTAGAAGGGAGCAGATGCTGGGTGGGTCTAGAATTATAAGGGAACTGATTTTGGGGGAGGTCTAGAAGGGGATGGGGAATGAGAATGGAGAGGGGAAAAGATATTTTGTGTGGAAGAAAAGTCTACAATGGGCCGGGTATTGGGAGAGTAAGAGGGGATTGAGAATGGAAGGGTAAAATTTGAGTGGATGATAAAGTAATAAGGAAAGAAATGGGGGAAAGAGCAAAAGGGAAAAGATCAGTATGTTAAAGCAGATATAGAGAGAGAATGGAAAACATCTAAAAGAGAAGGACGGACAAATGGATAGCTCGCAGAAGACACGAAGAAACCAGAAGAAAGTGACTGGAGCAATTGCAACTGAAAAATAAAATGCTCAAATCGAAGATAGAAAAATACTTTTTATCTTGAATTTATTAACTGGAATATGTCTGGTCTGGGAAGTGTGTATTGCTAACATCTTTGCATTTTTGTTTAGTGCAAGAGGAAATTAATTTATAGTTTTATTTCTCCAGTGTTGTACATTTCATGTTTGGCTTTTGGGGTTCCCAGTTTAATTATTATCTTCCTATTTCTAAATTGTGATCCCTTGTTCTTTGTGTGGTGATGATCTATGTTCTGTGTAACCGAGCTGAGGTATTCTGTTCATGTAGTTTCCGTTTGACAGTCCCACTTGTTCTCTTTCCCCCAGTGAGATGTACTGGTATTCTCTAAGATGTATTGGTTTAATATCTGCAGTGTTGCCTTTTGATAGGTAGGGTTTGGTGCTTTGTGAGTCCTGGTAGTGCTGTTATGATAGGGTGGATTTGCTATGGGTTCTAAATGATCAGTGTTTATAGTACTTCCTAATGGGCCTGGCGGTTGTCACTGCAATATAGTAATGTAGAAATCTGTTAGTCTTTCTTTATCCAGATACTCATTAACCCTTTGAAGGCCTACTTTAAATTTTTAATCCACATTCTGCAGCCGGGTTAATTTTTGCATATTTCAGGAAAATTGTATCCGTCTTATTCCATATGTTCTAATAGTGATTTTCCTTCTGCTATGGTCATGTATTATATACCATTTGATAGGAATATTTAGTCAGAATTTTGGATCCCGAGAGTTTTGGGCTCGGCCTGGAAAGGGTTAAGAGGCATGTTTACTAAAAGTGCATGTTAATATTATGCAAATATTTATGCAAATGAGGTCACTTATGCAAATGAGGCCCCTCAATTAATCTCCGCACGTGGCCCCACACCCCCCTTGGGCCACCCCTGCTAAGTGCTATCTAGAAAGCTTATCCAAATCGAGGGTAATTCTATAAGATTACTTAACGTAACATGCGTTGTCATCTGCATATATGGTACCTACTCTATAAAGTAAGAGTATGCGAATACTTGACTTTATAGAAAAGGAACATAAGTGCTGAGAAACATGCGCCAAATCCAATGACCACTTACTCCAACCCTAGACTTTGTGTAAATGCCCACCACGAGATTTGCAGAAAACCTGCGTAAGTTACAGTATTCTATAAATCTGCACTCTTCGTACATGTGTCCAAGCTCTGCTCCTGTGCACACCCACTCCAAAACCATGCGCTATCAGCCTGACACGTGTAGTTACAGAGTAGCACCTGACTAAACTACATGTGTGAGCGTCCATCCCTGAGCGTAAGTCATTGCTGGTGTGTAAAGTTATGTAGCTCATTACAGAATTACCTGCATAGTGATTGAAAATAATGGTGGCAATTATCCAGATAGTGGCCACACACTCCAGACATTCAGCAGCAAGCGCTATCCACGTAGTGCTGCTGAATATCTGTATTTTTTTGCCCATAGCAACCGGCACTTAAACAAAGCACTGACCATGGTGGGCTGAATATTACCCCATATATGTTTTAAGGTACCCTTGGTGCATGAAACATGGTCATGTTGGATCCATTTTCATGCTATATTGATATTTATGATCTTAAAGTTTACAGTTGATAAATATTTTCAGAGGCAAATCCTTTTTCAATTGACAATCAGATTTTGGCTTACTCCTACAACCTCCATTGTTTTGGCTCCCCTTGCACTTTTTCATCAACTCCATTGAATAGACACGCGGATTTCTGCCTCTCTCAAAACCAGCTCCAGACTAAAAGACAGGAAACATCTTTAGCTCCTTTTCTCCCTTCCAAGATTGCTCTTGAGACAAACTTAGGATCTTCCCATGGAAGACGTGACAGGAGAGCATCACCCTGGTGTGGCAGGAAGTGATCCTGTAACTAGAACCTGTCCTCCAGGTGATGTAAAACCCTCTCGCACCGAGGAAGTTTCTCCAGGGCCATGTGCCCATGAGGGAAGGGTTAGGACAGCCGTTATAGTTGGTGATTCGATCATTAGGCATGTAGATAGCTGGGTGGCTGGTGGACGTGAGGATCGCCTGGTAACATGCCTGCCTGGTGCGAAGGTAGCGGACCTCACGCGCCACCTAGATAAGGTCTTAGATAGTGCTAGGGAGGAGTCTGCTGTCTTGGTACATGTCGGTACCAATGACATAGGAAAATGTGGTAGGGAGGTTCTGGAGGCAAAATTTAGGCTTTTAGGTAGGAAGTTGAAATCCAGAACTTCCAGGGTAGCATTCTCCGAAATGCTTCCTCTTCCACGCGCAGGACCCAAAAGGTAGGCAGAGCTCCGGAGTCTCAATGCGTGGATGAGACAATGGTGCAGAGATGAGGGGTTTGGATTTGTTAGGAACTGGGGAACATTCTGGGGAAAGGAGGGGCTCTTCCGAAGGGATGGGCTTCACCTTAACCGGGATGGAACCAGGCTGCTGGCAATAACCTTTAAAAAGGAGATAGAGCATCTTTTAAACTAGATATTAGGGGAAAGCCGACAGTCGCCCAAGAGTGGATGGTTCGGAAGAATGTATCCTTGAAGGATACTACCAAAAGCAGAGAGGTTCCACAAAAGAGTAAAGTAGCCCAAATGCCCTCAAGTATGGAGCAGACAGATCTTAAAGATCCCAAATTACCCATGTCTAACAATAGCCAAATCAACATGAATAAAATACATTCTCTAAAATGCTTGTATGCAAATGCTAGAAGTCTAAAGAATAAGATGGGAGAGTTAGAATATATAGCACTAAATGAAAGGTTAGATATGATTGGAATATCAGAGACATGGTGGAAGGAGGACAACCAGTGGGACACTGTGATACCTGGGTACAAACTATATCGTAATGATAGAGCTGATCAAATTGGTGGAGGGGTTGCGCTCTATGTTAGAGAGGGCATTGACTCAGAAAGGATTAACGTTTTGCAGGAAACAAAATCTGCTGTAGAATCTATATGGATTGAAATTCCATATAAAAGGGGGAAGGCAATGGCAGTGGGGGTGTACTATCGAGCACCTGGCCAGAATGACCAAATGGATGATGAAATGCTCAAAGAAATCAAGGAAGCTAACAAAAGTTACAGCGCAGTAATAATAATGGGTGATTTCAATTACCCCGGTATCGACTGGGTCAGTGTCACGTCAGGACATGTTAGGGAGATAAAGTTCCTAGATGAAATAAATGACTGCTTCTTGGAGCAGCTGGTTCATGAACCGACCAGAGGGGAAGCCATATTAGACCTAGTCCTTAGTGGAACACCAGATCTAGTGCAAGAGATAAGGGTGTTGGGGCCACTTGGCAATAGTGATCATAGCATGATCACCTTTGATTTAATTAGTGGAGGAGGGATAGTAAGGAAATCCACAGTACTACCTTTTAACTTTCGAAAGGGAGACTATGATAAAATGAGGAAAACAGTTAAGAAAAAACTAAAAGGAGCAGTTGCGAAGGTTAAAGACGTACATCAAGCTTGGGTGTTGTTGAAAAATACTATCTTGGAAGCCCTGACCAGCTGTATTCCACGCTTTAAGAAAAGTGGAAGGAAGTCCAAAAAACTGCCAGCATGGTTTAAAGGTGAGGTCAGAGAGGCTGTTGTTGCCAAAAAGCATCTTTCAGGAAATGGAAAAAAGAGCCAAACGACGAAACCTGGAAACAGCACAAGCACTGGCAAGTCAAATGCAAGGCATTGATAAGGCAGGCAAAGAGAGAATTTGAGAAGAAGCTTGCTGCGGAAGCAAAAACGCGAAATAAAGACCTTTTCAAGTACATTCGTAGCAAAAAACCTGTGAGAGAGTCAGTTGGTCCATTAGATGATAAAGGGGTTAAAGGAGCACTAAGAGGCGACAAGGCGATAGCGGAGAGACTGAATGAATTCTTTGCTTCGGTCTTTACTGAGGAAGATGTAGGGATGTTACCCCTGACTGAAGTGGTATTTAAAGGTGCGGAAGAATTGAAGGAAATATCGATACATCGGGAAGATGTCTTAAAACTATTAGATAAACTGAAGAGTAGCAAATCACCTGGGCCGGATGGTATACATCCTAGGGTGTTGAAAGAACTGAAATATGAGATTGCAGAACTGCTATCAGTAATCTGTGAACTATCATTAAAATCATCTCTAATACCTGAAGATTGGAGGATCGCCAATGTAACACCAATTTTTAAAAAGGGTTCCAGGGGTGATCCGGGAAGCTACAGACCGATGAGCCTGATGTCAGTACCGGGAAAAATGGTAGAAACCATCATAAAGAATAAAATTACTCAGCATGTAGATAGTCACAACCTAATGGGAGACAGCCAACATGGCTTTAGACAAGGAAGATCTTGTCTTACTAATCTGTTATGTTTTTTTGAAGGAGTGAATAAACAGGTGGCCAAAGGTGAGTCAGTTGATATTGTGTATCTGGACTTTCAGAAAGCCTTTGACAAGGTCCCTCATCAGAGACTTTTGACAAAACTAAAGAGTCATGGGATAGGAGGCAATGTACTTTTGTGGATCAGGAACTGGTTAAAAGATAGAAAGCAGAGGGTAGGGCTAAATGGCCAATTTTCCCAATGGAGAAAGGTGAATAGTGGTGTACCCCAGGGATATGTGCTGGGTCCGCTGCTTTTGACATATTCATAAATGACCTGGAAAGTGGAATAACGAGTGAGGTTATCAAATTTGCAGATGACACAAAACTATTTAAAGTTATTAAAACCCAAGATGATTGTGAAAAATTGCAAGAGGATCTTGATAAATTGGAAGACTGGGCATCAAAATGGCAGATGAAATTTAATGTGGACAAGTGCAAGGTTATGCACCTAGGGAAGAACAACCCAAACTATGGTTACACGATGCAAGGTTCCACATTAGGAACCACCACCCAGGAAAAAGATTTAGGCGTCATTGTGGATACCATGTTAAAACCCTTGGCCCAGTGTGCAGCGGCGGCCAAGAGAGCAAATAGAATGCTAGGTATGATAAGGAAGGAATGGAAAATAAAACAAAAGATATTATAATGCCTCTATATCGTTCCATGGTGAGACCGCACCTTGAATATTGTGTGCAATTCTGGTCGCCGTATCTTAAAAAGGATATAGCGATTTTAGAAAAGGTACAGAGAAGAGCCACCAAAATGGTAAAGGGGATGGAAGGATACTCCTATGAAGAAAGGCTAAAAAGGTTAGGGCTCTTTAACCTGGAAAAGAGACGGCTGAGGGGAGATATGATAAAAGTCTATAAATTAATGAACGGAGTGGAACGGGTAAACGTAGATCGATTGTTTACCTTATCAGAATATAGAAAGACTAGGGGACATGCAATGAAGCTACAGGGTAAACTATTTAAGACTAATAAAAGAAAATATTTTTTCACTCAACGTGTAATCAAACTCTGGAATTTTTTTACCGGAGGATGTAGTAAAGGCTGTTAGTGTAGCTGGGTTTAAAAAAGGTTTGGACAAGTTCCTGGAGGAAAGGTCCATAAACCATTATTAAGAAGTGACCGAAGATATCAATGCTTGACCCAGTACAAGCATTGTGGAACTTGTGTCTCTTGGGGAAACTGCTAGGTACATATGACCTAGATTGGCCACTGTTGGAAACAGAATACTGGGCTTGATGGACCTTGGTCTGACCCAGTATGGCATATCTTATGTTCTTATGTTCTTATGTAACTCTGACCAGTTCCATAGACTGCACCATATTTTAAGCTTCTGTGTTTGTAACCAGTCGGTGACTGCATCAAAACAGGTGGACAGCCGGGATAAGTCTGGGTGGTCCGTGGATATTGGTGTAAACATAAGGACGTCGTCAGCGTATACTAGGCAGTTAATGTTGAAAGACCTGATGAGGTTGCAGATAGGTTGCATATAAACATTGAAGAATAAGGCTGACAGTGAGGATCCCTGCGGGACGCCCTTCTCTTGTGGGAATGGGGTGAAAATAGAGGAGTCGGAGCGGACATGCTGCCATCTGTCATTCAAGTATGAGGCACACCAGGCGAGTGCAATACCGTGGATTCCCTTATCGGCAAGGCAGGACAGGAGTAAATCGTGGCTGACGGAATCAAAAGCTGCTGCAATGTCCAAGAAGATGAGGGCAAAACCTTGTCTAATATTATACAGACCTATCGTTAGTGTGCTGAATAGGGTCGTTAACAGAGTTTCGATGCCGTGTGACTCCCGGAATCCATGTTGGCAGGGGTCAAGGGGTGCGCTATTCTCTATATGATGGTTCAGTAGCCGCTGAACCGTTTTTTCCATGATTTTAGCTAGGAGCGGCATGCTGGAGATAGGCCTGTATGAGTCCATCTTTGCGGGATCTAACTTATTGTTCTTCAGCAGAGGTCTGATTGATGTTTGTTTCAGGCTTCGATGGACGTTTCCGATCTGGAATGAAATTCCTATCAGTTTGGCCAGGAAAGGACTGAGCTCCGTCCGTAGGGCTTTTATCCAGAATGCTGGACATGGGTCATTTGGTGCTGTGGTGTGTTTATATTCGTGATGATGTCTTGGATATCTTTTTCGGATGAGGTGGAGAAGCTGGTGATGATATGTTGGTCATCTATTAGGGCTCGTGGGGGTGAGGGTGAGGGGGAAAGGTCAGGTGTCTCATCAGGAGCGCAGGTGATTGAGGGTATGGTGGATTGGCTTGTTTTGGCTCGCAGGTAGTCTGCATATTCCTGTGGGTCTGGCTGGTTTGAAAGGCCAATGGAGGGTTCTTTTGCTAAGGTTTTGACTAGGTTGAAAAGCTTGTGTGGTTTGTTTAGGGATCGTTGTAGTACTTCTGCATAATATTGCTTCATTCTCCTTGAAACTGCTGCTCGGTGAGCATCCCATTGGGCGATGTAAGCGTCGTGGTTTTCAGATGATCTGGAGTGGCACCAGCGTCTTTCTAGCTGTCTGAGTTGACGGAGGGAATTCTTTAGTTCGGGTGAGTACCAGGGTGTCTTCCTTCTCCTGCCAGGTACTTTATTGACGGTGGGTGAGTCGATTGAGCATTGAGACTCGTGTTCCATGAGGAAATCATGTCATCTAGATTTTGTTCAAGCGGGTAATGAAGAGGCTGTGTTCTTTCCAAGATCTCTTCTCTGTTGAAAGGCCGGTAGCGTTTCGAAGTTGATGCTGATGGTTCATTTGAGGATTGGGAACTAGTGGGTATAGTATGCGCAGGCATCGACAACCTGATTAGACTATGGTCAGACCATGGTACTGCACATAGTGATAGATTGATCTTGTGCGTGGGATAGAGGCCTGTTTGTGGTGCAAATATAAGATCGAGCATATTTCCCTTGACATGGGTAGGGGAGTTGATTAGTTGACTATAGCCTAGCATTTCAAGTGCATCTAGGAAGGCCTTGGACTGCGTGTCTTGAAGTGAAGGGAGGTTGAAATCACCCAATATCCAGTTTGATGTGCGTGTCTTGATGGGTTGCAGGCGAGGTCAATGATTGTGGAAAGGTTGTCCGGTGATGGAGAGGGTGCTCGGTATATCAAGTTGATAGTGCAGTGATTATTTGCTATGGAGATGTAGTCGAGGAAGGAGGAACTGCTGGCGGCGATCGTCTGGAATTGTAGGTCTGTCTTGCTTAGGATAAGTACTCCTCCCCCTCTTCTGTCGGTTCTGTGGCACGAGTGGGTAGAGAAATTAGGGGGGACAAACTGATGAAGGACCACAGCGTCTGAGGCTGACATCCATGTCTCAGTAATGCATAGGATGTCGATGTCGAGGGCAGATAATATGTCAGACATGGCAGGCCATTTCTTCCGGATTGAGCGGGCGTTTAAAAGGGCACACTTAAGGTCATGAGGGAGGGTGTGAGGATCATGCTGAGAGGTTTTGGACTGGTGGAGGGCAACATAGATGAGGTGGGGGAATGACGTGTGCCGAGGTCTGACTGATTGGTAGTTGGGGTGACCGTGGCATCTCCTCCATGAGCCGTGTAGAATTGGGATGGAGTTATGGGTGGAGGTAAGGGCTTGGGAGCCATGTGTCAGCGCAAGTATCATGCAGCAGCTGGCAAGGGCGTAGGAGTATGTGGTTTTGGTAAGTGGTGGCATGGTGGTAACAGGGAGCTCAGTTGGGTAGGACTGGTTGAGTTAGTGTAATGATTTGGATATATTTGTTTGAGAGACAGCATAGCAGTTCAGGTATAACAGTGTTAAATACTAGTGTCAGCTTGGTCAATAATCAAGTATAATTGGCTCAGTTTAGTTGGCTCAGTAACAATTTAGTTGTGTTCATGAGTAACAGTGTAGCAGATCTATATGACATCTTAAATATCACCTCTATATCAAAACAATCGTTCACGTATGAAATAGGCAAAAATATTTTATCCAATCTTCTCAAAATTAATCTCATATAATTAAAGAGGTCTCAGACTTAATCGGTTCTGCCACCGGGACTGACGTCCGTTATCACAGCAGAAACCTTATTCGCATCAATGACCTCTGGAGCTAGTTGAACAACGCTTTTATAATATAGAAAGTCCAATCATCAAAGAGAGAAAAGCTGTAAACAATCCTTATCTGCGTCTTCAACAACACCCCATGGATTGGGTTGAGCTCGGATCCCGACGCCTCACTTAGGTACCAGTCATGCGTTTCACGACTTTAGCTTTCTTCAGGGGATCAATACGGCTCTCCCAGCCAACCGACAATTACCTAACAAACATATCACCAAACATACTAAACATTAACAATAAACCCTATTTAACATGGACAAATCATTTAAAACTCTCCACTACCTAGGGAGATAAACTACCAAAAAAGAGAAAAAGAGAGAAAAACTTTCTTACCATGTCATTCAAAGAAAGCTGCCCGCGTTTACACACTACTTCTCTTCAGTTCTTAATCTTAATACAAAACGCCGCGCATGCGGACAGAAGGAGCCCTCCCTCTATTTGTCAGGAACCCCTCCCTCTTTTTCACATTGGTCACATGTTCTCCACTCCACCATTCATGACTTCAGCAAAGACCTCTCATGAAACAACACCTTACTTTCATTCATATGACCTCCTCTGTAGATGGACCGCCCATTCACTACGTGAACCCAATCTTAGGGTTAATCAACTACGTCCAACTGCCTCCATATATTAATCTACAAAGGGCCAATCTACCACAAAAACAGTACTATAACTGAACTGTCTCTATATCACCAGTGCCTGTGTAGCCTATCTTAACCATTTAAAACTCCACACACAAGCTCTGGACTTCCCTATCATGCTCGCTAACCTGCAACGTTCCACGGTTGTTAAATCCCATAAACCTGATACTATTTAACTCACACCCAATATCTATAGGCAGCGTCCCCATTCTATAGACATGTTCAGGCCCTTTGGGACAACAGTAGCAAAGGTATAAATCCACCATTGTTCCCGCTGGATTAACAACTGGTCAACTGACCGGCCCCTTTTACCTTGTAATACTTGATCTAAACAATTATATGAGATTAATTTTGAGAAGATTGGATAAAATATTTTTGCCTATTTCATACGTGAACGATTGTTTTGATATAGAGCTGATTGTGCATCGTTCAGTAACTGACCAGCTATCAGTGTAACTACATCTTAAATATCACAGCAACTATATCATATCAGTTGTTTACAGGAACTCTAACATATTATTTCACTGCAAGTGAGTGTGTGAAGTGGGTCAGACAGGTTGATCTCACCGGGATTAAAAGTTTTCGTCTCTCGATGACGTTCAGCGGTATGTGGGCAACTCCTGATGGACTTGAATGAAAACTTCTCAAGACCGCATATGCTTCTGGGCTGGTGTTGGTTGTATTGAGGTCCCCGCCTAAGGGCCACGTCAATATGTCGGTCTGCCCCGATTGGGCAGATCTTGCTTCCGGGGGTTCAACGGTGCTCCTGCTGCTCAATCCCCTCCTGGGAGAGCAGAAGCTGATGCCAGAGGGCTGCGGAGGCGGAAAGGAGCACTTCCTCCCACACGACTCACCAAGAGATATTTACAATCAAAAATTACTGATCCAACAAACTCCTTGGTCCGACCATTATATGTACAATCAAATTCAATATATCATCCTTGCCCAGTAGATCTAATACAAACCAAGTCATCTATCAACAAAGAAAATACTGTAAATTCAACAAGGACCAATTTTTAAAAGAAGTATTACCCGAAATTCAACGAAACACCAAAAACACTGACACATTAATAAGCAGATGGAACACGACAATAAGCCAAGCCACCACCATACCTAACAGACATATGACTTACAAACTTCAAATCAGAAAAAATGCAGTATGGCAGTGCTCCCCAACCTTTTTATCGCCGCGGACCGGTAAACGTTTGATAATTTTTCCGTGGCCCGCTTGTTTTAATTTAATAATTTTAATTTAATTGTATTTAAACATGCCTTCAAAATAAAATACAGCTACACCAAAAAATGAATATAAAGTGATTTATTTTATTTAACTCACTAGAATTCCAAATCAATGAGAACCCTGAGCTTGTTTCTTTGCAACGAGACGGTTCCATCTGGGGGTAAATAGGAGACAATGACACCCGAAGTGTGTTGCTTATGTCCAGTTTATTCCGTTGTTTTGTTTTGGTTGCTGTCACTGCAGAAAACCCCGCTTCACACAGATAGGTTGTCGGAAATGGTAATAGGGATTTAAGTGCTGTGGTGGCAATCTCAGGATATTCCGCCATGACTTTAATCCAGAACACCGGTAGAGTTGTTGTCTCGAATGTAGTTTTAAGGCCACCGTCATTTGCAATCTCCAGCAGTTGTTCTTCTTCTTGCATAGACATGCTAGATTCGCCTGATTTGTTGGCAAATGGGTCGCGGATCCATTCCTTACCAGTTCGTGGGTCTTTTGTGGTTGGGAAGTAGCGCTCAAACTCTTTTAAAAGCAAAGACAGGTGATCGTGCACCAACTGGCAGAATGAATGTTCAAGCTCAGTCTCGCCTAAAATCCCCGCTAATGTCTGAAACATGTCCAAAATGCCTCTGTTCACGCGCCGTCCCCACAACTCCAGTTTGGCTTTAAATGCAGCTACTTTGTCTGACAACTTGAAAACAGTTGTCATTTTCCCCTGAAGGCCCAGATTGAGTTCATTGAGCAGGCTGAATATGTCACACAGGTAAGCCAGTTTTGCGACCCATACCTTGTCACTGAAATGTGCTGCCAGCGGTGACTTCTTTTCTGAGAGAAATCTTTGCAATGGCTCTCGTAATTCAAATACTCTGGTTAGCGATTTTCCTCTGGATAACCATCTTATTTCTGTGTATAAGAGAAGGCATCTGTACTCTGCGTCCATCTCCTCACAAAGCTGCTCAAACAGGCGCGAGTTAAGTGCGTGTGCTTTAATGTGGTTAATAACTTTAACGACATCACTCAATACGCTGTTAAATTCCGGTGACATTTTTCCGCTTGCCAGCATTTCCCTGTGAATGATACAATGCGTAGATTCACTCTCAGGTGCAACCTCCTTAATCCGAGCAGTTAAACCAGACAGTCGTCCGGTCATGGCAGCAGCTCCGTCTGTGCATATGCTGACACAAAAGGACCATTTCAGTTTTCCTGATATATAACCATCCAGTGACTTGAACAGTTCTGCTCCTGTGGTGTTGGTTGGCAAAGATAGTGCACATAACAAATCCTCATGCACATCCTCCTGATATAGATATCGCACATAAACAAGTAGTAGTGCCTTGTTGTCGATATCTGTAGATTCATCAACCTGGAGTGCATACCACGGTGATGTATTAATCCTCTCCAACAATTGTGCCTCAATGTCTCCGGCTATTTCCTCAATGCGCCTAGTCACAGTGCTAGCTGACAAAGGCACATGTGCTACCTTTTCCACAGCAGCCTCTCCTAGAAGTTCACGGCAAATGTCTTTAGTGGAGGGCAAGATCAATTCTTCACCGATAGTAAATGGCTTTTTAGCCTTAGCAATGCGGTTAGCCACCAAATATGATGCTCTCAGTGCATTCTCCTTTATTGATGTGGTGGCCCTCATAAATTTCTTCTGTGCTTCGTGCTCCCGTTTTTTTCTTTCAAAATACTCCAGGGGCTTGTCTTTTATGCCAGGGTGCTTGGCGGTCAAGTGGCGAAGCAGTTTTGAAGGTTTCATTGCCTCATTAGAGAGCTTCTCGCCGCAAACTATGCAGATCGGTTTTGGTGCGTGGGAATCACCTGTCCCGATAAATCCATATTTCAAATAGGACTCATGGTATTGTCTGTTAAAGGTTGCATATTTCTTTGATGTTGAAGGCTCTTCTTCTGTCTGTTCACTGGGCCTTTTTTTCTTCCCAAGAAAACTTTCTAACGATGTCTGTTTCATACTCATTTTTACTAATTTGTGGGTTAAAGCAGACACAATAACACGTCAGTACACACATGAGTACCGGTGAACAGATAGAAGAGCTAGAAGAGTGATACCTTCTCTTTCTCTTCACTCCACTGCTGCTTGCAACCGCTCAGCTCCAGACGTCACCTAAATCCGAATGTAAATCCAAAAACTATCAGCGCAAAAATGTGATCAGTGTTATAAATATATGACCAGTGTATCAAAAAAGCATATAAATATTAATAAAGTGAAAAATCAGATAAAGTGCACAAATCCGGCAGCATACACTTAACTGTGCTCACACCTCACAATCGGAAACAATAAAAACATAAAATAGTGTTGCGCCAGATAAAATAACTGTGAAATATATATAAATCACAAAAGATAACTGTGCCCCCTTTCAATGCCGAGATGCCAGCGTTCCCCCTTTCAATACAGAGATCATCGTGCCTCTTTCAATACAGAGATGCCAGCATGGACTCTAGAGCCACCTTTACCATTAAAGTAACTCCTTACTTCTTGTGGGCATTACACTTTGTGGACTCCCTCTTCACCTGTGCCCCACACACTCACCCACAAAATGGCCGCATCCCACTTCTTCAGCTGTTGGCTTCAATCACTGTGATTCCCTTCACCCACCACTGTCACCCACTTCCTCTGTGCACTTACCTCACGGGAGCTTCTCTTCAGTCCCCGCGTCTCTGACCTCAAGTCCTCAGTCCTCCCGCGGCGCCTCCTCCTCGACCAATGGCATGGGGTTTGCCTTTCGGCCAATCAGGAGGCGGGAGGACCCACAGTGAAATTATTTAAAGTTCCTCGGGCGGCCCGGTACCGTTTGATCCACGGACCGGTACCGGTCCGCGGCCCGGGGGTTGGGGAACACTGCAGTATGGTACTCAAAAGAAATACGCAACTTAAAAAGGCTCCTAAGAAGGTTTGAAAGGAAATGGAGGAAATCAAAAACTTCTGCCGATAAAATAACCTATTTCAACAAATTAGAAGAATACAAATCACTAATTAATAACAACAAACGTGACTACCATACCAAACTAATCATGTCTGCACTAAACAAGCCTAGAGAAATGTTTGACATTGTCAAATCTCTACCAACCAAAATGAAGATAATACTACACTCATCCCAGATGCCCACACCATGGCTAACTACTACAAAGAAAAGGTAGGCATGATAGCAGCAACTGACTACCAATTCAAAACAAGTATCCCCACTACCAATCAGACTTGTAACAAATTCACTCTTATCAACGAAAGACAACTAGATGACATAATCAAGTCTCTTAACACGTCAACTTCCGCTCTAGACCCTTTTCCAGCAACTTGGATTCAACTGACTCGCGACCACCTATCTCCGCATATACTGAACTTAATTAACTCCTCCCTAGAGCAAGGATATATCCCAGCGGAATTAAAATGCGCCTCTATTCGCCCCATCCTCAAAGGCAAGGAATTGGATAAAGCTCTACCAAGCTCATACAGACCCATATCAAGTCTGCCTTTTATGACAAAAATTCTAGAAAAGGCAGCACAAAACCAACTACAAAATCACATAGACAGCCACGTTCCACTTGACCCTCAACAACATGGTTTTAGAATAGGTCACGGAGTGGAAACCCTCATCGTGGCTTTAACAGATAAGCTGCTAAAAGGCATCGAAAAACCCAATGTTGGTTTCATTTTAATATTCCTAAACATTTCAGCGGCTTATGACTACATAACACATGATTATCTCACCCACAGACTACACAAAATCGGACTCAAAGACAAGGTTTTATCATGGTTTAATTCTTATCTAACTAACAGAAGCATCCAAGTTAAAATCGGTGACAACATATCAAAACCATTCTACCAAAAGTCCGGTATACCCCAAGGATCTGCATTATCATCAATTCTCTTTAACTTATATATTCAACCTATCTGCAGCATAATCAAAGAACATAGCATATATTATCAATTATATGCCGATAACATAATGTTATACACTCAATTTAACACTAAACAGCCAAACTTCTAAAAAATTGAAGAATGTCTTAATTGCACCACCACCTGGTTGACAAACCACAACCTCCAACTAAATATCAAGAAGACAGAAATTCTATTTATTACCAAGGACAACTCCTTCACACTACCAGATTCAATTACCGTATTTACTCAAATGTAATGCGCACCTTTTCTGGCCAAAAAGAGTGCGCTTTACATTCGAGGGCGCATTACATTCGGAGGCAAACACTGCTCTACACCGGCCCGGCCCGATCCAGCCAACCTCCTGATCCAGCCAACCTCCAGCTTTTCTCCCGCAGTCTGCAAACACGATCCCCGATCCCCTATGCAGCCGCTGCTTCTGCTTTTCACAGAGCAGCGGCTGCAATAAAGTTAATTTGAAAAGGAAAAGAAACCTGTGAGAAGCCCTCCGGTCGTCCTAGGAAACTCCTTCTGCAGCTTCCGAGGAAGTGATGTCAGAGGGGGCGGGTGCTGCAGAAGGAGTTTCCTAGGACGACTGGAGGGCTTCTCACAGGTTTCTTTTCCTTTTCAAATTAACTTTATTGCAGCCGCTGCTCTGTGAAAAGCAGAAGCAGTGGCTGCACGGGGGATCGGGATCGCGTTCGCGGACTCCGGGAGAAAAGCCGGAGATTGGCTGGATCGGAGTCCTAGGAAGGGGAGCAGCTCAGAGATACGCTCCTGCCGCCCAAGAAAAGCTGCTCTGAAGGAGTCCTACAGAGGCGATTGTTAAGCTTATCGTAAGGGGCTGGCTCGGAGTCCAAGTGATACTATGGAGGACCTGCTGGGTTTGTCCCACTGCCTTAGTGCACTGGGGCGGCTGCCACATGGAAGGAGGGAGCGCAAACCACTCACCTGAGACCCTTCCTAGCCAGGCTAATGGAGCTCCCGAGGAAGCCACAGTTTATAGCCTGCACGGGGGCGAAGCAGCACTAAGGGGGGGTGAGCACTACAATCGCCAGCAAACATATTTTTCAATTTCAAGCCTTTCACAATAGGGGTGCGAATTAGATTCGATGGCGCATTAGACTCGAGTAAATACGGTATATTAAACAAAGAAAGCTACAAAGTTAAAAAAGAGGTGAGATACCTAGGAGTCACACTTGATTACCAACTCAACTTCAACAAGCATGTGAGCAACATAGTAAAGGCAATATTCAACAAGATAAAAATGCTCCAACATTTAAGACCCCTCCTCCCCCCTCAAGCAACTTTAGAACAGCAGGACAGGCAATGAGCTTTCCGCACCTAGATTTCTGTAATGCTTTACTTAAAGGTCTCCCAAAACAAACAATTCACCGACTACAGCTAGCCCAAAATACAGCGGCTAGAGTAATAGACCAAATACCAACTAAGAACACATCACACCAGTATTAAAGCATCTTCACTGGCTCCCAATAGAGAGCAGAATAAAATTCAAGGTCATCCACACAATATTTAAATCCCTCCAAGCCGACTCATCCACCTACCTGAAACGCTGATGACACTCACCCTGGATAACAGACCAAGGAGAAGCAATAATAAAGAACTACTCGTGGTTCCAGCCTAATTTAAGAATTGCAAATCCACCACATCCAAGAGAGCCTTCTCTCTATACACACCACAAGTATGGAACTCTCTCCCAGAAAATTTAAGAGCCACCAAGGATCCAATCGCCTTCCGTAAACATCTAAAAATATATTTATTAAACGAGCACTTTGGTGAACCAATTACTTAAACAGAAAACACCTACAAAATACCCACTCCCAACAAATTAATCAAAAAAGAAATATTCAAACCCAGATTACAAGATAGCTATCAAGAATATACCATCACCGACGAGATTGCCTCATCCATATAAATAGTTATGAGAGAACATTAGCAGTTGATAAAAAGTTGTAATTCCCTTCCCCTTTCACCCCAAGTTACTTGTTTATTCATGTAAAACTGTTCAATGTTTAATGTATAATTCCGTTAACTATGTTTAATGTATTTTTGTTAGTTATATGTAAACCGCTTTGATTCATGAAAGGTGGTAATAAATACAAATAAATAAATAAATAAAAATACAAGGCAGAGAAGGGACAGAGCGTACAAAGTTGGCTGGGAGAGGAGAGTCCAGGATTGGGTGAGGGGAAGAAAAGAGAGTGCAGGAGGAAGCGCATTGAAGTGAAGGAATAAGAAACACCACAACACTCCCCATAATACACACACACCCTCATATGCATGTACATCTATGCCCCCATGACAAACACACACATGCACATATCTCTCAACACCCTCTATGACATACACACACATGCACATACCCCTCTGTCACCTCCCATGACACACAGACACACACATACCAACGCATGCACCCTCTGACACTCCCCATGATACACACACACAGAACCCCCAATATCCTCCATGACACACTCACACGCACGCATCCGCTGACACACCCTATCACACACACACACACACTCACATGAACTCCCTGACACCCCATGATACATACACACACCCCAACCCTTCCCATGATATACACACACACACACACACACAGCCTCCAACACCCAACCATGCAGCCCTGACACCCCCCATGAAACACACATGTGTACATACATCCCCCATAGTCCTGATTCTGCAATTGAGGGAAATGGGCCACTGTATCACACTGTAAGTGTACACATTTCAACTTGTTTCTAAGGCCACAGCACACATAGAAGGAAAAAAGATTTAATGCAGGCCTCAAAAAATTCTCTAAAGTTCCATGAACCAGCCCAAAAATCTAGGAGTCACACTTAAACTTCCTCCTCCTCTCAGAGCAGCCTCTCTCAATTCATTCTCCCCCCCCCCACAGCAACCTCTCTCAATTCATTCTCCGTCCTCCCCAAAGCAGCCTCTCCTCAATTCATTCTCCCTCCCCCCCCCCCACAGCAGCCTCTCTCAATTCATTATCCCTCCTCCCCACAGGAGCCTCTCTCAATTCATTCTCCCTCCCCCCCCCCCCACAGCAGCCTCTCTCAATTCATTGCCCACCTCCCCACAGCAGCCTCTCTCAATTAATTCATTCTCCCCCCCCAGCAACCTCTCTCAATTCATTCTCCCTCCCCCCCCACAGCAGCCTCTCTCAATTCATTCCCCACCTCCCCACAGCAGCCTCTCTCAATTCATTCTCCCTCCTCCCAGCAGCCTCTCTCAATTCATTGCCCACCTCCCCACAGCAGCCTCTCTCAATTCATTCTCCCCCCCCCCAGGATCCTCTCTCAATTCATTCTCCCTCCCCCCCCCACAGCAGCCTCTCTCAATTCATTGCCCACCTCCCCACAGCAGCCTCTCTCAATTCATTCTCCCTCCTCCCCCCAGCAACCTCTCTCAATTCATTCTCCCTCCCCCCCCCCACAGCAGCCTCTCTCAATTCATTGCCCACCTCCCCACAGCAGCCTCTCTCAATTCATTCTCCCTCCCCCCCACAGCAGCCTCTCTCAATTCATTCTCCCTCCCCCTCCCCCACAGCAGCCTCTCTCAATTCATTCCCCACCTCCCCACAGCAGCCTCTCTCAATTCATTCTCCCTCCCCCCCCACAGCAGCCTCTCTCAATTCATTCCCCACCTCCCCACAGCAGCCTCTCTCAATTCATTCTCCCTCCCCCCCACAGCAGCCTCTCTCAATTCATTCTCCCTCCTCCCCACAGCAGCCTCTCTCAATTCATTCCCTCCCCCCCACAGCAGCCTCTCTCAATTCATTCTCCCTCGCCCCCACAGCAGCCTCTCTCAATTCATTCTCCCTCCTCCCCACAGCAGCCTCTCTCAATTCATTCTCCCTCCCCCCCACAGCAGCCTCTCTCAATTCATTCTCCCTCGCCCCCACATCAGCCTCTCTCAATTCATTCTCCCTCCTCCCCCCCAGCAACCTCTCTCAATTCATTCTCCCGCCGCCCCCCACAGCAGCCTCTCTCAATTCATTGCCCACCTCCCCACAGCAGCCTCTCTCAATTCATTCTCCCTCCCCCCACAGCACCCTCTCTCAATTCATTCTCCCTCCTCCCCACAGCAGCCTCTCTCAATTCATTCTCCCTCCCCCCACAGCAACCTCTCTCAATTCATTCTCCCTCCCCACCCCCCACAGCAACCTCTCTCAATTCAATCTCCCTCCCCCCCATAGCAGCCTCTCTCAATTCATTCTCCCTCCCCCCAGCAACCTCTCTCAATTCATTCTCCCTCCCCCCCCAACAGCAGCCTCTCTCAATTCATTCCCCACCTCCCCACAGCAGCCTCTCTCAATTCATTCTCCCTCAATTCATTCACCCTCCTCCCCACAGCAGCCTCTCTCAATTCATTCTCCCTCCTCAATTCATTCACCCTCCTCCCCACAGCAGCCTCTCTCAATTCATTCTCCCTCCTCAATTCATTCTCCCTCCTCCCCACAGCAGCCTTTCTCAATGCCCCTCTTCACCTACACCCTCCAAAACAGGTCTTTTTGAAATTCGTTATAGATCCTAAAGTACCTCCCAATAAAATTGCTTTGGATATGCCTGAGTCTGCCGCCGCTGCCTCAGAATCTCAAAAAGAAAAGGCTCCAGATGAGTCACTTATGCTACTGATGCTACAAAAAAGGAAAAGGTTCCCGGTGAGCCGCTTCTGCCACCCGAGCTGCTCCTACCGCAGCTGCCTGCTAGCACACTAACCTCACTCTGATGTCACAGATTGATTACTTTTCCTCCTTCCCCATAACCAGAATGCTGACAACAGTGCCGGCACTGACCAATGAGAGGCAGCTTTGCAGGGATTCAGCTGCAAGTTTGTGTGGTCTTACACGCTACATAGCACTGTGCTGCCCATGTGCTCTGCCAACAAGCTCCAGGCCCTATGTCTGATTTTTTTAGTCGCCATAGCGACCTGGTTCCTGGGGTTTATCGAGCCCTGGTTTAATGATACATACATCATTAAGCATCAGTGATGAATGATCACACAACCACATATGATAAAATTTATGAATCACACCTTCCAAAATTTGCAGTGTTTTTACCAGCAAGAACTGAATACTTGCAGCAGTCGAAGCATCATAAAAGAAACATGTGGGCACTCTTTTCAAGTTCATTGAGGAAAAATAGGAATACCACTAGCAGATGGATCTCAAGATACCAAAAGAGTTATGATTAATAGCTGTAACCTGAGAATCGTAATGATGTCCTGTGATAGCGCATACGTCCCATTACAGGAAATAAGCACTCAGGGCCAGAGATCAATAACAAGGTATCAAGAAGAACCTGGGAAAACTATGACTCCCGTGATTCTTGGGAACTCTAGGGGCAGATCCAATGGGTCAGAGAGACTAGGATCTTGCAGACTTTTAGCCCAGTGAAGGGCAGGCCAAAGGAGGAGACATTTGTAGTGAAAAGGAAATCACTTGAAAGGGAGAGAAGGTGGAAGGAGGCAAAATAAAAGATTGGCTCCTAAAGACTGAGAGGATGGTTGTAGCAGGGTTGGATTCTGAAATGCTGGAGGGAGAAAAGTGATAAAGATCCAATCCAGAAAACTACTAGAACAGTGATTCCCACCCTGTGGTCTATGGATCCCTAAGGGTCTGTGAGATCATTACAGGGGGATCGCAGAATACAGAAAGAGAAAAAAAAGAGAGACGCTGGTAGAAACTGACTTGGTGAAGAAAGAGATTGTTAGAGACTAGCTAGGGAGAGAGAAAGAAATTGAGATTAGAAGGAATTGGTAGGGAGAGATCAAGAGATAGAGAGAAACTGGTGGAGGCAGGAAGAGAAGGGGAGATAAATAGGGACAGACTTGGGGCTGAGGGAAGAGAGTCTCTGAACTTATTGGAGGTTACTAAGGGGACAACACAACCAAAAAAGATTGGGAATCTCTGTACTAGAGGAAGGTGGCAACCAAACTGGGCTTTGTTCCAACCCAAACAGGAATATTATCACTAATACATAATCTGTTCTAGAAAGACTGTTGGAACCTGTAAAACTAATGAAGAACTACACATGCTGTTCTTGTTTATCTTTGAGATGTTCCAGGTGCTTAGAATATTTTATTCTTCTGGAAGAATAGGAGAACTGTACTGTATATTTGTAGTGTACATATGGGAAATAGAACTAAGTTGAAGGAGTCCTGACCCTAAGCCCTTCAGGGTGAAGAATAAACCTTGGGTCAGCTGTGAAGTTGGGACTCTGCATGGAAACTAAGTTTTTTCTCAGACTGCTTTTAGGCCATCACAAGGCTAATGCAGAGTAACCATGCTGGGAAAGCAAGGACTGTGTTCGGGCCATCACAAGGTTAGTGCATCGTGAATCAAACAGGAAGAGTTAAGACTCTGCACAGACCTTCACAAGTCCATATCGAACAGGATATACAGGTCTCTAACTGCCTTACAAACAGGTAAATTTTGTCCATTCAGACTAATCACTGGGGAAATAGCCAATCCCAGTTTCCCCAGACAGATGATTTGGATTTTTCAGCATGAACTTTAAACTGATTGCAAAACCACTAAGGAACTTGAATCACTCAAAAGCTCTCTGCACGTATTTCATCATTGTTGTCCAATGTCTGTAAAGGAAACCAAATCTGGAGATCATCTACAAAAAATGTAGTACTTCAATCTGAGACAGCAAAGTAGGGCACGTAAAAGGTGTATATAAATAAAACAAAACAGGACATAAAATGGACCCTCAAGACAGAACCCAAAGTTCTGAAGAATACTGCCATAGGGCCACTTCTGCAATGCATTGGATAAAAGTTTAAAACAATCAAGAACAACTTTCAAACACCCAAGCAACCTCCCCTGGCTCACCATGTCAAATAGTGGTGAAAAGTCTAAAAAGATTAGTGGGGCATTTCCATCCCATCCAAATGTCTAGATAAATCAACTAATAACGATACCACTGCAGTTAATATACTGTTTAATGCCTAAAATCCTGATGAATGAAAATCAAACAAGTGATTATCTACAGTCAGGGCTGGCGCTATCATTAGGCAAACTAGGTGGTGGCCAAGCGCTGGCTCTCCGGGGGTGCCCATTGCTGCTGCTTAATCTCTTTTGTGTTTCCTTACCATTCCCCCTAGAAGTATCCTTGTCCACAGTTGCTGTGTTGTCTGTCTTGAGTAGATTGTAAGCTCTAATGAGCTGGGACCATCTCTTTTTTTTAACCATACAGCCAACTCAATAGTAAACAGAAACAGCAATTATTGCAACATTGTCCAAAGCCATCAGCAGCTCAGAAGCAGGAATCAACGGATACAGTACTGCATACCTGAACAGCATGTCAGCATGTGCTGGTCGGTCAGAGCTGCAACAACCAAACAACCAATCATCGGGTAGGCTCCCCCCCCCCCCCCTGGAGAATTTCAGCTGGAACTGGTTCCAAAGCCACTTGTAAGCAGACCATTGGGGAATCCCATGGGTTTTATATACATATCCTTCAGCTTGTACAAGATTGTGCATTATATTCACCCACCTCGAGAATGTCGGCGGCTGCCCCCCCCCCTCCCCCCGGTTCTTTAGGATAGTCTTTTTCACTGCCTAAATCCCCATGAGAACAAATTTGCTTTCTGCCTTGCGGACCCTCTGATCATGCAGCAGCCCCTCATCGCCCAACATCAGCAGCCCAAAGGTCCACTCTATAGTTTTCCCTATGATACCCCCCCAAACCCTTGAGCGCTTTACCCCAAAATTCATTAAGTTTAAGGCATTCTAGAAAGGGGTGTCTGAAGGTATCTTCCCCTGCACGGCACCTCGGACCAAAACCCCACGCCCCCAATTCTGCCCCCCTCGCTCTTGTAAGTTAATTGTGATGCAGAATTTGAATTTGCATCTCCCTATAACAGACAATGCAGGCTACCCTAGGGATTTGTTGAAAGTAGCATTCTAAGTGCTCTGCCCCCATAGGTTCAATGATGTCCTCAGCCCATTGTTGGGCCAGCCCCTCCAAATACTGGGTGTCCAGTATGTTCCTAAGCACGTGTTCCACCAGGGAGCAAAGTTCCGCAGATCCTTACCCCCTCTGTGCTCACAAGGCCCCCAGGGGTAGCGCCATTCAGCTGATGCCGGAAGTGCCGCACCTGCAGGTACTGAAAATGGTACAAAGCCAGCAGACCAAGGACATCCCTCAGGCATTCAAACATAGGAAATGACCCCCGCCCTCAATTCAGTAGCTGGCTAAAGTCCAGAGGACATGTGACCTTCATTCGCCAAACTGGGTGCGTCCCAACCCAGGTGTGAAGCCGAGGTTGTCTACCACCTGCAAAAAGAGGGTCACCCTCCAGCTGGTGCAGCCCCTTGTGGCCTACCACCACCATGCCTTGCAAAGGGGGTCTATAAGGGCCCAAACTTCTGGGAGCATGTTCAGAAATCGGTAGGGTAGGCTCCAAAGGTCCAGCAGCCCAGGCGGGGCGTACCGAGCAGTATTCTTAAATGCCTCATGGATCCATTACACAGGTCTGCAAAAACTTTTTTTTCAAGAGCTGTTTTGGTTATTCCACGTAATCTTTATGTGTTTTGGTACGCTGAATCCGAAAATGACCTCCATTTTGTCATAGGACATCACGTTTCCTGACAATTTAGGTAACTATGTTAAATAAGGCAATACCTCAAAATAAATGGAAATAGACTTATAAAATTAAAGTTTTATTACAATATTTTCATGAAAATCCTTTTTTGAACTGAAATGAGCTCACCTACACACACTAAACTTGATTCTTCTTCCTTGTGAGGCTCCTCTTGGTGCATTTACGCTTGTGAGTAGCATCTGGAATGTCTCTCTGAAGCATCCAACAGTAGTCTGCCATCATTGTAATGCTCCATTTTCCCTGGTATCTCCTTTCCATCTCTTTAATGTCTTGGTGGAATCGTTCACCTTGTTCCTCACTCACAGCTCCCAAATTTTCAGGAAAGTAGTCAAGGTGGGACTGGAGGAAATGCACTTTCAAACTCATCAGGCAACATAAAGCTTGAAATGCTTTCAGCATTCGTCCGACGATCTTTTTGTAGTGAGGATCTTTGTTATTGCCTAAAAATTTCTGTATGACTTCTTTAAATGCAATCCACCCTTCTTTTTGAGGATCCGTCATGGTATTGACAAACTCTTGATCAACTATAAGCCTTCTAATGTCTGGTCCGACGAACACACCTTCCTTCAATTTTGCCTCCAACAGGCATGGAAACTTGGTGACCAAGTATTTGAAGCATTCTCCATCTCTTGGAAGTGATTTTACGAATTGCTTCATCAATCCCAATTTTATGTGGAGAGGTGGTAGAAGAACTTTATGGGAAGGTACCAAAGTTTCTCGGAGGACATTTTTTTCACCGACTGTTAGCACCCTCGGCTGCCAACTCTTCTTGGTCCAGTGATTTTGTCGGTCTCGACTGTCCCATAGACACAGAAAACAAGGATATTTGGTATACCCAGCTTGTTGCCCGAGCAGCATGCACAAGACCTTCAAGTCCCCACACACTTGCCAACCATGGTCTTCATATTTAAGTTTACGAAGAACCAATTCCAAGTTCTCGTAGGTTTCCTTCAAGTGTACGGAATGACCTACAGGTATAGAAGCATAAAAACTGTTGTGGAGTAAAACTGCTTTGAGACTTATTTTTGAAGAATCTATAAAAAGACGCCATTGCTCTGAATCATATTGGATTTTAAATTGACCCATCAGACCTTCGACATCGATGCAATAAACCAACTTGTCTTCCTGGGCGAAGTAAGGAACGAACTCCTTTTCACGATGTCTGAACCATGAAGATGACACTCCTGGCAACAATAAATTCCTGCTTTTCAGCCTTGATCCGAGTAACTCAACGGCATCTTTGGGAAGATTCAAGTCATTTATGTCCTCATGAGAAAACAGTTTTGGTCTTGTATCATCTTCAAAGTCAGAACTTGATTCGTCATCTGGTTCAGGTATGACTTCACCTTCATCGGAGCTAGGTATCTCTTCCAAGGTAGCAGGGGGCTTGGGTACTGGTATATCTGTGCCATGGGGGATGGGATGAATTGCCGAGTGAAGATTGGGGTATGAAATGGAATGCTTCCATTTGGAATTAAACCCTTTCACATCGCATGAACAAAAGTAGCAGTCGTCACTATGGTTCTTTTGCTCTCGCCATACCATAGGAATCCCATAACGGAACGATTTTTTCTTACCTTTGAACCAGTTTCGGAGGTCCTCAACACACCGTTTGCACACTTTATGAGGCGCCCAGACTTTATCTTGATCTCCAATTTTTAGTCCAAAGTATGCAAAGTATACTTTTTTCACAAAGTCTGTAATATTCTGCTGTTGCTTCAATACTGTATATTCACCACAGATGAAACAGAAACTGTCTGGCGAATTAATACACTTTCGCGGAGCCATAACATAACGGTTGAAGAATGACGAGCTAACACAAATTGCGATGAAAAAGTGTGAACAGCCTAGAACCAAGAACTTGATGATGATTCATGCACAAGTGTGGCATGAAGGAGAGAGCAGCTCTGTGTCTGTACACGAGACGTCACAGTGCTGGCCACGCCCCCCTGCACTGACCGGAGCTGCTGCTATCTGCCCTGTGTCTCCCTCCCACTGGATTCTTCAGGAAAGATTAACCCCTTCTACCATTAGAAGCACGGACTTAAAACTTGCTTAGCTTATGTATATATTGCTGACCATCAGATTTACAGTGCTATATATTTTTTTACATAACTCGGACAACCCCGTTAAGGTTTTTTTGGCATTTTATATCTTAAATGCACTTATGTGAATTAATTAATAGTAATTTGAATTAATTAATAGTAATTTGAAAAAATTTGATAAATTTGAAGACAATTTTGCATGTTGTGGCAAATCATGATGTCTAGGAGTTTTTTCAATATTTTATTTGTTTTCAGCACACCAAAATACATGGAAATTAGATGAAAATAATCAAACAGCTTTTTAGTCTCAGACCTGTGTTATGGCTGCTACATTATATACCCGCAGATACGGGAGCCCTACTCCCCCCTTGTCTGGCAACAAAATCAGCTTAGCATACCAATTTGAGCTTGATGTTCACGCCAAAGAAAAGCACGAAGCACCCCCTTCAGCTGATCCTCCTCCACACCCACAACAGCAGCATCTGAAATCGATAAAGTATTTTTGGAAAAATTGCCATGCGGACCAAGGCCACTCATCCATAGAATGACAGTGGGAGGTCTCTCCACCTTTCACAAAGATGTTTCAGCTGCCTAATCTTTTCTTGGATGTTTTTCTGATAGACCACGCACTGGTCTCTGTGAAGACAGATGCCCAAGCACTTTAGCGGTTCTGTCGACCAGAGAAAAGTCAGACAGTCTGGCTACATCCTACTTCCCTGCCCCCTGCAGTCATGCCTTGGACTTGGCAGAATTAATTTTTAGGCTCGAGAAACTCCCGAACCTCCCAAGAAGGCCCACCAGACTCCTGAGTCCCTCTGGTGAGTACGGCATGCTAACCAACATGTCATGCGCAAATAGACTGATCTTACAGTCCTGTGCCCAAAGCCACACCCCCAGCAGTCTTGCAGCCTCCAGAAGCTGAATGGTAAATGGTTCCAGCGATAAAATAACGAGGAAGGGGGACAGCAGGCAGCCCTGTCCGGTCCCTTGGTGTAGCTCAAACACTTCCATCAGGCGGCCGTTCATCAGGAGGTGGGCCCATAAGCACTCATAAAGCACGCAGTCCCAATCTACAAAATGCTCTCCCAGCCCAAACCATGGCAGAACCCACAACAAATAGTCCCAGGCCACCCAGTCAAATGCTTTCTCAGCATTGGGGTTCATTACTACTGCTTCCTGACCCCGGGTGCAGTGCTGGTGAAACATTGTCAGCACTCGAACCAAATGACTCACCACACTGCGCCCCTTTACAAAGCCCACTTGGTCCGGGTGGACCACGCTGGGTACCACAGTCCCCAGGTGCCGCACCAGCACCCCTGCCAAGATTTTGATTAAGTACAGATATAGGCTGGTACGCATCAACCCTCTCTGGGTCCTTGCCTGGCTTAGGCAGGGGGACCACCAGCACACAATTCGGGACTGGATAAAAAAGAAATTATCACACATGTTGTCTCTCCCATGTCCCTCAGCACAAGTGCCATGGCGGCACCCAAGATTTTATAGAACTCGGGGCCTTGTCCATTGGGACCAGGTGCCTTCATCGGCTGCAAAATCTTAATGCAGGCAAGAATCTCTCCCACCGTTAACGGCTTATCCAGAGAAGCCCAGTCCTCTGCACTGAGCTGCAGCAGCAACAAGCTCTAGAAGAAGCCCTCCCACTCAGCACAAGGGCCCACCCAGTAGAGAGACTGAAAAAAATTCAAGAATGTGTTCGCAATTTCTCAGGTACTAGGGTCAGGGTGCCATCAGCATTGTACAGCAGTGTGACCAGGGGCGGCTCAAGGCAGTCTGCTGCCTGAGGTGAAGAATGAGATGGCGCCCCCCCCACCACCACCTTAGAGGGGGCGGGGCTTTTTCAGAAATCCAATCAGAGACTGAACCAAACCAAAAAGCCGATTAGATAATATGGAGGAAATGCAAGATGTTTGCACACAGGGCCATATCGAACTGTAATCGCGCCTTGTGCGACTTGCAACTCGGATGCCCGCCTCCCCTCTCCCCCCATACCTCCATCCAGTGCTGCCTGCTCTTTCCCTGCTGCTGCCGCCCTCTGTTTTTTTCACGGCGGCGCCAGCAGCAGGGAAAGAGCAGGCAGCGCTGGACGGAGGTATGAGGAGGAGGAGGGGGGCATGCGCCCGTTCTGAAAGGCGCCGGCACTCTAAGCTGATCTGTCCCTCCCTGCTCTGACATCATCAGGGAGCAGACCTGCTTAAAGTGCTGTGAAAAGGCTTGGGGGCATATTTTAACTGCCTGCTATTGTCCTGCCAGCGGCGGCAGGGCAACAGCAGAAAGCTGAAATGCGCCCCCCAAGCCTTTACGCCCTGTGCGGCTGCACTGCTTGCACAGGACTAGGTACGGTCCTGTTTGCACACCAAGGAACTAAAAGACAGCAAGAATCAATAGCACAGTTTATAAAACTAAATTATAACCCATTTTTATTTTGTTATAAACTGCGTTATGGTTCTCGCTTTTTTTTCAACATATATTTTGCATCCATAGTAGGTGCAGAGCAGAACCAGGACATTCACCCTCAGAACTCAATATTTAAAAACAAAAATCTGATTCTGATCATCTCACTAACAACAACAACAACCACTATCCTCCAGGACCAGGCATATTGTGAACTAATAAAAAAACCCAACAACAAAAAGCAAACCTACCATACCATACCATATCAGCACAAACTTCCAAAAGTCACATAAGGAGCCCATCCAAATAAGAGATGCAGTTCCCCAATACTGTGGAAAATATAAAAATATAAAAATAGCACAAAGTCCAATCACCAAAATTAAATAAAATGAATTGTTCTACCTTTGTTGTCTAACCATTTTATTCTCTGATCATGCTGGTCCTGATCTGAGGCTTCTGCTTTCCTGTCTTCTCTTAGCTCTCTTTCTGTGGTCTATGGTCCATGGTCCATCTGCCATTTCTTATCTCTTCTTTTGTTTTCTTCACTTCCTTCCATCAGCCCATTTCCAGTTCCAGTAACCCTCCCCAGTATCAGCCCCCTTTCCAGTCCTCCCCTCCCAGTACCTTCTAATGTCAACCACCTTGCATTCCCATTACTGCCTTCCAGTCCCTCTCTTTTCCCACTGTCCAGCCCCTTCTAGTCCAAATACCATCCCAGGTATCAGCTCAGGTCCACTCTCAGTGCCACCCCCCAGTCAGCTCCCTTCCAGCCACCCTACCCTCTGTCCATCTCCCTTCCAGTGCCATTCGCATGTCAGCTCCCTTCCAGCCTCCTCCCTATTACCCAGCCACCTACCACTCCCATCCCCAAGTGTCAGCTCCCTTCCAGTCCCCCTTCGATACATCCCAGGTGTCAGCTTCTTTCTAGCCCCCTCCTTCCCTTCCTGCCTCATCCTTCCCCCGGCAGACCCTCTTAGTATCTGCTCCCTTCCAGTCCTATTCTACCATCCCCCCGCATCAGCCCATTTGTAGCTCTAGCCCCTAGTTTTCTTCCAGGACCAGCAGCACTCTCCTCCCCTCCCCTATTATCCCATTTCCTGTCCCAGCCCATTTCTAGTCCTATCCCCTTTATCAGCCCACCCCAATCCTAGCCCCCCAATCAGTCCATTTCCTGTCCTAGTCTCTCCCCATAGCCAATTACCAGTCCTAACCCCCCCATCAGCCCATTTCCAGTTCTAAACCCCCATTTCCAGTCCTAGCCCTCCCCTGATAGCCCATTACCAGTCCTAGCCCCCTCTGATCAGCCCATTTCCAGTCCTAAGCCCCCATCAGCCCATTTCCAGTTCTAACCCTCCCATAGCCCATTACCAGTCATAGCCCCCTACCTATCATCCCATTTCCAGTACTAACCCCCCATCAGCCCAGACTAGATGGACCATGTTGGTCTTTATCTGCCGTCACTTACTATGTTACTATGTAACTCCCCCCCCCTGATAGCCCATTACCAGTCCTAGCCCCCTCTGATCAGTCCATTTCCAGTCCTAAGCCCCATCAGTCCATTTCCAGTCCTAGCCCTCCCCCGATAGCCCATTACCAGTCCTAACCCCCCCATCAGCCCATTTCCAGTTCTAACCCACCCATAGCCCATTACCAGTCCTAGCCCCCTTACCGATCATCCCATTTCCAGTATTAACCCCCCATCAGCCCATTTGCAGTTCTACACCCCTCCTCCCCGATCAGCCCAGTTCCTGTCCTACCCCCCCCCCCATCAGCCCAGTTAAAGTCCTAGCCCCCTCCCCCCCCCCAACCCAGGGAAATTGAAAAAATAAAAAACTCTGGCGTAAGAAGCAGCTACCGCTGCTGCTCCAGCGGCGGCAGCGGCAGAATGAGGAGCCCCGCGGCAGCCTGCCCCACCGGAGAGCCTGCTGGTTTCCCCTCTGTTTCCCCTGGTTTCGCTGGCTCCGTTTTGCAGCGCCGTGGTGAAGGGGCAGTGTTTCCCTTTCGCGCGGCTCTGTTAAAGCTCAGCCCGTGGTGCTGATGGGAAACAGGATTTTTGCTGCTTCCATTTGTGCCACACAAAGCCAATGATGCGGCACCTCAGCACTACTTTGGCAGTCTCCCAATAGGTTATTAGCCCCACCTCATCCACTTTATTCTCCGCCATGTAGTTCTGCCAACATTTGCAGAGGAACTGGCAAAATTTGAGATATTGACTCCACACTGGGTTCAATCTCCAAATCCAGTCCCCCCTGTTCGGCAGGCACCACCAAATCCACTTGCACAGTAGCATGGTCGGAGATCAGCTGGAGATAAATGTCACCCCCACAAGCTTCCAGAAGAAACACTTCAACAGGAGCAGATAGTTGATATGCACATGCAATTTATGGGGTCCAGAGTAGTGCCTGTACAAGTCATCCAGATGGAGGGTATGCTACCCGTCAATGAGCTACAACTCCTTACAAAGGAAGGCGATGCCCCTAGAATTCTGCCCTCTGGGCACCTGTTGCAGGGGTCTGCTATAAATCGTGAGGTCTGCCATCAGCTCCACAAAAAATGAGTGCCTATATAGCTTTGGCATGTAATACTACACAGCACCACTTTCTTCCCCTGGAGGACATCTCACACTAGTATGTAATGGCCCTCAGCGTCCTGCAGCACCCTATGGGTGTCAAATGTGACCTGCTTCCCAATTAAGATGGCTACCCCTCACTGCCAGGACATGTAAACTGCAAAGTGGACTTTGCACATCCATACCTCTTGAGCTTTGCATGTTCTCTTTCCATAAGGTGGGTTTCCTGCAATAGGACTATGTCTGCTCCCAGCTTACGTAAATAGGTCTCTGGCTTGACTGGGGAGTTAAATCCACCAACATTCAGGGTATTTTGACCTCAGTCAGCAAGCACGCTGTCGTGCGTTGTACACCATTGGGCATATACATGTGACAGCCCCTCAGAACCTCTCACCCGGGCTCCGATGGGGTGCAACAAGCCAGTAGTTACATGTGAAGAAACAAGTCCCTCCCCTGGTCCAGCAGCCACTCAGCAATTTTCCCCCTCCCCTCTCCCATTCCCCTAGCCCTCAGATAGAACTGACCATGCATTCCCAGACCCCCGCTGCCCTCCCCATCCCCCTTCTCTTCCCTACCAAAGTCCCTCCAGTCACACTCCCATGCACTCCAGCCCAACACCATCCGCCACACCTCCCCCCAGTCTCCTGGCTCCCACTTTCCAGTCTCCCACATCCTAGGGCCCTCTTCACGAATATACCACTGCTCACCTCTCCATGCCCACAGGCTGACCATCCCTCCTGACACCCTGAACCCCACAACAGTTTCAAAATCAACAGTATCTACAAGAAATAACAGTGTAACAAAATACTGGCTATGCCGGCCTTGGAGATCGCCCCCCACTCTCCTTGGAGGTTTGGTGCCACAGCAAGACCCCACACACACCAGGCTCTCGAGGAGTGGAAAGCCGTTGCTCCAGCCAGGGCTGCTCCCACCAGACCACTAAGCAACAGTCCAGGCCAAAGTCTCTGTGGCTCTCCAAAAGCTGCATGGCCTCTGGCAGAATTCACAATACTGTATGATCGCAGACTCTTGGGGCCCCTCACTAATGTGGGCCTGTGCTGGTCGAGTTGAAAGGCTGAAAAGTTATAGGTTTACACCCCTCCGACCTCACTGCTCGTCTTCCCGCACTGAGCCACCGCAGTATTCCAACATCTTTCGGCCATCCTCCATAGTGCTGAGATAGATGGTTGCCCAACGATGCATGACTCTGAGCTTGTGGGAAAACACAAGGGTGAACTTAATGCCCTGCTGGTGCAGCACGGTGCAAATAGGCACAAATTTCTGTCTTTTCAAAGCCACCATAGCAGAATAATCATAAAAGAGCAAACTTCTCCTGTTCTCATGCCCCAGGGATTTGCACCATCGGTAAGCTCTCAGAATTTTCTCCTTCTCGACCCAGACAAGTTAGCAGGTTATCCCAGGCCGCAGCTTGGAACCATCGTCTCTCCAAGGCCCTACACGGTGGGCCCTCTCGCACCACCAAGCCGATCTCTCAACCTGCAGCCCCAAGGCGGTCAGCAGCCACTGCTCAAAGAACTCGTAGAGTTTAGCATCAGCCAGGGATTCCCTCAGTCCCACCACGCGAAGGTTATTGCAGCTAGATTTGTTTTCCTGCTGGTCCAGCCAATCAAGAATCTACTGATACTGGACTGCCACCCGCATGACCAGTGCTGCGAGACGTTCCATGGCGGACTCCTGTGCTGCCACCCTCTGCTCAATCTCAGTCAGCTTATGGAGCTGAGTCTCAAACCATTCCCTGATGTGATCCACCATCGACTGTAATTTCTTTAAATGGTCCTCTAATACGGTGGAGACCACTTTAGAGATCTCCGCCGCCAGATCTCCGGTGTTCGTTGGGCTGGCTCGGACGGATTCTTTTGCCAGGCTGAGATGTTTTGCTCATCGGACCTTCAGCGATCTTGTGGGCATACTCTGTGGGCTTTATGCAAGCTTCTTGGCCCCAGTACAACAGCACTACCCACGCTCCCTCCCTTCGGGCTTTTGTGAAGTTTGGAGCAGCCATGAGTCAGTTTCATAGCCAAATTTAAGGCCCTAATCGGGAGCTCATCTGCCACGTCCACTTCTCCTTTGTGCATCACGTGACCCCCCCCCCCCCAAAGCTGGCACCATCTTTTACATATACCTGTAGAGCACTGCGCATGCCTTGTAGCGCTATACAAATATACAAATGATCAGTAGAAGTGCCACACCTCACCGGACGTGCAGCCGCAGCAATGCTTTTAAAATGACACCAAAGCCCTGGAGTTACCTTCAGCTCTGACACTACAGTGCCACTCCTGCTTCTCCCCCCTCCGATTTTACTTCCTTTTGCAATGTGGGGGCAGGGGGGGGAATGGCTGGTTTCTTTAAAGGAGGGAGAATCACAGTAGCTCTGAAGGGATCTGGAATACATTCTGAAAGTAAAGCATTAACAAGCAGTATCTGTCTAATAGCTAGGCCGCATAGGCAGGGGAATGAGGCGGGTCTGTGGGGCCTCGGCCCTACCAATATTTTGCCCAGAGCAGCATCAGCAATTAGAGGAGCTTGACAGTAGAGTTGGAGACTGCTTTATTCAGCCCCTAAGCCTAATTTCATTATTTGCACCAGAAATAATGGACAAGGTTTCACATGCAACCAGTTGTATGTTCTGGTGAAACCACTTTTACCACACCTTCTACCATTAAAAGAGAAAACTGCCACCAACTGGTGGCATGGAGGAGTAGCTTCATGGTTAAAGTAGCAGGCTGAGACTAGGAAAGGCAGGATTTGCTCTTTATGACCTTGGGCAAATCACTTCACATTCCACTGCTTTAGGTACAAACTTAGGCTCCTGTTCAATAAGTATTTTTCCTATAGATCCAAACTGGCAGAAACGTTTTAGTGAATAGGCTCCTTAGATTGTAAACCCTCTTGGAGAGAGAAATTATTTGAGTATTTGATTACAGCTTGTCTTGGATTTGGAAAAAGGAGGAGTAATTGCACCTAAATCCATAAAATGGAGATGCAGGCAGGGCTGTACCAGCGGTGCTGCTGCACAGGGTGCAAATATGGAAGGGGCATTAATATCATCACTGGAGTTTCCAGGAAGCACATCAGCAGGAGGGTGTCAGGTTCACAAGTCACAAATGCAACGTGTGCCTTTGCATCAATGCTGACCAAGCAGCCCCTGGGTTTTCTTAGCAGTGTGACTGCAAGTAGATTGTCAGACCTTTCTTCCAAGGTAATGGAGGATTAAGTGACTTGCCCAAGGCCGCAAGGAATGCTAGTGGGAATCAAACTCTGATCGCTTGGGTACCAGTCAGTGCTCTAACCACTCGGCTAGTCCTCCACTCACAAGTCATACATGGTATATTTCGAACTTGCTATGTTCCTGGATGCAGGCAATGCTTTTTTGATTTTTGGAAACACTTTTTGATTCAATATAATTTGAGATACTTTTTTGAATTACTTTTGAATGCCTTTTGTCTCCAGCTTCCTTGGTATTTTCTCCCATGGCTGACCAGAGTACTTTAGATTCAGAAATAGGAATCCATACATTTGACCCTGATGCTTTTCCAAAATCAGCCACTTGAGGGTACTGTATAACCAAATAAAATCCTTTAAGACCTGAGATCATATTCTGCTGTCTGCTGTTCCCCAGGTGTTGTCAACAATTGATTTTCTATTTAAATACAATTTGGTAATTAAACTAGTTTTTAAAAGGTAGTTGGTGTTCTAATACCTGTACAGAAAGACTGGTCACAAGCATACGGACTTTATAAATTTTAGGGGCCTGATATTAGAAAGGCATTTACACGATTTATAGCCCAGTAAAACGTGTAAATGCCTTAAATGGGGATATTCAATGGCACTTACATGGTTAGTGCCGTTGAATATCCCCTCCTAACTCCTCTAAATGCCCTGATGCTATCCAGTTAGCATCAGGAAGTGTTGAGGGCGTTCCAGGGCAGAGCAAAGGCGGCGACAAGCACTAACTAGGCAACAGCAATATTGCATGCTGCACAGTTAACGATCTGCGCCTCAAAGATAGGCAAGAAATATCTTTGCCTATCTTTAAGGCGCAGGAGCTAACCGGGCGGTATTGTCGCTACTGCCCGGTGAGCTACTGCAGCTTCCTGTGTCTGTGGTGATCCCCGGATATTCAATGTCAGGGCCGAATATAACCCTGGCATTGAATATCCGGGGTTAAGGATCGGCGAACAGGTCTATGCGCCATAGGAGCACATAACCTGCTCAACTCAATATCGGGCCCTAGGACTTTAGTTTCACTTCCTCCCAATTACGAATCGTATGCATTTATCTCGTGCTTACTTAGAACATAAGAACATAAGATATGCCATACTGGGTCAGACCAAGGTCCATCAAGCCCAGTATCCTGTTTCCATCAGTGGCCAATCTAGGTCATACGTACCTAGCAGTTTCCCCAAGGGACACAGGTTCCACAATGCTTGTACTGGTTCAAGCATTGATATCCTGGGTCCCTTCTTAATAATGGTTTATGGACCTTTCCTCCAGGAACTTGTCCAAACCTTTTTTAAACCCAGCTACACTAACAGCCTTTACTACATCCCCTGGTAACAAATTACAAAGTTTGATTACACGTTGAGTGAAAAAATATTTTCTTTTATTAGTCTTAAATAGTTTACCCTGTAGCTTCATTGCATGCCCCCTAGTCTTTCTATATTCTGATAAGGTAAACAATCGATCTACGTTTACCCGTTCCACTCCGTTCATTAATTTATAGACTTCTATCATATCTCCCCTCCGCCGTCTCTTTTCCAGGTTAAAGAGCCCTAACCTTTTTAGCCTTTCTTCATAGGAGTATCCTTCCATCCCCTTTACCATTTTGGTGGCTCTTCTCTGAACCTTTTCTAAAATCGCTATATCCTTTTTAAGATACGGCGACCAGAATTGCACACAATATTCAAGGTGCGGTCTCACCATGGAACGATATAGAGGCATTATAATATCTTTTGTTTTATTTTCCATTCCTTTCCTTATCATACCTAGCATTCTATTTGCTCTCTTGGCCGCCGCTGCACACTGGGCCGAGGGTTTTAACATGGTATCCACAATGACGCCTAAATCTTTTTCCTGGGTGGTGGTTCCTAATGTGGAACCTTGCATCGTGTAACCATAGTTTGGGTTGTTCTTCCCTAGGTGCATAACCTTGCACTTGTCCACATTAAATTTTATCTGCCATTTTGATGCCCAGTCTTCCAATTTATCAAGATCCTCTTGCAATTTTCCACAATCCTCTTGGGTTTTAACAACTTTAAATAGTTTTGTGTCATCTGCAAATTTGACAACCTCACTCGTTATTCCACTTTCCAGGTCATTTATGAATATGTCAAAAAGCAGCGGACCCAGCACAGATCCCTGGGGTACACCACTATTCACCTTTCTCCATTGGGAAAATTGGCCATTTAGCCCTACCCTCTGCTTTCTATCTTTTAACCAGTTCCTGATCCACAATAGTACACTGCCTCCTATCCCATGACTCTTTAGTTTTGCCAAAAGTCTCTGATGAGGGACCTTGTCAAAGGCTTTCTGAAAGTCCAGATACACAATATCAACCGACTCACCTTTGTCCACCTGATTATTCACTCCTTCAAAAAAACATAACAGATTAGTAAGACAAGATCTTCCTTGTCTAAAGCCATGTTGGCTGTCTCCCATTAGGTCATGACTATCTACATGCTGAGTAATTTTATTCTTTATGATGGTTTCTACCATTTTTCCCGGTACTGATGTCAGGCTCACCAGTCTGTAGTTTCCCGGATCACCCCTGGAAACCCTTTTTAAAAATTGGTGTTACATTGGCGATCCTCCAATCTTCAGGTATTAGAGATGATTTTAATGATAGTTCACAGATTACTAATAGCAGGTCTGCAATCTCATATTTCAGTTCTTTCAACACCCTTGGATGTATACCATCCGGCCCAGGTGATTTGCTACTCTTCAGTTTATCTAATAGTTGTAATACATCTTCCCGATGTATCGATATTTCCTTCAATTCTTCCGCACCTTTAAATACCACTTCAGTCAGGGGTAACATCCCTACATCTTCCTCAGTAAAGACTGAAGCAAAGAATTCATTCAATCTCTCCGCTATCGCCTTGTCGCCTCTTAGTGCTCCTTTAACCCCTTTATCATCTAATGGACCAACTGACTCTCTCACAGGTATTTTGCTACGAATGTACTTGAAAAGGTCTTTACTTCACGTTTTTGCTTCTGCAGCAAGCTTCTTCTCAAATTCTCCCTTTGCCTGCCTTATCAATGCCTTGCATTTGACTTGCCAGTGCTTGTGCTGTTTCCAGGTTTCGTCGTTTGGCTGTTTTTTCCATTTCCTGAAAGATGCTTTTTTGAATTCTGATATCAACACCATGTCTGTCCACACACTGTCTCCACTAGGAGGCTATGCCGTGTATCTAGCACCTTTTCTGAGAAGAAATATTCCCTTGTGTTTCTTCTCTGTTTACCCTCTTGGAGCCTCTTGCTTGACATTTGTACATTATTTTAAACTTTTAAGATATTTTTCATGTTTCTATCATAGCACCTTCCTGCTTTTGATACTGTTGACCACCTCCTCCTCCTTGACATTTTATCCTCTCTTGGCTTAAGAGGCCCTGTACTGTCTTGGTTCTCTTTTCTTCTTATCTCTTCAATCGCTCTTTCAGTGTTTGTTCTGGAGGTTCCTCCTCTACTGCTGTCCCTCTCTCAGTTGGTGTACCTCAAGGGTCTGTTCTGGGCCCTCTTCTTTTCTCTCTCTATACCAGCCCCTTGTTTCCCTCATCTCTTCCCATTGCTTTCAGTATCATTTTTATGCTGATGACTCTGAAATCTATCTATCTACACCTGAGATCTCTCCTTCGCTCTAAACTCATATCTCTACTTGCTTATCTGACATCACCGCTTGGATGTCTCATTACCACCTAAAATTGAATATGGCTAAAACTGAACTTCTTATTTTTCCCCCTAAACCCTCCTCCCCCTTCCTCCTTTCTATATCACTGTTGACAACACTCATCTTCTTCCTGTTTCCTCGGCCCGCAATCTTGGGGTCATCTTTGACTTCTCCCTTTCTTTCTCCACACATATTCAACATATAGGTAAAACCTGTCGTTTCTTTCTTTACAACACTAACTAAATTCATCCCTTCCTCTCTGAAGATACTACTAAGGCTCTTGTCCACTCTTTGGTCACTTCCCATCTTAAGAACATAAGATATGCCATACTGGGTCAGACCAAGGTCCATCAAGCCCAGTATCCTGTTTCCAACAGTGGCCAATCTAGGTCATATGTACCTAGCAGTTTCCCCAAAAGCCACAGGTTCCGCAATGCTTGTACTGGGTCAGGCATTGATATCCTGGGTCCCTTCTTAATAATGGTTTATGGACCTTTCCTCCAGGAACTTGTCCAAACCTTTTTTAAACCCAGCTATACTAACAGCCTTTACTACATCCTCTGGTAACAAATTCCAGAGTTTGATTACACGTTGAGTGAAAAAAGACAGGCAAATTGAGAATTTGAGAAGAAGCTTGCTGAGGAAGCAAAAATGCATAATAAAGACTTTTTCAAGTACATTCGTAGCTAAAAACCTGTGAGAGAGTCAGTTGGACCATTAGATGATAGAGGGGTAAAAGGGGCACTAAGAAGCGACAAGGCCATAGCAGAGAGAATGAATGAATTCTTTGCTTCAGTCTTTACTGAGGAAGATGTAGGGATGTTACCCATGACTGAAGTGGTATTTAAAGGTGATACTGCGGAAGAATTGAAAGAAATATCAATACACTGGGAAAATGTATTACAACTATTTGATAAACTGAAGAGTAGCAAATCACCTGGACCGGATGGCATCCAAGGGTATTGAAAGAACTGAAATATGAGATTGCAGACCTGCTATTTGTAATCTGTGAACTATCATTAAAATCATCTGTAATACCTGAAGATTGGAGGATGGCCAATGTAATGCCAATTTTTAAAAACGGCTTCAGGGGTGATCTGGGAAACTACAAACATCAGTACCTGACATCAGACTGACATCAGTACCGGGAAAAATGATAGAAACCATAATAAAGAACAAAATTGCTGAACTTGTAGATAGTCATGGCTTAATGGGAGACAGCCAACATGGCTTTAGACAAGGAAGATCTTGTCTTACTAATCTATTTTTTTTGAAGGTGTGAATAAACAGGTAGACAAAGGTGAGTCAGTTGATATAGTGTATCTGGACTTTCAGAAAGCCTTTGACAAGGTCTCTCATGAGAGACTTTTGGCAAAACTAAAAAGTCATGGGATAGGAGGCAGTGTACTATTGTGGATCAGGAATTGGTTAGAAGATAGAAAGCAGAGGGTAGAGCTAAATGGCCAATTTTCCCAATGGAGAAAGGTGGAGTACCCCAGGGATCTGTGCTAGGTTCGCTGCTTTTTGACATATTCATAAATGACCTGGAAAAGGGAATAACGAGTGAGGTTATCAAATCTGCAGATGACACAAAACTATTTAAAGTTGTTAAAACAAATGAGGATTGTGGAAAACTGCAAGAGGATCTTGATAAATTGGAAGACTGGGCATCCAAGTGGCAGATGAAATTTAATGTGGACAAGTGCAAAGTTATGCACCTAGGAAAGAACAACCCAAACTATAGTTAAACGATGCAAGGTTCCAAATTAAGAACCACCACCCAGGAAAAAGATTTAGGTGTCATCGTGGATAACATGTTAAAACCCTCCGCCCAGTGTGCAGCACGGCCAAGAGAGCAAATAGAATGCTAGGTATCATAAGGAAAGGAATGGAAAATAAAACAAAGGATATTATAATGCCTCTGTATCATTCCATGGTGCGACCACACCTTGAATACTGTGTGCAATTCTGGTCGCCATATCTTAAAAATGATATAGCGTTATTAGAAAAGGTGCAGAGAAGAGCCATCAAAATGGTAACGGGGATGGAAGGATACCCCTATGAAGAGAGGCTACAAAGGTTAGGGCTCTTCAACCTGGAAAAGAGACGGCTGAGGGGAGAACATAACATAAGAACATAAGATATACCATACTGGGTCAGACCAAGGTCTATCAAGCCCAGTATCCTGTTTCCAACAGTGGCCAATCTAGGTCATAAGTACCTAGCAGTCTCTACAAAAGACACAGGTTCCTCAATGCTTGTATTGGGTCAAGCAGTAATATCCTGGGTCCCTTTTAATAATGGTTTATGGACCTTTCCTCCAGGAACTTGGCCAAACCTTTTTTAAACCCAGCTACACTAACAGCTTTTACTACATCCTCCGGTAACAAGTTCCAGAGTTTGATTACACATTGAGTGAAAAAATATTTTCTCTTATTAGTCTTAAATAGGTTACCCTGTAGCTTCATTGCATGTCCCCTAGTCTTTTTATATTCTGATGATGTAAACAATCGATCTACGTTTACCTATTCCACTCCATTCATTAATTTATAGACCTCTATCATATCTCCCCTCAGCCGTCTTTTTTTCAGGATAAAGAGCCCTATCCTTTTTATCCTCTCTTCATAGAAGTATCCTTCTATCCCCTTTACCATTTTGGCATATGGCATATCTTATGTTCTTAACCTCTCTATTGGAATGCCCTAACTTCCCTGTTATGTTAGTATTTTTCAAAGATATATCATTCTGAGCAACGTACTCCTAGGTGACTGTTAACTTTCCCCCATTATCTAGTTTAAAAGCTGTTCTCTCTCTCTTTTTTTTTTTAAAGATTTGTGCCAGCAGGCTGTGCCGTCCTGCTTAAGGTGGAGCCCATCCTTCCCGAAAAGGCCCCCCTTCCTCAAAATGTTCTCCAGTTCCTAACCAATCTAAAGCCCTCTTTCCAGCACCATCATCTCATCTGTTTTTCCCCCTTCTGATCATCCATTTCTCCCTCTGTTCCATCCCCATGCCATTCTGCAGACTATCATTGAAATGTATTTATTATTCACTTATATATTCTAGTATTGTCATCTTTTACTCTCTATCCTGACCTGAAGAAAGGTGTTTTAGCTCCAAAACGCTAGTCAAAAATGTATTAAGTTAGTCCAATAATAAGCTATCATCTTATATTCTTTTTTGTCTTTATTTGTGAACCTTTACTTTTGTAGTATTGCTTACTCATGATCCAGGTGATCTGCTATCGTGATCCAACCAACCATGTAATCAGTTTAAATCCCCTTCAGTCTGTGCATGGATGCAAGTCTTCTTCCTCTGCCTGCTTAGCACCTTTCTGGGTGTTTTGGGAGTTCATTCCAATATGTCTGGTATTGCTTTACACCTTTTCTGCTACATTGGGTGCCTTATCTCAAATAAGGAAACATGCCAAGTAGATAAATATTTACCGATTCTGAAAAAATATGTGAGTGTATGAATGTAAGGGGAATCAGACTGCTGTTTTAAACAGCATAGAAGGAGTTAGTGAACACAGCAGAGCTGATGCGGGAAGCAGTTGAGTCTGGGCAAGCAGGAGGAGAGCTCACAGGAGATAAGGAGATAAAAAGCATGACCTAGCTAAATAAACAAGACAGATACTAAGCAAACTTTAAAGAAAACGGCTTGTAAATTTACTTTTGTACGCAAAGGTCTGCTAGCAGCTTTAGAGCACTGAAAGTATGCTGCGTGAGTTGAAATGAAGGTAGTAAGGAACTATTTCCAGACAGAGCTGGGTGTAAGAACACATTTATTGAGAGGATAGAATCCACATGCAGGAACTTCAGTTACTGGTTGGGAAAGATGACTGAAGGGGTAAGACATGACAGAGAGAATGTGTCGTAAAGAACTAGAACATGATTTAATTGATAGCAGAACCATATATAATTTAGAATTATTTACAGGATGAGTGTGTAAGAAGCTAGAGAGAAAATTTGAAGTTAAATGTGGAAAAGATTTCCTTAGTGGCAGGAATAAGACTGAAGAAGCTCTGTAACTCATTCAGGCTCCGGAAAGGGCGGTATATAAAGTTTGAAATAAAGATAAAGATAAAACAGTTTTAAATTCAAGCTGAATTAGGATTTGAAGTGATTTATTTGAGAGTGAGAATTTGAAGTGATTTATTGGAAAGTGAATTTAATTCTGAGCACTGTTTTGATTAAAAGTTCAAAAGTATGTGACTTGCTTTCTATAGCTTTGGAGTCCTTCAAGCAGTGAAGGAAATGTAGGGCTGAAAGTATAAAACTCCCAGTGCAGTGACAAGAAAACCCTGAAAGTGAGCTATTTTAAAACAGAGTACTGCTCACAGGAATGATTTAATCCTGAAACATAGAACTGTTTCACTGAGGAAGAGAGCATATGGTTGAAAGAGAGAAGGATTGAACGTGTGTAAAGAAAAAAAAAACATTGCCTTATTTAAAGAATTATATTTAAGGGGATTTGGTATAGTTTTTCCTGAACTGATTGGCAGTTATAGAGGATTGGCTCTGGCACATACCTTTTATTTTTGGGGGCAATAGCCAGTCTCACAAGTAACAGAAATAGAAAAAAAAAGGATAAGAACACTTTCTAGTTACTGCACACACAGCTAGGGAGGTAGTCTCTTTTATTGATTTTTAAAGATAGGGAATAGGTATCCTGACTACAGTTTGATATTGCTGGAGCAGAGAGCATTCTAAGGGGCCCAACTTCAAGAAAGCAGCAAGACCTGAAGAAAAGATTTGAGATAAGTGACTGACGTACCACAGTGACTATTTTTTGGCAAAACACTAGTGCACACTAAAGTGTATTGTAGAAAAAATAAAAAATATTTTCTCTGTAAGTTGGGAGTTTCCATTGGTGGCTTACCTCAGGTAACTCAGCTACCTGTGACATTCATAACATCAAGGTAAAGTAGAGTAGCACTCCCATGGAGCCCTCAATTTATAGTAGAAGTAGTTGTAGCAGTGTGATTGAGAGGGTTGTTTGAGCTGCTGTTCAGGGTATGTTGGTTTGGTGTGGGCCCTTGCAGGGTTGTGGTACGGTGTGGGTCTTTTGGAGGTAGGTTTTATTTTGTGTGATGTACTTTATGAATTTTATTTATTATTTCTTATGTTGATTTGTAATACAACCTAAAACATTGTAAATGGTAAAATAGAAGTATTTTGAATAAATAAGGTAGGCTACTCTTGCCATCCAATCCCCCTAGACCCCTTACTGTCTATGGAGACACTTGAATACTTCATGCACTCCTCAAATGAGCTTATTCCCCACAAAACTCAGACTCTAACTTAACCCTGTTGGTTCCTCTTTGCCCCATATCCAGAGGACATGGAGGTCTCCATTTCACTGTTCATGGAAAAACAAAAAAAAATGTTCTTATGTTCTTATAATCTTTGGGATCTGAAAACAAATGCAAGGGTAATTGATCTGAAAATGAACCTAGCTGAAAATCTCCCGTGTACATCCCCAAGAACCAACACTTTGCTCTGTTGTCACTGCGAGGTGCTGAGAGCAAATCTGAGGTGCTGGTCTGGGTTTCAGCATCAGGCAGTGCTTAATTTTTCCATGGCACACCTGATGGGGTCTGAAAGCACACCAGAGTACCATGGCACACCAGCTGGAAAACACTGCTCTAAAGAAAGACCTCTCAACAAACATACTTTTGTATAACAAAAATTAATAAATAAAGCTTTTATACCAGGCCTACAAATGTGAGAAGGCAAAAATGGCATGACAGTATGGTTTTATTCCATTCCGGTCACTAGAAGGATTTACACTGTACATGCCTGGCGTGGACAGTGAATGAGATGCAGGGCCGCAGAAACAGACACATCCATTTTTTAAGGCAGCAGAAGAGGAGGTAACACCACCTGGGCTATTTTCCTTTCTACCAGATTGTAGTAGGATGACACATCTGCGATCCCTGCAACCTAGCCTAAGGGTTGCAGAATCAGAGGTATCGATGCCGCAAAATATTGAGTGCTAAGTTCAAAATACCCCAAGGCAAAACAACCCCAAGACATTTAGGAGTCTTCTATTAACGAGCACTAGCTGGCAGTTCATATTCTGCAACACGCTAAAGGCATACTCGGATGCATGTAGTCAGCTAGTGCAGGATGACTGCAGCGCTAACTGTGCAACCCGCATTAGAGGAATGAGTGGGTGGGATAGGGTTGGATTAGGTTTGCCAACTTTTTGAACGAGAAAAACCCGTCACCTGACCTGTCGCCCTGCCCTCTGCCCCACCCACAAAAAATAACTGCAGAGGGCAAAGGTGCAGGCTAACCTTTTGAAAGTGAAAAACCTGACACCATGCCTTTCCTTTGCCACACCCCCTCTACATTCACTATTAATCTTGAATTCACCTACACCACCCAGTATATGTCAAATATATTTTTTTATTGTTTTATTAATCTCAGGCCCATTAGTAAAAGACCTCCTTAGTGAAAGGAGCAGAAAAAGTGGCATCAACAGGTCAAGGTGCTGCACTGAGAAAGTGGCAGGGCAGAGTAGCAGCAAGAGCGACAGAAAACAGCCCAAGTCAGCAAAATAGAGGCAGAACAGAAGAAACAGTGGCATGGACAGCCTATGGAACCATGACAGGGGTAAGGATAAACGCAGTGAACATTCTGACCGACAAACGAAGGTTCTAAGATGGCACTGAGACCACGTATTTCCATCTACATATCTAAATGCTGCTTTTTGGAATGCTTCTAAAATACCCCCCTATAAACATACTCTTTTCAACTTGTCCATTTCACTTTCCAACACTATATATCCCTGCAAGGTTTAAGAAAAGCAGAGCAGTGATATCTTAGCCCTGTTGATTTTCCCATCCAGAATCTTGGAAGACCTGCCATTTACGGCAACTCTGTATTTCACTATGTTAAAAAGTGCATTAAAAGTGAAGATTATGCCTGCTCACAACATATCATGTTCTTTTTCAATCTCTTCTGCTATGCTGTTATCAAGGATTCGAAAAAAAACTGCAAATAAATAAATTACAGCCACTATCTTATCTTTGTTGCTGCTGCTGCTGCTAATAACTCCTGGAAATCCCTAACCTGTGACTCCCTTCTCCACCCCTTCTCTCTTCCCAGCTTAAACTTAACAGATTTGCTGAACTGTTCGTATCAAATTCAAAAGCTTTCAATATTGAAGTTTAATTTTCTTACCAGTAGAGAACTAGCAATGCGCTGTCTTGTCTTTGGCCTCCGATTAAGAAATATGGCCCTCATATAACAAGCTAAGATCATACTCCACATACCTTGGCTTAGGCGTGAGGTTCATTACCGTCACGGTATTCCCAAAACTAACCCATTTGGAGAAACTGCCCCAAGCTGGCAAGGATGACAAGTGCCTGCCACCTGATAGCATTCTCTCCATTTTCTCACACCACTGTACTGAGATAAACTGCCCCTTAATCTCAGGCCTGCTCCACCTTTCAGGGACACTTTAGGTTCTATTTCACTATCTTTTCAAACTGTTACATATCCATATGTTCACCCCATCTAAACTGCATGTTCACCACTTCATTTTTCTTCATCTGGCCTCCTAGTTTTATTCAGCCTTCTAAATACTCAGCTCAATATTTATCCCCTGTCTGTTGATCTTCAGCCAAACATCCCTCTACAGCCACGGCACTATCCAAAGAGTGCCAAGTGGAATTAGGGCAGAGCGAGGGTATTCTGCCCAACTATACATATAGCTATAATATTCAGCCACCATCCATGTGGAGTAGGATTTTAGAAGGGACATCTAGGAAGTATCTGGGGCAAATAGTGCCAGATGGAGTTGGGGTCAAAGAGAAGTGTAGCCGGGGTCAAGGGGAAGTGCAGCATAAATTTCTCTAGCTGTGATTGGTGAACTGATGTGCTTTCCTTGGGGTTGGGATTATAGTTTTCTTCCCAAGTCTTGCTGGGTATCTTCACGGGTGACCCCGTTGTATAAAATCTATACTGAATCCCAGCAAGGTGACACTATGATTGAAATATGGCAGGAACAAAAAAGAAAAATACATACTGGTCGTACATCGCCCAGGATTAAAAGTTGCCCACCCATAGCTTACGCACTAGGACTAATGATGGTGGTTGTGATAGTGCAAGCAATGCAGATGTAGATAACATCCCTGCAACAGATAAAGGCCGTGGTGAGCATGTTCGCGGACCCACTGTGGCAGGAGATAAACCATGGAAATTAATGAAAATGTTAAGAGGATTAACTACAGTTAAATGGACTACTGCAGTTACGGAGGAGATAATGTACTGCTAATTTTATGCTATAAACCTATGTTTAATTCATGGAGGTATAAAAGGAGAATCCACCAAAAACTGGAAGAAAGAGGAAAATTGCCACAAGAAAAACTTCAAAAAGCAACAGATGCAAATTTAAGATCTTTAATTTCACAGATCAAAGACGTATGTGGATGATAACATCTTGAAGCAACTAAGGGTTTCCATAGAAAGAGAAATACAGGGAGGAGGAGGCGACCTGGGTGAGAGTAGCAGAAGAAAGGAATAAGCAGAAACAGAAAGAGTAGTTGAAGGGGAAGATGGAGCTTGGAGATCTGGAACTGCAGGAGAGTGAGGTAACTACAGGACAGGTCAACTAATCAACTGAAGAGGAGGAAGAAAAGGAGGAGAAAGACACAGAGGTGGAGGAATTCAAGATTGAGCTCCTGGTCCATATGGAAAAAGATTAATATGCTGGGTTTCAGGCAAGGGAAAGATTACACAAGTTAAATTTAACACCTAAGGTTAAAAGTACGATTATAAAGATGAACAAGGCCATATACAGTATAACGGGACCATTTATTGATATAATTAAAATAAATAAAATACAGTATTGTGCAGCTAATATTATTACTGTAAGAATAATACCAGCTAAAGTGCAGGGCCAGAAGAAAAAGAAAACTTCAACAATTCCTCCTTGGAAAAAGCGCACCGAGGGAAAAATACAATCATTAAGTGCAGAGGTCTCCATGATAGACAGGTATCTGAAAGAATTAAGATCATCAAAGATATTAAGGAAGATCCAAGACATCAAGCTGAAGCATGCTGCATCAACAGAAGACCTGACATTTATATGTTCCAACAATAAATTGAAAGTAGCAGCAGAAATGCAAAAACTGCGAAGATGTGAAGAAAACTGAAAAGATGATATCAAAATAAGCTATTTAGAGAGAATCCACAACAATTTTACAGGGAATTGGGAAAGAGCATTAAGATAATAAAAACACCTCTAACTGAAACAGAAACAGAAAGCTTCTGGAGAAAACTATACGAGGACCCTATAAAGCACAATCAAGAAGCAGAATGGTTATCCTATATAAAGGAGCATTTAGAAAAAATAAACATCACACCTATGGAATGGCCTGCAGTGACAACAAACAAGCTAGTGAGCAGGTTAAAACGAGCCCCAAACTGGAAGAGCAGAGGCCCAGATGGAGTAACAAACATTTGGCTCAAACAGTTAACATCACTCCACCCAGATTTGGTAACTTCCAAAAAAGTTTGTTTATGCAACCAGACTCAACACCATAATGGCTTACTACACGAAGAACACTTCTTCTAAAAGGAGACCCCAGTAACACTCCCAACAATTATAGACCAATAACTTGTCTACCTACAATCTATAAGCTGTTCACTGCAATAGATGCAGACAGAATATATGATCATATCGATTCCAATAACATTATGGCAAAAGAGCAACAAGAGAGGGGCATATGGCACCAAAGACCAGTTAATTTATTTATTTATTTACATTCTCTTATATACAACGCTATTCTGCATCAGTGCGGTTTACATTGAACAAACCGAAATTACATTGAACAGGGCATTATAACTTGGAGATAACTATTTTACAGGGAACATGGGCTATGGAGGGTTAAGCGGCTTGCCCAAGGCCACAAGGAGCACCTGTGGGACTAGAAACCCCAGTCCTTCCGGCCCAAGGTTGCTGTCCTCTAGTGGGATTTGAACCCCTGACCTTCCGGCCTGAAGTACCTTGCCCCAACCACTAGGCCACTCCTCCACTCCACAAATGTTGAATAAGGCCATCATGGCCAGCGCTAAGAAAAGCAGAAATCTCAGTATAGCATGGATTGATTATAAGAAAGCTTTTCAGTGTCCCACATTCATGGATAATAAATTGCCTTGGAATGCATAAAATAAATCCTGGTTTGATAGAGTACATTAAGTTCACCAATGTGGCAAACCACACTCTTTTTGAAGATGGTCAGTATATCATTCTTAACATCAGGATCCAGCGAGGAATATTTCAGGGGGATTCTCTGTTGCCTCTCCTGTTCTGTGTGGCGCTTTATCTAATGAGTACTCTTGTCAACTCTTTGGGATATGGATTTAGCATGAATCCTAAAGAACGTAACAACCCAGAAACAACATTCATTTATTATTTGTAGACAATCTGAAGCTCTACAGTTCCAGCGAGCAACAATTAGCAGAGGAACTCCATATGGTAAAAAGCTTTTCTGATGACATTGGGATGACCTTTGGCCTTGACAAATGTGCTAAGGTAACTTTATTTTTAGAGGAAAATTGAGCAACACAGAAAACACCTCCTTGGCTGAAGGCTGTGACATCAAGGACCTTGAACAGGAAGGCATATATAAGTATCTCGGAGTAGAAGAAGAAATGACATTCAAGCAGAAATTACTGAGAGAAAAGATCAGTAAAGAATACTGCAGAAGATTAAAATCATTATTGAAAAGTGCTTTAACATTACATAAGAAGATACAAACTATCAATCAACTGGCGATTCCTGTAGTTTCATTCAGCTTAAGAACATAAGAACATAAGATATGCCATACTGGGTCAGACCAAGGTCCATCAAGCCCAGTATCCTGTTTCCAACAGTGGCCAATCTAGGTCATACGTACCTAGCAGTTTCCCCAAAAGACACAGGTTCTGCAATGCTTGTACTGGGTCAAGCATTGATATCCTGGGTCCCTTCTTAATAATGGTTTATGGACTTTTCCTCCAGGAACTTGTCCAAACCTTTTTTAAACCCAGCTACACTAACAGCCTTTTCTACATCCTCCGGTAACAAATTCCAGAGTTTGATTACACGTTGAGTGAAAAAATATTTTCTTTTATTAATCTTAAATAGTTTACCCTGTAGCTTCATTGCATGTCCCCTAGTCTTTCTATATTCTGTTAACGTAAACAATTGATCTATGTTTACCCGTTCCACTCCGTTCATTAATTTATAGACTTCTATCATATCTCCCCTCAGTCGTCTCTTTTCCAGGTTAAAGAGCCCTAACCTTTTTAGCCTTTCTTCATAGGAGTAGGAGTTTGGAGACTAGGCAATAGCTGGTTGGGTTTGAAGTGTCAAGGTTTTTTTTTAAGATCAGGTGAATGAAGGTGTTTTTACATGTGATAGGGATCATACCTTTGGAAAGGCTGTTATCAATTATAGTGAGTACAATGAATAGAAGTCCATGGGGTTTTTCCCAATCCATCCAGATGGGATGGGGTCAAGGGGATAGGTGGTTTTCTGCCTAGAAAATATTTTTTCCAAGGCAAAGCTTGTGATGAGATTAAATGTGGACCCGGTATGTATGTGGGTTACAATGGGATTAGCAGCCAGGCCAATGGTGATTGAGATCCCAAGGGATCTGGGGATAGGACCTGGGAGGAGGTCACAGGTAAAAAGCCCTGATGAATTTCTAGAACTTTGTTGTAAAAACACTTTGCAAGTTCCTCAGGGGGAGGGCCAACCCATTGATCAGGAGTAGAGTCTGATTATAATAATTGTAATTGAGATGCTATCAAAAAAAGTTTCTTTGAGCAGTTGAAGGATTTATTAAAAAGAGAGTTGAAGTAGTTCTTTTTGGCTTGAACTAGTTTAGCATGGTTAAAAAGGTGACTCTCTAGGAGTGGCTGAGGAGATGCACCAAAGAATTTTGACTTTCTTTGTTTGGTGCCTTAGGAGGCATAGGCCAGTGAGGTACCAAGGCTGATGTTATTTTGTGAAGGCTTTTCAGAATCTCACCAGAGCAGTGGTCTCAAGGGGAGTGCTAAAGTTGATGTCCCAGGTCTCAACTTGCTTAGCAAGGGACGGAGTCTCAAACTCTGGTGGGAAACTTGTGTTGGAAGCTAGAAATGTTGTTCCACATGATTTTCCTTCTAAAAGTGGCAGTGGCTCTGCTTGTTTCAGGAGGAAAGGTAGATATTGAGAGTCTGTAGATAAATTAAAGGTAATAAGAGTGGCCAAACCAAAGTATTGCTATGTTATAGAAGACATTAAGATACAGACAGGAACTTTAATCGGCAAGGACAAGATCCAATGTATGCCCAGCTGAATGTGTAGCAAAAAAAAAACATGTAAAAAGTTAAGATCTATCATAAAGGAGGCAAATAGCCTGTCATGGAGTTTAGATTGAGTGTCAAAATTAATATTAAAATCACTAAGAAAAATAGATTAGGGAAGGTGATAGCTACTCCTGAGAAGGACTGATAAAATAGATCCCATGATCCCGAGTCTAGTGATGGAGGACAGTAGATTGCAAGCAGATATAATTTAAATGAGGTATCTTTTCTAACGAGATATCATAATGTGCCAGGACAAAATTCAGAGAAGGTCAATGACAGCAGAATACCCTGGAAGAGAAGAATGAGAGAAATAAGGTTCATCAACCTCTCTCAATCATGCTTTTATCAGACAGATGATATCTAAAGCATGCAAGCAGATTAAACTGTAAATTAGCATTATCTTGGATTTCAGTGATCTACAATTTATGAGAGTGACTTTAAGTCCTAGCCGAGACATGGATTGTTTAATGGAAAAGATGCCACTGGGGGGGGGGGGGTGCAATAAATGAGATTGCTTATCTGACTTCTGCAAAGAGGATGAGAGTGGTTTGGGCGTAATGACCCAAACCACTCTCATCCTATCACTGCTATAGAGGTCATGTCGAGTCTGCGGTCAGGCGGAAAGGCACATAGGGAAGAGGAGAAAGGGCAGATGTTAGGGCAAGGAAGTTGCAGGAACAAAGCAACTAGACTGAGATTCATGATGAAGAAGTTGGAGCTCTCCCAGGAGCCACTCCAATGAGCATGTCAAGCTCCTTGGGCATGCTCCTTCAGCACAAACCCATGTCAGAGGCCAACAAAACTAAGGCAACGGAGCACGGTGTCAACACTGTAAAAAGTGAGACAGAGCAAAACAGACTAGAGGACAGGAGATATAAACACTACACTAGAATTAAATTTAAAAGTTACTGGCACTGACATCACTTTGTGCCAGTCATCTGACAGCTTGGGGGGGGGGGGGGGGGTTAGAGGCCAGCAAAAGAAGGGTGAAGGAGCACAATAGCATCATCTTGCTGCACCAGTCATGTGTCAGCCTTTGGGGGCAGGGGGGGGGGGGAAATGTCAGAGTCCAGCAAAACTAGGGGAAAGGAGCACAGTAGCAGTGCCTATGGAGACAGAGTGCAAAATAGATTAGAGGTTTGGAGGCGGAGAAGGCACTTATTTTAAGTCTATTTTATAAAGACAAATAAACACCTATTTGAATTTATAAAATACTAGCACAAATCCTGCAGAAATAATGACTGGATTTTGGGCACTGACACTGATCGTTGCTCATAAGCAGGCATAAACATTATTGCACACATATGGAGGACAATTCAGGGATATGCATCCTCGGGCCGTCCGGACGTCCAGACATCCAGATGGCCCAGGGATGCACCTGATTCTGCTCCAGCGGGAGCAGAATTGTGGCATAAGGCCTGGACATCCAGGACATGTCCCGATTCAGGCACCCCAGACATCCTGACACTTACCTGGTTAGCCCAGCCAGGCTCCTGCATGGAGCCACGGTACCATGGCCGATCTGCAGCCTGAATACCGATCGGGCCTTCTGTGGCCTGGGTCAGGCTGTGGGAACCCCCTTCACCCTGCTTCTCTATGCCGGCTGCTGAAAATGTCCCTATCTAGGGAGACTTATTCCACCTCCGTGGTGGAATAAGTCCCTCGTCCACATGGCTGACCCCAAACATACAGGGCCGACCTCAGAATTGGCCCTGTATGTCCAGAGTCAGGTACCCACCCACTCCCTGCTGTTGCTCCTCCTTGGGACCACCCCCTCCCCCCCCACAAACAGAGCTCCCCGCACAAGCTGCCTATATGTGCGGAGAGCTCTGTCAGCAGGATCGCTATCTTGGCATTTAGATATTCAGACCCGCTAAACGCAGTTCAGAATGATGCCCACATTGCTTATAAAATGTGTGCATAAATTGCAACCTTTTCATGGTCCACCTGAATTCCACTCCTGAGCACATCCATTCTACAGGCATCCACATGCTTGCACTGTATGACTTATTTTTATAGGAGGCCTTTTATGTGTGAAAATATTTTATAAAATTGCCTAGTTAGTGTTCGTTAGAAATCAAAAACAGCCTATCTGCTTAAAGCAAGAAAAATCACCCACATGAAAAACAGAAACAGGGACTTATTTTTTCACATTCCTGATAGTTTTATTATACACAAAATTTACGATCACATCTATGCCTCTTGATTTTGCAAATTATACTGCAGGTATTCCAATAAATAGTCTGAGTGCTATTCTTAGAGAAAGCTATCCATTGACTCTGGTAAATAAAATGAATTGCATCTATTGTTGAAAAACGGGGTTTAGAGGACCCACATATTTTGTAAACCTCCAACCCCTATTTTAAGCCTAGGTGGAATTAGATATTACATTATATACTGTATAATACATGAGTCTTATTCCCCCTCTTGTTATTCAGTTGCTCTCCAGACATCATCGACATTTAGAACTGGTTGGAGGAAGCCCACCGAGCATGCTCCTACTGTAATGTCAGTTCAAACCAAAAGCAAATAGTTAAAAACATCTGCCCATGCCTTGATCAACGTGTAGCTCCATTTCAATCATTTTGAAGCAAATCTCCATAGAAATGCATGAGAGAAAAGGAAAAAGATTCTAAACAGAGAACCTTTTCACTTTTGCTGGAAAAGCACTGCCCTAAATAGAATATAAAAAGATAAGGTATGAAGAAATTAGACCTTACCTGCTAATTGTCTTTCCTTGAGTTCTCTCCGGGCCGGTCCAGGACTTGAGGGTTGTCAACCTTCTCCAGCAGCTGAGGACTGCAAAACTGAAGTTTTACAGAGACAGTATCTGGCTCCCCCTACTGGACCAACCTCAGTCTTACCATGACAAGCAGCCCAAGAAGTAGGAACCTAAGTGCATTCCCCTAAAAGGACCAAAACCAAGCCAGAGACAGAGCCTATCTAAACCACGTGCTCCCTAGCAGGCCCACTGCTCAAACCCAAGAAGGGTCGACTCGCCAAGCAAAAGCAAGTACTGTACATTTCATGTTCGGTAGTACGATTTTAGTTATGTACTATTTTGGGGTTTTTTTTGTTTTTTGTTTTTTTTCTTTTCCACAATAAGCACGGTCTCCTGTCCGGAAAACCCCAGCTCCCAGACAAACGAGACGGGCCAACTGAACCATATACAGAAAACAGCCCGGACACCGACTCCGACACACTACGTTCGGCGGCCGAACCTATTGCAGAAACCGCAGGAAAACAGAGGGTGGGTCCTGGACCGGCCCGGAGAGAACTCAAGGAAAGACAATTAGCAGGTAAGGTCTAATTTCTTCTTCCTCATCGTCTCTCCGGGCCGGTCCAGGACTTGAGGGAAGTACCCAAGCAGTACCTATCCCTGGGAGGGCCCCACGAGACCCGCTATCACGGCTGCCGCCCCCACATTCGCATCCTGTCTGGCCTGAACATCCAAGCGATAATGCCTTGTGAAAGTGTGCAGCGAGGACCAAGTGGCCGCCCAACAAATGTCCACCGGCGGGATCAAAGCAAGCTCCGCCCAAGAAGCCCCCTGGCTACGCGTGGAATGGGCCCGTAACCGCTCCGGCGGAGATTGCCCGCTTGCCTGATACGCCGCCGCTACGGCGCATTTGACCCATCGCGCGATGGAAGCCTTGGAGGCTGCTTCCCCCTTCCGCTTGCCCCCAAAGAGCACAAAGAGTCGATCAGATTTGCGAAACGGCTGAGATCTCCGAAGGTATCGTTTAAGAACTCTACCCAAATCCAACTTTCGAAGAACCGAATCGATGGGATCCCTTCCGAGAACCCTAAACGTAGGAAGACACACCGTCTGATTGACATGGAAACTCGACACTACCTTCGGCAGAAAGGAAGGAACGGGACGTAACACCACCTTCTCCCGCGAGAATTGTAGATAAGGTTCACGACATGACAGTGCTTGCAAATCCGACACTCTCCTTGCCGAGCACAACGCCACGAGGAACACGGTCTTCCAAGAGAGCACTTGTAGAGAAACGTCACGTGCGGGCTCAAAGGGAGGCCTCGCCAAAGCCTCCAGAACTAAATTGAGATCCCAGGGCGGAACTACAGGGCATACTGGCGGACGAACGTTCTTAACCGCTCGGAAAAAACGAAGAACATCCGCATGCTGTGAAAGCAGCCAACCCTGTATCCGACCCCGAAAACACGCGAGAGCTGCTAACTGAACCCGAAGGGTAGCGAGGGACAAGCCCTTATCCAAACCCGCCTGAAGAAAGGCCAGAACGTCCGGCATGAGAGCCTTGCCGGGACGCAGACCCCGAACCGTGCACCAGCGCTCAAAGATACGCCACACGCGAACATACGCTAAAGACATGGAAGTCCGCCGAGCCCGGAGAAGGGTATCCACGACCGGACGAGAATAACCCTTACGCGTCAACCGTCGCCGCTCAAGAGCCAAGCCGTAAGCGAGAAGCGATCCACGTCTGGCATTAGCAGGGGACCCTGACGCAGGAGATCTGCACGCGTCGGCAACCGCCACAGTGGAGCCACCAAGCGCCGGACCAGGTCCGCAAACCACGGTCGCCTGGGCCAATCCGGAGCTATCAGAATCACCGGACCGCCGTGCCTCTCTATGCGCCGAAGCACACGCCCCACCAGAGGCACAGGTGGAAACACATAAAGCAGACCCGTGGACGGCCACGGTTGCGCCAGAGCATCGAGCCCTTAGGACATTCTCTCCCGGCGCCTGCTGAAAAATCGGCCCGCTTTGGCATTGTCGAAGGTCGCCATTAGGTCCATAACCGGTTCTCCCCACCGGTGAACGAGATCCTGAAACACAGCCGCGTGCAACTCCCATTCCCCGGGATCGACCGCATGACGACTGAGATAATCAGCCTGCACGTTGTCGCGATCCGCCACATGCGCCGCTGAAAGAGCCAGCAGATGTTCTTCCGCCCAGCTCATCAAGAGTTGACTCTCGCGCAACAGCGTCGCACTGCCAGTCCCCCCTTGGCAATTGATATACGCCACCGTCACCGAGTTGTCGGAGAAAACTCTCACCGCCTTCCCTTCGATGAGAACGCGAAGGTCTAGGAGCGCCAGCCTCACCGTCCGGAGCTCCAACAGGTTGATAGAGAACCCCGACTCCTCCGGGGACCAAACACCCTGCACGAACTGAGCCTGACAATGTGCTCCCCAGCCCGCTAGGCTGGCGTCCGTTGTTAGCAGAACCCAGTCCGGCTGATGCAGAGGCATACCTGCCCGGAGATGCAGGGGATCCAGCCACCAGATCAGGCTGTCGCACGCCTCCTGCAACTGGGGAAGCCTGCGACTGAGGGGATGAGACTGCGGGGACACCGTGTCAGCAACGAGTGCTGAAGCGACCGCATATGTGCCCGAGCCCAGGGCACCAAATCTAACGTCGCCGCCATGGAGCCCAAAAGTTGCAAATAACGCCACACCGAGGGCGCTTTGAGACGCCGAAACGCCGCCACCTGAGAAACAATCTTCTTTATCCTGCCCTCCGGCAGAAAGACTGCCCCCGCTTCGGTGTCGAACAGTGCCCCCAGATAAACCAGCTGGCGCACCGGCCGCAACTGACTCTTTGCTAGGTTTACCATCCAGCTGAGTTGTTCCAGAAGGCTGATAACCCGCGCCGTCGCCACCTCCGACTCTGTGACCGACGGAGCCCGAATCAACCAATCGTCGAGGTACGGATGCACGAGCACTCCCTCTCTCCGCAAGGCCGCGGCCACCACCACCATCACCTTCGTGAATGTCCGAGGGGCCGTGGCCAAGCCGAACGGCAAGGCTCTGAATTGGAAGTGGCCCATAGGCACCGCGAAACGTAGAAACCTCTGGTGCTCCAGCCTGATGGGTACATGAAGATAGGCCTCCGTCAGATCTATGGAAGTAAGCACCTCTGCCGGCTGCACTGAACAAATCACCGACCGCAATGTTTCCATGCGAAAGTGTGGTACTCGCAGACAGCGATTCACGTGCTTGAGATCCAAGACGGGACGGAAAGACCCCTCCTTTTTCGGCACCACGAAATAAATCGAGTATCGACCGCAGCCTAATTGGTCGAGCGGAACCGGCACGACCGCATTCAGCCGCAGCAAGCGGTGCAGGGTCTGGGTCACCGCCTCTGCCTTTTGCCGCGACCCACACGGAGATGCCACAAAAGTGTCCCGTAAGGGTTGCGCCAGTTCTAGTGCATAACCGTCGCGAATCACGAGGACCCAGCGATCCGTCGTTATGGCGGCCCAGGCGGAAAGGAACTGCTGCAAGCGCCCCCCTATCGGTACTTCCACCTGGACCGACCTCACATCATTGTGGCTTTTTATTTGAGTTCGGAGCGGGGGTATAAAACCCTCTGCCGAACCCCCGTGCTCCCCGAAAGGACTGACTGCGAGACCCAAACCGGCCTCTCTGATAAGGGGCAAAACGTGATCCCCTGAACCGGTGCGTCTCCCGCGCGGACGTCCGGAGACCCCCGCCGGGACGGACCCCCTTAGGACGGTCCTCGGGAAGGCGACCGCCTTTGGAATCTCCTAAATCCTTTACAATCTTCTCCAAGGCGGCCCCGAAAAGCAACGAGCCCTTATACGGCAGTTTACTAAGCCGCGCCTTGGAAGGGATATCCGCCGACCAATTCCTTAGCCAAAGGAAGTGCCGAGCCGCTATCACCGCTGCCAAGGATTTCGCCGAGATCCTTACCAGGTCATAAAAGGCGTCTGCCAGATAAGCCGAGGCGGACTCCAGCTTAGCGCCGTCCTCATCTTCCGCCTTGGACGACGGACCGCCTTGAATCCATCGAATCGAAGCTCTGGAGACGTAAGCTCCACAGATTGCCGCCCGTAGGGAAAGCGCACAAGTCTCAAAGGTCTGCTTCAGCAGCACCTCCAACTTTCTATCCTGCAAATCCTTGAGGGCCGCTCCGCTCTCCACAGGAATGATGGTCTTTTTCGTAACCGCCGACACTAGGGCGTCCACCTTGGGCAACCTCAACCACTCCTGCTCCTCCTGAGTCAAAGGATACAACCGGGCAATAGAGCGAGCCCCCCGGAGGGTGGCCTCTGGACACTCCCATTCCCACTCTACCATCTGCTTCATAACCCTGTGGACGGGAAAGCACCTCTGCTCCGTCCGAAACCCTTGAAGCAGAGGATCCTCCAACGGCTGCTCCTGCGCCGTGGGCAGCACAATGTTCAAGGCGGAGAGTGTCTGTGAAATCAGCGCCCCTAATTCCTCCTTCCTAAAAACCCGGAACAGGCTAGGATCATCGCTGGCCCCCAATTCCCCCTCCTCCAAATCAGTGGCCCACTGATCCAGGAGCGGGTCCAGCAATAGCTCCCCCTCCTCCCCGCTAGGGAGGTCGGGGGGCGGAGGACTCAGGCCCTCTGTACTCTCCTGGGAAGGTAGGAGAGACTTAGATGTACCCTCCCCCGGATCGAGGAGAGGAAACCCCTTCTCCACAGCCTGGGAGGCCGGAGGAGTTTGCACTTGCCCTTGAGCCTGAGCCTGCTGCCACCATAAACAATAAGCTTTGTGCAATGCCAAAATGAATTCAGCAGAGAAAGGAGCTTCCAAACTCTGCTGCTCCATGGGCAGCTGAAGTGAAGGAGCTTCCCCCACTGTATTATGTTTTTGAGTTTTTGCCTTGCGCCTGGAGCTCGTGTGCCCTGCAGCCTCTATTTTTGCTGTATCAGAAATGGCTGCCGTTCCCGCCGTTTCTGAACCAGTCGGGAGCCCCAAGGACCCCCCAGACCCCTGCGCAGCATCCATCGCGGCGCGAGTGCAGCCCGACCAGAAATCCCGAGGAACTGTCCCCCAGAAACCAGCCCCGAACGAAAACGCCGCACCCGAATGCCGCCGCGGGAGAAAGACTGTCACCGCGAAGGGAAACAAAATGCCGGCTGTTACTGACCTCGTGTCAGGCAGGCTGAAGAGCGCGCTGGTGCTTCTCCTCACTCCGACTGCACCCGCTGCTAGCGGGGAGGAACGGAGAGGGACCCGGGGAGACGGACTTCACTGGGGCTCCCAGGATCGCCGTGAAAATAGAATTCGTGAGACTTTAAGAGAACGGAGCTGTCCGTTGAGGTAGGCTCTGCCTCTACTGCTCCGAAAAGGCCCCCGGGTATAGCACTCAGCCCCAAGCCGCCCAGGGCTCTGCCAGAACCCCGGCCACCAACAGACCAACCTAAGCAGCCCCAGAGAAAGCAAAAGGCAAGAAAAGAAATAAGCAAACCACTTCAAACTAACATTCACTCCAGGAGCCAGAACGTCAACGTCTCCTTCAGCTGCTGAGGACTGAAAGACTGAGGTTGGTCCAGTAGGGGGAGCCAGATACTGTCTCTGTAAAACTTCAGTTTTGCAGTCCTCAGCTGCTGGAGAAGGTTGACAACCCTCAAGTCCTGGACCGGCCCGGAGAGACGATGAGGAAAGAGGAGTTAGGAAGCGATCTTAAGTACTTGCAAGAAAAAAGAGAAAAATATCCAGCACATTCAAGAGAACTATTTCTTTCCCCAAAAGCGTGTACCTGCATTTCACAGCAATGCAACTTTTTTTTTTTTTATCTTTTAACTTTTTTGCCTGGAGCCTTGGAAAAGGTGGTAGCAAAGTTTAAAAAATGGAATTGAATTGAACATATCACTCTATAGTAAGTTCCTTTTAGAATGGTGTGCACGGATATCTCTGTAACATAATGTTAAACAGCCTAGGGCAAAAAGAAAACACTTGATCAACCAGGATCAGCTGTTTGATCATGAAAATTTAATTGTGCATAGATAAGTCAATTAAGAAGAGATGATATCCCACCATCTACCACTCTTCATTGACAGACTTGTTTTCAATCTATATGACCTGATGAACAAGCGGCAATATGACCTGGTGTGCATCTATCCATAGCTTCATCAGGCTCTCTGTACTATACAGTCAAACCTCGGTTTTCATGATTAATCCGTTCGAAAAAGTCTGACTAAAACTGAAACGTATGAAAACTGAAGCAATATTTCCCATAGGAAATAATGTAAATCCAATTAATCCGTTCCAGACACCCAAAAATATTCACAAAAAATACATTTTATAGAGAATAACTATATTTTTACATACAGAAAACAATGAGAAATAAATATAAATAACTAATGAAATGGATAAATTAACATTTAACATCACTGAAAGCAAGCTAAGTACAGTACTGTACAGTACAGTATGTTAACATCTGGCCTTAGCTACCCCTGACAAGCTGCTGTGCCCAGCTCTCTTCGGAATCACATTGGATTCAGCCCATTAAAATACCTTTACATTATCTGCTCAATGCTTCAGAATGGCAGAAAATCTTAATGATATAGCTTCAGACGTACCCTGCAAGAAAAAGAACTGCCTCCCACATTCATGCAACATCTCCTGCTTACGTTGACAGCTTTTCTTCCCTGCTACCTCCGAGCCTGAGGGGGCGCTCCAGAGAACGGGCAGGCGCTGGACGAGATCGGGGCCTTCCTCTCTGCGCAATCCTTGCCTCTCTGACTCTGACCAGGCTCGAGGATGTGTTTCATTTACGTGCTCAGCTGGCTTTCGCTTCTCATCACGCTGGCGATCGGTGAGTCCGGGGGGCAGTGCTGCCGGGACCGGGCGGGCGTTTCGGCAGTGTATACAGACCAGTGTGCAGCGCGAGGGTGTATGTATTTACAGTACTGTACTTTACGAAAACCGAGGCGATGTATGAGAACCGGGACAAAATCTCAGTCAAAAAAGACGTTGAAAACCGAAGCGATGTATGAGAACCGGGACAAAATCTCAGTCAAAAAAGACATTGAAAACCGAAGCGATGTATGAGAACCGGGACAAAATCTCAGTCAAAAAAGACGTTGAAAACCGAAGCGTATGAAAACCGGGGCAAATGAAAACCGAGGTTTGACTGTATAAGGGATTCTTGCAGCTAACTGTAGTCTAGATCTTATCTCAACAAGGCTTTTTATGAACTTTACAAAGGCTAGAATTTAGAGAAAACTTCACTAAATATAGGTCTATTGCCAAACAGATAAAAGGTGTTCGGAATCTATCTTTGATAAGAAAAAGCGATATTGAATCCTTCCAACTATAAAATTATCATTCTATCCCTAATTTCACTTTTTATTCAAATCTTATGGATAAGGTTTTGACTTTTTAGGTCAGGGTTATTTGGAGGAGGCCAAAGGGTTGGAAATGTGTCAGGTAGATTTTCAGACCGATTCAGGAACAGAATCAACCTTGATGGCTGTGAATGATAGCATTTGTCATTGTTTGGAAATAACATCATGGTGCTGTTGGTTCTCTTAGATCTGGTTAGTACCTTTGATTTGGAGGAACATGAGATCCCATTGGATTGATGACTCTCAACCAGGGTGTTACACCACACTGATGTGTCACAAAGCCCCAGGGGGTATATGGCAAGGAAGGCAGGAGGCCAAAGGGGTGGCGCAAACAACTGTGCAAGCCATGTGCATACACGGGGCAGTGACTCCAAGGGAACAGTAGGCACTAGTGGTATGGAAAGCTGGATGGCACACTCGCTAATTGTGCTGAGCTGTGCTCCTTCCCCAGGTTACAGCAGCAAGTGACACTTACAGTGATTTCACTTTCGGTGTTCCGAAACTACAGTAAGATCATAAGTATTGTAGCTCATGCTGCTGTGATCTGGAGAAGAAACACAGCTAAGAACAAGTTAGGGAATGTGCTGTGGCTTGCATAGCTAAATGGTGCACTGTCAGCAGGTGCAAGGGGAGAGGGGGATGCTGCATCCTTAGAGGGCAAGCAAAGGAAGGGGGAGATGTTGAACTCTTGGAGGCAAGCAAGGGGAGAGAGGACAAAGAGCTGTTGGGCTATGAGGGAGAGAAGGGGGAGATGTTGGGCATAGCGGAACAATGTGAGAGAGGCCTGGAGCAGGAGGGGGGTTGTCAAGAAGCTGAGTGAGAAGAGGAGGATGAGTACAGAGGGTAGAAATATTGTAATGGGGAGTGGATGAAAGATAGAAAGGCATAAGAGGTCAGGGAAGGAGTGAGACAGGAGAAGTAGGAGAACTAAAGGAGATGGACTGGGGAGGAGATGAGAGAAGATGGAAAGTTGATCGGTAAAAGTACTCATTACAGACCCTTATATTCCCATGAGATTAATCATTATTATAATATGTATATAATTTGTATATAGTTTCCCTCGTTCATCCATGTTTTGAATACCCTGTTCCATGTAAACTCAATGTGCCTATTACATTGTAGTATGTTTGTTGCAACTGTAAACCACGCTGATTATAATAGCGCGAGATATAAGAAATGTAAATAAATAAATAAATAATAATAAAAGTTAAAGAAGGAAACTGAGGACTTTAGGGTAAGAAAGGGTAATATTTGAGTGGACAGAGAGACAGAAAAGAAAGGAATGAAGGAAAGGGCTAAAAGGGAAAGATCAATATGTCAGGGACAGCTATAAGGAGGAAATAAAAAAAGACAAGAGGAAAGACAAATGGACAAAAGCCCCTTGAAAGAGAGTTAGCAAAAGGCAGACAGAGGAAAGCAGAAAAAGAGATTGGGACCAATGTGACTAGAAAAATAAAATGCTCAGACAACAAAGCTAGAAAAAATATATTTTATTTTGAATTTATTAACTAGAATAGTTTTGCTTTAGGAAATATTCATTATGGATGTCTTTTTATTTTGTCCAGTGCCGCAGTATATGCTGAGGCTGACTATTTAGGGGTCCAAGTTCAAATTTGGCTTCATATTTCTATTTCTAATTTGTGGCCCCTTGTTCTATATTTGGCGTGTGACCAAGGTGTGCTATTGTTAGCATGTGATTTCTGTGTAGAGATCTGGAGCAGTCCCTCTTATTCTGTTTTACCACTACTATTAGTATTGGCATTCTAGGGCCCAATGTAATATTTATAGCGCTGACTATTCATAGGTAGGTTTTGCAGTCTGAATCATAGGAATTCATGCTACTATGGTATAGCAGGTTTGCAAAATGTGTGTTGAATAAGGATTTTTTCAGATTTTGATTTGACAATGGGACTCTATTCTGTCTCACGAATAGTGGGGATGGACGTCCATCCCCGCTATTCGCCCCCCTTGCCATCCCTGTAGTTTCATTCAGCTTTGGGTTTATGGACTGGCCTTTTAAAAATCTTGAAAAACTGGATGTGTGAACACAAAAACTCCTCCATGCCCATGAAGTGATTTACCAGAATCAGTGTATGCCAAGACTGTACATCCCTAGAGTTGAAGGAGGGCTAGGACTCATAGAAATTGTTTACACATACAGAGCTACTATCATAGGCCTTCAGGCCTACTTAACTGCATCCTCCAAATACAGAAAAAGTGCTGAAATATGAGAGTAAATGTAGAGAATCTGTCTCCATCATCAAATTTAGACAAGCATTCCAACGGCTAGAAGGAACGAGTGAAAATCCACAAGCATGCACAGGGAAGGTAGTAACAGAATTTGCAAAACAAGAGAAAAAACTCTTCAAGAAATTAGATCAATAAACAAGTGGCAGACGCACAAATACAGTGGAAAATACAGAATGTTACTCCAGGAACCCTTTGTCGATCAAGAACAGACACATGAATGGTTAAGGAGGGGTGAACTGAAACCGAAGGATGAAAGGTTAATAGTTGCAGCCTAGGACAGCGGCTTACGGACCAGATGGCTTACAGTGAGCACTGAAAAAAATAGCAACACAGACTTATGTTGATTCTGTAAGAAAGACATGGAAACAGTGACTCACCTCTTAGCTAGCTGTGAAGTTCTGATGGCAGAAAATGTCTATACAGAAAGGCATAATAAAAGTAGCATGCCTCGGCTTCCGGTTCTGCTCCCGATGTGAGAAGGTGTGCTTATATACAGCTCCTGGCGACTTCATTACAAACCCAATGATAAGGTGTTACTAATAACCGATATATAGCACAATTATACCCCTAGTATGCCCAAACTGCTGCGACCTCATTTAGAGAAGGTGGAAAAGAGTGGTAACTGCAGCAGAGAAGAAAAAGCCAGGAGCAGAAACACCCATGAGAGCCAAAATGGCGAGTGCTATCTGGTAGCAGGAGAGGAAGAAAAAGGGGATAGCATACCAGAGCATATGGCTGCGTTATTGCAGGAGATCCATGCGTCTAAGACAGAAATTATCATTGCTTTATCTTGTAGTTTGATGATCACTTTGACTCTCTTATTAACCGAGTGGAAGAATTGAAGGAGCAAGTGAGTCAGCTAGAAGATCAGGACAGGCAGGCCACGCAAGAAATAAAGCGGTTACAAAAGGTTGTTCAGTGGCTGGAAGAGAAAATGGAGGATTGCAAAAATCGCAATCGTTGACAGAATCTCTGGGAGTTTTGAATCCCGGAGGAGGTTGAACTGCCAGATGCAAGGGCCTTTGTACATCACTTCCTAATGGAATGCTTTCCCACGCAAAATACTGTGCCGGCATACGAAATCGAGTGGGCCCATCATGAAACCCGACCTAAGGCCAGGCCGAATAAGCAACCTCAAGCACTTATTATTAGGTTTCTCCAGTACAGGGAAAAGGAATATGTCATCAGCGAAGCCCAGAAAAACAAAACAGTACAATAAAAAGGATGAAGCGTCGCTGTCTTCCCAGACGTCAATGCGGAGACGGCTTGCAAGAGGAAGTCCCTGCAGCCATATCAGGCTAAGCTAGTGAAGGCCAGGTTGAACGCTGCGATCTGTTTCCCAGCCCACTTAACTGCCTTATATCGAGGCAAGCGCGTCTTTCTTCACTCACTGGAGGAGGTGGAACAGCTCAGCTCCTGAAGCGGGCAGCTAATAGACATCAGGGAGGTGGGTGTTCTCCGACAGACACGTTACATAAGCAACAGGCCCCAGACGCACATCAGAAGGATAGCCCAGTATCCTGTCAGTCTTCTGGCTCCCGAACCCTAGAGGGATTAGGTTCTTCACCCCAGCATGGTCAGCAGCTTGCCGCGGACTTTATCAATCAACACAATGAGTGCTCAGACATGGTCAGCGAAGAAGTGGGACAGTGAATGTAGGTTGAAGAAACCATTTGGCATGTAACCTTCTCAGGGAACCAAGGGCTGTACAGGCTGGAAACCATAGCCAGCTAAGGGTGTGGCCAAGACTGCTAAATGGACAGTCCATGTTTAGAAAGCGCTGTTGAGCTAGCAAAAGCACTCTTTGTCGGAAAAGGAGAAGTATGGGGTGACTTGTTATCATAATCCTGTTAAATGTACCTATGGCTTTATGTAAATAATTCAACCTCTGTTCTTTGTAATATGTTGTGTTAAATGTAAACTGACCCTGATCTCTGGAAGGGGTGGTATAGAACCACCAAATAAATAAATAAATAATCCGAACAATGTTGTTATTGCAACTTTTCTTTTACATATCTGACCTTTTTTCCTTTTGTAATTGGGTATCAAAGAAGTAATGCAGGGAGGGTTAGGGGACTAAGTTAAGTGGACACTGAGTAAGCTGTGCCTATAGGATGCCTGAAGCCTGTGGTTTTATCTTTGCCAGAAAAGAGGAGTTTCTTTAATGTTTACTAGTTTTTTCTGTTGGATGGTTTATATATTTGTGGGCGTGTTTGGGTGCAGCATTTGGCGGGAATGGGATGGTTGAGAATTGAGTTACCAGGTAGGGGCAGTTGAGCAGGAGGATGGAGGAGAGGCAGCTGAAGTTAATAGTGGCCGGGTTTCCACTTTGGGCTACAGGGGGATCTTAATCCAGTATACTATAGCACTCTCTGTCTCTTAAACTGATTACCTTGAATGTAGGGGAACTCAATAGCCCAATCAAATGAAAGCAGGTCCTCTCTTACCTACAGAAAGAGAGAGTTGATATTGCTCTGCTGCAGGAAGTGAGACCGGTCCTTTCTGAAGTAGAAAATTTACGCAGAGGACAAATGGACCAAGTATTTTATTCTACATATTACTCAAAAAAGCGTGGTCTCGCCATTCTTATCAATAAGCGCCTCCCATTTGTGTCCTATATGTCAGGTGGAGATTCTATGGGATGCCTAGTTTGGGTCATAGGCCAGATAGGGAATCAGGACATTTCCTTATTAAATGTATATGCACCCAATGATCCTAAAGGGTGCTTTTTCCAGCAGTTGTTCTTAGCCTTTGCACAACAGGCCAGGGGCTCAGTGTGAGTGGGCGGCAACATGAACCGTGCCCTGTACTCTGTGGATCGCTCTGGCCCACAATCTACAGGGCATCTGGATAGATCTTTGGCGAGAGCTCCATTCCAATGAACAGGATTATACCTACTGTTCTGCCAAGACTAAGGATTATTCGCATTTAGATCTATTCCCCCTCACTTGGTTTGCAGCTTGTCGTGCTGTGAGGGCTTGTGTGCATCAGTGATGCTGACAGCTAAACTATCGGTAGTTTAACTACTGGCAGGGTCTCCCAAGATGGACAGGTCTCAGCTGAGATGCCTGACCAAGACAAACCACCCATCTGGGCAGCAGCAGAATGGGATAGTGTTGACGGCGGAGGATCACATTTCTGTGACAACGGCAACAACACCAAACTTAAACTGCGCGGAAGAAAGGCCCGGCAATCTACTTCTGTATCTTGCCATGAAAACCCAATGGATAGTTACAACAAAACAAATTGTGCTGTAGTGCTGGAAGATGAGACCCCCAGGTTGGAAGGCACTCAACTAGCTACTGGGGAAGAGCTGAAGACTTTTCAGAGTAAAGCCAGCATTTATGATGTGGTTGGATCAAAGCCCTCGGGACGTCTGACTGCTGATGTAGCTGCGCATGAAATGAGAGTCAGAAGCTGTAAAGATGTCTTATGCATTGGAACATGGAACGAACGAAGAATGAACCAAGGGAAGTTGGAGGTGGTCAAGAATGAAATGGAAAGTGTACAACTTGATCTGTTGGGTGTCAGCGAACTGAAATGGACTGGCATCGGGCACTTTACATCAGATGATCACATGGTCTACTATGCTGGAAATGAAAGACGAAGAAGAAATGGTGTTGCATTTATAATAAAGAAGAAACTTGCAAAGAACTGTAATGAAATACAATGCAGTCAGCGAACGCTTAATCTCTATTCGTCTACGAGGAATGCCTATCAACACAACTATAATTCAAATATATGCCCCAACAACAGCTGCAGAAGAGAATGAAATTGAAGAGTTCTATGAACAAGTACAAGCTGAAATTGACAGAACATGCAAACAGGATGTCCTGATAGTCATGGGTGATTGGAACGCAAATGTTGGCAACAAAGAAGAAGACAAAGTAGTTGGAAAATATGGACTTGGCAACAGAAATGAAGCTGGAGAAAGACTGATAGAATTCTGCAAGACCAATGATCTATTCATCTCGAACACCTTCTTCCAGCAACACAAGCGGCGACTGTACACATGGACTTCACCCAATGGATTGTATAAAAATCAAATTGACTACATCTGTGGACGTCAACGATGGAAAAACTCTATAACATCAACAAAGACAAAACCTGGAGCTGACTGTGGTACAGATCATCAACTACTAGTATGCAAACTCAAGCTAAAGCTGAAAAAGAGCAAACCACTCATGAATGCAGCAAAATATGACCTTGAGAATATACCACTGGAATTTAAAGACTGCCTGCAAAATCGATTTGCTGCTTTAGATACAAATGATAGAGTTCCAGAAGAGTTATGGAATGACATCAAGAAGGTTGTGTTGGAAGAAAGCGAGAAGTCTCTACAAAAGGTAAAAAAGAAAAAACGGCCAAAATGGATGTCGGAAGAAACTCTGAAAATTGCCCAGAAACGCAGAGAAGCTAAAGCCAGAGGAGAAAGAAAGACAATCACAGAACTCAACAGAGATTTCCAACATGCAGCAAGACAGGACAAGGAAAAGTACTACAATGACGCATGCAAGGAAATAGAAGCAGAAACTATTAGAGGAAGAACAAGATCGGCTTTCCTAAAGCTACGAGAGTTAAAGAAAAAGTTCCAGCCTTGAATTGGAATGTTACAAGATGCTCAAGGTTCTATGTTGAATGATGCTGAGAAGATCAAGAAAAGATGGAAGGAATATACAGAGTTTTTATATGATAAAGATCAAGTGGACCAACAGCCGTTTCAACCTGTACCTTATGATCTGGAACCACTGGTGATGAAAGAAGAAGTTGAAGCAGCATTGAAAGCCTTATCAAAGAACAAAGCACCAGGCATTGATTGCATTCCCATAGAGGTATTACAGCAATCTGATGCAGCTTTTACCGTACTTACAAGGCTCTGCCAAGAAATATGGAAGACAGCATCATGGCCAACTGACTGGAAAAGATCTGTGTTTATACCAATACTAAAGAAAGGTGATCCAACTGACTGTGGAAATTATCGCACAATCGCTCTGATCCCACATGCCAGCAAGATTCTACTGAAGATTATTCAAAAGAGACTACAATCATACCTGGAACAAGAACTACCTGAAGTGCAAGCAGGGTTCAGAAAAGGGCGAGGAACGAGAGACATCATTGCGGATGTGAGATGGATCCTTGAAAAGACTAAAGAATACCAAAAGGATATCTATTTGTGCTTTATTGACTATAGCAAGGCTTTTGACTGTGTAAACCATGAGAAACTCTGGGCCACATTAAGAAGCATGGGTATACCAGAACACCTGATCGTTCTCTTGCACAATCTGTACATTGATCAAGAAGCAACAGTTCGAACGGAACAAGGAGAAACAGAATGGTTTAAAATAAGCAAAGGTTTAAGACAAGGCTGCATACTTTCCCCCTACCTGTTTAATTTATATGCAGAACAAATCATCAGAGAAGCAGGATTGTATGAAGACAACAGAGGTGTGAAGATTGGTGGAAGACTCATCAACAACCTTCGCTATGCTGATGATACCACATTACTGGCGGAAAGTGAAGATGATCTGAAACATTTGCTTCTCACAATCAAAGAACATAGTCTCAAAATGGGCCTGCACCTTAATGTAAAGAAGACAAAGATCATGACAACTGGCATAATCAACAGGTTCATTGTCGAAGGAGAAGAAATTGAAATTGTGAATAACTTTAACCTACTTGGATCAACTATCAATAAAGAAGCAACAAACAGTCAAGAAATCAGATGACGCATTGCTCTTGGCAGAATGGCTATGAAAGACCTAGATAAGATTCTCAAGAGCAGAGATGTCTCTCTCCATACAAAGATTCGACTTGTTCAATCCATGGTATTTTCAATAACATCATATGGATGTGAAAGCTGGACAGTGAAAAAGATAGACAGGAAGAAAATTGATGCCTTTGAATTATGGTGCTGGCGGCGAATACTGTGTATACCATGGACTGCCCGAAGAACAAACCAGTCGGTACTAGAGGAGATCAAACCTAAGCTTTCTTTAGAAGCTCAGATGACAAGACTTCAACTTTCATACTTTGGACACATCATGCGGAGAGAGAGATCATTAGAGAAAGACATCATGCTTGGCAAGATAGAAGGTCAACGCAAAAGAGGAAGGCCAGCAATGAGATGGATCAATACAATAACAGCAGCTACGGGTACCAGTCTGTCAACAATGAGCCGCCTGACTGAAGACCGAACACAATTTAGGATAGCTATCCAGAGGGTCGCCATGAGTCGACTTTGACTCGACGGCACTTAACAACAACAGATCTATTCCTGGGACAAAGCGGGGAGCTCCATCAGATAGTTGATATAAATATTCTCACCCCTGTGGTGAATGACCATTCCCTGGTCAGAATGCAGCTTGAGCTAGGGCTGCGGATGGGAGAAAGCTTGCCCTGAGTGTAGCGAGCGAATGTTCTCCTTCTTAGGGATCCAGTAGTTCAAGCAAATATGAGGGAATGGTGGAACGATTACCTCTGTCATAACGACCAGCCCAGAACCTCAGCGAACCTTCTGTGGGATGCCAGGAAGGCATACATGCGTGGGTGTCTACTGCAGCTGGCAGCTCAACGTAAGCGACAGTGCAATTCAGAGCTTGATTAGTTAGAAAATAAGCTTGTTCAGTTGCAAAATGAACATAAAACAACAAGTAGTTGGAAAGTGTACCAGCGTCTTACTGAAGTACAGTGGCAGATAGCTTCTATAGAAATAGACCGCATTGAATTTTTATTGTGGCTCTTGCAGCGCAATTTCCTAAAACATGGAGGCAGGTACAGCAAGCTCTTGGCCTGGAAGCTTTGTAAACAGAGAGTCAGTCAGATGGTTAATTAAATATATGATCAGCAACACAATCTACAAAGTGAGCCCAAGAATATCACAGGTGCCTTTAAAACCTTTTATGCCATCTCTATATACCTCAGAATGCTCCGCCACGGAGGACCAGCTTACAGCCTTCCTGGATGGAGTCTTATTGCCATGTTTGACTCCTGAGCAGGCCAAGGGACTGATTGGGAGATCTCCGCCTTTGAAATTGAAAATGCAATTCTATTGTTGGCATCAGGGAAGGCCATGGGAGTGGATGGCTTCCCTATTGAATAGTATAAAGCAATCCCCGATGTTCTCACACCCACTCTTCAGCGGGTGTTCACGGAAGCCTTGCAGACAGGATGGCTGCCAGAGACCATGTATGCCGCGGAAATTACTCTGGATTCCCAAAGCGGGGCGATTCCCAACAGAGTGTGGGAACTATAGATCAATCTCCCTCCTTAACAGAATGTTAAGATTTTCGCCAAAGTGCTGGCATGTCGATTGGACCAAATCATCCCTATACTCATTCACCCAGACCAGATGGGCTTCATAAAGGGGCACCAAATTTATGATAACGTTCGCTGCCTTTTGAACATCATATTAGCAGTGACTCGTGAGAGGCAGGAGGCGTGGTCTGTCTCAGTAGATGCGGAGAAAGCATTTGATCGGGTTGAATGGGAATATTTATTTGTAATCATGAAGCGGTTCGGTTTGGGGACAGGTTTCATTGGATGGGAACATACCCTGTACGCCGCCCCCACATGCTAGGTGACGGTCAATGGAGTGTGCTCAGAAACCTTTCGTCTTTATTGAGGAATGTGACAGGGCTGCCCTCTCTCACTGTTATTTTTTTGCTATGACGATTGAACCTTTTGCTGCCTTACTACACAGAGCCCTGGATATTCAGCCTATACAGGTAGGGGTAAGAAACACCACGTCTCTTTATATGCAGACAATATATTGGTCTTTATGGCTAATCCTGAGCAGTCGATAAGAGAGTTCCTGTGGATTATACAGGAATTTGCTCCGGTGTCGGGCTTCAAGGTTAACCTTGACAAGTCTGAGGTGTTACCTTTGGGTATGGCAGGATGCTCACTACCTCAGGACTGCCCGTTTCGGTTGACCGTGGACTCAATTACATATCTGGGAGTGAAAGCCCCTTCTACACTTAAGGATCTTTAAAAGCTAAACTATGACCCCTTAATGGCCTCCATCACAGAGGATCTGACCAAGTGGGAGGGACTCACCTCTGGGTAGCGGCGCTCAAAATGACCGTGATGCCCAAATTAGTCTACCTCTTTACCCAGCTGCCCATTCAGGTCCCCATATCCTTTTTCCATCAGCTTGAGCAAATATTTAGCCATTTTATCTGAGGGAAACCAAAGGCACAGCTCCATTGGATGTACCTTGTGCCATCCATCAAGGATAGGGGAGTTGGCTGCCCAGGCCCTCCCTGTACTACAAACCCGCAGTGTTAAGGAGACTGTGATACCATTATGTACGCCCTATGGACGTGTCATGGGTTGCCATGGAACAACATTGGTTGCATCCTTACTTAGTATCTAAGGAGGTATGTGAAAATCCCGAAAAGATTAGTGCCCACCCTCTGCTGGGACCACTATTCCAAGTACTACTTCTACTACTACTACTGAGCATTTGTATAGCACTATAAGTCGTACGCAGTGCTGCACAGACATGTAAGAGACAGTCCCTTCTCATCAGAGTTTACAATCTAGTCAAGACAGACAACACAGAAGGTGTAGAGAGGGATAAAACAAGGGGGAAAGGTAAAGAAACAAGGAGATCAGGTGAGTCAAGATCCAAAACCAGCAGGTCAGATCCTTCAGAAAGCCAAAATTCAGGGGATCTTGTTTCCCAAAGCATGGACAGTAGATTATTACCCATTTAGTAACCCCTCCTTTGCGAACTTCCAACGGTTATGGGCTTCGAACAATCTTCATTATTTTCAGGACTTTATTGAAAATGGAACAATGCTAAGCATAGCCCATGGGAGGGGGGGATATCCATCCCTTTCTTTCAATACTTCCAATTGAAGCACTTTGTTCTTGACAATGGAAAATTAACTCAGTTAACTAGAAGCTCCACTGGGCTTTAATAAAGTGTCCAATTGGAAGGGGTTATTGTCGCGCCTCTATCGAGCGTTACTTGAAGACTCTGCTGGGCCTCTAGATCCGCATTATAAGGCCTGGCATAAGTTGTTGGAGCATATGTTTACCCCGGTGGAATGGCATACCATCCATCCAAAAGGTTCTAGATGTTTATGTAATACAAACTGCCAACAGATGCAATATCAATTATTAATGCAGGCATATTTAACCCCCGTTCGGCGCCATCATCTGGGCCTGCGGTTTGGGAATGACTTCTGGAGAAGATGTAGGGGGATGGCCCACAGATTCAACTCTTTTGGAAGGAGATCATCACCTTAATCAACACTATTATATGAGGCACCTGGTGCCCGACTCTATACCTTGTTTGCTAGGCTATATACCATGCAGTTTGGGAATCCACCCAGGGAGGCTTCGTCTGGTCAAACTCCTATTATTACGTGCTCGGATGGTAGTTGCTAGGAAGTGGAAAACCACAAGAGAACCAACCGCACTAGATTGGCGAGAGAGGGTTAATGACTGAGAGACGATGGATCAATTAGCAAGCTTGCTATGAGGTAGAGAGAAGGTCCACCAAACTTTATGGGCACCTTACCAGTCCTGATCCCAAATCTGAGACATTTTCCCTATTTAGGGGGTATTCAAGTAGAGGACACTGTTGCGAATGTACCCCACTTGAATTAGATGAGAGGTGGCCATGCAGGCCTTCAATTCCTGGTCTTGTCTTTTCAGATGTCCTCTTGCTGAGATGGGAAAAATAGCCGGAGCGGTGGTAAGCATTAGAAACGCACAATATCACTAAGCAACCATTTGCCGGTCTCCCGTTCCCTGCCACTTTAACTCTCTTTTAGCTCATGTTGTTGGCTGCACAAAGGGGGGGATGTTACTTAATGAATTGAGGTCTATCATTTGTTGGTTTATACTATGTATTAGGTGTTAACTTTGAATATGGTTGAAACAGTTGATTAACACACTGTACACGGGGATGGATTTGATTGCTAAACCTTTGTAAGTTCTATACTGTTTATTTGGTCTATCTTTCCTCGAAGAGCATAAATAAAGAATGATAAAAAAAAGTAGCGTGCCTCATCCATTGGAAACCTTGTATGCACTACAACATCACTGTGCCCGAAAACTACTGGGATCATGACCCTAAGAGAATTACAGAGAATGAGGAGGTTATGATCACCTGGGATACTCCCATTCTGACCGATAAAAAGCTGGATGCAAGGAAGCTGGATATAGTGGTTAAGGAGAAAACCACCAGAACAGCATTGATAATAGAGGTGTCAGTTCCAAGCGACTACTCTGTGAATTGCATGGAGAGGCAGAAGATCCTGAAATACCAGGAAATGCAGCCAGAAACCAAGAAAATGTGGCAGAAAGATACAGAAATATTTCCCATCGTATTGGGTGCCACAGGCTTAATAAAGAATTTTCAAGCCCATCTTGACAAACTACCCATACGTGTTACATCTTATGAACTTCAGTAGGAGGCTCTCTTAGGCATGATGCAAATGCTGCACCAAGCTTTAGCAGTAAATTTGAGAGACTGAGATCATACTCCCCATGCCCTGGCTTAGAAGTGAGGTTCACGACTATCATGGTATGAGCAAAACTAACCCAATTGGAGAAACTGCCCCAAGATAAGCTAAGATCATACTCCACAAACCCTGGCTTAGAAGTGAGGTTCATTACCGTCACGGTATGCCCAAAACTAACCCATTTGGAGAAACTGCCCCAAACTGGCAAGGATGACAGTGCCTCCCGCCCAATAGCATTCTCCCCATTTTCTCACACCACTGTACTGAGATAAATTGTCCCTTAAGGCCTGCTCCACCTTTCAGGGACACATTAGGTTCTTTTCCATTAACCTTTCATACTGTTACATATCCATATGTTTACCCCATCTAAACTGCACGTTCACCACTTCATTTTTCTTCATCTGGTCTCCTTGTTTTATTCAGCCTTATAAATTCTCAGCTCAATATTCAGTGGGACTCATACAAGTCCCTGTCTGTTGATTTTCAGCCAAAAATCCCTCTACAGCCACGACACTATCCAAATAGTGCCAGGTGGAGTTAGGGCAGATCTAGGGCATTCTGCCCAACTATACATACAGTGGTGTGCAAAAGTCTGGAATCACTTGTAAATTAGACGTTTTTTCAACTTCATGACCTTATATCTTAATTTCTTTTTCCTCCCAGTGGCTTTTTCTGTGTATCTCATGATAAGTGATAGATTTGGTTATTAGGGCCAACTTTAGTATTGGTTTGGCCCTTATTTTCTCAGTTTGTTCCCCATAGTTGTCCTGTTGATAGATTTTCTGTGAAAATTGCGTAATGTACATCATTGGCCAACAATATATTATTGTAAGTATGCTTTAAAATATTATGGACGCATGCCAGGTTTCCTTCAAATTAATGTGCAGTATAGCTAATAATCAGCCACCATCCATGTGGAGTAGGATTTTAGAAGGGACATCTAGGAAATATTTGGGTCATCCAGAGCTTAACGTCCAAAAATCCAGGGGCGTGGTTGCAGTGACGGGAGGCACGTGATTTCTGAAAATGCACCATCTCCACCCTGAAAGATGAATGCCCTAGTTCTGGCGATGGGCCCGTGCAGATAGCAAGGCCAAGTACGTGCATGGGTGTAGGCCATTTCATAAATGTGGATCTTTTTGAATTGCATGGCCTCAGAAAAGGGTACCTGGACATTGCAGCTAGGGTATTTCAGAAGAGGGGGTGACTATGTGGTTGGGGGGGAGGGAGGAGTGGCTCAGTAGTTGGGACAGGTTACCTCAGGCCGGAGGGCCAGGGGTTCAATTCCCGCATGGGGACAAGTAACCTCAGGCCGGAGAGACTGGGGTCTCTAGTCCCATGGCCACTCCTTGTGGCCTTGGGCAAGCCACTTAACCCTCCATTGCCTCAGGTCCACTTAGATTGTGAGCCCTGCAGGGACAAGGGAATAAAAAGTACCTGTTAGTATACATGTAAACCGCTCTGATGCATAAGTAAAGGGCAGTATATCAAATGCCCAAACCATAACCATATGTTATGAAACTTGCACATCCCAGCTGGGCATTTCAGATAATCAGACGTGCGGCGGCAGACCAGTGATATGTTTGGAGTATGTATTTACATGCAGGTTTCTTTGGCCAGGAAATATTAACTTTGGTGATGAAAGCGCAGCCATGAAACAAGCACTTTTGTGTATCTTATTCATGGTCAGAAGCAGGAATAAGTATTGATGTCTCAACAACCAGGGCCTGACGTGCTTGTGCCATTGTAAAATCGCACTGCGACGTCATTCTCCCTTGCTCCGCCCAAACCACCACTCCGCCACATCCCCCTACTATACAGATGTACTCGCGCCAGGGACGTCTATATACCTGGCTTTCTAAATGGGTTCACGGATGTCTCTGTGATTTGCACATCTGAATGCCCGTTTTCAGATGCCCAGCTCATGAATAGAGCTTCTAAAATGACCCCCAGAGTTAGGAGTAAATTAAATGGCTCAGTTATGTATAGAGCAGATGAATATCAGTGCTAAGCATAGAGCTACTAGCACGGAGCACTTTCTATCTATATTCAGCTCTGCTGCTTTTCTGGATAATGGTGCTGAATGTACATATCTTTTTAAATGCTGTGGTCAACGTTTAAAAAAAAATACTTGCTACCAGGTGTGAATAATGACTTGACTGTTCATTCCAAGATAATCAAACATTCCAGAGACGCATGCATTAAAAAGCCAAATAATGCATTGAAAAGAATTACAGAATAAATCATTTCAATACCTTGAGTTGTATAGATGGGTACATGAAGCTTTTTGACGTGTACACAAAGCTGGAACCTTGTACATTTTCACTTTTTTGAGCATAGTTTTAGTATCTGACCTGAAGTCTCAGGCGTAACTGGATTTAAGCTCCGTTCTCATCCAATAATTGCCTTGGAATTTGGGTGATGTAACTCTGAAGACACAAGATATAATGCCAGGTGCTGAATTACAATTCTAAGCACGCTTCACATCAGATAATACATTCCTCCATTCCAAAGTGGCAAGTTTATGGCCCAGGTGAAAAATCCTTGCAAAATCTGCCCTTGATTCATCCCGGAAGTGTCATGATTTAGGACAATTTATGACTTGAACTAATTGTCTGCCACAGACTAGATCAGTGATTCTTAGTTCCAGCCCTCAAGACTTCCCCAAATCCCCCACCCTCCAAGCAGATCTGCTATCAATTAGGAATATCCTAAAAGGAGAAATTTCACTTACCGTTAATTTCCTTTCCTGGAATACTGCTAGACCAGTCCAGACAAACGGGTTATGCACCCCTGCCAGCAGATCTTGGAGACAGAGAATTCTACCAGAGCTCTGATAGGCTGGAGCCTGGTGATATAATCCTACCCCTAGGGGTCTCCCTCAGTTACGTCCACAAGCTAATGCAACATGAACTGTAACATCACCCCAGAGGGTCCCAAGTGAACTATATACAAGGGAGCCGAAGAACTCCCTAGAGCTGAAAACAGTATCCACCTACGAACCCATGGACTGCCCAGGGCGAGGCATACCGGCAAAGAGAAGAACCGTGGTCGGCGGCTGCACCGCACCAGCGGCACTCCAACCAACAGCAGGGCGGGTCCTGGACTGGTCTAGCAGTATTCCAGGAAAGGAAATTAACGGTAAGTGAAATTTCTCCTTCCAGTTCATACTGCTAGACCAGTCCAGACAAACGGGCAGTACCCAAGCTACCTGCTTTCAAGGCCGCCGACAGCTCAGTAACTCCAAAACGGACTTCCTGACGGGCATGAACGTCCAACCTATAATGACCGACAAAGGTGGACAGCGACGACCAAGTCGCCGCCCGGCGAATATCGAGAGAAACTACATGAGACCTCCCGGCCTACAAAGTTGCTTGCGCCCGAGAGGAGTGAGCATGGAGTCCCGGTGGAGCTTGTTCTCCCTGAAGAAGGTACGCCGCCTCAATGGCCTCCGTAACCCATCTAGAAATGGTAGATTCGGAGGCTGCGGATCCCCGACGAGAACCCGCGAACAAGACAAAAGAGGAACAGTCATATGGAAGGGTCTGGCGACCCCCAGATACCGAAAAAGAACCTTCTTAAGGTCCACCGCCCGCAACGGAAACCGACCACCGTCACACTGCGTCTTTGGAAAAGACGGAAAGGAAAGAGGCTGGTCAACAGCGAACGGCGTCAGCACTTTGGGCAACAAAGGAAGGGACAGTTCTCAGAGAAACGCCTTCGGAGGAAAACGAGAGATAGGGATCTCGACACAGAGAGCCTGGAGCTCAGAAACACGGCGTGCCGAAGTTATGGCCACCAAGAAGACTGCCTTCAGAGTCCAATCTAGAAGAGAACAGGCCCTCAGAGGCTCAAAGGGAGGAGCAACGAGGGCACAGAGGACAAGCACGAGAAACCACGCCGGCACAGGCGAACGCAGAGGAGGCCGGAAGGCCCAACTCCGCGGAGAAACCGAGACACGTCCGAATATGAAGCTATCGATCGCCCCGGTATAGGACCCCGAAAACAAGTTAAAGCGACCATTTGTACTCGCAAGGAATTGAATGCTAATCCCTTATCCACTCCGGCCTGTAAAAAGGACAGGATGTCCGGAACACCGCAACGCCAGGGTGTGAGATTATTTCGCGAACACTAACCATCAAGAGATGCCAAACCCGAGCGTAAGTCAGCGTCGTGGAAGACCGCCGCGCCGTGAGAAGCGCCATGACCACGCTAGGCGAAGAGCCGTAGCGAGCAAACCAGCGGCGGTTAATAGCCAGGCCGAAAGCGAGTAAGGAGCCGGGTCTTCCATCTCCACCGGTCCGTGAATCAGAAGGCCGAGAAACGCCTCGAGGCGGAGCAGCCACGCCCCAGACGGAAGAGATCCGCATACCATGGTCCACGAGCCCAATTCGGAGCCAGCAGGAGTACAGGGCCGCGACGGTCTCGGAGCCGCCGGAGAACTATGCATATCACGGATCAGGGAGGGAAAACACACAGGAGAAGATGAGCCAGCCACGGTTGAGAGAGAGCATCTATGCCGTGTGCTCCCTCGTCCCTCCAATGGCCGAAGTACAGCGAAGCCTTGGCAGTCTGCGCCGTAGCCATTAGATCCATGGTCGGCAGTGCCCACAGGTGAACAATGGACCGGAACGCATCCGGCTGCAGAGCCCAGCCCCCGGGCTCCAGAGAGTGCCGGCTGAGAAAATTGGCTTACACATTGTTCACGCCTGCGATGTGCTGCGCCAATAGCCTGAAGATGTTCCTCCGCCCATGGGAGGAGCAAACGCCTCTTCTGTGAGACATCCGGACATTGCGTGCCGCCTAGGCGACTTAGGTAAGCAACCGTCGTGGCGTCGGACAGGAACCGAACCGCACGCTGCCGCAGAAGAGGCTGAAACTGAAGAAGGGCGAAGCACACTTTCCGCGCCTCGAGACGATTGATAGACCCTTGGGCTGCGCGAGGTGACCAACTCCCCTGCGCCGAGGCCAAGCCGCAAGGCGCTCCCCAACCGGCGAGGTCGGCGACTGGCGTCACCAAGATCCAGCGCAGAGACTCCAGAGGGACCCCCCATAGAAGATTGTGTGCCTGAAGCCACCAGCGGAGGCTGCGGTGCACCAGCAGAAGCAAAGGTAACCGGATTAGATAACTGTCCGACACCGGCGACCAACGAGATAGAAGTGCCGTCGGCAAGCAGTGCATGTGCGCTTCCGCCCACGGAACGAGGGCTATCGTTGCTGCCAAGGACCCCAAGAGTTGAAGGTAGCCCCCAAGGCCGAGGTGCTGCTTGATCCAAGCAGCGGCAGAGCTGAAGAGAGATCTTCTGAAAACGTTCCTGAGGTAGAAACACCCGCCCCCGACGAGTGTCGCTCCCAGCCCCTAGAAAATCCAGGACCTGAAGCATCCCAAAATAGACAGAGTAACGGCCCAGTCCTCCTTCCAACGGTGGACCAGGACGAATGGCATCTAAACGCTGGAGCCTGGAAATGAAGCAACATCCGCTGCCCATTGCCGCAGGCTGAGCCATCTCCGAGCTACCGACACCGGTGCTAGGAAGTGAGCTGAGCCGCAAGAGATCACAGAATGCCTCTGCCCGGAATGCAGCGATGGATTCGAAATGAACCAACTCGGGAAAACCTGGAAGCTGCTGAATCCAGCGAAGAGAGGCCCGAGCTGCTAGACCTCTGCACACCCCTGCAAGAAGGAAATAGCAGGCGAAGGAAAACCCGTCTTCAGCAGCCTCCCAACTCTTTAGGTCTTGCTGGTCGCAGAGCGCCACTCCGCCCTCAACCGGAAGTGTGGTATGCCTGATGACCCTGGTCAGAATGCATCAACTGTCGGGTATGTCAGCCAACGGTCCAAGTGAAAGGGAGACCAAGGGTATAACTGACCAATACTGCGTGCCGTACGAATGCCCTGGAAAATGGGATCCGGCTGCAACCGGATTTAAGAATCCGGAGGATCAGGCGTGTCGGCCAGGGGGAGCGACTCCATCACCTGTGTGATTAGAGCCGGCAACTCCTCTTTCCGAAAAAGGCTGAGAACCGTCAGCGAAGAAAACAGACGGAGAATATTCCCCATCTCCGTACTCCAACGAGTCAGGGCTGACCTCCGAAGATTTAAAGTCTTCTTGAATATCCATAGTACCCCGCAAGGCACATGCAATGCTCCAAGGAGGACGTACTGCTCTAAGGTCTGAGGACTTATGGGACCACTTGCGAGACCACGCCATATGCTTGCCTGCTACTGGGCAGGTGTAGGAGATATTCCAAAAGACTCCAAAAGTCACAGGCGTCATGCCAGATGGAAGAGTGTGAGGAAGGCACTGTCAGTCAAGGCTGCTGTGGCCTCCAGTGGCTGTGGAAGCGACATGGGAGCTGACTGAATCGTTTCCTGCAGGAAGATCCTGCAGCAGGGGCTCTGAGGAGGGAGGAGATAAGGTGCTGATGAACCCATCTAGCAGCGCAGTGGGAATGGGGAAAGAGTCTCCGGGATGCAGCGTGCAGGTGGAACACAAGCAATCTCTTAATTCCCCATTCGGCTGATTATTTATTTATTTATTTATTTAGTATACATTTGTATACCGCTACTTCCAGCGATCAGCAGCGGTTTGATTACAGATTGGAAATTGTCAAATCATGACAGGAAATTTTTGAGGTATAAACACATTGATTAGACAGGAAAGCACAGCACACAGAGAACTATTTTACAGGGAACATGGGCTATGGAGGGTTAAGTGGCTTGCCCAAGACCACAAGGAGCACCTGTGGGACTAGAAACCCCAGTCCTTCCGGCCCAAGGTTGCTGTCCTCTAGTGGGATTTGAACCCCCGACCTTCCGGTCCGAAGTACCTTGCCCCAACCACTAGGCCACTCCTCCACTCCTCCACTCCACTTATATGTACTTATTACATATAATACAGCCAGAGAAACAAGCATTGTAGAGACTTAAACCACCTTTCCTCTTTTTTTCCCTTTTTTTTTTTTTTTTTGCATTTAAAACAAAAATCAAGGTAGGCTCAGGGAAACCGAAGACTCTTCAAAGAAAAGGATTTTGAAACTCTCCGTGCCTCCACAGCATGTTTAAATGTGTGGAAACTGCTGTCTAGAGCTGTTCCCTCCAAAAAGAAACACTGAAGAGAAAAACAAAATGGCCGCTGGCACAGAAAAACTGTCAGATATTCACTGAGCTGAGAAGGGAACTGTCAGTCATTCACTGTGCTGGTACCGAGAAACTTTCAAAGTCAGGGTAAGGCCATTACAGTGACTGAAAGTAGGAAAATTAGAGTTTGATTCCTCCGCAGCCACTCAGACCTCCATGGTAGGGGCTGAAAGGTGTCTCTGGGGAGGGATGTAGAAGCTCAAACCCAGCCGTACGGAAGATGACAGTGAGTATGTTTAATTAGGTAGAGCCCAAAACAGTCAGGATCCAAAACACTGACTTAAAATTCCAATCAAATGGTATATTGAAAAAGACAGGTACAATATTCCAGTAAGACGTACAAAGTAACCCGGCTGCAGTTTGTGGATTAAAAATTTTAAAGTAGGAACTTCAAAACTCAGAGGCAGCCAGTCCGGGAGCAGTAGCTGAGGCAAGTGAGAAAAAAACAGGCTACTCACAGTTTCCTTTCAGGAATTGATACCTGAACTTCCCGGGGATGTCCGTGGCAAAGACTCAGCGCAGCGTAAAGCCAATGGAGAGCTCCACTGAAGCCAGGCTCAGGAGATCCCAAGTTTATCTGGGGAATCAAGACGCTGGGGGAAGAGCACAGTTGATTTCTGAGGTCCCTGTGTGTCTTCTGACAGCTTATGCAGCGTAGACCTGAATAAGGCATAGGGAGAACTAAAAAAAAAAATAACTCTGCCCCGGAGGAACAGGCATTTAACAATATTCCCCATACTATGCAATGCCTCAGCCAGCCTTCTTTCTTGGGCACAGTGGGGGATGGAACCCATGAGCCCTGCACCAGTGGTCAGTGTCTTAGCATTGTACTGTGGCTCTGAATTGCATCCGGTTCTCTAATCATGCCTTCCGTACATTTTATTCATTATGTTAATATATAGGCAGAGAAAAAAGGAACCCCCCCACACAACTCACAGCTAGCCAGTGTTGTGGAAAAATTTAAACAGCAATTTTATTTTTTTTTGGTGCTAGAAGCCAGCAAAGAGAGAAGGAATCTGGCTTCCCGCCAAAAACCAGGGCTCATTAGCTATTCAAAATGGCCACCGGCAAAAATAAACCTCAAAAAGAGTGAATTAAAACCCCCAAAAGCTAAGGAATTAACTTAAAAAGTCAAATGACAAGGTGGGGGGGGGGGGGTTGCAGGCATGAGAGAAATGCCTAAAATCGCTGAAAAATCAAGAAAAATAAATCCAGTCACCACAGAGTTGCAGACAGCAGTGGGAGAAAGACAGGTTTTGTACTCACAGTACCGAAAGTGCAGAGAATCCACGGACCGCTGCTGAGAGCACTGCCAGCTGCCTCACCACTAAAATCAGCCCCAGGGACTGGATTTTAGGAGGCTTACCATCCAGCTAAATAGTCTTCTTGACTAGTGCTGGGAAGTCTGCACATCAGCGAGCTCTACTGTGACCCGCAGGACACAGGAGCTCAGCTGGAATTCATCCTGGTGCCCAGATAAGTACACTGGCAACTACAGGGTATAATCTCTCCCAGAGAAATCACAAAGAAATAAAGCATCTTAAATTTTTTTGAAGGAGCAAAAAAAAAAAAGCATCCAGATCTGCTGGAGACAGAGAAAAACTGAGGGAGACCCCTAGGGGTAGGATTATATCACCAGGCTCCAGCCTATCAGAGCTCTGGTAGAATTCTCTGTCTCCAAGATCTGCTGGCAGGGGTGCATAACCCGTTTGTCTGGACTGGTCTAGCAGTATGAACTGGAAATGCAAATTAACCTAGATCATAGACCAAATGTATGCAAATAAACCTCATGGATACTTGATGCATAAATCCTGAAAACCTGACTAGTTGGGGACTGAGGAATGAGGGGCCACAGAATGATCCTGTGAAGGATCATTTATCTTTGGGCATTGGCTAAAAATAAATAAAAACAATACAGCAGGGCAGCATCTTAAGACAGAAGACGTTAGGTAGAGCCAATGTTTATGCCGCTGTTGGCTGCAGAAAAAAACTGGAACTGAAACTCCTGAGAAAAGTAAAAGAGCAAGACCTGGTAATTGCAGAAGTAATTGTAAGATTCCACCTCCAGTGTTCAAGCAATAAAATGCGTCATCAAGTCCCCTAGATAAGAAAGTAATCCACACCAGACAAGAGTCTGAAAGCCAAGATACCTCAAGGATCACCACAGCACTGAAGTAAGTGATTGTCTGATGGCAAGTCGTATGGCATATATTTCTAGAATTTCTTTATTGATATTGCTATTAGGTGTTGCTTCTCGGAAGTTCAGTAAGCATTTGTTTGTGTGTGCATTTATGTGTGTGCATAGAACTAATTTTTTTCATGTAGATTGTTCTAAAATGACTAATCAATAGGCAGAGTGTTAACAAGTCACCTTCTAAAAATGCTAATAAATAATAAGGTGGAATTAGCTGACTTTCGTCTCACCAAATGATTAGGAGAAACATCCAGAAATGAAACTTGATTAGAGGGATCCCTCATTCCCCATTTTTCATAAAAATAAATGCATCCTGTTAGGAAATTCACTACATAAAGCAAGTTCATTCCCCTCCCCATCCTGCGTTTGAAACTCTGATCTAACATATATGATTAAATTTTTGCAGGCTGGGGACATTACAGACACATCTTTTTTTTCCAAGTTTATTTAAAATTTTCAACAAAGAACAATACAATAAAACTTCCAAAATTATCAAATTAAGTACTTATAACCCCCCTTACTTAACCCCCCCAAAAAACCCACAAGAGATCTAAACACTGTGAAATCATGAGTTATTTAGATGAATTTCTAAAGATCTCCATATTCTTTCTATCTTCTCTATACAATTTGAAACAACAGAGGCTGCCCCTTCAAGCTTCTGGGTCTGGCAGACAACGCGCCACCAGAAGATAACATTTAATGATGTGGTATCTTTCCAACACCACATGACATGCTGGATTGCAATAGAAAGCAGAATGTCAATTGTAAGGAACACAGGGAAATGAGCAGCGAGACATCTAAAGGGATTTCAAACAGAGAGGTTGCACAAAGAATGACAGCAGTGATGGTCTCAGGGGGGGCTGGGGACTTCAGTGCAATATCAGGAGAATAGGCTAAAGAGCTGCTCAGCCTGGAGAAGAGACAGCTGCGGGGAGATATGATAGAGGTCTATAAAACCCTGAGTGGAGTGGAGCAGGTAGACATGAATTCATTGTTTATTCTTTAAAAAAATATATAAAAAACAAGGACAAGGGGACATGCAATGAAACTACAAAGTAGTATATTTAAAACAGATTGGAGAAAATATTTTGTCGTTAAACATATAAGTAGTCTTTGGAAATCATTGCCAGCAGACGTTGGAAAAGCAGATAATAAAGCTGGGTTTAAAAAATGTTTGGACAAATTCCTGGAGGAAATGTCCATAAATCATTATAAAGGTATTCCAAGAGAAAACCATTGTTTACCCCTGGGGATAAGTAGCATGGAACTGGCTACTTTTGGGATATATCAGGTACTTATGACCTGGATTGCCTATTAGGGGGAACGACACTGGGCTTAATGGACCTTTGACCTGACCCTGTATGGCAGTTCTTCTATTATTATTCAAACCAAAGGCATATAGAAAGTAACCTGCACTAGGTCACATATTCTACCTAAGCAACACTACTGGGCAGATTCAATAGACCAGTGTTTTTCAACCTTTTTTGTGCAAAGGCACACTTTTTTCATGAAAAAAATCACGAGGCACACCACCATTAGAAAATGTTTAAAAAATTTACCTCTGTGCCTATATTGACTATATATAAAGTAATTCTCTTGAATAGGAATCAAACACTCACACCAACCCCCCTCCCCTGCTGGTTCACACCAACACCCCTCCCCTGCTGGTTCACTCACACCACCCCCGCCCCTCCACTGCTGGTTCACTCACCCACCCCCCTGTCACTTACTCACCCCTCCTGCTGGGTCACTCACTCACTTACCCCCCCTCCCCTGCTGATTCACTAACACCATCGCCCCCCCCATTGCTGGTTAACTCACACCACCCCCCCCTCCACTGCTGGTTCACTCACACCCCCCCCCCCCTTGCTGGTTCACTCACACTCCCCCCCCCCTTGCTGGTTCACTCACACACACACACACACACACCCCCCTCTGCCCAAGCCGCTGCTTCTGCTTTGTACAGAGCAGCGGCTGTACTACACTTACATTGAAAAGTAAAGAGAAACTGTGTCAGGAGCCCTCCGGTCATCGCAGAGCCCGAGGAAGTGATGTCATGGGGGTGGGCTCCTCACAGGCTGTCTTTCCTTTTCAAATTAACTTTATTGCAGCTAAAGTTAATTTGAAAAGGAAAGACAGCCTGTGAGGAGCCCGCCCCCATGACATCACTTCCTCGGGCTCTGCATGATCGGAGGGCTCCTGACACAGTTTCTCTTTACTTTTCAATGTAAGTGTAGTGCAGCCGCTGCTCTGTACAAAGCAGAACCAGCGGCTGCACTGCTATAGGGAATCGCGTTCGCGCCGCGGACTTCGGCACAAAAGCCGGTTTTGTGCTCTGGCCGCTCCCGATCTTGCGGCCAGAGCAAAAAACCGGCTTTTCAATGGCCGGTTTTACAACTGTGCCGGCAGCCGGCCTGGCCATGGAAAAACCGGCCAGGCCGGCTGAAAACCGGCCGGTTGGCAACCCTAATTTGTGAGCCGAGGCCACATGTTACGGATGAAATTGGAATTTTTCCCACGGCACACCAGACAATATCTCACGGCACACTAGTGTGCCGCGGCACAGTGGTTGAAAAACGCTGCAATAGACCATGTCAGTTTTTATCTGCCATCGTCCACTATCTTAATATATTACTATCTAAATCAAGTTGGAAACATTAATGTATGCATTTAAATAAATGGGGACTCTAGAGGCACAGTCATATGTTTGGGCATGCATGGCAGTATGGACAGGAATAACTAGTCAAACTGGATCAAAGGTCTTTTTCACACAGCTACTTTCCAATATGTGACCAGTGGTTTCTAAATATATCCTATGGACCCCATGGGCATAGTTTGACTACTTCATTTGGAGGGGGGCAAAGGGTGGGGTGACATATTTGCATATTCTTTAAGGTTATCTTTAAAAAAAAAAAGTAGTGGCCCGATTCCATCCTGCATGTCCGGGCCCTCTGTGCGTCTTTCCAGGAAGTCATGATTCTGATCCTATGGGGCATGTCTAGCACCGTGAGATCAGAATCGCAAACAGACCTGTATGTGCAGGCCGGGACTCTGATTCCGTCCAGCCTGCATATACAGGCCTTCCCTGGCTAACTCAGTCAGGACTCTTCAATGGAGCTGCGGTGCCATGGTGTCCGGTTGCCATGGCACCGTGGCTACATTGAAGAGCCGCAATCCCCGGCCGCCGGCCCCAGCAGTGATTTCCCCACAGCCCGATCCCTGATGTGGCCTTCTAAGGTCAGGGTCGGGCTGCGGGGAATGTCCTTGGTCCCCCCTGCCCCATCTGTGCCCTGTGCCTGCCGATCCCTGGCGACTAGGGGAACTTATTCCACCTCGGAAGTGGAATAAGTTCCCCGTGCAAGTCACCAGCCCCGGACATACAGGGCCAACATTAGAATCAGCCCTGTACGTCCGGGGCTAACAACTGCTCACTGCCTACCCTAACACCACCCCCGATCCGCCCCATCTACCTTCCCCGTACAAGACGCAGGGAAGGTAGATGGGACTGGGAAAAGGCATGAATAGCGAGGATGTACATCACAACAGGATGTCCATCTCCGCTATTCATGCCTCGGAATAACCACCTAGATGAATAAGAAGCCAGTGTATCAAATAGGCAAGGGGTGAGCTGGTGCTCCCAAAATACTCAATGAGGGACCAGAGGTTCTCATTCAGTGGCAAAAAAAAGGAAAGCAACATATCCCCAGGCCATATAATTAAAATGTAGCAAAATTTATAGCTGTTTAATTATTTCGCCTGGCACTCTAGAATAAAAATATACTGACACCTGTAAATATACATTCTGCAAAAAATAAAGGAGATGTAAGATGCTCACACACCAAGGGATAAAGAGAAAAATAGAACCACAGCGCAGTTCCTATCGAAAATAAATTATAACTAATTTTATTTTGGTGTTAGAAACTGTACTATGGTTCTATCTTCTTCTTTTTGAACATCTGATTTTCATCCAATGAAGCCCCTCCTCCAACAGTAGGTGCAGAGCAGAACTAGGACGTTTCACCATAGAACCCAAAATACAAGAAACAAAATATGATTTCAGTATCATCCCAATAACAGCAGTATAAGAAGGCCTCTCCAGTACCAGGGAGATTGTGAACTAACACAAGATCCTGCAAAAATCGCTGAAGACCTATAATGCGAATCTGCCATACCATAATGACACCAGCTTCTAAAATTAACACAATAAGGAGCCTACCCAGAAAAGAGCAGCACCATAAATACTGCAGTGGGCTTTAGAACATCCGTACACCTATTCAGTAAACCGAACAAGCCAAATTACTACAGATCCTACAGGATCCCCCAGGCCTACCTAACAGCATCATCGGATCCAAATATGCAAAAAGTACTGAAACATGAAAGTAAACATCATCAAACTTGGACAAACGATTAGAAGAAATGAATGAGAATCCACAAGCACACAGAGGGAAGGAAGAAACAGAATTTGCAAAACAGGAGAAAAAACTCTTCAAAGAATTAGATCAGCAAATGAAGAAAAACAAGTAGCAAATACACAATTACAATATGAAATACAAAGTGTTATTCCAGGAACCCTTTGTCGATCAAGAACAGACACATGAGCAATTAAAGAGAGGTGAACTGAAACCGAAGGATAAGAGATTGATAGTTGCAGCCCAGGACAGCGGATTATGGATGAGGTGGTTTACAGCAAGCATGGAAAAAAATGATAAAACTAACATGTGTCAATTTTGTAATAAAGACCTGGAAACAATGACTCACCTCATAGCTGGCTGTGAGGTTCTGATTGCAGAAAATTTCTATACAGAAAAGCACAACAAAGTAGCACGCTTCATACACTGGAAACTCTAAACACTACAACATCACTGTGCCTAAAAAGCACTGGGATTATGACCTTAAGAGAATTGCAGAGAATGAAGAGGTTATGATCACCTGGGATACTCCCATTCCAACCAATAAAAAGCTAGATGCAAGGAAGCCAGACGTAATGGTAAAGGAGAAGAATAGAACGGCATTGATTATAGAAGTGTCAGTCCCAAATGACTATTCTGTGAATTGTGTTGAGAGGGAGAAGATCTTCAAATACCAAGAAATGCAGTCAGAGACCAAGAAAATGTGGCAGAAAGATACTGAGTTATTTCCCATCATGTTAGGTGCCAGAAACTTAATTAAGAAGAATTTCCAAGCACATCTTGATAAATTACCCATAGATATTACATCTTACGAACTCCAGGAGGCTTTCTTCGGCACAATGCAAGTACTATGCTGAGCATTAGCAGTAAATTTGAGAGACTGAGATCATACTCCACATACCCTGGCTTAGAAGTGAGGTTCATGACTATAATGGTATGTGCAAAATTAACCCATTTAGAGAACTTGCCCTAAAAAAAAACTCCATACTAACAGAACACATGAGTTTATACTACTCGCGTGGTCTCGATCACACAGGCAGAACACAGTTAGACCCTTGCCAAGTACAGAATAAATTATAACAAACTCAAAGTAGAAACATGTAGACAAAATTAAATTGAATCCCCAGGATCTCCATTCAAGGCAACATAAGAAATAGGAATAGTGATGCATTTTCCCCTATACTGTGCAAAATATAAAGACGGCATATTTAAAACCCAAAAGCTGACATATTCCAGTCATTAAATTGAAAATAAATTCTTTACCTTTGTCATCTAGCTATTTTATTTTTCTAATTGCCTTGGTCCCATTGTCCGTTTCTGCATCCTCTTTCTTCTCTTAATTCTCTTTTCCAGAGTCTGCAATCCACCTCCCACTTCTCTCCACTCCTATCTTCTTCACTTGCCCCCCCCCCCCACATCCATCTCTAACATTGATCTTTTCCTTTCACCTTTCTTCCATTTATTTTTCTCTCTTTATCAACTCAGATTTCATTTCTCCTTCTTATATCGAGTTCTCAATCTCCCTCTTTCTGCTGCATCTACCTATCACTTTTCAACCTTTAACACAGCCCTCTCACTCCCTATTTCTTTATCTTTCCCCAGCTACTTATTCTCCAGTGTTTAACTGACTTTCTCCTCTTTCTCTCTTCCACCCTCCCTGTGTTCGGCATCTATCCCCTTCTCTCCTGCCCTGTCTTGTGTCACCTTTCTCTCCCCAATCTCATACCTCTCCCCTTTTTCTCATCCTATCACCCCCATGTTCAGCATTCCCCCTCTCTCCCTCACCTTGTGTCCAGCATCTCCCCATCTCAACCTACTCCATGTCCAGCATTCCTCTCTCTCTTCAACTTGTGCCGAGCATCTCCTCTCTCTTTTCTCGCTCTCTTTCTCTCACTCCATGTCCAGCAACTGCCCTCCACTCCCCCACTGTGTCCAGCATTTGCCCTCCTCACCTACCCTGTGTCCATTCTCTGCCTTTTATCCCCCTATATTCCTCCCCATGGCCAGCATTTATTTGTTTTATTTATTTAACATTTTTATATGCCACTTTATCTTTCATCAAAGTGGTTTACAGAGGACAAAAGAACCAAACTCAGTTGAGTTGGGGTTTTACAATCAACTTAGGGAGCATGCAACTTGGAGTTAAAGGGGAGGAACAGATGTTACATATGTGGTAGTAAGACACTTGTGGATTCGGGTACTAGACATTTGACCCCTACTCTGTGTCCAGCATCAGCCCTTCATCGCCTTATGCCCTGTATCCTGTGTCCAGCATGTGCCCTCCATCCCTTTGATCCCTTTCCCATGTCCAGCCTCTGCTCTCCACCTTATGTCCAGCATCTGTCCTCCATCCCTCTATACCCCTACCCCATGTCTAACATTTACCCAACTCCATATCCACTTCTGACCTCTATTAACCCTTATATCACACCACAATATGTCTGTTCTCTATCCCTCCACCCTGTGTCTAGCATCTGCCCACCACCCCCTTCCCATATCCTGCATCTGCCTTCCACCCCCACCCACTTTCTGTCCAGCATCTGCCCTGTGCCATTCCCTCTCTATTTCCTGCGCAGCATCTGCCTCTGCCCCGCCCCTTGTGTCCAACATTTGGCCAGCATTTGTCATACAGCCATTCTACCCTCCCCCCCCCCCACATATCCATCTGCTCAGAATTTCCCTTCTGATTCCACACACCCCCCCCCCCCCCACACACACACACACATCTATCTGCCCAACATTTCTCTTCCAGCCATTCCGCTTCCCTCCTCCCCTTTCGTATCCATCTACCCTGCATTTGCTTTCTGGCTATTCCACCCCTCCCCCATCACTGCCATCACTGCATTTTCTGTGTCTGCACTGGCACCAACAAGCCTCCCCTGCAACTTAAAAAAAAAACGAAGCACAGGTCTTTTCAACTCCATGCTAGGAAAGGTGGTCTGGTCCCGCTCCCTCTGATGGGAAGCATGCATCAGAGACCAGCCTTCTCAGCGCAGACGATCCTGCGATTGTTTTTTTTTATAAGTTGGAGACTGCTGCCATCAGTGTAGATGCAGGAAAAGCAGTGGTGACAGCAGCGCAGGTGTGGGGGGGGGGAGGCTGCCGCTGAATCAATGAGAGAACAACTCTTTTGGGGGCCAATAGCTCCCTCGCCCCCCCCCCCTAACTACACCCATGAAACTAAGCAATTGTGTATGTCCGAACAGAGGTAATCAGGTTTCTGCATAGTATAGTGAGGCTGCTAATGCATTCTGTGGCTTGTAGAGGGTAAGTCTGAAATGCTCTGTTGTATACTAATCCACCATTATTCGGCCTCAGACAAAGCCTCGGCCCCAGTTTTATATAGTGCACCACAGTGTCTTTTCTGGATTTGGCTTAGGTCATAGGTGTCAAACTCTGGCCCGCGGGCCAAATTTGGCCCGTAGTGTAATTATATTTGGCCCGCGAGGCTATACCAAATGACTACTAGAGCTAGCCCGCCGGTATTATACAGCGCATTCATTCATCGCTAATACTACAAATCCCATAATGCCTTGCTGTTTTGGCGCGTCAATCAGGACAGGTCCCAGAAACGCCCTCTCCTGTGTGACAGAAGTCATAGCGATCTCAAGCTACAACTGTCACTGTGGAACCCCTTCCCAAAAATGGCAAAAAGAAAGGCAGACAACAGGAACTTTCTGGACAGGTGGGAGACAGAATACTTGTTTACATATGTAAAAGACAGACCTGTTTGTCTGATTTGTGGAGTCAACGTGGCTATAACTAAGGAGTATAACATTCGACGACACTATGAAACAAAACACCATGACAAGTACAAGGACCTGGACATGACTCAAAGGAGCCAGAAAGTGGAGGAGATGAAAAGAAGTTTGGTTTCACAACAGAATATGTTCAAAAAAGCCACATCACAAAGTGAGGCTGCTGTAAAGGCTAGTTATATTGTGGCAGCAGAGATCGCAAAATCAGCCCGGCCCTTTAATGAGGGAGAGTTTGTGAAAAAGTGCATGTTGAAAGTTTGTGACATCGTGTGCCCAGAGAAAAAGCAAGCCTTTTCAAACATGAGCCTGAGCAGAAACACAGTAGCTGATCGCACATGTGATCTTGCCACCAATCTGTATGACCAGCTTTTGGAAAAGGGAAAAGATTTCGTTGCATTCTCCCTTGCTGTGGATGAGAGCAGCGACGCATCTGATACTGCTCAGCTGTCAGTCTTCATCCGTGGAGTGGACTCAAATATGTGTGTTACGGAGGAGCTATTGGGATTCAAATCAATGCATGGCACAACCACAGGAAAGGAAATTTTTGAGGAGGTTTCCAAATGCGTAACTGAAATAAAGCTGCCGTGGGATAAACTCGTGGGATTAACGACAGATGGTGCACCAGCGATGTGCGGTAAAACAAGTGGACTGGTGGGCAGGGTCCGGGAGAAGATGCAGGAAGAGAACTGTGCAGGTGAACTAACTGTTTATCACTGCATCATACATCAGGAATCATTGTGTGGCAAAGCCCTAAAGATGGAACATGTTATGACCACAGTAACACAAGTAGTTAACTTTATAAGAGCCAAAGGTCTGAATCACCGCCAGTTTAAGTCTTTTCTGGAGGAGTGTGGTTCGGAATACGCAGACGTGCCGTATCACACAGAGGTGAGATGGTTAAGCCGAGGAAAAGTACTGAATAGATGTTTTGAGCTGCATGAGGAAATAGGTCAGTTTCTGGAAAGCAAAGGGAAGGACACAGCAGAGCTTCGGGAGAAAAAGTTTCTGTGTGAGCTGGCCTTTCTGTGTGACATCTCGAGCCATCTCGATGCGCTGAACCTGCAGCTTCAGGGGCGGGGGCGCATCATCACAGACATGTACGCTGCAGTGAGGGCTTTTAAAACTAAACTGTGCCTGTGGGAGAATCAGATGCTGCAAGGAAACCTTGGCCATTTTCCCTGCTGCCAAACCATGAAAACGCAGTTCTTTACCAACTTGTTCCCATGCGCACAGTTTGCTGAAAAACTCAGTGTACTCGGCGCTGAGTTTAGCCGGCGATTTGCCGACTTTGATGTCCAGAAATGTAGGTTTGAACTGCTCAGTAATCCCTTTGCAGTTAATGTGGAAAACGCACCAACCAACCTCCAAATGGAGCTAATTGAACTCCAGTGTAATGACACGCTGAAGTCAAAGTATGATGCTGTGGGCGCCGCCCAGTTTCCACAGTTCATCCCTGACACAATGCCTCAGCTCCGCACCCAAGCTGCTCAGATGCTCTCCATGTTCGGCAGCACTTATCTATGTGAGCAACTTTTCTCCTCGATGAAGATGACCAAAACATCTCACAGGAGACGTCTGACTGATGAACACCTTCGCTCGATGCTGAGGATTTCCTCAGCTCAAAGCCTGAGCCCAGACATTGATGAACTATCATCCAAGAAGAGATGCCAGGTATCTGGCTTGGGCACATCAGATTAGATCAGTGTGCAGCAAACTGAGCAATAATTAACGTTTTCTTTATGCACTTTTTCTTGCTACTCCAAGACATGGGCTTGAATGGTTGATTAATTTTATTATTGTTATTTTATTTTAAAAATTATTATTTATTATTATTTAAATCTTATTTAATAAATGAATGTCATTGATGTTTTTTTTAAATTTGAAATTGGTTTTTGCATATCTGAACTATTAAGTTATAAATTGTATAGTAATAAGTGTTGCTTCATATTCAATGTTAAAGCAAATCTTGTTTGGGTCCATATTAAAAGGTTCATTTGTTCAATGCTGGCCCGCGACTTTGTTCAAGTTTTACATTTTGGCCCACTGTGTATTTGAGTTTGACACCCCTGGCTTAGGTGAATTGACTCCTAAGACGGATGTTATTTCCGAGTTGTAGGAGTTTTTGTATTTTCCTCTAAGGCCTCTTCCACTTTATTTTACTTGAGTCTTAGACCCACTACCTGTTATCTGGTACTGACTGTATTGGTGGGTTGGGATCTTCCTGTTCCTGTGGTAGTATGTAAAAAGGGGTCAGGAAGCCTGCAGCACATGTTCTTGCAAAGAATATTACCATAAATGAATCCTGAATAACTTATAGGCTGGGATTTCGAAAACAGTGTCCATTTAAAAAAAAAATCAGTCCTTTCGGTTTTAGTTTTTTGGGGGTTTTCTTTACCATGGTCCTCTGTTATCACTACATCAGCATCAGATGCTAAAAAAAAAGAAGTCCCTGAGGAGACCACGTGATGCGGACTGGATGAGGGTCGCATCCTGAGCGTGTCCTGAAACCCCGACCAAAAACCGGCGATTTAGTACCGTGACAAATTGCACCAACCTGTCCAGAAGTCATTCAAAGTGCTTCGAAGTGCCCGTAGACTTTCGTGCAGCGGTGGGGGAGACTAAAGTGCATGGCGACGGCAGTAAAAGCACTTCGGCGAGACCGGGAACGGGGGGCCGGCCAAAGTAAGATGGCGGACCCCGGCTCGCTGCCGGCATCACCCAAGTCGCCTGCCACACTGGAAGAGATGTCCGCGGCGGTAGCGACGGCTCTGCTACCCCAATTCGACGCTCTCCACAGCAAGATGGATGGACTGCAGGCCTCGGTAGATCAGCTAAATAACAGGCTGCGGGAGGCCGAGGACCGCGTGGGAGCGGTGGAAGAGACGACGGGGATGCTACTTGCAGAGGTGGCAGGCCTAAAATCTCGGCTATCTCAACAGGAAGCCAAGCTGGATGACCTGGAAAACAGGTCAAGGAGAAACAACCTACGCTTTCTAGGGATCCCTGAATCTGTTGCAGATACCGACCTCAGAGGCTATCTACACAACTTGGTCAAGCAGCTTGTGGGAGCAGAAGAGCTTGGCGGGACAGTGCATATTGAGCGGGTGCACCGGGTCGGCGCTAAGCAAACGCGCGACCCTCGCCCCCGCATCGTATTAGCTAAATTCCTGCATTTCCCGCAGAAGGAAACAATCCTCCGAGCAGCTCGGCGGCAGGGGAAAGTGGCTTATAACAATACTCAGCTTCGTGTGGCTCCAGATTACTCAACGGCGGTAAGCAGGAAACGGCGGGAATATGCCCCACTATGTGGACAGCTTATTGCGGCCGGGATCAGATTTTCCGTTCAATATCCGGCTAAGCTGCATGTGTTTTACGACGGAGCCCACCGCGCCTTTGAGTCGGCGGAAGCTGCGGAAGAGTATGTGCAACGGCTGTGCACCCAAAAGCAGGCTGCATCGGCACCTTCATCATGAAACCCTTGGGAGCCAGTTGTGCTATGCTGCTAGGAGGAACTCTTGTAAGTGAAAGAACCTAGGGAAATGCAGTGATACACTGGACATAATCTGTAGCTACTTAAGAGATACTAAAAGCACTGTCCCCCTGGGGTAACTTTGTGTCTCTTTGTCTCTTACTGCAAAGTGAACCGCTCTTTAAATAGTGCTGTAACAAAGTTACTTGTTCTGTTACATTTGTTTCTGTAAGTTATTGCTGTTTAGACTTCAAGGTTTAGTGTTAAAAGGGTTTATACCCCACGGCTGAAGGGGCATATCCTGTATAGACCCTCAAGTTTTAGTGGGCAAAGGGAGTCACCATGGCTCCGATTGTTGTTGGGGGTGGGGGGGCGGCCCGTAGTAGAGAGAGAAGGAGGGTTTACCCGAAGGCCTGGAGGCGGGCTGTGGCTCGCGTAGACCAGCCTGCCGGTACACTCTGAGGGGACGCGGTCCCAACCCATCGCGGAGTGCCATGGCTGCGGCGCTTGGCCGGCGGGGAGGGTGTAGGAGTGGCTCTGGGGGCGGAGGGGATTGCTGGTGTGGGAGTTGGCCGGGCTCGACCTTGGTGTGGTAGTAGCGCTATGCCCTACGAGAGTTGGAGGTCGGCCGAACTCCTTACCGGCAGGCAGGCCCCGAGGTGGCCGATGGACCCACAGTGTGAAAGAGGCGGGAGGGGGGAAGGTCATGGCCAGTGGTCCCTGCGGAGGGGGGAGGGGAGAACGCCCCGCCGAGGTCTAGTCCATCGAGTTTGGTAGTCCTCTGGCATTGGGAGGAAGATATTGCTCCGCCGTGGATGACAGTGGAGAAATGTAGGTTTCTGGCAGGGTGGGTGACTTGCAGAGCGGGGGGAAGGGTCACGCTCGGAGGGGTCTTGGGAGGGCTACCGGGGGAGGGGTAGGAGCCGGGAGTCCTGTGGAGAAGAGGAGTAATTTAGGAGGGGGGGATAGGAGGGACACGGAGAAGGGGAGGGTTAGATTTGTGGTAGGGAGAGATAGGAGCAGGGTTAGAGGTGGGGAGGGGTAGTGGGTATAGGGGGAAAGGGGAGGGGTGGGGGAGGGGGCATCGCATTCTGAGCTTCATGCAGAGGCAACATTTAAACTGTGTTGGTAAACATAGGAGAGGGCCCCAGGCTGGGGGGGTCCCTCCAAACATGATGTGCTGGCAGTTGTGCCGTAAAACTATCGTGTTGATCTGAGGGTAATAACTTGGAATGTTTGTGGGTTGGGCAGCCCGATAAAGCGATATAAAATATTAAAGGCATTGGCTAGGCAACGATGTGATATTGCGCTGCTCCAGGAAACACACCAAACAGCTGAAGAACATGCTAAATTATGTCGGGATTGGGTTGGTCAGGTGTGGGGGGCGCCTGCACTGGGGAAAAAGGGGGGGGGTGGTCATTTTAATACATCGACGGGTGCGCTTCACGATGCAAAGTCAGGTGGTGGACCCCAATGGGAAATTTCTGCTGCTAAAGGGCCTACTGGAAGATCGGGAGATAATACTGGGAGATGTCTATGGTCCCAATTTACTGGATCGGGAGTTTTTTGATCGCATAGCTGCTAAAGTGGAACAGTTGCCCGATGTGCCTCTGCTACTGGGAGGGGACCTTAACGGGGTGTTCGATGTGGGCTTAGACACCTCCAGCGGCCGAGGGACTCGAGACAGAGTGCTTAGTTCACAAGTCTTGCAACGTTTTCGGGTGCGACTAGGCCTGATAGATCCCTGGAGACTCTTAAACCCCTCCGGGAGAGAATATACTCACGTCTCGCGGGCGCATGGGACTAGTGCGAGAATAGATTATCTTTTGCTATCCACAACCACTTTTGCGCAAGTGGAAGATGCACAGATAGGCCCTTTAGAGATTTCCGACCACGCGATGGCTTGGATTGAGGTGCACTGGGGGGGGGGAACCGGCGCATCTCGGGTATGGCGATTCCCAATTGAGCTCTACAAGGATAATCAGTTCCGGCAATTTCTGGGCCAGCGTTGGCGTGCCTTTGAACTTAACCACGAGGCACACAGAGAGGATCCGGAACTGGTATGGGAGACCGCCAAGGTGGTGCTGAGAGGCGATATAATCGGGTATGTGGCTCGGCGGCGACGACTGTTGGCAGAACAAATTGTTCGACTGGAGCAACAAGTATCTCGAGCGAGAGTGCTCAGTGGTCATACACCTACAGTGGCTAATAGGAAAAGGCTATGGGAACTTCAGGTAACATTAAATGAATTGCTTCACCAGAGGGCTAAGAAATCTATGCAATATTATAAATTTAGATTGTATTGTTTTGGCGATAAACCGGGGAAGTTATTGGGCCGCTGCTTAAAAGGTTCAAGAGGGGGGAGGGGGGTGGCTGCCCTCCGCGATGAGCGAGGGAAACTCCAACAGAACCGGGAGGCGATTAGTGCTTTATTTAAAGGCTTCTTCCAGCGGATGTACTCCGCAGAGGAGCATAACCCCTCCAATATGCAGGACTATTTACAAGGGTTGAAACTCCCAAAGGTGACAGGCGCCCAACGGGATCAGTTGGGGCAGCCGATAACCCTACAGGAGGTACAGTCCGTGATTACAAGAGCCAGCTGTTATAAGGCCCCAGGCCCGGACGGCTATGGAGCTGAGTTTTACAAACTCTTGTCCGATTGGGTGAGCCCCCTGTTAGTGGACACCTACCGTCAGCGAATAGAGAGAGGCAGTAGAAGATGGGGAGAGAATCAGGCCTATATTACGCTAATACCTAAGCCAGATAAGGACCCGCTGCAGGCGGCCTCCTATAGACCGATCTCTCTGTTAAATTTTGACGCGAAGCTGTTGGCGAAAGTCTTGGCGGAGCGCCTGGCGGGCTTACTGGGTGACGTTGTACACGAATCACAGGTGGGATTTGTACGGGGCCGGTATGCAGTCCGAAATATCCGACGCATACTAACATCTCTAGAGTGGGTGCACGGTCACCAGCTGCAGTCCCTCCTGGTGAGTTTCGATGCAGAAAAGGCCTTTGATAGAGTCGATTGGAAGTATTTGGAATATCTGTTGCCACTATATGGGTTTGGACAGGCTTTTTGTGCCATGGTGAAGAGTTTGTATGATACTCCGACAGCCAGAGTGCTCTGTAATGGGGTCTTATCCGCCCCTTTCCCGTTACATAGGGGTACGAGGCAGGGCTGTCCACTATCCCCCTTATTATTTGTTTTGTCTTTAGACCCCCTCATACGGCGTATTGAACAAGACAGGCAGATACGGGGAATTGAGGTGGGTAACCAGGGTTTCAAGTTGTCGGCCTTTGCCGACGACCTGCTGGTGCATTTACAGGCCCCGCGAGAATCTCTTCCGTATTTGATGGACGAGTTCCGGAGATTCGGTAGTTTTGCCGGGCTGAGGATTAACGCGGCTAAATCAGTAGCCTTGGATGTCTCGGGGCGGTTGCGGGATAACTGGGGGGAGACTTTTCCCCTGAAATGGTCAGATCATAGGGTTAAATACTTGGGTATTGTCTTGACGAGGTTACCGCAAGACCTCTATCACTTTAATTTTGAAAGTGTCCTCTCTGGGATGCGGCGCCAACTGCGAGCCTGGAACCCGCTACCATTATCATTGCTGGGAAGGATAGCAGCAGTTAAAATGGTGATTTTACCTCGTATCTTGTATTGGCTCCAAACTTTGCCGGTGTGGCTGCTGCGACGGGATCTGCTTCGAATGGAACGGGAGATTCAGGGGTTTCTATGGAAGGGGGCCAGAGCGCGGATCCCGATGTCCCGCATGATTGGTAAATGGCGGAGTGGAGGCCTTGGGCTCCCGGATATACGACTCTATGCCCTGGCATGCCAAGCGCGACATGTTGGGGATTGTTTGGGGGGAACGGAGGTATACACACCATGAGACTTGGAGGCAGCCTTCGTGGCGCCCTTCTCCCTGGTGGGGGTTCTACACGTGGACAGTGCCCGACTGCCGGAGCGCCTCACACGTAATATTATGTTAACTGCGCTGCGACGTACATGGCGACAAATAAATCGCTTCTGGCAACGCAATTGGCAGGTGTCCAGCTGGCTTCCTATACGTGGCAATGTACACTTTGTGCCCGGTTCTGATTCTAGAGCGTTCCAGATCTGGCATAGACAGGGAATGAGACATATAGGACATGTCGTCGACCTCTCGGGCAAATGCAAGTCGTTTTTGGAATTACAAGAGGAATATCGGCTGCCCCCTACACAATTTTACGCTTACCTTCAGCTTTCTCACTATGTTGCGACGTTGCCTAGGGAAGAATTGGGGGTGGACAGGTCGGCGCAGATTATCGAATTGTTCGACCTAGGGGGGGATACACCTCTGACGACAGCTGGGCTGAAGACTCGGTTGGAATGCTTTGGGGTTCGGCCGGATTACGGGAGAGTTGAGACGGCTTGGGGTAGTGAACTGGGGCGGGAGGTACTGCCAGACACGATATGCAAGGCGGTGGGGCGGATAGTGGAGTTGGTAGAGGGAGCGCGATGGAGGGAAATACAGTATAAGGCCCTGACTCGGGTGCATTTCTCGCCGAGACGAGCGCTGCGGAGTCATATCACACAAGATGGGTCATGCCCTAGGTGTTCTCAGCCCTTGGCCACCTTAACCCATATGTGGTGGCAGTGCAGGCGCATCCTCCCCTACTGGTCCCATATTCGCAGATATATTATGAGATTATTGCAGCAAAGGTTCCCCTGGGCCGGATCCCTGGTCCTGTTTGACCAACTACATCAAACTCTACCCACAGGGAGATGGGAAAGATTACTGGTACGGAAAGCCTGTTTGGTGGGGAAGGGCCCGATACTACATAAGTGGAGAGATGGTGACCCCCCTACGTTCCTGGAGTGGCGCAATAGCTTTCATCAACTGATGCTGATGGAGCGATGGAGGGCTCGGGGCTCAGTGAAACGATGGGCCACCTTTATGTTAATCTGGGACCCATATATACAGAGTTTAGGCCCTCGCTGCCGGAGTGAAGTGGTAAATGTGGGCTACTAACAGCCGGGTGCTTGGGGGAGAGGGGACAGCGAACTCTTAGAAGGGGTACTGTGGTTTGAAGTGGAGCTCGGGATGCGATGCTGGGGGGCGGGGGGGGGGGGGTGGGGGCGGGGATGGGGAAGGGAGGTTGGGATTTTATGAAAACTGGGGGAAAATTCTTTAACCATAGACAGTTACAGTTGTATATTGTACGTGGATCTTGACATAACTGTATATTGCCTGCCCTCAGCAGGGATAAGACTCCACTCTGCTGTGGTTTACTGTGTGTACCTGTACTGGATGTTATGTCTCTGATGGTTAATAAATAAACTATTCAAAAAAAAAAAAAAAAGAAGTCCCTGTTTTTCACACACTTGTACAATGATGCCATTAAAGAGCATTTGTGATGTCATGACAGAAGAGAGTACAGAATCATGCTTCCAAGCATAATGCTGGAATGGATTACTCCTCAAAAGTGCAAGGGAATAACTCTGTGATAAAAATTTACTTTTTTCTCCAAAGGATGTATAGCACAGTCATCATTTCAACACAAGCCAGTGTTGTAGTCGGTAACTAAGGGACTAGTTTTCAAAGTCTTATCTGGGAAGCCCATGGAGGGATTATCCAGATAAGGTCACTGAGACAGATATTCAAGGGCACTATCTAGATAGTGCTGCTGGATATCTCCACAGATCACCCCAGCGCTATGTAGTTAGTGCAGGGGCAGTTCATGGGTAGAATAAGGATGATGGATAATCGCGGAGCTAATACAGATACTGGTGAATTTTAGCTGCTCTTCAGGTAAGTTATCTGGGTAACCTGAGCCGCTGAAAAAGCTTATCTAACTTGCTACCCAGATAGAGGCTGAAAATTGCCAGTATCTGCATAAGTCCTGTGGCTACATCACACCAAAAGGATATTCAGAAGCAGTCCCTATCTGGATACGGCCGCTGAATATCTGGCAGATATTTAAATGCCGCAGCTGAGTACCATGGTGTTTTAGATATCCAGGGCTTTGAATATTGGCCCCTAAATCTTTGCTTCAAGAAGACAGTTTTACAGTCCTTGTGTCGACCATAAAATGAGAAAAAGAATAGTTATCTCATAGATAATAATAATGATAGGCACAGTTATAACAATTACAAAATATCTCACAAACCATAAAAATGAATGGATACAGTCACAATCAGCACGTTTCTCAGTAGCAGTAACACAACTGTGGAGAATTAAATCATTTATGAACATCAAGCACTCACTTTGGAGAGCATTAAATCCTCTTATTCACTGTTGGACAATTGGGGTTAACTTTATAAGGGGACACACACAGTTTTAGGCAGCAAGTAGTGTACCTCAAAGGGGCTATTTTAGTCATTTACATACAGTTCTGGGCAGATACATGTTTAAATAGCTTCTTATAAAAGTGCATCCAGCATAAATGACTTGCACATAGGTGGAGTTTGGGCAGATCATGCAAGTACGTGCATAGATTATAAAATACTAGAATTTACACGCATACTAGCAAAATATGGGAATGGACCTTTACTTAAAGCACAATTTCTGTCGCTTATACTAGCATTTTATAAAGAAACGTACGAGTGCCTTCTTTCACGATTAAAGTAGGCATCTCCTTAAAAAAGGAAAAGTAGCAACTTATGTAAATTGGTAAGAACATAAGATATGCCATACTGGGTCAGACCAAGGTCCATCAAGCCCAGTATCCTGTTTCCAACAGTGGCCAATCTAGGTCATACGTACCTAGCAGTTTCCCCAAAAGGCACAGGTTCCGCAATGCTTGTACTGGGTCAAGCATTGATATCCTGGGTCCATTTTTAATAAAGGTTTATGGACCTTTCCTCCAGGAACTTGTCCAAAACCTTTTTTAAACCCAGTTACACTAACAGCTCTTACTACATCCTCCGGTAACAAATTCCAGAGTTTAATTACACGTTGAGTGAAAAAATATTTTCTCTTATTAGTCTTAAATAGTTTACCCTGTAGCTTCATTGCATGTCCCCTAGTCTTTCTATATTCTGATAGCATAAACAATTGATCTACGTTTACTCGTTCCACTCCATTCATTAATTTATAGATCTCTATCATATCTCCCCTCAGCAGTCTCTTTTCCAGGTTGAAGAGCCCTAACCTTTGTAGCCTCTCTTCATAGGAGTAGCCTTCCATCCCCTTTACCATTTTGGTGGCTCTTCTCTGTAGCTTTTCTAATAACGCTATATCCTTTTTAAGATACGGCAACCAGAATTGCACACAATATTCAAGGTGCAGTCGTACCATGGAACGATACAGAGGCATTATAATATCCTTTGTTTTATTTTCCATTCCTTTCCTTATGATACCTAGCATTCTATTTGCTTTCTTGGCCGCCGCTGCACACTGGGCAGAGGGTTTTAATATGTTATCCACGATGACTCCTAAATCTTTTTCCTGGGTGGTGGTTCCCAATGTGGAACCTTGCATCATGTAACCATAGTGTGGGTTGTTCTTTCCTAGGTTCATAACTTTGCACTTGTCCACATTAAATTTCATCTGCCATTTGGATGGCCAGTCTTCCAATTTATCAAGATCCTCCTGCAGTTTTCCACAGTCCTCTTGGGTTTTAACAACTTTAAACAGTTTTGTATCATCTGCAAATTTGATAACCTCACTCGTTATTCCCTTTTCCAGGTCATTTATGAATATGTCAAAAAGTAGCGGACCCAGTACAGATCCATGGGGTACTCCACTATTCACCTTTTTCCATTGGGAAAATTGGCCATTTAGCCCTACCCTCTGCTTTCTATCTTTTAACCAGTTCCCCATCCACAATAGTACACTGCCTTCTATCCCATGACTTTTTAGTTTTGCCAAAAGTCTCTGATGAGGGAACTTGTCAAAGGCTTTCTGAAAGTCCAGATACACTATATCAACCGACTCACCTTTGTCTACCTGTTTATTCACACCTTCAAAAAAACATATCAGATTAGTAAGACAAGATCTTCCTTGTCTAAAGCCATGTTGGCTGTCTCCCATTAGGCCATGACTATCTACATGCTGTGTAATTTTGTTCTTTATGATGGTTTCTACCATTTTCCCCGATACTGATGTCAGGCTCACCGGTCTGTAATTTCCCGGATCATCCCTGGAACCCTTTTTAAAAATTGGCATTACATTGGCGATCCTCCAATCTTCAGGTATAGTTTAAAATCATCATTTTTGGAGGATAATACATTTATCATTATCTTAGCAGGATCACCAAGATGTACATTCTGGGTTCACAAAGAGGAACATTTTAGAATTCCTGCTTCCAACATTCTCTTTTGCAATGGAGGTAGCAGAGGCTTGGTTGCCTATCAGTCACTGGCTAGAAGGAGTCCCTTTCTTTGTCTTGGAGGGCAGTATAAAGAACCCGGCAATAAGGAGCTCAGAATATTCCTTCCTCCAGAACGGTGAGCAGGATCAGGCAGGGCCGGCCCGTCCATTGTGCGGGAATGTTGCCCGCACATGGCCCCACACCCCGGGGTGCCCCGTGTCTGATCAGCTGCAAAGGGAACTGGGGAGGCCTGAAGCACCAGCTGACCTCTGAACAGCTGCGTTAATAAAAAGTGGCATTTGCCTTCTCTCCCCCGACTGTGATAAAAAGAAACCTGTCGATGCACCGAGTGCTGGGAGGTTAAACGGGGGTACATCAGACGTGCCTCGTTTGGCCTCCTGGCGCAGAGCGTGCCTGCAGGCTCCTTTTCATCGCAGCCATAGAAGAGAGGGCAAATGCCGCTATTTACTCCCGCAGCTGTTCAGAGATGACTCGAGCCGGGGCTTCAGAGCTCCCCAGCTCCCTCTGAAGCAAATCAGGCATGGGGCCCCTTTTGGTGTGTGGCAGGGAGGGGACTGGGGACTAGAATGGGAATGGGAATGAGGGAGCTGGGGGCTAGAATGAGAATAGAAGCAGGGAGCTAAAATAGAACGAAGGGGCCAGGACTGGGCTGATGTTGAGGTATGGGGGAGTGGGACAGGAAGGGAACTGATGCTGGGAGGGAGTGGAAGAGGACTGATACTGGGGGGGGGAGGGGATAGGACTGAAAATGGGCTGGGGATTGGGGACTGGGACTAGAAGGGAGCTGATGCTGGGAGAGAGTGGAAGAAGACCAATACTGGTGGGTTAGGACTGGAAATGGCCTGGGGATGGGGGACTGGAAGGGAACTGATACTGGAGAGTTAGGACTGGAAATGGGCTAATGCTGGGGGACTGGAAGGGAACTGATGCTGGGAAGGACTGATACTGGGGATTAGGATCGGAAATCGCCTGGGGATGGGGGATGAGGGACTGGGACTGGAAGAAAACTGATGCTGGGAGGGACTGGAGGAGGACTGATACTGGAGGATTAAGACTGGAAATGGGCTGATGCTGGTGGATGGGGGACTGGGGGAGGATTGAGACTGTGGGTTAGGACCGGAAATGGCCTGAAGATGGGGGATGGGAGACTGGGACTGGAAGGGAACTGATGATGGGAGGGATTGGAGGAGGACTGATTCTGGGAAGCTAGGACTGGAAATGCGGGGGGATTGACGAATGGGACTGGAAAGGAGTGTATGCTGGGAGAGGCTGGAAATAGAAGGGAGTTGATGCTGGGGGATGACCAGAAGGGGGTGGGGGCTGGGACTGGCAGGAGAAGAAAAGAAGCTGGGGAAGTGAAGATTGAGAGGGGAACAGTTATTTTGTGGAAGAAAAATCTACAATTGGCCTGTTATTGGGAGAGCAAGTGGGGATTGAGGATGGAAGGGTAACATTTGAGTGTATGAAAAAGGAATAAAGAAAGACATGGAGGAAAAAGCAAAAGGGGAAAGATCAGTATGTTAGAAGCAGATGTAGAAAGAATGGAAAAAACTAGAAGAGAGAAAAAAGGACAAATGGAAAGCAGACAATGGAGAGTTAGCTGAAGACATGAAGAAAGCAGAAGAATGTGACTGGGACAATTGCAAATGAAAAATAAAATACCCAAACAACAAAAGGTAGGAAAAAAAACCTATCTTATTTTGAATTTATTAACTGGAATATGTCAGTACTGGGAAAAACGAAATTAGATCTTACCTGCTAATTGTCTTTCCTTGAGCTTTCTCCGGGCCAGTCCAGGGAAAGGTAGGGTTGTCAATCCCCCATAGCAGCTGAGGACTGATGACTTCAAGTTTTCTTGAGAGGTGAAGCCACTCCCCCTGCCAGAAATCCAGCAGTCTCCTACTGACAAAGCAGCTAAAATGAAAGAACTGAGAAAACACAGATTAATTCTGGAAAAACTGATAACATTCCATAGCCCCTAAAAACCTTGAAGCTCACATTATGAGCCGTTCTTTTCCTCCTTTTTTTTTTTTTTTTTTTTTTTACAGATACCGAGAAGTTCTGCACCGAGGGAAAACCTAGAAGCCCCACACCGCTCCCCTCGCAGCCGAAGACGCAGATATTACGGAACTCTTATAGATATAGGACCAAGCGCCCGGAACGCGAAAAGGGTGGGACCCTGGACTGGCCCGGAGAAAGCTCAAGGAAAGACAATTAGCAGGTAAGATCTAATTTCGTTTTCCTTATCGCTTCTCCGGGCCAGTCCAGGGAAAGGTAGGGCAGTACCAAAGCAGTACCTATACTCGGGAGGGACCCGCCAGACCTGCGATAAGAGCCGAGGAACCCACTTTCGCATCGTCTTGGGCCTGTACCTCCCACCGGCAATGCCTCGCAAAAGTATGCCACGAAAATCACATCGCCACACTACAGATCAACTGGTGGAACGAAAGCATATTCCGCCCAGGACATCGCCAACGCTCGAGTTGACAGAGCTCGCAAACCGACCGGAGGTGAAATGCCCTGAGCAGCGTAAGCTGCTCCAAGAGCTCCGCGAACCCAATGCGCAATGGTGGACGTCGACGCGGATTGGTTCTGCCGAGGACTAGCAAACTGCACAAAAAGCCTATCCGTCGTCCGAAATGGTTTCGAAACCCGAAGATAAGTCTTTAAGACACGCTCAAGATCGAAATGTCTGAGAGGCCGATCCCGAGAGGTCGTAGAGACCTGAGAAAATACCGGGAACACCAGTGACTGGTTAACATGAAAAAACCAAGAGCACTGTTTGGGAAGAAAGAAGGTATCGTCCGTAGCAAAACCCGTTCCGGGAGAAACTGATGAGAAGGCCCTTGACAGGACAGAGCCTGCAAAACCGAAATGCGGCGTGCCGAACATAAAAATATATCAGTAAGGCCGCCTTCCCAGAACACTCCCGAAAAATGTGAGAGCAAAGGAAATGCAAAGGCGCCCGTGACAAAGCATCCAACACTATGTTCAAAAACCCAAGGAGAGACCATGAGACGCACTGGCGGACGAAGAACTTGCGCCGCTCGCCAAAAAACAATGTATGTCCGGATGCGCCGAAAGAAGGCGACGCTGGACAGATCCCCGAAAACAAGAGAGCGCGGCGATCCGAACCTTAAGGGTACTAAGCGCCAACCCTGCGTCCCAGCCATGCTGAAGAAAGAGGAGCGACTGAGGCAAAAATGACTCCAGCGTAGAAGCATTGTGTTGACCATCCCAAGGTTCGAAAAGACGCCAGATTCGGACATACGCTAAAGAAGTTTCAGGTCTCGTAGCCCGAAGTAAGATGGTAACAACCGAATTGGCATACCCTTTACGGTCCAAGCGAGCCCTTTCAAGAGCCAAGCCATAAGTAAGAAGCGATCCACTCGAGGCATGAGAATGGGTCCCTGAAGCAACAAAGTGATGCGGACTGGAAGAGGCCAGAAAGGAGCCAGGAGAAGACGAAGGAGATCGGCATACCTAGGCCGACGAGGCCAAGCCGGAGCTATGATAAGCACTACTCCGTGGTGTTGCACCATGCGCTGGAGAACTCGACTCAACATCGGCCACGGCGGGAAAAACGTACCAGAGAGAGTCTTGGGACCAGGGCCGCACGATAGCATCTAGTCCTTCGGACATGTACTCCCTGCGCCTGTTGAAAAAAAAAAACGATTGGACTTGGCATTGCTGAAGGTCGCCATCAGATTCCTGATCGGACGCCCCCAACGGAACGTCAGCTGAACGTAAGTCAGCTCCGAGCAACCAATCGTCGAGGTAAGGATGCACCCGAACACCTTCTTTGCGAAGTGCCGCTGCCACCCCAACGATCAGCTTTGTGAACGTCCGCGGAACCGTTGCGAGACGGAATGGCAACGCTCAAAACAGGAAGTGACCCTGTGGAAGAGCAAAACACAAAAAATTTTTGATGCGATGCCCTAATGGGAACATGAAGGTAGGCTCCCGTGAGTTCGAAGGACGAGAGAAACTCGCCCGGACGAACCGCTCTAATCACAGCACGTAGCGTTTCCACTCGAAAGTGAGGAACTCGGAAAGTACGGTTTACTTCTATGAGATGGAGCCCGGGACAAAAAGAATCTTCCTGTTTGGAAACCACCAAGTAAAACGAGTATCGACCACAACCGTATTGGTCAGGAGGAACTGGAATTCTCGCTCGCATTTGAAGAAGGCGATCGAGCGACTCCGCAAGAGCTCGGCTCCTTCGACCGGGCGCAGAGGTAGACACTACCAAAGCGGGCGACAAAGAGCATGCAAAATCGAGAGTATACCCCTTCTGAAGCAGCTCTAACACCCAGTTGAAGTTCGTGAGGGCGGTCCAGACCGCCAGAAAATTCCGGAGGCGAGCACCTACAGGCATGGAAACCTGGACCTGCAGCCCTTCATTGTGGCTTCGTGACGGTAGGTTGGGAGGCACGAAGGTAAGAGTGGGCAAAACCTCTTGCCCCACGAAAGGACTGTCCCGGAAAACGAGCACGGCCCCTGGCATAGGGAGCAAGGCGTGCTCCACGAAATCTACCGGAGTCGCGACCGGAGCCCCGAAAAAAACCTCCGTATCTCTAGATGGCTTAGGCTTATCCTCAGGCAAATGACCCCTTGCAGATTCGCCGAAAGCTTTCACAATCTTATATAAAGCTTCCCCGAAGAGTAATAACCCATTATAGGGCAATCTACTGAGTTGCAACGTCGAGGAGATATCCGCAGACCAGCCACGCAACCAGAGAAAACGCCGCGCCGCCACCAGGGACGTCATAGTCGCAGCTGTAATGCGCAGTAAATTATAAAAAAACATCCACCAGATACGCAGCGGCGGAGTCCAACTTCGCAGAAGTCTCCGCTACCGGAGACGAGTCCCCGGAAGCATCACCGTGCATCCAATGGACGCACGAGACACTTACGCTCCACAAACCGCAGAAGGCAGCGCCAATGCAGTAGAATGAAAAGACTACTGAAGCCGAATGTCCAACCTCCTATCCAGCAGGTTCGACAGCGCTGCCGTTCCATCTATAGGGATAGAAGTCTGTTTAGCCACTGCCGAGATGATAGTATGCACCTTAAGCATGCGGAACATCCTCTTCACCTCCTGCGGCAGGGGATACAAGCGAGGGTGGCTGCAGGACATTCCCATTGCGATGCAATCATTTGTCTGAGAATTCTGTGTAGCGGGAAACACCGCAGCTCAGCCTCAACGCCCAGCAACAACGGATCCTCCAAGGGTTCCTGAGCGGCAGCAGGGAGAAGCAAGGGAAGTGCTGCCAAGGATGGTGAAATAAGCGCTCACAGCTCTTCTGAACGAAAGATCCGAAAAATATTGGGATGCAGACCCGGAGCAATCTCCCCTTCTTCCAATTCCTCTGCTTCCAGCACCAGATCTGGCGTAGCCAACACTTCTGTGCCTCCTAGATTCAACAGAACTGAAGGCAGAGAAGAAAAAAAGGATCCAAAGGGCCCTTAAGAACATGGTGAGTCCGAGAAGACCCGTTACCTAGGTCCTCCGGCAGTTGAGCATGCAGAGGAAAAGGGCTAGGACCGGGAACTGCTGAATTGAAATCAGGCTGAGAGGAGGGAAGCAAAAAGCCTTGTGCATTGCAATAATAAATGCAGAGAATTCCTTCCCTTTCAGAAAATACTAGAATTAGTGGACACTCCATTAACAGGTAAAACAGATTAGCTAGGGAAACCTGGGAAAGCAACGGCTGATTCCTCCGATAATGAACAGGAAGGACCGTTCCCGTTTGTGATCCTAACTGAGATAGTATATGTGCATACCGGTACGCCTGTATATGCGTTAGCTCGTAAGCGTGTAAGACAAAAAAAACAGCTGCATATTGCCACTGTATATAACCCCTTTCTCTGCCTCTTTGGTACCGCAAAGCTTGTGCAGACATTTTTGTTCTGGGGGGGGGGGGGGAATCTGTCAGTTGAATGTGTAACTAGCAAGTTCACAAGTTCTGTAGGACTGGGTTTTTCCTGGTAGGATCCTTGCAGCAGATACCAATGGCCTTTAACAGCTCTGACCATGTGACCCGAACCACCGGTGCTAGGTCCCGTTTTGAAAGGGATGTGGCGACCTGATGCCGGAGGCTGTTAAGCCCTGAAACAAATGGCCTCTACAAAGGCTCCAGCCGAGGCCCTTTCAGCTAATCTGATTGTTTAAAGCATTATTCACATCCTGTATGCGCAATACTTAGCCATCTAGGGAACTATTAATTTCGGGAGTCACACATGAAGGGGCTGACCCTTCAAAGCCTTATCCGGACAGCCCACAGGAGGGGAGGGGGCATACAGAGAAGGCCGCTGAGAGAAAGAGAGAGAGACACTGACTTTCTCCACAGAGCACGCTAGCCCTTTGCAGCTATGTAGTTATTTAGTCATTTGCGGTTTGTATTTATATATATATATATACTGCGGAGCAGAAAAAACCGCTGGCAAACACTGCAAAAGAGGGACGGAATCCGTAGAAGATTGTGTCCTCTTTTTATGCTGCCGGAGCAGATCTGCCGGCGCCCTGACTGAGGGCGCCAAAATGGCCGCCCTTCCCGCCCTCTCCGCGGGCAAGGAGGACCCATCTAAGTGAATTGCGGGCTTATCTGCCAAGGGAGAAAAAATGACCCCGACTCCCAGAGAAATGAAATCGCTGTAAAAACCGGCTCCGTGAAAGCCCCGCGGCAAGGAAAAGAACTGAGAGGTTGCGCTGAACGCGCCGACGCGATCGTGACTGAAAATAAAAAGACAAGCAGAGACTCACCGGATAAAAAACGCTGACCACTCAACTAAGTCCCGCTGCTAGCGGAACCGCAAATACCGGTCAAGCAGTGCAGAGGAATACCTAGGGCTCCCAGGCTCACTCTGACCCCAGAGACGGAGACGGTGACAAGAGGCAGGCTCTACCTCACACCGCAAATGCAGAAGCTCTCCACGTCTCCAATAACTTAAAGGGCAAGCGCACCCCAGTCAACAGAGTTAAAGGACTATAAATTCACTCAGCTCTGCTAGAGCCAAGCATTTTTTCACCGAAAAACAAAGAACGAATTGAAGGTAAACGAAGGCCATGAGGGAGAAATAGGGATTCGATCCTCCTTAGCTGCTGAGGACTGAAAGACTGCTGGATTTCTGGCAGGGGGAGTGGCTTCACCTCTCAAGAAAACTTGAAGTCATCAGTCCTCAGCTGCTATGGGGGATTGACAACCCTACCTTTCCCTGGACTGGCCCGGAGAAGCGATAAGGAATGTGCATCGCTAACATTTTGCGTTTTGCTTAGTACAAGAGGAAATTAATTTATAGTTTTATTTCTTCAGTGTTGTTGTATATTCCAGGTTTGGCTTTTGGGGTTCCCAGTTTAATTATTCTCTTCCTATTTCTAAATTGTGATCCCTTGTTCTTTGTTTGGTGACGGTCTATGTTTTGCATGTGTAACTGAGCCGCAGTATTCTGTTCTTGTAGTTTCTGTTCAACAGTTCACTTGTTTTCTTTCCCTAATAGGAGATGTATTGCTATTATCCTTGCTGCCTATGAAAATAGGATTGAGACACTCATTAAGAGACATGTCTACTAAAAGTTAATGTGCATTCACAATGTTAATGTGCGCTAAGTGCAGCAACACCCATTTATTTCTATTAGCACAGTGGCACTTAACATACACATGTCCCTAAGTCATTGCCAGGACAAAAAAAGAGGCTTGTGAAGGGCTCCTTTGAAAATTACAAACTGAAAGAAAGGGTGAAGGAGATTAAGTCCCAAGGGGATCTAGGTGATAAAGACCAGAGGACCCCCAGGGCAGAAAGGAAAGGCTAACAAGGTTAGGGCTCTTCAGCTTGGGGAAGAGAAGGCTGAGGGAGGGTAAACATGAATCAAATGTTTATTCCTTCAAAAAGTACTAAGACTAGGGAACATGCCATGAAATTGCAATGTAATCCATTTAAAACAAATAGGAGAAAATATTTTTTCACTCAACGCATAGTTAATCTTTGGAACTCATTGCAGGAGGATGCGGTAAAAGCAGTTAGCGTAGAAGAGTTTAAAAAAGATTTGGACATATTCCTCAAGGAAAACACCATAAACTGCAGATACTGAAAGTAGCATGGGATCTGCGTGCTTTTTGGATTAAGTCAGGTACCTGTGACCTGGATTGGCCACTGCTGGAAACAGGATACTGGGCCTGATGGACCTTTTGCAATTTCTTTTTACCTTCACAATTGTGAATGAAGCTCGGTAGAAGGTACATTAGTCTTTCTCCTCTTGGTTTAAATGAAATTCAAAGGGGAAAAACTAGGAAACATTAATGATTTTGCCTGTGCGATTTGCTGATGTAAGTATTTATTTAAAAATAAAAAGTTGTTTCCACTGGGGATTTATATTCCTTAACCACAGTAGCTGGCAGAGAATTTGCAATGTATTTTATTTATTTATTTATTTGGTTTTATACCGCACTATTCATGATCAGCACGGTTTACAGAAATAACAGCATTTTACATGAAACAGTTTACATGGAACAAGGAACAGATATAGCCCTCTTGGCTTATATTTGCAGGCTCCGACTTGTGAAAAGGTGACTGTGTTTGTTCTATCAGGAGGCCTATGATGTTTTCCTCTTGCGCCAGACGAGATTTTTATTTTCAGTTTTAAATTCATTTTCGATACCCTGCTGCAGGGACATAGCATCATTAGTTTACAGTGCTGCACCAGCACCACCAGCCTAAAATCACAGTGTGCCATGTGTCATCAATCTGCTACTGGCCATAATTATCTCCCCTTCTCCCTGGTCAAGCATCTTGCACCTATCACAGCTCCTGCAGCTTACCAAGCCATAGCTGAGATAACATTAAATTTTAGAAAACAGTAAGGCACACAACCACTGCGGAGCAGAGATGCAGTAGAGGTTCAACAGTGCAGGGCCAGAAGGCTCTGCAGCGAGGGCATGCCTCGGTGATTTTTTACAAAATTATTATTATTGCTATCTACTCATGGCTTGGTAAGGTGCAGGAGGCAGGGCACAGCACAAAGCACAATACTGGGCCACAGGGGGAAAGGGGAGGGAGGTAGGTGGTAACTCAAGGGGGAGGGGAGAAAGAAGAGCGGCGCAATGTGGGACCATATATGAGGAGAGTTAGCGGAGATACTGGACTGTGGGGGTGGGGAGAGGAGGGGGCGATGCTGGATAAGTGGGGAGAGAGAAGAGTGGGGGAGATCCTGGATTATATGGGGGTTAGGGAGGAGAGGGGGAGATCCTGGAGGATGGAAGAGGAGAGAGAGCAGAGAAGGGATAATAACTGTGATAACTTATTACTTCAGTTAGATCTTACTGCAGCATTTGGAATTATAAATCACTCTCTCCTACTTGATTGTTTACTATGTTAGCTTCTTTGGTAATGTATTTAATTGGTTCTGATCCTACTTTTCCAGAATGTTTCACGTTTGTGTTTGCAACTCATCCTCTTCTAGACTGCCACTTTCCTACGGAGTACCACAGGGCTCCATATTGGCCTCGGCACTTTTTAATATTTATTTGGCCCCTCTTGCAACCTTAATTCAGGATCTAGGGATCAACATGTGTGCTCATAACTAGTAAACACTGGGACACACAATTTATGTCTGATCTACAAAGCAAATAAGATAAAATAACTAGTTGGAATGAAACTAACAGATTAATCCTAAATCCAATGAAAACTGAGGGACTCTGGATACCCTCAACAGAGAGACCAGTCCCAAATTTACCACAACTGAGGGGTATCCCTATTGTTTTCAAGGAGAGCTGAAATCCCAGGGAGTGATCTGGGAGAGTAACCAGTCATTTATACCCAGATCTCTCACCATCATAAAGAACAAAATTACTGAACATGTAGATAGTCATGTTTTAATGGGAGACAGCCAGCATGGCTTTAGACGAGGAAGATCTTGTCTTAGTAATCTGTTATGTTTTTTTGAAGGTATGAATAAACAGGTAGACAAAGGTGAGTCGGTTCATACAGTGTATCTGGACTTTCAGAAAGCCTTTGACAAGGTCCCTCATCAGAGACTTTTGGCAAAACTAAAAAGTCATGGGATAAGAGGCAGTGTACTATTATGGATCAGGAACTGGTTTAAAGATAGAAAGAAGGGCTAAATGACCAATTTTCCCAATGGAGAAAGGTCAATCATGGAGTACCCCAGGGATCCGTGCTGGGTCCGCTGCTTTTTGACATATTCATAAATGACCTGGAAAAGGGAATAACGAGTGAGGTTATCAAATTTGCAGATGACACAAAACTATTTAAAGTTGTTAAAACCCATGAGGATTGTGGAAAATTGCAAGAGAATCTTGATAAATTGGAAGACTGGGCATCCAAATGGCAGATGAAATTTAATGTGGAAAAGTGCAAAGTTATGCACCTAGAGAAGAACAACCCAAACTATGGTTACACGATGCAAGGTTCCACATTAGGAACCACCACTCAGGAAAAAGATTTAGGCATCATTGTGGATAACATATTAATACCCTCTGCTCAGTGTGCAGCGGTGGCCAAGAGAGCAAATAAAATGCTAGGTATCATAAGGAAAGGAATGGAAAATAAAACAAAGGATATTATAATGCCTCTGTATCGTTCCATGGTGAGATCGCACCTTGAATATTGTGTGCAATTCTGGTCGCCGTATCTTAAAAAGGATATAGCATTATTAGAAAAGGTACAGAGAAGAGCCACCAAAACGGTAAAGGGGATGGAAGGATACCCCTATGAAGAGAGGCTAAAAAGGTTAGGGCTCTTCAACCTGGAAAAGAGACGGCTGAGGGGAGATATGATAGAGGTCGATAAATTAATGACTGGAGTGGAACGGGTAAACGTAGATCGATTGTTTACGTCATCAGAAAACAGAAAGACTAGGGGAAATGCAATGAAGCTATAGGGTAACCGATTTAAGACTTATAAGAGAAAATATTTTTTCACTCAATGTGTAATCAAAATCTGGAATTTGTTATCAGAGGATGTAGTAAAAAGCTGTTAGTGTAGCTGGGTTTAAAAAAGGTTTGGACAAATTCCTGCAGGAAAGGTCCATAAACCATTATTAAAAGGGACCCAGGATATCACTGCTTGACTCAATACAAGCATTGTGGAACCTGTGTCTTTTGGGGAAACTGCTAGGTACTTGTGACCTAGATTGGCCACTGTTGGAAACAGGATACTGGGCTTGATGGACCTTGGTCTGACCCAGTATGGCATATTTTATGTTCATTTGTTCTCTGAAACCTTTCCTGGATTCAAAGGCTCTGAAGTCTCTGATTCATGCTTTAGTTGTTGTTAAATGCCGTCGAGTCGGAGTCGACTCATGGCGACCCTCTGTATAGCTATCCTAAATTGTGTTCGGTCTTGTTGACAGACTGGTACCCATAGCTGCTGTTATTGTATCATGTTTTAGTAATCAATCATATTGACTACTGTAATTCTCTACTCTCGGGAGATCCTCAATATCAATTAAAACAACTTCAGCAAATGCAAAATATGGCAGTTAATCTTATTTATAATGCCAAAAAACATGAACATACCATACCACTCTTAGCAGGACAACAGTGGTTCGCAATAATCCAATGCAATCAGTTTAAAACATTGATGCTTATCCATCATGCATTTTTCCAAGGACTTCCTCGTATCTAAATTCACTCTTATTGCACTGTTGTCCCTCTTGCACTCTCAGATCATCATAAGCTAACTTTCTAAAAATTCCCTCCAAGACAAGATTAAGATTAATCTTCTCTGAAAAGGCTACATTTAGCTATTTAGGACCTCAACTCTGGAATTTCCTCTCCCTAGATCTCTGATTGAAAAGTCCATATACCAAATTCAAAATGGAGTCAAAACATGGCTGTTTTCTCCGATATTTAGTTAAATCAATATTTTCTATTTTTGCCCTCCCTCCTTGATAGTTTATCTTTTCATAGATATATTCTGGATTTTATTGTTCCAGACTCATCCCTTCCTCCCTTTTTTTTACCATATTTTAAATCTTATATTGTTATTTTATTGTTTTTTATTGCTATGTGTTCTTATTACTGTTACCCTTGGGCCCTCCCCCTGATTGCAAATTGTCATGATATAGAATTCGAATGGCGGTATATCAAATCATGTTAATTTAATACGTAAATAAATAATATTATACCACATGGAGGAGGGAAGGTGGAGTGTAGTGCACTAGTTTGGTAACCAAGAGACCAGGATTTGAATCCCACTGGCACTCCTTATAACCTTGGGCAAATCACTTAACCCTCCATTGCCTCGGAAGAAAGGTCTGGCAATCTACGTCCGGTCACACAGCCAAGAAAACCCAGGAGCTGCTAGGTCGCCAGGAGTCAGCATTGACTCAAAGGCACATATAGGGGAGATATGCCGGATCATGGGGGGGGGGGGGGAAATAGGAAGGTAGAAGGCAGATGCTGAACATGAGGCAGGGGGAGTAGGGAGACAGACGGGAGATGATGAACTGGAGGTGGAAAGAAACAAAGTTGGCACTAGCAGATGGTGGGGTGGGAGAAAACGAATCATGTTAGAAAGGTCTAATGCTTAGGAATGACAGACGTAATGGGAAAGGTTGGCTGATACTGGGAGTTGGCAGTGGGAGAGGGGGGTTGTTGCTGGGGGACTTAGACAGAAGAGGGGGACAGATACAGTCCTACAGATGCTCCTTGTGGCCTTGGGCAAGCCGCTTAACCCTCCATTGCCTCAAGTACAGAAATAGATTGTGAGCCCTTCAGGGACAAGGGAAATCTATATATACAGTACCTGAATGTACACAGCTTTGACTTGTAGAAAAGCGGTATTTAAGCCTAGCTAAATAAATAAATAAATACTGTGTGGAGGGAAGAGAAGCAAGGGCATATACAGGGAAAGGTGGAGATGGAGGAGCAGAGGAATGGATGCCGGGGTGAGCAAGGGCAGAGTAAATTATGTTTGCAACAAGAGGTAGCTGATGAATGCTGGTGAAGGGGAGGAGGAGGTATGTAGGTAGAGACCGGGGAATGGATGCTGAGGATGGAGGAGAGGCAATAGAGAAAGAGAGAGGGCTATGAAGCGAGTAAGAGATAAAGGAAGTGAGAAAGGATAGGGGGAGAACTGGAGCTTGGATAAGGAGGTAAGACACAGGAAGAGCTTGGAGATGGAGAAGAGGATGAGTGACAGGGAAGGAGATGGCACCGGTGAGGGGATGAGAGGCAAAAACAGATTAGGGTAGGGAGGGGATGAGTACAGAGAACAGAAATGAGGAACCTGGAAAATGAGTGAAAGGCATAGAAGGAATAGGATGCTGGCAAAGGAACGAGAGATAGATTTGGAAAGGAAGCATTAGGGAGGTAAGCCAGTACATAAAGAAAAGCTGGTAAGTAGAAGATCGGTGGAATGGAGGAGTAGCCTAGTGATTAGAGCAGCAACCTGATGACTAAGCAACTAGGGTTCAATGCCCCCTAGCATTCCTTGTGGCCTTGGACAAATCACTTTACCCTCTTTTGACATGGAAAAAAGGCCTGGCAAATTACTTCCAGACACACTGCCAAGAAAACCCAAGGGCTGCTAGGTTGCCAGGAGTCAGTATTGACTTGATGACACACAGGTGAACAGAGGGCGAGTGGAGAAGGAGGAATACAATGCAGCTATAGCTAGATAAAAAGTCAGAATGGAGGAAAAAGATCAATGTAGGAGTGAACGGAAAAAGACAGGGAAAATAAAGAAATAAAATGGAAAGAGACCAGAACTAATCCAACTGGAAGATTAAAACGATCAGGCAAAAGAACAATAGAATTATTTTTGGTTTTTAAAGAATGTAATATGTCAGTTTTGAAAATGTGCATTTCATTTATTTTGATCCATGGGGAAGAAAATGAATTTGTGTTTCTTTTTTTTCAGGGTTTCACTGCTCAGAGCCTGGTTTCTTGGGTTTTCCATTTTCGTCTGCATCTTTGTTTCTAATCTGCAATTCTTATTCTTTATTAGAGGATGGGTCTGTGTTTTACAGTTGTGGTCAACATTATTGGCACCCTTGAATTTTAGGTGTTCTGTACAATATCTTGAGAAATAATTGGAAATATTCCAACTCTATGGCATCATAATATTTTAACAGTATGTTCAAAGGTATACAACAAAAAAAAAGATGTCAGTATAACTTAGGTGTAGTAATTTCTGAAAAAAAAAACAAATATGGCCTGAACAGAATTAATGGCACCCTTCACTAATATTTGGTTGCACAATCCTTGGCAGTGATGACAGCCTCAAACGTTTCTTGTAGCCGTCCATAAGTTTTGTACAGCTGTCTGCTGGTAGTTTCTCCCATTCTTTAACTGTGATTTGTTCCAGCTCATGAATGTTTCCAGAATTCCTTTTACCAATTGCAAATTTCAGCTCTTTCCAAAGGTTCTCGATTGGATTGCTATCAGGACTCATAGCTGGCCAGTTTAAAACAGTCCATTTTTTTCATTTTTAACCATTCTTTTGTTCTTTTCAGTCACTGTCCTGATGGAGGACCCATGACCTTCAACCCAGATCTAGCTTTCTAACACTAGGTAGCACATTTCCCTCCAAAATACCTTAGTAGTTGTCTGACTTCATGATTCTTTTAATACATTCCAGACCTCCAGGTCCCGAGGCAGCAAAACAGCCCCACAACATTATGGAACCTCCATCATGTTTATCTGTGGAAAGGGTGGTTTTTTTTCCTTATAAGCTTCATTTCTTCACCTGTAAATGTATCGCTGGTCCGCATTGCCAAAAAGCTCAAGTTTGGTTTCATCTATCCACAGAACATTTTCATAGAAGGATTGTGGTTGCTCAAAGTGGGTTTGGGCAAAGATCAGGTGTGACTTTTTATGTCTGTCTGAGCAGTGGGGTCCCTCCTTGGCCTTCGCCCATGAAGTACTTCTTTGTTTAGTGTGCAGTGTAAGGTGTAGGTTGAAACCACCACTCCAGATTGCTCCAGGTCAACTTTAAGCTCTTTGGATGTTGTACATGATGTTTTCCCAATAGTTCACACTAACCTTCAAAGATGTCTTGGATTAATTTTCCTCTTCCCACCATGACTTGGGAGGTTCTTGACAGTTCCATGAGCAGAAAGCTTCTTAATAACATTGCGAACTGTAGACAAAGGAATACCAAGGTCTTTGGAGATGGCCTTGTACCTCTTTGAAATTTGATGTTTGGTGATAATGGCTTTTCTGATGGTCTCAGGCAGCTCTCATCTTCACCATTGTGAACATGGAACAGGGAGAGAATGTGGCCATTTTAAACATTAGAGCCATCATTCATTGGTTGATTCAAGTCATGTGAGTAGTGACAATTGATCACAGGTGCATCTAATTTTACTGCAATGGGAATATGGTTCTTCTGTTCCAACTGATTTGAATTGTTTATAAGGGAGCCAATAATCATATCCTAGTCCACTCCACCAGAATGACGCCTATAATACCTAAATTCCAAATAACATCATTCTACCTATTCTTAACAAATGGAGATAATTCCTAACTCACATCTATAAAGGCGAGAAAGGAACTCAGCACCCACGAACTAAATGTCCCAGCTTAGGAAAATGAGGTCATGGACTAGCTCTATGACATCATGGGTCCAAAAAAACTCCATTCAGACGTGATACATATCTATTCAGTACAATCAGAATTCCCTTAAACTCATCACAAACAAACAAACATGAGAAAAGATATAATACATATTATATATATTACACACAATCCTTATGCCTCAAACCATTACACATATTGCACACAGCCCTCATGCCTTAACAAAAGACATACATACTTATAATAGTCAAAGATGAAGTTAGGTACTTGAGCATCACCATGGACAGAGCTCTAAACATGAAATCTCATAATGCCAAAAACGCAAACAAGGCTTAACAACGTTTGAGGACCATAAGAAAGATAAAACCACTACTCTGCCAGGACCACTTCCGCACAGTATGCCAAGTACTCATCACACCTCTGCTTGATTATGGAAATTCTTTATATCAAGGCCTCCCCCAGCAGACCTTACACCCACTCCAAATGGTGCAAAACACTACAGCACGCATCATCAAAGACACCCCAAGATCAGAACACATCACCCCTATCTTACAGCAACTGCACTGGCTACCAATGGTAGCCAGAGCAAAATTTAAAATAATCTTGATCATCTTCAAGATCATCCACCATCTTTCAGCAGATAGACTACAAGAAATTGTAACAAGGAACATCAGTAACAGACCAAGAAGGAACAATTATGACAACATGATCAGCACACCTTCAGGATATCACAAGACAAAACAAAATACGTCTAAGAGCACCATCACTAATGGCATCCACACTATGGAACTCCCTCCCAACGAGCCTAAGGGAATTAGAAGACATCACAGACTTCCACAAGGCCCTTAAAACCTTCCTCTTCACAGAAACATATGAGCAGATAGACAACAGTCCCAACCAGATACACAACAGCCCCCACCCGAGAGGGATTGCAACGTAAACTCCACTGCAAGCTCAATATCTAACCAACCCAGTTAGACTCACGACACCATCATGATAAATGTAACCCTCAAATTGTGTTGTCTTAATGTTGTTAAATTCCCTCATGTTAAATGTTGCAAAACACCCACATGTTAAATGTTACCCAATTGTGATGTGATGTAACCACTTTGATTGTAGGATAAGGTGGTATACAAGTATGTCTAAATAAATAAATAAAATAATAAGGGTGAAAAATTTCTCCGCTATTATGTTCTTGCAATTTTTCATGTTAAGAATCAAGTGCAAGGCAATACTCACCACTTTTAAGGTAATCCACAAGCAGCCAGCAGAATGCCTATTTCCACTAATAACACTAACCAGAAGTGAGAGGGTAAGAAGACATTTCATCCAGAATCTCCTCATCATACCACCTCAAAGAGTTAAGAGTAACCAGGCGACTTGCAACTGCGCTTACACCATCTATGCATCTGCAATCTGGAACTCACTACCTGCAGAGCTAAGGAGCTAAGGACTATAAATGATCTCACTGTCTTCTGGAAAGATCTAAAGATTCATGTTTGTAGAATCTTTTGGCCTAGACCCCAATCATGACATCAGACCACCAATCAACTACCACAGCCAGCATCCACATAAGACAAAGCCCTTACCCAAGCAAACAACAAACCCTCTCTGTGCTTATAATTCAGGTATACTAACTAAACTCAATAGACATGTAAAAAGCCACTTATAAATAGCTCACATCCAAGCGCTGATGGAAAGCATAGTTACTCACCTGTAACAGGTGATCTCCGGGAACAGCAGGAATTTAGTCCTCACATATGGGTATCGTCGGTACCGATGGAGCCTGCGTGGGAACACTCCCCAGCGTCCAATTAGAAAGCTTTTGGGAGCATCCCACAGTGCCTGCGTGCTGCCTTCCCGCCTTTCCCAACTGCCTCTCTCCAGTTGAGTTTTAAAGCTGAGACAAAGAGAGAGAGAGGGAAAGGGAAACAGATAGAGAGATATAACTACTAGGGGAGGTGGGTGGGTTGTGAGGATTAAATTCCTGCTGTTCCCGGAGATCACCTGTTACAGGTGAGTAACTATGCTATCTCCAGGAACAAGCAGGAATGTAGTCATCACATATGGTCGGGGGTTCAAATCCCACTAGAGGACAGCAACCTTGGACCGGAAGGACTGGGGTTTCTAGTCCCACAGGTGCTCCTTGTGGTCTTGGGCAAGCCACTTAACCCTCCATAGCCCATGTTCCCTGTAAAATAGTTATCTCCAAGTTATAATGCCCTGTTCAATGTAATTTCAGTTTGTTCAATGTAAACCGCACTGATGCAGAATAGTGCGGTATATAAGAGAATATAAATAAAATAAATAAATAAATAAATATGGGGACTCCCTAGCTTTAGATGCCAGGGAGAGACCCCAGAAGTTGTGCGTCCCTGAGAAGGGCTCCACTTCCCCCCATGGGTCTCTGGCATCCTACCAGGGATGGTGGGTAGGAGTTGATTAGGTATGGAGCAGGTGTTGGAGAACAGCCTGACCAAACAAGGCATCCCGGCGGGAGTCCTTGTCCAAGCAGTAATGAGCTGTGAAGGTATGAACCGAGGCCCAGGTGGCTGCTCAACAGATGTCGTCGATAGACACAGAGTGCAGATGAGCCGTTGAAGCAGCCATGGCTCTCACATTGTGAGCTGTGATATGGCCCTCCAGAGGAAGATTCTTACTGTGATAGGCAAAGGATATACACTGAGCAATCCAGTTAGATACTGGAAGTCCCAAATGAGAAGGATCAAAAGCAACAAAGAGTTGAGAGGACTTTCTATGTTGCTGTGTTCTTTGTAAGTAAAAGGCTAAAGCTCTTTTACAGTCCAAAGTATGAAGGTTCCTTTCTGCATTTGATGCATGAGGCCTTGGAAAGAACACAGGTAGGTAGACCGCTTGGTTTAGATGAAAAGGCGAGACCACCTTTGGCATAAAGCGTGGATGAGTCCTAAGGACTACCTTGTCATGATGGAACCTTGTATAAGGTGGATCAGCTACTAGTGCTTGCAACTCACTGATGCGACGTGCTGATGTGATGGCAATGAGAGATAACCTTCCAAGAAAGGAATTTCAAGGAGGTAGTAGCTAGGGGTTCGAAAGGTAGCTTCATGAGCTGACCAAGAACCAAATTTAAGTCCCATGCCACAGGTGGTGGCTTAATGGGAGGCTTAGTTAGCAGAAGGCCTCTCATAAATCTTGCTATGAGAGGATGGGAGGAAATAGGTTGTCCATTCAGAGGCTTGAAAGAAGCTGCAATAGCACTCAAATGGACTCTTACTGAGTTAGTTTTAAGTCCTGCATTGGATAAATGAAGGAGATACTCCAGTAATGATTCCAGAGGTATCGCAAGGGGGTTAAGACCCTTCTGCGAACACCATATGGTAAACCTTTTCCACTTGAAAGCATAAGAGCGTCTTGTGGAAGGCTTCCTGGAAGCATAAAGGATATCCTTTACTTGCTGAGGAAGGTTAAGATCATGAAGATCTGATGGAGGCGGAGCCTGCTGGGAAACAAGGTGGCCGCTTAATTGGTGAGCTCCGGCTGCCCTCTGGAGAATCCTATAATTAGAGTGTTGTTTTTGCCCTCCAGGATATCTAAAATCTTTTGGCTTGGTGTCCCATACCTCTGGCTAGATGGCGGGGGGAAAACCGACCAAGTTGGACTTTGCCGCGGCGGTAAATGCAGGGTCGAAAAGAGCGAAGTCTGATCCCCTCTCCCCGCAGAAGATGGCGGCCCCGCGAGAGGCAGGAGAAAGCATGAGGGAGCTTTTGACGGAGATTCGGGCGGTCAAGGACTTAGTTCTGGCGAACGGCGATGCGCTCGTACGGGTGCAGACAGAGCTCGGCGAAATGAGAGACCGTTACCAAAACCTAACGGAGCGTTTGGAGAAGGCCGAAAACACTATCGTAGCACATAGGGAATCGCTGGCGCCATTACCCAAGCTGTGTAAACGCATGGAGCGCTTGGAGCTACAACTTGAGGATCTAAGTAACCGCAACCGGAGAAACAATATCAGGTTGGTGGGCTTGCCTGAAGGTGCTGAAGGTCCGGATATTTTCTCGTTCCTGGCAAAGTTGCTTCCCTCTCTGCTTAGCGTCAAATTTGTGGGCCCTCTTGACATCGAACGTGCTCACCGGGTTCCGACGCAACGGCCTGCAAGCGGTAAATTTCCTCGCCCGATTATCTTCTGTCTGTTACACCACCAGCATGCCATGCAGATTCTGACTACGGCCAAGAGTCGGGCCGCATGGGAATTTGAAGGTAACAAACTCTCCTTTTACCCGGATGTCTGTAAGGCTACCGCGGATAGGCGCCGGCAATTCCTGTCCCTAAGACCCCGACTCCAACGTCTCCAAGCAAGATTCGGCCTCTTCTATCCAGCTCGCCTGAAGATCACTCTTAACAACAGCTCCCGTGCGTTTGATGACCCCGCAGAAGCTCTCCTCTTCCTCGAGGAGCAGGAAGCCCTCCAAATGCAGTGACTGTTGGGTCTCAAATGCTGTTTAAATCTCTGCTTTCTGATGCCTTCTCTTTGCCTTGCACCTCGTTGGGTGGTGGGAGGTGATATTGTTTTTTCATTGCCTGCTCTCTGTCTCCCATGATTAACTTATATCTTATAGGGATTTAGTCATGGTATGGGCACTTTTCCTATTTCCACTTGTTCTCCCCCTTATTTCCCTTATTTTACACCTGTTTCTGTGGGGGTGGTCTCTCTCTAGATTCGTCTGGAGGACTTAGTGAGGGGGTAGAAATGTTTGGGTCAGTGTTGTATTGTTATTGCTGTTGATGTACCTATCCCTTCTGATGGTTGTACTTTTACTCTATGCACGGTCAGAGGACTTGGGCTGCCGGTTGTGCCCCTTGTGTTCCTATGTTGGCTCACCTTATTGATAGTCTCTGGTGGGTAATGTTCATAATAGCACCTCATTGGCCTTTGATAATCTCCTTTTTACATCTGGCCTTTCTGTTTGAAGCGATCCAGGGCTTGCAGGCTCTCCAGTATGATGTTTGCCATGCCTTCCCTTAAGATCCTCTCCCTGAATGTAAAGGGCATTAATCTTCCTGCCAAACGGAAAAAGATTCTTGCCTATTGTGCGAAGCAAGGAGCTGACCTGGTCATGCTGCAGGAAACGCACTTGTCTGCTGCTGAGACGGCAAAATTGGGCTCGGGCAAGTATATTTTAATAGCTCAGGCCCCGGCAATTGGGAAAAAAAATGGGGTGGCTATCCTGCTCAATAAGGCTATCAAGGCTCAAGCGCACTTGCTTCGTGCTGATCCGGAGGGGCGTTGGGCTTGTGCCCAAATCACAGTGGACCAGCAGTGTGTTGTGTTTGTGAATGTGTATGCGCCTAACTGTGACAACCCTGCCTTTTTCCATCGGCTTGCGGAGGTGCTAGCTGAGTTCGCCTCGTCTCCCACAGTGATAGGTGGCGACTTCAATCTGGTATTGGACCCGCTGATTGACAGCCAACCTTGTCGAAGATCTCGGAGGAACAGAGCTGTGGAGGTTCTGGAGTCTATTATGGAAGAACAAGGCCTTGTTGATATCTGGAGGATTCTGCATCCTGATGAAAAAGACTTTACGTTTTACTCTTTTCCTCATGCGTCTCACTCTAGAATCGACTTCTTTTTAGTGTCTCGTTCCTTGGCCTCAGCTATTCTCTGCGCGGAGATCCTCAGCTCTCACGTCTCCGACCATGCCGCTATTGGGCTCACGCTGGATGTCTCTGCTTCTCCGCCTCCCTCTGGAGGATGGTTCTTCCCACGGCACCTTCTTGCGGACGACTCCTTCAGGCAATTTATCCGGCACGAAATAAAGTCATACTTTGACCTTAACCGGCGAGAGGACACTTCCGCCTGGGCGTGGTGGGAAGCTTTCAAGGCGACCATCAGGGCTAAAATTACTAGTTTTAACATCGCCCTAAAGAGGAAACTGAGAGCAGAATTACAGTCCCTTGATCAACAGATCAGGGCTGGGGAACGCTTGTTACATCGTCAGTTTAACTCCTTGGTGCTCTCCAGGCTACAGAATCTTCGCTTCCAATATAATGCAATCCTCGGCAGAGAGGTTGAGCAGCACTCTTTTGCTCAGAAGGCACGATACTACACGGAGGCGAATAAGTCAGGCAAATTGTTAGCGGCCAGTCTAAAGCCTCGGCATGAGAAAGCATATGTGGCTGCCTTGCTCAACGAGACGAAAGTCTTGAAGACGGGAAATCTGGAGATTCTTGACATTTTTAGAAACTTCTATAGCTCCTTGTATACCTCCGAAGTTGAGAGTGATTTGTGTAGTATGAGAGCGTGGTTGCAAGCTATTGATCACCCGACACTGAACCCTGACCAGGTTGCGGTCCTAGACCACCCCTAGACCTGCGTGAACTCGAAGAGGTTGTGGCAAGCCTTCCTGGGTGCAAAGCGGCGGGGCCGGATGGAATACCAGTTGAATTTTACCAGTTGTTTGTTAAGGAACTCTCTCCATTTCTTCTGCAATATTTCCAACTTATACAAGAGTTGGACGCGGACCCCGGAGCCTTTGCAGAGGCCACAGTGGTGGTTTTGGAAAAGCCAGGAAAAGATCCGAAGTTAGTGGGTAGCTATAGACCCATATCGTTGTTGAACGCTGACTATAAGCTGTACGCAGCGGTCCTGGCCAACAGACTTAATAAAATCCTTCATCATCTCATCCATCCAGATCAATGTGGTTTTGTGTCAGGGAGATCCACCACTGACAATGCTCGCCTGTTATGTAACCTCCTGGATTTGGCAGCACAGGCTGAAGAGCCTTACATCGGGCTATCGTTGGACGCAGAAAAGGCCTTTGACAGGCTTGAGTGGCCCTTCCTTTTCCTTGTTTTGGAATGGTTTGGGATCCCGGCCAGTTTCATTAACATGATTCGCCCTATGTATGCCCGGCCCAGGGCTAGGATCTTTGCCAACCAAGCATTGTCCCGCCCCTTTTCCCTGCATAGAGGCACGAGGCAAGGATGTCCCATGTCCCCGCTGCTTTTCAACCTAGCTCTGGAACCTTTAGTCATGTGCATTCGTCAACATCAGACCATCCGGGGTTTTGAGATAGCCGACCTGCAACTCAAGCTCTCAGCATATGCCGACGATCTTCTCTTTTTTTTGTCTCCATCCTCGGTTGCGCCCCTTCTCCAAGTGATTGAGCAGTACGCCGGCTTTTCCGGCTACAAAGTAAACTGGTCTAAATCTGTGGCCTTCCCGTTGAATCTGCGGACGCACAGTAGTTTGATCCAGGACTTCTCCTTTCAATGGGCGGGGTCAGCTGTACAGTATCTCGGGACGCAATTCACAGCCCCGCTGGAACAGACCATACAGCTAAACGCCGCGAAAATTGTGGAAACTGCCCGAGCCTTTACTCTGAAATGGTCGCCCCTTCATCTCACTTGGTGGGGGCGGCTTGAATCGATCAAGATGGTTCTTGTACCCAAAATTAACTACATCCTTGGAATGGTACCGGTTCTTTTTGCTACTGAGGTCTATAAGAAGGTGGAGCGGATCTTGAGTTCCTTTTTATGGGGCGGGAAGACTCCCAGAATAGCACTCAAGAAATTAAAGGCTCACAAACAACAGGGAGGGGTACAATTCCCCGATTTTCAGTGGTACCACCTGGCTGCACTGCTAAAGCAGGGGGGCCTTTGGGGGGCGGATATTGCTCCATCCCTGAAACCCACTTGGCTGTCCTTGGAAGAACGGCTGCTCCGGCCCTGCCCGGCACACCTGTGTATGAGTATGCGCCACTCAGCGACTTCGGGGCTGACCAAGGTGATTGCTGCTACACAAAAAGCGTTTCAAAACGTTGCTCCCTCTCATTGCCCAGGATAATCCTCTTTCACTTCAGTCTCCTATCTGGCGTAATCCGGCTTTCAAGATTAATAAGGCCACTTTTTCTTGGCAGTCTTGGCAGCGCTGCGGAATATGGACCGTGGGCCACTTGATCCTGGACGGCGAATGGAAATCCTTTCGTATGCTTCAAAAGGAGTTTCAGCTCCCTGCGTCCTGTTTTTACCAGTACCTCCAGCTCCGACACTGCTTAGCTCAATTGAGGATCAAGCCTCAAGATCCACAGGAGTCCTGGGGCTTGCACAAGCTGGTGCTCGATTTTTGTTTGCAACGGGGAGGCGCATCTCGTTTTTATGCTCTTTTTAGAGATTATCTCCCCGATCAGACCCTGGGCCTCCGTAAGATATGGGAGGCCGAGACGGACCTAGTGTTATCTCCTTTGGATTGGAGCAAAGTGTGGGGTCCCGTCACTCGTGTCTCCCGATCTGCCTCCCTCACGCAAGCGATGTTCTTTTTTGCTCACCGGGCCTTTATTACTCCGTTGAAACTCTCCAAATGGCATTCTGCTCAAACCTCCACTTGCTGGTCCTGCCAAAAGGCGGTCGGTACTATGTGCCAGATGTTCCTGGACTGCCCTTGTGTGCTGGGCTTCTGGTCTCGTGTCTGGGAAAGGATACAGAGAGTGCTGGGCTTCTCCTACCCCCTATCTTGGCGTATAGTGGCGCTTAGATCTTCTGCAGTAATCCCAGGATTGAACAAGGAGCACTTTTTCGTATTGGACTTTATGCTATCAGTTGCCATAAAGGAAATCTTATACTCCTGGAAAGATCCTTCGAACCTGCACTGGGGCAGATGGTGGAACCAAGTCTGCCTCTATAGTAGATATGAAAAAGCTTATGACTCTGCCTATTTCCTGAAGGGGAGGGGTACGCCCCAGGTTCGCTGGGCAGCCCTGGATCGCTTCACTTCTATTTAGGATGCTACTGCTATTTCTGTCATTGTTTCTGCTGTGGATGCTCCTTAGGCTAGTTGTCAGAGCTTCCTTGGCCAATGGGGTGCTGGGGTGGGTTTGGGTTTTTCTTTCCTCTTATTCCCATGATATCCCTTTGTTTTTCCTTTCCTTCTTCTATTGTTTTCACGTGCATCTGTGAGTACTTCGGTGGTATGCTTTCGGATGGTTTTACTTATGTTTGGTTAGCTTGTATTGTTTGTTCCCAATCTGTTTGTTTTGTCTAAAATTGGAATAAAAATAAATTAAAAAAAAAAAAAGATCATGAAGATCTAGGCCTTCAGCAACCAAGCCCTGAGATGCAGAGACTGGGGATTGGGATGCCATAACATTCCGTCCTCCTGAGACAGGAGATCTGGAGCAGACCCTAAGTCCAGGGAGGGAGCTTGAGAGAGAAGTAGAAGCAGAGGGTACCACACTTGCCGTGGCCGATGTGGAGCTATGAGAATCATACGGCCCCTGTCTCTCTGAAGCTTGAATAGGGTTTTGGGAATTAGGGGAATGGGTGGAAAGGCATACAGGAAGCCTTGACTCCAGTAAAGGAGGAAAGCATCCCTGGCCTGAGCTCCCTGAGCCGGGGTTCTGGAACAGAACCGGGGAAGTTTGGCATTCCACGGACTTGCAAAGAGGTCTATGTCCGGGGTTCCCCAAATTTGAAATCTCTTGGCTACCTGGTCTGCATGCAGAGACCACTCGTGTGGAAGCAGAACTCGACTGAGTCTGTCTGCCCAAGAGTTTTGTATGCCTGGAAGATACACCGCTAGGAGGTGAATCTGATGCTCTCTGGCGAGGGCCCATAGTTGCAAAGCTTCATTGCAAAGCGACAGAGAGCCTGTTCCCCCCGTTTGTTCACGTAGAACATGGCTAGTTGATTGTTCGTATGGATGAGGACTGTCTTGTAGCTGAGCAGGGTGTGGAACACTCGAAGAGCAAGGAAGATTGCTCTGAGCTCTAAGAGATTGAAATGTAGATGAGTCTCCTGTGGAGACTAGGTGCCTTGGGTGGAGAGGTCTTGCAGATGAGCTCCCCAACCCATTGGAGAAGCATCTGTTGTAAGAGTTGCCTGGGGTAAGGGTTGTTGAAAAGGGGACCCCAGCAACAGGTTTTGAGTGGACTTCCACCACTGGAGAGACAAAATAAGGCGACTTGTGTTTGCTATTTTGTCTGACAGGCAGCCTGATGCCTGGGTCCATTGAGTGGATAAAGTCCACTGAGCTGCCCTCATATGGAGGCGAGCATAGGGAACCACATGCACAGTAGATGCCATGTGGCCTAGTAGTTGTAGCATTTCTCGGGCAGTGAGATGAGGTTTTAGCACTGCTTGAGAAGCTAACTGCACCATGCGAAGGCAACGGGCCTGGGGGAGATAGGCCCTTGCCTTTCTGGTATCCAGCAACGCTCCTATGAACTTTAAAGACTGAGTGGGAGTTGACTGGATTTTGGGATGTTTATTCCCAGACCCAAATACTGAAGGATAAGCATCGTGCAGGATAGAGAAGTCCTGGCCTCTGACTCTGTTGGGGCTCCAATGAGCCAGTCGTCTTAAGTAGGGGAAGACGAATATGCCTAGAGTGCGGAGAAATGCTGCTACCACAGCCATGCATTTTGTGAACACCCTTGGTGCTGAGGCCAGGCCAAATGGAAGCACCCTGTATTGGTAGTGCTTTTCTTGAAAAAGGAACCGAGGGAACCTTCTGTGAGTTGGATGGATGAGAACATGTGTGTACGCATCCTTGAGATCTAGAGAACAAAGCCAATCCTGACTCTGAAGGTATGGCAGCAGAGTTCCAAGAGAAATCATCTTGAATTTCTCTTTGACAAGGAATTTGTTCAATTCTCTGAGGTCCAGAATAGGTCTGTATCCCCCTGTTTTCTTTGGGATAAGGAAATAGGGGGAGTAAAACCCTGTACCCTGCTGATGGATGGGTACTTCTTCTATTGCCCCTTAGGTCAGGAGGTCACTATCCTTCTTACCCAACAGGTTGATGAGAGAGGTCGGAGAATCGAACTGTCTTATTTATTTTATTTATTTATTTACATTCTCTTATATAACGCGCTATTCTGTATCAGTGTGGTTTACATTGAACAAACTGAAATTACACTGAACAGGGCATTATAACTTGGAGATAACTATTTTACAGGGAACATGGGCTATGGAGGGTTAAGTGGCTTGCCCAAGACCACAAGGAGCACCTGTGGGGCCAGAAACCCCAGTCCTTCCAGCCCAAGGTTGCTGTCCTCTAGTGGGATTTGAACCCCCAACCTTCCAGCCTGAAGTACCTTGCATCAACCACTAGGCCACTCCTCCACTCTTATCACTGTGGGAGGGGGCATGCTTGAAAAATGAAGCTTGTACCCCTCTTTTATGATAGAGAGTATCCAATGCTCTGCTGTTATCTGCCCCCATCTGGGGGCAAAGTGACACAACCTTCCTGGAATGGTGGAAGGCTCTGGTCCAACGAGAGCCAGGAAGGCTAAGTTCTCTAGCTGAAAGTCAAAGGCGTTGTGGAGGCTGAGACTGCTGGGGCGGCTGAGGCTTAGCAGTCTTTGCTTTTCTTTGTTTGGGTGGTTGCTGACCTTTCCTGACAAGCTGACCTGCAGAACGTCCCTGCTGAGAATAAGCAGGATAATATCTTTTCTTTTTAGAAAAGAATGGTTTCTTGAAAGATTTCTTTCTAGCAGAGTCAGCTGTGGACTTGGATAATCTATCCAAGGTGGAGTTGTCAGCATCCAACTCATTGGCTTTTTCCTGCCAATCTTTACCAAACAGGTTCTCACCAGTACAAGGGATATTTCCCAGTTCGTCTTGTACCCAGAGCTCCAGATCAGATGCCTGGAGCCAAGCAATTCTACATGCACCTATGGCAATGGCAGAGGTTCTGCTTATGCACTCAAAACAGTCAAAAGCTGCACAGTTGACAAATTTAGAAACATCTTGGGCATGTTTGACCAATGTGAGAAAATCCTGCCTTCTATCCTCAGGAAGAAGAGGACTCAAAGCCTCTAAATCACCTGTGACTTCCTTTAGGAACATTCCCATGTATAGACTATAGGAACTGATCCTGGCAGAAAACATGGAAGCTTGGAAGACACGACGTCCAAAAGCATCCAAATTCTGCACTCACGTCCTGGAGGATTAGAGGCATGTCTCTTTGCACTCTTGATCCTTCTCATAGCTGATTCCACTACAATAGGGTGGTGAGGAAGCTGAGTTTTTTGGAAACCAGGACAAGGAGGGACTCGATACAGAGTATCCAGTCTACGAGAATGAGGCGAGGTGGTAAGAGGTGTCTCCCACATTCTCAACATGAGATCATGCAAGATCTCATGGATGGGCAGGGTAGCTGCCTCCTTAGGAGTCTTGGGATATTGTAAAATTTCCAACCCCTTTGCCCTAGGCTCTGTTTCAGGGGCCACAGTAATGGATAGACCCCGAGCCACCTCCCTGCTAAAATCCTGAAAGGAAATATCCTCTGGAGGAGACATCCTGCGCTTAGGGGAGGAGGGCTCCTCTGGGAGAAGCATTCCTGCATCGACAGAACTATCAGAATCCTCAGATTCTTCTGAGGACTCGAAGTACCGCCTGTCCGGATGCTCTTGAAGAGCCCGATACCCGTACCGACCTAAGTCGGTACCGGGAGTAATCGGTACCGGAAGGCATCGGATGACTGGGTGCCGGCAATGCGGACACTGATGTCAATGTCAATGCTATCGGTCCCAGTACTGATACCGGTGCCGGAGTTGGTACCAGTACCGTTTGAAATGTCTGACGCGGTTCTGAGGGTGCCGATGATGCAAGGAGAGCCGCCAGACTGCGCTCAATAGCCAGGACTCTCTGGTCTATCGACGCTGCCGATGCCTGGATATTGGTACCAGAGAAGATCGCCAGTACCCCAGAGCATGGCACCAGTAGTTCTGCCGAGGTTGAAGCCTCGAGAACGTCCTGGAGCCCCGATAATGCTTTTGAAGCCAAAGCCTCCCGCCGGGGCAATTTTGCCGGTGCAGAATCCTCAAGGGCAACGCCAGAGGCATCTCGATGCTTAGAAGGAGACCTACCCTTGTTTGGGTGGTTGCTGACCTTTCCTGACAAGCTGACCTGCAGAACGTCCCTGCTGAGAATAAGCAGGATAATATCTTAGACTAGACTTGTGTTTAGTTACCCGAGATCCACGGGAGGAAGACGAAGCCCTGGAAGACGTCGATGCCACCGAAGCTGCATCAGAGGGAAACAGGGTACTGAGCTTGGCAGCTCGGTTCTGTCGACCTCTCTTGGACATCATGGCACAGGCCATACATTCCGAGATGGAATGGTCAGGACCTAAACATTTCAGACACCACTCATGGGTGTCGGTGACAGAGATGGTACTGCCACACTTGGTGCACTTTTTAAAACCCAAAGAGGGTTTTTCCATTATGGAAAAAATCTTGGGCCTAAGGCCCAAAATGGCATGTGCACCTGGAAAAAAAATGGGAAAAAAGTACTAAGAATTTTTTTTTTTTTAAAGAAAAGAAAGAAAGAAAAACCGGCGGTACCGGTAAAGCGTCGAGGAAGGCAGACGCGACCACAAAAAAGAAGGAAAATTTTCTGCGGTGACAGGAACACGACCTGCTGGCTCCATGGAAAACGAAGAACTGGAGAGAGGCAGTTGGGAAAGGCGGGAAGGCAGCACGCGGGCGCTGTGGGATGCTCCCAAAAGCTTTCTAATTGGACGCTGAGGAGCGTTCCCGCGCAGGCTCCGTCGGTACTGACGATACCCATATGTGATGACTACATTCCTGCTTGTTCCTGGAGATTAAAGTTGTTCCATCCCTTGTTTTATCATTAATGTACCCAGTTGCCACTAACAATTATTTGTAAAACCTAAACTAACAATGTTATGAAGATGTTTCATTCTTATGCCTTACCTGTGTTCTGTTCCTACTTTTAGTGATATGTACTCAAGGAAATGCTCATGACTCTTAGAAAGGCAGTATACAAAACATGTTAAATAAATAAATACCCCCACAACACACACATAGGCATCCCACTTCTGCACGACAGACACGCATACACACATGCACCCTACCTCCATACAACAGACACGCACACACAAACACACACACCTCATTTTTGTATCACACACAGGCACCCCACCTCTGCACCATACATACAGATACCCCACACCCCACCCACACAAGGTGACATTTTACTTTATTTATTTATTTATATTCTCTTATATACCGTGCTATTCTGCATCAGTGCGGTTTACACTGAACAAACTGAAATTACATTGAACAGGGCATTATAACTTGGAGATAACTATTTTACAGGGAATATGGGCTATGGAGGGTTAAGTGGCTTGCCCAAGACCACAAGGAGCACCTGTGGGACTAGAAACCCCAGTCCTTCCGGCCCAAGGTTGCTGTCCTCTAGTGGGATTTGAACCCCCGACCTTCCGGCCTGAAGTACCTTGCCCCAACCACTTATTAGATAATGTCCTTTCCTTGAGTCCTGCTAGACTAGGTCAGATAAGTAGGCTGTGTTCCCCTACCAGCAGATTGGTGGCGACAAAGACCAATGAAAAACCAGGTTTCCATGACATAACTCCCAAGCCTCTATTCGTCTCAGCCACTAGAGGTCCATTCAGTATTCGTCCCAAAGCATATGGGAAATAAAGAGCAAACCTCACATAACCTCAAATGTGGGGTAACAATGTGCACTGGGTGGGAAGAATAACGCTTGACAAAAGTGGAAAGTGATGCCCACATTGCTGCCTGACATATGTCTGCAGGTGCCACAGAGCTCCGCTCCACCCACATGGACGCTTGTGCTCAGATAGAATGGACGCGTAAACCCTCCGGAACCAGCCAGTTTATTTAGCTAGGCTTATATAACCCAGTTCCATAACAGATATGCGGAGGCAATAGCCTCCTTAATCCAGCGCCCCGAGGTCGACTTGGCTGCTGCCTCATTTTGCATGGGCTAGCAAATAGCACAAAAAGATGGTTAGACTTATGAAAGGAATTCATAACCTCCAAGTACCAGAGCAGCACCCTCCAGATGCTGCTCCTTAGAGAAGGAGGACAGGCAATCCACCTGGTTCACATCAAAGAGACAGCACTTTAAGCAAGAAAGAAGGCACAGGATGAATGGAAATGGCCTCAGTTGAAAAGGAGAGGTAAGGATCTCAGCAAGACAGAGCCTGCAGCTTGGAGATTTGCCTTGCAGAACAAATTGCGACCAAGAAAACGGTCTTGAGCATCAAATCCTTCAAGGTAGCATAATTCAGTGGTCAAAGGGGGCCACCACCGGGGCTCTGAGTACCCTAGACAGATCTCAGGAAGGGATCACGAACCGAAGGGGAGGACACAGATGTCAAACCCCTTGGAGAAAATGGAAGACTTTCAGGAGCATGGCCAAGGAATTGCCTGCCATGGGACCATGGAAACAGGCTAAAGCTTCCACATGAACCTTCAGGGAGCTAAGAGAGAGACCCTTCTCTAGGCCATCCTGCAGAAAGCCAACAAGGATGACACCTTGGCTGTCTCAGGAGCCACGTGCTGCGCACCACACTAGCACTCAAAGAGATACCATATCTAAATGTATGCCAGCTTGGTAGACCTCCTCTGGGCACCAAGTATACTAGAGATTGCTGTTGAAGAATAGCCCTTATGTGCTAGCAGTCTCTTTTCAAGAGCCATGCCATAATCGAGAAGGGAACTGGGTCCTCCAGGATATGGGTCCCTGCCGCTACAGCCCCTGAGATGGAAGTAGCCGAAGGGGAGGCACCTGAAGGAGCCGCATCAGGTCTCTGAACCATGCTCTCCATGGTCAATCTGGGGCCACAAGGACAATCCTGCCTAGGTGGAACTCTATAAGCTATATCACTTGCCCCACTAAGGGCCACGGAGGAAATACGTACAGCAGCCATTGACTAGGCCAAGGCTGGGTCGGGGCATCAATGCCCTCAGACTCCATCTCCTTGCGGTGACTGAAGAAGCAGCAAACTTTGACACTGGAGCAGGTCACCATCAGATCCATTTCGGGGCAACCCCAATGGTGCACAATCAACTGAAAGTTACAATTAACTTTATTTGATATATCACCTATTATAAATAATGTCTAGGTGGGATTCAGAAAGTACCGGCTGAAGAAGTCTACTTCCATGTTGTCCAGTCCGGCAATGTGCTGAGTTGACAAGGCTAGGAGGTTTTTTTCTGCCCAGGCAAACAGGAGATCCATCTCCAGGCCTCTCCAGTGCTTCTTGTGCTGCTATTGATGTAAGCCACCACCATGGCACTATTGGAAAACATTCAAACCGCCCGGCCCTCAACCAGGGACCATTCCAGTGGCCCTGGCAGTATGCTCTCGGCAATGAGCTCCCCAGCCCAAGAGACTGATTTTCGTCATCAGCAGGATCCAGGAGAATTCATCCAGCTTTTAAACTAGATAATAGGGGAAAGCTGACAGTCGCCTCAGATGACAGGTCTGCTGCCACAACCGCAGGTTGGACTTCACCATCAATGAAAACGGGAGCCTGCACTCAAACTTATTTATTTATTTACATTCTCTTATATACCGCACTATTCTGCATCAGTGCGGTTTACATTGAACAAACTGAAATTATATTGAACAGGGCATTATAACTTGGAGATAACTATTTTACAGGGAACATGGGCTAAGGAGGGTTAAGTGGCTTGCCCAAGACCACAAGGAGCACCTGTGGGACTAGAAACCCCAGTCCTTCCGACCCAAGGTTGCTGTCCTCTAGTGGGATTTGAACCCCCGACCTTCCGGTCTGAAGTACCTTGCCCCAACCACAAGGCCACTCCTCCACTTCTTCTGAGAACTTCTGAGAACTCGGGGACTATTGAGTCAACAAGAACCATTGGAGCGGCTGCATATGAGCAAGCACCCATGGGACCATCTCTATGGTCGCTGCCATCAAGCTGAGGAGTTGAAGATAATCCCAGACTCTGGGGGCCTGCTGCGCAGAGAACATCACCAGGCAATTTAACAGTCATTTGACTTGGTCCTCTGGCAGAAAAACTCTGCCCACTTGAGTGTCAAAATGTGCTCCCAGAAACTCCAAGGTTTGGGAAGGCAAAAGTTGGCTCTTTTCCTGATTATTCACCCAGCTGAGGCTTTCCAAGAAGGATACCACTAGGAACATCATCTGCTGGAGATAAAGAAATGCTGAAGGGATCTCTGGTGATCGAGACTGATAGAGGCATGGGAGTGATGTCATTGAAACATGGGCTTCTCATTGGTCTTCGTCTCCACCATTCTGCTGTTAGAGGAATACAACCCAGTTGTTTGGACTGGTATAGCAGGATGATATGGAAAGGCTCCTACCACATTTCCTCCCATACACAGACAGGCACACCACAGTTGCACCACACACACATACAGATACTTAATATCTGAAGCTATACAGTAAATGTTTATGTTGTGTCTGTACTTCTGTTTAAAGATGCCACGCGGTATAGGAATTCTGGTGCTGGTCTCATGGGACTTGAGACCAGTGTGAGAGAAAATGGGGGGTGTACATGAGGAATTCACAAGCACTTAAGATTTTGGTCTGGCTCCTAAATCCACACAAAATTTGTCGAGTCCTGCAATAGAGGCACAGCACATTTGGAGACTGGGTGCCAGCTATAGGCTGCATAGCTGCACAAATAAAGTCCCATCACTGCCTCTCCTCATGATCTTCTCCCTCCCCCTATCTCAGTGATTCTTGTTCAGAGGTGGATTGTGGGGAGAGCCAGCATTGCACCACAGCTACCTCTGAGCAAGAGGCACTGAGATCTATGGGGAGAGGCTGCACCGCCTGCTTGTGGGATCAGAGAGGCCTGTGCGTCTCATTCTACTGCTCAGCAAAGGTGAGGTAAAGTGCCTTCTCTATTTCTTGTGTTACACTGCAAACAGAGCCTAATTTTTGGGTTTCAATTTAATTTTAACCACATATTTCTACTTCGAGTTTATAATAATAAATTCTGTACTTGGTGAGGGTCTAACTGTATGTTGCCTGTGTGACTGAGACCAAGCATTCTGTTGGCATGGATCTGTAATAATCTGGCTTGCTTACTTTTCCCAATAGGTGAAAGGATGTTCTACGGCCCACTGCAATATTTATGGTGCTGCTCTTTTCTGGATAGGCTCCTTATTACATTCATTTTAGAATCTGGTTTCATTATGGTATGATAGATTTGTATTATGAGTCTTCAGTGACTTTTGTAGGGTTTTGTGTTAATTCACAATCTGCCTGGTACTGGAGAGGCTGTTAATGAGATGACACCAGAATCAGATTTTTTTTCCTTGAATGTTGGAATCTCTAAGAGCAAGGGGTGGCTCAATTACTCATCCAGGAGGACGAGACAGTAGCAAATATATATATATAGATAGATAAATACTCGATATGTCTAGTGGCATTTGCTACCTTTCCCACTTTTTCCTAAGGTTCTATAGGTCTTTCTGGCAAATAAACCAAGTGTTTGTATATAAATTAGACTTTATTACTGATAAAGTCTAATTTATATCCATGATAGCCCATGTTCCCTGTAAAATAGTTATCACCAAGTTATAATGCCCTGTTCAATGTAATTTCAGTTTGTTCAATTTAAACCGCACTGATGCAGAATAGCGCGGTATATAAGAGAATGTAAATAAATAAATAAGATAAAAAATAGTACAGATTCAGCATAAATTAGTTTTCTGAGGTAGCAGGTTATGGAGCCCTATGATTACAATTACCAAGATAATTAATCACTGTTTTAGCAACTGTCATTGATTCGCTCTGCACTCAAGACAGTATATTATCTGTCTGTCTTAGCTAGATCCAACCTCGTGGGGGAATTAAGGACCAGTATCTTAGCTCTTGCCACAACGCTTGTGGCTGGGTCTGAGAAGTCATCTCAGGAACTGCATTGTCCAAAGTATGGCAGAGGTCCAACATTGGCTACAGGCAGTAGAGCCGAGCCACGTGATAACACCAAGCTGCAGGTTTGTGGGAGAGATTCACTCCGTCCTGAGGTTAGTCTTTGTCCTTGAGGCAGGCAGGCAGCAGAGCTAAGGACTGCAGAAAACAAACTGCCAGAGTCAGGCCAAGTTAAAGTTCCCAAGCAGTATATCAAAAGTACTGCAAGTCTAGAAATGCCCAGAAGTGTGTAGCCGAAGAAATCCAGCGCCTCCTTAACTCTCCTTGGAATACCTTGAAAATGCTTCACAGGCCACAAACGTAAGATTAACTAACTTTCCTAGGAGTCCTTTGGTGCCTACATGGGACATGTTCAAGGCCTACTTTACCGAGGCTTTTGGGACACTACAAATTGATACAACAAGTTGAAGTTGATGTATTAAATATTTCTGAATTTTTAGAATTATCTAGGGAAGAAGTGGTAACTCCACCTACCTTGTTGGTGACTTTTGGCATTGATTTCAGATAAGAAATGGCTGTTGAAATTATTTTATAAAAAAAGGGAAAGTGCTATTTCATGGTTTGTCTGCAAGTATTTATCCAGATTTATCTAAGGAAACACAAAAGCATCAGCAGGAGTTTCTTCTCCCTCGACCAGGGGTTCAACACCTGGGAAGGCTCATTTATTTCCTAAACACCCATATAAATGCTTGATTAAATATCATTCTATTTCTTATATTTTTATGAGCCCTCCCAGTTGTTAGCCTTTGTGAACACATGTCACCTGGAGGCCTCTATCAACTCTCTTGAGATCAGTGACTAATTATGTATGTGTTGGTTGTGAACTCAGCTATTTCCTGCATTTTTGAGTTTAAATAGATTTCTAAGTTCTCTATCCCCCGAAATTTGTGGCCTATACTGAGTATTGTTTTCTTTATTGAGGAGTTTTTCCATGTTTTCCTTTGTATATTTTGATTTGTATGCTCTTTTTCTGTACAAATGTATTCTTGGATACAGTATGTATAAATTTGCATAAATATAAAATTAAAAATAAAAGCAGCTAAGATTATCCATGGGATGAGGTGGAGTCAGGGTGAGTGGAAGGGAAAGAAGATTTAATAAAAGCTGGCTTGCTACAAAGTGCCCTGACATGTGCTTCTAAGGTAAAGTCTTACCAGTTTTCTGGGTGATTCACACAGTCCTTGGTTTGATAGAGGGTGCCTTTAAAATTACCCCTTTGATCTGTCACTTGGCTTTAAGACCTATTTAAGACTTCACAAATCTTTTGCATCCTAATTGGAAAGTCTCTTTGTAAAGGTCACTAGAAACACATTTCTTTCTTTCTACTCAGAGGCTATTTATTCAAGTTGTATGCTAAGCTATACTCTGATTTGATTTAAATAAGAAGCGCTCTAGAAACAAATTTATTTCAGTGACTATTTACTCTATCCTTCCATCCCCTTTACCATTTTTGTTGCTGTTCTTTGTATCTTCAAAAGGACATAAATATGTTCCCTGTAAAATAGTTATCTCCAAGTTATAATGCCCTGTTCAATGTAATTTCAGTTTGTTCAATGTAAACCGCCTTGATATCATGAAAGGCGGTATATAAGAAATGTTAAATAAATAAATAAAAATAAATAGGATGGAGTTGGTGCAGAGCATGGTTAAATGGTTAGTGATCTTTGTTATAAAGCATATGAGGACAGAGTTAAAGATCTTAATATGTGTATGTTAGAGGAAAAGCGGGATATAGGATATATGATAGAGACATTTAAATACCTCCTTGGCATAAATGAAAGCAAGCTCTGCTATGAGGGGACATATGATGAGGGTAAAAGGGGAGTAATATGCGGAAATATTTATTTGCAGAAAGAATGGAAGATGCATTGAATAGTCTCGCAGTGGAGATAGTAGAGATGGGACAATGTTTTTGTTGATCTTATGTAAATAGTTTATGGAATGGTTCTACAAATAGAGTATCCCAGTTATCCAAGTTCTTAAACTGTTATCTGTAAACTCATACTTGTTAAATGTACTGAGATGTTTTTGTTCCATGTAAACCGCGCTGATGCCGAATAGTGCGGTATAAAAGAAACTTTAAATAAATAAATAAATAAATACCTGAATTCAAAAAAGATGGGAAAAACACAGAAGATCTCTAAAGGAAAAGAAGGGACTTTAGTATTTGATAGGGAAGGGCAGACTAGATAGGCCATGTGGTCCTTTTATGGCATTGTGTATCTCTGTTTCTAATTCTGCTATATCCTTTTTAAGATATGGCAACCAGAATTACACACAATATTCAAGGTGCGGTCATACCATGGAACGATACAGAGGCATTATAATATCCTTGGTTTTGTTCTCAATTCCTTTCCTTATGATTCCTAGCATTCTGTTTGCCTTCTTGGCCGCCACTGCACATTGGGCGGAAGGTTTCAATGTGTTATCTACGATGACATCTAAATCTTTTTCCTGGATGATGGTTCCTAATGTGAAACCTTGCATCATGTAACCATAGTTTGGGTTGTTCTTTCCTAGGTGCATAACTTTGCACTTGTCCACATTAAATTTCATCTGCCATTTGGAAGCCCAGTCTTCCAGTTTATCAAGGTCCTCTTGCAATTTTTCACAATACTCTTGCATTTTAACAACTGAATAATTTTGTCTCATCTGCAAATTTGATCACCTCACTCATTATTCCCATTTCCAGATCATTTTTTAATATGTTAAAAAGCAGCGGGCCCAGCACAGACCCCTGGGGTACACAACTATTCACCTTTCTCCATTGAAAAAGCCCTACTCTCTGTTTTCTACCTTTTAACCAGTTCCTGATCTACAATACCACACTGCCTCCAATCCCATGACTTTTTAATTTGGCCAAGAGTCTCTCATGAGGGATCCTGTCAAAGGCTTTCTGAAAATCCAGTTACACTATATCAACTGGCTCACCTTTGTCTACCTGTTTATTCACACTTTAAAAAATCTAACAGATTAGTAAGCTAAATTCATGTTGGCTTTCTGCCATTAAACTATGACTATATACATGTTCAGTAATTTTACTCTTTATAATGGTTTCTACCATTTTGCCCAGTACTGACATCAGTCTTACCAGTCTGTAGTTTCCCGAATCACCCCTGGAACCCTTTTAAAAAACTGGCGTTACATTAGCCATTCTCCAATATTCCAGTATTATAGATGATTTTAATGATAGTTTCAGATTACTAATAGTAGATTTGCAATCTCATATTTTAGTTCTTTCAACACCCTTGGATGTATACCATCTAGTCCAGGTGATTTGCTACTCTTCAGTTTATCAAATAGTTTTAATACATATTCCCAGTTTATCAATATTTCTTTCAATTCTTTCAATACATCACCTTTATATACTATTTCAGGCACAGGTAACTTCCCTACATTATCTTCAGTAAAGATGGAAGCAAAGAATTCATTCAGCCTCTCTGTTATGGCCTTGTCCTCATTTAGGGCCCCTTTTAACCCCTCTATCATCTAATGGTCTAACTGACTCTCTCACAGGATTTTTGCTATAAATATACTTGAAAAAGCTTTTATTATGCAGTTTTGCTTCTACGGAAAGCTTCTTTTCAAATTCTCTTTGCCTGCCTTATCAATGCCTTGCATCTAACTTGCCAATCCTTATGTTATTTCCTATGTTGGAGGATGAAAAAGAGAGAGATCTGAGCTCTGGGAGGGAGGAGAGAGTGTGTGTCATAAAAAGGAAGGGAAAGGAGTGGAGATAGAGAAAGAAGATGGGGATAGAGGGAGTGCACCATCAACTTAAGCAGTCATCCTATATACCTGCACTACTGACCTTCTCACTGATTTTGTTTTGCAGACTGGCCAAAGCAGACAAAAGCTCCACTAAGAACATGTCCTCATCCAAAGAAACAGGTGCCATATCTTTATTAACTGATCTGATTTTAACTCATAAATGTATATAGATCTATAATAAACCACTTTAGGTTTTTGTGTGATCTGTCATCTGACTTATTTGCTTTCAGCTTTCATATAAGTTATGAACACTGCAGAGTGGGCAAATTGAATTGTTTCAGGAAGATATTTACAGGCTGAAATACCTTGTGGGAGCCCTTTTACTAAAATGTGTTTTGCAGTTAATGCGCATTTCAGCATATGTGAACTGCTTCCGCAGGTCCACAGTAATTGTTACCATGAAGATGGGGCACTTACTGCTCACTGAAATACACATTAGCTGTGTATCAGATGATGGCATGGGGTTGAGGCCTACACTAACTACATATTGCAGTTAGTGTAGGCGTCGATAGCGTGCACTAATCAATGTTGCAGTTAATGCGGGTATACCTACCTCCACCTCAATAGGTGGTGTTAGATGCACCTGCAGAAATTGCTAAGGGCCAGAACATGCAGGAAGGGGATTACCGTCCTATGCAGTAACTGTTGGGCATGTGCTGGCCATGCCCCTGACAAGTACTAAGAACATAAGATAGGCCATACTGGGTCAGACCAAAGGTCCATGAAGCCCAGTATCCTGTTTCCAACAGTTACCAATCCAGGTCAAAAGCACCTGTCAGGTTCCCAAAAGATGAACAGATTCCAGGCTGCTTATCCCAGAGGTAAGCATTGGATTTTCCCAGTCCGCTTTAAAAATGGTTTATGGACTTTTCCTCCAGGAACTATTCTAAATCTCTTGTAAATCCAGCTACAGTAACAACTTTTGCTACATCCTCTGGCAATGAATTCCAGAGTTTATGTGTTGAGTGAAAAAATATTTTCTCCGATTGGTATTAAATGTGCTAGATTGTAGCTTCATTGTGTCCCCCCTAGTCCTTCTACTTTTAGAAAGAGTAAATAACCGATCTACTATGGTGCAGTTTCACCTGTGTATTGATTTTGACTCAAATCTCACATTAGGGACAAAAATTACACTTTGGCAAAAGGACCCCTTAGTTTAGTAGAGTTGTAGTTGTATACTTTATTATGTGAAAGGTAATTTTCTAGTGTTCCACTCCTGCCCAAACTTCACCCCTTCTCTGCCCCCAGAATACCTATGCATATATTGCATAAACGTACACACTATGGGGGAGATTTTATAAGGGCACCGAGGAAAGATCCACTCTTCCCAAGCATGCATGCCTATATTCCATAACTGAACTGCCCATTCAGTGAAAAAATACGTTTTCAAGCTTGTCTCAGAACTCCTGTGTGTTGCTTTTTGGCTGCTATCTTCGCAAATTCATTAGCTTGAGAAACCCCTAATACACTGACTATACAGTAGAAAGGTGGCATAAAGATACAGAAATATTTCCCATATTATTGGGCACCACAGGCCTTATTAAAAGAAATCCCCACACACATCTTGAGAGATTATCTATACATATTACAGAAGGAAGTTGTCTTTGGCACAGTTCAAGTACTTCGCTAAATATTAGCAGTAAATTTGAGAGATTGAGATCATACTCCACATACCCTGGTTTAGAAGTAAGGTTCATGACTGTCATAGTATAACAAAAACTAACCCATTTGAAGGTATTGCCCCTAGAATTATTCCTCTGTAAGGTGTAACTCTAACTGGTCATGTTCCTGGCCCTTTAAGTAGGGTACATAAGCACGTGGAGTGGTGCTGCTATGTTGGTACCTTTAAGTAGGGTACAGAGTGATGGCAGGAATTGTTCCTTTGATGTTGTTCTTCTTCCTTAAAGCTGGTTTATCTAAGTGAGGTTCTCCTGTGATATCCTAGCTTGATCATCAGAGATTTATTACTAAGGTCATTGCTCCAATAAATATCTTGGAAATTATTGTATCGCTATAAATTGCAAGCATAAACAGTCTTCATTTCTTCCTCTTTTCAAGCACCTTCAAGTGTGACCTATGAGATCAGCATGGTGTCTATTGCTGGAAGCATCTTGCTGCTATCAATGATTATTATGATCGTGGTAGTTATCAGAAAGTAAGTAGCAAAGACAAACACCAACCATATCACCAGAAATTAAGCACCGAGCCCTGCACAGGGTGTAATAGGTAAATAGGGCATCATATAATGCAAGACATTATCAGGCGAATGAAAAGATAACTGCACACATTTATAAAATGCCCTGGAATAAATGGTTGCGATACTGACAATGAACATTCTTCATGCCTTTCTATCTATATTAGCACATATTTTGCAAGTAGTTGATGGGTATATTTTGGTTATCCCTGAAAGTTTCTCGAAAAGCCAAGGCATAGTCCAGTCACAGAAAAATCAAAGTCCTAGACTTCAAAAATGCTGACTTCAGTTAAATGGGGAAGTACCTGAAGGAGAAGCTGGCAGAGTGGAAAGAAATAAGGGAAATTGAAAAGCAATGGGCTAACCTGCATTACATGCATTTATTTATTTATTTTAGCTTATGCCATTTTAGTAGTACTTCAAGGGGAGTTACATTCAGGCACAGTAGATAGTTCCCTGTCCCCAGAGGGCTTACAATGTAAGTTTGCACCTGAGGTAATGTATGATTAAGGGATTTGCTCAAGATCACAAGGGACCATCTGTGGGAGTTGAATGTTAGTTACCCTGGCTCTCAGCCTGCTGTTCTAACCACAAGGCTACTCTTCCACTTGCCAACACCCCATACACTACACCTTTGTCAGTATTAGATTATTCATCTTTACAAAACTGTTCAGGCTCTGTCAAATTCCTTGGGGAGTCTTGATACACAGCAATCTTTAAGTCATGCCACATATTTTCAATTGGATTGAAGTCATGGCTCTGACAGGGCAACTCAAGATCTTTTTACATTTTTGTTCCTTAGCTTCTGCACTGTAGTTCTGGTTGTGTACTTTGTGATAAGGAAGCTTATCATAGCTCAGGAAGGAGCTATAGAAAAGGTGAAGTGACTCTGAACAAGCAACCTGTCAGTTCTGGTAGAAATAAGAAAACAGAATTTTGCCATAAAAGACTACCAGTCCCAGAATGCACCAGGTTTCCAACAGCCATGAGAGGAGCTGAAGTGAGAAAACGTGTGTTCAATCAAAAGGGCTATGAGGTAATCCCTAAGCACTCATCTCAAAGGGCAGGGCCTGATTCAGCACAGCTGCGCTGTGTTAGGGAGGATCACTCATCTAAGCAGAATAAGAGTAGAGTTTATTCTACAGATGACCATCTTCATGATCACCTTGGATATCCAGAGAATTGTCCTCAGTATCCTGAGAATCAGCTTGAGTTTGATCATCCGTTTCATCTGAAGGATCATCAGAAGCAGAAGCCAAACCGGACGGACAGAGAGGGAAAGAGACCCTTTGGAAGAAGGAAGAGAAAAGCCTTTGAGAGGTCTAGAAGAGTCCAAAGCAGTATGTATACTGGGAGGTATTCCAAGGGCCAGCATACACCATTGGACTGGGGAAAGCCAGAGGAATGGTGCTGCAGAGCTAGGAATCACCAGAGGCTACCTGTGAGGGAGACGGCTGCACGTGGAAGGGACCCTAAGACCTGTGCCAGAAGGTATGTGAAGAGAGATCCAGTGTCCAGGGATCTGGATTGGAAGGCTGGACATAAGAACTGGACTACATACTGGCCAGGCTATATAGAGAGGAACTCTAGCAGCAATGGAAGCTCAGGTATGAACACTGATCTATGCCCTAGCTATAACCTTGAAAGACAGCAGGGAAACAAGTATTCTCCTGAAAATGCTCCATTGAGAGATTCATCTGTGCCAATCCATGATATTGAACCCATGCTTGTTGAACAAGGGGGAATAATAGCAGATGAGGATCCTGTTTATATGGACTGCTCTCTATCTAAACTCCGTTGGTAACTTTCTGTTATAAAGTACAGCAACCATCACAAAGAAATACAAATTTGTTCTTTAATCTACTCAGAAAAGCTCCTGAAGCAGGATTTGACCCACACAGTAGAAAGCAAGCCAGCTAAGGGGTTTCAGCTGGTAACTGCTAGCAATCGAGCCTCACCTAATTGCTTGTGAGCTAGGAGAGAATCACTTCTGAACCTGTGTGGGAAGTAATCAGAAGTTAATCTGAAAAGAACAGTTTGTTTCTTGCTTTGTGGCTTTTCATTTGTTGTTTTCCTGATTTTGACTTTGTTTTTCCAAGTTAACACTGAAAGCAAGTTACCTGATTTTATGTGCTACCAAGCATATCTGTGTTGGGAGAAATAACCCCATAAATAAATATCTTATTGGCTTTACCCAAGAGCACAACTAAATTATTGTCAGCAGCTGTGTCTGGTGTGAATGAACTACATTGCCCACAATACCTTGCAAATCATATAGATATATGCACTTGACATGACTGTGAAGATTCTCACCCAGGCAGCCGTCTGACAACTTCCATCACTGTCATGCTAAAGAGTAAACTTCCATCCAAAGTTTCAGCTTTCTTGAAAGAGGGCAACAGATTTCCACAAGGACTCTTCGGTACTTTTTTCCATTCATTGTCCCTTCTATCCTAACCAGTGCCCCAGTTTCTGCCAATGAGAAATATCCCATAGCAAAATGCTGCCACCATCATGCTTCCCAGTAGAAACAATGTGCTAGGCTGATATGTATTACTGGATTTGTGCCAAACCTAATGCTTTGCATTCAGGCCAAATGTTCTATATTAAGTTTCATCAGACCACAAAGCTTTTTCACCACATGGCTATAGTATCTCCTGAGTGGTCCTTTGTATACTTCAAATGGGATGCAAGGTAGTCTTTCCTGAGTAATGGCTTACTTCTTGCCACTGGCAACACTGGCCAGATTTACTAAGTGCTTGGGATATTCTTATCAAATGCACTATTCCACCAATCTTGTCCATGGAAGCCTGTAGCGCTTACAAAGTTGCCATTTGCCTCTTGGCTGCTTCGCTGATCAGTCTCCTCCTTGCTTGGTCATCCAGTTTAGGAGGACACTTTTTAACAAGTGTTGAAGGACATTCAAAATGACTTTGCAATTCTTTTATACCCATTCCCCTGATTTGTTCCTTTTCACAACATTGATGCAGAATTCTTTTGTCAGCTCCTCAGTGCTCATGGTTGGGCCTTTCTTTTTAAATGCATCATCCAGCAGAGGGAAACAGGACTTGCTGAATTTATCCTGTCATCATATGAAACAGTACACCACAGATGGGGCCAATTTACTTGGAGGGTTATTTTGTGCTTTGAATAGCGGGGTTGGATGAGAATCAGTTGGACCATTAGATGACAGAAGTAAAAGGGTACTAAGAGGGGACAAGGCCATAGCGGAGAGACTGAATGGATACTTTACTTCAGTCTTCATTAAGGAAGATGTAGAAATGTTACCTATGACTGAAATGGTATTTAAAGGTGATGCCGCAGAAGAACGGAAAGAAATATCGATACACCGGGAAAGCACAGTTACTTACCTGTAACAGGTGATCTCTGGGAACAGCAGGAATTAGTCCTCACATATGGGTACGTCGGTACCGACGGAGCCCGTGCGGGAAAGCTCCCCAGCTTCTTAGAATAGAAGCTTTTGGGACCTCCCACTGCACATGCGCACTGCCTTCCCGCCTTCCTGAACAGCTCTCCTCAGTTTCGAGTTTATAGCTGAGTCAACAGAGAGAGGACAGGAAGATAGATAGATAAAAGATACAACTCCTAGGGGAGGTGGGTGGGTTGTGAGGACTAATTCCTGCTGTTCCCAGAGATCACCTGTTACAGGTAAGTAACTGTGCTATCTCCAGGAACAAGCAGGAATAAGTCCTCACATATGGGGACTCCCTAGCTTAGATGCATGGGATCCCCTGTAAAGGTTCGCCATCTTCGTATGGATCTCAGGCATCCATTCTGGGAAGGTGGGCAGGAGTTGTTTAGGAATGGAACAGGTGCTTGAGGACAGCCTGGCCAAACAAGGCATCCCGGCGGGAGTCCTTGTCCAAACAGTAATGGGCTGTGAAGGTATGAACCGAGGCCCAGGTAGCGGCTCGACAGATCTGATCTATGGAAACAGAGTGCAGATGAGCCATAGAAGTTGCCATGGCCCTCACATTGTGAGCAGTGACATGGCCTTCCAGAGAAATGTTTTTGCTCTGGTAAGCAAAAGAAATACACTGAGCAATCCAATTGGAAAGTGTACGCTTGGAGACTGGAAGTCCCAAATGGGAAGGATCAAAGGCCACAAAAAGTTGAGAAGACTTTCGATGTGGCTGAGTCCTATTAAGGTAAAAAGCGAGAGCTCTTTTACAATCCAGAGTATGAAGGTTCCTCTCTGCATTGGATGCATGAGGAGCTGGAAAAAAGACAGGTAGATATACCTCTTGATTAAGATGAAAAGGCGAGACCACTTTAGGCATAAAGTGGGGATTCGTCCTAAGGACCACCTTATCATGATGAAATCTTGTGTAAGGTGGATTAGCCACTAAAGCCTGCAGCTCACTGATGCGGCGAGCCGAAGTGACTGCAATGAGGAAGATGACCTTCCAGGAAAGAAATTTCAAGGAGGTGGAAAACATTGGCTCAAAAGGTGGCTTCATAAGTTGACCGAGCACTAGATTCAAATCCCATGCGACCGGGGTGGTCTGATGGGAGGTTTAGTGAGAGTCAGGCCTCTCATGAATCTTGCAACAAGAGGATGAGAGGAGATAGGTTGTCCATTTATATGTTTCAAGGATGCTGCAATAGCACTTAAATGGACTCTTACCGAATTCGTCTTGAGGCCTGCATTGGATAGATGCAGGAGATAATCAAGAAGAGAATTCAAAGGAAGTGCCAGAGGGTCAAGACCCTGCTGAGCACACCAAATGGAAAAACGTTTCCATTTGAAAGCATAGGAACGCCTGGTAGAGGGTTTCCTAGAGGCAGAAAGGATATCTTTCACTGGTTGGGAAAGATGAAAGTCTTGAAGGCTTAAGCCTTCAGTAACCAAGCACTGAGGTGAAGGGATTTGGGGTTTGGGTGCCACAAAGTCCCCTCCTCCTGAGACAGGAGGTCTGGCGCAGCTCCCAGATCCAAGTAGGATCCCTGGGAGAGCTGTAGAAGTAGAGGGAACCACACTTGGCGTGGCCAGCGTGGAGCTATGAGGATCATAGTTCCATGATCCCTCTGGAGTTTGAACAGAGTCTTGGGAATCAAAGGAATGGGTGGAAAGGCATATAGGAATGCCTGATTCCAATTCAGGAGAAAGGCGTCTGTAGCCTGAGCTCCCTGACACGGAGTTCTGGAACAGAACCGGGGAAGTTTGGCATTCCACGGACTTGCAAAGAGGTCTATGTCCGGGGTCCCCCATTCCTGAAAGATTCGGTTTATTTGGTCCAAATGTAGGGACCATTCGTGTGGCAGCAGAACTCGACTGAGCCTGTCTGCCCGAGAGTTTTGAACTCCTGGGAGATACACTGCTAGCAGGTGAATCTGATGCTCTCTGGCGAAGGCCCATAGTCTTAGAGCTTCGTTGCAAAGCGACAGAGAGCCCGTCCCTCCTTGTTTGTTTATGTAAAACATGGCCACCTGATTGTCCGTCTGAACTAGGACAGTGAGGTTGGCTAGGAGGGAGTGGAAGACCTTGAGGGCAAGGTAAATTGCTCGCAGTTCCAGAAGATTGATATGAAGGGTGGACTCCTGTAGAGACCAAGTGCCCTGAGTGGAGAGAGTTTGCAGATGGGCTCCCCACCCTGTTTGGGAGGCATCTGTTGTGAGGGTTGCTTGGGGTAGCAATGGTTGAAATGGAGCCCCCAACAACAGATTCTTGGTGGAAGTCCACCAGTGGAGGGACCAAAACAGACGATCGGAGGTTTGTATTTGGTCTGAGAGCGCTCCTGACGCCTGAGTCCACTGAGTGGCCAGGGTCCATTGAGCTGCTCTCATATGAAGACGAGCATAGGGCACCACATGCACTGTGGAGGCCATATGACCCAGTAGGCGTAGCATTTCCCTGGCTGTCAAGTGAGTGCTGGACTGAGCTTGGGAGGCCAAACTCAGGAGGCGCTGGCCTCGAACATGTGGAAGGTAGGCCCTTGCAGTGATGGTGTCCAACTGGGCCCCTATGAATTCTAGAGATTGAGTAGGGATGAGTTGGGACTTGGGAAGGTTTACTACCAGTCCCAGATACTGCAAAAGGCTCCTTGTGTGGTCCAGGGAAATCTGGGCCTGTGACTGAGTTGGAGCTCGGATGAGCCAGTCGTCCAGATATGGGAAGACAAAGATTCCCATGCCTCTTAGAAATGCGGCTACGACTGCCATGCATTTTGTGAATACTCTTGGAGCAGAGGCTAGACCGAAGGGGAGTACTCTGTATTGGAAATGTTTTCCCTGAAACAGAAAGCGAAGATACTTTCTGTGGGATGGATGGATGAGTATATGTGTATACGCATCCTGTAGGTCTAGAGAACAAAGCCAGTCCTGACCCTGGAGGTAAGGAAGGAGAATGCCGAGAGACAGCATTTTGAATTTCTCCTTGAAGAGAAATTTGTTCAATTCTCTCAGATCTAGGATTGGTCTGAATCCCCCTGTCTTCTTTGGAATGAGAAAATAAGGGGAGTAGAAACCGGACCCTTGTTGAGGAAGAGGAACCTCTTCTATGGCCCCTTGGGCAAGAAGAGAGGAAACCTCTTGACCCAACAGGGTTAGGAGAGATGGGGGAGAATTGAATGGTCTCACCATATGATGGGGAGGAAGGCTGGAGAAATGAAGTTTGTAACCCTCTCGAATGATAGAGAGGGTCCATTGTTCTATTGTGATTTGTTCCCATCTGGGAGCAAAGTGAACCAACCTTCCGGGTATGGTGAGAGGTTCTGGTTGTGTTAGAACCAGAAGTGGCAAGTTCCCTAGGAGCAAGTCAAAACCCCTGAGGGGTTGGAGCCTGCTGAGCTACAGTAGCTGCTGCAGGCTTAGCTCGTGCTTGTTTGGATTGCTGACGCTTAGCAGTATAGCGAGGTTGAGAAGACTGCTGGCCAGTATTTGAAGCAACTCTGGCCTTCTTATAGTAAGGCCTTTTAAAAGACTTTTTCTTAGTAGGAATTGAAGTGGACTTTGAAAGTCTTTCCAAGGTGGCATTTTCAGCATCCATCTGGGTGGCTTTGATTTGCCACTCTTCCCCAAATAAGTTCTCACCTGTACAGGGCAGATTCCGTAAGCCATCTAGAACCCAAGGTTCCAGATCAGAGGCCTGGAGCCAAGCAAGACGTCGGGCTGCAATAGCAATGCCCGAAGCCCTACTGGCTCCCTCAAAGGAATCATATGCTGCCCTATTAGAGAACTTAGAAACCTCTAAGAGTTGTTTCACTAGGGAAAGGAATCCCTGCTTTTTATCCTCAGGGATAAAGGGGGCAAAATGCCGCACCTTTTTGGCAAGTTCCTCCAGGAACATGCCCATATAGAGACTGTAGGAATTAATCCTGGCTATAAGCATACTAGCCTGGAAAATTTTCCTACCAAAAGAGTCCAAAGTCTTACATTCCCGTCCTGGAGGGGTGGAAGAGTGCCTTTTGGTACTCCTAATCTTCTTCATTGCAGACTTCACCACAATAGAGTGGTGGGGCAATTGAGTCTTTTGGAAACCAGGAGAAGGAGGGACCCTATACATGGTGTCCAACCTACGGGAATAAGGAGACAAAGTCAAAGGATTTTCCCAGAAATCCATCAGTTGTTCTTGAAGGATTTCATGGATAGGCAGGGTAACTGCCTCCTTAGGGGCCTTTGAGTATCCCAAAATATCCAGTTTCTTGGATCTGGGTTCCTTTTCAGAGGATGTGGTAATAGAAAGGGCTGTAGCCATATCTAAAACAAAGTCCTGGAAGGACAAATCCTCTGGAGGGGACATTCTCCTTTTAGGAGAAGAGGGCTCCTCAGGTAAGTTGAGTGAAAACTCAGCAGAATCATCAGAGGAGTGAAAATCCTCAGAGGAATCGGTGCTTTCCTCTAACGCACGATACGCGTACCGATCGGTATCGATATCGGGCGTATCGGGTATGGAACCGGTATGGAGCGAAAGCCCATACGGTACCGACTTGCGTTTAGAGGTGGACGGCCTCGATACCGGCATGGCGGACGATACCGGTATCGGGCCCGGAACCGCTGAAAGCGGAACCGATGGCGTTGCAGCTTTAATGAAAGCCATGATGGCCTGCTGCATGGACTGTACAGTATCGCCCATGGACGCCATAGCTGCCTGGATGTCGGTACCGGAGTGACCCGGTACCCCAGAGCAGGCTAACAGGTGATCTGTCGAGGCCGTAGCATCGATATCAACCTGAGACCCCTGAATTGGCGTTTTTGGAAGTTGGACTTCCCGCCGGGGTTGTTTGGCTGGGGCAGGGTCCTCAAGTTCTAAGCTAAGAGCCTCTCGATGCTTTGAAGGAGATTTGCTCTTTGAGGACTTGCCCACAGAAGGTTTGGTTACCTGAGATCCATCCGGAGAAGAAGACCTGGATGACTGTGATGCTGTATTCTCTGAAGCAAACAGCACATGGAATTTGTTGGCCCGGTTCTGCAGCCCACGTTTAGACATGTGGGAGCAAGATGGGCAGTCCGGTATGGAATGGTCAGGCCCCAAACATTTCAGACACCATTCATGGGTGTCTGTGACTGAAATAACAGCATTACATTTGGTACACTTCTTAAATCCAGGGGCTGGCTTCTCCATGAGGAGAAATTGAGTAGGCCGAGAGGCCTCTCTGAAGTGACCAAAATGCTAAAAATAAGAAAAAAGAATTATAATTTTTTAAAGAAAGAAAGAAAAGACCGGCGATACCGGTATCGGTATGGGGAAGGCAGGTACGCGGTCTAAAGAAACAAATAAAATAACAATTTCTTCAGCGGTGACAGGAACACGACCTGCTGGCTCCGCGGAAAAAAAGAAACTGAGGAGAGCTGTTCAGGAAGGCGGGAAGGCAGTGCGCATGTGCAGTGGGAGGTCCCAAAAGCTTCTATTCTAAGAAGCTGGGGAGCTTTCCCGCACGGGCTCCGTCGGTACCGACGTACCCATATGTGAGGACTTATTCCTGCTTGTTCCTGGAGATGATGAATTACAGCTATTTGATAAACTGAAGAGTAGCAAATCATCTGGACTGGATGGTATACATCCAAGGGTGTTGAAAGAACTGAAATATGAGATTGCAGACCTACTATTAGTAATCTGTGAACTATCATTAAAGCAATCTGTAATACCTGAAGATTGGAGGATGGCCAATGTAACGCCAATTTTTAGAAAGCATTCCAGGGGTGATCTGGAAAACTACAGACCGGTGAGCCTGACATTGGTATCTGGAAAATTGGTAGAAACCATTATAAAGAAATGGGAGACAGCCAACATGGCTTTAGCCAAGGAAGGTCTTGTCTTACTAATCTGTTATGTTTTTTTGAAAATGTGAATAAACAGGTAGACAAAGGTGAGTCAGTTGGTATAGTATAGCTGGACTTTCAGAAAGCCTTTGACAATGTCCCTCATGAGAGACTCTTGGCAAAATTAAAAAGTCATGGGATAGGAGGCAGTGTACTATTGTGGATCAGGAACTGGTTAAAAGACAGAGAGCAGAGGGTAGGGCTAAAGGGCCAATTTTCCCATTGAAGAAAGATGAATAGTGGAGTACCCCAGGGATTTGGGCTGGGCCCGCTGCTTTTTAACATATTCATAAATGACCTGGAAATGGGAGTAATGAGTGAGGTAATCCAATTTGCAGATGAGACAAAATTATTCAAAATTGTTAAAACCCAAGAGGATTGTGAAAAATTGCAAGAGGACCTTGATAAATTGGAAGACTGGGCATTCAAATGGCAAATGAAATTTAATGTGGATAAGTGCAAAGTTATGCACCTAGGAAAGAAGAACCCAACTATAGTTACACGAGGCAAGGTTTCACATTAGGAACTACCACCCAGGAAAAAGATTTAGGCATCATCGTGTATAATATGTTGAAACCCTCCACCCAGTGTGCATTGGCAGCCAAGAAGGCAAATAGAATGCTAGGAATCATAAGGAAAGGAATGAAAAATAAAACAAAGGATATTGTAATGCCTCTGTATCGTTCCATGGTGCGACCGCACCTTGAATATTGTGTGCAATTCTGATCACTGTATCTTAAAAAGGATATAACATTATAAGAAAAGCTATAGAGAAGAGCCACCAAAATGGTAAAGGGGATGGAAGGAGAAGCTTAAAATGTTAGGGCTTTTCAATCTGGAAAAGAGACAGCTGGAGAAGATATGATAGAGTTCTATAAATTAATGAATGGAGTGGAACGGGTAAATGTAGATTAATTGTTTACGCCATCAAAAAATAGAAAGACTAGAGGGCATGCAATGAAGCTACATTGTAACACATTTATGACTAATAAGAAAAAATATTTTTTCACTCAACGTGTAATCAAACACTGGAATTCGTTATCAGAGAATGTAGTAAAAGCTGTTAGTGTAGCTGGGTTTACAAAAAAAAGGTTTGGACATAGTTCCTGGAGGAAAGGTCCATAAACCATTATTAAAGAGGACCCAGAAAATCCACTGCCTGCCACACTACAAGCATTGTGTAACCTGTGTGTCTTTTTGGGAAACTACCAGGAACTTGTTACCTGGATTGGTCACTGTTGGAAACAGGATACTGGGCTTGATGGACCTTGGTCTGACCAGTATGGCATTTCTTATGTTCTTAATTCTAGGAATCAAGAGGAAAGGAATAAAGAATAACCAGGATAGTATACTGCCTCTGGATCACTCCATGGTGCGACCACACCCTGAATATTGTGTACAATTCTAGTCACCATATCTTAAAAAGGATATAGCAGAATTAGAAAAAGTACAGAGAAGAGCAGCCAAATTGTTAAAGGGGATGGAAATTGGTTGACTGACAGATGACAGAAGGTGATGGTAAACAGAACTCAAAGGAAGATGAGTAGTGGTGTGCCCCAGGGATCGATCCTAGGACCGATCCTAGGACCAGTACAGTTCAATGTATTTGTGAGTGATATTCCTTGAAGGATTGAAGAGAAAAGTCTGCCTTTTTGCAGATGACAGGAAAATTTGCAACAAAGTGGACTCCTCTGAGGGAGTGTACAACATGACGAAAGATCTATAAAAGCTGGAAGAATGGTCTAATGCTTGGCAGTTAAGATTTAATGTGAAGAAGTGCAGAGTCATGCACTTGGGATGCAGAAATCCAAGGGAATTGTAGGAGATAGAGAGCGAGAGGTTGGTTTGCATGGATCAGGAGAAGGACCTCGGAGTGATTGTTTCTGAGGATTTCATGGTGGTAAACCAATGTGACAAGGTGGTAGCCAAAGCCAGAAGGATGCTGGACTGCATACAGAGTGGAATAACCAGCAGAAAGGAGGAGATATTAATGCCCCTGTATAAGTCATTGGTGAGGCCTCACTTGGAGTACTGTGTTCAGTTTTGGAGACCATATCTTACAAAGGATTTAAAAAAGACCTGAAATGGTTTAGAGGAAGGCGACCAAAATGATTTGCAACCTACACCAGAAGACATATTAGAAGAGACTTCAAGACCTAAATATGTATACCCTAGAGGAGAGGAGGAACAGGAGAGGTATGATAGAGACATTTAAATACTTAAAAGATATTAATAAACAAACAAACTTTTTTCAAAGAAAGGGAAGCAGTAGTTCTAAAGAGCATAAAATGAAGCTGCAAGGAGATAAACTTAAAAGCAACATCAGGAAATTCTTGCTGAAAGGGTGGTGGATGCTTGGAATGCCCTCCTGATGGACGTGATGAGGGCAAATACAGTGACGGAATTCAAAATGGCATGGAACAGACACAATGGATCCCTTTATAGTAAAAGGATAAAATCAAAATAAACTTAACTATTTTTTTATACTTCAACAAATAGAGAGGGATGATCTGCATGGAGCGATGGGTACAACTATAATGAAAGCATATTTGGGGGGGGGGGTGACCTGTATGGAGCTGTAGGTACACTATTTTAGCCACCTTACTGGGCAGACTAGATGGACCATACTGGTCTTCATCTTCCATCATTTACTATGTTATTATGGATGGATCAGGGCTATACCAAAGTCTGTGCGAGCAGTGTGGCCACACAAGGCGCAAGTATGGAAGGGGCACTGATGTCATCACTGGGCTTTTAGGAAATCCAACAATAGCAATTTCCTGCAGGAAGTTGGGTGGGTGAGGTGGCACCAAGTTCATCAGTCACACAGGATGCATTGCTAGTTTGGTATGGTTTTGGGAAGAATACCCCTATGTGGAAAGGCTTAAAAAGTTAGGGCTCTTCAGCTTGGAAAAAGAGATGGCTGACAGGAGATATGATAGAGGTCTATACAATGAGTGGAGTGGAATGGGTAAACAGATCAGTTGTTTACTTTTTCAAAAAGTAGAAAGACTAGGGGACATGCAATGAAGCCTCACTGTAGTGCATTTAAGACTAATCAGAGAAAATATATTTTTCAGTCAATGCATAATCAAATTCTGGGATTTGTTGCCAGAGGATGTAGTAAAAGCTGTAAGTATAGCTGGGTTTACAAATGGTTTGGACAAGTTCCTGAAGGAAAAGTCCATAAAGCGAAATTAGACCTTACCTGCTAATTGTCTTTCCTTGAGTACCTCCAGGCCAGTCCAGTCCAGATATGTGTAGGTTGTCACCGCCCAACCTGCAGCTGAGGGCTGATTTGACAGAATTCTGTCATCCCAGTATAAGAGTCCCCCTTCAGTTCTTGGATCCAGTCTCCCACTGACAAAGCAGTCTGCAGAGCCCCCAAAACCAAATACAATGCCACTCTAACCAAAACCAAGAGAAACCCATGCACCAGAAGAAAGAGAGGGTCCTAAACTGGCCTGAAGGTACTCAAGGAAAAACAATTAGCAGGTAAGGACTAAATTTGCCTTCCTAAGCGTACCTCCAGGCCAGGATGTAACAAAGCAATGCTTATACATGAGAGGGACCGGTGAGCACAGCTTGAAGCATTGTAGCCCTAAAACGCGTGTCAGTAGCAGCCTGTACGTCCAACTGATAATGCCTTGTGAGTGATGACCAAGTCACAGCCTTACAAATCTCTGCAGGCAGTACTAAGCTAGACTCGGCCCAGGTGCCACTTGCGATCTAGTAGAATGGGCCCTCAGTCCCTTCGGAGGCACCTTGTTACATGTCCCATAAGCTGTGTTGAACACTGACTTTACTCAATAGGCAATGGAGGCTGCTTCTCCTCTCCGCGATTGGCCAAATAACACAAACAGACGATCCGTCTCCAGCATATCACATGTTTTCTTAAGGTACCCGTGCAGGACCCTACACAAGTCTAGCTCGAACAGAGGCTCTGTCAAAGCCTCCAAAACCAAATTAATATCCTATGGCGGAACAGCTGCCTGTAATGGAGGACAGATCTGCTTGACTGCCTTAAGGAATTGGACCACATCCAGGTGCCCCACCAAAGTTCAGCCTAGGATCGGCCCTCTGTAGCATGCGATATCTGTCACTGCACTTTTAAGGAGCTGAGCGACAATCCTTTATACAGACCACACTGCAGAAACTGCAACACTTTATTACCTTGTATCCCTCAGATTTCTAGAACACATCGTATCAATTACAACTGTAATAATGTCGGCAATTTCAGCAGCCTTCCTACTCATCATTCTAATCTGCAACTCCTTCAACCAAACCAACTCCCTTTCACAATACCAGCCGCAACAATTTATTTAAAATGATAGGGTATTATTGGTATAAAGGGAAATAGGTACATTCTACCCCTCTCTCTACCTCCAATACCCAAGATCATCTCGGCTCATTCCCATAAAAAACACAACCATACCAATGCAACCCCAAACCACACTAGAAAGAACACCCTGAACCATTAAAATGGTTCCTAATAAATGCAAGATCATTAAAGAAGAAAATCACCATCATACATGACCTTATGAACGACTCTAAACCAGACATCATAAGCTTAACCAAAACATGGCTCTACAACACTGACAAAGTAATCCTTACCCAACTGAAAGCACCAGGATATAATATATATCACTGTGCAATACTCAACAAAAAGGGCGGAGGAGTAATTATCCTATGCAAAACATCACTAGGAGCCCAACAAATCTCCTCTTCAAGCAATGAGGCCTCAGACATGTTAACCATCAGCACAAGAAAACTTACAATAACCCTCATATACAGATCACCTTCCTCTGAAACCAATGCACTGGACAACATAATTGAAACTGCATGCTCTGCGGCACCACCAGGCAAAGAACACATCATCTTAGGTGACTTCAACCTTTCTTCACTAAATAATGCATAGTGCACATCCTTCCTTCAGGCAATGGAAAACGTTGGATACAAACAAAAAATCCATACTGCAACACACACAAAAGGCAACACCCTTGATCTTATCTTCTACCCTAAAACCTGGTCTCAGAATGGAAACATATCTATTATAAATATTCAACCAGTCCCATGGTCGAATCACTATCTCATATATTTCATTACTAAACTAGACACCTCTCCAACCAAGGATAACCATGAAATTGCATCATATAATAGATTTAAAAAATTTGACAAAGATGAATTCATCAGCAAAATAAGTCCAGATCTCTCAACCAGCAGCGATGATATCGATGTCCTCACCTCAGCATGGAACAGAACCCTAAGTGCAGCATCGGTAAACCATCAAAGCAACTGATTTAAAAAAATCTGAAATTCCCAACCTTGGTATTCCCACTCCTTGAAGAGAGACTTAAGGAAGGCCAAAAGAAAATGGAGAGTCACCAAATCTGATGAAGACAAGCTTAGGTACATGAACAAATTAAAAATCTACCATCATAACCTCTTAGACACAAAGAAAGACTACTACTCAAAACTCCTATCAAAATCCCTTAACCGGCCAAGAGAATTGTTCCTCATAATCCAAAACCTAATAAAAATACCAAATGATGAAAACCCAGCAATGAGTAACCTAACTGCTCAACAGTTCGCAAATCACTACATAGAAAAATAAAAAATAAAATCAATCTGCAACACAACCTCCTATGACCCAGAACCAACCAGTCCTCCAACTTGGATTTCATTCTCACCAAGAAGCAAAGACCAGATGGATCACTGCATCACATAATTGAATACCACTCCTCAATCATAGATTCTTGTCCCTTCAGTTGGATCAAATCAACAAAATCAGAACTCACACCATATATACAAAGAATAGTCAAGCTCTCTCTATCTCAAGGTCAACTACCAAACAACCTAAAAAGAGCTTCCATACGCCCAATCCTGAAACAAAACACCCTAAATAAATCCTGCCCCACATCTTACAGACCAATATCTAGCCTACCATTCCTATCCAAAATCATTGAAAAATCAGTGCTTCTGCAACTCCAGGACTTCATCGACTCAAGCACTCCACTTGACCCCCATCAATACAGATTTAGAGCACATTATGGAATCAAAACACTATTAACATCCCTACTTTACAATCATACAAGGAATTGACAACATGAGACACGCATTCATCCTCGTTTTCCTAGATATATCGTCAGCATTTGATTCTGCAAGCCACAATATTTTAATCAACCGCCTAAAGCACCTTGGCATAGGTAGCACTACTCTATGATGGTTCCAAGACTATCTGTCCAACCGCACCCAACAAGTGTATTTCGACAACAACCTATCAAACCTATTCACCCAACCTCAGGGCGTCCCCCAGGGATCTGCATTATCTGCATTACTTTGGAGGAATGGCCTAGTGGTTGGGGCAAGGTACTTCAGGCCGGAAGGTCGGGGGTTCAAATCCCACTAGAGGACAGCAACCTTGGGCCGGAAGGACTGGGGTTTCTAGTCCCACAGGTGCTCCTTGTGGTCTTGGGCAAATCACTTAACCCTCCATAGCCCATGTTCCCTGTAAAATAGTTATCTCCAAGTTATAATGCCCTGTTCAATGTAATTTCAGTTTGTTCAATGTAAACCGCACTGATGCAGAATAGCGCGGTATATAAGAGAATTAAAAAAATAAATAAATAAAATATCTTCAATCTATCTGAAAAATCACACAATCACGTGATGTTGACTACAGAATTTATGCAGATGATATAATGTTATTCACAACCTTTGACACCTCAGACTCCTCCTATAAGAAGATCACCAACTACTTCAATGACATCGCTGTATGGCTCAATTCAGTTAACTTTCAGTAAACCTGAAGAAAACAGAAGCACTCATTATTACTAGGAACGAAGCATTCAACCCTCTCTGTTCACTTCATGTAAACAATGCCACACTGGAAATAAAAGAAGAAATAAAATACCTTGGAATCTACCTAGATCAACTGCTTGACTTGACCAGACACAACCACATGATCACCTGTGCAATATACCATAAAACCAAAATGATACAGCATCTGAGACCACCGCCTTCCCACACCGACTTCCACTCTGTCGCTCAAGCACTGATTTGTCCACATTTTGACTACAGCAACAACATACTTCATGGATTTCCCAAGAAAACACTAAAGCCATTACAACTTGCTCAAAACACGGTTGCCAAAAGATCTGACCACATAACACCCTCCTGTTCCAACTGCACTGGCTCCCGATTCTTCAAAAATCAAATTCAAAGCCCTTACGAACATCTACAAAATAATAAACAACACTGCACCAACATACCTCAGCACACTGATAAACATGCAGCAACACACAAGAACAAGAGACAACCCGAAAAACACTCTATCCATCCCAAAAAATGTAAGACAAGCAAATCAATCAACCACCAACAGAGCCTTCTCCTTCTACGCACCTGTCCTTTGGAATAACCTACCCAATTCTCTAAGAGAAATCAAAGACCTCACTCAAGTTTAGAAAACGTCTCAAAACATTCATCTTCACGGAGTACTATAAATGTGATCAACAGCAATAAGTTTCATATATACCTCCAGTCAACAGCACAATGGCTCTCACCATTTTCTCACTGTTGCCACACACTCTCTTGTAAAGTAATAAGAATATGCAAACATGTAAATATATAAATAGTTACCTTACTTTATTGTTATTGTTAACTGCAATTGTTATCTACTACTACTGAGCATTTGTACAAGTTGTAAGCAGTGCTGCACAGACATGTAAGAGACAGTCCTTGCTCATCAGAGCTTACAATCTAGTCAAGACAGATAACACAGAAGGTGTAGACAGGGATAAAACAAGGGGGGAAAGGTAAAGAAACAAGGAGATCAGGTGAGTCAAGATCCAAAAGCAGCGGCGAAGAGATGAGTTTTCAGCCTGGATTTGAAAAGGATCAGAGAAGGTGCCTGGCGCACAGACAATTATCTGTAATTGTTTCTTGTAAACTGCATTGCACAGCTGTTCAAAAGTTCTATGTAAACCACTCTGATTTTCAAGACAAAGTGGTATATAAAAACAAACAAATAAATAAATAAACACTTGTGGAAGAGATGATGAAGCGGCCTGCAAACCTCAAGATGCACACCAATCCTTAAATATGAACCATATGCACTCATAGGCCAGCGAGGTCGACCTCTTCCTAGACTTCAACATGGTAGCTATGACGGAGGGCAAACAGCCCTTACACTTCAGCCTCGCCCTTTTAAGAGTCAAGCTATAAGCAAGAACCAATCCACTTGTGGCATAAGCACTGGCCTTTGGGAGAGTAGATTCATCCAATCTGGAAGCCTCCAGGGCTGTCAGTCAGTAGCTGAGTCAGATCCACATACCATGGTCTCCATGGCTAGTTTAGCGCAATGAGAATCACCAAGCCTGAATGGCTCTCTAGTCGCTGTAGGAGGTGGCCCATAAGGGCCCATGATGGAAAGACATACAAGAGCCTGTTTGCCGGCCATGCCTGCAAGACAGCATCTAGATCTTCAGATTTGTGTTTCCTGCACCTACTGAAAAACCACACTGCCTTAGCATTGTTCATCTTGGCAATGAGGTTCATTACCGGCATTCCCCATCATAACGTGATCTGGTGAAACACCACCGCATTCAGCTCCCACTCTCCGGGATCGAGAAGATGCCAGCTGAGGAAGTTGGCTTCTATGTTGTCCTTTCCGGCCACATGCGCCACAGAGAGAGCCACCAAGAACTCCTCCGCCCACTGCAATAATAGTTAACTTTCAGCCAGAAGGATAGCACTGCCCATGCCCCCCTGGCAATTGATATATGCCACCGTGGTTACATTTTCCAAACAAACCCGAACCACCTATCCCATGATTAAGGGACGAAAGCACTGGAAGGCTAGGCTGATTGATGGATCAGGAAGCTTCCTCCTTTGACAAACAATGCGCTCCCCAGCCAACGAGGCTAGCATCCATCATGACTAGAATCCACTGTGGCTGTTCCAGTGGCAGCCCCACCTTGAGCTTGCTGGTCTGTAACCACCACTCCAGACTCTACCATGCCTGCTCCAGACAAGGCAATTTCTGAGACAGAAGCTGTAGCTGCGGAGATCAACGAGACAGCAGAGCTTGCTGCAATGGTCACATATGAGCACTTGCCCAGGGTACCAGATGCAACGCTGTCACCATGGAACCAAGGAACTGAAGACAGAACCACACTGCTGGTGCTCACTTCTGCAAAAATCTGCGAACCTGCGCCTGAATTTTGAGGACTCTGTCCTCTGGCAGCAACACCAACCCTATGAGGATATCAAACTGTGCGCCCAAGTAAACCAGTTTTTGCACCGGCTGCAGCAGGCTCTTGGCCAAGTTGACCACCCAGCCCAAGCTCTGCAAGAACTCCACCACCTGACTCATGGCAGAGCACCCCTCGGCCTCTGACTTCACCCAAGTGAGCCAGCCGTCCAGGTAGGGATACACCAGGATCCACTCTTTCCTCAAGGCTGCCGCTACTACTACCATGATTTGGTGAACATATGGGGAGCGGTAGCCAGACTGAAGGGCATCACCTTGAATTGAAAATGTCCATCCATCACCACAAAGCATAGTAATCACTGGTGTTCCGGGTAGATCGGAATATGCAAATATGCCTCTGACAGATCCAAAGTGGACAGGAACTCGCCCTGCCTTTTTGCCAGAATAACCGATTGCAAGGTTTCATTCAAAAGTGCAGAACGTGCAAAGCGCAATTGACCTGTATGAGAATGAGAATGGGACTGAAGAAACCCTTCCTTCTTGGATGCTACAAAGTAGATGGAGTATCGACCATAGCTGCACTGGTCTCGAGGAACCAGCACAACTGCCTCTAGCTGCAGTAATCACTGAAGCGTGTCATGAACAGCCTTTGCCTTTGACTTGCAAAGGCTTTGAAGAGTGGCCATACAAATTCTAGTGTGTACCCCTCTCAGATGATCTCTAACACTCACTGGTCGGTGGTTATACTGGCTCAGGTGGGAAAGAACTGCTGTAAACGACCTCCCCCCGGGCCTGCCTGGCATCACTGGGGCTTTTTTGTTGCTCTCAGTGCCTTGGAAAAGGTACCACGACCAGTGCCTCTGTAGCCACAAAAGGACTGGCCCCTTGTGGCGGACTGCCCCCACTGATATGGAAAGAACCGCAAAGCACGGAAGCATCTGAAATCTCTGGGCTGTCCCCACTATAGAGCCCCTAGTTTGGGTCCCTTCAACCTGTCTTTTGGCAACCGACCTCCTTTAGGGTTGCCAAGGTCTTTCATCAGCTTCTCCAGAGCTTCCCCAAACAGCAACTTACCCCAAAAGGGAAGCTTACTGAGCCTGGCCTTGGACACTGTATCTGCCGACCAGTTGTGAAGCCACAGAAATCTCTGTGCCACTATGACGTAAGTCATGGATTTAGAGGAAGTTTGGGCCAGTTCATAAAAGGCATCCGCCATATAAGCCACTGCTGACTACAGCTTGGCTCCCTCTACCGCCCTGACCCCTCCAGGTTGGGCGGCGAGAGTCTCAAGCTAGTGAATGGAGGCTCTAGACACACAGAGGCACATTCCAATCTGGCCGTACAGCCCCCTGTGCAGCTGACCAGAAGTGGGACGCCCACAGTTAGACCCGATTCTGATCCCGCAGGAGCTAGAGTGCCCTGGACATGCAGGCCAAGCCCTGATTCTGATCAGCCTGCACGCCCAGCCACATGCCCGGCTACCTCAGTCAGGCTCCTGAATGGAGCCTCAGTGCCATGGCGTCCCATTGTCATGGCACCACAGCTCCATTCAGGAGTAGCAAATGCCAGCTGCCACCAAAATTCTTCTTTCCCCGCAGCCAGACTCTCAATCCGGCCTCCCACGGCCAGGGTCCGGCTGCGGGCAACTTCCTGTAACTCGCTACCTTTCTTTCCAGCCCTAGCAGCATGATCCCTGATGTCCAGGGGGACTTATTCCACGTCTGTGGTAGAATAAGTCCCCCGTCTAAGTTCACGGCTCCAGATGTACAGGGCCAACCTCTGAATCGGCCCTGTATGTGTGGGTCATGGCTCGTCCATGGCCTGCCCCCATCTAGGCCTTCCCATACAAACGCACTGTTCGTATAGAGAGGCTTTAGCCAGGGCTGGTAGGGGAGCGAATAGCAGAGATGGACGTCCAAAAGGGAAGTCCATCCCCACTATTCGCTGTTCAGAATGACCCCCATAGGCTCCACAAATGAAGGCTTGGTGCGACAAGACACTGGTATCAAAAGTGAGCTTCAGAAGCGACTCCAGCTTCTGATCCTGGAGGTCCTTCAAGGCTGCACCTCCTTCCATAGGAATAGTGTTCTTTTTAGAAACCACTGGGACCAGGGCGTCCACCTTAGGCATTCTGAGGAGCTCCCGCTCCTCATGTGGAATAGGGTACAAACGTCTCATCACTCTGCTCCCCTCTGCTCCCCTCTTGGCATTCCCATTCCAACTCCATCTTTTAATCACACGATGGACTGGGAAACACACTTGCACCCCCTTAAACCCCTGCAATAAGGAGTCTCCGTAACTGGCTGCATTCGGAATGTTGAGAGTTGCCAGGAGATTTCACCATCCTCTAAATCCTTGGACCTCAATGTTCCCCATAGGTCTGCGGGGCCCTCTCCCAGGTTCATTGAGACCAGAGAAGGTGGAGAGCCCTAAATCTGCCAGGCCTTAGGCTCCCCTCTATGTCTCTTAGGTGGAGGCATGCTCACAACTGATTCAAACTCCTGCCCCACTTCAGAGTCCTGTAATTTTAAACATACCTTTCCCATTGGCTTCTCCACCTGACAAAGAGCAGCTTGCTTCTTTTTCAGGCAGTATACACTATGAAGAGCCAGTATAAAATCTGCCAAAAACATCCAAGAGAGAGACTCACCAGCCACTGCTGAATCCATGCTCCCCACTGAGAAGGAACTCCCCACAGCCTTCCCCTTGCTCTTCCTGCGCTTCAAAGACTTCTAAGCTGAAGGAGCAGGCTGCATTAAAATGGCCATGGTTCCTGCTGAAATCACGAGAACTGTCAGCTCTGAGGGCTCCCCTGCTGCTGCTGTCGCCGGATTCTCCATGGCCCCACCGGAATGCTCCAATGACCATCCCTGCCATATACAAAAATGACAAAAGCTGGCTGCCTGCAAACTGCACTTTCGGAACAAATGAGGCAAGATGACAGATCGCCCGGCATAAAAAACATGCTCACACAGGCCTGCACGGACAGGAGCAAGAGGAGGATTCTTTACTCTCAAAAAGTCCCGTGAAGCTCAAAATGCCCAATTGCAAGGCTGGGAGACAGCCTCCGCGCCCCCCCCCCCCCCCCTGAGGAGAGGAGTCAAGTCATCAGGCAGCTATCTGCTTCCTCCCTGGAGTCTCTTACCTCCAAGACTGCGTGGATTAGGGTGGAGGGAAGGTGGGAGCTAGGTAACCTGCGGCTCATAGGCACCAGATAACCCTGGCTGGCAGATAAGGGAGGGGGGGATAGTTAAGAGAATCTGGAGCACCCAGGAAATTAATCACCAAACACTAGTCCTGACAGGCCCTGCCAGTACTCTGACCTTCACTCACCACATAGCTTGCCCCCCATGAATCAGCAATGCCCAGTCAACAATGAAAACTCGTCTCCCAGACAACCACTTCCACAGACTAAAATCTGCTTTAAAATAAAGCACAGTTACTTACCTGTAACAGGTGATCTCTGGGAACAGCAGGAATTAGTCCTCACATATGGGTACGTTGGTACCGACGGAGCCTGCGCGGGAAAGCTCCCCAGCTTCCCAGAAAGAAAGCTTTTGGGAGCCTCCCACAACGCCTGCGCGCTGCCTTCCCGCCTTTCCTAACCAACTCTCCTCAGTTCAAGTTTAAAGCTGAGACAATAGAGAGAGAGAGGAAAGGAAAGATAGAGAGAGAGAGAGATACAACTCCTAGGGGAGGTGGGAGGGTTGTGAGGACTAATTCCTGCTGTTCCCAGAGATCACCTGTTACAGGTAAGTAACTGTGCTATCTCCAGGAACAAGCAGGAATGAGTCCTCACATATGGGGACTCCCTAGCTAAGATGCCTGGGAGATCCCCAAGGGCATGAGACCCTGAAAGGTTCCTTGTCTTCCTATGGATCTCAGACATCCATTAAGGGACGGAGGGCAGGAGTTGTTTAAGAATGGAACAGGTGTCTGAGGACAGCCTGACCAAACAAGGCATCCCGGCGGGAGTCCTTGTCCAAACAGTAATGGGCTGTGAAGGTATGATCACTCTCCTCTTGACCTATACCAACATGGATTTAAGAAGAATCATGGAGTTGAAACCCTCCTAACCTCCCTTCTAGACTCACTGTATTTACACACTCATAACCCTACTCAGGGTTGCTTACTTATATTTCTCGACTTATCTGCTGCCTTCGATTCTCTTCCCCATAATCAACTCCTCACCAGACTTCATGAAATAGGTCTGAGAGGCACTACTCTTAAATGGTTTCGCTCATACCTAGACTCTAGAACACAACAGGTCCGTATTGGAAGTGACACCTCCCTCCCATTTATACTAAAGCAAGGTGTCCCCCAAGGCTCTAGCCTCTCTGCCTTACTTTTTAACATCTTCCTCCAACCTGCCTGCAAAATTTTCCAAAACTCTGGCATTCAATACCAATTATACGCAGATGATATGATGTGCTTCACACCATTTAGCCTCACTAACCCTGACTTTACCAAATTAAATGAATGTTTAACCAATCTCAAATCTTGGCTTTCCCAACACAACCTACTTATTAACCAATCCAAAACTGAGATCCTCCAAGTATTCTCCAACCCCTTATATACCCCTCCCCCAACACTCACCCTTAGCGACCTCACTCTCACTATAAAAAAACCAAGTGAAATATCTTGGAATCATCCTCGATCAGAACCTCTCCTTCATTGATCATATAAAGAAAACTACTAACGCAGTTTACGCAAAGTTACGTACTCTCCGTAACCTCAAGCCCCTCTTAAGCCCCCAACTCCTTTCGTACTGTCTGTCAGGCTCTCACAACCCCCTCACTTGACTATTGTAATCTTATCTATCATGGCCTCTCTAAAACCACTATCCAACCTCTCTAACTTGCACAGAATACACTAGCACGTTTAATAACTAACAACCCTAGGCGATCCCATATTACACCTGTCCATGATGACTTACACTGGCTCCCAATCCAACTCCGAGCTAAATTTAAAGTGCTCACCCTTATTGATAAGATTATCTCAAAAGAATCAGCTCCTTGCCTTTCCCCTCTCCTGGCCTTCCCTAATAATACAAGAACGCGCCGCTCCTCTACCAAAAACCTTCTATCTATTCCTACATCCAAGATACACTTTAAACAATCTACTAGCAACAGGGCCTTCTCTCTCTATGCCCCCTCCCTATGGAATACCCTTCCCCATGACCTACGTAACTGTGTGAGCCACGCAGAATTTCGAAAAAGATTAAAAATTTACCTCTTCCTCGAACACTTTTCCCTACCACCCTAGTTCCTCCCCCTTACTCCCACTCCACTACTCCCACCCTTCTACTAGTCCCTCTAATTGAGATCTCAGTGACCCTTGCTATTTTTAGGTAAACAAACGATTCATATTAGTGTAAATAATATTTTGTACATAGTTATTTATTTATTAGTTTCCCAGTTCCTATGTTACTTATATAGCCACATATTCTCGTTCTATGTAATCTGTTACCTTGTTCTATGTTCTTTGTAAACAGTTGTATAATACTGTCAGTTATGTTACATGTAAACCATCTTGAATTGTAGAAAGACGGTATATAAAAACTGTTAAATAAATAAATAAATAACCGAGGCCCAGGTGGCTGCTCGACAGATCTGGTCGATGGACACAGAATGAAGATGAGCCATAGAGGCGGCCATAGCCCTCACATGACATGGCCCTCCAGAGAAAGGTTCTTACTCTGGTAAGCAAAAGAAATACACTGAGCAATCCAATTGGACAGTGTTCTCTTAGAGACTGGAAGTCCTAAATGAGAAGGATCAAAAGCAACAAAAAGCTGGGAAGACTTTCTATGTTGCTGTGTCCTGTGTAAGTAAAAAGCAAGAGCTCTTTTACAATCTAGAGTATGAAGGTTCCTCTCTGCACTGGATGCATGAGGAGCTGGAAAAAAGACAGGTAAATATACCTCTTGATTAAGATGAAAAGGTGAGACCACTTTAGGCATAAAGTGAGGATTTGTCCTAAGGACTACCTTATCATGATGGAACCTTGTATAAGGTGGATTAGCCACTAGGGCCTGCAGTTCACTGATGCGGCGAGCAGAAGTGACTGCAATAAGGAAAATAACCTTCCAGGAAAGAAATTTCAAGGAAGTAGTGGCTAAGGGTTCAAAAGGTGGCTTCATAAGCTGACCAAGAACCAAGTTTAAGTCCCATGCCACCAGAGGTCGAATGGGAGGTTTTGTTAAAGTTAGGCCTCTCATGAATCTTGCAATAAGAGGATGAGAGGAGATAGGTTGTCCATTGAGAGGCTTAAGGGATGCTGCAATAGCACTCAAATGGACCCTTACTGAATTATTCCAATAGAGAATTCACAGGAAGTGCCAGAGGGTCAAGACCCTTTTGAGCACACCAAATGGAAAATCTTTTCCACTTAAAAGCATAGGAACGCCTAGTGGAAGGTTTTCTGGAAGCATGGAGGATATCCTTCACTTGCTGAGAAAGATTGAAGTCTTGAAGGTCTAGGCCTTCAGTAACCAAGCTCTGAGGTGAAGGGACTTGGGATTTGGATGCCACAAAGTCCCTTCCTCCTGGGACAGAAGGTCTGGCGCAGCTCCCAAGTCCAGGGAGGGGGCTTGGGAGAGATGCAGAAGTAGAGGGTACCACACTTGGCGTGGCCAGCGTGGAGCTATGAGGATCATAGATCCTTGATCCCTCTGGAGTTTGAACAGAGTCTTGGGAATCAAAGGAATGGGTGGAAAGGCATACAGGAAGCCCTGACCCCAATGAAGGAGGAAGGCATCCTTGGCCTGAACTCCCTGCCACGGAATTCTGGAACAGAACCGGGGAAGTTTGGCATTCCACGGACTTGCAAAGAGGTCTATGTCCGGGGTTCCCCATTCCTGGAAAATTCTGAGTACCTGATTCATGTGCAGGGACCATTCGTGTGGAAGCAGAACTCGACTGAGTCTGTCTGCCCAAGAGTTTTGGATTCCTGGGAGGTATACTGCCAAGAGATGGATTTGATGCTCTCTGGCGAAGGTCCATAATCTTAGAGCTTCGTTGCAAAGCGACAGAGAGCCAGTTCCTCCTTGCTTGTTTATGTAAAACATGGCTACTTGATTGTCCGTATGAATGAGGACTGTCTTGTAGCTGAGGAGGGTATGAAAGACCTTGAGAGCTAGGAACACTGCTCGAAGTTCCAAGTGGTTGATATGAAGAGAGGTCTCCTGTGGGGACCAAGTGCCTTGGGTGGAGAGGTCTTGTAGATGAGCTCCCCAACCTGTTTGGGAGGCATCTGTTGTGAGGGTTGCCTGGGGCAACAAAGGTTGGAAGGGGGACCCCAGCAACAGATTTTGAGTGGACATCCACCATTGGAGAGACCAAAAGAGACGTTTGGAGGTTGCTATTTGGTCTGAGAGAGCTCCTGAAGCTTGAGTCCACTGGGTGGACAACACTGAGCTGCTCTCATGTGTAGGCGAGCATAGGGTACCACATGAACTGTGGAAGCCATATGGCTTAGCAGCTGTAGCATCTCCCTGGCAGTTAAATGGCTCTTTGACTGAATCTGGGAGGCTAACTGCACTAGACGTTGACAACGGGCCTGAGGAAGGTAGGCCCTTGCAGAAGTGGTGTCCAACCAGGCCCCTATGAATTCCAGGGACTGAGTAGGGGTGAGCTGGGACTTTGGGAGGTTTACCACAAGTCCCAGGTATTGCAGAATGCGCCTGGTGCGGTTCAGGGAGATCTGAGCCTCTGACTGGGTTGGAGCTCGGATGAGCCAGTCGTCCAGGTATGGGAAGACAAATATTCCCAGAGTGCGTAGAAATGCAGCAACTATTGCCATGCATTTGGTGAACACTCTTGGAGCAGAGGCTAGACCGAAAGGAAGCACTCTGTATTGGTAATGTTTTCCCTGGAACAGAAAACGTAGGAATTTTCTGTGAGATGGATGGATGAGGACATGAGTGTACGCATCCTTGAGATCTAGAGAACAAAGCCAATCCTGACTCTGCAGGTATGGAAGGAGAGTGCCTAGAGAAAGCATCTTGAACTTCTCCTTGCATAGGAATTTGTTCAATTCTCTGAGATCTAGAATGGGTCTGTATCCCCCTGTTTTCTTTGGAATGAGAAAATAGGGGGAGTAAAACCCTGACCCCTGTTGAAGAAGAGGAACTTCTTCTATGGCCCCCCTGGGCCAGAAGGGTAGTCACCTCCTGATCCAGAAGGTCGAGGAGAGATGTGGGAGAATTGAAGTGTCTCACCATGGTGTAGGGAGGAAGGTCTGAGAAATGAAGTTTGTAGCCCTCCCTTATGATAGAGAGGGTCCACTGCTCTGATGTGATTTGCTCCCATCTGGGAGCAAAATGAGCTAACCTTCCTGGAATGGTGAGAGGTTCTGGCTGTTGTAGAGCCAGAAAGGTTAAGTTCTCTAGTATCAAGTCAAAAACCATGAGGGGGTTGGGACTGCTGAGTTATAGCAGCCCCTGCAGGTTTAGGCCTGGCCTGTTTAGGTTGCTGACGCTTAGTAGCAAAGCGACCTGTAGAAGACTGTTGGCCAGAAGTGGAAGGAAATCTGCTCCTTTTGTAAATAGGCTTTTTGAAAGACTTTTTCTTGGCTGGAATGGAAGTTGACTTAGAAAGTCTATCCAGAGCAGAATTCTCTGCATCCATTTGAGTGGCTTTTATTTGCCACTCTTTGCCAAAGAGATTTTCACCCGTACAGGGCAGATTTCCTAAGCCATCCTGAACCCAGGGTTCTAGATCAGAAGCCTGGAGCCAAGCAATTCTGCGAGCAGCTATGGCAATGCCTGAGGCTCTGCTGGCACCTTCAAAGGAATCAAAGGCTGCCCTGTTGGAAAACTTTGAAATATCTTGAGTATGCTTAAGCCAAAGGAGGAATTCATCCCTTCTATCCTCTGGAATAAAAGGGAGAAAGTTGTGCAGCTTTTGTGCAACTTCCTTTAGAAACATACCCATATAAAGGCTATATGAGTTGATTCTGGCAATAAGCATATTGGCTTGAAAGATTTTCCTACCAAAAGCATCCAAGGTCCTGCATTCTCTTCCTGGGGGAGCAGAAGAGTGTCTTTTGGTACTCTTTATCCTTTTCATAGCTGACTGCACCACAATGGAGTGGTGAGGAAGCTGAGTTTTCTGAAATCCAGGACAAGGAGGGACACGGTACATAGTGTCCAATCTGCGAGAATGAGGAGAAAGGGTGAGAGGAGTCTCCCATAAGTCAGTCATATGTTCATGAAGAATTTCATGAATTGGCAAGGTGACTGCCTCTCTGGGAGCCTTAGAGTATCCTAAAATATCAAATTTTTTTGCTCTAGGCTCTGCTTCAGAGGTTACTGAAATAGAGAGTCCTTTAGCCACTTCTATTATGAAGTCTTGAAAGGACAAATCCTCTGGAGGAGACATTCTCCTTTTTGGAGAAGTAGGCTCCTCAGGAAGGGTAATGGATACTTCGGGAGACTCATCTGATGAATCAGAATCATCAGAGGAATCGAAGTATCGTCTGTCCCCTTCCAATGATCGATACGCGTATCGATTGGTACCGACATCGGGCATCCCCGGTACCGGATCGGTACCGAGAGATAGCCCTGGACAAGGAACCTGAGTCGGTATCCTGACCGATGTTGATGCAGTCGGTACCGGTATCGATGTTGGTACCGGTACCGGCGCCGGTACCGACAACGGGACTCGTTGCGGTACCGACGGTGTCGCAGCTTGAATAAAAGCCATTATAGCCTGCTGCATGGATTGCACAGTGTGATCCATGGACGCCACGACTGCCTGGATGTCGGTACCGGGAGATTGTGCCGGTACCCCAGAGCAGTCTAACAGGTGATCGGTCGAGGCCGTGCCATCGATGTCAACCTGTAACCCCATAGGAGGAGCTTTGGAAGCCAGAGCTTCCCGCCGGGGTTGTTTGGCTGGGGCAGGATCCTCGAGGGCAAGCCCGGAGGCATCTCGATGCTGAGAGGGAGATTTGCCCTTCAAGGACCTGCTAGGTTTATGTTTGGTTACCTGAGACCCATCAGGAGAGGAAGACCTGTAAGATGTCGATGCCACCGCCGGTGCATCCGTGGGAAACAGCACATGGAGCTTGGCTGCTCGGTTCTGTAACCCTCGTTTAGACATTAGGGAGCAGGACTGGCAATCCGGAATGGAGTGTTCAGGACCCAAACATTTAAGACACCATTCATGGGTATCTGTAACAGAAATTGTACCGCTACACTTAGTGCATTTTTTGAACCCGGAGGCTGGTTTTTCCATGAGGGAAAATTTTCTTGTGGGCCTGTAGGCCTAAGAAGAAAAATACACCAAGTGAGGAAAAGTATAATTTATTTTTTTTTGAAAGAAAAGAAAAGAAAAGACCGGCGGTACCGGTCCGGCGTCGGGGAAGGCAGACACGCGACCAAAGAAATAAATTAAAATAAAGAACTTCTTCAGCGGTGACAGGAACACGACCTGCTGGCTCCGCGGAAAAAGAAAAACTGAGGAGAGTTGGTTAGGAAAGGCGGGAAGGCAGCGCGCAGGCGCTGTGGGAGGCTCCCAAAAGCTTTCTTTCTGGGAAGCTGGGGAGCTTTCCCCCACAGGCTCCATCGGTACCGACGTACCCATATGTGAGGACTCATTCCTGCTTGTTCCTGGAGATAAACAATTTCTAAAAGCATGCCCCTCAGGGATTCCACTACCCAAAAGCTGCTCATTCATCTGCTGAGGACTGATAGACTGGATCCTGGAGCTGAAGGGGGAGCTCTTAAACTAGGATGTCAGGATTCTGTCATGATCAGCCCTCAGCTGCTGGTGGGCGGTGACAACCCACAGGTAGCTGGAATGGCCTGGAGGTACGATTAGGAAGCCATTATTAAAGTGGACTGGGGAAATTCACTGTTTACCCTGGGATAAGCAGCATGGAATCTGTCAATCTTTTGGGAATCTGACAGGTACTTGTGACCTGAATTGACCACTGCTGGAAACAGGACACTGGGCTTGATGGACCTTTGGTCTGACCCAGTGTGGTGTATCTTATGTTCTTATGCTGCCACTGAAATTGTTTTAAGAGTATGTGTATATCCCTTGTAAAACAGGAAATACAGATATACTTTTAGGGTGTGCCCAAATCACACCCATAATATGCCCCTTTTCAAACATATGTATTCTGCGGATATACACATATAAGTAGTGTCTTTTTTTTAAAGTGCTGTTTACATGTTTATGATCACTTACACATGTAAATGGTGCCAAACCTTTCTAAGATCACTTCCCTAATTTGTGCAGATAGTTTTGGTGGGGTAACTTTCAAAGGGAAAACATGCATGTACTTTCCCTTTGAAAACTGATGTAAAACCTTCCCTCTGCCTTTAGCACATTAGTAACACCTGTGATGAGGAAGGCACTGGTGAGCCTGCAGAGTTAGAGAAAATCAGTGATTGTACCTTTAAAAACATTCCAGCAGTGCACAGGCTTCAGAGCAAGCTTAGAGTTTCTGAGGCTAGGCTGCCACACCCAAGGCTCTGCTGACGGAGTAGCAGGCTTGGAGCACGATAACACAGGTACACTACCAAAAAACTGCCTCCAGTTTTGCAACTGATTCCTATAGATTTTGGGGTGCTGAATCCAGGAAAAATAGCCAAAATGTTCCATCACGTCACGTTTTCTTGCAAAATTAGATTTCTTACCCATATAAGGAATGTTCACATAATTTCTTTTTAGCCGACTGCAGTTTATTTTCTTGGCCCAAAATAGAGGTTGTAATGGTTAACTAACTAGAAACACTCCCTCATGATATTTTAGAGTGTTTTGTATTCATTTTATACATTAACAGGACAATTGGGAGGCGGGGGCTAAATCCAGTCCTCGCGCTGGCGCATGTTCTTTCCTGTTCGCCTCGCCTCGTTCGCTCGCTCAAACACGGTGGTTGCGACATGAACGTTCCTGTCAAATTTCAGTTTCTTGCAAGTTCATTATTACCTTTTGTTTGCTCAGTCGTAATCCAGCTTTATTCCGAAGTGGTTCACTACAGTTGTAGTTTGCAGTGCTGTGTATTTGTGATGGCTCACAGAGCCAGAGGTTGCGTCAACTCTCCGGACAGTTTTTGTTTTATTTGTGGGGAATATACCGTGAAAAAGCGGCAGAGGAACATTTCTGCATTTATTAAAAAAGTATATTTCGCCTATTTCGGTTTGAAGTTAGGCGATCAAGACAAACCGTGGGCTCCTCACAAAGTGTGCAAGACATGTGAGGAAGATCTACGCTTATGGATGAAAGGTAAAAAACAAGCATTTCGTTTCGGAATACCTATGATGTGGCGTGAACAAAGAGACCACAGCAGTGACTGCTATTTTTGCTCTTGCATTGTGAAGGGATACAACTTAAAAAATAAGAACGTAATAAGTTACCCCAACCTTCCCTCAGCAATTAGGCCTATGCCTCATAGCAACGAAGTACCTGTGCCTGAACCACCAAAATCTTTGGATCATATTTGTGTGGACGGTTCTGATCATGATGAGACTCATCAGATGGCTTTTCCCGATGAGTCCAGTACTTCCGAGTTTGAAACTGAACCAGATCCGAAACCTGAACTTTTCTCTCAAGCTGAATTGAATGATTTAGTCCGGGATTTAGGACTCCCAAAAGATGCTGCCCAACTGCTAGGTTCTCGGCTTAAACAGAAAAATCTATTGTCACCAGGAACAACTTTTTATTGGTACCGCAACCGCGAGACACAATTTTTGAAGTATTTCAGCAAAGAGGAAGATTTGGTATTTTGCAACGATATATACGGAGTGATGGAAAAGTTTAAACTCAAGTATGATCCTGCTGAATGGCGGCTGTTCATTGATTCGTCAAAAGACAGCATAAAAGGTGTTCTTCATAATGGCAACACATTCGCTTCAGTTCCTATTGCTCACTCTGTTATTCTCCAAGAAAAATATGAGAATTTGGCCCTGATTCTTCAGAAGATTCGTTATGATGAGCATAAGTGGATGATTTGTGGAGACTTTAAAATTCTATCCATGCTATTAGGGCAGCAATCCGGTTTCACCAAATATCCCTGCTTCCTTTGCTTGTGGGATAGCCGGGCCCGCGACCTACACTGGGGGAAAAAAGACTGGCCAATTCGGGAGTATTTGAGACCCGGTGAGAAAAATGTTCTTCATGAGAGCTTGGTACCTCGTGATAAAATTCTATTACCACCTCTCCACATTAAGTTGGGTCTCATTAAGCAATTCATCAAGTCCCTTCCAAAAGATGGTGAGTGCTTTCGGTACCTTTGCTCAAAGTTCCTCCAACTTTCTGAAGCAAAGCTAAAGGAAGGAGTGTTTGTTGGCCCTGATATAAGGAAACTCATTTCAGATGGAGCATTCGCTGAAACGATGTCTGAGAAGGAAAAAGAAGCCTGGGATTCCTTCAAGGATGTTGTTCTCAAATTCTTGGGGAACAGGCGGGATGAGAACTATAAGGATATTGTTGCCAGGATGCTCAATGCCTTCAAAGAACAAGGCTGTAACATGAGCCTGAAAGTCCATTTCTTGCACTCCCATGTGAACTACTTTCCCGAAAACTTGGGGGCGTACAGTGAAGAACAAGGTGAAAGGTTTCACCAGGACATCAAGGACGCAGAGAGAAGGTACCAAGGAAGTTGGAACACCACTATGATGGCTGATTTCTGCTGGTTGCTGCTGCGGGAAACCCCAGATGAAAAATACGCCAAGCAGTGCACCAAGAGAAGCATTTGGGGGAAGAAGAAACGGGCCCACCAGGAGATTGATTGACCCAAGAATGACTTTAAAATCTAAACTGTGTTGACCAATATCGTGTTTTTACTAAACTTTGAAATAAAAATTTGCTAGTTATTACCACAGTGTCGGATCTCATTTATTAGAATTTTATTTGCACACCATCGGGTGTTTGTCTTCATGTATTGCAATGGTGTGGTTTGCGTTTTCTATTCTTACATACATACCTGTACAACATTTTTTGCACATTTCTTTGCTTTGCTTTGTGTCTAACCTCGCTCTTATATGCTCAATGTTTGTGCACATGTATGTGGCTGTTTTAAGTGCAGACAATTTTGCTACCATCACAGTATGTTTTGTTGACATTACTCTATTCTTATGTGCTGCCTTGTTACAATTTTCTTTATTCTTATTTGAATAACTACTAAACAATTAGTATAAAGAATTAATCCAAGAAACTTTTATCTCGATCGCACTCAATCTGAAACGTTCACCTCAAACTGCTAACCCAATGTAGCAAAAAATCTGTACGTGATGGAGCAAATTGGTTACCAGATTTGGATTCAGCGCACCAAAAAACGTAAAAATCAATCGAAACATTAGAGGCAGTTTAAAAAAAAAAATGTTTAGTGTACCTGTGTAATGAACACCTGTTAAGGCAGAGGGAAACGCTGCCCAGGAAGCACCTTTATAAACCCTGCTTAGGGAAAAGCAGGGGGGAGAAGAGCAGGGAGAAGAGCTGCTCAGGAGGAAAAGGTTGCTCAGAAGGGAAGAACAGAGCAAGCAAACACTCAAGGAGAGAGTCCAGGAAGACAGAGTCAGAGATGGACTCAGAGCAGGACTGGAAATTGAGCTGGAAGTTCCCAGACAGAAAGTTCCAAGCAGAGGAAAGAAGAAGGACCTGGAAAGAGTCTGGCACAAGGGAAACCAGGCAAGAGCTGCTCAGGCGGAGAGAGCAGGGCAGGTTCCAAACTTCTGTTCCTGACCAAGAGGTTCACAACACTCAGAGGTGGGTGCCGAGGTTTCAAACCAGGAGGCAGAAAAACCCAGCCTCCAAGAGAGAGCCGTGGTTAAACATCAGAGAGGAACTGGGGCAAGAGAACCAAAGAAAGAGATCCAGTAATACAGTTCTCCATATTCCTTACCGGGTAGAGACGTCCTGGAGGGAGTTACAGGAATCCTCAGCAAGAATTCCACCAGAGGCAGGTCATGAGGGCTCAGTGCAGGATATTATAATTCCAGAGCAGGAGGAAATGCAAGTGGAGTATAATGAACCAGACCTCTTGATTACTGAACTGCCAATGGACTGTTCTTTGTGTCGTGCAGAGGCTACTGAATCCTTGGTTAAGGAGTAGCAGCCTGAGTAAATGCTTTTGGGGAAAAAGCACTACCAAGAAAACTTAACCTTGCTAAGGTAGGAACCAGGTTAAGTAAGACAAGCTTGCACAGCACTGTATATTATCTCACTAAGGAAGCAGAAAGACATTCTTTACTTTGCTGAACCTAAGAAGCTGTACTTTTGATTTGCCTGTTTTGATTGACGAAACGTCTGCATCTGTTTAATGCCTTTGAGAAGTTACTCAGCTTAAGGATGTAAATATTTTCTGTACTTTTTGTCCTGGAGGAAATATCCGGATACTTTGCATTTGAACCTTATTTGTGCATATTTTGGGGAAATAAACTGTGTCATGTTTGCCTTCACTCGATGTCTCCACGACTATCCTTTTTAAGAGGGAAACTACAACTCCTAGAGGGCACTGCTCCTGAAGGAAATAGTTTTCAAACCCTTTAAAGAGGACTAAAATGGCAACCCTAATCCCCTAAGCACATGGCTGGGGATAGGGACACGTGACACACCCCACACCATGCTAACCAGCACATGGGTGCATTTACTGCCATCTTTTGAGGTGGTGTTAAATGTACCTGTTCTAATGGCAAAACTCATGGTTAGCATGCATCCATAACCCCAGTGTTAAGCATGATGAACCATCAACATCCACATTACATCCCAACCCATCCAGTCCTCACCAATTGCACACTATCCAGTTAGTGCTAATAGTGCAGCACACTTTGCACATGGCAAAACCCACGCTAACAGCACGGTTTAGGAAATAAGTCCATAGTTCTTACTGATATGCACAATTTATAATCTCCTCTAGGTCTTCTTTCTTAGATGCCATTAATTCTGTACCATCAAAACATTGTTTACTTTTTCTTTCCAATGCAATGTGTTGGAAGGAATTATACAACAGGGACCAAGACTATCTGTCTGGGGCCAAAATAATACTCTTAAACTTTAACAGGACCAAATTTGGCATGAAGAAAAAACAACGAACAGACACAATCACATCAAAAATGGGCCAGATTAGACTGGGGCTCCAGAGAAATAAACCCTTCCAAAATTGACCCAATGTATTTCTAGGGGAAAAGCAACTCCTGCTTCTGCAGTATAGAAACTTCAATACAATGAAACACAGCAGTAGGGAATTGCTTCTTTCAAACTGCCTTTCCCCTGCTCTCATCTCTCCAACTAGGGAAGTTACCCGTGTAAAGGCCTTCGAAAAATCGGGCCCTATCTTTTTAAATACTAAACTTTGTTTTCTAAATGTATACATAATGAAGGAGATTTCCAAAAGCCGTTTACAAGGATAAATGGACTATTTGCAAAATGCCCATTCTTCCAGCTAAGGAGTGATAAGCCTTTGAGTTACCGTGGCTGTTAAACAGACCCATTGTTGTGCTTTGACTGTTGCTGCTCTTTGCTGTCCTAGGCAACCACATAGTCTGCCTAGTGGCTGGACTCGCCCTGCTTCTTTCACAGTCTCAAACCCCACACCACACAGAACACATCCCCAATACCCAGGGCCGCTTCAACCCCTTATGGAGCCCTTGGCAAAGATTTAGGAGTGGACCCTCTCTTGTTTGCAGGCCCCCTATTCCTCCCTCTGCTGCTGCTGCTCCTCTCTGGGACGTGCAATGGTGGCAATAAATTTAAACAAGCACTGCGGTGCCAGAGTTACCTTCTTTTCCAGCACCAGGGTGCCATTCGTGCCTCTGCCCTCCTCTGATCTCACTTCCGGTTAAAGTGGAGTCAGAGGGAGTTGGAAGTGTGATTGGCTCTACGGCGCTGGAAAACAAGGTAACTCCAGTGCCACAGTACCTTTATTTTTATTTATTTATTTATTTGCAAATCTCTTATATACCGCCACTTCCCAAGATCAGTGGCGGTTTACATTAAACAACAAATACATAAAACATTGCTATGGTAAGCAGTTACATCGAACAGTATTTAAACTATATACAGGTATATTGAACAGTGTTCAAAACTATATACAGGTAGTTAATATCAAGTACTAAGAACAGTACTAAGTACTAAGAACTAATTTATAAATGTTCTGCCACTGCAGCACATCCCGGAGAGGGGTGGCAGTGGTGGTAATTGGCGCAAGGGCCATTTTTGCCTATGGGCGGTGGGGCGGCTGCCCCTTTTGCCCATAGGTAAAAGTGGCCCTGACAACATCCTCTCACCCCTGACAAAAAACAAACATACACAACACAGTCCCACCCCATGCCCCTTTCCCTATACATAAACCTTCATCCAGCAGCCTACACCTTAGCTTCCCACCCCCAACTCCAACTTGCCTGTCGACCCTCTTACTCAGTCCCACTCCACCCTGTCCTATTCCATACCCCTTAACCAACCACTGAACTACCCAACCCCACTCCTACCAACCCATCCACCAACTATCAAGGTAAGAGTGTGTGACTTTTAATTACTAGCTTTCTGCCTGAGAGCTCTTAAAAGGGCTTGGTATACATTTTTAGAAAGAGTTAGTCTTTTTGGTGCTTTATTTTAAAAGGAGAAATAATTGGGGTTTTTAGTGGTGTAATTTTAAAACTCTGTTCTCAGCTCTTTGAAGCCACTGACACCTTATCAGGAGTTAGTGGGCCTGATTAGCCTGTGAAAGAACTGAGGACAGCATAAACGTCTTCAGAACCTTCCAAGGCATTCCTAACAGGGTCTCTCCATTTCAAAGCAAGAGAAAACATTTTGTTCGGGCATGAAAATGTTTCCAAAGATGGGTGTGGAACCTCCACAGCTTGCTTTATATGCCAGCTTGAATCACAGCATTTGCCAGGCATTGCTATAGCTAATATAACACCCATAATTTGTGCTTCAAAAAAAACTCAGGTCACTAGTAGAGAGTGTAGAGAATCCAAAAAATCAACTAGCACACACTCAAATATAACAAAAATAAATCGATTTGTATATGGTTGTGGATCAGCTGTTACAACCCACAGCTGCTATGTTTAACACTGGTTTATTCTCAGTGAAAGAAGGTCTCAGCAATACCGGGCCGGTGTTCACCGTGATACTGAATCACATGCACCCCAATTACACAGGTACACTAAAAAAAATTTTTTTTTAAACTGCCTCTAATGTTTCGATTGATTTTTACGTTTTTTGGTGCGCTGAATCCAAATCTGGTAACCAATTTGCTCCATCACATACAGATTTTTTGCTACATTGGGTTAGCAGTTTGAGGTGAACGTTTCAGATTGAGTGCGATCGAGATAAAAGTTTCTTGGATGAATTCTTTATACAAATTGTTTAGTAGTTATTCAAATAAGAATAAAGAAAATTGTAACAAGGCAGCACATAAGAATAGAGTAATGTCAACAAAACACACTGTGATGGTAGCAAAATTGTCTGCACTTAAAACAGCCACATACATGTGCACAAACATTGAGCATATAAGAGCGAGGTTAAACACAAAGCAAAGCAAAGCAAAGAAATGTGCAAAAAATGTTGTACAGGTATGTATGTAAGAATAGAAAACGCAAACCGCACCATTGCAATACATGAAGACAAACACCCGATGGTGTGAAAATAAAATTCTAATAAATGAGATCCGACACTGTGGTAATAACTAGCAAATTTTTATTTCAAAGTTTAGTAAAAACACGATATTTGTCAACACAGTTTAGATTTTAAAGTCATTCTTGGGTCAATCAATCTCCTGGTGGGCCCGTTTCTTCTTCCCCCGAATGCTTCTCTTGGTGCGCTGCTTGGCGTATTTTTCATCTGGGGTTTCCCGCAGCAGCAACCAGCAGAAATCAGCCATCATAGTGGTGTTCCATCTTCCTTGGTACCTTCTCTCTGCGTCCTTGATGTCCTGGTGAAACCTTTCACCTTGTTCTTCACTGTACGCCCCCATGTTTTCGGGAAAGTAGTTCACATGGAAGTGCAAGAAATGGACTTTCAGGCTCATGTTACAGCCTTGTTCTTTGAAGGCATTGAGCATCCTGGCAACAATATCCTTATAGTTCTCATCCCGCCTGTTCCCCAAGAATTTGAGAACAACATCCTTGAAGGAATCCCAGGCTTCTTTTTCCTTCTCAGACATCGTTTCAGCGAATGCTCCATCTGAAATGAGTTTCCTTATATCAGGGCCAACAAACACTCCTTCCTTTAGCTTTGCCTTCAGAAAGTCGGGGGAACTTTGAGCAAAGGTACCGAAAGCACTCACCATCTTTTGCAAGGGACTTGATGAATTGCTTAATGAGACCCAACTTAATGTGGAGAGGTGGTAATAGAATTTTATCACGAGGTACCAAGCTCATGAAGAACATTTTTCTCACCGGGTCTCAAATACTCCCGAATTGGCCAGTCTTTTTTCCCCCCAGTGTAGGTCGCGGGCCCGGCTATCCCACAAGCAAAGGAAGCAGGGATATTTGGTGAAACCGGATTGCTGCCCTAATAGCATGGATAGAATTTTAAAGTCTCCACAAATCATCCACTTATGCTCATCATCACGAATCTTCTGAAGAATCAGGGCCAAATTCTCGTATTTTTCTTGGAGAATAACAGAGTGAGCAATAGGAACTGAAGCGAATGTGTTGCCATTATGAAGAAGAACACCTTTTATGCTGTCTTTTGACGAATCAATGAACAGCCGCCATTCAGCAGGATCATACTTGAGTTTAAACTTTTCCATCACTCCGTATATATCGTTGCAAAATACCAAATCTTCCTCTTTGCTGAAATACTTCAAAAATTGTGTCTCGCGGTTGCGGTACCAATAAAAAGTTGTTCCTGGTGACAATAGATTTTTCTGTTTAAGCCAAGAACCTAGCAGTTGGGCAGCATCTTTTGGGAGTCCTAAATCCCGGACTAAATCATTCAATTCAGCTTGAGAGAAAAGTTCAGGTTTCGGATCTGGTTCAGTTTCAAACTCGGAAGTACTGGACTCATCGGGAAAAGCCATCTGATGAGTCTCATCATGATCAGAACCGTCCACACAAATATGATCCAAAGATTTTGGTGGTTCAGGCACAGGTACTTCGTTGCTATGAGGCATAGGCCTAATTGCTGAGGGAAGGTTGGGGTAACTTATTACGTTCTTATTTTTTAAGTTGTATCCCTTCACAATGCAAGAGCAAAAATAGCAGTCACTGCTGTGGTCTCTTTGTTCACGCCACATCATAGGTATTCCGAAACGAAATGCTTGTTTTTTACCTTTCATCCATAAGCGTAGATCTTCCTCACATGTCTTGCACACTTTGTGAGGAGCCCACGGTTTGTCTTGATCGCCTAACTTCAAACCGAAATAGGCAAAATATACTTTTTAAATAAATGCAGAAATGTTCCTCTGCCGCTTTTTCACGGTATATTCCCCACAAATAAAACAAAAACAGTCCGGAGAGTTGACGCAACCTCTGGCTCTGTGAGCCATCACAAATACACAGCACTGCAAACTACAACTGTAGTGAACCACTTCGGAATAAAGCTGGATTACGACTGAGCAAACAAAAGGTAATAATGAACTTGCAAGAAACTGAAATTTGACAGGAACGTTCATGTCGCAACCACCGTGTTTGAGCGAGCGAACGAGGCGAGGCGAACAGGAAAGAACATGCGCCAGCGCGAGTACTGGATTTAGCCCCCCGCCTCCCAATTGTCCTGTTAATGTATAAAATGAATACAAAACACTCTAAAATATCATGAGGGAGTGTTTCTAGTTAGTTAACCATTACAACCTCTATTTTGGGCCAAGAAAATAAACTGCAGTCGGCTAAAAAGAAATTATGTGAACATTCCTTATATGGGTAAGAAATCTAATTTTGCAAGAAAACGTGACGTGATGGAACATTTTGGCTATTTTTCCTGGATTCAGCACCCCAAAATCTATAGGAATCAGTTGCAAAACTGGAGGCAGTTTTTTGGTAGTGTACCTGTGTTATCCATGCCCTTTTCACATCAACGACCTTCTACCCAAGATCCCCAAACCAATCAAATAGAAAAGCCACGGGAAACTTACCTTGCAAACTGTTCAGCTTTACGTGGTCTTTTTAACCCTGACACCTCAGTTCAAGCGCTAATGAGCATTTCGCCAATCATATCGCTTCTTCAGGGGGACAAACTAAAATTATAAACATACAGCAATCAATATAAAAATATCAATCCAGAACCCATACCTAATACAACCAAGATAAAAACTAACTCTCTTACCACAACCCATCAGGGTGCTGCACGCTACCAACTAGCTGTATAGCTACCGGCACTGCTTCAAACGGCCAACCAGCTTCACACCAACACGCATGAGCCTGACAAGATCCAACTCCCTTTTAAACCTAAAACTCCCCAATTACGTCATCACACCTATGCTACTCCTCACTCCGCCCCCATCCAGACCAAACTAACCTAATTTACTCAAATACAGCTTCCCCACTCAATCTGGGCATTGAGTCCCTCAGGGATCACTGTACCCACTGTGAAAATCCACTTTTGCTCACACAATACTAACGACTGTTCCCGGGTCTGACCGTCTCTACCCACTAATACCTGATCTAGGCAGAAACATTGTAAATCCATAAATAAATGACCTTTCTCATGACAATGTGCTAGTATCGGGGCTTCAAGAACCTTACAAGAGATCCTACTCTTGTGTTCTAAAATTCGCTTTCTAAATGATCTATTCATTTTACCGATTTATTTTTGTTATATTTGAGTGTGTGCTAGTTGATTTTTTGAATATAACACCCATGGCACAAACACACACACGGAGCACAAAATTCACACACACTCACACTGCCACCTGCCACGTACCTGATCTGCTCCCACTGCCATTACCAGCCACAACAGGGACCTGGAATCAATGTGGAGGTAAGCTCCTCCCATGCTCGGACAACCACAGCAATGCCACAGGAAAAGGACATATAAAAGACAGCTTTCTACAAGGCACAGCCCTTTCCATTGTACACACAAGCACAGAGCCAAAAACTCACCTGCACTCATACTGCTGCCTGCCACATACCTGATCTGCTCCCACCGCCATTACCAGCCACAACAAGGACCTGGAATCAACATGGAGGTAAGCTCCTTCCACGCTCAGATGACCATAGCATTGCTGCCAGAACAGGACACATAAAAGACAGCTTTCTGCAGGGTGCCTTTGACGTGGCCCTTAGGTGAGAAACACCTAGAGCACCCAACAATGCCGACACAGCCCCAGCTTCTACACGGACACACCATGCCAGTGCAGAATCAAGAGCTCAATACATAGCGTGAGGCAACAAAACACTACAAACACCTCTCTGCGGCTCGGCTCATCCAACGGAACATTGCCTCCAGCCATAATTCCACCGCAGCGTCAGCACCCAGCTCACACCAAGTTCTGCTCCTCTGAGTCAATTTTGCAACAGCCACGCAGTACCAGCAAAGACCAAGAATATAACATACAAACAACCCACCCCACTCAAAACGAAGGACTGTACCATGTGGAACATCCAAATGAGGACTCTCTACACACTCCTGCTCCTAATCCTCTCCCTAATGGCAATAAAAACAAATGTCACCACAGTAGGCCATCCCTGCTCTATACCCATCATCCTCACCCCCAGTTCCAAACTGATGAGACCATGGCCTGAGCATGGCACCTGCCATCAAAGATGACCCAGGCACCTGCTCCCGGTCACAACAGAAACACCAATCCCCACCCACTTGTGCCAACCACCCTATCAAATGCACCCTGGTAAACGCACGCTCTGCCCGCAACAAAATACAGATTCTTCAGGACCTGATCACAGACAGCAAGATAGACCTCATGTGCATCACCAAACCATGGTTTTCCGACAGCGACAACATTCTGCTCAACCAGCTCAACACCGATATCTACAACTGCCCATGCAACAACACCACAGGAAGAGGCGCCTGCATCCTCTCACGCAAAGCACTGTAATTTGAGAACATCAGTATCATCTCTACACCAGCTATGGACACAATTCACCATCTGCCTGGTACACAGGGCACCACTCAACAAAGCCGAGAAACTCGACACCCTACTCAACACTGTCTGCTCTCACACCTCCCACTACAAACATCTCATTGTCCTCGGAGACTTGAACCTACCATCTGCCTCAAGCAACCAAAGCGCCACCTTCCTTCAGGCCATGCAGGACCTGCATTACACACAAATCATCAATACCTCAACTCACAGCAAAGGAGGAACCCTGGATCTAGTCTTCCTCCCCAACCTCCTCTTGACCATGCCTGGATACACTCTCCCCCAGCCATAATCCCCGTTCCCTGGTCAGACCACCATCTCATCACATTCACTCTGCCCCAGCAACATATTGAATATGCACCTCGAGATGCCACCCCATAGCTAGACATTTTGTAGCCTTCAACGAACAGACCTTCCTGTAAAATACCCTACCAACCCTGAAGGATACCTGAGGCCAATGCTGACCTCGAAGCAGCAATCACCACATGGCACGCAACCATCTCCACCGCAGCCTCCACATTTCTACATCCCAGCTCCATCAAGCAACACAGACAAGCACCATGGTACTCCACTATGTTAAGAGAACAGAAACTGGTCCTTTGTCACACAAAACATCAGTGGAGAAAATCTAAAGATCCTGAACTGCATGCCATATACCTAGAGAAACTCAAGGCCTACTGGGACAACACACTATGGGCCAAGAAGGAGTTCTACCACAACACCCTTCTCAAAGCGCTCAACAAGCCTAGGGAGCTTTTCAACATGGTCAGGTCACTCACAAGGGACCCCACCCAACCACGCCAAGAACATGCCCTCAACCCTCAGGACATGGCTATATACCTCCAGACTAAACATGGATCCACCAACCTCCCTGCACTCGTCATACCTATCGTAAGCAAGACAGTGGACTCCCCCCAATTTTGGACCACTTTCAGGGACTTACTACTAGAAGAAGTTGACACCATCATCTCACGCATCAATACAACAACCTCCCCACTGCACCCATGCCAGTGGCATAGATAAAGACCACAAAGGACCACTTCCTACCACTTATATCGACCATAGTGCACAAATCCCTATCCCACGCCTACCTCCCCCTACTACTCAAACAGGCCTCCATCTGCCCCCTCCTGAAGAAGCCCAGCCTAGACCCTGGATCATCCACCTCATACCGACCCACTGCCAGCGTACCATTCCTGGCAAAAAATCATAGAAAAAGCAGTCCAAATCCAGCTCCAGGAGCACAATGACCAGCATGCACCTCTAGACCAGCACCAGAATGGTTTCCACCCACACTACAGTGCATTACTTGAAAATTGCTGTACACCAACGCAACCCATCTAACTTGCAGGAATTGGAGCAGTTTTGCCTTAAGGAATGGGTGAAATCCTAGTGATTAGATGTGCTAAGCTAATAGAGACATTCCCCAAGAGACATGCAGCTGTAATTGCAGCAAAAGGTGGTTCTACAACGTATTGACTTTGGGGGGTGAATACATATGCAACCTCCTGCTTTCAAGGTTTTTTTTTGTCTTAATTATTGTTTGTGTCACATAAAGGATATTGAACACCTTCTAAATCATAGGCATATTGTATATCACATGGTGCTAACCCCCAAAACTCCATTTTAATTCCAGGTTGTAATGCGACAAAACAGGTCAAACACAGAGGGGATGAATACTTTTGCAATGCACTGTAGTTTTCATTACTGCCATATAATGCACAAAACTAACCTATTTGCAGATACTGCCCTCAAGAGAAGCATTTTTGGAGAGGCTTTTCAAAGGCATGTTTGTAAGCAATGCACATGTGCACACATTTTTAAATGAAATGTGTGAAGCATACCACTGAGGAGTGGACTTTATGCCATCACTTAAAATCATGTAAATGTACATGCACATGCACATTTTTAGCCACAAAACAAACTCTAGGTTTGCATGGGCTGGAAAATAAGGATGTAAATGCTAGGTATACACCATTCTGAAAAACATGGCCAGTTATTTCTGCTAGTTTTCTATGATTTACTCTGTCAAAACATTTGGCATAGTCTTCTGTTGAATTATTCTTTTGAATATTATTCTTAATCAATACATACTATTTATTGTTCATTTTCATTGTCTAATTGCTAGTTGTATTCAACAACTGGAGTGATTCTGTTTTTAGCGATAGGCATATTAAATCAAGCATATTGTCTTATGATCTCCACACACCAGTGCCTGGTTGGTTTTAGGGATTGAAATGATGGTACTGGCAAGAGGTCTTCCAGAAATTCTTCAGTGTTGCATACTGCATTATCATAAACATCACTGAAAGGAAGTCAGCCTCTCCACTTACTGCTTACAAAAACTGTTAATTTTCTCTTGATTTAGGTACTGCAAGATACGTGGTTTTCCTAAAGACCAGACTCTAGAAGAGAGAGCTGTGGTAAACATTAGCATGAAGCGAAACATTTCTGACCAGATCTCAACGGTGGATATTGTTGGACCAGCACACATCACTTATATTTCTGAAGAAGGAAAAATAGTCCCAGAGGCACCTGTCCCTCAAGTGAATCTTGGCAGAGATGCTCTCCTCTATATTTCATTATTAACCTGCATCACACTACCAAATCTCCCATTAGAGCCTTGATGGTACCAGAGGCCAGAGACACCGCTGAAGATTTCATTCAAAGAGATGAATGAACTGTAAATATTAAGTTCTATGGGCACACATTAGTGAACTACAATCTGCCAGTCATCACAGAATTCACTAATGACACCTGCTGTATTAGAACATGAATTTTCCAGACATGGGCATGTCAGAAAGGTGATTCTTTGAAAAACCTAGGACTGGAGTAAATACACCTTTGTGTTTTCAAGCTCCTTCAGTCTTGTAAGAGCACGGAAAGCACATTGCACAGATCAACTTAATATGTTGTATTGTGTAAATGGATGGGTGCAGAAAGAGAAACTTCTTGTTTCTCAAGAAATAAGCTGTAGTTAGGAAAAGAAGTTCTGTAGTCCAGGTGAACCATGCAATTGATATGGTTCAGGGAAGACAGTAGGCTATAGGGGATCATTCACATACAGGCCTAAAAATTATTGGCATGGCCCTGAATGTATGTAATATGTTTGTATAATATAATAAACAAAACAGACAAGCTAAACCCAGGAACAAACTACATACACCTGGGGCACAATCATGAACTGAAAGTTTGTGACACATTGGTTGTACTAACAAAATAAAAATAAAAACACAAAAACAAAAAAGGCAATAAAGAAAGAAAAAAACAATTTAATCAGTTTGGAAAAACTGCTTATTCCCACACATTATTATAAAAAATACAGAGACACAATGATTCACACAGGTTTTAAAATATAAACAAAACAAAACATATTCAAAGAAATGCCTCCTTTTTTATTGTTCGCTATTTTTGGGACCTTCAGTTTTACTAAAATATCTTAGTTGGATGTATTTCTGATGTTCTGTCTCTCCATGATGTAGACAAGGTTATTGGATTATTATGTGTAATTTGTTATTTTTTGGGATTTTATATGTTTTTGTAAAACACTTTAAATTCAAATATAAAAAAACAACAACTTCTTTTTCTAGAAGGATGAAAATTTCAAAGGTTTTATCAGCATGGCTTCTCTATGTCTCAAGGGTAGGAAGACTAAACAGGCACAGGAAATAATTAAATCTCACACAAATATAAGCAGATATAAAGACGGTACTATTGGACACCTTCTCAGTGTTTTTTCAAAAATGTTTATTTTTTATTTTATTTATTTATTTAACCAGTTTTCTATACCGCCTTATCCTTCAATCAAAGCAGTTTACATTATGTAATTACTACAAACAGGTACTGGATATATTCCCTCTTCCCCAAAGGGCTCACAATCTATGTGTACCTGAGGCAATGGAGGGTTATTAAGTGGCTTGCCCAAGGCCACAAGGAGTGCCTATAGGACTAGAAACCCCAGTCCCTCCAGCCTGAGATTGCTATCGCCAGGTGGGACTTGAACCCCCGGCCTGAGGTACCATGTCCTAACCAGTTTTCATTTTTCTTTCGTTGGAATATTTTAAATCTTTGAAACCAAATGTTTTGTATCTAGATCAATGCATATAATTCTAGATATAAAGACAAATTTTAGATAGTTTGTGGAGATCGGACTTCAGCTGTTCAAGGTTGGGACATACACAGTTCTGACAATATTTTAAAAAAGATTCTGCCAAACATGAAGCCTTTTGTAAAATAATGTGTAAGGACATACAGGGTTATATGTACAAGGGTTATTTTTAAAGTAAGGTCCGATTGGCTGTAGCTTTGTAAATTTTTTCCCCCTGTAGAAACAAGCATGCGTGCCGGCTCCCGGCATGCCTTGTGCAAAAGCAGATGCCATTTGCAGTCGTAGTGCCACTTTGTACGGTTTATACTGAGACTTTAAAATATATACGACAATTGAGCGGCCCTCCGACTGTGAAATACGGTCTGTGATTCGGTTTTTGAAAGCAAGGACTGTGTCATCAGCAGACATTCATCGCCAGATATGTAAGGTGTATGGCCCCAATGCGATGAGTGAGAGCAAAGTGCATAAATGGGTGAGACTGTTCAAGGACAGGCGATACAATGTCCATGATGAACTGTGATAGGGTCGACCTTCAGTAATCACAGAAGATTTGGTGCGCATAGTTGATGCAAAAATTCATGAAGAACGGCGATTCATGATTTCCACTTTGTCACTGAAATTTCCACAAGATTCAAGGTCAGTGCTATACAAAATCGTTTCTGAAAAATTGCAGTTCAGAAAACTGTGCTCGCGATGGGTTCCCAGGCTGCTTTCCGAGGAACACAGTTGCCATAATCTTGCGTGTTGAGATTGTCTGTCTGGCTTTCACTTTGACTGGAGATGACGTGTATCTCCATTCCATCGACTGCCGCTTTGATTCTGGAGTCATGTGAGAAACCCATGTCTCGTCCCCTGTGACAATGTGGTCCAAAAGTTCATCTCCTTCCTCATTGTATCGGATCAAAAATGTCAAAGCACTAGCCATTCTGCTTTTTTGGTTTTCCTCGGAAAGCAGCTTGGGAACCCATCGTGAGCACAGTTTGTCCCGCCCATCCTTGAACAATCTCACCCATTTACACACTTTGCTGTCACTCTTCGCATTGGGGGCGTACACCTCACATATCTGGTGATGAATGTCCGCTGATGACACGGTCCTTGCTGTCAAAAACCGAATCACAGACCTATTTCACAGTCGGAGGGCCACTCAATTGTCTTAAACATTTTAATGTCTCAGTATAAACCATACAAAGTGATGCTACGATTGCAAATGGCATCTGCTTTTGCACAAGGCATGCCGGGAGCCGGCACGCATGCTTGTTTCTACAGGGGGGGAAAAATTTACAAAGCTACAGCCAATCGGACCTTACTTTAAAAATAACCCTCGTATATGTGCCAACAGAGCTGGAGGAGCCATTTTACAATTCATCAGTTTGTGCATGTAATACACGCATAAACTGGTACTTTTCAAATCTACTATATATTTTTAAATGCCATCAATTAACTAGAGATGCCATTATCTTTAATTCATTTCAATTTGGAGGGGAAAATAAACAACAGGGATTAAGAATAATAAGCCCCTTAATCCCTTCTGTAAAGGGCTAGTTGAAATAAGCACTTTTTAAAAACCTATATGTGCTAGAAAGCAGCTGTAAAATCCTGACATGGATAATTTTGGTCATACAAGAGCATGCCCTATATGAAATGAGACATGCATGTCTAGATTTTTGACCCACCTGAGCCATGTCCTAACCAGGCTTTGACATACTCCTTTGCAATTTATGAGCATACACGTGTAAATTTAGCCCTTTCTAAAATTGCCATTTACAGGCGGATGCTATTTCCACATGTTAATTCCCATGGCACTTAGTGCATGGTAACAGACTTTAGTAAGCATGCCCCTGAATATATCCAGAGAGTTGCAGTAAAGCATAGTTACTCACCTGTAACAGGTGATCTCCAGGAACAGCAGGAATCAGTCTTCACATATGAGTGACATTGGCACCAACGGAGCACACATAGGAACATTCCCCAGCATCCAACAGGAATTCTTTTGGGGGTGTTCCTTCATGCATGCGTGGCTGCCTCCCCGCCTTCCCGTCTGGTCTCCTCAGTCAGGTGAATAGCGGAGAAATAAAAATGTTTGTATACCAGGAATGAGAAAAAGGGGACAATTTGAATGGGAGGTGGGTGGGTTTGATTCCTGCTGTTACAGGTGAGTAACTACGCTACCTCAAGAAACAAGCAGGAAGTCAGTCTTCACATATGGGACTCCCAGGCCTAAAACAACCGAGCGAGAGAAGAATCCCGGTGCAACTAGAGGTTGCAGCAGAGATCCGACAGACTATGCTCATTCAGAGCACTCCTCGCGAGGTAGTCAGATGGACGGTGGGCAAGTTCTCTAAATTTGAAAAAGGTTACATAGAACAGCTTGTCCAAATTGAATATCAGCTCTGGAGTCTTTGTCCAGGCAATAGTGCGCTGTGATGGTATGCAGGGAAGACCACGTCACCGCTTGGCAGATCTCTGAGATAGGGACAGACTGGAGATTAGCTACAGTAGTAGCCATGGCTCTGACATTAAGAGCTGTCACACAGTGTGGAAGAGACAGCCTGCGAATAAGTGAAGGATATGCAATCTTCTAGCCAGTTCGAAAGTGTTCTTTTGGATACTGGTGTCCATAGATGACTTTGGTTAAAAGAGACAAACTGAGAGGATTGGCGATAGTCCTTAGTACGGTCTAGATAAAACACCAACGTCCTCTTGCAATCTAGGGTATGAAGTCTGGCCTCAGCCGGGGAGATGTGAGGCCTTGGAAAGAATGTTGGTAGTGAAACAGATTGGTTCAGGTGGAAGGAGGTGATGACCTTTGGCAAGAACTTAGGATGTATGTGAAGGACCACCTTGTCATGGTGAAAAGTGGTATAGGGAGCATAGCTCACCAAAGCTTGCAGTTCATTGCCTCTTCGAGCTGAAGTGACTGCTATGAGAAAAAGAAGCTTCCATGTTACAAACTTCCATGTTAAAGGAGCTGAAACCATTGGTTCAAAAGGACTATGCATGAGCTGTGCAAAAACAACATTTAGATCCCATGGTGCTGAAAGTGAACGGAAAGGCGGCTTGGTCAGGAGAAGACCACGCATAAATCTGGCTACTAAGGAGTGCGCCGAGATGGGGCAGTTCTTTAAAATATGGTGGGAGGCCGCAATGGCAGATATATGTACTCGCACCGAGTTGGTCTTAAGGCCAGAGGAGGGCAAATGGAGCAGGTATTGGAATAAGTCGGAATGCGATATGTGAAAGGATCTAGTGTTTTATGAGAACAATAGATGGAAAACCTGTACCATTTAAAGGCATAAGAATGGTTGAATCTTTTCTTGAAGATAGAAGCACCTGCAATACGTCCTCCTGGAGATCTAAGTGCGAGAGGACAAAGCGCTCGGCCTCCACACCGTCAATCAGAGTGTCTTGAGGTTGGAGTGCAGAAGGGTCCCCTGTTCCTGAGAGAGTAGGGTTGGTGAATAATCGAGCCTGAGGGGAGATGCTTGAGCAAGTTGAAGAAGCAGAGGAAACCACGGTTGTCTGGGCCTGTAAGAGGCAATGAGAATCATTTGTCCCCAGTCAGCCTGGAGTTTGAAGAGTGTTTTTGCTGTGAGTGGAAGGGGAGGGAAAGCATAGAGGAAATTCTGTCCCCAATGGATGAGGAACGCATCTGACATCTCCCTGTGAGAGGAAGGAATCCTTGAACAGAAACAAGGTAGTTGGACATTGAGGGGAGAAGCAAAGAGGTTGAGTAGTGGCATCGCCCAGAGGTGAAACAACTATTGCGCTACTTGAGGTTCCAGCATCCACTCGTGTGGATGGAGGACCCAGTTTAGTCCATCGGCTATGTGATTCTCTGCTCCTGGAAGGTATACTGCATGAAGGTGAATTCCTTGAGGAATTGCCCAGTTCCAAAAGTGAATGGCTTCCATACGTAGGGCCCAAGTGCCTGATCCCCCTTGCTTGTTTATATAAAACATGGCCACCTGGTTGTCTGTCTGTATAAGCAGAGACTGTCCCTTGAGTTGAGGAAAGAAGACTGACAGCATTGAAGACTGCCATGAGGTCTAGGAGAGTGATCTGGAGAAGCACTTCTTGAGTAGACCAAAGGCCTTGTGTTGTAAGGCCATCGAGATGGGCTCCCCAGCCTAGTTTTGATGCATCGGTCGTTAGGGTATACTGCGATGCAGACTTCTGAAAAGGTGAGCCTATGATCAGGTTCTATGGTGTGCACCACCACTGAAGGGCTGTTCTCATTTTGTGGAGAGATGTTGATGAGGTCGGATAGGCAACCTGTGCACTGCTTCCATTCTTGTGAGAGTCCACTGCCTGATCTTCAAGTTGAGAAGGGCATGGGGCACGACATGGACTGTGGAAGCCATGTGGCCTAAGAGGCATAGAAATGTTCTGGCTGTAATTGATGACTGTTGCTGGACCTGTGTGGCTAAGGCATTGAGATGGAGACGTCTGTCCTCTGGCAGGAACACCCTGCTTCTTACCGTGTCTAATTGAGCTCCTATGAACTCAAGGTCCTGGGTTGGCGTGAGATGTGATTTTGGATAACTTATCATGAAAGCTAACTCCTGGAGGACATGAATGGTTTGATTTAGGGCGGAGGTGACTGCTGAAGCAGTATCTGCCCTTAGCAGCTACTTGTCTAAGTGGAGGAAAAGAAAGATCCCCAAAGTTTGAAGGTAGGCTGTGACAATAGCCAAACACTTTGTGAAGACTCTGGGTGCTGAGGCCAGTCCGAATGGGAGGACTCGGTACTGGTAGTGGTTGTTCTGAAAAACAAACCTGCGAAACTTTCTGTAACCTAGGTGGATCAGGATGTGTGTATAAGCATCTTTTAGATCCAGAGAGCATAGTGAATTATTTTGTTGGAGATATGGCAAAAGAATGCCTAGAGAAATCATCTTGAATTTCTCCTTGACGAGAAATTTGTTGAGATTTTGGGGATCTAATATAGGCCTGTGACCTCCTGTCTTTTTTGGAATTAGGAAGTATCGGGAGTAGAATCCCAGGCCCTGCTGAGATGGAGGAACCTCCTTTGTAGCCCCTTGTCTCAGCAGTGAGAGAATTTCCTGCTGAAGGAGGAGTGAAGGAGATCCAAGAAGGGTTGTTCCACAAAGTGAGCGGGACAAAGATTCTGGAATTTCAGCTGTAGGCCCTGATTGACCGGACATAAAGTCCAGGGCTTGGAAGTGATGTTGATCCGCCAGTTTTCCTGGGATCATAGGAGGAAGAGGAAAGATTATGGGAGAATTGGTCATGCTCTTTCTGAAGCAGTCAAAAACTCTAGGAGACTGAGTAGTAGCTGCAGGCTGTGGTTTAGAAACCTTGGGTTTCCTGACTTGTTTCTGGCCCTGCTGCCTCTGTTGCTGTTGTGGGGCACAGTAGCCAGAATAGAATGATATGGAAGATAAAACCTTTTCTTCTTAGGGAACAAAGGTTTCTTAGTGGTAGTCTTTTTCTTAGAAGAGTCTGCTGTCTTCCTTGGAAGCCTCTTCATGGTGAGGTCGTCAGTTTCTATCTCACCGGCCTTCTCCCTCCACTTCTGACCAAAGAGGTTTTCACCATTACAGGGTATGTTGATTAACTTGTCCTGGACCCACTGTTCCAGGTCAGATGCTCTGAGCCATGCCGTTCTCCTAGCCCCAATGCAGACTGTAGCAGATCTACTATTTGCCTCAAATGCATCGAATGCTGCTCTTGTTAAAAACTTTGATGTATTCTGGGCATGTGTTACCAAAGCCTGATGAGCCACCTGCTTATCAGGGGGCAACAGGGCAGTAAACTCTGACAAGTCTCTCGCAACATCTTTGAGAAACATGCCCATTTATAGCATATAGGAGTCTATCCTAGAGACAAGCATGGTATATTGGAATGCCTTCCTTCCAAATGCATCCAGGGTCCTGGTCTCTCTCCCAGGAGGCACTAAGGAGTGACTTTTCTGGCTTTTTATCCTCCTCATGGCAGACTCCACAACCATGGAGTGGAGGGGGGAGTTGTGGCTTCTGGAAACCTGGGGAGGGAGGGACCCTATAAAGGGTATTGAGTCTCTTACTCACGGCAGGGGCTGATTTGGGGGCCCTCCCACATCCGAGCAATTAGATTCTTTAAGATGTTATGCACTGAGAGGGTAGCAGCCTCCTTCGGTGCCAATGGGTATTGAAGAATATCAAGCTCCTCAGCTCTGGGTTCCATTTCCGTAGCCACAGAAACATCGAGAGCTGCCACCATGTTTTTAATAAAATCCTGACTGGACATGTCCTTGGGCAGCGAACGTCGATGTTCATAAAGTGACAATGGATTCCACCTCGGAGGCCTCTTCGGAATTGAAGTCTGGAAGGAAGTCAAAATAATCCTTATGAGATGTTTGAGAGCTTCGCTGTTTTGATGTAGAGGGTATCGGACACGGTGGTGCCAAGAGCCTTGGTATCGGCTGTTTCTGTGGAGCTATACGAGGCAGGGGATGCCTGTGTAAGCATGCCGAGCTCCGTGGCCATTGTTGGCATCGAAGGAACCAGTGCTGGCTGCAGAGCACTCTATGTCATCGGCATTACTGCAGCTAAGAGCTTAGCGATGCTGCGCTCAATGGCGATGACATGGTCATCCAATGCAGGTTCCGGGATAGGAGTGGCTCCAGACACAGCTGTGTGGGCCAGAACTCCCGAAGCCGGTATCGGGGGCTCTGCCAGGGATTGGACCCCAGGGGCATCCCCAAACCCTTGTATGGCTTTGGAGGGTGACATCTCCTGCCGGGTGGTTGCTTCGATAGACAGTCTGCATCAGAATGTGATGAATAATGGTGCCAATGCCGATGCTCGGTATCCGAAGCAGACCCCGACCCGTAAGTCAAGGACCTTGATGCCGAGGCCGATGTCTTCTTTTTCTTAAGCATTGGTAACTCTGAGCGATGCTTTTCCTTTGCTGGTGAAGACTTGGATGCATGGGAGGACTTTGAAGGAGTCGACGCCCTGAGGAGTGCGCCAAAGTCTGTAGGAAACAGCTTAACCTTTTATTTGTTTTGGTTCTTTCTACCTCGAGAAGTCATATGGCGACAGGATGGATAAGAACTGACATCGTGGTCTAGGCCTAAACAGTTTAGGTACAAAAAATGTTCATCAGTAATAGAAATTGTGCTCGAGCACATGAAGCATTTTTTGAAACCACTCCAGGGCTTCTCCATATTAGGGAATAATATGGAGGCAAAATTGAACTGGGCAATGGTGCCCAATGAGGCCAAAGGCCTCAAACAAAGTTTGTGAGAAAACTGAAAATAAAGTAAAAATTATGTAAACTAAAAATAAAAAAGGGGAACCATAATTGACAGGGAGTCGAGTCGGTCATCGGGAAGGCAACTTAAGTACTTTGACGGTACTAGTGAAAAAATTATTGAAGTTTCTAGATGCAGCTGACAAGGACAAGGTCCTGATGGATCTGCAGAAAAAAAGATGACTGAGGAGACCAGGAGGGAAGGCGGCAAGGCAGCAATGCATGCATGGAGGAATGCTCCCAAAAACATTCCTACTGGATGCTGAGGAGTGTTCCCGCACCAGGCTCTGATGGTGCTAACATCATCCATATGTGAAGACTGACTTCCTGCTTGTTCCTGGAGATTCATTTAAGAGCTAAATGGTCAGAACCAGAATGCTAGATCTGCAACAATTTTCAATTCAACGTAAGAACATACTGTAAGAAATACTGTACTGGGTCAAATAAAGGTCCATCAAGCCCAGTATCCTGTTGCAACAGTGGCCAATCCAGGTCACAAGTACCTGTCAGGTACCCAAAAAGGTACACAGATTCCACAATGCTTATCCCGGGGTAAGCAGTAAATTTCCCTGGTCCTCTTTAATAATGGTTTATGGATTTTTCCTCCAGGAACTTGTCCAAACCTTTTTTTAAACCCAGCTACACTAACAGCTTTTACTTCATCCTCCAGTAATGAATTCCACAGCTTGATTACTTGTTGAGTGAAAAAATATTTTCTCTTATTAGTCCTAAATGGACTACATTGCAGCTTCTTTGAGCGTCCCCTAGTCTTCTTACTTTTGGTAGGTTTAAACAACCAATCTACGTTTACCCATTCTACTCCATTCATTAATTTATAGACCTCTATCATATCTCCCCTCCGCCGTCTGTTTTCCAAGTTGAAGAGCCCGAACCTTTTAAGCCTTTCCTCATATGGCTATCCTTACATCCCCTTTACCATTTTGGTAGCTCTTCACCTTTTCTAATTCTGCTATATCCCTTTAAAGATATGGCGACCAGAATTGCATGCAATTTTCAAGCTGCGGTCGCACCATAGAACGGTACAGAATCATAATATCCTTGGTTTTGTTCTTCATTCCTTTCCTTATGATTCCTAGTATTCTATTTGCTTTTTTGGCAGCCGCTGCCCACTGTGAAGAGGATTTCAATGCAATGCATTATCCATGATGACACCTAAATCCTTTTCCTGGGAAGTGGTTCCTAATGCGGAACCTGGCATCACGTAACCGTAGTTTGTGTTGTTTTTCCCTAAGTGCATAACTTTGCCCTTGTCCACATTAAATTTCATCTGCCATTTGAACATTCAGTCTTCCAATTTATCAAGGTCCTCTTAGAATTTTTCGCAATCTTCTTGTGTTTTAATAACTTTGAAAAATTTTCTGTCATCTGCAAAATTTGATGATCTCACTTGTTATTCCCATTTCCAGGTCATTTATGAAGATATTAAAAAGCAGCGGGCCCAGCACAGATCCCTGGGGTACTCCACTAGTCACCTTTCTCCATTGAGAAAATTGGCCATTTAGCCCTACTTTCTGCTTTCTATCTTTTAACCAGTTCCTGATCCACTATACTACACTATCTCCTATCCCATGACTTTTTAATTTCGCCAAGGGGCTCTCATGAAGGACCTTGTCAAAGGCTTTCTGAAAATCTAGATACACTGTATCAACTGGCTCACCTTTGTCTACCTGTTTATTCACACCTTCAAGAAAATAACACAGATTAGTAAGACAAGACTTTCCTTGGCTAAATTAAGGGAGAAATTACTGCAGAATCATTTTTATAAGAAAGCTACTGTAAATGTACACTTCAATCACTTCTCATAGAGGGTTGTAATTTGGGAAATGGTATTTGTTCAAAATAAAATGCATTTTTTACATGTTAAATGTAGTATTTCAGTCATGGGAACCCGATATGCAACATTACTGCAGGCATGAAATTCCTGCAGTGAAATCAATGGTTCATTTACCTGTGTCACCATCTACAGGATTCAGTTCCAAGCATCATGCTAACATATTTTTATGAGGAATGAGTTTTAAGATAGATGATCTTTCCAAAATTAGTGCCTTCCATGGTAAGGAATTGCAGGGTTCATTTACAGTGATATTTTTTAAAATAAAATGCATGGTTGCCACTCTACTTTCAGTGGAATCAACATTTTTGTTATCTAAAGATGTGTACTTTCAATGTACCAGACTGACAATTTACTTCTATAATGCGATGGCCTAGTTATTGCCACAAAATAAACAGGCATAAATCAATTTAACAGAGATTTAGATAGTCAGTCAACAAGCATATATATCTTATTCTCTCAGTAGTTCTTTGTAAGGACTCAACAATGCTTTAGTTAAGAAAAGCTGGATTGTTCCATCATTTGGATAGGCAGAGATTTTATGGCACTGTGGTGAAACATTAAGAATGTAAGATGTGCCATTCTGGCTCAGCCCAGTGGTCTATGAAGCCCAATATGCTGTTTCCAAGAGTGGCCAATCCAGGCCATAAGTATTTGGAAGGATCCCAAAAGTAGACAGATTCCATGGATAAGTAAGGTGGATTTCCCCCAATCCACTTCAATAATGGTTTATAGACTTTTCCTTCAGGAATTGTCCAAACCATTTTGAACCCAACTATACTAATACCTTTACAACATTCTCTAGCAATGATAATTATAGAGCTTAATTATGAGTTAAGTGAAAAAATATTTTACCCAATTAATCTTAAATATATTATTTTGTAGCTTCCTTGTATGTTCCCTATTTTTTAAATCAGTAAACAACTGATTCATATTTACTCATTCTACTCTACTCTATTTTAATTTCCTCAAGAGTTTCTCATGAAGAACCTTGTGAAAGGCTTTATCTACCTGTTTATTCACACCTTCAAAAAAATAAAGCAAATTAGTGAGACAAGACTTCCCTTGGCTAAATCTATGTTATCTTTCTCCCATTAAATCATGACTATCTACAGTATGTGTTCAATAGTTTTGTTCTTTATAATGGTTTCTATCATTTTGTCTGGCACTGATGTCAGACTCATGCTTTTGAATCCTGACCCGCTCAGTCTCCTGTTTACAACCCATGTGTGTTATAACCATTTCCCCTTAATTTTACCCTAATCCCCCATTTGTTGTGTTTGTCTGTCCTGTGTAGATTGTAAGCTCTGTTGAGCAGGGACTGTCTCTTATATGTATGTGTATAACGCTGCAGATGCCTTGTAGCGCTATACAAATGGTGAGTAGTAGTATCCACTCACACAAATGTTATAGTACTTGCCTCTTGTTGCTGTATAGATATGGTTTATGACTTTCAATACTACTACAAATGTTAGGAGGCAGTTTAATTTTTGCCATCATCAAACTTAATGGCCTCCTTCAGCAGAACTGTAATGTTTTCTCCGACTGTTATTATCGTAACCAGAACCATAAAACCAGAGAGAGATTAACTCAGACAAGATTGCTCCTTCACACTTTTAATATCTTTCTTGGAATCAGATGACCATTTCTAGAATCGTCTTCGGCATTTCTTTATTACTTCGTTTTATGACTTTGAGTTTAATGTTTAAACCTATAAAACCTCACCCACGCTAGTGGGTTATTGTCAGCCCCACATTACAGTGGCACATAGAATGAGGGAGCATAGTATACAGTAACCACATTTTTTTTTTAATGCCATCAAGTCAGTATTGACTCATAGCGACCAAGCTAACTCTGGGTTTTCTTGGCAATGTATCACTGGAAGTAGATTGCCAGCCTTTTCTTCCAAGACAATGGAGAGTAAAGTGACTTGGGGTTACAAGGAGTGCCAGCGGGAATTGAACCTTTGATCTTCTGGGTATTAGGCAGTTGCTCTAACCACTAGGTTACACCTCCACAGTAACCACATTACCATGGCAGAATTCACATTAGTAACCTCACTTCTCTATTTCATTACTTGTACAAAACACACATTCAAGCAAAGCATTGCCTAGTGGTAAGGTGGAGAAGTTGGAGCAAAAACATAAGTAACAAAGTTTTTTTCCAATTACCCATCTGAATATCTAGTTTCATCCCATAATAAGAAAATAGTATGGATTACATAATGTTTATCAAACCTAATTTGCATATTTTTGACAGTGACCATGCTCACTTCCAGTCCTCTCAGACAATAAACATTCACTTTGGTCTCAAACCCAACTTTAGACAGGCCCACTCTTCGCACCTTCTGAATATGTCACAGGAAATGGTCATTGACCATGCTGCCAAACCATGTCCGTTTTTGATGTCATCAAAGGATGTAGTCATCTGCCATACACCCTCCCACCCCTTTTTGATGTCACAGGAAGTGCTCATCAGCCATGCCCCAAAATGTCACAGAAACACCCTAATCACACCTACTTCGATGATGTATTCAAGACTGTCACTGATACATGATGTGGGCACCCACATGAACCCCTGGCAACCATCTTGATGACATCACAGGAAGTCATCATCACTAGACCTACATCATCAAGATAGCTGCCTCCATATCCACCACCAGAGAACGCATGCTGAAAGTCTGTACGGAGAGAGATGGGTATTCATCTGAGAAAACAGGATGTAGGACACCATTAATTATCTTTTGTTAGTTGATGAGCAGCAGTGTACTATTTCAAGTGCCCACATCCATCACCCCTCACATGTCACAAAAACGTCTGTTGCATTAGATTAGTGGTTCCCAGCTCAGTCCTCTGGTACCCCCAAGGCCAGTCAGGTTTTCAGGATATCCACAATGAATCCACATGAGATAGATCTGCATACAATGGAAGCAGTGCATGCAGATCTAGCTCATGTATATTCATTGTGGCTATCCTGAAAACCTAACTGGCCTGGGAGTACCCAAGGACTGGGTTGGGCACCACTACATTAGATTGTCTCTCTCATGCAAGTAGAGAGCTGTTTTGTCTGCATAGTGTGCAAATTTCTGACTCTCTAGGTATGCATTCAATCCTAGAGAGTCAAGACTTTGCATTCTGTATGCAGACAATACATCTCTCTGCTTGTGTGACAGATCTATACTCCTTTTGAGAACAAAGCAGCTTCTGTGCTAGGGTGAGAAAAAAGTCAGACTTCCCAATGAATTGTCCTAGACAAAACCCTTTAACCAAAGCCTTCCCACAAAAGAATGAGGAGGGAAAACTTTGTCTCATCCTGGGAAAGAGGAGTGAAAGCGGCTGTAATTTTTATTTTCCCTTGTAAATGATTTTACTAGTATAAGCTCTTTTAATCAAGCCACTTTTAAGTTTTTGTGAAGATTGCTCTACTCCCAGGGCATTCTGAGACCCACAATCCTCCCCCACCCCCCTGCACTGTGTACAATACAAAGCTATCAGAGACACACATTTCTCAAAATAAAAAGAGATAATTCTTTCTAAAAGAAGTGGAGGAGTAGTCTCGTACCCAGAAGATCGAAGGTTTGATTCCCACTGGCACTCCTTGTGACCTTGGGCAAATCACTTAATCCTCCATGGCCTGGCAGTCTACTTCCGGTGATACATTGCCAAGAAAACCCAGAGGCAGCTGGGTCGCCAGGAGTCAGCACTGACTTGACAGCACTAAAAAAAAAATTCTTTATCCACATTGCTCCTCCCTCTTCTCCTAGTACATGTTCACTCGGGGTATGTCAGGTAGTTGATGCTTGTAGCTATGCCAATATCCAGGGGCGGTCCAAGGGGGGTGCGGGGCCATGTGCGAAGACTCGGGGCGGGGCCTCATTTGCATAAGGGACCTCATTTGCATAAATATTTGCATAACGTTACCATACACTAACTTTTAGTAAACATGCCTCTTAATGAGTGTATGGATAAAGAAAGACTAAAAGATTTCTATATTACTATAATCCAGTGACAACTGCCAGGCACATTAGGAACTACTACAAACACTGCCCATTTAGAACCCATAGCAAACCCGCCGTATCATAACGGCACTACCAGGACTCACAAAGCACAAGACCCTACCTATCAAAAGGCAACACTACAAATATTAAACCAATACATTTCAGAGAACAATACATGACCTACTGGGGAAAGAGAACAAGTGGCAATGTCAAATAGGAATTACATAAACAGAATACCTCAGCTCAGTTACACGTGCAGAACATAGACCGTCACCAAACAAGAAATCACAATGTAGAAACAGGAAGACAATAATTAAACTGGGAACCCCAAAAGCCCAACAACACTGTAGAAATAAAACTATAAATTAATTTCCTCTTGTACTAAACAAAGCGCAGACGTTAATGATGCACATTTCCCAGAGCTGGCATATTTCAGTTAATAAATTCAATAAAGAGATATTTTTCTACCTTTTGTGCAGTTTTTTTCAGTTGCAATTGCTCCAGCCACTTTCTTCTGGTTTCTTCGTGTCTTCTGCTAACTCTCCATCGTCTGCTGTCCATTTATCCTTTCTTCACTCTTCTAGTTTTTTTCCATTCTCTCTCTACATCTGCTTTAACATACTAATCTTTCTCCTTTTGCTCTTTCCTCATTTCTATTTCATCCACTCAAATTTTACCCCGTCATCCTCAATCCCCACTTACTCTCCCAATATCCGGCCAATTGTAGATTTGTCTTCCCTCCCACACAAAATATTTTTCCCTCTCCATTTCACTCTCCCAGCTCTATCCCATTCTAATCCTCCCCCAACATCAGCTCCCTTCTAGTTCCAGCCCCACCCAGCATCCGCTCCCTTCTAGTCCCCGCATCAGCCCATTTCCAGTCCTAGCTCCCCATCCAAGTCCCTCCATCAGCTCATTTCCAATCCCAGCCCCCCATCAGCCCATTTCTAGTCCTTTCCTAGCACCACCATCAGCCCATGTCAAATCCTAGCTCCCCTCCACTCAGCCCATTTCCAATCCAAGCCCCCCATAAGCCTACTTCCAGTTCTCGCCCCTCCATGAGTCCATTTCAATCCAAGCCCCCCATCAGCCCATTTCTAGTCCTTTCCTAGCACCACCATCAGCCCATGTCAAATCCTAGCCCCCCTCACTCAGCCCATTTCCAGTCCTAGCTCCCTCCCCTCACAGCCCATATCCATTCCAAGCCCCCCTTCCCATCAGCTATTTGTAGTTCAAGCCTTCCTTCCACTCAGCCCATTTCCATTCCAAGCCCCCGTCCCCATCAGCTATTTGCAGTTCAAGCTCTCCTTCCACTCAGCCCATTTCCAGTCCTAGCCACCCCCGAGCCCATTACCAGTCCTAGCCCCCCCATAGCCCATTACCAGTCCTAAGCCCCCCATAACCCATTACCAGTCCTAAGCCCATCAGCCCACTTCCAGTCCTAAGCCCATCACCCCATTTTCAGTCTTAGCCCCCCCATAGCCCATTACCAGTCCTAACCCCCATCAGCCCATTTCAAGTCCTAGCTCCCCCATCCGAGTCCCTCCATCAGCTCATTTCCAATCCCAGCCCCCCATCAGCCCATTTCTAGTCCTTTCCTAGCCCCATCATCAGCCCATGTCAAATCCTAGCTCCCCTCCACTCAGCCCATTTCCAATCCAAGCCCCCCGTGAGCATACTACTTCCAGTTCTAGCCCCTCCATGAGTCCATTTCAATCCAAGCCCCCCCCAACAGCCCATTTCCAGTCCTATCCTAGCCCTCCATCAGCCCATTTCTTGTCCTAGCCCCCCCTCACTCAGCCCATTTCCAGTTCTAGCTCCCTCCCCTTACAGCCCATTTCCATTCCAAGCCCCCGTCCCCATCAGCTATTTGCAGTTCAAGCCCTCCTTCCACTCAGCCCATTTCCAGTCCTAGCCCCCCCATAGCCCATTACCAGTCCTAAGCCCCCCATCAGCCCACTTCCAGTCCTAAGCCCCCCAAAACCCCATTTTCAGTCTTAGCCCCCCCATAGCCCATTACCAGTCCTAACCCCAATCAGCCCATTTCCAGTCTTAGCCTCCCCACAGCCCATTCCAGTCCTAACCCCCCATTCGCCCATTTCCAGTCCTAGCCCCCCATAGCCCATTTCCAGTCCTAGCCCCCCCATAGCCCATTACTAGTCCTAACCCCCCATCAGCCCATTTCGTCTTAGCACCCCCATAGCCCATTACCAGTCCTAACCCCCCCATCAGCACATTTCCAGTCCTAGCCCCCCTATAGCCCATTACCAGTCCTACCCCCATCAGCCCATTTCCAGTCTTAGCCCCCCCCCCATAGCCCATTACATCCTAACCCCCATCAGCCCATTTCCAGTCCTAACCCCCCATCAGCCCACTTCCAGTCTTAGCCCCCCCCATAGCCCATTACCAGTCCTAACCCCCCTCCCCCATCAACCCACTTCCAGTTTTAGCCCCCCCATAGCCCATTACTAGTCCTAACCCCCCTCCCTCCATCAACCCACTTCATCTTAGCCCCCCCCATAGCCCATTATCAGTCCTAACCCCCCCTTAGCACATTACCAGTGCTAACCCCCCTCCCCCCATCAACCCTGTCCCGTCTTAGCCCCACCTTAGCCCATTACCAGTCCTAACCCCACTCCCCCCATCTACCCACTTCCGTCTTAGCCCCCCTATAGCCCATGACCAGTCCTCCCCCCATCAGCCCTGATAGATTAAAAATACCCAAACCGGCTGCTGCTGCCGCTGCCGCCATGGCAGCGGCAGAATCAAATGTCCCACCGCGGGGCCCCGCCTGCCCGGCAGAGCCTCCCTTCACCATCAGCTCCCGAGTCCCTCCCAATGCGCGGGCTTTCAGAGCCGCGCGTGTTTCCCGTTATTGTCGCGGCTCTGTTATGCCCGCCGGGGCTGATGGGAAATCCCATCAGCCCCGGCGAGATTAACAGAGCCGCGAGAGGTCAGAGAAACTCTCGCGGCTTTGAAAGCCTGCGCATTGGGAGAGATTCGGGAGCTGATGGTGAACTGTGAAGGGAGGCTCTGCCGGGCAGGCGGGGCCCCGCGGCGGGACATTTGATTCTGCCGCTGCCACAGCAGCAGCAGCCGGTTTGGTTTTTTTTCTACTTGTGCTAATGAAGAATGTTTTTTGCACGGGGCCCTGTGCAAAAAACATTCTTGCTCAATGGACGGGCCAGCCCTGATCCCAAGGCCTGTTGGGTCGACCACAGAAACCCTATTAGTGAGGCCCCGAATGGCTTCACAGGCCTGGGGGAAGTTCAGCTGGTGAAGGGTTTTTTTTTTTAAATTTTTAGAAATTGAAGCTGCTTTATTCAGAGCAGCTGAAAACCAATTGACGTCCCATTGAAATCAATGGAAAAAAAAGGAAGAGAAAAAAAATTACCAAAAATTAGAAAAAAAATGCAAATAAAGGTAAAGATCAGATAAGGACAGCAAGTTGGAAGGAGGGCTTGGCCCAACTTATTAACCCTCTTCAGGGGCCCTGTGGGGTCATCCTGCTCCTTTTCTGGCCCACCAGCATTGGAAACATGAAGGAAAACAGCATGGACACAGGGCAGCTATCTGCTCAAGACATGGGCACACCCACGCTCTGAGCTGCTGGATCTTGGAGCGGAGTGGAGGAGTAGCCTAGTTGTTAGAGCACTGGCTTGGAACCCAAGAGACCAGGGTTCGATCCCCACTAGCACTCCTTGTGGCCTTGGGCAAGTCACTCACCCCTCCATTGCGCAGAAAAATCCAAGTTATCAAGGTCCCTGTTTAATGTACGTTTACCAAGTTTAAGTTACAATGTAAACTGCTTTGATTGAAGTGCAGGTGAGGAGAGTCTGACTCAATCCAATATCTCTGCATCAAAGTGTGAGCAAGGAGAGTCAGAACTATCTTTTTCTCTTGGGCTTCTGCAGCTTGTATGACCATCTTTGCAGTTTCCCAGTTCATGCTACATCTTCATAACTGTTCAAGTTACGAAGATGCATCATGACCCAGAAAACTGCAAAGATCACAGTCAGACCTATCTTCACAGCTGTACCAGTCCACACACCTTGCCACATGCTGGAGGCAGAAAATACTGGATTCTCTCAGTGCTGTACCGGAGGATATACCAGGTGATAACATCACTGAAAGTTACTCAAGTCTGCCTCCATAACCCACTCTTCTGGACTGGTCTAGCAGGACGATAAGGAAAGGAGGGTTTAACACCTTCTGTTAGTTGGAGATCATTTTGAATCATTGCTACATTGTGTCCTAGCTAAAAGCAAAAGGGAAGAGTTTATCACCTTCACTTATAAGCCATATTATATCAATATGAACAAGCAAAACACTGACACCACTGCTTTAGAAATAAAGGCTGATCAGAACAGATACGTCATATTTTGCAACAGAAATGTCAGGCCCAATATTCAGCTGCGATGGCTAACCCTTGTAAAGCAGCTAGCCGTGGCCACAGAGCCTTAGACCTGGAAATTCAATGCTGGGGCCATATCCAGCCACCAGCATTGAATATCTGGGTCAGCCAGATAGCACAGAAGCTAACCGGGCAGTGGCGATAAGGTTAGCATCACTGGTAAATATTAAGTCAGCCTGTACTCTGCCTAACTTTCACCGCTGAGAGATAACCGAGCAGCAGTTGAATATCACCCAGCGCAGCGGCATTAACTGTATTAGTGCCTCTGAATATCCCTGTCAGCACGATTGGCATAGTTAAATCGCGTTAAATATCAAGCCTGTCATCCTTAAACTACATCCGCGACCCCCGAAAAATGAAAAATTTTAAACATGGTGGCAATTACAGTGACTCCCATGGCTTACAGAAATTATTATACGAGGGTACAGGCTGGGTACGGATTTACAGGCTTTTATGGGTCACCAGTTATGTATGGAGTGGAAATTGGCAGTGTTTCGCAGTCTCTTTAGAAAATCACTGTCACTGTTGAAATGGAGCCTCTAGATTGTTAAGCCGCACTTGAAAAACATGGCCAAAACAATTGCCAAAGATGTTATGGGACACGTTACCATGGCTGTTTGGAATAACATGAATAATGACGTGGAGCAGACAGGGTCGCGACTAATGGATTTGAAGAGTCATTAAAAAAGAAAATAAAGAAGCAATCATGAGACACTTTTGCGAGGACTCCCTGAACCCTTTAAAAGAAAGAATCCTAGAATATAGTGTCTCAGAAGCCCAAGCGCAAGGCTAAGAACAGATACCTCTAAACCAAAAGATATATTTTAAGAAAATAATTATGGCATTTGTGCACAATGATTCAAAGAATGTGTTAAATCAGAATGCGACGTCTTTCTGCCACCTTTCCAAATATCGAAAAAAGCAATTATGTGGCAACACCATAGTTACTGGCCTTATTGGAAACTGAGCCACTCAACTTTTACACGGTAGGACATGGGTAAGATTATTTGGATTTAAACAACATGCAGCTGTATCTGACCTGTAAAATTTTGAAAGAAAATGGGAGAGACATTGCAGCAGCTGCCAAAATGTAGCTGGGTAATTATCCTATAGCCTCCCTTTTTCAGCCAGCTGGATGTGAACATCGGAGACCACTTCATTAGCCAGGACCTCACTGAACTTCATCTCAATTATAGTGAAATTTATAAGCAGCCTGTTTTATAAAAACATGTCTGGTAGCCACGAAGTGATGGAAAAGGAGCCTGCAATGGCAGTTTAAATGGAAGAGCTTACTTCATAACTTCTAGCCATAAGATAGAACTGCTGGGCCATTTACTTGCTATCTGTTTTTCCAGGAGAAAAGTACTCATCAATGGGGTAGACGTCAAGATCAAACTGAACCAAAGTAAAGATGCCTTCTGTTTAATGAGTTGGGATGCCGAAGGGTACTACAAACTCCAGATCCTATCTGCCTTGCTGTTCATCAAGAAAGTGAAAGCGTTGTTGGGAGTAAGAGTGGGGCATGCAAGAGCACTGCTAAAGGTGATTGTTTACACTGTAAATCATGTGGGACTGAAAGTATTTAGCATACCCAGAGTTCACATTACCAACCAGGAAGATCTCTTTTGGGAGTTACCCAAACTTGTCATCCTGTGTTTTGTGGACAATGTTTTCAGTGTCTCCTACACCAAAAATCCCTTTAATTTTCAACATTATGATGTCAGTTTTGCCACTCTGTACATGATTGGGGAACAAGTTCCAGGACTTTGGGCATGGTGACTGGGTGAGAATATATGCAGCTGGTACAGGCCATTGACAAGGATCTTAAAAAAAGCGCATTGCTGATTGGCTGTCCAGAGTTTTAAAGAGGCAACACCTTACTGGCTTTTGAATGTCACCCGATCCCGAGTGTGTGGACCATTCCTTTTATCAAAGCTAGCAGAAATACGATTTTCCCCTATTCAACTATATGTTAAAATGAATACCAAACAAATCTACTAACTGCTGGAGCACCCACGCGTTGTAAAATCATTTTTAGACATTTTACCAAGTGACTGGTTACATAAGATATGCTATACCAGGACAGACAAAATGTCCATCAAACCCAGTATCCTGTTTCCAAAAGTACCCAATCCAGGCCACAAGTACCTCCTGGGCTCCCCAAATGTACAGAGATTCCATGCTGCTTATCTCAGAGGTAAGTAGTGGATTGCCCCAGGTCACTTTAATAATGGTTTATGGATTTTTCCTCCAAGAACTTGTCCAAACCTCTCTTAAACCCAACTACACTAACAGCTTTTACTATATCCTCTGGCAGCGAATTCCAGAGTTTCATTACGCATTGAATGAAATTTGTTTTCTAGTCTTAAATGTGCATCATTGTAGCTTAATTGCACGTCTCCTAGTCTTTCTACTTTCAGAAAGAGCAAACAATATATGTTTAGCCATTCCACTCCACTCATTATTTTATAGACCTCTATCATAGCTCATCAGATGTCTCTTTTACAAGCTGAGAGCTCTATCTTTTTAAGCCTTTCCTCCTAGAGGTATCCTTCCATCCCCTTTATCATTCTGGTCATTTTTCTTTGTACCTTTTCTAATTCCGCTATATCCTTTTTCAGATATGGTGAGCAGAACTGCACACAATATTCAAGATGCAGTCGCACTAGAGGAGCAATACAGAGGCTTAATATTCTTGGTTGTATTCTCCATTCCTTTCCTTATGATTCCTAGCATTCTGTCGCTTTCTTGGCTGCCAATGTACACTGAGCAGAAGGTTTGAACATATTATCTGCAATGACACCTAGGTCCTTTTCCTTAGTGGTGATTCCCAATGTGAACCTTGCATTGTGTAATTGCAGTTTAGATTGTTCTTCCCTAACTGCATAATATTGTGCTATAATTTGTACCCAGGTATCACAGTGCCCCATTGGTTATCCTCCTTTCACCAAGTCTCTGAGATGCCAATTATATCTAATCTTTCAGTCCATACTATATATTCTAACTCACCCATCTTATTTTGTTTACATTATTTGCATACAGGCTTTTCAAAGCTTGCTTTTTGTTCATATTAACAATCCGGTTATAAATTGATTGGGGTTACTGATAAATTGATGGGGTTATTTGGAATCTTTCATCTCTGTCTGCTCTTTACTTCAGGCAGTTGGGTTACTTGTACTTTTATTGGAACTTCTCTATTGGGATACCTTAACATAAGTTCTAGCACAGGATACAACCGCAAATGCCTACTACAAGATGAAGACAATAAGAAGACTAAAACCATTTCTAGACCATGATCACTTCCGTACCATCTGCCAAGCAATCATCACTCCAATGCTCGACTATTGCAATTCACTATACCAGGGTCTCCCAAAGCAAACTATATTACCACTCCAACTGGTGCAGAACACTGCAGCTCGCCTAATCACAGGAACAGATATACATGGCCACATCACACCAATACTTAATAAGTTACATTGGCTCCCAATCCATTCCCGTATCAGATACAAATCAACTTTAATCATATTCAAGATCATTCACCAACTATCAGCATACATCTTACAAGACACTATAACAAGAGACAAGTACCCGGACTAGAAGAAATAACAAAAAGAATATGATTACCACACCCCTTGGATACCAAAAGATCATACAAACCACATCTGGAAGAGCACTATCACGCTATGCTCCATCACTTTGGAACTCTCTCCCAGACGACTTGTGGGCAACTTCAGACAAGGACTTTCTAAAAAAACCTAAAAACTCATCTCTACTCAATTCACTTTGAACATATAACCTAACCACCTAAACAACACGATCCAAGTCACTGATTGTTGACCCATAGCAACGAACTGATAAACACTAAATATGACACGAAAAATTGTAAATAGTTGTCATATCCTCATGACCATGTACATAGTTTCTCACACTACCTTTGCCCCTATTTAAGGTCCAATTATTCTTTGTATGTTAGATAATACTGTTTACTGTTCAACTGTTCTATGTATAATGTTTGTTATAATCTAAACCGCTCTGATTGAAGGACAAAGCGGTATAAAAAAATGTTTAAATAAATAAATAAGTATAACGCTGACTTTCTGCGCTGAGATGCAATATGCAAATTAACCCTCCCAAGTCTCTCACATCTCCCAAAACATTTCTGGAAGATGGGCGAGACTTGGGAGGTAATTTTAAAAGCATCTCCACATGTAAATGATTGCATTTACATGTGTAAATTGTGGTTTCAGAAAGCCACTATTTACATATGGAGATCCCTGACATGCAGAAATCAAGGGGCCATAGTATGGGTGTGCCCAAATTTTAGATGTGGATTGGAGGAGTAGGCTAACGGTTAGAGCACTAGCTTGGGAACCAAGACTCGGGTTCTATTCCCATTAGCACTTCTTGTGGCCTTGGACAAGTCACTTAACCCTCCACTGCGCCTCAGAAAAAAAATTACCAAGTTTAAGTTACAATGTAAACTGCTTTGACTGAAATGATTAATAGGCTTTTTATAAACCGTTTTAATTACAGATGTGTATTCTAAGGATGTGCATTCACTAGTACACATTCCGTTTTAGTGCACCTTAAAAACTTTATTGTATGCTAAAGTGATTTAGAATCTATGAATTATTGCACATTAAGTTGATCAGTGTGTATTAAAAACACTATACCATGGACTTTTGTGCATGTGTAAATTCGGAAAATGGCTGCTCCAGCTCTACGTGCCAGCAAATACAAGTGCTCTTGTGGTAGGCTACGGCCTGTAAACTAGGCCTAGACCCCAACCCCCACCTGAGACTAGTGCTGAGCAGAACCAGAGTTTGAGAAACTGCTTTTGAAAAGTCTGTATAATTCCTTTATTAATTCCTCTATGCTGATGACAGACATGTTCCTGCATTCTCTGAGCTAGAAATGGCCTTGAAGTAGAAATGTATCTATGTCTAAGACTGTGCCTTTGTTAGAATAGTCTGAGCAGGGGGAGCAAGGAGCTAGGCCCAGAGAGGGTCCCCGATTGGACAGGTGCAAGGGGCGTTGGGACCAATAGAAAGTTTGCCTGTATCAAACTGTAAAAATTGTATATAAGGAATTTGCTTCTGTACTCCATTGCTCAGTCATTTTTGGATGCACTCCTTGCCTGAGCCTGTGCACAATAAATTGGCTTGGAACCTGCAATTGACTCCTGGTTTTATTCATTGCGTGCAATTCACTGCTACATATTCTTGGTGCGTTGGCCGGGAATGTGCGAGTAGTGGATGGTATTCAAGTGAATATACCACGTATTACCGCCTCAAGGTGTGGCCCAGTTGGGACCGTGTCTGTCCGACCACAGGGGAAACCTCTGGCGCCACCGGTCCTCTTGTATCGGAGAGGGTTCCGCCTTGCCTCGGCGGATTACTGGGTCCGACCGGCCAACACCTCCGAACCCGAGGGGAGTCCAGGATTCAACCCAAGAGCTGGTTCTGTATCGGGTACCAGATCCGGTGAGTAGAAATTTTCTTGTTCCTTAGTTAGTTTTGGGTAAGTCTTGCATGAGTATGCGCGAGACTGATTTGGTAAAAGGTACCGAGAGCCTGATCACCTCTCAGGGCACGTCCGAGTAAGCCTTGCATGAGTATGCGCGAGGCCCAAACTACTGCCCTTTTCTTGGTTTGTTAGCAGTCCGAATAAGTCTTGCATGAGTATGCGCGAGACCGGCTGCTCTTGGTTAGTTAGATAGGGCCTGGGAAAAATTTGGGAAAACGTTGCTAGCATGTTTGGTTGTGTGTGCATGAAACACAGACCACGTGAGAGCGGACTCCTGAGTAGCGCAGTTCCTGACCGGGCGACCGCGCCCAGGTCGCAAAAAGGAGGAAGTGTTTGGTGTTTGTCTCCCTACTTGTTCCTAGGTCTGTACGGACCCCTTACCTGCAGCCCGACCACCCACCCCTGATGTCTGTTGTTGTGTACGTCATTATGGGAGGGGCGGAGTCCACCAAACTCCGCTAAAGTGTATGATCAAGAATTTCAAGAAGGGTTTTGACTGTGATTATGGAGTAAAAATGTCTCCGTCCCGATTAGGAATACTTTGTGATAGGGAGTGGCCGGTGTGGTCACCGAGTGGCCCCCTGGTGGTACCTTTGATGTTAGAATTATATCCCGAGTACATCAGATTGTACGCAGAGAACACCCTGACCAGTTCCCCTATATAGATTCCTTGTTAAACATTTGTGAAAAAGAGCCCTCCTGGACGAAGCGCTGCCACAAGGAACAGTGTAGGATAATGGTAGCGACCACAAGGGGGGCCCGGAAGTCTGAAGGAGAAAAGCTGCCTGTCTATTCAGCCCCAGAATCGCCAGATATTCTGACCCATCCGCCCCAGTTCCTTTATAGGCCAATCCCCTCGGCTCCGCCGCAACCCCGGGCAGAGCCTGGTGCGGGAGGATCCCCTCCTGCCAACTTGCCTCTAGTTCTCCCGCCCCCTCTGCACCCAGAAGAGACGCACCCCCTCCCGAGCGGGAGCCCCAGCTCTGGCCCGAGTGACTCGGAAGAGCCACAGTCCACCGATGATACAGCAAGCAGGGATTCAATTTGCCAGTCCAGGGTCACCTGTTGCCAGAGACTGGAGCAGAGGAGCCAAATTCCAGCAAGCCAGGCTACACTATGCCCTCAGAAGTACAGCTGCAAGTCAGAAGGATAGTCACGTTATGCCGTTACGCCAGGTCCCGGGGCTGCCTATCCTTAACGAACGAGACCAGGTTGTGGTGGGGCCCACCAGTCTCGTTTATGTGCCCTTCTCCACCACAGATTTATTGTATTGGAAGACGCATTATGCGTCCTACACTGCGAAGCCCCAAGAATTGACAGAATTAATGTCTAGCATTATGCAAACCCATCAGCCTACCTGGTCTGATTGCCTCCAGCTTCTGTCTACCCTCTTCACTACCGAAGAGCGAGCACGGATTGTGAAGGCATCCACCTGATGTTTAGAAGAAAATCCTATAGAAGACCCAGGCCTAGGTCCCCGGCAAGCAGCCGCCGTGGATTTTCCAAATGACAATCCCAAGTGGGATCCAAACAGTGCAACCGGGGCAACGGCCCTTACTCAGTTCCGCCAGGCCCTACTACAAGGCCTGAAGAGAGGAGGCCAGAGGGCCATGAATATTAGAAAGGTAGCAGAAGTCATCCAGCAGCCTTTTATGAACGTTTATCTGAAGCTTACAGACTTTATACCCCATATGACCCAGCGACCCAAGAAAATTTACACATGGTAAATGCAGCCTTTGTGAGTCAGTCCCAGGGAGACATAAAACGGAAACTGCAGAAGTTGGAAGGATTCGCAGGCATGAATGCGGCCCAGTTAATGGAAGTTGCTCAGAAAGTGTTTGTGAATCGTGATCAAGAACATCAGAAGGAAAGTGAACGTAAAATGAAGAAGAAAGCTGAGATCCTTGCTGCAGCTTTAGTCGAACGACGCGGAGGAAGTATCTCTAACCGAAGGACTCGAGGATGTGGAAGGGACCGAGGAGACGGCCGGTCCCCACTGGGCGCAAATCAGTGCGCCTACTGTAAAGAAGAAGGACATTGGAGGAATGACTGCCCGAATTTGAACTCCGCCTCCTGGAGGGGAGGAGGGAGCATGTGGAGAGCGGGGGGGAGATTCCGGCAGCGGGGAGGAATGAATCGTACACAGTTCCAACAGGAAGAAGAAGCAGCTATAGAGGGAATGGCAACCGAAGAAGGCTACAGCATGGATGAAGACTAGGCCTGACCGGGCTCCAAGTTTCCCTTAGGTCCCCAGGAGCCTATGGTCAGTTTAAGGATTGGGGACCAATATATGGACTTTATGGTGGTTACGGGGGAAGAACATTCAGTAGTAGCAAAACAAGTGGCCCCTCTATCTTCTCGATCTACTACCATTGTCGGAGCTACAGGAGTTAGGGCCACAAAGCCTTTCTTGCAGAACCGCACTTGTGAACTAGGGGGACGGAAGATAACGCACCAATTCCTATACATGCCCGAGTGCCCAATTCCCCTTTTGGGCCGAGATATGCTTGCCAAGCTCCAGGAGCAGATATCCTTTGTTGAAGGAGGAAAGATGGAAATGACTGTGAACTCGAAATCTGCTGGCCTGATGGTGCTGACTGTCCCCCGGGAAGAAGAATGGCGGTTCTATAGTGCATCTCCGACCAAGGCAGCCAGTTCCTGTATCCCCACCAGAATCTCAGCTCCGCCCGAGGTTTGGGCGGAGGATAATCCTCCTGGCCTAGCGAAGAATATAGCCCCTGTGCTTGTCACCCTCAAACCAGGAGTGGAACCAGTGCACGTGAGACAATATCCTCTCCCGCGACCGACGACTGAAGGAATTCACTGTCATCTAATGAAATTACTGAAGTACGGACTTCTCAGAGAGTGCCAATCGCCCTGGAATACCCCCCTCCTCCCAGGTGACTACCGCCCAGTGCAGGACTTGAGACGAGTAAATAACGCAGTTGAAACCATACATCCAGTAGTACCAAACCCATATACTCTCCTGGAACTGATTCCCGCTGAGGCTACTCACTTCACCGTCTTGGATTTAAAAGATGCCTTTTTCTGCATACGTTTAGCACCAACCAGTCAACTTCTATTTGCATTTGAATGGGAGGACCCAACCACAGGAAGACGAGGCCAACTTACCTGGACTCGATTACCCCAAGGATTCAAGAACTCACCTACTCTCTTCAGTGCTGCCCTAAATCAAGATCTGTCAAGTTATCCTGTGACTCCAGGGGAGAGGGTTCTCCTTCAGTATGTGGATGACCTACTAGTGGCCACCAATTCCAAAATCGAATGCGTGCACGCCACCAGTGATCTCTTGCACCTCCTGAACGAAGCTGAATACAAGGTCTCCAGAGCCAAGGCGCAGTTGTGCCAGACCGAAGTGAAATATCTGGGATTCCATCTGTCCAAAGGGATCCGGAGATTGGGATCAGAGCGGAAGCAGTGTGTCGCATCCCTACCCCCACCACTAGGAAGCAGGTGAGGGCCTTCCTGGGAGCTGCAGGCTATTGTCGAATATGGATACCCAACTTTGCGTTGATGGCAATGCCATTGTACCAGGCCACCAAAGGCACGGAGCGATCTCTCCTGGAATGGGGCCCAGAACAGGATACAGCATTCCGATCGTTGAACGCAGCCTTGATGTCATCACCAGACTTAGGCCTGCCAGATGTACAAAAAACATTTTGCCTCTACGTACATGAGTCAAGCGGAAATGCTTTGGGAGTATTGACTCAATCCCTCGGATCTTGGCAGCGACCTGTGGCTTACCTATCAAAGCAGCTGGATACCGTCGCAAAAGGATGGCCACCTTGCCTAAGAGCCGTTGCAGCCACAGCTCTCCTAGCAGGTGAGGCCGATAAGCTCACTCTGGGTCAGAATCTCCAAGTTACAATACCACACTCTGTCCTAACTCTCATGGAGCACAAGGGAAACTACTGGCTCACGAATTCCCGGATGTTAAAGTATCAGAGTATGTTATGTGAAAATCCCCGATTACAGTTGATTGTCAGTCAAGCTTTGAACCCTGCCACACTGTTACCAACTGGTCCAGGCCCACCTGATCATGATTGCTTGGAAGTAATGGACACTGTATTCTCCAGTCGCCCTGATCTAGCTGATATCCCAATAGAGAACCCTGAATGAACTTTCTTTGTGGATGGAAGTAGTCTTGTCCTCAATGGACGAAGATGTGCTGGCTATGCAGTGGTGACCCTGGACATGGTAGTAGAGTCATCAGCTTTGGCCCCGGGAACTTCAGCGCAGAGAGCTGAACTGATAGCCCTCACTAGGGCAATGATAATAGGGATCGGGCTCCGCTTAAATGTATACACAGATTCTAAATATGCTTTCACAACATTGCACGCACATGGAGCCTTGTACAAGGAACGGGGGTTAATAACCTCGGGAGGCAAGTCCATCAAGTACGGCCCTGAAATATTGACATTGTTAGATGCTGTATGGGCCCCCAAACAAGTTGCAGTAATGCACTGCCGAGGTCATCAGGTAGGAGAAGGAGAAGTCTCACGAGGAAATAGATTTGCTGACACTGCGGCTCGAGAAGCAGCCACCACACAACAAGCTGCTACCTCCAGTACTGCGGTCCAGGCAGCCATATTCCCAGTACCCCTCAATGCATGGGCCCCTCGATACACTTCCAAAGAGCTGGACTATTATTGCCAAACAGAAGGAGAAGTGTTATCAGAGACCGGGTGGATAGTGCTGCCACCGCCAACAGGTAGTCTTCCTCCTGGCCCAACTGTGATCCCTGAGATGTTAGGTCCTGCCTTTGTCCAAGCTTTCCACCAAGCCACACATTATGGGAAGACTGCGATGGAAAAAGCACTCAAACCTCACTTTTGCATCTCACTATTAGGACTCCTGACAGCCTCAGTCGCCCGAAGATGTTTAACCTGTGCCAAGAACAATGCCCGGCAGGGTCCTAACCTACCCCTAAGAGTCCAGTCAGTAGGAGTTACCCCCATGGGAAATATCCAGGTGGACTTTGCAGAAATACCACGAGCGAATGGATACCATTACCTGTTAGTCCTGGTTTGTACGTTCTCTGGATGGGTGGAGGCTTTCCCCACCAGAACTGAGAAAGCCAAGGAAGTTACCAAAGTTCTACTCCATGAAATCATTCCCCGGTTTGGTATACCATTAGTTATAGAATCAGACAATGGGCCCTCATTTGTATCCCAAGTAACCCAGCAGCTGGCCCGAGCCCTACAGATGCAGTGGAAGTTACACACAGCTTATAGACCCCAAAGTTCAGGAAAAGTAGAGCGAATGAATCGGACCTTAAAGGCCCAGCTGTCCAAACTCTGTCAGGGAGCACACCTGAAGTGGCCCCAGGCTCTTCCTATAGCCCTCCTCAGGATACGTTCAGCCCCCACCAAGTCATTAGGTGTTTCCCCTTTTGAGGTCTTATATGGGCGACCTCCACCCATTGTTCAAGGGATAAAAGGGGATATGAGTCAAATTGGGTCTGAAATCACCAGACAAGAACTAGTGGCTCTAGGTTCTGTTTTGCAGAGTCTCCATGCATGGGTACAAGATCAGCTGCCAATCAACCTGACCGAACCACTGCATCCCTATAAGCCTGGAACTTCGGTGTGGATCAAGGAGTGGAAGAACACACCGCTAGCACCTCACTGGAGAGGACCCTATGTCGTTATCTTGTCAACCCCTACAGCCGTCAAAGTTGCAGAGCTGGAACCTTGGATCCATCACAGTCGAGTAAAACCAGCAGCGACCACCGAACTTCGTCCCTGGACTTCAACCACCCATTCAGCGTCCCCATTGCGACTCACGCTGCGACAACAACCACAGCTGTGAGAGTCTACAGCCCTACTCCTGCCACCCAGCTGAAAGCTGGCAGGTCTACGTACGGCAGAAGCTTGAGGAATCTGCAACCCTACTCCTGTCACCAACCGGAAGCTGACAGGTCTACGTATGGTGGAAGCTGTGGAAACAGAGAACTATAGTAAAGACTTTGCAATTCCTAGACGAGTTCATTAAGACATTGAAATCATGTTTTCTCTATATGTTTATATTGTGCTTGCGGTAACCCTGGGGTCCCTTAAACTGACTTTTGCTTTACCTCCCTGTGCGGCCTGTATAACCACTACCCGAGTCAGAACAAAAGTTACCCAAACTTTGTTCTATCACTCCTTTTACACCTGCACTGGCGTGACTAGCCGGTGTGTATATAATGGCACGGAATTAAGTATCTGTATCAAAGGTAACGTGAGAACTTGTTTTAACCCCCGACAGAACCCCTCATACCATGTTCTGGAGTTGCGATGGAACAACGAGGATGGAGCCCTCCTGAATGCTACACGACAGCTTGCAGATCCCACCAGACCGGCCCCTCTTTACTTTGATGCCTGTGAGGCCATCAACAGAAATGGCTACTATAGCTGTGGATCTGTTGACAATGAGCAAATTTACTACCATGATGAGAAATACATGTGCCCCGAAGGAGCCTACAGGTGGGGAATATGTACCGGGACGCCTGCCCCAACTACTTATGTCAAAGCATCTGAGGACGCCTACTTTTGCCCCAAGTGGGAGTGTGTATAGTATGCCACCTGGACGGATGGACCTCAGGGGCAAGACGGGGATCATTGCCGAGCTAATTTAGAGAGACTGCCATTGCTGACACCCTTTAAGTGTCTGAAAGGTACCTGTAATCCCATGAAGCTCCTTGTGTTTAACCCTAGCCAATGGAAGCCAGGATATAGATTTGGCTTACGTATAGCGGGAAGGGGAGTAGACCCTGGAACCTTCCTACATATACAACTTAACACCAAGACCCGCATTTCTTCCCCTTATCAAATCCACCATACCTTCTATGAAGCTATGCAGACGGAGATAAAACTTCCTCAGACTACGCAGAATTTATTCATTGAGCTTGCTGGAGCTGTAGCCTCCAGTCTCCACATTTCTAACTGTTTCTTCTGTGGCGGAACCAAGATGGGAGACCAATGGCCCTGAGAAGCAAGAGAACTTAACTACTCCGTCCCCTATAACCAGACCGCCCTGAACAAGACTGCTAGTGAATGGGTGTTGGCCAACACCATCATCGGCCGTTTCTGTTTCGTCCGAATGGAACCACAGTTCACCATACCGGTGGGGCAACTGATCTTCTTGAGCCAACGAATTTATAATGCCACCACAAAGAAGACACACTGGTGGTCAGGTGTTAATGCTACAGAACCTTCCAACCCTTTGATCTCTTTCCCTCATCTAGCCAAGCTATGGACTAACCTCGCCCTGACCAACACTTGGGAAGCCCCTCCTGGGCTATATTGGATTTGTGGCGCTCGAGCGTATGCACGACTCCCTGCCAACTGGGGAGGGGCATGTGTTTTGGGAACAATACGACCTTCATTCTTCCTTATCCCACTTTCACAAGGGGAGCAGTTAGGCTTCCCCACCTACAATGGTCGACGGAAGCGCAGCACCCTCAAGATTGGACAATGGGATAAGTGGGAGGGCGATGAGTGGCCCCCTGAGCGAATTATCTCATATTATGGCCCCGCCACTTGGGCAGAAGACGGGACCTGGGGATACCGCACTCCTGTTTATATGTTGAATCGTATTATACGCTTACAAGCTGTTGTAGAAATCATAACCAATGAAACCAGTAGAGCACTAACTATTTTAGCAAAGCAGAGTATCCAAATGCGTACAGCTATTTACCAGAACCGCTTAGCACTTGATTATTTACTAGCAACTGAAGGTGGTGTGTGTGGTAAGTTTAATCTCACTAACTGTTGTTTGCAAATTGATGATCAAGGTCAGGTCGTTGAAGAAATAGCTGACAATATGCGTAGGCATGCATATGTACCAGTCCAGACTTGGAATGGCCTTGACCTCAGTGGATGGTCTGGAACCCTATTTTCAGGCCTGGGTGGATTGAAGCCTTTTATGTTTGCAGTTCTTGTAATGACAGCTATGTGCTTGCTTCTCCCATGTTTTCTGCCTCTTTGTGTGCGAATGTTTACCTCCATTATTGATAGTACAGTAGAACGTAAGGCAGCACCCAGAGTGTTAGCCATCTGGCAGTATCAGGCTATACCCCAAGATGACAGCATCATAAGAACATAAGATATGCCATACTGGGTCAGACCAAGGTCCATCAAGCCCAGTATTCTGTTTCCAACAGTGGCCAATCTAGGTCATATGTACCTAGCAGTTTCCCCAAGAGACACAAGTTCCACAGTGCTTGTACTGGGTCAAGCATTGATATCTTCGGTCACTTCTTAATAATGGTTTATGGACCTTTCCTCCAGGAACTTGTCCAAACCTTTTTTAAACCCAGCTACACTAACAGCCTTTACTACATCCTCCGGTAACAAATTCCAGAGTTTGATTACACGTTGAATGAAAAATATTTTCTTTTATTAGTCTTAAATAGTTTACCCTGTAGCTTCATTGCATGTCCCCTAGTCTTTCTATATTCTGATAAGGTAAACAATCGATCTACGTTTACCCGTTCCACTCCGTTCATTAATTTATAGACTTCTATCATATCTCCCCTAAGCCGTCTCTTTTCCAGGTTAAAGAGCCCTAACCTTTTTAGCCTTTCTTCATAGGAGTATCCTTCCATCCCCTTTACCATTTTGGTGGCTCTTCTCTGTACCTTTTCTAAAATCGCTATATCCTTTTTAAGATACGGCGACCAGAATTGCACACAATATTCAAGGTGCGGTCTCACCATGGAACGATATAGAGGCATTATAATATCTTTTGTTTTATTTTCCATTCCTTTCCTTATCATACCTAGCATTCTATTTGCTCTCTTGGCCGCCGCTGCACACTGGGCCGAGGGTTTTAACATGGTATCCACGACGCCTAAATCTTTTTCCTGGGTGGTGGTTCCTAATGTGGAACCTTGCATCGTGTAACCATAGTTTGGGTTGTTCTTCCCTAGGTGCATAACCTTGCACTTGTCCACATTAAATTTCATCTGCCATTTTGATGCCCAGTCTTCCAATTTATCAAGATCCTCTTGCAATTTTTACAACTTTAAATAGTTTTGTGTCATCTGCAAATTTGATAACCTCACTCGTTAACCACTTTCCAGGTCATTTATGAATATGTCAAAAAGCAGCGGACCCAGCACAGATCCCTGGGGTACACCACTATTCACCTTTCTCCATTGGGAAAATTGGCCATTTAGCCCTACCCTCTGCTTTCTATCTGTTAACCAGTTCCTGATCCACAATAGTACACTGCCTCCTATCCCATGACTCTTTAGTTTTGCCAAAAGTCTCTGATGAGGGACCTTGTCAAAGGCTTTCTGAAAGTCCAGATACACAATATCAACCGACTCACCTTTGTCCACCTGTGTATTCACTCCTTCAAAAAAACATAACAGATTAGTAAGACAAGATCTTCCTTGTCTAAAGCCATGTTGGCTGTCTCCCATTAGGTTGTGACTATCTACATGCTGAGTAATTTTATTCTTTATGATGGTTTCTACCATTTTTCCCGGTACTGACGTCAGGCTCACCGGTCTGTAGTTTCCCGGATCACCCCTGGAACCCTTTTTAAAAAACAAGAGTCTGATATGTGATTAGTTTCTCACCCTCCTTTTAGTCGGGTTGAGAATAATCAACGGGGGGAATGTGGTAGGCTATGGCTTGTAAACTAGGCCTAGACCCCAACCCCCACCTGAGACTAGTGCTGAGCAGAACCAGAGTTTGAGAAACTGCTTTTGAAAAGTCTGTATAATTCCTTTATTAATTCCTCTACGCTGATGACAGACATGTTCCTGCATTCTCTGAGCTAGAAATGGCCTTGAAGTAGAAATGTATCTATGTCTAAGACTGTGCCTTTGTTAGAATAGCCTGAGAAGGGGGAACAAGGAGCTAGGCCCAGAGGGTCCCCAATTGGAAAGGTGCAAGGGGCGTTGGGACCAATAGAAAGTTTGCCTGTATCAAACTGTAAAAATTGTATATAAGGAATTTGCTTCTGTACTCCATTGCTCAGTCATTTTTGGATGCACTCCTTGCCTGAGCCTGTGCACAATAAATTGGCTTGGAACCTGCAATTGACTCCTGGTTTTATTCATTGCGTGCAATTCGCTGCTACACTCTGATGCACATCCTTATACCTCTTTCACAAAAAGGCTCTAGAATTTGGAAGAGCCTTTTGTAAAACACGGGTAATTGAGTACATCCCGACATGGATTTCAACGACCAATCTAAAACGGGCCTTCACTTGTCTAATGCATGCTTTCCAGACAGGTTCAATGGCGAGAAAGGGCTATCAGAATCCCCACTACGACGATCGCCCAGTATCGCACTTATTTTACACAGACCAGGGGGAGCTACAAATATTACAAAACACTGGAAGGCAGATCTAAAACCGCCTTGCTTGTGTCACTGATAGAAAGAGTATCGGCGAGCAGCCTGCTGCCGACGGCGACGCGTGCATGAGACTCTGACGAGCTTCGGCATACGAGTTCCTTGCTTCACGTTTACTCACTACGGTGCCACTTACTAAGTATAAAATAGTACTGGAAAGGAGTCAGCTAAATATAAATAACCGTTTTTAACCACTACTCTCTCGTATACGAAACGCCGATAACAAAAAGGAGATTAGAATGGCTGTTTGGTTTAACGAACTAAAACACTAATCAGGTCTACGTAAACGTAACAGCTAAAAAATTGGTCCATCTTCCCCTCTCCTCCCCCTTACGTATTACTACTGCTGCGTCAGATGCGAGGTGTGGTGGTTCCAGAAGAAAACGGATCTGGCTTTCTGTTTCCGGGTGTAGAGCGCCGGGTCGGGGAATGAAGTTTGACTCCGGCGGTTTGCCGTCCTCGTGTGGTGATTCGTTACCTGCAGGGGTGGGGGTTGGGTAAGTTGCTGACAGACTGTCGACATGGCGTTTACGTTGTACTCGCTGATCCAGGCGGCTCTGCTCTGCGTGAACGCTATCGCCGTGCTCCACGAGGAGCGGTTCCTTAGCAAGAGTGAGTAATACCCTGGACTCAGAGAGCCGATTGAGCCTGGCTTCTCTCTTTATATACGTTTATTCTCCGAGCTCTTCCCTATCCCAATCCACTGCAATCCAGTTATCTCGGTTCTAATCTGATCTGTAATACCAATCCTAATTTCGCTTTATCACAGTCCATTGCCGTTTATTCTGAATGCTAGGAATAAATTCAGCCATTAGGAAAAAGGAAGTGATAGTGCCCCAGTGGAGGTCATGAGTGGAGATCCTGATTCCCAAAGTGGCACGTCCGGACCATCTGGACAGCCCCAAACAGGATGAGCCTGTTTGGACCTGATTCTGCACCACGGGAACCAGGCCTCCCTGACTTCTGTGGTGCTGACACTTTTGTTTCCCTGCCGCCCGACCCAAGGCTAGGTAGACAGTGCCATGATCTGGGGGCAGGGACCTACCTGTCCCTCGCCCCAGCCTCTAGGGGGTTCCGGCCCAGAACGCCTGGTCAAAGCTGCTTATTCCACTTTCAAGATGGAATATGCAGCATATTCCCCCTGACCCTGCAGGACATACACAGCCATGATCTGAATGGGCCCTGTACGTCCTGTTGCCTCAGCCCGCCCACACTCCACCGCCTCCTCCCATCCCCTCTGCCAGCTCACCCCGTATTGTTGCTCTAGCCATGCGGGGAGAGCCTGTGGGAGAATATGAGCAGGATAGCATGCGAAGCTGGACGTGCAGCCCTGCAAGTCGCCTTGCAGAATAGTGGCCTTAGTGTACTCTGCTGGTATACATTCGAAAAGTTACAGACAGGGCTGAAAGTGCTTTTGATAAAAACTGTTAGAATGGTGCAGGGTCTACACCAGACTTTATATGGCCGACTCTCTGACCCCTGCAAGGTGCATCCTGGTTTGCACCAGGTGAGGTTAGTCTGCCATAAAAGGCAAAAAAATTGGCCACTCTGTCTTCCATATAAGATCTGGTGTAGACCCCACACCATGGTGGATCAGGTGCTACCATTTTCTAAGAAGGTGGCACAGGGTGGGAGTTTGTAGGCATTGCTTCTGCCCACCTTCCCCTCACTTTTAGGCTATGTGGAGGAAGAGAGCTACTGGGCCTCCAGGGTAGTTTCTTGGTTCAAAGGTTTAAACATTAAAATTAAAGCAAATCAGCATATGCACTGGTGCCAGACAATGCAGACCTCTGTGCGCAAGTCTCTGGCTTGCTTCCCTTGCTTAGCACCTACTTTTTACACATAGCTTATTTGCATGCTGCTTACTTAAAGCATCACTGCACAAAAAAGTCTGTGCTACACTTGTGTTAGGAAACCCTGTGCTAGAGCTTTAGCTGGGCTCTAGCACAGAGTTTTTGCATTGAGTTGACAGTTTGTAAAGTTTTACAAAAGCTGCTTTATTCATTTTAGATAATACTGAGCTGCTTTGCAGTTCATTATTTAACTAGCAGTGTGGTAAAACATCTTGCATCAGGCTGCATTGTTGCCATAACACAGCTTAGTGAATAGACCTTTAAATTGTAAACACTCGGGGAACAAGAAATATCCGTTGTCTAAGGGGCATGTTTACTAACATGCAGTAACTGTTAGAGCAGGGTTTAGTGCACAGTAAGCATTCTGCACTAACATTATGGGGCCCCATGCTAAAAATCACATGCTAATCAGTCAGCACATGATTGGGTGGTTAGGGGCATAACATGGGTGTTGATGGCACATCGCAGTCAGCATGTTCATTTTAGGGATGTTCCAGTCCTGCCTGTTGCTGTTAATTCAGGTGCACTTAATGCCGGTTAGTGTGGTGCCATATATTAGTAGCACACTAATAGCAAAGGGAAAGATGCACACACCCTCAAAAATTAACATGATTCTCCATGCTGACTTTGTACAACAAATGTTCACTATCAGCACAAGACTTTAGTAAACCTGCCTCTAAATGTAACGTACCTTGAGCTAGCGATGCAGATCTATAAATACCTAAAAGGCATACATAATGTATAAAAGACATTTTTTTTTCTTCAGAGAAGATGATCTAGAATAAGAAGTCGTGATATGACAGAGGCTGGTGGCACCTCATAGAATGACCAGTTTATTGAGGCATTTGCTTTTGAGAATGAGTGTACATTTCATCAATTTATTTATTTAGAGAGTTTTGTATACCGCCTTATCCTTCAATCAAAGCGGTCACAACACAATTGGGGGATACATTTAACACACAGGGATATGAGACACATACACTAATACTTACAAACTAAGTATTCCATAAAGTGTAGGTCAATTCCATAAAGTGTAGGTCAAGATGCAAGTTAATATCCATAAAGATGGATTGGTTGGACAGAAAGGTACATAGTACAGTAATGGTGTTTAAGGCTCTCTACATATTTGTCTTCTGTGTACTCTATATCCTCCTTTCTCTCCTGCCCCAATCTATCTTCATGTATATTTACCCACATATTGACCTACCTTGCATGCTTATGGTAAAATGGACTCTTGTCCTCAAAAGCTCATACTTAAATTGGTTAGTCTCTACGATGCCATCAGCCTAGTACAACTACTCCTCCAGAAGGTCATAATATGAGGCTCCAAAAAATGAGGGGAAAGTCAAAGATCAGCTAGAGTCTTATGTCATTGTAACTGGAATGAAATTGAGTAGACTAAATAGGTCTTACAATCTTTATCTGCTGTTATATTCTGTTTCTGTCTCAATTCTGTTCTGTCACATCTTAGTTTTACTCCGTCTTAGAGTTGGCATAGACCAAGGCAGGGTTGCTGCCTTTGCATTGTAATACTTACAACTGTACTTTTCCAGTATTAATTGTCAAGATAGAGATGGTAGACTCAGGACCATACCTAGCCCTGTGCAAGCGGTGCGGCCACACAGGGGGAAAAGGCTTAAGGGGCGCGTTTCGGCTGTCTGCCGTTGCCTGCCGCCGCCACTTTTTCTTCTCTCAGTGGCGGCAGACATCTGAAATGCGCCCCTTAAGTCTTCTCGTGGCACTCTAAGCAAATCTGGACTCTCCCTCCTCTGACGCGACATCAGAGCAAGGAGGGACAGATTTGTTTAGAGTGCCGGCGACTTACACAGCAGGCACCTCTTCTCTCCCACCGCGGGGCAGGGGGCCGCGTGCCCGTTGTGCATGTTGCACAGGGCGCGATTCAACTTCGGTACGGCCCTGGGTAGACTAGTGCTAGTTCCATGTCTGGACTGGTCTAGCAGGACGATAAATGGTTTGTATTCCCCTACTAGCAGATAAGACAAAGGACTAATGAAAAGCCCAGATTTCAATGGCATCACTCCTATGCCTCTATTCGCCTCAGCCACCAGAGGTCCCTTCAATATTTTTGTGTCTCCAGCAGATGGTGGATGGATTTTCTCCTCTTTGAAGGAAAAAAATCTGAAGATTGAGCGGAAAAGATTGATTAAACGCTTATGAATGACAGCCTGTCATATTGATCTCTCACTACAGCGTGATGTGGGAGGCTCCACATAGGTTGCAGTCTTTTTGGTAGCCATAGGAGAGGGGAAAATTGATTCAGCTCCACACTTACCCTCAATAAGAGCCAGTTGAGCAGCCAGAAAATTGGAAGGATCTGGAATTTTGTAAGAATTCAGCAGCGTCGCACATCCTCAACGCCCTCTCCCTCCTCCTCTGTCCCAAAGATTGTAGAAGGCTCTCGGAGGAATCTGCCTGCCAGCTACCTTAAATGCAATGTTGTAAAGCCAAAGAAAGTTTCAGGGGAGCAAAGATGAGCCTGGCACAGATCCTTTGCCTGGGGCTGGCTCTCAGGGGTGAATACCAAGGCTTGACCTTGTCATTGTCCTTGTTGGGGGCTCCTGATTCACTCTTCCTTGGGACGCAATTAGGGGTGGACCGGTGGTGCGATGTGAGGGTTTCCTGATGCTTTTTGCACGCATTAAAAGCGTTTGTGCCTGGCAGTTGTGCAGTCCTAGCACGCGCTTTGCACCCAAGTGGCTCCAACGCATGCTCCTTCCCTAGCACCTGTAACACGTGTTGCAATAAAAGCACAGTTCACGTGCTTTTTTGGGCCACTGTATCCTTGGTGCATGCTATTGTGATATTTACCTTGTCGTCTTCAAGGAAACATGTTTGAACTCTGGCAAGCAAGTTGCCTTGTCTCTGGACTCTGGATTGCTCTTCTTGCATGGCAGCTTCTGAGTCATCCCCGGAGGGCTTGCTTCCCCTCTCCCAACCAGGGGATGCAGTTAGTATGGCCCTACTTATCTTAGGGCAGAAGGTAACGGATGGCGCTATGGGTAAGAATGCCCAGCCAATCGGAGGATCCGGCGACCATGCTGTGAGCTGCTTATTGTCCTCTAGGGAGTCTATAGCGGCTGTGCCCCATGGTGTTGGGGGGTCATTTCCAAGAGAAGAGCTTCTGGATTCAGGATTCTCCTCCCAGGAATCCTTTCTTTTTGCAGCAGGCCTGGTCCTTCTGGCATGGAAATTCAGTCCCTGAGGCCTCTGGGTGTCCTTGGGCACAGTCTTATGCGGGGCAGGCTGAGAGTGCAAACCCTGTTTGCTTATCCTTTGCTAAGCATCCCTGGCGAGAGGACCTCCTGGAGATGGGGAACAGTTGGGAGCTGTCCGAGATTTTGACTATGACTGATTCAGATGGCTCCATACTGGGCTCTGACGTGGATGAGGAAGCACTCTTGCCTTCAGAATATTGTGAAGAGACTGGAGTGATCCTCCTGTTCTGGCCAGGGTCTCATCCGCCTTTGAACTTGATGGATGCTTCCAACACAGAGCAGGCGCCAAAGATACACCTGTTCCTTCAAAGGGTGTGGAAATCCACTACTGTCCTCCTGCTCCCAGATGTGATCAAGGTTATGATCCAGTCAGAGTAGGACTCTCTCAGCTCCCCAGCTAAGGAGTATAAGAAGGTCTACACTCGCCCAAAGTGTTGAGTTGCTTGGCATTCCCAAGGTGACTGCCCAGGTTATGGAAGTTACAAGATGGACTACCATTCCTGCAGAAAGCGGATCGGACTCAAAAGATTTTTTTGGACCTCAAGGTGGATTTGTTTTTGAGGAGCCAGTTTGCCATAATGGCGGCTATTCTGCAACTGGTGGTATGTATCAGCCTGACTTCTTGAGCCCTGCTCCAATGGATTCTGTCTCTTCCAAAGGATGAAACTAATCCTCTTTGGGAGTCGGCTGTAGCCTTCCTTTCTGATGCCAAGTATGACTTGGTATGTTTGATAGTCAGGGATGGTACCCTGATGACGGTGTCATGCATTGGTTTTGGCTCTGGCACTGGACAGCGGACTCATCTTCCAAAGCTCGGTTGGCCCAACTGGCTTTTAAGGGGAAGTCTCTATCTGGAGCCGAATTGGAGAAGCTGGTGAAGGACCTGGGCAAGACAAAATCTTACCGTCTTCTGGAAGACAGGTCCAAGGGGCCTGTGAAGCGTACCAGTGCCCCTTTCTAGTCAGCTTCCGCCGTCCATCAAGGGCATGCTGGCCAGCGTCCTGGGAGTCTTGGGCCTCTCGTCGTTGCTGATCTGGAAAATCGTTCTTACCCTCTGCTTCCAGACTTTGGGCTCGTTCTCAGTCCTTTCGTGGATTGCTTGGGCCCAGGGACTCGGTCCCTTCCAGAGAAGGACCCTCCCAGGCTGCGCAATGAAGGTTTAGGGGTCCATTCCCTGGTTCCTCCAGTTGGAGGCAAGCTTTGCCTTTTCTTTCAAAAATGGGTCTGGGTTACCAAGGATCGCTAGATGCTAGACACCATTGAGTTTGGCCTTGTCCTGGAGTGCAAAGAACTGATTCTGGATGCCTTCGTCTTCTCCTCTTGTGGGTCTATGATCAACAGTACCTCTGTGCTGGCTACCTTGGACAAGCTGCTACACCTAAAGGCAGTGGTGCCCGTCCCGCTGGATAAGCAGGGCAAGGGTTGATACTCCCATATATTTCGTGGTGCCCAAAAAGAACGGTTCCTTCCGGCCCATCTTAACCTCAAGGAGGTCAATGAGCACTTGCGTGTTCTGCACTTCCAAATGGAAACTTTGCACTCAGTGATTCAGGCAATGCACCAAGGAGAGTTTTTATCTTCCCTGGATCTAGCCAAGGCATATTTTCATACCCCAATCTGAGCAGATCAGCAGTAGTATCTGTGTTTTTCCATGCTTGGCTCTCGCTTTCAGTTCGCTACCCTCCCTTTCAGGCCAACCACTGCCACAAAAACATTCTCCAAGGTCATGGTGGTTGCGGCTGTGAAACTGCAGCACCAAGAGATCTACTGTATGTCCATCCTTTATCTGGATTAGTGGCTCATCCAGACCCATTCCTTTCAGAGGCGTCTCTGGTGGCATCCCAAGTGGTGTCCTTTTTTGAGAGCCTTGGTTGGGTGATCAGTCGGGGAAAGAACCAGCTGTTGCCTTCCTAGTCCCTGGAGTTTTTGGAGCACATTTCAACACTCAAGTGGACAGAGGTTTCCTGCCAAAGAATAAAGTCAAGACTGTTGGATTACCTAGTGCTGTTCTGGGCACAGCAGGCTCCCCCCCCCCCCCCCCCCCAGAGTCTGGGATGTAGTTTCAACTTCTCAGATTGATGGCGGTGACCATAGAGATGGTGCTGTGGGATGTGTCACATGCAGTCCCTGCTGTCTCTGTGGTCCCTGAGTTCTCGAGAGCAGGCTTCCGCTTTGTTGATGGTGAGGTCTAGCCTGCCGTAGCGGTAGCTGCTTGGAAGAAGAGCATGTTGCTGGACGATTTCTCCTGGATCCTCTTGATGATGGATGCCAGTCTCTTGGCTGGGAAGTCCATTGCCAAGACCATATGGCCTAGGGCCATTGGAACCACAGGGAAACAGTGTGGTCCATCAACCTTCTCAATGCGAGAGCCATCAGGTTGACTCTTCTGTATTTCCAGACCCTGCTCGAGGGCCATGAGTTTGAGTGTTTTCAGACAGTGCCACGATGGTGGCTTCTATCAATCGGCAAGGCGGCACGAGGAGTGTTGGGATAGCTCTGGAGATGGCTCTCCTGGTTTTTGTCTGGGTGGAGAAGAACCTCCTAGCTGTTGGCTTGGCACATTACAAGGGTGGACAATGTGGAAGAAGACTTCCTCAGCTGGCACTCTGGATCCTGGAGAGGTAGGAATTGAGTCGGGAAGCATTTCACTTGATTCTGTGCTACTGGAGTCGCCCCAAAATGGATCTGATGGCGACCCACTCCAATACTAAAGTTTGTCGCTTCTTCAGTTGCATCATGGAGACAGGGTCCGATGTCGTCGTCGCCTTGGCCAAGTCAGCACCTATTGTATGTGTTTCCTCCTTGGCCCCTGATGGGCTGTGTGCTTCAGCATGTAGAATGCCCCCTCGAGCAGGATTGTTCTGGTGGCGCCAGATTGGCCCAGGAGAGCGTGGTTTAGAGATCTGATGCGACTCCTGCAGGCACTTTCTCTTTGGTTGCCTCTGTCTCGGTGCCTTTTGCAGCAGGGACTGATCATCTTGGAGGATCCGGCTCCCTTTTTGCTTACGGCTTAGCTTTTGAAAGGAGATGGCTAGTGTGTAATGGCTATTCTCTGGCAGTGGTCTCCACTTTGCTCGGAGCCTGGAGGAGGTCTACCAAGCTAGCATATGTGCGGATCTGGTGCCTCTTTGAGCAATGGTGCGGCACTTGGCTTCTCATGTGGCGAAAGTGTCTTTTCTGTTGGCCTTTCTATAGGATGGCCTGGAGAAGGGCCTTCATTAACTCCCTGAAAGTTCAGGTGGCAGCTTTGGCCTGTTTTCACGATTTTGTGGCTAAGTCTCTAGTCTTGCACCCGGGTGTCTCATGTTTTGTCCAGGGGCTTCGGCATCTATGTCCTTTCCTCTGGTCTGCGATCTCTTCCTGGGATCTGTCTGGTGCTCAGGGCCTTGATGATGGTGCCTTTTGAGCTGTTGAAGCGTGCTACTTCAGAGGATTCGATGCTCAAGACAGTCTTCTCGGTTGCGATTTGTTCTGCAAGGCAGATTTCCGAGCCACAGGCTCTGTCTTGCTGAGATACTTATGTATTTTTTTCAAAGGAGTCCATTTCCATTCAGCCTGTGTCTTCCTCCTTGCCTACGGTGTTTTCTCCCTTTCACGTGAGTCAGATGGTCTGCCTTCCCTCCTTCCTGAAGGAGCAGTGTCAGAGGAAGGATAAGGATCTTAGCCTTGTGAATGTTCGGAGGGTGCTTCTCCAGTACTTGGAGGTTATGAATTCCTTTCGTAAGTCAGACCATCTTTTTGTGTTGTTTGCTGGCCTGTGCAAGGGTGACTTGGCAGCCAAGTCAACCTTGGAGCACTGGGTTAAAGAGGCCATTGTCTCAGTATATCTGTTGCAGAACCAACCAGTTATGGGGGGCCCTATTCTAACTGAGCACAAGTGTCCTCATGGGCAGTGCAGAGCTCGGTAGCCACTGCAGACATTTGTCGGACAGTAATGTGAGCATCACTTTCCACTTTTGTGAAGCATTACCGCGTGGAAGTCCACGCACGGATGGACACGGCCTTTGGCTCAAGAGTTTTTTGCAAGCTGCTGTGTCATCTTCCCGCCCAGTGGAGTTGTAGCTTGTTACATCTCACTTGTCTGGACTGGTCTAACAGAATGATATGGAAAGTGACATTTTACTTACCAATTAATGTCCTTTCCTGCCCCTGAAACTGTATTTGCTCTGTTCTGCTACAGTACCCTTAGGTCTGCTATGATTTTTATGCTTGGTTCTGCCGGTTCATCTTCTACTGACAGCCTCCTGTTTAGGCCTTCCTGTACATATTTCTCTACTGTTGATTACTCCTTGTTGCCCATGATTGAGGTCCCCCATCAGAGACTTTTGGCGAAGCTAAAAAGTCATGGGATAGGAGGCAGTGTACTATTGTGGATCGGGAACTGGTTAAAAGATAGAAAGCAGAGGGTAGGGCTAAATGGCCAATATTCCCAATGGAAAAAGGTGAATAGTGGAGTACCCCAGGGATCTGTACTGGGTCCGCTACTTTTTGACATATTCATAAATGACCTGGAAAAGGGAATAACTAGTGAGGTTATCAAATTTGCAGATGACACAAAACTGTTTAAAGTTGTTAAAACCCAAGAGGATTGTGGAAAACTGCAGGAGGATCTGTATAAATTGGAAGACTGGGCATCCAAATGGCAGATGAAATTTCATGTGGACAAGTGCAAAGTTATGCACCTAGAAAAGAACAACCCACACTATAGTTACACGATGCAAGGCTCCACATTAGAAACCACCACCCAGGAAAAGGATTTAGGAGTTATCGTGGAAAACATGTTAAAACCCTCCGCCCAGTGTGCAGCGGCGGCCAAGAAAGCAAATAGAATGCTAGGTATCATAAGGAAAGGGATGGAGAATAAAACAAAGGATATTATAATGCCCCTGTATCGCTCCATGGTACGACCGAACCTTGAATATTGTGTGCAATTCTGGTCACCGTATCTTAAAAAGGACATAGCGTTATTAGAAAAAATACAGAGAAGAGCCACCAAATTGGTGAAGGGGATGGAAGGCTACTCTTATGAAGAGAGGCTAAAAAGGTTAGGGCTCTTTAACCTGGAAAAGAGACGGCTGAGGGGAGATATGATAGAGGTCTATAAATTAATGAATGGAGTGGAACGGATAAACGTGGATCAATTGTTTACGCTATCAGAATATAGAAAGACTAGGGGACATGTAATGAAGCTACAGGGTAAACTATTTAAGACAAATAAGAGAAAATATTTTTTCACTCAACGTGTAATCAAACTCTGGAATCTGTTACCGGAGGATGTAGTAAGGGCTGTTAGTATAGCTGGGTTTAAAAAAGGTTTGGACAAGTTCCTGGAGGAAAGGTCCATAAACCACTCATAAACCACTATTAAAAAGGGACCCAGGATATCAATGCTTGACTCAGTACAAGCATTGTGGAACCTGTGTCTTTTGGGGATATTGCTAGGTACGTATGACCTAGATTGGCCACTGTTGGAAACAGGATACTGGGCTTGATGGACCTCGGTCTGACCCAGTATGGCGTGTCTTATGTTCTTATGTGAGGCTTGCCGTGTTTCTCCCATATGCTTTGGGATGAATACTAAAGGGACCCCTGGTAGCTGAGGTGAATAGAAGCATAGTAGTGATATCATTGATATCTGGGCTTTTCATTGGCTCTTTGTCTCCACCAATCTGCTGGTAAGGGAACACAACTCACTTGTCTGGACTGGTCTAGCAGGACTCAAGGAAAGGACAGGACATTAACTGATAAATAAAATGTCACCTTTTCAGAATATATTCTAGCCTTAGTAGGTCTTGTTTTCCATAGAAAAGCAAGATGGTTTAGAGAGCATGGAGTTCAACATTACAAAACCAGGCTGAACTGTAATCTCCATTGAGAATGCAATTAGGTTTTATAAGCATGTCAGTAGAAGAACTATATTCTGGATTTGTCTGAGAAAAAACTGTATAGAAAATGGAAGCTAATTCATTTCTGGCTCACCTTATCCTCAAACTAGCCAGTTCTGGGGATGCTGTGAAGATAGTGTTTGCAGCCCCAGGATAGACAGAGTCCCAATTATCACCCAGTCATGACACACAATAGCCAGATTATGTGCTAATTATGGAAGGTGCCCTGGTGTATGCACCCCAACTGCAGTGGGCTAGGTAACTTTGGAAGAGAGAGAAAATAAGGAGAAAAACATCTCTTGGTAGGTAAAATAAAAGCCTATGGTGCCAGATCCTAACATTGTTTCAACTCACAAGTTCTAAGGAGCAGGAAGATAGTGTTTGCTGCTCATCCTCTCCGCGCCCCCCCCCCCCCCGAAAAGAAATATAATTGTGGTGAAAAAAATACTCGGGATAAGACCAACAGAATAACTGAACCAAAAAGTAACTTGTTTTTTTTTTAGCTTGTTTATTTATGTTTACTATATCGCCTTGCATAGATAAAGCTGTTGGGGGACTGGGCAGCCAAATGGTAGATAAAATTTAATGTGGACAAGTGCAACGTGATGCACGTAGGGAAGAACAACCCAAATATAGCTACATTATGTAGGGTTCCACATTAACAATTACCACTGAGAAAAAGGATGTAGGCATCATCATGGAAAATATATTGAAATCTTCTGCCCAGTGTGTGGCAGCAGCTAAAAAAAAGCAATCAGAATAATTAGGAATTATTAGGAAATAAATAAAGAATATTGTAATATGTTCGTGTCCGCTCTGTGGTGTGGTCACACCTTGAATATTGTGTGCCGTTCTGGTCACTGCATTTCAAAAAAAGATAAGAGCAGAATTTAAAATGTACAGAGAAAGCCAAATCAAAATGATAGACGATGCAATGATTTCTCCTATGAGGAAAGACAAAAGAGAACATAAGAAATGCCATACTGGGTCAGACCAAGATCCATCAAGCCCAGTATCTTGTTTCCGACAGCGCTAGTCCAGGTCACAAGTACCTGGCAGGTTCCCAGAAAGGTACACAGGTTCAACAATGCTTATCCCAGGTAAGCAGTGGATTTCCCAGGTCCTCTTTAATAATGGTTTATGGACCTTTCCAGCTACACTAACAGCTTTTACTATATTCTCCGGTAACAAATTCCAGAGTTTGCTTACGCGTTGAGTGAAAAATTTTTTTTTCTTATTAGTCTTAAATGGGTTACACTGAAGCTTCATTGCGTATCTCCTAGTTTTTCTACTTTTTGATGGCGTAAACAACCGATCTACTGTACTTTTACCCATTGCACTCCATTCATTAATTTATAGACTTCTATCATATTTCCCCTCACCCATTTTTTTCCAAGTTGAAAAGCCCTAACCTTTTAAGCCTTCCTCATAGGGGTATTGTTCCATTCCCTTTACCATTTTGATGGCTCTTCTCTTTACCTTTCTCATTCTGCTATATCCTTTTTAAGATATGGCAGCCAGAATTGCACCCAGTATTCAAGGTGTGGTAGTACCATGGAATAATACAGAGGCATTATAATATCCTTGGTTTTATTCTCCATTCCTTTCTTTATGATTCCTAGCATTCTATTTGCTTTCTTGGCAGCTGCTGTACACTGGGCAGATGGTTTCAATATATTATGCACGATGACACCTAAATTTTCTTTTCCTGGTTGGTGGTTCCTAATGGGGAACTTTGCATCGTGTAGCCATAGTTTGGGGTTTTTCTTTCCTAGGTGCATAACCTTGCACTTGTCCATGTTAAATTTCATCTGCCTTTGGATGTCCAGTCTTCCAATTTATCAAGGTCTTTTTACAATTTTTCTCAATCTGTATTTTAACAGATTTGAATAATTTTGTGTTATCTGCAAATTTTTATCACCTCACTCATTATTCCCATTTCAGGTCATTTATGAATATGATCAAAAAGCAGCGGGCCCAGCACAGATCCCTGGGATACTCCACAATTCACCTTTCTCCACTGAGAAAATTGGCCATTTAGCCCTGTTCTCTGCTTTGTATCTTTTTAGCTAGTTCCTGATCCATAGTAGTACACTGCCTCCTATCCCATGACTTTTTAATTTCTCCAAGTCTCTCATGAGGGACATTGTCAAAGGCTTTCTGAAAATCCAGATACACTGCACTATATTATCCGGCTCACCTTTGTTACCTGTTTATTCACACCTTAAAAACATTACACTTTAGTGAGACAAGATTTTCCTTGGTTAAATTCATGTTGGCTTTCTGTCATTAAATCATGACAATTTACATGTTCAGTAATTTTATTCTTTATAATGGTTTCTACCATTTTGTCCTGTACTGACATGAGGCTCACTGGTTTGTAGTTTCCCAGATAACCCTTGGAATCCTGTTTAAAATTGGCGTTACGTTGACCATTCTCCAATCTTTCGGTACTACAGATGATTTTAATGATAGTTCACAGATTATTAATAGTAGGTCTGCAATCTCATAGTTCAGTTCTTTCAACACTCTTGGATGTCTACCATCTAGTCTAGGTGATTGGCTACTCTTCTGTTTATCAAATAGTTGTAATACATCTTCCTGGTTTATCCATATTTCTTTCAGGTCTTCTGCTACATCACCTTTAAATACCATGTCAGGCATGGGTAACTTCCCTACATTGTCTTCAGTAAAGATAAAAGCAAAGAATTCATTTAGTCTCTCCACTGGGGCCTTGTCCTCCCTTAGCGCCCCTTTTACCCCTTTATCATCTAATGATCCAACTGGCTCTCAGGTTTGGGTTAGAGCTCTTCAGCTTGGAGAAGAGATGGCTAAGGGGAGATATGATAGAGGTCTATGCAGTCCTGAGTGGAGTAAACATAAATCAATTGTGAAAGAGTAAAAAAAAAAGTACAAAGACTAGAGGACAAGCCAAGAAGTTACAAAGTAGTGCATTTAAATAAAATCAAATAAAATATTTTTTTATTCAACCTATAGTTATATATTTGTAACTCTTTGCCGGAGGATGTGGTAAAAGCAGTTGGGTTTAGAAAAGATTGGACAGCGTCCTGGAGAAACAAGTCAGTAGACTGTTATTAAGGTAGACACTCAAGTCCAGAATGAGTAGCATTGAAATATTTTATTATAGGCACCGAGGTCAAAACACAGGAGTACTTGGCCTGACACAGCCATGTTTCTGTGTGGTCTTCTTCAAGGGCTAAAAGCTACTTAAAAATGAAGCGTAAATAACAAATCATATGGTAAAAACAATGAATAAATAACATAAATACATAAATAATATAGTTGTTCAAAAGTTACACAATGTTTTAAATTGTAAAATAAATAAAACAGAAACTAAAAACATCTGTTTTTTATGCAGTTTTTAGCCCCTGACGAAGGCCACGCTGAAACATGGCTGTGTTGGGCTGAGTACTGTGTTTTGATCTCGGTGCCTATAATAAAATATTTCAGTGCTACTCACTCTGGACTTGTGTATTTGCATTACCTATGAGTGGTTGTACCTCTTGCTTGTGTGGATTGTTATTGAGGTAGATCTGAGGAAAGCCACTGGAGTAGGCAGCATGGATCTAGCTACTTTTTCGGATCCTTTCAGGGATTTGTGACCTGGATTGGCCACTGTTGGAAACAAGATATTGAGCTTGGTGGACCCTTGGCCTGACCCAGTATGGCAATTCTTATTTTCTTATTATGTGAAAACATTGGCAAATAGGTTATGAGGATTGAATATGTATGTATTTATTTATTTTGGTGGACTTTTATACTGCATATCCTGAAAATTCAGTTCACAACATTAAAACTATATTATGTATAAAATTTGAATTTAAAACTAACCTCCTGCATCTTACAGTTCAAAGCCCCCCTCCTCTTTCAAATACTTCTATGATCTGCTGAATGTGTATTTTTGGATCAGTCTGAACAACACTATAAATCTGAAACAGATACATACATAAGTTGCCTGCTGTATATATTTGTCTATAGTAGTATCCTGATAGTCTTTTAATTGAAAGATATAAGAAGAATTCTTTTAAAATATAACCACAAAAATGTTTTCATTAATTTACTATAAATACTATTTCTTTGGTCTTAACTTTTTTATGATTTGTTTAGTTGGTTGGGGTGCAGACCAGGGCATTGGAGGCTTTGGAGAAGAACCAGGAGTTAAATCACAATTAATGAATCTTATTCGCTCTGTCCGAACTGTTATGAGAGGTAAGTCATAAAAAGCCGACTGGGTGCTTGCTTACTGGGTGCACAGTATGGTTTTAAGGCTTTTGGTGTGAATGCTCAAATGTTTGGACATAACTCTTCATTGCACAACTCAAACATTTCACTGAAACTTATTAGCAGCTGCTTAAACCCTTCCTCACATAAGCCACTGGTACTGTGTAGGCAGATCCCCTTTTTCCTCCCAAAAACATGAAATATGCCTCTGCTCAAATAGAGAGGGGAAAAATTAAATGAAAACCTGAGCTTCAGCCGAAATTTAAGAAGCAAGAACAAAAATTGTTGTCCTTTGTTTAACTAACTATTTTTTTGTTTTGTTTTTTCTTCTTTACACTCATTTTGTTACTTAATTTTGTTTACTTTTTATTTTTATTTTGATTTTTGATTTGTTGTTCTTACTCCTTTGTCATTTTTTTCTTTGTCGTGTTTAAAATTCTGTTTTATTTAGTCTTTTTTTTCTTTCCCCCTTCTTCAAATTTTCTGCTGTGTGGGATAGAAGAGCTGCAGCCATTGATCCTATCAGGCAAAGACAAGCACAGAGTGCTAATTTTTATGTGCCAGGACGACTGAGCACCTAGGAATTTTCCACCCCTGCCTGTAACGCATATGGTGCCACAGAGAGAGTACACCATTAAAGGATAGGACATTGTTTAGAACCTTCCCCTTTCTCAGCCATTGCCCTACAAAACCTTCAAATATTATCAGTTAGCTACATCTACACTTACTTTTTTCCCCAGCATTCCCTCTCACCCCCAACCTTCCCATCTGCCCTGTCATTTTTTTCTTCCTCCACCTTTACATAGTTCTCCCTGAACAAGCAGGAAATATGTCCTCACATATGGGTGAAGTCCCTGACGGAATCCCACACGGAACACTCCCCATCTTCCACACACCTGCCTTCCCATCCGCCACGGCGGCATATTCCCAACCTTCTTTTTTCTGCATAGCTCTTAAGACGTGTTCTTGCTGTCTGGAAAAATGTTTTTTATCTGGCCCTCGTGGCCAGGTTTTTTTCTCCTCATTTCTTTTCTACCTGTCGTCAGGGTGTTGTTTCCCCCCCCCCCCCACCCCTCCCTTTTGGGGGGGGTTATTTTGCGTATTTTCTCCCTTCGGGGTGGTTTTCCTGCCCACTGCAGTTTTTCAGTTTGACTTTGCCGAAGTGGTGTTTTTCGGCATGTCTAAGCCAGCTAGTGGCTTTAAGAAATGCACCAAAAGTGTCAAGATCATTTTTGCCACCAACCAACATAATTGATGCTTGTAGTGCCTTGGGCCCGACCATGAGCTGACGTCCTGTGAGCTCTGTTTGCAGTTGACACGTTGAGGGCTGAAGGGTTGGGAAAAGCAGAAAGAGTTCCTCTTGGGCTCATCTGATTCAGCATCCTCAGCCCTGACCTACTCCTACACCTGCAAAATGTCCTGAGGCAGCCAAGGGAAGGAGCAGCATGCTCAGTTGGAGCAGAGGGGCCTGAGCGGTGAAGTGAGACTGCCTGCAGAGACACTGTTGACATTGAAGGGTGAGCACCGGAAGAAATTCCAGGTGCAGTGTCATCGCAGCCCTTTTCGACGTGATGATGAGAGCGATGGCTGGGAGCAGCCAGTCAAGCTTCCTTGGCAGGAGGATCCAACCCGGACGGCGGAGTCCACTCCGTGCTCACGAGGGCACCTGGATGTCTCCCAATGCACCTATCATCGTGGAGTCCCCACCCAATGTGTCAATGCTGATGTCTGTGGCTGCAGCATCAGCCCCCTCACAGGTGGCAGTTAAGGAGGAATGCCTTTGAGCCCAAGAAGCTCAGTTGGTGGCAGTGGAAACCTTGCAGAACACCGGCTTCGTGGTGCAGAGTGCTTTATCACCACACTCCTTATAGTCTATCCTGGAGACCTATGCCCTGCCCACCGAGGTAGGGAATATCGGTTGGGAGATCAGTATCGACTCTAGTTGTCGGAGCCATCTCCCTCTCGTGTGTCAGAGTCTGAGGCCCAGGGACATTGCCATTCCCTTTCCCTTTCCGTAGCCATGTAGCCTGTAGGGAGGAGTGGCCTAGTGGTTGGGGCAAGGTACCACAGGCCGGAAGATCAGTGGTTCAAATCCCACTAGAGGACAGCAATCTTGGGTTGGAAGGACTGGGGTTTCTAGTCCCAGAGGTGCTCCTTGTGGTCTTGGGCAAACCACTTAACCCTCCATTGCCCATGTTCCCTGTAAGTATTAATGTATGTGTCTCATATCCCCTCGTGTTAAATGTATCCCCCAACCGCTTTGACCCGGTGAAAAGCGGGATATAAATGCAGCTAAATAAAATAAATAAACTCAGCACTACTTCAACTTCCTCTTGGATCTCGAATCGGAATGGGAGACCAAGGCAGAATCAACAGCATCGGACCTCTCATTCCAGCCAACGGCCCCCCGCAAGACACTCACGACGGACACGTCCAAGCTCGGCTGGGGTGTGCACCTGGATGGCCTGCACACCCAGGATCTTTCATTCAAACAGGAATCTCCATCAAATCAACTTCCTTGATCTTTGGGCCACAGTGAATGCCCTCCATGCCTTTCGTGCGCACCTGGCAAATCAGGTGGTCCTGATTCAAACAGACAACCAGGTGGCCATGCTCTGTGAACAAGCAGGGAGGTATGGGATCCTGTCTCCTGTGCTGGGATGCGGTTCACCCTGCTCCATGGCATGGACCTCAGGGCAACGTCTCTGCCCGGTGAGCTCAATGGCCTGGCGGATCGCCTCAGCCGGGTGCTTCAACCATACAAGTGGACCCTCAAGAGGGAGGTGGTGGACTGGATCTTCTGGGAGTGGGCACCCCGGTGGTGTATCTTTTTGTTACAGCGCAAAAAGTCCAGGTAACTTATTCTGCTCTCTGAGCCGGTTGCCTGACCTCGAATGCCTTCCTTCTCCACTGGGAGGGGGAGGGCCTGCTGTATGCCTACCCCCTGATACCTCTAGTGGCGAAAACTCTTCTGAAGCTCCAGAACAAAAGGGGATCCATGATTCTTGTTGCCCTTTACTAACCTTGGAACCTGTGGTTGCCCTTGCTGCTGCAGCTCTCGCTGAGGGAGCTTTTTTTGCCTGGGCTCTGACCCAGACCTCATCTCATAGGAGGGCGGCTCCTTGTATGCCAACGTCTGCTCCCTGGTGTTCATGGCGTGGATGCTACGAGGGTAGTCCTTGCAGAATTTGATCTCCCCGAGGCTGAGCACTAGGCCTATGCGCTAAAGTGGTGGCAGTTTTCTGTCTGATGTACGGGTAGGGCACTGAACCTCCTTCTCCTGCTCCATGGACTGGCTGCCGGAGTACCTCTTGCACCTCTCCGATTCCAGGCTGAAGTCTAACGGTGTGCGATTAGGGCATACCATTGCGGCTGTGGGGGGAAGCTCATTTCAATCTAGCCTCTGGTGGCCTGGTTCACGAAGGCAACAAACAAATAGAAGCAGGTGTGTAGGCAGTGACCAGGTGCTTTATTAAAATTCCCAAACAAACTACCTGTATGCGTTTCGGCCACATGGGCCTTCTTCAGGGGGAGCTATACCTTAAAAACATAACAATAAAAACACATAATATTAATTGGCATCATAACAAGAATCACATAAAGTATAATAACAAATGAATGAATAGAAAGGTAACCAACATGTAAACAAGATAAAAATATATCAAATCATACTCATGGTAATCCATTAAGAACATATATATCAATAATAGCTATGTAAAAGCCTAATTATAAAAGTGTGACAAAAAAGTCATAATAGAAAAAGTTGCAAGGCTGACACAGAATGGAAATAGCGAATAGCGAAATTATGGAGAAATTAGGTCTTACCTGCTAATTGTCTTTCCTTGAGCTTTCTCCGGGCCAGTCCAGGAAACGTTAGGGTTGTCAATCCCGTTCAGCAGCTGAGGACTGACAAACTTGAAGTTTTTGCTGACAGCCTAAGCCACTCCCCCTGATGTCAGTGCTCCAGTCTTCTGTTGACAAAGCAGCGTAACCCCAACATGGGAAAAACAAAAACAAACAAACAAATGAAAGTAATACAACTAAAGCAACACTGTATATATTCCCCCGAAACGGACTGCACGTGCAAACGCACCGTGAGCCGCTCATATAAGATTCTGATTCCGTTCAACATCATGTCTCATCTTTCCATTTCCCTCTTTTTCCATTTTTTTTTTCTGTTATATTATGATTATTCCAATCAAATACAACTCCCTCCGGAGAAGTCCGCGGGAGCCCCAGAGCCACGCCTATCTAAACTAAATAGTTCTGCAACCGCTCTTGCGCTCAGATAGATTCAAAGGCCGAGGCCAGCACTCTGAGACGTGCAAAAACCGAAATATTGGGTGGGCCCTGGACTGGCCCGGAGAAAGCTCAAGGAAAGACAATTAGCAGGTAAGACCTAATTTCTCCTTCCTTATCGCTTCTCCGGGCCAGTCCAGGAAACGTTAGGGCAGTACCAAAGCAGTACCTAAACTCGGGAGGGACCCGCGAGACCTGCTACAATGGCCGAGGCCCCGACACTCACATCCCCCCCTGGCGTGAACATCTAACCTGTAATGCCGCGAGAAAGTATGTAGAGAAGACCACATTGCCACCCTACAGATATCCACCGGCAGAACCAAAGCGTATTCCGCCCAAGACGCCGCTTGAGAACGCGTGGAGTGCGCCTTGAGTCCTGCTGGCGGCACTTTCCCCCCGGCTTCGTAAGCCGCCACTATAGCATGCTTTACCCATCGGGCAATGGAGGCTTTCGTAGCCGCTTTACCTTTACGTTGGCCCGCAAACAGCACAAACAACCTATCTGACTTGCGAAAAGACTTAGTGATCTTAAGATACTTCCTCAACACCCGACCGAGGTCCAACTTTCGGAGAGCGCGATCCATAGGAGACCCCGAGAGATTGGAAATAACCGGCAACGCCACCGACTGATTCACATGAAAAGAGGACACCACTTTAGGCAGAAAGAAAGGCACAGGCCTTAACAACACTTTCTCCGGTAAGAATTGAAGATAGGGTTCCCGACACGACAAGGCTTATAAATCTGAAATCCTTCGTGCAGAACATAGCGCTACTAAGAAGGCCGTCTTCCAGGAAAACTCTCGCAAACACACTGCGGACGCGGACTCAAACGGAGGCAGCATTAACGCCTCCAAGACCACATTCAAATCCCAAGGAGGCACCACATTACGCAACAGGGGCCTGATGATCCTGGCCGCCCGAAAAAATCGCTGCACATCAGCATGCGACAAGAGACGCCGACTCTGCACCAAACCTCTAAAACAAGTTAGGGCCGCCAGATGCACCTTCAGGGTGCTGAGAGCCAAACCTTTATCCAAACCGTCTTGAAGAAACAAGAGCAATTGCAGCAACGACGTCCACATAGCCTTAAAGCCCAGCTGCGCACACCAAACTTCGAAGAGACACGCCAGACTCGCACGTACGCTAATGAAGTCGAAGGTCTCTTAGAGCGCAACAAGGTGGACACCACCGACTCCGAGTAACCCCTGCGCTTCAATCGCTCCCCCTCAAGAGCCAAGCCGTAAGCAAGAAGCGATCCACTTGCAGCATCAACACCGGCCCCTGACTTAACAGATTGAGCCTGACTGGTAGCCGCCACGGCGAATCTATCAGCAACCGCATCAGGTCCGCATACCAAGGACGACGAGGCCAATCCGGAGCAATCAGAATCACCGTACCTCTGTGACCGGCTATGCGTTGAATGAGCCGGCCGAGCATCGGCCACGGCGGGAACACATACAGAAGCGCATTCTGTAACCAGGGCTGCGCCGGAGCATCCAGGCCCTCCGACATGCGTTCTCTGCATCTGCTGAAAAACTGAGACGCTTTGGCATTGTCTAGAGTAGCCATCAGGTCCATCACCGGCTGCCCCCAGCGAACTGTGATGTCGTGAAACACAGCCGCGTTCAGCTCCCACTCCCTGGGATCGAGAACATTCCGACTGAGGTAATCGGCCTGCACATTGTCCTTGCCCGCTACGTGCGCCGCCGATAAGGCCACTAGGTGACACTCCGCCCAGAACATCAGGTCCTGGCTTTCTTCCAAAAAAAAGGCACTCCCGGTCCCTCCTTGTCGATTGATATAAGATACCGTCACCGCGTTGTCGGAAAAAACCTGGACCGCCGCCCCCTGGAGACGGGGTCCGAAATGCAGAAGAGCGAGCCGGACCGCCCGAAGCTCTAACCGATTGATCAACCATGAGCGCTCCTCCTCGGACCAGAAGCCTTGAGTCATCTGAGCTTGACAGTGAGCACCCCAGCCCGAGAGGCTGGCGTCTGTAGTTAATAATACCCACGCCGGGTCCTGCAGGGGCACCCCTGCGCACAGGTGACCGGGATCCAGCCACCACCGCAGGCTCTGGCGTACCCGTTCCGGACAGACTCGTTTCTGTGAGAGAGGATGGATCTGCAGAGACCACCTGGAAAGCAGAGCCTGCTGAAGAGGGTGCATATGTGCTCTGGCCCACGGAACCAGGTCCAGGGCTGCCGCCATGGACCCCAACAGCTGCAAGTAGGTCCACGCCGACGGAGCCGAAATACGCAAAAAAAATCGAACTTGTTCCATCAACTTTAAGACTCTGCTCTCGGGTAGGAAGACCGAACCCCTCTCCGTGTCGAAGAAGGCTCCGAGATAGGTGAGCTGTCTTATCGGCCGCAACTGACTCTTCGCTTGGTTGATGACCCAACAGAGCTGTTCCAGGACCTGAACCACCCGAGCCGTAGCCACGACTGAGTCTGCCTGGGTATCTGCCCTGATCAGCCAATCGTCTAGATAAGGATGCACCCGGATGCCTTCCTTCCGCACAGCCGCCGCCACTACCACCATCACTTTCGTGAAAGTACGCGGGGCCGTCGCCAGACCGAAAGGCAGCGCGCAAAATTGGAAGTGACCCATAGGTATGGAAAACCTCAGAAACCGCTGATGCTCCGCTCTGATGGGAATGTGCAGATAAGCCTCCGTGAGGTCTATGGCCGAGAGGAACTCCCCCGGCCGCACTGCCCGAATAATGGATTTCAACGTCTCCATTCGAAAATACAGAACTCGTAAGGCTCGATTGACATGCTTGAGATCGAGAATCGGATGAAAGGATCCGTCTTTTTTGGGAACTACAAAATAAATCGAGTACCGACCTAAGCTGTACTGGTCGCGAGGCACCGGTACCACCGCTTGCAGCTGTAGCAGACGCACTAATGTGTCGCCAATAGCCTGCGCCTTCGGACCCGAAGCGCAAGGAGACATCACGAAGGCCTCTGCCAAAGGGCAAGCGAAATCCAGCGCATACCCGTCTCGAATGATCTCTAGCACCCACTTGTCTGTTGTAATGCTGGTCCAGGCCGAGAGACAACTCTGCAAGCGTCCCCCTATAGGGACCTCTGCCTGGACTGGCAGACCTTCATTGCGACTTCTTAGCCGTGTTCGGCTGAGCTTTGAAGTAGCTCCTACCGAAACCTCTAGCTCCACGAAAGGACTGTCCCCGAGTTCCGAAACGTCCTTTGGGATAGGGAGCAAACCGAGCACCTCGGAACCTACGAGAGTCTCTACCTTGTCCCCGCTGCACCGCTCCCCCTCTAGGAGCCTTTGGCCGATCCTCTGGCAAACGACTCCCCTTGGAGTCTCCCAGATCCTTAACAATCTTTTCCAATGCCTCCCCAAAAAGCAACTTACCCTTATAGGGAAGCTTACTGAGCCGCGACTTAGAAGAGACGTCCGCTGCCCAGCTTCTTAACCAAAGAAAGCGCCGGGCAGCAATTAATAACGCCATGGACTTTGCGGCAATTCTGACCAAATCATAGAAGGCATCCGCCAGGTAAGCCGCCGCTGACTCCAACTTCGCCCCCTCCGCAGACGAAGCCTCTGCCGAATCAGCAGTGACCTCTCCTTGGAGCCACCTAATGGAAGCTCTGGACACACAAGCCCCACAAATGGAAGCTTGCAGCGCTAGAGCACTAGAATCAAAAGCTTGCTTCAAGAGAACCTCCAGCTTACGATCCTGCAAATCCTTAAGTGCCGCTGCGCCTTCCACTGGAATGGTTGTCTTCTTAGTCACTGCTGATACTAAGGCATCTACCTTAGGCATCTTTAACAACTCTCTCTCCTCCTGAGGCACCGGGTATAGGCGACTCAAGGCGCGGCTTCCTCTCAGAGTAGTCTCAGGACACTCCCATTCAGACTCAATCATCTGCTTTATAACGCGGTGAACAGGAAAACAGCATTGCTCCACCTTAAAGCCTTGTAGCAACGGATCCTCAAGCGGCTCCTGAGCTACTGAGGGCGTCAGAATGTTCAGAGCTGCTAAAGACTGAGAGATAAGCGCTCCCAACTCCTCCTTGCGAAAGACCCTAAACACATTAGGATCCTCGCCCGGCGCAAGCTCCCCCTCTTCAAGCTCTCCCGGCCAAAGATCGAAGCCTGCCTCTGAGAGGACCTCCCCATCCTCTAACCCCAGAGGCTCTGAGCTCGGCAACTTAACTGGATCTACACTAGCCTCCGCTTTCAAACCCTCCCCCAGGTCTAATGTAGCTCCCTCAAGCTGCAGCCCCTGTGGACTAAGAGAACTGGAGGCAGAGGAGCCTGTCTGAGAGGATTTCAATAAAAAAGCCCTATGGAGCGCCAGAATAAACTTGGGGGAAAACAAAGCAGCAAGACTTCCCTGAGCTTCAGGAAACTGCTGCTATGCCGGCACCACTGCCGGAGCTTCTTTATAGGCTTTTGACTTTCTCTTACCCTGTTTGTGATGGCCCGTGGGAGAAATGGACGGCTGCCCTAAAATGGCCGCCGTTCCCGCCTTTTCTGAGGTAAGTACAGGCTTCTCTGCTTCTGTAGCAGGCTTGCCCTCCATTTCCCCCTTAATCGGACGGAAAGAAAAACACCCGTGCAGCTAAAGGGACGGCTTCGTAGCACTGCTAAAAATTCTGCGGCAAGGACCTGAACGCCGGAGCAGCGCTCTCCGCGGGAGACACCCCCCCCCCGCTATAAAATCGCGCGGCAAACCAACAGAAGGGCTCTGCCTGCCCGACGTCTCACCTGAACCGAAGAAAGCAGCTCAGCGTTGTTGTCCCGCTTCCCTGCTGCTAGCGGAGGTCGAGAGAAAATGCAGCAGTGCAGTAAGGAGGGTGGTGACTGGGGCTCCCAGGACCAAACCTCCTTCAAGATAGTCAGACGCCTGAGGGAAAGCAGGCTCTGCTAACCCCTGCTACCTAGCTAGCAGCAACGGACCGTGTACGTCTTGACCTCTTTTTTTTTTTTTTTTTTCCCAGTATGTCCAACAACTTTAGGAAAACAAAGGGGAATATAGCAGCATTAGCCCTGCTAGAGCTACTCCGCTATGAATGACCTGGTCAAAACAAAAACAACAAACTTATGCTCTCTGTCAGGGAGGCTGTCAGCACAGACGTCCTGTTCAGCTGCTGAGGACTGAAAGACTGGAGCACTGACATCAGGGGGCGTGGCTTAGGCTGTCAGCAAAAACTTCAAGTTTGTCAGTCCTCAGCTGCTGAACGGGATTGACAACCCTAACGTTTCCTGGATTGGCCCGGAGAAGCGATAAGGAAATATGTGTATATGTCTCCATTGACATAGATGAGGAGGACTACTAATGTGTATAGAAGCAACACTGTAAAGTAATCATTACTGTGGTGCTGTTCTGTGCAGGTATGAAAATAAAGAGAGGACTAACGGCTCCATCCTTTATGAACATATAAGGATACCTGGTTAAATGAGAAGCTTGTATAGTGCACCACTGTCAATGAATCATGTTGTGTAATCAAATAATTTATCAGGAACAATAAGAAGGGATAAGTAAATACAACTAAAAAAAACTTCCATAACACTAAAAAACCCAGAATTAAGAGCAATACAGTCCCCCCGCCCCGCCCCCCCCAGCTTTCTGCCGAAGGTGGTTTCAGCATTCCACCCCAACTAGTCCATTGTTCTTCCGACATTCTTTCCCCAGCCTCACGCAAATCACGGTGACAGCCTTGCACACGCTGGACTGTAAGTGTGCATTGGCCTTCTGTCTGAAGCGCACTGTCGATCCACCCAGCTGTTCATCTCGTTTGACCCCAGTAGGCTGGGCGTCGCTGTCTCGAAGCGCATGCTATCTCTCTGGCAAGCCGACTACATTGCTCATGCATATTCGCTGGATGGATTGAGCCTTGAGGGTCACATCATGCTCAATGTTCATGCGATGGCAACATCGGTGGCCAACCTCTGTTCTGTGTCTGCAGAAGAAATCTGGAGGGCTGCAATGTGGTCTTCGGTTCATACCTTTGCAGCCCTCTACTGTTTGCTGTTCTGTCGGGATTCCCCATCTAATTTTGAGCAGGCCATACTCCACATCTCTTTGGGTCGTAGAGTCAACTCCTACCCATTGGCCCTTCTGTCCGTCCCGGCTACCTGCTCAAAATCTCCTCAGGTCAGTGTTTGCTAAGGATACTGAATCAGATGGGTCCTTCGGTGGGACTGTCTCTCTGGTCTTCCTGACTTCTCCAGTTCTAGGTGCCTGGTTGGGCTGCTTATCTCTTATGGTTCCGGTAGCCTGCAGCTTGGGAGTCCCATATGTGAGGACTTATTTCCTGCTTGTTCACGGAGAAAGCGTAGTTACTCATCTGTAGCAGGTGTTCTCTGTGAACAGCAGGAATAAGTCCTCACAACCCTCCCCGGGGAGTTGCCTTTTTGGCTGCTGCTACGTGATTCTACTGGAGAATATAGTACCACGACAGGTGGGAAGGAAGGCGCACATGTGCAGTGTACCTCCCAAAGGCTTCCTTTGAAAGCTGAGGAGCATTCCTTGTGGGGCTCCATCAGTGATGTCACCCATATGTGAGGACTTAATCCTGCTGTTTACGGAGAAAGCGTAGTTACTCACCTGTAACAGGTGATCTCCGGGAACAGCAGGAATTTAGTCTTCACATATGGGTATCATCGGTACCGACGGAGCCTGCGCGGGAACGCTCCCCAGCGTCCAATAGGAAAGCTTTTAGGAGCATCCCACAGCACCTGCGTGCTGCCCTCCCGCCTTTCCAACTGTCCCTCTCCAGTTGAGTTTATAGCTGAGACCAAAGAGAGAGAGAGAGAGAGATACAACTCCTAGGGGAGGTGGGCGGGTTGTGAAGACTAAATTCCTGCTGTTCCCGGAGATCACCTGTTACAGGTGAGTAACTACGCTATCTCCAGGAACAAGCAGGAATGTAGTCTTCACAGATGCCAGGGAGATGGCCCCAGGAAGTTGTTAGCCCTTGTGAAAGGGCTATGCTTCTCCCCATGGATCTCTGGCATATAGGATGGTGGGTAGGAGTTGACAAAGTCTGAAAAAGGTGTTGAACAGCCTGACCAAACAAGGCATCCCGGCGGGAGTCCTTGTCTAAGTAGTAGTGGGCTGTAAAGGTATGTACCGAAGCCCAAGTAGCTGCTCGACAGATGTCATCGATAGACACAGAGTGAAGATGAGCTATTGAGTCAGCCATGGCTCTCACATTGTGAGCTGTGACATGGCCTTCAAGAGGAAGGTTCTTACTCTCATAGGCAAAGGATATGCATAGTGCAATCCAGTTAGAGTTCTTTTGGACACTGGAAGTCCCAAATGACTAGGATCAAAAGCAACAAAGAGTTGAGAGGATTTTCGATGTTGCTGTGTCCTTTGCAAGTAAAAGGCTAAAGCTCTTTTACAGTCCAAAGTATGAAGGTTCCTTTCTGCACTGGAGGCACATGAGGCCTCGGAAAGAATACAGGAAGGTAAACCGCTTGGTTTAAATGGAAAGGCGAAACCACCTTTGTCATAAAGTGTGAATGAGTCCTAAGAACTACCTTATCATGGTGGAACCTTGTGTAAGGAGGATCAGACACTAATGCTTGCAATTCACTGATGCGACGTGCTGATGTGATTGCAATAAGGAAGATGACTTTCCAGGAAAGGAATTTCAGAGATGTAGTGGCTAATGGTTCAAAGGGCGGTTTCATGAGCTGCCCAAGCACCAGATTCAAGTCCCATGCCACCGGTGGTGGCTTAATGGGAGGCTTTGTTAAAAGAAGACCTCTCATAAATCTCGCTATGAGAGGAAATAGATTGTCCACTTAGAGGCTTGTAAGAAGCTGCAATAGCACTAAAATGGACTCTTACTGAATTTGTCTTAAGACCCACATTTGACAAATGAAGGAGATACTCCAGTATCGATTCTATAGGTATCACAAGAGGGTTAAGACCCTTCTGCGAGCACCATATGGTAAACCTTTTCCACTTAAAGGCGTATGAGCGTCTTGTGGAGGGTTTCCTAGAAGCATAAAGGATATGCTTTACCTGTTGAGAAAGGTTGACATCCTGAAGCTCTAGGCCTTCAGCAACCAGGCCCTGAGATGCAGAGACTGGGGAGTGGGATGCCACAGCATCCTGTTCTCTTGGGAGAGAAGATATGGAGCATATCCCAACTCCAGAGGTGGAGCTTGAGAGAGATGTAGAAGCAGAGGGTACCACGTTTGCTGTGGCCAACGTGGTGCTATGAGAATCATGACCTCTGTCTCTCTGAAGCTTGAATAGTGTTTTGAGGATGAGGGGAATGGGTGGGAAGGCATATAGGAAGTCCTGACCCCAGTGAAGGAGGAAGGCATCCCTTGCCTGACAATGTCAAGCCTGGATTCTGGAAAAGAACCGGGGAAGTTTGGCATTCAGCGGACTTGCAAAGAGGTCTATGTCCGGGGTTCCCCAAATCTGAAATATTTGGGCAAGCTGGTCTGCATGGAGAGACCATTCGTGTGGTAGCAGAACTCGACTGAGTTTGTCTGCCCAAGAGTTTTGAATGCCTGGAAGATACACCACAAGGAGATGAATCTGATGCTTTCTGGCGAGGGCCCATAATCGCAAAGCTTTGTTGCATAGCGACAGAGAGCCTGTTCCGCCCTGCTTGTTCACATAGAACATGACTACCTGATTGTCCGTTTGAGCTAGGACTGTCTTGTATCTGAGCTGGGCATGAAATACTCGAAGAGCAAGGAAGATTGCTCCGAGTTCCAGGAGGTTGATGTGAAGACAGGCCTCCTGTGGAGTCCAGGTACCCTGGGTAGATGGATCGTGCAGGTGGGCTCCCCATCCCACCTGAGATGCATTTGTTGTTAGGGTGGCTTGGAATAGGGATTGCTGGAAAGGAGACCCCACGAGAAGATTTTTGAGCGATTGCCACCATTGGAGGAACAAAATAAGATGGTCTGAGTTTGTTATTTTGTCCGACAGGCAACCTGAGGCCTGTGTCCACTGAGTGGATAACGTCCACTGGGCTGCTCGCATGTGGAGGCGAGCATAAGGAACCACATGCACGGTGGATGCCATGTGGTCCAGCAGTTGTAGCATTTCTCGAGCAGTGAGAAAAGGTTTGAGCACTGCTTGGAAAGCTAGCTGTATTATGCAAAGACAGCGGGGCTGCAGAAGGAAAGCCCTTGTCTGTCTGGTATCCAGATGAGCTCCTATGAACTCTAGGGATTGAGTGGGAGCAAGATTGGATTTTGGGAGGTTTATGACTAGTCCCAAATACTGAAGGATTCACATTGTGCGAAACAGAGCTGGCTTCTGGCACTATAGGAGCTCGAATGAGCCAGGCGTCTAAGTAGGGAAGACGAATATTCCCAGGGTGCGGAGAAATGCAGCTACCACAGCCATGCATTTTGTGAATACTCTTGGTGCAGAAGCCAGGCCAAAGGTAAGAACCCTGTACTGGAAGTGCTTTCCTGGAAACAGGAATCTGAGGAATCTTCTGTGACTTGGATGGATGAGAATGAGTATACGCATCCTTGAGATCTAGAGAACAAAGCCAATCCTAAATTTGAAGGTATGGCAGCAGAGTTCCTAGAGAAACCATTTTGAACTTCTCTCGGAACAGATATTTGTTCAATTCTCTGAGGTCTAAAATGGGCCTGTATCCTCCTGTTTTCTTTGGAATAAGAAAATAGGGGGAGTAGAACCCTGTACCCTGTTGCGGAATGCGTACTTCCTCTATTGCTCCTTGCGCAAGGAGTGTTGTGACTTCTTGACCTAAGAGATTGTCGAAAGGTCTGAGAATTGAACTGTCTTACCATTGTAAGAGGGGGCATGCTGTGAAAATGAAGCTTGTACCCCTCTCGTACAATGGACAGAGTTCAATTTTCTGCTGTTATTTGGTACCATCTGTGGGCAAAATGACATAACCTGCCTGGGATGTCCAAGGGTTCTGGAGCCTTCAGGGGCAGGAAGGCAAAGTTTTTGGCTTCTTTTGTCTAGGTTGTTGCTGTTGTCCCTTTTGGGCAGGCTGACCTGGATGGTGTCCCTGTTGGGTATAGGAAGGATAAAACTTTTTTTCTTATTGAAAAATGATTTTTTAGAGGATCTTTTCCTTGCAGGATCGGCTGTAGATTTGGAAATCTATCCAAAGTGATATTGTCTGCATCTATCTCATTAGCCTTCTCCTGCCAATTCTTGTCAAAGAGATTTTCTCCTGTGCAAGGAATGTTTCCTAATTTATCCTGTACCCAAATTTCCAAGTCTGATGCCTGAAGCCAGGCAATCCGACGTGCACCAATGGCAATAGCAGAGGTTCTGCTTATGCACTCAAAACAGTCAAAGGCTGCACGATTTACAAACTTGGAAACATCCTGGGCATGTTTGACAAGAGTGAGATAGTCCTGTCTTTTGTCATCAGGAAGAAGGGGACTCATAAGCTCAAAGTCTCCTGTGACCTCTTCAAGGAACATTCCCATATACAAGATATAGGAACTGATCCGAGCTGAGAGCATGGAAGCTTGAAAGTATCAACGCCCAAAGGCATAGAGTCCTGCATTCACGACCTGGAGGACTGGATGTATGTCTCTTTGCACTTTTCATCCTACGCATGGCTGATTCCACTACCATTGAATGGTTAATCTCTCCCTACTCCAAGGTTACCTCCCACCCACACTTAAACATGTTCAAATCAGACCAATTCTTAAGAACGGCACACTCGATAAAACTTCCCCAAAATCATACAGACCCATCTCTAGTATACCGTTCCTTGCAAAAGTAATAGAAAAAACAGTACAATTACAGACACAGGAATATATAGATTCATCCTATCCTCTTGATGATCAACAATATGGATTTCGCCCCAAATATGGAGTAGAAACACTTCTTACAGTTTTAATGGATGCCCTATTAAGAGGAATTGACAATCACAAGCAGGCATTTATCCTATTATTTATTGATATCTCGGCCGCTTTTGACAGTGTTCACCATGCATTAATGCTTAATAACCTGAGACAATTAGGTATAAATGCCACAGTTCATAAATGGTTCACCTCCTATCTAAATAACAGAACCCAAAATGTAAGAATAGGCAATCAAACCTCGGCTTCATACAAACTTGAAACAGGATTACCACAAGGATCAGCGCTATCAGCCTTACTATTTAATATATACATAAAACCAGTTTGCAATATCTTCAAAAAATTTGGTGTACTCTATCATCTATATGCAGATGATATCATGATGTACATCCCGTTCACGATCCCTAACTTACCAACGAAACTCCTGTCAGATTGCTTCGATGAGATCACATCCTGGCTAAACGCCCATAATCTACAAATAAACCACTCAAAAACTGAAGTGCTAATAGTTACTAAAAATCAATCTTACACTCCCCCAACACACATAACGCTACAAAACCAAGAAATTAAAATAAAAAATGAAGTAAGATATTTGGGAGTTATTCTAGATAGACATCTCACAATGGACACCCATATTAGAAATACTACAAAGAAAATTTATTTCAAACTTAAAATCCTTAAACAACTAAGACCTCTTGTATATATACAAGATTTTATCAATATAATTCAAGCTACCATAACCCCTCACTTTGACTTTGCTAATTTAATTTTATTAGGTACTACAAAACAAAACATTAAAAGAATTCAACTTTCACAGAATGCAGCAGCTAGAATAATAATGAAAGCACACGCACATCAACACATAACACCAATTCTAGCGTCCCTTCACTGGCTGCCAATACAAAGCAGAATAGTATACAAAACATTAATAACCTCATTTAAAATTCTAAATGACATGGCCCCAGTCACACTAAGCAACCTAATAAGCAAAGAACAATCAAAATCTACTCAAAGAAAATAACCAATTAAATAAACTAAAAACTCCTAAAGACTTCATAAAAGCAAATAAACTAACAAACAATAGAGCTTTTTCACATGCAGCGCCAACAATTTGGAACTCTCTCCCAGATGAACTAAGAACATTAACCAATATCATTGAATTTCGTAAAAAATTGAAAACGCATCTATTCACTAAACATTACAATAATACAGATCATCCCTCAATAGACCTAGATAAAGGCTAACCTGTTTTCTTATGTGATATCCCATGACCTATGAAAATTCCCATAGCAGTAACGGTACTTCGCATTATGCTTAAGCCCTAAACAATGTATATCTGTATATAATGTATATAGTTTTGCACTGTTCTGTGCTAGTTAACTGTAACATTTGTTTTCAAGTTTTATTGTCTTTTAGTTATATGATGTTATATGTAAAACAAACTCTGCTTTGTTGATTGTTTATTGTGAACCGCAACTGATGTATGGAAGATGCGGTATAGAAGTGATTGTTAAATAAAATAAATAAAATGGTGTGGTAATTGAGCTTTTTGAAAGCCTGGACAAAGTGGAACTCGATACATAGTATCGAGTCTCCGAGAATGAGGAGATGTGGTTAGAGGTGTTTCCCACATTCTTAGCATAAGATCATGTAAGATCTCATGAATAGGCAGAGTAGCTGCCTCTTTGGGAGCCTTAAGGTATTGGAGAATCTCCAACTCCTTTGCCCTAGGCTCTTTTTCAGGAGCTACTGTGATGGAGAGGCCTCTGGCCACATCATGGATAAAATCCTGAAAGGACATATCCTCTGGCGGAGACATTCTGCGCTGAGGAGAAGAGGAATCCTCTTGGAGAAGTACTCTTGTATCAGCATAGTCTTCGGAGTCATCAGACTCAGAGGATTCAAAATACCTCCGATCCCGGTGATTGTGCAGCACACGGTACTGGTATCGATCGAAGTCTGTATCGGGTTGCTCCGGTACCGATCTGTCTATGCCGGAGACAGACGCATGACTTGATATGGGTGGCATACCAATCGACGTCGATGCCGTCGGTACCGGTATCGATTGAGGTGTCTGAAACGGTTTCAACGGTACCAAAGCCGGGAGAAAAGCCACTAGACTGCGTTCGATAGCAAGAAATCTCTGGTCTATCGACGCTGCCGATGCTTGGGTGTCGGTACCGGTAGAAGCGACCTGAACCCCAGAGCATGGCGCCAGTAGTTCTGCCGAGGTTGAGGCCTCGAACATCCTGGAGCCCCATTGATGCTTTGGAAGCCGAAGCCTCCCGCTGGGGCAGTTTTGCCGGTGAAAATTCCTCAAGGGCAACACCAGTGGCATCTTGATACTTAGAAGGAGATCTACCCTTTGAGGACTGGCTAGATTTGTTTAGTTACCTGAGATTCATGAGAGGAAGATGAGGCCCTGGAGGACGTTGATGCAACAGACACCGCGTCTGAGGGAAAAATGTTGCTAAGCTTTGCAGCTCGATTCTGCCAACCCCTTTTTGACATCATTCCACAGGAGAGGCACTCCGAAGTAGAGTGGTCAGGACCTAAACATTTGAGACACCAATCATGGGTGTCGGTGACGGAGATGGTACTGCCACAATTAGAACATTTTTTTAAACCAGATGTTGGTTTTTCCATTTTTAAGGAAAAATTGGGCCTAGTGCCCAAAATGGCGCCTAGCACCAAGGAAAGAAGTTTCTGAAGTAAAATAGCTCAGAAACTATAGTTTTATTTTGTTTTTTTTAAGAAGAATGAACCGGCGGTACCGGTATAGCATAGAGGAAAGGCAGACGCAACCACAAAAAGCAAAGATTAAAGAAGAAATTTTTCTGCGGTGACAGGGTATGGGACCTGTTGGCTCCGTGGAAAACGAAGAACTGGAGAGGAACAGTTGGGAAGGCAGCACGCAGGCGCTGTGGGATGCTCACAAAAGCTTTGCTATTGGACGCTGGGGGAGCATTCCCGTGCAGGCTCCGTCGGTACTGACGATACCCATATGTGAAGACTACATTCCTGCTTGTTTCTGGAGATTACCTGCTACAAGTGAGTAACTACGCTCTCTCCACCATCTGCTCTGTAATCCTTTCCTCATGCCTCGTTCTGCATCTGCAGTTTCTTTCACTAATCCTCTTGTGCTGTACTCCTCCTCCCCCCACCCCAACTATCCCTCTTCCTACAGTTGCTGTAACTGTACCCTCCCTTATTAGGCCTCTCCCTGCCCTTCTTTGTGTCTGTAGCAGTGCTGCGTCCTATTAATAAAGTCCAGAATATCTGGTACAACATTGCTCATTCATTCTTCCTTTAGTTTTCGAAGCAGTTAACACACTCCTCATGTTCCCTTTCCAGTTTTTAAGGTTGAGTTGGCATGTTGTCAGATCCCCAGTGTTGCTGTTCCAAGGATTGTGGCCCTGTAGTTACACTAGATCTGTAGTGTTCTCATTTTAAGGTGTCCTCGTAGCCAAGCACAGGTCTCCCAGTTTGTAGCAGTTTAATAGAAAGTGCTACAAAGCTCTTGAGTCCAGTCCTGTGATACAGTGGCAGTGCCGTGTACTACTATGTGTGAAAGAAATTGTTTGCTTTTCAAATCTGGTGCCTACTCTTTGGGTCAGTTCAGGCTGGGGATACATTGCAGAAAGGCATTATTCACAGGCCTTAGAGTGTGAGGAAGAATTCCCAGCCATTGTACAACAGCTACAACTATTTATTTATTTATTTACATTCTCTTATATACCGTGCTATTCTGCATCAGTGCGGTTTACATTGAAGAAACTGAAATTACATTGAACAGGGCATTATAACTTGGAGATAACTATTTTACAGGGAACATGGGCTATGGAGGGTTAAGTGGCTTGCCCAAAATATTGCACAGATTCAGTTTGCACACAGATTGTTTGCACACATACCAAATTCTCAGGGGACTGTAGCTGTAATGGTTAGCTAGACAGAGGAGAGAGTTTTTAATATGGAGAAAAACTCGGTTGTGAACGAAGGCTTTTGATTCAGTGTATATTTTGAATTTATTTCATAATGGCTTAGAGTATCTTTTGTTTTATTTGCTGCTGTTTGGCTTGTTACGCTGCTTTGAGTATTCTGTGGAAAGGTCCATTTACAAATCAATTAAATAAAGGCCAGTTTTGACTGCATTGAAAACCCAAAAGAGGAGGAAACTGCAAGCCAATGCAAAAACAAAACCAGTATCACTGTACATTTGTGTCATGTTATAAACTAATGTAATAACAGCAAATGATCTTTTGTTAAATGCACATTGTTATGCTGTATTTATAGTCTATAACTGTCTTCTTTTTGCAGTGCCACTAATAGTAGTGAACTCTGTTACAATTGTGCTGCTTTTACTCTTTGGCTAAAAGAAGATCATCAGGAGAAGTTACCAGCAACCTGAATCAGAGAGAGACCAGCAACAGCCATAACTCTAAATATTATCCAGATAAAAGACAGTCGCGTTGCACACAAAAATCAACTTAAGCCTAGATTTTTTTTTTCCCACAATCGCAGCAAAAGTTGTTGGCCGGGAACCACAAACCATGGTACCATGGTTCTCTCCAGTTCACTAAGATAGACCCTAAGTCTGACCCCTAGCTGTGGATATTGAGTAATAGAAGAGACTTCAATTCCTCGGAGGCTGTGAACATTTCCTCTGCAGCATTCCTGGCTGGCCCAGGGAGCAGAAACCTTGCCCAGGAATGAAAGTAGTGTTCTTCATGTGGTAATGTGCAGCTCTTCCACCAGGACAGCCCCCTCCCAGATGCAATTCCATTATGTTTAGACAACTGGGTCAGGGCTAGATAAAAGCACAGGGCTCCATTTTCTGTGCCTGTGACAGTGTATTGGAAATGGAGCTCCCCCTCAGTGTATTTTATAAATAATGTAAACTGTAATGGGGGATGTTTGTGCCTTATTACTCAGGAATGATTTTTCTTTCAGGAAACTCAGTTTGAGCTCAGATTGGATTCTTAGCAGATTGCAACGTAAGATTGATCAAAGAATGATGCATATGACCTTTCTAGGCCACTTAAGGCTCTCTTTGAGTTGTGTGCAAAAGAGAGGTCCTCTAGTCTCAAAAGTTCCTTGACATCCTTATCTTTGGATAATTAGTTCTGTTGATTAGTGAAAAGTATTACAATCTGAAGAGAATCCTGTTTTCTCGAGAGTCAGTATGGCTTTCAGAGCGCTGCATTGCATGAGCTACCATTGAATGGACCATATTAACTACTTTTTTGAAGGGGGAGCAGAGGGCATGCCCAGGAGCATTTCATATTTATAAACCAATAGAAATTTAAGCTACAAAGTCTATACTGCACTACATATGCAAAATTAAAACGAGATAATATTCATATTCTGGGAATGAATGAGACTACTGGGAACTTCTTATGCTCATAAATCTTGGTCAATCAAGATTACCAGTTTCAATTTCCTACTCGTGTAAGGCATCCTGGGTTGCTGGATTTGTTTTAGTGAACTGAATCTTAAGGATTTTCTTATAGGCATTGAATAGGAGAAACACAAATTGAAAGTCAAAATAGAAATGGAAACCCCCTATAGACAGCCCTTGATTTCAGACTTTGAACTCCAGGACCTAACTGCTGTAGAAAGAGAATTTCCACAGCAAGCCCAATTGAGTTACCTTTTCTAGTACATGAATCCTTTCTATGTATGACACAAGCTGGAGTCTTAAGGTTTGAATTAGGCCCTGAAAATGTTAAAGCTCAAATTAGCTGATGAAGTAGTTTCCAGCCCTTGGTTTTCATGTCTGTCAGATCACTATGTAACACGCTGGAGTCTGTTCAATAAATTGTATTTTGAACTCTGAAAACTGGAACTAATGGGCTGTACTGGAAGAAAAACACTACTTGTTCCCAACCATAATTTATTTCAAAATGCAAAGAGAGGAGTGTTTCAGATTACTTTAAGAAAAATATATAGAGTAAAAACGAATCAAGTTATATATCTAGTCTAGATATCTTGAAACTGAGCCCCTCCTAGAGTTAGCCTTTAGACACATTTTATCCTGATTATTTTACTTGTTCAAAAAATGTACAGTATAGTTTGTTTTCCACGGGTTTTAGGATTTTGTTCCCATGTCTAATTATCACCTCAACCTAAATAAATGTTTCTAGAAAAAGATTTAAACCAAAGTGTAAAGAGTGTGCAGTCCATCCATTGCAGTATTTTGCAGAAGTGAATGTCTTCATTTGTATTCAATATTTGTAAATTAAAATAAAATTGGTAAGGTAAGTCTTTTGTGCGTGGCGCATAAATACATTACAATTTCCTTTTTAGAGATAGTGGCTGAATACAGTTTGAATGCCATCTCTTACTCAGGAACACGGGGTTTGCTTGTAGAGTTTTTCATCCCTTTAACTATGTATTGAGCGGGGCAAGAAGGAAGGTGAAAATTGCATGAAACCTAAGCATACCTGCCCTAAAGTTAGTGATTGGTAGGAGGTAATCTAAAAAGGTTTATATGCAGAAGTTAATGTTTTCTACGTTGGCAAGCTGAAACTCAGAATTTGGGCTGCTCTGATATCGGATACAGTATTGCAGAGATCCTTGTTGACAACTGATGTTCAGTAGATGGTGTTCTAACATAAAAATGGTTACAAAGCATTTTAATGCTATGTTTCTAATCACAAGTTAGAGAAGGGAATTTTTTCTTTTCTTTTTCTTTCAGGGGAAAGTGCAAACATTTTTTTCAAATAAAGCTGTTTTCTTCCTCCCAGTGGTGGATAGTGCTACATTTCAGATGGTGATATGCAATATGAGGTTTGTAAGCCTTGTGTGGTTCTCCAGGTCCCCTCGTATCTTTGTACACAACTGAATTAAAAAGAAAGACATGGGGGGGGGGGGGAAGCAATGTTTGTCCTTTTGAGTAATTTGAAAAATGCTAAACCCGGCTATTTCAGAATTCCAGAAAGAGCCCTGGTGCATAGCTCTAATCCCATAATTCTTTCTGCAATGATCAGGCTATTTGAGTTTGGAGGAGGTTGGGGGGGTAAATGGGGACCCCTTTTCCCTGGGTAGATACAAATGAGGATTCATGGCAAAGGATCTTGGTTCACATACAACTGAACTGGAAACATGAAAGAACAAAAGGAAACTTGCAAGTTTTCTCACCCCCCCCCCCCCCCCAACAAAAAGATGATCGACTACAGGGTGCCAGATGCATGTTTCTCAGGTAGCCTGGAGATTTTAGTGTGGGGTCCAAAACACACACTAACCCCACACTACCGAGGTAGTGCTCTTTAGTAAACATGCCCCTTACTAAGGCTGTTCCTCATTCTAATGAATTTGGCAAGAAGTATGTGATAATATTTTTTTTATTTAATAAGGTTTTATTGGTCATAAAAGCCTAACAGATACACTCAGAACTAATAAAGCACTTGTGGGCCAATTATACATACTGTAATGACCCCTTTTGAACATGCAAGCCACTCAATAGCCAAGTGTCATAACAAAGCTTGTTTTTACATTTGCTGGAGAATGTAGTTTTGAGGGTGATAACAGTTGTGGAGGCAATATTTTGGGAGGGATAATTTGCAGGATTGTGGGCCAATTATAGCAGGTATATTTTGGGGTTGGGGTATTAGCATGGGGGGAGCTTTTGAGATTAGGGCAGCTGTGGGGAGTGATATTTTTGATGGTGGTAGTTTGCAGGGTGGTAGGACAGTTGCAGGGGAGTCATTTTTGGGGATGGAGCATTTAAGTTTTGGGAATCGAGGCAGTTTGTGGGGTGGTGGTGCAAATGCAATGGCATTTGGTGAGGTGGTCGGCTAATTGCAGGGGACAGTTTTTGGGGTGGGGCAGTTTATGGGTTGATCAGAAAGCTGTGATGAGTGATTTTTAGGAGCAGAGACAGCATGTAGGTTGGTGTATTTGTGAGGGGGTAATTTTTGGGAGTGGGGCAGTAGATTTTTGGAAGTGGGGCAGTTTCTAGGCTGGTGGGACAGATGCAGGGGCAGTTTCTTAGGTGATGGAACATTTGGGGGAGGGTGGTTTTAGAAGAGGTGGTAGAGAAATTGCAAGGGGTGGGGCATTCAGGTTGGTAGGGCATTTGTATTTTTTTTTAAGGATGGGATGGTTGTGGGGGTTATGTTTTTGGGAGGGCTGAGGCAGTTTGCAGGGTGGTAGTACAGATGTGAGGAAGAATTGTTTTGGGAATGGGGAAATTGTTTACTGGGGTGGTGACGGTGTGGTAGCACAGTTATTTGGTGTGTAGTCGGTCAGGGTGAGTAAGTTTGTAGGGTGACGAAGCAATTGGGTATCTTTTCAAGGTGGAAGCATTTGAGCAGGTGTTAGGGCAGTTGCAAGGGAATATTTTGGTGATGGGAACAGTGAGAGGGGTGGGGGCAGTTCTGGAGGAGACAGTCTGGTTGTGGGGACTGTTTGGAGGATTGGGAAGAGTAGAGAAGAGGGAGAGGGTGTTTGAAAGCAATTCCCTAACTGCTGTTTCACTTTATGTAAGTTTGTGAGCTACAGAAAATGGAATTCCTTCCATGAAAATACACTGGGGAAGGGAGGCTTATTTCTCCTTGGACAAGCAGGAGAGGAAAAGAGCCACAGGAATGGGTGATAAGCAGCAGTGGTGCAAGGATATGAGGCACCCTAAGTAAATCTCATTCCTGGTGGCCTGCTCTGCTCCTGCTGCCGCCCCTCTCCGAGACCAGCAGCGGTGGCAATGGCTTTAAACACAACAGCATTTACCTAACCTTTGGTGCTATTCCCGTTTCCACCCCTCTAATGCAAACTTCCTGTTTGCATTGGGGTCAAAGTGACTGCCTTTCCAGAAGAGCCTGAAGCTAAATGCTCTGACCTGAATCTCAGCCCATGCCTTTGCTTCAGCAACAGCCACCCCTAGCTTCAGCTGATGCCAGTGTGGCTCTTCTTCAAGTAATGCAAATTATTGTACAATAAGCCTCTGCTCCTCCAAACTCCAACCTACTTTGGCTCAGTGTTCTGACCCCGAGCCTAGTTTCTCTATGGCTGCCCCTCTGCTTGCAGTCTCCTTTAGGGTTTTCTGATACTCTTCAAAATTTAGCTAATCCGCCTTCTGCCATGTTGGAGCTTCTCCAGTAGGGGGACATCAGGGCTGCACAAGGTGCAAGTACAGAAGAGGCACTGATGTCTCATTGGGCTTCCAGAAAGCCTGACAAGCGAGTTCCTGTGGATGGGGAGGTTTGCAAGTCACAGGGTGGATTTCCAGCTCGGTATAGTCCTGGGGGGACATGTCCATTTCATGGAGTGGATTAGCCAGAAGGCCTCTCATATCCAAATGAAAGTCCTTGCTCTTACTTTTAACTGCAGCACCTTGTAATAAGCAGGATTTTCATTTCATTACGCAAGCCACTGATGCAGCTGAAAGTTTGGCCAACTCCTTTCTCTGTTTCTGCTATCTCCAAGAAGCTGAACCTCAAATATAAGGTTCAGTCAGCTCTGGGACATTTGTTACCATAGATTTCCCATCATTTGATGGTTGCTGAGGCAGCTCTTAGGAAATCTAAGACTCCAAAGACTTTTTCTAATGCACCGCCAGGTGAAAATGCTAGAACTTCGGACATGATAGGTAAGGATTTTTTTAGTTCTATGCTAAACCTTAGAATCACATCACATCAAATCAGCTACAAATGCTGCATTATCACCATACTCTTTTTGCTTAAAACCTTTGATGTGGCTAAAGCTATGATGCAAGAGTCGACTTCAAAACTTGTGATAAGGAAGCTTATCATAGTTCAGGAAGGAGCTATAATAGAGGTGAATTGGCTCTGAACAAGCAACCTGTCTTTGCTGGTAGAAATACTAAAACAGAATGTTTTCATAAGATTACCAGTCCCAGAATGCACCAGGTTTCAAACAGCCTCTAGAAGAGCTGAAGTGGGGAAACATGTGTTAATCAGGAGAGCTATGAGGTAATCCCCAATCACTCATCTCCAAGGGCAGGGCTTGATTCAGCACAGCTGAGCTGTGCTAGGGTGGAGTATCCCTCTAAACAAGTTAAAAGTAAAACAGATTTTACACAGAATCAGATGGAGTTGAGGAACCCAGAGCTCAAGGACAGAGAGAGCAAGAAGCAACAGCAGCATGGAAGAAAGAACAGAAAAACATCTTGGAGGTCTAAAGAAGGAGCCCATAGCAGTACGTGTGTTGGGAGTCATTCCAGAGGCAAGCATACTCCATTGGACTGGAGGATGCCAGAGGAGGGTTACAGAGCCAGGAATCCCCGGACGGCACCTGTGAGGGAGACGGCTGCATTTGGAAGGGGCCCTAAGACCAGTGCAAGAAGGTATGTGAAGAGAGACCCAGTGTCCAGGGATCTTGATTGGAAGGCTGGACATAAAAGCTGGATTACTTACTGGCCAGGATATCTGGAGAGGAAACCTAACAACAAAGGAAGCTCAGGTATGAACACTGATCTATGCCCTAGCTCTTCACTTGGAAGACAGCAGGGAAACAAGTATTGTCCTGAGAGTGCTCCATTAAGGAATTCCTCTGAGCCAGACCATGATATTGATTCTATGATAGTTGAAGAAGGAGATATTTTAAATGATCAGAATGAATACATGGATTGCTCTCTGAATAAGCTGCTGTGGTAAAATACTTGCACAAATACAACTACCATCAAAAAGAAATATAACTTGTTCTTTTATCTACCCAGAAATGTTTACAAGAAAGCTTTAGGGTAGGATTTGAGCCATGTATAGAAAGTAAACCAGCAAAGGGGTTTGCAGCTGACTAATTGTTGGCAATTAAGCTATGCACAATTGCACGTGAGCTCTGAAAGGAAACTACTGTGTGTGTGTGAAAATACAAGAAAGTTATCCTTGAAAAAGAACAGTTTTTGATTACTTTTTGGGTTTTGTTTTCGTTTTGGAGCACTGCTAAAAGGTATTAGCAGGAGCCCTCAGAAAGACCTTTCTCTTTCCCATCAAGGTCTTTATTGTTTGATTGATTGCTTAAGAAGTTCAGTTGCTGATATCATGATTTGTTTTTCCTAACTACAATACTGAAAGCAAGTATTCTTTTGTGTTACCAAGTAAATCTGTGTGGGAGAAATAACCCCATAAATAAAATATATTTTCTTTGCTTACACTCGAGCAACACAACTCATTATTTTGTGAACGGCTGATTCTGGTATGAATGGACTACATTCCCCACAATCCTTTGCAAGTCATAATAGTATTTGCCTTTGCCAAGACTGTGGACATTCTCACCCAGCGCCCCCATTTACAAACTGCTTTCTTAACTGAGCTAGATAACTATCAGTACCATCTTCTATGCTTGGCAAATGATACATATAACACTGCTTCCAGGGATGCCGCTGTTGCCATTGTAGTGTGGTTGCATGCCTCAGGTCTTAGAACTTGCATGACCATCTTGCCGTTGCACAATGCCTGCACATTTTTCAGTTCAGAATGTATCTGTTGCACGCTTTCCCTTTAAAATGAATCATTTGCACTTTAATTAGTATTATAACTATTGGTTTGTTTTTATGATTTAATTATTTATTTTTTAAGGTTCATGATCCTTTAAGATCCAATTCGATATTATGGTTGTGTCCAATTAACACACACTATAGTGGTAGGTTTTATTGCCTTATTTATTCAGTCTTTAATTATTTATTTAGTATCATGTCCATAAGCAATATCCTTATGACATGGACAATAAGGTTCTATTGATTTTGCTCCTGCTCCATTTCTCCTACAGTCCTCTGTTTTTAATGATTTTTATTGATTTCTTTGTCTTTGCTTTTATTGTTTTTAATTATTGATTATCATATTTATTGTACTACATTGATTTCAGTACATAGCTTTATTATTAGTTCTCTCGTGATCTTTCATTTTACCCTTTTAGTCTTTTTGTTTTTCATTTTATTCTTTCTTAGTCTTTTAGTAGTAGGTCGAAGTTAATTGTTTTATTATGTGTTTATAATGGTATTTTATATGTGCATTTCAGTCTGTTTGATTATTAATTCAGCATCTTTTATGGTTTTATGCACTATTGATGTACATTGTTATTTTGTTTTATTATATTAATTATTAATTGTCATAATTTATAAACAATGTTCTCGTATACATGTTATCATTTATGGATATATTTCCGATGGATGTTCCTCAATTATTTATATAAGTCTTTTATAATTTAAAAGATTTAATATTTGTTGGTTTTATATATTAACTTTTGATTGTTTTTAATTATTTTCTCATTTGTTTTTTTTATATTAATGTATTTATTTGTATTAGAGCCACATACCCCTGAAGAAGTTTCTTACGAAACACGGCCAGTGTTGGGTTTGGCATCACTCATCTCCTGGATTAATAAAGGCTTTCTCTTGTACTTTCTGCCACGTTTCTGGATTGGTTTTTTTTTCAACTCGCATAACCTACACATCAACTTCGCAAAAACTGATGTTCTATATGTCACTAGAAATCAAACCTACACACCACCAAGCTCCATCATCCTAAATAAACATGAGATTAAAACAAAGAATGAAGTAAAATATCTAGGTGTGATACTTGACAATAAACTCACTATGGACTCTCACATAAAAAAACCTAATAAAAATTACACACCTTAAACTCGAGACACTAAAACAAATACGTCCGTTGATTCATTTACAATACTTCATAACCATAGTCCAAGCAATCATAATACCCCACTTTGATTTTGCAAACATTATACTTCAAGGTATTACGAAACAAAACCTTAAAAAGATTCAATTAATGCAAAATGTAGCAGCAAGAATTATATTGAAAGTAAGAACTATAGAACATATAACACCTATTTTAGCTAAATTACATTGGCTACCAATCCACAGTAGAATAAAATATAAGATACTTGTGACTACCTTCAAATTAGTTAATAATCTTGCACATCTGCCTTTAATAAACTAATCAACATAGAAATACCTAAATGTACACAAAAGAGTATAAACACAAAATAGCAATACCAAGAGAATATACACAAGCCAAAAAACACACCAATAATAGGGTGTTCTCTCACTTAGCCCCTATTCTCTGGAATGAACTACCAGATGACATACACCTGTTGACAGACTTAAAGGAATTTCATAAAAAACTAAAAACATCTATTTACCTTACACTATACTACACAAAATAAACAAGACATGCAAAGAGACACAGGTTAACATTTTATACTACATATGTAGTTTAAAACTGTCTCTAACAATTATTATGCCTTGCACATGTTGACCTTTATACACCCTAATAATGTAAAAAGTTGGTTTACATCCCAAACATACCCCTTGGAATGTAACCCGTATTGTAAGAATTGTAATATTGTTAATTGTATTGTATGTATTTAGTTATACTGTTACCTGCAAAAGTTACAATTGTTATATGTAAAATGACTAGGTATGAACCTCTCCATACCTTATAAACCTTATAAATATATACCTTATAAATTCTGTCAGAATTTTTGTTCGATGTAAACCGCGCTGATGTCGAATAGTGCGATATATAAGAAATGTAAATAAATAAAAAAAACTATTGTTCACTGTAAACCACACTTGAACCATGGGAAAGAGCGGTATAGAAATGCTTGTTAAATAAATAAGAGGGACAGGAAAGAGCCTGCTGCTGCTATCTCTACTAACCAGAAGTCGGTTCCTAATTTTGGAAAGCTTGCTGGTAGGGGGCCAGCTGTAGTACTTCAAGACAGTGTGGGAAACCACATATCATTGGGTCCTAAGAATTATGTTCTATGGTTACAAATTAAATTTCAACAAGCCTTCCCCCTCTATGCATCCCTCCACAAGAGAATTTGTCATCCCGATTCTCACCTTTCCTTGCTCAACAGGGAAACAGTCCCTACTTCATGATCAAGTGATTAGAGAGGTCCTCTCTGACTATGAGGGCCAGGGATGCTACTCCAGATACTTCCTACATCGCAAAAATATCAGGAGACTTGCAGCCCATACTAGACCTCAGACATCTCCATTAGATTTTAAAAGGAAAAATTCAAGATGCATTCCCTAGCTTCTATTCTTCCTCTGCTTCGTCAGGATGATTGGTTGAGCTCTCTCGATCTCAAGGACATCTATGCTCACGTTCCAATAAATCCAGACCACTGGAAGTCTCTCAGGTTCATTTTCCAGGCAAGGTGCTTTGAGTATATGGGTCTCCCTTTTGGCCTTGCTTCAACACCCAGAATCTTCATCGAGTGCCTTGTTCCAGTCATCACTCACTTAAAGGAAGATACAAAGACCTTTCTTCCTTATTTAGATAATATCCTAATCTCTGTCATCTGTAGCATTCCCACGCTGCTAGACTTCCTCTTGGAACTCTCTAACTCAGGCCTGCAAACTACCTCTGTATGTCTTTACTTGTCAGCTATAGCAGCATTTCACCAGCCTGTTCATGGAAAAGTGATTTCTGTGCATCCCTTGGTACCCACTTTATAAAAGTCATTTTACATATCAAACCACCTGTACCACTTCCACCTCTTTTGTGGGACCTGAATGTCACTCTCACTCAGCTCATCCAACCTCTATTTGAGCCCATGAGTCAAGTTAACATACAGCATCTTTGTTGGAACGCTCTTTATGTAGTAGCTATCAATTCCATCAAGTAGGTTGAGTGAGTTGCAGGCTTTGGTTTCTCACTCTCTATACACCCATTTTTTTCCCAAGCGTGTGGTGCTATGCACTTGCTCCTCTCTTTTTTTTTTGTCAAAATTTGTGCCAGAATTCCACCTGAACCAGTCTATTGTTCTGTCTTCTGCTGGATAAGAGTGGAGCACTAGGAAAAAGAAGTTACTCTGCATGGTCTGGACTTTAGGAGAACTCTCCTTTACTATCTCAAAGTTACTCTGCAAATCCACAAGACTTCCCAGCATTTTGTAACCTATAACCCTAATAATGCAGGACTGGTGGTCTCTAAAAGCGTTGTGGACTTGTATACATTTTTGTTACCAATAGATGGTGGAATCTCCCCCTGACCATATCTCTATTCACAAGCTCCACACTAAATCTACATAAGTTGCTCATCCTGGAAATGCTTCCATTATGGATATCTGCAAAACGGTAACTTGGTCTTCCATCCACACTTTTGATAAGACATTACACCTTGGATATCTCTTCCCAAAGGAATAATGTTTTTTGACAATCTGTACTAAAAAAAAATCTTTCTGCCAGAATCCTGGCAAGCAATTCCACATCTAGGTTCAAGAGGGAAATGGGGCAAAACGATGCACAAGCCTGGGGATCTTTCCCTGCCTTTGGAATCAAGGAAATGCCTGTCCAGCCCATCATGTCAACTAGCGCTTCCCCTGTCTGTGGCAGATTGAACAATCTAAGCAGGGACGCCATCAACTGTTCATCAAATTTTCTATAGAAGCATGTTGTGAGGTCATCGAGGCCCAGGGCCTTATCAGGTTTAAGAGCATTGATAGCCAACGTGATTTCTTCCCAATCTGTTTTTCCAACCCAGCTGCTACTTCCTTCTACAGTTTAGTGAGTGGTACCGAGTCTAACAAGCTAGTTATGTCCTCTGCTGGCCACTGTGGGGAGGCTGTATATAGACAGCCACAAACTCTTCATGTCCTCTCCTTTTAAGGTGAACCCTGTAGTCCCTTGATTGCCAGGATACGAGACTGTAGTTTCCGTTGTAACTTCCAGGCCAAAAATGTTCCTGCCTTATACCTCCCCTCAAAAACTCTTGCCTTAACAGCCTCATATGGTACTGGATCTCTTCAGTGTCTAATGCATTTAATTTAGCGCATACTGTCAACAGCTGCCCTCAGAACTCCCCCCACCCCCACACACATCTTTAGCATCAGCCTCTTCCAGTGTTCGCAGTTGTTGCTGCAGCTGGAAGAGCTTTGCCTCCCCCCCTTTACCTCTTAATCCTAGTCCCTCATTTTATCAAAAGACCCCCTCAGAATGGCTTTAAACACTTCCCACACTGTAACCCACCCCACCTTCTCATTATCATTCAAGTTGAAAAATTATTTTATAAGTCCTTCTATCTCTCTCACCACCCTGGTATTCTCCAGCAGGGATTCATTTAATCTCCAATACTAAGTCCCCCCCCCTCCATCGCCTTTTGTTGCCAGCCTCACCTATACAGGAGCATGATCAGACTATGTAATAGCATATATATCTGCTCCTTCGTTCCTCACCCTTGCACATGTGAAAAAAAAGAAAATTGTCTTTTGCCCAGATGCATAATGTGCCATGCATCCAACTCCCTTGTCTCCTTAGAAAGCTTTTAAAGTGGGCTCTGTCAACCCTGTGACCATCCCCCCTACTTGTGGTGTCCCTCTCCGCATCTGATGACATGTTGAGGTCTCCCTCTATGAGTAACGGGCCTTCCCCCATGCTAGTGATTTTTTTTTCTCCCAGTTTATCAAAGAACCCCCCCTCCCCCCAATGGGGGCATAGATGTTGATAATTTTAAACCATTCTCCCTCAATCTGCAGCCGCACCAGCAGATACCTCCTAGCTCTGTCTCTGATTAGCTCTCCTAGCTTAATCAAAAGTCCTGCATCAAATAACATAGCCACTCCCTCTTCCCCCTTTTTTTCTTTTCCACTGCATTGGATGCATACAGCCTCAGAGGATAATTCTTGGGGTTTACTAGGCCTTTGTGGGCCTGAAGTAGGTGGATTTCTTGCAGTAGGAATACTGAGGCTTTTTGATGGAGCATCACTTTATAGAGTGTCACAAGCACAACGCCACAACCACTAGTCTCTAGTTGTTGAGGGTGTGATGGTTGATGTATCCTTCCTCTATCAGCTATATTTATGCTTCAAGTAAAAGGATTGTAGTTGAGACAAACCGAGGGTAAGGCTTATGACAGAAAAAGTTTATTTTAAACACAAGAGAACAGATCAGGTTCAAGGTTCCATTAACAGGATAAATTATAGGCTTTTGCTTAAGGTTCAGCAAACTGGTGGCAAAAACAAACAAAACTCATCAATGGCTTTTCAGAGTCCTCTTAAATGTAGAAGCTTAGCCTTTTCACAAGAACAGTGTGCCACTTTTCTTATAGTCCTTTGTTAATCATAGCACAAAGAAAACAAGGTTAATTCTCCTATGGCAGTTTATCTTCAGTCAGCCTCAATTCTCTGGGCTGCACTTCCAGGTGAATATGAAATAAGCATTCAAAATGTCCTCAAAACTCTTAGCAGGCTTTTCATATAAAACAGGAGCAAAGCACAAACTCTTAAAGCAGCCAATTAGCTTTCTTGCTGTTGCAGAGTTCTGACACAGCTGATAATCAGGCATGAAACACAGCTTCCTTTACAAGCTTATGTGGCAGTAAATTCCCTTTCCAAAACCCACAGGAATTTACCTCCTTACTGCTAATGCCTTAAGATTACCTTTGCAAGAGGAACAATTATTTCAAGGCTGGCTTTTCTTCAACACTTCAATTCTAAAGCCTGACATAAAGAACAATCCATAAACATGTCTTCTTCCCCCACCTCTGGCTCTGGTTCTCCCAATTGCATGGGCTCTGACTCACTCACTTGATCAGACTGCTCAGCTGACAATCTCTCTGGTGGTCTGAAAGCTTCTCCAATTCCTGGCTTCCACCCCTGTTGCCAACCTGATTCAGGGAAAACGGCTCTCACAGCTCTGGGTAGCTCAGCCCTTCTCCAGGAGTTAGCACCTGCTCTGGCTTTTCCAGCATTCCATCGTCCTTGCTGTTCTGGACTCTGTTCCTCTCCCCATCTGCTGCTTCTCTTGCTTCCTCCGCTGCTCCTCCTTTCTCCATAATCTAACCAGGGTTTATACTCACTGGGCTCCAACCCCACCTCTTTCTCTCCCAGGTGTTTGTAATCTCCCTGCCTTCTGAACTTAGAATAATCAGTGCACTTGTCAGAGTAAGGGCTTTGGTCCTCGTGCTTGCAATCTCCCCCTCTTACTCTATCAAGCATTTCCTGAAACCTATTCCAGCTGTGGTTTTTCTGCTTTTGAAACGTGGCTCTGGCCTTCTGACCCTGCACACCTAACAGAGGCCCCTTGATCAGGGTGAATTCCTTATGCTTTTCACCTCCCCCATGCTGTGGATGGCTAACCTTGCCACAAGAGTTTCTGCCTCTTGAAAGTGGAATTAAGGCCCCACACATTCAGAGTTACTATTTTGAGTTCACTTGCCATGATCCCTCTCCCCTCCTTCCTGCCCTCTCTTGTCATCTGTTCCCATCCATCTCAACCCCTCTCCTCCAACTGGAGACCTCCTCACCTCCACCCTCACCCTCAAACTATGGTAGTATTTTAGGACTGCAACCCCCATCAAAAAATGACCAGGCCCATAACCTCTATGTTTACTCTCACTCTGCCTCCCATCCCATCGCATAGGCATAGCCATACCCATACCCATATCCTTCATTCATCCACACTCTCCCCCCACAATCTCAACATGAGCACTATGATACCCAATCAATCATGCACCCCTTAAGTTCCCCCCATCCATCCCCCACCTCCAACCTTATACTCAAAAGCGGTTCTCGCCTATATGTCTCCTCACCCTTACAATATCTCACTTTACTCACCAACCAGCACTATTTATCTGCATCTCGCCATTAATGGCTAACCCACCATGCAAACAGCTCAAGCAAAACCAACAGATCAGTTTGAATAGTTCTTCAACATCCCTGCCCCATCTTAACCCATAATTTCATCTCCATTATTAAAGTCCTGAGGGGAATGTCTGCCACGCCATATCAGAACCCCATGCTGTCCTGGCATATTAGTCCCAGAGAATAGTACAAACACCTCTCTGTTTAGGTCCTCTAGCAGTTGTGGGGGACTGACAGCTCAGATTGTTTCCATTGGTCCTGGCTTGGCTTCTCCTGATTGTCGTCAAAGTCTACATCTCCCATGTGTAACTTGTTGCCAGTGCGGGCAGTCTTTCCTCTGCATTGTCTCTTTCACTGGTCACATTTTCAGACCTGCCATCCCAGCATCGGTCAGCACTCGCACAGCTTCCTCCCTTGAGCATACCCTCCATCTTTTCCCTTTCAAAGTAAACATAAGCCCGAAAGGGACGATCCATCCATATCACACTCCTTCTCGTAGTTTTGAAAGCACATCATGCATTTCACAACTTCTCTGCAGTGCTGCTTGCACCAAGTAGGCATAGATCTCAATGCTGCAAGATTCCCATTTGAATGGGCTGACATTTCTGGCTCTGGCCATGACCTGTTCCTTCACCCCATAATCGTGGAAGCAAGCAATAATGTCTCTTGGCTTACTGTTGAGCCCAGCAACTCAATGTGCTCAATTGATCCGAAAATCCCATCCTTCTGCATCAGTCCCTGCCACCAGTAGTAGTATTTTTGAAATTTTTTGAGCAAACAACTTAGTCAATGATATCTGCTTCCTTGGACACTCCCCAGAAACTAAGGTTATTCCTTCATGACCTATTTTCAAGGTCTTCTACTTTTTCTGCCAATTCCTCTCTCAGCTTGTCTAGAGCTGTTAGTTTATGCTCCAGGAAACTTGTGGTCTCCACCTGCTCATCCAGACATTCCTCAATCTCCTCTTCTCATTTGCTGAGTTAACCCAGGTTCATTTGTAGGTTTTCAATACTACCCACCTCTTTTTCCTCAAAGTGGAAGATGTCAGCCCTCAGTTCCTTTAACCATGCATGTATTTCAGCTTGAAAGGCTGCCTGTGCTGGGTCTACAGGGATTTCCTTACTCACATCATTTTTAGGGTTAAGGGACTCATTCCCTGGAGCATGAGTGTTCACAGCCATTTTGTCCAGGTTTCGACGCAGTGTGGAAGACGTTCCAGCGTAGGCAAAATCTTTCAAATCTTTTTTTTTTTTTTTGCCACCATCCAAACACTGTCGCCAATGTGGACAGCTGCTTTTTGCTTACATAGACTAAGGGCAGAGTCAGGAGGCTTTTCTTGCATCAGGCTAGCTAGCGGCAATCTTGGATGATGATGTCAACAAACAGCCCTGCAGCGCTGAAGTTTAAAGGTAAGCGCTGTGGTGATGGTTATGGCCATGGCTGCTATTGCCTGTCCCAAGAGTGGTGCTCTAGGTGACTGCCTAGTTCACCCAATGGTAGCCTCGGCTCTGCCTCCAGCCCTAACCCCCAAACTTGCCAATTACCTCTCTCTCAATTAGCCAGTGAGCAACACCTCAGCCTCAATCCCCCTAGCCAGCCCTCACCATCCAGAAACCCAAGCCACTGTTTCCCCATCCCAGCAAGACAGTTATCCATCCTCCAGTCCTTACCCCTATCCCCTGCCCCAACAAGCCTAGTCAGCTACATCCCACCTAGCTAGCCCTAGAAGCTAATCTACCATCCCCCCACTCCCAGCCAATCAGTCTGGCTCCCCAGTGCAGGGAGGCAGCTCCTGCTCAAACAATGTTTGTGGCCAAGAAATGAAAAAAAAAAAAAAAAGAGATGGGGCACAGAAAAATCTCAGTGCCAGATAGAATTCCTTTTGTCATCATTGTGACCTGGGATTTGTAGAGTCCTGTAATAAGGGAACATACAGCCACTATCGCAATCCCATCATTCAGTACACAGCACACCAGATCAGATGCTGCTCCTCCAGAATACAAATAGCCCAGTCCTCCAGATATGCAAATAGTCCAGTCTGCTCAAGGTTATTCTCTGACGTCTGGTGATACTGGGCTATCCTTCTTGGACACTTTCTTCTGCCTAGCCAACATTCAAAAACATTTATTAAAAGGATCCCATTGTGACAGTGTTATGAGTTTCAGACTAAGAGCAGCCCTTGCCACACTTCTGCAAGGCCTTTAGGTCTTTGCCAGCTAGTGAAGTGAAGGCAAAATGAAAAGGCCCATCTATATTTAATTTTTCCTTATTAAGAATGTCCAACAATGGTTGCATCTCTTGAAATTTTGCAAGAGTAAATGCTGATAAGTCTTGGTAGACCAGCACTTGAGCATCCTTATAGTACACTGGCCATAAGTGGTGGGCTGCTCAAAGTATTTGTAGTGTAGCAGGATATTGCAATTTTCTCACCACTCTGTCCAACGGCTTATTGTTTATCGGTTTTCCGAGCTTCCTGTGCATGCTTTCCATCTGCAATGTCTCAGCACCCTGCCTGTCAACTTCCTCTTCCAGAGGTTGCCTGCAGACAGTTCACACTACAGCATCAGCATTTTCCTGGTCTGAAGACTCAAAGCCATCTATTTTCTATAAAAGCTACATATAATTTGGCCTTATGAGTTTAGATTTTAACTGATAAACACCCCCATGCAAAAAAAGTTAAAATAGGTGGTTATTAGAAAAATGCCATTTCCCCAGTACATTTTCACCCCTGTCTTAGCTTGTCTTGTATTGTTCACTCAGTTTTTTTTGTCTAACGACGTCTAAGTGACACAAATGTACGTTTGATTACACTGAAAAAGGTACCTGTAGCATGAAAACAAAGATAAACACATATTTTTTTACTCTATAAAAACATCTAATTAGCTGAAAAAAACAATTACATTTGTAAACTTACAATTTATAAGCACCTAGAAATAGAAGCCTTACATGTAACTCATGTTGTGCTGATCTGCTCTTATAAGGTCACGTTTCCATATGCTCTTCCAACTTGGTTTACATTTTCTCAAAGCGTTTATTAAGCTCACATAAAGCCACATGGATATCTTCTATTTTAACTGAATGTCCTCCCTCATGGCTCAGAGCTTACCCAGGAATCTAGATGCAGTGGATCTGGATCTGAGTAACAGAAAGAGGAACACCACATATTCCGTGTATCTGTTGCAGCAGAAACCTTCAGCAGCACTATTGTTCAACTGCTGACAAGTTTCTTTTGTAACAGTGAAGGAAGGAATACAGATCTGTGGGATCCAGCTCTGGATCTTGAGGCTACAGCTCCAGATTATCTGGATCCAACTTGACTCTTTCACTGCAGCCACGCAAAACTTCCCACAGATGCACTCGAGCCGCTTGGAGGCTTCTAATGTAGCGTATGCACCGTCTCTGACAACTAGGCAAAAGCAAGATCCTCCACGGGTCTGAGAGGGTGGGATATTGGCAGATTCATGGAGCAGTTGTTGGGGGGGGGATATTTTTTTAGGGATGGGGTAGTTTGCGGGGTGGTAGGATAGTTGTGAGAGGATAGTTTTTGGGGGAGGCAGTTTGCAGAGTGATGAGACAGTTGTGGGGGGGGGGGGGACATTGTTTGGTTCTAGCAATATTTGGCAGTTGGTAGGCCAGTTGCCAAGTAGTTTTTTTTTTGGGGGGGGGGGCAGTGTATGAGGTGGTGGGGAAATTGTGGAAGGGGGAAAGGATTTTGGTTGAAGGGGCAGTTTGGGGTTTTGGGAGAGTAGAAAACAGGGAGAAAGAGTTTGAAAGAAACAAGTCCCTAACTGCTATGTTTCAGTGTATGTCAATTTCTACAATTCTAGGCTACAGATGGTTTGCAGCTTGTTGTGCTGTGAGGGCTTATGTGCATCAGTGATACTGAGGGCTAAGCTATTGATAGCTTAACTACTGGCAGGGTCTCCCAAGATGAACAGATCTCAGCTGAGGTGTCAGACCAAGACAAACAACCCATCTGGGAAACAGCAGAATGGGATGGTGTTGGCGGCGGAGGATCACATTTCTGTGACAACAGCAATAACACTAGAATTAAACTGTGCAGAAGAAAGGCCTGGCAATCTACTCCCGTATTCTTCCATAAAATCCCAATGGATAGTCGCAACAAAACAAATTACACTATAGTGGTGAAAGATGAGACCCCCAGCTCAGAAGGTACTCAACTGGCTACTGGGGAGAAGCTGAAGACTTTTCAGCATTTATGGTTGGATCAAAGTCCTTGGGACGTCTGAATGCTGATATAGCTACGCATGAAATGAGAGTCAGAAGCTGCAAAGATGTCTTACATATTGGGACATAAAACGTATGAAGCATGAACAAAGGGAACTTGGAGGTGGTCAAGAATGAAACGGAACGTGTACAACTCGATCTGTTAGATGTCAGCGAACTGAAATGGACTGGCATCGGGCACTTTGCATCTCGTGATCACTTGGTCTAATATACTGGAAATGAAACACAAAGAAGAAATGGTGTTGCGTTTATAATTAAGCAGAAACGTGCAAGTACTGTACTGAAATATAATAAAATCACTGAACACTTAATTTCTATTCGTCAATGAGGAATGCCCCTCAACACAATTATAATTCAAGTATATGCCCCAACAACAGCTGAGGAAGAGGACGAAGTTGATGAGTTCTACGAACAAGTACAAGCTGAAATTGACAGAACACGCAAACAGGATATCCTGATAGCCATGGGTGACTGGAACACAAAAGTTGACAACAAAGAAGAAGGCAAAGTGGTTGGAAAATACGGACTTGGCAACAAAAATTAAGCTGGAGAAAGACTGATAGAATTCTGCAAGACCAACGATCTATTCATCTCAAACACCTTCTTCCAGCAACACAAATGGCAACTGTACAAGTGGACTTCACCCAATGTATTGTACAAAAAACAAATTGACTACATCTGTGGAAGTCAATGATAGAAAAGCTCTATAACATCAACAAAGACAAAACCTGGAGCTGACTGTGGTACAGATCACCAACTATTAGTATGCAAACTCAAGCTAAAGTTGAAAAAGAGCAAGCCACTCATGAATGTAGCAAAATATAACCTTGAGAATATATCACTGGAATTTAAAGACTGCTTGCAAAATGGATTTGCTGCTTTAGATACAAAAGACAGAGCTCCAGAAGAGTTATGGGATGACATCAAGAAGGTTGTGTTGTGAGAAAGTGAGAAGTCTCTACAAAAGGTAAAAAAGCAAAAACAGCCAAAATGGATGACTGAAGAAACTGAAAATTGCCCTATAATGCAGAGAAGCTAAAACCAGAGGCGAAGGAGAGGCAATCGCAGAACTCTACAGAGATTTCCAACATGCAGCAAGACAAGACAAGGAAAAATACTAGAATGATGAATACAAGGAAATAGAAGCAGAAACTATTAGAGGAAGAACAAGATTGGCTTTCACAAAACTACGAGAGTTAAAATAAAAAATTCCAGTCTCTAATTGGAATGTTACAAGATGCTCAAGGATCTATGTTGAATGATGCTGAGAAGATCAAGAAAAGATGGAAAGAATATACAGTCATTATACGATAAACATCAAGTGGACTAACAGCCGTTTTAACCTGTACCTTATGATCAGGAACCATTGGTGATGAAAGAAGAAGTCAAAATGGCATTGGAAGCCTTATCAAAAAACAAAGTACCTGGCATTCCCATTGAAGTATTACAACAATCTGATGCAGCTGTTACCACACTTACAGGGCTCTGCCTGGAAATTTAGAAGACAAATTCATGGCCAACTGACAGGAAAAGATCTATGTTTATACCAATACTAAAAAAGGGTGATCAAACTGACTCTGGAAATTATTACACAATCACTCTGATCCTACATGCCAGTAAGATTCTACTGAAGATTACTCAGCAGAGACTACAACCTGGAATGAGAACTGCCTGAAGTGCAAGCAGAGTTCAGGAAAGGATGAGGACCAAGAGACATCATCGTGGGAGAGTTAGAATATATGGCACTAAATGAGAGGTTAGATATGACTGGAATATCAGAGACATGGTGGAAGGAGGACAACCAGTGGGACACTGTGATACATAGAGCGCAACCCCTCCACCAATTTGATCAGCTCTATCATTACGATAGAGTTGATCAAATTGGTGGAGGGATTGCGCTCTATGTTGGAGAGGGCATTGAGTAACATAGGATTAAAGTTTTGCAGGAAACAAAATATGCTGTAGAATCTCTACGGATTGAAATTCCATGTAAAAAGGGGAAGGCGACGGCAGTGGGAGTGTACTATTGACCGCCTGGCCAGAATGAACAAATGGATGATGAAATGCTCAAAGAAATCAAGGAAGCTAACAAAAGTTACAGCGCAGTAATAATAATGGGTGATTTCAATTACCCCGGTATCGACTGGGTCAGTGTCAAGGCAGGACATGCTAGGGAGATAAAGTTCCTAGATGAAATAAATGACTGCTTCTTGGAGCAGCTGGTTCATGAACCGACCAGAGGGGAAGCCATATTAGACCTAGTCCTTAGTGGAACACCAGATCTTGTGCAAGAGATAAGGGTGTTGGGGCCACTTGGCAATAGCGATCATAGCATGATCGCATTTGATTTAATTAGTGGAGGAGGGATAGTAAGGAAATCCACAGTACTACCTTTTAACTTTCGAAAGGGAGACTATGATAAAATGAGGAAAATAGTTAAGAAAAAACTAAAAGGAGCAGTTGCAAAGGTTAAAGACTTACATCCAGTGCGAGTGTTGTTTAAAAATACTATCTTGGAAGCTGAGACCAGCTGTATTCCATGCTTTAAGAAAAGTGGAAAGAAGTCCAAAAAACTGCCAGAATGGTTTAAAGGTGAGGTCAGAGAGGCTGTTGCTGCCAAAAAAGCATCTTTCAGGAAATGGAAAAAAGAGCCAAACGACGAAACCTGGAAACAGCACAAGCACTGGCAAGTCAAATGCAAGGCATTGATAAGGCAGGCAAAGGGAGAAATTGAGAGGAAGCTTGCTGCAGAAGCAAAAACACGAAATAAAGACCTTTTCAAGTACATTCGTAGCAAAAAACCTGTGAGAGAGTCAGTTGGTCCATTAGATGATAGTGGGGTTAAAGGGGCACTAAGAGGCGACAAGGCGATAGCGGAGAGACTGAATGAATTCTTTGCTTCGGTCTTTACTGAGGAAGATGTGGGGATCTTACCCATGACTGAAGTGGTATTTAAAGGTGCAGAAGAATTGAAGGAAATATCGATACATCGGGAAGATGTATTACAACTATTAGATAAACTGAAGAGTAGCAAATCACCTGGGCTGGATGGTATACATCCAAGGGTGTTGAAAGAACTGAAATATGAGATTGCAGACCTGCTATTAATAATCTGTGAATTTCCATTAAAATCATCTATAATACCTGAAGATTGGAGGATTGCCAATGTAACGCCTTTTTTAAAAAGGGTTCCAGGGGTGATCCGGGAAACTATAGACCGGTGAGCCTGACGTCAGTACTGGGAAAAATGATAGAAACCATTATAAAGAACAAAATTACTCAGCATGTAGATAGTCATGGCCTAACGGGAGACAGCCAACATTGCTTTAGACAAGGAAGATCTTGTCTTACTAATCTGTTATGTTTTTTTGAAGGAGTGAATAATCAGGTGGACAAAGGTGAGTCGGTTGATATAGTGTATCTGGACTTTCAGAAAGCCTTTGACCAGGTCCCTCATCAGAGACATTTGGCAAAACTAAAGAGTCATGGGATAGGAGGCAGTGTACTATTGTGGATCAGGAACTGGTTAAAAGATAGAAAGCAGAGGGTAGGGCTAAATGGCCAATTTTCCCAATGGAGAATGGTGAATAGTGGTGTACCCCAAGGATCTGTGCTGGGTCTGCTGCTTTTTGACATATTCATAAATGACCTGGAAAAGGGAATAACGAGTGAGGTTATCAAATTTGCAGATGACATAAAACTATTTAAAGTTGTTAAAACCCATGAGGACTGTGGAAAATTGCAAGAGGATCTTGATAAATTGGAAGACTGGGCATCAAAATGGCAGATGAAATTTAATGTGGACAAGTGCAAAGTTATGCACCTAGGGAAGAACAACCCAAACTATGGTTACATGATGCAAGGTTCCACATTAGGAACCACCACCCAGGAAAAAGATTTAGGCGTCATTGTGGATAACATGTTAAAACCCTTGGCCCAGTGTGCAGCGGTGGCCAAGAGAGCAAATAGAAGGCTAGGTATCATAAGGAAAGGAATGGAAAATAAAACAAAAGATATTATAATGCCTCTATATCGTTCCATGGTGATACCGCACCTTGAATATTGTGTGCAATTCTGGTCGCCGTATCTTAAAAAGGATATGGCGTTATTAGAAAAGGTTCAGAGAAGAGCCACCAAAATGGTAAAGTGGATGGAAGGATACTCCTTTGAAGAAAGGCTAAAAAGGTTAGGGCTCTTTAACCTAGAAAAGAGACGGCTGAGGGGAGATATGATAGAAGTCTATAAATTAATGAATAGAGTGGAACGGGTAAACGTAGATTGATTGTTTACGTTATCAGAATATAGAAAGACTAGGGGACATGCAATGAAGCTACAGGGTAAACTATTTAAGACTAATAAAAGAAAATATTTTTTCATTCAACATGTAATCAAACTCTGGAATTTGTTACCGGGGGATGTAGTAAAGGCTGTTAGTGTAGCTGGGTTTAAAAAAGGTTTGGACAAGTTCCTGGAGGAAAGATCCATAAACCATTATTAAGAAAGCATCCAGGATATCAATGCTTGACCCAGTACAAGCATTGTGGAACCTGTGTCTTTTGGGGAAACTGCTAGGTATGTATGTCCTAGATTGGCCACTGCTGGAAACAGGATACTGGGCTTGAAGGACCTTGGTCTGACCCAGTATGGCATATCTTATGTTCTTATGATGTGAGATGGATTCTTGAAAAGACTAAAGAATACCAAAAGGATATCTATATGTGTTTTATTGATTACAGCAAGGCTTTTGATTTTGTAAACCAAGAGAAACTCTGGGCCACATTAAAAAGCATGGGTATACCAGGACACCTGATAGTTCTCTTGCACAACCTTTACATTGATCAAGAAGAAACAGTTCAAACGGAACAAGGAGAAATGGAAGGTTGACAATCAGCAAAGTTGTATGACAAGGCTGCATACTTTCTCCTTACCTTTTTAATTTATATGCAGAACAAATCATCAGAGAAGCAGGACTGTTTGAAGACAACCAAGGTGTGAAGACTGATGGAAGACTTGAGAAGCTGCTGTGAAGCTGTACACTTCTGTTTTGGTTCAACTTATTTGTGTGAATCTGCGTTTTCCCATCTGAAAATGACAATGAGTACACAACGTTCCAACATGACAGATGAACATCTCCAGGATTCCCTGAGACTGGCCCTCATGCAATATTCACCCAACTTCAAAAAGCTGGTGGATGAAATGCAGGCTCAGACGTCTCACTAATGAGCAAGAGCGAAATATTAAAGATTGTGCAAGATCAGCCTGGATCAATACTCGACATAAATTTAACACAAATTACTCAATAAAAGTTAAAGAAAGTTATTACTCAATAAAACTTTAAGCAAAAATATTGTGGTAAGGAGAGTGTAGCCCAGCCTGGGGAAGCAAAGGGAAAAGAGACTTTTTCCTCTTTGCGGGGGATGGGCGCACCTGAAAACACATACCAAAGTAAAGGCAGTGAAAGAAACCACGTTTGTAGAGCTAGGCCAAAGCCCCGGCCAGACTCCATGGCAACCCTAGGTAAGGATAGGAGATACCTGGAGGTGGAGTCAGAGGGAGAGGTACACTGCCCAACATTTAAGTTTGAGCAAACAGAGAACAGGAGGGGCAGGAACAGCAGCAAGAGCAAGAACAAGGGCAGCCAGAGCAGCAGCGGACACTGTTCCCGGGAGAGGACCAAACACAGTGGCAGGAGAGGACGCAGACTTAGCAGCCTTGGTGGAGGTGGACACCAAGGGAACAGCTTGGAAAGCAGCAGCTGGAGAAAGGCCCAAGTACAGACTAAGTACTTTCCTTCCAGGAGAGAGAAGGACAGAAGGCTGGCTGTGGAGAAGCCAAGACAGGAAGGCTCAGATCCCTCTGAAGAAAAGCAAATCTTCAGGCAGAGGAAACCCAGGGAAGCTGAGAGAAAATCCTGCAGTGATTCCCTGAGTAGCTCTGAGGCAGAGATAGCTGCAGCCAACAGAAGCCACAACTGTGAAACTCCCACCGTAAAGCTCCAAGGTAGGAGAAAGAAAATAGAGAAAGCTGATGCTTATGACTCTTGCTCAGATAATGAGCAGGGAATTATACCTTGTAGAAACCAGAACAGGAAGAAGGATTTTATAAGGAAAGCTAAACCAGAAAAGCCTGCTAGTGTTTTTCCAAAGGAAGGGAAGGCAGTGCAGTGGGATAGGCTGTTTAAGCTTTTAAACGACATAAACCTTAAAGTACCTGAACGTTTCCAAGTTTCCCCAGCAGGCAGCTCAGAAGAAAGCATGGAGGTGGATTGTAGGGAGGATGACCAGGGTTCCACCTGTTCTGAGATGGAATGTGCTGTATGCGTTGCTGCTAATTGAAGGAAGCAAAGTAGTAGGAAGAATTCAGGAAGCGGTTACCAGTTTGTCATAGCTGGAAGCTTGAAAGAAAGGAGAGAAGGAATCTTATGTTGAATTACTAAGGTTCTCTGCTAAAGGAAAGTGGATAGTGCATTCAGGCTCTGTGCTAATCAGCTGAAGACTGTTTAAGTGGAAGCAGCTACAAGGGAGCTGGCAGAATCTCTGAGCTCAGTTGTATGCTGGAGCAGCAAGTACCACTGTTAATCCTGAAGTAAGAAATCTCTAAAGGAAAAGGAAAGGAAGTTTGTTGTAAATAACCCCACTGAAACACACTGTTTGCATTTACTTTATTTTGGGAGAAAATATCCTTGTTTCTTTTGTTGAGTGTGAAAGCTTCTTCAAGGACTGTTACTAAGCTGACCTAGAGAAACCAAATAAAATTCCTGTGTGCTTTAACATCTACTTGGTCTACTTTATATACACAACTACACCTTTGAGATAAAAGGGATACAAGATGGACGCCCGTCCTCACTAGGCAACCGCCTAGTAGGGGGCGCGCGCCACAATATTATATATTAATAATTAATTAATATTATATATTAATATATAATTATATTATTAATATATATTAATAATATATAATTATTAATATATATTAATAATATATAATAATAATAATATATATATATATATATATATATATATAATATATATATATATATATTATATATATATATATATTAATATATAATAATAATAATTAATATTATATATTAATAATTAATATTAATATTATGTAATATTATATATGTAATATTGTGAACCGCGCTGATTCTTAATAGAGCGGTATATAAGAGCCTGTAATAAATAAATAAATAAATAAATAATAAATATACTTTCCTTTTCCCCTCACAGTTCTTACTGGATCTTCGTCTCTCTGTTTTGTTTTTGCTTAATTTGCTTAACAGCTGATCACATCCAAGTAAATGACAGAAGGTTCATTAAAAATAGGGGGGGGGGGAGAAATCCTCCAACTTTATTGGGTTAAAATTTAATTTGAAACTTAATTTTCATGGTGGTAGATCACTGGCACTTCTGACCGGAAAAAGTAGATCACGACCTGTTCGAAGTTGGACATGCCTGGTGTATTCCATAGACTGCCTGAAGAACAAACCAGTCAGTACTAGAGGAGATCAAACCTAAGCTTTCTTTAGAAGCTCAGATGACAAGACTTCAACTTTCATACTTTGGATAGATCATGCGAAGAGAGAGATCATTACAGAAAGACATCATGCTTGGCAAGGTAGAAGGTCATTGTAAAAGAGGAAGGCCAACAATGAGAAGGATTGCTACACTAACAGTAGCTATGGATGCCACTCTGTCAACAATGTGTCGCTTGACTGAAGATCCACAGTTTAGGACAACTATCCAGAGAATTTGCCATGAGTCGACACCAACTTGATGGCACTTAACAACATGCTACAGAAAGAAGCTGTGATTCTTCCCATATAAATACATTGGCCTAGGTTATTTTTTTTTTTTTGGGGGGGGGGGGGAGGGATCTTATTTCTCTGGAGCCCGTGTTCTAAATTAGTTTGTTTTCTAAATCAATATGTCTTTATACCAGTTTTTCACACATGCCAATCATCCAGTTCTGTAAAATGTTCAGTTATTTTGCCCTTGGAGCGAGAAGTGGCCTCATGGTTACAGCACTAGTTTGGTAACCGAGAGACCAGGGTTCAATTCTCATTTGCACTCCTGGTGGCCTTGGTCAAGTCACTTAAGCCTCCATTGCCTTAGAAGAAAGGCCTGGCAATCTTCTTCTGGTCACATTGCCAAGAAAAGCCAGTGGCTGGTAGGTCACCAGGAGTTATCACTGACTTGAAGGCACATATTGTGGTAGGCGAAGGCCTATGATCCATGCTAATTGAACTGAACAGACAGGCCTAAGTAGCTTGACCTGTGAATGAAGCCTGTGGAGAGGCCCAAAGGAATTACACATTCCCCTGAATGCTGCTACCATAGAATCAAAACTTAACTGAGCACAATTAAGTATAGCTAAGCAGAATCGAAACTTAGAAAATATAGAAAAACAAGTTTAATTGGTATTTATTTATTTATTTATTTATTTAACTGCATTTATATCCCGCTTTTCACCGGGTCAAAGCGGTGTAACATGTAACATAGGGAGGGGTAATTTCTTTTAGGATGGGGCCATCACCAGGGTCAACAATTAATGATTATGGGAGGACATGGACATGATTTACTTCTAAAATCTAAGTGTGAGGTCATGGTGGCGTTTCCGTTGAAAGATGTTCACGGTATTGATAAGAGAACACAGCTTCTATGGAATTAATTAACACTGCTGAAAGAAAAGTTACAGTGCCCTGCTTTCCCGCATGTTCTAGCTAGCTAAGTGACCTTGGAGGAGAGAAGTATCAAAGTTGGAAGAACTGACCATTGTAATTGGGACTAGAAGGGGGGTAAGCAGGTGCAGAGCCCAGACCAAAGTCCTAATTGGATGACTACGTAATGTTACCGGGACCAATAGATGGGGTGAAAGGGGTTACCGGGACCAATGAGAAGTTTGCCTATACCTAGAATGGACAAGAAAAGTATAAAAGTTGTTGTTTTACTAACAGCCATTGCTCAGCCATTTTGAATTTGATTTTGCTTGAGACTTGTGCACAAATAAATGATTTGGACCTTCTGAACAGACTCCTGGTATCATTGGTTTGTCTGTGCTCTGCTGCTACAATATTACATTTTATCCACAGACGGAAATCTTCAACCCCTTTGATATAATTCTGTCCAACTACTACTGGGTTGGAAAGAATAAAAACAATAGAGATCAGAAATAATTAGTATCAGCAACTGAACACAGTCCACATAAATGTGGAAATTAAAGCCTCTCTTAACAGAGCTGCCCGGTGGCAGATAAATATTTGAAAGGCACCAGGGTGAGAGATGAACTTTGTAGGACCCCTGACTTTAGCACTTTTGATGTTGTCTCAATCTCACCCAGGCGCTAAGAGAGATAGATATACAAACGGGCTTAGGGATATCCAGGAGAACAAGAAAGACATGAGGGGAAATGAGATTAGTGGGTATCGAGGGAGGTCAAAAATAAGAGGAGCTTGGTATAAGGTTACTAGATGTCCCCGATTTTGAAATAGTATCCCTGATTCCATGGACTCCGATTTCAGTGGGGACGGAGACTTCTGCATATCCCTCTGACTCTGATAGAAATGTATAGAATATTTGACTATAGATTTTAAGCACATATGTATGTATGCGTGCTTATAACTCCAGATGGGCTGCTACTGTCTTAAACTTTTGAAATGACTGCATGCTACCTAGACTGGCCATTTTATATGGCGAAACGATGCCCGAGGAGGGAAAACCGCTGTCCCCCTCCCCTGACAATTCCTGCCGAGATGTCACTGATTTGCTCTCCTAAAATCTGGCAACCCTAGCTTGGGATCTAAGTAACAGGAAAGCGAGAGAGAGAGCTTGGGACATACAGGAAAGTTTGGGAAATAACAGCGGAGCAAGGGAAAAACGGGGTTGTCCGGATTGGCTCCAGCGTTAGTTCTGCTCCGTGCTCGCTTCCGGCCCGGAGACGGCTCTCTGTTCCCGGTTCGCTAGCGAGGTAGGGCGGGGCGCAAGGACGGTGCTTGCGGCCTATAGGCGGGAGCTGAGCGGGAGGGTCCCCGGCACCGACTTCAGCCCCAGCGCGTTCCAGAAGCGAGTGCGGCCCGGTCGCATGCAGCAGAGCCGCTCCGTCCCTCCCGGGTAAGATCGGTAGAGGCGCCCACACTCGGGCAGAAATATAATATTGTTTTCTAACATCAAGCTGTACAGCTTGAAGGCAGCAAATGCACAGAGAGCCCCAGGAATCCCTCAGGCCCACAGACAGGGGATAGATATGGGGATTATGCCCTTGTAGTTCGCACTCTGAATAAAGGAATCTTTTAATTAATTGAATTAAGCTGATATTAAGTAAAAACAACAAAATAAAAAAGAGGAATAGTAGCTCAAGAGCATGTTTTGGAGGAAGGGGTTAAGTATGGTTGCCTTGTCTAGCAGTTGTCTTCTGCATTTTGTGGCTTTCAGCTCAACCAAGACCATCTGTATGGTGCCATGGGTATTCCTAGCTCCATTCAAATCTGGCACTGAAATACATTTATTTAACCTATCTTTCAAAATGGCCACCATACCATAAATGTTAAAGGTAGCTAATGTAATGCTAAAGTTTTTTGTCATTGAGATATTTATTCATTTTTCAAATACAAAATAAGAAGTTCTACAAACCAGCAAAAATACACTGAGACATATTTTTTTGTGTGTCTTGGAATCAACATAGCATAACACAAAATCTTACTGCTGTGGCAAAGTGCAATCAATGAATAAGTCCAGGAGTCAATTGACAGGGTCCAAGCCTTTATTGTGCACAGGCCCAGTCAATCAAAGCTTCAAAAGGAACTGAGCAAACGTTTATACAGAGACATAACCATTTATACCTCTTTTTCAGTTTGATACATGAGAATTTTCTATTGGTTCCAACTTGATACATGCAAACTTTTCATTGGTTATACATTCCCTGCACCTGTCCAATTAGGAATCCCTCCGGAGCCTAGCAACCGACCCCCTCCTTTAGGATTGCTTGAACAATGGTACAGTTCTGAATTTCGTTACTTTTCTACTGCAAGGTTAACTTTGGCTTCTGGAATGCATATACTGAAACATTTCTGTTCTTTCACACACAAGAATAATAGAAGACTTATGAATTCATGAAAACTTCTTATTAAGCATTTTAAAACAGTTTTCTCATTTTCCACAGATTTTTGGTTCTTTTCTAGCTATAATGGGAGTTAGGATCCAGGCCTAACTTACAGGCCTTTCATAGTAGCAGGCCATGCTAGGCCATAGCCTACCACATTCCCCCCTTTGATTATTCTCACCCGCAAGTGAAGAAGGGTGAGAATTAAATCACTCATTAGTCAATTAATACATTAAACTGGTGTAATGGCATCATCATCGTGGGGTACAGGGTAATATTGCCACATAGCTAATACTTTCGCAGCTGCCTTCCGCTCTATAGTGTTGTCAATCGATGATGTGATCATGCGTAAGCAAAGGGGTAGGAGACAAGGGAGCAATAAGCACATGGCTAATATGAATAGTACGATAAACATAAGGGATTTCAGACCACCAATCCAAGAAAACAATGAACCAAACCACCCATCCATCTTTAAACTGTGCCAAGTCTGGACAGGCACAAATGTCTGCTCTCTCATCTGGGTGGCTAAATCTTCAACTATATGCCCATTATTATCAATCTGTAAACAACAATTACTGAGATTCAACTTTCCACATACCCCACCTTCAGCTGCTAACAAATAATCTAAAGCTAAACAATTTTGATAAATAGCTGTGCGCATTTGCGTACTTTGCTTTGCCAGAAGGGTTAGTGCTTTGCTAGTTTCATTGGTTATTATTTAAACAACAGCTTGCAAATGTATTATTCGATTAATCATATAAACAGGAGTACGATATCCCCAAGTCCCATCCTGCTCCCAAGTAGCAGGTCCATAGTATGAGATGATTCTTTCTGGTGGCCATTCTTCAGATGACGCATCCCATTTGTCCCATTGGCCTATTTCCAAGGCCTCCTTCAGCTGTCGACTTCTGTACACAGGATATCCCAGCTGTTCTCCCTGGGATGTAGGCAGAAGGAAAAAGGAAGGTCGTATGGTTCCCAATACACATGCGCCTCCCCAATGGTGAGGAGGCCTGGCATATGCTCGGGTTCCGCAAATCCAATACAGTCCAGGTGGTGCTTGCCAAGAATTATATGCTGCTAAGTTAGTCCAGATACTGGCAAGTTTGGGGAATTGAACTAGAGGGTTGGAAGGTTCAGTAGTGTTGACTCCAGGCCACCAAGAGGTCTTCTTAGTGGTACTGTTGTAGAACTTCTGATTGAGACAGACCAGCTGCCCCACTTCCATATTAAACATTGGTCCATAGCGAGAAAAACATAAGTTACCCACAATGGAGTGGGCCAATACCCATTCACTTGCGGTATTGTGTATATTAGTCTGATTATATGGAATAGAATAGTTCAGTTCTTGTGCCTCCCAAGGCCATTGGTCTCCCATTGTTGTTCCTCCACAAAACAAACAGTCTGAAACATGGAGACTAGATGCAACTGCTCCCGCTAATTCAAGAAATAAGTTCTGGGAGGCAGGAGGAATTTCAAACTCTGATTTCATGGCTTCATAGAAGGAGTGATGTATACGATAGGGTGAGGATACATGGGTTTTGGTGTTTAATTGCAGATATAAGATAGTCCCAGGATCTACACCTCCTCCTGCAATATGCAACCCAAACTTGTATCCTTGCTTCCAGTGGCTGGGGTTGGTTATGAGGAGTTGTAGAGGATTACAGGCACCTTTCTGGCATTTCTTGGGTTCTAGTAGTCTGATCTTTGTTAGGCTGCCTTTGCGATGATCTCCATCTCGTCCCGTCGGTGCATTCTTCCAGGTAGCAAAATATACACATTCCCATTTTGGGCAAAAGTAATCATATCTAGATGAGGTGGTGTAGATGGTGGCTGCCGTACTCTTTCCTGTACACCGTCCCCATCCATAGGCTCCTTCTGGACACATGTATTTATCATCATGGTAGTATGCTCGCTCCCATGACCCACATCTGTGGTAAGCATTTCTGTTGATTGCATCGCAAGCATCAAAGTTCAGGATGATAGGTTTTGTGGGGTTGGTGAGGGGTTTTGTCACATTCAGGATGGCTCCATCTTCATCATTCCAGCGTATCTCAAATGTATAGTATGATGGGTTCTGTCGAGGGTTATAACAAGTCTTACTTTTCCCCTTTGTGCAAATGTTCAGTTCAGTGCCATTATAAACACACCGGCTGACTGTACCAGTGCAAGTATAGTAGGAATGATAGAGCAAAGTCTGAGTAATCTTTTGTCCCGTTCGGGTGGTGGTTATGCAAGCTGCACAAGGGGGTAGAGCAAAAGTCTTTTCCAGGATTCCCAGGATCACCACTCTCACAAGGCAATAGTGGAAGAACATTGTGATTACAGTCTCTGGAGGTTAACTGGAAAAGGGGGTATGATGAACTTGTTGAGTCTTCTTCTGTTTCTGCTGCAATGGTCACTCTCGCTTGACGTAGGTGGATTCTGAAGATTCTCTATAAAGCTGGCTGTCTCCTCAAGGTGAGTCGCAATGGAGTCTCAGGATCATTTACTGATGGCCATTGGCCAGGATCAGGAGCAGCTGCCGGCTTCACTCGACTGTGGTGGATCCAGGGTTCGAATTCTGCAACTTTCACTGCGGTGGGGGTTGACAGGATGACAACGTAGGGTCCCTTCCAATGCGGCGCCAGCGGGGTCTTTCTCCACTCTTTCACCCACACAGACGTTCCTGGCTTGAAGGGATGCAAAGGCTCGGTCAGGTTGATGGGTAGTCGGTCTTGCACCCACGTTTGGAGTTTCTGCACAACAGAACCTAAAGCTAATAGTTCTTGTCTTGTTATTTCAGATCCTATCTGTCTCATGTCTCCCTTTATTCCCTGCACTATGGGTGGAGGTCGCCATACAAAATCTCAAAAGGAGAGACACCTAAGGATCTGGTAGGAGCTGAATGTATCCTAAGAAGGGCTATGGGTAGAACTTGGAGCTACTTCAGGTGTGTTTCTTGACAAAGCTTGGATAACTGTGTTTTCAGGGTTTTATTCATTCGTTCTACTTTCCCTGAGCTCTGGGGTCTGTAAGCAGTGTGTAACTTCCATTTTATTTGCAAAGCTTGAGCTAACTGTTGAGTCACTTGAGATACAAATGATGGACCATTATCTGACCCTATAGTTGCTGGTATTCCAAATCGGGGAATGATCTCATGGAGCAATACCCTAGTAACTTCTCGGGCTTTCTCAGTTCAGGTGGGGTAGGCTTCTACCCACCCTGAAAATGTGCAGACTAACACTAACATATAGTGATATCCATTTGCACGGGGCATTTCAGCAAAGTCTATCTGTATATCACTCATGGGGGTCACCCCTACTGACTGAACTCTTGGGGGTGGAACAGGACCTTGCTTGGCATTATTTTTGGCACATATCAGGCATTGCTGTGCCACCGAGGCGGTCAGTGATCCTAGCAATGAAATACAGAAATGGGGCCTCAGGGCTTTCTTCATGGCTGTTTTTCCATAATGTGTGGCTTGATGAAAAGCTTGAACAAAGGCTGGCCCTAATGCTTCAGGGATGACTGTAGGACCTGGAGGTGGACTACCTTCTGGGGGTGGCAGCACTATCTAACCTTGTTCTGTTAAGACTCCTACCTCCTTTTCGCAATAATACTCTAACTCTCTTGTAGTATATCGGGGTGCCCAGGAACTAAGGGGCACAGGGAATAGGGCTGCTTGCATTACAGTATCTTGGGTCCTAACTTGTCCTGTGGTGGCTGCCTTTCGGGCTGTGGCATCTGCAAATCTATTCTCTCGGGTGACTTCTGCTCCTGCCTGATGACCTCGGCAGTGCATGACTGCCACTTGTTTGGGGGCCCATACAGCATCTAATAACATCAATATCTCGGGCCCAGACCTAATGTCCTTACCCCCTGAGGTGATCAACCCTCGCTCTTTATACAAGGCTCCATGTGCATGCAAAGTAGTGAAGGCATATTTAGAATCTGTGTACACATTTATGCGGAGTCCTTCTCCTAATGTCAAGGCTCTGGTGAGGGCTATCAATTCAGCTTTCTGTGCAGAAGTTCCTGGGGTCAGGGCTGAGGACTCAACTACCAGATCAAGGGTCACCACTGCATATCCAGCACAACGATGTCCATTGATGACCAGACTTCTTCCATCTACAAAGAAAGTCCGTTCTGGGTCCTCTAGAGGGACATCGGTCAAATCAGGGCGACTTGAAAATACAGTGTCCATGATTTCTAAGCAATTATGATCAGGTGGCCCAGGACCAATTGGAAACAATGTAGCAGGGTTCAGAGCTTGACTAACTTTCAACTGTATCCGAGGGTTTTCACACAACATGCTTTGATACTTCAACATTCGTGCATTGGTTAGCCAGAAGTTTCCTTTGTGTTCCATGAGAGTCAGATCAGAGTGTGGCACGGTGACTTGAAGAGTTTGTCCTAGTGTGAGTTTGTCTGCTTCGCCCACTAGGAGGGCTGTTGCTGCAACAGCTCTCAGACAAGGGGGCCCATCCTTTTGCAACTATATCCAATTGTTTTGACAGATAAGCTACTGGCCGTTGCCAGGAACTAAGAGAGTGGGTCAATACTCCCAATGCGTTTCCTTGTGACTCATGGACAAAAAGATGGAAAGGCTTCTGAACATCTGGAAGACCTAAAGCTGGAGATGACATCAGGGCCTTTTTCAAAGTCCGGAATGTGACATCTTGTTCGGGTCCCCAGTCTAGTGGGGATTTTTCCATTCCTTTGGTGACTTGGTATAGTGGTTTTGCAATCAGGGCAAAGTTGGGGATCCATATGCGACAATATCCCGTGGCCCCCAGGAAGGCTCTTACTTGCCTCCTAGTGGTTGGAATGGGGATATTACATACAGCTTCCTTGCGTTCTGGTCCTAAACGTCGGATCCCACTAGACAACTGGAATCCTAAATACTTGACTTCAGTTTGGCATAGTTGTGCTTTGGCTCTTGAAACTTTGTACCCAGCATCTTTGAGAAGGTACAAAAGTTCACTAGTAGCTTGTAGGCATTCACTTTCTGAGTTGGTGGCTATGAGCAAGTCATCTACATACTGGAGAAGAAGAACCCTTTTTCCTGGGTCCACTGGGTAACTTGAGAGATCTTGATTCAGGGCAGCACTGAAGAGAGTAGGTGAATTCTTGAATCCTTGGGGTAATCTGGTCCAGGTGAGCTGACACCGCCTTCCTGTTGTGGGGTCTTGCCATTCAAAAGTGAATAAAAGTTGACTGGTGGGTGCTAGGCGCACACAGAAAAAGGCATCTTTCAGGTCCAGGACGGTGAAGTGAGTGGCCTCAGCGGGGATCAGTCCCAAGAGAGTATAAGGGTTTGGTACTACTGGGTGTATAGTTTCAACTGCATCATTTACTTGCCTTAGATCTTGTACTGGGCGGTAGTCCCCTGTCCCAGGCTTCCTTACTGGGAGAAGGGGGTTTTTCCAAGGTGACTGGCATTCCTTGAGAAGTCCGTACTTGAGCAGTTTCATCAAATGGCAGTGAATTCCTTCTATGGCTGGTCGAGGGAGAGGATACTGCTTCACATGCACTGGTTCCGCTCCTGGTTTGAGGGTGACAATGACAGGGGCTATGTTCTTCACTAGGCCAGGTGGATTATCTTCTGCCCATACTTCAGGTGGGGCTATAAGGTGGGTAGGTATACAGGGACTGGTTGACTTTATTGAAGGTGCACTATAGAACCGCCATTCTTCTTCTCGGGGAACAGTAAGCACCATCAATCCAGCAGGCTTTGGGTTCACAGTCATTTTCATTTCTCCCCCTTCAGCAAAGGATATTTGGGCCTGGAGCTTGGCAAGCATGTCTCGGCCCAGTAGTGGAATAGGGCACTCAGGCGTATACAAGAACTGGTGTGTTATCTTCTGTCTCCCTAGTTCACACATGCGGTTCTGCAAGAATGGTTTTGTGGCTTTATTTCCAGTGGCTCCCACAATGGTGACAGATCGTGAGGACAGAGGAGCTACTGACTTGGCTACTACTGAATGTTCTGCTCCTGTATCTACCATGAATTCCATGTATTGGTCCCCTATCTTCAAACTGACCATAGGCTCCTGGGGACCCAGGGTGAACTTGGAGCCCGGTCTGGCCTAGTCGTCATCTATGTCATCCAGGTCATAGCCCGTTGCTACTGCCACTCCCTCAATGGCTTCTTCCCTCTCCTGCTGGAACTGTGTTCGATTCATTCCTCCTCTCCTTCGAAATCTTCCTCCGGGCCTCCAGGGACTCCCTCCTCCCCTTGCAGGGGCGGAGTCCAGATGCGGGCACTCATTTCTCCAATGTCCTTCCTTGCAGTAGGCGCATTGATTTGCACCTAATGGAGGCCTTTCGCTTCTGCGGCCTCTTCCACGTCCTCTGGTCCTTTGATTAGGCCGGTTAGTTTAACTTCAGTGGTGAGTAAATTATTGAAAACGCTGCTGAAAGAGAAAATAGTGAGGTTTCTGGAGTCCGGCGGATTACAGGATCCGAGACAGCATGGATTCACCAGAGGTAGGTCTTGTCAGACAAATCTGATTGATTTCTTTGACTGGGTGACCAGGGAGTTGGACCGAGGGAGAGCTGTAGATATGGTGTATTTAGATTTCAGTAAAGCCTTTGACACTGTTCCTCACAGGCGACTTATAAACAAACTGAGCACCCTAGGGATGGACCCTAAAGTTACTGCTTGGGTTAGAAATTGGTTGGTGGGTGGGAGGCGACAAAGAGTACAAGTAAATGGAGCTCACTCTGAGGAGAAGGATGTTACCAGTGGTGTGCCCCAGGGATCTGTCCTTGGTCCGATTCTTTTTAACATCTTTGTTAGTGATATAGCGGAAGGGCTGTCGGGTAAGGTTTGCCTCTTTGCGGATGATACCAAAATCTGCAATAGAGTAGACACCCAGGAAGGTGTAGATAACATGAGGAGGGATCTAGCTAAGCTTGAAGAATGGTCTAGAATTTGGCAGCTGGGATTTAATGTTAAAAAATGTAAGGTCATGCATTTGGGCTGCAGCAATCCAAGGGAGCAATACAGTATAGGAGGTGAAGTACTTTTGTCCACTAAAGAAGAGCGGGACCTAGGCGTGGTTGTGTCTGATGATCTTAAAGTAGCTAAACAGGTAGAAAAGGCGACGGCAAAAGCTAGAAGGATGCTTGGGTGCATACGGAGAGGAATGGCTAGCAGAAAAAAGGAGGTGATAATGCCTCTGTATAAGTCTTTGGTGCGACCTCATTTGGAGTATGGTGTGCAATTCTGGAGACCGCACCTTCAAAAGGATGTGAACAGGATGGAGTCGGTGCAGAGGGTTGCTACTAAAATGATTAATGGGCTTCATTATAAAGCATATGAGGACAGACTTAAGGATCTTAATATGTACACCTTAGAGGAAAGGCGGGATAGAGGTGATATGATTGAGATGTTTAAATACCTCCGTGGCATAAATGTTCAGGGAGAGAGCCTCTTTCAATTGAAAGCAAGTTCTGCTACGAGGGGACATGGGATGAGGGTGAAGGGAGATAGATTCAGGAGTGATATGCAGAAATATTTCTTTACGGAAAGAGTAGTGGATCCGTGGAATAGTCTCCCAGTGGAGGTGGTGGAGATGAGGACAGTAACTGAATTCAAAAAAGCATGGGACAACACAGAGGATCTCTAAAGGTAAAAAGTGGACTGTTGTAATAGTTATGGAAGGACAGACTAGATGGGCCTTGTGGTCTTTTTCTGTCGTCATGTTTCTATGTTTCTATGTTTCTACCTCCTCCACGTCGTTCGGTTATAGCAGCAGCAAGAAGATCTGCCTTCTTCTTCATCTTTCGTTCACTTTCTCTGTCTCATTCATTTTCACGATTCACAAATATGTTCTGAGCGACTTCCATTAACTGAGCTGTATTCATGCCCGCAAATCCATCCAATTTCTGCAATTTTCGTTTTATGTCTCTCTGGAACTGACTAACAAAGGCCGCATTTACCATGTGTAGCTTTTCCTGAGCGGCGGGATCATATGGAGTATACAATCTATAAGCTTCAGACAACCGCTCATAAAAGGCCACTGGGCTCTCATCTGGACCCTGGAGAACTTCCGATACTTTCCCGATATTCATGGCTCTCTGGCCTCCCTTCTTCAGGCCCTGCAATAAGGCCTGGCGAAATCTGGTTAGGGCCGCCGCCCCCCTTTCCTCATTTGGGTCCCACCTGGGATCTTCATTGGGGTATTCTGCAGCTGCTGCTTGCGGGGGATTTATTCCTCCCCTTTCTACAGGGTTCTCTTCTAACCAACGGAGGGCTGCTTGCCCGATTTGGCCTCGCTCCTCAGTAGTGAAGAGGGTGGACAGGAGCTGGCGACAATCGGCCCAGGTAGGCTGATGGGTTTGCATAATGCTAGACATTAATTCTGTTAATTCCTGGGGCTTGGCTGTGTAGGAAGCATAATGCGTTTTCCAGTTTAATAAATCTGTGGTGGAAAAGGGTACATAAACTAAGCTGGTTGGTCCTGGCGCCATCTGGCCCTGATAATTTAAAACAGGTATTCCAGGCACTTGGCGTAATGGCATTAGGTGCCCTGCTTTCTCCTTCTTCTTGGGAGTTACGCTTCTTAAATCATAAGGCTCCCGGGCACAAGTCTCCTTGGTGGGTGACCCTGAACTGGCAGGAGAGCTTCCACTTTCTATCTCATCAGAGGACTCGAGTCCCCCTGCTGTGCTTGGGCCTGACTCGGGGCTTTCACTCGGGGTAGGGAACTTCTTAGGCTGTTGCTTCGGTATTTGCTGGGGCTCCTCTTCGGGCTCTACTTCAAGTCGCAGTGCTGTGGGAACTAACTTCTGTGGGTGCCGGGGTAACCTATCCAGAATATCAGGGGACTCTGGGTCAGAATACACAGGTGGCTTCGCTTCCTTAGCCTTTTTGGTTCCCCTAGTAGTAGCTACAAATATTTTACAGTGCTCCTCATAACAGCGCTTCATCCATGAGGGCTGCTGTTCACATACACTTAACCAGGAATCTATATAGGGGAACTGGTCAGGATACGCTCTCAGTATGAGCTGATGGATTTGTAAAACTGTCTCAAAATCAAAGGTGCCCCCTCGGGGCCATGAAGCAGCTAATGCGGGCCACTCCCTTTCACATAACATTTTTAATCTGGATGGAGTCATTTTTGTACCATAATCGCCCGAAAATCCTTTACGGAAATTCTTGATCATACATGCCAACGGAGTTTGCGTAGACTCCGTCCCTCCCATAATCTAAACGTACCTATGTACGCTACCTACGTACTCAACGTACCTGCGTACGTTATGTACCCTACATCCCTACGTACACATAATGACATACAAGACAACAGACAATAAGGATAGGTAGTATGGCTGCAGGTAAGGGGTCCGTACAGCCCACAGAACACTGGGGGGGACAAACACCACTCGCTTCCTCCTGTTCGCGACCTGGGCGCGGTCGCCCGGCCAGGAACTGCGCTACTTAGGAGTCCGCTCTCGCTCGGTCTATATTTCAAGACCTCTCACTCACACACGCAAGCATATTTCAACAAAATATCATATTTCAATATTTCAAGTGCCCAGGTTTTCTGACTAACTGACTATTCCAAACAAGAAGGTTCGATGGCTTCGGCTTCCGCTTTCCTTACGCGGAACTTACTAGGACCGCCCTTATGGGAGGTGATCAGGCTCCCTTGTCTCGCGCATACTCATGCGAGATTTCCCAGTTAGTCTATACCAAATATACCAAATCAGTCTTGCGCACGCAAGACGTTGTCCCAGGCTGTTCTTTCTGACTATCGAATTACAAAAATGTCTACTCTACCGGATCCGGTCCCCAATACCACACCAGCTTCTGAGTTGGAACCTGGACTCCCCCGGGTCGGAGGTGTTGGCCAGCTGGACCCGATGGCCCGCCGAGGCAGGTGGAACCCTCTCCGGCACAAAGGGGCTGGTGGTGCCTGAGGTTTCCCCCGCGGTCGGACAGACACGGTTCCAACCGGGCCAAACCTCAAGGCGAATTATGTGGATTACTCGCTTGAATACCATTTACCACTCGCACTTCCCGGCCAATGCACCAAGAATATGCTGTGGCAAAGTGCAATCAATGAATAAGTCCAGGAGTCAATTGACAGGGTCCAAGCCAGTTTATTGTGCACAGGCCCAGTCAGTCAAAGCTTCAAAAGGAACTGAGCAAACGTTTATACAAAGACATAACCATTTATACCTCTTTTTCAGTTTGATACATGAGAATTTTCTATTGGTTCCAACTTGATACATGCAAACTTTTCATTGGTTATACATTCCCTGCACCTGTCCAATTAGGAATCCCTCCGGAGCCTAGCAACCGGCCCCCTCCTTTAGGATTGCTTGAACAATGGTACAGTTCTGAATTTCGTTACTTTTCTACTGCAAGGTTAACTTTGGCTTCTGGAATGCATATACTGAAACATTTCTGTTCTTTCACACACAAGAGAATAATAGAAGACTTATGAATTCATGAAAACTGTAATCTTCTGAATATGTAATCTCTGGTCTGGTCTCCGCTTGGTCCTGGGTTCATTTCACTTCACAGACGCAGGAGGGTATTGTAATAAGACAAGCAAACAGGTGTGGCTTGGAGAAAGGTTTTTATGTAAAAATAGGCTTAATACATAGGTATTGAACAGAGGTATATAGTGATTGTTACAGAGCTGTTTCAGTGTGCATCACTGAATCTGTGTGTGTGCATGTGTGAAGTGTGAGAGAGATAGAGGCCAGAACCTGTGGGTCAGGGCCGCATGGTAGGCCAGAACATGTGGGTAGAGAGAGAGAGAGAGGGGGAGGGGTGAAGGGAGTTGATCATCAGAGCCTCATGGTAGTGTCCAAACCTGTCCGATGAAGGAGGGAGAGAGAGAGAGACAGGAAGTGTGTCTGTCCTTTATAGTGCCTCTCCAGCAGTTCCCCTTGAGGTCTGCTATTGTCTTTGGCCACTCCCTTTAAGGTCTACCCATCTTGATTTAGCAAGGAGGGGCTGCAGCCAGGTCCTAGAGACTGACGTCACCCAGGGGTCAGAGTTTAGACTGAATTAAACAGAGTCCATAGCTGCATGAAATGTATGCTGACATCTCCCACACCTTTTTTATTTTTATTTATTATTTGTGCCTGGAATTGGTGGAAGCAAACCTGTGGTACCTGTCCCAGCTGCCATTACCTGATAGTAGGCAGCTCGTCGAATACCTCCTGTATTAAATACCTTGCTATGTCTAGCAGGTCCCCTGTCCTGCACAGTACTGTCTCTAGTACTGTCTCTAGTGTTCTAGAGATAAACAGGTCTCCTTATGAGTCCAAACCTCGTGTCTTAGGTTGAGCAGCCACTACTGGGGGGGGAACCCAATATGCCACTTACATACCCGTCTTAGAGAGAGTGAACAGTGCATAAGGTCTGCAGGAATTTTTAAGGAGGCTAAAACCAAACGGTACCAGGATGCTATGAGTGAGGATAGGAAGCAATACTAGACTGCAGCTGACTCTGGTATTCAGTGTAATAGGAAATACCGAATTAGCCAAATTAGCAGGCCAAGTTAGCCTGGATGTAGGGGTGGATGCTGGAGAGGTTCAGTGTAACTACCTTAAAATGTTGTTGTTCTGTATGACATGCGCTGCAAGGAAATGTACATTTTTTTCATCTTACAGCACAAGAAAATTACAATAATGCATAGCAATATTTGTACAGTAGTTAAAATAATAATAGGGTGAATAAGAACATTAAAGACATGATCAGCAGTAGGTGAGTAACCAAATAACAATTCCCACACAGACACATGAGCATCTTGTAGCAAGTGTCCAACAATTTGTTGAATGTGTCCATTCTCATAAGCGATGGTGTGATTCACTTCAGTGGATGTTGTTTTAAGGTGATCAATATAGGCATGGAGTTCTGTAAAGTTGAGCAGTTTATGTAGTGTCTCTTCTCCCATGCCAAGTGGTAATGGATGCACAGCATATGAGATAAAGTCTGGAATGTCCATAGAGTCATTGGTAACCAGCGGTGTGGAATAAGTTGTCCCATTAATGGTGAGGGAGACCAGTGGTGTATGACTGCACCAGGTATTGTTTGGTAAATAGTTTGAACTGTACAACAAAGTGTTCTTGGGAAGGCGAATGTCATGCATTCTGGGAGCAATCGAAAAAGAAACTTTCTGGGGAAAGAACAGATGAAAACAAAAGTGTCCAGCTCCAAGGTAGTCAGGGGATATGAGAGCTTAACAGTCAGGGAGCAAGAGGAAGAATTGTTCCAGCAGGAGGTGTCAGCCTCTTTAAACTGGTGAGGTTGACACTTGAACTGAAATGTAGTCTGCTCACACAAACTGGGGTCCATCGGCTTGAATGAAGTCCAGGTGTCGTCCAGTGGCTGTACCCATGTGAGATGGTCCACAGGATACATAAGCATATTATCAAACTGCACCCCAATATTAACAACAGGATAAATAACTGTGTTGTCCTGACCATGGGATCAAAGTACAGATAGAGCAGCCTTGTGGTGAACAAATGGGAACACTAACTGTCCACCAATCAAAGTGAGCTATAGCAAATTCAGGTATTTTGGTACTAGCCATATGGATGAGAGATGGTGGCCAGTGTCCTAACTTAGCAGTGATCAGAATTTCCTTTAGTATAGTAATAAGCTCGATCTGTACTTGATCACAGGCAAGAGCCCAGGAAATATTCTTTCCCAATCTATATTCTCCATGTGCTAAGGTAACAATTTTCTGTTCTATAATGGGAGATATAAGAACAAAGGTATCTACAACTACATTGGACAGTTTAGAGGAAGCTTCATTAATAATATGTTGTGAGGTAAAACCATCAGCAGCATGCTGAGCAGTGGATCCCATTTTATTACGGAGCACCTCTATATCAATTACATTAAGGGCACCCAGTGCAGTCCCTGTGCCACCTAAAATTGTATCAATTAATTCACGCTTGTGTCAAAATTGCTTAGCTCTGGGTGTTACTGACTGCATATCAAACCAAGTATTGAGCATTTGTATGTGGTTGGCCACAAACTGAGAGCAATTTGGATATTTGTGAGTAACTAGAAACAATTTGGGAAATAGATGTCAAGTAAGAAAATGGTATTCCACATCATATAAAACATCGTGTGGTGCATCATATTTAATCTGAAAGGGATGTCCTTCCTGAAATGGGTGGATATCAGAAAGGTAGAGTACAGGAGGAGCAGAAGTAGTGGGAGGGGTGGGATGAGGGGTAGTAGGTAAACAAGATACATCCAAAAGGAATGAAGTCTCAGTGATGTGCTGTTGATCACTCAAAACCCATGTATAAGTTATTTTCCAGGTACCTCTGTCCTGACAGGAAATATTGTACAAAATCAAGCTGGAGGACCTAGAAAGTAACGTTCTGGGCGTGCCCTCAATTCTTGTGTCCTTTCCAGAGAAGTGGAAACTGGTGGCTCCCACTGTACTTGAGTGATGTTTAATGAATAGAACACTGGCTTGTCCTGTACCGAACAGAAACTCAGGATGACCAGATCCTTTCCTTCCGGGAACGGTGGGGGTATTTCTTGATAACAATATACCCCACTTGTGGAGTTAGCCCAGCCACTCGTGCATATTCGGATGATAGTTCCTGTAATGAGACTTGAGTAGAAGAGAGCAGATACAAGAACAACAGCAAACCGAGACATAATAAAAGCTAACTTGTTTCACTCTACTAGGGAGTAAACTAATACTGCCCACTTATACTATGTAACAACAAAACAAACAAAATTAATAATTTCTACTACTTATTTACATAACTAACTACTTATTTACATAACTATTAAACACATGTACAGCAGGAGTAACTAGTTACCGTCCTTAAGCGACTTTTGTTCAGAAAGCAGCTGTCCGTGCTGTCTTCAGGTGGTATCTGAAAACAAAGACTGATAAAGCACATATTACCCATATGGTTTTAACTGGGTGATGTGTTTCCAGTACTGCTGGTTGTCAGGCATTAGGATCTGGTATAGGCTTGGGCCTAAGGTATCAGTAACTAAGTACGGTCCCTCCCACTGTGCAGTTACAAAGTGGAGGTTTGGTCTAGGTCTCATCTCTGCAAGACACTAGTGACAGGGCTTCCTTCATGTGTTCATGAAATATTGATGGGGAATCCTTATATCCCTGTGGAAGCACAGTCCATGCACACTGTTTCGGCCAGGCTGGTGAATTGCATGTGGAAGAAATAGGTCTAATCTGACCCCTCTCCTCCAGTATCTTCACAATTTTAGTCATTGGTTCTATAGCCTGATGAGGTACTGGGTATTGTTTCTGTGGTGTATGATCCTCACCTTCCAACAGTATTTCTGTGTGCATTTTCCCACAATCTAACTTGTCTTGAGCCCAGACTGGAATATCAGCCACTTCTGAGGGAATTACACACAGATCATACTGTTGAGCTGCCTTAGTGCACTGAGTTGCTAACTGCATGGGAATGACTTCATGCACTAAAGTTTTAGAAGCACTTGAAGTTCCTGAATACTGCCACAATTTAAGATTAGCCATATCCCCCACCAAAGTTAACTGGTTGGGAACATCAGTTCCAATTATTTCTTTTGGTGTGTTCACTATAGTGGAGGCAGTGGTTTCTAACATTTCCTTATTTTGTTCACTGTGCACAGGGATACCCCATTTAACTGGGATAGCCACACATTTGGAAGCTGTGTCATTAATTCCTTGAATTTCATAAATTTCCATATTTTCCTGATCTGCAGTGGGAGAAGCTCTGTTAGTAAAACTAATTCCAGCCCCTGTGTCAATCAAAGCTAATTTATCCTGACCCCCTACTCTACTGGTAACATTGGGGCGTGCACAAGAGTCCAGTATCAAGGGTGTTACAAGCCTTAAATTGTGTCCTGGGCCTGTGTCCATTTCATCATCCAGAGGCTCTGGAATTGAGTCCTCTGCTGAGATAAAGGAGGCAGGCTGGGCTATGAAGGCTTGAGACATTTTGATATCTGAACTCAAGAGGTCAGGACATCCCTATGCACTAGCCTTGTGTTTGTCCTGAGCTGCTTGTAAATCCTGTTTTAATTTATCTAGTTCTATCTGCAGTATGTGTTTGTCTTGTTCCCATTTAGATTTCTCCTTTTCTAGCCCATCTCTCTGTGCTTTGAGCTCTTGAAAGGGGATGTAACCTGAGGAGTTTCTAAAAGTACCTTTGCCATGTGCTCTCCAAGGTGTGTGTCCTCTGTCTGTGTTTCTTATGTACTGAGAGGTTTCATTGGCCTGCCACTTCCGTGCCTCTGATACTGTAATGACCTGCGAGGGCTGGGTCTTCCAAACAGACCCAATTCTGAGCATTAGAGTATCAAAAGGGGTTGCTTCAGGGTCTTCAGAAAATAACAGAAGGTGTTTTGTAATCTCAGGGGATAGCAATTCTAATAAAAATTCCTTATGCATGCTCTCCCCATAATCCTCTGCCTTGGGCCAGGACTCTTGCTCATTAAGAACTGCTTTTAAAATCCAGGCTCTATATGCAAACTGTTCCAATGTATCATCTGGTAAAGGTGAAATAATTTTAAATACTTGCATTGGGGAACAGTGAAATAGTTTCTCAGTACCCCTTTTAACCAACTGGTATGGGTGAGTGAGAGAGCCAACCCTGTAATAGTGTGGCCCTAGAGCCAGATGCATAAGTCTATCAAAGTCTGATTGTTTTCTTCTGTATTTCCCTAGACCCCAGTGAATCAGAATATCAATCGCCCATTTAACCCACTGATTTACATTAAGAGGCATAGTGCCAATTTTCTCAACTATTTTTTCAATATCTCTATCTTTTAAATTTTCCTGGAACATTAATTTAACTGGTGCTTTGAGTTCTGTACTGGCTGCCATGTCTAAGTCATCTGAATTATTCTCCTGACAGAGATTGCTGGGTTCTGGCTGAGATAAACTATCTGAATTTTCCTGCTGTGATTCATCTGTGTTTTTGCCATTCCTCAGTCCAACTATGCATACTTTAGTATTCTTTTGTTGCTGATAAGGTGTGTCATAGGCATAGGGAATGGGTGTATCTTTGTTCTTTTGTTTCTCTCTAGCTGGTATGCATGGCTCATAGGCATATGGTGCTGAGGGAGGGGTAGGTGTTGACTTTCTTGCAGAGGCCACTTGATCTTTAATGTGCCTCAATTCAAGTTTAAGTGCTTCTAATTGTTCACTAACAGTTATAAAAGAATATGTGGCTTGTATCACTTGACTTCTCTGAATAGAAATACAACTTTGTGCCTCCTCCAGTTCTTTGATCAATTGGCTACACTGAGAAGTCAGTTCAGAGTTTTCTTTTTTCATGCTAATTAGGCCCCTGGCCATGCCTTGGATGAAAAGGCATTTTCTTTTATTTGTTTTCTTTTTGAATTCATGATCATGGTTTAACATTCGTTTTTGAATATTATACCATGATGAGTCAGGGAATTCGCCTTCAAATGGACCTCCTTTTCTCTTACAGTATGAAATTAGAATTTCTGTAAGTTCTTTAAAATCAAATGCTTCCATGTTTGATACTGCAGAAAGGCTGTAGTTGGGCTATCTCAAATGTGTAACCTTAGAAGGAGGAATGCTAACTTAAAAAGTATTTCACACCTATTTAACTGGGTGGAGTAGATTAACAGAATTGTATCAGTTGCAGCCAGCTGCAAGCCTGCTCTCAGTAAGAAAGTTACTGACAGGAGACAGAGAAATAAAAGTAAAAAAGGGACAGGAGATTAACAGAATAGTCAGATATTCCTGCTCACACCAAGATATATACTGACAGGAGAGAGAAATAAAAGTCAAACAGACAAGAGGTAAATTAATGTTACCAGGAAAGATGTATATTGTACTCTATGAGGAATATTTAACTGTGTAACTCTGTATGTTCTTAGCAGTTCAAATACTATATAAAATCTGTAGCAAGCCTATACATAAAAATAAGACAATTGCAAGCCACTCTGTGTAATGTCCTTAAAATTCTAGATTCTTACAGAGCCTTTTGACACTAAAAGTCTCACCTTGTCTAACCCACAAAACAAAATTGTAAATGGTCACAAGGGCTATTGATTTTCCTGTCTCACTCTGTCTGAAATCTACTTAATGTATTATACAAAATTATTACTTACCCAACTGGAGATCTGCTGTGAACTCCCAGACGAGCCCCCAATATGTAATCTTCTGAATATGTAATCTCTGGTCTGGTCTCCGCTTGGTCCTGGGTTCATTTCACTTCACAGACGCAGGAGGGTATTGTAATAAGACAAGCAAACAGGTGTGGCTTGGAGAAAGGTTTTTATGTAAAAATAGGCTTAATACATAGGTATTGAACAGAGGTATATAGTGATTGTTACAGAGCTGTTTCAGTGTGCATCACTGAATCTGTGTGTGTGCATGTGTGAAGTGTGAGAGAGATAGAGGCCAGAACCTGTGGGTCAGGGCCGCATGGTAGGCCAGAACATGTGGGTAGAGAGAGAGAGAGAGGGGGAGGGGTGAAGGGAGTTGATCATCAGAGCCTCATGGTAGTGTCCAAACCTGTCCGATGAAGGAGGGAGAGAGAGAGAGACAGGAAGTGTGTCTGTCCTTTATAGTGCCTCTCCAGCAGTTCCCCTTGAGGTCTGCTATTGTCTTTGGCCACTCCCTTTAAGGTCTACCCATCTTGATTTAGCAAGGAGGGGCTGCAGCCAGGTCCTAGAGACTGACGTCACCCAGGGGTCAGAGTTTAGACTGAATTAAACAGAGTCCATAGCTGCATGAAATGTATGCTGACAAAAACGTCTTATTAAGCATTTTAAAACAGTTTTCTCATTTTCCACAGATTTTTGGTTCTTTTCTAGCTATAATGGGAGTTAGGATCCAGGCCTAACTTACAGGCCTTTCATAGTAGCAGGCCATGCTAGGCCATAGCCTACCACATTACTAGTACACATACAGCAACCCAGCGCTCCCTCTACCCTTAAACATCATTAGATTACTCATTTTGGTTTTCCCACCATAGCTAAAAATTTCCTCAAACCACGTCAAAGGCCTCTTCTTTCCTGCTCCGCAAGGCAGTCAGCTTATTTAAACTATAAAAGTTACATAGGCATTAGCGTCAATTTTCTTCCTATCTTTTTCCCTATCCAACTTTCGCATCCATATGATGTTATTGAAAATACCATGGCTTGAACAAATTGAATCTTTATATGGAGAGAGACATCTCTGCTCTTGAGAATCTTGTCTAGGTTCTTCATAGCCATTCTGCCAAGAGCAATGTGTCGTCAGATTTCTTGACTACTTGTCCTTTATTTATTGATTGTTGATCCAAGTAGGTTAAAGTTGTCAACTATTTCAATTTCTTCTCTATCATCATGTGAAGAGAGAAATCATTAGAGAAAGACATCATGCTTGGCAAGGTAGAAGGTCATCGCAAAAAGAGGAAGGCCAGCAATGAGATGGATTAATATAATAACAGCAGCTGTGGGTGCCACTCTATCAACAATGAGCCGCCTGACTGAAAACCGAACACAGTTTAGGATTACTATCCGCAAGGGCGCCATGAGTCGACACCGACTCGACGGCACTTAACAACAACAACAACAAGGCATTAGCAAAATTACCTATTATCGGCAGCAGAATTTGTTTCTAATATGCTGTTATTTCTCCCTATAATTACAACGATAGCATACTTCAGAAATTCCCTCTGCTCCTTATGACCACTGGGAGGTTATAACTGCAGTAGTAAAATTTTTCAACAAGTCATAATTTTCTCCATTATAATGCACTCCACCCAGAAATGCCGCACTTTTGGGCAGGTTCACCCCATATGCAGAAATATCCTGGTATCCCCTCCAGCACTTTCCCTCCCAACCCTCCATCTTCCATAAGCTCACTAGGGATAGATACCATTGAAGCAGCATTTTTATCCATTTTTGACCAAGTTAGCTGCAATTGAGATCTTGTGTATATGCTGAAAATGTTTTCCCCACTCTGTAGGCTCCAGGTGGTCCTCCTACCATTGTATATGTTTCGGCAGTTCTAATGGAGAACATGCAAGCGCTTTATAAATCTTTGAAATTATACCCCTTCTACCCAAGATATCCTCATATAACACCTCTAAGGTTTTCCCCTCCCTCAGCAAATCTTTTCCCCTTGTTTATTAAGTAATGACGCACTTGAGAATAATCATATCGATTTCTCCACTTCAGGCCACATTTCTCCCTCAAGCTCTCAAATTATCTTGCTCTGTTCTAAAAATTGTCCCAGCCTCTGGAGGTTACATATCTCCCACTGCTGAAAAACTGTGTCAGAGAGCCCTGGAGGAAAGTCTGTGTTGCACCTAATGGGTGTCAGATAAACCATTCTTTCCTCTAGCAGAATTCCCCTGGTCTTATTCCACATCTCTACAGTCATTCTAGTATAGAGGTTTGTTGCTGCATATCTCCCTGTAGTTCTCTTTTTATACACGCTCATTGCTTTTCTGGTTTGCAGGTCCAATCCCATATAGCTTTAAGCTTGACAGCTTGGAAATATTGTTTCAGATCGGGAACAACAATGCCACTCTGTAACTTCATCTGATAAGGTTTCTGCCACCTGTGGAGGGTCAGCCCTTGCAAATAAAGCAAAGCATCTTATTTATTATATGAAGGGCTATCTCTGGGACAGCAATAGGCAGCATCTGGAATTGATATAACAGCTGAAGTAGCACTACCATCTTAACACTGGCAAAGCGATCCATCCAGTATAAATTAAATCTGCCCCACTGTTTAAGATCTTCAATATGGGTCAAGCGTCAGGTGCCTTCTCTGGCCCTTTTCAAATCCAGGCTAAAAACTCACCTCTTTGCTGCCGCTTTCGGATCTTGACTCACCTGATCTCCTTGGTGTTTCCTTACCATTCCCCCTAGATGTATCTCATATCTACACCTACTGTGTTTTCTGTCTTGACTAGATTTTAAGCTCTGATGAGCAGGGACTGGCTCTTAAATGTCTGTGCAGCGCTATGTACGTCTTATAGTGCTATACAAATGCTCAGTAGTAGTAGTAGGTAGGTTTATCATTGACTTTGTACAATTTTTGATAATCCAGCAGTAGTTTTACTCTCAAATATTTAACAGTCTGTGGTGCCCACTGAACAGCAAACTGCGACTTAAGTCTAGTCATCCACTCCAGTGGTAACTAAATTGGTAAAATTTAAGGTTTTTGCATATTAACATGAACCCCCTCCCAATCTCCCATATTCCCCTAACTCCCAAATCAAGAGAGGGATGGTTATATATGGCTTACTCACTGTAAAAAGGATGTCATCCACGAAAAGTGTGCTGCAGTAATCCACACCTCCTCCTCTATGACGAATATCCATGTTTATCCTTATCCTCACCGCTAAGGGTTCAATAGACAAAGCAAAAAGTAGTTGGGACAGCGGGCATCCTTGCTTAATTTCCCTAGACAGGTCAAAGAAGGCTGAATAAGTCCCATTAACTTTCACACAAGCCTTTGGTTTATGATACGTAGCTTTAGTCCATCTGATTAAAAAAAACACAGGCCAAATCCTATTCTCTCCATAGTTCGAAACATAAAAGGCCAACTCACCTGATCAAATGCCTTCTCGGTGTCAATCCCACATCAAATTTAAAATTCTTGTAATGTTATCCTTGACCTGCCGACCTGGTATAAAACCTGATTGGTTGGGGTGGATCAGTGTTGCAACAACCCTATACAGTCTGTTAGCCAGTACTTTTGCTAGGATCTTTGTTGTTGTTGTTAAGTGCCGTCGAGTCGGAGTCGACTCATGGCGACCCTCTGGATAGCTATCCTAAATTGTGTTCGGTCTTCAGTCAGGCGGCTCATTGTTGACAGACTGGTACCCGTAGCTGCTGTTATTGTAGCGATCCATCTCATTGCTGGCCTTCCTCTTTTGCGTTGACCTTCTATCTTGCCAAGCATGATGTCTTTCTCTAATGATCTCTCTCTTCGCATGATGTGTCCAAAGTATGAAAGTCGAAGTCTTGTCATCTGAGCTTCTAAAGAAAGCTTAGGTTTGATCTCCTCTAGTACCGACTGGTTTGTTCTTCGGGCAGTCCATGGTATACACAATATTCGCCGCCAGCACCATAATTCAAAGGCATCAATTTTCTTCCTGTCTGTCTTTTTCACTGTCCAGCTTTCACATCCATATGATGTTATTGAAAATACCATGGCTTGAACAAGTCGAATCTTTGTATGGAGAGAGACATCTCTGCTCTTGAGAATCTTATCTAGGTCTTTCATAGCCATTCTGTAAAGAGCAATGCGTCGTCTGATTTCTTGACTGCTTGTTGCTTCTTTATTGATAGTTGATCCAAGTAGGTTAAAGTTGTTCACGATTTCAATTTCTTCTCCTTCAACGATGAACCTGTTGATTATGCCAGTTGTCATGATCTTTGTCTTCTTTACATTAAGGTGCAGGCCCATTTTGAGACTATGTTTTTTGATTGTGAGAAGCAAATGTTTCAGATCATCTTCACTTTCAGCTAGTAATGTGGTATCATCAGCATAGCGAAGGTTGTTGATGAGTCTTCCACCAATCTTCACACCTCTGTTGTCTTCATACAGTCCTGCTTCTCTGATGATTTGTTCTGCATAAAAATTAAACAGGTAGGGGGAAAGTATGCAGCCTTGTCTTACACCTTTGCTTATTTTAAACCATTCTGTTTCTCCTTGTTCCGTTCGAACTGTTGCTTCTTGATCAATGTACAGATTGCGCAAGAGAACTATCAGGTGTTCTGGTATACCCATGCTTCTTAATGTGGCCCAGAGTTTCTCATGGTTTACACAGTCAAAAGCCTTGCTATAGTCGATAAAGCACAAATAGATATCCTTTTGGTATTCTTTAGTCTTTTCAAGGATCCATCTCACATCCGCAATGATGTCTCTCGTTCCTCGCCCTTTCCTGAACCCTGCTTGCACTTCAGGTAGTTCTTGTTCTAGGTATGGCTGTAGTCTCTTTTGAATAATCTTCAGTAGAATCTTGCTGGCATGTGGGATCAGAGCGATTGTGCGATAATTTCCACAGTCAGTTGGATCACCTTTCTTTAGTATTGGTATAAACACAGATCTTTTCCAGTCAGTTGGCCATGATGTTGTCTTCCATATTTCTTGGCAGAGCCTTGTAAGTACGGTAACAGCTGCATCAGATTGCTGCAATACTTCTATGGGAATGCTATCAATGCCTGGTGCTTTGTTCTTTGATAAGGCTTTCAATGCTGCTTCAACTTCTTCTTTCATCACCAATGGTTCCTGATCATAAGGTATAGGTTGAAACGGCTGTTGGTCCACTTGATCTTTATCATATAAAAACTCTGTATATTCCTTCCACCTTTTCTTGATCTTCTCAGCATCATTCAACATAGAACCTTGAGCATCTTGTAACATTCCAATTCGAGGCTGGAACTTTTTCTTTAACTCTCGCAGCTTTAGGAAAGCCGATCTTGTTCTTCCTCTAATAGTTTCTGCTTCTATTTCCTTGCAAGTGTCATTGTAGTACTTTTCCTTGTCCTGTCTTGCTGCACGTTGGAAATCTCTGTTGAGTTCTGCGATTGTCTTTCTTTCTCCTTTGGCTTTAGCTTCTCTGCGTTTCTGGGCAATTTTCAGAGTTTCTTCCGTCATCCATTTTGGCCGTTTTTGCTTTTTCACCTTTTGTAGAGACTTCTCGCTTTCTTCTAGCACAACCTTCTTGATGTCATTCCATAACTCTTCCGGAGCTCTGTCATTTGTATCTAAAGCAGCAAATCGATTTTGCAGGCAGTCTTTAAATTCCAGTGGTATATTCTCAAGGTCATATTTTGCTGCATTCATGAGTGGTTTGCTCTTTTTCAACTTTAGCTTGAGTTTGCATACTAGTAGTTGATGATCTGTACCACAGTCAGCTCCAGGTTTTGTCTTTGTTGATGTTACAGAGCTTTTCCATCGTTGACTTCCACAGATGTAGTCAATTTGATTTTTATACAATCCATTGGGTGAAGTCCATGTGTACAGCTAGGATCTTTACATCCAAGTTAAGTAAAGAAACGGGGCGATATGACTCGCATTCTACCAATTGTGGTCTTTTTTATGGATAACAGATATCCCTGCCCATTCCATTACATCTGGTAACTCCTACCCTGCCTCAGAGTGTTGAGCACTGTTATCAAGAGATCTACCAAGAGCCCCACAGAAGTTTTATAAAATTTTGCCAAGAGCCCGTCTAATTCAGTTTTTTTTTGTTGCCTAATTTCAAAGTCAGTCACCTCCCTCAACTCCTCAGTGATCTTCCCATCTAGCCGTTCTGCATCTTCCAGGGAAAGGGTCTGATAATTTACACCAGCCAACAGAAATAAATGATTCTGAAATAATTTCCTAGCTTTTGTATCTAAATAATCTTTCAGCACTTCAATTTGAGCTCTTAGCCATTAATAGAAAAATGATAAGCTGAGCATGAGGTTGACCAGAAAGAAGCAATTTTTTGAGAGACACTATTGTTTCATGTGTGTAAAAAAGTATCAAAAGTAAAAGCCTATTCTACAAGTCTGTGCTGTCTCTGACGAGTGACACCTAAATCCCATTTTTTTTAACACCTGAGAAATTGAGAGCTGTTCTAGTGAGGGGCGACTGCCAGCACTGCAGTCATTTCCCACATTCAAGCCAAAAGGGATAAAATGGACTGTTGCTTCCATGAAGAAAGGGACTTACTGTGCTGCTGAACTGCCTTCCAACGTCCCAGCTGTACGTAATACCAAGATCTGGAAGCCCTAATAGTGGAAGCAGTCTTGGACATAATGAACAATTCAGAGATGTGGTTCAGTAAGTCTCAGGAATGTGATATGCCATACCCAGGTATAATACGTTTAGGAGGGATAGAGATGGCTGAAAAGGGGGAGGAGTATCTCTCTATGTCAAAAACAGTACCGAAGCAGCTGACATGCAGGGGGCATGGGGAAAAGAGGAAGTACTGTGGATTATCTTGGAAAGAGGAGATGGCATTTCCATTCATACTGATGTAATCTATAGACTGTTGATTCAAACAGAAAAACTGGACAAAGATCTGATCATATATTTAGGAAAGAGGGAGAATGAAGGGAGATGGTGCTACTCTGGGACTGCCAGATGTGGACTGGAATATCACATTTGCAAAATTGGAAAGTAGAGAGATCATGGATACCTTAGAAGGGGCTTTTCTCAGGCAAATGGTGTTGGAACCTACCAGGGAAGAGACACTGGATCTAGTACTCAGAAATGAAGAAAGTGTGTTGGTGCTTACTTGGGCAGCAGTGACCATCACACATTTGTTGTTGTTAACACATTATGATTTGATATAAACGCAATGCAGAGTTCATAAACATTAAGCTTAAAGTCCTGGATTTCAAACATATTAACTTCAGTAATATGGAGAAATACCTGAAGGAGAAGTTGGCAGGCTGGGAAGAGATAAGAAATGTGGAAAGATGGTGGCCTAAATTGAAAGGAGCTATAAAAATAGCAGTGGATCTTTATAGAGGGAAAGTAAATAAAGGCAAGAGGAAAAAGAAACTGATACAGTTCTCCAAGGAAGTGGCTGAAATATTAAAGGTAAAAAAAGAAAACAAGGAATACTGGATAAAGATTAAAGAGTCAAAGAAATCAGGATGGCAAAAATATGGGCAGAAGTAAAAATGGCTAAAATAAATGGCAAGGTGACAAAAGATTTTTTTCAGGTATACTGGGGAGAAGAGAGAGGCCAAAGGTGGAATTGTAAGACTGAAAGATGCTGAGGACTGATATGTGGAGAATGGCCAGCAAAAAGTGGAAGTGCTAAACAAATACTTCAATGTTTATGGAAGAAAATCTTGGTGAAGTACCATAGATGACTGACAAATGGAGAAGGTACCATACCATTCACATAACAAAGAATTTATGAGCAACTTGCAAAACAAAGTGGACAAAGCCAGGCCTGAATTTATTTATATGGTCGATGCTTGTTGTTAAATGCAGTCGAGTTGGTGCCGACTCATGGCAACCCTCTGGATAGTTGTCTGAATTGTGTTTGGTCCTCAGTCAGGCGGCTGATTGTTGATAGAATGGGCATGCATGGCTGCTGTTATTGTATCAATCAATCAAATTGCTGGCCTTCCTCTTTTTGCATTGATGTTCAACCTTGCAATGGGCAAAACTGAAAGGGGATATTTTAAGGACAACAAACGTTTTTATTAGAAAGGTAAATACATTTTAAAAGGAAAGGAAGCCACTATGGTTCTCAAAAGAAGTAACTGAAAAGGTGAAGAAAAAGAGGGTGGCCTTCATAAAATACAAGAGAGGAAGACAAACATCAATATTTGGAAAGACTTAGAGAAGCTAGGAAAGTAGTCAGGAAAGCAAAGATAAAAAAAAGAAGAAATGGCCAATGTAGTAAAACGACTGAACAAGACATTTATCAGATATGTTAGCGAGAGGAGGAAGTACAAAAGTGGTATTGTCGGACTCAAGGGGGAAGGGGAGGAATATGTAAAAGCTGATGAAGATAAAGCAGAATTGCTTAACAGATATTTTTGTTCTGTATTCACAGACAGAGCCAGGAGCAGGATCTCAGAAAACACTCACAAATGGGAACAGAAGTGAAGGGGGATCTTGAACAATTTTCAGAAGACTGTTTTTGTGAGGAACTAGCTAATTTTAAAGTAGACAGTGCAATGGGGCCGGATGGGATGCATCCTAGAATATTGAAGGAACTTGGGGAGATTCTAGCAGCTCCAATGACTGACCTTTCCAATGCTTCTTTAGAGTTGGGAGTGGTCCCAGAGGACTGGAGAAAGGCATATGTGGTCCCTTTATACAAAAGGGAAGTAATGATGAGGTTGAGAACTACAAGCTGGTTAGTCTTACCTCTGTGGTGAGTAAAACACTGCTAAAACAGAGGATAGTGAGATTTCTGGAGTGTGGTGGATTGCAGGATCTGAGGCAGCATTGGTTTACCAGAGGCAGGTCTTGTCAGAGAAATCTGATTGATTTATTTGACTGAGTGACCAGAGAGGTGTACCGAGGGAGAGCCCTGGATGTGGTGTATTTAGATTTCAGTAAAGCCTTTGACACCGTTCCACACAGGAGACTTATAAATAAACTGAGCACCATAGGTATGGATCCTAAAGTGACTTACTGAGTTAGAAATTAGTTGAGTGGGAGGTGACAAAGGGTGCAGGTAAATGCAACTTGCTCTGTTACCAGTGGTGTGCTGCAGGGATCTGTCCTTGGTCCGATTCTTTTTAAAGTCGTTGCTAGTGATATTGTGGAAGGGCTGTCAGGTAAGGTTTGCCTCTTTGCAGATGATACCAAAATCTGCTATAGAGTAGACACCCAAGAAGGAGTAGATAACATGAGGAAGGATCTAGCTAAGCTTGAACAATGGTCTGGAATTTGGCAACTGAGATCTAATGCTAAAATATATAGGATCATGCATTGGGGCTGCAAAAATCCAAGGGAACGGTACGGTGTAGGGGGGTGAAGTACTTTTGTACACCTGGGTGTGATTGTTTCTGATGATCTTAAATTGGCTAACAGGTAGAAAAGGTGACAGTGAAAGCCAGGAGGATGCTTGGGTTTATAGGGAGAAGAATAGCCAACAGAAAAAAGAAGGTGATAGGGGAGGTACCTGTGCTACAGCCACGTTGGGAGGAGGAAGCAGGCTGATCCCCGGGCTGCCCCGATGTTATTGGGGACCTGTATAGTTCTGCTAAGCTGCTAGGCATGTGGCTGTTGGTGCACGGTCGTGGCGTGTCCTAAGAGGTGTATCACAAGGGCATTTTTGGCCCCTTGGGAACACCACAGGATTATAAGTGTGTGAATAGCTGAGTGTGTGCTGGACATGGGGAAGCGAAAAAAGAAACCAGTGGCATTGGAGGGGGCTGTTAGTGGCCCCATGGATGAACATTTGCAACTCAAGGTGGACATCATACCATCTTCAGGTACTGTGCTTGCTTCCCTACAAGTTTTGGGAGCATTTTTGAGCTCTCCAGAACGCTCTCTACCAGTTCCCCTCTGGGATGATGACACCTGATCCAACGGGCGGTACTCAGCCTATTTGCCAGAGTACGTCAATGGTTTCCTTGTAACAGTTCAAGGCTGTTGTCTGGACAACCCCCAGTAGATACCCAGGGTGTGCTTGATTCACAGGTTTTACTGGGGATATCTGGAGGGTGGTGACGAGGACTGAGCAGACCTTGGTGAATACCTTCTCTCAGCTTTGTGTGGTCTCACAAGGAACGGTCACACGGCTGAGTAAAGTTGAAGAACAGGAGACCTTGTTAATCGCTCAGGTTTGCAAGTGTGAAGATCACTGCTCCTCTCTGCAGGCTATTGGTGCATTAAGTATAGTCTTAATGCACCAATGTTTGAGAATGGTTTAAGGGTTAAAAATGTTCGCTGTTTGAATTTTCCTTATTGTCATTTTCTGTCTCCTGAAGTCTTGTTCTGGAGGTACCTTAAGGAAGCTCTGGGTTTACCCGGAGCTGACTCAATGGTATTCTCCAAGATTTATTACTTGCCTGGGGGGAAAATGTCAGATGAGTCCTTTGAGGGGGCTGGTATACTCCAGGCCGAACCAGAGTTCGGTCTTACACAGTTCTTAGAGGACTCGCAGGATGTGATCTCTGCCAGGGCTACTTTATTAATAACGTTTATTGCAGAACAGGACAAGACTTTGTTATTTAAAAATTACTTTAAGAAAGAGGCCTTTGTGTTTTGTGTTGTTTGTATTCAGTTATTTCCTGATGTCTCAAGGGCCATCCAGTTGCGTAGAAGAGTGTTTTTGGCCCTTAGGCCGAGGGTGTTGGCCCTTGGGATGCCCTTGGGGCATCGTTTTTTCTTAGGTATCCCTGCAATTACATGGTCACATTGCAGGGAAACAATCAATACTGTACAATATTTACAGAAGTGAGAAACAATTCAGAGGAGTAGGGTACTCAGGGACAATTGTGGAAGATTTGTCTTTGTGTGTTAAGTGTAGGGTATTGTAAGGGAATTCTCAAGTGGTAATAAGTGAATTGATTTGCAGGATGATTGTAAAACTCAGGAGGAATGAGGCTGTACTATCCGGGAAAATCATTTACTAGTGTAAGGATTATTCGTTGGTTGTTCATAATGCTCCTGGAAGAAAAAGGCTCTGAAAACCTATCTGAAGTCCATCAGGTCTTTGATTTCTCTTATTTTATTTTATTTTTTTTAGACAGTTTTGTATACCGTCTTATCCTTCAATCAAAGCGGTCACAACACAATTGGGGGATACATTTAACACACGGGGATATGAGACACATACACTAATACTTACAGGGAACATGGGCAATGGAGGGTTAAGTGGCTTGCCCAAGACCACAAGGAGCATCTATGGGACTAGAAACCCCAGTCCTTCCGGCCCAAGGTTGCTGTCCTCTAGTGGGATTTGAACCCCCGACCTTCCGGCCTGAAGTACCTTGTCCCAACTACTTATGTTGACAGGGAGGGCATTCCAGATTGCTGGAGCAAAAATTGAGGATGCCCGCTTACATGTTGCTTGCCTTGCTCTGATTTTTATAGCGGGGACGAGTAGTTGATTCTGCTGCATTGTTCTATTTGCTCTCAGAGCTGGATCTTTGGTGTCCAGTGACTTCAGTGTTTCTGAGTATAACTGTTGGGTGATTTTGAAGATTATGAGTAATGATTTGTACTTGGTGTGGGAGTCTTATCGGTAAGCAGTGGAGCTGCGTCAGAGTTGGAGTAATATGATCATTTCTAGCAGTTTCTGCAATTTGAGCAGTTGTGTTCTGTAGTAGTTGTAATGGGAACGTGGATTGTTTCGGGAGTCCCTGATATATTACATTGCAATAATGCCAATACTAGATTATCATGGCCTGACACACTGTGCGATCAATGGGTTATTGATTTTGCCAGTTGTCAGGATCTTTGTCTTCTTCGCTTTAAGGTGCAGGCCCATTTTAAGACAATGTCCCTTGATCTTGAGAAGCAAATGTTTCAGATCATCTTCACTTTCAGTCAGTAATGTGGTATCATCAGCATAGTGAAGATTGATGGAAGATTCATCAACTATCTTCACACCTTAGTTGTCTTCATATATTCCTGCTTCTCTGGTGATTTGTTCTGCACATAAATTATACAGGTATGGGGAACATATATAACCTTTGCCATACAGTGGAGTGGAGGAGTGGCCTAGTGGTTGGGGCAAGGTACTTCAGGCCGGAAGGTCGGGGGTTCAAATCCCACTAGAGGACAGCAACCTTGGGCTGGAAGGACTGGGGTTTCTAGTCCCACAGGTGCTCCTTGTGGTCTTGGGCAAGCCACTTAACCCTCCATAGCCCATGTTCCCTGTAAAATAGTTATCTCCAAGTTATAATGCCCTGTTCAATGTAATTTCAGTTTGTTCAATGTAAACCGCACTGATGCAGAATAGCGCGGTATATAAGAGAATGTAAATAAATAAAATAAATAAAAATACACCTTTGCTGATTTTAAGCCATTCTGTTTCCCCTTGTTCCGTTTCAGCTGTTGCTTCTTGATCAATGTAAAGGTTGTGCTTACTTTATAAGATTTCTAAAGCTTAGTGGTTCTGTTAGAAATCTGTGATCAAAAAAGAAAATTAGATTGAAAATACCTACAAAATATGATTGTAAAATGAGAATAGCGAGGGAAGGGACTGTTATGGTTAAAGGTCTAATCCTTTGAAATACTCTTCCATTGGAGTTAAGAATGAAACAATTATATAACATGGGTTAGTACATGTTGTTGTTTTTTTTAAGCAGGAGGTTTGTTTGAATCCTGCTAATGAATAAAATTAAGAGGTCAATTCAATTTTGGATGTAATATATTGACTGTGATTATATATAATTGGGAATGATTAATTCAACAGACGATTTTGTTGGGGTGTTAATTTTAACTTTCCATTTTTAATGTTATTTTATTTGTTGTAATCTGCATTGAATCATTGTTGAAGAAAGTGGAATATAAATGCCAAATTAAATTTGATGGGCCAGCCAAGATACATCCCAGGATACTGAGGGAACTCAAGGATGTATTTAATAGATCCTTGAAGACGGGGGGAGACTCTATGGGATTGGGGAAGGGCTGAGGTGGTCCCTCTTCACAAAAGTGGTAACAGAGCAGAGAGAGGAAACTACAGGCCAACAAGCTATATCTTAGTGGTGGGAATATTAATAGAAAAGCTACTGAAGGAAAGGATAGTGAACTTTCTATAATCCAGTAGGTTCAGGGCTGGTCTTTCCATAAGGCGGTTGCCTAGGACGGCAGGCCCTGGTGGGCGGCACACTAGGATTTTTTAAAGCGGCAGCTTTGTGCCGCCGCTTTGATGCCTGTGTCAGGCCAAGAGTTCAGCACGAAAACCATGGCCTGCTGCTCCTGTCCCTCTCTGACACAACTTTCTGTAGGTGAGGGGTAGGAGCGGCAGGCTATGTGTGCCGAAGCACATGGCCTACCATGAGCACCAAAGAAGCGGCATAAAGCCGCCACTTTCAAAACAATTGTGACGCTGCTGCCACTGCCGTCACCCCCCCCCCCCCCACCACAAGATGAGAAGATGGATTTGTGGGGGGCAGTGGCGATGGCATGGGGAGGTGCGAGGCGGTGAGGGCTTCTGCCTGAGATTTGGGCCGGCCCTGAGTAGGTTGTAAAATCTGAGGCAATATAATCTTACCAGAAACAGAGGTTTCAGCAAAGCGTTTGTTACTCTTCCTCATGGGAGGCTCATGAATAATCTGAGCAGCCTGAGGTTCGGACTCAAGGTTGTAAACTGGATTAGAAACTGGTTGACTGACAGATGACAGAGTGATGGTGAATGGAATTCACTTGGCAGGAAGAAAAGTGAACAGCAGAGTGCCTCAGGGATCACTTTTGGGATCATATCTGTTCAGTATCTTTGTAAGCGATATTATAGAAGGATTAGAAATAAATGTTTGTGGATGACATGAAGATTTGCAACTGAGAGGACTTCCCGGAAGGAGTAGACAACATGAGAACTGATATGTAAAAATTATAAGTATAGTTAAATGCTTGGCAGTTAAGCTTTAATATGAAGAAGTGCAGAGTGATGAATTTGGGGTGCTAAAATCCAAAGGAGTTGCATTCCAGTGGAAGCAAGAAGATGATGTGTAACAGACCAGGTGTGAGATGACAGTGGATGACAGTATCTGAGAATCTCAAAGTTGCCAAAATATGACAAAGTGGTGGTCAAAGCTGCATAGAGAGAGCTGCATGGAGAGGGGTGTAATCAGCAAAATTTAGAGGGGGGGGTAATAATGCTGCTGCATAGATCGCTGGTGATGCCACACTTGGAGTATTGTGTTCAGTTTTGAAGGCCATATCTTGCTAAGGATATAAAACGACGGGAAGCAATCCAGAGAAAAACAACCAAAATGGTAGAGGTCTGTGCCAGAAGACATAGGAGAAGAGGCTTGAAGACCTAAATTTGTATATGCTAGAGAAGGGGAGGGACAGAGGAGATGATACAGTATTTAAATACTTGAAAGGTATACATGAATAAATAAATCTTCCTTATCATCCCTCAAGTCCACTCCCTCACCTCTGGGTAGTGTACTCCTCACAGCAGCTTGGAGACTGAGCATGTCATATTTTGATGATCCCCATGTACTTATACAGCTGGCATCGCCTACCAGCCCCTGTATGTTCAATTTCCAAGCAGCTGGTGAGCCAGAGTGTGGGACTCACTGAAGGAACAGATAAGGATTTTAGTTTGTAGCTAGGCTGTTTTAGTTGGATTTATTTGGGGTTCTCAGGCCTTTTTCTTTCTTAAAAAAAAAAAAAAAAAAAGAGGGAGAGTATCTTCAAGTAGGTAGTCGGAGGATCCTCCCTCTCCCTTCCCCCCCCCATGTATTCTGGGGTATTTTGCGGGGGGGACTTCAGCCCTTTGTAGGCTAAAGTTGGCTCCCGATCCCGTCATTGGGTGAGGAGCCGCCATGAAAAGACCGCCAAACCGAAGGTCATCTCCCAGGCAGTCCCTCCGCAGCGCCAAAGCCAGGCTGAGTGGCTGAGCATGAGGGGAAGTTAAGCTGCGTCCAGCAGTGCTCCTGACGCTGAAGTACATGAGGCAGGAGGTAAGCAGGGCTCTGCTGACCTTCTGCTTGTTTGAGGCCTGGGAGATGGCAGCAGTGCGACGCAGGTCGTTGGGAGGTTTGCTGAGCAGGTCCATGGCCTGCAGCCACGTGGCTGGGTTTGTGGGCAGCGGCGCGCGGGAAAAGAAGCGCCTTTTTTCCTCTGCAGCAGCCCAGCACGACAGGCAGCTCCTGTTCTGCTTTTTCTCTCTCGGGGGAGTTTGTTTGGGAGGAGAAACAGTCGGCACAGGCTCAGGCTTCCCTCCCCCAGGCAGGAAGGGAGGTAAGAAGATCCCCTGCAGCAGGCATTTTGTTTAAACAGTTTAGTGTAGATCAAAGCAATTTGCTTGGGTTAATCTACTTTTACTTTCACCTTTCTCTGTTTTAGTTTGATTTATTTGAGTTTCTTTGGTTTCTTTGGGTTATTTCATTTAGATATCTGGCAATGTAGCTGAGAGGAATAAAAGGACGGTAGAATTTCTCACTATGCCTGCCAGACCGCAGTTCCTGGTTTGCGGCATCCGGCGGGGGACGGTCTTGGAGGAAGGCATATGCTAGGCTGCACGCAGGAGGACACCAGTGGAGCAGGACCTGCACTCCCAGCCTAGGCAGGAAGGCATTCCTTCTTTGTCTCGGGAGGCCCAAGATATGGAGGGCTCCATGCAGGCATCCCTAGAGCCAGCATCTGGGTCTTCGGCTACTCCCGGGCCATCTACAGCAAAATCCCTGGGAGAGGTGAGGATCCCAGGGGACTTCTCACCAGAGTTTGTCCTGTTTCTTCATAAGGCATTTTGTTTCAAGTAACAGGGGGTGACAGGATGCGCCCCAGCACTGGAACATGGCACTAGGAGGGCTGCAGACACAAAGAGGAGTGAGACGGAAGTGGCGACCCCTAAGAGAGCTAGGTACTCATAGAAACATAGAACTATGATGACAGAAAAAGACCACATGACCTATCTAGTCTGTCCTTCCATATCAACCACTACAATAGTTCCCTTTTTTCCTTTAGGGATCCTCTGTGTTTGTCACTCAGAGGAGTGGCATGGATAATCTCCATTTTCCGAGGGGTCGGAAGGAGAGGACCTGGACATGGAGCTCGATTGGCAAAGTGAAGAATTGGAAAAAAGTGAGATCCCGGAGCAGGAAGAGCAGCCGCAAATTGTGTGAGTATTCCATCACGAAGAGTTGCTGGCGCTCATTGGGGAATCCTTGAAGGCCTTCAATATGCCCGTGACTCTGCCAGCAGTAGAGGACGAGCTAGAGGACTCTGTTTTCCGTATCACCTGTAGCACAGATATTTTTTCTGGTGCATAGGGTGGTCAGGCTGATGATCCAAGATGAGTGGGAACTGCTGGAAGCGAGCCTCAGGGGGGTGCACGCCATGTCACACCTGTACCCGGTGCCCGAACAAGAGCAGGAACTGATTCACTATCCCAAGGGTGGACACGGTGGTGTCCGCAGTTACGAAAAAGATAGCAGTCCCGGTGGAGGGCAGTGTTGCCCTCAAGGATAACCAGGACAGAAAGTTTGACACTGTTAAAACAAGCATTTGATATCAATGCCCAGTCTCTGCACGCCTCCATCTGCGGGGCCTGGGTGGCTGAGGCATGCCTCCGCTGGTCGCAGCGGGTCCAAGAACAAGGAGAGCCGGAGACAGACCGGGGGGGGGGGGGGCTGCCAAATTGGAGTCAGAGTCTGTCTACCTGGTCGACACCCACTACAATCTCATTAGAGGGCTATCCAAGAGCATAGCCTTGATAGTGGCAGCGCGTCACTTCCCGTGGCTGCGGAACTGGACGGTGGACAGTTCCTCCAAGTCCCGTCTTAGCAAACTCCCCTTCAAGGGGAAAATTCTCTTTGGAGGGGATCTGGACAAATTGGTCAAGGACTTGGGCAAGTCCAAAGGAGGTCACCCCCTCGAGGATAAGCCGAAACAGAACCATATCCTGCTGTTGGATAGGGTGCAACTGCGTGACTTCAAGCATTTTTATTTGCCCTGCCTTATGTCTTTCCAGAGGGGGATATTTCCTTTGAGAAGATAGGGGTTTCGAGGGTTTCGCGGAGCAGGCAGGGGCTTCGGTGTTGCCTCCACCTTAGGGCCCAGAAAAGCGCAATGAAGCGAGGAGGGCCCAGGCGGGGGTGCAGCCTGTGGGAGGTCAGTTGCAGGATTTCTACCCTGCCTGGGTCCAGATCACATTGGACCAGTGGGTCCTGGAGCTCATCCGGGAGGGTTATGCTCTTGAGTGGGCTCATCCAGTAGATCATTCCTTTGTTCAGTCTCCCTGCAAAGCACCTGGCAAAGTGGCGGCAGTAAAGGACACCCTGACACAGCTCCTGCAGCTAAGGGCTGTGATGCCGATGCCCAGAGACCAATGTGGTTACGGTCGGTACTCCTTTTATTTCATGGTACCCGAAAAGGAGGGTTCCTTTCGCCCCATTCTCGATCTCAAGGGAGTGAACTGGTATATGCGGGTTCCACATTTTCACATGGAAATGTTGTGGTCCATCATAGTAGCAGTAAGAAGCGGGAGGTTTCTGACATCTCTAGATCTCATGGAGGCATATCTGCATATACCCATCCATCTAGAACATCAGCAGTTTCTCCACTTCGCAGTGCCGATGGGACATTTCCAATGTAAGGCCTTGCAGTTTTGGCTGGCAACGACTCTGCATACCTTCACCAAAGTCATGGTGTTGGTGGCGGTAGTGCTCTGCAAGGAAGGAATTCTCATGCACCCGTATCTCAACGACTGGCTGATCAGGGTGAAGTCCAGGGACGAAAGCAAAAGGGCAACGAAGCGGATGGTGCAGTTGCTTCAAAGTCTCAGTTGGGTGATCAACGAGATCAAGAGCTAATTGGTGCTGTCCTAGGAACTGGAGTATTTGGGAGCGTGCTTCAACACCCGGGAAGAGAAGGTTTTCCTTCTGGAGCATCGAACACGGGCACTGCGTTGCTTGGTCCACCAGTTTGTGAAGATGTCAGTGCCGTCGGCCTGGCATTATCTGCAGGTCCTCAGGGCTATGGCAGCCACACTCAAACTCGTTCCGTGGGCACGAGCACACATGTGGCCATTGCAGAGAGCTTTGCTCTGCCAGTGATCCCACCCTTTGTCCAGAAGGCTTCCCTGACTGCAAAAGACCAACAGGGCTCTTCAGTGGTGGCTTTGCCAAGGGAGTCAGGAGGGGGGCATGCCCCTCGAGTCGCTGAGCTGGATTCCACTGATGACAGATGCTAGTCTGTCCAGATGTGGGGCTTATTGTGAAGGTCGCTTTGCGCAGGGACAATGGAGCCCACACGAGGCCTGTTGGTCTATCAACAGGCTGGAGATGCGAGTGGTGGTCCTGGCGCTATGGAGCTTCAAGCTGTGGTTGCAGGGGAAGGCGATCCGGGTCCTCTTGGACAATACGATCATGGTAGCCTACATCAACTGCCAGAGGAGCACAGGCAACATCGCGTTGGAGGATGAGGCTGAGGTGCTGTTCGAATGGGCAGAAAATCGGCTTGAGGCGTTATTGGCGGCGCACATAGTGGGGGTTGACAACGTGACGGCAGATTATCTAAGCAGAGTGGAGTCTCAACCAGGAAGTGTTCACACAGGTGGGGCACACCGGTGATGGACCTAATGGCAACATCCGAATTGGCCAAGGTGAGCCGTTTCTTCAGCAGGAGAAGAGAGAGGGTGTCGGAGGGCCTGGATGCTCTAGTTCAAAGATAGCCCGAGGAGGCCCTTCTCTATGTGTTCCCTCTGTGGGCACTTATAGGCCGGGTCATGCAGCGAATAAAGGCTCACCGGGGGTACATCATCCTGATTGCCCCGGATTGGCCAAGGTGCCCGTCGTATGCCAACCTGGTGCGGATTCAGGTGGACTGTCCATGGTGGTTTCTGGCTTGAGAGGATCTCCTGACGCAGGGGCTAGTGCGCATGCCTAAGGTGGCTCAGTTCTCGCTTGAGAGAGCAAGGCTGAAAAAGAAAGGGTATACGTGTCCTGTGATAGCAACCTTGCTGAAAGCCCATAAGAGGTCTACCTGCTTGGCTTACATCCGAGTTTGGCGTGTTTTTGAGTCATAGTGTGTGGAGAGTCACTTTCATCCGCATGTGGCATCCGTGTCGGACATTCTGGCATTTGTGCAGGCCGACTTTGATAAGGGCTTAGTTGCTAGTTCCTTGAGGGTACAACTGGTAGCAATTGCCTGTTATCGGGGAAAGGTCCAAGGGATGATGTTAGGTGTCCACCCTGATGATCTGAGATTTCTGAGGGCAGTAAGTCGTCTTCGACCTCCGCGGAGGATGGTGGTACCGCCCTGGGACCTTAATTTGGTGCTTAGGGCCCTGACTGGTGAGTCCTTTGAGCCATTGAGTCAGGCCTCGCTGAAGGATCTGACCCTGAAGACGGTATTTCTGGTGGTGATCTGCTCGGCGCGCAGGATTTCGGAGCTTCAAGCCTTGTCATGTCAAGAGCCCTTCCTTTCTTTCTTGAGAGAGAAGGTGGTCCTTCGACCGGTACCCTCCTTTCTGTCCAAGGTGGTCTCGGCCTTTCATGTAAACCAAATGGTTTCCCTGCCGACTCTAACAACCGCAGAAGGGGGCACGGACGATCTTCAGTTGTGCCGGTTGGATGTCAAGAGTCCTTCGGCAGTATTGAAAGAGGACAGTGCCATGGCGGAAATCTAATCATTTGTTTGTGCTGTTTTGAGGACTACGCAGCGGTGAAGTGGCAGCTAAGGCCTCCATTTCACATTGGATCAGAGAAGCCATCGCATCAGTGTACATTTTGAAGGGCAAGATGGTGCCGGCAAGGTTGTGAGCACATTCCATTCGGGCCCAGGCAGCCTCGTGGGTGGAGTATAGTTTGGTACCGCCAGTAGAGATTTGTAGAGTGGCAACTTGGTTTTCGCTTCGTACTTTGGCCAAGAGTTATTACCTGGATGTCAAGGCGGTAGGGGATGCTTGTTTCGGATCAGCGGTGCTTCAGGCCAGTTCTGCAGATCCCTCCCATTAGTTCAACTTCTCTGATACATCCCAGAGGAGCGAGACTGGACTGGAGGGGCAATACGGAAAGAGAAATTAGACTTACCTGCTAATTGTTCTCTCCCCAGAGTGTGTTTAGGACAGTCTGTCGTTCCGGGCCTGAAGCTGGTTCACAGGGGAGAAGTGGCCAGGGAAGGCTGGTAAGTAGGGGAGGGGATGGTGTTGAGGAGGGTGGACCGGGAGAGCCGTCGGTTTCGCGATCCAGGTTACACGGCGTCGTTCAAGTGCACCTCAGGTAAGCCTCCTCAGTCTTTGGGGGGGGGGGGGGTGAGGGATTCCTCTCCAGATGATGGGGGGATCTAGCTTGCTTATTTAAGTAATAAACCACGTGATAACAATTCCTCATTTGTTGCTCCTGTGAGTCTGCTTTGTCAATAGGTTATCGGGGCTGGTAGGTGGTGCCAGCTGTATAAGTACATGGAGGTCATCAAAAGATGACTTGCTCAGTCTCCAAGCTGCTGTGAGGGGTACACTACCCAGAGGTGCGGGACTGGACTGGAGTTCCTCAAGGAACAACAATTAGCAAGTAAGTCTAATTTCTCTTTTTGCAAAGACAGGGAAGCTATGAAATTAGAGGATATGAAATGAAGGTGCAAGAGAGAAACTTGTAAGCAACACCAGGAAATATTTTTTCATGGAAAAGATAGTGAATGTCTGGAATGATCTCCCAGAGGAACTGGTGGAGACAGAAAACAGTTATGGAATTCAAAAATGGGTTGAATAAACACAGAGGAGGGGCTTTTACTAAAGGGTTTTAGCTGACAACACTAGTTCTCTAGTTCCAATGATGTTATTAAGCTGTTAAATGTTCTATGTAATTTCATGTCATTGTTCAATGTAAACCACCCCTGATCGCTGGAAGGAGCGGTATAAAAGAGCTGTTCAGTAAATAAATAAATAGATAAATAAACACGTGTTCTGGCACACACTGAATGCATGTTGGGATACGCATTGCCAGCCAGCCAGCAAAGGGACATGAAAACATGGGACAATCCTTGCGCTGTTTAACTCGCGTGAGGGTAGGTGGGATAAGGGTGGAGAATGGGTGTAGTGTGCTCCGTGCAATTAGAGCCAGGTGCACACCGCACACTAACTGCATTAGCGCAGGATCACCTAACACCACCTCAATAGGTGGAGTTGCGTGCAACTGCGCTAATGTGGCATGTGAACAGGGACAGGGCTCCATGTTAAGTGCCGGGGAAATACTCTCTGCGCCCTCAACAGTCAACACAGTGATGTTGCACATAACACATCATAGTTTAAGCCCTATCATCATGTTAGATGCAGCACCTTAATATCCTTTAGTAAAAGGGCCTCAGAGGATCCTTAAATGACAAAAAGCAAAACGTTAATTTATACAGTTCATAAAAGGCAATGTGTGTGTGTGTGTGGGGGGGGGGGGGCGAGTTTCAGAGGGTAAAACCTGCATGGGACAATAGTTACAACCCTTGACCCATAGGGGGGAGGAACCTGTACAGAACGGGAATTACAACCCTAAACAAAGACATGAGGGAAGGTAACCTACGTGGAACATCAGTTACAATCCTGATCACTTTACTGGGCAAATTGGATGGCCCATGGTGTCTTTATCTGCTGTCATTTACAGTGGGACCCTTTCTACTAAAGATGTGCACTTACCGCATGATTAATGGCAGTACCATCGTGGGTAAGTGTACCCCTTGGGTACTATCAGGGATGTGCCCGGCATGACCCCAGCAGTTATGCACAAATGCACTTTTTAATTATTTAATTATTTTTATATAAGTTATTTTATTTATGTTTACTTGTGTTTTGTTTGGATCTGTTTCCTTCTTTCCATTCGATTACATACAGATCCACTACCTCTTTTTTTTTTCTTTCTTTTTCCTCTTTTGACAACCTGGAACGCCAACCTGAGTGAGAGGCATGGAGGTGTGTAGTCACTAGGCTTGTGCATTTTGGTATCCTTGGCAATTCATTTACATGCCTAAAATTTAAGCGTGTGCACAAATTACTTGTGCACACGTATGTCAATAGTGCATGCGTAAATTCAGAAGTATACACGTGCACAAGCAATTTGCATGTACAGTAGGCATGTAGTCATGCAAACCCAAAAGAACTTGGTTCGTATGAGATAAAAAAAAAGAAAACTTTGTTCATACGCATTAGAAACCATATTGTCCTTTTGACTCAATTTGCCAGTCTGAGCATGCAAGCCCAAAAGGGAAGGAGGGCACTGAAAGCAGCCCTTGCCCTAAATGTTGTTTTGTCCAATGACTACCTTGTCTAAGACATGGGGGTCAGAATCTGTCATATAGCATGTTATTTCTTTTATCATTTATAGACTTCATTCCCATGATCCTAACAGGACAGATTCCCCTTAGAGGTCTACAGAGAAATTGTTCATGATTGTCATGGGACTGTCTCTTATCTTTCCTTCCCAGACTGCCAACCAGAAGCAAATGAACTGTGCAGGGTTCTCCGCTGACAATTGCTGAGCATTAAAACACATGTTAACCCATTACTGGGCTGTAGTAAAAGGGTCTCTATGTTACTCTGTTAATTGGAGGTTGCTTCTTTGAGTTGGTTTCTTTTTTTTTCTTGTATTATGCTACTTCCACGAGCTTTCTGGCTTGGAACTCCTATAAGTCTGGAACAGCCTTGTCTGGCCACTCTATGGTTCCTTCTCAAGAGTTTTGCTCTGGGGTGTCAACATTTGACTTCATCAAAGGTTTCCAGCATTTCTAGAAACTGGTTCAGTTAGCAGCTATGTCAGTAAGTTTTTACTAGCCAGTTATTTGAATTTTTCACATGCCCATATGTAGAAGTATTCTCAATTCAGAAACAAAATAAGAAAAAAAAGCTTGTGCTGTCACTGTTGTACTTTCTCACATTTTGCAAAATGTTGATGTAACAAAGTTATTATGTGCAAATCTTACATGAGGTAACACCATGTAGCTGCAGGAATCCATACTACAGTTTTCCCAGGGTTGTAGCTATAGATGTTCCACAAGATCCGTACCCTCAGGCACCTCCGTTTCCTGCTAGAACCGGATGACTTCCGGACAATTTATCAAGTGCTAATCATACCACAATTTGACTACGCCAGTTCAATCCTGCATGGTCTTCCTCAATCTACTTTGAACCCTCTACAGCTCGCGATGAACGCTGCAGTGAGAATACTACTTGGAGCTTCCAAGAAAGATCACATCACGCCCATCATGAAACATCTCCACTGGCTTCCTATACAGGCCAGACTCACTTTCAAAACCCCTACTGCTTACCTTCAAAGCTATCAATGGACTCTCTTCTGCATCACTAGCAGATCTTATCCAAATCACTCCCCCCAACAGGTCCAGAAGACCAGTAGCAGTCAACACACTAATAGTCCCGAAAGAAATAACCCAATGCACCCAGGCAACAGCAAACAGAGCCTTCAAATTTTGCACAGCTAGAGGCTGGAACACTCTACCACCCAACATACGCTCAATCCCTGACCTGGCCCAGTTTAGGAAGGCGGTAAAGCACTACCTATTCTGCATGTACTACTAGGTAGATGGCGCGGCGATACAATAGCCCCATCCACGGACTAGACTAGGCCACACAATCGAATCCGACTCTACAAGACACCAATGAATATGGCTAGTGAAATACGACTTCCATGAAGATTAGATGTAAATAGTTTCCCAAGTTCTCCAAGTTTTCATACCTGTTCATTGTAAACACAGTTCCGTAAAGGCAATGTGTATGTTTTATGTTCCATGTAAACCGCACTGATGTTGAATAGTGCGGTATAAAAGAAATGCAAATAAATAAATAAATAGATGGGCCTTCCTCCTCCCCTTTTTGTTTGGAGTCAGGCCCACATAAGGGCCAATGAAGAAACACCCTGCACTATAGCTCAGCGTAGGATTTCCTAACACAAGTTTAGCACAAAGCTTTGCTCACTGATGTTGTAAGCAAACAGCATGCAAATAATCTGTGTGAAAAAAATCTGTGCTAAACAAATAGAGCAAGCCAAGCATATGCACATGGGGTCTGCATTAGCAGCATCTATATCTTGCACACAAAAAAAGAAAGTTTGGCACTTGTGATGGAATGCTGTCTAGCATGAAAAATTTGTTCTGCATTTGTAGCATATAAAATTGTGCACTAAATTTGAACTAACTTGTGCAAAAAGCCTTGTGCACTTTTCTGCATCAGCCTGTGAGTCAGTAGCAGTGGCACACGCCAATGAGAGGAGAACTGACAGCTGTGTCAATATCCACACTGCCTCGTACCCACCCATATTAACCTTTGGCCCCACCAAAAAATCAGTCCTGGCTATGCCACTGGTTTTACTATAGTAAAGAAGTTCTAGAAGAACAAATTATGATCAGAGGTTGGAGGGGAGTTGACTCAGGAGTAACATTATGAGGATCTCACTTAGAAAGTCCAATGAATGCATGGAACAACTTCCCTATAGTGGTAAGAGTGACAAAAATGTCTAGGAACTCAACAAATTAGGGGATGAGCACCGTGGATCTTTACTTTTAGGGAAAGGATGATGCTAGAGATTATGTGGGAACTGGAGTTTTGCAGATAATAGGGAAAATGAGCAGTCCACTTAGGCCTTACGGTTTTTACAATCATTTTCTGAGTTTTTGTGAAACAAGGATGATCTGTATTTTCATATGGTATGTGCATATAGACAGGGCGGAAATAGTTATACAAATCTCCACTCAGAAATGTGGCCTTGACATTGAAGGATCATTTGCTCAGTTTACCTTGTACCTTAGAAACATTGTGTAGTAAGTGGCTGATCTCCTCAGCTGATGAAAGCATCCTTATCAGTAATGATAAAAAGAACAGATAAAAGATTTTAGAGCCACACTGCTGAATCACACGATGTGCAGTGTTATGAGACTTCAGCAGATTTCACAGTAACCTGCACATTCCTTGATAGGTGCTCTCCACAAGTGAGGTAAACTCTTCAAGGATCCATGCAACACTGCTAGAAAAGCAAAATTAAAGTATTTTTCAGTTTTTTTTAAAGATTTTGTAGAAAAGGTCTTTTTACAATATAATTAATATGCAGAGAGTTAGAACAGCATTGCCATCAGAGGCTACACGATGCAAGGTTCCACATTAGGAACCACCACCCAGGAAAAAGATTTAGGTGTCATTGTGGATAACATGTTTAAACCCTTGGCCCAGTGTGCAGTGCGGCCAAGAAAGCAAATAGAATGCTAGGAATCATAAAGAAAGGAATGGGGAATACAACAAAGGATATTATGCCTCTGTTTCGTTCTATGGTGCGACCGCACCTTGAATATTGTGTGCAATTGTGGTCACCATATCCTAAAAAGAATATCTTAGATTGTGAGCCTTTCGGGGACAAGGGAATAAAAAGTACCTGTTAGTATACATGCAAACCGCACCTATTCTAAAGAGCGCAGTATAAAAAAAATATATATATCACGGAATTAGAAAAGGTACAGAGAAGAGCCACCAAAATGGTAAAGGGGAAGGAGGGATACCCCTATGAGGAGAGGCTAAAAAGGTTAGGGCTCTTCAACCTGGAAAAGAGACGGCTGAGGGGATATATGATAGAGGGCTATAAATTAATGAATGGAGTAGAACGGGTAAAAGTAGATTGATTGTTTACGCCATCAAAATGTAGAAAGACTAGGTGACATGCAATGAAGCTACATTGTGATCCATATAAGACTAATAAAATAAAATATTTTTTTACTCAACGTGTAATCAAACTCTGGAATTCGTAACCAGAGGATGTAGTAAAAGCTTTTATTGTAGCTGGGTTTAAAAAAGGTTTGGACAAGTTCCTGGAGGAAAAGTCCATAAACCATTATTAAAGCGGACCCAGGAAATCCACTGCTTGTCCCAGTACAAGCATTGGGAAACCTGTGTCTTCTGGAGAAACTGCTAGCTACTTGTGACCTAGATTGACCACAGTTGGAAATAGGATACTGGGCTTGATGTACCCAGTATGGCATATCTTATGTTCTTATGCTATTGTCATTCCATGAAAGAGAAGCTTTTTTTTTGTTTTACTCTTGATGTCTACCTGAAGAGGTAGTGACAACCAAAACTGAAGGAATTTTAAAATGCCCAGGACAGGCAGCACATGGTAGTGAAGGACAACAGGCAGAAGAAATGAAAGAAAGGGATGTACAGTACTTGAGACAATTGTGGAGGGTGGTGAGTGTGTAGGGCTAAGGACACGTGAGAACTTGGGGGGAGGGGGGAAATCAAGATAGTGGTAGTTTGGGCAGTGGGAATTTATGTACCCCTCCATCCTCAAGGTAGTATAGTGCCAGAAAGGAAAGGTCTCAATCTGTCAGATTGGATGGGTCAATTGTTCTTTCTCTGCCATTATTTACTATATAGAAATAAAGGCTAATAAATAAAAGCGACAGCAAAAAAATATAAAGTAATATTTTAACATTGGTATCACTTTATCCCTCACTTGGTTTGCAGCTTGTCGTGCTGTGAAGGCTTGGATGCATCAGTGATGCTAAGCTGTCAGTAACTTAACTACTAGCAGGGTCTCAAGATGGACAAGTCTCAGCTGAGGTGCAAGACTAAGACAAACCACCCATCTGGGTAGCAGCAGAATGGGATGGTTTTGGTGGCGGAGGATCACTTTTTCCTGTGACAACGGCAACAGCACTAGCATTACTTGTACAGAAGAAAGGCCTGGCAATCTACTTCCATATCTTGCCATGAGAACCCAATGGATAGTCAAAACAAAACAAATTGCACTATAATGCTGGAAGATGAGACCTCCAGGTCCGGAAGGCACTCAACTGGCTCCTGGGGATGAGTTGAAGACTTTTCAAAGCCAGCATTTATGATGTGGTTGGAACAAAGTCCTTAGGACGTCTGACTGTTGATGTAGCTGTGCATGAAATGAGAGTCTGAAGCTGCAAAGAGGTCTTACATATTGGGATATGGAATGTATAAAATATGAACCAAGGGAAGTTGGATCTCCCTGCATTCTTTGACTTGGCCGACCATGACATTCTGTTAGCCATTTTGGATCATCTTGTGATTTCAGGGTTTTTGGGCTTTGTAAAGAACAGGTTATATCTGGTTAGGACTGGAGTGGATTGCTTGGGAGATTGGCGAGCTTGTTGTGGTGTTCTGCAGGGCTTCCTGCTCTCCCGAGCGCTCTTTAATGTTCTTATGATAAGATTAGGTCGGTTTCTCCTTCAAAACAATCTTAAGTTATATATGGATGTAGGTGACATTCACATCACTATCAAGTGACTTTTACTCAAAAATCAGTCAGACTTTACAGTTATTTGAGAGGTGGGTGAGAACTTTGTGATGACAGTTAAACACATCTAAAACAAAGGCTTTGGGCTTTAATAATGCTAAACTGCTTCCTAATTATTTAGCTGCGGTGTTCAAACATTTAAATGTAGTTTCCGACCCAGTACTCTGTGTTCTTTGAGGTTTGTTTTTTTAGTGCCATCAAGTCAGTGCTGATGCCTAGTGACCAAGCTGCTTCTGTGTTTTCCTGGCAATGTATCACTGGAAGTAGATTGCCAGGCCTTTTCTTCCAAAGAAGTGGAGGGTAAAGTGACTTGCCCAAGGTCACAAGGCATGCCAGTGACAATTGAACCCTTGATCTGCTAGGTACTAGACAGTTGCTCTAACCACTAGACTACTGGATGAAAATTTATCATGTGAGGCTCCTATCGGTTCTGTTGTAATGGGGTTCTTTTTCAGATTATGTCAATTACATAGAATCAAACCTTTTTTTCAGTAAATCATTTTAGCTCTAGTTCAAAGTGCCATTCTTGCCTATTTGTACTGTGGAAATTTTCTGTTCAGCTCTGTCAAAATACTGTCCACTGCAAAAAAAAAAAAAAGTCACTCTACCAATCTGCACATTATTCACATCAGGTATATGTATCTTCAAATGGGAGGAGAAAAGAACCTCAGAATCCAATGAGCTGGGGGGCACTGGCACAAAATAAATAGACCATAAACCCAATCCTCCTGACATCAATGGCTCTAAAAAAAAACCTCCTTCAATTAATTACTTGATTGTAATTTAACATCTGCAGTCTGTCAGAGCATATCATACCTCTAATACAATTCCTCAAGAAACATGGCGTGCATATAGTGCCCTGAAAACACATTCACTTATCTTGACACATTGCTGTTGCTTGCCACCTCCATTTATCGGGCTCCCCAAGGCCGGCTGAGCGTTTCGTTACACTCTTCCTCAGGGGATGCACGACTTTGTTTCAAATAGTGCTACTCATCTCATTCAGATGCTGTGAGAGAAAGCAGAAAACATATCACCCAACCAAAATACCTTCCATGAAAGGTCCCAACAACTGGACCATTACTCACCCTCCTGCTAGTCTCACAAAGAAAACACACTCGCTCACCGTTTTGACACCACATCACATCGCTACTCCCAACCTTCAATGTTCCCAGTTTAAATCACAGCAATCGGAGAAACGCCACACATGCGCTCATTTTAAAACCCCTTGACTGCATCAACAAAAGAGACCCAGCCCACCACAGCCGTGATCCCAACTAGACTGGCAGCCTCCCGACCATGCCTGCAGAATCTCCATGCACCACCATCCAGAAAACTAAACCCATCATCATCATCAACCTCCGTCACCCTGCTGCATACATCATTCAATGTCCTGCAACAAACCCATGATCCTAATAGAAATCAGACACCATCACTCATTGGAGTCCTTCCACCATAGAAATCCAAAGGCAAAAGGGCAAATAAGCAAATAAACAAATGAGCCATCAAGCAAATAACCCCCATATTACCACCTCTTTACACAAAAGTGAAAAAGCAAAAAAGGCCAAAATGGATGACCGCAAAAATTCTGAAAATTGCCCAGAAAGGCAGAGAAGCTAAAGCCAGAGGAGAAAGAGAGGCAATCACAGAATTCAACAGAGATTTCCAATGTCGGCAAGAAGAGACAAGGAGAAGTACTACAATGACACATGCAAGGAAATAGAATCAGAAACTATTAGAAGGAAAAGATTAGCTTTTCTAAAGCTATGAGAGTTAAAGAGAAAATTCCAGCTTCAAATTGGAATACTAAAAGATGCTCAAGAATCTATTTTGAATGATGCAGAGAAGATCAAGAAAAGGTGGAAAGAATATATAGAATCATTATACCATATAGATAAAGTGTACTAACAGACGTTTCAACCTGTACCTTATGATCAGGAATCATTGGTGTTTGAAAGAAGAAGCTGAAGCAGCATTGAAAGACTTATCAAAGAACAAAGCACCGGGCATTGATGGCATTCCCAATGAAGTATTACAGCAGTTGCATGGGCTGTTACCATACTTACAAGGCTCCGCCAGGAAATTTGGAAAACATGAAAAAAATCCACTGGGACTCTCACTCAGTCAAGCAGCCAATACAAAAAGAGTCACCGAGTACAAACACTGAGCGATGAAGGGGAGGTGATGATCGAACCTCCACAACACCTAAACGCATAAGAGTCAGCCAACTAGAGAAATCTGCCAATATTGTTTAGAGGCCTCAGACAGGAGGGGGTGCGAGAGAAAAGTTAGCTAAATAGACAGTAAGCCTCAAGCCAACAACACCCGTTTTCCTGAAATATCATTCATAGGCCAAAGTGTGTTTTACAATTTTCTAAACGCATTTAAAAAACAGAAAACATTTAGCTTAGCGGCAGTATCTCTTAGAAGGCTATAATTCACTCTCTTCAAAGGCTAGATGTCTAACAAGCTGGATAAGTGTCGACTTGAGTTTTGCCCGTCACTGCTATCTAGGCTGTATCAGGACAGGAAAGTGCCAACTTCTTAAGAATTCCCTTAGAAATTTGGAAGACAGCATCATGGCCAACTGACTGGGAAAGATCTGTGTATAAACCAATAGTGAAGAAAGCTGATCCGACTGACTCTGGAAATTATTGCACAGTTGCTCTGATTCCACATGCTAGCAAAATTCTAGGCAAGATCTAGCAGAGACTACATCCATACCTGGAACAAGAATTGCCTGAAGTGCAAGCAGGGTACAGGAAAGGGCAAGGAACAAGAGTCATCATTGAGGATATAAGATAGATCCTTGAAAAGATAAAAGAATACCAAAAGGATATCTATTTGTGTTTTATTGACTACAGCAAGGCCATGAGAAACACTGGGCCACATTAAGAAGCATGGGTATACCAGAACACCTTTACATTGATCAAGAAGCAACAGTTTAAATGGAACAAGGAGAAACACAATGGATTAAAATCAGCAAAGGTGTACGACAAGGTTGCATACTTTCCCTCTACCTATTTAATTTATATACAGAAAAAAATCATCAGGGAAGCAGTACTGTAAGAAGACAGCCGAGATTTGAAAATTGTCGGAAGACTCATCAACAACCTTCACTATGCTCTTTATACCACAATATCGGCTGAAAGTGAAGATGATCTGAAATATTTGCTTCTCAAGATCAAGGAACATAGTCTTAAAATGGGCCTGCACCTTAATGTAAAGGAAACAAATATCCTGACAACTGGCAAAATCAGTAATTCCATCATCATCATCGATGGAAAAGAAATTGAAATAGTGGACACCTTTAACCTGCTTGGATCAATAATCAATAAAGAAACGACAAGCAGTCAAGAAATCAGACGACGCATTGCTCTTGGCAGAATGGCTTTGAAGGACCTAGACAAGATTCTCAAGAGCAGAGATGTCTCTCTCCATACTTACGTCCGTTACTCGAACCAGGTGATTTCCGCACCATTTACCAAGCCCTCATTATTCCTCATCTCGATTATTCAAACGCCATCCTACAAGGACTCCCCCGGGCCACCTTAAACCCCCTGCAACTTGCTATGAACAGTGCAGCGCGGGTACTCTTTGGAGCCTCCAGAAGAGAGCACATCACACCCCTCCTGAAGCAGCTGCACTGGCTCCCCATTCAAGCCAGGATCAGTTTTAAGACCTTGGTGATGACCTTCAAGGCCACCAAGGGGCTCTCCTCCTCTTCACTATCCGAATTCATCCAACCACTCGCACCCAACAGGCTAAGGAGAACCGCAGAGTCCAATATGCTATCGATACCTAAAGATACGACAAACTGCACCAAAACAACTTCCAACAGAGCTTTCAGACTCTGCGCACCAAGTCTCTGGAACTCCCTACCACCACATATCAGAGCAATCCCCAACTTGAGCCAGTTCACGAAGGCCCTGAAACATTTTCTCCTTATCAAATATCTCACTGACTGCCCCGAACCCCAGCCACCCTAGAATAGCGTGTCCCCAAGTATGTACAACACCCAACAATACCCGTGCTCATTTAATTTGCATATGTATATAGTTTACCCTGTTCAATTCATCTGCATATGTATATAGTTCACCCTGTTCTCCAAGTTACTTTTCCTGTTCAATGTAATGACCAGACATTTGCTTATTGTCGGATACTGTTTGTTCTATGTAAACTGCGCTGATCGCAGATAGTGCGGTATATAAGAAATGTAAATAAATAAATAAAATAAATAAAAATTTGACTTGTCCAAGCCATGGTATTTTCAATTACATCATATGGATGCAAAAGTTGGACAGTGAAAAAGGTAGATGGGGAGAAAATTGATGCTTTTGAATTATGGTGCTGGCAAAGAATACTGTGTATACCATGGACTGCCCGAAGAACAAACCAGTCAATACTAGAGGAGATCAAACCAAAGCTTTGTTTAGAAGCTCAGATGACAAGACTTTGACTTAAATACTTTGGACACATCATGCGAAGAGAGAGATCATTACAGAAAGATGTCATGCTTGGCAAGGTTGAAGGTCACCGCAAAAGAGGAAGACTAAGAATGAGATGGATCGATACAATAACAGCAGCTATGGATGCCACTCTATCCTCAATGAGCTCCCTGACTGAAGACCGAATACAGTTTAGGACAGCTATCCAGAGGGTTGCTATTAGTTGGCATCGACTCGACACTTAAAAATAACAACAACAACAACAACGTCACTTTATACTTTTGTTGTTGCTGTTTTTATTAGCCTTTATTTCTGTACATTCAGTGAACTAACATGGCAACCGCATTAATTTATTATTATGTTACTGTGTCTGTGACACTTAAAATTTAAATGAATTAGCGGGAATAGATCAAAGAGCAAAACACCGCTATGTAAGTGGAGTAATAGCAAAACTTCTGGTCATTTTTCACATCACTACTAACTAAAATGATGCCCTCCAGGTGGGCTGAATTTTTTCCATCGACAAGCAGGACAGAGTCAGTCACACAAATGAGTAGTGTCTTCCAATGGCACCAAGACGGAACTGATCTCACTCAACTCAGAACTTTTGTGTCAATTTCTGAGCATATGTGGTCTTCTCACGCACAGCGATCTCTTTAGCTCCTCAGTTGATTAATAAAGTTCAGTGAAATGTAATTCTTGGGGATGCTAGGGGATTGTGTGCATCATCAATCCTGCAGTCTATGGAAAACACCTGTTATAGGTGAGCAACATTATTTTTCCATCCACAAACAGGATTTGGTCAGGCATATTTGATTATGGTTTGACAGACCTGAGATGCTAAGTCTGGTAACTGTGAATGAGAAATGGCCAATGAACTATAATTCTCATCTTCTACTTTAGTGGCAGTGTTCTCCATTTTGGACTATGAAAACAGCAGTTCATTTTATCCATTTTAGAACTGGGCTATATTGATGTCTGTATTTTTGAAGGAAAAAAAGTACTTAAGAAATGTTTCTTCTCCCTCCTCTTTCTATCTGCTGTATGACAAAAGCGCTCTTCTTCTTGGTGAGTCCCTTCAGGGATCAGACACTCTGTGACCTATTCTCTAGTTAGCATCCTACAGATCTTGGACACAAGCTAGGAGTGGAACCGAAAAGTTCTAAAATATATATAGTATAACAACAGAAATTTTATTTCACAAGGTTTTTATCTTGCTTAGGAATGCAGTACAGTCTACCAGCAGCCAAACAAATCTGCCTACCCAAGCTATGCAGCACTGCTGCTGTAATGTAAGTGCCAGTTTTCCTTTTTACCAAACCCCCTCCATTTGCTTCTTGACAAATGGTCTGCCATTTACTTGGATTAAAATATGCTGGCTTTCTAAAGAGTTGCTACCAAACCTCTGTTATTCCACAGGTTTCATTTTGCTTCAGGCTTTTTGTCCTATCTTTTTGATAGGACACAGATTGTCAGCCAGACACAAATGGAAATGTGGCAGTATTTTGGGAGGGTCATACAAACACATAATGCCTTTTTATGCACATGTCACCCAAGCAAAAGTGCTTACTGGGGAGGGTCCATCCTTCTGTCTGTATGTACTGGTTTGTTTGATGCTCGTGCAAATAAATCTGTTGTCAAACAGAATTTCCCCTGGCTACTGGAGAAAACAGCATTGGATGCCCACAAGGACTTCATCCCTGGCAAAATAAGTGCAGAAATGCTGCATTTTTAGCTGCAGATGGCACTGGATGCCTACAGGGACCTCACCGTCAGCCAGCAGTTGGGACTTGAAACAAGGTGGATGCTCACAGGGACCCTATCCCCTGTTGGCAGAAGAGTAGAGAGAGGCTGTGGCTGGTGCCAGAACCAGTTTTTTGATGTTTTTTTCAACTTGATTAGATACTAAGCTCTGTGAGCAGGGACTGTGTCTTACATCTATATGTACAGCCCTGCATACACCTTGTAGCGCTATACAAATGATTAGTAGTAGTAACTTATTCACAGGTGCACCTAACCCCTGTGGGCTCTCTCCCACCTATGTATTTCTTCTAGCCTCTGTTCCCCTCTCCATCCTTCTTCTATGGCTCCTCATCACTTTGTCTTGATATTCTTCATACTCTCTAATTGTCTCCCCTCCTACCAACACCTTCACTCCTCCCCTCCTTATCTCCCCTTTACCATCCTCACTTCCCCCTCTATTCTATTCCCCACCCTGTCATCAGCTCTTGAGCTTCACCACTTTCTTACTCTCATTTAGCCATCTCTTCTGTCTCCAAGACAACCTCACCCTTGTTTCCGCTGTACTGAATCCTCTCTGCCCTGCACTCTTCTACTCCTTTTCATCCAGAGATATCAACCCCAGCCCTGGCACCCCTAGACTTTTGTCACATTCTGAGAAGAGATCATCACGCAACACCTCTAATCTTATTCATATCCCTCTCCTTTCCCCTTCCTCTCTCCCTTTCTCATGTGCCTTGTGGAACGCACACACTATCTTTAATAAACTTGCTTTTACTCATGATCTCTTTGTCTCTAATGCTCTCCATCTTCTTGCTCTGAGACCTGGCTCCTCCCAGAAGACATGGCATCTGTTGCTGCTCTCTATCATGGTGGTTATCAGTTCTCCCACACACCTCGTCCAACTGGCCGTGGTGGTGGTGTTGGGCTTCTACTTTCTCCCTCCTGCCAATTCCAAACCCTCCTGCTGCCTCAGTCTCACTTCTTTCCCTCCTTTGAAGTCCACTACATTCGCCTTTTCACTCCACTACCTCTCCGAGTAGCTGTTATTTATCGACCCCTGACAAGTCTACTTCTACCTTTCTCACTGATTGACTCTTGGCTTTCCTTCTTTCTGGATTCCTCTTCCCCCACTCTTATTCTTGGGGATTTTAACATTCATGTTGATAACCCCTTGGATCTTTATGCTTTAAAACTTGTGATAAGGAAGCTTATCATAGCTCAGGAAGGAGCTATAGAAAAGGTGAAGTGACTCTGAACAAGCAACCTGTCAGTTCTGGTAGAAATAAGAAAACAGAATTTTCCCATAAAAGACTACCAGTCCCAGAATGCACCAGGATTCCAACAGCCATTAGAGGAGCTGAAGTGGGGAAACGTGTGTTCAATCAGGAGGGCTATGAGGTAATCCCTAAGCACTCATCTCAAAGGGCAGGGCCTGATTCAGCACAGCTGCGCTGTGTTAGGGAGGAGCACTCATCTAAGCAGAATAAGAGTAGAGTTTATTCTACAGATGACCATCTTCATGATCACCTTGGATATCCAGAGAAGGATCATCAGTTTCATCTGAAGGATCATCAGAGGCAGAAGCCAAACCGGACGGACAGAGAGAAAAAGAAACCCTCTGGAAGAAAGAGGAGAAAAGCCTTTGAGAGGTCTAGAAGAGTCCAAAGCAGTACGTATACTGGGAGACATTTCAAGGGCCAGCATACACCATTGGACTGGCGAAAGCCAGAGGAATGGTGCTGCAGAGCTAGGAATCTCCAGATGCTACCTGTGAGGGAGACGGCTGCACGTGGAAGGGACCCTAGGACCCATGCCAGAAGGTATGTGAAGAGAGATCCAGTGTCCAGGGATCTGGATTGGAAGGCTGGACATAAGAACTGGACTACATACTGGCCAGGCTATATAGAGAGGAACTCTAACAGCAATGGAAGCTCAGGTATGAACACTGATCTATGCCCTAGCTATAACCTTGAAAGACAGCAGGGAAACAAGTATTCTCCTGAAAGTGCTCCATTGAGAGATTCATCTGTGCCAATCCATGATATTGAACCTATGGCTTGTTGAAGATGGGGAAATGATTGCAGATGAAGAATGTATTTATATGGATTGTTCTCTATCTAAACTCCGTTGGTAACTTTCTGTTATAAAGTACAGCAACCATCACAAAGAAATACAAATTTGTTCTTTAATCTACTCAGAAAAGCTCCTGAAGCAGGATTTGACCCACACAGTAGAAAGCAAGCCAGCTAAGGGGTTTCAGCTGGATAACTGCTAGCAATTAAGCCTTACCTAATTGCTTGTGAGCTAGAAGAGAATCACTTCTGAATCTATGTGGGAAGTAATCAGAAGTTAACCTGAAAAGAAGTTTTTTTCTTTCTTTGTGGCTTTTCGTTTGTTAGATATATGCTAAGAAAACATTAGCTAATTGCCTGACAAGTTTAAAGGTTGTTTTCCTGATTTTGACTTTGTTTTTCCAAGTTAACACTGAAAGCAAGTTACCTGATTTATGTACTACCAAGCATATCTGTGTTGGGAGAAATAACCCCATAAATAAAATATCTTATTGGCTTTACCCAAGAGCACAACTAAATTATTGTCAGCAGCTGTGTCTGGTGTGAATGAACTACATTGCCCACAATACCTTGCAAATCATATAGAGATATGCACTTGCCAAGACTGTGAAGATTCTCACCCAGGCAGCCGCCTGACAAACTCCTTTCCCTTACCTCCTCATTCGACCTCCAGCTTTGCTCTACTGCCCCCGCTCACCAGCATGGCCACTGTCTTGATCTGGTATTTTTCTCTAATTGCTTACCCTCAAATTTCTATACCTCAATTCTTCCCTTATCTGATCATCACCTGCTAAGCTTCACTCTTTATTTATTTTATTTATTTACAGTTTCTTTTATACCGCGCTATTTGACATCAGTGCGGTTTACAATGAACAGCAACTACACGTCACAAAAATTGATCAGTGCTTACAAATCAGTGCTTACAAATCAGTGCACTCTTCATCACCTGCCGCCTCAACCTCATGCTGTCTCCTCCAATCTATTTAGAAATCTTCATGCTATTGATCCTTTGGTTCTGTCCTTCACTGTTTCATCATCTCTTTCCTCCACTATGTCATCTGAGCCTGTTGATGAGGCAGTAGTTTCCTATAACGCTGCACTCTCCTCTGCTCTGGATGTTCTCACTCCGCCCATGCCATGTCCTGTGAGGTTTAAAGCACCCCAGCCCTTGCTTTCATCCACTACCCGCTATCTACGTTCCTGTGCCCGTTCAGCTGAGCGTGCTTGGCTCAAATCCCGCTCCCTTGCAGACTGTCTACACTTAAGATTCATGCTTGTCTCTTTCCAGTCAGCCATAGCACTTGCCAAACAAGACTATTATGTCCATCTGACTAACTCTCTTGCCTCTGACCCTCGCTATCTCTTTACTACTCTCAGCTCTCTCCTCAAGGTGCCTCCACCTCTGACCCCTCCCTCCCTTTCTGCCCAAACCCTGGCTGACCATTTCCATGACAAAATCCACAAGATCACCCTCCAGTTCCCCACAAAGTCAGCTACTTCCTCTTCTTCCCCCTCCTCCCCCTCTTCACTCCCAAATTTCCCCCTCTACCTCTGCTACCCTCTCTTCCTTTTCTGTGATCTCTGAAGAGGAAACTGCATACCTTCTTTCTTCCTCCAAACTCACTATCAGCTCCTATGATTCTATCCCCACCCATCTTCTAAGCCCCATCTCCTTCACTGTTGTCCCTTCCATCTCTCATATACTCAACCTATCGCTCTCTACTGCAGCTGTCCCTACAGCCTTCAAGCATGCTGTAGTTACACCTCTCCTCAAGAAACCCTCACTTGATCCTACATGTCTTTCTAAATATCGACTCATCTCCCCCCTCCCCTTCGTTTCTAAGCTATTTGAACATGTAGTTCACCACCGCTGCCTTGACTTCCTCTCTTCTCATGCCCTCCTGGATCCTTTACAATCTGGCTTTCATCCCTTACACTCTACTGAAACGGCTCTTGCCAAAGTCTCCAGTGACTTGTTCCTGGCAAAATCCAAGGACCTTTATTCTGTCCTCATCCTTCTTGACCTCTCTGCTGCTTTTGACACTTAACCACAATCTTCTCCTTGATACCCTGTCTTTGCTTGGTTTTAAGGGGTCTGTACTATCCTGGTTCTCATCTCTCCCATCGCTGTTTCAGTGTTTGTTCTGGTGGACCTCCTCTGCTGCTATCCCACTCTCAGTTGGTGTACCCTAAGGATCTGCCTTGGGTCTGCTCCTTTTCTCTCTCTATACCCAGTCCCTTGGTGCGCTTATCTCTTCCCATGGCTTTCAGTACCATCTGTATGCTGATGACTCCCAGATCTACCTCTCTACACCTGAAATCTCTCCGGCAATCCAGACCTGGATCTCTGCCTGCCTTTCTGACATTGCTGCTTAGTTGTCTCATTGCCGCTTGAAATTGAACATGGCCAAAACTGAGCTGCTTATTTTTCCCCCTAAAATCTCTCCTCTTCCTCCTTTCTCAGTCTCTGTGGATAACTCTCTACTCCTCCCTGTTTCCTCAGCTCGCAATCTTGGAGTTGTCTTTGACTCCTCTCTCTGTCCTTCTCCACACACATCCATCTGATAGCTAAGACCTGCCATTTCGTTCTGCACAACATCAACAAAATCTGCCCATTCCTTTCTGAACACACTACTAAGACACTTAACCACTCCTTAATCACCTCCCATCTTGACTACTGTAACCTATTCCTTGCTGGTCTCCCTTTGAATCTTCTCTTTTCCTTCAGTCTGTTCAACACTCTACTGTGCGGCTAATCTTCTGCCAGCCTCGTCATGCTCATATTACCCCTCTTCTCAAGTCACTTCATTGGTTCCCTATCCGTTTCCACATCCAGTTCAGACTTCTCCTGCTGACCTATAAGTGCATTCACTCTGCAGCTCCTCACTACCTTTCCTCTCTTATCTCTCCCTACCCCCCCCCCCCCCCCCCACCTTGGGGACTCCGCTCTTCTGGCAAATTGCTTGTCTGTGCCATTCTTTTCTATTATTAACTCCAGACTTTGCTTCTTTTACCTTGCTGCACCTTATGCCTGGAACAAACTACCTGTGTCTGTACGTCAGGGGCCTTCTTTGACCCTTTTCAAATCCAGGCTGAAAACTCACTTCTTTGCTGCTGCTTTCGGATCTTGACTCGCCTGATCTGCTTATGTTTCTTTACCATTCCCCCTAAATGTATCCCTGTCTACACCTACCGTGTTGTCTGTCTTGACTAGATTGTAAGCTCTGATGAAAAGGAATTGTCTCTTACATGTCTGTGCAGCACTGTACACATCTTGTAGTGCTATACAAATGCTTAGTAGTAGCAGTAGTAGTAGTAGTAGTAGTAGTAGTGGATACCAGCAGAAGAATGAAGGGAGGCTACAGCTGGGGCTGGAAGCTGCACAACCCCTCCTGGCCACCAAAGTCCACAATAATTTTTGTTTCTTTGCTTATTTGCAATAACAAGGGGGATTAAGGAAGGGGATAGAAAATAGGGTGCAAGAGGGAGGGGCTGGAGGACACAAGGTTATCAACCCCACACAGTCATCCATGGTTTACAGCGAGCACTGAAAAAACTGGAGAATGAAGAGGTTGTGATCATATGGGATACTCCGGTTCTGACAAAAACAAAGCGGATGCGAGGAAGTTGGACATTATAGTAAAGGAGAAGGACACCAGAACTGTGTCAGTCCCAAATAATATTGTATGAATTGTGTTGAGATGGAGAAGTTCTTAAAGTACCAAGAAAATATGCCACAAAGATACTGGGTGCCACAGGCATGATAAAGGGGAATTTACAAGCACACCTTGATAAATTACCCATACATGTTACACTTTACAAACTGCAGAAGGAGGCTCTGTTTGGCCCGATGCCAGTACTTTGCCGAGCATTAGCAGTAAATTTGAGAGACTGAGATCATACTCTACATGCCCTGGTTTAGGAGTGAGGTTCATGACTGTCATAATATACACAAAACTAATCTATTTGGATAAATTGCCCCAAGACAAACCGTCCATTCTATACCTCAGACATACACTCCTCATTACTTATCTCCATTCCCATTTACACTCGACCTATCCCCCCCACACAGACAAATACAGATTCATCCACATATCCCTCACTCCCACCAACATATATCTCCACCCCTCACACCAACATATATCCTCCCCTCACACACATATACATTCCATCTCCTCATTCCCCATCTACCACCCATCTATCCCTCCCACACGCATGCACATTTCCCCACCTATTTGTAGTTCCTCCCCCCCACAAACTCCCATTCACCTGTCCCTCACACAGAAACACACATGTATACACCTATCCCTCACACCTCCCCCCACTTCACCTATCCCCAACCGCCCCAATAACCATCCATTTATCCCTCACATACACCCCACCTCTCAACCTATGCCCACACATTGGTCCAACTCCCCACCTTTCCCCCCCCCCCTTCACACGCAAACACCATCCTCCTATCCCCCCATTCTCCTCATATGCACCCTTTTACTTAAAGATAGACACAATATATATATATATGTATGTTCCTTAACATCCCTCCGGTCTAGTCCCGGAAACTCTGGGGTTGTGCTCCTCTTCCAGCAGCTTGGAGACTGAGAAACATCATTCTTTGATGACACTGGTATAAGGACACAGGCACCGCCTCCTCACTCCAGTTTACTCAGTCTCCAAGCAGCTGGAGGATGTGAGCCTGGAGTTCCCGGCTCACTAGAGGAACAATTAAGGACATTTTGTAGATTTGCTTGGTTTTAGATTAGTACTTGGGTTTTATTTTGATTTGGGGCTATTTTTCAATTGGTTAAAGTTTGTTTTTTGTTCAGGTGCTGTACCTTTAAATTTTATTAGCTAGAGATCTTTCTCCCCCTCCCCCTGCTGCTTCCAGGTAACGTGCCGGAGGCAATAGGAACAGACTCCGGTGGCAGTCCGGGGACCGGTGAGAAGCCGTGAAGAGGGGGCATCCCGAGCACCTCACAGAAGTTTTGCCTGTCAGCGCTCGGGTGCCAAAGCAGGGGGGTAGTCGTGATCGCAGCGCTGCACGTTGTTTTGATCCCGGCTGGGTCGGATCGGCAGGCAACAGACTCTGGGGAGGTCAGCCAGCCCTGCTGCAGTGCAGGAGGGAAACGTCAGCTGAAAACGCTGCTCCAGGGGTAAGTTAAGCCATGGAGAACAGTGGCAGGGATTACTGTTTAATTCTTACCCGATCCGGCTGCAGGCCTGCGCCGCGTGCAGTTTGCGCGTGAAAAGCCACTACCGGCTGGGGGGAGACAAAAGCAGTTATTTCAGTGTTGAAGCTTCATTTTTGATTACTTCCTTCACATTTCAGGTCGGGACATCTCCTGCACAGGCCTATTTTAATTTAAAAAAAAAAAAAAGACCGCAAGATTTACAACAGGCCGTTTCAGTGGCGCTACTGCTTGGGGGCCTTTTGGTAGGGATCTCTGCCTTAGTGAAGGGATTCTTTGGCGGTTGGGCCATTGGTTGATTTCTGGAAGATGCCTGCAAAAACCTTATGTTTACTTTGTGGGGTGAAGAGATCTTCAGTCTCGGACACTGGGATCTGTAAGAACTGTAGCTAAACGTCCGCTGTGGAGCAACAACAGTTGGATGCGGGAGATGATCAGGAGGCGGCTGTACAGGGACCTCTGCCCCCTGTGGTGGAGACAGAGCCCATGCCGGGGTCTTCCACTACTCCAGATGTACCACTCGCTCAGGCATCTTTGTCTGGGGATTAATCTTCAATTTTTTTCGCCGGACTTTGTAGCTCTTATTCAAAGGGCGTTTGGGGGCACACAAAGAGAAGCCTCTTCTTCTTCTGGTCCCAGCGGGGGAGTTTTGGGACTAAAGAGACCAGTAACGCCTCTCTCCATGGGGACTTTGGCAGTATTGCCGAAGAGACCGCGGATTCAGAGAGAGCAGCAGGAGCTGTCGGAGGTTTCGGAGGATTTGCTCTTGGAAGAGGGGGAGCAAGATCCAGAGATAGAGGAGGAATTGGAAGAAGGAGAGATCATGGAGCAGGAGGACCAGGCCAGGATAGTGCGCATTTTTCGGAAAGAAGAGTTGACGGCTCTTATTTCTGAGACACTTAAAGCACTTAATATGCCGGAATCGGGGCCGGTGGAAGAGGCTACATTAGAGGATCCGCTGTTGCAAGCATTTCGGAAGACTCAGCCTTTCCCATGCACAGAGTGATAAAGGAGATGATCCAAGGTGAGTGGGACATGCCAGAGGCGACACTCAAGGGCTCTAGGGTTATGTCTCATCTTTATCTGCTAATAGAACAAGATAAGGAGCTCTTTAAAGCACCAAGAGTGGATGCGGCCGTATCGGCGGTGACCAAGAAGACGACCATTCCGGTAGAGGGGAGTGCGGCTCTCAAGGATGCACAGGATAGGAAACTGGATGCCTTATTAAAGCAGGTGTTTGAAGTGAATGCTCTTTCCATTCAAGCGTCTATTTGTGGAGCGTGGGTGACGAGAGCCTGTTTGCGCTGGTCTCAGTGACTTCAGGGAGAGCGGATTGATGAGTCGGTAGGTGAGGCGGCGCGGCTGGAGTCAGGAGCTGCGTATCTCGCAGATATTCATTATGATCTCATTAGGGGGCTATCGAACAGTGGTAGCAGCAAGGAGGTATCTGTGGCTGCGCAATTGGGCAGCGGATGCGTCTTCTAAGGCCAGGTTAAGTAAGCTTCCTTTTAAGGGCAAGCTGATGTTCGGAGAGAATTTGGACAGACTTGTTAAGGATCTAGGAGATTCCAAAGGTGGACAGCTTCCGGAGGATGAGCAGAAACAAGGCAGATTCCCTGCGATGGCTAGGATGCCACAGAAGGATTTTCTTCGTTTTCGTTCCTCAAGGTTCTCTCAGAGTCAGAGGGGGCGTTTTCCCTATAGAAACCAGAGTTTTAGAGGGTTCCGTGGGGCGAGCAGAGGATTTGCTGCCGCTGCTGCGGGTGCCAAGAAGCCGCAGTGAAGTTAGGGAGACCCAGGTGGAGATACAGGTGGGAGGTCATCTACAGGACTTTTATCCCGCCTGGGTCCAGATTACGTCAGATCAGTGGGTGTTAGAGGTGATTCGAAGAGGTTATGCTTTGGAGTTTCAGCGTCCGGTGACCGACTCGTTCGTGCAGTCCCCTTGCAAGGCGCATCGCAAGTGCGAGGTGGTCAGGCAGACCTTGGAATGATTAATAGCTCTCAAAACAGTAGTGCCAGTTCCTCGAGACCAATGCGGCTTCGGTCGATACTCCATTTATTTCGTTGTCCCGAAAAAAGAAGGATCTTATTGGCCAATTCTGGACTTAAAAAGGGTGAACAGGTGTCTACGGGTGTCTCATTTTCATATGGAGATGCTAAGATCGGTCATCTTATCAGTCAGAAGAGGGGAGTTTCTTACATCCCTCGATTTGTCAGAAGCGTACCTGCACATTCCGATTCGTCAGGAGCATCAGAAGTTTCTTAGATTTGCGGTGCCAATGGGACATTTTCAGTTTCAAGCATTGCCGTTCAGGCTAGCGACGGCTCCAAGGACGTTTACCAAGGTCATGGTGGTAGTAGCAGTGGCGCTGAGGAAGGAAGGCATTCGGGTTCATCCATACTTGGACGACTGGTTAATTCGAGCAAAGTCATGAACAGAAAGCGTGGAAGCTACTTCTAGGGTAGTCAACTGCCTGCAAAGTTTAGGTTGTGTGGTCAATATGACCAAGAGCAGTTTAGTGCCATCACAGAACCTGGAGTACTTAGGGGCCCGTTTCGATACTGCAGTGGGCAAGGTTTTTCTGCCTCCGCATCACGCTCTTGGCTTGCGACGGTTGTGTCAACGATTTCTCAGCAGGCCACGTCTGACGGCGTGGCATTATCTGTAGCTCATTGGTACGATGGCGGCGATAATCAACTTGGTACCCTGGGCAAGGGCACATATGAGACCATTGCAGAGAGCGTTACTCAGATGATGGTCTCACCAGAACGATCCGCTGTCCCAGAGGCTACTATGTCCAGAAGCAGCGCGGAAAGCATTGCAGTGGTGGTTGCTTCCGGAATCTCTAGAAGAGGACATGCCTTGGAAATGCCAAATTGGTTACCGATGACTACAGATGCGAGTCACCTGGGCTGGTGCGCGCATTTTCAAGGAAGGTTCGCGCAGGGTCAGTGGACCGAACAGGAGAGAACGTGGTCCATAAACAGGTTGGAACTGTGAGCGGTAGCGTGGGCGCTACTGAACTTTCAGCCCTATCTATAGGGCAGAGCGATCAGAGTGTTTTCAGACAATGCGACCACAGTAGCCTACATCAACAGGCAGGGGGTCACCAGCAGTGCTCCCTTGGAAGCCGAAGCGGATCAGTTGTTCGAATGGGTCAAACAAAATCTTCAGGCTCTGTTGGCAGTGCATATAGCAGGGGTAGACAATGTGGCGGCCAATTATTTGAGTCGAGTAAAGATAGACCCCGGAGAGTGGGCGCTTCATCTGGAAGTTTATGAGATGGTGGTGCGGCGTTTGGGATCACCAATAACGGATCTTATGGCAACGTTCCAGTCAGCAAAGGTCAGTCGATTTTACAGCAGAAGGAGAGAGAGAATGTCGGAGGGGATAGATGCCCTCATACAGGACTGGCCGGAAGGGCAGCTACTGTACGGGTTCCCTCCGTGGGTGTTAATAGGCCGGGTAGTGCGACGCATAGAGCGGCACAAAGGTTTAGTGATTCTGATTGCTCCGGACTGGCTGAGACGACCTTGGTATGCGGATCTCAGGAGGCTGCTAGTAGGAAGGCTGTGGTGTCTGCCGGTCAGGGGGGATCTGCAGTCGCAAGGTCCGGTGCTTATGCCGCAGGTGGCTCAGTTTTCGCTTATGGCATGGCTCTTGAAAGGGCAAGATTAAGAGCTAAAGGGTACTTGGAGGCGGTGATAGGTACCTTGTTGGGGGCTCGTAGAAGATCTACTTTTCTAGCCTATGTTCGAGTGTGGCGCATCTTTGAGGCTTGGTGTGTAGACAGGAATTGGCAGGCGATACGGGCGTCGGTGCTGCAGGTCTTGGCATTCTTGCAGGATGGTTTTCAGAAAGGATTAGCGGCCTCATCCTTGAGAGTACAATTGGCAGCGCTCTCTTGTTATAGGGGAAAAATCAAGGGGCAAGCGCTGGGCACTCATTTAGGCTGCTGGAATTAACCTTTAAAAAGGAGATAGAGCAGCTTTTAAACTAGATAATAGGGGAAAGCCAACAATCGCCCAAGAGCGGATGGTTCAGAAGAATGTATCCTTGAAGGATACTACCAAAAGCAGAGAGGTTCCAAAAGAGAATAAAGTAGCCCAAATGCCCTCGAGTATGGAGCAGACAGAGCTTAAAGATCCCAAATTACCCATGTCTACCAATAGCCAAATTAATATGAATAAAATACAGTCTCTAAAATGCTTGAATGCAAATGCTAGAAGTCTAAAAAATAAGATGGGAGAGTTAGAATATATAGCACTAAATGAGAGGTTAGTTATGATTGGAATATCAGAGACATGGTGGAAGGAGGACAACCAGTGGGACACTGTGATACCTGGGTACAAACTATATCGTAATGATAGAGCTGATCAAATTGGTGGTGGGGTTGCGCTCTATGTTAGAGAGGGCATTGAGTCAGAAAGGATTAAAGTTTTGCAGGAAACAAAATTTGCTGTAGAATCTCTATGGATTGAAATTCCATGTAAAAAGGGGAAGGCAATGACAGTGGGGGTGTACTATCGACCGCCTGGCCAGAATGAACAAATGGATGATGAAATGCTCAAAGAAATCAAGGAAGCTAACAAAGGTTACAGCTCGGTAATAATAATGGGTGATTTCAATTACCCCGGTATCGACTGGGTCAGTGTCACGGCAGGACATGCTAGGGAGATAAAGTTCCTAGATGAAATAAATGACTGCTTCTTGGAGCAGCTGGTTCATGAACCGACCAGAGGGGAAGCCATATTAGACCTAGTCCTTAGTGGAACACCAGATCTTGTGCAAGAGATAAGGGTGTTTGGGCCACTTGGCAATAGTGATCATAGCATGATCGCCTTTGATTTAATTAGTGGAGGAGGGATAGTAAGGAAATCCACAGTACTACCTTTTAACTTTCGAAAGGGAGACTATGATAAAATGAGGAAAATAGTTAAGAAAAAACTAAAAGGAGCAGTTGCAAAGGTTAAAGACTTACATCAAGCTTGGGTGTTGTTGAAAAATACTATCTTGGAAGCCCAGACCAGCTGTATTCCACGCTTTAAGAAAAGTGGAAGGAAGTCCAAAAAACTGCCAGCATGGTTTAAAGGTGAGGTCAGAGAGGCTGTTGCTGCCAAAAAAGCATCTTTCAGGAAATGGAAAAAAGAGCCAAACGACGAAACCTGGAAACAGCACAAGCACTGGCAGGTCAAATGCAAGGCATTGATAAAGAAGGCAAAGGCAGAATTTGAGAAGAAGCTTGCTGCGGAAGCAAAAACACGAAATAAAGATTTTTTCAAGTACATTCGTAGCAAAAAACCTGTGAGAGAGTCGGTTGGACCATTAGATGATAGAGGAGTTAAAGGGGCACTAAGAGGTGACAAGGCGATAGCGGAGAGACTGAATGAATTCTTTGCTTCGGTCTTTACTGAGGAAGATGTAGGGATGTTATCCATGACCGAAGTGGTATTTAAAGGTGCGGAAGAATTGAAGGAAATATCGATACATCGGGAAGATGTATTACAGCTATTAGATAAACTGAAGAGTAGCAAATCACCTGGGCCGGATGGTATACATCCAAGGGTGTTGAAAGAACTGAAATATGAGATTGCAGACCTGCTTTTAGTAATCTGTGAACTATCATTAAAATCATCTCTAATACCTGAAGATTGGAGGATCGCCAGTGTAACAGCAATTTTTAAAAATGGTTCCAGGGGTGATCCGGGAAACTACAGACCGGTGAGCCTGACGTCAATACCGGGAAAAATGGTAGAAACCATCATAAAGAATAAAATTACTCAGCATGTAAATAGTCATGGCCTAATGGGAAACCAATAAACCTACGCTCAAGTGCACTGCTTCATCTATATCTTTAAATCCAAAACATGGGGTATGTTTTACTTGGGTCTCAGACTACACCATGGCATCAAAACCTGGGTATTTAAAAGTCCCCAGTGATATGCCTGTTAGCATCAATGACCCAGTCAATTTTACTAATTCTCCCCTCTCATATTTCAACGAACGGAACATATGGTCCTCTACAAGGCTGTAACTTATTGCATGCTTTTCAGGTAAACTGTAGAGTTACTTAGCTGATCTGCTCGGTCTCTAAGTCCCAACGCTGCTGTCCAAGCGCCCCCCGCGTTTCACTGATGAGGTTCTTCAGGGGACTAATATCTATACTACAACAAACAAAAAACACAAAACACAAACCCAACCTGGATTAGAACTACATTACTAAACCTAATCATCTGCCATTGTCACACTCCATACTAGACTTCAGATCCCGACAAGCTGAATAAAAATAATTACCTGAGACTCTGATGCTGCCCGCTAAGACATTACAGACCGCTGTGCTCTCAGAATGCCAAACGGTCTCAAGATGCCGCGCATGCGGGTCGGAGGCCTACCTCCGTTTTTTAAAACCCACAGGATGACTCCTCCCACCTGCTGATCCTCCCCTATGGGGCCACCGGATCATTTCGTGCTACTACAGGGAAGAGGACAAAACTCTTCATTCCAGTTGCGCTCCCTACAAACGTTTCCTTCTTGTTCTTACTCTTCTACAGAATGCAAACCCCCCAATCCACCGCGATGTTCAATCCCGCTGGCTGGATTGAATCAATCCTATGAATCCATCTTTGCTCCCTCAACAATAGTGTCTGCTCTCGTGAACTACCCTGTGCCCCTACGTGCACTTGTTCGATGCACCAACATCTAAGCTGCTCGAATAGATGTCCTTGAGCCACACAATGGGATACCATAGGGGCTTCCAATCTTTTGCATTTTATTCTACTATCATGTTCTTTCATCCGGATTTTAAAAGTATGGATTGTTTTCTCTATGTAGATTAAGCCACAAGGGCATTGTACAGCGTACACCACATAGGTCGAGACACAGGTAGTTCTACTTTTCAACTGATATGTGACGCCTTTATATGAAAACTGATATATCTCCATAGAAACATTGCAAACTGTACAGTGGCCACAAATTCTATGGCCTTGCCACTCGTCCTGCCCTTCTGTCCACTGCCCTGTGCGCAAAACCGCCAGACTTAAATATTCCTTTAAATTCTTACTGCGCTGCCAGACGCACCGGATAGTGTGGTGTCACATACAAGGCAGCGCCTTTAAAACTACGCTGTTCCTTTTTATGCTTCTTTGGATGGCTACACTTATAGGAGAGTATTTTGTAACAAAGTGCACATATTCTGTGTCCTGTTTCGCCCGAGACGGGTTTGCACTCAATAACCACGATCTATTGTAATAGAGTGCTCGCTTATAAGCCCGATGAACTAAATTTTGTGGATAGCCTCTCTGAATAAAATTCCTTCCCAACTGTTTTGATTTACTCTTAAAATCATCTCGATTGGAGCAATTCCGTTGGAATCTTAGGAATTGTGAAAAGGGAAGCCCCTCTTTCAACTTAGGAGGGTGAGCGCTATCATATTGCAAAAAGGTGTTCCTATCAGTGGGCTTACTAAACACCGTCGTCTCCTATTGATCGGACCCCTTCGTGATTTGAATGTCCAAATACGCTATACTACGACTATTGCACTCATGCGTAAACTGTATATGTGGGTCACATTGATTCAACCATTGAGTAAACTCATTCAATTGCTCAACCGTGCCATGCCACAATAAAAAGACATCATCAATATAACGATGCCAAGCCTTTATATGCTCTATGTGGGGGGCCAAGGGCATCCACTTCTCTTCAAAGTTGCCCATATACAAGTTGGCCACCGAAGGGGCACATGTGGCCCCCATGGCAACACCTGACACCTGATGGTACAAAAGCCCTTCAAAAGTAAAAAAAAATTTTTGAATAACTTGACCACAGAACTGTTCAGTTTTCTTCTGAAAGTAAACCGTCAAAACCCTATCCTTATCCATCTCCCGAACAAAGGAAACTAATAAGGTATCTCTTGTAGGAAAAACGAATCTGGATGAATTTCGAGAAAATGTATATCGGTCAAAAAATTTACGTTTTCTAAATTTTCCTAGGACACATTACTTATCCCCCTTGTTGTTGTTGCAAAAATACTTTAAGGAAATTCTGATGTTTAAAGATGTTTTGGATATTTTAATTTCGAAATTGTATTATATACCTAGAGTTAAAAAAGATTTGGATGGTAACATGTCAGGGAATATCCAAAGTGAAAAGCTGGCTTCTTCCTCTCTGGATCTATCTGGTTTTCTTGAATCTTCCACAGATGATATTCCTACAAGAGATACCTTATTAGTTTCCTTTGTTCGGGAGATGGATAAGGGTAGGGTTTTGACGGTTTACTTTCAGAAGAAAACCGAACAGTTCTGTGGTCAAGTTATTCAGATATTTCCAGATGTGGCTAAAATCACACAAGAATGCCGTAAGGCTTTCTTAGCTCTCCGTCCACGTGTTCTTGCTTTGGGGGGTTTATTTTATCTTAAATTTCCCTGTAAATGTCAGATTACCTTTCAGGGTAAGCAATATATATTTTCTGAACCTGATCAATTAGTTAGCTTGTTGAGTGAGAGGGACCTGGTATAACTTGGTGTAATTATAGGGGGAATATAGTGTATCACTTGATTTAGTATATTGAGCTTATTGGTTTTCTCAGGTTTCCTTTTAAATTTGACTGCAAATGTGTGAAGCTGCTCCTTGATGTGGACTGGATATTACAGTTTATGTAATGTTTTCTTTGTAATTTTTGTTTCATTTTGAAATAAATTTTTGAAAAAAAAAAAGAATATAGAAAGACTAGGGGACATGCAATGAAGCTACAGGGTAAACTATTGAAGACTAATAAAAGAAAATATTTTTTCACTCAACGTGTAATCAAATTCTGGAATTTGTTACCTGAGGATGTAGTAAAGGCTGTTAGTGTAGCTGGGTTTAAAAAAGGTTTGGACAAGTTCCTGGAGGAAAGGTCCATAAACCATTAAGAAGGGACCCAGGATATCAATGCTTGACCCAGTACAAGCATTGCGGAACCTGTGTCTTTTGGGGAAACTGCTAGGTACGTATGACCTACATTGGCCACTGTTGGAAACAGGATACTGGGCTTGATGGACCTTGGTCTGACCCAGTATGGCATATCTTATGTTCTTAAGAGATTTTTAAGAGCAGTGGGGCTTCTGAGACCACCGTGCAGACAGGTAGTTCCTCCGTGGGATCTACAATTGGTTTTGGGAGTGTTAGGGGGCCGACCATTTGAGCCTTTGGCTAAGGCCTCCTTGAAGGATCTTACCCTGAAAGTGGTTTTCTTGGTGGTGATTGCGTCGGCAAGGAGAATTATAAGCCTTATCGTGTAAGGAGCCTTTCCCGTCCTTTCATGAGTCAAAGGTGGTGTTGAGACCGGTGCCGTCTTTTTTGACGAAGGTAATGTCTCCTTTCCATGTCAATCAGTTAGTATCGTTACCGGTGTTCCGGAGGGTTTCAGAGAACTCTTCCGCACAACAGTTGCATCTCTTGGATGTCCGTAGAGCCTTGAAGAAGTATCTTCGATGAACGGCAGAGTTCAGGAAATCGGATAGGTTATTTGTATTTTTTGGGGACCCTCGGAAAGGCGAAGCCGCATCGAAAGCGTCCATTGCCAGATGTATTAAAGGGGCAATAGCGTCGGCTTACCTGGTAAAGGTAAGCTAGTACCGGACGGCTTAAGAGCATATTCCACTAGAGCACAAGCAGCTTCGTGGGCTGAGTACCAGTTTGTTCCGGCGGTAGAGATTTGTAAGGCGGCAGCGTGGTCCTCATTAAATTCATTTGTCAAACATTACCGTCTGGATGTACAGGCGAGAAGGGATACCTGTTTTGGAGCAGCTGTGCTTCAGGCTGGTCTAGTAGGTCCCGCCCGTTGAATTCTTTCATTGCTGTGTTACATCCCCAGAGTTTCCGGGACTAGACTGGAGGGACGTTAAAGAAGGTTAAATTAGACTTACCTGCTAATTGTAGTTCCTGAAGGAACTCCAGTCTAGTCCCGGATCCCGTCCTGGTCCTTTGTAAGGAATGGAGTCTGAAGCAGTGAAGTTCACAGGTAAGAAAATAAGTAAGCTGTGAGGCTTTGGGTTCAGACGGGATATTTTTTTAGGATGGGGATTTATAGGAAGATCGAGTCTCTTTCTGGAGGGGAAGCGAGGGACTCCACAGTTAGAATACGTTCTCAGAGACAATAAGATTAAGTTCTCAAAGGAAGGTTTATACCTTTAGTTTATCCTGTTATTTTATCGCTAGTTTGTAAGTGTTTTCTTACTTAATTGTTGCTCCGGTGAGTCTACTTTGTCAATAGGTTACTGGAGTGAGGAGGCGGTTCCTGTGTCCTTATTCCAGTGTCGTCAAAGAATGACGTTTTTCAGTCTCCAAGCTGCTGGAAGAGGAGCACAACCCCAGAATTTCCAGAACTAGACTGGAGTTCCTTCAGGAACTACAATTATTATTATTTATTTATTTATTAACATTTTTTATATACCGCACTATTCGTTATCAGCGCGGTTTACATGGAACAAGAGACCTCAGACAAGATACAAATATCTGGGTTTACAGATAACAGGAAAATTAACTTGGATAACATGAGTAACTATGTACAAGACAACTATTTAGATCAGGGAGTCAGTGTATAGTAAATGTCATGTAAGACTGTTGAAGTAGTTTGATGAGCTGATGAGACATAAGGTTTACGTGTTTGGCATGTGGTTAGTTGTGTGCGAATGTGAATATGTTTGTGCTTCTTTGTTCTCTGGGAAATATATGAGGAAAAGGTGATGTTTTAGGGCCTTCCTGAAGTGGCTGAGATCAATTAGCAGGTAAGTCTAATTTAACCATACCTCTCATACAGCACCTCCATGCATTCATCCATAAAGCCACACAGCCTGACACTGCCTTTCTAACAAAACACACTTCAGCACATATTTTCCCACTAATTTCCCCAAACTGATATGCATGTTTGTCAATGGGCAAAGTGGGAACGCGCCATTGTGGCACACTGCAAGTGTGCACTTTTCAGTTTGTTTGATTCTGTGCTGAAGAGCAGACGCACTGCTTGGACCACATGCATGAACAGGCGCACTGCTTGGACCACACATAATATCAAGATCACATTCCTTCTGGATTATGATGTCCTTGTAAGTTGTGATTCTTCTTGTTGTACTAACATAAAAGTTAGCCGAAGACAAATGGAAACCTGTGAAAAATCATCAAAACTGATATTTTTTTGTAAAATTCCACCCCATTTTCAGTCTCAGCTTCTAGGTTGCTGGTAGTGGATCCCTTACCCCTTGTTCACTCTCTCTCTCCTGTGGTCCATGGAAGGTAACTCCTTGCTCACTCTCTCTCCCCTTCTGTGGAACGGATCCCCTTGCTTCATGCACACTCTTTCTCTCTCTCTCCTTTGTTTTTATTTATGATGTATTGACTTGTATTTGTTAATTTAATTGTTATCCACTTTGCGTTGGTATTCTTTACTGAGAAGGGGAAATGCAAAGCTATATTTAATGGAACCTAATGCAATCCCTGGATCTTTGTTTCTTCTCAGATCTCAGGGATGGAATCCCCAGGCATCTGTCAACATTTTTCTCCTCTTAGGGATTCTGGGAAGGATATACTTGGTTTCATGATGGCTCCTGTCTCTGTCCAGAATTGGTATCTTGCATCAGTATTCTCTGTGTCCTCCCACAACCTAGAATTCCCAGGACAATGTAATCACTTGACAGATGAGGCTACATGCACCTGTGCAGTGTCCATATGTACATTGGTCACTGTAACATGCACTAGCTAGTCCTTTTTATCTTGAGTTCATCTTTAGAACATATTTTTAAAGCACTGTTCCTTTTCGTCCCTCTAGTCCAGTCCCACCAGCAGCTTTGGAGACTGAAAGATGTCATCGCTTTGATGTCACTGGTATAACTTGGCTAGCACCGCCCCTCTTCCACCAGTACTTTCAGTCTCCAAGCAGCTTGGAGGTTCTGAGCCCGGGACTGGGCTCAGTAGGAACAAATAAGCAGAGCTTTTTTTATAGTATTTATAGTATTTATTTTTAGTTTGGGTAATTTTGCTTTTTGGGTTTATTCTAGGGGCAGACCTGCTGCTGCTGAAAGGGTTCCTGCTGGTTGTGAACCGGTTTTCTGTTCCCTCTTCTTCTCGCTCTTTTGTCTCTTTCTCTCTTTCTTTCTGTCAGTGAGCCCCAACGTGTGAACGAGCATTGTTTGCATTGCTCAGAGCCTCCCTGCTCCCGAACCCGCTTAGAAGGGACGAGGAGCAGGTAGAAGGCTGAAAGACAGTGCAGAAGCAGAACAGGGCTTTGTAAGCCGGTGAGGGCTTTTCCCTGCACGACGGAGGGGAGATCAGCATTCCTCCATTGCCTCCCTGCTCCCGAACCCGCTTAGAAGGGGTGAGGAGCAGGTGGAAGGCTGATCCGCAGAGCAGCGGCAGCACAGCGGTCTGCAGGTCAGTGAGTTTTTCCCTGCACGTTTCAAGTAGCACCGCCGGGGCTGAAGCCGAGAAGGCAGTGCCCAGGGGCAGGTTGGTCTCATCTGCGCCCCTTTCTCCTTCCTCTGGGTCAGGATCGCGGCAGCGGTGAGTGTTGGCTCAAGACAGCTTGTTTTACTGCGGCCTCCGTCTGTCGGGCAGTGAGGAGCTGCCGCGTGGTTTCAGTGCTAGGTAGATTTTTTGAGCGGGAAACAGTTGCCGGCGGCCATTTTAGGTGCCGCGTTGTTTTGAGACAGGGCGTCCATCGTGTATTTTACAGCCTGGGGAGCCTCGTTTTAGCAATTGACGGGGGGACTTCAGCTAGTTAGGCAGTTTCCTCGCTTGGGAGTGAAAAAAAAAAAACGTTCTTTCGGTGAGGGGCCCCCGGGATAGCTGAGGCTTCTTCCTGCTTCTCTCCTAGTTTTCCGCTCCGGAACCTGGGATTTCTCCCCTCTAGGGGTGGCCTTCATTGCGTGGGGGGAGTTCTTCGGAAGATGCCAGCTAAACCCCGCTGTCTTGTTTGTGGGGTGCGCCGTAGCGAAGTTTTGGAGTCAGGGGTGTGCAGGGGCTGTTCTTTGGAGGCAGCAGTAATGGAAAAGGTGCTCGGGGGACCGGCTGCGGAGCCGGCAGTGGTCCCTTCAGAGGCAGGAGACTCCCAGCCGCCTTCTTTGGATCTCCCGGAGCCGACGGCGGGGCCATCATCGGGGGCAGGAGCTTCGATGGTGGCGGGAGGCAGCCAGAGCGCAGGTGTGATGGGTATTCCCCCGGATTTTTTCTCTCTTATGCAGAAGGCGTTGGCCTTGTTGCAGCCCGGACTGGAAACGCAGTCCCCGAGATCAAAGGGTCAGAAAAGGCCCGGGGGTCTTCTGGAGGGGGAGGCAGGTCCAGGCAAAAGGCGTAGGGAGCTGGTGGAGGAGGGCCCGTCTTCGGTGGTGGATGACGAGGGACAGTTCTCGGATGTAGAGGTGAAAGGCGATTCAGAGGGAGAGCTAGAAGAGGGAGAGTTGCCGGATGCGGAAGAACAGAGTAGAGTGGTCCGGGTGTTCCGGCGCGAAGAGCTGCCGGCGCTGATTGTGGAAACACTAAAGACGCTCAATATGCCCGCAGTGGTGCCGTCGGCAGAGGAGGCGTTCTCTCTTGCAAGCCGTTCGGAAGTCTCAACGAGTGTTCCCGGTTCATAGAGTATTTCGGGACATGATTCAAGAAGAGTGGGACGCCCCAGAATCGGTGCTGAGGGGCACCAGAGCTTTGGCCCGGTTATATCCACTTTCTGACCAAGATAGAGAGGTGTTCCGGTCTCCGAAGGTGGATGCGGCAGTGTCCGCGGTTACTAAAAAGACCACAATTCCAGTGGAGGGCGCCGCGGCATTAAAGGACGTGCAAGACAGGAAATTGGAGACTCTGTTGAAGCAGGTCTTTGATATGTGTGCCCTTTCCTTGCAGGCCTCGATAGCGGGAGCATGGGTAGCCAGAGGCTGCTTACGGTGGTCCCAGCGGCTGCAGGAAGGAATCCTGGATACGCAGGCGGAAGAATTGGCGCGGCTGGAATCGGGCACAGCCTATTTGTCTGATATCCACTACGATTTTATTCAAGGTCTGGCCAAGAGTATTGCCTCCGTGGTGGCGGCGCGTCGGTATCTCTGGCTGCGTAACTGGTCGGCAGACGGGTCTTCCAAAGCGCGGCTTAGTAAGCTCCTCTTTAGAGGTAAACTTTTATTTGGTACGGATTTGGAGAAGCTGGTTAAGGACCTGGGAGAGTCCAAGGGCGGTCGGCTCCCGGAGGATAGGCTAAAGCAGAGCCGCGGGACGACTGGATCCAGGGGACTCTCGAGGGATTTTCGTAGGTTTCGGTCCTCGCGTTTTGGCCAACCTCAGAGGGGGCGTTTTCCTCCGAGAGGTCAGGCGTTTCAAGGGTTCCGAGGGGCAGGTAGGGGTTTTACTCCCTTCCACTCCTCTGGCGGAAAGAAATCACAATGAGATAAGGCGGACCCGGGTGGCGGACGTTCCCGTAGGAGGGAGGTTGTGGGAGTTTTACCCTGCCTGGGTCCAAATTACCACGGATCAGTGGGTGTTGGAGGTCATTCGCGAGCGATATGCTCTGGAGCTCCATCGACCCGTCTTAGATTCCTTTGTCCTTTCCCCGTGCAGAGCTCCGCGAAAGTTGAGGGCGGTCGCAGAAACGCTTCGGCGGCTCCGGCAACTCGGAGCGGTGGTGCCTGTGCCGCGGGATCAATACGGGTGCGGTCGATACTCCATCTGTTTTGTCATTCCAAAGAAAGAAGGAACCTTTCGGCCAATTCTGGATTTAAAAAGAGTGAATCGTTGCCTTCGAGTAACTCATTTTCGAATGGAAACCTTGCGCTCGGTCATTGCGGCGGTCAGGAAAGGAGAATTCTTGGCATTGGACCTCACGGAGGCGTATCTGCATATTCCCATGCGCCCAGAGCATCAAATGTTCCTGCACTTTGCAGTGCCCATGGGACATTTTCAATTTCGGACACTGCCCTTCGGGCTGGCGACGGCGCCTCGGACGTTCACGAAGGTCATGGTAGTAGTGGCGGCGGCGCACCGCAAGGAAGGGATTCTGGTGCATCCTTCTTTGGACGATTGGCTGATTCGGGCAAAGTCCAGGGAGGAGAGTGCTACGGCCACTGATCGAGTAGTAGAGTTCTTGGAAAGCCTAGGATGGGTGGTCAATTTTGCAAAGAGCAAGCTGGTTCCGGCTCAAACTCTGGAATACTTGGGAGAGCGCTTCGAGACAGAGCAAGGGGTGGTGTTTCTCCCGAGCAAAAGAGCCCAAGCCTCGAGGGAGCTCGTGCGGAGGTTTTTGGCGTACAGGGCTCCGATGGCGTGGCAGTATTTGCAGTTGCTCGGAACGATGCGGCCACGATCAAAGTGGTACAGTGGGCCAGGTTTCATATGTGGCCGTTGCAGAGCGCTCTTCCCCGGCGTTTGTCTCAATGACTAGTGTGCCCTCTGCAGGTGCGGTGGGAGCTTCAGTGGTGGCTGCGACCCGGAAGCCTGGAAGGGGGCGTGGCACTAGAAGCTCCGTCCTGGAGGCTGGTGACACCGGATGCCAGTCTCGCGGGCTGGGGGGCACATTGCGAAGGGTGTTGTGCCCAGGGGACATGGTCGGGTCCGGAACAGCGTTGGTCTATAAACCGGCTGGAGATGCGCGCAGTGTATCTAGTGCTGCGGCAGTTTCAGGAGACCTTGGGTTGCGTGGCGGTACAGGTGCTTTCTGACAATGCGACGACGGTGGCTTATATCAATCGCCAGGGAGGCACGGGGAGTGCGTCGCTGGAGGAGGAGGCCAGTCAGCTGTTGCGTTGGGCCGAATGGCACTTGGTGGCATTGTCGGCGCAGCACATGGCTGGAGTAGAGAATGTCGAAGCAGATTTTCTAAGCCGCCGCAGAGTGGATCCGGGGGAGTGGAGTCTTCACCCGGAGGTCTTTGTGATGATAGTTCAGCGCTGGGGGACTCCGGTGATGGATCTCATGGCAAGCTTCGAGTCCGCACAGGTGGAAAGGTTCTTCAGCAGGCGCAGGGAGCGAATGTCGGAGGGCCTCGATGCTTTGGCGCGGTGGTGGCCGGTGGAAGGTCTTCTTTATGTGTTTCCTCCTTGGGCGCTCATAGGAAAGGTGGTTCAGCGCATAGAGCGCCACCGTGGAGTAGTCGTTCTGATAGCGCCCGATTGGCCCAGACGACCGTGGTATGCGGATCTGATTCGGCTGCTAATAGACAGGCTGTGGAGACTCCCGGTTCGGGGGGATCTCTTGCTGCAGGGGCCGTTACGCATGCCGCAGGTGGGTCGATTCTCGCTTACGGCTCGGCTCTTGAGAGGGCTCGGCTGAGGTCCAAGGGGTACTCGCCGGCAGTCATTTCCACCTTATTGAAAGTGCGGAGGCATTCCACGTCGCTTGCGTACACCCGGGTTTGGCGGGTGTTTGAAGCGTGGTGCTAGGAGCGCGGTCTTCAGCCTTTTAGGGCTTCGGTGCCTCATATTCTTTCGTTTTTGCAGAATGGTTTAGAGAAAGGTCTGGCGGCTAGCTCCTTGCGGGTGCAGTTGGTGGCTATCTCCTGTTTCCGGGGGAGGATTCAGGGGCAGTTGGTAGGAGCACACAGTGATATTCGGCGGTTTTTGCAAGCGGTGCTGCTTCTGCGGCCGCCGAGACGTCCTTCAATTCCTCCGTGGGGTCTCAATGTGGTGTTAGAGGCGTTGATTCGGGCGCCGTTCGAGCCGTTAGGGAAAGCCTCTCTTAAGGACTTGATGTTGAAGACAGTGTTTCTAGTGGCTATTTGCTCCGCTAGAAGGATTTCGGAGTTGCAGGCGCTGTCTTGTAGAGAACCATTTTTGTTTTTTTTCACTCACAAGGTGGTTCTGTGCACGGTCCCGGCCTTTTTGCCTAAGGTGGTGTCGGGGTTTCACGTTAACCAGGTGGTGTCACTCCCGGTTTTTTCTCTGGAACAGAAGACTCAGTCGGGCGGTCGCTTGCATCATTTGGACGTTCGGCGGGTACTTAAGAAGTATCTCCGTAGGACGGAGACTTTCAGAAAGTCGGACCGGCTGTTTGTTGCTTTCGGCGGGCCGCGGAAGGGTGAAGCGACAGCGAAGTCTTCGATTTCTAGGTGGTTGAAGGAGGCTATTGCTTCGGCCTATCTGTTGAAGGGTAAGGTGGTTCCGGTAGGTCTGCGTGCGCACTCGACCAGGGCGCAGGCGGCGTCTTGGGCAGAATTCAGTTTAGTGCCGGTGGAGGATATTTGTAAGGCGGCAACTTGGTCCTCGTTGCATTCTTTTGCGAGGCACTATCGGCTTGATGTTCAGGCAAAGGAGGATGTGCGTTTTGGCTCCGCGGTACTTCAGGCTGGGCTTGTGGGTCCCTCCCGTTGATTTTAACTGCTCTGTTACATCCTCTATGGTTCCGGGACTGGACTAGAGGGACGAAAAGGAAATGAGAATTAGACTTACCTGCTAATTGTTGTTCCTTAAGGAACTCTAGTCCAGTCCCGGACCCCTCCCAGGGTATTACGCTCTACACAGCCTGAAGATATAAAAAAAAAAAAGCAGTAGAAGATAGTGGACAATTTCTTTGTTAGGAAGGTGCACAACAGAGTCACAGTGAAGTCTTTCTTGAGCAGCAGGACCAGGGGCTCCAGGGGGCAGGCGTCCGGAGCCTGTAGTTTTCTTTTTTCCGTATTTTTCTTACATGGTTTTTACATTCTGGTTATGGTTATGACCTGTTTAAGATGTTAGTTTTTTCTTGTTCCTGCTTATTTGTTGCTCTGCTTAGTCTGCTTTGTCAATAGGTACTGGTGGAAGAGGGGCGGTGCTAGCCAAGTTATACCAGTGACATCAAAGCGATGACATCTTTCAGTCTCCAAAGCTGCTGGTGGAGGTTCTAAACTCTATGGTTCCGGGACTGGACTAGAGTTCCTTAAGGAACAACAATTAGCAGGTAAGTCTAATTCTCATTTGTTTCAGAAAATTGATGTTTTTAACTATTTCCGAAAGCACCTCAAACTTATGCACAGATCAATAGGAAATAGCACAGCACAAGTCCATAACACAAATTATACCAGTGCCATGGCGATGGGACGTCATGGCGACGGGAAAAAGCATTTCTTTACCATGATGGGCCTCCGGCGCTCCTGCTGGACGTCCCGGTGCCATGGCGATGGGACGTCATGGCATCAGCATACCAGCAGGAGCATAGGGTGGGATGGCCAGGCAGTAGGGTGGACATATCCCGCAGCAGAATCAGGAGCACACCGGGCCGTATAAGTGCCCAATTTAAATGTAAGTGCGCAATTTAAATGTAATCTGAAAACCCACCTCTTCTCCCTTGCCTTGGACCTTCCCTCCCCTTTTATGTGACCTCTCTCTCTTAACTTTTGTGTTGTGCACTTTACCTCCCCCTCTTTTTTTATTTGAGATTGTAACTTCCTTTCTTCTCTTCTGGCTATTGTTTTTTTATTTGTTTTATACGGCTTTTATATGATTTTATATTGTAAACCGCTCTGGTCTTTTTGGATGGGCGGTATATCAAATTTTAATAAACATCAAACATCAAACAAATGGAGTGAATTGGGTATTAGTATATAGATAAGGGTGAATATGAGATTTAGAAGTCACATAGGTCCCTTTTCTGTGGTCTCACCTGAAGGAGCCTATGTGATTTTACAAGCTCATGTTTGGTCTCATTTCTGGATACTAAAGCTAGGCCTATTGAATGAGATCATAGCCTGCACAGATTGCAGTATTCTCTGAGACTGGATTTCTGCATTGCATGGCAAATAATAATGGTGAATTCAAAGTATACTTGTAATGTCATGATATTTACTGCAAGACTTAATTGTTTTTCATTGGATTTTGTGTTCTATTTTGGGCTCCACCAGAAGGATGGCAGCACGACAAGCACTGAAAGCTGTTTTGGTGGATCTCAGTGGCACATTGCACATTGAAGACTTGGCTGTGCCAGGGGCCCAGGAAGCCCTTAGAAGGCAAGTAAAGCCTTTTGTTCAAATATATTTCTAGATGTTAGTTAGATAGCATAAGATAGTTGGGACGGATTCATGTGACTGTTCCCAACTATTTTACGTTCCTCTGGTTGCTAAGTTTTAAGGCCTTAGTACATTAGGGGGGTCATTCTGACCAGCGAATAGCAGGGATGTATGTCCGGTTTGGTTGTACAACCCCCACTATTCGCTGCAACTGTATTCCGAGCTGCTGGCTCCCTGCATGTACAGAAGGCTTGTGCGGCCCCTCCGACCAATCCTGGCCCTGACAAACCCCACCAATGTTGGGCGACGGGAAAAAGCATTTCTTTACCATGATGGGCCTCCGGCGCTCCTGCTGGACGTCCCGGTGCCATGGCGATGGGACGTCATGGCATCAGCATACCAGCAGGAGCATAGGGTGGGAAGGCCAGGCAGTAGGGTGGACGTATCCCGCAGCAGAATCAGGAGCACACCGGGCCGTATAAGTGCCCAATTCTGCAGCTATGGGAATGTCTAGCTCCCACAGTTGCAGAATTGGGTGCAAAGTGGCCCCGTCCATGTTTTGGATGTCCCAAGGGTCCGGACATGCCCCTGTTGGAATTGGCCTCTTGGTGTTTTAAACTTCCTTTTAAGCTCATATCCAAAAGTATTAATGTTTAATATTTAATTAACGTGATTAATTGTCTTTTGAGACAAACATCAAAGTGGTTTACAATTAAAAATAAGATAGAAACATCAACATTTGTAAAATAAAACACAGAAAACTTTAGAACATGGGAATGGCGGGGTCTTGTTCGTCGCATGCAATTTGTAACACCAGAAGGTCAGTTAAAGTCTTTGACGGCTTCCTCCCAGTGGCGGATTTGCATTGCAACAAGTGCAACTTTACATAACGACGTTGCTGAGAACAACTGGGGGACAGAATTTTGTGGCTCGAGTTGCCCAATTTTTTGCAGTAGTTGAGCGGGAGAGAGTATCATTGTCCCAGATGAGGAAGGCCTGGGCAATGTTGACGCAGCAGGAGGACCACCAGAAGTTGACATGGAGATGGAACGTGGAGCTGGGCATGAATTGGACAGGAGAGACTCTTGAGGGCCCTTCGTAGAACACCTCAAGTCACCACGGAGGTGAAATTGCAGGCGACTCTGTGTAAGGTTATCCTGTGAGCGTTTTTCCCTCCCGTGAGAGCTTGAGCAGCGGGCCTAGCAGCTACTAGTAACTTTTTCAAATGTACAGTGGTGGGGGGCACCCTAGGATATCAGTTTTAGGAATGTCCAGCAGTACGTGCTTTTTGGAAGATGCTCCGTAAATATGTAGCTGATATGCTCAAGCAGATAGTGTTATTTCAGGTGGAGGGGGTAGTTCTCAATGATCCGATGAACCTACGGGTAACAGGTTAAGGGGCAAAACTATTTACACGAAAGGTGTGCCTGCTGGGTTTACAGAGTATACTGAAAACCTGGCTGGATCCAGAACCTCCAGCTCATTGGGCGTGGCGTAACAGCCTTCACCATTTAATGCAATGGAGAATATAGCCACACAGGGATCGGTCCCTCGGCGTGCACGGTTCGTGATGATTTGGGAACCCTACATCCAGTCCCTCTCCCTGAGTGGGCGAAGTATGGCCCTAAACTGTGTGTTTATATAGCTTGGCCCGAAGTTCCAGGTCTTTGCTGTGGGAACTCTCAACTACCTGGAATTTTCTGTCCTTACCTCTTAATATTAGTTTGCTGAACTAGCAATGTTGAGGGTCTTAGAATAGTGCCAGTCCGTTAGTGCCAGTCCGTTATAAGGAGGAAGGGGGGTGGGGAAGGGGATAGGTGGGAGGGGAAGGGGAGGGAGGGTGGGTTAAGAGGAAGTCAAGTTGAATTGTAAGTTGAAAATGACAAATGACTGTATGTATCCCATGTTGGAGTTGTAATGCCTCGCAGGCGTCGCGTAAGTGTCACCGCACGTCAGATAAGACTATTTGTATTTGGTTGGTCAACAATAAAAATTATTTAAATCTAAAACACAGAAAACCACAAATAGAGGTACAGATTCAAAAACAAAACATAAGGTTGGTGCAATGGAATTTGCAGAGGCAACAATAACAACAACAAATAAGAGAATATTCATAAAGACTAAGACAGAGAACTTGTATACAACTTTAAACACATCCTTCCATTGCTTTTCAGACAAATTCTCCCCCAACTCTTGTTCCCATGCAGTGTCTAAATTCACTCCCCATGATAGCTTTATACAGATCAGTAACCAGGCCCATGGATTCTTTGTCCTTTTTTCCGATGCTCTCCAATACTGTAAAGCCCTCTTCCATATTGTCCTGCTATACCATTCCAGACAAGTGGGTTGTGTTCCCCTACGCGCAGATTGGTGGAGACAACCAATGAAAAGCCCATGCCTCTATTCACCTCAGCCACCAGAGGTCGCTTCAGTATTTCTTTGTCTCCAACAGATGGTGGATGGATTTTCTCCTATCTGAAGAAAATTCTGAATATTTGAGAGGAAAAGATTGATTTAAAATGCTCATGAATGACAGCCTGCTGTTCGATCTCTCACAAGGCCACAACATGGGATGCTGCACACATGGGAGGCTGCACTGGATTGCGGTCTTTTTGGTAGCCATGGGAGGAGAGAAAATTGATTCAGCTCCGTGCTCTTACCCTGGATAAGAGCCTATTGAGCAGTCAGAAATTGGAAGGATCTGGAAGAGTGCAACTGCCTCACACAACCTCAACGTCCCCTCGCTCCTCCTCTGTTTTTCCGCTGCTCTCTCCCAAAGATTGCAGAAGGCTCTCAAAGCGATCTGCCTGCTAGCCACCTTAAACATAGATATGGAAAGCCAGAGAAACAATTCCTGGGGAGGGGAGAAGAGCTGAGCCCAGCAGAAGTTTTCATCCTGGGGCTCTCAGGGGGTGACTACCAAGGCTTGACTTCGTCACTGACTTTGCTGGGGGTTCCTGATTCTGTCTTCCTCGGACACAATTCAGGGTGGATCACTGGCAACTGTTGGCATGATGTGGGGGTTTCCCACCATTTTCTGCATGAGTTAATAGTGTTTTTTACCTACTGGATTGTGTGCCTAGTGGTCGCATGGTCCTGATGCGTGTTCCACCCAAGCAGCTCCAATATGTATTTCTTCCCTAGCACTTCTAACGTGCGTTGTTCTAAAAAGCACAGTTAACGCGTGCTGCAGTAAATGCACACTGCAGTAAAAGCACAGTTTCCACCTGCCTTTGGGCCGTGACGGACTTAGCACAAGCTGTGGTGATACTTGCCTTAACTCTCTGTCTTCTTCCAGGAAACATTGTTTGACCTGTAGCAAGTAATCTCTGGATTCTGGACTCTGCTCTTCCTGTATGGCAGCCTCTGAGTCATCTCTAGAGGGCCTGCTCCCCTTCTCTCAGCCGGGAGATTCAGTTAGTCCGGCCTTGCCTGTCTCAAGGCAGGAAGTGACGGATGGCACTGTGGGTAAAGATATCCAGTTGACTGAAGGGTCTGGCGACTGGGCCATGAGCCTCTCCTCATTCTCCATGGGATCTGTGATAATGATGCCCCATGGTGTTGGGGAGTCTTTCATGAGAGGTGAGCTTCTGGACTCCAGATTTCCTCCCTGGAATTCTTTTCCTTTCTACAGCAAGCCTGGTCCCTCTGGCGTGGAAATTCAGACCCTCCAGCCTCTGGGTGCCTCCGGATGCAGTTTTGGGGGAGGGGGGCAGACTGAGAATGCAAGCCCTCTTCAACTCTTTTTAGCTAAGAGTCTCCGGCGAGGGGCATCCCTTGGAGATGGGGATCATCTCGGATCAATTCGAGATTTGGACTGTGACTTGGATTCAGATGTCTTGGTGCTGGGCTCTGATGTGGAAGAGGAAGTATTCTCGCCTTCAGAGGACTGTGATGAGTCTGGCATTGATTACCAGGATTTCATCCACCTTGAAGTTGGTAGATGCTGCAGGGATGGAGCAGGAGCCGAAGGTGCACCCACTTCTGCAATGGGTGCGGAAATCCACTATTGTCTTCCAGAGAGGATCGAGGATAGGATCTGGTTGGAGTGGGATTCTCCCAGCTCCCCCCGCCTCAGGGATTAAGCGTGTGTAAGAAGATATACGCTCTCCGGTAGAAGGAGTGCATGGTTTGTTTTGATATTCCCAAGGTGGGTGAGCAGGTCACAGCGGTCACTAAGCGGACCACCATCCTTGTGGAAGGCAGCTCGGACTTAAAGGATCCTCTGAACTGAAAGATGGAAGCCTTGTTGAGGACCCAGTTCGCTGCTGCGACTGCTGTCCTTCAGTTGGTAGTATGTGCGAGCCTGACTTTTCAAGCCCTGCTTCAGTGGATTCTGTCTCTTCTGCCAGATGATAGTACCCCTCTTGGAGTTGGCTGCGGCCTTCCTTTCTGATGCCATGTCTGACCTGGTACGTTTGGCATCCAGGGACAGTGCCCTGTCTACTGTGTCATAGAAGTGGATCTAGCTTGGCACTGGGCAGCGGACGACTCCTCCAAAGTGCAGCTGGCCCAGCTGGCCTGTAAAGTAAAGCTTCTGTTTGGAGCTGATTTAGAGAAGCTGGTGAAGGATCTGGGTGAGACAAAGTTTTACCGCCTTCTGGAAGATAGGCCCAACGGGCCTGTGAAGTGGGCAGGAGCTTCTTTCATGTCAGCCTTTGTCTGTCTATTGTGAGCGTGCTGGGAGGGCTCCTGGGGATCTTGGGACTTTCATTGTTATCGACCTGGAAAGCCTTTCTTCTCCTCTGCCTCCAGACTTTAAGCTTGCTCTCAGTCCTTTCGTGGGGCCCGTGGGCCCAGGGACTCTGTCCCCTCCAGAGATGGACCCTCTTGGATTGCGCAATGAAATTTTGGGGGCCCATTCCCCAGTTCCTCCCGTTGGAGGCAGGCTTCATCTGTTCTTTCAAGAATGAGCCTCAGGTCACCAAGGATCACTGAGTGCTAGACACCATTCAGTTCGGCTATGTCCTGGAATTCAAGGAGCCAATTCAGGATGCCTTTGTCATTTCCTCTTGTGGGTTTGCAGTCAAAAGTGCCACGGTGCGGTTCACTTTGTGCAAGTTGCTGCTTCTAAGGGCCATAGTACCCATTCCCCTGGCAAGTGGGGCACGGGTAGATACTCCATCTATTTTGTGGTGCCAACAATGGACGGCTCCTAATGGCCCATTCTGGACCTCAAGGGGGTCAACGAGCATTTGCATGTTCTGCGCTTCTGGATGGAAACCTTGCACTCCGTAACTCAAATGGTGCACCAAGGGGAGTTCTTAGCTCCTCTTGGATCTGGCCGAGATGTACTTTCACATCCCAATACAAGCGGAATAGCAGAGGTATTTGCATTTTGCCGTCCTTGGCTCTCACTATCAGTTCACCACCCTCCACTTTTGGCTATCTACTGCCCCAAGGACCTTCTCCAAGGTCATGGTGGTGGCGGCTGCGGCGCCAAGGGATTTGTGTCCATCCATATCTGGATGACTGGCTCATCCGGGGTTGTTCCCTTTGAGAAGCATCTTGGGTGGCATCTCAAGTGGTGTCCTTTTTGGAAAGCATTGGCTGGGTAATCAGTTGGAGAAAGAGCCAGCTGATGCCTTCCCAGTCCCTGGAGTTTCTGGGAGCACGTTTCAACATTCGAGTGAGCAAAGTTTCCCTACCAGATGAAAAAGTCAAAAGACTGTTGGATTGCTTGACGCAGTCCTGTGTGCAGCAGGCTCCCAGAGTCTGGGATTATCTTCAGCTTTTCAGATTGATGATGGCAATCATAGAGATGGTGCTATGGGCGCGTGCTCACCCGTGACCACTCCAGCGGTCCTTGTTTGTTCAGTAGTCTTCCTCAGGAGTTTTGAGTGTAGGCTTCGACTCCCATTGATGGTGATGTCCAGCCTGCAGTGGTAGCAGCAGCCCTGTCATCTGAAGAAGGGCATGTCGCTGGACGATTTCTCCTGGATCCTACTGATGACAGATGCCAGTCTTTCTGGCTGGGGGGACCCATTGCCATTTTATTTAACATGCTCTTATATACCGCCCCTTCCAGAGATTAAGGGCGGTTTACATTGAACTTCCAAACTTATGTACGACAAATTATTTTACAGCTAACTAGATACAGTGTTATGGTATATACAGAATTGCATAGTGATATAAGGTTCTGGCAAATATATACAGTTTGTAATGGGTGTGGGTTAAGATCTATCATTGTTTCTGTGCACTCATGTACGATGGGCAGGGATTATGGGGATTTTTAAGCAGGTTGATCTTTGGGTGACTCCTGGGAGATCCCATAGTACTCAATAAACAAATGTGTCTTTAGATCCTTGCGGTAGATTGGCCCAGCGCAGTTGGAAACACAGGGAAACTGTGTGGTCCATCAATTGCCTTGAGGCAAGGGCCATCAGGTTGGCTTTTCAGTGTTTCGAGCCCCTGGTTGAATCCTTTTGCACAGTGCCACAGCAGTGGCTTATGTCGATCAGCAAGGTGGCATGAGGAGTGCTAGGGTAGCTCTGGAGATGGCTCTCCTGTTTGCTTGGGTGGAGAAGAACTTCCTAGCCTTGTCAGCTTAACACATTGGTGGGTTGGACAATATGGAAGCGGACTTCCTCAGCTGGCACTCTCTGGATCCTGGAGAGTGGTACATGAGTCAAAAGGTATTTCAGTTGATTCTGCACATCTGGGATCACCTCAAAATGGATCTGATGCCAAAGCTTGCCGCCTTTTCAGACCCCACATGGTGACAGGGTCCAAGGGCGTTGGCCATGTCAGCATACACATTTCCTCTGTGGCCCCTGGTGGGGCATGTGATTCGGCATATAGAGCGCCAGCCGGGCAGGATTGTTCTGTTGCCACCGGATTGCCTGAGGAGAGCATGGTTTAGAGATCTGATGCGGCTCCTGAACATAAGAAATGCCACACCTGGGTCAGCACCAAGGTACATCAAGCCCAGTATCCTGTTTCCAACAGTGGTCAATCCAGGTCACAAGTACCTGGCAGGTTCCCAAAAAGGTACATTGGTTCCACAATGCTTGTCTTTGGGTAAGTTGTGGATTTCCTTGGTCCTCTTTAATAATGGTTTATGGACTTTTCCTCCAGGAACTTGTCCAAGCCTTTTTTAAACCCAGCCACACTAACAGCTTTTACTATATTTTCCGATAATGAATTCCAGAATTTGATTACGTATTGAGTGAAAAAATATTTTCTCTTACTATTCTTAAATAGGTTACATTGTAGCTTCATTGTGTGTCCCCTAGTCTTTTTATTTTTTGATGGAGTAAACAACCAATCTACGTTTGCCTGTTCTACTCCATTCATTAATTTATAGACCTCTATCATATCGTATTTCTGTATCTTTCTGCCACATTTTCTTGATCTCTGGCTGCATTTCTTGATACTTCAGGATCTTCTGCCTCTCCACGCGATTCCACGCGATTCACAGAATAATCACTTGGAACAGATGCCTCTTTATCATTGCCGTTCAGGTGTTTTTCTCCTTTACCACTATGTTGGGTTTCCTCGCAGTCAGTTTCTTATCCATCAAATGGGAATGTCCCAGGTAATCATAACCTCTTCATTGTCTGTAATTCTCTTAGGGTTGTGTTTATCTGTAAGAGTGTTTGCATGCTACCTCTGGAGGCTCGAATTTTGTGCCAAAGTGCCTTGGCCTCCATATGAATCAAGCATGATCTCTTTCTCCAATCTCTCTCTTCGCATGATGTATCCAAAATATGAAAGTCGAAGTCTTGTCATCTGAGCTTCTAAAGAAAGCTTAGATTTGATCTCCTCTAGTACTCACTGGTTTGTTTTTCGGGCAGTCCATGATATACACAGTATTCACCGCCAGCACCATAATTCAGAGGCATCAATTTTCTTCCTGTCTTTTTTTCACTGTCCAACTTTCACATCCCTATGACATTATTGAAAATACTATGGCTTAGACAAGTCTAATCTTTGTATGGAGAGAGACATCTCTACTCTTGAGAATCTTGTCTAGGTCCTTTAGAACCATGCTGCCATGAGCAATGCATTGTCGGATTTCTTGCCTGCTTGTTGTTTTTCTTTATTGATTATTGATCCAAGCAAGTTGAAGTTCTCAAATATTTCAGTTTCTTCTCCATCAATGATGATGGACTTACTGATTTTGCCAGTTGTCAGGATCTTTGTCTTCTTTGCATTAAGGTGCAGGCCCATTTTAAGAATATGTTCCTTGATCTTGAGAAGCAAATGTTTCAGATCATCTTCACTTTCAGCCAATATTGTGGTGTCATCAGCATAGCGAAGGTTGTTGATGAGTCTACCACCAATCTTCACACCTTGGTTGTCTTCGTATAGTCCTGCTTCTCTGATGATTTATTCTGCATATAAATTAAACAGGTAGAGGGTCAGTATGCAGTCGTGTCGTATGCCTTTGCTGATTTTCAACCATTGTGTTTCTCCTTGTTCCGTTCGAACTGTTGCTTCTTGATCAATGTAAAGGTGGTGCAAAAGAACTATCAGGTGTTTGGTATACCAATGCTTCTTAATGTGGCACAGAGTTTCTCATGGTTTACACAGTCAAAAACCTTGCTGTAGTCAATAAAACACATATAGATAGCCTTCTGGTATTCTTTTGTCTTTTCAAGGATTCATCTCACATCCGCAATGATGTCTCTCATTCTTTGCCCTTTCCTGAACTCCACTTGCACGTCAGGCAGTTCTCTTTCCAGGCATAATTGCAGTCTCTGCTGAATGATGTTGAATAGAAGCTTGCTGGAATGTGGGATCAGAGCGCATTCATTTCCACAGTCTGTCGTATCACTTTTCTTTACCATTGGTATAAACACAGATCTTTATCTTCCAGATTTCCTGGTAGAATCTTGTAAGCATGCTAACAGCTGCATTCCAATCGCTATAATACTTCAATGGGAATGCCATCACTTCCCGGTGCTTTGTTCTTTGATAATCCTTTCAATGCTGCTTCAACTTCTTCTTTTATCACCAATGGTTCCTGATCATAAAGTACAGGTTGTTAGTCCACTTAATCTTTATGGTATAATGACTCTGTATATTCTTTCCACCTTTTCTTGATCTTCTCAGCATCATTCAACATAGATCCTTGAGCATCTTGTAGCATTCCAATTCGAGGCTGGAATTTTCTCTTTAACTCTCATAGCTTTAGGAAAGCCAATCTTGTTCTTTCTCTTAATAGTTTCTGCTTCTATGTTCTTGCATGCCTCATTTTAGTTCTCCTTATCTCGTCGTGCTGCATGTTGGACCTCTCTGAGTTCTGTGATTGCCTCTCTCTCTCCTCTGGCTTTTGCCTCCCTGCATTTCTGGGCAATTTTCAGAGTTACTTCGGTCATCCATTTTAGCCATTTTTGCTTTTTCACCTTTTTGTAGAGACTTCTTACCTTCTTCGAGCATAACCTTCTTGATGTTCTGCCAGGTGCTCTGTCATTTGTATCCAAAGCACCAAATTGATTTCTCAGGCAGTCTTTAAATTCTGGGTCATACTTTGCTACGTCCACGAGTGGCTTGATCTTTTTCAGCATTAGCTTGAGTTTTGTGATAAGGAAGCTTATCATAGCTCAGGAAGGAGCTATAGAAAAGGTGAAGTGACTCTGAACAAGCAACCTGTTAGTTCTGGTAGAAATAAGAAAACAGAATTTGTCCATAAAAGACTACCAGTCCCAGAATGCACCAGGTTTCCAACAGCCATTAGAGGAGCTGAAGTGGGGAAACGTGTGTTCAATCAAGAGGGCTATGAGGTAATCCCCAAGCACTCATCTCAAAGGGCAGGGCCTGATTCAGCACAGCTGCGCTGTGCTAGGGTGGAGCACTCATCTAGGCAGAATAAAGGTAGAGTTTATTCTACAGAGAATTATCCTCATCTTGATCCTCATTCTCAGTTTCATCTGGGAGATCCTTATCCTCAGAATCAGCTTGGATATCCTCAGCTTGGACGTCTTCATCATCTGGAGGATCATCAGAAGCAGAAGCCAGAGCGGACGGACAGAGAGGGCAAGAAACCCTTTGGAAGAAAGAAGAGAAAAGCATTTGGGAGGTCTAAAGGAGTCCAGAGCAGTACGTATACTGGGAGACATTCAAAAGGCCAGCATACACCATTGGACTGGAGAAAACCAGAGGAGTGGTGCTGCAGAGCTAGGAATCTCCAGACGGTACCTGTGAGGGAGACGGCTGCACTTGGAAGGGACCCTAGGACCCGTGCCAGAAGGTATGTGAAGAGAGATCCAGTGTCCAGGGATCTGGATTGGAAGGCTGGACATCAGAACTGGACTACATACTGGCCAGGCTATTTAGAGAGGAACTCTAACAGCAATGGAAGCTCAGGTATGAACACTGATCTATGCCCTAGCTATAACCTTGAAAGACAGCAGGGAAACAAGTATTCTCCTGAGAGTGCTCCATTGAGAAATTCCTCTGTGCCAATCCATGATATTGAACCCATGATTGTTGAAGAAGGGGGAGCGGTCTTAGATACAGGCTGTGAATATATGGATTGCTCTCTGTCTAAACTCCTTTGGTAATTTACTGTTACAAAGTACAACGACCATCACAAAGAAATACAAACTTGTTCTTTAATCTACTCAGAAAAGCTCCTGCGTAGGATTTTGAGCCATGCAGTAGAAATTAAGCCAGCTAAGGGGTTTCAGCTGGATAACTGCTAGCAATTGAGCCTTACCTAATTGCTTGTGAGCTCTGAGGGAATCACTTCTGAATCTATGTGTGAAGATATAAGAAGTTAACCTGAAAAGAACAGTTTTTCCCTTCTTTGTGGGTTTTGCATGTTGTTTGAAACACTGCTAAGAAAATATTAGCTAAAGCCTACAGAAAAGACCAGTTTGTTACCAACCAGGTCTTTATTCTTTTGCTTTGATTGCCTGACAAGTTCATCTGTTGTTTTCCTGATTTTGTTTTTCTAAGTTTAACACTGAAAGCAAGTATCCTGTTTTATGTGCTACCAAGCATATCTGTGTTGGGAGAAATAACCCCATAAATAAATATCTTATTGGCTTTACACTCAAGCACAACTAATTATTGTGAGCAGCTGTGTCTGGTGTGAATGGACTGCATTTCCCATCATCCCTTGCAAATCATATTGATATATGCACTTGCCAAGACTGTGAACATTCTCACCCAGGCAGCCGTCTGACAGTTTGCATACTTGCAATTGTGATCTATACTACAGTCAGCTCCAGGTTTTGTCTTTGTTGATGTTGTTGAGCTTTTCAATTGTTGACTTTCATAGATGTAGTCAATTTGATTTTTATATAGTCCATTGGATGAAGTCCATGTGCGCAGTTGCCACTTGTATTACTGGAAGAAGATGTATGAGATGAATAGATCGTTGGTCTTGCAGAATTCCATCAGTCTTTCTCCTGCTTTATTTCTGTTGCCAAGTCCATATTTTCCAACCACTTTGCCACCTTCTGTGTTGCCAACGTTTGCATTCCATTCACCTGTGACTATCAGGATATCCTGTTCTTATGTTCTGTCAATTTCAGCTTGTACTTGTTCATAGAACTGATCGACTTCTTCCTCTTCTGCAGCAGTTGTTGGGGCATATACCTGAATAATAGTTGTGTTGATGAGCATTCCTCGTAGATGAATAGAAATTAAGCGTTCACTGATTGCATTCTATTTCAATAGAGTTCTTGCAAATTTCTTCTTAATTATAAATGCAACACCATTTCTTCTTTGTCTTTCATTTCCAGCATAGTATACCATGTGATCATCAGATGCATAGTGCCCGATGCCAGTCCATTTCAGTTTGCTGACACCCAACAGATCAAGTTGTACACGTTCCATTTCATTCCTGGCCACCTCCATCTTCCCTCGGCTCATGCTTCCTACATTTCATTTCCCAAAATGTAAGACATCTTTGCAGCTTTTGACTGTCACTTCATACACAGCTACATCATAGAAACATGTCGACAGAAAAAGACCACATGGCCTATCCAGTCCGTCCCTCCATATCAACAACTAAAGCATTCCCCTTTTTACCTTTAGAGATCTTCTGTGTTTGTCCCATGCTTTTTTGAATTCATTTACTGTCTTCATCTCCACCACCTCCACTGGGAGACTATTCCATGGATCCACCACTCTTTCCGTAAAGAAATATTTCCACATATCACTCCTGAATCTATCTCCCTTCACCCTCATCCCATGTCCCCTCATAGCAGAACTTGCTTTCAATTGAAAGAGGCTGTCTCCCTGAACATTTATGCCACAGAGGTATTTAAACATCTCAATCATATCACCTCTATCCCGCCTTTCCTCTAAGGTGTACATATTAAGATCCTTCAGTCTGTCCTCATATGCTTTATAATGAAGAGCACTAATCATTTTAGTAGCCACCCTCTGCACCGACTCCATACTGTTCACATCTTTTGAAGGTGCGGTCTCCAGAATTGCACACTATACTCCAAATGAGGTCGCACCAAAGACTTATACAGAGGCATTATCACCTCCTTTTTTCTGCTAGCCATTCCTCTCTGTATGCACCCAAGCATCCTTCTAGCTTTTGCCGTCGCCTTTTCTACCTTTTTAGCTACTTTAAGATCATCAGACACAACCACGCCTAGGTCCCGCTCTTCTTTAGTAGACAAAAGTACTTCACCCCCTATACTATATTGCTCCCTTGGATTGCTGCAGCACAAATGCATGACCTTACATTTTTTAACATTAAATCCCAGCTGCCAGATTATAGACCATTCTTCAAGCTTAGCTAGATCCCTCCTCATGTTATCTACACCTTCCTGGGTGTCTACTCTATTGAAAATTTTGCTATCATCCACAAAGAGGCAAACCTTACTCAACAGCCCTTCTGCTATATCACTAACAAAGATGTTAAAAAGAATCGGACCAAGGACAGATCCCTGGGGCACACCACTGGTAACATCCTTCTCCTCAGAGTGAGCTCCATTTACTTGTACTCTTTGTCGCCTCCCACCCAACCAATTTCTAACCCAAGCAGTAACTTTAGGGTCCATTCCTAGGGTGCTCAGTTTATTTATAAGTCGCCTGTGAGGAACAGTGTCAAAGGCTTTACTGAAATCTAAATACACCACATCTAGGGCTCTCCCTTGGTCCATCTCCCTGGTCACCCAGTCAAAGAAATCAATCAGATTTGTCTGACAAGACCTGCCTCTAGTGAATCCATGCTGCCTCGGATCCTGTAATCCGCTGGACTCCAGAAACCTCACTATTTTCTCTTTCAGCAGCGTTTCCAATAATTTACTCACCACCGAAGTTAAACTAACCGGCCTGTAGTTTTCAACCCCATCCTTACTTCCGCTTTTGTGTAAAGGCACCACATGAGCCTCTCTCCAGTCCTTTGGCACCACTCCCGACTCCAACGAGGCATTGAAAAGGTCAGTCAGTGGAGCTGCTAGAAACGTCCCCAAGTTCCCTCAGTATTCTAGGGTGTATCTCATCCGTTCCCATCGCTTTGTCTACTTTAGGTTGAGCTAGTGTCTCATGAACACAGTCTTCTGAAAATTGTTCAAGATGTCCCTCGCTTCTGTTCTGTTTGTGGGTGTTTTTTGAGGTCCTGTTCCTGGTTCTTCATCTGTGAACACAGAACAGAAATATTTGTTAAGCAATTCCACTTTATCCTTTTCAGCTTCTACATATTCCTCCCCTGCACCCTTGAGTCTGACAGTACCACTTTTGCCCTTCCTCTTCTCACTAATATATCTGAAAAATGTCTTATCCCCCATTTTATTGCATTGGCTATTACCTCCTCCTTTTGAATCTTTGCCTTCCTGACTACTTTGCTAGCTTCTCTAAGTTTTTCCAAATACAGATGCCTGTCTTCCTCTGTCTGTGATCTCTTGTATTTCATGAAGGCCTCCCTCTGTTTCTTCACTTTTTCAGCTACTTCTTTTGAAAACCATAGCGGTCTCCTTTTCCTTCTACCTTTATTTACCATTTTAACAAAAAGGTTGGTTGCCCTTAAAATATCCCCTTTCAGTTTTGCCCACTGTTTTTCTACATTCCCCAGCTGTTCTCATCCCACTAACGACTCCCTGAGGTATTGGCCCATCTTGGCAAAGTTAGTCTTCCTAAAGTCTAATCCTCACCTTTGATGGATTCTAACAGCCCTAGTCTTAATACTGAACCACACCATCTGGTCAACAGTCAGATGTCCGGAGGGCTTTGATCCAACCACATCATAAATGCTGGCTTTACTCTGAAAAGTCTTCAGCTCATCCCCAGTAGCCACTTGAGTGCCTTTCAACCTGGGAGTTCTCATCTTCCAGCATTATAGTGCAATTTGTTTTGTTGTGACTATTCATTGGGTTTTCATGGCAAGATACGGAAGTTTATTGCCATACCTTTCTTCTGCCCATGTAATGCTAGTGGTGTTGCCATTTTCACAGAAATGTGATCCTCCACCGCCAAGACAGTGTCATTTTGCAGTTTCATCAAAGCTGAATAAAGTTATCCCCCTTGCCATTTGAGAATTGTGCCCTGCAGTTAATTCAGCCGATAGGTGTAGAGGGCTGTATAGTAAGTGGCAAAACAGTCCGCTATCTGTTTAGATACCAAAATATGTACCATCAAGAGCATTTTGCATTTGAGTAAGTTTAATTTTAGTTCTAATTTTCCTCAACTGCCTGAGTAATAATCTACGGTACTCAACTTATTGGCATGTTCATAGAAATACCTCCTAGTCAGTCCATGTCAATTTTATATAAAAAGCCATTTGAGATTTTCTATCGTTTAGTTTTCACCTAACATTTATAAAGTTCCATAAGGCAATTTCATTTTTCCGCATTTTATATAGTTTCTTAATCTGTTCTAAGTGATCCCACAGCAAAGCTAGCTTTTTATTTTGTGGCTGGAAATTTGCCCCTGCAGCTGTTTTGGCCATATCCCTCAAAGTGAAGAAACGAATCCCCCCATTGATATTGTATTTCATCAATCCCTTCCATGCAGCTATAAGTCTGTCCATGAACAGTTGGTCTGTCAGCAAATGCCTGTTCATGGACCACAGTGCTTTTTTCTCCAGCCCTTCAGGTTCCATAAGAACATAAGATTTGCCATACTGGATCAGAGCCAAAGTCCATCAAGGCTGTATCCTGTTTTCAGCAATGGCCAATAAAGGTCACAAGTACCTGGCAGGATACTAAAAAGGTAGGCATGTTGAGTGAAAAAATATTTCCCTGATTAGTCTTAAATGGGCTACATTGTAGCTTCATTGTGTCTCATAGTCTTTCTACTTTTTGAAGGAATAAGCTGATCTACATTTACCCATTTTATTCTATTCATTGTTTTATAGATCTCTATCATACAGTATCTCCCCAAGCCATCTTTTTTCCAAGTTCAAGAGCCCTAACAATCCAAACCTTTCCTCATTGGGATGTCCTTCTATTCTCTTTACTATTTTGGTGGCTCTTTTCTTTTCTAACTCTGCTATATCCTTTTTAACATATGATGACCAGAAATGCACACAATAATATTCTTGGTTTTATTCTCCATTCTGCAATAAACTAGGAATGAAAGGCAATCAGGGCTGAATTCATCTGAGTGTGACCTGTGAGGTTGCATAGGGTGCTGTTGCTTTAGGGATATGGTGGTCGTTTTGGAGAGGTGTTACCTACTCCAGCGCTCTGGGAGGGAATCGCTTATCTCTGGCCATGGAGAGCATGGTGTATTGGTGGCTTTGAAGGAGTACCACTGCCCACAGCACTTCAGTGGGGATAACTCCTAGCCAAAGAGGGTGCAATTTTCACTTGATTTTATTTATTTATTTTTATTTATTTATTTATGTCTTCTTTTGATATACCGCTAGGGCCAGAGCATAAAAGCGGTTTACAGTACAATAAAATAACAAGCTGCAAAGAAGGAAGAAAGGAAAGCAATGCCACTCAATGTAATAGGACAGAGTAGTAAAAGGATAGAAGAGAAAAGATAGAAAGAAAGGACAGAAGAAAGGGGGCAAGTCAACAGACAAACACAACTATTCATACAGATAGAAATCCCAGGGAGCAAATTATTGTGTAGGGTGAGGTAAGTGAGGGGATATGTTAAAGGCTAGCTGGAAGAGGTATGTTTTCAATGTGGTTTCAAACTTGGGGAAGGAAGGCTCTAAGCGGAGAGTGGGGGGACGTGAGTTCCACAAGGCGGTGGCCAGGAAGAAAAAGGCAGCACCTCGAGTGCATTCTAGGTGTGTCTGTGAGACAGAGGGGAGGGCTAGATGGTGAGTGTGAACCCACCGTAGGAAACAGTGGGGGAGATGGAAATGAAGGAGGTCGGCCAGATAACGGGAAGTGGAGGTGTGAATGACCTTATGAGCTAAGAATTTTGTATTGGATCTGGTAACGAACAGGTAGCCAGTGTAGACAAGCCAGAAGAGGGGAGACGTGATCAAAGCGAGAAGAGTGTGTGAGAATGCGGGCAGCAATGTTCTGGAGTAATTGTATTCTCTGTAACTGATATTGGGGGAGGCCAGCTAGTACTATATTGTATAGTCGATTCTGGAGATGATTAGAGACAGAAGAAGTGTGGACAGTGCAACAGAGGAGAGGACGGGATGGATGGCACGAATCTGACGAAGGTGAAAAAAACAACAGCGGGAAATAGAGGGGATGTGTTCAGTAAAAGACATGGAGGAATCCAGGATGATCCTGAGATAACGAAAGGATGACACTAGGGGAATGGCGGTGGATGCCAGGGCAGGGGCTAGCGAGGAGAAGGTGTTCCAAAAGTTATCCAAGTGGCAAAGAATTTTGCTAGGTTCAGGTGCAAGAAATTAGAAGACAACCAGGATTGGATTCGGGCTCTACAAGACTTCAGTTTGGAGAGGTCAGGAGCTGATAAAGTGGTATGATGTAGAAGAAGTACATCGTCTAGTAGTAGGCAGAGATACCGGACTGCTGAACTGGCATGCACCAGTCAGTGGCCCATCACTAGCCTGATCTTATATAGTAAATGCTTGAATAGGATACAGTCTGAACAGTGAAAATGTCTCATCAGGATGAGTTTTGGCCTTGATAAATGTGCTCAGGCAACTTATTTTAGAGGAAAATTAAGCAAAACAGAAAACATTTCCCTGACTGAGGGCTGTAACATGAGGAATCTTGAACAAGAAGGCGTATATAAGTATCTTGAAGTAGAGGAAGGAACGATACTCGAGTAGAAGGTACTGAGAGAAAGATCAGTAAAGAATACTACAGGAGAATAAAATTTATACTGAAAAGCGCTTTAACATCACGGAATAAGATACAAGCCATCAATCAGCTGGCAATTCCTGTACTCTCATACAGCTTTAGGATAGTGGACTGGCCTCATAAAGATCTTGAAAAACTGGATGTGCGAACAAGAAAACTCCTCCATACCCATGAAGTAATTTACAAGAATCCATGAATGCCAAGACTATATATCGCTAGAGCTGAAAGAGGGCTAGGCCTCATAGAGATTGATTACACATGCCAAGCTACTATCATAGGCCTCCAGGCTTACTTAACTGCATCATTGGATCCAAATATGCAAAAAGTGCTGAAATATGAAAGTAAACATCCAGAATCTGTCTCCATCATCAAACCTGGACTAGCTTTCCGACAACTAGAAGGAGTGAGTGAAAATACACAAGCTTACACAGGGAAGGAAGTAACAATTTGCAAAACAAGAGAAAAAACTCTTCAAAGAATTAGATCAACAGACAAAGAAAAACAAGAGGCAAATGCACAAATGTAGTGGGAAATATAGAGCATTACTTCAGGAACCCTTTGTCGGTCAAGAAGGGACACATGAATGGTTAAGGAGAGGTGAACTTAAACCGAAGGATGAGAGGTAGATACAGGGCCGTATCAAACTAGAATCGTGCCCTGTGCGACTTGCACATTGGGTGCGCCCCCCTCCCCATACCTCCCACCAGCCGCTGCCTGCTCCTGTTTTCTCCATGGCAGGGCAAGAGCAGGCAGCACTAGATGGAATTATGGGGTGGGGGGGATTGGAGCATGCCCAATGTGCAAGTCGCGGCGGCAGCAGCAGCAGCAGATCTGATCCCTCCCTGCTCTGACATCGTTTATATTTCATAATTTTATATATATATATCAAAAAAAGTACTTTTTTTTACATATTTTTATAATAATAATAAATCATTATAAGTCTGATGTATTCAGCTTTCATATATTAAGAGTGCTACTCTCTTCTATTGGTACGACAGCCCACCATTCTCATAAGGTCAACCGACCTCGAAAAACAGCCCCTGTAACAGAATAAAAAAACAGGTGACTGTGCAGAACTATAGACCAATCTTTAAGCCCACCTGCCATACTTATCTGATCAAAGTCCACCAAAATTCAAATGCTCATCAGCCTTATTCGCCAAACTTTGTTTCTCCCAAGCAGGGTTTCTTCAGGGGTGCGGTAATTTACTTTGGAGAGAAGCTCAAAGAGTCATTCTTAGCATCTGATGTAGTGATTTTTTAAAGGCTAGATTACCAATCAAAAGGCCACGCTATTGTTTGGGTCACTTCAAGGGGAATAACCTTCATTTATATATCTTGACATACAATACTGTCAATGAAAAAGTAGCTAACCCATTCAACTTTATGAGAGAGACTTTCTAGCTGTGAACATAGCTCTCAAAGATAAAACAGAACAGTATGACAGAGCTTCACATTTAACCTACTGACACTGCCGACGTATACTAGAATTTTCAAAAAAAGATATTCCATTCAATCCTATCATTCACGCCTTTAGGTTTGAGAGTATCCAGTTGAAATATCCATTACTCTTCACATTGTAGGAGGAGTTTCCCACGGTCTCCTCCTCGGATGCTATGTGGAACAAAGTCCAAAACCATACATCGTAGAAATTCAAAAACTTGTTCTAGTTGGCTACAGTGTCACCAATGATGTTTCTGTGCACGCTTTAGACAAACTATATTTATGTTCAGTAAAACGGGTTTTCAGTGGTCGAGTCGTCTTACCAATGTATAACTTCCGACAAGGTCACTTAATAACATATACTACATAGGAAGTAGTACATGAAGATAACACTGTCATATGATAAGTCTGATTGTTAAAGATAAAGGAGGATCCTTCTTCCATAATGCTACAAAAAGAGCATTTCCCACAACATACATGTCTGACACTACCATCAGAGCAGAGTTGATCTCTGAAATTACAACCCCTGCTATAAGCTATACAGGGTTGGCTAATAGCTAAACAGGGGTGGACTATAAGTGTGGTCCATCTCCATCTCATCACAGTGACAGTCCTGAATGCTGGATTACACGTCACCACTGCTGGAGATGAAGTATCAAATGCAGGCAGCTTATTATGCCCTGCATATGCTGGCAACAATAACCACTCTATGGTTATAACGTGCCCATCTATAGTCCTTCCTCAGCACAGAATCAGGATAGTCACGATTTTGAAATTTACACAGCATATTGTCTGCTTATATTTTAAACCCTAAAAGAAACCCTGATGATGTTGTTGTTGTTAAGTGCCGTAGAGTCGGAGTTGACTCATGGCGACCCTCTGGATAGCTATCCTAAATTGTGTTCGGTCTTCAGTCAGGCGGCTCATTGTTGACAGACTGGTACCCGTAGCTGCTGTTATTGTATCGATCCATCTCATTGCTGACCTTCCTGTTTTGCGTTGATCTTCTATCTAGCTAAGCATGATGTCTTTCTCTAATGATCTCTCTCTTTGCATGATGCGTCCAAAGTATGAAAGTCGAAGTCTTCTCATCTGAGCTTCTAAAGAAAGCTTAGGTTTCATCTCCTCTAGTACTGACTGGTTTGTTCTTTGGGCAGTCCATGGTATACACAGTATTCGCCGCCAGCACCATAATTCAAAGGCATCAATTTTCTTCCTGTCTATCTTTTTCACTGTCCAGCTTTCACATCCATATGATGTTGTTATTGAAAATACCATGGCTTGAACAAGTTGAATCTTTGTATGGAGAGAGACTTCTCTGCTCTTGAGAACCTTATCTAGGTCTTTCATAGCCATTCTGCCAAGAGCAATGCGTCGTCGTATTTCTTGACTGTTTGTTGCTTCTTTATTGATAGTTGATCCAAGTAGTTTAAAGTTATTCATGATTTCAATTTCTTCTCCTTCAACGATGAACCTGTTGATTATGCCAGTTGTCATGATCTTTGTCTTCTTTACATTAAGGTGCAGGCCCATTTTGAGACTATGTTCTTTGATTGTGAGAAGCAAATGTTTCAGATCATCTTCACTTTCAGCCAGTAATGTGGCATCATCAGCATAGCGAAGGTTGTTGATGAGTCTTCCACCAATCTTCACACCTCTGTTGTCTTCATACAATCCTGCTTCTCTGATGATTTGTTCTGCATATAAATTAAACAGGTAGGGGGAAAGTATGCAGCCTTGTCTTACACCTTTGCTTATTTTAAACCATTCTGTTTCTCCTTGTTCCGTTCGAACTGTTGCTTCTTGATCAATGTACAGATTGTGCAAGAGAACGATCAAGTGTTCTGGTTTACCCGTGCTTCTTAATGTGGCCCAGAGTTTCTCATGGTTTACACAGTCAAAAGCCTTGCTATAGTCGATAAAGCACAAATAGATATCCTTTTGGTATTCTTTAGTCTTTTCAAGGATCCATCTCACATATGCGGTGATGTCTCTCATTGCTCACCCTTTCCTGAACCCTGCTTGCACTACAGGTAGTTCTTGTTCCAGGTATGGTTGTAGTCTCTTTTGAATAATCTTCAGAAGAATCTTGCTGGCATGTGGGATCAAAGCGATTGTGCGATAATTTCCACAGGTAGTTGGATCACCTTTCTTTAATATTGGTATAAACGGAGATCTTTTCCAGTCAGTTGGCCGTGATGTTGTCTTCCATATTTCTTGGCAGAGCCTTGTAAGCATGGTAACAGCTGCATCAGATAGCTGTAATACGTCTATGGGAATGCTATCAATGCCTGGTGCTTTGTTCTTTGATAAGGCTTTCAATGCTGCTTCAACTTCTTCTTTCATCACCAATGGTTCCCGATCATAAGGTACAGGTTGAAACTGCTGTTGGTCCACTTGATCTTTATCATATAAAAACTCTGTATATTCCTTTCACCTTTTCTTGATCTTCTCAGCATCATTCAACATAGAACCTTGAGCTTCTTGTAACATTCCAATTCGAGGCTGGAACTTTTTCTTTAACTATCGTAGCTTTAGGAAAGCTGATCTTGTTCTTCCTCTAATAGTTCCTGCTTCTATTTCCTTGCATGCGTCATTGTAGTACTTTTCCTTGTCCTATCTTGCTGCACGTTGGAAATCTCTGTTGAGTTCTGCGATTGTCTTTCTTTCTCCTCTGGCTTTAGCTTCTCTGCATTTCTGGGCAGTTTTCAGAGTTTCTTCTGTCATCCATTTTGGCCGTTTTTGCTTTTTCACCTTTTGTAGAGACTTCTCGCTTTCTTCCAACACAACTTCTTGATGTCATTCCATAACTCTTCTGGAGCTCTGTCATTTGTATCTAAAGCAGCAAATCGATTTTGCAGGCAGTCTTTAAATTCCAGTGGTATATTCTCAAGGTCATATTTTGCTGCATTCATGAGTGGTTTGCTCTTTTTCAACCTTAGCTTGAGTTTGCATACTAGTAGTTGATGATCTGTTCCACAGTCAGTTCCAGGTTTTGTCTTTGTTGATGTTACAGAACTTTTCCATCATTGACTTCCACAGATGTAGTCAATTTGATTTTTATACAATCCATTGGGTGAAGTCCATGTGTACAGTCGCCGCTTGTGTTGCTGGAAGAAGGTGTTTGAGATGACTAGATCGTTGGTCTTACAGAATTCTGTCAGTCTTTCTCCAGCTTCATTTCTGTTGCCAAGTCCATATTTTCCAACTATTTTGCCTTCTTCTTTGTTGCCAACTTTTGCGTTCCAGTCACCCATGACTATCAGGATATCCTGTTTGCATGTTCTGTCAATTTCAGCTTGTACTTGTTCATAGAACTCTTCAATTTCATTCTCTTCTGCAGCTGTTGTTGGGGCATATACTAGAATTATAGTTGTGTTGATAGGCATTCCTCGTAGACGAATAGAGATTAAGCGTTCACTGACTACATTGTATTTCATTACATTTCTTGCAAGTTTCTTCTTTATTATAAATGCAACACCATTTCTACTTTGCCTTTCATTTCCAGCATAGTAGACCATTTGATCATCTGATGCAAGGTGCCCGATGCCAGTCCATTTCAGTTCGCTGACGCCCAACAGATCAAGTTGTACACGTTCCATTTCATTCTTGACCACCTCCAACTTCCCTTGGTTCATGCTTCGTACTTTCCAAGTTCCAATGTGTAAGACATCTTTACAGCTTCTGATTCTCATTTCATGCGCAACTACATCAGCAGTCAGACGTCCCGAGGGCTTTGATCTAACCACATCATAAATGCTGGCTTTACTCTGAAAAGTCTTCAGCTCTTCCCCACTAGCTAGTTGAGTGCCTTCCGACCTGGGGGTCTCATCTTCCAGCACTATAGCACAATTTGTTTTGTTGTAACTATCCATTGGGTTTTCATGGCAAGATACAGAAGTAGATTGCCGGGCCTTTCTTCTGCGCAGTTTAAGTTTGGTGTTGTTGCCGTTGTCACAGAAATGTAATCCTCCGCCGTCAACAGTATCCCATTCTGCTGCTGCCCAAATGGGTGGTTTGTCTTGGTTTGGCACCTCAGCTGAGACCTGTCCATCTTAGGGGACCCTTCCAGTAGTTAAACTACCGGATAGTTTAGCTCTCAGCATCACTGATGCACACAAGCCCTCACAGCACGACAAGCTGCAAACCAAGTGAGGGAACCCTGATGTATAAAAATGAAAAACCCTTTTATCGTTTTGTCGGAGTTGTCACACAAAAGTAGGAGGAATGAAATCCTTCCTCTAGCTGTGGCTTCCACTTTTAATAATTTCCAAAAAAAAGTGAACAGTTAAAACACTTAGCTTTAGCTTTTTCCTGAGCTTATAAACCCCACAGAGTCCATAACAAACGACGTGGCACGTTTTGGGTCTGAATGTTGCGACCCTGCATCAGGTGAAGAAAGGTCCTGTAGTTGTGAAAGCTTCAATATCCAAAGAACAGAGCCGTTCAGCTTAGTAAAGAACTGGCGTCTGACGTAAATGCTGACGAAACCATAAGAAACATCCAATCCAAAGGGTGCTCCTTTTTGTTCAACTGCCAATCGGAAGGGAAAAGACCCTATGAGTCAAGGAAACCTCCGATCCCGACTGGTTAGGTCTGAACACGAAATTGATAAACCCGCTCATCAAGGGATTGGGCAATGGAGAAATGTTATAGGATTCTGTAAAATTCAAAAAAGAATCAAATGATGCTATGCCATTCAAGTTGAGTATTCAAGCCATGAGGGGAAACAGTTCTTAATCTAAAAATCCATCTTTGTTCCAGTTTCTGTAACTTTGATATTCGATCGCCACCTCTGGGATCCGACAGAATACTACCAAAACTCGCCAATGGAGTTGATCAAAAGCATGCGCCTGTTGTAGGCAATGCTCTACCATAGGTGCTGCAAGAGTTTTCGTATGAAGACGAGGCGCATGCTCTCCTAGGCAAGTTTTAATAAATCGAATGGTGCGCCCTACATAATATAAAGAGCAGGGGCAAGGTATTAAATAAATGACATGGGTCGATTCACACATAGTATGCCAATTAGATTTATATGTACAGGCAGTGTGAATATCTGTCCAGGCAATTCCTGTGATAGACAGTTTGCAATAACAACATGAACCACATTCATAATGTCCTGGATGTACATGTGAAAGAAGAGGCCAGTCCACAGCGGACGTAGTTTTAACTACCAGATCTCTCAAGTTGGCCCCCTCTTGAATAGGCCAGCATGAAGCGTTTTTCCCGAAAACAGGCATGCAATCCCAAAATTGGCCAAAAGCGATGCAGAATCTTGTAACCCTGGATATTCCCTCTATGTACGGGAAAATACCAATTATTTTGTCATAAGCTGTCTGTACCGTCCTGGTTGGTAACAGCAGCCATTCTCTATGAGAAAATCGGGCACATTTATACGCTGCTCTAATCATCGAATAAGGCTAGCCTCTTGATAATAAACGTTGCTGTAAGTCATCCGCATGATGACAAAACTCCTGTAATGTCGAGGAGTTGCGACCAAGTCATAGAAACTGTCCGTACGGCAAGCCTCGTTTTAATGACGTTGGATAAGAACTTGAAAAACCTAACAGAGTGTTTCGTTGCACCGGCTTGCGATACAAAGAAGTAGTCAAACCCTCCGAGGTCAGACTGATAGTAATGTCCAGAAACTGAATTTGAGTTTGTTCTATCTGAGATGTAAACTGAATATTACTCATATGGGTGTTTAATGACGACAAAAAAGAGTCCAGTTCGGTCTCAGAGCCAGTCCAGAGGAAAAAGATGTCGTCTAAAAATCGATGCCAGAATGTGACATGACAGAATAAAGGAGCTGAATATACATCTAACTCCTCAAACTGGGCATGTAAATTGTGGCTTTAGAGGGAGCCACAGTGGCTCCCATAGCAATCCCAAAGACTTGTAGAAAGTATTGCTGTTGATATAAAAAATAATTATTGTTAAGTACTAACTCTAAAAGACTTAGTAAAAAAGCACGGGGAATACGAGGAGGAAGGTCTCATGGAAATGTAGCCAAACATGACAGTACTTCTGTTTGATTTATATTGGTGTATAGAGCTTGTAAATCAAGGGGAACCAAAAATTTGTAGGATGAAAAATCTGTGCATGTTGATAATAGTACTAAAAAGTCACCTGTGTCACGGATGTAAGAAGACACTTTTGCAGCTGCCGACTGTAAAAATATATCACAGTATTTGGATAGTGGTTCTAATAAAGAATTACGGCATGACACAATCGGTCGTCCCGGTGGATTCACCAAAGATTTGTGGACCCTAGGAACTAAATAGAAGACAGAGATTTTAGGGTGTTTGTTTACCAAAAAATTAAACTCACGTTTTGTGATCCAATTTTTTTGAAGGGCTTCTGACATTAAAGCTACAACGCGGTCCAACAAGCTTGGTGTGGGGTCGATATCCATAGGTTTGTAAAACAATCGATTGCTCAAATGAACATCCATCTCACGTTGGTATTGAGCAGATGATAAAACTACCACCGTACCACACTTATCAGCTCGTCGAATAACCAGGTCAGCTTGTGATAACTGCTTTATGGCTTCAAAATGCTGCCGGGTTATGTTAGAATAGGTCCGAAAAGACGTTTTTTCTATAGTGCTTACTTCTTGTAAAACAAGATCTTGATAGGTAGACAATGTGGTGTCAATTACTCCAGGCGGAATCCATTTGGAAGGACCGCTGATCAAAGATCCGTCAGATGACGTGTCTGCCTGCGAAAAATAATGAATTGTTCGTACTTTTCCGGGACATTATGAATGTGGTTCAGGTTGTTATTGCAAACTGTCTATCACAGGAATTGCCTGGACAGATATTCAAACTGCCTGTACATATAAATTTAATTGGCATACTACGTGTGAATCGACCCATGTGATTTATTTAATACTTTGCCCCTGCTCATTATGTTATGTAGGGCGCACCATTAGATCTTTTAAAACTCGCCTAGGAGAGCATGCATCTTGTCTTCGTACGAAAACTCTTGCAGCACCTATGGTAGAGCATTGCCTACAACGCATGCTTTTGATCAACTCCGTTGGCGAGTTTTGGATTGTATTCCGTCGGATTCCAGAGGTGGCGATCGGATCTCTAAGTTACAGAAACTGGAACAAAGATGGATTTTTAGATTAAGAACTGTTTCCCCTCATGGCTTGAATACTCAGCTTGAATGGCATAGCATCATTTGATTCTTTTTTTAATTTTACGGAATCCTATAACATTTCCCCATTGCTCAATCCCTTGATGTGCGGGTTTATCAATTTCGTGTTCTGACCTAACCAATCGGGATCGGAGGTTCCCTTGACTCATAAGGTCTTTTCCCTTCCGATTGGCAGTTGAACAAAAAGGAGCACCTTTTGGATTGGATGTTTCTTATGGTTTCGTCAGCATCTATGTCAGACGCCAGTTCTTTAATAAGCTGAATGGCTCTGTTCTTTGGACATTGAAGCTTTCACAACTACAGGATCTTTCTTAACCTGATGCAGGGTCGCAACATTCAGACCCGAAACGTGCCACGTCGTTCGTTATGGACTCTGTGGTGTTTATAAGCTCGGGAAAAAGCTAAAGCTAAGTGTTTTAACTTTGTTCACTTTTTTTTGGAAATTATTAAAAGGAGAGACCACAGCTAGAGGAAGGATTTCATTCCTCCTACTTTTGTGTGACAACTCCGACAGAAAGATAAAAGGGTTTTTCACTTTTATACATCAGGGTTTCTTTTAGGATTTATGATTCTACTCTGATTGGGGGTTTCTTTTCTTTGATTTTGTATTTTAAACCCAGCATCTGATGAATAGATCTGCCGGCACCACAGCAATTGTGAATAAGGAAGACTGTTTTTTAGATGATCAGGATGATAACTTGAATAATGAAGTAAAGTGCTCTTGTCAGTCGGCTTTGAATATACAGTTGTAGCAAAACTGTCACCCATTTTTTGTATGCTCACATCCAAAAAATGGATCAAAGATTTATGGCTTGTCATCTCAAATTTAATGTTGGAATTGCAATTATTTAAATAGTCAAAAAAAAGCCAAAAGCTGAACATAAGAACCAACTTCACAGCAAAAAAAAAAATCATCTATATATCTTTGCCATTTTAAAATGTAGCAATTGTACATTGAAGGATTATACCCACTGGGTCTCAAAGTAGTGAAATATAAAAGCTAGCTAATGAGGGAGCAAATGTGGCCCCCATCGCAGTACCAGAAATTTGTTGGAACAATTGTAACTTATATGCAAAATAGTTTCTCTTCAATGCCATGTACATTGTGAGAAATGCAATGAAGGATCCTCCTTTATCTTTAACAATCGGACTTAACATTTGAAAGTGTTCTCTTCATGTACTACTTCATATATAGTATATGTTAATAAGTGTCCATGTCAGACGTTATATATTAGTAAGACGACTCAACCACTGAAAACCCGTTTGACATAAGTATAGTTTGTCTAAAGCGTGCACCCCTCACTTGGTTTGCAGCTTGTTGTGCTGTGAGGGCTTGTGTGCATCAGTGATGCTGAGAGCTAAACTATCGGTAGTTTAACTACTGGCAGGGTCTCCCAAGATGGACAGGTCTCAGCTGAGATGTCAGACCAAGACAAACCACCCATCTGGGCAGCAGCAGAATGGGATAGTATTGACGGCAGAGGATCACATTTCTGTGACAATGGCAACAACACCAAACTTAAACTGCGCGGAAGAAAGGCCCGGCAATCTACTTCTGTATCTTGCCATGAAAACCCAATGGATCGTTACAACAAAACAAATTGTGCTGTAGTGCTGGAAGATGAGACCCCCAGGTTGGAAGGCACTCAACTAGCTAGTGGGGAAGAGCTGAAGACTTTTCAGAGTAAAGCCAGCATTTATGATGTGGTTGGATCAAAGCCCTCGGGACGTCTGACTGCTGATGTAGCTGCGCATGAAATGAGAGTCAGAAGCTGTAAAAATGTCTTACACATTGGAACATGGAACATACGAAGCATGAGCCAAGGGAAGTTGGAGGTGGTCAAGAATGAAATGGAACGTGTACAACTTGATCTGTGTCAAGAATGAAATGGAACGTGTACAACTGGCATCGGGCACTTTGCATCAGATGATCACATGGTCTACTATGCTGGAAATGAAAGACAAAGAAGAAATGGTGTTGCATTTATAATAAAGAAGAAACTTGCAAGAACTGTAATGAAATACAATGCAGTCAGCGAACGCTTAATCTCTATTCGTCTACGAGGAATGCCTATCAACACAACTATAATTCAAGTATATGCCCCAACAACAGCTGCAGAAGAGAATGAAATTGAAGAGTTCTATGAACAAGTACAAGCTGAAATTGACAGAACATGCAAACAGGATATCCTGATAGTCATGGGTGATTGGAACGCAAAGGTTGGCAACAAAGAAGACGACAAAGTAGTTGGAAAATATGGACTTGGCAACAGAAATGAAGCTGGAGAAAGACTGATAGAATTCTGCAAGACCAACGATCTATTAATCTCGAACACCTTCTTCCAGCAACACAAGCGGAGACTGTACACATGGACTTCACCCAATGGATTGTATAAAAATCAAATTGGCTACATCTGTGGAAGTCAACGATGGAAAAGCTCTATAACATCAACATTGACAAAACCTGGAGCTGACTGTGGTACAGATCATCAACTACTAGTATGCAAACTCAAGCTAAAGCTGAAAAAGAGCAAACCACTCATGAATGCAGCAAAATATGACCTTGAGAATATACCACTGGAATTTAAAGACTGCCTGCAAAATTGATTTGCTGCTTTAGATACAAATGATAGAGTTCCAGAAGAGTTATGGAATGACATCAAGAAGGTTGTGTTGGAAGAAAGCGAGAAGTCTCTACAAAAGGTAAAAAAGAAAAAACGGCCAAAATGGATGACGGAAGAAACTCTGAAAATTGCCCAGAAACGCAGAGAAGCTAAAGCCAGAGGAGAAAGAAAGAAAGACAATCACAGAACTCAACAGAGATTTCCAACGTGCAGCAAGACAGGACAAGGAAAAGTACTACAATGATGCATGCAAGGAAATAGAAGCAGAAACTATTAGAGGAAGAACAAGATCAACTTTCCTAAAGCTACGAGAGTTAAAGAAAAAGTTCCAACCTTGAATTGGAATGTTACAAGATGCTCAAGGTTCTATGTTGAATGATGCTGAGAAGATCAAGAAAAGATGGAAGGAATATACAGAGTTTTTATATGCTAAAGATCAAGTGGACCAACAGCCGTTTCAACCTGTACCTTGTGATCTGGAACCATTGGTGATGAAAGAAGAAGTTGAAGCAGCATTGAAAGCCTTATCAAAGAACAAAGCACCAGGCATTGATTGCATTCCCATAGAAGTATTACAGCAATCTGATGCAGCTGTTACCGTACTTACAAGGCTCTGCTAAGAAATATGGAAGACAGCATCATGGCCAACTGACTGGAAAAGATCTGTGTTTATACCAATACTAAAGAAAGGTGATCCAACTGACTGTGGAAATTATCGCACAATCGCTCTGATCCCACATGCCAGCAAAATTCTACTGAAGATTATTCAAAAGAGACTACAATCATACCTGGAACGAGAACTACCTGAAGTGCAAGCAGGGTTCAGAAAAGGGCGAGGAACGAGAGACATCATTGCGGATGTGAGATGGATCCTTGAAAAGACTAAAGAATACCAAAAGGATATCTATTTGTGCTTTATCGACTATAGCAAAGCTTTTGACTGTGTAAACCATGAGAAACTCTGGGCCACATTAAGAAGCATGGGTATACCAGAACACCTGATCATTCTCTTGCACAATCTGTACATTGATCAAGAAGCAACAGTTCGAACGGAACAAGGAGAAACAGAATGGTTTAAAATAAGCAAAGGTGTAAGACAAGGCTGCATACTTTCCCCCTACCTATTTAATTTATATGCAGAACAAATCATCAGAGAAGCAGGATTGTATGAAGACAACAGAGGTGTGAAGATTGGTGGAAGACTCATCAACAACCTTCGCTATGCTGATGATACCACATTACTGGCGGAAAGTGAAGATGATCTGAAACATTTGCTTCTCACAATCAAAGAACATAGTCTCAAAATGGGCCTGCACCTTAATGTAAAGAAGACAAAGATCATGACAACTGGCATAATCAACAGGTTCATCGTCGAAGGAGAAGAAATTGAAATCGTGAATAACTTTAACCTACTTGGATCAACTATCAATAAAGAAGCAACAAGCAGTCAAGAAATCAGATGACGCATTGCTCTTGGCAGAATGGCTATGAAAGACCTAGATAAGATTCTCAAGAGCAGAGATGTCTCTCTCCATACAAAGATTCGACTTGTTCAAGCCATGGTATTTTCAATAACTGTGATAAGGAAGCTTATCATAGCTCAGGAAGGAGCTATAGAAAAGGTGAAGTGACTCTGAACAAGCAACCTGTCAGTTCTGGTAGAAATAAGAAAACAGAATTTTCCCATAAAAGACTACCCAGTCCCAGAATGCACCAGGTTTCCAACAGCCATTGCAGGAGCTGAAGTGGGGAAACGTGTGGTCAATCAGGAGGGCTATGAGGTAATCCCTAAGCACTCATCTCAAAGGGCAGGGCCTGATTCAGCACAGCTGCGCTGTGTTAGGGAGGAGCACTCATCTAAGCAGAATAAGAGTAGACTTTATTCTACAGATGACCATCTTCATGATCACCTTGGATATCCAGAGAATTGTCCTCAGTATCCTGAGACTCAGCTTGAGTGTGATCATCAGTTTCATCTGAAGGATCATCAGAAGCAGAAGCCAAACCGGACGGACAGAGAGGGAAAGAGACCCTTTGGAAGAAGGAAGAGAAAAGCCTTTGAGAGGTCTAGAAGAGTCCAAAGCAGTACGTATACTGGGAGGTATTCCAAGGGCCAGCATACACCATTGGACTGGGGAAAGCCAGAGGAATGGTGCTGCAGAGCTAGGAATCACCAGAGGCTACCTGTGAGGGAGACGGCTGCACGTGGAAGGGACCCTAAGACCTGTGCCAGAAGGTATGTGAAGAGAGATCCAGTGTCCAGGGATCTGGATTGGAAGGCTGGACATAAGAACTGGACTACATACTGGCCAGGCTATATAGAGAGGAACTTTAGCAGCAATGGAAGCTCAGGTATGAACACTGATCTATGCCCTAGCTATAACCTTGAAAGACAGCAGGGAAACAAGTATTCTCCTGAAAATGCTCCATTGAGAGATTCATCTGTGCCAATCCATGATATTGAACCCATGCTTGTTGAAGAAGGGGGAATAATAGCAGATGAGGTCCTGTTTATATGGACTGCTCTCTATCTAAACTCCGTTGGTAACTTTCTGTTATAAAGTACAGCAACCATCACAAAGAAATATAAATTTGTTCTTTAATCTACCCAGAAAAGCTCCTGAAGCAGGATTTGACCCACACAGTAGAAAGCAAGCCAGCTAAGGGGTTTTCAGCTGGATAACTGCTAGCAATTAAGCCTTACCTAATTGCTTGTGAGCTAGGAGAGAATCACTTCTGTATCTATGTGGGAAGTAATCAGAAGTTAACCTGAAAAGAACCGTTTGTTTCTTGCTTTGTGGCTTTTCATTTGTTGTTTTCCTGATTTTAACTTTGTTTTTCCAAGTTAACACTGAAAGCAAGTAACCTAATTTATGTGCTACCAAGCATATCTGTGTTGGGAGAAATAACCCCATAAATAAATATCTTATTGGCTTTACCCAAGAGCACAACTAAATTATTGTCAGCAGCTGTGTCTGGTGTGAATGAACTACATTGCCCACAATACCTTGCAAATCATATAGAAATATGCACTTGCCAAGAGTGTGAAGATTCTCACCCAGGCAGCCGTCTGACATAACATCATATGGATGTGAAAGCTGGACAGTGAAAAAGATAGACAGGAAGAAAATTGATGCCTTTGAATTATGGTGCTGGCAGCGAATACTTTGTATACCATGGACTGCCCGAAGAACAAACCAGTCTGTTCTAGAGGAGATCAAACCTAAGCTTTCTTTAGAAGCTCAGATGACAAGACTTTGACTTTCATACTTTGGACACATCATGCGGAGAGAGAGATCATTAGAGAAAGACATCATGCTTGGCAAGATAGAAGGTCAACGCAAAAGAGGAAGGCCAGCAATGAGATGGATCGATACAATAGCAGCAGCTACGGGAACCAGTCTGTCAATAATGAGCCGCCTGACTGAAGATCGAACACAATTTAGGATAGCTATCCAGAGGGTCGCCATGAGTCGACTCCGACTCGACGGCACTTAACAACAACAAAGCGTGCACAGAAACATCATTGGTGACACACTGTAGCCAACTAGAACACGTTTTTGAAGATCTATGATGTACGGTTTTAGACTTTGTTCCACATAGCATCTGAGAAGGAGACCATGGGAAACTCCTCCTACAACACGAGCAGCGGTGGATATTTCGATTGGATACACTTGAACCTAAAGGCCTGAATGATAGGATTGAATGTAATATCCTTTTTTGAAAATTCTAGTACAGTGGTTCTCAACCTTTTTTGTACCGTGACCCCTTTTACCATTGATCAACTTGTGGTGACCCCCAATGATAAAATCAAATGCGTCTCTCTTACTTTACCACTAACGCATTGTCGCTGTAATCATTTGTTGAAAATATATTATAGGCCTTTGCAATATGTTTTTATTTATAAAATTTACTTATTTAAACCACAGTTAATCAAAATAACAAGTAACAATATTTGATTTCAAAATTATGATGATTTTGTAGTCAAATCACTAATATGAAATAAAATTATTTTTTCTACCTTTGTTGTCTGACAAATTTATTCTCTGATCATGCTGGTCCCGATCTGAGGCTTCTGCTTTCCTGACTTCTGTTAGCTCTCTTTCTGTGGTCTATGGTCCATCTACCATTTCTTATCTCTTCTTTCGTTTTCTTCACTTCTTTCCATCAACCTATTTCCAGTCCCAGTAACCCTCCCCAGTATCAGCCCCTTTCCAGTTCTCACTCTCAGTACCTTCCAATGTCAACTTGCATTCCCATGACTGCCACTGGTGTCCATTCCCTTCCATTCCCCCTCCTTCCCCACTGAGCAGTCCCTTCTAGTACAAATACCATGGCAGCCCCTCTCAGATCGACTCTCTTCCAGTTCCATTCTCCCATCCCCTCGTATCAGCCCTTTTGTAGCCTTAGCCCCCAGTTTTCTTCCAGGGCCAGCAGCTCTATCCTCCCCTCTCCACAATCAGCCCATTCCCAGTCGAAGCCCCCCAATCAGCTCGCTTCCAGTGCTAGTCCCCCCTCAACACCATTACCAGTGCTAGCCTCCCCTAATCAGCCCAATACCAGTCCTACCACCCCCCATCAGCTCATTACCAGTCCTAGCCTCCCCTAATCAGCTCATTTCCAGTGCTAGTCCCTCCTCAACCCCATTGCCAGTGCTAGCCTCTCCTAATCAGCACATTTCCAGTGCTAGTCCCTCCGCAACCCCATTACCAGTGCTAGGCTCCCCTAATCAGCCCATTACCAGTCCTACCTCCCCATCAGCCCATTTCCAGTCCTAACCTCCCCGATCAGCTCATTTCCAGAGCTAGCCCCCCTATCAGCACATTACCAGTCCCAACCCCCCTTGATCAGTCCATTCCCAGTCCTAGCCTTCCCTAATCAACCCATTACCAGTCCTAGCCCCCCCATCTGCCCATTATAATCCTAACCCGCACTTTCTCTCCCCTCTGTCCAGCATTTATTGCCTGTCTGTACAGTATGTCTCCCCGTCTCTTCCCTTTGTCCATGTCAGCCCCCCTCCCTCCATCCATCCATGTCAGCCATCCCTCCCTCCCTCCCTCTCTGCATGTCAGCCCTCCCCTCCCTCCTTCCCTCCATCCATGTCAGCCCTCCCTCCATGTCAGCCCCCTCCCTCCCTCCCTCCATTCATGTCAGCCCTCCCCTCTCCATGTCAGACCCCCTGTCCATGTCAGACCCCTCCCTCCCTCCCTCCATCCCTCCACGTCAGCCCCGTTGCAGTTTCCCTGCCCTCTCCTCCCCTCTCCCTGTCTGCCTGCTGCTGCCCTGCTGTTCTTCTACAGCCGCGGCTCCCTGTCTCTTAGGGAACCGTGGCTATACCTGTAAAACCATTGAGGAGCCTTCCTGTCTCTCGACGGGCTCCGTGCAGCATTGTCCCGCCTCCAAAGGAAGTGGTAAACAACTTCCTTTAGAGGCGGGACAATGTTGCACAGAGCCCGTCGAGAGACAGGAAGGCTCCGCAACGGTTTTACTGGCACAGCCACGGTTCCCTAAGAGGCAGGGAGCTGCGGCTGCATTAGAAGGGACTGAGTTTGCTGCTGCCGAGAAGCGTACCCAGGAGCGGCAGCAACTTGGGTGCTTTTTTTTAAACAGCGGAGTGAGGTGAGGCGAGGCAACCCCTGCTAAATCCTGTGGCGACCCCTGTGGGGGTCGCGACCTACAGGTTGAGAACCGCTGTTCTAGTATATGTCGACAGTGTCAGTAGGTTAAATGTGAAACTGTCATACTGTTCCGTTTTATGTTGGAGAGCTATGTTTGCGGCTAGAAAGTCTTTCTCATAAAGTTGAATGGATTAGCTGCTTTTTTCATTGACAGTATTGTACATCATGACATATGAATGAAGTGAATAAAGGTTACTTTCCCTTGAACTGAAGTGAGTATTAACGTGACCTTTTGATTGGTAATTTATTTATTTATTTAGACACGTCACATCACAATTGGAGGGTTACATTTAACATTAGGGTACGTGTAAACATTTAGACAGTACAGTTACATAACAGCATTTAGACAGTACAATTAAAGATAACATTTAATATGAGGGTATTTAATAACGTGGTATGATAAACGTGTATGTGGATAGGATGGTGCATACTTAGTTGGCGGCGAAAGTGGTATTTCAGTTTGGGTGTGGGATGTTGCCTGGATGCTCATATGTTTCTGTAAATAGAAATGTTTTGAAGTCTTTGCGGAAGTCTGTGAGGTCATCTAATGCTCTCAGGCTCGTTGGGTGGGAGTTCCATAGTGTGGATGCCAGTAGTGATGGTGCTCTTTTTGAAGTTTGTTTGGTTTTGTGATAGCCTGCAGCTGTACCGATCATGTTGTCATTATTGGTTCTTTTTGGTCTATTGCTGATATCCCTTGTTATGACGTTTTGGAGTGCGTCTGCTGAGAGATGATGAATGACTTTGAAGATGATCATGATTGTTTTGTTTTTACAGTGGTGTGCAAAAGTCTGGAATCACTTGTGAGTTTTGCATTTTTCGTACTTTCTAACTTTTTTTTTTAATTTTGCGTTAGCCCAGCATATTCATCTTTCTACCACATTAAAAGGGATACATTTGGCTATTAGAGTTTACTTTTTTGTATTCCTTGCTTCCAGTTTAAATACTTTACAGACACTGGGAGGTAGCTATTGCGATTTTTGTGGATCCTGCGTCAAAACTGGATCGAGATTATCCAATATGCACACGTTATTTCTGACCAATCAGGAGGCTGGTTTCACTAACCAATCACAATGCAGATGTCTAGCCAACAGTGCAGCTATAAAAATGCGTGGAATTTTTGAATTTCATGAGCTTTCTGGATAGACGATGAAGATAACTCGGACCCTGACGTTGGAAGAATGTGTTCGTGTGTCCTTTATGAGCGAGGAAGGATTTTCAAGCCATCAGATAGCCAGGAAAGTTGTCTGCAGTCAGAGAGCTGTTGTTAAGATTGTACAGAAGAAGAAAGAAACAGTTTCAGCGGTGGACAAGCCTCGTTCAGGTCATCCACGTGCATCAACATCACGCCAGGACCGCGCACTACGACGCATTTCACTGACTAATCGCAAGTTGACCTTTCCTCAGCTACTTCGAGAGTGGTCAGACAAGAGCGAGGTCAGTGTCAGCTCATCAACAGTTCGTCACTAGTGCCTGCAGTGTGGTCTCCGGGGCTGCAAAGCACGGAATAAGCCACTGATGACTGATATACAAAGGCGCAACCGGATCATGTGGGTGAGAAAGCACTCAACCTGGTTGACTGAAATGTGGGAAAATGTGCTATTCAACGATGAAAGCACCTTCTGCCTGTTTGGTAACCATGCCTACACCTATGTGAGGAGATTTCCTGGAGAGGAATTCAAACCTGAGTGTCTCAACCTCACTGTGAAGCATCCTTTGAAGGTCATGGTCTGGGGCTGCATGGCTTCCAGTGGCACTGGATGTCTTCACATCATCGATGGAATGGTCAAGGGGGCCAAGTACATCACCATACTGCAAAAGTGCATGGTGCCATCAGCACACCAGCTGTTTCCTGGCCAGTTCCTGTTCCAAAATGACTGCACCCTGCCATCGCTCCAGACAGGTGATCAGCTGGAAGCAGCGGAACATCAAGTCAATGGACTGGCTTGCCCAGTCTCCAGATCTGAATGCAATCGAGAACCTGTGGCACAAGGTGGCCTTGGAAATATCCAAGAGGCATCCGACATCAAAGCGTGAGCTGATTGAGTCACTCATTGCAGCTTGGAACCGCATTGTCACCAACAATCACCTTGTCAGACTGGTTCATTCAATGCTGACAAGGTGCAGTCAGGTGATCAAGAACAAAGGGTGGCCCATCAAATACTGAGCCATCACTGACACACAAAAAGGGCCTTTTTCAAGGCCGCATACATTAATTTGAAGGAAACCTGGTGTGCGTCCATAATATTTTAAAGCATACTTACAATACTATATCGTTGGCCAACGATGTACATTACGCGATTTTCACAGAAAATCTATCAACAGAACAACTATGGGGAACAAACTCAGAAAATAAGGGCCAAATCAATACTAAAGTTGGCCCTAATAGCCAAATCTATCACTTATCATGAGATACCCAGAAAAAGCCACTGGGAGGAAAAAGAAATTAAGATATAAGGTCACAAAGTTGAAAAAATGTCAAATTTAAAAGTGATTCCAGACTTTTGCACATCACTGTAGCTCTTGTCACCATTGGAAGCCCGTGCAGTTGCTGTAGGACGGGAGTGATGTGCTCGGTCCTTGGTGTATCTGTGATGATGCGTGCTGTGGTGTTTTTTACCATCTGTAGTGGGTAGAGTGTCTGCTGAGGAAGGCCTTGATATAGTGAGTTTCCGTAATCAAGCAGTGGTGTAATGAGTGCTTGGCACACTGTGCGGAAGTGGTCTTGACGGAGCATTGGTTTGATTTGTCTGATTGTTTGCGGTTTTGGTGATGTGGGATTTCAGGTTTAGAGCTCTGTCTAGTGTGATGCCCAGATATTTAACTTCTTCTTTGACTACTATGCGTTTGTCTAGGATGCTGATAGTTTGTGGAGGTATGAAGGCAGTGTTCCTGATGATGAATATTGCTTCCGTTTTATCATAGTTGACCTTAAGTTGTTGGCTATGAGCCAGTCATTCATGTCTTCGAGGCATTTGGTTATTGTTGTGGTGTCTAGTGCTAATAGGTTGATTGGAGCGTACACCATGATGTCGTCAGCATAGATGTGATAGTGAAGTTTGTGGTGCTTGATGATGTTGCATATGGGCTGTATGTAGATGTTAAAGAGCATTGATGATAGGGCTGAGCCTTGAGGTATTCCCTGTGTGACAGGGAATTGTAGTGATTTCTTTGGGTCGCATTTGACTTGTTGTGTTCGCCCTTCCAAGTATGATGTAAACCACTTCAGGGTATTCTTTCATAGTCCTATCTGTTGTAAGCGTTGCAATAGCTTGGTGTGGGACACAGTGTCGAAGGCCGCCGAGATGTCCATGAACACTAGCAGGAAGCTGTTTTTTATGTCGTCCATGCCTCTTAGGAAGTTGTCAAAGAGGGAGGTTAGTAGTGTTTCCACGCCGTGTTGGGGTTTAAATCCATGCTGATGTATGTCCAGTGGGGTATTTATATCAATATGATCCTGAAATTGCCTTTGCACTGCCTTTTCCACGATTTTTGCAAGGAATGGCAGGCTGGAGATGGGACGGTATGATTTTGGTTCAGAGGGGCTCAGATTGCTACTTTTAAGTATTGGTTGTATCATTGCGTGCTTTAGGGGTTGTGTCATGTATCCTTGTTGGAGTGAATCTTTGACGACTTTATGAATGTGATGAGATAGTTGGCTTTTTGTAGCTTTGAGCCATGTCACTGGGCATGGGTCTGACGGTGAAGTTGTTGTGTTTAGTCCAGATATAATGTCTTCTACTTGCTGCTTTGTTGGTATGTTGAAGCCTTTAAAAAATCACTACGTCAGACACTAAGACTGACTCTTTGAGCTTCTATCCAAAGTAAATTACCGCGCCCCTGAAGAAGCCCTGCACGGGAGAAACAAAGATGGGAGATTTATGACTGAGGAGCATTTTAATTTTGGTAGACTTTGATCAGATAAGTGTAGCGGTTTGGCTTAAAGACTGGTCTATAGTTCTGCACAGTCACCTTTTTTTTGTTCTGTTACAGGGGCTGTTTTTCAAGGTCAGTTGACCTTATGAGAGTGCTGGGTTGTCATACCAATAGAAGAGAGTGGCATTCTAATATATGAAAACTGGATACGTGAGATGTATTTTGACTTATTATTATAATTATAATTATTATAAAAATATGTAAAAAAGTACTTTTTTGATATATATAAAATTATAACATATAAAAAAATTAAGATTAGCTTTGTAGATCTAAGGGAGCTTTTTCAAGACTAGTGATGTGTGAGAGATATGAATTCCCCTATGGCAATTCAGTTTGCCACATAGAGAGAGTACTGGTTATCCTGAGGACTTTTTCTCCCTTTGAATTGTGGAGCATTATGTGCATATAAAGTTCACTTTTTGTGGTCATATATCTATTTGCCTGTATTTTCTTATTTTGGGAGTAGCATATGTTTTATCTAAGGTTTTTGTTTTGTTTTGTTTGGGTTGTGTAGTTATAGTATCTCTTAGTGCAATGTATTTTTAGATGCACAAAACTCACCCATTTGTAGAAATTGCCCCCGGAAAGCACAAAGAATGCAACCCGAGTTACCTTGAACACTACTTCAGTCACAACTAAAGAAAATGGAATACCTTTTTAGTATATTCAAAATAAAATGAGTTGAAAGAAAACCAATAAGGAAGTTGGATGGAGGTGAATAATCTGAAGAACATGCAGGGAAGAGTGGTAGATGCGTGGAATAGTCTCCCAGTGGAGCTGGTAGAAATGAGGATAATATCTAAATTCAAAAAAGCATGGGACAAACACAGAGGCTATCTAAAGGAAAAAAGGGGACTGTAGTAGTGGGTAATATGGAAGGGCAGACTAGATAGGCCATGTGATCTTTTTCTGCTGTCATGTTTCTATGTTTCTATACAGTATAGGCATAATCTGAAAAGCTTGCATTCCTCAACATCTGTCAGTCTTATGTGGGTACCAGCTCTATCCAACTCCTTTTGTTGTTTTTCTTATTTTGATATCCTGTGATAAACTCCTGATTTGAATGCAGTAATAGTCATGATATCGGGGCGGGGAGGGGGTGGGGCGGGACCGGACCACCGTAATCTCCTTGCCAACCATTAAATTAACACATGGAATTGCCTATAGTATCCAAGCATAAAAATCAAACTAGTAACAGCATTGAAGACGGATTTACACCCAGAAAATCAATATATTTTCAGAAAGCAAATTTTAAAAAAAGCCCGAACTTCACTGTGAAAAGGAATGACTTGTTTTCTTAGGCTTAGTATCATGATCTCTGCAGTTTTCCGTGTCTTGCTGCGTCTTAGTAAGTGGAATCGACTTTTCAGCCATTATACCATGACTTTCATCGGGATTAAGTGGTTATACAGTGGTTGTTTCTGTTTAGATATTGTGGTTCTCAAACTGGATTGGTGGCATTGAGGCAGGAAATTTGAATTTTGGCAGGAAATTTCATTGAAGAAAAGGCAAGACATTTGATTTTGGAGGGAAAGTTAGAATTCTGGAGGCAGGGAATTTTTGAAGATTTGTTGCAACAATCTCAGATTTTGGAAATTGGAAAAATTGTTGGTTTTTAACGCCAGTCCTATTAGACAGGTTCTCAGCCAATGGCTACAGTAAAATTATTAAAACATTTTGACGAACCAGTCCACAAGAATAGCAATCATTAACAACTGCTGGATGACAATCCCATGTGCTCCCCTATGTCCAAGAAGTAACAGATCACATAGGCAAATTACTTAAAGAATGACATCAGAACAGCATCTAGTTCATCACAGAAGCTGGCATCCTTACTCACAAGAGGCTGCATCCTCCCTTTCCAGACCGTTGGAGACTATAAAATTCCATGCAGCTGTGCCCAGTTATATATAGGTGAATCAGCCGCACTATAGAAGAAAGATTATACAAGAGCATAAAAGGCATTATAAACTAAGTAACGTAAAGAGACAGGAGAGAAATCAAGAAATTGAAGAGTCGGCCATGGAACTCCTGGCTTGCATGAGTTTGATAGGTTTAATGGGGCTCAAGAGAGAGATCGACTGCCAAAGTTACACCTTACATCTAAGGCAAAAAGCATGATAAACTAATAAGCCCATAATTTACATTAAAATACCATCAATGGATATTGCAGAGATAAATTGGATCCAGTGCTGTTCAGCAAAACCTATTACCAAGACAATTCTACCAAAAATGACACAGGGCCAGAAGAAAAGGAGAAAGATAACAAGTCCTCTTTGGAAAAAATGTATTGAAGAAAAAAATAAAATCACTGTATGCCGAGGTATCCCTCATAGATGGGTATCTCAAAGGATCGAGAGCACCAAAGTTAATGCACCAAAGATAATAAGATCCAAAACATTAAAATGAAATGTGCTGCATTAACAGAAGAAGACTTTAAATTCATATACTCCAATAATAAACTGAAAGTAATAGCAGAAGCACAAAAATTAGGGAGATATAAAGAAAACAGGAAAGAAAGAAATCAAAACAAAGTAGTTAGAACCCAAAACAGTTTTACAGAGAACTGGGAAAGAATATCAGTAAGGTGAAAATACTACAACTAAGACTGACAGAAAAATTCTGGAGAAATCTATATGAAAACACTGTAGAGCACAACTGAAAAGCAGATTGACTACCCGTCATATGACATAATCTGTAAAAGATGAACATTGAAGCTATGGACTGGCCTGAAATAACAACACAAGAACTGGAAAATAGATTAAAAAGAGCCCCAGACTGGAAAAGCCCTAGCCCAGATGGAGTAGCCAATTTCTGGCTCAAATAGTTAATATCCTTTCACCATGACCTGGCAAACTGGAAATATCAATTAATCAGGCAGCCAATAACTGTCTGCCTTCAATCTACAAGCTATTCGCTGCAATAGATGCTGACAAAATATATGGCATATTGTTTCCAATACTGTCATGGCAGTATAACAGAAACGAAACAAAAGAGGAGTATATGGTACCAACCAACTACTAAACAAGACCATCATGGCCAGTGCTAAGAAAAGCAGAAATCTCAGTATAGCATGGATTGAATATAAGAAAGCCTTTGATATTGTCCCACACTCCTGGATAATACATTTTCTTGAAATGTACAAACAAATTCTAAATTGATTGAGTATATCAAATTCACCATGAAAATGAGACAAACCACACTCCACCTACAACATGCAGATGGACATTTCATCATTCCTAATATTAAGATCCAATTAATATTTCAGGGAAACTCATTGTCACCACTCTGTTTTGTATAGTACTTAGTCCTTGGAGTGCACTTCTTAACTTTTTGGGTTTAGCCTCAGTCCTAAAGCTAGCAAAGACCCAGAGGTGACATCACATTTACTGTTTGTAGACGACTTGAAGCTGCTTCTGAAAAGTACACTAACATCAAAACAGTGCGACAAGGTTGTGGCAAAAGCCAGGTGGATGTTGGGTTGCATACAAAGAGGAATTACCAGCAGAAAGGAAGAGGTACTAATGCCACTGTACAAGTCACTGGTGAGGTCTCACTTGGAATACTGTGTTCAGTTTTGGAGACCATATCTTGCAAAGGATGTAAAAAGACTGGAAACTATTCAGAGGAAGGCGACCAAAATGATTTGGAGCCTGCGTCAGAAGCCTTATGAGAAGAGATTTGAAGACTTAAATATGTACACTCTAGAGGAGAGGAGGGATAGGGGAGATATGATTCAGACCTTTAAATACTTAAAGAGAAATAATGAACAAACAAACCTCTTCCAAAGATGGGGAAGCTGTAAAACTAGAGGGCATAAGCCCTCCCGATGGAAGTGGTGGGGGCAAATACAGTGACAGAATTCAAAATGGCATGGGACAGACACAGTGGATCCCTTTACAGCAACAGGATAAAATCGAAATAAACGTAACTATCTAAATTCTCAACACGAAGCAGTGGGTTCATTCCTAAACAAAGACATGGTGAGGGGTGGCCTGCACAGAGCGGCAGGTGCACCTACTCTTGCCATCTTTCTGGGCATACTAGATGGACCATACTGGTCTTTATCTGCTGTCATTTACTATGTATCAAAGAATAAGATACAATTTATTTATTTATTTTATTTAACATTTCTTATATACCGCCTTTCATGATATCAAGGCGGTTTACATTGAACAAACTGAAATTACATTGAACAGGGCACTATAACTTGGAGATAACTATTTACAAGCCATCAATCAGCTTGCAATCCCCATACTCTTGTATAGTTTTGGAATTGTAGACTGGCCTCTGAAATATCTTGAGAAACGAGATGTATGGACAAAAAGACTCCTCCATGCTTACAAGGTGGTTTACAAGAATCAGTGTATGCTGAGATTGTACATCCTTAGAGCTGAGAATCCACCAGTATATACAGGAAAGGAAGCAACAGAATTTGCAAAACAAGAGAAAAACTCTTCAAAGAATTAAACCAGCAAACGAGGAATAACAAGTGGCAAATGCACAAATAAAGTGGGAAATACAAAGCATTATTCCAGGAACCATTTGTTGATCAGACAAGGATACATAAGTAGTTAAGGAGAGGCAAACTGAAACCTAAGGATGAGAGATTGATATTTGCAGTCCAGGACAGTGGATTGTTAGTGATATTGCAGAAGGGCTTTCAGGTGCAGTTTGCCTCTTTTTGTGAATGATACCAAAATCTGAAATTGAGCAGACACCCAGGAAGGAGTAGATAACATGAGGAGGGATCTAGCTAAGCTTGAAGAATGGTCTAGAATTTTGCAGCTGAGATTTAATGCTAAAAAATGCAGAGTCATGCATTTGGGCAGAAAAAAATCCAGTACAGTGTAGGGGGTGAAGTACTTCTGTCCACAAAAGAAGAGCGGGACCTGGGCATGATTGTTTCTGACAATCTTAAGGTAGCTAAACAGGTAGAAAAGGCAATGGCAAAAGCCAGAAGGATGCTTGGGTGCATAGGGAGAGGAATGACCAGCAGAAAAAAGGAAGTGATAGTGCCTCTGTATAGGCCTCTGGTGTGTCCTCAATTGGAGTATTGTGTGCAATTCTGGAGACCACACCTTCAAAAGGATATAAACAGGTTGGAGTCTGTGCAGAGGGTGGCTACTATAATGGTTAATGGTCTTCGTTATAAAGCATATGAGGACAGACATAAAGATCTTATTATGGATATTTCAGAGGAAAGGCGGGATAGAGGAGGTATGATAAAGGTGTTTAAATACCTCCATGGCATAAATGCACAGAAGGAGAGTCTCTTTCGATTGAAAGCAAGCTCTGCTACAAGGGGACTAGGACGAGGGTGATAGGGGATATACTCAGGAGTAATATGTAGGAATATTTCTTTATGGAAAGAATGGTAGATGCATGGAATAGTCTCCCAGTGGAGGTGGTACATATGATGAGAGTATCTGAATTCAAAAAAGCATGGGACAAACACAGAGGATCTCTTTGTAACTGAGTTACTTGTTCGATGTAAACCGCCCTTGATCGTTGGAAGGGGCGGTATATAAAAACTGTTCAAATGAATAAATAAAGGTAAAAAGGGGACTATTGTAGATGATATGGAAGAGCAGACTAGATAGGCCATATGGTCTCTTTCTGCCATCATGTTTCTATGTTTCTATTATGGAAAAGCTGGTTCATAGCAAGCATAGAGAAGATCAGTAAAACAGACATATGCAGATTCTGTAAGAAAGTGCTTGAAACTGTTACTTACCTTGTAGATGGTTGTGAAGTTCTGGTGGCAGACAATTTTTATAGAGAAAGGCACAACAAGGTGTCATGTCTCATCTATTGTGAACTTTCCCTCCAAAATGAAATTCAAATTTCCTGCCTTTTCTTCAGCAGACTTTCCCACCAAAATTTAAATTTCCTACGTCAATTCCACAATCCGGTTTGAGAACCACTATATGTAAGAACAGACACCCACTGCATAACCACTTCACCCTGAAGAAAGCAGTAGTATGATGGCTGGCACATCTGTTCCACTTACTAAGATGTGGCATGACCTGGAAAACTGTAAAGATAAGAAATAAGACTAACTGGTGCCTTCTTGTTATCATGGGACGTTTTCTGATGAGAAATGTGCCTTTTCCCCCCTCTCCTCTGGCCTAGGTTGCGCAGCGCTCCCATTGCCATTAAATTTGTGACAAACACAACCAAGGAATGTAAGGGAATGCTCCTGGAGAGGCTGAGGAAACTGGACTTCGACATTACCGAGGATGAGATATTCACTTCTTTAACTGCAGCCAGGAACCTTCTGGAACAGAAGCATGTCAGGCCTCTGCTGCTTGTCGATGATAGTGCTCTTCCTGACTTTGAAGGTATTTTGTTCTTTCTCTGGTTTGATCTCCTCGCTAAGGCTGAGGTACAATGAAAGAAGATGCCTTTGAGTTGAATGCAGTATGCAGTTGTAATATACTGTATTATAATGTTTCATGTGAACCGTCTTGACTTGTAGAAAGACGGTATATAAAAACTGTTAAATAAATAAATAAATAAATATATCTCCCTTGCCTCCATGACTCTCCTGTGAGGCAGAGAGACTCACTTGCATCAAAAGTATGATAAGGTGAGGTTTCTTCCAAACCTGGGTATATTTGGCATTGAAGTGGAGAGTGTGCCACCATAGTACCACAAGGCCAGCCATAAATGATTGCTTTGAAATGGTTCTCCAAATTCCAGAACGTGGCAAGTGGTTCTCTTTCTTTAGTCAGTTTTAAACTTTGGATGATAAACAGAACGCTAACACCTTGTAGTCCTTCAAACTGTTCTTCTGTGTTCCCAGATGGCTAAAGATAAGATCAAGGGATGTGCTACGGTGGGACTTATTATGGGGGTACGAATGTAGGTATGTAGGGCCAGATTTATGCTATTGGTAAAACTTTAATAAAAAAAAGCCTTCAAGACAGATTGCACATTTTCGAAATAGTAAAACCTTGGCCCAAGAATGTGATTTCCTACCACATTTGGAAAGGAAAAATTATGCAACAAAAAACGAAGCTAAAAGTACAGTAGATTTTACCCAATTCTTAAATTTAGCATTTTAGAGCAAAAGTTCAACAGCACTTTCTTCTGAAGAATTTTCTATTCCTAAAAAGGCAGAAAAGCAGATTTTGGGATAACAGGTAGGCTAGATGCCTTGTGAGGTTTTGGTGCTTATTTGTTTGCCACAATCTTGCATGAAACCAGAGCCAGCCCTACCTCTAGAGTGGCAGAATTCAAGGAGCAGTGGCATTGCACCAGCATGGTTAGCAGGACAACAGTAACATAACATTGGGATGCCATTGTCTTCATAGCAGTGGACTTTTGAGTACCTGTGCATGCACTAGGCCTTCTGCATTCAGTCCCATCCAACAGGAAGCTTGCATCAGAGGGGGCAGAATGTGACCTGCTTTGAGCATGTGAGGGTACTTAAAGGCCCTGCACCACATTGTCTTTCCTACAGATTCCTTCCCAGATGGAGGACAGAGGTAGGATGGTGGCAGTGGCAACAGAGGAAGGGAAGGGGGAGAGTAAGGAAGAGGAGATGGTGGACTACCTGGTAGGTAGGAAGATGCTGGATATGGGGGAGAGGGGGCTGTATGGCTGAAGGTTTGCTTAAGATTTTGGTTACTCTTGGGCTGGCCCTGCATGAAACTTATTTTTGGCTTTGGAGGGGAACAGCATCAGCACTTAATCAGACAGCATGCTGAAAATTTAGTTGGGAACTTTCTAATATCATGATCTCAACTCACATCACTTTTTCACAGATGACACTTGGATTTTTTTCTTATTCGGTGTCAGTGTAACTATCATAAAGCTTTCCAGTAGGGTTGCCTTGGCCAAGCTCTGATTTCCTTTTAGTCTCCAGACCAGTCTCGATGCATGGTGTTAAAGTTTCTCTACCAGCAGATGGAGACTAAGAGCCACTGGTTTGATGATATCATCCTATACTGTATATGGTCCTGTGCAGTTCACAGCTAGTCAGTATTTCTCAGTCTCCAGCAAATGGAAGATGACGTAAGCTTGTGCAGCCCTTAGATTAGATAGGCTAGATGGGTGTTCTGACCTTGTTAAAAATAATAATGAAGATAATTTTAAAAAAGTCTCTTCTTTTTATCTCTGTGGTGAGACCTGGACCGAACAAGAGGGCCAGGATTGGCTGGGACCAGCCCACAAGGCCTAGGGGTGCAGACCTCAGTGGAGCTGTGTCTCTTCTCCTTTCACCCCTTGCCCCACCGCAGTAGTGGGGTTGTTAGTCGGGATTTAGCCATCTGTCCTTTTCCCCAATTTTTGGGAAAAATCCAGATAGGCTGGATTGCTGAGCAGTAAAACTTGTTGAACTTTTTAAAAAATAAATAAAAAACAGAACAGAGGTGCTGCTAGTGCTGAAACTCAGTGAAATTGGGGGTCTGGAGGCAGCAAGCCAAGGGTAAAGCATTAATGTGGGCGCAGGTGCACTGCAATTCAGGTCAGGGCTTCCAGAGACAATGAGGATGGCAGTACAGGTTGAGAGAAGCTTGTGCTGCCAGATCTGTGGCTTTAAGCACTGTAGCAGTTCAACGAACTGCTGCCACCACAAACTGGAAGATTGTGGCAAGGCAGACTGGGATGCAGTGAGAATTGAAGACACCTGGCTCAGGTCAGACCTTGGACTGTTAGAGAGTCAACTGATGCAGAGCGATGATTTCTATGGTGAGTAGTCCTAGAGTGCAACCATGCCAAGCTTTGTGGGAAATGCCATCATTTTGAAGTTTACAGCATTGGTTCCCGCCCACACTTCGGAGCTTTCTTTGCTGAGACCTGTAGGGCTAAAACACATTTCCATATCATCCTGCTGGTCCGGTCTAGACAAGTGGGTTGTGTTCTCCTACCAGCAAATTGGTGATGACAAAGAACCAATGAAAAGCCCAGATTTCAATTACATCACACTCCTCTGTCTCTATTCGTCTCAACCACCAGAAGTCCCTTCAGTATTTCTTCGTCTCCAGCAGATGGTAGATGGATTGATGATTAAACGCTCGTGAAAGACAGCCTGTGGGTTGATCTCTCACTAGAGTTCGACGTGGGAGGCTCCACTAGACTGCGGTCTTTTTGGTAGCCATAGGAGGAGAGAAAATTTGTTCAGCTTCATTCACACTTTCACCCTGGATAAGAGCCTGTTGAACAGCTATAAAATTGGAAGAATCTGGAAGGTTGGAAGAATTCAGCAGCCTCACACAACCTCAACGCCCCTCCCTTCTCTTCTGTCCCCCCTGCTGTCTCCCGAAGATCGCAGAAGACTCTTAGAGGAATCTGCCTGCCAGCCACCTCAAACACGGTGCTGCCAAGCAGAGAAACAGTTTCAGGGGAGTAGAGCTGAGCCTGGCACGGATCCTCTGCATGGGGCTCTCAGGGGGTGAATACCAAGGGTTGATCTTGTCATCGTGCTTTTTTTTTTGAACTTTTAACTTTGACTTCCAACAACTTACATTCTTCATTCTCCAAGTCACAACTGTATTTAACAATATATAACAAAGATACACCATACCTAGGCATCAATACCAATTAGTGATGGCCTTTTGGCATCCAAACATTAATAACAGTTGAAGGCACTGTCAAACACACAATTAAGCCAGTCTAATCACTCTAGTCCCCCTCCCCCCCTTGGGAAACGTGCTTGAAAGCATACCCATAGATTCTTATAGTGTATCCATTGAGGCATGGCATAATTTTGATATGCATATAGTTCTGCTTGCGCCAGCACATACATGCTGTTCACCCACTGGCTGAATGTTGGCGGTTTGTCCCCCATCCAGTTCTGCAGGATGACACATTTTAAGCCCCCCAGGTACCTATTTGCACAAATTTGCTCTCTGCCTTGCGGACTTTCTGGTCTCACAGTGGACTCTTGTCCCCCATCATTAAGAGACCATAGGCCCAGTATATACATTTTTGTATGATGACCCCCAGCCCTGCCAGTGCCCCTCCCCAAAGACCTATCAGCTTGGGGCATTCAAGGAAAGTGTGACGAAAGGTTTCCACTTGAGCCCGGCAATTCTCGCACTGGGAGGACGTCCACATCCCCTGTTCTGCTCCTTTTGCCCTAGTGAGGTAGCTTCTATGCAGAACCCAATATTGCATTTCCTTATACCGAGCATTGCAAGTCACCTGGTGAAGAGTTTGGAAACAATGCTCTAATTGCTCAGGGCTCATCTTGTCATCAACATCTGCTGACCACACCTCAGTGAGAGCAACCAAGAAGTGTAAATCCAGCTTGTCTCTCAGCAGTTTTTGCCAGGTGGACATTGTATTCCACCAGGGAGCTAAATTACGCAAATCCTCATCTGCTATAGTGTCTACCAATCACCCCGGGGTATCTCTCTCCAGTTGATTCCAATAATGGCGGGCTTGTGAGAAACAAAATTGGTGTGTGGCCAGCAGACCAGCTACTCCCCTCATTTTCTCAAAAGTAGGAAGCATCCCCCTGCCCCACTTCAGAATACTCCCCATGTACAGAGGGCCCTTCTACCCTGCCCATTTCCGGAAGGAACCGTCATCCACTGCCGGGGCAAAGCCCGGATTGGCACACAATTGCAAGAAAGGAGACACCTGCCAACTAGTGCAGCTCTTCACCGCCCACCAGCACCAAGTCTTTCACAAGGGCTCAATTAGAGAGCAGTACTCGCTGAACCTCAGGGGCGGCCGAACATGATGTATGACATTCACTAAACTGTATGGGGAACAACAACAATCTAGTAGGGCCCATGGGGCATAGTGGGCCTGCCAGTAATGGCCGCCTTCACCCATCACATCAATACCGCTACGTTATATATGCAAACTTCGGGAGTTCTTATCGCCCCCCCCCCCCATTCCACCTGCAGGATCAGTTTGGCCTATCCAACTATGACCCTCCCTCCCTGCCAGAGAAATGAACAAAACAGTCCCTTCATCTAGTGCACCTCTCTGTGTTTGTGTTTGACATGGATGAGCATCATCGGATAATAGTCAGTAGGCTTGATGAGTCTCTGCAAACTTTCTGTAACATCTCGGATTTTGGCACCTGGCAGACAGCACACCTCCCTGGACATGTCTGACCGGGAGACGAATGGCACAGTACCTCTCAGAAGAGAGTCACCAACCAGCATTACCCTTTGCTTCTTTGTGGTCACTGATTCTGCATCTTTGTGGTGCTTGGGCTCAAGTTCTTCCCATTCCTGGGTTGTTTTTACCTCTTCCACTTTCAGGGCTGCATACTGGTTCTTCAGGTTGAGGGCTAGAGGAGTTGGATTGTCGATTCTGTAGATCCTGGTGAGTCTTGTCCAACTCTCTTCATTCTGTATTATACCATCTTCACCTCTGTCAGAGAGCTTGGATACCTCAAGAAGAATCTCATCAATGTACTTCTCATGCTTACAGATGCTTCTCAGCCTCGCCACCTCTTCTATGAGTTCCTACACTTGTTTCATGAGGGTTTCAGCTTGCAGGTATTATGCATATGGAACCAGTCCCTTAATTGGGATCCGGCTGTCTGGACAGAGGCAGAAGCTGTAACGGGCACAACAGCTTTGACAACACGATTCTTTCCAGCCATAGTTTAATTGCTGGAGCTTTGCTACCTGTTGAAAGAAATGAGAAAGACCTGCCAAGTCTCTAACTTTTCCTCAGCTGTCCTTTAAGAGAAAAAGCAGCTAGCCTCTTTCTTGTGTGTTATAACAGCTCTGTTCTATGTACCTGTGTGTAATCTTCTTTGCTAAACAGTTATTACTTTATGTTACTAAATTCTGATATTATGCATCTGATGTATATTATTTAATGTATCCCCTTTGTAAAATTTCCTAATCAAAGCTCTTTCAATAATATTAAATTCCTTATCATTCCTACAGTTCAGTCCTCCACCTCTGGGTTGTGCACCTCCTCCTGCAGCTTGGAGACTGGACATGTCAAACTCCTGACGTCACTGGATATAGGCTGCTGTACTCTCTCATCCTTCCCAGTGTGTCCAGTCTCCATGCAACAGGAAGACTTAGTGAGCCTAGGTGCTGGGCTCACTTGAGGAACACATAAGGAGCATTAGTGCAGTTAGTATAGGTGGTAGCTGAAATTGGCCTTTTCAATTTGCTTTCAATTTGGGTTAAGCTTTATTTGGGGTGCCCTTTATTTTCTTGGTTGCTATCCCTTAAAAAAAAAAAAAAAAGCAGCGGAACGATGATCAAACTGTGTCGGTGCTGGTTCCTGCCTACCCTTTCTCTGTGGGGCTGTGGGCTCATGTGTCAGGTCTCTCTCCCCCTGGACAGCACAGGGGAGAGCCCTGGGGCAGGACAGAAGTGGCGTCTCCTGCTGGGTTCAGGAGTCTCGTCCCATTCGGCGGCAGTGACACAAGGGCGGGAGACTCGCTAGCGGTTGCTGCTCTGCCTTTTAGCAGCGCCGCGGGCTGGAGTCACGCCGAAGAAGCGTAAGTGATCTCGCCGTGTCTGGCCTCGGGGAGTTGGGTTGGGGGGGTGCAACCTGTCCCTGACGGCCGCAGACCAGAGCCTGCACTGCCTTTGAGCTCACACGTTGGTTTTGGCGCCAATTAGTTAGCTCGCGCCGACAGAGGCGGTGGCCATTTTGTCTGCAGGAGCGTTGCAGAGCAGAGCTCTGATCTCAGCTTTGCAGCGAAGACTTTTTTGGCGGGAAGGGTCTTCAATTTTGTGTTTCCCGCGGAACGGTACCCATCGCGTTTTAAAACCGCAGATCTCCATTCTCTCTGTGATTCGCCTGGTGGAGGAGTAAAAAAAAAACCAAACAAACCAAACAAACCAGAGTTCTATGTTGCCTGTAGTTGGGCTTCTGGGTATATTTTCTTAAAATAAATAAATAAATATGTTGTTTTCTTTTTATTTATTTACTTAAGATTCGTTAAATCATTTGAAGTGCAGTAAAGAGGGCACAGCAGACCCCCCTGTAAGGTGAGGGTGTCTAAGGATGACTTCTAGGCCCCAGTGCGTTCTCTGCGGTACCCGTAGAGGTACGGTCACGGAGTCATGGGTCTGCAGAGGTTGCGCTTCAGGGTCTGCCAGCATTGAGCGACAGATGGAGGAAAAGGCAAGCCAGTAGCCTCAGTTGCCTGTCGTGCTTCCGGAGGAGGAAGTTGCTCTGGCCTCTACTGCAGGGGTCTCTCAGGAACCGGTTGGGGGGTTGCCAAAGGCCTCGCCGGTCTTGGAGTCCTCTTCCCAGTTTGGGGATTTTTGTCCTGACTTTGTGTTGCTGATGCACCAAGCATTTTGCAGGCAGCGGCAAGGGTGCTTGCTGGAGGCGGGGGTGTGGGCGGCGGTTCCGCAACCAAGACTTTCTGGCAACGGCGTTTCTCCAGGACCTTCGAAGAGAGTGCGGCCTCGCGATCCTTCCCCTGCGGACAGGGAAGGGTATGACTCGGATGAGGCCGATCTCGAGTTGGAAGCAGAGATGGAAAGTTTGGAGGAGGGTGAGATCCAGGAACCGGAGGATCAGGCGAAGATCATTCGGGTGTTCCGGAAAGAGGAGCTAACCGCTCTTATTATGGAATCCCTCCAAATACTGAACCTGGCGACTGCTTCCCCGGCTGAGGGGGAAGCTGTGGAAGACCCTATCATCCAGGCGGTGAGGCAAGTGCAAGTGGTGTTTCCTGTCCACCGGGTGGTGGACAAGAGAATACAGGATGAATGGGACCAGCCGGAGTCTGGTCTCATAGGTGTCAGAACAATGAACCGTCTCTATCCTCTGGCAGATAAGGACAAGGAGCGTTTCAAGTCTCCACGTGTGGATGCGGCAGTGTCGGCGGTCACCAAGAAGACCACTATCCCGGTGGAAGGTAGCGCAGCGTTGAAGGATGCGCAGGATAGAAAGGTAGATGGATTATTGAAGCAGTCTTTTGAGGCGGATGCGTTGTCGTTGCAGGCCTCTATTTGTGGAGCTTGGGTAGCAAGAGCTTGCCTACGGTGGTCCCAGCGGTTACGTCAATCCTCGCAGCTGGATTCAGAGGGCACAGCCGAACTGGATCGCTTAGAGTCAGGGTCCGCTTATTTGGCGGATGTCCATTATGATTTGATCAGAGCTTTAGCAAATAGCATGGCTTCCTTGGTGGCGGCGCGCCGTTCCTTGTGGTTACGTAGTTGGGCGGCTGATGGCTCTTCTAAGTCCCGTCTCAGTAAGCTCCCCTTTAAGGGTAGACTTCTGTTTGGAGAGGATCTAGATAAGTTGGTTAAGGATTTGGGGGAGTCAAAGGGCGGCAGACTCCCTGAGGATAAGCCTAAGCCAGGGAGGTCCGTTTCGACCTTTAGGAGCCAGCCCCGGGAGTTCAGACGTTTCTGGTCTTCTCGGCTAGGCAGTTCTCAGAGAGGTAGATTTGTTTCTTGAGGCCAGGGGTTTCGGAGCTTTCGAGGAGCCATTAGAGGTTTCACGGGGTCCTCCTCCGCGTCCGGGCGAAAGCCGCAATGAAAGCTTGCGGGTCCAGGTAGGAAGTATCCCAGTCGGGGGGAGGCTGCGGGAGTTTCTTTCTGCCTGGACCCAAGTCACGATGGATCAGTGGGTCTTGGAAATCATTCGCGAGGGGTATGCTCTGGAATTCGCAAGACCGGCTCGAGACTCCTTTGTGATGTCGCCCTGCAGAAGACCTCAAAATGCCCTGGCGATCCGCCAAACTCTAGATCGCCTGTTATGGTTAGGGGCTGTCCACCCGGTTCCTTTGGAAGATTACAGATTGGGTCGGTACTCAATTTATTTCGTGGTGCCCAAGAAGGACGGATCTCTATGCCCTATTTTGGATCTAAAGGGCGTCAATCGGTGCTTGCGCGTCCCGCACTTCTGGATGGAGACCTTGCGTTCCGTCATTGTGGCGGTGCACAAGGGGGAGTTTCTGACCTCCCTGGACCTCACGGAAGTGAATCTCCATATACCAATAAGAGAGACCCACCAACGATTTCTTCGGTTCGCCCTCCCTTGAGGGCACTTTCAGTTTCAGGCCTTACACTTCGGGCTCACCACGGCGCCACGTACGTTCACCAAGATTCTGGGGGTGCGGTTCGACACCCGCGTGGGAGCGGTGTTTCTGCCGCATCTTCAGGCACTAGGGCTGAGACGCCTGGTCAGCAGGTTCAGGTCAGCTACGGCCCCCTCGGCATGGGAATATCTTCGCGTGCTCGGCACAATGGCGGCGGCCTTGGAGGTCGTTCCCTGGGCCAGGTTTCATATGCGGCCCCTGCAGCATGCCCTCCTCCGCCGCTGGGCCCATCAGAGCGACTCGTTAAGCAAGCGTCTGCCCTGTCCCTTACAAGTCAAGTGAGCACTACGGTGGTGGCTGCGGTCCCGGACCCTACAAGGTGGAATGCCCCTGGAGCAGCCAGACTGGCTCCCCCTCATGACGGATGCAAGTCTCGCGGTATGGGGAGCGCACTGCGGGAACCAGTATGCTCAGGGCTTGTGGTCCGCCCAGCAGCACAGTTGGTCGATCAATCGTCTCGAGCTGAGGGTGGTATCTTTGGCGCTCCAGGCCCTTCGAGTCAGCAGTTGCCGGCCGGGCAGTGAGAGTGCTGTCGGACAACTCGGCGATGGTAGCCTACATCAATCGGCAGGGAGGCACCGGCAGTTTGGCCATGGAAGAGGAGACAGAGGTGCTTTTCGCTTGGGTGGAGACGCGTCTCCTAGCGCTCTCAGTGATGCACATTGCGGGGAAAGACAATGTGACAACGGATTTCCTCAGCAGAGTGCAGGTGGATGCTGGAGAATGGGAGCTGAATCCACAAGTGTTTGCTCGGATAGTTCACAGATGGGGGCCACCGCTGATGGATCTCATGGCGACCTTTCAGTCCGCAAAGATGAGTCGCTTCTTCAGCAGGAGATGAGAAAGGATGTTGGAAGGAATCGACGCTCTGCTGAAACCCTGGCCGATGCACGGTCTTCTCTACATGTTCCCGCCATGGGCGTTGATAGGGCGCGTGGTACAGAGGATCGAAGCTCATCACGGAAGAGTGCTGTTGGTGGCTCTAGACTGGCCCAGACGACCGTGGTACGCAGATCTCGTTCGCCTACTCGACAGGGAGCCTTGGAGGCTGCCGGCTCCGGAGGATCTGCTCATTCAAGGTCCACTTCGCATGCCTCAAGTGAATCGATTCTCGCTTACGGTTTGGCCATTGAAAGGGCAAGGCTGAAGAAGAGAGGATATTCTGGGTCAGTCATAGCGACCTTGCTACGCGCTAGGAAGAGGTCGACGTCCTTGGCATATGTGCGGATATGGCGCATATTTGAGGATTGGTGTTCAAGGCGGCAGATCTGCGCAGCTACCGCGTCAGTGCCCATGGTGTTGAGTTTCCTACAGGAGGGGTTCGACAAGGGTTTAGCGGCGAGTTCGTTGAGAGTGCAGTTGGCGGCTCTAGCCTGCTATCGAGGCAAGGTACATAAGATGCCTTTAGGTGCGCATGCGGATGTGTTGCGCTTTCTGAAGGCGGTTTCAAGACTCAGGCCCTGTCATCGGGTTGTTGTACCTCCGTGGGATCTCAATCTGGTCTTGGGGGCCTCGGTGAGAGCACCTTTCGAGCCCTTGAGTAAGGCGACAGTGAAGGATCTGACCTTAAAGATGGTGTTTTTAGTGGCTATTTGCTTGGTGCGGCGCATTTCGGAGTTGCAGGCATTGTCTTGCAGGGAGCCTTTTTTGTCCTTCTCTAAGGAGAAGGTAGTGTTGCACCCTGTGCCATCCTTTCTGCCCAAGGTCGTGTCTCCATTTCACCTGAATCAGACTGTTTCGCTCCCGGTCCTTCCCTCGAGGGGGGAGGTCGGGGCTGATCGCAGTTTACGATGGTTGGATATTAAGCGGGTGCTGAGGCGTTATTTGCAAGTCTCCGAGTCCTTTCGCAAGTTGGATCACCTGTTCATCTTATTTGGAGGACCTCGCAAGGGGGAGGCAGCAGCGAAGGCCTCCATTGCTAGGTGGATTAGGGAAGCGATTGTGTCAGCGTATTTGGTGCAGGGTCGCTCAGCGCCGGTGGGGCTGCGAGCACATTCCACGAGGGCGCAGGCAGCCTCTTGGGCGGAACACAGTTTGATTCCGCCAGGGGATATCTGTAGGGCGGCTACGTGGTCGTCGCTTCATACTTTCAGCAGGCATTTTCGTCTGGATGTGATGGCGGCAATGGATGCCTCTTTCGGGTCCGCCTTTTTGCGAGCGGGATTGGAAGGCCCCCCCCCCCTGTTGAACACTTCTCTGTTACATCCCAGAGGTGGAGGCCTGAACTGTGGGAACAATAAGGAAATGATAATTACACTTACCTGGTAATTGTAGTTCCTTGAGTGACGACAGTTCAGTCCTCAATCCCGCCCGGGGGTAGGAAGCTTTCAATGGAATTTCATGAGGTAATCCGGCGCAGTGACAGGTAGGTAAGAATTACTTAGATTCTACTTGTCTCAGTTCTCTTTTTCCTGATTGTTTACCCTTTTTGGCCTCTCTTTCTGCGGAGGTCAGGTGGGAAAGGTACAGGACACCGTTTGCTTCTGTCGGACCGTACGTGTAGACAGTCAGTTAGTTAATAAGTTGGGAAAGTTACATTTTCTTGGTTTGGCTACTTATTTGTTGCTCCTTTGAGTGTGCTTTGTCAATAGTTCACTGGGAAGGATGAGAGAGTACAGCAGCCTATATCCAGTGACGTCAGGAGTTTGACATGTCCAGTCTCCAAGCTGCAGGAGGAGGTGCACAACCCAGAGGTGGAGGACTGAACTGTCATCACTCAAGGAACTACAATTACCAGGTAAGTGTAATTATCATTTGTTTGCTTTTAGTAGATATCCAGAAGTGGAATTATTGACTTCCTAGATTTTCCTTACCAATCAATAAAAAAAATCTGTTAACTTTGTTAACAAGCTAATTGGCGAGTATATAGCAAGAAATCTCACATGGGAGCTGGGGTGGGCAAAGAGGGATCTTACACCTGAGGAGGGCAGTGACTTCAAAGAGCTTGCCTATCTCTTTGAACCTGAAGGTTAGAGGAGAATATAAAACAAACTGTAGCAGCAAAAAGTTTTTTTGCCTAAGAACACAAAAGTACCTCTTTTGCAATACAGCTACAAATCACTAGTCAATGAAGCAGAGAAAGTTGGCTATTAAAAATGAAAAAAGCCCCCTTTAAGAGCTCTCAGGCAGAGAGTTTGTATTCAGAAGTCACAGAAGTACCTTGCTTGCAATGGAGACACTCTAGAAAGCTCTGGCAGCAGCATATGTGTGTAAGGGTGCACAGACCCAAAGGGACTGAGGGCCCATTCTATGAGATGGGGGTCTGTGGCTTGGCCAAATTCAGTCTGGCTCATCACTGGAGATTTGTAAGGCAGCCACTTGGTCATCTTTGTGTTCATTCACTAAGCCTTATGGATTGAATGTGTAGGCAAGGCAGAATGTGGCTGGAGTAAGAGTATTAGAGCTATGTTGAAAGGTCCTGCTCATGTTAATACCGTTTAGGTGCTTCCCACACGTCTGGGCTGATCTGAAGGAATGAGGAGGAAAGAAATTAGACCTTTTCTGTTAATTTTCTTTCCTTGATTCCTTTATCAGGAGCATCCTGCTGTTTGATGCTTGCAATAGATGATTCTTAGTTTCCTGATTGTTGTAAGCCCTCTTGTTGATGAGGGTTTATTTATTTTATTTTATTTATTTATTTATTTAACATTTGCTTCTATACCGCGCTATTAAAATCAGCGCGGTGTACATCAAACAAGCATACTACAATGTATACAAACAACATTGAGTTTTACAGAGAACAGGAAATTGAACATGGGAAGGAAACCAGGGGAACTAAATACATATTAACTCAAACTATGTACAATACTTTAATGTAAATGGGTGTTGCATTAGTTTTGTGAAGCTAACCATTATCTGAGGAGATGATGTGCAGGGGCGGCAGGTATATGGGGGAAGTTTGCAGGTTGTTTGATGTGCTTCTATCACTGGAGGTTTCTGAGTAATATTTTGTGAATAGGTGGAGTTTTAAAGCTTTTCTGAATAGTATGATGCTTTTTATTCCACGGATTTCATGGGGGAGTGCATTCCAGTTTAATCCCTGCCAATTTGTTAGTTATCATTACTTTATGCAGACATTTTGGCTAGATGTGGGCTGCTCATATATAGGGTGATATTGCCAAACCAGTGCTTCTCAGTCACTGGCCTTTTTTTGGGGGGGAGGGGAGTTTGAGGAAAGAAAATTAGCAAGTAAGGTCTAATACAAGGTCTGAGGAGGAGTAAAGGGTTAACTTGCTGTTTTGCCGTCAGCATTAGTGAGGAATTTATTCCAATTTCTTCTCTTTACCTTGAACGTACAGGACTGAAACTTATTTTCTGGTGTTGTTGAAGGGGAAAGATAAAAAGAAATTGGCAGGGATTCAGGAGCTAAGGAGTAGATGTGCGGAACAGTTATGTGCATATTCTGGAATGCTTCTTCACATATAAACATTAATATTATCCTGTGCAGAATAGTATTGATGGTTATGTGCTAAATAGCATTCCAGCATAAGCACACAAATGCTGATAGAGTTTATTTTGTGTACAAACTATGACTGCTGCTAGTGCAGACTCAGGTGCACATGTGTCCAGCATGCTATTCTTGTTTGGCAGACATTTTGTGCATGACTTATTTCTATGCTATTTATTTACAGTATTGGGGAGTAAAATAGGAAAACCATGCTCATCTTTAGCACGCAGCTCTAATGCAAGGTTGTTGTATCGGGGCCTTAGTGTTATTGTTTACCTTCCCTCTTCTTTTGTGATCACATTTTCTCTACTTGTTTGTCTCTGAGATTGTCATCCAGTCTCCTTGTTGAGCTTGCTGCCTTTTCCCCACTGCAGCAGGACTGGAAGATGAACGTCATTGTACACTTTGACCTAGAACTTTTTTTTAATAGCTGTAGAGACTACAGTACTTGGATGTCACTACATTGAGCAGCAGCACCATCCAGTGTCCCCTGCTAAAATACTACAATATCTCTGGACATTATCTGGAAAATTCCAGAATCTTCTGCCAGTCATATACTGCTGAGAGGAGACTCTGTCTTTGGCACACAGCCACTGCACTATGTTGGAGTAAGGCATCTGCCTCTGGGGGGGGGAGCAGTTGAGGGTGGTCAAACCTTAGCTCCTCATTCCTTTTAGGAGGAGCCACAGGCATAGAAGCAGAGGAGATGAAAACAAGGGGAAAAAGGATGACTGTGCAAAACCTGCCAGCACCCCCTTTGCTCAACTGGAGTGAAGTCCTGCCTAAGTAATTGAGCTAGATGCCATCTACTCAGAGACACATGGAAGAAACTCCAAGAAATAGATAGCCCATGGATCAAAGAACATCTGGGCTAGGAACACCTGTAGAACATAGTCCACCAGCTCTAAAGAAGGGAGGAATGCGGGATCTCTTCAGTGAACAGTGATACCAGATCAAGGAGTGAATCCAGGACAGTTTCGGGAACCTGTGTCTGCATCACCAATAGTTTCAGATACATTGATAAAGAGGTTGTAGGTTGCACTAAGTATTAGAGGTGAAATAGTGGGGAGACAAATTTAACTTCCAGCAGCAGATACAGAGTATTCGGAGTAGAGCATTGTAATACCCTAGCTTGAAATGAAAAAGAAGTAACTTGACTGTAACAAGTGGAGGAAAGAGAAGGAATAAACTGCCTGTAATAGAGTTCTTATTGTTGCGTTTTGCTAATTGTTATCAATATTGTAACAGTGACCCTAAGTTTTTTTATATAAACCCTTGGTTCAGAACACAAACTCTAATTCCAAGAGTAAAGTTTTAAAGACAATAAACCCTTTAAACCGTGTACCCCCCAGCCTGCCAAGCAGCGTAAGATCGTCTGTAAGGACTGCACTCGGGCTAGGGGATTACATAAGAAATCACCGCTATTCATAATATTGATCTAATTCAACAGTTCCCACCCGAACGGTATTCCAACTACCCCAGCCAACCCAACAGCCAATCATCCCAACTAGACCCAGTAGTTCATTGTATAGTGTTGTTAAGTACCCTCATGCTAAATGTAACCCTCCATAATGTAGTTAAGTACCCTCATGCTAATTGTAACCCACCATGTGCTGTCTAAATGTTGTTATACACTCATGTTAAATGTACCCTCCAATGTGATGTAACCACTTTGATTGTAGGATAAGGTGGTATAGAAATCTGTCTAAATAAATAAATTAAATAATTTGTTCTTTTTTCATCTTTATTCTTTATCTCCAGGAACAAGCAGGAATGAGTCTTCACATATGGGTACGTCGGTACCGACGGAGCCTGCACGGGAATGCTCCCCAGCATCCAATCAGAAAGATTTTGGGAGCATCCCTCGCGCCTGCGCACTGCCTTCCCACCTTTTCCACTGCCTCTCCTCAGTTTTCGTTTTTCCGCGGAGCCGACAGGACGTCCTCCTGTCACCGCAGAAACTTTTTTTCTTCAAATCCTTTATTTCTTGTTTTCTTGTGGTCACGGCTGTTTTTCCCGCCGCCACCGGTACCGCCAGTGGGTTTTTCTTTTCCTTTTCTTAAACTCAGGGAAATTTTCCCTCAGTTTCTGTCTTAAATTTTTTGGGCCTACAAGGCCTCTCCATCATGGAGCCTTCTTCTCCTAAGAAGTGCCTTCACTGTGGAAGCACAGTTTTCTTTTTAGACTCCAATGCCTGGTGTCTAACCTGTTTGGGTCCTGACCCTTTTTCCCCTGAACAATCAGGCTGCAAAACTGTGAGAAGAACTTCCCTCTTTCGAGTTTCCCTCGATACCGTTTTCCCTCCCGGAGTGAGGGCACCGGCTTTTTCTTCTCTACAGGATCAGGTAACCCACAAACAGTCTGTTAAGACTAGCCAGTCCTTGAGTGGTAGGTCTCATGCCAAGCATGATGACGGCTCCGGCCTTGCCCTCAAGACCCCATTGGCATTAAAACCCCGGCGGGAGTCTCCGGGCTCCAAAGCATTTCAGGGGTTTCAGGTTGTTCCTGGGGCTCACCCCTCACAGAACATACCTGAGCCATGTTCGGTGGTGGCATCCACTTCGAGCGGTACCGATACCCCGGCATCGGCACCGGTGTTGAGTGATCCACTCTTCACCAGGGATCGTCATCTGGCGTTCTCGGTACCTTCGGGACCGATCGATACGACCCGGATCGACTTTCCTGTATCGACAACATCGCCGATACCACCACCAACGTCGGTACCCTCTAGACATGCATCGATGGACTCGCTCCCTTCAATGCCGAGTCTGGAATCGATATCTAGTCTAGATGACTGGGTAACGACGCGTCTCGGAACCGACCCTTATCGTTTCCGGATACGCAGTACCGAGGATATTCACCAAGCGTTTCTGGTTACCTCGGTACCGCTTCAGCAGCCTCCGATGACTGCTTCGATGCCGTTACCGTCTCCGATTCCGACTCAGCTACCGGTATCAGTATCGATGTCGGTTCCTGCAGTTACATTGGCACCATCGATCCTCTCTATGCCTAGTTTGGAATCGATACCTGGCATGGACGATGCAGTACTGACTGCCTCAAATCGTGACTGCCAGTACCACTATCCATCTAGTGGGGTTCTTTTTCTGCACCAGACCAGTACATCCTCTGGTGCTCAGGCTGCTCCTTCAACCTTACCCTGCCCAGGGATAGTTCCCATTGGAGATCCCTCTTTTCAGAAATTTCTCCTTGACATGGCAATATTTCTTGCTATTCCTATCCCTGGCTGTGATCCTACTCGAGGTTCTCCTGCAGAAAAGGAAAATATAATGCTTCCTTTACATCATTCTTTGCAGGATCTTCTTCTGAGAATATGGGAATCACCTTTAAGGGTTTCCTCACCTTCTGCAGCAACTGATGTTCTGTATCAGGTGCCCCCCTCTCCAGGGTTTCAAAAGACTCAACTTCCCCATCATTCCATTGTAGTGGAATCAGCAATGAGGAAGGTAAAAAGCAAGAAGAAGCATTCTTCTTATCCGCCAGGTCGTGCCTCTAGAGCACTTGATGCCTTTGGACGTCAAACCTTCCAAGCATCTATGCTGGCATCAAGGATTATCTCTTATATTTTTTTATATGAGTCTATCTCTCCAGGAGGTCACAAAGAAATTATCTCTTTTGACTCCTTTTCTATCAGAGCCTAAGGCTGTAGACTATTCCTTACTTCTTAGTCATAGCCAGAATCTCTCTTGGTTTCTTTCTCGTGCTTCTCTAGACTCTTTTGAGTCTGTTAGCAGATCCTCTGCTATTGCCATAGGAGCACATCGTAGAGCCTGGCTCCAGGCTTCAAACTTGAGCAGATGGGCACAACACACACTGGGTAATTCTCCTTGTACTGGAGAAAATCTCTTCAATAAGGAGGCTTTACGTCAGGTTGCTCTCTGCTCCACTGACTTCCCTGGTTCTGGAAACCATCCTAAGCCTTCTTCTTCCCCAGGAGGTAGGAAATGTCCTACCAAACCTTCTTTCCTTAAGAAAAGAAGGTTTCACTCTTCTCCTGCCCATCATCCAGATGTACCCAAGCAGGGGACACCTCGTCCTGGTCTGAAGAATCCAAACTCTAGCCAGTCTGAGCATACCTAGCAACCGTAGGTTCCTGAAAGTTGCAACCTACAGTTAACCTCTTCTTAGCAGAAGTTTGTTCACTGTTTTTTTCTTTAAAGCTCTACACATGGCTTCCTTTCTTCAGGATGTACTGAGCTGTCAGGATATTCTTGTCTATGGGTTACAGATTTCTCCTCTTCTTCCTACCAAGAAGAGAAGTTAACTACTATCCCATGATAGTTTCTGTCCCAACATGAACATTTTTTTCTTCAGCTGACTCACCATATGGTAAGTCACCCTTCAGTTCCTGTTTTTCTACCCTCTCATCCAGGTTTTCTCCTGATTGAGTGGTACCATACTGTACACCTTTCATTCCAGTGTAGAGTTTTTCTTTGAATAAATTCTCTAGACAGCTTATCAGACAGGGACAGGACTACTCCTCTCCCTTGTCTGTTCTCTCTGTGTTTTCACTGTCTCTGCTGTCTCTTTCAGTTGCTGTTCATGCAGGAGTTCCAGTGATTGATCTACTGGTACTTTTCCATAAGTTTCCAGTCTGTCTAGCCTTAGTAGTGATTCCAAGATAGTCCTCATCTATCTTGGATAATTCTACTCACTTCAGGCTTCTTACATTATTTTCTTTCTGGCCATCTCCATTTCCTTGGATTTGGCAACACAGCTGACCTACAGTCAGTTTTATCTCCTAATTCTCCTGCATAATGCTCTCTGCAATCTTCAGAGAAGCTTTCTACTATGGGCCCTTGCTAGAGAGCATTGAACTTTGTCTCTGATGGCTATTCCATATAGTAGAAAAGGCTTATCAGTCATTTTCCATGACTGTGAGGGTTCTCCACGCCCTCTTGTCTCCTGTTATAATACAGGATATAAGCTTTTTCTGCGTGAATGTCCAAGGACTTTCCCAATCCTGCAGGAATATGCTCTTTTTTCCTTACAGCTTGGCCTCATGCTATCCTACTCCTCATGGACAGCACATATTCTACTAGTAACACATGATACCCCTGTGTCCCTCCAGTGGGTCATCCTGGTATCTCCCTCTATGCGTTTTCTGTCCATTTACCATGTCAGAGTTCTACAGAACTCACGACTTGCTCTCTACAGACTGATATTATCCTCAGTTTTTTCACGCAACCATCCTGGTAATTTCACTGGATAGCATTCCTGCACCCTCTTAGCCCGGAGTAATAGATTCTCTATATATCTTTTCAAGTAGGTTCCACCTTCTTGTTATTAGATGAATCTTTCTCCTTCACATCTCTCATGTGAATGTTCTTATGGGGCTTAGTTGCAGACATGTATCCTCAAACTTACATATTCATGTATGTATATATCTCTATTATTTCTATACATACATATGTCTGTAAGCTGTTTGTGCATGGGTTATGCCCCTATATATATATATGGGTTATGCCCCTATATATATATATATAGGGGCATATATGGGTTATATAGGGGTTATATATATATGGGTTATATATATATAGGGGCATATATGGGTTATGCCCCTATATATATATATAGGGGGATATATATATATATACACACACACACATATATATATATATATATATATATCCCTCTATATATATGTATCTGTCAAGATGCTTTTTATAGGTAGATATGTATTACATACTATCTCCCTAACTGTCTCTGCTATAAAGGTTTTTACCTTCTTAGAGGTTCCAGACAGTGGGTTTGCATATGTTCTTACTGTCCCTCAGTATGTAGGGGTATTATGCACAAAAGCACTACTGTGGTACTAGCAGCTTCCACTTTACTCTAGGACTTGCTATCCCTGAAGCATCATGCTTCAATATCTTTCCTATCTCTCACCAGCTAGGAAAGACAGTGTAGATCTTCAGTAGTTCTGAGGTTTCAGCCCTTCACACATCTGTCCTCCTTGGGAATACGGGCTTTTTTCCATACCCCTTCTTCCCTCCAGGACTGGGCTACTTGTCCAAATCGGTCAGTCTTCCTCTTTTACTCCTCAATGTCAATGACTCTGTAGCTAAAAGAGTTTTCAGCTTTTTTCCATAAAGCTTTCCACTGAAGACCTGCCGTTCTTATACTACCCCAGTTGACACCTGGGTCACCTGCCAATTCCAGATTTGGACCTTCACCCTCACTACGTGAGGTCACCTTGAGGATCCTCTACTGAATCTCCAGTAGACTCCATCACGCTCTCTACTTCCTACAATCCAGTAGGTAAGATCCATTTTGTGATTGTTCATTAAATAATTTTAATGGTACTTATCATACATACCAAGGACTCCTCTCCTGTAGTCCTTAGCTTTGCTGTTTTCTTACAGCTCCTCTCCTTTCAACTCCTACCCACCATCCCTCATGGGATGCCGGAGATCCATGTGTGGGAACTGCAGTCCTGATCCAGGGACACACATTTTATGGGATCTCCCCCTGGCATCTCTAGCTAGGGAGTCCCCATATGTGAAGACTCATTCCTGCTTGTTCCTGGAGATAGCACAGTTACTTACCTGTAACAGGTGATCTCTGGGAACAGCAGGAATAAGTCTTCACAACCCACCCACCTCCCCTAGGAGTTGTATCTATCTATCTATCTTCCTTTCCTCTTTCTCTCCTTTTGTCTCAGCTATGAAACTCAACTGAGGAGAGGCAGTGGAAAAGGCGGGAAGGCAGTGCGCAGGCGCTGTGGGATGCTCCCAAAAGCTTTCTGATTGGATGCTGGGGAGCATTCCCGTGCAGGCTCCGTCGGTACCGACGTACCCATATGTGAAGACTTATTCCTGCTGTTCCCAGAGATCACCTATTACAGGTAAGTAACTGTTCTATCTTCATTTGATACACCATCCTCACAGAAGTATTTTCCTTCTTGATGCTGTCCTCATCTCTTGCCTTAACTAATGCAGTGGCCTTCTTGCAAATCTTCCTGACTTTCCGACTTCCCACTTTGTCCTCTCTGTCTTCTTCAGAACTATGCTGCTTGACTATTAACTCGTTATCTTACTTCTTATAGTCTCCTTTCACTGGTTTAAGATAAAGTTCCACTCTCTTTAACACTCTAGTTCTTGGTTTTAAATGAACATAAGAACATAAGATATGCCATACTGGGTCAGCCAAGGTCCATCAAGCCCAGTATTCTGTTTCCAACAGTGGCCAATCTAGGTCATATGTACCTAGCAGTTTCCCCAAGGGACACAGGTTCCACAATGCTTGTATTGGTTCAAGCATTGATATCCTGGGTCCCTTCTTAATAACGGTTTATGTACCGTGCCCCTTAAAACGCGACCACGCAGGCCGCGAACACGCAGCCGCGTGTAACCAGCCGGGCTTTGTAGGGCTCGTGGGGGGGTCCTCCACTCCCGAGGGCGGCCACACTCTGCCTGCAGATGACCCAGCAGGCACCGTACTCCAACCCAGCACTTGCTCCGCGGTGGAAAAAAGAACCGCGGCAGCTCTCCCGACAAGGCAGGTCTCTCACCAGCTGGTCCAACACAGCCGGGCTTTGTAGGGCTCGTGGGGGGGTCCTCCACTCCCGAGGGCGGCCACACTCTGCCTGCAGATGACCCAGCAGGCACCGTACTCCAACCCAGCACTTGCTCTGCGGTGGAAAAAAGAACCGCGGCAGCTCTCCCGACAAGGCAGGTCTCTCACCAACTGGTCCAAGACAGCCGGGCTTTGTAGGGCTCGTGGGGGGGTCCTCCACTCCCGAGGGCGGCCACACTCTGCCTGCAGATGACCCAGCAGGCACCGTACTCCAACCCAGCACTTGCTCCGCGGTGGAAAAAGGAACCGCGGCAGCTCTCCCGACAAGGCAGGTCTGCTCCTTATGTGCTCCTTTGGTGCTTCTTGGTGAGTTAGAAGCACCAGTAGTCGGCCTGTCCATGGGGAAACGTAAGGTGAAATTAGCAGCCAAGACACCGTCAGCAGCGGGAGGTAAGGTGTCCGGGCCCATGGACAGGCATGTAACTGCCCCTTCGCTTGTTAGCCAGTCTCTGGATGGGGCGTCGTTGAGCCCTGTTATCCGGACACCACCTCCTTTCCCTCTGCCTACCTCTTCTTCTACTCCTTCGAAGGTACTTTCATCAGTTGTCTCTCCGGTGTTAGTTCCAGTAAGCCCTGCCGCATCTAATATTGATTCCCTTCCTGTTAAAAGTGAGGTGACTCTCTCAGATATCTGGTCAATGCTTTTGAACATTGAAACACGTCTATCTACTACTGTTACTTCTTTATGTAATTTTTCACATGATGTTGTTAAAAAGGTTAATGTTATTGATGATCAAATGACTAATCTTGCAGGTTCTTTATCTCTGGTGGATTCTCAACTCCAATTATATAAGGATTCCCATTTGGGTTATCTTAAAGATATTTCTTCTATTTCTTACCGCTTGGAATTGTTGGAAAACCACCAGCGTGCTAGGAACCTTCGTTTCTTGAATTTCCCCTCTACTCATCTACTTTCTCCTGAGATTCTACTAAAAAAGTATTTGTCTGAAATATTGCACATAGTTGACTCTGTAGATACTGTACAGATGTATTCCTTTTTTCCTAAGGTTGGGGCCTCGGCTCAGGCCAGGGAATCTTCTTCCTTGGTTGATTCGGTTGGCTCTAATCTTACAGAGTTTTTGCAAGATTCACTTGATGTCATCCCCAAGAGATGTACCTTGGTGGTGACTTTCGGGTCTGAATCACTTAAATTGAAAATTATACGTGCTTATTTTAAGTATAAAGAAAGCTTGTTTTGTGGATATAAAATGCAGGTATTTCCTGATGTGGGCAAGGCTACTCAGGCTCGCCGGAAGCAGTTCCTCGAGTTTCGATCTAGAGTGATTGCCTTGGGGGCTTCTTTTTTTTTGAAGTTCCCTTGTCGCTGCTTAGTAACTTATGAAGGTCATGATTATGTTTATACTGATGTAGCCTCTCTCTGTCAATTTTTAAAAGACAGGGAGGGTGTTGGTGGGTTGGAGGGTGTTTAGGTGGGATGGCTTTATATTTTTCAGCTCTCTGTTTTGGAGTAGTTTTAACTCCTGTTTTCCTTTTTTTTTTGCTTGTTCCTTTCGGGGTTATAATGCAGTTTTCTCTCCTTGATGTGTTTCAAATAGGGTATGATGTTTGTTCTTAAATGTATTTTGATGAGTGGATACTTTGTATATTTTCTTGCATTTGGGAAAATTTAAATAAACAATATTAAAAAAAAAATAAATTAATGGTTTATGGACCTTTCCTCCAGGAACTTGTCCAAACCTTTTTTAAACCCAGCTACACTAGCAGCCTTTACTACATCCTCCGGTAACAAATTCCAGAGTTTGATTACACGTTGAGTGAAAAAATATTTTCTTTTATTAGTCTTAAATAGTTTACCCTGTAGCTTCATTGCATGTCCCCTAGTCTTTCTATATTCTGATAAGGTAAACAATCGATCTACGTTTACCCGTTCCACTCCGTTCATTAATTTATAGACTTCTATCATATCTCCCCTCAGCCGTCTCTTTTCCAGCTTAAAGAGCCCTAACCTTTTTAGCCTTTCTTCATAGGAGTATCCTTCCATCCCCTTTACCATTTTGGTGGCTCTTCTCTGAACCTTTTCTAAAATCGCTATATCCTTTTTAAGATACGGCGACCAGAATTGCACCCAATATTCAAGGTGCGGTCTCACCATGGAACGATATAGAGGCATTATAATATCTTTTGTTTTATTTTCCATTCCTTTCCTTATCATACCTAGCATTCTATTTGCTCTCTTGGCCGCTGCTGCACACTGGGCCGAGGGTTTTAACATGGTATCCACAATGACGCCTAAATCTTTTTCCTGGGTGGTGGTTCCTAATGTGGAACCTTGCATCGTGTAACCATAGTTTGGGTTGTTCTTCCCTAGGTGCATAACCTTGCACTTGTCCACATTAAATTTCATCTGCCATTTTGATGCCCAGTCTTCCAATTGCATATCTGTCTGCCACTATCCTATTTCTGAACTCTGATTGACCATTCTCTTTAAAAGCAAAGGCATCATACAAAGGTCAGGATCCTGATTTCAAAAGGAGACTGGTCAATATTTAGCTGTGGTGTTTGGTGCTTTTTTTTTCACTTTAAATCTTTATTGAAAAATTTAAATATAATACAACCATAACATAGGGCCGAAGCCCTTGACAACCTTACAACTTCAACTTCAGATATCCCCTTATCCCACCCCCATTCTTATATCACAGCGAGACGATTACTCCTGCTGTGATCTTGTAGTCCCCATCTGTACCCAGGATCTTTCTTCCCTGAGTGCTTTGCATCCACTCTTTCCCTTATTTAGATACCCATTGCCATACAGAATTCCAAGTTCTTTAGAATATTTTTTTTCCCCGTCCTCTTTTTAAAACTGTTAACTTATGGAGCTTATAGAGATCCGCAAGTTTTTGCTTATAGCTAACAAGCCCTGGTAAAGCGGATTGATTCCAGTGTGCGGCTATTTCACACCTAGCCGCTACTAAACATTGGGCCACCACTCCTTGGTGCCTCCGAGGTACCACCTCGGGCTTCTGGTGGAGCAGAAATATCACGAGCTGCCATGGTATCTTCCAACCTCCATTATCTTCCAACAATTGGCGCACCATTTCCCAGCAACTTTGCATGGAGACAACAGCTAGGATGGTTCTTCTAGAGAAGGGTCACAAGCCGCATATTTCATTTGTCCAGTTGCAAGAGGGCCCGGACTGGGAGGCCTGGGGACTCCCGACCTGGAACATTACAACTTAGGCTATGTTTTCAAACCATGTCCACCACTTGCACACCTTTGGAAATGGAGCAGGGATTGATAAGCCCTCTAAACCGGTTATATGTACTTCATATGGGTCGTGAACAACTTCCTGGCACCTGTGGCAGAGTCATGTCATGCGTCCATGGCAGTCCCTTTCTCACTTGCTTGGCAAAAACCTGGAAGTGTCATGTCTCCTGCCACTTAGAGGCAGTTTGGACTTTCCAGTGGGTAATGCGTCGTGTGTGTTTTGTATTTGGACACTGCGAGGTCTTCATTTTATACACCAGATTTTGAATGATAGTGGAGATTTAAAACTCTTTCAGGACCTTGTATCAGTGTTCCAACTCGCCCAGCCTGATTTTTTCACATTTGTTCAAATGCGACACTATATTCTGTCATTGGACAAAAGTGGACTCTGTCCCCAATTTGTAAGTAAGCTTGCTACCTTTTTTGAAATAGATAGTCATGAGTGGATGTCATTACTTGCGATGAGAAAAGTGTTGATCATCTTGGCAACTGATAATTGCCACGGAAGTGTGGCGGCTTGCTGGAATATCGAGTTAACAGAGAAGACGGGTGAGGACATCACACATAGTGCTATATGACTGCCACAATTGACTATGGAGGTTATCTTGCGAGAACCTTTGTGCAAGGTAATGTTTCGGATGTTTTACTCTCTGTTAGGGCTTTTGCAGCATGACTGGTCCAGGGCGATGATTGTAATAAGTGCCAAGCTCCACGGGGTACCTTAAGAACATAAAAACATAAGAAATGCCATACTGGGTCAGACCAAGATCCATCAAGCCCAGTATCATGTTTCCAGCAGTGGACAATCCAGGTCTCAAGTACCTGACAGGTTCCCAAAAAGGTACACAGGTTCCAAAATGCTTATCCTGGGGTAAGCAGTGACTTTCCTGGGACCTCTTTAATAATGCTTTATGTACCTTTTCTCCAGGAACTTGTCCAAACCTTTTTTTTTGTCTCATGTTCTGGTTCTGCCCAGGCTTCGATGTTTCTGGACTTTGCTACATGACTGTCTGAAGGCGGTGTTGCACCAGGTGGAGTTTAACCCTGCGGGAATTGTGTTAAGCGACCCCCGAGGGTTTAGGGTGAAAAGGAGAAGTGTCAAGTTGTTTGTATGTAAAGCGTTTTTGTTGGGCCTGAGGGGGATCCTTCGGGTATAACTAGATTGAGAACCGCCTGAGTTTTGAGTTGGGCGCAACATGCTGCATCACTTAATGCAGATAGAAAACATTGCCACCCAGAGTTCTGTACCCTGACTTGCAAAATTTATGGAAATTTGGGAACCCTACATAGACAGGCCAATTCTGGTCAGGGCATGTCCAGAATCTGGACGGCCAGGATATGCACCCAGTTCAGCTCCCACTGGAGCTAGATGGTCCAGTGGGAGCAGAATCAGGGCATAAGACCTGGACATCCTGGATGTGCCCTGATTCTGGCCTACCAGATGTCCAGATGTCTCACCAGCAAGCCCAGCCAGGTTCCTGCATGGAGCCATGGTGCTGTGGCATCCTGTTACTATCGCACCGCAGCTCCATGCAGGAGCCCCACTTCACCACAGTTTTTAAGATTGTTGTCTTCCCCACCGCCCAACCCCTGATCAGCTCTAATGATGCCAAGATCGGGCTGCAGGAGGGCTTCCTGCCCATCTCACCTCTTTGGGGGAGGGTCCTGTGGGCTCATCCACTGGTGACCAGGGGGACTTAATCTACCTCTAGGGTGGAATAAGTCCCTATGTCCACATCCCCATGCCTGGATGTACAGGGCCGTCATTGGAATATGCTCTGTATGTCTGGGTTAGGGGTCACGCCTCTGGCCCGCCCCCTCCTGTCCCCATCCTGAGTTCCCCACACATATCGGCTGTATGTGTGGGGAACCCAGGATAGGGAAACAGCCCCTGCCATTTAGCTGGAATGTCTTTATCTCCCAGGGGTCGCAGTATGGCTCTCAATTGTGTATTTCTGTAAATGACTTTTCCAGTACGATGTGTGGTGGTGGAAAGGGGTGGGATAGATCAACTGCAGATAAGAGATATATGGGATAAGTAATGTGGTAATGAGGCTGATTAATGTATTTGAGATCCTAACTAGATTTGATCTGGAGGCATATAAGAACATAAGATATGCCATACTGGGTCAGACCAAGGTCCATCAAGCCCAGTATCCTGTTTCCAATAGTGGCCAATCTAGGTCATACTTACCTAGCAGTTTCCCCAAGGGACACAGGTTCCACAATGCTTGTATTGGGTCAAGCATTGATATCCTGGGTCCCTTTTTAATAATGGCTTATGGACCTTTCCTCCAGGAACTTGTCCAGACCTTTTTTAAACCCAGCTACACTAACAGCCTTTACTACATCCTCCGGTAACAAATTCCAGAGTTTGATTACACGTTGAGTGAAAAAATATTTTCTTTTATTAGTCTTAAATAGTTTACCCTGTAGCTTCATTGCATGTCCACTAGTCTTTCTATATTTTGATAACGTAAATAATCGATCTACATTCACCCGTTCCCACTCCGTTCATTAATTTATAGACTTCTGTCATATCTCCCCTCAGCCGTCTCTTTTCCAGGTTAAAGAACTCTAACTTTTTTAGCCTTTCTTCATAGGGGTATCCTTCCATCCCCTTTACCATTTTGGTGGCTCTTCTCTGAACCTTTTCTAATAACGCTATATCCTTTTTAAGATATGGCGACTCATCACTACTTGCCTGAACTGTAAGGGATAGTTATGGGGATGGGGGGCAGTAGGGATAAATAAGGAAAAATGACTGTTGTTCGTTTGTAATATATATGTTCAAACTCCCGGTATTGTGTAAGAGTCCCTACAGGCTAGGAATGTTTAGTTAGTTAGTTAGTTAATAAATATGACTTAAACATAAATCTAAAGTCAGTTGGAGCTTAGTACCCCAGAGAGCTTTTCATTTAAATCAAATCAGAATATAGCTTAGCATAGAAAGTGGTGGTGGTGGTGTTAAGTGCCTTCGAGTTGGTGTAGACCAGAGGTTCCCAACTCCAGTTCTGGAGGGCCAAACACCATTCAGGTTTTCAGGCTGTCCCTAATGAATATTCATGAGATACATTTGAATACAATGGGGGCAGTGCATGCAAATGCATCTCATGTGTATTTATTAGGGACAGCCTGAAAACCTAAATGGTGTTTGGCTCTCCAGGACTGGAGTTGGGAACCTCTGGTGAAATTGTGTTCAGTCTTCAGTCAGGTGGCTTATTGTTGACAGGCTAGCACCTGTAGCTGCTGTTATTGTATCTATCCATCTCATTGCAGGCCTTCCTCTTTTGCGTTGACCTTCTACCTTGCTAAGCATGATGCCTTTCTCTAATGATCTCTCTCTCTTCACATGATGTGTCCAAAGTATGAAAGTCGAAGTCTTGTCATCTGAGCTTCTAAAGAAAGCTTAGGTTTGATCTCCTCTAGTACTGACTGGTTTGTTCTTCGGTCAGTCCATGGCATACACAGTATTCGTCACCAGCACCATAATTCAAAGGCATCAATTTTCTTCCTGTCTATCTTTTTCACTATCCAACTTTCGCACCCATATGATGTTATTGAAAATGCCATAGCTTTAACAAATCAAATCTTTGTATGGAGAGAGTCATCTCTGCTCTTGAGAATCTTGTCTAGGTCCTTCAGAGCCATTCTGTCAAGAGCAATGAGTCGTTGGATTTCTTGACTGCTTGTAGGTTCTTTATTGATAGTTGATCCAAGTAGGTTAAAGTTGTCCACTGTTTCGATTTCTTCTCCATCAACGATGAACTTATTGATTTTGCCAGTTGTCGTGATTTATGTCTTTTTTACGTTAAGGTGTAGGCCCATTTTAAGACTATGTTCCTTGATCTTGAGAAGCAAATGTTTCAGATCATCTTCACTTTCAGCCAGTAAGGTCATATCATCAGCAGAACAAAGGTTGTTGGAGTCTTTCATCAATCTTCACACCTCTGTTGTCTTCATACAATCCTGCTTCTCTGATGATTGCTTTTGCATATAAATTAAAGAAGTAGGGGGAAACTATCCAGCCTTGTCATACATCTTTGCTGATTTTAAACCATTCTGTTTCTCCTTGTTCTGTTCGAACGGTTGTTTCTTGATTGATGTAAAGGTTGTGCAAGAAAACGATCAGGTGTTCTGGTATACCCATGCATCTTAATCTGGCCCAGAGTTTCTCATGGTTTAAATGGTCAAAAGCCTTGCTGTAGTCAATAAAGCACATATAGATATCCTTTTGGTATTCTTTAATCTTTTCAAGGATCCATCTCGCATCCACGATGATGCCTCGTTCCTTGCCCCTTCCTGAACCCTCCTTGCACGTCCGGTAGTTCTCGTTCCAGGTATGGTTGTATTCTCTGTTGAATAATCTTTGGTAGAATCTTGCTGGCATGTGGGATCAGAGCGATTGTGCGATAATTTCCACAGTCATTTGGATCACCTCTCTTTAGTATTAGTATAAACACAGATCTTTTCCATTCAGTTGGCCATAATGTTGTCTTTCACATTTCTAGAGTAAATACTCTTTGAGTAAAAGAAATAAATTGTTTCTAGAGACTTTCAGAAAGAGGCCTTCCAGTTAGGAGGCAAGAGACCTGTGAAATTGTTTTCAATAGGTGTTAAATCCAAGTGATAGGTTAAAGGGGCAATTTGAAAGGCTCCCTCTATCAAACCAAGGGCTGTGTGAATCACCCAGGAAATTGTTAAGAGATTACCTTTGAAGCACAAGTCATGGCACTGTCTAGCAAGCCAGAATGAACAAATGGATGATGAAATGCTCAAAGTAATCAGGGAAGCTAACAAAAGTTACAGAACAGTAATAATAATGGGTGATTTCAATTACCCCGGTATTGACTGGATCAGTGTCATGGCAGGACATGCTAGGGAGATAAAGTTTCTAGATGAAATAAATGACTGCTTCTTGGAGCAGCTGGTTCATGAACTGACCAGAGGGGAAGCCATTTTGGACTTAGTCCTTAGTGGAACACCAGATCTGGTGCAAGAGATAAAGGTGTTGGGGCCACTTGGCAATAGTGATCATAGCATGATCGCATTTGATTAATTAATAGAGGGGGGATGGTAAGGAAATCCACAGTACTACCTTTTAACTTTCAAAAGGGAGACTATGATAAAATGAGGAAAATAGTTAAGAAAAATCTAAAAGGAGCAGTTGTAAAGGTTAAAGACTTACATCAAGCTTGGGTGTTGTTTAAAAATACTATCTTGGAAGCCCAGACCCAGCTGTATTCCATGCTTTAAGAAAAGTGTAAGGAAGTCCAAAAAACTGCCAGCATGGTTTCAAGGTGAGGTCAGAGCGGCTGTTGCCAAAAAAGCATCTTTCAGGAAATGGAAAAAAGAGCCAAATGACGAAAACTGGAAACAGCACAAGCACTGGCAAGTTAAATGCAAGGCATTGATAAGGCAGGCAAAAAGAGAATTTGCAAAAAAAGCTTGCTGTGGAAGCAAAAACACGTAATAAAGACTTTTTCAAGTACATTCGTAGCAAAAAACCTGTGAGAGAGTCAGTTGGACCATTAGATGATAGAGGCGTAAAAGGGGCAGTAAGAGGGGACAAGACTATAGCGGAGAGACTGAATGAATTCTTTGCTTCGGTCTTTACTGAGGAAGATGTAGGGATGTTACCCATGACTGAAGTGTTATTGAAAGGTGACACTGCGGAAGAATTGAAAGATATATCGATACACCGGGAAGATGTATTAAAACTATTTGATAAACTGAAGAGAAGCAAATCACCTGGACTGGATCGTATACATCCAAGGGTGTTGAAAGAACTGAAATATGAGATTGCAGAACTGTTATTAGTAATCTGTGAACTATCATTAAAATCATCTGTAATACCTGAAGATTGGAGAATCGCCAATGTAACGCCAATTTTTAAAAAGGGTTCCAGGGGTGATCCGCGAAACTACAGACTGGTGAGCCTGACGTCAGTACCGGGAAAAATGGTAGAAACCATCATAAAGAACAAAATTACTCAACATGTAGATAGTCATGGCTTAATGGGAGACAGCCAGCATGTCAGCCTCTCTGTTGCCATGGAGGAGAGAGGTCACATAAAAGGAGAGCATCACATTGGTGTAGAAGGAAATGATCCTGTAACTAAGACCTCCAGGTGATGTAAAACCCTTTCGTACCAAGGTAGTTTATTCAGGGTTATGTGCTCATGATGGAAAGTTAAGACGGCCTTTATATTTGGTGATTAGATCATTAGTCATGTAGATAACTGGGTGGCTGGTGGATTTGAGGATTGCCTGGTAACATGCCTGCCTGGTGTGAAGATTGTGGATCTCACACGTCACCTAGACAAGGTTTTAGATAATGCTGGGGAGGAGCCTGCTGTCTTGGTATATGTTTGTACCAGTGACATAGGAAAATGTGGGAGGAAGGTTCTGGAGGCCAAATTTAGGCTTTTAGATAGGAAATAGAAATCTAGAGCTTCCAGGGTAGCATTCTCTGAAATACTTCCCATTCCATGCACAGAAACCAAAGGGCAGGCAGAGTTCCAGAATCTCAGTTCATGGATGAGACAATGGTGCAAGGAAGAGGGTTTTGGATTTGTTAGGAACTAGGCACATTCTGGGGAAGAGAGGGGCTTTTCCGAAAGTATGGGCTCCACCTTAACCAGGGTGGAACCAGGCTGCTGTCATTACCCTTAAAAAGGAGATAGAGCAGCATTTAAACTAGGTAATAGGGGAAAGCCGACATTTGCAGAAAAGTGCAAAGGTGATGTATCAGAAAAATCAAAACACATTTTGATAAACCAGGAAGATGTATTACAACTATTTGATAAACTAAAGAGCAGGAAATCACCTGGACCGGATGGTATACATCCAAGGATGTTGAAAGAACTGAAATATGAGATTGCAGACCTACTATTAGTAATCTGTGAACTATCATTAAAATTGTCTGTAGTACCTGAATATTGGAGAATGGCCAGTGTAACGCCAATTTTTAGAAAGGATTCCAGGGGTGATCCGGTAAACTACAGACCTGTGAGCCTGATGTCAAGCTCAGGGCAAAATGGTAGAAATTATTATAAAGAATAAAATTACTGAACATGTAATCATGATTTAATGGGAGAAAGCAAACATGGATTTAGCTAAGAAAGATATTGTCTGACTAATCTGTTATATTTTTTTGAAGGTGTAAATAAACAGGTAGATAAGGGTAAGCAGTTCATATAGTGTATCTGGATTTTCAGAAAGCCTTTGACAAGGTCCCTTATGAGAGACTCCTGGTGAAATTAAAAGTCATGGGATAGGAGGCAGTGTACTATTGTGGATCAGGAGCTGGTTAAAAGAAAGCAGAGAGTAGAGCTAAATGGCTAGTTTTCTCAATGGAGAAAGGTGATTAGTGGATTACCCCAGGGATCTGTGCTAGGTCCACTGCTTTTTAACATATTTGTAAAGGACCTGGAAATGGGACTAACAAATGAAGGGATCAAATTTGGAGATAACACAAAATTATTAAAAGTTGTTAAAACTCAAGAGGATTGTGAAAAATTCCAAGAGAATCATGATAAATTGGAAGACTGGATATCCAAATGGCAGATGAAATTTAATGTGGACAAGTGCAAAGTAAGGCACCTAGGAAAGAACAACCAAACTATGGTTATATGATACAATATTCCACATTAGAAGCACCTACCAGGAAAAAGATTAGGGTATCATGGATAATATGTTGAAACTCTTCTCCCAATGTGCAGTGGTAGCCAAGAAAGCAAATAGAAGGCTAGAAATCATAAGGAAAGGAATGGAGAATAAATCCAAGAATATTATAATGCCTCTGTATTGTTCCATGGTACGACCTCACCTTGAATATTGTGTGCAGTTCTGGTCGCCATATCTTAAAAAGGATATAGCAGAATTAGAAAGGTACAGAGAAGGGCCACCAAAATGGTAAAGGGAATGGAAGGATACCCCTATGAGGAAAGGCTTAGAAGGTTAGCGCTTTTCAACTGGTGTGACCTCATTTGGAGTATTGTGTGCAATTCTGGAGACCACACTTTAAAAAAATATAAACAGGATGGAATCCGTGCAGTGGGTCACTGCTAAAATGGATAGTTGTCTTTGTTATAAAGCATATGGGGACAGACGTAAAGATTTTAATATGTATATGTTAGAGGAAAGAGGAGAACACTGGCTTGGTAAACAAGCAACCAGGGTTCAATTCCCACTAGCACTCCTTGTGGCCTTGGGCAAGTCACTTAACCCTCCACTGCCTCGGAAGAAAGGCCTGGCAATCTACTTCTGGTGACATTGCCAAGAAAACTCAGGAGCTTCTGGGTCTCCAGAAGTCAGGACTGACTCGAAGGCACACATTGCATTGCAATAGATATGTTTAAATACTTCCATGGCATAAATGCTACGAGGGGACATAGGATGAGGGTGAAAGGGGATAGACTCAGGAGTAATATGTGGAAATATTTATCTCCAGGAACAAGCAGGAATAAGTCCTCACATATGGGTACGTCGGTACCGACGGAGCCCGTGCGGGAAAGCTCCCCAGCTTCTTAGAATAGAAGCTTTTGGGACCTCCCACTGCACATGCGCACTGCCTTCCCGCCTTCCTGAACAGCTCTCCTCAGTTTCTCTTTTTCCGCGGAGCCAGCAGGTCGTGTTCCTGTCACCGCTGAAGAAATTGTTATTTTATTTGTTTCTTTAGACCGCGTACCTGCCTTCCCCATACCGATACCGGTATCGCCGGTCTTTTCTTTCTTTCTTTAAAAAATTATAATTCTTTTTTCTTATTTTTTAGCTTTTTGGTCACTTCAGAGAGGCCTCTCGGCCTACTCAATTTCTCCTCATGGAGAAGCCAGCCCCTGGATTTAAGAAGTGTTCCAAATGTAATGCTGTTATTTCAGTCACAGACACCCATGACTGGTGTCTGAAATGTTTGGGGCCTGACCATTCCATACCGGACTGCCCTTCTTGCTCCCACATGTCTAAACGTGGGCTGCAGAACCGGGCCAACAAATTCCATGTGCTGTTTGCTTCAGAGAATACAGCATCACAGTCATCCAGGTCTTCTTCTCCGGATGGATCTCAGGTAACCAAACCTTCTGTGGGTAAGTCCTCAAAGAGCAAATCTCCTTCAAAGCATCGAGAGGCTCTTAGCTTAGAACTTGAGGACCCTGCCCCAGCCAAACAACCCCGGCGGGAAGTCCAACTTCCAAAAACGCCAATTCAGGGGTCTCAGGTTGATATCGATGCTACGGCCTCGACAGATCACCTGTTAGCCTGCTCTGGGGTACCGGGTCACTCCGGTACCGACATCCAGGCAGCTATGGCGTCCATGGGCGATACTGTACAGTCCATGCAGCAAGCCGTCATGGCTTTCATTAAAGCTGCAACGCCATCGGTTCCGCTTTCAGCGGTTCCGGGCCCGATACCGGTATCGTCCGCCATGCCGGTATCGAGGCCGTCCACCTCTAAACGCAAGTCGGTACCGTATGGGCTTTCGCTCCATACCGGTTCCATACCCGATACGCCCGATATCGATACCGATCGGTACGCGTATCGTGCGTTAGAGGAAAGCACCGATTCCTCTGAGGATTTTCACTCCTCTGATGATTCTGCTGAGTTTTCACTCAACTTACCTGAGGAGCCCTCTTCTCCTAAAAGGAGAATGTCCCCTCCAGAGGATTTGTCCTTCCAGGACTTTGTTTTAGATATGGCTACAGCCCTTTCTATTACCACATCCTCTGAAAAGGAACCCAGATCCAAAAAACTGGATATTTTGGGATACTCAAAGGCCCCTAAGGAGGCAGTTACCCTGCCTATCCATGAAATCCTTCAAGAACAACTGATGGATTTCTGGGAAAATCCTTTGACTTTGTCTCCTTATTCCCGTAGGTTGGACACCATGTATAGGGTCCCTCCTTCTCCTGGTTTCCAAAAGACTCAATTGCCCCACCACTCTATTGTGGTGAAGTCTGCAATGAAGAAGATTAGGAGTACCAAAAGGCACTCTTCCACCCCTCCAGGACGGGAATGTAAGACTTTGGACTCTTTTGGTAGGAAAATTTTCCAGGCTAGTATGCTTATAGCCAGGATTAATTCCTACAGTCTCTATATGGGCATGTTCCTGGAGGAACTTGCCAAAAAGGTGCGGCATTTTGCCCCCTTTATCCCTGAGGATAAAAAGCAGGGATTCCTTTCCCTAGTGAAACAACTCTTAGAGGTTTCTAAGTTCTCTAATAGGGCAGCATATGATTCCTTTGAGGGAGCCAGTAGGGCTTCGGGCATTGCTATTGCAGCCCGACGTCTTGCTTGGCTCCAGGCCTCTGATCTGGAACCTTGGGTTCTAGATGGCTTACGGAATCTGCCCTGTACAGGTGAGAACTTATTTGGGGAAGAGTGGCAAATCAAAGCCACCCAGATGGATGCTGAAAATGCCACCTTGGAAAGACTTTCAAAGTCCACTTCAATTCCTACTAAGAAAAAGTCTTTTAAAAGGCCTTACTATAAGAAGGCCAGAGTTGCTTCAAATACTGGCCAGCAGTCTTCTCAACCTCGCTATACTGCTAAGCGTCAGCAATCCAAACAAGCACGAGCTAAGCCTGCAGCAGCTACTGTAGCTCAGCAGGCTCCAACCCCTCAGGGGTTTTGACTTGCTCCTAGGGAACTTGCCACTTCTGGTTCTAACACAACCAGAACCTCTCACCATACCCGGAAGGTTGGTTCACTTTGCTCCCAGATGGGAACAAATCACAACAGAACAATGGACCCTCTCTATCATTCGAGAGGGTTACAAACTTCATTTCTCCAGCCTTCCTCCCCATCATATGGTGAGACCATTCAATTCTCCCCCATCTCTCCTAACCCTGTTAGGTCAAGAGGTTTCCTCTCTTCTTGCCCAAGGGGCCATAGAAGAGGTTCCTCTTCCTCAACAAGGGTCCGGTTTCTACTCCCCTTATTTTCTCATTCCAAAGAAGACAGGGGGATTCAGACCAATCCTAGATCTGAGAGAATTGAACAAATTTCTCTTCAAGGAGAAATTCAAAATGCTGTCTCTCGGCATTCTCCTTCCTTACCTCCAGGGTCAGGACTGGCTTTGTTCTCTAGACCTACAGGATGCGTATACACATATACTCATCCATCCATCCCACAGAAAGTATCTTCGCTTTCTGTTTCAGGGAAAACATTTCCAATACAGAGTACTCCCCTTCGGTCTAGCCTCTGCTCCAAGAGTATTCACAAAATGCATGGCAGTCGTAGCCGCATTTCTAAGAGGCATGGGAATCTTTGTCTTCCCATATCTGGACGACTGGCTCATCCGAGCTCCAACTCAGTCACAGGCCCAGATTTCCCTGGACCACACAAGGAGCCTTTTGCAGTATCTGGGACTGGTAGTAAACCTTCCCAAGTCCCAACTCATCCCTACTCAATCTCTAGAATTCATAGGGGCCCAGTTGGACACCATCACTGCAAGGGCCTACCTTCCACATGTTCGAGGCCAGCGCCTCCTGAGTTTGGCCTCCCAAGCTCAGTCCAGCACTCACTTGACAGCCAGGGAAATGCTACGCCTACTGGGTCATATGGCCTCCACAGTGCATGTGGTGCCCTATGCTCGTCTTCATATGAGAGCAGCTCAATGGACCCTGGCCACTCAGTGGACTCAGGCTTCAGGAGCGCTCTCAGACCAAATACAAACCTCCGATCGTCTGTTTTGGTCCCTCCACTGGTGGACTTCCACCAAGAATCTGTTGTTGGGGGCTCCATTTCAACCATTGCTACCCCAAGCAACCCTCACAACAGATGCCTCCCAAACAGGGTGGGGAGCTCATCTGCAAACTCTCTCCACTCAGGGCACTTGGTCTCTACAGGAGACCACCCTTCATATCAATCTTCTGGAACTGCGAGCAATTTACCTTGCCCTCAAGGTCTTCCACTCCCTCCTAGCCAACCTCACTGTCCTAGTTCAGACGGACAATCAGGTGGCCATGTTTTACATAAACAAACAAGGAGGGACGGGCTCTCTGTCGCTTTGCAACGAAGCTCTAAGACTATGGGCCTTCGCCAGAGAGCATCAGCTTCACCTGCTAGCAGTGTATCTCCCAGGAGTTCAAAACTCTCGGGCAGACAGGCTCAGTCGAGTTCTGCTGCCACACGAATGGTCCCTACATTTGGACCAAATAAACCGAATCTTTCAGGAATGGGGGACCCCGGACATAGACCTCTTTGCAAGTCCGTGGAATGCCAAACTTCCCCGGTTCTGTTCCAGAACTCCGTGTCAGGGAGCTCAGGCTACGGACGCCTTTCTCCTGAATTGGAATCAGGCATTCCTATATGCCTTTCCACCCATTCCTTTGATTCCCAAGACTCTGTTCAAACTCCAGAGGGATCATGGAACTATGATCCTCATAGCTCCACGCTGGCCACGCCAAGTGTGGTTCCCTCTACTTCTACAGCTCTCCCAGGGATCCTACTTGGATCTGGGAGCTGCGCCAGACCTCCTGTCTCAGGAGGAGGGGACTTTGTGGCACCCAAACCCCAAATCCCTTCACCTCAGTGCTTGGTTACTGAAGGCTTAAGCCTTCAAGACTTTCATCTTTCCCAACCAGTGAAAGATATCCTTTCTGCCTCTAGGAAACCCTCTACCAGGCGTTCCTATGCTTTCAAATGGAAACGTTTTTCCATTTGGTGTGCTCAGCAGGGTCTTGACCCTCTGGCACTTCCTTTGAATTCTCTTCTTGATTATCTCCTGCATCTATCCAATGCAGGCCTCAAGACGAATTCGGTAAGAGTCCATTTAAGTGCTATTGCAGCATCCTTGAAACATATAAATGGACAACCTATCTCCTCTCATCCTCTTGTTGCAAGATTCATGAGAGGCCTGACTCTCACTAAACCTCCCATCAGACCACCCCCGGTCGCATGGGATTTGAATCTAGTGCTCGGTCAACTTATGAAGCCACCTTTTGAGCCAATGTTTTCCACCTCCTTGAAATTTCTTTCCTGGAAGGTCATCTTCCTCATTGCAGTCACTTCGGCTCGCCGCATCAGTGAGCTGCAGGCTTTAGTGGCTAATCCACCTTACACAAGATTTCATCATGATAAGGTGGTCCTTAGGACGAATCCCCACTTTATGCCTAAAGTGGTCTCGCCTTTTCATCTTAATCAAGAGGTATATCTACCTGTCTTTTTTCCAGCTCCTCATGCATCCAATGCAGAGAGGAACCTTCATACTCTGGATTGTAAAAGAGCTCTCGCTTTTTACCTTAATAGGACTCAGCCACATCGAAAGTCTTCTCAACTTTTTGTGGCCTTTGATCCTTCCCATTTGGGACTTCCAGTCTCCAAGCGTACACTTTCCAATTGGATTGCTCAGTGTATTTCTTTTGCTTACCAGAGCAAAAACATTTCTCTGGAAGGCCATGTCACTGCTCACAATGTGAGGGCCATGGCAACTTCTATGGCTCATCTGCACTCTGTTTCCATAGATCAGATCTGTCGAGCCGCTACCTGGGCCTCGGTTCATACCTTCACAGCCCATTACTGTTTGGACAAGGACTCCCGCCGGGATGCCTTGTTTGGCCAGGCTGTCCTCAAGCACCTGTTCCATTCCTAAACAACTCCTGCCCACCTTCCCAGAATGGATGCCTGAGATCCATACGAAGATGGCGAACCTTTACAGGGGATCCCATGCATCTAAGCTAGGGAGTCCCCATATGTGAGGACTTATTCCTGCTTGTTCCTGGAGATAGCACAGTTACTTACCTGTAACAGGTGATCTCTGGGAACAGCAGGAATTAGTCCTCACAACCCACCCACCTCCCCTAGGAGTTGTATCTTTTATCTATCTATCTTCCTGTCCTCTCTCTGTTGACTCAGCTATAAACTCGAAACTGAGGAGAGCTGTTCAGGAAGGCGGGAAGGCAGTGCGCATGTGCAGTGGGAGGTCCCAAAAGCTTCTATTCTAAGAAGCTGGGGAGCTTTCCCGCACGGGCTCCGTCGGTACCGACGTACCCATATGTGAGGACTAATTCCTGCTGTTCCCAGAGATCACCTGTTACAGGTAAGTAACTGTGCTGTTTACGAAAAGAGTGGCAGATGTGTGGAATAGTCTCCCAGTGAAGGTAGTAGAGATGAGAACAGTGAATTCAAGAAAGCCTGGGACAAACATAGACGATCTCTAAAGGAAAAAAGGGGACTATTGTAGTTGATATGGAAGGGCAGACTAGATAGGCCATATGGTCTTTTTCTGCCATCATGTTTCTATAAAGAGAGATGACTGAGGAGAGATATGATAGAGATCAGTAAATTAATGAATGTAGTAGAACGGGTAAATATAGATCAGTTGTTTACTCCATCAAAAAGTAGAAAGACTAGGGGACCTGCAATAAAGCTACAGTGTAACCCATTTAAGACTAATAAGAGAAATATTTTTTCACTCAATGTACCAGTATAATCAAACTCTGTAATTCATTACTGGAGGATGTAGTAAAAGCCGTCAGTGTAGCTGGGTTTAAAAAAGGTTTGGAGAAGTTCCTGGAGGAAAAGCCCATATACTACTATTAAAGAGGACCCGCAAAATCCACTGCTTACCCCAGGACAAGCATTGTGGAACCTATATACATTAGGCAGTGGAGGAAACTTTACCACACAGATATATTAAAACGCTCGATCAATAAACCACATGCCCTGTTCAGTATTGTAAAGTCTATAACAGGGGAGCCGGTGTCAGCTCAACCATCAATGCCTCAACCACAGGACTACTCAAACTATTTACAATCAAAGATGATTAAGACCAACACAAACACAAGAGTCAGTAACCTCTTCGTATTGCCTAAAGCACCCCAAGCAACACCATTATGCAATTTCACCATGGTATCTAATAAAGAGGTTGAGGACATTATAGCCTCTATCAACCCCAGCACAGCACCCAACGACCCCTGCCCAGCAAATTGAATCAGGGAACTTCGACATGACCTAAGCCAAATCCTGAGCAAAATATTGAACCAGTCCTTTTTAACTGGTTCGTTCCCGCAGAGCCTAAAACACACCTCAATCAGGCCGCTACTGAAAAACAGCAGACTAGACCCATCCAAAGTGGAATCATTTAGACCAATCTCGAGCATCCCCCTGCTTGCCAAGATCATCGAAAAGGCTGCTCAACAACAAATCCAACATCATGTCGATACTGAAGCACCGCTAGATCCATCCCAACACGGCTTCAGGGAAGCACATGGGGTTGACACCGTCCTTACAACCCTCTTCAACGACTTGGTCACAGGAATAAACAACATCCAACATGGATTTGTCCTCATCTTTCTGGACATCTCTGCCACCTTCGACTCTGTGAACCATGATATACTCTTACAGCGCCTAAAAGAAAAGGGGATTCAAAGCACGGCACTGGTATGGTGCAAATCCTACTTATCCAATAGGTGGCAACTAGTCAAGGCAGGCCACACATCCTCAGAACCATTTCTGCAGACACAGGGGGTGCCTCAAGGTTCATCCTTATCAGCACTGATGTTTAATATCTACATGCAGCCGATATGTGATTTGATCCGATCCTTCAACGTACAATGCCTTGCTGATGCAGACGACATCCTCCTTTATATGCCGTTCACAATTGACCAACCAGTGCTCTCCCCAATAATAAGATGCTTCAAAGCTGTAGCTGACTGGCTGTTGACACAGAATCTACGGATCAACCATGACAAAACTGATGTCCTATTCGTCACGAGGAACCGGAAGTTCATACCTCCCCCATCACTACATGTCAACAATGTAGAATTGAAATCCAAATCCATAATCCGTTATCTAGGCATCACGCTCGATCAGCACCTGGATATGACAACACATGTGAAAAATGTCACAAAGGCAATATACTATAAGATCAGAACGCTGCATCACCTTTGCCCCCTACTGGATTTCACCGACTACCGGACAACCTTCCAGGCATTAGTCCTCCCACATCTGGATTTCGCTAACATCATCCTCCACGGACTCTCACAATCAACCTTAAATCCGCTCCGCCTAGCTATGAACGCAGCTGCAAGAGTCCTTTCTGGATCGTCAAGATCTGACCACATAACGCCAATCATGAAAGAACTGCATTGGCTACCACTACATGCCAGACTCCAATACAAGTCAATAGTCCTTACATTCAAAGCCCTAAATAACCACCCCCCTACGCCTATCAGCAAGCTAATCCACAGTACGCCAGGAAATAGAAACAGGAGACCTACAACAATGAACACCTTAGTAGTCCCCAAGATGACGACAAAATGCACAAAGACAACCTCCAACAGGGCCTTCGCCATATTCGCTCCTTTAAACTGGAATGCCCTCCCCCATGAAATCTGAGGCATCAAAAGTCTAGCCCCATTCAGAAAAGCCTTGAAACATCACCTGTTCACAAAATTCTACCCGGAAACCATCCGAGGTAAACACTCAACTGGCAACCTACCTGCATGCCCCAGCCGCCCTAACACAAACAGAAAATGGTTAACCTACACATAAGCCCCACCGCTAACCATCACACGTGTACTATCCACCCACAAATGCACATGTAACAACTTGATGAGTTAGAGAAGTGTACATAGTATAAAGTTAGCCTGTACATAGTTTTCCCGGTTTATCACATGTTTAATATCCTGTTTCACTGTAAGCTCAATGTCGCCTGTATGCTTTGTAGTATGTTTCTGTTCGATGTACACCGCACTGATTATAATAGCGTGGTATAGAAGAAATGTTAAATAAATAAATATATACCTTTTTGGGAACCTGCCAGGTACTTGTGACCTGGATTGGCCTCTGTTGGAAACAGGATAGTGGGCTTGATGGACCTTGGTGTGACTCAATTTGGCATTTCTTATGTTCTTAACTTCTTAAGTTAACTGTTCACTCTAAACCTTCTGATTAGGATAGCTAACTTCATTCTGGCTTCTAGGAGAAATTCCACGAGTAGCTCTGTTGATTTCAAGTAGAAAACGTTTTCTGTCTGGTATGATGCAAAAGCCCTATATTCTTTCACTAGTCCCCTACAAAAACTGCTTAAATATGTTCTTCATTTATTGAAGCCAGTTCTGAATACCAATTCAGCGAGAGTACACCTTAGAACAGCTGGAGCATATCACTATCTTATAGAAGGTAAACCCATCTTTCTACAGCCTTTAGTTCTTTGTTTCATGGGTGGGCTTACTTCTGAGGACACCTGCCACATGCTGCCCACAGTATCACAGGACCTCAGTGTTGTCTTGACCCAGCTGATGAAACCTCCCTTTGAGCAGCTAGATGACTGTGAATTGAAGTAACTGAAGGTCTTGGTTTTGATGGCAGTAACTTCAGCACGCAGAGTAAGTGAAACTGCAGACTTTAGTAACTGATCCACCCTATACCAAATTTTTCAACAATAGCGTTGTTTTGCACACTCATTGTAAGTCCCAGAAAGATGAAAGTACATTATACACATTGGACTGCAGGAGAACCTTAGCCTTTCATTTAGAGCATACTAAAGCCCTTAGAAAGTCCACACAACGTTTTGTTTCTTTTGACCCAAAGAAGCCTGGGGCAACCATCAACAAACACACTTTATCTAACTGGCTATTAGATTGCATTTCCTTTGCTTATATGCAGAGGGTCATGTCACAGCTCATAATGTCAGAGCTATGGTGGTGTCACTAACCCACTTGAGGTCAGCCTTCATGAAAGAAATTTGCAAGGCTGCACCATCGACATCAGTCCATACCTTCACACTACATTATTGTTTGGAAAGTGATTCCCGACGCAACAGTAGGTTTGGCCAGTCTGTCCTCCTGAATCTGTTTCAGGAATAGAATCTAAGTCCATCCCCCCTAGGCACATTTATTTTCATTTCCAGGCTGCCTTCTGAAAAAAGTGAAAAATGATGAAAGGCTAGTTGCCACTAAAACAATTATTAGTATCTGCCTGTTGCAGTGCCTTGCTTGTTCATAATTTTCCCCTTTTATATGTTAAAGTCAGCTTGAAGCTAGGAAATCCCATGTTATGAAGACTTGCTATCTGTCCTGCTTGTCCTTGGAAAAAAACAAGTTACTTACCTTTGGCAATTGTTCCCCTTGGACAGCAAGCTGCAAGTCTTCACATAGCTGCCCATCTCCCCAATGAGTTGTATTCTGTATTCAACTACTCCAGTTGATTGAGGCAGTCGTATGTGACAGCATCACGCACGAAGTAAGAACATAAGAAATGCCATACTGGGTCAGACCATGGTCCATCAAGCCCAGTATCCTGTTTCCAACAGTGGCCAATCCAGGTCACAAGTACCTAGCAGTTTCCCAAAAAGACACACAGGTTACCGGGACCAATAGATGTGGTGAAAGGGGTTACCGGGACCAATGAGAAGTTTGCCTATGTCTAGAATGGAAAAGAACGGTATAAAAGTTGTTGTTTTGCTAGAAACCATTGCTCAGCCATTTTGAATGTGATTCTGCTTGAGTCTTGTGCACAAATAAATGATTTGGACCTTCTGAACAGACTCCTGGTATTATTGGTTTGTATGTGCTCTGCTGCTACACCATAATGCTTGTGGCAAGCAGTGGATTACCTGGGTCCTCTTTAATAATGGTTTGTGGAGCTTTCCTCCAAGAACTTGTACAAAACTTTTTAAAACCCAGCTACACTAACAGCTTTTATTACATCCTCTGGTAATGAATTCCAGAGTTTGATTACACGTTGAGTGACACGCATACGCAGTAGAAACCTTCCAGTAGCTTCTGAAAAGTTAGTGAGGTTGCTATGTTAGTCCATTTTAATAGCTAATAAATAACATAAATGCTTTGGGAAAATTCCTGAGCTGGGAAGCTGGCTCCCATGTGAGGCTCCATTGATGACGTCACCCATGTTGTGACGATTTACATCCTGCTGTTCGCATAGAACACCTGGTACATGTAAGTAACTTGCTTTTTTTCCACCATCACATTTTCTAACAGAGGTTTTGTTCCTGAGTTTTTTTTCTTTTGGTGTCTACAAAAAAGAACACGATCCATATTAGTTTAAACAGGAAATCCCTCAAAATACCAAACTTTGGAGCCTGTGCAGGTGAACATATGTACCCTTTTCTAAACTCCATTTAAGAGTGCCCACATGTGCATTTCTTTGTGGTGCTCTTGCCTGTCTAGATCAAGGGATTGCATAGGCACTTGTCCGAGCTTGGAAGCCCACATCTACAGCGTCATTGTTTGTGGTTTGTTTTATCTGCAGGAATAGATACAAACAATCCTAATGCAGTGGTAATTGGCCTAGCTCCAGAACATTTTAGCTACCAAACTATGAATAAAGCTTTCCGGTAAGTTGTATCCAAATATCATATTCATGATGGTGGAGAAGGGTGGTTAATTTTTCTTTTAGTGTACTGTCTGTAAGGAAGATAATTACAAAAAATATAAGTTTGAATGAAAAGGTATGAAAAAAATAAAATGAACAAAGTAGTGCTATAGAAACGATAAGTAGTTGTAGTGGTAGCTTTGATAGTTCCGTATTATAATTAGTAATTAAATATTTTGGGCATGATATTCTTCTGGGCAGGCTATGCGCTGTGTTTGAGCATAGCCCTTGCCTGCCAAGCCTTAAACCCAGATATTCAAAGCCGGGGTCATATGCGGCCCTGGCATTAAATATCTGTGTATTGCTGCACAACTCAGAAGCTGCCGAAGCAAACCGGGCGGCATGATATTGCATGCTACCCTGTTAGTGCTCTGCACCGAAAAGATAGGCAAGGCCTGCACTGTAAAGATAGGCGCAGGTTTTCCTTATCTATCTTTTCGGCGCAGAGCATTAACCATGCAGCATGCACTATCACTGCTGCCCAGTTAACTTATGTCCCCGCCCCAGAACACCCCGAAACGCCCCAATGCTAGCCAGCTAGCATGACAGCTGCCGACAGTACCTGTGCTGGCTCTCCCGTAGTTCAGAGAAGCCCTAAGGACTTTTCTGAGCATTCATGCCTCTTCCTACCAAACGTCCCGACGTAGAGAAGACAGTTCATCTTACAGCATGCAAGTCCAGGGCTGAAGGCACTCAGGGAACCATAGCAGAAGGAGGGACAAATTCGGGAATGACAGCAAAGGCTGCAGGTGGGACTGGCTGATGCTACTTCCAAGAAGTCTTTCTGCACCAGGAAGAAGAGATACCATCCCTCTGCTTCCTATTAACATCAGCAGCAAAAGCCTCAGGATCTTTGTCAGCCTAAGAAGACCAAGGGCCCTAAATCTCAGCCAGCTGCTCAGTCCCAGCCAACGCCTATTTTTTGACTTCTTCCTAGAGAGCATAGCTACTCTACCTCTTCAAGAACCCCAGCCCCTGCACATAGCAGGCAGGCTTTCGGCTTATGCCCACAGGTGGCATCTCATTATATCAGAGAAATGGACTCTCAGCATCGTCCAAGGGGGGCTATCTGCTTCACTTTCAAAACTTGCCTGCAACCACCTCCACAAGAGATTATCCTGCAAATCCTTTGCAGGCCAATCTCCTGTCTTCAGAGGTGGCCACCCTGCTATGCCTAGGGGCAATTGAAAAAGTTCCCTCTGCCCAGGAAGGCAAAGGCTTCTACTTTCCCTATTTTCTTCTCCCTACGAAAACAGGAGGTTTCAAACCAATCCTAGATCTGAGAGTTCTTCAGGAACAAGTAGGAAGCCAGTCCTCACATATGAGTGATGTCGGCGCCAATGGAGCCCACGCGGAGCATTTCCCCAGCTTTCAAAGAAAGCCTTTGGGATATGCTACCATGCATGCATGGTCCCTTTCCCGCCCAAGGGTGCCATCTTGCTCGGTTTCCTTTTTTCTGCAGAGCCCAACGGACACATGTCCTGTTTCCCCGGAAAAATCTCTCTAAAATTATCCTTAAAAGTTGTTTTTTCCTGGCTGGCATATCGGTTCCTCTTCCTACCTCGAGCCGGTGCCGCTTCTCGGCTCCCCCTTCTTTTTTGACGAGGCTTGCCTCGACTGGCGTTTGCGCCCTTTTTCACCTGGGGGTCGTCGACCCCAGCAGTGTATCTCCCACCATGTCTCCCGGTGGGTTCAAAAAATGGGGCCACTGCAGTCAAACTATGGGGCTTGTTTACAAAGCCGCGGTAGCGGTTTGCGATCGTAATCGGAGCCGCGGCCCCATTGATTTCAATGGGGCCGCGGCTGCGATCGCGATCGCGAACCACTACCGCGGCTTTGTAAACAAGCCCCTATGTCTGTCACAGACACTCATGACTGCTGCCTACGCTGCCTGGGTCCAGACCACGACAGCACCACCTGTGACCTGTGCCAGGCCATGACTCTGAAAACCAACAAGAAACGGTTGGAGTTGCAGGGGAAGATGTTCCTGCGGTCCAACTCTGCTCCAGCTTCCCCGAAGCTGAGCTCCTAGCCCAGCACTTCCAGCGAGGCCCGGGTGTCTTCAGAGTCCTGCGGCAGCAGCTCCTCCGAAAAGACCCCGGACCCCAAGAAGAAAAAGAAAAAGAAAAAATCCTCAAAGCCAGTCTAGGTTCCACCGGCAAAATCCGGTAAGGTCCCGTGGAGGGACTCGGGTGACTCCGAGCAGCGCCTCCTGAAGGTCTCTAGGAAGGAGTCTTTGGCTGGCGAAGACTGTGTGAGGCTACTCAAGGCCATAAGTCTTTCATCTAGGACACAGTTGTGAGAATGGTGGCATCGGGCCCAAGAATATCAGCACCTACACCAAAATCTGCAGAGCCTTCTGGCCTTGGAACCAGAATGGCAGCCCTGGAGCAGAATATCTTTGCTATCCTGGCCCTGCAGCAGGCAATGATGTCTGGCTCATCCGCATCATCTGCCCCGACAACTGGGCCCCCGACTGCGGGAGAGTCCCCGGGCGTCAAGCCAGGCACTGAGCGCCACTGGCCTCAGCAAGCCCTCGGCACTGATCGAGCTCCCGGTCCCGGGCCCGATCCTAGGGTATCCAGTCCTCCCCGGCCAGTTTCCAGGAGTCGGACCCGAGATCCTCCGGAGGAACCCGGTTCCCCGGAAATTGCCTCGAGGCATGGGAATCCCGCGCCTCGGAGTCCTTGACGCCCTCCGACTCCGAGTGGAAGACCGAGTACGAGGCCTCTCTGGAGACCTCTCCATACCAAGACGTTCCTTAGGAGCTGTCTCTCCTGGCACCCCAGTGCCATTCTTCCCCGGAGGACATGGCATTCCACGACTTTGTCCGGGATATAGCCCGGGCCCTGTCGGTCCCGACCGAATCAGAGGAGGACCCGCTCACTGAAGAACTGGAGATCCTCCAGTATGAGTCCCCACCAAAGGAGACTCTCACAGTGCCAGTGCAACCTATCCTCGAGCAGTTGCTCCTTCAAATGTGGGAGACCCCGGCCTAAGTGCAGGTGGTCAGCTGATGCCTCAATGCCATCTACCGCGTCAAGAAGGACATTGACTTCCAAAAGGCTCAGCTCCCGCATAACTCCATGGTTGTGGAGTCATCTGTTCAGAAGCTTAAAAGCCAGAAGAATTATTCCTCCATCCCTCCGGGCAGAGAGGCCCATGCCCTCGACTCCCTCAGGCGCAAGTGCTTTCAGGGCTCCATGCTTGGCTGCTGGATCCAAGCCTATGAATTGTACATAGGTATGTACCTCAAGGGTCTCATCCAGGAACTGGTGGGTTTCTCCACAGGCCTTGTCAGGGAACCACTTCAGAGATTTCAAACCCTGACAGACGGAATCCGGGACTGCTCAAAATTCCTGTCCCGCACTGCCTAAGATGGCTTTGAATCAGCAGCCCAAGTGGCAGCAGCCGGCATTAGCGCCCGACACCAAGCCTGGCTGCAGACCTCCGACCTCGAGCAATAGGTACAAGAGAAATTGCTCAATATCCCCTGCATGGGGGAAAACTTGTTCGGCAAACCCATGGCCGACAAGACGGCCGAGATAGAGGCCGAGCTCATGATCAGGCAGAGGCTTTTGAGGAAGACCTCAGCCCTTCCCCGGAAAAAAACATTGGAGAAAAGACCCTTTTTCCTGAGAAAAAATGTGTCCTTTCATCAAGGTCACTACCAGCCCTTCTTGGAACAACGGCAACAGGGCCCTCAGCCCAAGAGTCAGGGCCATGGGCCGAGAAAGCCAAAGGTTCAGAAGCCCCAGGCACAAGCTCCCACCCAACCTGGGGGGAGCTTTTGATTTCCCGAACAGGGCCTCCTCTCCCCTGGGAGACCCTCCCCAGCCCACAGGTGGGCCGGGGTCACCACAGACCAGTGAGTCCTGCAAGTGGTAAGGGAGGGGTATTTCTTCTGTCTCCAGCAAATATCCCTGGGGTTCTTCCCAGGAGAGCTGGTGACGCCTCTTCTTCACCAGAACTTGCTCCTCTCAGAGCTCACAGGCCTGCTCGAAGACAGGACAGTAGAGCCTGTACCCAGACATCTGAGGGGAAACAGCTTCTACTCCAGGTACTTCCTTGTCCCCAAAAGAACTGGGGGCCTCAGGCTCATACTAGACCTGCGAAACTTGAACAAGTTTCTGGTGAGGGAGAAGTTCAAGATGCTCTCTCTTGGGACATTGCTGCCCTACCTCCACCAAGGAGATTGACTGTGCTCCTTTGATATGAAGGATGCATACATTCACATCCTGATCCACCCCTCCCATTGACAGTACCTAATGTTCGTGGTGGGAGAAGAGCACTACCACTACAGGGTACTTCCCTTCAGTCTGGCCTCCTCGCCCAGGGCTTTCGCAAAGTGCCTGGCGGTAGTAGCCACCTACCTGCGTCTGCAAAGGGCCTTTGTCTTTCCCTATGGCCCTCGAGGCCAGCCAAGCCACAGGGCGGGCAATCTGCCTCCTGCAGCACCTGGGGTTCGTCATTAACTACCCCATATCCCATCTCTCCCCGGCTCAAGGCCTAGAGTTGATAAGTGCACTTGGATAAACTACATGCAAGAGCAGTCCTCCCAAGAGAGAGGGTAGCACGTCTCCAGCAGTTGACAGGAGAGATCCAGCACCGCCGGTCAGTCCCGGTGTGCCACCTCCTCAGTCTTCTGGGCTACATGTCCTTGACGGTCCATGTCACCCCTTCGGCTTGCCTGCACATGCAGACGGCCCAATGGTGCCTGTGCTCACAGTGGACTCAAGCCACGGGCAGGTTGAGGGAGAGGGACACGGTCAAGGTCACCCACCTGCTGGTGACCACACTAAGCTGGTGGCAGAACTTGCACCACCTATGGACAGGAATGCCCTTCCAGGCACCCGCACCACAAAGGTCCCTTGGATCAGGATAAGAATGTATGCATCCTTCAGATCAAAGGAGCACAGCCAATCTCCCTGGTGGAGGTAGGGCAGCAGTGTCCCAAGGGGGAGACTGGCCTGACTACAGACCCTCCTGGGATGGCATCGCATTACGGAGACCTATGCAAACAAGGCAGTTGGTCTCAGGAGGAGGCCCTCCTACAGATCAATCTCCTGGAACTCTGGGCAATCTTTCTGGCCCTACGAGTGTTCCGCCACCACTTGCAGCATCAATCGGTGCTGATCCAGATGGACAACCAAGTGGCCATGTTTTACATCAATAAGCAGGGGGACACGGGCTCTTACTCCCTCTTCCAGGAGGCAGTGGCTCTCCTCTCCTTTGCAACGTGCCACAGCATGCTGCTACGTGTGGTATACTTCCTGGGTCAGGACAACTATCTAGCGGACAGTCTCAGCAGGGTCTTGTGGCCACACGAGTGGTGCTTGCACCCCAGAGTGACGAGACAGCTCTTCCACCTCTGGGGCATGTCCGTGATGGACCTATTCGCCTCTCTGGACAATACACAGTTGACCTGCTTTTGCTTCTGTCAGCCACACCCGGAGAGAGTGGCATTGGATGCCTTCCTCATCTCGTGAACTCCTACTCTGTGCATTCCCGCCAACCCCTCTGATAGCCAGGACCCTCTTCAAAATCCAGAGTGAAAGGGCATCAGTAATACTGATTGCCCCCTGGTGGCCCAGGCAACTCTGGTTTCCCCTGCTGCTCTCTTTGTTGGCGGCACTCCCAGTCCCACTGGGCCGGGCCCTGGACCTCCTGTCCCAGGAACATAAGAACATAAGAACATAAGATATGCCATACTGGGTCAGACCAAGGTCCATCAAGCCCAGTATTCTGTTTCCAACAGTGGCCAATCTAGGTCATACGTACCTAGCAGTTTCCCCAAGGGACACAGGTTCCACAATGCTTGTATTGGTTCAAGCATTGATATCCTGGGTCCCTTCTTAATAATGGTTTATGGACCTTTCCTCCAGGAACTTGTCCAAACCTTTTTTAAACCCAGCTACACTAACAGCCTTTACTACATCCTCCGGTAACAAATTCCAGAGTTTGATTACACGTTGAGTGAAAAAATATTTACTTTTATTAGTCTTAAATAGTTTACCCTGTAGCTTCATTGCATGTCCCCTAGTCTTTCTATATTCTGATAAGGTAAACAATCGATCTATGTTTACCCATTCCACTCCGTTCATTAATTTATAGACTTCTATCATATCTCCCCTCAGCCGTCTCCTTTCCAGGTTAAAGAGCCCCAACCTTTTTAGCCTTTCTTCATAGGAGTATCCTTCCATCCCCTTTACCATTTTGGTGGCTCTTCTCTGAACCTTTTCTAAAATCGCTATATCCTTTTTAAGATACGGCGACCAGAATTGCACACGATATTCAAGGTGCGGTCAAATATTCAAGGTGCGGAAGGGGACTTGCTCTTGCACTCCAGTGTGAGGTCCCTGATGCTACCAGTGTGGCTGCTGAAAGGGTAGCTTTGGCCCCTTTCATTCTCCCAAGAGAGGTTGAGGAGGTCCTGCTGGCCTCCCGGAAGCCCTCCACCAGATGGGCTTAGGCTATAAGTGGAGGAGAATTCTCCATCTGGTGCATGGAAAAGGGGGGAGGACCCCTTCTCCTGCCATATGCAACTCATCCTCCAGTACCTGCTGCACTTATTGTGCTCCAGGTTGAAGTCTAACTCAGTACAGGTGCACCTGAGCGACATAACCACTTACCACCACCCCATCGAAAGGAAACCCCTCTCCAGCCAGCCCCTGGTCTCCAGGTTCCTCCGGGGCCTTCTGCTGTCTAAGCCCCCTCTCCATCCTCCAGCAGCAGAATGGGACCTCAATGTGGAGTTCTCCCAACTCACCAGACTGCCATTCGATTTCCTAGCCACTTGCCACCTCAGCTACCTATCATGGAAAGTGGCCTTCTTTGTGGCCCTTACATCCGCTCAAAGAGTGAGCGAACTCCAGGACCTGGAGGCGGAGCCACCATATATGAGGTTTGTCACCCTCTCGGTGGCCAGCCCAACGCCTAGGGCGCTGAGAGTTGGTCTGCCTTTGTATTCCTGACTCAGAGAGTATGACCCTGCATTGGTCCTGCAAGGCCCTCTGGGAATGGTAGTCCCTTTTACCCTTTGAGAACAGAAGAGTTGTAGTCGAGTGTTTCAGGCAATGACAAGAATTTATTTTTCCCTTTCCCAATGGATTTCTGTGCAGGTAAATAACTTAGGACAAACTGCCATACAATTGGCTGGAGGGATATGTACAAGAACTCAGGTAAATTAGCCTTATCAGCTTCAGGCTCACAACGTGCGGTGCTCGGTACAAACAAACAATAACAGCTTCCTTCAGCAAAATTAAATGTTCCCCATTCTTTCTGTTGCTTTACCAGCTTTCTCAAACTAGTGTTCAGCATAGAGACTCAACGTGGTCAGCAAAACATAACGTGCAGTCCATCTGGTTATCCTCTATTTCACTGCTATCAGAGTCAATCTGCATTTCTTCAGCGTCAGCAATAGCAGGGTGTGTCAGTGAGCTGCTATCCTGAACTTTAAAACAGACGTCTTCACTATCCTCACATGGCTTCTCTCGGTAGCACTCTAAAGGATAGGACTGTGAATTACCGTATATACTGAAGTTTCTTTTTAGAGAGTCTGCTACATTCTGGCAACTGCAGGGAAATACTTTATAACTAGGTTCAAATCTATGTAAGTTGTGAAGCCTACCTTTCGACTTTGGAGGGAAAGGAATTCTCAGCTCTGCAAAGTCAGACTGATTCCCAAACACAGCTTGTGTTTGTTTGTCTCTCAGCCTCGTAGCTTCAGCCTTAGAGGTACCAGTATTGTCATGCCAGCAGGTTTCTCTCTCTGGAGCATGTGAGTTTTCCCAAGCCTGCCTTCCAGGAAATATCTTATCCTTCTTGCCTTTACCAGACATCACCTGGCCCGTGCTGCTTCTTTCTGGCGTTAGGACTATGGCTCCCTTGGTTATCACCTCTTGACGTCTTCCTTCTTTCTGCTCCCCTCTAGTCCAGGCTACTGACCACTTTTTATCATCCTGTTTCTCCGGGCTAAACTGTGCCCCTCCCTTAAACAGGTGTATCTCATTATCTCCTGAACTAGGGACTACGTCACAGCGTGGGAGTGTCTTTCCAGCTCGTGACTCTCTTTGTTTACATTCTCTCTGAAAACACTGAGCCATGTGCTCAGACTGCCTGTCAGTTTCTGCAACGGAATCCTCTTCTCTCACCAACTCCATAGGCTCAGAAGGGTCTTCTTCATGACAGGTTCTATAAGGACAGGTTGGTGCTCTGCACACACCGCAAATTCCCCCCAAAGGTGGTCTCTCCCTTTCACCTCAACCAAGTGGTAGCCCTCCCCATCTTCTTTCCATGGCCTCATGCTGGCCAGGAGGAACTGATCCTGCATATGCTTGATTGCAAGCGGGCCCTTTCCTTCTACCTGCAATGATCCCAGGCCCATCGAAAAGCCCCACAGCTTTTCGTGTCTTACAACCCTAGTAGACTGGGGCTTTCCATGTCTAAGCGAACCCTACAGGAGCTCTCCAGATCAACCAACAATACCTAAGCTCCACGAACAGAACAATGGCTGGGAAAAATCGTATCGCTAAAGCTGTTGCCCCCGTTACAGCTTCTGCCTCGGTCCAGACAGAGGTCCTAATGCCAGTTGAAGCACCGGCTCCATGTGCAGGGTGCCTGCATGCTGAAGCTCTGAGGAAACAAGTGGAGGAACTCAGAGAGGAGGTGGCGAGGCTGAGGAGCATTCAAGACAGTGAGAAGTACATTGATGAGATGCTTCTTGCAGCAACCAAGCTCTCCAGCAGAGGAGAAGATGGGTGCCAACAGAATGTCAATGGTTGGACACAAGTCACCAGGGCCTGCAAAATCACCAATCCAACTTCTCCAGCCCTTGAATTGAAGAACCATTATGCAGCCCTGGAAGTGGAGGAGGTGACAGCATCCCTAGAAAGGGAAGAACCAGAGCTCAAGTACCCCAAAGTTGCAGAATCAGTGACCACAAGGAAACGAAGGGTAGTGGTGGTTGGAGACTCTCTTCTGAGGGGTACTGAGGCGTCCATCTGCTGACCAGACTTGATGTCCAGAGAGGTATGCTGTCTGCCTGGTGCCAAAATCCAAGATGTTACGGAGAGTTTGCCGAGACTCATCAAGCCCACTGACTATTACCCAATGTTGCTAATCCATGTTGGAACAAATGCTACTGCCAGGTATACCTCGGAATGTATCAAAAGTGACTTGATGGCTCTGGGACAGAGGGTGAAGCAGTTAGGTGCACAGGTGGTGTTCTCTTCAATCCTCCCTGTTGAGGGTAAAGGCCAAGGCAGAGAGGCTCGCATCCTGGAGATGAATGCATGGCTGCGTGGATGGTGTCATCGAGAGCGTTTTGGTTTCCTAGACCATGGGATGCTGTTCCAAGGGTTGCAGAGCAGAGATGGCATCCATCTGTCCAAGAAAGGTCAACACGTCTTCGGTAGTGGACAGGCTAATCTACTGAAGAGAGCTTTAAACTAGATTTGTTGGGGATGGGTGAAGAAAGCCCCCAGGTAGGTGATATTTTAAATAACTTTATGGAAATGGGTAACAGGGGTAACATATGGAAAGCAGTGTGTATAAATGCCCGTAGCATGGGAAATAAGATCCCTGATGTTGAAGCTTTGGTGGGAGTGGCTGACTTGGATTTAGTGGCAGTTACAGAAACATGGTTCACAGAAAACCATGATTGGGATGTAACTATACCTGGCTATACTTTATTCAGAAAGGACAGGGTAGGAAGAAGGGAGGGGGAGGAGTGGCACTATATGTAAAAACTACTATTAAAGCTTTGGAATTACAGAGTTTAAAAGGGAGAGGGGAGGCATTGTGGGTTAAACTAGAAAGAGGGAAAGAGAAATCTATTTACATTGGTGTGATATGCAGACCTCCCTCACAAGAGGAGGAGGTGGACAGAGAGTTAATTGAAGACATGCACAGCATTGCTAGGAAAGGGGAAGTGCTACTGATAGGAGATTTCAATATGCCAGATGTTGAATGGCACATTCCTGCTGCAGAATCAGCTAGAAGTAAGGAGATCCTGGATTCTCTACAGGGAGAACTATTCAGGCAATTGTTAACAGACCCCACACATGAAGGGGCCATACTGGACTTGGTGCTTACCAATGGTGAAAGTGTTTCTGATGTTGTAGTGGGAGATCATTTTGCATCCAGTGATCACCAGATGGTGTGGTTCAGTATTAGGACTAGGGCTGTTAGAATCCATTCAAAGGCGAGGATCTTAGACTTTAGGAAGACTAACTTTGCGAAGATGGGCCAATACCTCAGGGAGTCGTTAGTGGGATGGGAACAGCTGAGGGATGTAGAAAAACAGTGGGAAAAACTGAAAGGGAATATTTTAAGGGCAACCACCTTTTTGTTAAAATGGTTAATAAAGGTAAAAGGAAAAGGAGACCGCTATGGTTTTCGAAAGAAGTAGCTGATAAAGTGAAGAAAAAGAGGGAGGCCTTCATGAAATACAAGACATCACAGAGAGAGGAAGACAGGCATCTGTATTTGGAAAAACTTAGAGAAGCTAGCAAAGTAGTCAAGAAGGCAAAGATTCAAAAGGAGGAGGAAATAGCCAATGCAATAAAATGGGGGGATAAGACATTTTTCAGATATATTAGTGAGAAGAGGAAGGGCAAAAGTGGTATTGTCAGACTCAAGGGTGCAGGGGAGGAATATGTAGAAGCTGATAAGGATAAAGCGGAATTGCTTAACAAATATTTTTGTTCTCTGTTCACAGATGAAGAACCAGGAGCAGGACCTCAGAAAACACCCACAAATAGGAACAGAAGCAAAGGACATCTTGAACAATTTTCAAAAGACTGTGTTCATGAGAAACTATCTCAACTTAAAGTAGACAAAGCGATGGGACCGGATGGGATACACCCGAGAATACTGAGGGAACTTGGGGACGTTCTAGCAGCTCCACTGACTGACCTTTTCAATGCCTCGTTGGAGTCGGGAGTGGTGCCAAAGGACTGGAGAGAGGCTCATGTGGTCCCTTTACACAAAAGCGGAAGTAAGGATGTGGTTGAAAACTACAGGCCTGTTAGTTTAACTTCAGTGGTGAGTAAATTATTGGAAACGCTGCTGAAAGAGAAAATAGTGAGGTTTCTGGAGTCCAAAGGATTACAGGATCAGAGGCAGCATGGATTCACCAGAGGCAGGTCTTGTCAGACAAATCTGATTGAGTTCTTTGACTGGGTGACCAGGGAGTTGGACCGAGGGAGAGCCCTAGATGTGGTGTATTTAGATTTCAGTAAAGCCTTTGACACTGTTCCTCACAGGCAACTTATAAACAAACTGAGCACCCTAGGGATGGACCATAAAGTTACTGCTTGGGTTAGAAATTGGATGGGTGGGAGACGCAAAGAGTACAACTAAATGGAGCTCACTCTGAGGAGAAGGATGTTATCAGTGGTGTGCCCCAGGGATCTGTCCTTTGTCCGATTCTTTTTAATATCTTTGTTAGTGATATAGCGGAAGGGCTTTCAGGTAAGGTTTGCCTCTTTGCGGATGATACCAAAATCTGCAATAGAGTAGACACCCAGGAAGGTGTAGATAACATCAGGAGGGATCTAGCTAAACTTGAAGAATGGTCTAGAATGTGGCAGCTGGGATTTAATGTTAAAAAATGTAAGGTCATGCATTTGGGCTGCAGCAATCCAAGGGAGCAATATAGTATAGGGGGTGAAGTACTTTTGTCCACTAAAGAAGAGCGGGACCTAGGCGTGGTTGTTTCTGATGATCTTAAAGTAGCTAAACAGGTAGAAAAGGCGACGGCAAAAGCTAGAAGGATGCTTGGGTGCATACAGAGAGGAATGGCTAGCAGAAAAAAGGAGGTGATAATGCCTCTGTATAAGTCTTTGGTGCGACCTCATTTGGAGTATAGTGTGCAATTCTGGAGACCGCACCTTCAAAAGGATGTGAACAGGATGGAGTCGGTGCAGAGGGTGGCTAAAATGATTAGTGGTCTTCATTATAAAGCATATGAGGACAGAATGAAGGATCTTAATATGTACACCTTAGAAGAAAGGCGGGATAGAGGTGATATGATTGAGATGTTTAAATACCTCCGTGGCATAAATGTTCAGGGAAAGAGCCTCTTTCAATTGAAAGCAAGTTCTGCTACGAGGGGACATGGGATGAGGGTGAAGGGAGATAGATTCAGGAGTGATATGCGGAAATGTTTTTTTCGGAAAGAGTAGTGGATCCGTGGTATAGTCTCCCAGTGGAGGAGGTAGAGATGAGGACAGTAACTGAATTTAAAAAAGCATGGGACAAACACAGAGGATCTCTAAAGGTAAAAAGGGGACTGTTGTAGTTGTTGTTATGGAAGGACAGACTAGATAGGCCATGTGGTCTTTTTCTGTCATCATATTTCTATGTTTCTATGTTTCTGTCCGCTTGGATGGCGGACTGCATTACCCTCACCTATGAGTGAGCTGGCCTCTCTCTTGAGCATTGGATTACAGCGTAAGGACAGTGGCCACGTCAGTGGCCAACCTCTGCTCAGTGCTGGTGACGGAGATTTGCAAGGCCGCCGCATGGTCTTCAATTTTTACGTTCACAGCTCACTACTGCCTGGAGAGCAAGTCCTGCAGGGACAGTGCATTTGGTCAGTATTTGGTCGTAGTATTCTCGGGGTGTAGGCAACTCCTGCCCTCTGACCCTGCTGTGTTCAGGCTACTGGAGTGATAGTGTTACTGGATGCTAGGGTCTTGCAGAGTCTCTCAGTGGGGACTCACTTTCTGCAATTCATGGCTATCCGATTCATTGCCAGTGGTGCTATCCTGGTTCGATCCTTGGCAGCCTGGAGCTAGGGAGTCCCATATGTGAGGACGGACTTCCTGCTTGTTCCTGGAGAAAGTGTAGTTACTCACCTATAACAGGTGTTCATAAAACACTCAGTTTCTCGAACCATCATGGTGCTCCAAAGTCTAGGCTTTGTGCTAAACTTTCCAAAGTCTCATCTAGTTCCATTCCAGCAACTCGAGTTCATTGGAACGTTTTTAGACACTCATCAGGGACAAACCTTCCTTCCTCAGGACCGCTCTGCTCGTCTTATTGAGCTGGCCTTCACAATACAAGGTCAAAGTGCTGTGACAGCTCAAGACATGTTGCGTTTTCTGGGATACGTGGCCTCCACAGTCCATGTCGTCCCATATGTCCGTCTGCACATGAGACAAGCCCAATGGACCCTATTGTGCCAGTGGACTCAGGTGACCAGGCATCTCTCAGACAAGATTTGCATCACTCTTCCTCTTATCAACTCCCTTCACTGTTGTTTTGTAAAGGTATGTGCAGATGACCATGTGGCAGCTTTGCAGATCTCTTGAAGCAGAACAGTAGCCAGATTAGCCACTGTAGCTGCGTAGCTCAGAGATGGTGAGGACCAATCCAGCCAGGAGGGGGGTGAGACCTGCCTGAACACAGCAAAAGGAAATACAGTCTGCAATCCAGGATGAGATGGTCTGTTTAGATGCTGGCTTCTCTGAGTTGTTAGGATTGAATGTGACAAAAGGTTGGGAAGACTGACGGAACTACTTGGTGGCTTGTAAATAGTATAGAAGTCCAAGGAATGCAGTGATTGTTTTGGTGATCCCGGTTATGCCACTGGGAAAAACCTAGGAAGCGTAATGGATTGATTCAAGTGAAAATTGGAGACAATCTTTGGAAGGAACTTAGGATAGGTGCGCAATAGCACCTTATCATGAAGGAACCGAGTATATAAAGAATAACGAACGAGGACCTGAAGCTCACTCACTCACCTTGCAGAGGTGACAGCAATGAGAAAGCTAGTTTTCCAAATGAGATGTTTCAACAGAGCAGACCCCATAGGCTCAAAGGGGACTTTCATGAGCTCCGAAAGAACAACATTGAGATCCCGCGCATTGAAATAGGCATGCCATCTTGGTGCTGATGGGATGTTGCTATGACAGAGAGATGATAGCGGACCAACAAAGTCTGAAGATCGGTATCAGATAAATGAAGGAGATAGGTGAGGATATGAGGGAGGAAACACAACACAAACTCCTTGGAGTATGGCTTGAACATTTGCTGGCATGGGAGATGAAGGTTGGATCAACCTGCTAGCTTCCATGCTGCCAGAGCTAGAGACTGCAGGTTGAGATGGAGGAGGTGACCTTCCTGCTGTGTGAGGAGGAATGGGTGAAGTGGTAACTTCCAGGGACCTTGTTCGGTCATGTTGAGAAGATGAAGATACCAGATCTGTCTGGGCTACTGAGGAGCGATGAAGATTACGGTGGCTTTGTTGTCGCAGACCTTGAGGAGGGCCAGAGGAATGAGAGGAAATGGTGGGAAAGCATAGAGGACACAATCCGTCCACGAAACAAGCAAGGCATTTGCTGCCCATGTAGTCAAACTGGGATTAAGGGAGCAGTAGAGGGAACACTTGCCATTGTGTCGGGTGCAGCAGAGATACACTTCTGGGGTTTTCCAGGCTTAAAAGATGGGGATGAGGACTGTTGTGTAGGGACCACTCATGAGGATTGAGGTGATGACTATGAGAGTCTGCCAGCTGGTTTTGGATCTCCAGGAGGTAGACTGTTCGAAGGAATACTCCATTGGACTGAGCATAAAGCCACAAGCGGATTGCTTCACGGCAGAGTCGGAGGTAACTGGAGCTCCTTTGTTTATTGATGTAGAGCATAGTAACTTGGGGCCCGATTTTCATTAGGTAGGCTATATGCCGCGTCAGTGCATAGCTTGCCCGCTGACCCCTTTAACACAGATCTTCATTTCCATGGCAACGGAAGTGAAAATCCAGGTTTGGTTGGATGCACCGGCAGCCACCATATAACTGCCTTCGAAAATCAGGCCCTTGCTTGTCGGCCTGCACCAGGAGCAATTTGTTATGGACCCATTGATGGAAAAAGTGTAGGGCTCCTCAACCCATGTGTGAGGCATCTGTCATTAAAGTGAATTGATGCGGCTGTTCCAGGAAAGACCGCCCTTCGATGAGGCTGGATAGTGGAGTCCACCAGTGAAGAGACTGGCACAGCATGTGCAGGGTTGGATAATGCAGGGAGGCCTGACAACTGAGGGATTGAGTGTGCTGATTCCATTTGAGCTTGAGATGCCACTGGAGCAGATGCATGTAGAAACGCTCTTAAGGAAACCACGTGCACAGATGCCGCCATGTGACCTAATAGTAGCAGGATGGTTTGAGCCAAGGCATTTTGTAGAGTGAGTAGTTGGATGGTGAGTTGTTGCAGGATAGTTGCTCTGTTGGGAGGCAGGAAGGTACAAGCCAGTGTGTCTAAGTGAGCCCCTATGAAATCTAGGATCTGGCGAGGATCGCATTCTGATTTCTGGAAGTTGATAATGAAGCTGAGCTGTTGCAGGAGTGAGGATGTCATTTGGACTGACACTTGAGTTGAGTCCTTGTCAGGTCCTGAGATGAGCCAATAATTGAGATAAGGATAAACACAGAGCCTTTGTCTGTGCAAGTATGCTGCGGCCACTGCCAGGTACTTCGTGAACACCCTCGAGACAGAAGAGAGGCTGAAGGGTAGAACCTTGTATTGATAGTGTTCAGTCTTGAAGTGGAAATGAAGGTATCGCCCATGACGAAAATAGATGGGACTATGTGTGTAGGTTGCCTTGAGGTCCAGAGAGGTGAGCCAGTCGGCTTGACACAAAAGGAGAAGAATAGTGGCCAGAGAAGTCATCTTGAATTTCTCTTTCTTGATATAGAAGTTGAGTTCTCGAAGGTCGAGAATCGATCAGAGTCCTCCCGTCTTTTTGGAAAGGGGAAGAAGTGGGAGTAGAATCCCTGAATGTGCTCTTGTTGAGTCACAGGTTCAACTGCACGGTTGCTGAGAAGGTTTGCAATCTCCTCTGCCAGAAGAGAGAGATGTGACGGAAGTATATTGCTGGGCAGGGATGGTCTTTGAGGGAGGTAACCCTGAAGTTGAGTTTGTGACTTGATGGAATTATGCTGAAGACCCAGTGATCTGTGGTGATGGATTGCCAGGCCTTCTGGAAATTCTGGATACAGCCTCCCACTGGTAGATAGTCAAAAACTAGGTGCTGCCTTGGGCGGCTGAGTTGAGGCGGCTACAGATTGTTTTCCTTCCCTCTGCTTGGAGTATTGCAGGTATGCAGGCACATGCTGACAATGCTGTGGAGTTTGAGAATAAGGCTGGAAATGTTGACAGGGGGAAAACTGCTGGAAATACTAGTAGTGGTGTGCCCTGCAATATTGTGGATATTGTTGGTGGCGAGACTGCTGGGGCCCATCCTGTACTGTGGAAGAATGATCTTTGACTTTTGAGATTGCCTCCTGTATTTTAGGTCCAAACAGGCTATCCTCTTGACAGGGAGCATCTTCTAAATGGTCGTGGAAGTTTTCTTGCAGTCCAGAGACACGTAGCCAAGCTGTGCGATGTGCAAAAATAGAAGTGACCGTAGCTTGGACAGTTGAGTCAAACACATCATACATGGCTCGAATGATGTGGTAAAGGGACTCCTGTAGATTGTCTTGTAAGGCAGATGTCTCCGACTCTGGAATGGCCACCGAATTAGGCATTTGCGACAGGAGATCATGATAGTACTGAAATAGTTGAAGCTGGCAGGCTAAAATATTTAAGGCAAGCACTTCACTTTGAAAGGTTTTCCTACCAATTGCATCCAGTGTATGTTCTTTCCCGGGTGGAGTCTGAGAATGAGACTTGGAAGATTTAGCTTTCTTAAGTACCGCTTCAGACACCACTGAATGATGAGGTAGTGTTTGATGCTGGTATCCCGGGACAGGGAGAACATTGTTCTTAAGGTCTAGATGTTATGCCATAGCATGCACTGAGGTTGGCATCTTCCTGACGGCTACAAGGATGTCTTGCAAGATTTGAGGTACAGGTAGTTCAAGAACTTCCTTAGGAGCGCTACAAGCCTGTAGATTAGACTGAAAATCCTTCTTATTGTTAGGAGTTTGAGAATCACTAAGGGCCAATGCTCTGGATACTTTCTGGAAAAAGTTTGGGTAAGAAAAATCTTCTGGTGGTTCATCCTCCACTAGGTTGTCTGAAGACGGAATGTCCGCTACCTCTCCCAAAAAAGAGGTATCTATATCTAATTGAGGGTAGGTAGGGCTGGCGGCCGAGTGGTGACTTAATTTGGGTACCTGAGGTTCGATCCAGTTCATGATGGGAAGTGGATGGAGGCTGAAAGGGTGGTATTTCAGAAGGCGTAGGATCAACCAGGGGGCAGAGCTCAGTAAGGCTGCACTGTCCTAGACAAAGCAGTGTAGCAGTTGTAGTAAGGAGTTATTGTGGAATGATTCATCCCTTACAGAAGAGCTACAGGAGATAGGGCCAGCATGGGGACCGAATGATGGCATGGTTTCTTTGATTTGTGGGAAGAGGCTTCAGAGGATTCGCACTGAGATTTTCTTTTGTGAGCCTGGGAGCTGCAGCCTTCCTGCAATGCCTCCAGGTCACCTTTTTGGCCATGCTTGGATTTAGACTTGTGTTTAGCACTTTCCTAGGGTTCTGACCTTGGTGAGCATTCTGCAGAGGTCGGGTTGAGTAGAGATTGAGTAGGGCTCCTCACCTGGTTCTTGCGGTTGTGGGCCGTTTTCTTAGGTGCTGGTGCTGGTAGGGAGTCTGCCTCCTGGCGCCCAGCAGCCCTCTCTGCTCCCAATTGTGTCTTGTCTGGGCCTGATGGGACTGGAATACTGGTTGAAGCAGAAGCAGCCATTAAGGAAAAGGAAGGAAAGCAGGGAGTGCAGGACAGCACTGTGTCTTCAACTCCTAAGCAGTGAGGTGAAAGAGTTGATGTCTCCACTGCTCCTGTACCCAGGTTGTTTCTCTTCTTTCCTTATTTTTTTTGAACGAGAGAGAAAAGAAAGAAAAAGGAATGAAAAACACTGGAACCATGTCAGGAAGGAAGAGCAGCGACCTTTCGCTGAGCAGTAAAAGAAAAAACTGTCTTCTGTACGTCGGGACGTTCGGCAGGAAGAGGCAAAGGTGTGGTCAGCAGACTACACCATAGAGTGTGCCTGCATCCCCCTTCTTGAAAACGGAGAAAGTATATCATATGTGAGAATTACAATAGGATTTATTTCATGAATGTGTGATGAAAAGAGAGCGGCAGTGAATTTTACACTGTTGTCCTTGGTTATCTCCAGGAACAAGCAGGAATGTAGTCTTCACATATGGGTATCGTCGGTACCGACAGAGCCTGTGCAGGAAGGCTCCCCAGTGTCCAATAGGAAAGCTTTTGGGAGCATCCCACAGCGCCTGCGTGCTGCCTTACCACCTTTCCAACTGTCCCTCTCTAGTTCTTCGTTTTCCGCAGAGCCGAGAGGTCGCATACCCTGGCACCGCAGAAAATTTCATCTTTAATCTTTGTTTTTGTGGTTGCATCTGCCTTCCCTCGACGCTGTACCGGTACCGCCGGTTCTTTCTTTCTTCTTCTAAAAAAAACAAAAAACTTTAGTTTCTGAAGTGGTTCACTTCAGGAACTTTTTTCCTTGGTGCTAGGCGCCATTTTGGACACTAGGCCCAATTTTTCCTTAAAAATGGAAAACCTACTTCAGGGTTTAAGAAATGTTCTAAATGTGGCGGTACCATTTCTGTCACCAACACCCATGATTGGTGTCTCAAATGTTTAGGTTCTGACCACTCTATTTCAGAGTGCCTCTCCTGTGGAATGATGTCAAAAAGGGGTCGGCAGAACCGAGCTGTTAAACTTAGCACCTTTTTTGCTTCAGATGAGGCATCTGTTGCATCGACGTCCTCCAGGGCTTCATCTTCCTCTCATGGATCTCAGGTAACTAAACATAAATCTGGCCGGTCCTCAAAGGGTAGATCTCCTTCTAAGTATCGAGATGCCCCTGGCGTTGCCCTTGAGGAATTTTCACCGGCAAAACTGCCCCGGCGGGAGGCTTCGGCTTTCAAAGCATTAACGGGGCTCCAGGATGTTCTCGATGCCTCAACCTTGGCAGAACTACTTCAGAATCTCAACCTTTCCCAACAGGTAAAGGATATCCTTCATGTTTCTAGGAAACCCTCCACAAGACGCTCATACGCCTTTAAGTGGAAAAGGTTTACCATATTTATTTATTTTATTCTCTTATATACCGCGCTATTCTGCATCAGTGCGGTTTACATTCAACAAACTGAAATTACATTGAACAGGGCATTATAACTTGGAGATAACTAATTTACAGGGAACATGGGCTATGGAGGGTTAAGTGGCTTGCCCAAGACCACAAGGAGCACCTGTGGGACTAGAAACCCCGGTCCTTCCGGCCCAAGGTTGCTGTCCTCTAATGGGATTTGAACCCCCGACCTTCCGGCCTGAAGTACCTTGCCCCAACCACTAGGCCATTCACAGAAGGGTCTTAACCCTCTTGCGATACCTCTGGAATCGATACTAGAGTATCTCCTTCACTTGTCAAATGCGGGTCTTAAGACAAATTCAGTAAGAGTCCATCTTAGTGCAATTGCAGCTTCTTACAAGCCTCTAAGTGGACAACCTATTTCCTCTCATCCTCTCATAACGAGATTTATGAGAGGCCTTCTTTTAACAAAGCCTCCCATTAAGCCACCACCAGTGGCATGGGACTTGAATCTGATGCTCGGGCAGCTCATGAAACCGCCCTTTGAACCATTAGCCACTACATCTTTGAAATTCCTTTCCTGGAAAGTCGTCTTCTTCATTGCAATCACATCGGCACGTCGCATCAGTGAATTGCAAGTGTTGGTGGCTGATCCTCTTTACACAAGGTTCCACCATGATAAGGTAGTTCTTAGGACTCATCCACACTTTATGCCAAAGGTGGTTTCACCTTTCCATTTAAACCAAGCGGTTTACCTTCCTGTATTCTTTCCGAGACCTCATGCCTCCAGTGCAGAAAGGAACCTTCATACCTTGGACTGTAAAAGAGCTTTAGCCTTTTACTTGCAAAGGACACAGCAACATCGAAAATCTTCTCAACTCTTTGTTGCTTTTGATCCTAGTCATTTGGGACTTCCAGTTTCCAAAAGAACTCTATCTAACTGGATTGCTCAGTGCATATCCTTTGCCTGTGAGAGTAAGAACCTTCCTCTTGAAGGCCATGTCACAGCTCACAATGTGAGAGCCATGGCAGCCTCAATGGCTCATCTTCACTCTGTGTCTATCGACGACATCTGTCGAGCAGCTACTTGGGCTTCGGTACATACCTTCACAGCCCACTACTGCTTAGACAAGGACTCCCGCCGGGATGCCTTGTTTGGCCAGGCTGTTCTTCAACACCTTTTTCAGACTTAATCAACTCCTACCCACCATCCCTGGTAGGATGCCAGAGATCCATGAGGGGAAGTATGGCCCTTTCACAAGAGCTAACAACTTCCTGGGTCCATCTCCCTGGCATCTGCAGCTAGGGAGTCCCCAAATTATTAAACATCATGAAATAGATTATCATTTATACGCTGATGACATTATGATTTATACTTCAATTGATCAAAATACTTTTAATACAACAAAAATTAATAGGGTCTGTTATATCTGACCAATTGTTGTATTGTTTCAATGTAAACCGCACTGATGACAAATAGCGCGGTATATAAGAAAATTAAATAAATAAATAATAACAACAATTTAAAAATAAATTCTGACAAAACGGAAGCATTGTTCATATCGAATTGTCAGTCCTTAAAACTACCAAGTGAAATTAACCTATTAAATAAAAAAATAAAAATTAAAGAAGAAGTAAGATATTTAGGTATAACCTTAGATAAATATTTAAACTTAAAATCTCATATAAACAAAATTGCAGCTAAAGCATACCATCGCTTAAAGATTATCAGAAGACTAAAATCAATATTAAATACAAATCACTTTTGCACGGTATTTCAAGCTGTCATAACACCCCTTCTTGATTTTGGAAACGTCTTGTATCAAGGTCTTCCTAAAAACACTATCCATCCTCTCCAATTAGTTCATAACACTACTGCACGTATAATTACTGGCTCTGCAAAATTTGATCACATAACTCCTGTCCTTAAACAGTTACATTTCCTTCCAATTATTGCAAAAGCAAAATAACCCTCCATAGCCCATGTTCCCTGTAAAATAGTTATCTCCAAGATATAATGTCCTGTTCAATGTAATTTCAGTTTGTTCAATGTAAACCGCACTGATGCAGAATAGCGCGGTATATAAGAGAATGTAAATAAATAAATAAATACAAAAACCTAATGATTATTTTCAAAATCTTTCACCAATCTTCAGCAGATATTCTACAGCATATAATATCCAAAGACAAGAGCCTAAGACCTAGACAATCTCATAACTCCAATAAGCTTAGTACACCTTTAAACTTCAATAGATCAAAACAGATGACCTCTAAAAGAGCATTTTCCTTCATGGCACCAAAGATATGGAATTCTATTCCTGAAGAATTAAGAGCTCAGGAAGACATCAAAGACTTTTGCATATCTTTAAAGACTTATTTATTCATAGAATCATTTGGTCAAATAACTTAAATTGATCAACTTGTATATCCAGTTTCACTATCTGATAATATTATAATTTACTGTTTGTACTGTATTTATATTCGAATGTATTGTATTTGATCTTCCCATGCCTTCAACATGCAAGTCCTTTGTTGTCTTGTCAACCACTTTGATTGAAGGATAAGGTGGTATACAAAACTGGTTAGTTAAATAAATAAATATGTGAAGACTCTATTCCTGCTTGTTCCTGGAGATAGTGTAGTTACTCATCTGTAACAGGTGATCTTCAGGAACAGCAGGAATTTAGTCTTCACAACCTGCCCACCTCCCCTAGGAATTGTATCTCTCTCTCTCTCTCTCTCTTTCTTTCTCTCTCTCCCTCTCTCTTTTGTCTCAGCTGTAAACTCAACTGGAGAGGGAGAGTTGGAAACGTGGGAAGGCAGCACACAGGCGCTGTGGGATGCTCCCAAAAGCTTTCCTATTGGATGCTGGGGAGCGTTCCTGCGCAGGCTCCGTCAGTACCGACAATACCCATATGTGAAGACTAAATTCCTGCTGTTCCCGGAGATCACCTGTTACAGGTGAGTAACTATACTTTCCCCTGATAATAATTTTAGATGTTTGGGTCAATTTATGCCTCTACCTAAAATAAAATGAACAGATGGCTCCAGCTCATTAGGGACAGGCTTTTACCCTGGTGAATACAATGAAATGCAGTCCTAATTTGTGGGGGTGGGGGGGGGGGGGAGAAGCTGAGTTTGTCTCTATGACTGCAGTGATTTAAAACTAGGACTGACACAACCTGTTTTTTATAACCTAGAACTATCTCATCACCTCAACGTTAATTGGTTATAGTGTTTATATTTGTAAAAGCATTTTATTAAAAAAAGAGGCCTTCGGTTTGCCTTGTGTAGCTGCTTTGTGATTTTGGGTTAAAACTGAAGAAAGTGAATATTTATTTAACCAGTTTTCTATACCACCTTATCCTTCAATCAAAGTGGTTTACACTACAAACAGGTACTGGATACATTCCCTTGTCCCCAAAGGGCTCACAATCTATGTGTACCTGCACTCTCATGCTGTTGCTGTGTCCAATGATGTCAAGTCAGAGCTGAATAATTTGTGCAGTGACTTAGAGGGTAGAAAGAGTGATTCTGACCTGAAAATCATAAAAGCAGCCACAAATAGAACTGACCTCATCTCCTTTTAACCTAGTGACGTCCACCCAGGCAGGTGAAGTAGAAGGGCTCACTTAGATTTACACTTCTTATAGATATTCTAGATTTTCTTCACAAATCGTTTTATCTTATCTTGCCATCTATTGATAAGATGTACCAGATATGTGTTATTACATACCCCATGCTGAGAAAATCAAATAGTATGCATCTTGTGCCAGAACCTGTTACCCATTCAAGTCAATGATCAACTCTGTCACGTGCTTTACAACAAGCCGTCATGCTAATCTCCCAATTGGTTTGAGGAAAAGGAAGCATGGTGAAGTTTTGAAAGAAAAGAGGAGTTGAGATTTTATTCATGTTGCCCCTAGTTGAATCCAATTTGGATGATAAGATGAAGTCTTGACCTTCCACTGAAGTTCATTGGACCAGGAGAATTTCAGAGACCTGCTGTCTGCTCTGACGGTAGTCATGTAGGCTTTGGAAGGTCAAAACGCCCACAGAGCAATATTTAAACTCTGAGGTCGGAGTTTCTTCATGAACAAGCAGAATAGAATCTTGACTGAGCCAAGTCAGACTGCTCTCTCAAAGTCCAGAAGAGTCTAGAAAAACTCTCCTAGCATGTGTGAGTGCAGTCTTTCATCTACCAGTTAAGCTGTACAATTCACTCTCACTCTTTGAGTTAAGCAAAATAAGAATTTTCAGAAAACTACTTAATGTTTCCCGAAAATAAATGACTAATGGTTTAAAGTCACCTATACAAAGGGTCCAGGGTGATACTTGCGGGTATTTTTTTCCTAAAGGACCCAGTGTGATTTTTGACCTATGTGAGCTTAGATCAGCCACATACCCAAGGGGTTCAGTGTTGTTACCTGGAAATCTTTTCTTTATTGTCTTTAAAGTGGGAAAACCTCGACCCTGTGAGCCGTGTCAGGCTCTAAAGCAGCGGTTCTCAACCTGTGGGTCACGACCCCCATGGGGGTTGCCACAGGATTTGCAGGGGTCAACACACTCCGCCGTTAAAAAAAAAAAAAAAAAGCGCACAAGTTGCTGCCGCTGCCGAGTCCACTTCTTGGCAGCAGCAAACTCACCGCTTCCCAGTCCCTTCTAATGCAGCCGCGGCTCCCTGCCTCTTAGGGAACTGCGGCTATGCCAGTAAAACTGTTGCGGAGCTTTCCTGTCTCTTGACGGGCTCTGTGCAGCATTGTCCTGCCTCCAAAGGAAGTTGTTTACCACTTCCTTTGGAGGCGGGACAATGCTGCATGGAGCCCATCGAGAGACAGGAAGGCTCCGCAATGGTTTTACAGGCATAGCCGCGGTTCCCTAAGAGACAGGATGCCGCAGCTATAGAATAACAGAAGGGCTGTAGCTGGCTGACAGGGTGAGGGGAGGTGGGGGCTGGGAACCTGCAACGGGGCTGACATGAGGGAGGGAGGGAGGGAGGGAGGGGGCTGACAAGGACTGGGGGCTGACATGCAGGGAGGGAGGGGCGGATCTGGATTGATAGATAGAAGGCGATGAAATGGAGAGAGGTGGGCTGACATGGAGAGAGGGGGGCTGACATAGATGGAGGAAGGGGAGGACTGACAGGGAGGGAGGGAAGGGTGCTGACAATGAAGCACGGATGGAGGGAGGTAGGGGCACTGACATGGAGGGAGGGAGGGGGACTGACATTGATGGCGGGAGGGAGGGAGGGAGGGGGCTGGCGATGGATGGTTGGAGGGGGCCTGACATGGACAGAGGGGGGACTGACATGGAGGGATGGATGGAGGAGGGCTGACATGGACAGGGGGGCTGACATGGACAGAGGGAGGGAGGAGAGGGCTGACATGGAGAGATGGAGGGAGGGGTGGCTGACATTGATGGATGGAGGGAGTGAGAGGGCTGATATGGACAGAGGGGGGCTGACATGGAGGGAGGGGAGGGAGGGCTGACATGGACAGAGGGGGGACTGACATGGATGGATGGAGGGAGGGAGGGGGTTGACATGGACAGGGGGGCTGACATGGAGGGAGGGAGGGAGGAGGGCTGACATGGACAGGGGGGCTGACATGGACAGAGGGGGGACGGACATGGAGGGATGGATAGATGGAGGGGGGAGGGGGCTGACATGGACAGGGGGCTGACATGGACAGAGGGGGGCTGACATGGAGAGAGAGAGGGAGGGAGGAGAGGGCTGACATGGAGAGATGGAGGGAGGGGTGGCTGACGGATGGATGTATGGATGTATGGAGGGAGGGAGGGGGCTGATATGGACAGAGGGGGGACTGACATGGATGGATGGAGGGAGGGAGGGGGCTGACATGGACAGAGGGGCTGACGTGGAGGGAGGGCTGACATGGACAGAGGGGGAGGCTGAGATTGAGAGGGAGAGGGAGGTAGTGAGGGAGAGTTGGCTGACAGTGATGTATAGATGGATGGAGGGAGGGAGGGGGGCTGACATGGACAAAGGGGAGGGGCTGACATGGAGGGAGGGAAGGAGGGGGGCTGACATGGACAAAGGGAAGAGACGGGGACATACTGGACAGACGGGGAATAAATGCTGGACAGAGGGGAGAGACAGTGCGGGTTAGGATTATAATGGGCAGATGGGGGGTGGGTTAGGACTGGTAATGGGTTGATTAGGGAAGGCTAGGACTGGGAATGGGCTGATCAAGGGGGGGTTTGGGACTGGTAATGTGCTGATAGGGGGGTAGGACTGGTAATGGACTGATGGGGGGCTAGCATTGGAAATGAGCTGATAGGGGAGGCTAGGACTGGTAATGAGCTGATGAGGGGGTAGGACTGGTATTGGGCTGATTAGGGGAGGCTAGCACTGGTAATGGGGTTGAGGGGGGACTAGCACTGGAAGCGAGCTGATTGGAGGGCTTTGACTGGGAATGGGCTGATTGTAGGGAGGGGAGGATAGAGCTGCTGGCCCTGGAAGAAAACTGGGGGCTAAGGCTACAAATGGGCTGATACGAGGGGATGGAAGAATGGAACTGGAAGGGAGTGGATCTGAGAGGGGCTGCCATGGTATTTGTACTAGAAGGGAATGGTCAGTGGGGAAGGAGGGGGACTGGAACGGAATAGACACCAGTGGCAGTCATGGGAATGCAAGTTGACATTGGAAGGTACTGGGAGTGAGGACTGGAAAGGGGCTGATACTGGGGAGGGTTACTGGGACTGGAAATAGGCTGATGGAAAGACGTGAAGAAAACGAAAGAAGAGATAAGAAATGGCAGATGGACCATAGACCACAGAAAGAGAGCTAAGAGAAGACAGGAAAGCAGAAGCCTCAGATCGGGACCAGCATGATCAGAGAATAAATTGGTCAGACAACAAAGGTAGAAAAAATAATTTTATTTCATATTAGTGATTTGACTAATCATCATAATTTTGAAATCAAATATTGTTACTTGTTATTGTGATTAATTATTGTGGTTTAAATAAGTAAATTTTATAAATAAAAACATATTGCAAAGGCCTATAATATATTAATAATTCAACAAATGATTACAGCGACAATGCGTTAACGGTAAAGGAAGAGAGACGCATTTGATTTTATCATTGGGGGTCACCACAAGTTGAACAATGGTAAAAGGGGTCACGGTACAAAAAAGGTTGAGAACCACTGTTCTAAACGAAATCTTAACATAAGCAAACAGCAAGATGCCAACTGACAGACAGAAGAGCAGTGTGCTGTATTGCTTGATCAGGTGAGGCAGTGGGACCTTCATATACAAACTTACAACAGCGCCAGACTTCAGAAAGTCCAAAAAAATCACAAACAACAGAGCATTCACCCACTGCGCTCCCACTTTATGGAACAAACTCCCAGACAGCTTAAGAGCCACAAAAAGACCTATCCACCTTCCAAAAAACACTTAAAACCTACCTTTTCATACAACACTTCGGCTCTATTACATAAAATTCTAACCTCACATAGGACTACCCCACCGATTTAGTTTGTTTCACTCTCAGATTAACCACATCAATAACACAAGACAAACTCACAATGTAAATAGTTAAAACACCTTGTTTTATTGTTATAACTGTACATAGTTGATAATGTTCCAAACTGTACGTAGTTATAATGTTCCATGTAAACTGAATTTGTATACATTGTACAATTCATTGTTGTTCCCTGTAAACCGCAATTGATCTTTAGGAAACTGCGGTATAAAAATGTAAAATAAATAAATAAATAAATAAATAAATAAAATAAAAAATATAGGGGCTTGTTTACAAAGCCGCGGTAGTGGTTCGCGATCGCGAACGCAGCCGCGGCCCCATTGAAATCAATGGGGCCGCGGCTCCGATTACGATCGCAAACCGCTACCGCGGCTTTGTAAACAAGCCCCATAGTGGTTCTCCGTCAGCCTGATTAGCACTGGAGGCCGAACTGTTGTCTGAAGGATCCCCCAATCTGGTGCTTGGCATGTTCATTGTTTTTGCCAGATCTGCTCTGGAGTCCATGGCCTTTTTAGAAGCAGCAGTTGGACACTGGGTGTGAAAAAAACACCTCCATGTGCATCGATGAGAATAATCAAATTACCTGAGCTAGGGTGTGAGTTGTCCGAACACAGATTTAATTGAATGCCAAGCTGAGCTGTAGAAGAGGGTCTTATTCTCGAGAGGCCATGATCAGTCCTAACATGCTGTTCTGACAGGAAAGGTAAAGCAGCACCAAAGGAAAAAAATACAAAAAGAGTAAAATCAAACCACGTCATTATTTTTGGAGCACTCTGTGCTAATATCTATGCTTGCTTTAGATACAAGCCTTTATCTGCCTGTGGCATAGAGTTTGCTATCCAGCTGTTATTAGTTCATTGGACAGGACAGATCCCCCCCTTACATATTCACTCCTGCCAAATTGTTTGCTAATTTAATGTCATCCTTATAAAAGGTAGAGAAATTGAGCAACATCAGTGTTGGTTCTTGTGAGCGATTCAGCTTCCCAAATATTGACCAGTTTCTCCTCACCAGGTAGTCATTTACTGAACTCCAAATCTAAAAAAAAAACCAACAAGAAAAAATTTGTAAATAGCATGACTAATCTGAGGAATTCAAGGAATCATAGCTACTCTTTTCCTTCAGCAGTTCAGAATGACCTACCAAAGAGTTTTAACCTAACCTGTTACCTAGGCTGTGATCCTTGGTCTCTGTGGAAAAAAAAGGAGAACCTTTTCTTGAGTCTCTGTTTCTACAGCCTCAGTATTTTTACCAGTTCCTCAAAATCTTTTTAAATTCTCAGTTCATTACAGAAGTCTAACAGATTTTAACTAGTAGGGGTTTGAGCTGAAGCACTCTTAATATTCAACTAATTTCTCCCTCATTTCCAGATAAAGAACTATAGGGATGACTGTCTCCCCATTCAATATCCAGATTGGAACAGATTCGATTTAGGAAGGGAGATTTTAAAAGACATTATCTTGAGTCCATATAAGTCAAGGAAATAGAGTTTGTGGTATCTTATTGGTCCAAGTCATGTAGGGAGGGGATATTCAAAGGCATTTTCAAAGTTTGCAGACTTGCAAACAATGTAGGATATTCAGCAGAACTGTTATTACTGCTGAATATCTGCAGGTACTGTCGCTATACGCCCTTATGCTAACAGGTTAGCATCAAGGCGTGTTGGGGGTGTTCTGGGGTGGAACGGAGGCAGCACCTATCTCTAACGGGGTAGCGGCGATATTAAACCATTACCCATTAGTGTTATGTGGCGAAAGCCAGGCGCAGGAAACCGTGGCTTAACTTTCACCACGTATTGCTAATCGGGTAGCGGCTCAAGATAGGAAGAGAGAGGGTAAGAAGAGGAGCCTAACAGACGTGGGGAAGGGAAAGAGTAGCTCAGGACATTATGAGGGTCATTTTGGAAGCTCTGTTCATGCTTCGGATGTCCTGAAAACAGGCAGAGATGTCCAGAGCACAGAGATGTCTCCAGAGCCATTTTAAAAGCCAGCTCTAGGGATGTTCCCAGCATGAGGGCGTCCGAATGGAGGTGTGGTGGAGGTGTGGCCAGGGTGTTCCCAGGAGCCTGGATGTCCCCGCCTGATCCCAGAAATGTCATGGACTTCCAGCATCGCACATAGGTTTAGATCTGTTCCAGGCATGAACAGACATCCGAAAAGTGCTCATTTTGGCTGAAAAACATCCAAAAGGTGTACATAAGAAAGCACTCCACCAAACCCAGCACTCAGCACAATGTCAACCATAGCAGCAATAGGATTTGAGCCCTGGCTACCCTGTTCCTAGCCCACCACTCTAACCATTAGGCTATCCTAGACATCCAGGTTCTGAAATATAGTTCTGGTGATGTCTGTGTAGATACCTCACAGATGATCGTATTGGGCATGTCCACGTTTGTGAAATTGTTCCTGTATCTGGATGTGCCTGCTTTTTTTTTCTAGATGCTCGTTTAGGTGAGAGGGAAATTTTGGATTTTTTTTTTGTTCATTAATAAAGTGCCAGTGACCTCTTATCCTGCTCGCTCCTTTGTTTGTTTTGGAGACTCTGCGAGTTTGGTGCTCTCCCTTTGTGGTTTCAGATTGCGCTTGGACATCCCTTCTAAAATTTCGCTCCATACACTTTTGACTGCTAAACATAACTTCCTTAAAAATAGTCACATGGGAACACTATCCAGTACTATATAGTCAACCCTGTCCAACAAATATAGCTCCATTGTCTTAATAAATTCAAATCTTGTCATGGCAGAAATATTTGAAATAATCAGCAGTAGAGTTATAATACCAACTAGACCATGGTTCTCAAACTTGGGGTCAGGATCCCAAATGGGGTCATATTATCAGTGGATGGCATCACAGAAACATGGCCATTTCCCCACCTCTCTGGATTTTCACTGTGACCTATGCCAAGTCACCAGTCAGCATGTGGCCTCTAAGCCAGTGAACATTCATAGGCCCGTGTCCCCTCTTGAATAAGCTTCCTGTTAGGCTGGAAACCCATGCTGAGGACTGAGGTCTGTAAGCACACACTGCACACCGACACAAAGGACCCTGCGCTGACTGCTGCAGCTGTGGTTGCTGCTGCCTTCCTGCTTTAGATGAGTGGAGGGAGGGGAAGGAGGCTGGAGATCCGCTAGTTTGATTTCATCATCATCTTGGAGGTCACATGAATTTGTTAAAATGGGGTCTTATGGGATAAAAGTTTGAAAAGCACTGAAGTAGACTAAGTTCCCAGACTTCAGACAGCTTATTTGAGCATCGAAACTCCACTCTAAAGACCTACTTTAGATAACAAATCCTTTGTGTTAGCTCACTCAAGTTAGCAGATTCTACTAATCAGGAGTAGAGGAGTAGCCTAGTGGTTGGGGCAAGGTACTTCAGGCCGGAAGGTCGGGGGTTCAAATCCCACTAGAGGACAGCAACCTTGGGCCGGAAGGACTGGGTTTTCTAGTCCCACAGGTGCTCCTTGTGGTCTTGGGCAAGCCACTTAACCCTCCATAGCCCATGTTCCCTGTAAAATAGTTATCTCCAAGTTATAATGCCCTGTTCAATGTAATTTCAGTTTGTTCAATGTAAACCGCACTGATGCGCGGTATATAAGAGAATGTAAATAAATAAATAAAATGTATATATTTGGATTTAGCTCACGCTTTTATGCATGTGATAATGTTTCAGAACATCACTCTGACTTCTAACACTCTATCTTGTTGCCATTTAATCAACAAGCGGATCAGTAATATGATTATTTTTAATACCCCTATATTTATATATGTAGGAAATTAATTTATTACCTCAGGGGAAACTTAATATTACTTTTATCAAGCAAAGTTAATACAGAAATTGAGTTGTTCCCTTGGAATAATGAATCAATAAAATGTCTGACTTGAAGGAAGGCATAAAAATCTTTATTGCAAAGACTGAATGATTCTCTTAATTGCTGAAAAGATTTAATAGTTCTCCTATCATCTGACAAAAATGGACCTTATAAAGCATTTTAGAAAAATCTTGCAATGCAGTCCCGAGATTTAGATAGAGTTTGTCTTAATAGGCAGATATCCATATTCACTAGGGGAAGTTTTCTCAGTCTTCCGTGCCCAGTGAACCAGTTGCAAAAAAATATATATAATAATTGTTTTGAATTTTTAGATTTCCTTTCCAAATGTGAAGCAGCATTATTAGAATTCAAGTCAGTTTTTTTTTTTAATATTACATCTTTCGCTTCTAATATCATATATTTCTCTGGGAACAAGCAGGAAGTCAGTCCTCACATATGGGTGAAGTCGACACCGATGGAGCCCGCACAGAGCAAATCCCCAGTTTTCAAAGAAAGCTTTTGGCACTTGCTACCACGCATGTGTGGTCCCCTTCCCGCCCAAAGGAGCCATCTTGCTCAGTCTCCTTTTTTCCGCGGAGCCCATCAGACATATTCTGTCCCTGTCCCGGAAAAAATTGAATTTTCTTCTTGCCTTATTGGCTGTTTTTTTCTTTTTCTTTTCGGTTTAGCACTGGTAACCTTTCCCGCCCGCCCCTGGTACCCCAGTATCGGGTTGGCCCTCTTTTTTTTTTTTTTTCTCTTTCGATTTTCCTTTTGGGTGTCTCTGCCCTTGTTTTTCCCTTGCTGTCAGCCCGAAGGGTTTTTGACCTTGCTGGGGTCCTTTTTCCCCCTATGGCTACCAATGGGTTCAAAAAGTGCAATAGGCGCGGGAAGATTATGTCCCTCACTGATACGCACGACTGCTGCCTCCGATGTCTCGGCCCAGACCACGACCTAGCGGTCAGTGGCCTCTGCAAAAAGATGTCCTCAAAGGCCTTGAGAAGCCACCAGCAGCAGCATGGAAAAATATTTCCTGATTCCCCCATGCTTCCAAGAGCCAGGACCTCGTCTGAGGCCTCCACGCCTTGGGAGGAACACTCCGAACCTGAGCATCGTCGAGGGACCTCAGAGAGGGGGTCCCCATCGAGGGAACCGAAAAGAAGGAAAAAATTCTCGATGGCTGCTTCTCTGGATGGTTCAGAATGGCCAGGTCCCTCGCGGGGCCGGACGCAGAGCCCCAAGCGCCGGCCAGAGGTGTCGGAGAAGGAGTGCCCAGCCAAGCTTCCCCGGAAGGATCTGGCCGCGGACTGGCCCTGGCAAGTGCATCCTATCCACATCGGTGCCCGAGCCGGATGCTGCGGAGCCTCCGGAACTGATGTCCAGGATGGCATCCTTGGAACACAGGATCACTGCCTTCCTGAAACAGCATTGGGCACTAGTATCCGGCACGTCTGGTTCCTCTGCCCAGACCACTGGATGCTCAACATTGAAGTCGACCCCGGAGGCCGAGCCGATCCTCGAAGCCCTGTAGGCACAAGTAGATCCTCGGCCACGGTCCCACTCGGTCTCCCATTCCTCGGGACGGAGGTCATCCCCGGCAAGCCAGCGAGCACTGGAGCAGATGGCGCCAGACCCCTTGGGGCCCGAGGAATGCCACCCGTCTTCCTCGGAGGCCTTCGCTTGGGAGTCCAAAAACGAGGAGTCCCCGGACACTCACCTTCACCGATATGTCCTGTCCAATTCCCCACTATCGGAACCTCGGAGAAGGTCCCCTCCGGAGGACATGGGCTTTCGGGACTTTGTTCGAGATATGTCCAAGGCCTTGGCTTTCCCAACGGAGTCCGAGTAGAATCCTCGAGCAGATGAACTCGAGATCCTCCAATACGAGGCCCACCCTCGGGAGACCCTCATGGTGCCCATCCCTTCTATCCTGGAACGCCTCATGCTCCGCATGTAGGAAACACCAGCATTGACGCAGATGATCAGCAAGCAGCTGGACTCGATGTATCGGGTCTGCCGGAGCCCTGGGTTTCAAAAGTCACAACTGCCGCATAATTCCATGGTGGTGGAATCGGCCATGTGTCGACTAAAGTCAGATGCACTCCTCGGTGCCACCCGGCAGGGAGGCCCGCAACTTGGATGCCCTCAGCAGGAAATGTTATCAGGGTGCAATGCTGAATTGCCGGATCCAGGCCTACCAGCTGTACATGGGGCATGTACCTGAGGGACCTGGCAAAGGAGGAGCCTTTGCAGCGCTTCAAGGGCCTATCCAGAGCCATCGGTGAATGCTCCAAGTTCATGTCTCGGGTAGCCTATGACGGGTTCGAGTCGTGGCCAGGGTAGCCATGGCAGGCATTGGTGCACGTGCCAAGCCTGGCTACAGTCGTCAGACCTCGAGCAATGGGTACAAGACAAGTTGGTCGATGTCGCATGCCGAGAGGAGAACCTCTTTGGCAAACCTATGACCAACAAAGCCGCCGAACTGGAGACCAAGTTCATGACGAGGACTAGGCTCTCTAAGAAGACCTCTGCCCCTTCCTGAAAGAAGGGCTCGGGTAAAAAGCCCTTCTACCCAAGGACGTCCACTGCTTACCGAAATAACCCCCCTTATCAGAGCTCCCCAGAAGGGGCAGCAGGCCAAGGGACAAGGGCATGGCCCATGTAAGCAGAAGGCTCCTAAGTCCCAGGCTTCGGCTCCGACCCAGCCTGGGGGGAGCTTTTGACTCCTGCAGCATGGCCTTTCTCCCAACCGAGGATTGGCAACCCACAAGATGTCAGCTCACCCTGTATGCCCACAGGTGGGGAGCTATCACCATCAATGCATGGGCATTACAGGTGATCAAGGAGGGTTACCTCCTCGCCTAGCCGAAGTGCCTCCGCATTATTTCCCCGGAGAGCCCCTCTGGCCTCCCCTTCAGCGGGACCTTCTATTGAAGGAGTTGGCAGGTCTTCTTGAGAACCGAGCAGTGGAACTGGTGCCCCACCATCTCAAGGGCAAGGGGTTCTACTCCAGGAACCAAAGAGGACAGGGGGCCTAAGGCCCAACCTCGACCTGCGCAACCTCAACAGATTCCTGGTGAGGGAGAAGTTCAAGATGCTCTTCCTTGGAACATTGCTGCCTTACCTCCGCCAGGGAGACTGGCTATGCTCCTTAGACCTAAAGGATGCTTATACACACATCCTAATCCACCCGAACCACAGGCAATACCTATGCTTTGTGGTGGGGGGGCCATCATTTTCAGTACAGGGTGCTTCCCTTCGGCCTCACCTCGGCCCCCAGGGTATTCACAAAGTGCCTATCGGTGGTTGCTGCCTTTCTCACGCTTCAGGGGATCTTTGTCTTCCCCTATCTCAACGACTGGCTCATCAAGGGGCACCACAGCCCCCAAGGCGCAGCAGGTCACGGCACGCACTATCCAGGTCCTTCAGCACTTGGGTTTCGTTATCAACTATCCCAAGTCTAGCCTTCGCCTGACTCAAGAGCTGTAATTTATTGGGGCAAGGATCAATACCCTTCACTCCAAGGCCTTCCTACCTGCAGACAGGGTAGGCAGGCTCATGGTGCTGGCCAAAGACTACAGCGCCGTCCCTCGGTGCCAGCAAGACACCTGTTTCGCATACTCGGGCACATGGCCTCCACGGTCCATGTCACGCCAGATGCCCGCCTCCACATGCGAACTGTGCAGTGGTGCCTCAGGGACCAGTGGTCCCAGGCCACGGGGCAGGACAGAGTCAAAGTCACCAGGCACCTGGCGCAGTCGCTGACCTGGTGGCTCTTGCCCCGTCACTTGCAAGCGGGGATACCTTTTCAGGCCCCTCATCACTCGAGGGTCCTCACCACAGATGCCTCCCTGCTGGGCTGGGGAGCCCGCTGCCAGGGGTACTGCACCCAGGGCGTTTGGTCCCCAGACGAGAGTGCCCAACAGATCAACCTGTTGAAATTGCGTGTGATCCATCTCGTCCTAAAGGCGTTCTGGTGGTCCCTGAGCCACAGATCCGTCCTAGTCCAGACGGACAACCAGGTCGCCATGTTCTCTGTGAACAAGCAAGGGGACACGGGGTCCCATGCCCTCTGCCGGGAAGCCCTGGACTAGTGCTCGTTCGCAGCCCGACAGGGCATTCTCCTCAGGGCAGTGTACTTGCCGGGCCAGGACAACTGGCTGGCTGACAGACTCAGCAGGTTGCTCCAGCCGCACGAGTGTCAGCTAGACCCAGAAGTGGCCTGCAGGCTTTTCCAGATCTGGGGGAACCGGTGATGGACCTGTTTGCCAGCCCGGACAACGACCAGTTACCCCGCTTCTGTTTCAGGCAACCACACCCTGCCAGGGTGGCCGCCGATGCTTTTCTAATCTCATGGTCGGTGGGTCTTCTGTATGCTTTTCCTCCGACACCTCTGATTGCCAAGACCCTGTTCGATTCTTCACGATAGAGCTTCAGTCATTCTGATAGCCCCCGTAGTTCCCACTCATCCTGCAGCTAGCAGTGGAGACCCCCATCCCCCTGGGGACAGCTCCACAGCTTCTCTCCCAGGAGGGGGCTCTCTCCTGCACCCCAACCCCAGCTCCCTTTCGCTGACGGCGTGGCTGCTGAGAGGGTGTTACTAGCTCTGCTCCTACTTCCGAAGGATGTGGAGGATGTTCTGCTGGCTTCACACAGAACGTCTACCAGACGGGCTTATGCCTTTAAGTGCACAGATTTGCGCTTTTGTGTGTGGCATGGGGGGTTGACCCCTTTTCTTGCCCGGTGGTTATGGTGTTGCAATACCTTCTCCCCCTCTCCAGCACAGGGCACAAGTCCAACTCCATCAGGGTGCATCTCGGTGCCCTTGCGGCGAACCACCATCAGGTGGATGGGAAGCCCCTCTCAGCTCACCCAATGGTGTCCCGGTTTCTTAAGGGTCTACTCCTGTCTAAGCCCCCGGTCCGCCCCCGGCAACCGAATGGGATCTCAATGTAGTGCTGGGGCGGCTCACCCTGCTGCCTTCTGAACTGATGGCTACATGTCATCTCCGCTATCTCTCCTGGAAGGTGGTGTTCCATGTTGCACTCACTTCCGCCCAAACGGTGAGCGAGATTCAGGCCCTCGTGGCGGAGAGGACTTATACCAGGTTCTACAAGAATATTTATTTATTTATTTATTTAGCTGCATTTATATCCCGCTTTTCACCGGGTCAAAGCGGTTGGGGGATACATTTAACACGAGGGGATATGAGACACATACACTAATACTTACAGGGAACAAGGGCAATGGGAGGGTTAAGTGGCTTGCCCAAGACCACAAGGAGCACCTATGGGACTAGAAACCCCAGTCCTTCCGGCCCAAGGTTGCTGTCCTCTAGTGGGATTTGAACCACCGACCTTCCGGCCTGTGGTACCTTGCTCCAACCACTAGGCCACTCCTCCCTCCCAAGTTCCTTCGCACACATCCCAAGTTCCTTCCGAAGGTGGTGTCCTCGTTCCACCTCAATCAGGAGGTGGTCCTTCCTACCTTCTTTCTCAGACCGCACGCCGGTTGGGCTGAGGCGGTCCTCCATACCCTGGACTGTAAGGGGGCATTATCCTTCTACATTCAATGTACTCAAGGCCACCGGAAAGCATCTCAGCTTTTCGTTTCCTATGACCCCAGTAAGCTGGGGCAGGCGGTGACCAAGCATACGCCGTCCACGTGGGTGGCGGACTGTATTGCCCGGGCCTATGAGGACACACACTCTACTGGTCGGTTACTGAACGACACAATCACAATCTCTACTGAAAAAAATCGTTCATGTATAAATGGATGCTTACTTAATTTTCAAATGTTATACCAAAAAAACATATAAAAGTTTTATCCACTGAGGTCTCAGACTTATTGTGGCTCTGCCATAGGGACTGTGCGTCCGTTATCACGGCAGTGAGCCCATTTGCATCAACGACCTCACAAGTGTAAGTGGGTTGAAAAACACAGTCTTAAATTCCGACTGAATGATTAAATAATCAAAAACATGTGTTCTTATCTGTGTTATAAAAAACAGCCCACTCTCATTGATTTGAGCACTGATCCCGACGCCTCCCTTAGGTACCAGTCAAGCGTTTCACAACGCTAACTTTCATCAGGGGATCTCTCCAATACTCCCATCCAGCTTCAAATTTCCTAATAACAAACCAAAGATACAAATAATCAATACTCTATTACCTAACACACCCTAAAATTTAAAACAAGTACTGCTTCTGACCATCCTAAACCGATATCCCGGGGCCCATCCTACCATCGAGTCCTTGATGGACTACTCTCTGGGAGATAGAGGACGAGGAGTTGCCCGATACCCATCGCCATCATGATGTCCCCTCAGACTCTCCCACTTCAGAGCCCCGGTGGCGGTCTCCACTGGAGGACATGGCATTCCTTGACTTTGTCAGGGACATGTATAAGGCCCTAACGTTCCCAACAGAATCGTAGGAGGACCCTCAGGCAGAGCAGCTAGAAATCCTCCAGTACGAGGCCCCTCCAAGGGAATTGCTTATGGTGCCCATCCCTCCCATCCTGGAACGGCTAATGCTCTGTATGTGGGAGACACCGGTGCCGGTGGTGAGCAAGTGGCTCGACTCAATGTATCGAGTCCACCGGAGCCTGGACTTCCAGAAATCACAGCTGCCACACAACTCCATGGTGGTGGAGTTGGCCATGCGTCGACTGAAGAGTCAGAAGACGCACTCTTCAGTGCCTCCCGGCAGGGAAGCATGCACCTTGGACGCCCTCGACAGAAAGTGTTACCAGGGCTTGATTCTCATCAGCTGCATCCAGGCCTACCAGAGAGACCTGGCAAAGGAAATTGCTGGTTTCTCGGCTTGTCTGTCCAAGGAACCCCTGCAGCAGTTCAAGAACCTGGTCAAGGCCGTCTGTGAGTGCTCCAACTTTACGTCTCGGACAGCCTATGACAGTTTTGAGTCGGTGGCTCGAGTAACGGTTTCGAGTCGGTGGCTCGAGTAGCCAGGCTTGGCTACAGTTGTCCAATCTTGAGCAATAGGTTCAGGACAAATTGGTCGATGTCCCATGCCAAGGAGAGAACCTCTTTCGCAAACCCATGACCGACAAGGCTGCTGAGCTGGAGACTGAGTTCATGACGAGGACCAGGCTCTCTAAAAAGATCGCTGCCCCTCTGTGATGGAAGGGCTCGGGTAAAAAGCCCTTCTACCCAAGGAAAGGGGCTGCTTACAGAAACTACCCTTCTTTTCAGGCCTCCCCGGCTCCCCAGCAGGGTCAGTGGATCAAGGGACATGGGCAAGGCCCTCATAAGCAGAATGCTCTCCCCCGGCCCAGCCGGGGGAAGTTTTTGACTCCTTGGGCACAGCCTCTCCACCCCAAGGAGATCAGCAGTCCACAGGGGGACTTCTGATCCACTATGCCCAAAGGTGGCTAACTATCACCACCGATTCCTGGGTACTTCAGGTGGTCAGGGAGGGCTACCTCCTCCATCTGACTCCACCTCCCCTTTACTTTCTGGGAGAGCCCCTCAGGACTCCCCTTCACTAAGACCTTCTACTGAAGGAGCTCTCAGGTCTTCTCAAGGACAAAGCAGTGGAACCAGTACCCCACCATCTCAAGGGCAAGAGGTTCTACTCCAGGTACTTCCTCGTGCCAAAAAAGACAGGAGGCCTAAGGCCCATCCTTGATCTGCACAACCTGAATAAGTTCCTTGTGAGGGAGAAATTCAAGATGCTCTCCCTTGGAACATTGCTGCCTTACTTCCAGCAGGGAGATTGTCTATGCTCCTTGGATTTGAAGGATGCTTATATCCACATCCTCATTCACCCCAACCACAGGCAGTGGTGGGGGGGGGGCACTACCAATATAGGGTGCTGCTGTTTGGCTTGGTCTCCGCCCCTAGGGTCTTCACAAAATGCCTGGCAGCTGTAGCCACTTTCCTCCACCTCCAGGGGGTCTTTGTCTTCCCCTACCTGGAGGACTGGCTCATAAAATGAGGCATGACCTTAGAGGTGCAGCAGGCAATTGCACGTACCATCTAGGTTCTGCAAGATTTGGGGCTTGTGATAAACTACCCCAAGTCCCATCTCTTCCCGACACCGTGTCTGGAGTTCATAGGGGCAAGACTGGACACCCTCCAGGCAAAGGCATTCCTGCCTGGAGACCGAGCTGACCATCTCAGGGCCCTGGCCCTGGACATAGAGCACTGCCCCTTGGTACCTGCTTGGCTCTTCCTGCACCTACTCGGGCACATAGCCTCCATGGTCCACATCACCCCAGATGCTTCCACATGAGGGCCGCACAGTGTTGCCTTTGGGACCAGTGGACACAGGCCACGGGATGCCTCCGGGACAAAGTCTGAGTGACCCGCCAGTTGGCGGACTCCCTGACCTGTGGCGGACTCCCTAATATCTCGAGGCGGGGATGCCCTTTCAAGCCCCGAGCCCCTTAAGGATCCTCACCATGGACACCTCCCTGCTTGGCTGGGGAACCCACTGTGAGGAACTCCGCACCCAGGGCAGCTGGTTGCAGGACAAGAGCAACTAGCAGATAAACCTCCTGAAGCTACAGGCGATCTACTTAACCCTCTGAGCCTTTTGCCACCTCCTATATCACCAGCCGGTGTTGGTCCAGATGGACAACCAAGTGGCAATGTTCTATGACAACAAACAGGGGGGTATGAAGTCTCGTGCTCTCTGCTGAGAGGCAGTAGTCCTCTGCTCTTACGCAGTCTGGCAGAGTATACTCCTGCAGGTTGTATACCTGCCAGGCGAGAACAACTCACTAGTTGACAGATTGAGCAGGGTCCTTCAGCTGCATGATGGCAGCTAGACCTCAGTGTGGCCGACCGGCTCTTTCAGCTCTGGGGGGAACCCGAGTTAGACCTGTTTGCCAGTCCGGACAACTACCAGTTGCCCCGCTTCTGCTCCCAGCAGGCCCACCCCTTGTCTCATGGTCGGAAGGCCTCATGTACGCCTTCCCACCCACACCACTAATTGCCAAGACATTGTTCAGGACCCTCCGCGACAAGGCCTTGCTCATCCTGATAACCCCTCGATGGCCTAGACGACCATGGTTCCCGCTACTCCTCCGGCTATTGGTGGAGACTCCCATCCCGTTGGGGAACTCTTCAGGCCTCCTGGCCCAGGAGGGGGGGGGGCTCTCTTCTGCACCCCAACTTGGGGTCCCTGTTGCTGACGGCGTGGCTACTGAAAGGATGACCCTATCCCCTTTCAACCTCTCGGGTGAGGTAGAGGAGATCCTGCTGACCTCTCGTAAGGCTTCCACTAGGAAAGCGTATGCTCTCAAATGGCGCAGGTTTTCAACTTGGTGTGCAGAGCACGGGACTGACCCGTTCTCCTGTCCTGTGGGACTGGTACTATAGTACCTTCTTTCACCTCTCGCAATCCGGGCTTAAATCGAACTCCGTCAGGGTGCACCTCAGTGCCCTGGCGGCGCACCACCACCCGGTGGATGGCAAACCCCTCTCGGTCCAGCTGCTGGTGACCCACTTCCTAAGGGGTCGGCTCTTTTCAAAGCCCCCGGTTCGCCCTTCGGCAACTGAGTGGGACCTCAATGTGGTATTGAGGCAACTCACTCGCCCGCCCTTTGAGCCTCTGGCTACCTGTTACCTGCGATACCTCTCGTGGAAAGTGGCGTTCCTCGTCACACTCACCTCCGCTCGCAGAGTTAGCGAGCTTCAAGCCTTAGTGGTGGAGGCGCCATATACTAGGTTCTACAAATTCCTTCCGAAGGTGGTATCATCCTTCCACCTCAACCAGGAGGTGGTACTTCCCACCTTCTTCCCAAGACCTCACACCTGTAGTGGGGAGACAGTCCTTCACACCCAGGACTGTAAGAGGGTCTTGTCCTTCTACATCCATTGTACAAAGGGCAAAGCTGCTCAGCTTGTCATCTCGTACAACCCCAGTAGACTGGGGGAGGCAGTGACGAAACGTACACTGTTTACCTGAGTGGCGAACTGTATCACCTTCGCCTATGAGCAGGCAGGGCTCCCGCTGGAAGGCCAAGTCACCGTGCACCCTGTCAGGGGCATGGCGGCCTCGGTGGCAAACCTGTGCTCCGTCCCGATGGTGGACATCTGCCAGGCCGCCACCTGGTCTTCAGTCCATACCTTCGCAGCCCATTACTGCCTGGAAAGGAAGTCTCAATGGGACAGTGTCTTCGGCCAGGCTGTGTTCCGTAATCTTTTTGGGGTTTAGGCAATTCCTACCCTCCAACCCTTCTGTGTTCAGGCTACAGGAATGCTGGTATACACAGGGGTCCTACTGTAGTCTATAGCTACAGACTCAATTGCTGCTGCTCACAGCTCCCCTTGAAGGTGACCGTGTTTTTCGCTAGGGGCTTTCGGTAGCCTGTACCTGGGGAGTCCCATATGTGAGTACTGATTTCCTGCTTGTTCCCGGAGGAAGCATAGTTACTCCCCTTTAACAGGTGTTCTCCAGGGACAGCAGGAATCAGTCCTCACAACCCTCTCTCCTCCCCTTGGAATTGCTCCTTTACCATCTTTTCGTTTGCCGTCTTTTAACTATGTCATCTGACTGAGCAAGATGGCACCCTTGAGTGGGAAGGGGACCACGCATGCATGGTAGCATCTCCCAATGGCTTTCTTTGAAAGCTCGGGGGATTCTTCCGCGAGGGCTCTGTCGGTGACAACGTCACTCATATGTAAGGACTGATTCCTGCTGTCCCAGGAGAACACCTGTTACAGGTGAGTAACTACGCTATATATATTTTTAAGTGCCATCAAGTCAATGCTGACTCCTGGCGACCCAGCAGGTCCTGGGTTTTCTTAGCAAGGTATGACCAGAAGTAGATTGCAAGGCCTTTTCTTCCAAGACAGTGAAGGGACTTGCCCAAGGTCACAAGGAGTGCTAGTAGGAATCAGATGTGGATCTCTTGGGTACCAGGCTGTTGTTCTGACCATTAGGCTACTCTTTCCACTTTTTAGATTTTTGAACGTACATTGAGCATACAGTATATACTGCAACATGTTTGCAGTATATACCGTATGCTCAATGCACGTTCATATATTTGGAAATGCCAATCCTCCATGACTAACTGAAATTTTTTTCTAGCATCTCAGTTTTCGTTTTTCTTCAGATAAAAGCATAGAGAGCCTTGCAGAGTCTTGAAATATCCATCTTAGTAACTACTACCATCCGTCATTTTATTGTAGATTTTGCCATATTGCTGTAGCTGTTTTGCTAATACATGTTTTATTTTATTATTGTTTGTACTTTGCTTAGTTGTTTCTAGTTTTGTTTATTTATTTCTCAAATTTTTATACTATTTCTCCCAAAAGGCTGTAGAGTGTTTTCAAGCATGTAATGAAATGTCTTATATGCATAAACATACATCTCTAGAGTGTATAACTACTAAAGTTAGAGAATCATCTTAACAAACTCAGGACCAGATTTAACATTTTGGTGCCCAGAGGATGAGGGCAAGGGTCTCCCTTGAAATATAGAAACATAGAAACATGACAACAGAAAAAGACCACATGGCCAATCTAGTCTGCCCTTCCATATCAACAACTACAACAGTCCCCTTTTTTCCTTTAGAGATCCTCTGTATTTGTCCCATGCTTCAGATACTGTCCTCATCTCTACCACCTCCGCTGGAAGACTTCCACGGATCCACCACTCTTTTCATAAAGAAATATTTCCACATATCACTCCTGAATCTATCCCCTTTCACCCTCATCCCATGTCCCCTTCATAGCAGAGCTTGCTTTCAATTGAAAGAGGCTTTCCTCCTGTGCATTTATGCCATGGAGGTATTTAACATCTCAATCATATCACCTCTATCCCGTCTTTCCTCTATTACATATTAAGATCCTTAAGTCTGTCCTCATATGCTTTATAATGAAGACCACTAACCATTTTAGTAGCACCCTCTCTACTGACTCCAGCCTGTTTATTTCCTTTTGAAGGTGCAGTCTCCAGAATTGCACACAACACTCCAAATGAGGTTGCACCAAAGATTTACATAGAGGCACTATCAGCTCCTTTCTTCTGCTGGCCATTCCTCTCCCTATGCACCCAAGCATCGTTCTAGCTTTTGCCGTCGCCTTTTCTACCTGTTTAGCTACTTTAAGATCATCAGACACAATCACGCCTAGGTCCTGCTCTTCTTTAGTGAACAAAAGTACTTTACCCCTATGCTATATTGCTCCCTTGGATTGCTGCAGCCCAAATTCATGACCTTGCATTTTTTAACATTAAATCTCAGCTGCCGAATTCTCGACCATTCTTCAAGCTTAGCTAGATCCCTCCTTATGTTATCTATACTTTCCTGGTTGCCCAGTCAAAGAAATCAATCAGATTTGTCTGACAAGACCTGCCTCTGGTGAATCCATTCTTCCTCGGATCCTGTAATCTGCTGGATTCCAAAAACCTGACTATTTTCTCTTTCAAAAGCGCTTCCAATAATTTACTTACCACCGAAGTTAAACTAATTTGCCTGTAGTTTTCAACCACATTCTTACTTTCGCTTTTGTATAAAGGGACCACATATGCCTCTCTCCAGTCCTTTGGCACCACTCCCATCTCCAAAGATGCATTGAAAAGGTCAGTCAGTGGAGCTGCTAGAACGTCCCCAAGTTCCATCAGTATTCTAGGGTGTATCCCATCCGGTCCCATCGCTTTGTCTACTTTAAGTTTAGCTAGTTTCTCACGAACACAGTCTTCTGAAAATTGTTCAAGATGCCCCTCACTTCTGTTCCTGTTTGTGGGTGTTTTCTGAGGTCCTGCTCCTGGTTCTTCATCTGTGAACACAGAACAGAAATATTTGTTAAGCAATTCCGCTTTATCCTCATCATCTTCTACATATTCCTCCCCTGCACCCTTGAGTCTGACAATACCACTTTTGCCCTTTCTCTTCTCACTAACATATCTGAAAAATGTCTTATCCCCACATTTAATGCATTGGCTATTTCCTCCTCTTTTTGAATCTTTGCTTTCCAAACTACTTTGCTAGCTTCTCTAAGTTTTTCCAAATATAGATGCCTGTCTTCCTCTCTCTGTGATCTCTTATATTTCATGAAGGCCTCCCTCTTTTTCTTCACCTTTTCAGCTACTTCTTTCGAAAACCATAGTTGCGGGGGGGGGGGGGGGCTTGGACTGGAAATAGACTGATGGAAGTCCTAGGATTGGAAATGGACTGAGTGGGAGGGGGCTTGGACTGGAAATGTGCTGATGGAGGGCCAAGGATTGGAAAGATCTGATGGTGGGGCTAGGATAGGACTGGAATAGCTTATGGGGATGCTAGGAATGGAAATGAGCTGATGGGAGGGGGGTTGGACTGATGGGGGGGCTAGGATAGGACTGGAAATGGGCTGATAGGGGGGCTAGGATAGGTCTGGAAATCTGATGGGGGGCTAGGATTGGAAATGGGCTAATGGGGGTGTTTGGACTGGAAATGGACTGATGGGGGGCTAGGATAGGACTAGAACTAGCTGATGGGAGGGCTAGGACTGGAAATGGGCTGATGGGAGGGCTGGGACTGGAAATGGGCTGATGGGGGGCTTGGACTGGAAATGGGCTGATGGGGGGCTAGGATAGGACTGAAAATAGCTGATGGGGGAGCTAGGACTGGAAATGGGCTGATGGGGGCTAGGATAGGATTGGAAATAACTCATGGGAGGGCTAGGATAGGACTAGAAATGGCTGATGGTGGGCTAGGATTGGAAATGGGCTGATGGGGGAACTAGGACTGGAAATGGGCTGATGTGGGGGGATGGGAGAATGGGACTAGAAGGGAGCGGATGCTGGGTGGGGCTGGGACAAGAAGGGAGTGGATGCTGGGTGTGGCTGGAACTAGAAGGGAGCTGATGTTGGGGGAGGACTAGAAGGGGACGGGGCTGAGGGAGTGAGGATGGAGACGGGAAAAGACATTTTGTGTGGGAGGGAAGAAAAATCTACGATTGGCTGGATATTGGGAGAGTAAGTGGGGACTGAGGATGGAGGGGTGAAATTTGAGTGGATGAAAAAGGATTAAAAAAAGAAATGGAGGAAAGAGCAAAAGGTTAAAGATCAGTATGTTAAAACCGATGTAGAGAGAGAATGGGAAAAAACTAGAAGAGAGAAGAAAGGACAAATGGGCAGCAGACAATGGAGAGTTAGCAGAAGACACGAAAAAACCAGAAGAAAGTGACTGGAGCAATTGCAACTGAAAATAAAATGTACAAACAAAAGGTAGAAAAATACCTTTTTATTTTGAATTTATTAACTGTAATATGTGAGCTCTGTGAAATGTGCATCGTTAACGTCTTTGCATTTTGTTTAGTACAAGAGGAAATTAATTTATAGTTTTATTTCTCCACTGTTGTTGTACATTCCAAGTTTGGCTTTTGGGGTTCCGGGTTTAATTATTGTCTTCCTGTTTCTAAATTGTGATCCCTTGTGCTTTGTTTGGTGACTGTCTGTGTTCTGCATGTGTAACCAAACTGAGGTATTCTGTTTATGTATCTTCTATTTGACAGTGCCATTTGTTCTCTTTCCCTAGTAGGAGATGTATTGGTATTCTCTGAGATGTATTGGTTTAATATTTGCGGTGTTGCCTTTTGATAGGTAGGGTATGGTGCTTTGTGAGTCCTGGGAGTTCTGTTATGATACGGCGGGTTTGCTATGGGTTCTAAATGGACAGTGTTTATAGTACTTCCTAATGTGCTGGCGGTTGGCATGTGGAATAGCAATGTAGAAATCTGGTAGTTTTTCTTTCTCCGGGAACAAGCAGGAAGTCATTCCTCACATATGGGTGACGTCGACACCAACGGAGCCCTCGCGGAAGCATCCCCCCAGCTTTCAAAGAAAGCCTTTGGGAGATGCCATCATGCATGCACGGTCCCCTTCCTGCCCATAGATGCCATCTTGCTCAGTCTCCTTTTTTCCGCGGAACCTTTCAAACGCTGTCCAACTTTCCCCCGGAAAAAGTAGATTTTTTTGTGCCTGAGTTTTCAACTCTGCTCCGGTCTTGCACCAGTACTCTTCCCGCCTACCGTCCTCGGTGTCGAGTTCCGTCCATTTTTATAGTCTTCATTCTTTTTATTTTCTGGCGCCTTCACGCCTTTTTTCCCCGCTGGCAGCCCAGAGAGTCTTGGTACTTTTTTCGCCCATGGCTATCAGTGGCTTTAAAAAGTGTGATCAGTGCTCTAAAATAATGTCCTTAACTGACACACATGACTGCTGCCTCCGTTGCCTCGGGCCAGACCACGACCCAGCGGCCTGTGGTCTCTGCAAAAGGATGTCCAGCAAGGCCCTGAAGAGCCGGCAGCAGCAGCACGATAAGTTCTTCCCCAAATATCCGATGCCTCCGAAGGCCAGGGCCTCGTCTGAGGTCCCGACATCTCAAGAGGAGCTTTCCGTACCCGAGCGTCATCGTGGGTCCTCAGAGAGGAGGGCCCCCCTCGAGGGAACACAGGAAGAAGAAGAAACCGTCGAAGGTGGCATCCTTGAATGGTTCCGACCGACCAGGAACCTCTCGGGCCAGGTACTGTAGTCCGAGGCGTCTGAAAAGGATAGACCTGCCAATGTCCCCCAGAATGACCCGGCCACGGACCGGCCTCGGTCTCCAGACACTATCCTCGTCGAGGATTCCCATTCGGGGGAGCCGGCGTCTGGTCCGAGTTCGTCGGTGCTCACGCCAAAGGCTGTGGAACCTTCTGGCCTGGAGTCCAAAATGGTGGCCCTGGAGCGCAGTTTGTCTGCCTTCATTGGCCAGCAGCGGGCACTGTTGTCCAGCACGTCTGGTTTATCCGCCTCAACCATCGGGCATTCGACGTCCAAGATGTCGCCGGAGGCCGAGCTGATCCTCGGCCAAGGTCAAGCTCAGCGTCCCGCTCGACGTGAGCTTGGTCATCCCCGGCCAGTCTACCGGGTGTCGACCGCAGGGCTTCAGGGGTCTCAAAGCCCACAGAGCAGCCCACCTACGAATCATCCTCGGAGTACTCCGAATGGGAGACTGAGGATGAGGAGTCTCCTGATACCTGTCGCCACCACGACGGCCCTTCTGATTCCCCAGTCTCAGAACCTTGGAGGCAGTCCCCGCTGGAGGACATGGGCTTCTTGGACTTTGTCAAGGACATGTCCAAGGCCCTGGCGTTCCCGACCGAGTCAGAGGAGGACCCTCGGGCGGACAAACTGGAGATCCTCTAGTACAAGGCCCCTCCTTGGGAATCACTCACGTGCCCATTCCTCCATCCTGGAACGGCTCATGCTCTGCATGTGGGAGACACCGGCGTCGGTTGTTTGTGTGGGGTATTTCTTTGGGTTTAGTAGGGTTAATGGTGGTGAGCAAATGGCTCGACTCGATATATCGGGTCCGCTGGAGCCCGGGCTTCCAGAAGTCACAACTGCCACAAAGCTCCATGGTGGTGGAGTCGGCCATGCATTGGCTGGAAAGCCAGAAGATGCACTCCTCGGTGCCCCCTGGCAGGGAGGCCCCACAGCTTGGATGCCCTCAGCAGGAAGTGCTACCAGGGCTCGATGCTCATTTGTCGAGTCCAGGCCTACCAGCTGTACATGGGCATGTACTTGAGAGACCTGGCGAAGGAACTTGCTGGATTTTCAGCTGGCCTCTCTGAGGAACCTTTGCAGCGGTTCAAGAGCCTGTCGAAGGCCTTCCATGAGTGCTCCAAATTTATGTCTCGAGCAGCTTAGAACGGGTTCGAGTCAGCAGCCCGGATAGCCACGGTGGGCATCGGTGCAAGCCGCCAGGCTTGGCTTCAGTCGTCCAACCTTGAGCAGTGGGTTCAAGACAAATTGGTCGACGTCCCATGCCAAGGGAACCTTCGGCAAACCCATGACTGACAAGGCTGCCGAGCTGGAGACCAAGTTCATGACAGGGACCAGGCTCTCCAAGAAGACGGAAGGGCTCGAGCAAAAAGCCCTTTTACCTGAGGAAGGGGGCTGCTTACCGAAACTACCCACCCTATCAGATCTCCCCGGCTCCCCAACAGGGTCAGCAGGCCAAGGGACATGGGCATGGCCTGCGTAAGCAGAAGGCTCCAAAACCCCAGGCACCGGCTCCGGCCCAGCTAGGGGAGAGCTTTTGACTCCTTGAGCATAGCCTCTCTACCCCAAGGAGATTCCTGTTGTCCCCGGAGAACACCTGTTACAGGTGAATAACTATGTTGTATCCATAAGCTCATTAAGAGGCATGTTTACTAAATGTTAGTACATGTTAACATTATGCAAATATTTATGCAAATGAGGCCCTGCAGTGAGTCTCTGCACATGGCTCCTCACCCCCCTTGGGCCGTCCCTTGATATATTCGCAAGTGCTTCCAAACGAGAATGCAACATCAAGGAATGTTTTATATATGAAGTGTTAATCATCTTGTTTGTCTGCAATTGAGTATCAATTCGTGCCAAGTTTTTACGCATTTCCACAACCTTAGAATCATAATCAGAAAATTTAGTCACCGTTCTGTATGTGAAATTACATAGTGAAGCCACAGCAGAAGACAATTTTGCATCAATGGCCTTAATCCTTCAAAGTTATCTCCCCGTCATCAGAAAGACCTGAACAAACAGATGCAATATTAGAATCTAAGCTAACAGGGGAAAGGATTGGGGGTAAAAAAGGAGCATCTTCTACACCAGTTGTTTTAGGAGACATGTCAATGTCCAAAGTCAGAAATGAAGGCGGTAACAATGGATGTGGAGGTGGCATCTGCCCACCCGAGCTCATTGAAACTCCGTCCAGGGATGTCTGGCCTGAAACAAGGGGAACTACATGTTTGTCTTTAATGAAATGCGGTATATCAAATAAAATAAAATAAACATAGGATCTATAGGCATACCTGCATCAGATGTCCCAGTACTCCTCTTTCCTCCACCCTTGTTTTTCCGCTTCCTCATCTCAGCCAGTGGTAACAAAGGAGGGAGACAAGTGACCCTCCGAGCACCAAAGGGGTGCCAAAGGGGCATGTCCTGCCCCTTTGGTCATGCCCCTTCGGGCCACGCCATGCGGCCACGAGTAGCAAAGCTGGCTTTTGAACAGTTAGGGGAGGTCCTCCACGGCAGCAGGATGTCCAGCACAATGCCTGTCAGATGTAGCTGCATGGTGTCAGCACACAAGCCAGCAGGTCATACACGGGGGTGGGGGGCAATGGCAAGCCCCGAATCCTCTGTTTGCTTCCCACTCACTGCTCCAGCTAGCTGATAGAAAAGCCGGCTTTTGAACAGTCAGGTGAGGTCCTCCGCATCAGCGGGATGTCCAGTACAGTGCCTGTCAGATATAGCTGCATGGTGTCGGCACACAAGCTAGCAGGTCAGACACAGGAGGTGGGGGCCAGTGGCAAGCCCTGAATCCTCCATTCGCTTCCCACTCACTGCTCCCTTTGCTCATATATTTGACACCTTCCAAAAAGTATCCTAGGTAATTGCCTATGCTTGGATCTGGGCCAGAACAAACCAAAAAAAGGGCATTGGCAGGTGGTATCCTTAATTACAATAGCGATCTTTTTCTATCATCCTAAATTCTTAGGGCCTGATATTCCAAGGCATCTGCACAGCTTACAAACCTGTAAACGCCCCTAAGCGGGATATTCAGAGGCACTAACACGGCCCGTAAGACTTTCTTTTTGCTGTTAGACCAGTCCTGATGCAACCCCTTAAGGGCGAAACTCTAGTCAACTTAGCGTCTTTCAGCTTTGTCACGTTTCTAGGTGTGGGATTCACCGCCATCAAAAAGTAGTGTTTTTTTTTTTTACTCTACATGCATTTAGAAATGATAAAAAACACACTTTGGGGCCAATGAATGAAAATTGGGCAATAACCTATAGGGATGTGAGCGGTTAAGAACTTACCGTGGTTTGTACCTTGTGTCTTCCTACTGAGGTTCCTTAATATCACACCCCTCATTCATGTTTTTCTTTTATATAAATGGCAGTGTAGATGTGCAGCCCCGGGTTAGTGATTTAGAATTATTTAAGTTTATCACTTTAATTCTAGTTGTTTGGGTCTTATAAGTGTGAGGGTTAATTGGATATTTTTTTCTTTTTGGTATATTTATAAAATATTAGGGCAAAAGCAGCAGAAATTGTGCCTAGGTTTAAGGCATGGATGTTTATGCCTGTTTGGAAGCAGGCGCAAATGTTTTCACAAAAGATACACATGTAAATTGCAGCTCTGCCTGTGCTCTGCCCAAACTCTGACCCAGAACATACCTACACAAAGGCCACCTTGGCACTGCGCCAGCCTTTATGTGCATAACCCCTTGGAGTAATTTAATAAGAGGCCTGTTAGACACATAAAAAATCGTTATGTCCCCAAAATTTGTCCATTTCATTTTGCGTGCTCCTGGGGCTGGTTGAAAGGCATTTGTGTTGCCTTTTTAAAATAGGTTTAAACTAGGCACCTTTTTGGACTTTAAACGGAGACGTCCTGTTATAAAATCACTCCCCCTCTCCACACAGGGTCTTGGCACACCCCCAAGCTTGGTAGCAACTAGTGTGTTTCAAGGGCACAGATTGTTTGCATTTCTACTTTTTGTAATAAAGTCTTTATGCTTCTTAGGTGAGAAATATGTTAGTCATAAGAGGACGCACACTTTCTGTGATTATATCACTCTTTATTGCTACCATACTAGGGGTTTTATTATAGTAAAGTGAACAATACTAGGAGGGATTTGTAGCAGTTGTGTTCCGTGCTTGGTAGTACCAGGAAGATTTCTTCAGCAGAAGATTCAGTTTTTATGCCGTATCGAGTTAGCTAAGCTAAGTTAAATGTTTCTGAACATTTCCCAATATGAATGCTCATATGTATTGTGAAAGAGTGACAGGACTTACCACAAAAGCACAGCCAAATGATTAACAAATTACAGCCCAGATGTACTAGGAGTTTTTTTCTGTTTTGTGTCTGTGGGGGAAATGTTTGATGAATATACCGCATGTCCTCATTTCTAAAGATGCACCACTGAATTAAAATTGAAAGTATCAAAGAATTGTTTTTATTAATCTAGAATATTTATTTAATTTATTTAACATTGCTTATATACCGCTTTTCATGATATCAAGGCGGTTTACATTGAACAGGGCATTATAACTTGGAGATAACTATTTTACAGGGAACATGGGCTATGGAGGGTTAAGTGGCTTGCCCAAGACCACAAGGAGCACCTGTGGGACTAGAAACCCCAGTCCTTCTGACACAAGGTTGCTGTCCTCTAGTGGGATTTAAACCCCTGACCTTCCGGCCTGAGGTACCTTGCCCCAACCACTAGGCCACTCCTCCACTCCATATTGTAACATAAACATAAATGTATTCACAGAATTACCAGTACATATACCCATCTATTTAGTAACAGTAGAAAACATTTATTTGTGTGAAATCCAATTTTATTTATTTATTTATCCAGTACCATAAAACCTTTGAAATGAAGATTAGATATTTTGAATCAGACCTGACAAGACTCATTAAGGACATTAGCTTAAATAAATATTTACAGCTTGATCACCAACAAGACTCAACAAATACATGTACTGTACTTTCTATCACACTATACTATAAACTAATTTACAGCCTGGTCACCTTCTGATCAACCATCCTTCCCTTCCTTCCATCCTCCTGTCTATGTAATGCTGTATATATTTTTCTATCAGCATTTGTTGTCCATACTGGTCTTGACTTTAGGAAGAAGGTTTTACTTTTGAAAGCTAATACAAATGTATTAAGACAGTCCAGTAAAAAGGTATCATTTTCGTCTCTTGTTTCTGTTTTTACTAAACACTTCAATAGAAATGGGGGAAAAAAGGGGCAACATCTGGAAAGCTGTGTATACTAATATCTCCAGGAACAAGCAGGAATGTAGTCTTCACATATGGGTATCGTCGGTACCGACGGAGCCTGCGCGGGAACGCTCCCCAGCGTCCAATTAGAAAGCTTTTGGGAGCATCCCACAGCGCCTGCGTGCTGCCTTCCTGCCTTTCCCAACTGCCTCTTTCCAGTTCTTCATTTTCCGCGGAGCCAGCAGGTCATTGTTCCTGTCACTGCAGAAAATTCTCCTTATTGCCCTTCTTTTTTTGTGGTCACGTCTGCCTTCCTCGATGCTTTACCAGTACTGCCGTTTTTTCTTTCTTTCTTTCTTTTCTTTAAAAAAACAAAACAAAAAACTTAGTATTTTTTTTCCACGTGCACGCGCCTTTTTGGGCCTTAAGCCCAAAAATTCCTCCACAATGGAAAAACCCTCTTCGGGTTTCAAAAAGTGCACCAAATGTGGCGGTACCATCTCCGTCACCGACACCCTTGAGTGATGTCTAAAATGTTTAGGTCCTGACCACTCCATCACGGAATGTATGGCCTGTGCCATGATGTCTAAAAGAGGTCGGCAGAACCGAGCTGCTAAGCTCAGTACCCTGTTTCCCTCTGATGCAGCCTCGCTGGCATCGACGTCTTCCAGGGCTTCCTCTTCCTCCCGTGGATCTCAGGTAACTAAACACAAGTCTAGCAGGTCCTCAAAGGGTAGATCTCCTTCTAAGCATCGAGATGCCTCTGGCATTGCCCTTGAGGATTCTGCACCGGCAAAATTGCCCCAACGGGAGGCTTCGGCTTCGGCTTCCAAAGCATTATCGGGGCTCCAGGACATTCTCGAGGCCTTGACCTCGGCAGAACTACTGGTGCCATGCTCTGGGGTACTGGTTGTTTTCTCTGGTACCGACATCCAGGCATCGGCAGCATCGATTGACCAGAGGTTCCTGGCTATTGAATGCAGTCTGGCGGCTCTCCTTGCGGCATTGACACCCTCGGAACTGGGTCAGACAGTTCAACCGGTACCGGCACCGACTCCGGCACCGGTATCAGTACCGGTACTGATAGCATCGACATCGGTGTCCGCATTGCCAGCACCCAGTCATGCGATGCCTTCCGGTACCGATTACTCCCAGTACCGACTTCGGTCAGTACGGGTATTGGGCTCTTCAAGAGCATCCGGACAGACGGTACTTCGAGTCCTCAGAAGAATCTGAGGATTCTGACAGTTCTGTCGATGCAGGAGTACTTCTCCCAGAGGAGCCTTCCTCCCCTAGGCGCAGGATGTCTCCTCCAGAGGACATTTACTTTCAGGACTTTATAAGGGAGGTGGCTCGAGGTCTGTCCATTACTGTGGCTCCTGAATCAGAGCCCAGAGCAAAGGAGTTGGAAATTTTACAGTATCCCAAAGCTCCTAAAGAGGCAGCTACTCTACCCATCCATGAGATCTTGCATGATCTCATGCTAAGAATGTGGGAGACGCCTCTTACCACCTCTCCTCACTCTCGTAGACTGGATACTATGTATCGAGTCCCTCCTTGTCCTGGTTTCCAGAAGACGTAGCTTCCTCACAACTCTATTGTAGTGGAATCAGCTATGAGAAGGATCAGGAGTGCAAAGAGACATGCCTCTAATCCTCCAGGACGCGAGTGCAGAACTTTGGATGCTTTTGGATGTCGGACTTTCCAAGCTTCCATGCTTTCTGCCAGGATCAGTTCCTATATTTTATATATGGGAATGTTCCTGAAGGAAGTTACAGGGGATTTAGAGGTTTTGAGCCCTCTTCTTCCTGAGGATAAAAGACAGGATTTTCTCCAATTGGTCAAACATGCCCAAGATGTTTCTAAATTTGTCAACCATGCAGCTTTTGACTGTTTTGAGTGCATAAGCAGAACCTCTGCCATTGCCATAGGTGCAGGTAGAATTGCCTGGCTCCAGGCATCTGATTTGGAGCTCTGGGTACAAGACAAACTGGGCAATATTCCTTGTACTGTTGAAAACCTGTTTGGTAAAGATTGGCAAGAAAAGGCCAATGAGTTGGATGCTGACAACTCCACTTTGGATAGGCTATCCAAAGCCACAGCTGATCCTGCGAGAAAGAAGTCTTTCAAGAAGCCTTTCTTCTCATAAAAGAAGAGGTTTTATCCCTCTTATTCCCAGCAGGGACGTTCTGCAGGTCAGCCTGCCCGGAAAGATCAGCAACACCTAAACAAAGGAAAGCAAAGACTGCTAAGCCTCAACCGTCTCAGCAGTCTCAGCCTTCACAAGGCCTTTGACTTTCATCTAGAGAACTTAGCCTTCCTGGCCCTCAATGGACCACAGCCTTCCACCTTTCCAGGAAGGTTATGTCACTTTGCCCCCAGGTGGGAGCAGATAACAGCAGAGCATTGGACACTCTCCATTATAAGAGAGGGGTACAAGCTGCACTTTCTGTGCATGCCCCCTCACACAATGGTAAGACAGTTCAATTCTCAGACCTCTCTCATCAACCTGTTAGATCAAGAGGTCACTATGCTTCTTGCCCAAGGGGCAATAGAAGAAGTACCCATCCACCAACAGGGTACATGGTTTTATTCTCCCTTTTTCCTTATCCCAAAGAAAACAGGGGGATACAGACCTATCGTGGACCTCAGAGAATTGAACAAATTCCTGTTCAAAGAGAAATTTAAGATGATTTCTTTAGGAACTCTGCTGCCATACCTTCAGAGTCAGGATTGGCTTTGTTCTCTAGATCTCAAGGATGCATACTGTGACAGAGACGCCCGTCTTGAACCCATGAGAATAGAAAAGGACATGGAATTGGACTTAGGGGAGAGCCCAGTTGTGTATTTCAAGAGTAACCTGAATCCTGCGTACACCGATACCCACGAAATCCCTGCCTGGCTTGGATCTCAGGCCCCGCGAAGGGAGAAAAAGAAGAGAGAGAGAGAAAGGCCAGGGTGCCACACCCAGACTCCTATGAGGTCCCTGCAGGCATGAGAAGAGATTATTATTACCTGGGAAGGGCCGGAAGGGAGGAGGAGGGGCTGGAACCCTGGAGGTGGAAATATAAACCCCTGCTAAGGCAAAGAGAGAGGAGGCTGGAGAAACAAGGGGAGCTGGAGAAACAAGAGGCTCAGGAGAGTCAAGAGAAGCTGGAAATGCAGCGAAGCCATAGAGGAGAGCCCTGGGAGGAGCGGAACCACAAGGAACACAGCCGACGAGACGGGCCGAAGGTGGAAGGTACTGACCGGCTGTCTCAGGTGGAGCTGGGAACAAGAGTGACTCTAGGACACAAGGGGGAGCTGTTTACTGAGCACTGCTTTGAGAACTCAGAACGGGACACTGCTCCAACAATTGAAGATATGCAAGTCGATACTGCTGAGGATGACTTGAGGGCTATGGATATTCCTATGGACTGTACTTTATGCCAAGCCAAGTGCGTTGAAGCCAAGCCAAGTGCGTTGAACCATTATGCTGAGGGCTAACACTTTCTGAGAAGGTCTCCTAAAGCTGGAAATAACAAGACCCAGAGAACAGACAGGAGGCCGGGGATACTTTTGCTAGCACCCAAAGGTTTGTGACGCAGCCAGGAAAACTTGCAAGGAAGCTAAAAAGCTTGGTGAATATTTGCTGCCCGTGTCTCCCATTTTTTGTTTAAACTTAATCCGGGAAGGGAGTTAAGAAGAAGCTTTTGTTCCAGTGGGACTAAGTTTTATTGTTGCCATTAATTGTTTTACAAGGCAAGGCTAAAAAGAGGCATTTTTACCCTTGCTAAAGAAGTGCTGTTTTTCAGGGCTGAGAAACGTTTGAAGCAGCTGTGTGTTTGAAGCTTGTGAAGCAGTTATGCTGTTCTAGTGCTGTATTACCAATAATCCTGCATAAGAAGGAGTCCTGTGTACAGGGTACTTGAACTTTTGCATAAGAAATAAAATTCTGTCACTTTGCCTTACCTCCGGACCATGACTACAACTTCTTCTTGAAGCCATATTTGAAGGCAAACTACATATCCCAAGGTACGCCTGGGGAAAGTTAGTTTACCCAAGCCAATCGAGAGAAGTTCCTCCGATACCACGCCCCTCTAGGCTAGAGGCGGGTTGTGAGGGTGTGACAGTGGCGTAGTTGTGAGGATTTTTGCCTGGGCCAGGATATACAACCTACAGGATTTTCAGCACGAGTGTGGAGATACGGGAAGTGGTGCCAGAAGGTTGGTGGAAACTGCGGCGGGGGTTCGCTGGCAAGGTCGGCCAGGATGGTGGAGCGGTCCGTATAGACACCTCTTGTAAGGCAAGAATCAACGCGTGAGCTAGGTAAAGGGTACCGAGGTGTGGGCTAACCTGGTTCAGAGGGAAAAAGGGAGGAAAACGTGAATACTTCCGGATAAAGAAGGGATATTAGGGCTGTTGGGTGGTACCGCCCTTGGTGTTTTTGCTCTCTCTCTTACAGGTATCTGGCGAGATGGATCCAAAGGAGCTGGTCCAGTGGATGGCCACACAGTTCCAGAGACAGCAGGAGATGGCCCAACAAGCGTAAGAGCAAGCGACAGCCGCTATACAAGTGCAGGAAAAGCCAGTGTTGGACTTGGTTGAGGCGCTGACTGCCAGCCAGCGGTCGGGGGTTGGAGGAGTACCAGCCCAGCCAGGACTATTTGTGCCTCAGAATGACAGTCTGGTAGGACTCCAGACAACTGGGACACTCTCTTTTGGCAAACTGTCTACAGAAGATGACATTGATGACTATTTAGAGTCCTTTGAAAGGGTGGCTAATGCGGTAGGATGGCCAGTTGGTCAATGGGCTGTAAGGCTAGCCACCTCTTTAACAGGGGAAGCCTTGGCTGCCTACAGGGCCATGCCAGCGGCCCTCGCCACTGATTATACTGAGGTGAAAAATGCAATTAGAGACCGATTAGGCTTGACAAAAATGTTGTATCACCGTATGTGTAGAGCCACGGCCCTGAAGGCTGGAGAAACACCTAAGACCTTAAGCCAAAGAATTAGAGGTTTAGCCTTAAAGTGGCTAGCCCCAGAGGGGAAAACTGTTGATACGGTAGTGGATATGGTGGTATTGGAGCAGTTCATGACTGCCGTACCAAAAGAGATACAGTCTTTTCTGGTACAGCAAAACTGCCAGAGCACAGGGGAGGCCACCCTTTTGACTGAGCGCTACCTAGAAGATGAATTAGCTCGTCATCCAAGAGGGCGCACTCCCAAAATAGAGGCAGAGGCCAGTTTTGCTCCCTCAGAAAAGGGACAGGGAAATAATGCAGAGTTTGGGAAAACTTCTGTAACGGCTCAGGAGGGAAAATGGCCTGGAAAGAAATGCTATCATTGTGGGAAGATGGGACACCTACGGAGGGGATGCCAAGCCTGCACGGGGCTGATGGGCGAAAATGTGAAACATCTAGGAGAAGGGTTCCTCTTAAGCGTTAAAGTGCAAGGGGTCATTACTAATGCTCTGCTCGACTCAGGGGCCGACCAAGCATGATGTTACAAAAGCTTTGGAGGGCAATTGAGGCTCAGAATGAGTCTGCCCAGAGGAGGCCGGAAGGTAGAGTCAAAATTAGGTGCATCCATAGGTGGTGATAAAAAGGTTGGGGGTACAGAAAGAAATCCTCGTAGCAGTGGTTCCAAAACTCCCCCACGACCTGGTATTGGGAAGAGATTGGCCGCAGTTTAGGCAGGGGCTAACGAAAGGCCTGGGACAGAAGGTAGATGGGATGGTAACGGTAATCCCTGGCCCTCTTTTAGGGAATTCCCGAAAACAGAGCAAGAACCCAGCGGAAAAGCCCCTGGGCAGCAGTCCCCATGTCAAACAGAAGTTTATATTAAAATTTTGCAGGGTATCCGAAAAGGCCAAGAGTCCTAGAAGGGCGTCCCCGCAAGCCGCAGGATACGACCTATGCAGCGCCGTGAATGGAGTGATACCCAGCCATGGAAAGGCTCTCATTGATACACGCCTACAGATTGAAATGCCAGACGGATGCTATGGCCGGATAGCCCCTCGTTCGGGTTTGGCACTGAAACACTTCTTGGACATCGGTGCAGGGGTGATTGTCCCGGATTACAGAGGAAGTATAAAGGTATTATTGTTTAATTTTGGCAATGAAGACTTCCCTGTGAAGGTCGGAGACCAGATTGCCCAACTGGTATGCGAGAGAGTAGGGTTTCCCCTACTGGAAGAGATCCCCATGTTGACTCCCACAGAACGAGGAGCCGCTGGATTCGGTTCCACCGGACGGGCCAGGATGGAAGGCCTGACGGCCACCGGTGAAGTGAGAGTGAAGGAGACGGAGGAGGAAGACCTGGGACCACAAGTGGCAGAGTGGAGGAAGAACCCGGAGCCTCAAGTAGGGGAAGAGTTATCCTTGGTTCAGAGGCAGGAACTGGCCCGATTATTGGAAAGGTTCCCGGATGTTCTGACGCTGGTCCTGGGTGAAACCTGACTAGTAGCACATGAGATCGTGACCCCACCTGGGAAGGTGGTCAGACAACGACCCTACCGGCTACCAGAGGCTAAAAAGCAGGAGGTGGTGGCGCAAGTGCGCAAAATGGTAGAGATGGGTATCATTGAAGAGTCAAGGAGCCCATGGTGCAGTCCCATAGTTTTGGTTCCAAAACCAGATGGTACTTTACGGTTCTGTATAGACTTTTGACAGGTAAATGCTATCTCGGTATTCGATGCTTACCCCATGCCCCATATCGAACAGCTTTTGGACCGTTTGGGGCAGGCCCAGTTTTTAACCACCCTGGACATGACAAAGGGATACTGGCAGATTCCCCTGACTAGGGAATCGCGGCCGAAGACTGCCTTCAGCACCCCGATTGGGCTATTCCAATTTAGGAGGATGCCCTTCGGTCTCCATGGCGCTGCAGGAACTTGCCAAAGACTTGTAGATCAAGTCCTGCGTCCTCATCTGGAATACGCTTCCACATATATGGATGACATCATTATCCACAGTCGTAATTGGGCGGAACACCTCCCGAGGATCGAAGCCATCCTGCGATCTATGAGGCAGGCGGGCCTCACCCTGAACCCGAGCAAATGTGCCTTCGCCCGGCGGGAGGTGAAATACTTTGGGCATGTGGTAGGACAAGGGAGGATCAAGCCCTTGATCGACAAAGTGGATAGCGTCAAGAACTTTCCCAGGCCAGCCACAAAAAACCAATTAAGAGGCTTTCTAGGCCTGATTGGCTATTACAGGAGGTTTCTGCCCCGCTTTGCAGAAGAAAGTTCCATCTTTACAGATATGTTAAAGAAAAATTGCCCGACTCGCCTCTGTTGGACTCCGGAGGCTGAGAGGGCCTTCACCCATTTAAAAAAGAGGCTATGCATGGCCCCGGTATTACGTGGAGCGGACTTCATGCAACCCTTCATTGTACAGATGGATGCCTCAGAGGCCGGCTTAGGGGCAGTCTTATCCCAGAGGCATGAAGGAAAGGAGCATCCCGTAATGTTCCTTAGTAGGAAGTTGTCCCCGGCAGAGCATAATTACTCTACTATTGAGAAAGAGTGCCTCACGATCAAATGGGCAATAGAGGCCCTCCGGTTCTACCTCACCGGACGAAAATTCCTACTAGTCACCGATCATGCACCCTTGAAGTGGCTCCAACAGATGAAGAACCACAATGCACGTCTAACCAGGTGGTACATGGCCCTGCAAGCTTTTGATTTCAGGGTAGAGCATCGTGCAGGAAAGCTACATCAGAATGCAGATGCCTTGTCAAGGACTACGGACTGTGCGGAGGACCTCCAACAAGCTCCGCCAGCCCGTAATGTCTTAGGTAGGGGGTATGTGACAGAGACACCCATCTTGAACCCATGAGAATAGAAAAGGACATGGAATTGGACTTAGGGGAGAGCCCAGTTGTGTATTTCAAGGGTAACCTGAATCCTGCGTACACTGATACCCACAAAATCCCTGCCTGGCCTGGATCTCAGGCCCCGCGAAGGGAGAGAAAGAAGAGAGAGAGAAAGCCCAGGGTGCCACACCCAGACTCCTATGAGGTTCCTGCAGGCATGAGAAGAGATTATTATCACCTGGGAAGGGCCGGAAGGGAGGAGGAAGGGCTGGAACCCTGGAGGTGGAAATATAAACTCCTGCTAAGGCAAAGAGAGGGGAGGCTGGAGAAACAAGGGGAGCTGGAGAAACAAGAGGCTCAGGAGAGTCAAGAGAAGCTGGAGACGCAGCAGAGCCATAGAGGAGAGCCCTGGGAGGACCTGAACCACAGGGAACACAGCCGACGAGACAGGCCGAAGGCGGAAGGTACTGACCGGCTGTCTCAGGTGGAGCTGGGAACAGGAGTGACTCTAGGACCCAAGGGGGAGCTGTTTACTGAGCACTGCTTTGAGAACTCAGAACGGGACACTGCTCCAACAATTGAAGATATGCAAGTCGATACTGCTGAAGATGACTTGAGGGCTATGGATATTCCTATGGACTGTACTTTATGCCAAGCCAAGTGCGTTGAACCACTATGCTGAGGGCTAACACTTTCTGAGAAGGTCTCCTAAAGCTGGAAATAACAAGACCCAGAGAACCGACAGGAGGCCGGGGATACTTTTGCTAGCACCCAAAGGTTTGTGACGCAGCCAGGAAAACTTGCAGGGAAGCTAAAAATCTTGGTGAATATTTGTTGCCCGTGTCTCCCATTTTTGGTTTAAACTTAATCCGGGAAGGGAGTTAAGAAGAAGCTTTTGTTCCAGTGGGACTAAGTTTTATTGTTGCCATTAATTGTTTTACAAGGCAAGGCTAAAAAGAGGCATTTTTACCCTTGCTAAAGAAGTGCTGTTTTTCAGGGCTGAGAAACATTTGAAGCAGCTGTGTGTGTTTGAAGCTTGTGAAGCAGTTATGTTGTTCTAGTGCTGTATTACCAATAATCCTGCATAAGAAGGAGTCCTGTCAGACAAAATAGCAAACACAAATCACCTTATTTTGGCCCTCCAATGGTGGCAGTCCACTCAGAACCTGTTGCTGGGGTCCCCATTTCAGCAACCCTTACCCCAGGCAACTCTCACAACAGATGCTTCACCAATGGGTTGGGGAGCTCATCTGCAAGACCTCTCCACCCAAGGCACTTGGACTCCACAGGAGACTCATCTACATATCAATCTCTTGGAGCTCAGAGCAATCTTCCTTGCTCTTTGAGTGTTCCACATTCTGCTCAGCTGCAAGACAGTCCTTATTCACACGGACAAGCAAGTAGCTATGTTCTACGTGAACAAGCAGGGAGGAACAGGCTCTCTGTCGCTTTGAAACAAAGCTTTGCGACTGTGGGCCCTCGCCAGAGAGCATCAGATTCATCTCCTGGCAGTGTATCTTCCAGGCATACAAAACTCTTGGGCAGACAGACTCAGTCGAGTTCTGCTTCCACACAAATGGTCTCTACATGTAGACCAGGTGACCAAGATTTTTCAAATTTGGGGAACCCCGGACATAGACCTCTTTGCAAGTCCATTGAATGCCAAACTTCCCCGGTTCTGTTCCAGAATTCCGGCTCAAGACTCTCAGGCCAAGGATGCTTTCCTCCTTCACTGGGGCCAAGACTTCCTTTATACCTTTCCACCCATTCCCCTAATTCCCAGGACCCTATTCAAGCTTCAGAGAGACAGAGGCCGTATGATTCTCATAGCTCCACATTGGCCTCGGCAAGTGTGGTACCCTCTGCTTCTACATCTCTCTCAAGCTCCCTCCCTGGAGTTAGGGTCTGCTCCAGATCTCCTATCTCAGGAGAATGGAATGTTGTGGCATCCAAGTCCCCAGTCTCTGCATCTCAGGGCTTGGTTGCTGAAGGCCTAGATCTCCATGGTCTTAACCTCCCTCAGCAAGTAAAGGATATCCTTTATGCTTCCAGGAAGCCTTCCACAAGACGCTGTTATGCTTTCAAGTGGAAAAGGTTTACCATATGGTGTTCGCAGAAGGGTCTTAGCCCCCTTGTGGTAAAGCTTGGATCATTACTGGAGTATCTCCTTCATTTATCCAATGCAGGAATTAAGACTAACTCAGTGAGAGTCCATTTGAGTGTGATTGCAGCTTCTTTCAAGCCTCTAAATGGACAACCTATTTCCTCCCATCCTCTTATAGCGAGATTTATGAGAGGCCTTCTGCTAACTAAGCCTCCCATTAGGCCACCACCTGTGGCATGGGACTTAAACTTGGTTGTTGGTCAGCTCATGAAGCCACCTTTCGAATCCTTAGCTACTACCTCCTTGAAATTCCTTTCTTGGAAGGTGTGATAAGGAAGCTTATCATAGCTCAGGAAGGAGTTATAGAAAAGGTGAAGTGACTCTGAACAAGCAACCTGTCAGTACTGGTAGAAATAAGAAAACAGAATTTTCCCATAAAAGACTACCAGTCCCAGAATGCACCAGGTTTCCAACAGCCATTAGAGGAGCTGAAGTGGGGAAACGTGTGTTCAATCAGGAGGGCTATGAGGTAATCCCTAAGCACTCATTTCAAAGGGCAGGGCCTGATCCAGAACAGCTGCGCTGTGTTAGGGAGGAGCACTCATCTAAGCAGAATAAAGGTAGAGTTTATTCTACAGAGAAGCAGCTTGAGCTTGATCATCTTCATCATCAGGAGGATCATCAGAAGCAGAAGCCAAACCGGACGGACAGAGAGGGAAAGAAACCCTTTGGAAGAAAGAGGAGAAAAGTGTTTGAGAGGTCTAGAAGAGTCCAGAGCAGTACGTATACTGGGAGGCATTCCAAGGGCCAGCATACACCATTGGACTGGGGAAAGCCAGAGGAATGGTGCTGCAGAGCTAGGAATCTCCAGACGGTACCTGTGAGGGAGACGGCTGCACGTGGAAGGGACCCTAAGACCTGTGCCAGAAGGTAGGTGAAGAGAGATCCAGTGTCCAGGGATCTGGATTGGAAGGCTGGACATAAGAACTGGACTACATACTGGCCAGGCTATATAGAGAGGAACTCTAACAGCAATGGAAGCTCAGGTATGAACACTGGTCTATGCCCTAGCTATAACCTTGAAAGACAGCAGGGAAACAAGTATTCTCCTGAAAGTGCTCCATTGGGAGATTCATCTGTGCCAATCCATGATATTGAACCCATGCTTGTTGAAGAAGAGGGGGTGATAGCAGATGAAGAATCTGTTTACATGGACTGCTCTCTGTCTAAACTCCTTTGGTGGTTTTCTGTTATAAAGTACAGCAAGCATCACAAAGAAATACAAACTTGTTCTTTAATCGACTCAGAAAAGCTCATGAGTAGGATTTTTAGCCATGCAGTAGAAAGCAAGCCAGCTAAGGAGTTTCAGCTGGATAACTGCTAGCAATTGAGCCTTACCTAATTGCTTGTGAGCTCTAAGAGAATCACTTCTGAATCTATGTGGGAAGATATAAGAAGTTAACCTGAAAAGAACAGTTTTTCTCTTCTTTGTGGCTTTTGTTTGTTGTTTGATACTGTCAGATGGCTGCCTGGGTGAGAATCTTCACAGTCTTTGCAAGTGTATATCTCTATATGATTTGCAAGGTATTGTGGGCAATGTAGTTCATTCACACCAGACACAGCTGCTGACAATAATTTAGTTGTGCTCTTGGGTAAAGCCAATAAGATATTTATTTATGGGGTTATTTCTCCCAACACAGATATGCTTGGTAGCACATAAATAAGGCAACTTGCTTTCAGTGTTAACTTGGAAAAACAAAGTCAAAATCAGGAAAACAACAAATGAAAAGCCACAAAGCAAGAAACAAACGGTTCTTTTCAGGTTAACTTCTGATTACTTCCCACATAGATACAGAAGTGATTCTCTCCTAGCTCACAAGCAATTAGGTAAGGCTTAATTGCTAGCAGTTACCAGCTGAAACCCCTTAGCTGGCTTGCCTTCCACTGTGTGGGTCAAATCCTGCTTCAGGAGCTTTTCTGAGTAGATTAAAGAACAAATTTGTATTTCTTTGTGATGGTTGCTGTACTTTATAACAGAAAGTTACCAACGGAGTTTAGATAGAGAGCAGTCCATATAAACAGGATCCTCATCTGCTATTATTCCCCCTTGTTCAACAAGCATGGGTTCAATATCATGGATTGGCACAGATGAATCTCTCAATGGAGCATTTTCAGGAGAATACTTGTTTCCCTGCTGTCTTTCAAGGTTATAGCTAGGGCATAGATCAGTGTTCATACCTGAGCTTCCATTGCTGCTAGAGTTCCTCTCTATATAGCCTGGCCAGTATGTAGTCCAGTTCTTATGTCCAGCCTTCCAATCCAGATCCCTGGACACTGGATCTCTCTTCACATACCTTCTGGCACAGGTCTTAGGGTCCCTTCCACGTGCAGCCGTCTCCCTCACAGGTAGCCTCTGGTGATTCCTAGCTCTGCAGCACCATTCCTCTGGCTTTCCCCAGTCCAATGGTGTATGCTGGCCCTTGGAATACCTCCCAGTATACGTACTGCTTTGGACTCTTCTAGACCTCTCAAAGGCTTTTCTCTTCCTTCTTCCAAAGGGTCTCTTTCCCTCTCTGTCCGTCCGGTTTGGCTTCTGCTTCTGATGATCCTTCAGATGAAACTGAGGATAATTCTCTGGATATCCAAGGTGATCATGAAGATGGTCATCTGTAGAATAAACTCTACTCTTATTCTGCTTAGATGAGTGATCCTCCCTAACACAGCGCAGCTGTGCTGAATCAGGCCCTGCCCTTTGAGATGAGTGCTTAGGGATTACCTCATAGCCCTCCTGATTGAACACACGTTTCCCCACTTCAGCTCCTCTAATGGCTGTTGGAAACCTGGTGCATTCTGGGACTGGTAGTCTTTTATGGGAAAATTCTGTTTTCTTATTTCTACCAGAACTGACAGGTTGCTTGTTCAGAGTCACTTCACCTTTTCTATAGCTCCTTCCTGAGCTATGATAAGCTTCCTTATCACATACCCCCCTGCTTAAGTTATTACGGACTGGTGTAACTGGTGAAACTTCTTCTCTACAGTCCGTAATCCGGGAAAGGGCATCCGCATTCTTGTGTAACTTCCCAGCACGATGTTCAACTTGAAAATCAAATGCCTGTAAGGCCATGTACCAGCGTGTCAACCTGGCATTGTGGTTCTTCATTTGCTGCAACCACTTAAGTGGGGCATGGTCCGTGACCAACTGGAACTTTCTCCCTGTAAGGTAAAACCTTAATGCCTCCACTGACCACTTAATAGCTAAACATTCTTTTTCTATTGTGGAATACTTTTGTTCAGCCGGTGACAACTTCCTGCTCAGGTACATCACAGGATGCTCCTCCCCATCATGACACTGGGATAGAACGGCTCCTAGCCCTACATCCGATGCATCCGTTTCAACCAGAAAGGGTTTCTTGAAGTCCACCCCTTTCAGTACCGGTCCTGTACACAATTTTTCTTTTAGGACTGAAAAAGCTTTTTCAGCTTCAGGTATCCACTTTAGCTGGTTTGTACAATTGTTCCGCAGCATATCCGTGAAAATTGCACTTTTCTCTGCAAATTGCGGTATAAACCTGCGGTAGTATCCAATAAGTCCTAAGAAACTTCTTAGTTGTTTCTTTGTTGTTGGAGGAGGAAAATTCCTGATGCTATCTACTTTACTCATTAGAGGTTTAATTTTTCCTCTTCCCACTAGGTGGCCCAGGTATTTTACCTCCCTATTTGCAAAGGCACACTTCTTCGGGTTTAAAGTGATTCCCGCTTGCTTCATGGAGCACAAGACTGCCCTGATCCTCTTTAGATGCTCCGCCCAGGTGTTACTATGGATTATGACATCATCCATATATGCAAAAGCATAATTTTGGTGGGGTCGAAGTACCTGATCCACTAACCTTTGGCAGGTAGCCGCTGCTCCATGCAGTCCGAAAGGCATCCTCTTGAACTGGAAAAGGCCAACGGGGGTGCTGAACGCAGTCTTCGGCTTCGACTCCCTGGTGAGAGGGATTTGCCAATATCCTTTTGTCATATCAAGGATGGTTAAGTATTGAGCCTGTCCCAGCTGGTCCAACAGCTCTTCTATTCTTGGCATTGGATATGCATCAAAAACTGATATGGCGTTTACCTGCCGGAAGTCAATACAAAATCTTAAAGATCCATCAGGCTTCGGCACCAGGACTATGGGGCTATTCCAGGGACTCTTTGACTCCTCTATTACTCCCATGTCCAACATCTCCTGGACTTGTGCCACTACTTCCTGTCTCTTGGCTTCAGGCCATTATTATTTACAGGCCTCTCCTTCCATGACTTAAGTACATTAATATGGTAGGTCTGCCTACGCCCTCTTGCATTTTCTACCACATAAGATACTAGGCTCACTTGTTTAACAACCTTCCATGGCCCTTTCCACTGTACTTCAAATTTTGGAGATGTACCTGCTACTTAAACCAAAACCTTTTCACCAATGCTTAATTGGCGGCTTTTGGCCTTCCTATCATACCACCCTTTCTGGCGCACTTGACTGTCCTGCAGATTCCTCTCAGCAACCTGCGACGTCCTTTTCAAACGTGCTCTCAAGTAACGTAGAAACAGTGGCACCTCCTGACTTCTTGGTTCAGGATCAATCCATTGTTCCCTCAAAATGTCTAACAAACCCCGTGGAGCCCTACCGTACATCAATTCATAGGGAAATACACCTAGGGACACCTGAATTCTTTCCCTGCAGGCATACAAGGCAAAGGACAATAACATATCCCATTCTTTTACCTCTCCTGCTAACCCCCTTCTCAACATTTGTTTGAGAGTTTGGTTGAATCTCTCCACCAAACCGTTTGATTGTGGATGGTAGGTTGAGGTTTTCACGTGATGAATGCCAAAGGCATCCCAGACCTGGGCCAAATATTTGGATACAAAATTGGACCCTCGGTCAGTCAACACCTCTCTTGGGAATCCCACTTCACAAAACAATTTTACTAGCTCTAAAGCTATTGTTTTTGCAGAAACATTCCTCAATGGTATGGCCCAGGGAAACCTTGTTGCCTGATCTACCATAACTAGGATGTATTGGAAACCTCGGGGCGTTTTGACCAATGGGCCTACAATATCCATGGCAATGCGACCAATTGGGTCTGTAATAATTGGCATGGGAATCAATGGCACCACCGGTGGGTGAGCCGCTGTAACTCGCTGACACGCTGGACACGCAGCACAAAACTGGGCAGTTTCTTTGAAAATACCTGGCCAGTAAAAATGCTTAAGTATTTGATCCAGCGTTCCTTGCATCCCTTTATGACCTCCCACTGGATGATCATGTGCTAGTCTAAGTACTAGCCCTTTGAAAGTTGTGGGTACTACCAATTGTTTACCTATGGTCCCATTTCTGGGGTCCTGACTCTCTCTATATAATATGTCATTATCTAGTCTGAATCTGGGCAATTCCTCCCTGACCTCCTGAGCATACTTAAAAGCTCGGGTGAGAGCTTGATCAGCTCGCTGCTCTTGTGGAAAGTTAGGAAACTTTGCCACTAACTCAGCTGGCACCCAGGGTAAACTTTGACCAGCTAACATCTCAGCCCTATCCTGTGCTCTGCAAAGTCTCTCACGCCGCTTTTGTGCTTTCAACTTTCTTACTTTACCAGATGATGGGGTTATTAAATCATCATGAGAGGGTAAGTTTCCTAATAACTCTGCCTGTTCCCCTTCCTCCTTCTGCTGGCTCTCCACTTTAGCCTGCGAGTGGGTGGATACAAGGCCCCTCTTATTACCCATAGTTTGGCCTTCTGGAAGCTTAACCATCTTTTTAGCTGGGGACCGAGGACTTCCAAAGAAAGGCCCGGGAGCTATTTCCATTAATCCTTCTCCCTCCTTCTTTCCTAGCCCTTTCACTAGCCCCTGCTTAAATCTTGGCCAGTCCTTTCCTAGAAGCAAATCAAAGGGTAGCCTAGGCACCACTGCTACCAGGACTTCCTCTTGTTCTCCCAGGCACTTAACCTTTAGCCTATAGGCGGGATGTGATGTTGCAGCACCATGAATGCACCCGATGTGAACTTGGCTTTCAGGGGTTCTAGGCACAAATCCTTCTTGGGCCTCTATTCTCTGCCAAAGCCTTTCTGACATCATACTCTGGTCTGCCCCAGAGTCTAACAAAGCATTTATGGTAATTCCTTGCACATCAACCATCAAAAGAAATCCTTTCTTGGGCTGTTCTAACTCCACACCCATTAAGCTAGTGTGTGACTGGCATCCTTTTTCTAAGTGTCCCCATTTTCCACACTTGAAACATTTCTTTTCACTCCCCTGTGTCATCTGGTTTGGCACAGTACATTTATTTTCAGAAATATTTTTAACTATTTTCTTTTCTGATACAGCACATCTAGCCTCAGCACCAATCTTCAGAGGGCCACACATTCTATGGCAAGCCTAAGTGGCTTCCAAGAATCTCTCTGCTAGCATGGTTGCCTCTCCAAGATTTTGGCAATTTTGCTGTATAAGGAAAGTGTGCAAATCTTTAGACACCCCAGACATAAATTGTTCAAGCATTATAATATCTAATAACATTTCTACCGTCTTTTGCTCAGGCTCCAACCATTTTACAGCTAAACCTCTGATTCTCTGACTCAGAGCCCTGGGTGTCTCACCCACTCTCAATGTAGTAGCTCTAAACATTCACCTATACTCGGAAATAGACAACCCTAGGCGATCTCTAATAGCAGCCTTTACATCCTTATAATTCAAAGCCTGGGCTGCTGGCATTGCTCTGTAAGCTGCAAGCGCCTCTCCAGTTAATGAGGCTGCCAGCCTTACTGCCCACTGGGTCTCTGGCCATGTTAATGCTTGTGCCACTCTTTCAAAAGACTCTAGAAAATCATCAACATTATCATCTGGAGTTAGCTTCCCAAAACTAAATGCCCCAATCCCTTGATTGAGTCCCACACTGTCCACATGTGGTGTACCAGTGTTTACTGCTGGTCTTGCATCTGTTCCACTTTGGTTCTTCAGCTCAACTAGGGCTTGCACCAGATCAAGCACTGGCCTCTGCTGGTCCATTAAGGCTCTCATAGCAGTGTCCTGAGCTTGCTGCGATAGCTCCTGTTGCCTGCTAAATTGGGCTGCCATCCAGCTAGCCATCTCCCTTGGATCCATCTTGATCCCTGCAAGAAACAAAGAGAAAAAAAAAACCAAAGTGCACCATCTTCCAAACAGGTGTGTTTTTTTCTATTTTTTTTTTTTCAATTACCCCTGTGCTTACTCCCATCCACCACTAGACATGCCCAGGTACTTATTACCTTGTTTCAGTGATGAATCCAGCTCTGCACAGGGTCTTTTCCTCCTGGGACAGCTTCCTGGAACAACCTCTTCTCCTCCAAAGTGCAGTTGAGGGAAAATCTTTTTTTCCAGCTTTAAACTTGAACTTTAGTTGTAATCCTCAGCAAGTAAATCCCTTTTGTGCAAAAACAATCCTGCCAACTACGCCATTTGTCAGATGGCTGCCTGGGTGAGAATCTTCACAGTCTTTGCAAGTGCATATCTCTATATGATTTGCAAGGTATTGTGGGCAATGTAGTTCATTCACACCAGACACAGCTGCTGACAATAATTTAGTTGTGCTCTTGGGTAAAGCCAATAAGATATTTATTTATGGGGTTATTTCTCCCAACACAGATATGCTTGGTAGCACATAAATAAGGTAACTTGCTTTCAGTGTTAACTTGGAAAAACAAAGTCAAAATCAGGAAAACAACAAATGAAAAGCCACAAAGCAAGAAACAAGCGGTTCTTTTCAGGTTAACTTCTGATTACTTCCCACATAGATACAGAAGTGATTCTCTCCTAGCTCTCAAGCAATTAGGTAAGGCTTAATTGCTAGCAGTTACCAGCTGAAACCCCTTAGCTGGCTTGCCTTCCACTGTGTGGGTCAAATCCTGCTTCAGGAGCTTTTCTGAGTAGATTAAAGAACAAATTTGTATTTCTTTGTGATGGTTGCTGTACTTTATAACAGAAAGTTACCAACGGAGTTTAGATAGAGAGCAGTCCATATAAACAGGATCCTCATCTGCTATTATTCCCCCTTGTTCAACAAGCATGGGTTCAATATCATGGATTGGCACAGATGAATCTCTCAATGGAGCATTTTCAGGAGAATACTTGTTTCCCTGCTGTCTTTCAAGGTTATAGCTAGGGCATAGATCAGTGTTCATACCTGAGCTTCCATTGCTGCTAGATTTCCTCTCTATATAGCCTGGCCAGTATGTAGTCCAGTTCTTATGTCCAGCCTTCCAATCCAGATCCCTGGACACTGGATCTCTCTTCACATACCTTCTGGCACAGGTCTTAGGGTCCCTTCCACGTGCAGCCGTCTCCCTCACAGGTAGCCTCTGGTGATTCCTAGCTCTGCAGCACCATTCCTCTGGCTTTCCCCAGTCCAATGGTGTATGCTGGCCCTTGAAATACCTCCCAGTATACGTACTGCTTTGGACTCTTCTAGACCTCTCAAAGGCTTTTCTCTTCCTTCTTCCAAAGGGTCTCTTTCCCTCTCTGTCCGTCTGGTTTGGCTTCTGCTTCTGATGATCCTTCAGATGAAACTGAGGATAATTCTCTGGATATCCAAGGTGATCATGAAGATGGTCATCTGTAGAATAAACTCTACTCTTATTCTGCTTAGATGAGTGATCCTCCCTAACACAGCGCAGCTGTGCTGAATCAGGCCCTGCCCTTTGAGATGAGTGCTTAGGGATTACCTCATAGCCCTCCTGATTGAACACACATTTCCCCACTTCAGCTCCTCTAATGGCTGTTGGAAACCTGATGCATTCTGGGACTGGTAGTCTTTTATGGGAAAATTCTGTTTTCTTATTTCTACCAGAACTGACAGGTTGCTTGTTCAGAGTCACTTCACCTTTTCTATAGCTCCTTCCTGAGCTATGATAAGCTTCCATATCACAATACATGCTAAGAGAATATTAGCTAAAGCCTACAGAAAAGACCAGTTTGTTACCAACCAGGTCTTATTTCTTTTGCTTTGATTGCCTGTCAGTTCAAATGTTGTTTTCCTGATTTTGTTTTTTTCAAGTTTAACACTGAAAGCAAGTAACCTGATTTATGTGCTACCAAGCATATCTGAGTTGGGAGAAATTACCCCATAAATAAATATCTTATTGGCTTTACACTTGAGCACAACTAAATTATTGTGAGCAGCTGTGTCTGGTGTGAATGGACTGCATTGACCACAATCCCTTGCAAATCATATTGACATATGCATTTGCCAAGACTGTGAACGTTCTCACCCAGGCAGCCGTCTGACAAATGGCGTAGTTGGCAGGATTGCTTTTGCACAAAGGGATTTACTTGCTGAGGATTACAACTAAAGTTCAAGTTTAAAGCTGGAAAAAAAGATTTTTCCTCAACTGCACTTTGGAGGAGACGTGGATGTTCCAGGCAGCTGTCCCAGGAGGAAAAGACCCTGTGCAGAGCTGGATTCATCACTGACACAAGGTAATAAGTACCTGGGCATGTCTAGTGGTGGATGGGAGTAAAGCACAGGGGTAATTGAAAAAAAAAATAAAAAAGTAGAAAAAAAAACCACCTGTTTGGAAGGTGGTGCACTTTGGGTTTTTTTTTCTTTGTTTCTTGCAGGGATCAAGATGGATCCGAGGGAGATGGCTAGCTGGATGGCAGCCCAGTTTAGCAGGCAACAGGAGCTATCGCAGCAGGCACAGGACACTGCTATGAAAGCCTTAATGGACCAGCAGAAGCCAGTGCTTGATCTGGTGCAAGCCCTAGTTAAGCTGCAGAACCAAGGTGGAACAGATGCAAGACCAGCAGTAAATACTGGTATACCACATGTGCACAGTGTGGGACTCAATCAAGGAATTGGGGCATTTAGTTTTGGAAAGTTAACTCCAGATGATAATGTTGATGATTTTCTAGAGTCTTTTGAAAGAGTGGCACAAGAATTAGCATGGCCAGAGACCCAGTGGGCAGTAAGGCTGGCAGCCTCATTAACTGGAGAAGCGCTTGCAGCTTATAGAGCAATGCCAGCAGCCCAGGCGTTGAATTATAAGGATGTAAAGGCTGCTATTAGAGATCGCCTAGGGTTGTCTATTTCAGAGTATAGGCGAATGTTTAGAGCTACTACATTGAGAGTGGGTGAAACACCCAGGGCTCTGAGTCAGAGAATCAGAGGTTTAGCTGTAAAATGGTTGGAGCCTGAGCAAAAGACGGTAGAAATGTTATTAGACATTATAATGCTTGAACAATTTATGTCTGCGGTCCCTAAAGATTTGCACACTTTCCTTATACAGCAAAATTGCCAAAATCTTGGAGAGGCAACCATGCTAGCAGAGAGATTCTTGGAAGCCACGCAGGCTTGCCATAGAATGGGTGGCCCTCTGAAGATTGGTGCTGAGGCAAGATGTGCTGTATCAGAAAAGAAAATATTTAAAAATGTTTCTGAAAATGAATGTACTGTATCAAACCAGATGACACAGTGGAGTAGAAAGAAATGTTTCAAATGTGGAAAATGGGGACATTTAGAAAAGAGATGCCAGACACACACTAGCTTAATGGGTGTGGATTTAAAACAGCCCAAAGAAGGATTTCTTTTGATGGTTGATGTGCAAGGAATTACCACAAATGCTTTGTTAGACTCTGGGGCAGACCAGAGTATGATGTCAAAAAGGCTTTGGAAGAGGATAGAGGCCCAAGAAGGATTTGTGCCTAGAACCCCAGAAAGCCAAGTTCACATCAGATGCATTCATGGTGCTGCAACATCATATCCTACCTATAGGCTAAAGGTTAAGTGCCTGGGGGAACAAGAGGAAGTCCTGTTAGCAGTGGTGCCTAGGCTACCCTTTGATTTGGTTCTAGGAAGAGACTGGCCAAGATTTAAGCAGGGTCTAGTGGAAGGACTAGGAAAGAAGGAGGGAGAAGGTTTAATGGTAGTAGCTCCCGGGCCTTTATTTGGAAGTCCTCAGACCCCAGCTAAAAAGATGGCTAAGCGTCCAGAAGACCAAGCTACCCCAAAGCAGACATTCGTCTTAAAGTACCATAGGGTCACAGAGAAGGCCCAAGCTCCTAAGCGTGCAACCCCTCAAGCTGCTGGGTTTGACCTATGCAGCATAGAAAATGTGACTGTACCTAGCCAAGGGAGAGCCCTGGTTGATACCGGTCTCCAAGTGGAAATACCTATTGGATGCTATGGGAGAGTAGCCCGAAGGTCCGGATTAGCCCTTAAATATTTCATCGATGTGGGTGCGGGAGTAATTGATCCCGATTACAGGGGCAATATTAAAGTTCTGTTATTTAATTTTGGACAGAATGATTATCACGTGAAGACAGGAGACAGAATTGCCCAATTGATCTGTGAGAGGCTGGGATTTCCACCTGTGGAGGAGGTCACATCCCTGGAAAATTCTGAGCGTGGAACCAAAGGCTTTGGTTCTACTGACGTCAAAGGGGTTAAAAGCCTAGCTGCCACCTGTGCCCGAGAGAGGAAGGTGAATGAAGAGGAAGATTTGGGACCCCAGGTATCTGATTGTAAAGAAAAATCAGAGCCCCAAATAGGTGAGGACCTGACAGTGGTACAACAGGAAGAAATTAGGAAATTGCTTAAAGAATTCCCAGATGTGTTGACACCCATACCTGGGGAGACACATTTGGTTGCCCATGAAATAATAACTCCACCTGGGAAATTAGTTCGTCAAAGGCCATACCACTTTCCTGAAGCCAAGAGACAGGAAGTAGTGGTACAAGTCCAGGAGATGTTGGACATGGGAGTAATAGAGGAGTCAAAGAGTCCCTGGAATAGCCCCATAGTCCTGGTGCCGAAGCCTGATGGATCTTTAAGATTTTGTATTGACTTCCGGCAGGTAAACGCCATATCAGTTTTTGATGCATACCCCTCTGCATCTTCCAGCTCCACCGGATCAGCGGCACAGAGGGCAGAGCACGTGTGCTCCTCCCGCACCTCCCCCAGCCCAATCGGGGCCTGAAGTCAGCTTTAAAAGCAGCTGCACGCTGCCGGGAGTCCCTCTGCATCTTCCAGCTCCACCGGATCAGCGGCACAGAGGGCAGAGCACGTGTGCTCCTCCCGCACCTCCCCCAGCCCAATCGGGGCCTGAAGTCAGCTTTAAAAGCAGCTGCACGCTGCCAGGAGTCCCTCTGCATCTTCCAGCTCCACCGGATCAGCGGCACAGAGGGCGGAGCACGTGTGCACCTCCCCCAGCCCAATCAGGGCCTGAAGTCAGCTTTAAAAGCAGCTGCACGCTGCCGGGAGTCCCTCTGCATCTTCCAGCTCCACCGGATCAGCGGCACAGAGGGCAGAGCACGTGTGCTCCTCCCGCACCTCCCCCAGCCCAATCGGGGCCTGAAGTCAGCTTTAAAAGCAGCTGCATGCCAAGGCGTGCCCGCGCCTGAGGGCCTCGCCAGAGGGCCCTTTGGCACGGCCCTTAGGCAGAGGCCTACATAAAAACGCCTGATCAACCTCCGACGAATCCACCACTAATCTACCTCTCAAATACAAAGCTGCTTGAGTTCCCCTCTGATTCAGCTCGTGATCAACACACACATTGAAACAGCAACAGAGATACTCAAGCATCTATCAGCCTAAGCTGTTTGAGAACTGAGAGCACCCCGTGCAGCAACACGACAAAAGGCCAAGAACACAGCAAGTATAACTGTTCTGTTGACAGTACCCACCGTTATACTTTATACTTATTACCAGTCACTACAATACTGTTGTCAGTATTTAAAGTAGCCCTCTCACACACTGTTATACTGTTATCTCCAATTCAATAATCTTTATACTGTTGTCAGTACCAATAGCACATTGTACTACCGTTGCCTGTATTCCTATATACTGTTGCCAGTAACAATCAGTCACTACACTGTTGCTAGTAATTTTACAATTTATACACTGTGATACTATTATTTGCAAATCAATATTCTTTATACTGTTGCCAGTACTAATTAACACATTGTACTACCGTTGTCTGTAATCCTTTATACTGTTGCCAGTACTAATTAACACATTGTACTACCGTTGTCTGTAATCCTTTATACTGTTGCCAGTAACAATTAGTCACTGCACTGTTACTAGTAATTGCTAGTCATTGCACCGTTGCTATTAATCTAAAATGTACAAGGCCCTGTTATCACTCATTACCCTCCTTACCCTTGGACTCCCCTGCGTCACAAACGCCCTCAACCATGATACCAACTACATACCAATATTACATACATTTGGAAGAAGATGGTATGAATTCCCCCACCACACAACAGCAAAACGCAACCATACATCCCACTCCCATCTACTTAGCATTCCTCTACAAGTCATCAACAAAACACAAGCTGAGAAGCTACATCGCCAACACTTCCTAAAATGTGCATTGATAAATGCCAGATCCATACGATCAAAATGGCCTGCAGCCATGGACCTGATTCCTCAATACAATCTCGACATCCTGATGGTCACGGAAACATGGCTATCCGATTGTGACAACATCCTCCTGAATCAGATGCTTCCTCCAGGATTTGACCTTTACACATGCCACAGGTCCACTCAAAAAGGAGGCGGGACGCTCATCCTCGCCAAAACAGATCTTAATTTCAAGCTATGCAACTCCTCCAGCTCAACCCACCTCGACGCCCTCACTATATCTAATGAACTCTGCGCAATCAACCTTCTTTATCGAGCACCCTTCCCATCACCGGATGACCTTCCAACAATAATCGAGCTCGCGTGCGCAACATCCACCTCACGCTCTCCAAATTGGATAGTTGGTGATTTCAACCTCCCATCTCTCCAAAACAGCCACACAGAAGCATTTCTAGACGCACTGGAGGATCTAGGCTACAAACAATACGTCGACTCTCCCACCCACACTAAAGGAGGTAAACTAGACCTCATTTTCGCACCCCATTCCAACACCGTAACACACCAAGCCCTTGCACTGTCGACTATACCTGTGCCTTGGTCTGATCACAATCTTATCCGATTCAATATACCCACTTATACTTCACACAGGATCCAAATACCATCCAATTCACCTGGAACCCACACAGCCCGCTTTCAACCTCTCAACCGTGACAAGGTCCTAGATAACCTTCAACCACTCATGACCAACACCTCCCTCAACTTAGATGACCTTATATCCAAATGGGACGAGAACCTCAGAGCCGCCTCTTGTCCATTACACAATGATAAGAAAACAAGAAAACGAGAACATGCGCCATGGTTCTCTACTGACCTTCGTACATCTCTCATCCACTTACGCAAACTTGAAAGACAGTGGCGAAGAACCCACTCTCCAGAGGCCCTTGAAACATATAACTCACACTTAACTACCCACCGTGAGACGATAACACTGAGTAAGAAGCTCTACCACACAAACCTATTGAAACGCTCCATCAATAAACCACATACACTGTTCAGATTAGTAAAATCCATAACAAGAGAGCCAGTTTCAGCCCAACCTGCAATGCCGCAACCACAGGACTATGCAAACTACCTGCAATCAAAAATGATTAAGGCCAGCACGAGCGCAATTACCAACAATCCTTCTGTACCACCTAAGGCATCTCAAATAACTCCATTTTGCAATTTCAATACAATATCAACTAATGAGATTGAGAACATCATTGCTTCCATCAATCCTAGCACTGCACCTAATGACCCATGCCCAGCCAGCTGGATCAAAGATCTGCGACATGATCTAAGCCAAATCTTGTGCAAGATACTGAACCAGTCCTTTCTAACAGGCTCATTCCCCCAGAGTTTGAAACACACCTCTATCAAGTCCCTACTGAAAAACAGTAAACTTGATCCATCCAAAGTTGATTCATTTAGACCAATCTCGAGCATCCTCCAGCTTGCAAAAATCATCGAGAAAGCTGCCCAACAACAGATCCAACATCATATTGACACTGAAGCTCCACTGGACAAATCACAACATGGATTCAGAGAAGCACATGGAGTCGACACGATCCTTACAACCCTATTCAATGATCTGATCACAGGAATAAACAGCATCAAACAAGGATTTGTCCTCATCTTTCTTGACATTTCCGCCACCTTCGACTCTGTGAACCACGATATACTTCTGCAACGTCTGATAGAGAAGGGGATTCGAAGCACAGCACTGGAATGGTGTAAATCCTACCTTTCCAATAGGTGGCAACAAGTTAAAACAGGCCAGGACTCCTCCGAACCATTCCTACAGTCTCAAGGTGTACCACAAGGATCTTCCCTATCGGCACTAATGTTCAATATATATATGCAGCCGATATGTGAATTGATCCGATCCTTCAATGTGCAATGCCTGGCATATGCAGATGACATCCTCATATATATGCCATTCAAAACTGACCAACCAGTGTTTGCACCAATAATCAATTGTTTCGGAGCAGTAGCTGAATGGCTGCTGACCCAAAACTTAAGAATAAATCATAGCAAAACTGATGTTCTTTTTGTTACAAGGAACCGTAAGTTCGTACCTCCTCCGTCGCTACTGGTCAACAACATAGAACTGACGTCCAAACCCACAATCCGATATCTCGGCATCACACTGGACCAGCACCTGGATATGTCAACGCATGTGAAGAATGTGACAAAGAGTATATATCATAAGATCAGAACACTGCGACACCTCCGCCCCCTACTTGATTATGCTGACTACCGATCAACCTTTCAGGCATTAGTCCTCCCACATCTTGATTTTGCAAACATCATCCTCCACAGGCTCTCTCAATCAACTTTAAATCCACTTCGTTTGACTATGAATGCAGCTGCAAGAGTCCTCTCTGGGGCACCAAAATCTGCTCACATAACGCCTATCATGAAAGACCTCCACTGGCTACCCCTACAAGCCAGACTCCTATATAAGTCACTAGTCCTGACCTTCAAAGCCATGAATAATTACCCACCGACACCAATCAGCAAACTAATTCATATCACCCTCGAAAATAGGAACAGAAGGACTACTGCTATGAACACCTTAATAGTTCCCAAGTTGATGACATCATGTACTAAAGCTACATCGAACAGAGCTTTCTCAATATTTGCACCCATAAATTGGAATGCACTCCCCCATGAAATCCGTGGCATCAAAAGTCTATTACAATTCCGAAAAGCCGTGAAGCATCACCTATTCACAAAATTCTACCCAGAAGTGATCATGGATACTCTCACAACCAACAGGCCTCCCACATACACCAGACACCTTAGCACCCTTATACAACCAGAAAATGGTTAGACTACACGGAAGCCCACAAGACTACCATCTACCCGTAACACCCACTTGAATACATGCACAATATCCATTCGAGCTTGAATTTTGTATATAGTAAAGTATATATATAATATAATGTTGATTGTACATAGTTACCCCTGTTATTCCATGTTATATATGCCCCGTTCTCTGTAAACTCAATGTTGCCTGTATGCATTGCAGTATATTTTGTTCAATGTAAACCGCGCTGATTTTAATAGCGCGATATAGAAGAGATGTTAAATAAATAAATAAAATAAATAAATAAATAAATGCCAAGAATTGAAGAGCTGTTGGACCAGCTGGGACAGGCTCAATACTTAACCACCCTTGATATGACAAAAGGATATTGGCAAATCCCTCTAACCAGGGAGTCGAAGCCGAAGACTGCATTCAGCACCCCCGTTGGCCTTTTCCAGTTCAAGAGGATGCCTTTCGGACTGCATGGAGCAGCGGCTACCTGCCAAAGGTTAGTGGATCAGGTACTTCGACCCCACCAAAATTATGCTTTTGCATATATGGATGATGTCATAATCCATAGTAACACCTGGGCGGAGCATCTAAAGAGGATCAGGGCAGTCTTGTGCTCCCTGAAGCAAGCGGGAATCACTTTAAACCCGAAGAAGTGTGCCTTTGCAAATAGGGAGGTAAAATACCTGGGCCACCTAGTGGGAAGAGGAAAAATTAAACCTCTAATGAGTAAAGTAGATAACATCAGGAATTTTCCTCCTCCAACAACAAAGAAACAACTAAGAGGTTTCTTGGGACTTATTGGATACTACCGCAGATTTATACCGCAATTTGCAGAGAAAAGTGCAATTTTCACGGATATGCTGCGGAAGAATTGTCCAAACCAGCTAAAGTGGACACCTGAAGCTGAAAAAGCTTTTTCAGTCCTAAAAGGAAAATTGTGTACAGGACCGGTACTGAAAGGGGTGGACTTCAAGAAACCCTTTCTGGTTCAAACAGATGCATCGGACGTAGGGCTAGGAGCGGTTCTATCCCAGTGTCATGAAGGGGAGGAGCATCCTGTGATGTACCTGAGCAGGAAGTTGTCACCGGCTGAACAAAAGTATTCCACAATAGAAAAAGAATGTTTAGCTATAAAGTGGTCAGTGGAGGCGTTAAGGTTTTACCTTACAGGGAGAAAGATCCAGTTGGTCACAGACCATGCCCCACTTAAGTGGTTGCAGCAAATGAAGAACCACAATGCCAGGTTGACACGCTGGTACATGGCCTTACAGGCATTGATTTTCAAGTTGAACATCGTGCTGGGAAGTTACACAAGAATGCGGATGCCCTTTCCCGTATTACGGACTGTAGAGAAGAAGTTTCACCAGTGACACCAGTCCGTAATAACTTAAGCAGGGGGGTATGTGATAAGGAAGCTTATCATAGCTCAGGAAGGAGCTATAGAAAAGGTAAAGTGACTCTGAACAAGCAACCTGTCAGTTCTGGTAGAAATAAGAAAACAGAATTTTCCCATAAAAGACTACCAATCCCAGAATGCACCAGGTTTCCAACAGCCATTAGAGGAGCTGAAGTGGGGAAACGTGTGTTCAATCAGGAGGGCTATGAGGTAATCCCTAAGCACTCATTTCAAAGGGCAGGGCCTGATCCAGAACAGCTGCGCTGTGTTAGGGAGGAGCACTCATCTAAGCAGAATAAAGGTAGAGTCTATTCTACAGAGAAGCAGCTTGAGCTTGATCATCTTCATCATCAGGAGGATCATCAGAAGCAGAAGCCAAACCGGACGGACAGAGAGGGAAAGAAACCCTTTGGAAGAAAGAGGAGAAAAGTGTTTGAGAGGTCTAGAAGAGTCCAGAGCAGTACGTATACTGGGAGGCATTCCAAGGGCCAGCATACACCATTGGACTGGGGAAAGCCAGAGGAATGGTGCTGCAGAGCTAGGAATCTCCAGACGGCACCTGTGAGGGAGACGGCTGCACATGGAAGGGACCCTAAGACCCGTGCCAGAAGGTAGGTGAAGAGAGATCCAGTGTCCAGGGATCTGGATTGGAAGGCTGGACATAAGAACTGAACTACATACTGGCCAGGCTATATAGAGCAATGTTCCCTCTAATTTTCTGTAGGCTGTGTGCGCATAAAATATCAGCTGTGTGCAGCTTTTGAAGGAAGGTTAAATTTTTGTGTGCCACATAATGACACTCGGAGTTACATACTTTAAAATTTGACTACACGTCAGAATACAGTATGTACACCACATTGATTTTAATCAAATTAAATGAAAATAGACAATTACTAGAAATTTCCCGCTTCATTTAGTAATTACAATCATAACTTTTAAATTTTTAAGACGTCTGTGTTGTTTTCTATCACAATCAGAGCCGTAATTTTTGTGCGATCTGTTGCAAAGTATGTGCGCTCACTGTGCAAGGTGTGTGCGCGCGCACACGCGCACAGCTTAGAGGGAACAGTGATATAGAGAGGAACTCTAACAGCAATGGAAGCTCAGGTATGAACACTGATCTATGCCCTAGCTATAACCTTGAATGACAGCAGGGAAACAAGTATTCTCCTGAAAGTGCTCCATTGGGAGATTCATCTGTGCCAATCCATGATATTGAACCCATGCTTGTTGAAGAATATGTTGATAGCAGATGAAGAATCTGTTTACATGGACTGCTCTCTGTCTAAACTCCTTTGGTGATTTTCTGTTATAAAGTACAGCAACCATCACAAAGAAATACAAACTTGTTCTTTAATCTACTCAGAAAAGCTCATGAGTAGGATTTTTAGCCACGCAGTAGAAAGCAAGCCAGCTAAGGGGTTTCAGCTGAATAACTGCTAGCAATTGAGCCTTACCTAATTGCTTGTGAGCTCTAAGAGAATCACTTCTGAATCTATGTGGGAAGATATAAGAAGTTAACCTGAAAAGAACAGTTTTTCTCTTCTTTGTGGCTTTTGTTTGTTGTTTGATACATGCTAAGAGAATATTAGCTAAAGCCTACAGAAAAGACCAGTTTGTTACCAACCAGGTCTTATTTCTTTTGCTTTGATTGCCTGACAGTTCAAATGTTGTTTTCCTGATTTTGTTTTTTCAAGTTTAACACTGAAAGCAAGTAACCTGATTTATGTGCTACCAAGCATATCTGAGTTGGGAGAAATAACCCCATAAATAAATATCTTATTGGCTTTACACTTGAGCACAACTAAATTATTGTGAGCAGCTGTGTCTGGTGTGAATGGACTGCATTGACCACAATCCCTTGCAAATCATATTGACATATGCATTTGCCAAGACTGTGAACGTTCTCACCCAGGCAGCCGTCTGACAAAGGTTATCTTTCTAATTGCAATCACATCTGCACGTCGCATCAGTGAGTTGCAAGCACTAGTGGCTGATCCACCTTATACAAGGTTCCATCATGACAAGGTAGTCCTTAGGACTCATCCACACTTTATGCCAAAGATGGTCTCGCCTTTTCATCTTAACCAAGCGGTCTACCTACCTGTGTTCTTTCGAAGGCCTCATGCATCAAATGCAGAAAAGAATCTTCATACTTTGGACTGTAAAAGAGCTTTAGCCTTTTACTTACAAAGAACACAGCAACATAGAAAGTCCTCTCAACTCTTTGTTGCTTTTGATCCTTCTCATTTGGGACTTCCAGTCTCCAAGAGAACACTGTCAAACTGGATTGCTTAGTGTATTTCCTTTGCCTATCAGAGTAAGAATCTTCCTCTGGAGGGCCATGTCACAGCTCACAATGTGAGAGCCATGGCAGCTTCAATGGCTCATCTACACTCTGTGTCTATCGACAACATCTGTCGAGCAGCCACCTGGTCCTCTGTTCATACCTTCACAGCCCATTACTGCTTGGACAAGGACTCCCGCCGGGATGCATTGTTTGGTCAGGCTGTTCTCCAACACCTGTTCCATACCTAATCAACTCCTACCCACCATCCCTGGTTGGATACCAGAGATCCATGGGGGGAAGTGGAGCTCTTTCTCAGGGACACACAACTTCTGGAGTTTCTCCCTGGCATCTAAAGCTAGGGAATCCCCATATGTGAAGACTACATTCCTGCTTGTTCCTGGAGATAGCATAGTTACTCACCTGTAACAGGTGATCTCCAGGAACAGCAGGAATTTAGTCTTCACAACCTTCCCACCTCCCCTAGGAGTTGTATCTCTCTATCTCTATCTCTTTCCCTCTCTCTCTCTCTTTGTCTCAGCTTTAAAACTCAACTGGAGAGAGGCAGTTGGGAAAGGTGGGAAGGCAGCACGCAGGCGCTGTGGGATGCTCCCAAAAGCTTTCTAATTGGACGCTGGGGAGCGTTCCCGCACAGGCTCCGTCGGTACCGACGATACCCATATGTGAAGACTAAATTCCTGCTGTTCCCGGAGATCACCTGTTACAGGTGAGTAACTATGCTATCCATAATATGGGAAATAAAGTTCCACTCTAGAGGATGCAATGGAAGAAGTTGACATGAATTTAGTGGTGGTCATGGAAACATGGTACGCAGAGAACCATAATTGGGATATAGTTATATTGAGCTATAGTCTATTCAAGAAAGACAGGATAGGACAAAAGGGAAGAGTGATGATGATAAATGTGAAAAATAATATTAAAGCAACAGAACTACAAGGCTTGTGGATTAAGGAGGAGGTATTGTGGGTTGGCAAGAGGCAATAAAACATATATTTATATTTGTGTGTTCTCCGGGAACAAGCAGGAAGTCAGTCCTCACATACAGGTGACGTCAGCGCTAACGGAGCTGAAAGCCTTTGGGAGATGCCACCATGCATGCGTGGTGCCCTTCCTGCCCAAAGGTGTCATCTTGCTCGGTCTCTTTTTTTTCCACGGAGTTCTTCAGACTTCTGTCTGCTTTCCTCCAGAAAAAGTTGATTTTCTTTGTGCCTGAGCTTTATACTCTCCTCCGGTTGTGCACCGGTACTCTTCCTGACACCTGAGCCCGCTGCCCCGGCATCAAGTCTCTGGTCCGTATACATTTTTTTCCTTCTTGGTGCTTTCATGCCTTTTTTCCAACTGGCAGCCCTGCGGGTCTTCGACCTTGCTGGGGTACTTTTTTCCCCCATGACTACTAGTGGCTTTAAGAAGTGTGATCGGTGTACAAAAATCATGTTCCATACCTATACACACGATTGCTGCCTAGGGCCAGACCACAACCCCACGGCCTATGGTCTCTGTAAAAAGATTTCTACCAAGGCCCTCAAGAGCCACCAGTAGCAGCACGATAAGTTCTTCCCAGAGTCCCCAGTGCCTCTGAAGGCCAAGGCCCCTTCTGAAGCCACGGACTCCCGTGGCATCCTTGTGGACCCCGGTCAATGCCACGGATCTTCAGAAAAGGGGGTCTCCCTTGATGGTACACAACAAGAAGAAGAAACCCTTAAAGGCAGCATCCCTGGACAGTTCCGGCAGGTCCGGGAAACCCTAAGCCAGGTCCCGCAGTCCACGATGCTCGTCCAAGGGCTTAGAGCGGGAGTGGCCTACCCAAGGTTACCTGGAAGGAATCGCCCGAAGATCGGCCTCGGATGCCCGAGGCCATCATGACGCTTGTCGACGTGCCTGGAGTGGGAGTGGCCCAACAAGGTCACCTGGAAAGAATCGCCTGAAGATCAGCCTTGGACGCCTGAGGCCATCCTAGTTGAGGACTCCCCTTCAGGGGAATTGGCATTAGGCCTGAATTCCTCGGTGCCCGCTCCGATCGCTGCGGAGCCTTCTGGACTGGAAACCAGAATGGCGGCCCTGGAGCGCAGCCTGTCTGCCTTCATGGACCAGCAGCGGGCATTGCTGTCTGGCACAGCCAGTTCCTCCGCCCAGACCACCGGGACCTCGACATCAAGGACATCCCTGGAGGCCGAGCCGATCCTCGAGACCATACGGCCTTGAGTCGATCTTCAGCTGAAGTCTAGATCCGGAACCCGTTCTACGAGACCAAAGTCTTCCCTGGCTAATGCACATGGCACCAACCATGGGGCCTCCGAGACATGTGGTCAAGGTTCAGGCCCAGAGTCTGTGAGCCACCCCTCCCTCAAGTCTTCGACGGAATAGGAAACCGAGGGCGAGGAGTCCCCAGACACCAGTTGCCACCGCAACGTCCCCTCAGATTCGCCACCTACCGAGCCCCGGTGTCAGTCCCGCCCGAGGACAAGGAATTCCTCAACTTTGTGCGGGACATGTCAAAGGCCCTAGCATTCCCAACTGAATTGGAGGAGGACCCTTGGACGGAGGAACTAGAAATTCTCCAATACCGGAACCACTCTGATTGAAGGAAAAGGCGGTATACAAAACCTGTTAAATAAATAAATACAAGGTCCCACTGAGGGAATTGCTCACAGTACCCATTCCACCCATCCTGGAATGGCTAATGCTCCATATGTGGGAAATACCAGCATCTATGCCCGTTGTAGCAAGCAGTTTGACTCGATGTGCCGGATCTGTCAGAGCCCTGACTTCCACAAGGCACAGCTGCCGCATAACTCCATGGTAGTGGAGTCGGCCATACGTTGGCTGAAGAGCCAGAAGACGCACTCCTCGGTGCCCCCGGGTAGGGAGGTCTGCACCTTGGATGCCCTCGGCAGAAAGTGGTACCAGGGCTCGATGCTCATTGGCTGGATCCAGGCCTACCAGCTGTACATGGGCATGTACCTGAGAGACCTGGCAAAGGAGCTTGTTGGGTTCTCGGTTGGTCTCTCCGAGGAACCCCTGCAGCCGTTCAAGAACCTGGCCAAAGCCATCCGTGACTGTTCTAAATTCATGACTCAAGCAGCCTATGACGGCTTTGAAAGGCGATTAGAGTAGCTGCTGCGGACATCGGTGCCAGATGCCAGGCTTGGCTACAATCTTCCGACCTTGAGCAATGGGTTCAGGACAAATTTGTTGATGTCCCTTGCCAAGGGGAGATCCTCTTTGGGAAACCCATGGCGGAAAAGGCCGCCGAGTTGGAGACTTGAGTTCATGACAAGGACCAGGCTCTCCAAAAAGACTGCGGGACCCTCCCGATGGAAGAGTTCAGGTAAAAAGCCCTTTTATCCAAGGAAAGAGGCTGCTTACAAAAAGTACCCACATTTCAGGCCTCCCCAGCAGGGTCAGCAGGCCAAGGGACATGGACAAGGCCCATGTAAGCAGAAGGCTCCCAAGCCCCGGGTATCTGCTCTGGCTCAGTCCGGGGGGAGATTTTGACTTTTTGGGGCTTAGCCTCTCTACCCCAAGGAGGACAGCAGCCTACAGTGGAACATCTGATCCACTACACCCACAGGTGGCCAGCCATCACCACCGATTCCTGGGCACTTCAGGTGGTCAAGGAGAGCTACCTTCTCCACCTAGCACAGACACCTCCCTCTTTCTTTCCGGGAGAGCCTCCCAGATCTCCCCTTCTCCATGACCTTCTACTGCAGGAACTCACAGGCCTTCTCGAGGACAAGGCAATAGAACCAGTACCCCAACATCTCAGGGGCAAAGGGTTCTACTCCAGGTATTTCATTGTGCCAAAAATGACAGGGGGCCTAAGGCCCATCCTGGACCTGCGGTACCTGAACAAATTCCTGATGAGGGAGAAGTTGAAGATGCTCTCCCTTGCAACATTGATGCATTACCTCCAGCAGGGAGATTGGCTATGCTCCTTGGATCAAAATGATGCCTGTACTCATATTCTCATTCACCTCAGCCACAGGCAGTACCTTCACTTTATGGTGGGGGGGCAGCCACCACCAGTACAGGGTACTACCCTTTGGCCTGGCATCCACCCCCAGGGTCTTCACCAAATGTCTTGCAGTAAAGGCCACCTACCTCCGTCTCCAGGGGGTATTCATCTTCCCCTATCTGGATGACTGGCTCATAAAAGGAGGCATGGCCACAGAGGTGCAGCAATCTGTGGCATGCATCATCCACATCCTACAACATCTGGAATTCGTGATAAACCACCCCAAGTCCTATCTCCTCCCGACACAGTGTCTGGAATTCATAGGTGCAAAGCTGGACACTGTACAGGCAAAGGTCTTCCTCCCCCTTGACCAGGCCGAACATCTCAGATACTAGCCGCAGATGTACAACATTATCCCTCGGTGTGAGCTCGGCTTCTGCTGTGCCTACTCAGGCACATGGCCTCCATGGTCCATGTCACCCGAGACGCCCATCTGCACATGAGGGTCACTCAGTAGTGCCTTCGAGACCATTAGACACAGGCCACGGGCTGACTCCAAGACAGAGTCTTAATGACCCACCAGTTGGCGGAATCTCTGACTTGGTGGCAAAATCTGCAACACCTTCAAGCAGGGATGCCCTTCCAAACACCAAGTCCCCAAAGAGTATTCATAAAGGACACCTCTGTGCTAGAATGGGGAGCCCTCTGCAAGGAACTTCGAACCCAAGGCAGCTGGTTACAAACCAAGGGCAACCAGCAGATCAACCTTCTGGAGCTTCGGGCAATATATCTAGCCCTCTGAGCATTTTGCCACCTCTTGAGGCACTAGTCAGTGCTGATCCAAATGGACAATCAAGTGGCAGTGTTCTATATGAACAAGCAGGGGAGCACGGGGTCTTGCACCCTCTGCTGCGAAGCAATGACACCCTGCTCCTACGCAGTTTGTCAGGGAATACTCCTATAGGCTGTATACCTAACAGGCAAGGACAACACCCTGGCGGACAAACTGAGCAAGGTCCTCCAACCGTATGAGTGGCAGCTAGACCCTAGAGTGGCAGGGTGAGACAAAGGAATCAGAGGGGGGTCAGACGTGAGAGGGTTGAAGGTTGAAAGCAGATTGGAACAAGTGTGTCTTGAGTAAGGATTTGAATCTCTGGAAAGAAGGTTTGAGGCGTAGGTCAGGGAGCCCAAAGGGAGGGACCAAGGAAAAAGAAGATGGAATGTCGGGTGGATTCCAGGTGAGCTTGTGTAGCAGGGGAAAGGTGCAAATGATTAGCGTGAATGGAGCGCAGGATATAGTGTGGTGCATGGAGATGGAGTGTGTCTTCAAGGTACAGAGGAGTATTAGTGTGAAGGGATTTGTGAAACAGGGTAAGTATCTTGTATTGAATTTGAAACTTCATGGGAAGCCAGTGGAGATAAATAAGCAATGGAGTGATGTGGTCAGTGCGAGTGGCATGCGAGATGATCTGGGCAGCAGTGTTCTGGAGAAGTTGAAGGCGGTGAAGCTGATATGGGGGAGGCTGGGATGAGCAACATTACAATAATCAATACGTGACATAACGAGGGAAAGGAGGAGAGTAATCAAAGATGAGGAAGACAGGAAAGGTCGGACAGCGCAAATTTGTCTAAGTGAGTAAAAGGAGCAATGGACGAGTGTAAAAAGATGTTTGTGGAACAACAAAGCAGAGTCAAGCGTGATGCTCAGATAGCAAAAAGTAGAGACCAAGGAAACAGGGGAATCCAGAAGAGAGGGGGTCAGAGAAGGGCAAAACCACTGAAGGTGAACCAGATAGTCGCTTTTTTCGCTGGGTTAAGGTGCAAGAAATGAGAAGACAGCCAGTGTGCAATCTGTGAGAGACAGGCATTTAAAGGAGATAGGTCTGGGGCAGAGGGTTAGTGCGATACAGAAGGATGATGTCGTCGGCATAGTAATACGCCGACAGACTGTGTTGCTGGATGAGCAAAGTGAGGGGGAACCAGGAAGACGCTAAAAGAGAAGTGGGGCCAGTATTGAGCCTTGAGATACACCACAGGGGAGAGGCATGAGGGCAGAGGAGGAAGTATCAGAGAAGAGAGAGAAGGATCGAGAAAAAAAAGAGTGAAATCAGCGGAGGACCATCCTGTGAATCCCAGCATCCTGAAGACTAGAAAGAAGAGTGAGGTGATCCAAAGAGACAGCCAGAGAGATGTCACCTCAATCGTATGAAATGTGAAGTTCATTGGGGAAGGAGAGCAGAACCCTTCTCATCTCAGGTTCCCAGGGTGTTACAGTACCTACTTCATCTCTCGGAGCTAGGCCTCAAGTCTGACTCCATCAGGATCCACCTGAGTGCCTTGTCGGCTAACCATGCACCGATAGACGGTCAGCCTCTCTCAGGCTCACCCTTTGGTAGCCAGGTTTCTCAGGGGTCTGCTCCTGCTGAAACCTCCAATCCGCCCTCCTGCGACGGAGTGGGATCTCAACGTGGTCTTGCAGCAACTTACTCGCTCTCCTTTCAAGCCGATGTCTACTTGCCATCTGCGCTTCCTCTCCTGGAAGGTGCTCTTCCTGGTAGCGCTCACGTCGGTTAGGCGTGTGAGTGAGCTGCAGGCTCTAGTGTCAGATAGGCCGTACACACGGTTTTACAAGAACAGGGTAGTGCTCCGCACACACCCCAAGTTCCTCCCAAAAGTGGTTTCCTCGTTTCACCTCAACCAAGAGGTGGTTCTTCCAACCTTCTTTCCCAGGCCACATACCAACAGGGCAGAAGCAGTTCTGCATACCCTGGACTGTAAGAGGGCGCTCGCCTTCTACCTGGAGCATACGCGGGGACATCGGAGAGCTTCTCAGCTCTTTGTCTCTTATGACTCTAGTAAACTGGGTCTACCGGTCTCCAAGCACACGTTATCCACCTGGGTGGCAGACTGCATTGCCTGGGCGTACAGGGCAGCTGACCTTCAGCTACAGGGTCGTATCATGGCCCACTGTGTCAGGGCTAAGGCTGCATCACCGCTCTGTTCTGTTGGCAGACATCTGCCGGTCCGCAACTTGGTCTTCAAGCCAGACTTTTGCAGTCCATTACTGCCTGGAGAGGGAGTCCCGATGGGACAGCATTTTCGGTCAGGCGGTACTCCGGAATCTATTTGAGATTTAGGCAACTTCGACCCTCCGGTGTGAGGCTACCATGGGGGATGCATTCTTGGAGAAAGTTCTCTTGCTGCTGTTGCGGCTTGCCTATAGGGAGACTTTTTTCAGCTATAGGTTCTCGGTAGCCTGTAGCTAGGGAGTCCCATATGTGAGGAATGACTTCCTGCTTGTTCCTGGAGAAAGCATAGTTACCTGTAACAGGTGTTCTCCAGGGACAGCAGGAATCAGTCTTCACGACCCTCCCTCCTCCCCTGGAGTTGCAGTCCTATTATTGCTTTTTATTATTTTTGCCGTCTTTTTAGCTATGTCATCTGGCTGAGCAAAATGGCACCCTTGGGCGGGAAGGGGGCCATGCATGCGCGAGGCATTCCCAAAGGCTTTCTTTGAAAGCTGGGGAAATTGCTCCGCACGGGGGCTCCGTCGGCGCCGATGTCACCCATATGTGAGGACTGATTCCTGCTGTCCCTGGAGAACACCTGTTACAGGTGAGTAACTACGCTTTGAGGAAGGAGAGCAGAATAGTCTCAGTGCGGTGGCTGGGCCTGAAACCACACTGATGGGGATGAAGAAAGTGAATGGTGTCGAGCTGTGAGAAGATCTGGGAGAACACAAACATTTCCAAGATCATAGAGAGAAAGGGGAGATTAGAAACAGGACAATATTGTGCAAGGTCAGTGAGGACCAAAGAGGGCTTCTTGAGGAGGGGGGTGGGCCAAAGCTTGTTTCCAGGGGGAGTGGAAGGTACCTGAGGAGAGACAAGTGTTAAGAATGGTGAGTATGGGGGGAAGAAAGGTGAGAGAAGGTTCCAGTGGCCAAGAGGGAAGGGCTGGAGTCAGAGCGACAGGTGGTCTTATGAAAGGTGGAGAGAGTCTTGAACAATTCGGCAGAGGTGATGAGTCGAAAGGTGGACCAGATGTAAGAGAGAGAAGGGGGGTGTGTGAGGAGAGAGAGTGATCAGCCAGGAGAAGAAGGACGAAGGGACTGAATTTTATCATGGAAGAAGGAAGCAAGCTGGGCAGGATCAAGTAACGAGGAGGCAGAGACAGGAGGAAGAAATGCGTGGAGGGTGGAGAGGGATCTCAAAACAGAGTACAGCTGACGGGAAGAGGAAGAGCAGTGGTTCGCATCCCAGTCCTCTGGGACCCCCAGGCCAGTCAGATTTGAGGATATCCACAGTGAATATGTATGAGATAGATCTGCATGCACTGCTTCCATTGTATGCAGATCTATCTCATACATATTCATTGTGGACATCCTGAAAACCTGACTGGCCTGGGGATCCCAGAGGACTGAGTTGAGAACCACTGAGTTAGAGGATGTTGAGATGAGTATAGAATAATATAAATGTTTGGCTTTGTGGCTAAAGGTATGGTAATGACGCTGACAATATTGAAAGTTATGCAGAGAGTCAGGAGTGTGGTGCTTTCTCCACAAGTGCTCTGCGCGGGGAAGATAGGAATGGTGCAAATGAAGGCCAGGGTAATACCAGAGGTGGTGATTAGATTTGTGGGGGGCATGTGAATGAAGGGGGACAATCTGATCAAGGACCGTAGACCGAGTGGAATTCCAAGTAGCAACCTGGGCATCCGAAGAAAGTGAGGCAAAGTCTGCAAGAAGAAGTACTGTAAGTCAGAGGAGGGACAATGTTTAAAGGTAGAACGGGTGATGTGGTGGGAAAGCCAAGCAAGAGCAGTGAAGGAGGACAGACTAGTGGGGGAGGGAAGGGATGAATGAGACCGTAAGGAGAATGTGATGCAAAGATGGTCAGTCCAAGGTAGGGGGGTAGTGGAGATGGAAAGAGGGAGTAAAGGTGAGTCAGAGGGAGTGATGACCAGGTCAAGTTTGTGGCCGGCGGCATGTGTTGGACAGAGAATGTGCTGCAAAAGTTCTAAGTCCTGGAGTAGGTAAGAAAAATTCAATCCTGGGGTAATATAAGAGTGTCATAATGAACACTAAAGTTGCCCAGTATTATGAGATGGGGATATTGAAGGGAGATTTCAGTCATAGTAAGAAGAAGAGCGTCCCAGAGGTGTGGGCAAACAGAAGGAGGGGGAGTAAATGAGGATAAAGTAAAGAGGAGGAGAGGAGTTCAGGCGAAGAAGAAGGGATTCTGGGTAATGGAGTGCTGAAGAGTAAACTTGGATCAAAGGCAGGGAAGAACAGTAGAAGGCAGCCACCCTGCCTCCACTACGACCTAGACAAGGGGTAGCAAGAGCAGAGTAGTCCAGGGGCAGACAGCGGGTGAGTTGAAAAAGCGGAATTGCTAAACTAATACTTCTGCTCTGTTTTTACTAAAGAAAATCATGGAGAAGGATCAACTGTAACTCCCAAATATAAAAATGGAAATGAAGTAGATACCGCACCATTCACAGAAGATGATATGTTAGAACAACTTGCAAAACTGAAAGTGGACAAGGCCATGGGACCGGATGGGATACATCCCAGGATACTGAAAGAGCTCAGAGAGGTTCTTGCAGGGCCATTAAAGGATGTTTTCAACAGTTCCTTGGAAACAGGAGAAGTTCCTCAGGGCTGGAGAATGGCTGATGTCATACCTCTACACAAAAGTGGTGACAGGGAAGAAGTGTCAAACTACAGGCCCGTGAGCCTTACCTCGGTGGCGGGAAAAGTAATGGAGGCGCTTCTGAAGGAGCAAATAGTGAACTTTCTCAAAACCAACAGGTTGTAAATGGAGCTCACTCGGAGGAAAAGAAGTGATTAGCGGGGTGCCCCAGGGTTCAGTCCTGGGCCTGGCACTCTTCAATGTATTTGTGAGTGATATTGCTGAAAGACTGAATGGAAAGGTCTGTCTTTTTGCAGATGACACGAAAATTTGAAACAGAGTGGATTCCCCCGAGGGAGTGCTTAACATGAAAAAAGATCTACAAAAGCTGGAAGAATGGTCTAATGCTTGGCAATTAAGATTTAATGCAAAGAAGTGCAGAGTCATGCACTTGGGTAGCAGAAATCCAAGGGAAATGTATGCGATAGGGGGCGAGAGGTTGGTGTGCACGGATCAGGAGAAAGACATTGGTGTGATTATTTCTGTAGATCTCAAGTTGGCAAAACAGTGCGACAAGGCGGTGGCAAAAGGCAGATGTTGGGCTGCATACGAAGAGGAATTACCAGCAGAAAGGAAGAGGTTCTAATGCCACTGTATAAGTCACTGGTGAGGCCTCACTTGGAATACTGTGTTCAGTTTTGGAGATCGTATCTTGCGAAGGATGTAAAAAGAATGGAAACTGTTCAGAGGAAGGCGACCAAAATGATTTGGAGCCTGCGTCAGAAGCCTTATGAGAAGAGACTTGAAGACCTAAATATGTACACTTTGGAGGATAGGAGGGATAGGGGAGATATGATTCAGACCTTTAAATACTTAAAGAAAAATAATGAACAAACAAATCTCTTCCAAAGACGGGGAAGCTGAAAATGAGAGGGCATAACATGAAACTGCAAGGTGGTAAATTGAAAGGCAATGTCAGGAAATACTTTTTCACTGAGAGGGTGGTGGATGCTTGGAATGCCCTCCTGATGGAGGTGGTGGGGCAAATACAGAATTCAAAATGGCATGGGACAGACACAATAGATCCATTTATAGCAACAGAATAAAATCAAAATAAACTTATCCATCTAACTTCTCAACAAATAGGGGTGTCCTGCATAGAGCTGTGGGTTCACCCGTAAACAAAGACATGAGGTGGCCTGCACAGAGTGACACCTACTCCTGCCATCTTACTCCGGCCATCTTACTGGGCAGACTAGATGGACCATACTGGTCTTTATCTGCCGCCATTTACTATGTTACTATATGTTACTATGAGAAGAGAGTCATCATCCTTCCTCAGCCATGTCTCGGTGACAAATAAGATATCCAGTGACCGGTGAGTGATGAGATCATGAACTAGAAGGGATTTTGACCTCAAAGATCTATAGTTCGCAAAAGCTAAACAGAGTATAAGGTGCAAGGGGGCAACTGTGGTACGAGTAACGTGAGACAGTGTTGAAGGGAGACAAGGAACAGGATTGGAAAAAACACAAGATAAGTGGCCAGACAAACGGGGAGGCAGGTATATGGGACGTCTGCCCTAATGAACAGTTATGACAGACATATTGGGAAAGGTACAGCTGGAGAGCAGCAATAGCAGTAACAGAGCAAAGGAATGCCTAATGAATGAGGAGTGGCCTGTGAAACAAGACAAAGAGCAGGCCGAAGTAGAGAACGGTGGGGATATATCGGTAGAGTTGCCCCAAGGAGCACGGCCTGCCCCTTGGGTACGCTCCTTTGGTGCTCGGTACTGAACGCCGCCGCGGTCTTCTTTTTATGAGTACAGTGTATCTTGGTGGGCGGTGCAGTTTACTAGGTAGGCAGGAAACTGTGGTTAATGAAATGGAGCATGGAAAGATACGGAGGGTAAAACAGTCAACAACCACTTGAAAAGCAGGTAAAGGCAAGACATACACATATAATTGCAGCAGGCTGAAACCTCACCTCTTCGAGGCTGCTGTTAGATCCTTATCTGCTTGGTCTCCTATGTATTTCCTTACCATTCTCCTTGTCCTCAGCTGTTGTGTTGTCTGTCTTGACTAGATTGTAAGCTCTGATGAGCAGGGACCATCTTTTATATATATCTGTACAGAGCTGCGTATGCCTTGTAGCGCTATATAAATGATCAGTAGTAGTAGTAGCAGTAATGGAACTCATACAGGAAAAAGCAATACTGGACTTGGTGTTTATGAATGGAGAGATTGTTGCTGATGTTGTAGTGGTTGTCCTTGTATGGTGTGGTTTGCTATTAGGACTCAGGTGGAAATGATTAATTCAAAAGCAAGAATTCTAGACTTCAGGAAAACTAACTTTGTCAAGATGGGGGAATGTTCAAGAAGTCATTACCTGAATGAGAGCATCTGGGAAGTAGAAAAGCAGTGGACAAATCTGAAAGGAGATGTAAGGGCAATGAACCTTTTTGTTAGGATTAGAAAAGTAAAAAAAAGTAAGAGGAAAAAGAGGCCACTATAGTTTCAAAAGTAGCTGAAGAGGTAAGGAAAAAGAGCATAATATCTTCCTCTTTCTGCAATCTCTCACAGTATATGAACAAGCAACAATATCTGGAAAAGCTCCAGGAACTTTCAAAAGTAGTCAGCAAAGCAAAGATGTAAATGGAAGAAAATATAGCAAATACAGTAGAATGGGTGGATAAGATGATAAAACAAATAGGAGAAAATATTGTTCTTATGTTCTTATATATGTTTATATTTTTTCTCTCTATACATAGTTGAGCTTTGGAACTTGTTGCCGGAGAATGTAAAAGCAGTTAGCATAGCTAGGTTTAAAAATGGTTTGGACAAATTCTTGGAGGAGATGTCCATAAACTGTTGTTAAGGTAAACCTGGGGAACTCCACTGCTTATCCCTGGGGATACGTAGCATGGAATCTGGCTACTTTTGGGATTATGCCAGGTACTTGTGAACCGGACTAACCACTGTTAGAAACAAGATAGTGAGCTTCTAAGACTCATTTAAAATATGTTAGTGACAAAAGGATGTTCAAAAGTGGTACTATGAGAATCAAAGGTGAAGGAGAGAAATATGTAGAGGTTAATGAAGATAAAGCGTAGTTACTCACCTGTAGCAGATGTTCTCTAGGAACATCAGGAATAGGTTGTCACATATGGGTGATATCACCAATGGAGCCCGCAAGGGAACACTTCCCAGCTTCCATAAGAAGCTTTTGGGAGCTCCATCGCGCATGTGCGCCTGCCTTCCCGCCCACTAGAGCTATCTTTACTTCAGTAGGATGACAAAGCTCAAAAAGAACAACTCCACGGGTAGGTGAGAGGGTTGTGAGGACTTATTCCTGCTGTTCCTGGACAGCACCTGCTATAGATGAGTAACTACGCTTTCTCTGGGAACAAGCAGGAAGTAAGTCCTCATATATGGGGGCTCCCCAGCTACAGGCTACTGAAAAACCAGCAAAAAACAAGCCCAACGGAGCAACCAAATAGGAGAACCGGGAGCAACAGCATGAGTAGTCTTTCCAAGGGACTAGACCGATTCAGCGCCCATAGCGGATATCAACATCAGGAAGACTCTTTACGATAGCCTGGATAGACACAAGGGCTGGTAGGAAGGAGTTGAACCTAAGTCCCAAACAGATGCCAGAGTACAGCTTGGCCAAAGTTACTGTCATGCCGGGAATCCTCATCCAGATGGTAGTGGGCTGTGAAGGTGTGGACTGAGGACCATGTAGCAGCCCTGCAGATCTCCAACATGAAGACTGAGTGCAAGTTTGCCACAGAAGTGGCCATAGCTCAGACATTATGAGCCATGACATGACATTCAAGGTGCAGACCAGACTGTGCATAAGCAAAGGAAATGCAGTCTACCACCCAAATGGACAGTGTGCATTTGGAGACCGCCATGCCCAGTCTGTTATGGTCAAAGGAGATGGAGAGCTGGTTAGAATGCCGATGGGCTTTCGTCCTCTCCAGATAAAAAGCCAAGGCCCATTTACTGTCAAATGTATGCAACATGGCCTTAGCCCTGTTGGCATGAGGTTGGGGAAAGAAGGTGGGCAGAACCACCGACTGATTAAAGTGGAATTAAGAGACCACCTTGGGCAGGAAATATGGATGCATCCACGGGACCATCCTGTTGTGAAATCTAGTGTAGAGCGCATGCGCCATCAGAGTTTGCAGTTCACTAACCCATGGGCAGAGGTGACCGCCACTGGGAATATCACCTTCAAGGTCAGGAATTTCAGTGGACAATAGGCTAACGGCTCAAAAGGGGCAGATAGGAGTTGCGCGAGTACCACGTTGAGATTCCACACCACAGGCAGGGGCTTGACCAGAGGCTTAGAACGGGGGAGACCTCACATGAAGCGGACCACAAACAGATGTGCAGAGATGAACTTACCACCCGACCCACGATGGTATGTGCCAATCACGCTTAAGTGTACTTGGACGGAATTGGACGAGGCCTGTGTCAGAGAGGAGTAAGAGATATGTCAGAAGCACCTACACAGTGCAGGAGAAAGAGTCCAGAGCCCTGTCAGCGTTCCAGAGAGAGAACCTGCACTATTTAAAGGCATAGGAACGTCATGTGGAATCTCTGCAGGATGCTAGGAGGATGTTTTCCACCTCCACAGGGAGCATGAGGTCTCCAAGGACTACCCGCTCAGTATCCACACCATGAGGGCTAGGGACCGCACATTGGGATGAAGCATGGTCCAGTCATCCTGAGAGATGAGATCTGGGGCGCAGCCCAACCGGAGAGAGACTTGCCGAGAGAGCCGAAGCAGCAGGGGAAACCATTGTTGCCTGGGCCAGTATGGGGCAATGAGTATCATGAAGCCTTTGTCGGCCTGGAGCTTGAACAATGTCTTCGCTACTAGCGGAAATGGTGAGTACGTGTATAGTAACCCCACCCCCAAATCCAGGAGGAAGGCGTCGGAAGCCAGCCAGTTGCTGGATACCACCTAGGGGCAGAAGCGAGGAGTGGTGAACAAGTTGATTTCCAGACTGCATCGCATCTGAAAGATACGGTTCACTACTCCCTTCTTTGTGTGGCTGAAGGAATCTGCTGAGATGGTCCGCCAGGGCATTGAGCTCCCTCGGCAGGTATGTCGCCCTGAGGTCCCTGCCATGGGTGATGGTGAAGCTCCAGAACTGCACCATCTCCCAACATAGGAGGTACGACCCTTTGCTGCCCTGCTTGTTGATATAGAACATCTCTACTTGATAGTCCTCATTCAGATGGACAATCTGGTTGGTCAATTGCGCCTGAAAAGTGCAGAGGGCATTTGCAATGGCTTGGAGTTCCAGGAAGTTGATCTGGTGCAGGCTGTCCTGTTCTGACCAGAGGTCCTGTGTACATAGGCTTTCGAGATGTGCTTCCCAGCCGTGTTCATGGTCAGCAGCCGGTGAGGTGAAGGGAATGGGAAAGGAAGTCCCTTGAGCAAGTTCTGTGGCTGGAGCCACCAGTGAAGAGAGTTGACGAGGGGTGTGGTGAATGCCACCCTGTCACTGAGACGGCCTGTGACCTGACACCATTGAGTGCATAGGGTCCATTTTATTTATTTATTTTATTTATTTAGCTGCATCTATATCCCGCTTTTCACCGGGTCAAAGTGGTTGGGGGATACATTTAACATAAGGGGATATGAGACACATACACTAATACTTACAGGGAACATGGGCAATGGAGGGTTAAGTAGCTTGCCCAAGACCACAAGGAGCACCTGTGGGACTAGAAACCCCAGTCCTTCCGGCCCAAGGTTGCTGTCCTCTAGTGGGATTTGAACCACCAACCTTCCGGCCTGTAGTACCTTGCCCCAACCACTAGGCCACTCCTCCCCCCCCCCCCATTGTACTTTGTACATCTGTAGACAGGCCAACATCATGATGTGCACTGTGGAGGCTATGTGGCCCAACAACCATAGCATTCCCCAAGCCGTGGTGAAACGACTGCGCTGGATGTCATTGACTACCTTGGTGAGCTGCTGCAAGCAGTCCGCCGGTAAGAAGGCCCAAGTGGGAGTGATATCGAGAAGAACCTGGATGAATTCCAGCCGCTGAGAGGGTTGGAGGTGAGACTTTGAGTAGTTGATGATGAAGCACAGATGCTCGAGCACCTGAATGGTAAGACGGGCCGACTGTTGGTCTTCATTTGGCATGGTGCCCTTTATGAGCCAGTCATCTACATAAGGGAAAATGAAGACCCCCATGGTCTGGAGGAAGGTGGCAACCAATGTTCCCTTTAATTTTCTGTAGGCTGTGTGCGCATAAAATATCAGCTGTGCAGCTTTTGAAGGAAGGTTAAATTTTTGTGCGCCACATAACGACACTTGGAGTTATATACTTTAAAATTTGACTACACATCAGAATACAGTATGTTCACCACATTGATTGCACTAGAAAACATTGTAGAACTTGTGAAAACCGTAAATACATAACAACTTTTAAATTTTAAGACGTCTGTGTTGTTTTCTATCAGAATGAGAACCGTAATTTTTGTGCGCTCTGTTGTAAAGTTTGTGCGCTCGCTCGGCGAGGTGTGTGCGCGCGCACACGCGCATAGCTTAGAGGGAACAGTGGTGGCAACCACTGCCAGGTACTTTGTGAAGACCATTAGGACTGATGCCAACTCAAAGGGCAGTACAAGGTATCGGAAGTGCTGTCTGTTGAGCATGAAGCGAAGGTGTACTGCCTGTGGAGAGGATGGATTGGGATGTGTATGTAGGCATCCTTTAGATTCAAGCAGCAGAGCCATTCATCCTTTTGGAGGTATGGGAACAATGTTCCCAGGGAGACCATTTTAAACCTCTCTTGTAATAAGAAGTGGTTGAAGTTTCGGAGATCCAGGATAGGCTAAAAACCTTCAGTCTTCTTGGGGATGAGGAAATATCGAGAGTAGAACACTTTCCTCGCTTGTCCTGGTGGTACCAGTTCTATGGCAAGGTCGGCCAGCAGGATATTGACCTCCTGCTGGAGAAGATTGCAGTGGTATGGGTAGAGGGGGTACTTCTCAGAAAAGAATGGGGGAGGTAGCTGAGCGAAATGCAACATGTACTAGTTCTGGACGATCTTTAAAGTCTAGATATCTGTTGTCACTACAGGCCACCTGTGAGCAAAATGGACTAGCCGACCCCGTACCTGTTGGGGCACCTTGCTGAACAAGGGGAGATTGGCCATGCTTCTTAGGGAGCAGTTAAAAACCCATCCCCAGCTGTGACTGCGGGGCAGGCTGGTTCTTCTGAGACTTTTGGAGCATTCCCGCGTGGGCTCCGTTGGTGACGTCACCTATATGTGAAGACTTACTTCCTGCGTGTTCCCAGAGAAAGCAGACTTGCTTAACAAATATTTCTGTTCTGTGCTCACAGAAGATGGGCCAGGAAAATAAAAACAAACAGGAATGGAAATGAAGTAGACCTAGAACGAGGAACTAGTGAAATATAAAGTAGATACAGTGATGTCTGGATGAGATACATCTGAGGGTATTGAAGGGACTTGGTTAAGTTCTGGTGGCTCTGCAATTTAACCTTTACAATGTGTCTTTAGAGTCAAGGAGTGGTCCCAAAATGTATTTTTTCCTTATCACAAAAATGAAAGTAAAGAGGAGGCTGGCAGCTACAGGCCACTTAGTCTGACCTTGGTGGAGAGTAAATTAATGGAAATGATGCTAAAGAGAGCATATTACCATTTCTGGAATCCAGGAGATTACAGGATATGAGGCAGCATGGTTTTACTGGTGGTACAGTTGTGGTGAACATTATTGGCACCCTTACAGTTCAGCCCCTTAATGTCCAGTATCTCCTAAAAAAAATTGGCCAGTGAAATGGCTTTGGACTATATATGCACACATTTTTGACACACAAAAGAATCAAATAAAACAAGACCAATTAAAAAAGGGAATAGTAGGGAATAGTATAAAAACTGGAACATTGCCAGGACAAGATTATTGGCACCCTTATAAACAATTAAAATCAGTTTGAACTAAAGAAGAATATTCCCACTGCAGTAAAATTAGAGCACCTGTGATCGAGCGTGAGTATTCACATGACTTGAATCAATGATGGATTCAATGTTTAAACTGGCCACATTCACTCCATGTCCCGTTTTCACAGTGGTGAAGAAGAGAGCTGCCTATCAGAAAAGTCATTATCACCAAACATCAAACTTCAAAGAGGTACAAGGCCATCTCCAAAGACTTTGAGATTCCTGTGTCTACAGTTCGTAATGTTAAGAAGTTTTCTGTTCATGGAACTGTCAAAAACCTCTCAGGACATGGTGAGAAGAGAAAAAATAATCCAAGAAGTCTTCAAAGGTTAGTGCCATCTGTTTGAAAACACCATGTACAACATTCAAAGGGCTTAAGGCTGACCTGGAGCAATCTGCTCCATATGCTGTGCACTAAACAAAGAAGGACTGATATTTGCTCAGACCCACCTTGAGAAACCACAATCCTTTTGGGAAAGTTTTCTGTGGACAAATGAAGCCAAACTGAGCTCTTTGGCAGTGCAGACCAGTGATACATTTATAGGTGAAGAAATAAAACTTATAAGGAAAAAAAACACCCTTCCTACAGTTAAATATGGTGGAGATTCCATAATGATGTGGGGTTGTTTTGCTGCCTCAGGAAATGGAGGCCTGGAACGTATTAAAGACATCATGAAGTCAGAGGACTACTAAGGTATTTTGGAGCAAAATGTACTACCTAGTGTCAGAAAATTAGTTCTGGGTCGAAGTTCATGGGTCCTCCAGCAGGACAATGACCCAAAACATACATCCAAAGTACAAAAGAATGGTTAAAAAGGAACAAGTGGACTGTTTTAAACTGGCTAGCATTGAGTCCTGATCTCAATCCAGTCGATAACCTTTGGAAAGAGCTGAAATCTGCCATTGGTAAAAGGAATCCTGGAAACATTCATGAGCTGGAACAAATCACAGTTGAAGGATAGGAGAAACTACCAGGAGACAGATGCACAAAACCTATAGATGGCTACAAGAAACGTTTGGAGGCTGTCATCACCGCCAAGGATTGTGCAATCAAATATTAGTGAAGGGTGCCATTATTCCTGTCCAGGTCATATTTTGTTTTTTTCTCAGAAATTACCACATCTAAGTTACACATACATCTCTTTTTTTTGTTGTATACCTTTGAACATACAGTTAACATATTATGTTGACATACAGTTGGAATATTTCCAATTATTTCTCAAGATATTGTACACAACATACCTAAAATGCAAGGGTGCCAATAATGTTGACCACAGCTGTAAGTCTTTGACTGGGTGAAGAGAGAGATGGATCTGGGGAAAGCAATATATATGGTGTACTTAGATTGTATTCTTTTTTTTTTTTAATTTTTTATTTATATAAGTTTTCAATTATACAGCAAAGAATACAAATTCCTTACCAGATTACAGAGTATGAAGAATCATCAAATACAGGAAAATAAATAAACTAGGAAACAATAAATTACATAAACTGTTGCAGTTCGTTAAATCGGGGGAAAGAGAAAGGAAAACATTCAGCCAAATCGAAGCCTTTGACTGAAAACACATCAATAAAGGCAAAGAAAACAACAATAAAAAATACAAGGTGGCTGCGGGAACCACGGAATTACATCTAGGAGGACTTACAATATGGTAAGCAGTGTTACTCAGATGGAACAACCTCAGAGAGTCTAGCATTAATAAAGGCATTAAGATCATTAGGATCAGTAAATACATATTTCAAATCCTTATATAACACCAAACATCTACATGGGTATCTCAGGAAAAACGTTCCCCCGATTTGTGATACACCAGACTTATACAATAGAAACTGTTTCCTCCTCTTTTGAGTTTCCTTAACCAAATCTGGAAACATTGAAAGTTTAAACCCTAGGAAGTTTTCCAATCGTTTCTTAAAGAACATCTTCAGAAGCCAATTTTTATCAGAAATTAAAGCACACTGAACAAATAAAGTTGAAGAAACAATAGAGGAAACCCCTCCCCCAGTGTCCTCGAGTAAACCGGTCACATCTAGAACGTTAAAGTTCACTTGGGATAACATCTCACCAGTTTCAGCCTTCTTCTTTAAACGTGGTAAATAATAGACCTTAGTAAGAGGTGGTATCAACTCCACAGGAACTTTCAAAACTTCATTCAGGTAGCGTTTAAACATATCAAGGGCCGTCACCCCAGGCATATATGGAAAATTCAGAATTCTCAAATTCGCTGCCCTAGAAGCGTTTTCCAATACCTCCAGCTTATACCGAAGTAATCCATTATCTTTCATCAAAGCAGACGAAGCATCAGAAACTGTAGCCAGCTGAGAACTGAAAGCAGTATTCTGCACCTTAAGTTGCTCACAAGCAGATAACGCCAAATCAACATTAACAGCATTCTTCTGTATGTTAGCCGCGTTTTCACGGACGTGGGTCATCATAGCTGAAGATTGTGCATTAATTGAAGAAGAAAGCGAGGAAATAGCTTCCCATATGGTCTCCAAAGTAAACACGGGAGGACGACTCAATACTGGTAAAGGAAGCAACGGCGTTGACACAGACAACGGGGGAGAAAAGTCCTCCGAGGTACACGGCTCCAAACTTCCACCCGATACCTCCCCGAGACTATCGGGGGTCAATGAGCTCATCTCCTCAACCTGCGCCCTCTCCACACTCGTTGCCCCCACCTCGGGAGACACCGACGTCACAGGGTCAGAGGTAGGCTTCATCGCAGTCGGGCGTGATGGAGGAGTCCTCGCTGCAGGAGAGAGAGAAATCTCACCTTCCGACGGCAGCGACGTGGCCTTGACAACCGGCGCAGCCAAGCCGGCTCGAATCTCCTGCTTTTTCTCCGTGGATAAGGTGACAAAACGGTCCATTGGACCAACACTGGGTAGTTGCGGCTCTGAGGGAAGAACCCTCAACTTCCCCTTCCTCTTAGGCATAGAGTCTCAGTGGAAAAAACAGACCGCAGCCATCTTGAATTAACTCCTCCCCCTTAGATTGTATTCTTATCAAGTAAGTGGATGCTTTCCAAGATGCGTTACTTAGACAAATGGTGATGGAACCAACCAGGGAAAGCTCAATGCTGGATTTAGTGCTCACCAACGGTGATAGCGTGTCAAATGTCTGGGTGGGTGCCCCTGTGAGCAGCAGTGATCATCACACAGTGTGGTTTGAGATAAAAGCCAAGGTGAAGTCCAATCATAGCACGCTCAAAGTCCTAAACTTCAAAAACACTGACTTCAGTAAAATGGCCAAGTACCTGAAGGAGGAGTTGGCAGGGTGGGAGGGTATAAGCGAAGTGGAATTGCAATGGGCTAAACTAAAGGTGGCAATAAAAGGGGCAACAGATAAATATGTAAGGAAAGTAAATAAAAACAAGAGGAGAAGGAAACTTATTTGGTTTTCCCAAGAAGTGGCTGCTCAAATAAAGACAAAAAAAATACAGCTTTCACAAAATTCAAAAGCTTGCAAACAGAGGAACACAGAAAGAAATACAGGATAGAACTAAAAGAGACAAAAAGAGAAATAAGGAAAGCAAAATCAAAAGCAGAGGAAAAGATATCTAAAGATGTGAAGTATGGTGACAAAACTTTCTTCAGGTATATTCGGGAGAGGAGGAAAATCAGAGGTGGAATTGCAGGACTCAGAAGTGCTGGGAACAGACTCGTGGAAAGTGACATTGAAAAAGCAAAATTGCTAAACAAATACTTCTGCTCTGTTTTTACTAAAGAAAATCCTGGAGAAGGACCACCTGTGACTCCCAAATATAAAAATGGGAAAGAAGTAGATACCACACCATTCGCAGAAGATGATATGTTAGAACAACTTGCAAAACTGAAAGTGGGCAAGGCCATGGGACTGGATAGGATACATCCCAGGATATTGAAAGATCTCAGAGAGGTTCTTGAAGGGCCGTTAAAGGATGTTTTCAACAGATCCTTGGAAACAGGAGAAGTTCCTCAGGACTGGAGAATGGCTGATGTGGTACCTCTTCACAAAAGTGGTGACAGGGAAAAATTGACAAACTACAGACCCGTTAGCCTTACCTCGGTGGCAGGAAAAGTAATAGAGGCACTCCTGAAAGAGCGAATAGTGGACTTTCTCAAAACCAACAGGTTGAATGATCCGAGGCAACATGGTCTTACTGAAGGACGATCTTGCCAAACAAATCTGATTGAGTTCTTTGACTGGGTGACCAGAGAACTAGATCAGGGGCATGCGATGGATGTCATCTACCTGGATTTCAGCAAAGCCTTTGATACTGTCCCTCATAGGAGGCTTATCAACAAACTCAATAGTTTGGGGATGGGTCCCAAGGTGGTAAACTGGATCAGAAATTGGTTGACTGATAAGACGACAGAAGGTGATGGTAAATGGAGCTCACTCGGAGGAAAGGAAGGTGATTAGCGGAGTGCCCCAGGGTTTGGTCCTGGGCCCGGCACTCTTCAATGTATTTGTGAGTGATATTGCTGAAAGACTGAATGGAAAGGTCTGTCTTTTTGGAGATGACACGAAAATTTTCAACAGAGTGGACTCCCCCGAGGGAGTGCTTAATATGAGAAAAGATCTACAAACGCTGGAAGAATGGTCTAATGCTTGGCAATTAAGATTTAATGCAAAGAAGTGCATAGTCATGCACTTGGGTAGCAGAAACCCAAGGGAAATGTAGGCGATAGGGGGTGAGAGGTTGGTGTGCACGGATCAGGAGAAAGACCTTGGTGTGATTATTTCTGTAGATCTCAAGGTGGCAAAACAGTGTGACAAGGCGGTGGCAAAAGGCAGATGTTGGGCCGCATACAAAGAGGAATTACCAGCAGAAAGGAAGAGGTTCTAATGCCACTGTATAAGTCACTGGTGAGGCCTCACTTCGAATACTGTGTTCAGTTTTGGAGACTGTATCTTGCAAAGGATGTAAAAAGAATGGAAACTGTTCAGAGGAAGGCAACCAAAATGATTTGGAGCCTGCGTCAGAAGCCTTATGAGAAGAGACTTGAAGACCTAAATATGTACACTCTGGAGGAGAGGAGGGATAGGAGAGATATGATTCAGACCTTTAAATACTTGAAGAGAAATAATGAACAAACAAACCTCTTTCAAAGACGGGGAAGCTGTAAAACTATAGGGCATAACATGAAGCTGCAAGGGGGTAAATTGAAAGGCAATGTCAGGAAATACTTTTTCACTGAAAGGGTGGTGGTTGCTTGGAATGCCCTCCCGATGGAAGTGGTGGGGGCAAATACAGTGACAGAATTCAAAATGGCATGGGACAGACACAGTGGATCCCTTTACAGCAACAGGATAATATAAAAATAAACGTAACCAATTTCTCAACAAATAGGGGTGTCCTACACAGAGCAGTGGGTTCATCCCTAAACAAAGATATGGGGAGGGTGGCCTGCACAGAGTGGCAGGTGCACCTGCTCTTGCCATCTTACTGGGCAGACTAGATGGACCATACTGGTCTTTATCTGCTGTCATTTACTATGTTACTATATTATGGTGTCAAACTGTATAGACATATGAGGTCTCATAAAATGTATCAAAATTTGCTGGTACAAAGCTTCTTATGGCAAGATTTGAATACAAAACAGCTTATATTTTCTAATCATCTACCTCAGCTTATTGGAATCTTTTAAAAAATTTATTTATTTATTTATTTATATTTATTTAATACTCTTATATACCGCGCTATTCGACATCAGTGCAGTTTACATGGAACATCAAAGATGTTTTACGGTGGGGGTTACACCGTAAATTACAGATAACAGGGAGATTAACTTGGATAACATGTTAACTATATACACAAAAGGCATAAGGCGGATACCCTATGTACATCACAATTGTGGAATGATTACCGGGAGGCTAAGGATCTGTGTTGCGTGTGGGGCACTTTGGCGTACCTACTTCAGGGTAGTTCTTGAGGAAGAGGTGGTGCTTCAAGGCCTTCCTGAATTTAGTTATCTCTGTGATTGCTCGTATGCTGGGTGGCAGGGCATTCCAGCTTCTGGGTGCACAAAGACTGAAAGCTCTGTTTGCGGTTGATTGTGTACAGCGGGTTATTGTTTTGGGAATTACCATAGTATTTATTGCTGTGTGTCGTCTGGCTCTGGTAGGGGGAGTCATGAGAGTAAGGCTTGCAAGTGATGAGGGGGAGAGTCCGTTGATGGCCTTGAATGTTAGTAGTAAGATCTTAAAGGTGATCCTACTGTGAATTGGGAGCCAGTGGAGACTTTTGAGGATCGGTGTTATATGGTCACGTCTTGAAGCCCCATATAGAACTCTGGCTGCAGAGTTCATGGCGAGTTGGAGTGGAGTTAGGGTGGATTGAGGTAGCCCTTGCAGTATCGCGTTTGCATAGTCGAGATGTGGAATAGTTAACGCCTGAAAGATCGTTCTGAAATCATCCGGTTGCAGCAGGGGGCGCAGATGTCTGAGTGTTTTGATTTTTAGATATGCTGATTTGACCATGTTGCCAATATGAGTCTTCATGTCCAGTTTTTGGTCCAGTGTTACACCCAGGTAACATATTGTTGACTTGGTTTGAAGTTCTACATCACCGACTTTTAGGTTGGCAGGTGGGCAGAAGTTAGGGTTTCTGGTAATGAACAACACTTCAGTCTTTTTGTGTTGTATCCGGAGATTCTGATTTCGGAGCCAGTTTTCCACTGCAATGAAACAGTTCGTTATTGATGAGAAATCAATCTGGTCAGTCTTGAAGGGTGTGTATAGTAGTACGTCGTCAGCGTATATCATGCAGTCAATGTCGAATGATCGAATGAGATCGCAAATGGGCTGCATGTAAATGTTAAATAGTAGGGCTGATAGGGAGGATCCCTGCGGACACTGTTCCCTCTAAGCTGTGCGCGTGTGCGCGCGCACACACCTCACCGAGCGAGCGCACATACTTTACAACAGAGCGCACAAAAATTACGGTTCTGATTCTGATAAAAAACAACATAGACGTCTTAAAATTTAAAAGTTGTGATTGTAATTACTAGAAATTTTCCGCTTCATTTAGTAATCGTCTATTTTCATTTAATTTGATTAAAATCATTGTGGTGTACATACTGTATTCTGACATGTAGTCAAATTTTAAAGTATATAACTCCAAGTGTCGTTATGTGGTGCACAAAAATTGAACCTTCCTTCAAAAGCTGCACAGCTGATATTTTATGCGCACACAGCCTACAGAAAATTAGAAGGAACATTGCCTGCGGAACACCTTGTTTCTGGTGGAACGGTTCAGATGTTGAGGTCTCTGTTCGCACATGCTGCAATCTATCAGATAAGTATTATTTACACCATGTTAGAGCTAGATCGCAGATGCCTTTCTCTTCTAGCTGTCTCAGGAGTGTCTTGTGGCACACTGAGTCGAAGGCTGCGGCTATATCCAAAAATATAAGAGCCACGCCGTGATGAATGTTGTCTATTGTGTTGAGAATGTTGTTGAAGAGGTAGGTGAGTAGCGTCTCCACACCATGAGCCACTCTGAAGCCATGTTGACAGTGGTCCAGAGGTGCAGTATCATTGATGTGTTGCTGTATCTGGCATTGGACCTCTTTTTCTATTATCTTGGCCAGGAATGGAATGCTGGCAATTAGTCTGTATGACTCCACTTTCAGAGGGTCGAGTTTACTGTTTTTCAAGAGGGGTCTGATGGATGTTTGTTTGAGATTTAAGGGAAAGACTCCTGAGCTGAATGATATGTCAAAGAGTCTGGCTATGAATGGGCTAAACTCAGTTTTTAGTTCCTTTATCCAAAAGGCGGGGCAAGGATCAGACTGCGCCGTAGAGGTGTTGATTGTGGAGATGGTATCAGCAATTTGTTTAAGTGATGGGGTGGAGAAGGTTGTTAGTTTCCTTGTATTGCTTTGCACTTTGTTGGAGGCAGGTGCTTCGAGCTTGCTGGTTTGGCATAGCTTTGCTTGAAGGAAGTCCGCGTAGGCTTGTGCATGGATCTCAGTTTTTTGCACCGGTCCTGGTTCGCTCGTGAGGTTCTTGACTAGGTTGAATAGGTCGTGTGGTTTCTTTAGTGATCGTCGTAGAGTATCTGTGTGTGCTTGTCTTATTTTCTCAGTTATTGCCTTATGGTGAGATGCTAGTTGGAGGTTATAGGCTTCTTGGTCTTCTATGGATCATGAGCGTCTCCATCGCCTTTCAAGTTTTCTGAGCTTGAGGAGGGAGTCTCGTAGTTCTTTTGAGTACCAGGGCGTGGCAGCTCTTTTCCTTGGGGCTTTGTTGTGCACCGTGCGTAGTGCAATGGAGCTAAGGCTGTCATTCCAGCTGGAGACTAGTTTCTCAAGGTTATTTGATGTCGTGTTGAGGAGTGGCTGTGTATGATTCATAATGGTTTCCCTGTTGAAAGGATGGAAGCTACGTGGGGGTTTTCTTGTGGCATTTGTCTTGTTATCAGGGGGCTTTCTGGGGTGGGTTTCCATGGGGATTAGGAACGTGATTAGCTTATGGTCTGACCAAGGAACTTCAATGTAGGTTGGCGAGCAGTAGGGGGCTGAGTTGTGTATGGTTAGAGGAGCGAAGATTAAGTCCAGTGTGTTCCCTTTTGTGTGGGTTGGTTCGTTGATTAACTGCTGATATCCTAGGTCCGTCAGTGCATCAAGGAATGCTGTCGCTTGAGAGTCATGCAGGGATGGCAGGTTGAGGTCTCCTAGTATCCAGTTTGGGGTACGCAAGTTTGGAGTATTGCAAGCTAGCTCAATTATAGTGGCTAGGTCCTCATGGGAAGGGGTTGGGGCCCTGTACAGCAGATTGATGGAGCAGTGCTTATTTACTATGGTTACTATGTCAAGGTTGGGTGTGTTGGTACTGTTGGAGAGATGGAAGTTGAGGTCAGTTTTGGCGAGTATGAGTACTCCACTGCCTCTTTTGTCGCCTCCATGACAACAGTGTATTGTGAAGTTGGGGGGTAGCAGGTGGTTGAGGAGGACGGTGTCAGTATTTGTTAGCCAGGTTTCTGTGATCAAGAGTAGGTCAAGGTTGTGGAGGGCAATTAAGTCGGTGATAACTGGCCATTTGTTGCGGACTGAGCGTGCATTTATGAGGGCAGCCTTTAAATCTTGTGGGGGTAGGTTAACCTTTTTTACATTTGTGGTGTGCTGAATTGCGATGTGTAGTAGGTGTTGGTATGTAGGATGCGTGTCGTTTACTGACTTGTGGGGGGTATCTCTTGACCATCTCCTGCCAAATCTCTGTAGGGTAGGTATCTGGTTGTGAGTGCTTGTTAGGGCTAAAGTGCTACTGATCAGACCTAAGAGAAGGTAGCTACATATTAGTGTTGTCATGATGTGATCCATTCTATATGATTGGGCTGCCTTGAGATTATAGAGCCTTAATGCGTGAGTAGGATGCAGAGTTGAGTGGCTTCAGGAGTATGCAGGTGGTGTCTTTGGCTTTGTGTGGATGAATGAAATGCTACAGTTAAGTACCTTAATCATGCAGCTGGCAGTACAGAGTATACAGCTGGGTATGTTATACAGTGATGGAATATACAACTGGGTATGTTAAAATACATAGGCAGTAATAGAATATACAGCTGGGTATGTTAACTATACATAGGCTCATAGGTGTATGGATACAACAACCAGATCTAAATAACTAGGAAACATACGACATAGACCTGTAGTATATACTATCTAATCGTTTGTGGCACAGCTAGGTTTAAGCGTGGTCTTGTTTTCTTTATCATTCCTATTGAGTCCCGGAGTTCAGTTTGGGTGCTGCTTCCAAAGAGTCTGTAGTGTGGAGTAGTTCTCTTTATGGTGTTGTATTGCTGTGCGGCTTTAGACGGCCGGGAAAGAGATCGAGGAGTTGAAGCGCGGGTCGGTGGTGAGAGGAGGGTGGATATCCGATGGTCACACAGACTTTGAGTGGCTCCTGCTGTAGCTACTGCTGGCGGAGATTGTAGATGGTCGTGGTCGTCGGATGGGAGTGGGAGATCGACTTTCGTTACAGAGCTGTGGACGGTCGTTTCGTTGGGCCGCAGCCTAAGGGCCGCGCCAAAGGGCCCTCTGGTGAGGCCCTCAGGCGTGAGCCCGCCAGGTGCGGGCGCGCCCAATGGCGCTGAGAATTTAAATCCGGCGGCTGCCCCGATTGGGCAGGGATGGCTGCTGCTCCTCCCGCTGCTGGAGGCTCGATCCCCCGGAGGGGAGAGCTGAAGATGGTGGCGGGAGAGTTCTTTGTGCAGTGCCCAATGGCGCTGAGAATTTAAATCCGGCGGCTGCCCCAATTGGGCAGGGATGTCTGCTGCTCTACCCGCTGCTGGAGGCTCGATCCCCCGGAGGGGAGAGCTGAAGATGGTGGCGGGAGAGTTCTTTGTCCATTCCATATCATCCTGCTAGACTAGTCCAGACAAGTGGGTTATATTCTCCTACCTGCAGATTGGTGGAGACAGTGAATCAGTGAAATACCCAGCTTTCAATCACTCCTATGTCTCTATATGCCTCAGCCACTAGAGGGACCTTCAGTATTCTTCTGTTTCCAGCAGATGGTGGATGGATTTTTTCCACTCCTGAAGAAAATCTGAGCAATTGAGAGGAAAAGATTGAATTGGCTAGTGAACGATCACCTTGAGGGTGACTCATTTGAGTGTGACATGGGAGACTCCACTAGACTGCAGCCTTTTTGGTAGTCGTAGGAGGAAGGAAAATTGGTTCAACCCCACATTCTTATCATCACAAGACCTGTTAAACAGCCAGGAAAAAACTGGAAGGATTTGGAAGAATTCAGCAGCCTCACACAGCCTCAAATCCCCCTCCCTCCTCCTCTGTCCCCCTGCTCTCCTCCGAAGATCGCAGAAGGAGGAGGATCCTAGAGGAATCTGACTGCCAGCCACCTTAAAACACCGTGAGAGGCATTCCATCCAGGACGTCCATGCCCCTGTGCACCCGATCAGAATCAGACGCACAGGGGCAGATGCGATTCTGATCCTGCGGGATCAGAATCGCGAATAGGCCTGTACATGCAGGTCTGGGACCCTATCCTGGTCAGCCTGCATGTACAGCCTCCACCCGACTAACTCAGTCAGGGCTCCTGAATGGAGCTGTGGGTGCCATGGCATCCAGTTGCCATTGCACCGTGGCTCCATTCGGGAGACACGATCCCCGGCCACCGACGACTTGGTGCTTTCCCCGCAGCCCTACCCCTGATCTGGCCTCCCACGGCCATGGTTGGGCTGCAGGGAATCTCCTGCGCCCCCTCTATCCTTCCATGCGCCCCAGGCCTGCCGTCTCCCCCCCCCCTCCATCTAGGGGAACGTATTCCACCTCAGATGCGGCTTGGAATAACCCCAAGTGTCTGCAAAGCCAGAGAGGCAGTTTCAGGGGAGGAGGGCTGAGCCCAGCTTGAGTGTTCTATCTGGGTTCTCAGGGGGTGAGTACCAAGGCTTGACCTCGTCATTGTCCTTGTTGGGGGCTCCCGATTCCAACTATCTGGGGTGAATTTGGGGTGGATTGCTGGCAACCATTGGCACAGTGTGGGGATTTCCTGACCTTTTCTATGCGTGTTAGTAGTGTCTTTTAGTATTGTGCGCCTGGCGGTCATGCAGTCATAGCGGTGTTCCACCCGAGCAGCTCCAATGTGCATTGTCCTTCACAAGCACCCATTATGTACGTTGCTGTACAAGCTCTATTAATGTGCATCTTCTGGGCCACCGTGGCCTTAGTGCATGCTATTGTTAAACATGCCTTAACTGTATCTTCCAGGAAGCATTGTTTATCTTGTGGCTTGTATGGCAGATTTTGAGTCATCCGTGGAGGGCCTGCTCCCCCTCTCTGAGCCGGGGTATGCTATTGGTTCGGCCTTGCCTATATCAGGGTAGGAGGTAGTAGATGGCACTGTGGGTAAGGATGGCCAGACAGCTGGAGGTTCCGGCAACTGTGCTGTGGCCGCTCACTGTCCTCTAGGGGTTCGGCGGTTGCTATGTCCCCTGGTACTGAGGGGTAATTTCTGGGAGGAGAGCTGCTGGACTCCATATTGTCCTCCCTGGAATTCTTTTCCTTTTTATGACAGACCTGGTCATTCTGGCATGGAAATTCAGACCCTGCAGCCTCTGGTTCCCCCAAGTGTTGTCTCGTGAGGGGCAGGATGAGAGTGGAAGCCTTGTTTGGTTGCCTATGGCTAAGTGTCCCTGGCAAAGGTTGCCTCCTGGAGATGTGGAGAAGCTGGGGTCTGTCTGAGACTTGGACTGTGACTTGGGTTCAGATGTCTCGGCATTGGACTCTGATGTGGACGACAAAGTGCTCTCACCTTCAGAGGATTATGAAGAGGCTGGTATTACCTGTCTGTTTCAGAAAGTGGAACAGGCGGAGTTGATTGCCAGGGTCTCATCCACCTTGAACTTGGTGGATGCTCCAGACATGGAGCAGGGGGTCAAAGGTTCATCCACTCCTGCAAGGGCTGTGTAAATCCACTACAGACTTCCCGTTCCTGGAGGTGATTCAAGGACATGATCTAGTCGAAGTGGGATGCTTGCTCCCGACTACCTGCCCAAGGGGCCAAGGGTGTATAAGAAGATCTACACTCTCCCAGAGAAGGAGTGTGTTTGTGGTTTGATATACTCAAGGTGGATGCAAAGTTCATGGTGGTTTGTCTCTTTGCGGATGATACCAAAATCTGCAATAGAGTAGACACCCAGGAAGGTGTAGATAACATGAGGAGGGATCTAGCTAAGCTTGAAGAATGGTCTAGAATTTGGAAGCTGGGATTTAATGTTAAAAAATGCAAGGTCATGAATTTGGGCTGCAGCAATCCAAGGGAGCAATATAGTATAGGGGGTGAAGTACTTTTGTCCACTAAAGAAGAGCGGGACCTAGGCGTGGTTGTGTCTGATGATCTTAAAGTAGCTAAACAGGTAGAAAAGGCGACAGCAAAAGCTAGAAGGATGCTTGGGTACATACAGAGAGGAATGGCTAGCAGAATAAAGGAGGTGATAGTGCCTCTGTATAAGTCTTTGGTACGATCTCATTTGGAGTATTGTGTGCAATTCTGGAGACTGCGCCTTCAAAAGGATATAAACAGAATGGCGTCAATACAGAGGGTGGCTACTAAAATGGTTAGTGGTCTTCATTATAAAACATATGAGGACAGACTTAAGGATCTTAATATGTACACATTAGAGGAAAGGCGGGATAGAGGTGATATGATTGAGACGTTTAAATACCTCTGTGGCATAAATGCACAGGGGGAGAGCCTCTTTTGATTGAAAGCAAGTTCTGCTATGAGGGGACATGGGATGAGGGTGAAAGGGGATAGATTCAGGAGTGATATGCGGAAATATTTTTTTACGGAAAGAGTGGTGGATCCATGGAATAGTCTCCCAGTGGAGGTGGTAAAGATGAGGACAGTATCTGAATTCAAAAAAGCATGGGACAAACACAGAGGATCTCTAAAGGAAAAAAGGGGACTGTTGTAGTTGTTGATATGGAAGGACAGATAGATGGGCCATGTGGTTTTTTTCTGTCTTCATTTTTCTGTGTTTACAAAATGGACCGCCATTCCTGTGGAACACAGATTGGCCTTGAAGGATACTCTGGACTGAAAGGTGACTTTGTTCCTGAAAAAACAGTTTGCCGCCGCAGTTGCTATTCTTCAGTTGGTGATATGTGCAGACCTGATGTATCAAGCTGTGTTCCAGTAGATTCAATCTTTTCCACTGGACAATTCTACCCCTCTTTTGGAGTCGGCTACGGCCCTTCTTTCTGATGCCATAGACAAACTTGTCCACCTAGCGGCCAGGGATAGTGCCCTTTTGACAGTGGCATGGCATTGGATTTGACTTTATCAATGGGTGGCAGACACATCCTCCAAAGCCTGGTTGACCCAACTGGCCTTTAAAGGGAAGCTTCTGTTTGGGGTTGATTTGGAGAAGCTTGTGAAGGACATGTGCAAAAAAAACCCCCTTATCTCCTTCCAGAGGACAGTTCTAGAGGATCTGTGAAGTGGGCAGGAGCCCCTTTTCCATCAGCCTCTGCCCATCTCATGAGCATGCTGTTCGGATTCCTGGGGGTCTCATAATTCCCATCACTGTCAGCCTGGAAAGTCTTTTTACACCTCTACTTCCAGATTTCAAGCTCAATCTCAGTCCTTTCGAGGAGCTTGTGGGTCCAGGGACTCGGAGGTATTTAAACATCTCAATCATATCGCCTCTATCCCGCCTTTCCTCTAAGGTGTACATATTAAGATCCTTAAGTCTGTCCTCATATGCTTTATAATGAAGACCACTAATCATTTTAGTAGCCACCCTCTGCACCGACTCCATCCTGTTCATATCCTTTTGAAGGTGCGGTCTCCAGAATTGCACACTATACTCCAAATGAGGTCGCACCAAAGACTTATACAGAGGCATTATCACCTGCTTTTTTCTGCTAGCCATTCCTCTCCGTATGCACCCAAGCATCCTTCTAGCTTTTGCCGTCGCCTTTTCTACCTGTTTAGCTACTTTAAGATCATCAGACACAGGGCTTCCGGTGACGTCACGGAGCTAATGGCAGCTTGAAAGCCTAGCTCCGTCCGAATCCCGAGTGTGGCGAATTATTGGAGAGACCCCAAGTGACATAGGGGAAGGGAAGAGAGCATCCAGGATCGGGATGGCAGCAAGGAAGAAACTAGCTGGCTTCCAGTCTCCTATGTTCGCCGGGAGCTGATGGCAGCAGCGGCGGCGGAGTCGGCCTGTACGGGAGCGGGAGCTAATGGAGGGAGCTCCGAGGAGGATGATGTTACAGACACGGAGGGGCTGGAAGATGTACCCCTGAGAAAGTGGTTGCAGGAGTTTAAGATGGATATGAAGGGGGAGATAAAAGCCATGTGGAAGGAGGTGAGAGAAACCTTGCAGGCGATTCAGCAGGAGGTGAGCAGCCTGGGCGGCCATGTGGAAGAATTGGAGAGACACATGGAGGACTGCGAAGGGGAGGTGAGAGGTTTGGTAGCTATGCAAGAAAGGCTTCAGGCCCAACAGGAAGATCTGCAGGAGAAAATTGAGGAGATTGAAGATCGAGCTCGGAGAAACAACTTGCGTATTCGGGGGGTGCCAGAGGAAAGGACACCCAGAGACTGTGTTTCGCTGGTGCAGAAGTTGTGCAGCCATGTTCTTCAGCTGGGGGAAGTGTCTGGCTTGACCGCTGAACAAATAGGAGTGGAGAGAGCACATCGAAGCTTAGGGCCTCAGCGGGAGAAGTAGGCACGGGACATTATAGCTTGTTTGAGCAGTTTTCCCGTGAAAGAACAAATCTTAAGTGTGGCACGGAAATATGGGAGAGTTGCGTGGGAAGGCAGTGAAATAGAAATGTTCAATGACTTGTCTAAGGGGACTCTTGAGAGGAGGAGAGCGATGAAAGAAGTTACAGTGTATCTGCGGGGGAAAAACCTCCGCTATAGATGGATGTTTCCGTTTGGTGTTCTGCTATCTGTTAACGGAGTGAACCGAAAGGTGAAATCGGTGGAAGAGGCGTGGGAAACGCTGAGTGAATTAGGCTGCGAAGGCCTTCCTAAGGTGGCGGACACAGAGCGGTTGCGCAAGTCCCCAGCGGAGAAAGGCAAGCAGCGGCCACAATCCAGCACCCAGTGGCAGAGAGTGGGAGAGCAAGGAAAACGTTTGAAGAGACTGTCACAGGAGAGGCAGAAAGCTGCTCCAGAGATAGATACCTGAGTGTGGAGATCGGAGTGGAGACGTCTGGATGCCAGTAGTGAGCATGAGGGAGGGGGGGGGGGCGATAGAGCTCCTCTGTCATGGAATTTGGACACTGGACTTTTAGGGCCAAAAGGGGAAGGGGGAGGCTGGAAGGGAAGGAGAGGGGGGGAATTGAGGATGGGAGGGTAGATAAGGAAAGTGGGTACCTTGGCTATGGAGGGAGGGTAGAGGGGAGGAAGGGGAAAGGGGGATGGGGTGGCTGAATATGTTATATTGGGGGGGAGTGATGGGTCGGGATAGGACAAAGTGACCGGAAGGGTGGGAAGAGATGTAAGGATGGGGGAGGGAGGGGGGAGAAGGGGGCATAGGAGGGAGGGGGGACCAGAACACAACGAGGGGAAGGGAGGGAGGGAAGGAAATGCTAAAGAGATGTTGCGTATAGGAACAATCAACATAAAGGGATTGAATTCGCCTTCTAAGCGGGGTCTGTTTTATCGGGAGGTGGTGAGGAATCAGTGGGATGTGGTGTTGCTTCAAGAGACCCATTTGAGGGCCGGGGAGGTGGGGAGGATGCGGCATCGGCAGTACCCTGATCAATATTTCTCATGCAACAAGGAGGGGGGAAGGAAAGGAGGAGTGGCCATTTTGGTTCGGGGGGGGGATGGGGTACAGGTGGTAGGATCGTTTAAGGATCAGGAAGGGAGGGTTGTTGGCATTAAGGGGAAATTGGGGGGGGGGGTGGACATTGTGGTTGTGGCGGTGTATGGGCCCAATGGGCAACAAGGGGGTTTTTGGCGAGAGGTTGGGAACTTAATAGACAGGGCAGGGGGTGGGAAGGTGTTAGTGGGAGGATTTTAATCTGGTGTTGGACCCGGGGGTGGATCGGAGGCCATGGGGGGGGGATGGGGGGAGAAAGAATAGGAAAGGATTGAGGAAGTTGATGGGACAATATAATCTGGTGGATGTGTGGAGGGTTCTGCACCCGGAGGGTGAGGGGTTTACATTTTATTCGGCCCCACATGATAGTTGGAGCCGGATAGATATGGTATTGATAGATCGGGTTTGGATGACTGAGGTGCGGGAGGGTGGTATCCTGCCGGTGGGTTGGTCTGATCATAGGGCGGTGGAGGTTACTATTAAGTCTTCGAGGATGGGAGGAGGGGTGTTCTGGAGATTGAACGATAGTCTCCTAAGGGATGGGAAGGTGGTGGATGATGTGCGAGCGGTTATAAAGGAGTATATGCTGTTTAATGATAATGGGGAAGTGGCGGATGTTAAGGTGTGGGAGGGAATTGAAAGCGGTGGTGCGGGGGGGGGTTTATAATGTGGGGAGCGAAGAAAAAGTGGGAGAGGGAGAAGCGGGAGGACGCACTGAAGATGGAATTAAAGAAGGTGGAAGAGAGGTACCGGGACTCAGGGGCAAGGGAGGATAGAAGGGAGATGGAGAGGGTGTGTGGGGAGTTGCGGGAGTTACAAATAGATAAGGTAGCTTTTCTTTTGCAGAGAGTGAAACAGACGCATTACGAATTTGGGGATAAGGCGGGGCAGCTGTTGGCACGGAGATTGCGGCAGCAAAAAGGGATAGCCACAATTTACGAAAAAGAAGGGTTAGATGGGACGAGGTGTTGGGGGGAAGAAGAAATTCGAGAGAGGTTTAGGGGATATTATCAAGAGCTGTATCGGGAGATGGAGGGGGGGGGAAGGGGGGGGAAGGGGAGATAGAGGCGTATTTGGAGGGGGTCCCGCTCCAGGTACTCCCGGAGGAGGCGGTAGAGGTCATGGAAGCGGAGATCACAGGGGAAGAAATCGAGAGGGCAGTGAAGGGAATGGATGGGAAATCCATGGGATTAGACGGGTTAACTGGGACTTTCTGTAAGGTCTTTTGGGGGGAAATAAGGGGTATTCTGGGTAGGGTCTTTAATGGTGTGCTAGTGGAGGGAGGGGGGGGGCTGTCGGTGGAAATGCTGATGGCAGGGATAACTGTATTGTTAAAACCAGGGAAATGTAGCTCCTATAGGCCTATCTCTCTGCTGAATGTAGACGCCAAACTGTTAGCGAAGTTATAGCCGGGAGATTGGCTGAGTGGTTGCTGGGGATAATAAAGGTGGACCAAGCTGGATTCATAGCCGGTCGTCAAGCTGCGGATAATATACAGAGGGCAATAGGGGTCATTTGGGAGGCAAGGGAGGAACAGGAAGATTTGATCCTGATGTCCATTGATGCCGAAAAAGCCTTCGACAGGGTGCATTGGGGGTTTTTAATGCGGGTGTTGGAGAAAATGGGGTGTGGACCAAACTTAATGTCTTGGGTGAGGGCTCTATATAGGGGACCGAGGGCTAGAGTTAAGGTCAATGGGAGATATTCTCGGGACTTTGCGCTGGGTCGGGGGACCCGTCAGGGTTGTCCGCTGTCACCGCTGCTTTTTGCTATGATGGAGGAGCCCTTGGCAGAAAGGATAAGGAGGAATGATAGGATGAGCGGTCTGAGTAGAGGTGAGCGGACGCATAAGATTTCACTTTATGCTGATGATATTCTGTTATATCTAGGTAAGCCATTAATTTCGTTGCCGGAGGTAATGCGGGAGGTGGAAAGGTATGGGGCAGTCTCGGGGTTTAAAATGAATGTGGATAAGACAGAGGTCTTGAAGGTGCAGTTGGATAAGGAGGCGGAGGAGAGCTTGAAGAGAAGGTTCCCTTTGAGATGGGTTTGTTGGTCTCTGGGATACTTGGGGGTAAGAATCACAGATAAATATGAGACTTTATATTTGGCTAACTATCCGCGACTTATTCAAACTATCAATAGGGATTTGGTGGGTTGGATGCGGATGGAGATATCATGGCTGGGGAGGATTGCAGCGGTTAAAATGAATATTTTACCTAGGCTACTGTATTTGTTTCAGGCCTTACCGGTGGAGGTCCCGGAAGGGGCGATGAGGGCATTACAACGGAGGGTGTTTAGCTACATCTGGAAGAGGAAACCGCCCAGGGTGGCGCGGGAGGTAATTTTCACCTCTAAGGAGGAGGGGGGTTGGGAGTACCTAATTTGAAGGCCTATTATTGGGCTGCACAGCTTGTGCATGCTTTGGGGTGGAGGGAGGGGGGGGAGGAGCAGCCCTGGGTGACCTTAGAGACAGGGAGAGTTAGGGGAGGTCGCTTGGCAGCGTGGCTGTGGGCTACTAGGTTGGGGAGGAGGGAAATGGGGAGGGGGTCACCGGCAATGAGGCAGGTAGTGAAGATCTGGGATAGAGTTCGGGGTCCGGAGATAAACAGAAGGCGAGTGGACTTCTCTGTGATGGCACCGTGGAGGGGGTGTACAGACTTTAAACCGGGGTGGGAGGGTGGAAGATTTGATGTTTGGTCGAAGAAAGGCTTAGTGTGTAGTTTTCAATTGCTGGAGGAGGGCGTGATGAAGAGCTTTGAGGAGGTGCAAGAGGAATTTAATTTAGAAGAAAGGGATAGATATGCGTATCTGCAAGTACGGTCGTTTCTGGGGCAGGTATTGGGGAAGGGTTAGGGGGGGAGATATCGGGTTTGGAAGCTATGTGGTTTGGGAAGAGAGGATCTAAGGGATTGGTGTCAGGGTTATATAAGGTGGTTCTAGGGAGGGGGGGGGGGAATTTCGGTATATGAAGGAGTGGGAGGAGGACCTTGGCAGGACTTTGTCGGTAGTTGAGTGGAAAAGGGTGTGGGATCAGATTAAGAGGGGGCTTAGCTCCAGTGGGGCCAAGGAAAATAGTTGCAAAGTACTGCTGCGGTGGTATTACACTCCCAGTCATTTGCATAAAATATATCCAGAGGTATCACCTCTATGTTGGAGGGAGTGTGGGGAGATTGGGACGTTTTGGCATGTGTGGTGGAGTTGTGAGAAAGTACAGGGCTATTGGAGGCGGATTACAGGATAGATTCAAGACCATTTAGGGATAGAGGTGGAGTTGGTGCCTACTACTTGTCTATTGGCTTTGTGGGAGGAGGGGGGGCAGTAGGGGAGGTAAGATGGTGGTGGCCTGTTTAAGCGCAGCCAGATGTGAAATAGTAGCAGCGTGGAAGCAAAGTGAGATGCCATCGGTAGAGCAGTTTGAAAGGCGACTTAGGCATACAGTTCTAATGGAAAAGTTAACAGCGGCAAAGAGGCAGAGATTAGTTAGGTATGAAGAAAGATGGGGGGCTCTGGGTTGTGTTCTAGGGCTGGGAGGGCAGGGGGGTGGAGAGGGTAGGGGAGGGGTTGGGGGGGTAGGGGGTACGTAGATTAGGGGGGGGGGGCAAAAATTCCGGGCACGGGGGTCTCTTAATGTAGCAAGGTCATATGGAGAGCTTGTTATAGCCAAGATATATGGGTCCAGGGGATCCCGCAGTGGGGTAAGAGGAGGGGGGGCTATCTATTATAAGGGGGTGATGGGAATTTACGAGGGTGGGGTGGTAGTATAGAGGTGGTGGTTGAAGGACGGTGGGGAGTGTTGGGGAGGGGGGGTATAAGTATAAATATAAGCGGGAAAGATGAAGAGGAAGTTGATGCTTTTGTATGGTGGGGGATGGAGAGCTGTTGAAGTTAGGATGGGGTGTTTTTGGGAAATGATGGGAATAAGAATTTGAAGATTTTGACATATATGGGGGAGGGGGTAAAATTAAAACTCAACGCCTGCAGACTATGGGCAATGGGGTTTACCATATTAGTAGCCACGATTTGTGATAGCCGTGGTGTGTACTGCCGATTAATGTGATTTAGACAAAGGACGGGAGAAATGGTACATTTAGTGGGGGTATTATGGAGAGGCTGTAGGTGGTCAACATATGGGCTAAAAGTTTATATATTTCTGGGAGGGCCATGCTGTATTGGAGGGGAGCATAATAAATACCGAGTGTATAGCTGATGGTATGTTGTGGATACTTGTATATGGTGTTGTTTTGGAATTGTTCATAATAAAAAGTTAAATACAAAAAAAAAAAAAGATCATCAGACACAACCACACCTAGGTCCTGCTCTTCTTTAGTGGACAAATGTACTTCACCCCCTATTCTATATTGCTCCCTTGGATTGCTGCAGCCCAAATGCATGACCTTAAATTTTTTAACATTAAATCCCAGCTGCCAAATTCTAGACCATTCTTCAAGCTTAGCTAGATCCCTCCTCATGTTATCTACACCTTCCTGGGTGTCTACTCTATTGCAGATTTTGGTATCATCCGCAAAGAGGCAAACCTTACCCGACAGCCCTTCCGCCCTTCATGTTTACTAAAGTGCAGTAGGGAACACAGGGTTAATGCATGAAATTGTGCGTTCCTACTGTGCTGGAGCCCAGCGGCTGCAGTAAACATAAGGGGCACGGTGGTCACATCACTAGCATGGTAGTAGTGAACATATGGCCCTAGAACATGTTCACAGTTGCAGTGTTTCTCAGGCAAAGGAAAGTTGCAGGCATAATAATATGGCAGCAGGGGGCAAGGGAGACTGTGGAAAAAGCGTAGTTACTCACCTGTAACAGGTGTTCTCCAGGAGCAGCAGGAATCAGTCCTCACATATGGGTGACGTCGGCGCCGACGGAGCCCTCGCGGAGCAATTTTCCCCAGCTTTCAAAGAAAGCCTTTGGGAATTGCAGCACGCATGCGCGGTCTCCTTCCCGCCCAAGGGTGCCATCTTAGCCAGTCAGATGACATAGCTAAAAAGACAGCATAAAAATTTGCAAAAAAACTAAAGCAGATGATTGCAACTCCAAGGGGAGGAGGGAGGGTTGTGAGGACTGATTCCTGCTGCTCCTGGAGAACACCTGTTACAGGTGAGTAACTACGCTTTCTCCAGGACCAAGCAGGAAGTCAGTCCTCACATATGGGACTCCCAAGCTTAAGGCTACCGGAGACCCTAAGCACAAAAATGAGCTCCCTCTAGCTCAGCAGCACAGAAGGAAGGAATCTTCGCTGAATTATTACCCACCGGTAGCCCACATCCGGGATGGAGGGTAGGAGTTGCTCAGACCTCAAAGAGATTACGGAGGACTGCCTGTCCGAAAGCACTGTCCCTGCGGGACTCCCTCTCGAGACAGTAATGGACCGCAAAAGTCTGGCTCGAAGACCAAGTAGCGGCCCGGCAGATGTCTGCCAGCGGAACAGAGCGGAGGTAAGCCACTGACGTAGCCTTTGCCCGAACGCAATGAGCCGTGACTCGACCTTCCAAGGAGAGTCCGGCTGCCCCATAAGCCCAAGTGATACAGTCCGCAACCCAGATGGACAGAGTACGCTTGGAGACCGGGAGCCCCAATTTATTGGGGTCAAAAGACACAAAAAGCTGAGCAGCTTTACGGTGCTCCCGCGTACGGTCAAGGTAGAAGTTCAATGCCCTTCTACAGTCCAGGGTATGGAGGACCGTTTCAGCTCGGTTGGAGTGTGGTCTGGGAAAGAAGGTCGGAAGTACCACCTCCTGATTGATGTGATAAGGGGAGACCACTTTTGGAAGAAATTTTGGGTGAGTCCGTAGGACTACCCTTTTTTTGTAGAACCGAGTGTAAGGGGGATCAGACACGAGGGCCTGCAATTCACTTACGCGTCTAGCGGAAGTGAGGGCTATCAAGAACAATGTTTTCCAAGAAAGAAAACGGAGAGAACAGGTAGCCATAGGTTCAAAAGGCGGACAGGTGATCCGCTGTAAAACCACATTCAGATCCCAGTCAGGCGCTGGCGGGCGCAGAGGTGGTTTAAGCAGAAGGAGACCTCGGAGAAACCTCGCTACAAGAGGGTCGCTGGAAAGAGGTCTGCCGTCCACCGGCACATGATGTGCTGAAAGAGCACTGAGGTGAACCTTGACGGAGTTGGACTTAAGTCCCAGATTAGAGAGGTATAGCAAGTACTGCAGAATCACCGACACCGGGCAGGAGAAGGGATCCTGAGACTGTTGGGTACACCAAACGGAAAAGCGACGCCATTTAAGGGCGTAGCATTTGCGGGTAGAAGGTCGCCGAGAAGCTAGGACGACCTCTTCCACCTCTGCCGGCAGAAGAAGGGGAGCAAGGACTACCCTCTCAGCAGCCAGGCCATTAGATTGAGAGATCTGAGGTTGGGGTGTAGCAGAGACCCCTGATCCTGAGTGAGGAGATCCGGTTGTAACCCCAGAGGGAATGGATCCTCCACCGCTAATTGCAGCAGGAGTGGAAACCACGGCTGTCGGGGCCAGCGAGGGGCCACCAGGATCATGAAGGCTTTGTCTCGGAGAACCTTGAAAAGAGTTCGAGAGACTAGCGGGATGGGAGGGAAAGCGTACAGAAGGCTCTCCGACCATGAGAGTAGAAAAGCGTCTGCCGCAACTCGAAGGGGATGTGGCTGACGAGAGCAGAAGCGAGGAAGTTGCCGATTGAGAGGGCTGGCAAAGAGATCCATCGTGGGGAGGCCCCACTTTAGAAAGAGCTTCTGAACTACCAAGGGATCCAGGCGCCACTCGTGCGGCTGGAGGATCCTGCTGAGTTCGTCCGCCAGGCAATTTTCTTGGCCTGGGAGATAAACTGCCTTGAGAAGAACGCCGTGACTGACGGCCCAAGAGCAGAGCTTCTGTGCTTCCCGACAGAGAAGGAAGGAGCCCGTGCCCCCCTGCTTGTTCACGTAGAACATGGCAACTTGATTGTCCGTCTGGACAAGGGACGGACTGGTGAGAGGTCAGGTGGGAGAAGGCCTTGAGAGCCAGGCGGATCGCTCTGAGCTCCAGGAAGTTGATCTGCTGAGCAGACTCCCACGTGGTCCAGAGGCCCTGAGTACGTGCCCCTTGGCAATGTGCTCCCCAGCCCAGGAGGGATGCATCCGTCGTCAGCACCTGGGCCGGCTGAGGTGACTGAAAAGGCATGCCGAGTACCAGGTTCGGCCGATGAAGCCACCACCGGAGAGACGAGATCAGCGGCTCGGAGACGCGCACTAGGTCTGCTAGGCCGCCTGTGGCTTGTTGCCACTGCTTGCGGAGACACCATTGAGCAGGCCGCATATGCAGGCGGGCATTGGGGGTCACATGGACGGTGGAAGCCATATGGCCGAGTAGTCTCAGGAAGCGCCTGGCGGAGACCAGAGGCTGGCTGCGAAAACGGTCGGCTAGGTCCATGAGCCGTTGAGCCCTGTCGAGCGGTAGGAACGCTCGTGCCTGAGGAGTGTGCAGCCTTGCGCCGATGAACTCGAGATCCTGTGAGGGGAGCAAAGTGGACTTTGCGAAGTTTATAACAAAGCCCAAGTACTGCAGAAGAGTCACCGTGCGGCGTGTGGCGTTGGTGACCTCCGGAGCGGACGCTGCTCTGATGAGCCAGTCGTCGAGGTACGGAAAGACATAGAGGCCGTGAAGCCGGAGATGGGCCGCCACCACCGCGAGACATTTTGTGAAGACCCACGGTGCGGAGGACAGGCCAAAGGGCAGTACTCTGTACTGGTAATGATTTCCTGCCACCACAAACCTTAGGTATTGGCGGTGGCTTGGGTGGATGAGGATGTGCGTGTAGGCATCCTTTAGATCCAAGGAGCATAGCCAATCTCCCTGCTGGAGGTAGGGCAGAAGGATTCCAAGGGTAAGCATCTTGAACTTTTTCCCGCACGAGGAATCTGTTGAGGATGCGCAGGTCCAGGATGGGTCTGAGGCCTCCTGTCCTTTTTGGTACTAGAAAATACCTGGAATAAAAGCCTTGACCTCTCAGGTGGTGGGGCACCGGTTCCACCGCCTGTTCCTGTAGAAGACCTGCTAACTCCTGAAGGAGTAATTCCCTGTGCAGAGGGAGTCGTGGAGGTTCTCCCGGAAAATAGGAGGGAGGGACCTGTTGGAAGTGGAGAAGATAGCCTTCTCTCACGACTTGAAGCACCCAGGCATCTGAGGTGATGCTGGACCACCTGTGGGCGAAGTGAACCAGCCGGCCTCCGGTGCTGGGAGGAACCAGCGGAGGGGGAGAGGCTATGCTTAAGGAGTCAAAAACCCCCACCCTGCTGAGCAGGGGCTGGTGGTGCAGGCTTGGGGGCTTGCTGCCTACGGGACCCGTTACCCCGTCCCTTGGCCTGCTGGCCCTGTTGGGGAGCTGCAGGGGCCTGATATTGGGGTATTGTTTGTAGGCAGCCTCCTTTCTCGGTAAAAAGGACTTCTTTCCCGAGCCCTTCTTTTTCTGGGAAGGGGCGGAGGTCTTCCTAGAAAGCCTAGTCCTGGTGAGAGTCTCCGTCTCGATCTGTGCAGCCTTTTCAGCCATGGGCTTGCCAAAGAGGTTCTCGCCTCGGCAGGGGACATCGATCAACTTGTCCTGCACCCAGGGCTCAAGGTCAGACGACTGAAGCCAAGCCTGTCGGCGGGCACCGATGCCGGCTGCGGCCACTCGAGCCGATGCTTCAAAGCCATCATAGGCTGCTCGGGATATGAATTTTGAGCATTCCCGAATGCCAGAGGACAAGGCCAGGAACCTCCGCAAGGGTTCCTCGGACCAACCAGCGGAGAATCCGGCTAGCTCTTTAGCCAGGTCTCAGAGATACATGCCCATGTATAGCTGGTAGGTCTGGACACGACACGCAAGCATAGAGCCCTGGAAACACTTCTTACCAAGGCCATCCAGGTTACGGGCCTCCCTGCCAGGAGGCACCGAGGAGTGCATCTTCTGGCTCTTAAGACGATGCATGGCCGATTCCACTACCATGGAATGGTGTGGTAGCTGTGCTTTTTGGAAGCCAGGGCTCTTACGGACTCGATAGATAGAATCGACCCGCTTGCTCAGGACCGGCGAGGAGGCCGGACTCTCCCACATGCGGAAGAGTAGTCGTTCCAGCATGGGAGGAACCGGTACAGTAAAGTGTTCCCTGGCGGGAGAGTCATACTGGAGGGCGTCGAGCTCTTCGGCTCGAGGCTCCTCCTCGGGATCCGCAGGGAAGGCCAAAGCCTTGGCCATATCCCTGACGAAGTCCGAGAACCGGGCATCCTCCGGGGGGGACTGCTTCCGAGGTTCGGACTCAGGTGAGTCCGAGGGGACACACCGAGTCCGAAAAGAATCAGGCGACTCTTCCTCTTCAGACTCCCAGACCGACTCCGACGAGGACTCGGTGGGGTCGGCCCGGGCAGGGCGCGGCGCCTGCCGCCCCGATGCCGAGGGAGTCGGCGTCGGCGACCTCGGTCCCGAACGGGAGGCCGAGGGTGACCTCGACCGAGGATCGACTCGAGTTCGCATGGACTCGAGGATCGGCTCGGTCTCCGGGGTCGACTTAGACGTCGACGTCCCGGCGGTCGGGGCAGCGGCGCCAGCGAGGCCGGCGAGCAGTGCCCGCTGCTGGTCCATGAAGGCAGACAGTCTGCTCTCCAAGGCCGTCAACCTGAGTCCGAGCTCAGGTGACCCAGCAGTCCCCGACTCGGGCCCCGACGGCGGCGGTCTCGGAGGCGAGTCCAGGAGGACCACAGGACTTACCCGAGCAGGCAGCTCCGACTCCAGGCGAGGTCGCTTCGAGAGGTGCTCCTTCTCCAAGGACCCAGGACGGCTATCGGGGCTATGCGACCTGGCCCTCGCGGAGCCAGGAGCGTCCACCGACGCCGCCCTCGCGGGTTTCACCTTCCGACGATGGTCCCCGGAGGGAGAACCCCTATCGGAGGAACTCCGGCGACGGTCCGAGCTGGAACCTCTGGACGCGGAGGCCTCCGACGAGGTCCGGGTACGGCTGGGATCAGCGAAGATCCTATCCCGCTGATGCCGCCGACTTCTCAACGCTTTGGAGGACATTTTGACGCAGGGCCCACAGATCATTTCTTCATGATCCGGGCCCAGGCAGCGGAGGCAATTGTCGTGTGTGTCAGTTAGTGACATATTTCGGTCACACTGACCACACCGCTTGAAACCACTGGCAGCCATCGGGGGAAAAAGGGCCCCGGCGAGGTCAAAGGACCGGGCTTCCAGGGAAAAACCGAAAACGAAACTGACTAAGTCAGAAAAACCGAAAAAGAAGAAGAGGACTCATGACCGGCGTCGCGAGTCCGGGCGGGAAAAAGACCGGCGTCGAACCGAAGGAAAAAAGAGTAAATTATGAGTAAATATCAACTTTTTCGCGGGGACACGACGGGTACGTCTGTAGGGCTCCGCGGAAAAAAGAAGACTGGCTAAGATGGCACCCTTGGGCGGGAAGGCGACCGCGCATGCGCGCTGCAATTCCCAAAGGCTTTCTTTGAAAGCTGGGGAAAATTGCTCCGCGAGGGCTCCGTCGGCGCCGACGTCACCCATATGTGAGGACTGACTTCCTGCTTGGTCCTGGAGAATGAGAACTGTGCCCCAAGCACAGATATAGGAGGGTATCAGCTAGCCAATTCAGAATATAGAGGGTTGACCAGGAATGAGTCCAACTGCCTGCACAGTTCAAAGCATGCGGGCTAAGTACAAGAGGGCAGGGCGTGCAAAGCTGTCACATGCAGAGAATAAGTGCTGAATTCCAACTCTAGGAGATAGGGTGCAAATGTGGCATCTGGAGAGACAGGGTATCCATGGTGTCCATCATGGGGGACAGGGATATGAATCCCCTCACCCTGATGCTCCAAGGCTGCCTGTTCATCTAGGCTGTAGGGAGCACAGTACAAGGCCTTTGGTGTAGGGAGGGGAGGATGGACTCTACCTCCCATTCCCTCCTCTGATTGCAGCTTGGACAGGACCATAGCCATTGTGGAGTGTGTTCCCCCATGGTAGGGGAGCACTAGAGGCTGGGGGGGCTGGACATTAAGCACAACATGCACCTATGCTCAGGACAGCCTGCAGATAGAGGGGGGCAGTAGGGTCAGGGAGCACCCCCATGGCCACCCTACTGAACAACCCCTCCGGTGGTCAGTAGGGTCAGGCGGCACCCCCCATGGCCACCCTACTGAACAACCCCTCCTGTGCTCTGTGCCCTACAGCTTGGGGAGGGGTACAGCAGTAGAGCACCCCATATTTCCTTCTGGGTAAACACTACATGGAAATGATGAATCCTAAACACCCCCAGACTGAGCCTAGCATACCTAGGAAAACCACAAGAACTCCACAGGTCCATGGATTGCCTTAGCCCCTAGCTAAGAACTAAGAAGGGGACACCAATCAGTGAACTCCAACACTGGAGAGCCACAGTCAGTGATTGGAATGTTATGAAGCTGCCCAGAATTGGTACATCTCCGGCCCATCCTGCCTTTGGTCAGGGTGAGGGGCCATCTGCCCACAGGAACATGATCCCTGGAAGCGGCATGAAACCCCCTGGTGCAAGTAAGCACTGCAGCATGCCACGTAACATGCCCCTCCCCTTCATATAGGGGAGGCAGGGGTTGGATGGCTCTTTTGCAGCCACACTGTCATGTTGTTTCTAGGTGCATCACCTACTTTACATGTCCCTCCCCCCACGGTTCACTGCTGGCTCCAACTCTGGCTATGAGGCCAGCACAGGCTCTAACTCCAGACATCTCCACAACAAATAATATCAAGAGCCCTCTGACATCTATTCCTTGCATATGCAGACATGAACAGGAGTTCTACTACTACTACTAATCATTTGTATAGCTCTACAAAGCAAACACAGCGCTGTACAGAGCATATGCAGCGCTGCCCTGTCTTCGCCCCCTCCCTACTTTAACCTTGCCGATTCGCAAACTGTTTGGCTAGTGTGGGATTTTTAGAGTGGTTGGCTTTGGGCTCAACGCTCCTTGCTACCGCATGCTAAACCCCACGCTACCAGCTAACACACTTTAGTAAACATGCCCCTTACGGAAGAATAAGGATCTAGGTGTCGTTATGGAGAATACATAGAAATGCTTTGCTTAGGGTGCAGCGGCAGCTAAGAAAGCAAATAGAATGCTAGGAATCATAAAGAAAGAAATGGTGAATAAAACAGTACATATCATATTATCTCTGTGTTACTCACATGGTGTGACCATACCCTGAGTACTGTGTGCAGTTGTGGCCATTGCATCTTAAAGAAGATATAAATCATATTAACTGACTAAACTATTTACATACATCCTTGAAAATAGATGACTTACGCATGTAAGTGTTGCGTATCTTTACATGACTCCTTATAAAATCAGCTTCTAAAAGTCTTGTGGGATTTCAGCTTTTGGTCTACTCACAGTTGTGCCTCCCAGTTCATTGATGGATGTGCATCATTATTGGGGGCTCTGTGATTAATTTATGTTTTTTTTCCATGTTGCTATCTTTAGGTTGATACTGGATGGTGCTCCTCTTATAGCAATACATAAAGCCAGATATTATAAGAGGAAAGACGGCTTGTCTTTAGGGCCTGGACCTTTTGTAACTGGATTGGAATATGCCACAGACACAAAAGCCACAGTGGTGGGTAAGCCAGAGAAGACCTTTTTCTTAGAAGCTTTGCGAAGTACGAGGTGCACTCCAGAAGAGGCTATTATGATTGGTGATGTACGTATGAAATTTATACTTAAGATTGTTCTTTTCTATGAGAGTACTGTAAGCACAGTTTGAAAATCATACAGCACTGTGACTATGTACATAAGAACATAAGATATGCCATACTGGGTCAGACCAAGGTCCATCAAGCCCAGTATTCTGTTTCCAACAGTGGCCAATCTAGGTCATACGTACCTAGCAGTTTCCCCAAGGGACACAGGTTCCACAATGCTTGTATTGGTTCAAGCATTGATATCCTGGGTCCCTTCTTAATAATGGCTTATGGATCTTTCCTCCAGGAACTTGTCCAAACCCCCTTTAAACCCAGCTACACTAACAGCCCCCACTACATCCTCCGGTAACAAATTCCAGAGTTTGATTACACGTTGAGTGAAAAAATATTTTCTTTTATTAGTCTTAAATAGTTTACCCTGTAGCTTCATTGCATGTCCCCTAGTCTTTCTATATTCTGATAAGGTAAACAATCGATCTACGTTTACCCGTTCCACTCCGCTCATTAATTTATAGACTTCTATCATATCTCCCCTCAGCCGTCTCTTTTCCAGGTTAAAGAGCCCTAACCTTTTTAGCCTTTCTTCATAGGAGTATCCTTCCATCCCCTTTACCATTTTGGTGGCTCTTCTCTGAACCTTTTCTAATAACTCTCTATATCCTTTTTAAGATATGACGACCAGAATTGCACACAATATTCAAGGTGCGGTCTCACCATGGAACGATATAGAGGCATTATAATATCTTTTGTTTTATTTTCCATTCCTTTCCTTATCATACCTAGCATTCTATTTGCTCTCTTGGCCGCCACTGCACACTGGGCCGAGGGTTTTAACATGTATCCACAATGACGCCTAAATCTTTTTCCTGGGTGGTGGTTCCTAGTGTGGAACCTTGCATCGTGTAACCATAGTTTGGGTTGTTCTTCCCTAGGTGCATAACCTTGCACTTGTCCACATTAAATTTCATCTGCCATTTTGATGCCCAGTCTTCCAATTTATCAAGATCCTCTTGCAATTTTCCACAATCTTCTTGGGTTTTAACAACTTTAAATAGTTTTGTGTCATCTGCAAATTTGATAACCTCACTCGTTATTCCACTTTCCAGGTCATTTATGAATATGTCAAAAAGCAGCGGACCCAGCACAGATCCCTGGGTACACCACTATTCACCTTTCTCCATTGGAAAATTGGCCATTTAGCCCTACCCTCTGCTTTCTATCTTTTAACCAGTTCCTGATCCACAATAGTACACTGCCTCCTATCCCATGACTGTTTAGTTTTGCCAAAAGTCTCTCATGAGGGACCTTGTCAAAGGCTTTCTGAAAGTCCAGATACACAATATCAACCGACTCACCTTTGTCCACCTGATTATTCACTCCTTCAAAAAAACATAACAGATTAGTAAGACAAGATCTTCCTTGTCTAAAGCCATGTTGGCTGTCTCTCATTAGTTCATGACTATCTACATGCTGAGTAATTTTATTCTTTATGATGGTTTCTATCATTTTTTTCCCGGTATTGACGTCAGGCTCACCGGTCTGTAGTTTCCCGGATCACCCCTGGAACCCTTTTTAAAAATTGGTGTTACATTGGCGATCCTCCAATCTTCAGGTATTAGAGATGATTTTAATGATAGTTCACAGATTACTAATAGCAGGTCTGCAATCTGATATTTCAGTTCTTTCAATACCCTTGGATGTATACCATCCGGCCCAGGTGATTTGCTACTCTTCAGCTTATCTAATAGTTGTAATACATCTTCTCGATGTATCGATATTTCCTTCAATTCTTCTGCACCTTTAAATACCACTTCAGTCATGGGTAACATCCCTACATCTTCCTCAGTAAAGACTGAAGCAAAGAATTCGTTCAGTCTCTCCGCTATCGCCTTGTCGCCTCTTAGTGCTCCTTTAACCCCTTTATCATCTAATGGACCAACTGACTCTCTCACAGGTTTTTTGCTACGAATGTACTTGAAAAGGTCTTTACTTCGCGTTTTTGCTTCTGCAGCAAGCTTCTTCTCAAATTCTCCCTTTGCCTGCCTTATCAATGCCTTGCATTTGACTTGCCAGTGCTTGTGCTGTTTCCAGGTTTCGTCGTTTGGCTCTTTTTTTCCATTTCCTGAAAGATGCTTTTTTGGCAACAACAGCCTCTCTGACCTCAACTTTAAACCATGCTGGCAGTTTTTTGGACTTCTTTCCACTTTTCTTTAAAGCGTGGAATACAGCTGGTCTGGGCTTCCAAGATAGTATTTTTCAACAACAGCCAAGCCTGATGTACGTCTTTAACCTTTGCAACTGCTCCTTTTAGTTTTTTCTTGACTGTTTTCCTCATTTTATCATAGTCTCCCTTTCGAAAGTTAAAAGGTAGTACTGTGGATTTCCTTACTATCCCTCCTCCACTAATTAAATCAAAGGCGATCATGCTATGATCACTATTGCCAAGTGGCCCCAACAACCTTATCTCTTGTACTAGATCTGATGTTCCACTAAGGATTAGGTCTAATATGGCTTCCCCTCTGGTTGGTTCATGAACCAGCTGCTCCAAGAAGCAGTCATTTATTTCATCTAGGAACTTTATCTCCCTAGCATGTCCTGACGTGACACTGACCCAGTCGATACCGGGGTAGTTGAAATCACCCATTATTATTACTGTGCTGTAACTTTTGTTAGCTTCCTTGATTTCTTTGAGCATTTCATCATCCATTTGTTCATTCTGGCCAGGCGCTCGATAGTACACCCCCACTGCCATTGCCTTCCCCCTTTTACATGTAATTTCAATCCATATAGATTCTACAGCAGATTTTGTTTCCTGCAAAACTTTAATCCTTTCTGACTGTATTAATCTATCTTTTACAGCATGTAAGAGATGGATATTTGAATATGAGTTGTTGTTCTTGTTGAAAGTATGCTGCATTCTGGTTTGAATGTGTGAGTTTGTAGAACCTGTATCCCATCTCACTTTTGGTGGTGCATGTAACCAGTCCGGTTTTCTGATAGCCACAATGAAAATGCCTGAAAAAGATTTGATGACTATACTGGGTCTCCAGCACATTCATATTTCATACGCATTCATCATGGATATCCTGAAAACTAGTAAGTCAATGTTCAGCAGCAGGCCAACTGTATAAAGTTAAATGGATATTTTATCCATTTGACTGAGCAGATTACAGCAGCACTATCCATTTAAGTGGCAGAGTTAAAAAGATATACATTTAACTTTATACATACAATTTGTGCGGCGCCACTTAAGCAGATAAGTTACCCATTTAGCAGCTGAATATTTCTCTTAAATGGCTAACGTTTTGGCCAGCCCCAGAATGTCCCTAGCCATTCCCCTTTTTTTAACAGCTTACTTTGGCTATTTAGTGATTTAAAAGCCAAAGTTATCCCTGCAAGGGGCCCAGATTTTTCTTTAAAAAGGAACACTTCTACAATTAGAACCAATTAGAACCGCTCAAATGTCTGAAATCAATCACCAGATTAGTTAATTGTACCTCCTGGACAAGGTTGTGAGCCACTGTTCTAAATGTCAAATGCCAGAAAACAAAAGCAAGTTTTAAGAGTCTCCTGGGCCTAAGATAGAATGGAAAGGTGATGATAGACCCTTTGAAGTGTCAGAAAAAGTAAGGAGAAAGGGCACGATTTTCATTTAAGCAGGCTATGTGGCGCATAGCCTGCCCGCTGACCCCCTTAACCCGGATTTTCATTTCCACAGTGTTGGAAATGAAAATCCGGCTTACACCACATAGGCCAGCGGCCATCGAGGCTAAGCGGATAACAGCGATTTTCGATGCTGCCCGTTTAGCGCCTTAGACGAGGGTTTTCTTTTAAGGCGCAGAGCACTAAGCGGGCAGCATCGAAAATCGCTGCTACCCGCATAGTGCCATTTCCCGCCGCCACTCCACACCGCCCCAAACACGCCCAATGCTAAGTGGATAGCATCTGGGTGCATTAGGGACTTAAACTGGATTTTTCAAAGGCACTACCCTTGTAGGCGCCTTTGGAAAATCCCGGTTAATGCATTTACATGGGTAACATGGGCTGTTACCCATGTAACTGTCTGAAAAACTGGCCCGGTGTTTTTTGTGTTTTTTTTAATCATAGTTATTTTTTGATATGGTTAAAGATAAGGATTTTATAAAACAATATTTGCTAATTTTTCCTGAGCTAGAAAAAATTTTGACTAGTAAAGTTGTGTTCATTTAGGCGGTTGTAATCTGCAAAGCAGCAGCAATGCCCCACAGCCGTTACTCGTACCTAACTAAATTCAGGTCTGAAAGGCCCAGGAAGTTGAATGAAAAGTGCATTTGCATTTTGTTGAGTCAGTCATTGTGGCAGATCTGTGGGCAGAGGAGAGGGCATTAGTGAATTCTCTGTAGGGGCCTTCCTCCTACATACGTTGAATAGGTTTTTTTGACAGGTGTTATGTAACTTTTTTTTAATATTGGCCCTTCAGTAGGCAAAAATAATTGAGTGGATTGAACGAATGCAAACCTTCTGAAATGATTTTTTTCTCTCATATTTTTATTGCCTTTTTTATATTTTAAAATTATTTCATATTTAGAGTAAAAAAATACATACAGTATGTTAAATATGTGCATTGAAAGATTTACAGATTAATTCTTTCTAATGAGATAGTTAAAAACGTTTTCTTCCCTTCCGCCGTGTCAGGACTGCAGAGATGATGTTGGTGGAGCTCAGAATACTGGAATGCGAGGTATTCTAGTAAAGACTGGTAAGTACATCTTACAAGACTTAAAAGATTTAAAAGTGTGAACCTCCAAGATATTACAGGATTGAGATGGATTATTATATTCAGTGCTGATTTTATTTTCATATAACCGGTTTTCCAAGATCGCTTTTTTTTTTCCACCTTTTGTACAAGTCTGTGAACAATAATGTCAACTTACATAGCAGCGTGTTCTGGAGAATTAATCCAGATAAGTAGAAAAATGTCTTCCAGCATCCCTAAAGGTGTTCAGTTACATTTATCTGAAGATGTTTAAATGAAAGAAAAGTTCTCCAGGAACAAGCAGGAAGTCAGTCCTCACATATGGGTGACATCGGCGCCGATGGAGCCCACGCAGAGCAATTCTCCAGCTTTCAAAGAAAGCCTTTGGAAATGCTACCACACATGCATGGTCCCCTTCCCGCCTAAGGGTGCCATCTTGCTCAGTGAGATGACATAGCTTAGGCAGAAGGTGAAATAAGGTAAAATAAGGGGAGGAGGGAGGGTTGTGAGGACTGATTCCTGCTGTCCCTAGAAAAAAGCAGTCTTCTCCTTGGCAGCCGGAGTTAAGGGCGTCTGCTAGTATCCCTTGGTCAGATCCAAGGTTGATATAAGGCATGCTCCACCGAGTTGCTTGATTAGCTCATCTACTCTGGGCATGGGATACGCTTCCATTTTAGAAACTGCATTGACCCTCTGGAAGTCAATGCAGAATCTGATGCTTCCATTGGGTTTAGGAACCAAGATGATGGGTGATAACCAGTCACTCATAGACTCTTCTATAACTCCCAGGTTAAGCATCTCTTCCAGCTCCTTGGCAATGGCCTGTCGCTGGGCTTCTGGAATCTGGTAGGGTCCCTGCCATATAATCACCCCAGGATCAGTAATGATATCATGACAAATGAGGTAGGTTCATCCTGGGCGGTTGGAAAACATCTTTAGGTTCTAGTAGATCAAACCTTCTAAATCTCTTCTCTGGGCAGCAGAAAGCTGGTCTCCAATCGGGACTTAGCCGGACCCAACAGGGCTGAAATTTCCAGCCCAAAATCATCTCCCTGTACCACCATAGCTGTCACTGGAGTCCACTTTTTCAGTATAGGTTAATATAGTAAATTTTGGCTTTTTTCTGTTTATCTGACTGGGCAGTCTTGTACTTAACAGGCCCCACTTTCTCTTCCACCTCATAGGGCCCCTGCCATTTACAGAGTAACTTGCTCTTGGATGAGAGCAGCAAGATTAAAACTGTCTCCGTGTTGGAAGCTGTGGTGCATGGCTGCCTGATTATAGCCCCTGGCCTGCTCAGCCTGGGCCTTTTCCAAACTGAGTTGGGTCACCTCTTCAGCTTTCCTCAGCCGGTTTGCATTTCTATAATGTACTCAACCAAATTACGCTTGACACGTGGTTGTTCTTCCCAGATTTCTCTTACCATGTCTGATATGCCTCTTGGCCATCTTCTGAAGAGCAACTCAAAAGGTGCAAACCCCGTGGAACTCTGAGTTACCTCGCAGATGACAAACATTAAATAGGGTAGGAGAATGTCCCAATTCTTCTCGTCCTCCTGGCACAAACATTTTTAACATTTGTTTCACAGTTTTATTGAATCGCTCAACAAGGCCCTCTGTGGGTGATTATAGTGATGTTTGCAGCATCTTGACCTTCACCAAGTCACACACTTATTTCATCACCATGGATACAAAGGGTGTTCCTTGATCTCTGAGGATCTCATGGGGTATTCCCACCTGTGAGAATACTTCACAGAGGGCTTTCACGATCGTAGTAGTCTTCATATTCCTTAGAGCAGGGGTCTCAAACATGCGGCCCGCGAGACAACTTTGTGCGGCCCGCGACGGAGGAAAACAAAAAAACCCCAAAACCCTGGCTTCTGCCGTTGCCGCCGTGGCAGCGGCAGAATCAATTGTCAAATTTTAAAAAAAACTGACTTCTGCTGCTCAAGCAGCAAAATCAGCTGTCCTGCGGCCCCTTCCCCTGTGCCCGGAGATCCGAGTCTGCTCTATCAGCGGCGTGCTTTTCAAGCCGCAAAGAGAGTATTCCCCTCTCGCGCGGTTTCAAGCCGCGCGATAGGGGAATACTCTCCTCGCGGCTTGAAAAGCACGCCGCTGATAGAGCAGACTCGGATCTCCGGGCACAGGGAAGGGGCCGCAGGACAGCTGATTTTGCTGCTTGAGCAGCAGAAGTCAGTTTTTTTTACTTGTTTCTTCCACTTTAGTAATTGTTTAGCTGGACGTCTCCAGGGTGCACAGGAGGGCCCCTCTGGAATTTCCAACCAAATTCCCTAATTCTGGGGGCTAAGGTTGAGCTTCTGGTCAGGAAGATCAGTTGAGCTTCCTTTAAAGGGGGAGGCCGGATTTTGGTCACGAGTACCTTGCAGGCTGGCAGCAGGAGAGCCTTCAGTATCTTTACTTAGTTCAGTTGACTAAGCAGCACCTGTCTTCCTGCATGGGCTCTGGCTCCCCTTCTCCACTGATGCTGCGATTTGGACACATTGAGATTTTCTTAACACCCCCTCCCCCTGGGCCTGCTGTCGCACAATCTAGAGTGTGACTAGCGCAAAATCTCCAGGGTTTCTCTGCTTCTGCAATCCGCTGCGACCTTATGTCTCCGGTCCTGACTCTATTTCTGATGCACAGCGTGTTTCCTCAGCCGCAAAAGGCACAGTGGTCATTTTTGCTCCTCACATCCATGGCAGCAGTTTTTGAGCAGGGATTCAGGCCGTGTGGTCTGCTAGGACAGCGTTAGTTTCCTATGGTCATTTTTATTTTATTTTGTTTTGTAGCCACAGAGCTGTTTTTCAGTGCCAGCATCACACAGGGGGAAATTCTTTATGATGCCTCCCTCTTTCCAACGATGCCTCATCTGCTACCAAAAGTGCAAGGATTTACAGGACAGGGTATGCACAGCTTGTGCTGCTCACCAGGGGAGTCCTCCACACGGCCCCCAGTCCAGTAAATGAGACCTGGCCCCTCTGCACTGCCTGCTCCCATGGGCATCAGGATCAGTTCTCCAGAAGTGGATGCTCTTGATCCACCTGCCCTAGCCTGCAATCCCTTCTGCTCAGATGCCTGCTGCCCAAGGATTCTTCTCCACAGAGGCAGGATTCTCAATTTCTAGTGCTCTTCAGGCAGGCTTGGACCTTCTGGTGCTCAGACCCTGCCATCTCTGGTTTGGAGTTGCTCTCTGTACACAGAACTTCGCTAGACATTGTGCCGGGGTCCCAGTTTAATTGTCTTGTTTCTAAATTTTGATTCCTTGTTTGGTGATGGTGTATTCTGCATGTGTAACTGAGCTGAGGTATTCTGTTTATGTAATTCCTATTTGACATTGCTACTTGTTCTCTGTCCCCAGTAGGTCATGTATTGTTATTCTCTGAAATGTATTGATTTAATATTTGCAGTGTTGCCTTTTGATAGGTAGGGTATGGTGCTTTGTGAGTCCTGGTAGTGCTGTTAGGATATGGTGGGTTTGCTATGGGTTCTAAATGGGCAGTGTTTGTTTGTAGTAGTTCCTAATGTGCCTGGCGGTTGCCACTGGATTATAGTAATGTAGAAATCTTTTAGTGTTTCTTTATTCATGCACTCATTAAGAGGCATGTTTACTAAAAGTTAGGGTATGGTAACATTATGCAAATATTTATGCAAATGATGTCCCTTATGCAAATGAGTTCCCACGTCTCATGCGGCCCCCGGGTTATTTTACAAGTTCTCATTTGGCCCTCAAAGCAATTTGAGTTTGAGACCCCTGCCTTAGAGCAATGACCTCCGTATATCAGATAGCACAGTCCAGAATGACGAAAATATACTTGGTGGTTTGCTCCAAGGGTCCTACCAGATCCATGGACACTCTCAAATATGGTTTCAGTGATAGGCATAGGCATTAGAGGGGCGGGTTGGACACTGGCAGAGTTATGAAGTTGGCAGGTGGTGCCTGACTGGCAATATAACTGCACCTGTTTATGGACCCTGGGCCAGAAACTTTGAGCCAAAACACGCTCTTTTCTCCACCCCACAGGTGTCCCTCTAATAAATGGCTATAAGCCTACGGTAACACCTGCTGACAGTTGGGCCGGGGAACTTTCAGTTTTTCTGCCTCTTCCCCTCTAGGGCACTCTTGGCCATTCTGTATAATAAATCTCCCTTTAGAACAAAATAGGGAAAGGTTCTTGCAGGGGACTCTCCATTACCTACCAGAACCCCATCCACCTCCATAACCCGCTCTTAGGCATGTTTAAGGGACTCATCCTCTTGCTGGGCTCTCCTGAAGCTCCCTGGGTCTTCCACCAGCCACCACTGTGGGAAGGAGACCATTATATTTGGGTCATTACCGCTGAACCCTGAGCTATCCCCAGAGGTTTCTTCCCTAGGCTCTTCCTCCCCAGATTCTGTTGGTATTGTAGCGTTTCCCGGTGATACCAACTCCGGCATCCTGGAATTCTCAACATATAGATCCGGGTCTTCCAGAGGGAAAATCTCAGGGAAATCTTCCTGGTACGACTTAGCGGAGCCATCAGTTAGCTGGTCCCATATCGCTCTGAAGTTTGCGTAGTCCTGGCCGATCACTACTGGATAATGGAACCAGGGGAGTGCCACGACCTTGAACATGGCTTGCCATGCTGGAATCTTAAGTGAAACCTGCGCCATTGGATACTGCCTCTGGTCTCCATGTACACAGGCTAGTGTTATGTCTTTGCATAATCAATTTGAAATCAGGTTACGGTTTCCTGGCGAATGACAGTCCGCACACCCCAGAGTCTATCAAGGCCTGGAGGCAGGTTCCCTCAAGCTCCACTGGAATCGCAAAGTTCTGTGCCCTGGGATGGGGAGTGTCCACAAAAGCGCAGGTATGAGGGGTGGGTAGGCTGGCATCCATGTGTTTTTCCATACCCAGGGGACATTACCGAGCAAAGTGTCACACCCGAAACAGGTGAGGGGTCGTGGCTGGGGCCATGCCCTCACCTAAGAGGTGACTTTGGGGTTCAGAACATGGGAGTCAACGTCCGTTCTGGCTTCCCCTTCTGTCCTCTTGGACTGATGGGTGACTTCTTCTCCTTCTCACTGTCCGCTTCAGTCACCAGCTGGGCTTCTTGATACTCAGCTATTTTCAGCGCACTCTTCAGTGCAAGCTTGGAGTGCTGACGTACCCACTGTTTCAACAGGACGGTCAAGCCCTCCAAAAACTGCTTCAATAGCACAATCGTGGCTATCTCAGGCCCAGTCTTTTCCTCTGATTGCAGCCACTTCCATGTGAGATCTTTCAGCCAATAGAGGAACCTCTGAGGGCTCTCTTTTATCTAGAGCCCTCCCTTATGAATTGCTGGAGGTAGGCTTCTGGGGTACAGCCGGCCTGTTTGAGTATGGCATTCTTGACAACTGCATACATAGCTCGTCCATCTGGGCTGGCATCCTGGAATGCAGCCTGACTGTTGCCTATCAGCAGATTCTCCAAAGGTAGTCCATGTCGCCTCCGGCCACCTAGCCATGAGGGCAGTTCATTCAAAGTTCACAAAAAATAGTCCGGTTCATCTTCTGCCTTCATTTGTAGGAAGTGCCTGCGCTGGAGGATGGGGTTGCGGTCTCTGCAGGGCCTGAGTCAACTGAGCTAGGGAACTTTTCTGTAGTTCCCCCTGCATTCGAATGAGATCCTATATCTGCTGCTGCTGCTATTGCTGCCCTTCCAACAGGGCTTGTTGAAACTGCTGCTGATACTGTTGCTGTTGATCTTCTGCCAGAATGTGGAAGAGCTGCTCCCTCCTGGCTTGTTACTGTTCTCTTATAGTACCATCACAGTTTCCTCTTCTGCAGCTATCCCTGCAGTATTCCAGCTCCAACAAACTTTTAGCAGCCTCTAGTAGCCAAAACAAAGCCTGACCAGCACTGACTATACCTTCTTCAGGCTCCATAACTAGGGTGAGGCTAACCCTCTTAGCCCATACAAACAAACAGAAAAACTCCTGTCCTGCTGTAGAGGCCCAGTACTGGAGGGACATGGATTTGTCCTCAGTCACATTATTAGAGGAAATCTCCAAGCTACCACCATATGAGTAGTGTGGCGTGTGGTGGGAAGGGGATTTCTTTAAAACACAGGCTGGATAGCAGTTCAAAGAAAACAAAAGCAGTTTTTATTCTGTCCTAGCTTGTTAAATCTCCACAAAGCAAAACCCAGAACAGACAGCAGTTCAGGGAAAATAAAATCAACTGTACTTCTCTCCCAGCTTGTTAAACCTCCACAAGTTGTTTCTCCCGGCCCTTCCTCCAGCCCCAGTTGAAATTTCTTCATCAGAGCTCTTTTGCACGGCTTGCCATGGAAGGACTTCTGACTCCATGGGCCTCTCTCCCTCCTGCAGCCTGCTGGGTTCTTAACCTCTCCCTGTGAGCCACACCCTCTCAGCAGAGGGTTTCAATGTATTATCCATGACAACGACTAAATCCTTTTCTTGAGAGGTGTTTCTTAATGTGGAACCTTGCATCATGTAACCATAGTTTGGGTTGTTCTTCCCTAAGTGCATAACTTTGCACTTGTCCACATTAAATTTCATCTGCTATTTGGACGCCCAATCTCTCAATTTATCAAAGTCCACTTGCAAAATTTTACAATCCTCTTGTGTTTTAACAGCTTTGAATAATTTGGTATCATCTGCAAATTTGATCACCTCATTTGTTGTTCTCATTTCCTTGGGGTACTCTACTTTTCACTTTTCTCTATTGAGAAAATTGTCCATTTATCCCTACTCTCTGTTTTCTATCTTTCAACCAGTTCCTAATCTACAATAGTACATTGTCTCCTATCCTGTAGATTTTTAATTTCCCCAAGAGTCTCTCATGAGGGACTTTGTCAAAGGCTTTCTGAAAATCGAGTTACACTATATCAACTGGCTCACCTTTATCTACTGTTTATTCACACCTTCAAAAAATAAAAGAAATTGGTGAGACAAGACTTTCCTTGGCTAAATCCATGTTGGCTTTCTGCCATTAAACCATGACTATCTATATGTTCAATAATTTTATTCTTTATAATGGTTTCTACCAGTTTGCCCAGTACTGATGTCAGGCTCACTGGTCTGTAGTTTCCTGGATCACCCCTGGAACCCATTTTAAAAATTGCCATTACATTGACCACTCTCCAATGTTCGGGTACTATAGATGATTTTATTGATAGATCACAGATTACTAATTGTAGTTCTATAATCTCATATTTCAGTTCTTTCAGCACCATGGGATGTGTGCCATCTGGTCCAGGTGAGTTTCTGCCCTTTGGTTTATCAATTAGCTGTATTACATCTTCCCGATTTATTGAGATTTGTTTCAATTTCTCTGATACGTCACCTTTAAATATCATTTCTGGCATGGGTAAATTTTCTATATCTTTTTCAGTAAAGACTGAAGCAAAAAAATCATTCAGACTCTCTGCTAGGACCTTGTCCTCTTTCAGTGCACCTTTTACCTCTTCATCATCTAATGGTCCAACTGACTCCCTTAGAGGTGTTTTGCTATGAATATACTTGGAAAAGCTTTTATTATGCACTTTAGCTTCCATGGCAAGCTTCTTTTCAAATTTTCTCTTTGCCTGCCTTATTAATGCCTTGCATTTAATTTGTCAGTACTTAAGCTTTTTTCTGTTTTTGTCATTTGGCTCTTTTTTTCCATTTTCTGAAAGATTCTCTCATAGCTATAATAGCCTCTCTGACATCACCTTTAAGCCATTCTGGTTTTCATTTGGCCTTCCTTCCACCTTTTTAAAATCATGAAATACATCTGGTCTGGGCTTCCAAGATAGCATTTTTAAATAACGCCCAGGCCTGATGTAAACTCTTAACCTTTGCAGTTGATTCTTTCAGTTTTTTTCTTAACCATTTTCCTCATTTTATTATGGTCGCTTTTTTGAAAGTTGAATGCTAGCACAGTCAATTTCCGTGCTATCCTCCCTCCATTTATTAATTAAATGTGATCATGTTTTATTTATTTATTTAGCAATATTCATATACCACTTTTCACCAGGTCAAAGTGATGTACATTCAGGTACAGTATATATTTCTCCTTGTCCCTGAAGGGCTCACAATCTGTGTTTTGTACCTGACGAAACGGAGGGTTAAGTGGATTGCCCGAGGCCACAAGGAGCACCTGTGGGCCTAGAAACCCTAGGTCCTCCGGCCTGAGGTCGCTATCCTCCAGCAGGATTCTGACCTCTGGCCCTTCGGCCTGAAGCAACTTGCTTCAACCACTAGGCTACTCTTCCAAGCTGCCCCAAAATAGTTATCTCTCGCACTAGTTCCTGCATTCCTTTGAGGACTAGGTCTAAAATAAGAGTCCCCAAATGTCGGTTCAGAACCAGCTGCTTCATGAAGCAGTCATATCTCCAGGAACAAGCAGGAATGAGTCTTCACATATGGGTATCGTCGGTACCGACGGAGCCTGCGCGGGAATGCTCCCCAGCGTCCAGTAAGAAAGCTTTTGGGAGCATCCCACAGCGCCTACGCGCTGCCTTCCCGCCTTTCCCAACTGCCTCTCTCCAGTTCTTCCTTTCCGCGGAGCCAGCAGGTCGTGTTCCTGTCACCGCAGAAGAAGTTCTTTTTTTTTTTCTTTATTTTTCTGTGTCGCGTCTGCCTTCTTCGACGTCAGACCGGTACCGCCGGTCTTTTCTTTTCTTTCTTAAAAAAAAAACAAAAAAACTATTCTTTACTTCAACTGTGCATTTTCAGTTTGGGCCTTAGGCCTGAATATTTTTCTCCTCATGGAGAAGCCCGCTTCCAGGTTCAAAAAGTGCACAAAATGTGGCGGTACTATTTCTGTCACCCGACACCCATGATTGGTGTCTAAAATGTTTGGGTCCTGACCATTCCATCACGGATTGTGTGTCCTGTACCATGATGTCTAAAAGAGGTCGGCAGAACCGAGTAGCCAAGCTCAGTACCCTGTTTCCCTCTGATGCAGCCTCGGTGGCATCAACGTCTTCCAGGGCTGCTTCTTCCTCCCATGGATCTCAGGTAACCAAACATAAATCTAGCTGGTCCTCGAAGGGCAAATCTCCCTCTAAGCATCGAGATGCTTCCGGGCTTGTCCTCGAGGATTCCGCACCGGCAAAATTACCCCGGCGGGAAGTTCCGGCTTCCAAAGCATTGTCTATGGGGTCACAGGTTGACATCGATGGCTCGGCCTCGACCGATCACCTGTTGCCGTGTTCTGGGGTACCAGTGGCCTCCACTGGTACCGACATCCAGACTCTGGTGGCGTCAATGGATCAGAAGATTCTGTCCATGCAGCGCACCCTAACGGCGTTTATGCAGGCTTCGACGCCTCCGGTACCGCAACAATCTCCGTTGCCGGTACCAACTCCGGCGCCGGCATCATTCCCGGTGCTGGTACCGGTACCGATTGTATCGACATCGGCTTCGATGTCGACTGCAACAGTACTCTATGATGCCCATCGGTACCGAACCGGTACCGCTTACTCCCGATGTTGATCCCACTCGGTACGCCTATCGGGCTTTACGGGAGCATCCAGACAGGGGATACTTCGATTCCTCCGAAGACTCTGATGAGTCGGAGGCTTCTGTCGAGGCACTGGTACTTCTTCCTCAGGAGTCTGCTTCTCCAAAACGAAGAATGTCTCCTCCAGAAGACTTGTCTTTTCAAGACTTCATTAGGAAAGTGGCTAGGGGCCTCTCCATTACAGTGGCCCTGAGTCAGAGCCTAGAGCAGCGATGGCGAACCTATGGCACGCGTGCCAGCTGTGGCACGCGAAGGCCTTGCAGCTGGCACGCGGGAAGGTCCGCAAAAAAAGAAAAAGCTGGCTCTGACTGCTGCCGCGGACGCGGCAAGGGCAGAATGCAGCGTCCCGCGGGGCCCCCTCCGCCCGCTAAGCCCCTCTGCAAGAGCTTTCAGATTTGCGAGGGAGAGCGTCTCCCTCGCGTCTCTGTTAAGCCCGCAGGGGCTAATGGGAAATTTCCCATCAGCCCCTTTAGACGCGAGGGACTGATGGGAAATTTCCCATTAGCCCCTGCGGGCTTAACAGAGACACGAGGGAGATGCTCTCCCTCGCGAATCTGAAAGCCCTTGCAGAGGGGCTTAGCGGGCGGAGGGGGCCCCGCGGGACATTGCAATCTGCCGCGGCAGCAGCCAGAGCCTGCTTTTTTTTTAAAAAAATTTGCCAGAGGGGAGGGAGGGAGGGAGGGGGGGGTTAGGACTGCTAATGGGCAGGGGGGGGGTTAGGACTGCTAATGGGCTAGGGGGGGGGTTAGGACTGCTAATGGGCAGGGGGGTTAGGACTGCTAATGGGCAGGGAGGGAGGGAGGGAGGGGGGGTTAGGACTGCTAATGGGCAGGGGGGGGTTAGGACTGCTAATGGGCAGGGAGGGAGGGAGGGGGGGTTAGGACTGCTAATGGGCAGGGAGGGAGGGGGGTTAGGACTGCTAATGGGCAGGGAGGGAGGCAGGGAGGGGGGGTTAGGACTGCTAATGGGCAGGGAGGGGGGGTTAGGACTGCTAATGGGCAGGGGGGGTGTGGACTGCAAATGGAAAGGGAGGGCGGAAGGGTGGGGGGGTGAGGACTGCTAATGGGCGGGGAGGGAGGGGGGTTAGGACTGCTAATGGGCAGGGAGGGAGGCATGGAGGGAGGGGGGGTTAGGACTGCTAATGGGCAGGGAGGGGGGGGTAGGACTGCTAATGGGCAGGGAGGGGGGTAGGACTGCTAATGGGCAGGGGGGGGTTAGGACTGCTAATGGGCAGGGAGGGAGGCAGGGAGGGGGGGTTAGGACTGCTAATGGGCAGGGAGGGGGGGGTTTAGGACTGCTAATGGGCAGGGAGGGGGGGGTTAGGACTGCTAATGGGCTAGGGGGGGGTTAGGACAGCTAATGGGCAGGGAGGGGGGGGTAGGACTGCTAATCGGCTGGGGGGGTAGGACTTCTAATGGGCTGGGGTAGGACTGCTAATGGGCTGTGGGCTGATGGGGGCTGTCTGGAAATGGGGTGATGGGGGTTAGGACTGGTAATGGGTTATAGGGGGGGCTTAAACTGAAAATGGGGTGATGGGGGTTTAGGACTGGAAGTGGGTTGATGGGGGGGGGCTAGGACTGGTATTGGGTTGGGGGTTGCTAGGACTGGAAATGGGCTGATGGGGGCTAGGACTGGAAATGGGCTGATGCAGGGACTAGAAGGGAATGGAAGCTGGGTGAGGCTGGAACTAGAAGGGAGCTGATGTTGGGGGAGGATTAGAATGGGATGGGGCTGGGAGAGTAAAATGGAGAGGGGAAAAATATTTTGTGTGGGAGGGATAAAAATCTACAATTGGCCGGGTATTGGGAGAGTAAGTGGGGATTGAGGATGGAGGGGTAAAATTTGAGTGGATGAAATAGGAATGAGGAAAGAGCAAAAGGAGAAAGATTAGTATGTTAAAGCGGATGTAGAGAGAGAGAATGGAAAAAAAAAACTAGAAGAGAGAGAAGAAAGGACAAATGGACAGCAGATGATGGAGATTTAGCAGAAAACATGAAGAAACCAGAAGAAAGTGGCTGGAGCAATTGCAACTGTGTAACTGAGCTGAGGTATTCTGTTTATGTAATTCCTTTTTGACATTGCCACTTGTTCTCTTTCCCCAGTAGGTCATGTATTGTTATTGTCTGAAATGTATTGGTTTAATATTTGCAGTGTTGCCTTTTGATAGGTATGGTGTGGTGCTTTGTGAGTCCTGGTAGTGCTGTTAGGATACGGCGGGTTTGCTATTGGTTCTAAATGGGCAGTGTTTGTAGTAGTTCCTAATGTGCCTGGCGGTTGGCACTGGATTATAGTAATGTAGAAATCTTTTAGTCTGTCTTTATCCATACACTCATTAAGAGACATGTTTACTAAAAGTTAGTGTATGTTAGCATTATGCAAATATTTATGCAAATTGACGTGCTGGCACTTTGAGGAAATTCTTTGGTTTTGTGCGGCAGTTTGGGCACTCGGGCTCAAAAAGGTTAGCCATCACTGGCCTAGAGCCAAGCAATTAGATATTTTGCAATATCCTAAGGCTCCTAAAGAAGCAGCTACCTTACCTATTCATGAGATTCTCTATGATCTCATGTTGGGCATGTGGGAGACTCCTCTCACCACCTCTCCTCATTCTCGTAGGTTAGACACCATGTACCGTGTCCCTCCTTGTCCTGGCTTTCATAAGACTCAGCTTCCTCACCACCCTATTATGGTAGAGTCTGCCATGAGGAAAATAAAGAGTGCAAAGAGACACTCATCTAATCCTCCAGGATGTGAATGTAGGACCCTAGATGCTTTTGGCTGAAGGGTTTTCCAAGCTAATATGCTTGCTGTCAGAATCAACTCCTATAGTCTCTATATGGGGATGTTTCTAAAAGAAGTCACAGATCATCTGCAGACTTTAACTCCTTTTATTTCAGAAGACAAAAGGCAGGAATTTCTCACTTGGCTCAAACATGCCCAAGATGTTTCCAAATTTTCCAACCGTGCAGTCTTTGACTCTTTTGAGTGTGTAAGCAGAGCCTCGGCTATTGCCATAGGTGCACGCAGAATTGCTTGGTTACAGGCCTCTGATTTGGAACTCTGGGTCCAAGATGAATTGGGAAATCTTCCTTGTACAGGTGAAAACCTTTTTGGCAAGGATTGGCAAGCAAAAGCCACTCAGATGAATGCTGAGAACTCTGCTTTGGATCGACTTTCAAAGTCTACCTCTGCTCCTGTTAAGAAAAGATTGTTCAAGAAGACATCTTTTTCTAAAAAGGGAAGATATTATCCTGCTTATGGTCAGCAGGCATCTTCCGCGGGTCGTTTTGCTGCAAAGCGTCAGCAGCCACCTAAACAGACCAAGTCAAAGGCTGCCAGGCCTGCCACGGCCCAGCAGCCTCAGCCTCCTCAGCGCCTTTGACTTGCAACTAGAGAACTTAGCTTTTCTAGCTCTGGAAGAACCAGAGCCCCTCACCATTCCAGGAAGGTTGACTTACTTTGCTCCCAGATGGGAGCAAATCACAGCAGAGCAATGGACCCTCTCCATCATAAGGGAAGGGTACAAGCTTCATTTCTTAAGCCTTCCTCCTCACACCATGGTGAAACAGTTCATTTCTCCAACATCTCTCCTCAACCTTCTGGGTCAGGAGATTGCTACCCTTCTTGCTCAAGGGGCAATAGAAGAAGTACCTCTTCTTCAACAGGGTTCAGGGTTCTACTCCCCTTATTTTCTTATTCCAAAGAAAACAGGGGGCTACAGACCCATATTAGATCTCAGAGAATTGAACACGTTTCTATTAAAGGAGAAATTCAAGATGATTTCTCTAGGTGCTCTGCTTCCATACCTTCGGAGTCAGGACTGGCTTTGTTCTCTAGATCTCAAGGATGCGTACACCCATGTCCTCATCCATCCAACACACAGAAAGTTCCTTCGGTTCCTTTTTCAAGGAAAGCACTACCAATACAGGGTGCTTCCTTTCGGTCTGGCCTCTGCACCAAGGGTGTTCACGAAATGCATGGCAGTGGTAGCTGCATTTCTGCGCACTCTAGGAATATTCGTATTCCCATATCTGGACGATTGGCTCATTCGAGCTCCATCCCAGTCAGAGGCCCAGACTTGTCTAACCTGCACAATGCGTATCCTTCAGTATTTGGGACTGGTAATAAACATCCCAAAATCCAATCTCACCCCTACTCAGTCTCTGGAGTTTATAGGGGCCTTGCTGGATACCACAACTGCAAGGGCCTATCTTCCTCAGGCCCGTTGCCTACGCTTGGTGCAGTTAGCCTCCCAGATACAGTTAAAGTCCCATTTAACTGCTCGAGAGATGTTACAACTGTTAGGCCACATGGCATCCACCATGCATGTGGTTCCATATGCTCGCCTTCACATGAGGGCAGCTCAATGGACTTTGTCCACCCAATGGACTCAGGCATCAGGTTGCCTGTCAGACAAAATAGCAAACTCCAGTCGCCTTTTTTTGGTCTCTCCAGTGGTGGAAGTCCTCTCCAAATCTGTTACTGGGGTCCCCTTTTCAGCAGTCGCTACCCCAAGCAACTCTTACAACAGATGCTTCTCCAATGGGTTGGGGAGCTCATCTTCAGGATCTCTCCACCCAGGGCATCTGGTCTCCACAGGAGACTTCTCTGCATATCAATCTATTGGAACTCAGAGCAATATTCTTAGCTCTCAGAGTGTTCCATTCCCTGCTCAGCTTCAGGACAGTCCTCATCCATACGGACAACCAAGTAGCCATGTTCTGTGTAAACAAGCAGGGCGGGACTGGCTCTCTGTCGCTTTGCAACGAAGCTTTGCGACTGTGGGCCTTCACCAGAGAGCATCACATCCATCTTCTGGCAGTATATCTTCCAGGCGTTCAAAACTCTTGGGCGGACAGACTCAGTCGAGTTCTGCTTCCACATGAGTGGTCCCTCCACATGGACCAGGTAGCCAGGATTTTTCGAATTTGGGGAACCCCGGACATAGACCTCTTTGCAAGTCCATGGAATGCCAAACTTCCCCGGTTCTGTTCCAGAATTCCGTGTCAGGGAGTTCAGGCCAAGGATGCCTTCCTCCTTCACTGGGGTCAAGACTTCCTTTATGCCTTTCCACCCATTCCCCTAATTCCCAAAACTCTTTTCAAGCTTCAGGGAGATCGAGGGACCATGATCCTCATAGCACCACATTGGCCACGCCAAGTGTGGTACCCTCTACTTCTGCATCTCTCTCAAGCTCCTTCCCTGGACTTGGACTCTGCATCAGACCTTCTATCCCAGGAAGAAGGAACGTTGTGGCACCCAAACCCCCAATCTCTCCATCTCAGGGCTTGGTTGCTGAGGGCCTAGACCTTCAAGATTTTCATCTCTCTCAGCAAGTCAGAGATGTTATTCATGCCTCTAGAAAGCCTTCTACTGGACGTTCCTATGCTTTCAAATGGAAAAGATTTACCATTTGGTTTTCAGGGAAGGGTCTTAACCCTCTTCCAATACCTTTGAATTCTTTACTAGAGTATCTCCTGCATCTATCCCATGCAGGTCTGAAAACGAATTCAGTAAGAGTCCATTTGAGTGCTATTGCAGCGTCCCTCAAGCCTCTCAATGGACAGCCTATTTCCTCTCACCCTCTTATAGAAAGATTCATGAGAGGCCTTCTTCTAACTAAACCTCCCATTAGACCACCTCCAGTGGCATGGGACTTAAACCTGGTTCTTGGCCAGCTTATGAAGCCACCCTTTGAACCTTTAGCCACCACCTCCTTGAAATTTCTTTCTTGGAAAGTTATTTTTCTCATTGCAGTCACCTCAGCACGCCGCATCAGTGAATTGCAAGCTTTGGTGGCTAATCCACCTTATACAAGGTTCCATCATGATAAGGTAGTCCTCAGGACCAATCCACACTTTATGCCCAAAGTGGTCTCGCCTTTTCATCTGAACCAAGAGGTATATTTACCTGTCTTTTTTTCCAGGACCTCATGCATCAAGTGCAGAGAGGAATCTTCATACCTTGGATTGTAAGAGAGCTCTCACTTTTTACTTACAAAGAACACAGCAACATAGAAAGTCTTCTCAACTCTTTGTTGCTTTTGATCCTTCTCATTTAGGACTTCCAGTCTCTAAGAGAACACTGTCCAACTGGATTGCTCAGTGTATTTCTTTCGCCTACCAGAGTAGGAACATTTCTCTGGAGGGCCATGTCACAGCTCACAATGTGAGAGCCATGGCAGCCTCAATGGCTCATCTAAACTCTGTGTCCATCGACCAAATCTGTCGAGCGGCCACCTGGGCCTCGGTTCATACCTTCACAGCCCATTACTGTTTGGACAAGGACTCCCGCCGGGATGCCTCGTTTGGTCAGGCTGTTCTCAAACACCTGTTCCATTCCTAATCAACTCCTACCCACCTACCCTGGTCGGATGCCAGAGATCCATGGGAGGAGGTAGAGTCCTTTTCAAGGACACACAACCTGGGGTTTCTCCCTGGCATCTACAGCTAGGGAGTCCCCATATGTGAAGACTCATTCCTGCTTGTTCCTGGAGATAGCACAGTTACTTACCTGTAACAGGTGATCTCTGGGAACAGCAGGAATAAGTCTTCACAACCCACCCACCTCCCCTAGGAGTTGTATCTCTCTATCTATCTTTCCTTTCCTCTCTCTCTCTTTGTCTCAGCTTTAAAACTCGAACTGGAGAGAGGCGGTTGGGAAAGGCGGGAAGGCAGCACGCAGGCGCTGTGGGATGCTCCCAAAAGCTTTCTTACTGGACACTGGGGAGCGTTCCCGCGCAGGCTCCGTCGGTACCGACAATACCCATATGTGAAGACTTATTCCTGCTGTTCCCAGAGATCACCTGTTACAGGTAAGTAACTGTGCTTTACATCATCTAGAAACTTTATCTCCCTAGCATGTCTTGATGTGACATTGACCCAATCAATACCAGAGAAATTGATATTTCCATTATTACTGTGTTGTAAACTTTGCTAGCTTCCCTAATTTCTATTAGTATTTTATCATCTGTCTGTTCATTTTGTCCAGGCGGACGGTAGTACACCCCCACTGCCATTCCCTTCCCCTCTTTACATGGAATTTCTATCCATAGATATTCTACACTGTATTTTGTTTCCTGCAAATTGTTTATTCTGTTTGACTCAATGCCCTCTTTAACATATAGAGCCACCAGTGTGTTCTATCCTATCCTTGCATTATAGTTTGTAGCCTAATATCACAGTGTCCCATTGATTATCCTCTGTTCATCAGGTCTCTGAAATCCCAGTTATAACCTTTCATTCATTGCTATATATTCTAACTCCCATCTTATTTTTTTAGACTTTTAGAATTTGCATACAGAGATTTCAAATTTATTTTTTGCTAATATTAACAGTCTGGCTATTTGACCACAGGATTAATTTGGAATCTTTCAACTCAGTCTGACTTTTTTACTTAAAGACACTTGGATTACTTTTACCTTTATTGGAACTTTTGTTTTGAGATGCTCTGTTTTGCTAGTATACTTCAAAGATACATTATTCTGAACCATGCGCTTTTGGGCAACTGTCGGCTTTCCCCCCGTTATCTAGTTTAAAAGCTGCTCTAACTCCTTTATAAAGGATAATGTCAGCAGGCTGGTTCCACCCCGGTTAAGGTGGAGCCCATCCTTTCGGAAAAGTGCCCCCCCCCTTTCCAGAGAATGTTGCCCAGTTCCTAACAAATCCAAAACCCTCTTCCTTGCACCATTGTCTCATCCATGCATTGAGACTCTGGAGTTCTGCCTGCCTCTTGGGTCCTGCTTTGAAATGGGGAGCATTTCTGAGAATGCTACCCTGGAAGTTCTGTATTTCAGCTTTCTATTTAAAAGCCTAAATTTGCTGGAACCTCCTTCCTACATTTTCCTATGTCATTGTTACCGACATGTTCTAAGACAGTAGGCTCCTCCCCAGTACTATCTAAACCTTGTCTAGGTTGCGCAAGAGGGCTGCTACCTTCACACCAGGCAGGCACCTTCGCACCAGGCGATCCTCATGTCCACCAGCCACCCAGTTATCTACATGCCTAATGATTGAATCGCCAACTTTAACGGCTGTCCTAACCCTTCCCTCATGGGCACAAAGCCATGGATAAGTACTTAGAAAGTTTCACCTCAAAATGAGCTACTCATGCAAAAACACCCGAAAATGGAAAACCAGCTCTTCATAAATACCAAACACAAAAAAAGAGAGTAATCTACTATAAATGATACACCACACACAGGAGGAAAAAGACCTTATTGATATCTAGGAGCCAGCATTAAAAGCGGCTTCAATATGGAGTATAAGTTATAGCAGACTTATTAATCACCACAGCATTGGTCATAAAAACCCTCCTTTTTACTGATATCAATTTTTCAAACAATTCTTCAACTTTGATATATTTTTAATTTTTTAAAACTTTTTTATACTGTTTTATCATTTCAGTCAAAGCGGTTTACATTGTAACTTAAACTTGGTAATGAACATTAAACAGGGATATTGATAACTTGGATTTTTCTGAGGCAATAGAGGGTGGGCTTCATCTTAACTGGGATGGAACCAGGCTGCTGGCATTAACCTTTAAAAAGGAGATAGAGCAGCTTTTAAACTAGATAATAGGGGAAAACCGACAGTCGTCCAAGAGCGCATGGTTCGGAACAATGTATCTTTGAAGGATACTTCCAAAAGCAGAGAGCTTCCAAAAAAGAATAAGGTAGCCCAAATGACCTTGAGTATGAAGTAGACAGAGCTTAAAGATTCCAAATTACCCATGCCTACCAATAGCCAGATTAATATGAATAAAATACAGTCTCTAAAATGCTTGTATGCAAATGCTAGAAGTCTAAAAAATAAGATGGGAAAATATATAGCACTAAATGAGAGCTTAGTTATGATTGGAATCTCAGAGACATGGTGGAAGGAGGACAACCAGTAGGACACTGTGATACCTGGGTACAAATTGTATCGTAATGATAGAGCTGATCAAAGAGGGAGGAGTGGTCTAGTGGTTAGGACAAGGTACTTCAGGCCGGAGGGCCGGGGGTTCAAGTCCCACCTGGGGACAGCAATCTCAGGCTGGAGGGACTGGGATTTCTAGTCCTATAGGCACTCCTTGTGGTCTTGGGCAAGCCACTTAACCCTCCATTGCCCATGTTCCCTGTAAGTATTAACGTATGTGTGTCATATCCCCTCGTGTTAAATGTATCCCCCAATTGACCGCTTTGACCCGGTGAAAAGCGGAATATAAATACAGCTAAATAAAATAAATAAATAAATAAAATTGGTGGAGGGGTTGTGCTCTATGTTAGAGAGGATATTGAGTCACAAAGGATTAAAGTTTTGCAGGAAACAGAATTTCCTGTAGAATCTCTATGGATTGAAATTCCATGTAAAAAGGGGAAGGCGATGGGAGTAGGGGTGTACTATTGACCTCATGGCCAGAATGAACAAATGGATGATGAAATGCTCAAAGAAATCATGGCAGCTAACAAACGTTACAGCACACTAATAATAATGGTTGATTTCAATTACCCCAGTATTGACTGGGTCAGTGTCACAGCAGGACATGCTAGGGAGATAAAGTTCCTAGATGAAATAAATGACTGCTTCTTGGAGCAGCTGGTTTATGAACCGACCAGAGGGGAAGCCATATTGGACCTAGTCCTTAGTGGAACACCAGATCTGGTGCAAGAGATAAAGGTGTTGGGACCACCTGGCAATAGTGATCATAGCATGATCACGTTTGATTTAATTACATAGAAACATGGTGACAGAAAAAGACCACATGGCCTATCTAGTCTGTCCTTCCATATCAACAACTACGACAGTCCACTTTTTATCTTTAGAGATCCTCTGTATTGGTCCCATGCTTTTTTGAATTCAGTTACTGTCCTCATCTCTACCACATCCACTGGGAGACTACTCCACGGATCCACTACTCTTTCCGTAAAGAAATATTTTCGCATATCACTCCTGAATCTATCTCCCTTCACCCTCATCCCATGTCCCCTCATAGCAGAACTTGCTTTCAATTGAAAGAGGCTCTCTCCTTGAACATTTATGCCATGGCGGTATTTAAACATCTCAATCATATCACCTCTATCCCGCCTTTCCTCTAAGGTGTACATATTACGATCCTTAAGTCTGTCCTCATATGCTTTATAATGAAGCCCACTAATCATTTTAGTAGCCACCCTCTGCACCGACTCCATCATGTTCACATCCTTTTGAAGGTGAGGTCTCCAGAATTGCACACTATACTCCAAATGAGGTCGCACCAAAGACTTATACAGAGGCATTATCACCTCCTTTTTTCTGCTAGCCATTCCTCTCCGTATGCACCCAAGCATCCTTCTAGCTTTTGCCGTCGCTTTTTCTACCTGTTTAGCTACTTTAAGATCATCAGACACAACCATGCCTAGGTCCCGCTCTTCTTTAGTGGACAAAAGTACTTCACCTCCTATACTGTATTGCTTCCTTGGATTGCTGCAGCCCAAATGCATGACCTTACATTTTTTAACATTAAATCCCAGCTGCCAAATTCTAGACCATTCTTCAACTTAGCTAGATCCCTCCTCATGTTATCTACACCTTCCTGGGTGTCTACTCTATTGCAGATTTTGGTATCATCTGCAAAGAGGCAAACCTTACCCGACAGCCCTTCCGCTATATCACTAACAAAGATGTTAAAAAGAATCGGACCAAGGACAGATCCCTGGGGCATACCACTGGTAACATCCTTCTCCTCAGAGTGAGCTCCATTTACTTGTACTCTTTGTCGCCTCCCACCCAACCAATTTCTAACCCAAGCAGTAACTTTATGGTCCATCCCTAGGGTGCTCAGTTTGTTTATAAGTCGCCTGTGAGGAACAGTGTCAAAGGCTTTACTGAAATCTAAATACACCACATCTAGAGCTCTCCCTCGGTCCAACTCCCTGGTCACCCAGTCAAAGAAATCAATCAGATTTGTCTGACAAGACCTGCCTCTGGTGAATCCATGCTGCCTCGGATCCTGTAATCCGCTGGACTCCAGAAACCTCACTATTTTCTCTTTCAGCAGCGTTTCCAATAATTTACTCACCACCGAAGTTAAACTAACCGGCCTGTAGTTTTCAACCACATCCTTACTTCCGCTTTTGTGTAAAGGCACCACATGAGCCTCTCTCCAGTCCTTTGGCACCATTCCTGACTCCAACGAGGCATTGAAAAGGTCAGTCAGTGGAGTTGCTAGAACGTCCCCAAGTTCTCTCAGTATTCTAGGGTGTATCCCATTCGGTCCCATCGCTTTGTCTACTTTAAGTTGAGCTAGTTTCTCACGAACACAGTCTTCTGAAAATTGTTCAAGATGTCCCTCGCTTCTGTTCCTATTTGTGGATGTTTTCTGAGGTCCTGCTCCTGGTTCTTCATCTGTGAACACAGAACAAAAATATTTGTTAAGCAATTCCGCTTTATCCTTATCAGCTTCTACATATTCCCCCCTGCACCCTTGAGTCTGACAATACCACTCTTGCCCTTCCTCTTCTCACTAATATATCTGAAAAATGTCTTATCCCCCATTTTATTGCATTGGCTATTTCCTCCTCCTTTTGAATCTTTGCCTTCTTGACTACTTTGCTAGCTTCTCTAAGTTTTTCCAAATACAGATGCCTGTCTTCCTCTCTCTGTGATCTCTTGTATTTCATGAAGGCCTCCCTCTTTTTCTTCACTTTTTTAGCTACTTCCTTAGAAAACCATAGCGGTCTCCTTTTCCTTTTGCCTTTATTTACCATTTTAACAAAAAGGTTGGTTGCCCTTAAAATATCCCCTTTCAGTTTTGCCCATTGTTTTTCTACATCCCCCAGCTGTTCCCATCCCACTAATGACTCCCTGAGATATTGGCCCATCTTCGCAAAGTTAGTCTTCCTAAAGTCTAAGATCCTCATCTTGGAATGGATTCTAACAGCCAAAGTCCTAATACTGAACCACACCATCTGGTGATCACTGGATGCAAAATGATCTCCCACTACAACATCAGAAACACTTTCACCATTGGTAAGCACCAAGTCCAGTATGGTCCCTTCACGTGTGGGGTCTGTTACCAATTGCCTGAATAGTTCTCCCTGTAGAGAATCCAGGATCTCCTTACTTCTAGATGATACTGCATCAGGAATGTGCCAATCAACATCTGGCATATTGAAATCTCCTATCAGTAGCACTTCCCCTTTCCTAGCAATGTTGTGTATGTCTTCAATTAACTCTCTGTCCACCTCTTCCTCTTGTGAGGGAGGTCTGTATATCACACCAATGCAAATAGATTTCTCTTTCCCTCTTTCTAGTTTAACCCACAATGCCTCCTCTCTCCCTTTTAAGCTCTGTAATTCCAAAGCTTTAATAGTAGTTTTTACATATGGTGCCACTCCTCCTCCCCTTCTTCCTACCCTGTCCTTTCTGAATAAAGTATAGCCAGGTATAGTTACATCCCAGTCATGGTTTTCTGTGAACCATGTTTCTGTAACTGCCACTAAATGCAAGTCAGCCACTCCCACCAAAGCTTCAACATCAGGGATCTTATTTCCCATGCTACGGGCATTTATACACACTGCTTTCCGTAAGTTACCCCTGTTACCCATTTCCATAAAGGTATTTAATGTATCACCTACCTGGGGGCTTTCACTTAACTGAGGGCTTTCTTCACCTATCCCCAACGAATCTAGTGGAGGAGGGATGGTAAGGAAATTCACAATACTACCTTTTAACTTTCGAAAGGCAGACTATGATAAAATGAGGAAAATAGTTAAGAAAGACTAAAAGGAGCAGTTGAAAAGTTTAAAGACTTACATCAAGCTTGGGTGTTGTTTAAAAATACTATCTTGGAAGCCCAGACCAGCTGTATTCCACGCTTTAAGAAAAGTGGAAGGAAGTCCAAAAAACTGCCAGCATGGTTTAAAGGTGAGGTCAGAGAGGCTGTTGTTGCCAAAAAAAGCATCTTTCAGGAAATGGAAAAAAGAGCCAAATGGCAAGAACTGGAAACAGCACAAGCACTGGCAAGTTAAATGCAAGGCATTGATAAGGCAGGCAAAGGGAGAATTTGAGAAGAAGCTTGCTGCGGAAGCAAAAACGCGTAATAAAGACTTTTTCAACTACATTCGTAGCAAAAAACTTGTGAGAGAGTCAGTTGGTCCATTAGATGATAGAGAGGTTAAAGGGGCACTAAGAGGCGACAAGGCGATAGCGGAGAGACTGAATGAATTCTTTGCTTCGGTCTTTACTGAGGAAGATATTGGGATGTTATCCATGAGTGAAGTGGTATTTAAAGGTGCGGAAGAATTGAAGGAAATATCGATACATCGGGAAGATGTATTACAACTGTTTGATAAACTGAAAAGTCGCAAATCACCTGGACCAGAAGGTATACATCCAAGGGTGTTGAAAAAACTGAAATAAGAGATTGCAGACCTGCTATTAGTAATCTGTGAAATATCATTAAAATCATCTGTAATACCTGAAGACTGGAGGATGGCCAACCTAATGCCAATTTTTAAAAAGGGTTCCAGGGGTGATCCGAGAAACTACAGACCGGTGAGCCTGACATCAGTACCGGGAAAATGGTAGAAACCATCATAAAGAACAAAATTGCTGAACATGTAGATAGTCATGGTATAATGGGAGACAGTCAACATGGCTTTAGACAAGGAAGATCTTGTCTTACTAATCTGTTATGTTTTTTTGAAGGTGTGAATAAACAGGTAGACAAAGGTGAGTTGGTTGATATAATGTATTTGGACTTTCAGAAAGCCTTTGACAAGGTCCCTCATCAGAGACGTTTGGCAAAACTAAAGAGTTATGGGATAGGAGGCAGTGTACTATTATGGATCAGGAACTGGTTAAAAGATAGAAAGCAGAGGGTAGGGCTAAATGGCCAATTTTCCCAATGGAGAAAGGTCAATAGTGGAGTACCTCAGGGATCTGTGCTGGGTCCACTGCTTTTTGACATATTCATAAATGACCTGGAAAAGGGAATAACAAGTGAGGTTATCAAATTTGCAGATGACACAAAACTATTTAAAGTTGTATTGTGGAAAACTGCAAGAGGTTCTTGATAAATTGGAAGACTGGGCATCAAAATGGCAGATGAAATTTAATGTGGACAAGTACAAAGTTATGCACCTAGGTAAGAACAACCCAAACTATGGTTACACGATGCAAGGTTCCACATTAGGAACCACCACCCAGGAAAAAGATTTAGGCGTCATTGTGGATAACATGTTAAAGCCCTCCGCCCAGTGTGCAGCGGCAGCCAAGAGAGCAAATAGAATGCTACGCATCATAAGGAAAGAAATGGAAAATAAAACAAAGGATATTATAATGCCTCATTCCTTATCGTTCCTCCAGTTTAGTCCTCCACCTCTGGGTTGTGCACCTCCTCCTGCAGCTTGGAGACTTGGCATGTCAAAGTCGTGACATCACTGGATATAGCCTGCTGGTATCTCCCATCAGCCCCCAGTGTGTCCAGTCTCCAGGCAGCCGGAGGACATAGTGAGCCTAGCTTCTGGGCTCACTTGGGGTAACAGATAAGGAGCATTTAGTGTGAAAAATTCTATTCTGATTTTACTTTTGCTTTTTACTTATAATTTTACTTTTAATTCAGTTAAATGGCAATCAGGGATTAGTTCCCTTTAGTTATTAGGAACAAATTTCCTTATATTCACAGTAATTTTAAATTTGAGCCTGGCTCTTTAAATTAGTAGCAGCTCTCGCCTTCCCTCCTTGTCAGTTATTTTCACTTGCTGCAGCCATTCGCCGGTGCGGATCTCTCTCCCTGGACAGTATGGGAGAGAGCTCCTGGGACCCATACAGCCACACTGAAGCTGTGTGAGACGGAGCCTCTCCGTTGCGGCGGGATTTTAATTTTACTCTGTGGAACCGGATGAGCGGTCCTCGCTGTGGCTGCCAGGCGCATCAGCGCGGCTTGAGGATCGGAGGAATTCAAGGCGGTAGGAGCAGGCTGCGTGGCTTTCGGCCCTGCAGGTAAGGCCTTCGGGCTCGGTCGGTCTGCTGAGGCCTCCTTTTTTGCAGCGGCTGTTGTTCTTGGCGCCAAAATTCATTGGCGAAGGGGCGGCCATTTTCTCTCTAGGTATTTGGACCGCATGGCGAGAGTTGCAGGGAGCTGCCTGTGTGACAACAGGCAGAATAGCTAGATTGTTGGGCCTAGTGTTTCTTTTTTTCTTTTGTTTGTAGGTTTTTTGAGGCTCGAGGGGTTCCTCAGCTTTAAGGGGGCTGTTGTCAGTCCTCTTTATTTTTAAGTTTATTCTTAGTTTTATAGAACAGCAGTTTTGGCATTGATCTCTGATACCACATGTTCTTTCCCTCCTAATCATGTCTCTGAGGAGCATCTGTTAAGTCCCGGGATATTAGGCAAATTGCCAGCTTTTAGGTTCAAGAGCAGAGCCCTAACTTGTAGTTGGAAGGAGGGACAGGCTGGAAGTGTGCCTTTGTGTATTCTATAGTGAAAGTGGCCCAAACGCCTGTGGTTTCACAGGGACAGGTTTAGGAAACCTTAGGATATAAAAAGGTATATAACAGTTAACTGTCAACCAAGAAGTGCCTGTGCTACGGTCTATGGCCACCAGAGGGCAGCTGGTACACTCAGTGCCTTTCTGTGACCATGTATTTGCAGCCATCTCAGATTGATCATTCTCTGCAAGTCAGGGAAGAAATATCCACAGGGCCACCTCATGGGCTCTCAGGAGTTAGTGACTACACAAGCAACTGACTAAATATTCCTATCAAATGGTATATAATACATGACCATAGCAGAAGGAAAATCACTATTAGAACATATTGAATAAGACGGGTACAGTTTTCCTGAAATATGCAAAAATTAACTCGGCTGCAGAATGTGGATTAACAATTTAAAGTAGGCCTTCAAAGGGTTAATTAAAGCTCTTAACTTCTGTATCGTTAGGCTCTGGTGCCCTAAAGACCACCGGATGGCAGCGCTGCTCATGAAGCACATATAGTATTCAGTGCCCCCATCCCTGTGGGGGGGGGGGGGTGGTAAAATACAAAATCGTATTACTCTTCAGGTTCACACAGGCAGCAACCTCTAAGACCTCCATTTGCAAGGTTGTCAGTGTATCCCACTGCTATTTCTCTGACTGCAGGAAGGCCGGGGGGGGGGGGGAGGGGTGCCTGTGTGTTTCATAGCTCCACTTAGCATGCCCTTCCCAGGAAATTCTCATCTATTTCTAGAGCAGGATTTCATTTCATTTCATTTCTCTGGTTATGGTTAATGCACAGCATTAAGGGGCTGTGTTCGACGCTTGGGTCTCACGGACTTCGGTGGGATTTCAAAAGAAAAAGAAACTCTCTTTAGTGAGAGATAGCCTTGTTCATTTTAGCTAACACTGTTGATTTATTCGGCGGCCTTTTGCGTCCTGAACCCCAAGTTCGGGACACGGTTTGCTTCCAGGGGTTCTACTCTCTATTTTGCTCTTCAGCTCCTTGGCAGGTGCAGCAGGCTGGCAGGGGGTGCGCAACGCGTCTTGCAACGCTGAATCCCTCAGGATAAGGGGGGGAAGGAAAGCTGGGTGCAGCGGGGGCTGGTAGCTTCTTGCAAAGCTATAGGAGCAGTTCAGGCAATTTTAGCTGATCTGCTTTGATTTCATTGCAGTTGGCGGAAACTTGGTTTTTGGAGTCCTATACTTTAAAAAAAAAAAAAAAAAAAGGGCATAGCTATGTTGATTTACAAGAATCTCCTTCCGCTATCCATAGAAGGTCCTATAAAGCATTAAAGTCGGTTTATATGGCAGGGTAATATTTTGGCTTAGCTGCTGCGATATAGCGCTATGATCCGCTGTAAACATATTCAAGTCAAAAGGAAATATGGTGATAACTCTCTTGGAGAGTTGTAACAGGTGCTTGGGTGAGCGCCATGGCCAGTCCACAGATGTGGAATGCTCTGCCATAAGCATTATGTCATGAGAGGGGTTTTATAGTTGTGTGGTTTCTTATTGGAAAATATTCCCGTTTAGTTTGGCTTTGCCCAAATTATAAGATTTTACGGTAGATTTGTAATGTCTTAATTTTGGCTATATGTGGTTTAATTTTACATATGGAAAAGGCAGCTCAGCGGAGAGAGGTTGCAAAATAGAACTCTGGCCTTTGAAGCTATCTATGCTCCCATTCCATTTATCAGAGGTTCTCCAGTACGGAGAGTATCTGCTAGTGTTCAGCGAATGCCTTAATGGGGGCCAGAAGCACGCAGCCAGGCTAGTTCTCTAGCAGCAATAGCAGCAGCTCAGATTCTAGTAGGCATACATCATATGCTGGGCTTACAAGATGGCTTCCACGCTGATCGGCATCAGCCAAGATGGCTGCCGGTTTCGACTATGAATGTGGAGGCAGCCTGGATGAGGGACCTTGCGTTCTCTGGAAAATGCCCTGCATACACTGAATCATTTAAATTCGATTAGCTACTGGCAGGACACAATGCACTCTCACATGCTTTTTTGCTTCAGTGGTCTAAAAGTGGAGTCTTTACCAGGTGATATAATGGGAACTTGTCTACAGTTTCTCGGCTTCTTCATGGCTGACTCAATTGCCACTGCAGAATGAGAAAGCTGTATTTCCTGACACCAGGTGCTAGTTGAATTTAAAATATAAAGTCCATCTTTGGGCAGTCAGACGGAATGGGGCGTTACTCTAGCAGGAAGGCTGTGGATTAGTATGCCTGTGATTGGGAGTTCTTTCTACTTCATATTGTTGGCACGGAAAGAGCTTCTCTTAACATATGCTGAAGGAATTTCTGGTTAAGAGATGTCTTTGTAAAAAAAAAAAAAAAGTATTCAGCTGTCCTGAATTTGCCTGTTCTTGATTGACATTTTGAGGCTAAGCAGGGGCAGACCTGGGTACTACGTGGGTTGGTGCACACCTTGCACTACCAGGGGGTGTGGACTCACTGTATGGAAGAGAGCCCTAGCAATCTTTAGCGCAAGATAGGAAAGTAGATGGTTCACTGAAGCAATCGTTGGGGGCAATGCTCTGTCCTTACAAGCTCCCATTTGTGGAGCCTGAGGGGGCGAGAGCATGCTTCAGGTGGTCGCAGTGTTTACGGCAGTCTACTCGCCTGGAACAGGAAAGGATCAGGGAGTTGAATCGACTAGAGCCTGATTTGCTTTATGTGGCAAATGTGCATTATGGTTTATGTGGCAAATGTGCATTATGTACCAAAATGCTGGAACACCCTACCCCCCGACATTAGAGCCATTACCAATCTATATCAGTTCAGAAAGGCTCTCAAAACATACCTTTTCCGCCAATATTTCCCAGGCAGCAACTGAACCAGATATCCCCTCCAAGAAATAACCCAATCTAGAAATGCCCGCACACTGCAGTGTAGATAGATTATGTATATAGTTAACCCAGTTATCCAAGTTTGTACTCCTGTTCAATGTAAAACCTGACAGTTTGTCGTAATGGTCGTTTTGTTATGATGTAAACCGCGCTGATTCTAAATAGCGCGGTATATAAGAAACTGTAATAAAATAAATAATAAAAATAAAAAATAATTCGAGCGCTAGCTAATATTATTGGCTTCCTTGGAGTTCTCCCTGAGGTCTTTCTGGTGGAGGAATGGGGCGGCTGATGGTTCGTCCAAGTCGAGGCTCAGTGAGCTCCCAGTTAAAAGTCTTTGTCTTGTCCTTTCCCCGTGGGCTCTCATAGGGCAAGTAGTTAGCCTATCGAGACTTTCGGGGAAAGGTACTCTTGGTAGTGCCCAGTTGGACGAGACAACCGTACTAGGCAGATCTCATTCGCCTACTCGACGGGCATTTCCTAGAAGTTACTGGTAGCGGACGTTCTGCTGCGGCTAGATCTGCAACGAATGTCTCAGGTGGATCAGTGCCCGCCTACGGTTTGGCCTTTGAATGGGCGGGGTTGAAGAAGAAGGATTATTCTGCGGCAGTCTTCGCCACCTTGTTGAGAGCAAGGAGGCAGGCTGCGTCTGGTACATAGGGCCGTGCTTAGCGCCTTTTTGAAGGCTGATGTTCACAGCGGCAAGCCCGGGCGACAAAGGTGTCTGTATCCTTGGTCTGAGTTCTCTGCAGGACAGTGTCTGAAGGAACTAGCGGCCAGTTCCTTAGAGCAGTGCTCCCCAACCTTTTTATCGCCGCGGACCGGTAAACGTTTGATAATTTTTCCGTGGCCCGCTTGTCTTAATTTAATAATTTTAATTTAATTGTATTTAAACATGCCTTCAAAATAAAATACAGCTCCACCAAAAAATGAATATAAAGTGATTTATTTTATTTAACTCACTAGAATTCCAAATCAATGAGAACCCTGAGCTTGTTTCTTTGCAACGAGACGGTTCCATCTGGGGGTAATAGGAGACAATGACACCCGAAGTGTGTTGCTTATGTCCAGTTTATTCCGTTGTTTTGTTTTGGTTGCTGTCACTGCAGAAAACCCCGCTTCACACAGATAGGTTGTCGGAAATGGTAATAGGGATTTAAGTGCTGTGGTGGCAATCTCAGGATATTCCGCCATGACTTTAATCCAGAACACCGGTAGAGTTGTTGTCTCAAATGTAGTTTTAAGGCCACCGTCATTTGCAATCTCCAGCAGTTGTTCTTCTTCTTGCATAGACATGCTAGATTCGCCTGATTTGTTGGCAAATGGGTCGCGGATCCATTCCTTACCAGTTCGTGGGTCTTTTGTGGTTGGGAAGTAGCGCTCAAACTCTTTTAAAAGCAAAGACAGGTGATCGTGCACCAACTGGCAGAATGAATGTTCAAGCTCAGTCTCGCCTAAAATCCCCGCTAATGTCTGAAACATGTCCAAAATGCCTCTGTTCACGCGCCGTCCCTACAACTCCAGTTTGGCTTTAAATGCAGTTACTTTGTCTGACAACTTGAAAACAGTTGTCATTTTCCCCTGAAGGCCCAGATTGAGTTCATTGAGCAGGGTGAATATGTCACACAGGTAAGCCAGTTTTGCGACCCATACCTTGTCACTGAAATGTGCTGCCAGCGGTGACTTCTTTTCTGAGAGAAATCTTTGCAATGGCTCTCGTAATTCAAATACTCTGGTTAGCGATTTTCCTCTGGATAACCATCTTATTTCTGTGTATAAGAGAAGGCATCTGTACTCTGCGTCCATCTCCTCACAAAGCTGCTCAAACAGGCGCGAGTTAAGTGCGTGTGCTTTAATGTGGTTAATAACTTTAACGACATCACTCAATACGCTGTTAAATTCCGGTGACATTTTTCCGCTTGCCAGCATTTCCCTGTGAATGATACAATGCGTAGATTCACTCTCAGGTGCAACCTCCTTAATCCGAGCAGTTAAACCAGACAGTCGTCCGGTCATGGCAGCAGCTCCGTCTGTGCATATACTGACACAAAAGGACCATTTCAGTTTTCCTGATATATAACCATCCAGTGACTTGAACAGTTCTGCTCCTGTGGTGTTGGTTGGCAAAGATAGTGCACATAACAAATCCTCATGCACATCCTCCTGATATAGATATCGCACATAAACAAGTAGTAGTGCCTTGTTGTCGATATCTGTAGATTCATCAACCTGGAGTGCATACCACGGTGATGTATTAATCCTCTCCAACAATTGTGCCTCAATGTCTCCGGCTATTTCCTCAATGCGCCTAGTCACAGTGCTAGCTGACAAAGGCACATGTGCTACCTTTTCCACAGCAGCCTCTCCTAGAAGTTCACGGCAAATGTCTTTAGTGGAGGGCAAGATCAATTCTTCACCGATAGTAAATGGCTTTTTAGCCTTAGCAATGCGGTTAGCCACCAAATATGATGCTCTCAGTGCATTCTCCTTTATTGATGTGGTGGCCCTCATAAATTTCTTCTGTGCTTCGTGCTCCCGTTTTTTTCTTTCAAAATACTCCAGGGGCTTGTCTTTTATGCCAGGGTGCTTGGCGGTCAAGTGGCGAAGCAGTTTTGAAGGTTTCATTGCCTCATTAGAGAGCTTCTTGCCGCAAACTATGCAGATCGGTTTTGGTGCGTGGGAATCACCTGTCCCGATAAATCCATATTTCAAATAGGACTCATGGTATTGTCTGTTAAAGGTTGCATATTTCTTTGATGTTGAAGGCTCTTCTTCTGTCTGTTCACTGGGCCTTTTTTTCTTCCCAAGAAAACTTTCTAACGATGTCTGTTTCATACTCATTTTTACTAATTTGTGGGTTAAAGCAGACACAATAACACGTCAGTACACACATGAGTACCGGTGAACAGATAGAAGAGCTAGAAGAGTGATACCTTCTCTTTCTCTTCACTCCACTGCTGCTTGCAACCGCTCAGCTCCAGACGTCACCTAAATCCGAATGTAAATCCAAAAACTATCAGCGCAAAAATGTGATCAGTGTTATAAATATATGACCAGTGTATCAAAAAAGCATATAAATATTAATATAAAGTGAAAAAATCAGATAAAGTGCACAAATCCGGCAGCATACACTTAACTGTGCTCACACCTTACAATCGGAAACAATAAAAACATAAAATAGTGTTGCGCCAGATAAAATAACTGTGAAATATATATAAATCACAAAAGATGACTGTGCCCCCTTTCAATGCCGAGATGCCAGCGTTCCCCCTTTCAATACAGAGATCATCGTGCCTCTTTCAATACAGAGATGCCAGCGTGGACTCTAGAGCCACCTTTACCATTAAAGTAACTCCTTACTTCATGTAGGCATTACACTTTGTGGACTCCCTCTTCACCTGTGCCCCACACACTCACCCACAAAATGGCCGCATCCCACTTCTTCAGCTGTTGGCTTCAATCACTGTGATTCCCTTCACCCACCACTGTCACCCACTTCCTCTGTGCACTTACCTCACGGGAGCTTCTCTTCAGTCCCCGCGTCTCCGACCTCAAGTCCTCAGTCCTCCCGCGGCGCCTCCTCCTCGACCAATGGCATGGGGTTTGCCTTTCGGCCAATCAGGAGGCGGGAGGACCCACAGTGAAATTATTTAAAGTTCCTCGGGCGGCCCGGTACCGGTCCGCGGCCCGGGGGTTGGGGAACACTGCCTTAGAGGGTCCAGCTGGCGACTGTTTCCAGCTGTAGAGGTTCTGTGGAGGGAATAGCGCTAGGTGTTTGGATCGATGTGTGGCGTTTCCTTAAGTTGGGACCCGACTGCGCTCCTCAAGGAGAGTTCGGGTGCCGCCGTGGGATCCCGATTGGGCCTTAGAGGCGTTAACTAAAGAGCCCTTTGATTCTTTACTCCAGGCATTGGTAAAGGATTTGCTGTTATAGACAGTGGCTTTGATAGCTCTTTGTTCGGCGCAATGACTTTCGGAGTTTCAGGCGTTGTCATGTAATGAGCCGTTTTCACCCTTTCTGGATAGAGGGTGGTGTTTGCGACCAGTCCCATCGTCCTTCCAAAAGGTGGTATCTGATTTTTCTCCTGAGCCTATTGGTTTCTCTTCCAGTTCTCGGTTTTTCTGGAAGGGGAGGTTGTTATTCGTAGCTTACGCCGATAGGAAACATAAAATGCAGGGTGTGGCATTCGTTTCTTTGTTTTTGTGTGTTGGTTGGAGGTCCCCGCGAAGGGGAAGCAGCAGCGAAGGCGACCATTTCGCACTGGATTAAGGCGGTGGTTGCCTCAGCATTCTGGTGGCGAGGTTGTACGAATCCGGGGGGCTTTCTGACTCTTGCTACCAGGGCGCAAGCAGCTTCATGGGTGGATCACTGTGTCATTCCACCAGGGGGGATTGTTAGAGCAGCTTCCAGGTCGTCTCTTCATTCCCTCAGTAGCAACTACTGCCTAAATGTTCTGGCAGTAAAGGATGCCTGTTCCGGGTCGACGGTGTGGTGAGTTGGCTGGATAGGTCCCTCCCAATGATTACTGCTCTGTTACATCCCAGAGGTGGAGGAATAAACTGGAGGAACGATAAGGAAATAGAAATTACAGTTACCTGGTAATTGTCATTCCTTGAGTGACGACAGTTTAGTCCTCATTCCCGCCCAGGGGTGTGATTTCTTCAGAGTTTATTTTCAGGCGGAGTGGAGCATCAATCTCAAGGAGTAGACAGATCCTTTCAGATTCTAGATCGCAGTGAGTATCCCTCTCTGTTGTTTCTTCTCTCTTATTTAAACGAGGGGATGGTATAGGAAACATGTTTGCATAGGGGGGACGTGAATGTAAAGTTTAAAAAAAAATATAAGACTGATAAGGTTAAAAAGGTTCCTCAAGTTGAGGAATGGAGAGTTATTTAAAGCTATGATATAGTTACTTATTTGTTGTTCCTTTGAGTTTGCTTTTGTCAATAGTACACTGGAGGCTGATGGGAGATACCAGCAGGCTATATTTATTTATTTATTTATTTATTTATTTAACAGTTTTTATATACCGTCTTTCTACTAGTCAAGACAGTTTACATGGAACATTAGTACAGTATATTACAACTGTTTACATGGAACAATTAAAACAATGTAGATAAATAAGGTTACAGTAACTGTATAAAAAAACTTAGAATTAAGAGTAACAGTAGTAGGGTTAATACATAGAGAAAGGTAGAGGATAGCTAACTGATTAGGGTAACTATTTACATTGAATAAATTTGAGTAACTTGGTTGCATACGGTTTTGTGTAGAATTGGAGTGGATTGGGTAGTGAAGTGGGTCATGTGGGTCATGAGATGAAGATTTATGGTGGGGAGGAAAAGTGCTCTATAAAGAGAAATGTTTTTAGTTTTTTGCGGAATTCAATGTGGCTCTCACAGTTGCGTAGTTCGGGGGGGAGGGTGTTCCATAAAGATGGGGCGTATAGGGAGAAGGCTCTATTACTTGTAGCTTGTTTGCAGTACCTGTTGATTGTAGGTATGGATAGTAAGTTTTTGGTGGAGGTACGGTGTGTTCTTGTGTTGTTAGGGAAAACGAGGAGTGAGGTGAGGCATGGTGCTGATTCATTTAAGATTATTTTATGAATAAGGGTGAGTACCTTAAATTTAGCTCTGTTTTGTATAGGTAGCCAGTGAAGGTCATGAAGGACAGGTGTGATATGAGCTCGTCTGGGTTTGTTGGATATAAGCCTCGCTACCGTATTCTGGGCTAATTGGAGAGGTTGGATTGTGTTATATATATCCAGTGATGTCACGACTTTGACATGCCCAGTCTCCAAGCTGCAGGAGGAGGTGCACAACCCAGAGGTGGAGGATTAAACTGTCGTCACTCAAGGAACGACAATTACCAGGTAAGTGTAATTTCTATGTATTGTTCCATGGTGCGACCGCACCTTGAATATTGTGTGCAGTTCTGATCACCCTATCTTAAAAAGAATATAGCGTTATTAGAAAAGGTTCAGAGAAGAGCCAACAAAATGGTAAAAGGGATGGAAGGATACCCCTATGAAGAAAGGCTAAAAAGATTAGGGCTCTTTAACCTGGAAAAGAGACGGCCGAGGGGGAGATATGATAGAAATCTATAAATTAATGAACGGATTGGAACGGGTAAACGTAGATCGATTGTTTACGTCATCAGAATATAGAAAGACTAGGGGACATGCAATGAAGCTACAGGGTAAACTATTCAAGACAAATAAGAGAAAATATTTTTTCACTTAACATGTAATCAAATTCTGGAATTGTTACCAGAGGATGTAGTAAAAGCTGTTAGTGTAGCTGGATTTAAAAGAGGTTTGGACAAGTTCCTGGAGGAAAGGTCCATAAGCCATTATTAAAAATGGACCCAGGATATCACTGCTTGACCCAATACAAGCATTGTGGAACCTGTGTCTTTTGGGGAAATTGCTAGGTATGTATGACCTAGATTGGCCACTGTTGGAAACAGAATACTGGGCTTGATGGACCTTGGTCTGACCCAGTATGGCATATCTTATGTTCTTAAATTACTTGCTCAAGGCGTGCTAGTGGGAATTGAACCCTGGTCTGTTGGCTCCTAAGCTAGTGCTCTAACCATTAGGTGGCTACTCCACCCAAAATAAAAAAACAAAATAAACAAGGCAGATGGATTGTACTTAACTTGACTGGGTGCATGGAGAACTGTCACCACTCCTATGCCCAGCATTTTGCTATTCGTAACCACATATTAATTAACCATACCACACATATATACAGATGACGAGTCTCCTAACTTTATATTTATGTGATTTGTCACATTTAAAACAATTAATGCATTAAAATATTGATACATATATGATATAATTGCAAGTACCTACAATGTATATAGGTTCCAAAATTCCTGTTTAAATGTTATATTGTTACTTGTAAATAGTTTCATCTGTTCTATGTAAAACGACTAGGTATGATACACCACATACCATATAACTTATTGTTCCCTGTAAACCGCACTTGATACTTGGGAAAGAGCGGTATAGAAATAACTGTTAAATAAATAAATAAATAAATAAATCAGGGAGTAGGACATCAATGCACATTCGCCAGCCTAGATACTGTAATAAATAGGATATATATCAACAGCCAGACACAAATACACATCCCATACACACTCTCTAAATGTTTTATCTAGGCTACAAGATAGCCTAATGAAAGACATTCCCCATATCCCACTGTTGAGAACAGAGAAAGTCAGCCCAGTCCCTTCATCCAGTGTCAGGAAAGAAAACCAAAACAATTACTAATATGTCAAGTTGAAAAATCTCATTGATACTCAAAATTCAAAAAACACTGAAGGGGTCAAAGATCCAATAAATAATAAAAAAAACCAAAGTGTCTATTCCAACAGCAGGGCAGACGCACATCAACAAAAAAAAGACATATTCATATCAAGCGCACTCAATAAACTGTTGTACAGGAGACATGAAAATCACTTGTAGAGCACACCCCAATACCCATTACAGATAAATATAACAAAAATAAAGTTGCAAAGAAAAAAAAACAGCCTGAACAAACATGCTCACATATCTGTACGTGCCAAACAGTATATAGATTTTATTTATTTATTTATTTAACAGTTCTTCTATACCGCTCTATTTTAGATCAGAGCGGTTTACATTTAACATCAACTATACAACACAAGGAACTTTGAGTTGTATTTACAATAAACAGGGAGATCAACTTGGAAGTAACTGGGGGAAACTATGTACAATAATAGCCTTCTGCTCTTCACAGGAGTGGAGGAGTGGCCTAGTGGTTGGGGCAAGGTACTTCAGGCCGGAAGGTCGGGTGTTCAAATCCCACTAGAGGACAGCAATCTTGGGCCGGAAGGACCGGGGTTTCTAGTCCCACAGGTGCTCCTTGTGGTCTTGGGCAAGCCACTTAACCCTCCATAGCCCATGTTCCCTGTAAAATAGTTATCTCCAAGTTATAATGCCCTGTTCAAAGTAATTTCAGGTTGTTCAATGTAAACCACACTGATGCAAAATAGCGCGGTATATAAGAGAATGTAAATAAATATATAAATAAATCGCTAGTGAAAAATGCCGAGCATGTGCTGAATAAGCAAACTATCATGCTGATGTCAGTGCCAGCTTAGGACAGCCTTTCTATGGAGACACTTACTATGAATTTACCACATAAAAAGCTAGCACTGCGATAACAAAGAAAAGAAAACGAAACGCCCCTCACATATGCTAGCGCTACCAATTGCATAATATGCACCATTCAAGACAGACACACAGTTCACCAGCAGAGAAGATAATCAAATAACCCAGAGCAGTTTTCCTACACTTGTATAGGTTTCAAACCTCCATACAACCACCCCTTAACAATAAGACCATACAATAGTACTACCAACATAAATTCCATTCAATGGATTCATTCAAACCATCAGGTTCAGCTGACCCCAAAGAAAAGATCCACTGTTACTCTTTACAAATAAGGATTTTGCCAATTTCCCCCCATATGGGAAAGTGGAATGTGATCAATATAATCAAACATCATAAATCAGAAAAACTGCCGTAAAGCCGTACAATGTTTCACTAGCGGGGCTTCTTCTAGTGCTTGCTCTAGTGCTTGATTAGAGTCCGATATTGATACCGTGTTTTGCCCATATAAGCTAGACAACAGGGACAAAAATAATATTCACCACATAAGAAGTAACACATTTGGTCGCCCAACATAGCCTATACAGTAGGTATAACCATGGAATGTAAAATTAAAGCAGTGAGCATAACAGAGCAAAGGGAGCAATGGCCACATGCAGTGTGGTCTAGAGGAATATCAACCTTATAGCAGGGCAAAGCAGACCCTTCAGATTTTGGCCTCTTGAAAAAACAAACCAGACTTTAGCCCGTTCACGTTCTGGTATGACGTGTAATGTATGAAAATTATGTTGAACTATCCATGACAGATGGTGACTGAGTGGAGTGTAACGAGTTACTAAATGAAGGAACAATGATTTGGCCACAGATCTATCCTTTGTGGCTGGTTGTAAAAGCCAAGTTCTATCATTACATCTTACTCATGTCCTGAACAATATGGGCTGTATCCTTTTTGTTGGAAAGCTGTTATCAGGTAATCAGCTTGATGAGAAAACTCATGTACTATATTACAATTTCTTTTATATCGGATGAACTGCGAGAAAGGCAAACTGTTTTTAAACATAGGAGGATGGGCACTTGAATAGTGGAGGAATGCATTTCTTTTTTTTTTTTTTTTTTGGAAATTTATATTTTATTAGTTTTGAACCAAAAAACCAACATTCACAGATAACATCTCTTAACTACATCATTTCGATACATCTTTTATGTTACTGGTGAAACATAAACCAAACAATTTCATCCTCCTCCTCCCTTCTCGACCTTCTTTCCCCCCATACACCCCCATCTTTTCCATTGCTCTATTTTTCATTGTAGCACTCTATACATCTTCCCACCCCTCACCATTACTACTATGGAACGCAAACCACTCCTTTAATATTCTTTCCCTTTTCCAGTTATGTCCTTAATACTCCTGCCCTCCATCCCCCATCTTTCTTTTCCCACCACTCCATATACCATCTCCACTCTTTCCGAAATTTGCTTATTTTATGTTTCTTATGCACGTCTATTTCACACATCTCCTTTAAATGATCCAACCGTTTCAGCACCTCTACTCTTGTCAGTACCTCTGGTTGTTTCCACTTGGTCATTAGAACCATTCGCACTGCTCCAACACAATATCCCACAAACATTTCTAAGTTTTTATCCCCCTCCCCTTTCAATTCCATTAGGATTACCATTTCTATATTTATTTTCATCTTTACCTTGGTTATCTCACAGACCAAATGTTCTACTTCTTTCTAAATCTCCTGGACTTTTACACAATCCCATGACACATGTTTGAGGGTCCCCTGCTCACCACAGTTTTTCCAACACTCCCCACTTTCCTGCTTATCAATAGTTTTCAATCTGTTTGGTGTCCAGTACATCCTATGTCAGATTTTTATACTATTTTCTAAATATGCAGTACCTGGTGCCAATCTCTAGGGGCGGCTCTACAATGAAGTTGAGTGAGGCGGTGGCCTCAGATGGCAACTTTTTGGAGGCAGAAAAAATGCCCCCAAAAGGTCCTCCTCACTCGGCCTTCAAAATTAAAAAAAACAAATCCTGCAGGTCAAGCTGCTGTCACTGCTTCGCAGCAGCGGCAGCAGCAGAATCAGCTGCCCCGTGCCCCCCCCTTCCCGCTGCCCCAGAAGAGACTTTGTGGTGCGCGAGACAGGAAATGCCCAGATTACTTTCAGCGCCGACTGGCTCATCTATAACAGAGCTGCTGGAAAGAAGAGAAAAGCTTTTCCTTCCCGCAGCTCTGCAAAGATGAGCCCGGGCACTGATTAAGAAGGGCTCTTCCATCAGGGGGAGGGGGGCTTGGACTGGCTGAGCTGGGGGGGGCTTGGACTGGCAGGGCAGGGCTGGGCTGGGGGGAGTAGCCCCAGAAATGGTCTGATTGGGGGGTTAGGACTGGAAATGGGCTGATCAGGGGAGTTAGGACTTGAAATGGGCAGACTGGGGGGGGGGGGCTAGGACTGGAAGTGAGCTAATTGGGGGAGTTAGAGCTGAAAATGGGTAGACTGGGGGCTAGGACTGGAAATGGGCTTATTGGGGAGTTAGGACTGGTATGGGCTGATTGGGGGCGTTAGGACTTAATGGGCTGGAAATGAGTATGGACTGATCGGGGGCTAGCACTGGAAATGAGTTAGGACTGGTAATGAGCTGATGGGGGGAGCTAGGACTGGAGTGGGATGATGGGGGGAGCTAGTTCTGGAAATAGGCTGGGACTGTAAATGGGCTGATGAGGGGAGGAGAAAGCTGCTGGCCCTGAAAGAAAATTGGGGACTAGGGCTACAAATGGGCTGATACAGGGGGATGGGAGAATGGGACTGGAAAGGAATGGATGTTGAGATGGTCTGCCAGGGGAAGGAGGGGGCAGGAAAGGAACTGACATGGAGGGGGAGGTGGGTGCTGGAAGGGAGCTGACACAGGGGGAGGTGGGGGTAGGAAGGGAACTGACATGGGGAAGGAGGGTGCTGGAAATGAGCTGACACCTGGGGATGGTACTGGTAGGTGGCTGGGTAATGGGGAGGAAGCTGGAAGGGAGTTGACACGTGGGGATGGCACTGGAAGGAGGATGAACAGAGGGTAGGGTGAGTGGAAGGGAGCTGACGGGGGGGGGTGGTGGCACTGGTAGCGGAAGTGAGCTGATACCTGTGATGGTATTTGGACTAGAAGGGGCTAGACAATAGGGAAGGAGGGGGACTGGAAGGGAATGGACACCAGGGGCAGGTCTGTAAATGCAAGGCGGTCAACATTGGAAGGTACGGGGAGGGGAGGACTAGAAAGGGGGCTGATACTGGGGAGGGTTACTGGGACTGGAAATAGGCTGCTGGAAGGAAGTGAAGAAAAGAAGAGATAAGAAATGGCATATGGACCATAGACCACAGAAAGAGAGCTAAGAGAAGAGAGGAAAGCAGAAGCCTCAGACCGGGACCAGCATAATCAGAGAATAAAATGATCAGACGACAAAGGTACAAAAAATAATTTTATTTCATTTTAGTGATTGGACTTTGTGCTTATCTTTATTTTTTACACAGTATGGGGGAACTGCATATCTTATTTATCTGATGTTGCACTGCATGCGGAGTCTGGCTTCTTGGGATTTCAGTTTAAATTTTGTCTACATATTTTTATTTTTACTTTAGATTGTAAGTCACTTATTCTGTACTTGATGAGGGTCTGTGTTCTGAGTGTGTGACTGAGCCCAGGTGTTCTGTTAACATGGAGTTTGTACATAAAGATCTATATTGTACTGTAGTAATTTGACATGTTCAGCTTTTCAAATAGGTGTATGGATGTTCCAGGGCCCACTGTAGTATTTACAGCGATGCTTTTTTTGGATGGGCTCCTTATGTGAGTTTGGAAGTTGGTGCTGATATGGTATGGTATGGTAGATTTGCTCTATAGATACTCAGTGACTTTGTTGTAGGGTTTTGTATTAGTTCACAATATGCCTGGTACTGGAGAATGTTTGTTGTTGTTGTTAGTGAGATGATCAGAATCAGATTTTTTTTTTTTTAGATAATGAGTTCTGTGAATGAATTTCCTGGTTCTGCTCTGCACCCACTCTTGATGGGGGTCCTGTGGATGCAAAATATATGTTGAAAAAGAAAAAGCAAGAACCATAATGCAGTTTATAACAACAAAATAAAAATGAGTTATAATTTAGTTTTATGAACTGTGCTGTGGTTCTCGCTCTCTTTTAGTTCCTTGGCGTACAAACATCTTGCATTTCCTCCATATAATCTAATTAGCTTTTTGGTTTGGTTCAGTCCCTGATTGGAGTTTTGAGAAAGCCCCGCTCCCTTCTAAGGGGGGGGGGGGGAAGGGGGGCGCCATCTCATCCTTCACCTCAGGCAGCAGATTACTTTGAGCCACCCCTGCCAATCTCTTAACGCATCGCATTATATCCCTTCATCTTTTCCTGTCCCATACACCTCCAAATTCACTTTCCCACTTTTGGTGGTTTATCAATGTTCCTGTGTCTGTTTCCTTTAGCCCCTTATATAACATAGATAATAGTCCTTTTGGTATGCCCTTGTTTGCCATTATCTTTTCAAAGGTTGTCATCTGCTCTGTTATATCTCTCTGCACCTCCCCTCCATTTAAAAAATGGCATATCTGCACATAGGCGTAATAATCCCTCTTTTCCAATTTGAATATCTCCCCAAGCACCTCAAAAGCAAGAACTTTTCCTTGTTTTGAAACCAACTGCCCAATTTGGCTCAGGCCATTTCGCTCCCATTGTTTAGAGAGCCCTCCCCTCTAGTCACGGAGGAAAATCTATCAATTCTATAATGAATGTTCTTTTTGAGAATTTCTTTCCCTCCATATCTTTGTTCCTTTCCATATCTTCATTGTCAACGCTTTAAATGGGTTCTCCTCGTTCTCTTTTTCCCCCTCCCTCCTCTTTAGATAGTATGGATCCCAGATCGCATATTCTGCCAGTTTTCTGCCTATCTCCGTCTCAAGCTTCATAAAGAACCAGTGGGGTACCTTTCCCTCCCCCTTCTATATAACTATTGCCCTCAATTGAGCTGCTTTATAGTAATATTCTAAATGTGGTACCCCCAATCCCCCCATCTCTTGTCTCATAAACATAACTTTCCTTGAAATCTTGGGTTTCTTACCCTCTCATATAAAATCCATTATTACAATATGGAATTTCTTTAAGTAAGCCCTAGTCAGTGCGCATGGTAGTGCACTAAATAAAAATAAAATCCTTGGTAATATATTCATCTTAATAAGAGCTATTCTCCCTAGCCACGATAACGCAATCCCTTTCCATTTCTGCTAATCTCTTCTCAGGGTTGCTAAAAGAGGATCATAATTCCATGATCTCAGAAGATTTATATTATTCCCCAGGTGTACTCCCAGGTATCTGTATGTACTCTTCACCCACTCAAAGTCTCTGCTCCAGATCTCCTGGAAGGTTGAAACCTAGCACCTTCATTTTTGTTAAGTTTATTTTATATCCTGATACCTCACTATATGCTCTAATTTCTTTCATGAGCACCGGTAGCGAAGTTAAGAGCTCACCCAGGGTAAAAATTACATCGTCTGCAAATAGAGCTATCTTGGATTCAATTATTCCCATTTGAATTCCTTTAATGTCAGGCTGTCTCCATATCCTTTCCGCAAGAGGTTCCATCACCAGTGCAAAAAGTAATGGAGACAATGGGCAGCCCTGTCTGATGCCCCTCTCTAATCTAAATTTTCCAGAGTAGCTTCCATTCACTCTTACTCTGGCCGTTGGATTAGCGTATAAAACACTTACCATTCCACAAACCGACTCTCAAACCCATTATTGCAGGGAGGAGTGGCTCAGTGGTTGGGACAGGTTACCTCAGGCCGGAAGGCCAGGGGTTCAATTCCCACACGGGGACAAGCAACTTCAGGCCGGAGGGACTGGGGTCTCTAGTTCCATGGCCACTCCTTGTGGCCTTGGCAAGCCACTTAACCCTCCATTGCCTCAGGTACACTTAGATTGTGAGCCCTTCGGGGACAAGGGACTAAAAAGTACCTGTTGGTATACATGTAAACTGCACTGATTCTAAAGAGCACGGTATAAAAAATAAATAAAGTAAAGTAAATAAATAAATTATAATGCAGAACTTGAAGCATATAGGGCCACTCTACCTGATCAAACGCTTTTTCTGCATCCACTGTTAGGAATATTGCTTTTTCCCCCATGATCTGCAATTTCCAGGTCAAATTTCCTATTCTCCTAATGTTATCCCCCTTTGTCTCCCTTTAATAAAGCCAGTTTGGTCTTTACCAGGTTCGGCAGTACCCCTTGTAATCTGCTGGCTAATATTTTTGCAAGGATTTTAACATCTAAATTAAGCAGGGAGATCGGTCTATATGATCCATGCACAGTTGCATCTTTCCCTGGCTTCAGCAACACCATTATCGCCACTTCTTCTATTGACCTGGGCAATTGTTTATACTCTAAGATATCGTTAAACACCTCCGTTAACAATGGGCTTAATTGCTCCTGAAATATTTTATAAAATTTCGATGTAAATCCATCTAACCCAGGCGCCTTGCCCAATTTAAGAGTTTTTATTGCTTCCCTAACCTCTAGACAATTGATGGGGTAGTCTAACCGCTCCACTTCTTCAGGTGAGATTTTTTGCAATATAATATCACGTAAGTACTCCTTACTTTTTTCTTCCCCATTTTTGATTTCACTTCTATATAAATTTTCATAAAACTCCCGGAACACCTGCCTGACCTCATTATTCCCAAAGACCATCTTTCCCCTAGAGCTCCTAATGCTTCCTATTTTGCTTTGTTGTATTCTTGTCCAGATCCAGCTTGCTAATATATTCCCTGCCTTATTTCCCCCTTCAAAATAGGCCTGTTTAAGGATATTCAAATTATACGCAATCTCTTTTGTTCTTAGCCTCTCTAGCTCATCTCTCATCAGCCTAAACTGCTCCAAAGCCTGTGGCTTACCATCCCTCTGGTGGCTGCGTTCTAATTTCCAAATTTCTTGCAGAAGTCGATACTCTGCCTCCCTTTTTACTTTTTTTTTCATGTGCGGCTATTCCAGTCAAATGCCCATGAATGACTGCTTTCAATCTGTCCCATGCCGTCCCTGATGAGACCTCACCATTAAAATTGTGCCTTATATAATCCTTGAGAATCCCCTGCACGATTGCTACATTTTTGGTTTCTTCCGGGATTGACTCATTAAGTCTCCAAAATTGTATCCCTTTATCCTTGTAACCTAAATTAAAGGTGGCACTCACTGGGGCATAATCTGTCCAGGTAATAGAGCCTTGCTTTGTACTCATAACCTTGGACATCCAGTTCCCTCCCACCCAAATCACGTCCAACCTGCTATATGTCCCATGTGGAATAGAGTAGAAGGTGTATTGTTTCTCCCCCAGGTGTTCACTTCTCCAGCTATCAATTAATCCTAGCCTTTACATCATTTTAAGTAAACTCCGCCACTCCTTTCTCCCTCCTCTTATTTTACCTCCACTATTGTCCACCCTCGGGTTTACTGTGAGGTTGAAATCGCCTCCCATTATTATGGGTATGCCCCCTAGTTTTTCCAGCTCCACTAAAGTTTTCTCATAAAAGACTCCTTGTTGTTCATTCAGGCCATATATACACACTAGCCACGCTTCTCCTGCTATTTGCAACCGAACCCCCACCTACCTGCCTTCCTTGTCTCTATGTTCTCCCACCACACAATCTTTAATAGTCACGCTTAACATGATACCAACACCCCCTTTTTTTGATTCCACTCTTCACCCCGCTAAAAGTACATATGGGTATTTTTTTGTTTGGAGCAATTTTTCCTGTCTTACTTTTATATGTGTTTCTCGAACACATATTATATCCGCTTTCAGCCTATTCCCCTCTTGTTCCAACAACCTCCTCTTCTGCCATGTTCTAAGACCCTTTGCATTTACTGTAGTAATTGTCCATTTTTGTTCCCCCACCTGTCTTCCCTCCCCCTCACCCCTTCGCTCAGCAATTTCTCGGTTTAAATCCTATCTTCCTAATCTCCCCATCCCTTCACCTTCCCAGCTTCCTCCCTCTCTCCCCCCATCCCCTTCCCTTCCTCCCCCCTCTCCCTCTCTCCCCCTCCCCCTCCCTCCCCTCTCCCCAGAGGACTTCCTTGGAGTATTGCTCATTATCCGGGTTCCCGGTGTCTACATCCCCACCACCTTCCACAGCCTCCCTCCCTCCCCGTCCCTTACCCTTCCCCCTCCCCCTCATCATATTAGCGTTTAACTTACAATCAACTACACAACACAGTCTTCCCTTGTTTTGAACTGATGAAAACATACAAACTGGAAATTTAAACATTACTGGTGTCAACTAAGTTAACCAGCTATTCCTTGTTGCTCTTAATTTAAATTCCTGCTAAGCAACCTCCCACCAATGTCTCTTTCTCGTGCATGTTCTTCATCCTCAATCTTGGCCTTTTCTCCATAACTCTGTTACAATTGGATGCTGTTACTCTATGTACATATGTTCGTTGTAAATAAGTTATGCTTCAGAGCATCCCCTGCATGTCACCCCTCCCCAAGTTTCATAATACGTTCTCTGTAAATGTGTGAGTTATAATGTAAACCGCTTTGATTCAATGATAAGGCGGTATATAAAAACTGTTAAATAAATAAATAAGTAATTCCACTTAAGGTTCACTGTCCCGTCTTTTCTGTGGTCAACCATTATTGAGATCCCCCTTCCGCATTTCCAATCGCTGATCCTGCAGTCTCTGTTTCTTATTCATTTGTTCGTTATTGCGTGTCCCCTTTTCTGTGTGCTGACGACAGTTGGCTGTTCCTAGCCACCCCGCCTCGGCAAGAGTTTTAATCCTCCATGTCTGCATCCCTTTATTGAACATCAATCCAAAGGGGTATAACCAGCGGTACTTCACCCCTTCTTTTCAAAGTTGCTGTGTAACTGGTGCCAGTTCTCTTCTCCTTTGTAGCATCCCTGCCGCCAGGTCAGCAAGAATCATCACTTTGTAGCCTTGCCATACAATACTGTCCATCTGCCTCACTTTCGCCATTATATCCTCTTTAAGCTGATAGTCTTTAAGGTATATTACTATGTCTTTTGGTCTATTTGGCCTGACCGGGCCCAGCGCTCAATCCGCATGTTCATCTCAATCTTTTGAATATCTACTGTAGCTTTGCTGCCTTTAATAATGTCCATTAACATTGCTGCTACCACTTTTTTACTGTCCTTGAATTCTGGATCTTCCGGAATACCCCTTATTCTTAGATTATTCCTTCTAGTTCTATTTTCTAAATCTTTAATTTTATACAGCAGATGCTCTCTCCATCTGTATATATCTTTAATTACAGCATCCTATGCTTTTTGCTGCTCCTGCAGTTGTTCTACAGTATGTTCTTGCTCTTTCACGTTCCTCTTTAAATCTCCCACTTCCTCTTTTATTTCTTCAATCATCTCTCTCACCTCCTCTCTTACTGTAGTAATCTCAACTTTTAGCTCTGCAAACCAGTCTTTTAATTCTTCCTTTGTAATTCTCTGTACCACCAGCTCTCCTTTTCCCGCCTCGTTTCTCACTTGCCTCCACATCCCCTCCTCAACCTTGTGCAGTGGCCATTTTGTGGTGTTCTGCATCACTTGGCCCAACTCCTGCATATACGAAGTCCCGCAATGGGTCTCCACAGAGGGTTTACTAAATCTTTGTGAATTTTTGGTAAGATATAAAATTGCGAAATCTTAGGTGAAGAAATATTCAAAAAACTTAAACACTTTTTTGTTATGTACATCTTCTCAAAAACTTGAGTTGTAAGCTCTTTCATTTCATGTTGCAGCTACACTGTTGGATCGTTAGCTAGTTAGGTGTAAGTATGTGTGTCAGAGAGATGGCATAGAGGCTGGTGACAGTTCTCCATGCAACCAGCCAAGCTAAGTACAATCCATCTGCCCTGTTTATTTCGTGTTGAGGATATATAAAGAATTGAAGAATTGTTGAAAGATTTATATCAGTAAAAAAGGAGTTTGATTTATGACCAATGATGCGATGATTAATAAGTCTATTTAGGGCTTATGCTCCATATCAAAGCTGCTTTTAATGCTGGCTCCTGGATGTCACTGATATACTTTTCCTCCTTTTTTAATACATCCTGTATGTAGTGTATCATTTGTGGTAGATCACTCTCTTTTGTGTGTTTTGTATTTATGAAGAGCTGGTTTTCCATTTTTGGGCACTTGTACAAAGTCCTGGAGACACATCTTCAGTGCGAAGGGTATTACATCACCTATAGGACAGGTCCTAGCTACAGGATCACTTCCTGCCACACCAAGGTGATGCTGTCCTTTCATATGACCTCTATCCTCCATAGCAGCAGTGAGGCTGCCAGACTTGAGGTAGGAATTCTCTACTATATCCCTTTAGGTCTCATCTATATATCTCTCTGTCTGCTTCAGCTCATCCATGTGCACTACTCTAGCCTCCAGAGATCGGACTTGTTCCCTGACAGCAAAGAGCTCTTTGTTCTTAGTGCACACATAAAACCTCTCATCAACTAGGAGAAAATCATATATGTAACAGTTGGTGCAGAAGACTGGATAGCCCCTATCTCGCTGCTGGACTGCTGTCTGCATCTTCGATTTAAAGTTTCTTTTAGTCATCTAACGTTATTTACTTATGTAAAGTTGCTGAACCAATACAGTTATACCTAATGAGTTTAAAGAACTTTCAGTGTTTCCCTCAAGGTGAACTGCAAGGTCTAATAATCTGCTGATGGAGATAATCAGTTAACTATGAAACTGAGTGAGATCAGCTCCTTCCCCTTAACTGGTTTAGGAAACTATAAATCAAGGATTATGCCTGGGGTGGGTGGGAGGGATGACCTATTTATATCTGTGCTTCTAAGGCAAACTCTTAATTTTTGGGGGGATTCACACTGCCCTTGGTTTGATAGAGGGAACGTTTCAAGTTGCCCCTTTGATCTGTCACTTGGCTTTAACACCTATTTAAAACAATTTCACAGTTCTCTTGCCTCCTAACTGAAAGGCCTCTTTGTGAAAGGTCTCTAGAAAACAATTTTTCTCTATATACTCAAAGAATATTTACCCGATTCTACTCTCTCTGTTAAGATCTACCCTAACTGGCTTTAATTTAACTAAAGGCTGGCTGAAATTTCACTTGTTATACTGACTTAATAAAACACTGAATACACAGATTTTACCAGTTTTACCCCAAAGAATTCTCTTTTCTCCGGGAACAAGCAGGAAATCAGTCCTCAAATATGGGTTACGTAGGTGCCAATGGAGATCAAGCGGAAGCATCTCCCCAACTTTCAAAGAAAGCCTTTAGGAGATGCACCACACATGCGTGGTCCCCTTCCTGCTCAAGGGTTCCATCTTGCTTCAGTCTCCTTTTTTCTGTGGTGTCCTCCAAATGTCTGTCCAGTTTCCCCTGGAAAAAGAGTGTTTTTTTGATACCTTTCTGTCCAGTTTGTGTACCATTTCCTTTTACGCCCCCCGAGCCAATTCGCCTGGGTGTTGCTCCTCAGGTTCATTCCTTCGTTTTTGCTTTTTTCTTCAAGGTATCACTTGACCAGCGTACATAAGAATATAACATATGCCAAACTGGGTCAGACCAAGGTCCATCAAGCTCAGTATCCTGTTTCCAACAGTGGCCAGTCTAGGTCACAAGTACCCAATGGTTTCCCCAAGAGACACAGGTTCCACAGTGCTTATATTGGGGCAAGCAGTGGATATCTTGGGTCCTCTTTAATAATGGTATATGGACCTTTCCTCCAGGAACTTGTCCAAACCTTTTTTAAACCTGGCTACACTAACATCCTCCGGTAATGAATTTCAGAGTTTGATTACACGTTGAGTGAAAAAATATTAGTCTTAAATAGGTTACCCTGCAGCTTCATTGCATGTCCCCTAGTCTTTTTATATTCTGATGATGTAAACAATCGATCTATGTTTACCCGTTCCACTCCATTCAGTAATTTATAGACCTCTATCATATCTCCCCTCAGCCATCTCTTTTCCAGATTGAAGAGCCCTAACCTTTTTAGCCTCTCTTCATAGGGGTATCCTTCCATTCCCTTTACCATTTTGGTGGCTCTTCTATGTACCTTTTCTAATAACGCTATATCCTTTTTAATATACGGCGACCAGAATTGCACACAATATTCAAGGTGCGATCACACCATGGAATGATACCGAGGCATTATAATATCCTTTGTTTTATATTCCATTCCTTTCCTTATGATACCTAGCATTCTATTTGTTCTCTTGGCCACTGCTGGGCAGAGGATTTTAACATGTTATCCACGATGATGCCTAAATATTTTTCCTGGGTGGTGGTTCCTAATCTGGAACCTTGCATCGTGTAACCATAGTTTGTGTTGTTCTTTCCTAGGTGCATAACTTTGCACTAGTCCACATTAAATTTCATCTGCCATTTGGATGCCCAGTCTTCCAACTTATCAAGATCCTCTTGCAATTTTCCACAATCCTCATGGGTATTAACAACTTTAAATAGTTTTGTGTCATCTGCAAATTTGATAACCTCACTCGTTATTCCCTTTTCCAGGTCATTTATGAATATGTGATAAAGCAGCGGACCCAGCACAGATCCCTGGGGTACTCCACTATTCACTTTTCTCCATTGGGAAAATTGGCCATTTAGCACTACCCTCTGCTTTCTATCTTTTAACCAGTTCCTGATCCACAATAGTACACTGCCTCCTATCCCATGACTTTTTAGTTTTACAAAAAGTCTCTGATGAGGGACCTTGTCAAAGGCTTTCTGAAAGTCCAGATACACTATATCAACTGACTCACTTTTTTCCACCTGTTTATTCACACCTTTAAAAAAAACATAACGGATTAGTAACACAAGATCTTCCTTGTCTAAAGCCATGTTGGCTGTCTCCCATTAGGCCATGACTATCTACATGTTGAGTAATATTTTTTGTTTATGATGGTTTCTACCATTTTTCCCGGTACTGATGTCAGGCTCACCGGTCTGTAGTTTCCCAGATCACCCCTGCAACCCTTTTTAAAATTGGGGTTACATTGGCCATCCTCCAATCTTCAGGTATTACAGATGATCTTAATAATAGTTCACAGATTACTAATAGCAGGTCTGCAATCTCAAATTTCAGTTCCTTCAGCACCCTTGGATGTATACTATCCGGTCCCGGTGATTTGCTACTCTTCAGTTTATCAAATAGTTGTAGTATATCTTCTTGGTGTATCGATAATTCTTCTGCCGTATCCCCTTAAAATACCACTTCAGTCATGGGTAACATCCCTATATGTACAGAAGGAACTTGGGGACGTTCTAGCAGCTCCACTGACTGACCTTTTCAATGCCTTGTTGGAGTCGGGAGTGGTGCCAAAGGACTGGAGAGCGGCTCATGTGGTGCCTTTACACAAAAGCGGAAGTAAGGATGTGGTTGAAAACTACAGGCCGGTTAGTTTAACTTCGGTGTTGAGTAAATTATTGGAAACGTTGCTGAAAGAGAAAATAGTGAGGTTTCTGGAGTCCAGCGGATTACAGGATCCGAGGCAGCATGGATTCACCAGAGGCAGGTCTTGTCAGACAAATCTGATTGATTTCTTTGACTGGGTGACCAGGGAGTTGGACCGAGGGAGAGCCCTAGACGTGGTATATTTGGATTTCAGTAAAGCCTTTGACACTGTTCCTCACAGGTGACTTATAAACAAACTGAGCACCCTAGGGATGGACCCTAAAGTTACTGCTTGGGTTAGAAATTGGTTGGGTGGGAGGCGACAAAGAGTACAGGTAAATAGAGCTCACTCTAAGGAGAACGATGTTACCAGTGGTGTGCCCCAGGGATCTGTCCTCGGTCCGATTCTTTTTAACATCTTTGTTAGTGATATAGCGGAAGGGCTGTCGGGTAAGGTTTGCCGGTTTGCCTCTTTGCGGATGATATCAAAATCTGCAATAGAGTAGACATCCAGAAAGGTGTAGATAACATGAGGAGGGATCTAGCTAAGCTTGATGAATGGTCTAGAATGTGGCAGCTGGGATTTAATGTTAAAAAATGTAAGGTCATGCGTTTGGGCTGCAGCAATCCAAGGGAGCATATAGTATAGGGGGTGAAGTACTTTTGTCCACTAAAGAAGAGCGGGATCTAGGCGTGGCTGTGTCTGATGATCCTAAAGTAGCTAAACAGGTAGAAAAGGCGATGGCAAAAGCTAGAAGGATGCTTGGGTGCATATGGAGAGGAATGGCTAGCAGAAAAAAGGAGGTGATAGTGCCTCTGTATAAGTCTTTGGTGCGACCTCATTTGGAGTATGGTGTGCAGTTCTGGAGAACGCACCTTCAAAAAGATGTGAACAGGATGGAGTCAGTGCAGAGGGTGGCTACTTAGTTGATTAGTGGTCTTCATTATAAAGCATATGAGGACAGACTTAGGGATCTTAATATGTACACCTTAGAGGAAAGGTGGGATAGAGGTGATATGATTGAGATGTTTAAATACCTCCATGGCATAAATCTTCAGGGAGAGAGCTTCTTTCAATTGAAAGGAAGTTCTGCTACGAGGGGACATGGGATGAGGGTGAAGGTGGATAGATTCAGGAGTGATATGCGGAAATATTTCTTTACGGAAAGAGTGGTGGATCCGTGGAATAGTCTCCCAGTGGCGGTGGTAGAGATGAGGACAGTAACTGCATTCAAAAAAGCATGGGACAAACACAGAGGATCTCTAAAGGTAAAGAGGGGACTGTTGTAGTTGTTGATATGGAAGGACAGACTAGATAGGCCATATGGTCTTTTTCTGTCATTATGTTTCTATATCTTCCTCAGTAAAGACCGAAGCATTCAGTCTCTCCGCTATGGCTTTGTCCCCTCTTAGTGTCCCTTTTACCCCTCTATCATCAAATGGTCCAACTGACTCTCTCACAGGTTTTTTGCTATGAATGTACTTGAAAAGTCTTTATTACGTGTTTTTGCTTTCACAGCAAGTTTCTTCTCAAATTCTCTCTTTGCCTGCCTTATCAATGCCTTGCATCTAACTTGCCAATGTTTGTGCTGTTTTCAGTTTTCATCATTTAGCTCTTTTTTCCATTTCCTAGAAGATGCTTTTTTGGCAACCACAGCCTCTGTGACCTTACCTTTAAACCATGCTGGCAGTTTTTTGGACTTCCTTCCACTTTTCTTAAAGCGTGGAATACAGCTGGTCTGGGCTTCCAAGATAGTATTTTTAAACAACACCCAAACTTGATGTAAGTCTTTAAACTTTGCAACTGCTCCTTTTACTTTTTTTTAAAACTATTTGCCTCATTTTATTATAGTCTCCCATTCGAAAGTTATAAGGTAGTACTGTTGATTTTCTTACCATTCCTCCTCCATTAATTAAATAAAATGTGATCATGCTATAATCACTATTGCCAAGTGGCCCCAACATCTTTATCTCTTGCACCAGATCTGGTATTCCACTAAGGACTAGGTCCAAAATGGCTTGCCCTCTGGTCAGAAGCAGTCATTTATTTCATTTAGAAACTTGATCTCCTTAGCATATCCTGCCGTGACACTGACCCAGTCAATACCGGGGTAATTGAAACCACCCATTATTATTACTGTGCTGTAACTTTTGTTAGCTTCCCTGTTTTCTTTGAGATTTCATCATCCATTTGTTCAGTCTGGCTAGGCGTCGATAGTACACCCCCACTGCCATCGCCTTCCCCTTTTTATATGGAATTTCAATCCATAGAGATTCTACAGCAAATGTTGTTTTCTGAAAAACTTTAATCCTTTGTGACTCAGTGTCCCCTCTAACATAGAGCACAACCCCTCCACCAGTTTGATCAGCTCTATCATTACGATGTAGTTTGTACCCAGGTATCACCGTATCAAACTGGTTGTCCTCCTTCCACCATGTCTCTGAGATACCAATCATATCTAACCTCTCATTTAGTGCTATATATTGTAACTCTCCCATCTTATATTTTAGGCTTCTAGCATTTGCATACAAGCATTTTAGAGACTGTATTTTATTCATATTAATCTGGCTTTCAGTAGGTAGGGGTAATTTGGAATCTGTCTGCTCCATACTCAAGGGCATTTGGGCTACTTTTGTGTTTATTAGAATCTCTCTGCTGATATGCCCTAACTTCATTTTTTTGGTAGTATCCTTCAAGGATACATTGTTCCAACCATGCGCTCTTGGGTGACTGTCTGCTCTCTCCTATTTTCTAGTTTAAAAGCTACTCTATCTCCTTTTTAAAGGTTAATGCCAGCAGCCTGGTTCCATCCCGGTTAAGGTGAAGCCCATCCCTTCGGAAGAGCCCCTCCTTTCCCCAGAATGTTCCCCAGTTCCTAACAAATCCAAAACCCTCATCCTTGCCCCATTGTCTCATCTACACATTGAGACTCCGGAGCTCTGCCTGCCTTTTGGGTCCTGTGCGTGGAACGGAAAGCTGGAACGGAAAGCATTTTGGAGAATGCTACCCTGAAAGTTCTGGATTTCAACTTCCTACCTAAAAGCCTAAATTTAGCCTCCAGAACCTCCCTACCACATTTTCCTATGTCATTGGTACCGGCATGTATGAAGACTGCAGACTCTTCCCCAGCACTATCTAAGCTCTTGTCTAGGTGGTGCTTGAGGTCTGCTACCTTCACACTATGCAGGTATGTTACCAGGTGATCCTCCCGTCCACCAGCCATCCAGCTATCTACATGCCTAATGAGCGAATGACCAACTATAACGGCTGTCCTAATCCTTCCCTCATGGGCACATGGCCCTGGAGAAACTTCCTCAGTGTGAGAGGGTTTTTCATCACCTGCAAGACAGGTCCTGCCACACCAGGTGATGCTGTCCTGTCACGTGACCTTTCTCCTCCATGGCAACAGGGATGCTGCCAGACTGGCGGTAGGACTTCAGTACTATATCCCTGTAGATATCATCTATGTACCTCTCTGTCTTCCTTATGTCCTCCAAGTCTGCTACTCTAGCCTCCAGAGATCGGACTCGTTCCCTGAGAGCAAAGAGCTCCTTGCACCTAGTGCACAAATAAGACCCCTCACCAACTGGGAGAAAATTAGACATGTGACACTCAATGCAAAAAACTGGAAAATCCCCATCTTGCTGCTGGACTGCTGTCTGCATCTTATTTATTTATTTAGACAGACTTGTATACCACCTTATCCTTCAATCAAGGTGGTCACGTCACATCACAATTGGAGGGTTACAATTAACATTAGGGTACATGTAAACATTTAGATAGTACAGTTACATAACAGCATTTAGACAGTGCAATTAAAGGTAACATTTAACATGAGGGTATTTAATAATGTGGTATGATAAACTTGTGTGTGTGGATAGGATGGGTGCGTGTTTAATTGGCGGGGTAGGTGGTGTTTCAGTTTGGGTATGGGATGTTGCCTGGATGCTCATATGTTTCTATAAATAAATATGTTTTGAGGTCTTTGCGGAAGTCTTTGAGGTCATCTAATGCTCTCAGGCTCATTGGGAGGGAGTTCCATAGTGTGGATGCCAGTAGTGATGGTGCTCTTTTTGATGTTGTTTGTTTGGTTTTGTGATAGCCTGCAGGTGTGCCGATCATGTTGTCGTTATTGGTTCTTCTTGGTCTATTGCTGATGTCTCTTGTTATGACGTTTTGGAGTACGTCTGCTGAGAGATGGTGAATGACTCTGAAGATGATCATGATTGTTTTGTATTTAGCTCTTGTCACCATTGGGAGCCAGTTCAGTCGCTGTAGGACGGGAGTGATGTGCTCGGTCCTTGGTGTGTCTGTGTTTTGTACCATCTGTAGTGGGTGGAGTGTCTGCTGAAGTAGACCTTGATATAGTGAGTTTCCATAATCAAGCAGTGGTGTGATGAGTGCTTGGCACTCTGTGTGGAAGTGATCCTGGATGAGCATTGGTTTGATTTGTCTGATTGTTTTCAATCGTTGATAGGCCTTGTTTGCGGTTTAGGTGATGTGGGATTTCAGGTTTAGAGCTCTGTCTAGTGTGATGCCCAGATACTTAACTTCTTCTTTGACTACTATGTGTTTGTCTAGGATGCTGATAGTTTGTGGAGGTATGAAAGTGGTGTTCCTGGTGACGAACATTGCTTCAGTTTTATCGTAGCTGACCGTTAAGTTGTTGGCTCTGAGCCAGTCATTCATGTCTTCGAGGCATTTGGTTATTGTTGTGTTTAGTGCTAGTATGTTGATTGGAGCGTACACCATGATGTCGTCAGCATAAATGTGATAGTGAAGTTTGTGGTGCTTGATGATGTTGCATATGGGCTGTATGTAGATGTTAAAGAGCATTGATGATAGGGCTGAGCCTTGAGGTATTCCCTGCGTGACGGGGAATTGTAGTGATTTCTTTTGGTCACATTTGACTTGTTGCATTCGCCCTTCCAAGCTGTGAACCACTTCAGGGTATTCTTGCATAGTCCTATCTGTTGTAAGCGTTGCAATAGCTTGGTGTGGGACACAGTGTCGAAGGCCGCCGAGATGTCCATGAACACTAGCAGGAAGCCATTTTTTATGTTGTCCATGCCTCTTAGTAGGTTGTCAAAGAGGGAGGTTAGTAGTGTTTCCATGCCGTGTTGGGGTTTAAATCCATGTTGATGTATGTCCAGTGGGGCATTAATATCAATATGGTCCCGAAGTTGCTTTTCCACGATTTTAGCAAGGAATGACAGGCTGGAGATGGGACGGTATGATTTTGGTTCGGAGGGGCTCAGATTGCTACTTTTAAGTATTGGTCGTATCATTGCGTGCTTTAGGGGTTGTGGCATGTATCCTTGTTGGAGTGAATCTTTGACGGTTTTTTGAATGTGATGAGAGAGTTGGCTTTTTGTAGCTTTGAGCCATGTCACTGGGCATGGGTCTGATGGTGAAGTTGTATTATTATTATTTATTTATTTAACGTTCTTATATACCGCACTTTTATCATCAGCGCGGTTTACAGTAAACATAAAATACTCGCCGATAGCAACAGGCTGTCGTGAGTTTACATATAACAGGAAATCTAATTGGATACAACATAGGGGAGAACTTTGTACATATAAGTTATATAACTATATACAATTGTATTCTTCTTGTTGTACAGGGAGTGATAGATCGTTACATTGGTTTGTAATGTGGTGTTGGCTATGTTGGAGTAGGGTATTGAGAGAAGTATGCAAGGAACAGGTGGTGTTTTATGGCTTTTCTAAATTGTTTTAGGTCTTTGATATCTCTTATGGTGGGTGGAAGATCATTCCAACATTTGGGAGCGAAGTAAACGAATGCTCTTGCAGTTGTTGAGTGTGAACATTTTGTAAAGTCCGTCGGGATGATTAGAGTATTAGCTGCGACTGATCTTCTAGATCTGGTGTGGGGGGTGTGAGTGATGAGAGTGGAGATTGCTAGGGGAGCTAAGCTGTTAATGGCTTTGAATGTGATGAGTAGTGCTTTATATGTAGTCCTACAGGATATTGGGAGCCAGTGTAATTCCTTTAAGATGGGAGTTATGTGATCGTTCCTTGATGCACCGTTGAGGATGCGGGCAGCAGCGTTCATCGCTAATTGTAGCGTGTTTAGAGTGCTTTTTGGGAGGCCATGTAGAACTATGTTTGCATAGTCAAAGTGTGGAATGACTATGGCTTGGAAGATGGTTCGGAAGTTGTCAGGGTCGAGCATGTTTTTGAGGTTTCGGAGGGTTCTGATCTTGAAGTAGATGGATTTAACTGTTCGGTTTATGTGTTCTTTGAAGTCCAGTCGGTGATCAAGGGTTACGCCTAGGTATTTTACTGTGGATTTGATTGGAAGCTCTGCGTCCCGTACTTTTAGAGCAGTCGGGGGTGAGAATTCTTTATTCTTCGTGATGATTAGGGCTTCTGTTTTTTTGAAATTTATTCTCATATTCTGTGTGAGGAGCCAGTCTGTAATTGCATCAAAACACTCTATTAGTACTGTATAATCAGGCCGGGTAATGTTGATTGGTATGAAAATCAGCACGTCATCTGCATAGATTAGGGAGGATACTCCAAATGAGCGAGTGATCTCACATATCGGTTGCATGTAGATATTAAAGAGTAACGCCGAGAGGGAGGATCCTTGAGGGACGCCTTGTTTCAACTGGAAAGGTTTTGAGGTGTTTGATTCTGTTCGAACATGTTGCCAGCGCTCTTCAAGATAAGATTTGCACCAGTCCCATGCTAATCCCTGGATGCCCTTGCATTGGAGTCGGGTTAGGAGTTTGTTATGGTCAACAGAATCAAACGCTGCAGAGATGTCAAGGAATATTAGTGCAAAGCCCTTTTTGATATTGTCAGTACCACAGATGAGGGTGTTGATTAAAGAAGTCAGCAAAGATTCCACACCATGGGCTTCTCTGTGTTTAGTGTTTAGTACAGATATAATGTCTGTGTTTAGTGTTTAGTACAGATATAATGTCTTCTACTTGCTGCTTTGTTGGTATGTTGAAGCTCTCCCATGTTTGATGATGTTTTTTTATCGTGTGATCGTTTGTTTGTGGTGTAGTAGAGCATGTTTGGTTGGTGTTTTTTGACTTCATGCATATGTAGTCTGCATATTTTTGTGGGTCAAGATGGTGGATGCTTTGTTGCGTGTCATCCTTGGTGAGCTTTTGGACAATGCTAAAGAGTTCTCTTGGTCTATTAGTAGCTTTCATGATTAGGTTGGTATGGTGTTGCTGTCTACGCTCATTTATAAGATTGTTATATTCCCGTTGTTTGTCTCTGTATTGGGTTAGTTTTAAGGTTGTGTTTAGGTATTTAAGCTCTTTACCTACTAAGGGTAGGTAGGGATACTTATACTAATAAAACTACACCTAATAGGTTTAATGTACTTTGTTCACCTGAAGATTAATTAATCTCAGGTCCTTAATGTATGCCTGATGAGGACAAACGGCTGCACCTGAGAGTGAATATGGCACTTCCTTTCCTTTGAGAGGTTTATGCACCTATAAAGCTACAGTTATCCCAGGGGTGGGTGAGCGTTGGGGAGGGAGGGAGGGAAAAAGGCTTATTAAAAGCTGGCTGCTACACAATACCCTGTCCTGTGCTTCTAAGGTAATCTGTGACCAATTTCCAGGGTGAGTCCATAGCCCTTGCTTGGATAGAGGGAGTCTTGGGTTCTAAATTTAACCAGAAAGCTCTCTGCTGTGTTTTAAATTTAAACTGAAAGCTATTTGCTGCTACTAGGCCCTGACTGATTTAACAAATACACTGGGTTCACAGATTAATCAGCTTTAATCTAAAGAATTCCTTTTTCCCCAAGATTTAGAAAAATTCTCTTTAGTAAATACTTAAAATTGCAGATCTCTCTCCAAAAGTAGCAGTTCCCTTTTGTAGTCCTGTAGAAGGTGTTCCCTGTGGACAGCAGGAATAAGTCCTCACGTAGGGTGACATCCTGTGATGGAACCCTCGTGGGAACACTCCCCAGCTCCTGTTAGAAGCTTTTGGGAGGCTCCACCACACCTGTGCACCTCCTTACCACCATCTTAAACCAATCTGATAGCATAGCTGTAGCAGAATACAACTTCTCGGGGAGGTGGGAGGGTTATGAGAACTTATTCCTGCTGTCCACAGGGAACACCTGCTACAGGTGAGTAACTGCCTTTTCTCCACATACAAGCAGGAATGAGTCCTCACATATGGGACTCTAGCCTCAGGCTAACGAAAACCAAGGAGAATGCAGGCAAGCCTAACAGGGGCAACAACCCTTAGCAGTCAAGAGACCAACTATAAAATATGAATGAGTCTCTCTTCCCTTTTTTTTTTTGGGGGGGGGGGGTAGCTGGGACAGAATAGATTGGGCCTAGGGCGGATGGAGTTGGATTCTAAAGCCCAATGATTTTGGAGTTCAGATTGGCTGAAGTTGCTGTCGCGTCAGGAGTCCTTGTCTAAACAGTAGGGAGATATGAATGTGTAGACAGAAGATCACATCGCAGCCCTGCAGATCTCTTCCATAGAGACTGAGTGTAAGTTGGCCACTGCCGCAGCCATAGCTCTGTCATTGTGAACTGTGACATGACCATCAAGGCTTAGGCCGCCTGGGCATAAGCGAAAGAAATGCAATTTGCTAGCCATATTGAAAGAGAGCATTTGGAAATGACAGCCCCTAACTTCCTGGGATCAAAAGAAATAAAAAGATGGATGGACTTTCTATGGACTTGTGTCCGTTTCAAATAGAAGACTGCTTGCAGTCTAGCATGTGCAACACAGCTTCCCCTTTGTGGGCATGAGGTCTTGGAAAGAATGTTGGAAGAACAATTGACTGATTAAGATGGAACTCTGATCCCACTTTTGGAAGGAATTTAGGATGAGTTTGGAGAACCACACTATTATTGTTGAAGTTCCCTGTTCAATGTAAAACTCAATGTTACTTGTATGCATTGTAGTATATTCTTGTTCAATGTACACCGCACTGATTGTAATAGCGCGGTATAAAAGAAGTGTTAAATAAATAAATAAATATTATAATGGAATTTGGTGTAAGGTGAATGAACTGCTAGAGCCTGAAGCTTGCTCCTCTTGCGTGCTGAAGTGACCACCACCAGAAACACCACCTTTCAGGTCAAGGACTTCAGAGGGCAGAATTGAGTGGCTCAAAGGGAGCTTTCATGAGCTGTACAAGAACCACACTGAGGTCCCAGGACACTTCAGGAGGTTTGTAGGGAGGCGTTAAGAGAAGCAACCCCCGCATAAAGCAAACTACTAAAGGCTGTACCAAGATGGCATCCCTTCCATACCTCGATGAAAAGCTCCAATTGTATTGAGGTGAACCCTGGCAGAAGATACCAAACAGTTTTTGTGTGGGACAGAGGAAAGAATCTAGAGACTGGCCCTCACAGCAGACAAGAAACCTCTTCCATTTGCAGGAATAAGATTTTGTCACTGAGGCCCTCCTAGATGCCAAAAGGACGTCGGTCACTCCGTCTAGCAGGTTGACCTCAGACAACATTAGCCTCTCAGCACACACACAATGAGGGCCAAGGACTGGATGTTGGGGTGCAACATCATCCCAACTTCCAGTGAAATCAGATCTAGTGCATCACTGAGCTGGAGTGGCTCCTGAGTGGAGAGCTGTAATAGGAGGGGAAATCGAGTCTATCTTGTCCAGTAGGGAACAGGATCCACTCAATAACACACTGTCTCTTTCAAATACAATGTCCAAGATATTTGGGTTATTTGGTATGCTCGTTAGGCAGTTGTGTTTCTGTTTCGGGCTTAATGCTGTAACAGTGGTTTAGTTCAGTGGGGGTGGGCCTACTCCCTGAAGCAGCCTCAGCGAAATGCCTGGCATTGGAGTATGACCTGTTGTTGTGCCTGTGACTGCAGCTAAGTACTGATGATGCTGTTATAGCCATATGTCTTATTGATGTTACCCTAATTAAAGCCAAAGCCAAGGGTTATGAATCGTGAAACATAGAAACATGATGGCAGAAAAAGATCACGTGGCCTATCTAGTCTGCCCTTCCATATCACCCACGACAACAATACCCTTTTTTCCTTTGTGTTTGTCCCATGCTTTTTTGAATTTAGATACTGTCCTCATCTCCACCACCTCCACTGGGAGACTATTCCACGCATCTACCACTCTTTCCGTAAAGAAATATTTCTGCATATTACTCCTGAATCTATCCCCTTTCACCCTCATCCTATGTCCCCTTGTAGCAGAGCTTGCTTTCATTCGAAAGGGCTCTTCTCCTATGCATTTATGCCATGGAGGTATTTAAACGTCTCAATCATATCACTTCTGTCCCACCTTTCCTCTAAAGTATACATATTAAGGTCCTTAAGCCTATCCTCATATGCTTTATGAGGAAGACCATTAATCATTTTAGTAGCCACCCTCTGCACCAACTCCAACCTGTTTATATCCTTTTGAAGATGCGGTCTCCAGAATTGCATACAATACTCCAAATGAGGTTGCACCAAAGACTTATACAGAGGCACTATCACCTCCTTTCTTCTGCTGGCCATTCCTCTGCCTATGTACCCAAACATCCTTTTAGCTTTTGTCATCGCCTTTTCTACCTGTTTAGCTACTTTGAGATCATCAGACGCAATCACACCTAGGTCCTATTCTTCTTTCGTGGACAGAAGTACGTCACTCCCTATACTGTACCGCTCCCTTGAATCGTTGCAGCATAAATGCATTACTATATTTTTTAGCAGTAAATCTCAGTTGCCAAATTCTCGACCATTGTTCAACTTAGCTAGATCCCTCCTCATGTTATCTAAACCTTCCTGGGTGTCTACTGTGTTGCAAGTTTTGGTATCATCTGCAAAGAAGAAAACCTTACCTGACAGCCCTTCCGCAATATCACTAACAAAGATGTTGAAAAGAATCGGACCAAGGACATATCCCTGCGGCACTCGACTGGTAACTTCCTTCTCTTCAGAGTGAACTCCATTTACCTGTACCCTTTGTCGCCTCTCACTCAATCAATTTCTAACCCAAGCAGTAAAGTTTAGTTACTCACCTGTAACAGGTGTTCTCCAGGGACAGCAGGAATCAATCCTCACTTATGGGTGATGTCAGCACCAACGGAGCCCGCACGGAGCAATTCCCCAGCTTTCAAAGAAAGCATTTGAGATTGCTGCCACGCATGCGTGGTCCTCTTCCCACTCAAAGGTGCCATCTTGCTCAGTCAGGTCCCCTAGCTAGAGCCCTACTAAGCAGATGGCAAGGGAAGGACAAAAAATAACAACTCTTCAGGGGAGGTGGGAGGGTAGTGAAGACTGATTCCTGCTGTCCCTGGAGAACACCTGTTACAGGTAACTATGCTTTCCAGGAACAAGTAGGAAGTCAGTCCTCACTTATGGGACTCTCCAGCTACAGGCTACCGAACCTGTAACCCAAAAACGCCTCCGCGAGCCCGTGAGCAGAAGTCGATGCCCGAAGGATCCCGGGTCCCCGGGGCAAAGCTCTTGGTAGCTGTCTAAGAAGGGTCGGAGGGCAGGAGTTGCTTATACCCCATACAGATTACAGAGTACAGCCTGGCTGAAGGCGCTGTCCCAGCAGGACTCCCTCTCCAGGCAGTAGTGGACAGCGAAAGCGTTTGCTGAAGACCAGGTCGCAGCCCGGCAGATGTCCATTAGAGGCACTGAGCACTCTGAAGCCACCGACGCCGCCTTGGCTTGGACGCCGTGCGCGGTGACCTGCCGATCCAGTGGGGCGCCCGCCTTTGCTTGGGCGAAGGCGATGCAGTCTGCCACCCAGACAGAGATGGTGCGCTTGGTGACTGCCTGCCCCAGGCAATTGGGGTCGTAGACGAAAAAGAGCCGGTCAGACTTGTGATGACCCTGGGTATGCTGCAGGTAGAAGGCAAGAGCCCTCTTGCAGTCGAGTGTATGCAACACCGCCAATGCCCAGTCGGCATGCGGCCTTGGAAAGAAGGTTGGCAGGACTATCTCCTGGTTGAGATGAAAGTCTGAGAACTTGGGATGGGTGCAGAGGACCACCCTGTTCCCGTAGAACCTGTTGTATGGAGCCTCAGCCATGAGGGCATGATGTTGGCTGACTCGGCAGGCCGAGGTCAAAGCCACCAGGAAGACAACCTTCCAGGAGAGATGCCGAAGCGAGCACATCGCCATCGGCTCGAAGGGCGCTAGCGTGAGCTGCATCAGCACGTTGAGGTCCCACTCCGCTGGCAGAGGCCGGATGGGAGGCTTGGAAAGCAGTAGACCTCGTATGAAGTGAGAGACCAAGTGCTGCCCCGAGAGTGGTTTTCCCTCGACGGGGGGGTGGTTCGCCGAAATGGCGCTCAGTTGTACCCTGACTGAATTGGACTCCCAACCCTGCCTTCGAGGTGGAGGAGGTACTGGAGGATCTACCGGGTAGAGCAGGAGAATAGGTCGATCTGAAGCTCGGAGCACCAGTTTGAGAAATGTCACCACTTAAAGGCGTATGCCCGTCTCGTTGAGTCCTTCCTTGACGCGAGGAGGATCTCCTCGGTGTCCTCTGGGAGACACAGCTGAGCTAAGGTGACCCGTTCAGCCGCCAGGCTGCAAGGGACAGTGAGGCCAGGTTTGGGTGGAGCACCCAATTCTCCTCCTGCATTAACAGGCCCGGGGTGCAGCCCAGGGGGACTGGGGGCTCGGACGCGAGCCGGAGCAGAAGCGGGAACCAAGGCTGTCTTGGCCACAAGGGGGCCACAAGGATCATCAAAGCTCGGTCCTGTTGAGCCTTCTGGAGGATCCTTGCAATGAGAGGAGTGGGAGGGAACGCGTAAAGACCGGAGGTCCAGCTCAAGAGGAACACATCTGGGGCCACCCTGCTCGGGTGTGGGACTGGGCCGCAGAAGTGGGGAAGTTGTGTGTGCGCTGGTCCCACACCCGAGCAGGGTGGCCCCAGATGCGTTCCTCTTGAGCTGGACCCAAACAGGTCCATGAATGGGGTTCCCCACCGATGGAACAAGACACTGGAAACCTCCGGATCCAAGCGCCACTTGTGTGGGTGGAGGATCCCGCTGAGTTTGTCCGCAAGGACATTCTCCTGGCCTGGGAGGTAGACCCCGACGAGACGCAAAGGAGGAAAGGAGAATCGCCTCTTGGCAGAGGAGGCGTGATCCTGTTCCCCCCTCCTCGTTTATGTAAAACATGGCTACCCTGTTGTCAGTCTGTACGAGCACCAACGTCCCCCTCAGGTAGCCCTTGAAGGCCATCAGAGCCCATCAGACCGCCCGAAACTCGAGCAGATTGATCTGCTGCCGAGACTCTTCGAGCGACCATTGCCCCTGGTGCACAATGCACCGCAGTGGGCTCCCCACCCCAGCAGGGATGCATATGTCATTAGGACGAGCTCGTGCTGTGGGGTCTGGAAGGGCATTCCCCAAAGGAGACTTCGGGGGTCCTGCCACCAACTCAGGGAGTCATGGAGACTGCGGGAGATCCGGATAGGGTTTCTGAGGTGGCTGGAGGCCTGACTCCATTGTGCCCTGATGCACCACTGGGCTGTCCGCATGTGCATGCCGGCATGAGGGACCACATAGACGGTGGAGGCCATGTACCCGAGGAGGCGCAGCATTGCCCGTGCTGTAACCCAAGCCCTGCTTTGGACCTGGGATGCCACGATCCGAAGGTTGCCTGCACGGTCTGTGGGAAGGAAGGCAGTCGCCCGCACCATGTTGAGGCGTGTGCTAATGAACTCCAGGTTCTGCACTGGCTCGAGGTGGGACTTGGAGTAGTTGACCAGGAAGTCGAGGTGCTCGAGGAGGAGGATCATGCGCGACGACGCCAGGCAGGCTTTGCCAATCAAGGACCCCGTGACAAGCCAATCGTTGAGGTAGGGGAAGACGGGTATACTCTGCCGCCTGAGGGAGGAGGCAGCCACGGAGAGGCACTTTGTGACAACCGCGATGCAGACGTGAGCCCGAAGGTGAATACTCTGTACTGGTAGTGTTCGCCCTGCACCTTGAAGCGCAGGTATTGCCTGTGTTGAGGGTGAACTAGGATGTGGGCGTAAGCGTCCTTGAGGTCCAAGGAGCATAGCCAATCACCCTGCTGAAGGAAAGGCAGCAGGACGCCAAGTGATAACATTTTGAACTTCTCCCACACCAGGAACTTGTTGAGGTTTCTGAGGTCGAGGATGGGGCGCAAGCCCCCTGTCTTTTTCGGGATGAGAAAGTAGCAGGAGTAGAACCCCTGACCTCGAAGGTGCCGTGGTACCTGCTCAACCTCCCTTTGGGTGAGGAGGTTGGACAGTTCCCATTGCAAGACGGTCTGGTGTGCGAGGAGCCGGGCAGGCTCCAATGGAGAGAAGGGAGGAGGGCGCATGTCCAGGCGGAGATGGTATCCATCTCGGATTACCCGGAAGACCCAGGTGTCCGATGTGATCGACGCCCATTCTGGGGCGAAGAGGGACAGGCATCCCCCCACCAGTGGAAGAGCTTCCAGGGGGCGAGAGGCTGTGCCAATGGCATCAAAACCCCTGCGTGGGCTGGGACAGCGCCGATGGTTGGGCCTTAGGCCCTTTGGGCTTACAGTGGCCATGTGCACCTCCCTTCCCCTGAGTGCTGGGAGTCGGTGCAGAGGTGGGCGGGAAAGGCAAGTAAACCCAGTAAGGGAGCCCCTTCCTTTGGAAGAACGGCTTCCTGGTTTGCTGCTTCTTCCTAGGGAGGGAGGAGGTTATGCGCGAGAGATGAGTTCAGGTCACGAACTCCGTTTCCATTTCAGCGGCCTTATCCTCCATCGGTTTACCGAGCAGTTGCTCGCCAAGGCAAGGGACATTCAGGAGCTTTTCTTGGACCCACTGCTCCAGGTCCGAAGACTGGAGCCATGCCTGGCGCCAGTCCCCAATGCCGGCCGTTGCCACCCGGGCGGAGGACTCAAACCCATCATATGCGGTGCGGGAAAGGTACTTCGAACACTCCGCGATGGATTTCAGGGGGGGTTGGAACCTTAGGAGGGGTTCCCTCCCCCCGAGGCCCGCAGAGAAACCGCCGAGCTCCTTGGCGAGGTCACACAGGAACATGCCCATATATATTTGGTAGGCCTGGATATGGCAAGCAAGCATGGAACCCTGATCGGCCTTACGCCCCAGGGCATTGAGGGCTCTCGACTCCCTACCTGGGGGGGGGGACTGAAGAGTGAGACTTTGGGCTTTTTTGCTTCCGCATCGCCACAGCCATGGAAGTGTGTGGAAGCTGGGTCTTTCGGAACCCCGGGCCATGCTGAACTCTCTGCATGGCGTTGAGGCGCTTGCTCACAATGGGGACCGAAGCAGGTGTCTTCCACATGCGGAGGAGCAGCCTTGACAATATAGGGGGAACCGGGATAGTAAGAGACTCCTGAAGTGGGGACTCATACTATAGAATATCAAGCTCCTCAGCTCGCGGCTCCGCTTCAGTCTGCGTAGCCAGGCTGAGGCCCATGCCATGTCCCGCACGAACACCAGGAACGATGTGTCCTTGGGCAGCGAACGCCTCTGATAGGCGGGCAGGGATGGGTTTGAAGGGAGGTCTCTGTGGGCATGGGTCTCCAGGGAAGTATCCCTGTCTCACTCCCAGCCCGAGAGGTCTGAGGAGGAGTCCAACTTGGGCAGGTCGCCCCATCCAGAAGCCGAGGTCCGCTTGGAGCCAGAGGCCTTGAAGGATCACGCTCCCAAGGACCAGGAAGATGAACGAGACCGGCGTCAAAGACCCTCAAAAGGCCCATGGCTCTTGGGGGTTTCCAGAATGGGTTTTGGTGTCCCTCTCGAGGGAACCTCGGTCTTGAGGCGTGGGCCATCTGTGCTGGCATGAGCACCTGCTGGGCAGCTAAGAAGGCAGAAACACTGCACTCTAGTGCCAGCATTCGGGACTCCCAGGTGGCATGGGACACTGCGACGCCAACACCGGGGTTACCGGGTGTGGTGTGGAGGAGGAGAGGGGGTCCTCACTAGGACAACCCTCAGGAGATCGGGTGCCATCACTGGAGGCCTCTGTATCTGTACGAGGTACCTTTCGAGGCCGCTCCTTGTCCAACTCTCGGGAACACTGTGGGGGGCTGAGCGATGGAGTGCTCACGCTTATCCGGAGCCCCAGACAGCATCTTTGAGGTTTTCTTCTTCTTACACCGCTCCACTTCAGGGGACCCCTAGTCGGAGTGCCACCGAGAACGCAGAGCTGAAGTGGGGGATCCCACCAGCGGAGGGACGACCGAGGGTGCCACCGAGGATTCCGGGGCCACCTTCTGGAAAATGTCATCGGACTTCTGCTTACGTCTGAGCAGGGCCTTGGAGGATATTTTCTTACAAAGAGAGCAGAGCTCCGGGTCATGGTCTGCCCCAAGACACCGAAGACAACAGTCATGGGTGTCTGTGAGTGACATGTTCTTGGAGCATCTGTCGCATTTTTAAATTTGGTGGCCATAGGGGCAAAATGGACCGCTGCTAGGTCGAAGACCGTCGCGGCCAGTGGTTGGGGAAGAAAAAAGGGCACGAAACCCGCAACAGGGAGAAAAAAATTTTTTAATGAAGGAAATCCCCTTGCTCGAGGGAAAAGAAAGAGCAGGGGAGAACGGAAGAGGACCGGTGCAACTGGAAAAACACGGCCCAGAGGCCAAAAACGAAACCCTTTTTCCGAGGGACGAGGACGTGCGTCTGAAGGGCTCCGCGGAAAAAGGGAGACTGAGCAAGATGATACCTTTGAGCATGAAGAGGACCACACATGCATGGCAGCAATCCCAAAGGCTTTCTTTGAAAGCTGGGGAATTGCTCTGCACGGGCTCCATCCATGCCGACATCACCCATAAGTAAGGGCTGACTTCCTGCTTGTTCCTGGAGAACTTTTTGGTCTATCCCAAGGATGCTTAGTTTGTTTATAAGTTGCCTGTGCGGAACAGTGTCAAATGCTTTACTGAAATCTAAATACACCACATCTGTTGGTCCAACTCCCTGTTCACCTAGTTAAAGAAATCAATCAGATTTGTCTGTCAAGACCTGCCCCTGGTGAATCCATGCTGCCTCGGATCCTGCAATCAGTTAGACTCCAGAAACCTCACTATTTTCTCTTTCAGCAGTGTTTCCAATAATTTACTCACCACCGAGGTTAAACTAACTGGCCTATAATTTTCAACCACATCCTTACATCCGCTTTTGTGAGGAGTCATTCCTGCTTATCCACGGAGAAATCATGTAACTTGATGTAGCTAATTGACTTAATGTGTATTCATTCGAATTAGTGCACAAACCAATGCACATCCTTACCACATAGAGCTTCTTTATCTATATTGAGACATTTGATATACCGCCCAAGCAATTGCATTAGAGCGGTGCACAATCATAAAAACAAAGACTGCAGAGGAAACAAAGAGCGAAGAAAGAACGCCGTTAATTGGATAGGATAGTAGCAGAACAGGCAGAAAAAAGGACAGAGAGCAGAGCAGAGACACACAAAGGTGGGATATGGGAGCAGAATACCTGACAGTGGGGACTCAAGGATTGGGGAAGGGAGATCGAATGCTAGATGAAACAAGTAAGTCTTCAACAATGCTTTCAAGCGAGGGAATGAAGCCTTGGTACGCAAATCTGAGGGGAGTGAGTTCCAGAGTGCAGGAGCAAGGAAAAATTAAGCAGAGTGGTGGGTGAGTTTGAGGCGAGCTTGGGCAGGAGAAGGGAGAAAAAGCCTATTCCCACATGAGGAGCGGAGGGGTCGTGGGGTGGGCTGGTGGTGAAGCTCTCCCGGAGGGGATCGAGCCCGCCGCAGCCAGAGGCCATCAGGGACACCCTCAACGTGCTCTGTCCAATCGGGGCAGAGCACCATCTTTAAAAAGAAAGCCGCCAGCAGCCAGCCCTCCTTCTTCAGCACTCCGGCACAGCTCTCCCGGAGGGGATAGAGCCCGCCGCAGCCGGAGGCCATCGGGGACACCCTCAATGTACTCTGTCCAATCGGGGCAGAGCACCATCTTTAAAAAGAAAGCCGCTAGTGGGCGGGCCCGCACCGGAGGGCCTCGCCAGAGGGCCCTTTGGCGTGGCCCTTCGGCGGCAGCCCGATGAGAGAGGCCATCCACATGCAAATAAATCTGCTGGAGCACTCAGAGCTCGACAAGAGGAAACTTCAGCAAAGCCGAAAAGAGACCAAATTCTACCGAAACAAGTACTCTTAACTTTTATCACTAGCTACAACAATTTAAATGCCTAATTCTCACTGTACCTTTTAATATACCCTAACCATAGTTATGCTGTTATATGTGAGACACTACATTTGAACTTTTAACTTGAAAAACCCAAATTGTTACTCCAAGCCAAATCAATTAGATCTAATACCATGCCAGATACTATTACAATTGAGTCAACCACATCTGAAGGTCTATACCAAACTATTTAATGTTATAAAAAAGGATACAGTTATTTTCTGATCTACTACAAGCGATCACAACCAAATTGCTATATAAGATTACATTACTAATAGCTAACTAATATAATCTGTATCACCTACCTAAGTAACAGAATCCACCAACAAACAGCCATAACTGGCTTACCACCAGATCAGATACTATCTACCTAAATACCAGAACCTATTACCATGGGTCACACAAAGTTTCAAACTTCCTTTCTCCTCATCCTACTGATTGTTCACATAATTCACAACATTTACGCATACAAATCAAGACAAACCACACAAAACACCATTCCTATTATCCACAACCCATACAGAAATACACAACAAACATACACCTACACACTTTATCAAACCCATCGTCACAACACCCACAGACCCTATTCAAGACTAATACAAATAAATCTACAACAAGCCAATAATACGAACAGCTCTTCCAGCACACACTCCACCAGAAAATTCATCCTTATAAACGCACGGTCCATAAGAAACAAAATCCCAGTAATCAATGACATAATCATTGATGGAAAACCTGACGTACTCCTCATCACAGAGACATGGCTCTCACCCACTGACACAATCCTCCTAAACCAACTTAACATACACCAATATGACTTATTTAACTGTTACCGCGATGCAAAAAGAGGAGGCGGAGCCCTCATCATCGCTAAAAAAGACCTCCAATACACCTTAACAAATGTAAATAATGTAGATGGTATAGACATCATCAATATAGAAAACAAAACCCTTGCACTTTGCCTCATCTACAGACCCCCTTCAGCTGACCACAAAAACCTCACCCCCATTCTAGAACTCGCATGCACAGCCTCTCAGAGAAAACCACTTATCATATTAGGTGACTTAAACCTCCCATCACTCAACACACAACAAATTTCATGGACTCCATGACTGAAATGGGATACAAGCAGATCATACATACCCCCCCACACACAAAAGGAAACACACTAGACCTCATATTCATCCCCACCCCATTTAATAATCACCAACTACACACACCCCCAACTATTACAGAGGTACCCTGGTCAGATCACCACTTAATAACCTTCGATTTGCACTCACAAACACCTACTAATAACACAGGTACAGTCAAACCTCGGTTTTCGTTTGCCCTGGTTTTCGTACGTTTCGGTTTTCGACGTCTTTTCTGACTGAGATTTTGTCTCGGTTATCGGATATCGCCTCGGTTTTCGTAAAGAATGGCGCTGGTCTGTATACACTGCCCGCCCAGTCCCGGCAGCACTACCCCCCGGAAGTCCCGGCAGCACTACCCCCGGACTCACCGATCGCATGTTGAGAAGCGAAAGTCAGCTGAGCAACATCCTCGAGCCAGAGTCAGAGATGCAAGGATTGCACAGAGAGGAAGGCCCCGATCTCTCCACTGCCTGCCTGTTCTCTGGAGCGCCCCCTCAGGCTCGGAGGTAGCAGGGTAGCTGTCAATGTAAGCAGGAGATGTTGCAGTGCCGTACAGTACAATATCTGTGTGTTTGCTGTCCTGTGGACGATCGGGCAGGTGAGAGAAGTGACAGGAGCTGGGTGTCTGGAACGGATTAATTGAATTTACATTATTTCCTATGGGAAATATTGCTTCGGTTTTCGTACGTTTCGGTTTTAGTCAGACTTCTTAGAACGGATTAATCATGAAAACCGAGGTTTGACTGTACACTAAAAAAAATTTTTTTTAAATTGCCTCTAATGTTTCGATTGATTTTTACGTTTTTTGGTGCGCTGAATCCAAATCTGGTAACCAATTTGCTCCATCACGTACAGATTTTTTGCTACATTGGGTTAGCAGTTTGAGGTGAACGTTTCAGATTGAGTGCGATCGAGATAAAAGTTTCTTGGATGAATTCCTTATACTAATTGTTTAGTAGTTATTCAAATAAGAATAAAGAAAATTGTAACAAGGCAGCACATAAGAATAGAGTAATGTCAACAAAACACACTGTGATGGTAGCAAAATTGTCTGCACTTAAAACAGCCACATACATGTGCACAAACATTGAGCATATAAGAGCGAGGTTAGACACAAAGCAAAGCAAAGAAATGTGCAAAAAATGTTGTACAGGTATGTATGTAAGAATAGAAAACGCAAACTGCACCATTGCAATACATGAAGACAAACACCCGATGGTGTGAAAATAAAATTCTAATAAATGAGATCCGACACTGTGGTAATAACTAGCAAATTTTTATTTCAAAGTTTAGTAAAAACACGATATTTGTCAACACAGTATAGATTTTAAAGTCATTCTTGGGTCAATCAATCTCCTGGTGGGCCCGTTTCTTCTTCCCCCGAATGCTTCTCTTGGTGCGCTGCTTGGCGTATTTTTCATCTGGGGTTTCCCGCAGCAGCAACCAGCATAAATCAGCCATCATAGTGGTGTTCCATCTTCCTTGGTACCTTCTCTCTGCGTCCTTGATGTCCTGGTGAAACCTTTCATCTTGTTCTTCACTGTACGCCCCCAAGTTTTCGGGAAAGTAGTTCACATGGGAGTGCAAGAAATGGACTTTCAGGCTCATGTTACAGCCTTGTTCTTTGAAGGCATTGAGCATCCTGGCAACAATATCCTTATAGTTCTCATCCCGCCTGTTCCCCAAGAATTTGAGAACATCATCCTTGAAGGAATCCCAGGCTTCTTTTTCCTTCTCAGACATCGTTTCAGCGAATGCTCCATCTGAAATGAGTTTCCTTATATCAGGGCCAACAAACACTCCTTCCTTTAGCTTTGCTTCAGAAAGTCGGGGGAACTTTGAGCAAAGGTACCGAAAGCACTCACCATCTTTTGGAAGGGACTTGATGAATTGCTTAATGAGACCCAACTTAATGTGGAGAGGTGGTAATAGAATTTTATCACGAGGTACCAAGCTCTCATGAAGAACATTTTTCTCACCGGGTCTCAAATACTCCCGAATTGGCCAGTCTTTTTTCCCCCCGTGTAGGTCGCGGGCCCGGCTATCCCACAAGCAAAGGAAGCAGGGATATTTGGTGAAACCGGATTGCTGCCCTAATAGCATGGATAGAATTTTAAAGTCTCCACAAATCATCCACTTATGCTCATCATAACGAATCTTCTGAAGAATCAGGGCCAAATTCTCGTATTTTTCTTGGAGAATAACAGAGTGAGCAATAGGAACTGAAGCGAATGTGTTGCCATTATGAAGAAGAACACCTTTTATGCTGTCTTTTGACGAATCAATGAACAGCCGCCATTCAGCAGGATCATACTTGAGTTTAAACTTTTCCATCACTCCGTATATCGTTGCAAAATACCAAATCTTCCTCTTTGCTGAAATACTTCAAAAATTGTGTCTCGCGGTTGCGGTACCAATAAAAAGTTGTTCCTGGTGACAATAGATTTTTCTGTTTAAGCCGAGAACCTAGCAGTTGGGCAGCATCTTTTGGGAGTCCTAAATCCCAGACTAAATCATTCAATTCAGCTTGAGAGAAAAGTTCAGGTTTCGGATCTGGTTCAGTTTCAAACTCAGAAGTACTGGACTCATCGGGAAAAGCCATCTGATGAGTCTCATCATGATCAGAACCGTCCACACAAATATGATCCAAAGATTTTGGTGGTTCAGGCACAGGTACTTCGTTGCTATGAGGCATAGGCCTAATTGCTGAGGGAAGGTTGGGGTAACTTATTACGTTCTTATTTTTTAAGTTGTATCCCTTCACAATGCAAGAGCAAAAATAGCAGTCACTGCTGTGGTCTCTTTGTTCACGCCACATCATAGGTATTCCGAAATGAAATGCTTGTTTTTTACCTTTCATCCATAAGCGTAGATCTTCCTCACATGTCTTGCACACTTTGTGAGGAGCCCACGGTTTGTCTTGATCGCCTAACTTCAAACCGAAATAGGCGAAATATACTTTTTTAATAAATGCAGAAATGTTCCTCTGCCGCTTTTTCACGGTATATTCCCCACAAATAAAACAAAAACTGTCCGGAGAGTTGACGCAACCTCTGGCTCTGTGAGCCATCACAAATACACAGCACTGCAAACTACAACTGTAGTGAACCACTTCGGAATAAAGCTGGATTACGACTGAGCAAACAAAAGGTAATAATGAACTTGCAAGAAACTGAAATTTGACAGGAACGTTCATGTCGCAACCACCGTGTTTGAGCGAGCGAATGAGGCGAGGCGAACAGGAAAGAACATGCGCCAGCGCGAGTACTGGATTTAGCCCCCCGCCTCCCAATTGTCCTGTTAATGTATAAAATGAATACAAAACACTCTAAAATATCATGAGGGAATGTTTCTAGTTAGTTAACCATTACAACCTCTATTTTGGGCCAAGAAAATAAACTGCAGTCGGCTAAAAAGAAATTATGTGAACATTCCTTATATGGGTAAGAAATCTAATTTTGCAAGAAAACGTGACGTGATGGAACATTTTGGCTATTTTTCCTGGATTCAGCACCCCAAAATCTATAGGAATCAGTTGCAAAACTGGAGGCAGTTTTTTGGTAGTGTACCTGTGTAATGCATCAACCCCAACACCACATAAATCTCGCTTTACCCACTTTGACAAAGACATTTTTCTAGATAATGTAATACCCAAACTTACAACCAACACAACTAACGTCAACTCAATAATGGACCAATGGAATGCAACAATAAAAAAGGCAGCAGCTCCCACCCAGGCCACACAAAAACAAATAATAAAAAGGTCTGAGAAATAGTTTAATAAAGACCTCACTAATCTAAAAAAGCAACTGAGAAAACAAGAAAAAAGATGGAGAAAAACAAAATCAAACGATAACAAAGCCCAATACATGAACCTACTTAACACGTACAAAGACACAATCAACAAATAAAAAGAGACTATCACTCTAAAATAATAAATATGGCCATTAACCATCCAAGAGAACTGTTTGCAATTGTAAAAACACTAACAAAAACCCAAAATCCAGAACCAGAACATTCAACAATAAGCGTACAACACTAGCAGCACATTTCGCTGAGAAACTAAGAAATAAATCGTCCAACCCAACTACAGCAATGCACATAGACCCAAAACACACAAATAAATGGACAACCTTTCACGAGATTGATCAAAAACAACTCCTCAAGGTCATAACAATGATCAATACCACGACCTCCCCCCTAGATCCATGCCCAGTATCATGGATAAAATCCACCAAAGCTGAACTCGCCATGAACATCCAGAAAATAATAAATCAATCATTATCACAAGGCATTATGCCTGAGGCCCTGAAACTCACCTCCTTACGCCCCATCCTAAAAAATAACAAACTAGACCCTAAAGACCCGAACTCATATAGGTCCATAGCCAGCATACCTTTCATCGCCAAAGTAATAGAAAAAATCATACAGCTCCAACTACAAGATTATATCGACACACATGCACCCCTCGACTCACACCAATTCGGATTCCGCCCATCCCACGGAGTCGAAACCTTACTAATAACACTGATGGATAACCTCATTAAAGGCACGGATGACAACAGTCAAGGTTTCCTCCTCATTTTCATCGATATAGCTGCTGCATTTGACAATATCAACCATAACACACTAATAGACTTCAAAACCTGGGAATTGGAGGGACAATTCTCCAATGGTTTATGTCATATATTACACACCGACTGATACGCGTCCAATTAGGCCAAAACACCTCAGAAACATTCACACAAGGTCAAGGAATTCCACAAGGCTCGGCTCTCTCAGCCCTCCTTTTTAACCTATACCTTCAACCTATCACAAATATATTTAGAAAATACAAAGTTAACCATTACATTTACGCAGACGACATCATGCTCACCCTCCCCATAAACACAAACAGTCCCACCTACCAGAACATATCGGAATGTATCAGAGAGGCAAACACATGGCTAGAAAATAATCACCTCAGCATCAACCTAAAAAAAACAGAAGCGATGTTTGTGACAAGAAAATCAGACGCTACTAACCCAGAAACCATCACAATCAATAATACCAAAATCCCTGTTAAAAAAGAAGTAAAATACCTAGGGATAATACTAGACCACGCACTTAGTATGCTCCCTCACATAAAACAAACAGTGAAAACTGTATTTTGTAAACTCAAGACCATACAACACCTAAGACCGCTCCTAGACACTCATGATTTTAGATCTGTTATCAGCACACTCATCACTCCCCATTTTGACTATTGTAATAGTCTCCTAAATGGCTTGCCACTTGCAAATACTAGCCTACTACAAAGAGCTCAAAACATCTGTGCCCGAGTAACAACAAAAGCTCTCCTGACTGACCACATAACTCCCATTCTATTTGAACTACATTGGCTCCCCATAAATAGCAGAATAACATATAAAATACTACTAACAACATTCAAGCTCATCAACGGCATCTCACCCTCACACTTAGCCACCCTCCTGCATGCTCCACTGGAACTCAGAACCTGCAGGCAAAACACAACCTACTCACTGGACATACAAAAAACCATCCGCAAAACAAAAAAAACCACAAGCTCCAGAGCCTTCTCATATGCTGCCCTCACTCTCTGGAATAAACTACCACTAAACCTCCGCATGATAAAAGACCTCCATCTATTCAGGAAGGAACTTAAAACACACCTATTCACTGAACACTTCGCAAACTTAACTGAACCCCCTCCACCCTCCACAATACACCTCACAAATCTCCCACCATAACTCCAGATTACAACCCCCCCCCACACCCAATACACCTAAAAAAAAGAAAAGAAAAAACAAACTCAGATGAAAAAGGATTAATAAATTTTATAAATACAAAGATACTTTCAAAGTTATCTATGTAATATGTCCAACGTTCAATATCCAGTGTTTAATGTAAATAGTTTATTTATTTATTTTATTTATTTATTTAACAAGCATTTCTATACCGCTCTTTCCCATGGTTCAAGTGCGGTTTACAGAGAACTAAAGTTTATAAGGTATGGAGAGGTTCATACCTAGTCATTTTACATATAACAATTGTAACTTTTGCAGGTAACAGAATAACTAAATGCATACAATACAATTAACAATATTACAACTCTTACAAAACGGGCTACATTCCAAGGGGTATGTTTGGGATGTAAACCAACTTAATACAATATTACATTATTAGGGTGTATAAAGGTCAGCATGTGCAAGGTATAATAATTATTAGAGATAGTTTTAAACTACATATGTAGTATAACAGTGTGTAGTATAGAATGTTAAACTGTGTCTCTTTGCATTTCTTGTTTATTTTGTGTAGTATAGTGTAAGGTAAATAGGTGTGTTTTTAGTTTTTTACGAAATTCCTTTAAGTCTGTCAACAGGCGTATGTCATCTGGTAGTTCATTCCAGAGAATAGGGGCTGAGTGAGAAAACGCCCTATTATTGGTGTGTTTTTTGGCTTTAGTATATTCTCTTGGTATTGCTATTTTATTTGTGTTTCTACTCCTTTGTGTGCGTTTAGGTATTTCTATGTTGATTAGTTTATTAAGGGCAGATGGTGCGAGATTATTGACTAGTTTGAAGGTAGTCACCAGTATCTTATATTTTATTCTACTGTGGATTGGTAGCCAATGTAATTTAGCTAAAATAGGTGTTATATGTTCTATAGTTCTCACTTGTAATATAATTCTTGCTGCTACATTTTGCATTAATTGAATATTTTTAAGGTTTTGTTTCGTAATACCTTGAAGTATAATGTTTGCGAAATCAAAGTGAGGTGTTATTATTGCTTGGACTATGGTTATGAAATCTTGCAAGTGAATCAGCGGACGTATTTGTTTCAGTGTCTTGAGTTTAAGGTGTGTAATTTTTATTAGGTTTTTTATGTGAGAGTCCATAGTGAGTTTATTGTCAAGTATCACACCTAGATATTTTACTTCATTCTTTGTTTTAATCTCATGTTTATTTAGGATGATGGAACTTGGTGGTGTGTAAGTTTGATTTCTAGTGACATATAGAACATCAGTTTTTGCGAAGTTGATGTGTAGGTTATGTGAGTTAAGCCATATTGTAAGTTCATTAAAACATTCAGTTATTAGTTGTATTGGTGGGTTTGGGATCCTGAATGGGAGGTAAAACATTATATCATCGGCGTATATATGATAGTGGACGCCAAGACATTTAAAAATGTTACGAGTAATGGCATTGTTAACGCTACTGTTCATGTAAGAGTTGACTGTAATTAGTTACAAAAGCTGTTATTGTTCATACAAAAGTTGAATGTAAATAGTTACAAACGCTATTCCATGTAAAACTTTGTTCAATTTTCATTATCTGTAAACCGCCTTTGATCTCTGGAAGAGGCGGTATAGAAGAAAAGCATAAATAAATAAGATCAGCAAGGTAGCGGGGAACACCGGTGTGTAATACCCGATGAGTGGTGATGAGGATCTTGTGAACAAAATGATATTTAATGGAAATACTTCAACAAATAGCATCTGGCCTAATAGCATCAGAGTCCCTTGCTGACTAGTGGTATCTCTAATAGTTGAGTATGTTTTCTTGAAGTTCATATTAATTAATCACCATTTATTAGTAGCACATTCTTTTAGCTGAAGATATTCTTTGTTTCATTACAGGAAAGTATCGAGCAGGAGATGAAGATAAAATTAACCCAGCTCCCTACTTAACCTGTGACAGCTTCCCTCATGCCATAGATCACATATTACAGAATTTGCTCTGAAGATCATTTCAAGCCTGAAGAATGTAAAGATTATGCTTTGTTTAAAGAAAACAATAAAAATATGCAAAATGTGAATGGGGTGCATCTCGGCAATTCAGTGACGTCTGTAATTTTGTTCTCTCTTATCTGACCTTTAATCAAAAACTCTGTTCATCAATCAAATCCCTTCTATCTGTGCTGTTCTCTTCCTCTGTCAACTGAAGACTGCGTTCGTTCCATCTTGCTGTACCATATGCCTGGAACAGACTACCAGGGTCAGTGTATCAGGTCCCAGCTCCTATTCAAATCCAGGCTAACAACCCTGTCTTCAAGGCGGTTTTGGAATCTGGACAATTTATTCACTTATTTATCACCCAGGTGTGTTAAACCCATCTCTAGCCCCCTGTTTGTTGTGTTTCTCTCTTGCATGCATTGTAAGCCTTATCAAGGAGGGACAGTCTCTCGTGTATGTATGTACAGTGCTGCCTATGCCTTGTAGCGCTATACAGATGATAAGCAGTAGTCGTTTGCAGTGAATAAAATGCTGTGGGTAGTTGCTGCAATGCAGAGTCATGAAAAGCAGCTTAGTAACTGTTAGCATATAATTAAATTGAATATGAAATTGGGTTTGTGTGCCAGATTTCACAAAAATGCTACACTTCTATGAGATGCAGGTTTTTTTTTTAAATGCAAAACTGACTATTGCAAACCTTTTCTATTAGGTTTATTTGTATATAAGCCTAAGTGAAGAAATTGTGTATGCTGTTTCTGAAATAGGAAATGCACATTTGCAAGCATTAATACATGTGACTCTATTTGAAAGAAAAATTAGTTTTACTAGATTTTCTTCAGGAATAAGCTAGACATTAGCAGACCCAAAAGGCAAGTTGAATTTTCACAGCACTGCAACGTATTTTAAAACTGCACATAGTAAATGCTAATACTGTTTTTATTTTACCTTTCTATTGCCCTTCAATTTTAATCTCCCAAAGGGAGGCTTAGGTAGCTCTGGGATCCCTCACCACCCAAGGTACTCACTAAATAGGATACCATCTCTGAGACATGCCTCACAGGGTGCTCCTCTAGTCTCTTGCAATTTGTGTGATTAGTATTTTTTTAGGATGGTAATTTGCTAATTCAAACATGTAATTAGAAAACGTTTTTGAATTTCAAGTAATAGTAACAATTAAGAGGGTAATTTTGTAACCAGTTACCTAGTTTTAGGCATCCAGAATGCACCTATTTTAAGCCTATTTTATAAAGAAAAGATGGTGCCTACTTTTCTTTATAAAATAGGGGCATAAGTGTCTGAAAACACGCATTAAATCTAGGTGCGTGCACTTATACCAGCGCTAGGGCTGGTGTAAATGCCCACACCTAGATTTTTAAAGAATGTGCATTAAGTTATAATATTTTATATTTTATAATATTATATTTATATTTTATAATATTTTATAACTTATGCCTGTAGATTTGTGCTCCACCCCTTTGCACACCAACAATGAAAGTACATAAACTTTGCAGTTTTCTGGGTCATGCTGCGTCTTCGTAGCTGGAAGCGACATTTCAGCCACCAAAAGTACATGCCATCGGCCTGATGCACATACTTATAAAACAGAGACTAGCTAAACTACACATGAAAAGTCTCATCCACACATGTAAATCATTGAAAATACATGACTTCTGCATATTGATCATGCATAACTTTACACAGCTTCTTACAAACTTACTTTGTAAATGCCTAGAATATTGCAAAGCCTTGCGCAGTAACCAGCAATCTCCAGGAACAAACAGGAATGCAGTCTTCAAATATGGGTAATGTCGGCACCGATGGAGCCCGCACAGGAACGCTCCCCGGTGTCCAATAGGAAAACCTTTGGGAGCACTTCACTGCACCTGCGTACCTGCCTTCCTAACTCCTCTCCTCAGTTCATCGTTTTCAACGGAGCCAACAGGTCATACAATCCTGTCACCGCTGGAAAACGTTTCTTTTTTTTTTGTGAAATACCATGCTCTGCCTTTCTGTCAACTCCGGTTCCATCAGATTCGACACTGGTCTGGATAAATCTTTCTTTTATAGTTATAAATTTTCTATTTCTTTTCATGCAGTTTTCACTGCTAACTAGGCCTTTAGGCCTCCATATCCTCATCTTCAACTCTGAAGAACACTTTTAAACTAGTGGTTTTAAGAAATGTACCAAATTTGCCGGTACCATATCAGTCATGGATAAACATGACCGGTGTCTAAAATGTTTGGGCCCTGACCATTTACCAAATTCTTGTCCTTTGTGCCAACAAATGACAACGAGAAGCCTAAAGAATAGAGCCAGACAGTATGAATCGCTGTTTGCTCCGAATTCGATTTCAGTGGCTTCCATGTCATTGAGACTATTGGCCTCTTCTCATGGGTCTCAGGTCTCTTCCAAGTCCAAACATAAAAGTAAGTCTCTGGTTTCTATTAAGTCATCGGCATCGAAGACCAATACCAAGACTAGAGGAAAATTCCAACATAAGCATCAAGACTCCTCTAGAGGTACTTCCAATCCAGAATGGCCAACCAAGCAGCTCCGGTGGGAGAATATCTCCTCCAAAGCACAGGAGGTTCCATGCTCTGGGATGGTGGCTCAAAGCCCCGTCGGTGAATCCATCCAGACATCGGCCATCTCCCTGGACCAGCACATGCTGGCTCTCGAGAGAAGTTTGGCCACATTCCTGGCAGCCTCGGTACTGACAGTATTGACAGCTTCAGCAGTGCAGGCTTTGGCACCCTGCCTATAGCCAAGTGTATTGGCACTGATGGCGGCTCTTGAACTGACATCACTGGAGCTTCCGAGGCCGATGCCTCTGTTGGAACCGACCGAAACCTCTGGTACCCAACAGGCTAAACCTGTCATGGCTCCCAATTCTGATGCCTCTGAGCATTGGTATCATCATCGACCCTCAACATCAATGAAGGATTGAGGTCAAATACAAGACTGCCGATAATTTGACTTTTTGCCAGACTCTGATTCCAGTTCTTCTGATTTTGACGAGGGCTCACTGGATTCCCAGGAACTTCCAGATATCCCTTCAGAAGCTTCGCCTCCACAGGAGCGGCGCAGGTCCCCATCAGAAGATATGTCTTTCCTGGACTTTATATGGTACATGGCAGCAGGACTGGCCATCACAGTGGCCACAGAGAAGGAATTTGAGATACGTTGAATAAAGAGTTTAAAAAATCACTCATCCTAGCCTCTGGATAGAGACTCGAGGACACTTGATGCCTTTGGGCATCGATGCTTTCAGGCATGCATGTTGGCCTCTAGAATAAACTCCTACATGCTATACATGGGCATGTTTCTAAAGGATGTCACCAGGGATGTGGAGATGTTTTCCCCATGCTTCCTGATGATAAACAATTAAGAGGGTAATTTTATAACCAGGTACCTAGTTTTAGGCATCCAGAATGCACCTATTTTAAGCCTATTTTATAAAGAAAAGATGTTACCTACTTTTCTTTATAAAATAGGGGCATAAGTATCTGAAAACACACATTAAATCTAGGTGCGTGCACTTATACCAGCGCTAGGGCTGGTGTAAATGCCCACACCTAGATTTTTAAAAAATGTGCATTAAGTTATAGTATTTTATAACTTATACCTGTAGATTTGTGCTCACCCCTTTGCATACCAACAATGAAAGTACATCAAGCAAGGCCAAAATACTTCTAAATTTATTACCTAAGGCCTCTTTTGATGCCTTTGAGTCAACAAGTAGAGAGCTTCAGCGGTCTGCATTGGGGCTCACAGGATGGCCTGGTTACAGGCATCAGATCTCGAACAGTGGGTCCAGGACAAGTTGGCTAATATCCCATGTATGGGAGAAAACCTTTTTGGGAAAGATTGGCAAGAAAATCTGGGGAGATTGAGACAGATGATCTCACCCTCAAACGCCTTTCCAGAAAGATGGCTGACCTCTCCAAAAGGAAGGCTCTGCTCAAGAAACCTTTCTATTCTAAGAAGAAGAGATATTATCCTTCCTACCCACCTTCAGCTGCCTACCAGCCTCAGCATCTTCAACAGGGCCCTCGCCAACCCAAAAAGCCCAAGGCACAACCTGTGCGTGGTTTATGACTCCTTCCTAAAGAGCATTGCCATTCTGCTTCTGGAGTATCCTCAGCCCCTCCACATAGCAGGCAGATTCTGTTCCTATGCCCACAGGTGGCACCTCATAACTTCAGAACAGTGGATTCTCAACATCGTCCAAAGGGGGCATGAGCTTCACTTTGAAACTTTACCCCCACCAGCTTCACAGGGGACTATCTGACCCATCCCCTTGAAAGCAATCTCTTAAGAGAAGAGGTGTCCATCTTGTTGTCTTAGGGTGCCATAGAAAGAGTTGCTTCTCCTCAAGAAAGGATGGGCTTCTACTTTTCATATTTTCTCATCCCAAAGAAAATAAGAAGATTCAGGCCCAGCTTGAATCTCAGAGACCTAAACAAGTTCCTGGTCCGGACCTAAACAAGTTCCTGGTCTGAGAAAAATTCAAAATGATTTCCCTGGAAACTCTTCTTCCATACCTGGAGAGGCACGATTATGTTCCCTAGACCTAAAGGAGGCATACACGCATTTACTGATCAGTATCTGCTTCATCTTTCAAGGAAACCATTACTAATACCAAATGCTGCCCTTTAGCCTCTGCACCACAAGTATTCACAAAATGCATGGTAGTAGTTGCTGCCTATCTCCGCACTTTGGGAGTCATCTTCCCTTACTCAGATGACTGGCTAATCAAGGGAGACTCCCTTCAGGAGGTAAAACTCCCTTCATTGTACCATCATGGTACTCCAACAACTGGGGTTTGTCTTAAACTTTCCAAGTCCAACCTGGAGTTCATTGGAGTGTTCTTAGATGCTCAACAGGCCCAAGCTTTTCTTCCGCAAGATTGATGTGCCCGCCTCATTGAGCTAGCGAAAGGAATGTAACAGCAAAGCCACATAACAGCTCAAGAGATGCTATATCTGTTGAGACACATGACCTCCACGGTCCATGTCATCTCCTATGCTCGATTACACATGTGACAAGCCCAATGAACTCTGTCTTCTCAATGGATGTAAGCAAAAGGGCATCTCAGAGACAAGATTCACATCACCCCTCATCTGATCAAATCACTTCAGTTGTGGTGTTCTCCACAGAACCTAATCAGCTGTCACCTTTTCAGATGGGATGGGGAGTGCATCTCAGTGACCTAACCACACAGAAACTGTGGATACAACAGGAATCTGCCCTGCAGTTCAACCTCCTAGAACTACGGACACTAAAAAATGCTCTTTGGGTTTTTCAACCCCAACTTTTGGGGCAACCTGTTCTAGTCAGAATGGACAATCAAGTAGCCATGTTCTACTTGAAGAAGCAGGAGGGGATAGGGTGCTATCCCCTATGCGAGGAAGCACTTCGCCTGGAGTCCTTTGTCATCGCATACCACATTTAACTCAGTGCAGTGTACCTCCTGGCGACCTCAGTGTCCTAGCAGACAGGCTAAGCCGTATCCTTTGTCCACACAAGTGGACCTTACATCAGGTGATGGCTGCTTGGATCTTCCGAACATGGGGAACCCCACTCATAGATCTCTTTGCCACGCTGCAAAACACACAGCTTCCACTCTTCTGCTCCAGGCTTCTGTCACTGCACCAACAGGCCACAGATGCCTTCCTTCTCCACTGGGGACAGGGTCTCCTCTGTGCATTCCTTCCCATCCCCTTGATATCCAAAACGTTGTTCAAGTTACAGGCCAACAGGAGCTCCATGATTCTCATAAACTCCTTTTGGCCCCATCAACTGTGGTTTCCTCTGCTTCTTCACCTTGCGCAGACTCAACCTCTCAGCCTCAGATGTGCACCTGAACTCCTCCCTCAGGACCAAGTGATGCTCCTCCAGCCTTCACTCCCTATGCCTCATGGCATGGCTACTGAAGGGCTACTGCTCACTGACCTCGAACTGCCACAGGAGGTCAAGGATGTCCTCCTTGCATCATGCAAGGATCCCATAAAGCAATCTTATGCCTTCAAGTGGTGGCATAGGTTTGCCCTCTGGTGCTCCCCAAAGGGCATTGACACTTTTGCTTACTCGGTGGAGTCCTTTCTACAACATCTCCTCTACTTATCCTTGGCAGGTTTTAAAACTAACTCAGTGAGAGTTCATCTTAGTGTTATTGTGGCCTCTCACACCCCTATCTCCTCACACCCCTTTGTAGCATGCTTCATGCGGGGTCTCCTACTGTCCAAGTCATCCATTAAGCCACCTCCGGTGGCCTGGGACTTCAATGTGATTTTCACTTAATTTCTAAAGCCTCCTTTTGAGCCTTTAACCACCACTTCACTGAAATTTCTATCTTGGAAAGTAATCTTCCTCATCGCCGTCACATCAGCTTGCCACATCAGTGAACTGCAGGCTCTGGTGGCGGATCTGCCCTATGACAAGGCGGTTCTCTGCACCTATCCACATTTCCTTCCGAAGGTAGTCTCCTCCTTCCATCTAAACCAGTTGGTAATCCTACCGATTTTCTTTCCGAGACCACATGCATTTCGGGTGGACGCAGCTTTTCACACCTTAGACTGTAAGCGAGCACTGGCTTACTACTTTGATAGAACTAAGGATCTCAGAAAATCCTCTCAATTATTCATTTCCTTTGATCCCAGTCACTTTGGACTATTGGTGACAAAACATACTCTATCCAGATGGATAGCAGATTGCATTTCATTTGCTCATGCTTATAATGTGCGGGCCATGGCAACCTCCATAGCCAATCTCCGTTTAGTATTTATTGTCGAGCAGCTACCTCTGATCCTCCATTCATACTTTTGCTGCACACTATTGTCTGGACAGGAATTTCCATTGGGACACTGTCTTTGGCCAAGCTGTACTCCAGCACCTCTTTGGGACTTAGACTCAACTCCTACCCTCTGTTCCAGACTTTAAAAGTGATCAGTCTATCATTAGAGGTGATATAGACTCCTGGATTTGAGTTCAATGGGCCACATTGTGTCCATACTCTTCGGCTCTAAGCTTTAGCCTCAGGGATCACACTAGTCTGTCTCCCCCCCCCCCCCCCATGCCAGTACCTGGGAGCTAGTGAGTCCCATATGTGAAGACTGTATTCCTGCTTGTTCCTGGAGATAGCGTAGTTCCTCACCTGTACCAGGTGATCTTGGGGAACAGCAGGAATCAGTCTTCACAACCTGCCCTCCTCCCCTAGGAGTTGGAGGGTTGGTTTATTTTTTCTCTTCCTCTTCCTCTCAGCTATAAACTGAGTATCTGGGAAGGCAGGCGCAGTGTAGTGCTCCAAAGGCTTTCCTATTGGACGCTGGGGAGCGTTCCTACATGGGCTCCGTCTATGCTGATGTCACCCATATGTGAAGACTGATTCCTGCTGTTCACGAAGATCACCTGTTACAGGTGAATAACTACGCTTTTGGAGGTGTGAAATAATATTAGTTCAGTTTTATAAATGGTTTAATTAGGCACTGTTGACAAGAGAAATAAGGAAAACTGTAACAAAGCCATTAATGTTCTAGAGATAAAACATTGTGAAAAGTGTGGGTTCTTTTGGGTCCAATTAACTCTTAAGTTTACAAGAGTTCATTAATTCTTTTCCCTAAATTCTGTAAGAGAAAGCTTCAGGAAGCTGGGGAAAAATTCAGACTGGGCAGTAGGATAGAACACTTGTTTAACACAGTTTCTAACGTGTAAAATTCATTGCATGTAAACGTGCACATTCAAAAGAAATAAAGATGGTCCTTTCCAACTAGCTTGTTATGCTTAAGTGTTACAATTTGACTATTAATATTCATTGACAGAGGCTGTGCCTGAAGATATTCAGAAGGTGGTGTTAATTCCACAGCGTCATTTTAGGATGAAAAAAGAATAGCACATACTTTTGGAGAGGATTCAAACATACCAGGTTGCATGTGTTCCCAGTGCAGAATGAATTACTGCAGGTCAATAAATAAACTTTCTACTGCTAATGAAAAAATGTATATCTATCTCTTTGTAATTTTGGTGATTAATTGCTAGTCCCTAATATGGAAGAACATTAGCAAGGATTGTTATGTACTTTTTTTTTTTAAGTGCCATCAAGTCAGTGTTGACTCACAGTGACCCAGCTACCTCTGGGTTTTCTTGGCAATGTATCACCGGAAGTAGATTGCCAGCCTTTTCTTCCGAGGCAATGGAGGGTAAAGTGACTTGCCCAAGGTCACAAGGAGTGCCAGTGGGAACTGAACCCTTGATTTTCTGGGTATGAGGCAGTTGCTCTATCCACTAGGCTACTCCTCTACTCCATATGTACTACATATCTCAAAATCCTACATCAGGTTTGTATGATGCTGTTTAAGATGCAAGAAATACATCTCAAAGGTCTGACCTAGTTATGAATCGTAGGGGGGAGTTTTAAACATATGAAGGAGGAGCATCCCATTATCTAGCTTTTTGGGAAGGAATCTTCAACAGCATAAAAGACATCAAAGGGAAAGAATTGGATTTTCGTTACCCATTTAGTCCTGCTGGACAAATTTCGAAGGAATGATAAGAAAGTGCTTTCAAATGACAAACTGCCTATTTCTTATTAATGACAGCCAGATTTACAGTTGCTGCAAAATGCATATGTGTGAGATCTCTGATTCTGTATACTGTTGTTCCAAAATCTGGCAAATACAGACAATGGAAAGTCACTCATTTGAGCTTAAGGGATAAACCCAAGAAATTAAGACATTACCTTTAGAAGCACAAATAGGTCAGCCAGAGCTTTGTGATTCTCAGTCTTGAAGGACTGCCAAAAGGGACTGCTACAGTTGGAAAAAATTCTGCATTTCTATTTATCTTCTGGGAAAAACTCTAAATCTTGGGGGAAGGACTTTTTTGGGTTAAAGCGGATAAATTGTGTATTTTAGAATTCGGTGTTTTTGTTGAGTCAGTCAGGTCTTACAGAGCTTTTCGTTTAAATCAAATCAGAGTATAGCTTAGCATAGAAAGTAAAACGGAGTAAATAATCTCTGAGTAGAAATAAATTTGTTTCTAGAGAGCTTTTTCTTTAAATCAGGGGTCTCAAACATGCGGCCCGCGAGACAACTTTGTGCGGCCCGCGACGGAGGAAAACAAAAAACCCCCAAAACCCTGGCTTCTGCCGTTGCCGCCGTGGCAGCGGCAGAATCAATTGTCAAATTTTTAAAAAACCTGGCTTCTGCTGCTCAAGCAGCAAAATCAGCTGTCCTGCGGCCCCTTCCCCTGTGCCCGGAGATCCGAGTCTGCTCTATCAGCGGCGTGCTTTTCAAGCCGCGAAGAGAGTATTCCCCTCTCGCGCGCGGTTTCAAGCCGCGCGAGAGGGGAATACTCTCCTCGCGGCTTGAAAAGCACGCCGCTGATAGAGCAGACTCGGATCTCCGGGCACAGGGGAAGGGGCCGCAGGACAGCTGATTTTGCTGCTTGAGCAGCAGAAGCCAGGTTTTTTTTTAATTTACCGGGGGGGGGGGGGGGGTAGGACGGGAAATGGACTATTGGCAGGGGGGGGGGGTGTAGGACTGGAAATGGGCTATTGGGGGGGTGTAGGACTGGAAATGGGCTATTGGCAGGGGGGGGTGTAGGACTGGAAATGGGCTATTGGCAGGGGGGGGTATGACTGGAAATGGGCTATTGGCGGGGGGGGGGTATGACTGGAAATGGGCTATTGGCAGGGGGGTATGACTGAAATGGGCTATTGGCGGGGGGGGGGGGGGGGGGTATGACTGGAAATGGGCTATTGGCGGGGGGGTATGACTGGAGATGGGCTATTGGCAGGGGGGGTATGACTGGAAATGGGCTATTGGCAGGGGGGGGTATGACTGGAAATGGGCTATTGGAGGGGGGGGTATGACTGGAGATGGGCTATTGGCGGGGGGGGTTATGACTGGAGATGGGCTATTGGCAGGGGGGGGGTTATGACGAGATGGGCTATTGGCAGGGGGGGTATGACTGGAGATGGGCTATTGGCAGGGGGGGGTTATGACTGGAGATGGGCTATTGGCAGGGGGGGGGTATGACGGGAAATGGGCTATTGGCAGGGGGGGTATGACTGGAAATGGGCTATTGGCAGGGGGGGGTTATGACGAGATGGGCTATTGGCAGGGGGGGTTATGACTGGAGATGGGCTATTGGCAGGGGGGTTATGACTGGTAATGGGCTATGGTGGGGGCTAGGACTGGAAATGGGCAGGTGGGGGTTAGGAAGGACTGGAGGTGGGCTGATGGGGGGAGTTAGGACTGGTAATGAGCTATGGAAGGGCTGACTGAAATGGGGTAATGGGGGTTAGGGCTGGAAGTGGGCTATTGGCAGGGGGGTTATGACTGGTAATGGGCTATGGGGGGGGTAAGACTGAAAATGGGGTGATGGGGGGTAAAACTGGAAGTGCGCTATGGGGAGGTTAGGACTGGTAATGGGCTATGGGGGTCTAGGACTGGTAATGGGCTGGGGGGGGTTGCTAGGACTGGAAATGGGCTGAGTGGAAGGGGGCTTGAACTGCAAATGGCTGATGGGGAGGGGGGCTTGGAATGGAAATGGGCTGTGAGGGGAGGGAGCTAGGATTGGAAATGGGCTGATGGGGGGCTAGGATTGGAAATGGGCTGATGGTGAGGCTAGGATAGGACTGGAAATGGACTAATGGGGGGACTAGAAGGGAGCGGATGCTGGGTGGGGCTGGAACTAGAAGGGAGCTGATGTTGGGGGAGGATTAGAATGGGATGGAGCTGGGAAAGTGAAATGGAGAGGGGAAAAATATTTTGTCTGGGAGAGAAGACAAATCTACAATTGGCCAGGTATTGGGAGAGTAAGTGGGGATTGAGGATGGAGGGGTAAAATTTGAGTGGATGAAATAGGAATGAGGAAAGAGAAAAAGGAGAAAGATTAGTATGTTAAAGCAGATGTAGAGAGAGAATGGAAAAAAAACTAGGAGAGAAGAAAGGGCAAATGGACAGCAGACGATGGAGAGTTAGCAGAAGACATGAAGAAACCAGAAGAAAGTGGCTGGAACAATTGCAACTGAAAAAAATGCACAAAAGGTAGAAAAATATCTCTTTATTTTGAATTTATTAACTGGAATATGTCAGCTCTGGGAAATGTGCATCATTAATGTTTGCGCTTTGTTTAGTACAAGAGGAAATTAATTTATAGTTTTATTTCTACAGTGTTGTTGTACATTCCAAGTTTGGCTTTTGGGGTTCCCAGTTTAATTATTGTCTTCTTGTTTCTAAATCTTTTAGTCTTTCTTTATCCATACTCATTAAAGAGGCATGTTTACTAAAAGTTAGTGTATGGTAGCATTATGCAAATATTTATGCAAATGAGGCCCCGCGTCTTATGCGGCCCCCGGGTTACTTTACAAGTCCTCATTTGGCCCTCAAAGCAATTTGAGTTTGAGACCCCTGCTTTAAATCAATTCAGAGTATAGCTTAGCATGCAAAGTAAAATAAATAGTCTTTGAGTGTGGAGTAGTAGCCTAGTGGTTACAGCAACAGCCTCATACCCAAGAGATCAGGGTTCAATTCGCACTGGTACTCCTTGTGATTTTGGGCAAGTCACTTTATCCTCCATTGCTTTGGAAGAAAAGGCCTGGCAGTCTACCTCTGGTCATATCTTGCAAAGAAACCCCAGCCAGGAATCAGCATTGACTTGACAGCACTTAACCCTCCATTGCTCAGAAAATTCCAAGTTATCAATGTCCCTTTTTAATGTATGTTTACCAAGTTTAAGTTACAATGTAAACCGCTTTGATTGAAATGATAAAGCAGTATAAAAAACTTAGGGGCCATTATAGGGGTCTGTGATGAATTTGTGAACCATGTTGCTACAGTCTTTGATGGATTCAGTTTTGAATATTCTATATCAACAAGCAGGGGGGCACCGGCTCCTAACTCCTTTGCTGAGAGACGGTCAGATTGTTGAGGTTCACCACCGCTCACCGCATGGAGCTGAGGGACACATATCTGCTGGGAGACAAAACACTGGCGGACAGACTGAGCTGGCTCCTTCAGCCGCATGAATGAATACTGAATAGAGACGTAGTGACGTATCTTTCGGGAGTGGGGCACTCCCTTGATAGACCTGTTTGCCAGTCCACATAATGCTCAGTTAAATCAGTTCTGCCCCAGAGCAGGATCCCACAGTGATCCAGTATTGGATGCTTTCCTTCTGCACGGGGGGGGGGGGGGGGGGAAGGTCTTCTGTATGCTTATCCCCAGTACCTCTCATAGCAAAAACCCTAATGAAGCAGGACAGATGAAGGAACGATGATCCTCATTGTGCCATACTGGCTCAGACAGTCCTGGTTCCCACTTCTGCTTCATCTTTCCATGGAGGAATCCCTCCTGCTCGGCCTTGCTCCAAACCTCATCTTGCAGGATGATGGAAGGATATCCTGCATCTGGTCCTTGGCCCTTATGGCATGGAAGTTGAGAGGTTAGTCCTGTCAGAGCTCCATCTGCCTGACAACATAACTCATCTCCTGAGGGCCTCCAGGAAGGTCTCAGCGAGAAGGTCTTATGCCTCTAAGTAGAAGAGGTTTGCTGTCTGGTGTGAGGGCCGGGCCCTGAATCCTTTTGTCTGTCCCACAAGGAGTCTGCTTGAGTATCTTCTACACATCTGACAAGTCTGAAGTCCAACTCCATCCGAGTTCACCTCATTGCGATTGGTGCATATCATCGCAGGGTAGATGAGAAATCCATCTTGGAACAGCCTTTGATTGCTCGCTTCTTGCGAGGGCTGCTTCTCTCAAAGCTTCTGTACAAGCTCCCTGCTGTGGCTTGGGACCTCAATGTGGTACTAGTGCAGCTCATGAAGGCTCTCTCTTTGAGCTGCCCGACTCATGTTCACTAAGTTCTTGACCTGGAAGGTATTGTTTCTGTTAGCTGTCACATTGGCATGCCAGATGAGTGAGTGAGCTTCATTCTTTGGTGGTTTATCCAACGTATACCAGATTCCACCATAATCAAGTGGTTCTTCAAATGCATCTTAAAGTTTTGGATTTCCATCTCAACCAGTTCATAGTGCTACCTGCATTTTTTTCCTATGCCTCACACCCACAAAGGGGAAGTGCCATTGCACTTGTTGGACTGCAAGCATGCCTTAGCCTTCTACTTGGAGTAGACAAAGGACCATAGGAAGTTCGTCCAACTTTGTTTCTTTTGACTTCATCGAGGTGGGGGCTGCCATTTTCAAATGTTCTCTTTCCATTTGGCTAGCAGACTGCATCTCCTTTGCTTATGCCCAGGCAGGCCTGAACCTTGATGGTCATGTCACAACTCACAGTGTTTGAGCTATGGCTGCATCAGTGGCCAACTTGCACTCTGTCTCCATGGAGGAAATCTGCAGGGCTGCAACGTGGGCTTCAGTCCACACATTCACGTCTCATTACTGTCGTACCAGGAATCCCCTTCCAGGCAGTAACTTCTGCCAATCTGTACTCTGCCACTTATTTGGGGATTAAAATTCAACTCCATCCCCCCAATGCCACCTTCTCTGTCCAGGCTACCCAAAAAAATAAAAGTTGCCCAGTTCCTAAAGAATCCAAAACCTGCTTCCTTGCACCATCGTCTCATCCATGTATTGAGACTCTGGAACTCTGCCTATCTTTTGGGTCCTGCGTATGGAATGGGAAGCATTTCAGAGAATGCTATCCCGAAGGTTCTAGATTTCAACTTCCTATCTAAAAGTCTAAATTTGGCCTCCAGAATCTTCCTCCCACACTCTCCTATGTTATTGGTACCAACATGTACCAAGAGAGAAGGCTCCTCCCCAGCATTATCTAAAACCTTGTCTAGGTGTTGCGTGAGGTTAGCTACTGTCGCACCAGGCAGGCATGTTACCAGCTACTCCTCACATCCACCAGTCAATCAGCTATCTACATGCCTAATGATCGAATTGCCAACTATAATGGCCATCCTAACCCTTCCATGGGCACATGTCCCTGGAGAACCTCCTCGGTTGCGAGAGGGTTTTACATCACCTAGAGGACAGGTCCTAGCTATAGGATCACTTCCTGTGACACCAAGGTGATGCTCTCCTTTCATGTATTTTCTCTCCTCCATGGAAACAGAGAGGCTGCCAGATTGGAGGTGGAACTTCAGTACTACGTCCCTATAGATCTCATCTATATACCTCTCTGTCTTCCTTAGGTCCTCCAAAACTGCTACTCTAGCCTCCAGAGACCAGACTCATTTCCTGAGGCCAAAGAGCTCCTTGCACCTAGTGTACATTTAAAACCCCTTACCAACTGGGAGAAAATTGTACATGTGACACTTAAAGTAAAAGACTGGATAGCCCCCATCTCGCTACTGAACTGCTGTCTCCATAGCTATTTAACTTCTTAAAGTTGCTAGGGATAATTGTACTAATATAACTATACCTAATAAATTTAAGGGCCTTTGTTCACTTCAAGATTAATTTCAGGACCTTAATTAATCTATTCCTTTTGAGAATAACCAGCTGAACCTGAATGTGAATGTGACCACCTCTTTCCCTTTAAGAAGTTTAAGATCCTCTAAAATTAAGATTTTGCCTGGGGTGGCTGGGAGGGAAAGAACACATAGTAAAAGCTGCCTTGCTGCACTGTGCCCTGACCTGTCCTTATAAATGTTTCCTGGGTGATTCACACAGCCCTTGATTTGATAGAGGGAACCTTTCAAATTGCCCCTTTGATCTGTCACTTGGCTTTAACACTTATTTGAAACAATTCCACAGATCTCTTATCTCCTAACTGGAAGGCCTCTTTGTAAAGTTCTCTAGAAACAATTTCTTTCTTTCTACTCAAAAAATATTTACCCTATTCTTCTGTCTATGCTAAGCTATACTCTGATTTGATTTAAATTAGCTCGCTGTTGATACTTAGTCCTTACTGAGTTTAAATATAAATGAAAGCTCTTTGTGGTATTAAGCTCTGACTGGCTTAACAAATACACTGGATTCTAAAATATACATATTTATTATCTTTAAATCAAAGAATTCCCCTTTCCCCAAGATTAAGAGAATTTCCTAGAAGGTAAATACTTGCAAGCACAGATTTCTTTCCACTAGTAGCAGTCTCTTTTGGTAGTCCTTTGGTATCCCCAGTCTCAGCACCTTAAAAATCAACTTCACCTATCTAAAGGAAACACGAAAACCAAAAGGTGAAAAATAAAGGGACTCCAAATAAGGAGTAACGGGCTCATGAGCTTTCGCACCTGTCAATAGATGAGCCACAACATTTTGTATATGCTGAAGAGGTTTTAAATACAGTAAGAAGCTGAAAACCCAAACAGAATGGTACTGCAATACTTTACAGGGGACAATACAAAACACTGCACCACAGTCCTAAAGTCAGAAGGAACAAAAAGATAATTCAACTTCCTAAATAACCGCAGTTTATTGAAAGATCACTTCATTAGTTCTCTTACATAGAGTAAGGATAAAATGACAAATGCGAATTCAAAAAAATAACTAAGTATCAAGTCTGCTGCACAAGAGGAACTTTATGGAGACCAAAAGCAATATTTTCAGCAGTGGAATAAATGACATACTGTATGACGAATAAGCACAATTTCTGTCTTTGGAACATTCAGTGCCAAATTCTGAACCAAAAGTCAAGATGCTACCTTCAAAATACACTCTGACAGTTTCTTTAAAGCGTGGAGAGGATCATCTCGGAAAAGAAGAAAAAGCATTATATCATCCACATATAAACGATATTTAATCCCCAAAGATTGTAACACATCATATAAAGGATAAATATGGATATTAAACAATCATGCAGATAAAGAGGTGCCCTGGGAAGAGCATGGTTTAGCTAGCTGTATGGTATTAATACTTTCTTCCTCTTACTAAAATGCACCACTTCTTTGTCTGTGATTCCTTTCCTCCAAATAACAGGGTTTCCCAAGTGTTTTGCAAACCTAGTCCTTAGATATAGGGCTTCCAGTTTTACTGTGACATGTCAGGATCCTCTTCAGTCACAAAACCTCTAGCATGGAATTTTCAACATACAATATCTCTCTTTTTATGCTCCAGACAGGGGCCCCTCTCACTCTCCTTCACTTCTCTACTTGTGCACTGAGCCAGAATCTGCTTAGCTGACACTTTATGGTTCCATAACTATACTTCATGAAGGACACAAATTAAGAGTCCCTAAGAGAGATTTTTCAAAAGATAGAAAGAAACACATACTCTGTACCTACAAAAAAATCTCCCAACTACCTCAGAAACCAACTAAAAACCACCACACTTAGGATGAGAGGACACCAGTTTATAAAGATTTAGGCAGAACCATTTCAGCAAGTGTAAATTGAGGTGCTGCAGCAAATGGATTATACCTCCTCCCTTACATGTGAAAATTATAATCTGCAAGAACAAGCTGTCCTTGGATCTTCAAAATATAAATTGTTTTAAAAAAGTGCAAAAATTAATTTAACTGCAGTTTTGAACTGAATCACTGAATGCTTGGTTTCTCTCTTGCCATTTAGGAATCCTTTCTGTACAATCCATGCCTCTGGCTTCTATTATCATTTCTGTCTCTACCACCTCCTCCGGGAGCATATTCCAGGCATCCGCCACCCTTTCCATGCAAAAATATTTCCTGATTTGCTTTTAAGTCTACCTATTTGCAATTTCATACTGTGTCCCCTCCTTTGGAGAAGTTTTGTCCATTCATTAATTACTTTCAATATCTCCCTGGTCCTTTATCTTCTCTAGAGCATACAAAGGTAAGTCCTAAAGTCTCCTCTTATATTTCTTCGGGTTTGGACTCTGCACCATTTTGGTTATAATCCTCTGGTTGTATCCAGCCAAGTTTCTTTATATCTTTACTAAGATTTGGCCTCCAAAATTGAAAGCATTATTCCAAATAAGACTTCACAGATGACTTGTACAGAGGGCTGCTTTTTTTTTTTTTTACTGTTGGTTCTATCTCTTTCTATGCAGCCTAGCATCCTTATGGTTTTGGCCACAACCTTGTTGTATTGTTTTGCTACCTTCAGATGCTATGACCCCTAAGTTTCTCTCTTGTTCGGTGTATATCAGTCTCTCTCCCCATATTACATACAGCACCTTTGGATTTCCACACCACAAATGCATCATGCTGCACTTCTCATTAAAGATTGACTGCCATCCTTTTAATCATTTTTCCAGTTTTGAAGATCACTTTTCACTTTGTCTATTCAGAGGTGTCCACTGTGTTGTAGATCTTCATGTCATTCACAAAAAGTCAAACTTTTCCTTTTAAACCTTGTGCAGTATCACTCACAAAAGCTTTGAAGAGAACTTGCTCCAAGACCAGTCTTTGAGGTACTTCACTACTCACTTTTCTTTCCTCCAAGTGAATTCTATTTCTCCAGGAACAAGCAGGAAGTCAGTCCTCACATATGGGTGTCGACAGAGCCCTTGTGCGGAGCAATTCCCCAGCTTTCAGAGAAAGACTTTGGGATTGCATCGCGCATGCGCGGTCCCCTTCCCGCCCAAGGGTGCCATCTTGCTCAGTCTTCCTTTTTCTGTGGAGCCCAACGGACGTTGTCCCTAATTCCTCACGGAAAAAGTGCGTCAAAACTTTAGAAGAATTCTTCTCTTCGACCGGTTTGTCGCCGGTTCCCCTTGCCGCCTGTGGCTCGGTACACCGGTATCGAGTCCAGTCAATTTTTTGCATTTTTGTCCTTAGAGACTAGCGTTCGCACTCTTTTATATTTTCACTGGCAGCCCGGTCCTTCGACCTTGCAGGGGCCCTTTTTCCCCCGATGGCTGCCAGAGGGTTTAAAAAGTGTGATCGGTTTAAGACGTTAATGTCCCTCATCGACACACATGATTGCTGTCTCCGATGCCTCGGGCCCGACCATAATCCTAAGGTCTGTAGCCCGTGTGGGAGAATGTCCTCTAAGGCACTCCGAAGTAGGCAGCAGCAGCGTGAAAGGATTTTCTCGGAGTCCGCATCCCCCCGGATCCGGACCTCATCAGAAGCCTCGACTTCTCAGGAGCTGTCTGAATCCAAGCACCGTCGGGGGGTCTTCTGAACAGGGGTCTCCTTCCTGGGAACACCGGAGGAAGAAGAAGCCTGTGAGGGCGACGTCATTGGATGCCTCCGATCGCCCTGGGCCCTTGAAGGCCAGGTCGCGGAGTCCTGACCGCCGCCCCAGGTCCTCGGAGTGACTTGCAAAGATACCTCACACGGAGCCGGAGATGCCGAGGCGGGTAAGTGCTGTTGTCCTGGTGGATTCCTCTCCAGGGGAGCCGGCGTCGGGTCTGACAACGTCGGGGCCCGAGCCAGAGGCTGCGGAGTCTTCTGAGCTTGGTCTCAGGATGACGGCCCTGGAGCGCAGCATGTCTGCCTTCATGGAGCAGCAGCGGGCGCTGATAGCCGGTCTCACCGGTCCATCTGCCCCGACCACCAGGACCTCGACATCCAAGTTAACCCCGGAGGCCGAGCCGATCCTCGAGACTCTTCAGACTCGAGTTGATCCTCGGCCAAGGTCTCCCTCGACCTCCCGCTCGGGACCAAGGTCGTCGACGCCAGTGCTCTCGGCATCGGGGGCAGTCGGGGCCAAAGCCCTCGCGGCCGGAGTCCCTCGATTCTCACTCGGAGGGATCGGCATGGAAGATGAGGAGTCCCCGGACACCCATCGGACCCAGTATGTCCCATCAGACTCACCGGGTTCGGAGCCTCGGAGAAGATCCCCTCCAGAGGATGCCCAGTTCTCGGACTTCGTCAGGGACATTTATTTATTTAACAGTTTTTATATACCGACTTTCTACAAATCAAGACGGTTTACAAGGAACATAACAGACAGTATATTTCAACTGAGTACATTGTAACATTTAGAACATTAGAGCACAGTGTAACTGATTAACAAGAAACTTGTTCCTAACAGAGGCATAAAAACTATTTACATGGCAGTTTAGGGACTATTCACATAGACAAGTATAGAGGAGGTTAGGGAGGGCTATGAAGTAGGGAGAAGTGTTCCTTGAAGAGATGAGTTTTCAATTTCTTCCGGAATTCGGAGTGATTGGGGCAGTTCCTTAGTTAAGAACATAAGGCATGCCATACTGGGTCAGACCAAGGTCCATCAAGCCCAATATCCTGTTTCCAACAGTAGCCAATCTAGGTCATAAGTACCTAGCAGTTTCCCCAAAAGACAGATTCCTCAATGCTTGTATTGGGTCAAATAGTGATATCCTGGTTCCCTTTTAACAATAGTTTATGGACCTTTCCTCCAGGAATTTGTCCAAACCTTTTTCAAACCCAGCTACACTAACAGCTTTTACTACATCCTCTGGTAACAAATTCCCAGCGTTTCATTATACGCTGAGTGAAAAAATATTCTCTTATTAGTCTTAAATAATAGGTTACCCTGTAGCTTCATTGCATGTCCCCTAGTCTTTTTATATTCTGATGTGTACAATCGATCTGCGTTTACCCATCCACTCCATTCATTAATTTATGGATCTCTATCATATCTCCCCTCAGCCGTCTCTTTTCCAGTTCATGTGGTAAGGCGTTCCAGACAGATGGAGCGTAAAGGGAGAATGCCCGATTACAGGTAGTTTGACTACATTTTCTCTTAGATGTTGGAATGGATAGTAGGTTTTTGGTGATGGTGGGGCGTGTTCTCTTGTTGTTGGATTTGGATAGGAGCGAGGAGAGGCAGGGAGCAGATTCATTTGAGATGATTTTGTGAATGAGGGTGATTGCTTTGAATTTAGTTCTGGACTGAATGGGGAGCCAGTATAAATCATGGAGGATTGGAGTTATGTGTGAGCGCCTAGGGTTATTCGTGATGAGCCAAGCTATTGTGTTCTGTGCCATTTGGATGGGATGTAAGCTGTTTTTAGGAAGGCCAAGATAGATGAGATTGCAGTAATCAAGGGTTGGGATGGTGAGGGCCTGGCAGACAGGGCGAAAGGAGTCTGGGTTTAGAAGCAGTTGGAGGTTCCGCAGAGTACGTAGCTTTGCATATATCGTGTTAGAGGTTTTTTTATCTGTTCATGGAATGTAAGGTTCTGATCAAGGATAAGACCGAGATATTTCACTTGGCTTTTTATGGTGAGGGTGATATCTCCAAGAGTAAGGATAGAAGGTGGGGTATAGGAAGCGTTGGTGTATACTTGAAGTGCTTCAGTTTTTGATTGGTTGATTATGAGGTTATGATTTGAAAGGCAAGTCTTCAGGTTTGTAATGCATTCAATTAGGTTTGAAAAGTTAGGGTTTGTTAAATTGAAAGGGGTATAGCACATAATGTCGTCTGCATATAATTGGTAATAGATTCCACGTTTTTGAAAAATCTTACAAACTGGTTGAAGGAATATATTAAATAGTAGTGCGGATAAACTGGAACCTTGGGGAACTCCCTGTTTTAGGATAAATGGGAAGGATATGTCATTCCCTATACGGACCTGTTGAGTTCTGTTTTCTAGGTAAGAGTGGAACCATTTTAGACATGGCCAAGACTTTGGTATTCCCGGCGGATACCGAGGAGGAGCCTCGAGCTGAAGAGCTCGAGGCCCTCCAGTATGACTTTCCCCCAAGGGAAGCCCTTACAGTGCCGGTTCCTTCAATGCTGGAACAGTTGATGCTCCAAATGTGGGAGTCACCGGCCTCGATGCCAGTTCTCAGCAAGTGGGTCGATTCCATCTATCGAGTCCGCAAGAGCCCTGGGTTCCAAAAGGCACAGCTGCCGCACAACTCCATGGTTGTGGAATCGGCCATGCACAGGCTCAAGAGCCAAAAAACGCACTCCTCTGTGCCTCCTGGCCTGGAGGCCCAGAACCTGGACGCCCTTGGCAGAAAATGCTTCCAGGGCTTGATGCTGTCATGCCGTGTCCAAACCTACCAGCTGTACACAGGCATGTACTTGAGGGACCTGGCAAAGGAGATTGTCGGGTTCTCAGCTGGCCTCTCCGAGGCACCCTTGCAGCGTTTCAATTCCTTGTCCACTGGGATTTGGGAGAGCTTGAAGTTCATATCTTGAGAGGCCTCTGATGGCTTTGAGGCTTTAGCACAAGTAGCCGCGGCCGGCATCGGTGCACGCTGCCAGGCCTGGCTAATGTCATCGGATCTGGAGCCATGGGTTCAGGACAAGTTGGTCGATGTCCCTTGCCGAGGTGACAACCTCTTTGGCAAACCCATGACTGAGAAGGCTGCTGAGATGGAATCCAAGTACTTGACCTTGACAAGACTCTCAAAGAAGACTTCTGCCCCTTCTAAGAAGAAGGGCTCATGTAAAAAGCCCTTTTTCCCGAGGAAGAGCACTGCTTACTGCAACTACCCCACTTACCAGGCCACCCCAGCTCCCCAACAGGGGCAGCAAGCCAAGGGACAGGGGCATGGCCCATGTAAGCAGAAGACCCCCAGGCCCCGGCTCCTTCCCAGCCGGGAGGGGTTTTTTGACTCCCAAGGCATAGTCTCTCTTCTGCCAGTGGTAAGGCCATACACAAGAGGAAGGCTAACCCTGTATGCCCACAGATGGCCAGCCATCACCTCGAATATCTGGATCCTGCAAATAGTCCAAAGGGGCTATTTGCTTCACTTCAGCCAGATACCACCCTCCTTCTTTCCAGGAGAGCCTCTCAGACCCCCTCTTCACAGGGACCTCCTCTTGCAGGAGTTGGCAGGTCTTCTAGAGGATCAGGCAGTGGAACGGTGCCCCACCACCTGCAGGGCAAGGGCTTCTACTCCAGGTATTTTCTCATACCAAAGAGAACAGGAGGCCTCAGACCCATCCTCGACCTAAGAAACTTAAACAAGTTCCTGGTGAGGGAAGAGTTCAAGATGCTTTCCCTTGGAATGTTGCTGCCTTACCTCAACCAGGGAGATTGGCTATGCTCCTTAGACCTGAAGGATACCTATACGCACATCCTCATTCACCCACACCACAGACAATATCTGAGATTTGTAGTGGGAGGAAAACATTTCCAATATAGAGTTCTACCCTTTGGCCTAGCCTCTGCTCCCAGAGTGTTTACAAAATGCCTGGCTGTAGTGGTGGCCTTTCTCAGAAGTCAAGGAATTTTTGTCCTCCCTTACCTGGACAACTGGCTCATCAGGGACCAGTCGCCTCAGGAGGCTCAGCAGGCCACTTCTCGCACTATCAACATGTTGCAACATCTGGGTTTTGTCATAAACCACACAAAGTCCACTTTGCTCCACACTCAAAAGTTAGAGTTCATAGGAGCAAGATTGGACACCCTGCAGGCGAAGGCTTGCCTGCCGGAGAACAGGGCACAGAGGCTGCTAACAATGGCACAACAGTGCCTCCTGGGCCATATGGCCTCCACGGTGCATGTGACCCCAAATGCCCGTCTCCACATGAGAACAGCTCAGTGGTGCCTCAGAGATCAGTGGACTCAGGCCTCCGGACAGGATAACAGTATCCAGACAACTGGTAAAATTGTTGTAGTGGTGGTGTCAGCCACCCAACCTGCTCGAGGGAGTGCTTTTTCAGACTCCCTCGCACACAAGGGTGCTAACGAAAGATGCCTCCTTGCTGGACTGGGGAGCCCATTACCAAGGATCATGCACTCAGGGGTTGTGGTCTCTTCAGGAGTCTGCACACCAAATCAACCTCTGAGAGCTGCGGGCGATTCGCCTAGCTCTTCAAGTCTTTTGCATGTCCTCTCACATCAGTCTGTATTGATACAGACGGACAACCAGGTATCAATGTTCTATGTGAACAAGCAGGGAGGTACGGGGTCTTGTATCCTGTGTCAGGAGACACTGGACCTCTGCTCCTTTGCCATCAAACAGGGTATGTCTCTCAAAGCAGTGTACCTGCCTGGTCAGGAGAACTACCTAGCGGACAAACTAAGCAGAATTCTCCAACCTCATGAATGGCAGCTGGATCCGGTGGTGGCACAGCAGATTTTCCACCGCTGGGGACATCCATCCATAGATTTATTTGCCAGTCCGCAAAATCACCAGTTGCCCAGATTTTGCTGAAGACAGCCACATCCTCTGAGGGTGGCTGCAGATGCTTTCCTGATCTCCTGGTCAGGGGGCCTCATGTATGTGTTTCCTCCCACGCCTCTGGTGGCCCGGACTCTGTTCAAAATCCTTCGGGACAAGGCCTCTGTCATTCTGGTAGCCCTCAGATGGCCAAGACAGCCTTGGTTTCCGCTTCTTCTCCAGCTGGCAGTGGAAACCCCACTTTCACTGGGGACACAGCCCGCCCTCCTTTCATAGGAGCAGGGCTCTCTCTTGCACCCCAACCTCAGGGCCCTCAACCTGATGGCATGGCTGCTGAAAGGGTAGTGCTGGCTCCTCTCCTCCTACCTCGGAATGTAGAAGAAGTGTTACTGGCCTCCAGGAGGCAGTCCACTAGAAAATCCTATGCTTTCAAGTGGTGTAGATTTGAGGTGTGGTGTAACCAGCACAATGAAAACCCTTTCTCTTGCCTTTTACCAGTGGTGCTACAGTACCTGCTTCACCTCTCAGAATTAGGTCTCAAGTCTAACTCTGTCAGGGTCCACCTGAGTGCTTTGTCAGCAAACCACTTGCCAGTGGAGGGGCAATCTCTTTCGGCTCACCCCCTGGTCCAGATTCCTCAGAGGTCTGCTTCTGCTGAAACCCCCAGTTCGTCCTCCGGCAACTGAGTGGAATCTGAATGTGGTCTTGCAACAGCTTACTTGCCCACCTTTTGAGCCGATGTCCTCTTGCCATCTGCGCTTCCTCTCCTGGAAGGTGCTCTTCCTGGTGGCACTCACATCAGCCAGACATGTGAGTGAGCTGCAAGCTCTCGTAACTGAGAAACCTTACACAAGGTTTTATAGAAATAGGGTGGCCCTCCGCACTCACCCAAAGTTCCTTCCTAAAGGTGGTCTCTTCTTTCCACCTCAACCAGCAGGTGATTCTTCTGACCTTCTTTCCCAGGTCCGCATTCCAGCCGGGCAGAGGCAGTTCTGCATACCCTGGATTGTAAGAGGGCGTTGTCCTTCTACCTGGAGCGTACGAAGGGACATCGAAGAGCTACTCAGCTCTTCGTCTCGTATGACCCCAGTAAGCTGGAGTTACCTGTCTCCAAGCATACACTGTCCACCTGGGTGGCAGACTGCATTGCCTGGGCGTACAGGGCGGCCGACCTCCCGTTACAGGGTCGAGTCACGGCCCACCGTGTCAGGGCTAAGGCTGCATCAGTGGCTCACTTCCGCACTGTTCTGCTGGCAGACATCTGCCGGGCCGCAACTTGGTCTTCAAGCCAGACTTTTGCAGCCCATTACTGCTTGGATAGAGAGTCCCAATGGGACAGTGCTTTTGGCCAGGCGGTACTTCATAACCTATTTGAGGTTTAGGCAACTCCAACCCTCCGACCCTTTGGTGTCAGGCTACCGGGGGGGGGTTGTTGCTTTCTCGGCTGAATTCCTACTGCAGCTGCTGCGGCTCTTCTAAAGGGAGCCATTTTTCAGCTATGGGTTCTCGGTGGCCTATAGCTAGGGAGTCCCATATGTGAGGACTGACTTCCTGCTTGTTCCTGGAGAAAGTGTAGTTACTCACCTGTAACAGGTGTTCTCCAGGGACAGCAGATATCAGTCCTCAGAACCCTCCCTCCTCCCCTGGAGTTGCAGTCCTATTATTGATTTTTATTCATTTTGCCATCTTTTTAGCTATGTCATTTGACTGAGCAAGATGGCACCCTTGGGCAGGAAGGGGACTGCGCATGCGCGATGCAATCCCCAAGGCTTTCTCTGAAAGCTGGGGAATTGCTCCGCACGAGGGCTCCGTCGGCGCCGACGTCACCCATATGTGAGGACTGATTCCTGCTGTCCCTGGAGAACACCTGTTACAGGTGAGTAACTACGCTTTACCGTCTGTCAGCTATGTCAAATCTAGTTCATCACCTTATGATCCATCCCTAGGCTGCTCAATTTATTCATGGGCCTCTTATGAAAAGCTTTGCTGAAATCCAAATAGGCCACTTTCAGCACATACTCTTGATCTAGTTCTCCAAGCGCCCAGTCAAAGAATTCAGTCAGATTGATACAATCTGCCTTTGTACCTCAGATCTTGCAGCCCCTGGATAATATATACTTCACTATTCCTTCCTAGCATTTCCATTACTTTTCTCACCACCAAGGTATAAGGCTCACTGACCTGTAGTTCTTCTCCACTACCACTTTTCTGAAAAGAAACCAGCATTATCCTTCCCCAATCCTGCAGAATCTCTACCATTTCCAGAGGTCTATTAAACAGCTTCTTCTGCAGACCTTAAGAGCCTCCCTGAGCTAAATATCCTGGGATGTATCCCATCCACCATTCTTTCTCCACTTTCAGTTTTGCATGAACATTCTCTTCTGTGCATGCAGTTCTCTCTCAGGCATACTCATTGTGGCTAGCTTGAAAAGCAAATTGGCTGGGTGTGTCATAAGGGCTAAGTTGAAACCCATTGCCTAGTATGTTAGAACTATGATGGGCTTGTGACATGCAACCCCCAATACTATAGGAATCTTACTGCTTTGATGGTCACGCCTGTGAATGATGGATAAGCAGGGAGCTGGTTGCATATACATTGAGAAAGTCTCCTTTTCCAGGTTATACAATGCCCCTCATAGGAAGGGAAACAGAGGCACATGACTAAGGGGCAAAGGCATCATTGATGCTAATTGTGAAGAACAGTTGATGATGTTATCATCAGCTGTTAAACAAAACCCAAGATTAGTGCACAGCTGAGGAGTATGACAGTAGAAAGCAACAGGGCTACAACTACATTTAAAGTATATTAGAAGCTTTGCTCATACTAAATGCTTTCATTGATATATTGTTTGCCAATAACATATACAAATTGAATTACTACTAAGAACCTTTTATTTCTTCCCCTTGTCCAGGTGAAACGAGAGTTCCTAATAAAATATCTGAGACTAGAGGGGTTATTTTGGAAGCCCTATTTGTACTTTGGATATCCAAAGCATGGAGACATCTCCAGAGCCATTTTAGAAGCCGGCTCTGGGGACATCCCCAGTGTGAGGATGTTCAAGCCTGAACGGGAGCGTGGTGGAGATGTGGCTGGGGTGTTCTCAAGAATCTGGACCTCCCTGCCTGATCTTAGAATGTCCTGGAAATCCAGTGCATGTCTAAATGTAGATTTGCTCCAGGCACAAACAGTGCTAATTTTGCCAGAACGCATCCAAAGGGTGTAGAGGAGAACATACTCCTTCATCCCCAGTACTTAGCACAATTTCAATGATAGCAGCAGTGGGCTTTGAATCCTGGCTTCCCCATTACTAGCCCAGTGCTCTAAACATTAGGCTATTCCTAGAAATCCAGGTTCTAGAATACTATTCAGGGGATATCTATGTGATGCTCTCGTAGATGTCCATATCAGGCACATCCATGTTTGTGAATTTTTTTCCCTCCCCAGACATTCTAGTTTAAATGTCCCATACTGCACTTTTTAAAATTCCCCTCCATATCTATAAGTGCTGCCCTACAGTCAAGTATGGTTTGCCACTGAGCTTTATCTCCCTCAGAGCCTGAGCACATTTGCCTATGACAATGGCTCTTACTTAACCCACTCCTCAAATATTTCTTAGCGAGTCAGATTTTTGGGATATCCAAAATGCATATGCAGTTGATATATATGCATATAACAGAGGCAGTGCATTTAAAATTCTCACTCATACATATTCATTGTGGGTATTCTGAAAACCAGACTGGCTAAGGGATATTCAAGGACTGAGTTGAGCTCTGAGCTACGAAATGTGCATGAATCTTGTTGGTCCTAAAGGACATGAACATGGGTGCCCTGTGCCTACAGAGCCAATCCATAAACTGGCAGAGACCACAACAGATAGCAGATAAAGACCAAGCACAAAAGATAGCAGATAAAGACCAACATGGTACATCTAGTCTGCTCAGTACAGTAAGGTAGCTAGAGTTGTAGAGCTGCATCTACCACTCTGTGCAGGTTACGCCCCCCACCCCCCCCCCCAAATCCCTTTGCTTAAGGTTGTATCTACCACTCTGGGCAGGTTATCCCTCTCTATTTATACCGTTATTTACATTTGCTTTGATTCCATCCTCTTGTTATATAGTGATCCTCTGTATTTGCCTCAATTTAAATATGCATGGGATAGACATAGTTTGGTGCTAAGTCCAGGTAACAGGCAGTATAGGTGGGAAGGGGGGTGACAGGTGGAAGAAATGAAGGAAAGACCTTGTAAGTTGCTTAAAATTTAGAATTTGGAGGCCAAAAAAAGGAGTATACAAACTACAGAGAAGCAAGGCTGCTACCAATAGGCTGCAACCCCTTAGAATCCAACCATGTCAGTGCCTGCAGATTGATGGCTAGGTACTATCCAGAAAAGCCAAGGACACTGAAGCAGCTAGATATTTGAGTAATGGTCTCACTGGTTTCAGTGGTTGCTTATCTTGTGCTGGGCTTAGGGGGTTGATGGGTGTTGGACTGTGATGGAAACTTGTATAGTCAATTGTGTGACTCTGTACAGAACCAAATAGAAAGACTACAAAAGCTGACTTGGATAAGGCGCAATGTCCTACAAGCAGTTGGCAGCTGGGATATATCCTGCCAGTATGAACTGGACTAATTGGGCAGACTGACTGGGCCACATGGCTTGTTTCTACCATCATCTACAATGTGACTATGTAGCCCAGCCACAACTTCAATATAGCATGTAAAACCTTATCATTCATGCCTATGTTTATTTTCTATGTGAACAACCAGTGTGTGTGTCAAAGTATAATTCTGTGATATTTGTGTATTTGGAAGAATGATATTCTGTAATGAAACATGATAATAGCTTAAAGATCAGAGAGGAACATGTTTGCGCAGAAATGAATTTTTTTTTTTAACAAAACAGTCAAAGCAATTCTGGACTGTAAAGAATAAAGGTTTACCAAGGCGATCACTAGCTATAAAAGTATGTGGAAAACAACAGGGCTGAGATTACTTGAATGCCAGAAAGTCTGTATAGACCAGAGGTTGAATAGGAATAAAGCTATGTTTCAACACCAAGAGGAAATGTTCGGCTCGATATTGGAGAAGTGTCTTTACAAGCTTTCCTTCTGTGACCTCCATTATAGCTTAGCCATTATGAGAGATCATGTGCTGATAACTTCTGATCCCATTATCAAAAGGAGCTGGACTAAAATGATGTGGTCTTAGCAAAAATGAATTCTTTATAATGACATTTTTCCTTTATTCAGATTGATCAAAATACAGACAGCTGAATCTGAAGCGTCTCCACTATCCTTTTATTCTCCTAGCCATTGACTGGCCATCTAAAACAACAGCAACTAGATATCTGCAGAATATTAGCCCTTGTATACATGTATGAATAAGAGGAATTTGTGATTAAATTAATAAGCATTAATTTTATTAAAGTATCTTTCACAGCATCAGGACCCATGCTGCCATGTCAAAGAATTCCAGATGTAGCAAGCCTTTGGCCTCGTGAAGTACTGCAGGCCCATGGTAAAACAGGAAGCCTCTTCTGCCTCCTCTTCCTTAGCTACAATACCCTTCCTAACCACTGTGCCCTGTGTGATTCTCCCCTAGCAGCAGGAGTCAGAGAGCAGTATGTTTTATCTGCAAGCTTCACTATGACATTTGAAAACTGCAAGACCCTCTGGTCTCATGGAACCCACTGGCCTCACATGGTTCAAACTGCAGATCAAAGCCAGCAGAGGAGGCACATACATGTGAGAAGCACTACTCTTCTCCAACGCATGGGAGGCTAGGGTGAGGAAGAGAGATTATTGTACCAGGGAATGGATGGCAGAGAGAGATGAAAATTGTGTAAGAGGCAAGTATAGGTTTGGGGGGTGGGGGGGATGGGACAAATGATGATTGTGATGGAGAAGTGGGTGGGAGAGAGAGATGGTTGGCGGGGTGAAAGGGAGCGAGAAGACGTATAGCAGGTAGGCCACATGAGCTTATTCGTCCTAGGTCAAGCTCTGTCCTTGGAAAAGAGATAATTGGAAGGTAGTTTTTCAAACATAGTAACATAGTAAATGATGGCAGATAAAGACCAGCATGGTCCATCCAGTCTGCCCAGCAATATTAAGAGGAGGTGCACCTGTCTCTCTGTGCAGGCCACCCCTCCCCATGTCTGTTTAGGGGTGAACCCACCACTCCATGTAGGATAACCCTATTTGTTGAGAAGTTAGATGGTTTAGAAGTTAGATGGTTCAGTTTTATTTTGTTTTTAATCTTTGGCTGTAAAGGGATCCGCTGTGTTTGCCCCATACCGTTTTGAATTCCGTCATCTTGTTTGCCCTCACCACTTCCATCGGGAGGGCATTCCAAGCATCCGCCACCCTTTCAGTGAAAAAATATTTCCTGACATTGCCTTTCAATTTTCCATCTTGCAGCTTCATGTTATGCCCTCTAGTTTTACAGCTTCCCCGTCTTTGGAAGAGGTTTGTTTGTTCATCGTTTCTCTTTAAGTATTTAAAGGTCTGAATCATATCTCCCCTGTCCCTCCTCTCCTCCAGAGTGTACATATTTAGGTCTTCAAGTTTCCTCTCATAAGGCTTCTGACGCAGGCTCCAAATCATTTTGGTCACCTTCGTCTGAACAGTTTCCAGTCTTTTTACATCTTTTGCAAGATATGGTCTCCAAAACTGAACACAGTCCTCTTTTTCCCTTTAGAGATTCTCTGTGTTTGTCCTATGCTTTTTTGAATTCAGATACTGTCCTTATTTCTACTGCTTACACTGGGAGATTATTCCACGCAAACATATCATCTGCTTAAGGCAAAATACCAGAAAAGCCTCATGCACATTTATCCCAGTTCCATATAATAGGAGAAGAAAATGAGATCATATATCCTAGTCTTTTTTTTATACTGGCAGCCTTTTATTGAAATAATTTATGTTATCAGTTATGTAAAATCAATGATCCACTTAATAAAATTATTCTGCAACACTAGCATTTTGACTTTCAAGCTACATCTTCACGTGTCTCCTTTCATTGTCCAACTGTTGCTATGGCAATAGCCAGGCTGGCTTACTCCTTTCAAGATGTGGTGTACTTGGATTTCAGTAAAGCCTTTGACACCATTCCGCACAGGTGACTTATAAACAAACTGAGTACCTTAGGGATGGACCCTAAAGTGACTGACTGGGTTAGAAATTGGTTGAGTCAGAGGCAAAAAAGGGTACAGGTAAATGGAGTTCATTCTCAGGAGAAGGAGGTTATCAGTGGTGTGCCGAAGGATCTATTCTTGGTCCGATTCTTAGTGATATTGCAGAAGGGCTGTCTGGTAAGGTTTGTTTCTTTGTGGGTGATACCAAAATCTGCAATACAGTAGACATGCAGGAAGGATCTAGCTAAGCTTGAAGTATGGTCGAGAATATGGCAGCTGAGATTTAATGCTAAAAAGTGCAATTCTGGAAGCCACACCTTCAAAAGGATATAAATAAGATGGAGTCTGTGCAGAGAGTGGCTACCAAAATGATTAGTGGTCTTCATTAAAAAGCATATGATCTTAATATGTATATGTTAGGGAAAAGGCAAGATAGAAGAGATATGACAGAGACATTTAAATACCTCTGTGGCATAAATGCACAAGAGGAGAGCTTCGTTCGATTGAAAGCAAGCTCTGCTATGAGGGGACATGGGATGAGAGTGAAAGGGGATAGACAGGATTAATATGCAGAAATATTTCTTTACGGAAAGTGTGGTAGATGCGTGGAATAATCTCCCAGTGTAAGCAGTAGAGATAAGGACAGTATCTGAATTCAAAAAAGCATAGGACAAACACAAAGAATCTCTAAAGGGAAAAAGAGGACTGTTGTAGTTGTTGATATGGAAGGGCAGACTAGATAGGCCATATGGTCTTTTTCTACCATCATGTTTCTGTGTCCTGAGGGAAAGGCATCAGTCATCCGCTAGCAGCTCCTCCTCTCAATCCCAGTAAGTACCTTTCTGCTTATGGGTGTCACAGTACAGAAAATGTAATGTAATTATTGTATACAAGTACGAATATTGTCAAATGGGGACATGCCAAGATGGTAGACATGTGTTTTTAGTTTGCCACTGCTCCCCAAAGCAGATCTGTTTTATGTACTGCTGCTACATTGTGGTGACATGGCTAAGAGAAAGAGAAAAGTTAAAATATATTTTTGGAGTCATCTGTGACCATTGGATGGGTTTGTTCTTCACTCGCACTACTTCTTGGGCTGGCATTAGGATTCTGGCCATTGCTACAGTATATTCAGACCTATTCTGAGTCCATTCCAATCTGGTTGTTTCACCTGGTTCAGAGTCTGAGTTTTTCATTGGGCCTCACATCACCCCTCATCTGGCTGTCCTTCTCTTCTCTCAGTTTGTCTCTCTGTGCCCAGACAGGAGGCACAATAATGGACATTATAAAATAGCATTAAAACAACATAGAATTATGACTACCTGTGCTGTGTATTCCAGGCACATTACAGACTTAGAAATAAGTAATTCTAGTCCTAGATTTTGCATATATTTATTTAGATTTAGGTCACATCTTTTCATTCATTAGGTATTTCCCTGTTCCCAGAGGGCTTACAATCTAAGAGGCCAATATTGAGCTTACAAAAAAAATCTAAGGATCTGATATTTAAATCCCATGGATTTTAAATATATGCCAGATATTCAGCAGCAGTATCCAAATCGCCTGTTGCTATCTGGTTTGTGCAGCCACTGTCCAGATTAATTGGGGCATTTATCCGGAAAGTGGCAATTTGCAACCTCTATCCAAATAACTTTTTCTATGGCTAAGTTACCTGGATAACTTACTCGATAGCAGTCAAATATTGCTATCATCTAGGTAAGTGCAGTGATTATCCAGAAAGTGGCCACATGATCCTCACTCAACAGAGGGAGAAGCGACTTGCCCCAGGAACATCAGCAGCATTTGAATCCTGGCTTCCCTGGTTTTCAGCCTGCCAATCCAATCCTGCTATTACAAAAGGGCATTAAAAAAATAAAAACATGGGGATGACAATAGTCAAAGCCATTATAAGGGCAAATAGCAACTTACATCTATAAAATGACAATCTGAAAAATTGCCCTCCCTCAATCTGGCTAAAAGTTGTATAATAAAAGTACTTTAGAAAGAAAATTGGCCAAGATGGCTACCGGCAGCGTTTGAGCTCCAGCCGCATTTTCCTTATGGGGAAAAAGAGAAAGGGAAAGCAGATTGCGCTGCCCTAGACGGACCCGCAGACCTCTACTTCTCTTACCTTAGGTCCCTTGGATGCATTTATTCAGCAAGTGGAGCGGCAGCCTGGTGCGGGGGATAGAGGCTCGGCTGAGAGGCGGTCAGAGCTGGGTGGCTCGGCGTATCTCTTGAGCGGTGATCTAACATCCCGAGTCTCAGCAGCCCCAGAAGCTTCTCTGCCCTGATTTGGACCATGTGGTTCGTAGGACATGTAAGTTCCTTTACTGGTCTCTTTGGCATCTCTTCTGGGGTCGATGCAATTATCAGAGCAGAGCACTGATAATTCCTGCAGCTTTGCTGGTCAGTGAGCAGCGGGTGTTGGTGTTTGCCTTTCCTATGTAGCGACTGGGTCAGTTCATGCTGGAATCTATTTGGTTAGCCATAAACCAGCTGGGAGAACGATTATTGGTCAGATGCAAGGACTTCAAGGTCAGGTACAAGTGAACTCTGGACTGATATCTAAGAATGTTGGCGATACTGGACAGATGAAAACTGAGCCAGCCCCACCACAACAAGATGCTATACACCCCCAAAAGTACGCCGATTACATCCAGGCCAAAGCCATCCAAACTTCAACAACCTCTCCGCCAACTATTACCCAAACTTTCTTACATGAGAACCCACTCCTCAAGTTCACAACCCCCTCAATAAAGCACGTCGAAGATATCATTACCAGAATAAATACAACCACGGCATCCAACAATCCATGTCCAGCACACTGGATAAAAGCGTTGCGACAAGAGCTCAGCCCATTCATATCCGAAATCATAAATCAATCTTTCACAACAGGAATCTTCCCATCAGCTCTTAAGCAGACCTCTATAAGACCTCTTCTAAAAAACAACCAGCTAGACCCAACAAAAGAAGAATCTTACCGTCCAATTTCCAGCATCCCCCTGCTATCTAAGATAATAGAGAAGGTGACACAGATCCAGATCCAACAACATATAGACACCACATCACCTCTGGACCCCAGTCAACATGGATTCAGAGAAGCCCACGGAGTTGAATCATTGCTGACCTCACTAATCAACACCCTCATCTGTGGAACCGACAATATCAAAAAGGGCTTTGCAATAATATTCCTGGACATCTCTGCAGCGTTTGATTCTGTGGACCATAACAAACTCCTAACCCGACTCCAATGCAAGGGCATCCGGGGATTAGCATGGGACTGGTGCAAATCTTACCTCGAAGAGCGCTGGCAACATGTTAGAATGGGAACAAACACCTCAAAATCTTTCCAGTTGAAACAAGGCGTCCCTCAAGGATCCTCCCTCTCGGCGCTACTTTTTAATATCTATATGCAGCCGATATGTGAGATCACCCGTTCATTTGGAGTTTCCTCTCTAATCTATGCAGATGACGTGCTGATTTTCACACCAATCAACGTTACTCGGCCTGATTATACAGTACTAACAGAGTGTTTTGACGCAATCGCAGACTGGCTTCTCACACAGAATATGAGAATAAACTTCAAAAAAATGGAAGCCCTAATCATCACGAAGAATAAAGAATTTTTACCCCCGTCTACTCTAAAAGTACGGGACATTGAGCTTCCTATCAAATCCACCGTAAAATACCTAAGCGTAACCCTGGATCACTGACTGGACTTCAAAGAACACATAAACCGCACAGTGAAAACCATCTATTTCAAGATCAGGACTCTCTGAAACCTCAAAAACATGCTCGACCCTGACAACTTCCGTACCATCTTTCAAGCCATAGTCATTCCACACTTTGACTATGCAAACATAATTCTACACACGGCCTCCCAAAAAGTACACTAAACACGCTACAATTAGCGATGAACACTGCTGCCCGCATCCTCAATGGTGCATCAAGGAATGATCACATAACCCCCATCTTAAAGGAATTACACTGGCTCCCAATATCCTGCAGGACTACATACAAAGCATTACTCATGACATTCAAAGCCATTAATAACTTAGCTCCCCTAGCAATTTCCACACTCATCACCCACACCCCTAACACTAGATCTAGAAGATCAGTCGCAGCTAACACCCTAATCATCCCAACTGACTTCACAAAATGTACACACACAACCACTGCAAGAGCATTCGCCTACTTCGCTCCCAAATGTTGGAATGATCTTCCACCCACCATAAGAGAAATTAAGGACCTCAAACAATTTAGAAAAGCTATAAAACACCACCTGTTTCTTTCATACTTCTCTCAATACCAGACCCCAACTTAGCCTAAACCCCATCACAAACCAATATTTAAATGCTCTATCACTCCTTGTATAACAAGAAGAATACCATTGTATATAGTTAAATAATTATATGTACAAAGTTTTACCCTATGTTGTATCCTGTTAGACTTCTTGTTATATGTAAACTCACGACAGCCTGTTGCCATCGGTGAGTATTCTAAGTTTACTGTAAACCACGCTAATGATAAAAGTGCGGTATATAAGAGCGTTAAATAAATAAATAAATAAAATAAATAAGGGTTGTCTTTGAGGTCTGAATGACTGGAAAGTTTTTCAGAGACTGTCATGAAAGACCCTAACAGTTTAAAAACTCATTTGGAACAATTAGACAATTTCTTTAGGTTGGCGAATCTTCGTTTGACCAATTTCCCCCGTTTACCAAGTTTCTCCAGGAACAAGCAGGAAGTCAGTCCTCACATATGGGTGACATCGGTACCGAAGGAGCCCTCGCAGAAGCATCTCCCCAGCTTTCAAAGAAAGCCTTTGGGAGATGCCATCATGCATGTGTGGTCCCCTTCCCACCCAAGGGTGCAATCTTGCTCAGTCTCCTTTTTTCCGCGGAGCCCTTCAGACTGGTTTGTCCCTGGAAAAAGTTGATTTTTCTCTCCAAGTTTCATACTCGCCTCCGGTATCGCACCGGTACTCTTCCCACCACCCTACCTCGCTGCCTTGGCATTGAGTTCGGGTCTATTTTTGTAATTTTTTTGTTTCTTAACTTTTTGCATCTTCACGCCATTTTTCCCATTTGGCAGCCTGGCGAGTCTTCGTCCTCGCAGAGGTACTTTTTTCTCCCATGGCTACCAGTGGCTTTAAGAAGTGTGATTGGTGCTCAAAAATTATGTCTTTGACCAACACACACGACTGCAGTCTCCGCTGCCTCGGGCCAGACCACGACCCAGCAGCATGCGGTCTTTGCAAGAGAATGTCCAGCAAGGCCCTCAAGAACCGCCAGCAGCAGCACAATAAGTTTTTCCCAGAGTCCCCGGTGCCTCCGAAGGCTAGGGCCTCGTCTGAAGCCTTGACAGCTCAGATGGGCCCTTCCGCATCCGAGCCCCATCGTGGGTCTTCAGAAAAGAGTCTCCCTCGAGGAAGCCCTGGAAGAAGAAGCAGCCCACGAAGGGCAGCGTCCTTGGATGTATCCGACTGGCCAGATGCCCCAGGGCCAGGTCCCACAGTCTGAGATATCGGAGGAGAAGCAGCCTGCAAAGATCCCCCGGAAGGAGTCAACCTCAGACCAGCCACGGTCCCCAGACACCATCCTCGTTGAGGATTCCCCTTCGGGGAGCCGGTGCCGGGCCAGAGTCCCTCGGTGCCAGCGCCAAAAGCTGCGGACCTTCTGGCATGGAGTCCAGAAAGGTGGCCCTGGAGCGCAGTTTGTCTGCCTTCATGGACCAGCAGCGGGCGCTGTTGTCCAGTACGACCAGGTCATCTGCCCAGACCACCGGGCCCTTGATGTCGAAGACGTCCCCGGAGGCTGAGCCAATCCTCGAAGTCCTTCGGCTTTGAGTCGATCCTCATCCAAGGTCTCGATCTGAGTCCCGCTCGATGGGAGATCGATCATCCCTGGCAAGGGTGCCGGACACTGGTTGCAGACCATCGGGAGTCCCGAAGCCCACGGAGCAGCCCTCCTACAAGTCCTCAATGGACTACTCCGAGTAGGAGGATGAAGAGTCCCCTGATACCCGTTGCCACTGCGATGTCCCATCAGACTCTCCCATCTTGGAGCTTTGACGGCAGTCCCTGCCAGAGGATATGGGCTTCCATGATTTTGACAAGGATATGTCTAAGGCCCTGGCATTCCCTAAAGAGTCAGAGGAGGCTCCTCAGGTGGATGAGCTGGAAATCCTCCAGTAGGAGGCTCCTCCAAGGGAATCGCTCACAGTGCCCATCCCTCCCATTCTAGAACAGCTGATCCTCCATATGTGGGAGACACTGGCATCGATGCCGGTGGTGAGAAAATGGCTCGACTCGATGTATCAAATCCGCCGGAGCCTGGGCTTCCAGAAATCACAACTGCCACATAATTCCATGGTGGTGGAGTCAGCCATGCGTCAACTGAAAAGTCAGAAGACACACTCCTTGGTGCCCTCTGGCAGGGAGGCACTCACCTTGAATGCCTTCGGCAGAAAGTTTTACCAGGGCTCGATGCTCATCGGTTGCATCCAGACCTACCAGCTGTATATGGGCATGCACCTGAGAGACCCGGTGAAGGATCTCACCGGGTTCTCAGCTGGTGTCTCCAAAGAATCCCTGCAGCGGTTCAAGTACTTGTCCAAGGCAGTCTATGAGTGCTCCAAGTTCATGTCTCGGGCGGCCTATGACAGGCTCAAGTAGCGGTAGCGGCAGCGGGCAGCGGTGCACGATGCCAAGCTTGGCTACAGTCAACCGACCTCGAGCAGTGGGTTCATGACAAATTGGTTGATGTCCCATGCCAAGGAGAGAACCTCTTTGGCAAATCCATGACTGACAAGGCTGCCGAACTGGAGATCGAGTTCATGATGAGGACCAGGCTCTCAAAAAAGACTGCTATCCCTCCCCAACAGAAGGGCTTGGGTAAAAAGTCCTTCTACCTGAGGAAAGGGGCTGCTTACAGTAATTACCCACCTTTTCAGGCCTCCCCAGCTCCCCAACAGGGTCAGCAGGCCAAGGGACATGGGCATGGCCCTCGTAAGCAGGCACTGGCTCTGGCCCAGCCCAGGGGGGAGTTTTTGACTCCTTGTGTATAGTCTCTCTACCCAAGGAGATCAGAAGCCCACAGGGGGATGTCTGGCCCATTATGCCCAGAGGTGGCTGACCATCACCACCGACTCCTGGGCACTTAGGGTGATCAGGAAGGGTTACCTCTTCCACCTTACTCAGACACCTCCCCCTTATTTTCCGGGAGAGCCCCTCAGGTCTGCCCTCCACCGGGACCTTCTACTGAAGGAGTTGGCAGGTCTTCTTGAGGACAAAGCAGAGGAACCGGTGCCCCACCATCTCAAGGGCAAGGAGTTCTACTCCAGGTATTTTCTCATACCAAAAAGAACAGGGGGCCTACGGCCCATCCTCGACCTGTGTGACCTCAACAAATTCCGGGCGAGGGAGAAGTTCAAGATGCTCTCCCTTGGAACATTACTTCCCTACCTCCAAAAGTGAGATTGGCTATGCTCCTTAGACCTCAAGGATGCCTATAAACACATCCTTATCCACCCAAACCACAGGCAGTACCTGCGGTTCATAGTGGGGGGCAGGCACTATCAATACAGGGTGCTCCTTTTTAGTTTGGCTTCTGCCCCAAGGGTCTTCACAAAATGCCTGGCAGTCATGACCACCTTCCTCCATCTCAGGGGGTCTTTGTCTTCCCCTACCTGGACGACTGGCTCATAAATGGAGGCACAGCCTCAGAGGTGCAGCAGGCCACCGCACGCACCATCCAGGTTCTGCAGCACTTGGGTTTTGTCATAAACTACGCAAAGTCTCATCTCTTCCCGACACAATGTCGGGAGTTCATCAGGGCAAAGCTGGACACTCTCCAGTCAAAGGCCTTCTTGCCCAGGGACCGAGCCGAACGTCTCAGGACTCTGGTACAGGACATACAGTACCGTCCCTCTGTGCTCACTCAGCTTCTTCTGCGTCTTCTCAGGCACATGGCCTCCATGGTCCACGTCACCCCAGACACTCACCTCCACAAGAGGCTGGCCTCAAGTCATGGGGTGCCTCCGAGACAGTCTCTGTAATCTGACAATTGGCAGACTCGCTGGTCTGGTGGCAGTCTCTCCAAAAACTTGAGGCGGGCATGCCTTTTCAGGCCCTGAGCACCTCAAAGGTCCTCATCACGGACGCCTCCGTGCTTGGCTGGGGAGCCCACTGCGAGGAGCTCCGCACCCAGGGCAGTTGGTCACTAGGTGAGGACACCCATCAGATCAACCTCCTGGAACTGCAGGCGATATACCTAGCCCTGCAAGCATTTTGCCACCACCTGCACCACCAGCCGGTGCTGGTTCAGACGGACAACCAGGTGGCGATGTTCTATGTGAACAAACAGGGGGGAACCAGGTCTCGTGCCCTCTGTTGGGTGGCGGTGGTCCTCTGCTTGTACGCAATCCAACAGGGTATTCTCCTGCAGGCAGTATACCTACCAGGCCAGAACAACCTGCTGGCCAACAGGCTGAGCAGGGTCTTCCAGCCACACGAGTGGCAGCTGGACCCCAGAATAGCCGACTGTCTCTTCCAGATCTGTGGGAGACCCGTGATGGACCTGTTCACCAGCCTGGACAACTTACAGTTGCCCCGCTTCTGTTCCCGGCAGGCCCACCCCTCCAGGGTGGCAGTGGACGCATTCCTCGTCTCATGGTCGGAGTTCCTCATGTACGCCTTCCCTCCCATGCCACTGATTGCCAAGACCTTGTTCAGGACCCTCTGCGACAGGGCCTCGCTCATCCCGATAGCCCTTCAGTGGCCCAGGCAACCGTGGTTCCCGCTGCTCCTCCGATTAATGATGGCGACCCCCATCCAGTTGGGGACCTCTCTGGGATTCCTGTCTCAGGAAGGGGGCTCTCTCCTGCACCCCAACCTGGGGTCCCTGTGCTGACAGCGTGGCTGCTGAAAGGGTGACCGTAGCCCCTTTCAACCTCTCGGGTGAGGTAGAGGAGATCCTGCTGGCCTCTCGCAAGGCCTCTACTAGAAAGGCTTATGCCCTCAAATGGCACAGGTTCTCGGCCTGGTGTGCCGAGCATGGGGCTGACCCATTCTCCTGCCCGGTCAGTTTAATATTACATTACCTTCTCCACCTCTCACAATCCGGGCCCAAGCCTAACTCCATCCAGGTGCACCTTAGTGCCCTGGTGGTGCATCACCACCCCACCCGGTGGATGGCAAATCCCTTTCAGTCCAGCCGTTGGTGACCTGATTTTTTTAAGGGTCTGCTACTATCGAAGCCTCCAGTTCGCCCTCCGGCAACCAAATGGGATCTCAATGTGGTACTGGGACAGCTCACTCACCCACCCTTTGAGCCTCTGGCTACTGGCCACCTACGCTACCTCTCTTGGAAGGTGGCATTCCTGGTTGCACTCACCTCCGCTTGTAGAGTTAGCAAGCTTCAGGCCTTAGTGGCGGAGGCGCCTTATACCAGGTTCTACAAGAACAGAGTGGTGCTTCACACGCACCCTAAATTTCTTCCGAAGGTAGTATCATCCTTCCATCTCAACCAGGAAGTAGTACTCCCTACCTTCTTTCCGAGACCTCACTCCAGTAGTGTGGAGACAGTCCTCCACTCCTTGGACTATAAGAGGGCCTTGTCCTTCTATATCCAACGCATCAGGGCCACCACAAAGCTACTCAGCGTTTCATCACCTATGACCCCAGTAGGCTGGGGGAGGTGGTGTCCAAGCGAGGAATGCAGCTAGGTTGCACTTGAAGGCCTACATATGCTCCACGAGGAGCGCGTTGTCCGAGGTGGAAAGAGCCGGTGCAGCAACCATGGTCACCGGTACCAGGTTCCTCGGCAGGGACTCCACGATGGTCACGGCATCGGGAGTCACCTGACGGCCCTGCTGGGCATTGGGAGGCAACTCCTCTTGCTGGGGCAGCTTAGGAGGCTGTTCCTGGCCATTGCCCTCAGAATCCCGTTGAGGGCTTCACTGCTGGTGCCCATGGATTTTCACCTGGCTTGCGGCATCATCCTTTGATGTCAACAGGGCTGCAGTCCAGTCCTTCTGGGATCGACCCTCATCAGAGGATAGCCCCTGATGTAGGGTGCTGTGACCTGTTGGTTCAAAGTGAGCCCAGCCATCACGCAAAGCGGAAGCCTTCAAGGGCGTTGCCACCTACATCAATGCTGGTGCTAACTTGGAGTAACCAAAAGAGATTCCTGCTGTTTTTCTCGATTCAGGAGCCCCTTGAGCATCATCTGCAGACAAAGAGTGCAGGTGGAGGGCTCATGGTCAGGCCGGAGGCACTGAAGGCACCAGTTGTGGCAGTCCATTATGGAGATGGTCCGGACACACTGGGTGCACTTCTTGAAGCCATTGACTGGCTTAGACATATTGGGGAAGCTTCTGCCAAGTCAAAGAATGCAAACATCTCAGCTGACCAGGAAGGCGTGAGAGAAAAAACCTGCATGCCGAGAAAAAGAAAAAGAACCCAAGAAAAAAACGCAGCACTGAGGCACCAACGCTCCCAGGGACAGGCAAGAAGATGGTGACGAGCATGAGACCAAAAAAACACAAGTAAAACAAAAAAAATGTACCACTAGAGTATCAATTGATTCTCCAGGGACAGACAAGCGTCTGAGAGGCTCCACGGAAAAAAGAAGACTAAGGTACGATGGCTCCTTCGGGTGGGAAGATGGGCATAAGTGTGTGGTTGACCTCCCAAAAGCTTCCTTTGGAAGCTGGGGAGTGTTCCCGTTCGGGCTCCATCGGTGACGTCACCCATATGTGAGGACTTCCTGCTTGGTCCCAGAGAAACAGTGGTTGCTGGACCCTTACAAGAAGGGGAGGGGCCAAAGCAGTGAGAGCTGGAGCTCAATGCCTTTCAATCATCCTTTTCAATAGCATCATCCACTGCCTCATGCAGCAAAGATGATGCTATTGAAAAGGTCCTCGCTGCAATGGGAGAGATGGGCCTTGAAGGTCGAATCAAAGCTTTCATGCTAGAAAGTATAGTTACTCATCTGTAATAGGTGTTCTCCGGGGATAGCAGGAATCAGTTCCCACATATGCGTGACATCAGCGCCAACAGAGCACGCGTGGTAACCTCTCCCCATCTTTGGGAGATGTACCACGCATGTGTGGTCCCCTTCACGCCCAAGTGTGCCATCTTGTCTCAATATGATATCATAGCACAAAATGGCAAAAAGAAAAGCAACTCCATGGGGAGGAGAAAGGGTTGTGAGGACTGATTCCTGCTGTCCCAAGGGAACACCTGATACAGGTGAGTAACTACGCTTTCTCCGGGAACAAGCAGGAAGTCAGTCCTCACATATGGGACTCCCTAGCTACAGGCTACCAAAAAGCCTGTAAAAATCTCATGGGTGTCACTAGAACAGCGCAGGGAGGACATGGCCACACCTCTTAAAACAAAAGGTTTTTAAATAAAAGGTTTCTTTGTTTTAAGAAGTGTGGCCGTGTCCCCCCTTGCGCTATTCTAGTGACTTCTGTGATTTCTGCGGAGGGTTGTTGCTCCTCTTCTTTTCTTGGAAAAGCTCATGGGTGACCAGAAAAAAGGGGGAACCGTGAGCAGCAGCAATGAGTCCAGAGATAACAGATTCCTGAGTGGCCCAGCTGCCTAGCGAAGAGCCAATGCTCCAGTAACCTGACCACACCAAAAAGCTGGAGGGCAGAAGTTGCCTATACCCCTAATAAATGACGGAGTACTGCCTGGCCAAAGGTGCTGTCCTGACAAGATTCTCTCTCCAAGCAATAGTGAGTTGCAAAGGTGTGGACTGAGGACCAGGTGGTGGCCCGGCAGATATCCAACAAAGGAATGGAGTGCAAGTTCACTACAGAGGCCGCCATGACCCAGACGCTGTCCATCATGACACAGCGCTCCAGCAAGAGACCAGCCTGCTCATATGAGAAGGCGATGCAGTTAGTGACCCAGTTGGACAGGGTCCACTTAGAGACTGCAGCTCCCAACCGACCCGGGTCGTAGGAAACAAAGAGCTAAGAAGCTCGGCAGTGCTCCTGAGATAAAAGGCGAGCACCCGTTTACAGTCTCTGCCCTTCTGGCATGAGGCTGTGAGAAGAAGGTGGAGAGCACCACCTGCTGGTTGAGGTGGAACAGAGATACCATCTTGGGTAGAAACTTGGGGCACGTGCAGAGCACAACCCTGTTCTTGTAGAACCTAGTGTATGGTGGTTCTGCCACCAACGCCTGAAGCTCGCTGCCTCTACGGGCAGAGGTGAGAGCCATGAGGAATACCACTTTCCAGGAGAGATACTCGAAGTGGCAGGAGCCAAGAGGCTCAAAGGGTGGTGCAGTGAGCTTGGAGAGCACGATGTTAAGGTCCCACTCCGTCGCTGGCGGGCGGCTGGGTGGTTTTGACAGGAGGAGTCCCCTCAGGGAGATATGAGGGGTTGAACAGAGAGGGATTTGATCTCAATGAGAAGGTGGTGTGCTGCAAGAGCGCTGAGGTACACTTTATGGAGTTAGACTGCAGCCCTACCAAGACAGGTGAAATAGGTACTACAGCACTAGCTGGATAGAGCAGGAGAAGGAGTTGACCTGATATTCCACGCACCAGACCGAGAACCTCCACCACTTGAAGGCATATGCCTGACGGGTGGAGGTTTTGCGGGGTGAGGAGGACCTCCTCCACTTCAATAGAGAGATTGAAAGGGGCCAGGGCTACCCTTTCAGCAGCCAGGCCATGAGTGTCAGGGACCCCAGATTGGGGTGCAGGAAAGAGCCCTCCTTCTGAGGCCTGGTTTGCACCTCAAGGGAATTGGGGGGTGATGTGGCCAGGCGGAAGAGCAGGGGAAACCACAGCTGCCTGGCCCATCATGGGGCCACCAGGATCACTGTGGTCCTGTTGTGCTGGACCTTCAACAGAGTCTTGGCGATCAGTGGTGTGGGTAGGAAGGCATAAAGGAGGCCCTCCGCCGCCACCCGGGAGGGGTGCGGTTGCTGGGAACAGAAGCCGGGCAGTTGTGCATTGGCTGGACTGGCAAAGAGGTCCATCCTCGGGAGCCCCCAGCGCTGGAACAGCTGGCCAGTCATCCTGGAGTCCAGTGGCTAAGCTATTCTGTCAGGGTGTTGTCCTGGCCTGGGAGGTAAACTGCCCACAGGAGAATCTCGTTGCTGCTAGCTTATGAGCAGAAGCTCACTGCTTCCTGGCAGAGCAGGGCTGAACCTGTGCCCCCTGCTTGTTTATGTAGAATATCGCCACCTGGTTGTCGATCTGAACCAGCACCGCCTGGTGCTGCAGGTGGTGGTGAAAAGCCAGGAGGGCTAAGACTATGGCTCAGAACTCCAGGAGGTTGATTTTTTATTTTTTTGCATATACATACAAATAAAAAAAAGGAACAACATCTTATTAATCAAATTAACAAAAAAAAGGAAATTATCAAAAGAAAACCCAACAAGACTGCTCAAGTCCACATCAAGAAGAACATCAAAGAGTAAACTAGAATTGCCCAGACCCCTTTTATACATCCCAGCAAACTAATCAAACTTTGTCCACAAGGAACCTCTCCAAGTGCAGACTATTAGTAAATACATATTTACAACCAGAATATACTATAACACATTTGCAAGGGAACTTCAAAAAGAAGGTCCCTCCAATAGCTAGGACTTTAGGTTTCAGCTTTAAAAAAGCTTTCCTACGAAACTGAGTTGTTTTTGCCACATTAGGAAATATATTAATAGGATATTCACAAAAAGGAATATCCTTTTTAGAAAAATAAGATTTCAATATGGAATACTTCTCTGCTTCTGACTGAAAAGTAACCAGAAGAGTCCCCCTTTTGAAGACCTGGTCCAGAGAAGACTCTAAAAATTGAGTCAACTCCAGATCATCCACATCAGCTTGTGCACTAGAGACCTCCTCCACAGGAATCTGATGGATACTCTGAGGAATGTAATACAAAGATGAAACTATTTAATCTTCAAAAGTAGAAAAAATTAATATATCCCTCAGGTATCTTTTCAGAAGTTCCATGGGAGAGAGCAGGCGAACCACAGGAAAATATAAAACTCTCAAATTCCTGGCCCTGGCCTTATTCTCTATCAACTCAATTTTAGAATGTAAATTCAAACTATCCTTAACAAAAGTATTGCACATAGATTGTATAGCAACGACTGAACTCTCAGCCTTGGAGGTTCTATCCCCCAAAGCAGAAAGCCGTGACTCACACTGCTGTAATATTTGAGTAGCTCCTTGAGAAAAAGTACATAATTGAATCAGAGTCCCTTTTAAAGTCCCCTCCATATAGGATACAACCAACCAGACATCCTTTAAAGAAATACCCTCACAATCAATTCCAACAGGAACCAAGTCTGATGAAGCAGGCATGGAAACAGGAGCCGGCAGAGAACAAGAAACTGAAGAAAATGTCCAGTCTGTAGACTCCCACACTAGAGGGGCAGATGTACCAGAGATCTCATTGGCCAAAGTGCTAGTCATAGATCCACACTTGGCTACAGTTACTAAATTCTTGCCAGAAGGCTGGGGGGAGGGGTTCGCAACCCCAAACTCAAAGAGGCCTCAAGAGAAGAGTCATGCTCACCAGTCACAATCTCAGTTGGTTTTAAGATAGCTGTACTCACAACATGAAGATCCATAGGTCCCTGGACAGCCACTGCTTTGGAAACCTTTGCTTTGGCCTTCTGCTTCCCTGTGTTAAGACCAGCTAGCAGTGCATTGTCGGCCTCTTCTGGTGCTCCTAAGGGACTCCCAAGGGGCAGGACCTGCCCCTTTGGTCACGCCCCTTCGGGCACGTGCCCGCAGCCGCATTCTGCAGCTCACTCCAGCTTTTAACGCTGATACGGGGGGGGGGGGGGGAGTATTCCAAGCCAGCTTCCCAGGTGTACACTATCGCTGCTAACAGCTCCACTCCAGGCAACACCAGCCCCTTCGATGTCTCAGCGTTTTGCGGCTCACACCAGCTTTTAACCCTGATACAGGGGGGAGGAGTATTAAGCTGGCTTCCCACGGGTACACTATCGCCACTAACAGCTCCACTCCAGGCAACACCAGCCCCTACGATGTCTCAGCGTTCTGTGGCTCACAACAGCATTTAACCACGATACGGGGGGGTGGGGAGGAGTATTCCGAGGTACACTATCGCCGCTAACAGCTCCACTCCAGGCAACACCAGCCCCTCCGATGTCTCAGTGTTCTGTGGCTCACACCAGCTTTTAACCCCGATACGGGGAGGGGGAGGAGTATTCTGAGCCAGCTTCCCAGGTGTACACTATTGCTGCTAACAGCTCCACTCCTGGCAACACCAGCCCCTCCGATGTCTTCTCCAGGAGGTTGATATGCTGGAGACTCTCGGTTGCTGACTAGCTGCCCTGAGTGCAGAGGTCATCGTAATGTGCTCCCCACCCCAGCTTAGAGGCATCCGTAGTGGGTGCGGGGGGCTGGAAGGGCATCCTGATCAGCAGAAACTGGAGGTTTTGCCACCAGTCAAGAGAGAGAGCCAGGAGATGGGTGATGAGCACTTTGTCCCACAAACTTCCTGTGGCCTGAGACCATTGCAAGCGGAGGACCCACTGGGCCGTATGCATCCGCAGGCGCATATCTGGAGTGACATGCACCATGGATGTTATATGCCCCAGTAGGCAGAGCATGAGGTGGGCTGATGCAGAGTGATGGCGCTGTGTGCTTGCAGCAAGCACTTGGAGGCGTAGCGCCCTGTCCCAAAAGAGAAAGGCCCTGGCTTGGATGGTGTCCAGCTGATCCCTATGAACTCCAGGTCCTGGGTTGGCTGGAGATGGGACTTTGGGTAGTTTATGAGGAAGCCGAGGTGCTCCAGCAGGAGGATGGTGTGTGCCGTCACCTGACAGGCCTTGATGGCTGTGCTGCCCTTTATGAGCCAGTCGTCCAGATAGGGGAAGACCCCTGGAGCCTGAGGTGGGCTGCGACCATTGCCAGGCTCTTGGTGAATACCCTTGGGGTGGAGGACAGTCCAAAGGGTAGCACTCTGTACTGATAATGTTCCACCCCGACCACGAAGCGGAGGTACTGCTTGTGTAGGGGACAGGGCCGTTCCGAGCATGAATTGCACCCTGTGCGACTTGCAAGTTAGGTGCATCCCCCTCATCCAGTCACTTTCTGGATGTCGGCGGAAGAGGCGTGCCCGATGTGCAAATCATCGGCGCGCTAAGCAGATCTGTCCCTCCCTACAATGACGCCGCTTCAGAGGAGGGAGGGACCAGACCTGCTTAGCGTGTGGCGAGAAGGCTTAAGGGGAGTATTTCAGCTGTCTGCCGTTGCCTGCCTCTGCTGAGAGAAGAAAAAGTGGCAGCGGCAGGTAACAGCAGACAGCTGAAATGTGCCCCTTAAGCCTTTGCGCCCTGTGCGGCAGCACCGCTCGCACAGGGCTAGGCATGGTCCTGGTAGGGGGTTGAAGGAGATGTGTATGTATGCATCTTTTAAGCCCAAGGAGCATAGCCAGTCTCTCTGCTGGAGTATGGCAGCAGTGTTCCAAGAGAGAGCATTTTGAACTTTTCATAAGAACATAAGATATGCCATACTGGATCAGACCAAGGTCCATCAAGCCCAGTATCCTGTTTCCAACAGTGGCCAATCTAGGTCATACAAACCTAGCAGTATCCCCAAGAGACACAGGTTCCACAATGCTTGTATTGGGTCAAGCATTGATATCCTGGGTCCCTTTTTAATAATGGTTTATGGACCTTTCCTCCAGGAACTTGTCCAAACCTTTTTTAAACCCAGCTACACTAACAGCTCTTACTACATCCTCCGGCAACAAATTCCAGAGTTTGATTACACGTTGAGTGAAGAAATATCTTCTCTTATTTGTCTTAAATAGATCACCTTGTAGCTTCATTACATGTCCTCTAGTCTTTCTATATTCTGATAACATAAACAATCGATCTACGTTTACCCGTTCCACTCCATTCATTAATTTATAGACCTCTATCATATCTCCCCTCAGCCGTCTCTTTTCCAGGCTGAAGAGCCCCAACCTTTGTAGCCTTTCTTCATAGGAGTAACCTTCCATCCCCTTTACCATTTTGGTGGCTCTTTTCTGTACCTTTTCTAATAACGCTATATCCTTTTTAAGATACGGCGACCAGAATTGCACACAATATTCAAGGTGCGGTCGTACCATGGAACGATACAGAGGCATTATAATATCCTTTGTTTTATTTTCCATTCCTTTCCTTATGATACCTAGCATTTCATTTGCTTTCTTGGCTGCCGCTGCACACTGGGCGGAGGGTTTTAACATGTTATCCACGATGACTCCTAAATCTTTTTCCTGGGTGGTGGTTCCCAATGTGGAACCTTGCATCGTGTAACCATAGTTTGGGTTGTTCTTCTCTAGGTGCATAACTTTGCACTTGTCCACATTAAATTTCACCTGCCATTTGGATGCCCAGTCTTCCAATTTATCCAGATCCTCCTGCAGTTTTGCACAGTCCTCTTGGGTTTTAACAACTTTAAGCAGTTTTGTGTCATCCTCAAATTTGATAACCTCACTAGTTATTCCCTTTTCCAGGTCATTTATGAATATGTCAAAAAGTAGCCGACCCAGTACAGATCCCTGGGGTACTCCACTATTCACCCTTTTCCATTGGGAAAATTGGCCATTTAGCCCTACCCTCTGCTTTCTATCTTTTAACCAGTTCCTGATCCACAACAATACACTGCCTCCTATCCCATGACTTTTTAGTTTTGCCAAAAGTCTCTGATGAGGGACCTTGTCAAAGGCTTTCTGAAAGTCCAGATACACTATATCGACTGACTCACCTTTGTCTACCTGTTTATTCACACCTTCAAAAAAACATATCAGATTAGTAAGACAAGATCTTCCTCGTCTAAAGCCATGTTGGCTGTCTCCCATTAGGCCATGACTATCTACATGCTGTGTAATTTTGTTCTTTATGATGGTTTCTACCATTTTCCCCAGTACCGACGTCAGGCTCACCGGTCTGTAATTTCCCGGATCACCCCTGGAACCCTTTTTAAAAATTGGCGTTACATTGGCAATCCTCCAATCTTCAGGTATTACAGATGATTTTAATGAATGTTCACAGATTACTAATAGCAGGTCTGCAATCTCATATTTCAGTTCTTTCAACACTCTTGAATGTATACCATCCGGTCCAGGTGATTTGCTACTATTCAGTTTATCAAATAGCTGTAATACATCTGCCCGGTGTAGCGATATTTCTCTCAATTCCTCTGCCGTATCACCTTTAAATACCACTTCAGTCTTGGGTAACATCCCTACATCTTCCTCAGTAAAGACCGAAGCAAAGAATTCATTAAGTCTCTCTGCTATAGCCTTATCTCCTCTTACTGCCCCTTTTACCCCTCCATCATCTAATGGTCCAATTGACTCTCTCACAGGCCTTTTGCTACGAATGTACTTGAAAAAGTCTTTATTTCATGTTTTTGCTTCCGTAGCAAGTTCCTTCTCAAATTCTCGCTTTGCCTGCCTTATCAATGCTTTGCATTTAACTTGCCAGTGCTTGTGCTGTTTCCAGTTTTCATCGTTTGGCTCTTTTTTCCATTTCCTGAAAGACGCTTTTTTGGCAGCAACAACCTCTCTGACCTCACCTTTAAACCATGCTGGCAGTTTTTTGGACTTTCTTCTGCTTTTCTTAATGCGTGGAATACAGCTGGTCTGGGCTTCCAGGATAGTATTTTTAAAGAACACCCAAGCTTGATGTAAGTCTTTAACCTTTCCAACTGCTCCTTTTAGTTTTTTCTTAACTATATTCCTCATTTTATCATAGTCTCCCTTCTGAAAGTTAAAAGGTAGTACTGTGGATTTCTTTACTATCCCTCCTCCACTAACTAAATCAAACACGATCATGCTATGATCACTATTGCCAAGTGGTCCCAACACCCTTATTTCTTGCACCAGATCTGGTGTTCCGTTAAGGACTAAGTCCAGTATGGCTTCCCCTCTGGTCGGTTCATGAACCAGCTGCTCCAAGAAGCAGTCATTTATTTCATCTAGGAACTTTATCTCCCTAGCATGTCCTACCGTGACACTGACCCAGTTGATACCGGGGTAATTGAAATCACCCATTATTACTACTCTGCTGTGACTTTTGTTAGCTTCCTTGATTTCTCTGAGCATTTCATCATCCATTTGTTCATTCTGGCCAGGCGGTCGATAGTACACCCCCACTGCCATCACCTTCCTCTTTTTACATGGAATTTCAATCCATAGAGATTCTACAGCAAATTTTGTTTCCTGCAAAACTTTAATCCTTTCTGACTCAATGCCCTCTCTAACATAGAGTGCAACCCCTCCACCAATTTGATCAGTTCTATCATTACGATATACTTTGTATCCAGGTATCACAGTGTCCCACTGGTTATCCTCCTTCCACCATGTCTCTGAGATTGCAATCATATCTAACCTCTCATTTAGAGCTATATATTCTAACTCTCCCATCTTATTGTTTAGACTTCTAGCGGTTGCATACAAGCATTTTAAAGACTGTATTTTATTAATATTAATCTAGCTATTGGTAGAAATCTGTTGAGGTCCCGCAGGTCTAGGATTGGGCGGAACTCTCCTGTCCTTTTTGGTACCAGCAAGTAGCAGGAATAGAACCCTGTGTCCCTGAGGTGGGCTGGAATGGGTTCCACTGTCCAGCCACTCGAGTAATAAACTTGGAGCACTTCCTGACTGCTGAGGCCAGAGTCTGGAATCGCTGGAGGGGTTCTTCCGAGAACCAGCTGAGAACCCGACAAGCTCCTTCGCCAGGTCTCGAAGATACATGCCCATGTACAACTGGTAAACCTGGATCCAGCCAATAAACATCGATCCCTGGAAGCACTTTCTGCCCATGGCGTCCACAGCACGGGCCTCCCTGCCCGGGGGCACTGAGGAGTTCATTTTCTGGCTCTTGAGCCCTGCATAGCCAACTCCACCACCATGGAGTTGTGAGGCAGTTGGGCTTTTTGGAAGCCAGAGTTCCGGTGGACCCAATACATCGAGTCCAGGCCCCTGCTAACTATGGGCACTGATGTGGGGGTCTCCCACATGTGGAGGAGCAGCCGTTCCAGGTTGAGGGGAATGGGCAGCAAGAGTGCCTCTTTCTGGGGGGGGCCTCATAATGGAGGATCTCAAGGTCCTCTGTGTGAGTATCCTACTCCAACTCGGTGGAAAAGGGAAGAGTCTTGGCCATGTCTTGCATGAAGTTGAGGAAGGCCATGTCGTCAGATGGCGACTGGCAACTTGACTCCAGAGGGGACGGGTCTGAGGGCACATCGTAATGACAGCGGGTATCCGGGGACTTGTAATTCTCGGTCTCCCAATCCAAATCCGGTTCGGAGGAGTCATCTGGGATCCACCAGGACTTGGGGTGCTGGCCTGACCCTGAGGACCTCAGGGCTGCGGCAGCCTGGTGCACAAAACCAAGGGCGCTGAGCAGTGGGGATCACAGCCCTGAGGACTGGGACAGTGGCCGAGAGGCGTCTCTCAAGGCTGGTGGTGCCCCAAGATTGGTTCGATCTCCAGGGAGTCCCTTGCAGTGGAGGGCCAATTGGTTGGGAGCGATGACCCTGAGGAACTGGGCATCAGAGCCCGCTGCTGAGCCATGAAGGCAGACAAACTGCACTCCAAGATCACCATCCTGGCCTCAAGGCCAGCTGGCTCCACAGTCTTCGGCGCAGGCACCGAGGACTTCAGGCCCGGTGCCGTCTCCATTGATGGGGAGTCCTTGACCAGGATAGCCTCAGGGGTCTGAGACCAGTCCCAGGGCATCGATGGGTCCTGGTGGGGCAACTTGGACGGCCGCTCCTTGCCATCACCCTTGGCCTCTCATCAAGGCTGCAGGACCAAGGTCAGTGGGTTTCCCCACTTTCCCCAACTCATCGCCTGACGGATCCTCAAGGTCTTCCAGCCCTTCTTGGCGTGATCCTCAACACAGGAGCTCCGGCCAGAGGTTCTGTGGTCCTGGGGCTCCCAGATTGCATGGTCTGCGCGGGTGTTCGAGGTCCTGGAAGGAGTCTTAGAGTGGGCTCTCGCGGAGGACTCTGGGGCTTAGTTGGTCTTCTGAAAAATCGACTCACGCTACTGCTGATGTTCCCTGAGGCCTTAGGGGTCATCTGCTTACAGAGACCGCAGACCAAGGCATCGTGATCCGGCCCGAGGCATCGAAGGCAGCAGTTGTGCAGATCCGTGTGCAACATATTATAAGCGCAGCAGTTGCACAGTTTGAAGCCACTAGCCGAGGCCATGGTGGGGAAGACGGCCCCCCGCGAAGTCAAATTCACCGGGCCCAGCCAGGAAAAAGGTGCAAACCTGCGCCAAATGAAAAAGTAAGAAAAGAAAAGGAAAATAAGAATCAGAGGACGCGGTGCTGAGGCAAGGGGGCTTGGGGATGAGAAAAGGTACCGATACACTACCGTAGAAAGCAAAAAAGAAGACAAAAATCATCAACTTTTTCCGGGGCGAACAAACACACGTCCAATGGGCTCCACGGAAAAAAGGAGACTGAGGCAAGATGGCACCCTTGGGCAGGAAGGAGAACACACATGCATGGTACATCTTCCATATGCTTTCTTTGAAAGCTGGGGAGAGGTTACCATGCGGGCTCCATCGATGCTGATGTCAATCATATGTGAGGACTGACTTCCTGCTTGTTCCCAGAGAAGTGCATAAATCAGAATCCAGCAATGAGTTTCTCCACTATCCGCAAACCAGACAGTGCTTCTTAGATGCTGGAATATGACTTTCCACTGCCACAGGCAGTCGGGCAACATAGGCTCAAGGTGCGCTATAAGGCATGGAGTGCCATGCACTAAGGCCAGCCAAACAGTAACAGCATGCGCTAGAACCACACAGACATGAAATGCATGTGTGCAAGCCATGAGGGCATTAACCGCATACACTAGGGCCATGTGGATAAGTAACCATGTGCACACCGGGGAAGAAATAGAGGAGACATGGTAAATCGCAGGAAGAGTAAACAACATGCATAGTTGGACAAGACTGGAAACACTAATACCAAACCAACGAATGCCCCGAGCAGCCTAACCTGATTCAAGCACCACCCGTGGATGGGCCCCTTACACACAAGTTTGACAGAGATTTAGTTTTGGTACTCACTCCCGGGAGCCCCAAGGCAGGAAAAACCATGCGTGGTTCAATGCTATTCCCGTTGTCAGACCTGCAATAACATAGCTCTGGAGAGCCTTCTTCAAATCTCAGGGGGGGAGAGCAAGAGGGAAAGAGGAGGGAGAAGGCACTGAGGTTTTGCGAGGCTGAATAATCTTTTCCAAATTCCCTTTTTTCCAATCTGCTGGCTGCTGAACAGGCCCTTATCAAGATAAGGATGAGGAGCTGAACCAACTTCCTCTTCCTTATGGCATCTGAAAAGAGCACCGGTTTTAAGAGTGTCTCTAGTGGAGCCTCCTATGTCATGCTCCAGTGTGAAAATCACCAGCCATGGTGATTGCTCATGAGCAAAAAAGAATCTTTGTTTTTCCAGATTCTCTCAGAGCTGAAAACTTGCATCCACCACCTGCTAGAGACAGAGGATACTGGTTTATGCCTCTAGTGGCACAGACTATTAATGGCACAATGATTTCATATGAAGCCTCTGGAAGCTTTCTCTGTCTCCACAACTGCTGGTAGGGGAACACAACTCACTTGTCTGGGCTGGACTAGCAGGATGATATGGAAACATACATTTGTAGGTTCCTATCATGGACCCCCATTTTTATTTTTTCTCAAACCCCCACTCTTTCCCTGCTTCCCCCCTCACCACCCCCACCATCATATCTTTGTTCATGGTTTTTCCCCCACGCTACTTCTCTTCATAAATCGAGTAGGGAAACTGCAGGAATTAGTTCTGGATGTTATACTGGCAACAGGATTTGTGTGAGCTTGGGATTTGTGCAAGCAAATGCTTCGAGTGGATTGACCTGGTGGTTAGAGCAGTGGGCTAAGGTGCATGAAAGCTGGGCACCTTTCACTGTCTTTAGTACAAACCAGAAATATCAAGAGTAGACTGCCCCACAGAAGGAGATTAAAGGCTAGAGTGAGATTTACAGTTGACGTGTCCAAGTATAAATCTAGAAAATTTAAGTGTTGAAAGGCTTCACAAAAGGAAGAAACAGAATATGATATTTAACTTTCTTTGGTGCCTCTGAAAGGATATAGACAGCGTGGAGGCAGTATTAGGACAGTCTGAAAGGAAATTGTCCAGGTATGTAAACGTCTACCTGGGTAAATTGCTCAGATTAAAAACATCCTTCCATCTAGAATGACATGGGTACATTTGTAGCACTGGACTTCTGCAGTCCAAATTTAAAGAAAAGGGAGCTTCTATTAATATGACACTAGCCCTACTACAGAAAGACACACACTTTCTTGATCTTCATATGCACATCCATTTAAGGTGTTGTATTCCTGCCTGCTGTTCGTGTGTTCACTCAGTGAGTGCCTCCTGCATCATCAGTTCTAACCATGCTCATGGAAGTTGTTGCAGTTGCTAACTGCTCTTTTTCTCCTACCTCTTCCATCCCTACCACTCTAGAACACTCACTGGCTTTCTCAAAGGTCAGCCCGATATCTATTGCAGAACCCCATCCACACCTCACGCAGAAACGTCACTTGCACAAGAACTTCTCCCTAGCCCACTCCTTCCTTTTCTCCCAATAGAGTTGCCTTCCACTGCTCCCGCCCCCAATGTCTTCCTATTGGTTGGATCCTACCCACAGACTTGCAGCTAGTGTCACCGGAAGCAGGCATGGTAGGTTTATTTATGGTTTGCTGTTTATTATGTTGGTAAACCATCTTTTTCAAGCATTTAAAGTGGTTTATAAAAATATTAAAAGAAGAAAAAAAAAGAACTTCATTTTTAAAAAGAGAAAAGCAAAAGAGGTACCAATTCAGGTGGGGGCATCAGAGCCTACAAGTGGGTCAGCCAGCAATTCCAAACATGCACTGAAAGAGATCTGTTTTAAAATCAGATTTAAACTGTTTATAGGTGGGTGTGAGACATACATGAGAGGGCTGGCTATTCCACAAGCTAGGGGCAGCGGAGAAAATTTTGGCTGCCTTGTGGACTCATGTTTCTCTCTGGAGGGTGGGGAAATATGCAACCAGTTGCCATAAACTGAATGCAGGATGGACAAAGGAGGAGCTGCAGATAGAGGTTTTAAAAGCTGAAAAATGTCCAGACACCTTAGCTATCTTTTAGCTTCTGGACGTTAAAGCAAAAATCTGTAGAATCCTGACAAAAATCCAGACAGTTGGCAATTCTAGCCTTCTGAGTCCTTAGCACATCTGATAGGGCCCTCCTAAAAATTTTGGCCATAGGCATATGCCTAGCCTGCCTATGACTTAATACAGTCCTTCCTTTGGCAACAGCTATACAATACTGTACAACAACAACCATTAAGAAATCTGTAGAATTCAGTCAGTAGGATTAATAGTAGAATTTATAAAAAGAAAAAGAATAATTAAAATAATAATTAAAAGGCAACCCATCAGTAATAGGGGTGTAGCAATACTGGGAATGGGTGTAGTGGGGAAAGTATGCAAAGCATCTTAATGGAATTATTCCCAGTGTCTACAAATGTGTATGTGCATCCATGTATTTTGTGCATGTTGTGTAGTGTGAGTGTGTGATTGGGAGAGAGAAGAGGCGGTTTGAAAAGAGCAATTCCATATCTGCTATGTCAAAATTTCCAAGCTGCTGAAGTCAGAACTGCTTCTCCCATAAAAATTCATTGGGTCATTTTTTTGGTAGCTTATTTTTCTGGAGCCCTTGGTCTGATCTGGTCCATTTTCAAACTTGATGCGTCTTTTCAGTAATACTGAATACCACTCCATTTGTTCCATGGCGGTTTATTGCTGATGGCATGCTACTTAACGTTGCTGGCCTGTCATTTCACTGAAGGAAGTGCCTGGAAGGGGGCAGCTTTGGTAAGAAATTTCCCCATTCTTATAGAATTCCTGTTACTACTGCTTTGAATGAAGGACAAGGACTCCAGACTAGGACCAGTCTCCCCTGAAACCAATACTGATTGATGGTGTCATGCAATATCATTGGCAAAAATAACATCTGAAATATGGATATAGATGAACTAGTTCATAAAGGACCCTTATTTTATGAGCATTTGTATGTGCAGATTGCATACCCAATTAGCGATATATGGTGAAAGTTAGGCCAGGGTTTCCTGTGCTTGGCTTTGGCCACATATTGCTAATCGGCCAGTGGCTCAATATTGCTATTGCCCGATTAGCAGCACCCAGGGATATTCAGCGGCACTAACCATATTAGTGCCGCTGAATATCCAGCTCAGTGGTATTTACACGGTCTGTAGGTCTGCAAACAGTGTAAATGGCTTGGAATATCCCCCCCACCCAAGAAGGTTTAAGCTGTCTTTGCTCGTCTCTATTAGAGTTATAGGAATATTTGCCCCTTTCCCATAATCCCCTCATTGCTATGAACATTTGAATATAAAACCAATGGGGTCAACATTCAAAAGCCCTTAAATCTGGATAACTAGAGAGATTATCCGGATAAGGGTGCTCAGATAGATGTTCAGCAGCATTATAGACAGTGCTGCTGAATACCTCCATAGACCACTTTGGCACAATATGGATAGTGCCAGGATGGTCCAGGGACAGAGCGAGGGCAGTGATGGCCACTATCCAGATAATAGCTACCACTATGTTTATTAAAATCTTGATATACTGTCTTTTGCATGGCTAGCAGGGTGATTTTCAGCTGTTAACTGGATAACTTAAGACACCAAAAAAGCTGTCCTAAATGACTATCCAGAAAGGTTATCTAGATAGTGGCTAAAAATTGCACTATCCAGATAACGGCAGTGATTATCCGGATATTCAGCGCCAGATACTATTTGGATACTGCCGCTAAGTATCCGGTGGCTATTAAATTCCATGCTGATTGCTGTGGCACTTAAATATCCAGAGCTCTAAATATTGGCCCCAATATATCACATCTCTAAGAAAAATCACAAATTTCAACGAAAAAAAATCCCACATTAACTCACCTCCATTCCACAGGTGAAGCTCCTTCCAAATAGCTTTTTACTACCTTCAGTGATCTGCCTGGTGGCAGCAGCAACGAGTTCAATCACAGTATTTTGATATCAAGCATCGGAGGGGGGGGGGGGGCTGGATTAATGCTTACAAGGGAAGCAGGCCCTCTTAAGAGCAGGATCCTGCACAGAGAAGTGAAACCAGCGAGAAATGACCCCTAGGACAGAAGTCCAGTCTCTCTACAGCAGGTGCTTTCTTTGCCTTGACATGCCGCACAAAATGCGGACACAATGCAGCATAATAATCAAGCAAAACTATGCAGATAGTTTTACTTTGATTATTGCATCAAATCCTGGGGATAAAAACTACCAGTGGGATTTGCAAGACTGCAAGTAGTCTATTTACCTCTTATAATACAGTTAGACTATGTCATATCCTTCCAGAGGAGTTACAATTTGAACAAGGCAACATTTCATTAAAAGTTATCATGAGCTTAATTACTACATACTGTACACAGTGAGTCGTGAGAGTTTCACAATCATTGAAGAATGATGGTCACACTCTGGATACCACATGCTAGGTTTCAGAAAAAGACTGGGTAGAGAGCTGTTAGATATGTTAGGAACCATATGTAATGACTCTGGATATAACATTATTGGAATAATGTTGTAATGTGAACCCATTGTTATATGCTTAGAACTACAATTGTATAGGCAAGCTATTAAATTAAAATCAGGACAACTTGGATAGATGGGAACAGACAAAAGGCTACACATGGGAAAAATGAGTAACTATGAATATAAGCTTTTTGTGGCATCACTACTCTAGAGGCCAGCTTCAACTGAACTGGAAGAATAAGAAAACCCCGAGGGGAAGCTGTTAAAATTCTTTTAGGATAGTTAAAAAAAAGTTTGCTCTAGCCAACTTTTCTGTTTGTCCAAATCTATCTAGCTTGAAATCTAGCTTTTGTATTTAGCTCGTGCCTTTCTAGCAGTACTTCAAGGTGAGTTACATTCAGGTACAGTAGGTAATTCCCTGTCTCTGGAGGGGTTTACATTCTAAATTTGTGCCTGAGGTAATGGAGGGTTGTGACTTTCGCAAGGTCACAAGGAGAATCAGTGGGATTTGGAACCCTCGTTTCTCTGGTTCCCAGCTCACAGCTCTAAACACTAGGCTATTCCTCCAATGTCACTTCTATTTGGAGTAACAAGAACTTTAGATGTAATTACCTGCCTTTCCAAGGTCAAGCTTGAGGTGAGTAGATTCTGGTGCTGTAGGCATTTCCTGTCCCAGAGGGCTTACAATCTAAATTTCTATCCAAGACAATGGAGGATGAAGAGACTTTCCCAAGGTCTGAAGCAGAAGCAGAAGAAGCAGAATTTGAACCCTAGCTTCTCTGGTTCTCAGCCTGCTGTTCTAAACATTAGACTACTCTGCTACAGAGGTGAATAACTTCAGCAATGTTCCATTCCAGACTTACCACTGCCTCAGGATGCTTTAAATATACTCCAGTCTGTGCACTGTCCGTGGTGAATAAAATGTGTCACTGCATTTAGATGAATCAGTGTTTGTGGGTCTACCTGTAAAGGGATTTAATGGAAATCTACAGTAATAGCTCCTCCTGCATGTCCCAACTCTCTTTCTGGGCAGTGATGAAAATGAAGTTACTCATCTGTATCAGGTGTTCTTCGTAGAGAGCAGGATAAGTCCTCATGTATGAGTGACATCACTGATGGAGCCCTCACACGGGAGTTTTTCCAGATCCTTCTAGAAGCCTTTGGAGAGCTTCACCATGCATGTGCATGCTTTCCTTGCTTTCTTTTAGTGCAGCAGTTCTCAACCTGTGGGTCGCGACCCCCACGGGGGTCACCACAGGATGCGCAGAAGTTGCTGCTGAGTCCACTTCTCGGCAGCGGCAAACTCACCGACTCCTTCTTCTGCAGCCGCGGCTCCCTGCCTCTTAGGGAACCGCGGCTGTGCTTGTAAAATCATTGTGGAGCCCTTCCTGTCTCGACGAGCTCCGTGCAGCATTGTCCCGCCTCTAAAGGAAGTTGTTTACCACTTCCTTTGGAGGCGGGGCAATGCTGCACGGAGCCTGTTGAGACAGGAAGGGCTCCGCAATGATTTTACAAACACAGCCGTGGTTCCCTAAGAGGCAGGGAGCCGCAGCTGCATTACAAGGGAGGCAGACATGGGGAGGGGGCTGACATCGAGGGAGGGAGCTGACATGGAGGGAGGGAGCTGATAAGGATGGATGGAGGGGGGCTGACATGGAGGGATGGGGCTGACATGGAGGGAGGGAGCTGATATGGATGGATGGAGGGAGGGGGCCGACATGGAGGGAGGGAGCTGAAATGGATGGATGGAGGGAGGTGGGGCTTACATGGAGGGAGGGAGCTGATATGGATGGATGGAGGGGGGCTGACATGGAGGGATGGGGCTGACATGGAGGGAGGGAGCTGATGTGGATGGATGGGGGGGGGGCTGACATGGAGGGAGGGAGGGAGGGGGCTGACATGGAGGGAGGGAGCTGATATGGATGGATGGAGGGAGGGGGCTGACATGGAGGGAGGGAGCTGATATGGAGGGAGGGAGGGAGGGGAGGGCTGACATGGAGGGAGGGATAGATGGAGGGAGGGGGCTGACATGGACAGAGGGGAGACTGACATGGAGGGAGGCTGACATGGACAGGGGGGCTGATATGGAGGGAGGGAGGGGGCTGACATGGACAGATGGAAGGATGGGGGCTGACATGGATGGAGGGAGAGGGCTGATATGGATGGAGGGAGGGGGCTGACATGGACAGAGGGGGGATGACATGCAGGGATGGAGGGGGCTGGCATGCACAAAGGGGAGAGACGGGGACATACTGGACAGACGGGATAAATGCTGGACAGAGGCGCGAGACAGTGCGAGTTAGGATTATAATGGGCTGATGGGAGGGGGCTAGGACTGGTAATGGGTTGATTAGGGAAGGCTAGGACTGGGAATGAACTGATCAAGGGGGGTTTGGGACTGGTAATGGGCTGATAGGGGGGTATGACTGGTAATGGACTGATGGGGGGCTACCATTGGAAATGAGCTGATCGGTGAGGTTAGGACTGGAAATGGGCTGATGGGGGATAGGACTGGTAATGGGGGGAGGGTAGGACAGGTAATGGGCTGATTAGGGGAGCCTAGCACTGGTAATGGGGTTGAGGGGGGGGGGACTAGCACTGGAAATGAGCTGATTAGGGGAGGCTAGGACTGGTAATGAGCTGATGGGGGTTAGGACTGGTATTGGGCTGATTAGGGGACGCTAGCACTGGTAATGGGGTTGAAGGGGGGACTAGCACTGGAAATGAGATGATTAGGGGAGGCTAGGACTGGTAATGAGCTGATGGCGGGTAGGACTGGTATTGAGCTGATTAGGGGAGGCTAGCACTGGTAATGGGGTTGAGGGGGGATTAGCACTGGAAGTGAGCTGATTGGGGGGCTTTGACTGGGAATGGGCTGATTGTGGGGAGGGGAGGATAGAGCTGTTGGCCCTGGAAGAAAACTGGGGGCTAAGGCTACAAATGGGCTGATATGAGGGGATGGAAGAATGGAACTGGAAGGGAGTGGATCTGAGAGGGGCTGCCATGGTATTTGTACTAGAAGGGACTGGTCAGTGGGGAAGGAGTGGGACTGGAAGGGAATGGACACCAGTGGCAGTCATGGGAATGCAAGTTGACATTGGAAGGTACTGGGAGTGAGGACTGGAAAGGGGCTGATACTGGGGAGGGTTACTGGGACTGGAAATAGGCTGATGGAAAGAAGTGAAGAAAACGAAAGAAGAGATAAGAAATGGCAGATGGACCATAGACCACAGAAAGAGAGCTAAGAGAAGACAGGAAAGCAGAAGCCTCAGATCGGGACCAGCATGATCAGAGAATAAATTGGTCAGACAACAAAGGTAGAAAAAATAATTTTATTTCATATTAGTGATTTGACTACAAAATCATCATAATTTTGAAATCAAATATTGTTACTTGTTGTGATTAATTATTGTGGTTTAAATAAGTATTTTATAAATAAAAACATATTGCAAAGGCCTATAATATGTTAATAATTCAACAAATGATTACAGCGACAATGCGTCAACGGTAAAGGAAGAGAGACGCATTTGATTTTATCATTGGGGGTCACCACGGTAAAAGGGGCCACGGTACAAAAAAGGTTGAGAACCACTGTTTTAGTGCAACAGACTTTTTTACCATTTTTTAAGGCAGCCGAAACTTTGCTGCACTACCTATAGACTCCACTGCTACCTCATTGTCTGTAATTTAACATATTTGGTATAGCATGTTGTCCCCACTACTTCATTGCCTATTTTAACATATCTTGCTTGTAATTTAACATATATTGCTTAGTGTGTAAGTTAACATATATTGCTTAGTGTGTAGAATCCATTGCCACCTTTGCGGCACCACCTATATACTCCACTGCTACCTCATTGTCTGTAATTTAACATATTTGGCATAGCGTGTTCATTGCCTATTTTAAGATATCTTGCTTGTAATTTAACATATATTGCTTAGTGTGTAGAATCCATTGCCACCTCACTGCTTGTAAGATAACATAGGCTGCATAGCTCTACCACTCCTCTCTATGGCCCCACATCACATTGTCCTTCTCTTCTTCATACTCCCCAACTGCTTCCCCTCCTACCAGCACCCTCCTTCCTCCCCCCCCCCCATTCCCCCTGTACCTTCTTCACCTCTCCCTCCATTCTGTCTTTTAACCTATCATCAGCTCTTGAGCTTCACCACACTCTGCCTCTCATTCAACCATCCCCTCTCTCTCTAAGGCAACCCCCACCCTCGCTTCCGCCGTACTATCTCCTCTTTACCCCGCTCTCTGCTTCTCCTTCTCTCATCAGGTAACATCAACCCCAACTCTGGCCCCCCTCGATTTCTCTCACTCTAAGAAGAGTTCCTCACGTACTTTGTCTAATCTCATCCATATCCCTCTCCTTTCCCCTTCCCCTCTCCCTCTCACATGTGCCACACACTTATCCAGTGATATCAACCCCATCCCTGGCCCCTCAAGATCTCTGTCCTACTCTGAAAAAAGATCCTCAAGCAACAGCCCCCCTATTCTGGAATGACACCCTCAAGTAACTTGTCTAATCTCATCCATATCCCTCTCCTTTCCCCCTTCCACTCTCCCTTTCTCATGTGCCTTGTGGAACGCACAATCGGTCTCTAATAAACTTGCTTTTACTCATGATCTCTTTATCTCTAATGCTCTACATCTTCTTGCCCTAATTGAGACTTGGCTCCTCCAAGATGATACCACATCCACTGCTGCTCTCTGTCATGGGGGCTATCAGTTCTCCCATACGCCTTGTTCCACTGGCCGCGGTGGTGGTGTTGGGCTTCTACTTTCTCCTGCTTGCCAATTTCAACCCCTCCTGCTGCCTCAGTCCCACTCCTTTCTCTCCTTTGAAGTCCACTCCATTTGCCTCTTCACACCACTTCCTCTCCGAGTAGCTGTTATTTATGGCCCTCCTGAAAAGTCTGCTTCTACCTTCCTTACCGAACTCGACTCTTGGCTTTCCATCTTTCTGGATCCCTCTTCCCCCACTCTTATTCTTGGGGATTTCAACATTCACGTCGATGACCCCACCGATCCCCATACTTTAAAGCTCCTTGCTCTTACCTCCTCACTTGACCTCCAACTTTGTTCCACTGCCCCCACCCACCAGCACGGCCAATGCCTTGACCTGATACTCTTCTCTAATTCCTCTGCATCAAACTTCCGTAACTCATCTCTTCCCTTATCTGACCATCACCTGCTAAGCTTTAATCTTCAGCTCCCGCTACCTCAACCTCGTCCTGTCGCCTCCAACCTATTTAGAAACATTCATACCATAGATCCCTTGACTCTCTCCTCCACCATTTCTCCATCTCTTTCTTCCATTATGTCTTCCAAGTCCGTCAACGAGGCAGTACCCTCCTATAATGCTGCACTCTCCTCAGCTCTGGATGCTCTCGCCCCATCCACCCCATGTCCTGTGAGACGTTCTGCTCCCCAGCCCTGGCTCTCATCCACTACCTGCTATCTATGCACCTGTACCCGTTCTGCTGAACTTGCCTGGCTCAAATCCCGCTCCCCAGAAGATCTTCTACATTTCATATTCATGCTTGGCTCCTTCCAGTCAGCCATAGCTCTTGCCAAAAAAGAATGCTACATCCATCTGACCAACTTTCTTGCCTCGGATCCTCGCCGTCTCTTTACTACCCTCAGTTCTCTCCTCAAGGTGCCCCCACCCCAGGTCCCACCCTCCCTTAATGCCCAAACCCTGGCCGACTACTTCCATGACAAAATCAACAAGATCACCCTCCAATTCCCCACTTTTTCATCTACCTCCCCTTCTCCCCACTTCTCCCCCCCCCCCCATCCCTGCTACTCTCTCTTCCTTCCCTGTGATCTCTGATGAGGGAACCACACTCCTTCTTTCTTCCTCCAAACCCACCGCCTGTTCCTTTGATCCTATCCCCACCCATCTCCTAAGCCCCATCTTCCCCACCATAGTCCCTTCCATCTCTCATATTCTCAACCTTTTGCTCTCCACTGCAACTGTCCCCAATGACTTCAAACATGCTGTGGTCACACCTCTCCTCAAGAAACCCTCACTCGATCCCACCTGTCCTTCCAACTATTGACCCATCTCCCTCCTTCCCTTCATATCTAAATTACTTGAACGTGCAGTCCACCGCTGCTGCCTTGACTTCCTCTCCTCTCATGCCCTCCTGGATCCTCTACAGTCCGGCTTCCGTCCCTTACACTCTACTGAAACGGCTCTTACCAAAGTCTCCAGTGACTTATTCCTGGCTAAATCTAATGGCCTCTACTCTGTTCTCATCCTCCTCGACCTCTCTGCTGCTTTTGACACTGTTGACCACAACCTTGATATCCTCTCCTCGCTTGGTTTTAAGGGCTTGATACTATCCTGGTTCTCCTCATACCTCTCCCATCGCTCTTTCAGTGTATGCTCTGGAGGCTCCTCCTCCTCTCCTACTCTGCTTCCAGTCGGCGTACCCCAGGGATCCGTCCTGGGTCCGCTCCTCTTCTCTCTCTATACCCAATCCCTTGGTGCGCTTATTTCTTCCCATGGCTTCCAGTACCACCTCTATGCCAATGACTCCCAAATCTACCTCTCTACGCCTGAAATCTCTCCAGCAATCCAGACCAAGATGTCTGCCTGCCTTTCTGACATTGCTGCCTGGATGTCTCACCGCTGCTTGAAGTTGAACATGGTGTGACAGGGACGCCTGTCTTGAACCCATGAGAATAGAAAAGGACATGGAATTGGACTTAGGGGAGAGCCCAGTTGTGTATTTCAAGGGTAACCTGAATCCTGCATACACCGATACCCACGAAATCCCTGCCTGGCCTGGATCTCAGGCCCCGCGAAGGGAGAGAAAGAAGAGAGAGAGAAAGCCCAGGGTGCCACACCCAGACTCCTATGAGGTCCCTGCAGGCATAAAAAGAGATTATTATTACCTGGGAAGGGCCGGAAGGGAGGAGGAGGGGCTGGAACCATGGAGGTGGAAATATAAACCCCTGCTAAGGCAAAGAGAGGGGAGGCTGGAGAAACAAGGGGAGCTGGAGAAACAAGAGGCTCAGGAGAGTCAAGAGAAGCTGGAAATGCAGCGAAGCCATAGAGGAGAGCCCTGGGAGGAGCTGAACCACAGGGAACACAGCCGAGGAGACGGACCGAAGGCTGAAGGTACTGACCGGCTGTCTCAGGTAGAGCTGGGAACAGGAGTGACTCTAGGACCCAAGGGGGAGCTGTTTACTGAGCACTGCTTTGAGAACTCAGAACGGGACACTGCTCCAACAATTGAAGATATGCAAGTCGATACTTCTGAGGATGACTTGAGGGCTATGGATATTCCTATGGACTGTACTTTATGCCAAGCCAAGTGCGTTGAATCGTTATGCTGAGGGCTAACACTTTCTGAGGTCTCCTAAAGCTGGAAATAACAAGACCCCGAGAACCGACAGGAGGCCGGGGATACTTTTGCTAGCACCCGAAGGTTTGTGACGCAGCCAGGAAAACTTGCAGGGAAGCTAAAAAGCTTGGTGAATATTTGCTGCCCGTGTCTCCCATTTTTTTTTTGTTTAAACTTAATCCGGGAAGGGAGTTAAGAAGGAGCTTTTGTTCCAGTGGGACTAAGTTTTATTGTTGCCATTAATTGTTTTACAAGGCAAGGCTAAAAAGAGGCATTTTTACCCTTGCTAAAGAAGTGCTGTTTTTCAGGGCTGAGAAACGTTTGAAGCAGCTGTGTGTGTTTGAAGCTTGTGAAGCAGTTATGCTATTCTAGTGCTGTATTACCAATAATCCTGCATAAGAAGGAGTCCTGTGTACAGGGTACTTGAACTTTTGCGTAAGAAATAAAATTCTGTCACTTTGCCTTACCTCCGGACCATGACTACAACTTCTTCTTAAAGCCATTTTTGAAGGCAAACTACATATCCCAAGATACACCTGGGGAAAGTTAGTTTGCCCAAGCCAATAGAGAGAAGTTCCTCCGATACCACGCCCCTCTAGGCTAGAGGCGGGTGGTGAGGGCGTGACAGTGGCGTAGTTGTGAGGATTTTTGCCTGTGCCAGGATATACAACCTACAGGAATTTCAGCACGAGTGTGGAGATCCGGGAAGTGGCGCCAGAAGGTTGGTGGAAGCTGCGGCGGGAGTTCGCTGGCAAGGTCGGCCAGGATGGTGGAGTGGTCCATATAGACACCTCTTGTAAGGCAAGAGTCAACGCTTGAGCCAGGTAAAGGGTACCTAGGCGTGGGCTAACCTGGTTCAGAGGGAAAAAGGGAGGAAAACGTGAATACTTCCAGATAAAGAAGGGATATTAGGGCTGTTGGGTGGTACCGCCCTTGGTGTTTTTGCTCTCTCTCTTACAGGTATCTGGCGAGATGGATCCAAAGGAGCTGGTCCAGTGGATGGCCACACAGTTCCAGAGACAGCAGGAGATGGCCCAACAAGCGCAAGAGCACGCGACAGCCGCTATACAAGCGCAGCAAAAGCCAGTGTTGGACTTGGTTGAGGCGCTGATTGCCAGCTAGCGGTCGGGGGTTGGAGGAGTACCAGCCCAGCCAGGACTATTTGTGCCTCAGAATGACAGTCTGGTAGGACCCCAGACAACTGGGACACTCTCTTTTGGCAAACTGTCTACAGAAGATGACATTGATGACTATTTAGAGTCCTTTGAAAGGGTATCTAATGCAGTAGGATGGCCAGTTGGTCAATGGGCTGTAAGGCTGGCCACCTCTTTAACAGGGGAAGCATTGGCTGCCTACAGGGCCATGCCAGCGGCCCTCGCCACTGATTATAATGAGGTGAAAAATGCAATTAGAGACTGATTAGGCTTGACAAATATGTTGTATCACTGTATGTTTAGAGCCACGGCCTTGAAGGCCGGAGAAACACCTAAGGCCTTAAGCCAAAGAATTAGAGGTTTAGACTTAAAGTGGCTAGCCCCAGAGGGGAAACTGTTGATACGGTAGTGGATATGGTGGTATTGAAGCAGTTCATGGCTGCCGTACCAAAAGAGATACAGTCTTTTCTGATACAGCAAAACTGCCAGAGCACAGGGGAAGCCACCCTTTTGACTGAGCACTACCTAGAAGCTGAATTAGCTCGTCATCCAAGAGGACGCACTCCCAGAATAGAGGCAGACGCCAGTTTTGCTCCCTCCCACACTCCACAATATCTGGCTGACCTCCTCACTTTTCATACTCCCCAACATACTCCCCGATCGTTTCATCTCAACCGCCTCACTCTCCACTCCCCCTCGTCCGCTCACCTACAATCCACCCGCTCCTCTGCTTTCTTTTTCACAGCCCCTGCTCTTTGGAATTCTCTTCCTCCCTCCCTCCGGCTTGAACCCCATCACCCCACTTTTAAATGTAATCTGAAAACCCATCTCTTCTCCCTTGCCCTGGACCTTCCCTCCCCTTTTGTGTGATCTCTCTTTCTCTGCTCTCGTGTTGTGTTCTTTACCTCCCCCTCTTTTCTTTTAAGATTGTAACTTCCCTTCCTTTTTCTGGCTATTGTTTTTTTTAATTGTTTTATTTGGTTTTTATATGTTTTTATATTGTAAACCGCTCTGGTCTTCTTGAATGAGCGGTATATCAAATTTTAATAAACATCAAACATCAGAAAAGGGACAGGGAAATAATGCAGAGTTTGGGAAAACTTCTGTACCGGCTCAGGAGGGAAAATGGGCTGGAAAGAAATGCTATCATTGTGGGAAGATGGGACACCTACGGAGGGGATGCCAAACCCGCACGGGGCTGATGGGCAAAAATGTGAAACATCTAGGAGAAGGGTTCCTCTTCAATGTTCCCTCTAATTTTCTGTAGGCTGTGTGCGCATAAAATATCAGCTGTGCAGCTTTTGAAGGAAGGTTAAATTTTTGTGCGCCACATAATGACACTCGGAGTTATATACTTTAAAATTTGACTACGCGTCAGAATACAATATGTACATCACATTGATTTTAATCAAATTAAATGAAAATAGACAATTACTAAATGAAGTGGAAAATTTCTAGCAATTACAATCACAACTTTTAAATTTTAAAGACATCTGTGTTTTTTTCTATCAGAATCAGAACCGTAATTTTTGTGCGCTTAATTGTAAAGTATGTGCGCTCGCTCGGTGAGGTGTGTGTGCGCGCACACGCGCACAGCTTAGAGGGAACAGTGTTCCTCTTAAGCGTTAACGTGCAAGGGGTCATTACCAATGCTCTGCTCGACTCAGGGGCCGACCAAAGCATGATGTCACAGAAGCTTTGGAGGGCAATTGAGGCTCAGAATGAGTCTGCCCAGAGGAGGCTGGAAGGTAGAGTCAAAATTAAGTGCATCCATGGGGCTGCCTCTTTCTACTCCCTCTACAAGGTGGTGATAAAAGGGTTGGGGGTACAGAAAGAAATCCTCGTAGCAGTGGTTCCAGAACTCCCCCACGACCTGGTATTGGGAAGAGATTGGCCGCAGTTTAGGCAAGGGCTAATGAAAGGCCTGGGACAGAAGGTAGATGGGATGGTAACGGTAATCCCTGGCCCTCTTTTCGGGAATTCCCGAAAACAGAGCAAGAACCCAGCGGGCGGCAGTCCCCACGTCATACAGAAGTTTATATTAAAATTTTGCAGGGTATCCGAAAAGGCCAAGAGTCCTAGAAGGGCGTCCCCACAAGCCGCGTGATAGACCTATGCAGCGCCGTGAATGGAGTGATACCCGGCCATGGAAAGGCTCTCATTGATACAGGCCTACAGATTGAAATGCCAGACGGATGCTATGGCCGGATAGCCCCTTGTTCGGGTTTGGCACTGAAACACTTCTTGGACATCGGTGCAGGGGTGATCGACTCGGATTACAGAGGAAGTACAAAGGTATTATTGTTTAATTTTGCCAATGAAGACTTCCCCGTGAAGGTCGGAGACTGGACTGCCCAGCTGGTATGCAAGAGAGTAGGGTTTCCCCTACTGGAAGAGGTCCCCATGTTGACTCCCACAGAATGAGGAGCCGCTGGATTCAGTTCCACCGGACGGGCCAGGATGGAAGGCCTGACGGCCACCGGTGAAGTGAGAGTGGAGGAAACGGAGGAGGAAGACCTGGGACCACAAGTGGCAGAGTGGAGGAAGAACCCGGAGCCTCAAGTAGGGGAAGAGCTATCCTTGGTTCAGAGGCAGGAACTGGCCCGATTATTGGAAAGGTTCCCGGATGTTCTGATGCCGGTCCCGGGTGAAACCCGACTAGTAGCACATGAGATCGTGACCCCACCTGGGAAGGTGGTCAGACAACGACCCTACCAGCTACCAGAGGCTAAAAAGCAGGAGTTGGTGGCGCAAGTGTGCGAAATGGTGGCGATGGGTATCATTGAAGAGTCAAGGAGCCCATGGTGTAGTCCCATAGTTTTGGTTCCAAAACCAGATGATAATTTACGGTTCTGTATAGACTTTAGACAGGTAAATGCTATCTCGGTATTCAATGCTTACCCCATGCCCCGTATCGAAGAGCTTTTGGACCGTTTGGGGCAGGCCCATTTTTTAACCACCCTGGACATGACAAAGGGATACTGGCAGATTCCCATGACTAGGGAATCGCGGCCAAAGACTGCCTTCAGCACCCCGATTGGGCTATTCCAATTTAGGAGGATGCCCTTCGGTCTCCATGGCGCTGCAGCAACTTGCCAAAGACTTGTAGATCAAGTCCTGCATCCTCATCAGGAATACGCTTCCGCATATATGGATGACATCATTATCCACAGTCGTAATTGGGCGGAACACCTCCCGAGGGTCGAAGCCATCCTGCGATCTATGAGGCAGGCGGGCCTCACCCTGAACCCGAGCAAATGTGCCTTCGCCCGGCGGGAGGTGAAATACCTTGGGCATGTGGTAGGACAAGGGAGGATTAAGCCCTTGATCAACAAAGTGGATAGCGTCAAGAACTTTCCCAGGCCAGCCACAAAAAAACAATTAAGAGGCTTTCTAGGCCTGATTGGCTATTACAGGATTTTTCTGCCCTGGTTTGCAGAAGAAAGTTCCATCTTTACAGATATGTTAAAGAAAAATTGCCCGACTCACCTCTGTTGGACTCCGGAGGCTGAGAGGGCCTTCACCCAGTTAAAAAAGAGGCTATGCACCGCCCCGGTATTACGTGGAGTGGACTTCATGCAACCCTTCATTGTACAGACGGATGCCTCAGAGGCCGGCTTAGGGGCAGTCTTATCCCAGAAGCATGAAGGAAAGGAGCATCCCGTAATGTTCCTTAGTAGGAAGTTGTCCCCGGCAGAGCATAATTACTCTACTATTGAGAAAGAGTGCCTCGCGATCAAATGGGCAATAGAGGCCCTCCGGTTCTACCTCACCGGACGAAAATTCCTACTTTTCACCAATCACGCACCCTTGAAGTGGCTCCAACAGATGAAGAACCACAATACACGTCTAACCAGGTGGTACATGGCCCTGCAAGCTTTTGATTTCAGGGTAGAACATCGTGCAGGAAAGCTACATCAGAATGCAGATGCCTTGTCAAGGATTACGGACTGTGCAGAGGACCTCCAACAAGCTCCGCCAGCCCGTAATGTCTTAGGTAGGGGGGTATGTGACAGAGACGCCCATCTTGAACCCATGAGAATAGAAAAGGACATGGAATTGGACTTAGGGGAGAGCCCAGTTGTGTATTTCAAGGGTAACCTAAATCCTGCGTACACCAATACCCACAAAATCCCTGCCTGGCCTGGATCTCAGGCCCCGCGAAGGGAGAGAAAGAAGAGAGACAGAAAGCCCAGGGTGCCACACCCAGACTCCTATGAGGTCCCTGTAGGCATGAGAAGAGATTATTATCACCTGGGAAGGGCCGGAAGGGAGGAGGAGGGGCTGGAACCCTGGAGGTGGAAATATAAACCCCTGCTAAGGCAAAGAGAGGGGAGGCTGGAGAAACAAGGGGAGCTGGAGAAACAAGAGGCTTAGGAGAGTCAAGAGAAGCTGGAGATGCAGCGGAGCCATAGAGGAGAGCCCTGGGAGGAGCTGAACCACAGGGAACACAGCCGAGGAGACGGGCCGAAGGCTGAAGGTACTGACCGGCTGTCTCAGTTAGAGCTGGGAACAGGAGTGACTCTAGGACCCAAGGGGGAGCTGTTTACTGAGCACTGCTTTGAGAACTCAGAACGGGAAACTGCTCTAACAATTGAAGATATGCATGTCGATACTGCTGAGGATGACTTGAGGGCTATGGATATTCCTATGGACTGTACTTTATGCCAGCCAAGTGCGTTGAACCGTTATGCTGAGGGCTAACACTTTCTGAGAAGGTCCCCTAAAGCTGGAAATAACAAGACCCCGAGAACCGACAGGAGGCCGGGGATACTTTTGCTAGCACCCGAAGGTTTGTGACGCAGTCAGGAAAACTTGCAGGGAAGCTAAAAAGCTTGGTGAATATTTGCTGCCCGTGTCTCCCAATTTTTTTGGTTTAAACTTAATCCGGGAAGGGAGTTAAGAAGGAGCTTTTGTTCCAGTGGGACTAAGTTTTATTGTTGCCATTAATTGTTTTACAAGGCAAGGCTAAAAAGAGGCATTTTTACCCTTGCTAAAGAAGTGCTGTTTTTCAGGGCTGAGAAACGTTTGAAGCAGCTGAGTGTGTTTGAAGCTTGTGAAGCAGTTATGCTGTTCTAGTGCTGTATTACCAATAATCCTGCATAAGAAGGAGTCCTGTGTACAGGGTACTTGAACTTTTGCGTAAGAAATAAAATTCTGTCACTTTGCCTTACCTCCGGACCATGACTACAACTTCTTCTTGAAGCCATTTTTTAAGACAAACTACATATCCCAAGATACGCCTGGGGAAAGTTAGTTTGCCCAAGCCAATCGAGAGAAGTTCCTCCGATACCACGCCCCTCTAGGCTAGAGATAGGTGGTGAGGGCATGACAATGGCCAAAACTGAACTCCTTATCTTTCCCCCCAATGCCTCCCCTCCTCTCCCTCCTTTCTCAGTCTCTGTCGACAACTCTATAATCCTTCCTGTTTCCTCGGCCCGCAATCTGGGGGTTATATTTGACTCCTCTCTCTCCTTCTCCACACATATCCAGCTCGTAGCTAAGACCTGCCGTTTCTTTCTCTACAACATTGGCAAAATCTGCCCCTTTCTTTCCGAACATACTACTAAAACGCTCATCCACTCCTTAATCACCTCTCGCCTCGACTACTGCAACCTACTCCTTGCTGGTCTCCCTGTGAGCCATCTCTTTCCCCTTAAATCTATCCAACATGCTGCTGCTCGACTAATCTTCCGCCAGCCTCGCCATGCCCACATTACTCCTCTCCTCAAGTCACTTCACTGGCTCCCTATCCGGTTCCGCATCCACTTCAAATTTCTCCTCCTAACCTATAAATGCATTCACTCTGTGGCCCCTCAATACCTTTCAACTCTTATCTCTCCTTATATCCCCTCTCGGGAACTTCGCTCTTCTAACAAACTACTTCTATACAGGCCTTCCACTCACACTGCTACCTCCAGACTTCGCTCCTTTCACCTGGCAGCACCTTACGCCTGGAACAACCTACCTAAGTCTATACGCCAGGCACCCTCCCTAGCCCTCTTCAAATCCAGGTTGAACACCTACCTCTTCACTGTCACTTTCAGATCTTGACTTTTGTTCTCTGTCCTGTTTAGGTTGTAATTGCCATGGTTTGTTTTTTTGCCCTGATCATACTGTTGCTCTATGTTTTGTTTGTTTTTGTCTTCACTAGATTGTAAGCTATAAATGAGCAGGGATTGTCTTTTACTTGACTGTACAGCACTGCGTGCATCTGTAGTGCTTTATAAATGCTCAATAGTAGTAGTAGTAGTAAGTCTGTTGAACTGGGAGTAGCAGGAGGCAGGGAAATACCTATGCCTATGAGAATAATAGCATTTCTTTTATCACCCTTGTACCTCCTATGATAGAAGATCAGGTCAGATGTGCACCTGGAGAGAATTCATGGCATGATAGATTGCTTCTCAATAAAGACTACATCTCTGATGAGATTGTTTCTGCAGCGTGGTATGTCATTGAGTTGGTCTTGTACAGATTGTTGCAAGTCTAAGGCCTAAAGCCATGAGAATTTCTGGACACTTATACTCATAGAATTCTCTTGATACCGTATCAAAGATGTCATATGTCACTCAGATATTGTACTTTGAGCAGTCCTTCCCGTGACTCACTAGAGAACAACATTGTTCAAGTTTCTCTGGAGGAAGGAATATGGACATATCATGTAGGCTCTGCATGATGTCCCATAAGAACATGCCCATGTAGAGCTGGTAAGATGCCATGTGAGAAGCAAGTATGGCATTCTGAAAGATTTTCCTCCCTGGGGGCACTGAGGAGGGTGACTTGGAGGTCTGGGCTCTTTTGAGAGTGGATTTGATTACCATTGTGGCAGTTGAAGCTTTTCAAATCTGGGAGCCTTCTGAACTCTATACATGGAGTCAACCTTTCTACTGACTGGAGGAAGAGAGAGGGGGGTCTCCCACATTCTTATCTGTAACCTCTGAAGGATGCAGTGCATGGGCACCATCACCACCTCCTTGGGAGCTGTGGGAATATTGGAGGATTTCCAATTTTTCTGTCCTGGGTCTCTCCTCTGTCTCCAAAGAAAATGGTATGGCTTTAGCCATATCCCTCACAAAATTATTGAAAGTTAATTCCTCAGGAGGGGACTTACACCTCTCATGAGATGGAGAAAGGTCTGAATGTAGTTCTGGAGACCAAATCTCAGATAGGAAGTCAGACTCCTCATCAGTAAACCAGTCTTCTGAGCTTGACAATGCCTTCTAACCCAAAGACCTCCAAGCATCTGCCTGGATGGCTCTTCTTCCCTTTGGGGAGTTCCTCTGGGAATGCCAATGCACCAATGACTTGCTAAGCATCGAGAATGCATAGACTCCCAATGTGCTAGAGAAGGATATCAGCCGTCAATGTCAAGGCCCTTCAATGCAGACTGTATTTCTCAAGGATAGGCACAAAGGCTGCAATAACCATGCTAGGAACCATAGGAGCTTTGTGTAACTGCATGGTGATGAGCATTGTGATTCTTTCCTCAGTGTACCTCAGAAGATGATTTTCTCTGGTTACCATCTCAAAAGGCAGAGGGAGCACAGCAGAATTGGCTTATGTTCTGGGAATCTGTCAGGGAGTGTTGACTGGCTGGTCTTGGCTCTGGGTAGGTTGTTGCTGGCCCCGCCGTATGTTTTGAGGTTGAGACTTCCTACTTTTGGGGCAGCATATCTGTGAATCCTCAATACTCTTGATATCTAGTCCCAGTGATCTCTGATGATGATGTATCTGGGCCTCTGCCCGATGTTAGTCCTTGCTCCTCAGTACTGATGAAAACCTGGTCAAATCTTTCCTTGTCTTCAGGGAAGCATCTGAGGATTACTGATGATCATGGGTTCTACAGCTCTGAGTGAGCTCGAGGACTCCTTGATGCCAATGCACCTCCAGCATCCAGGTGCGGCCTTAGAAGCCATCAAGACCACTGCTGCTGATGCCGAAGACGATGGATTGGACTTAGATGTGCCAAAAATCCTTTTGCAGGGCTTCACTCAATCCGTTTGCCTTTGTCTTTTCATCTGGAAGCAAAAATTACAAGATGAAAGCTTATGGTCGGGTCCCAAGCACTGTAGGCACCAGCTATGAATGATTCTAGAGCACCCGGAACACTTTTTAAACCCACTGGTGAATTCCCATGACATTTCATCTATCAAAACAGCAAAATCAAATGGCACAATTTTGAAAAAAAGCTGCATGACTGGACTGCTAAGTGCCTAAGGGAACTGTGGCAATCACAGAAAATGAATGGTATGCTGGAGTTTCTTTCATTTTTTACTTCTTTTCTCCCTTTTCTTAATGATGTTGTAATTGCTTTTCTTTTCCTATGATTGTTTTGCTGTAAACCATTTTGTATCATTCCGTTTGAGTTAAAAAATAGTATATCAAATGTTGAATAAACTAAACTAACTGACGAAAACAATGCTAACTAAAGAAAAGTATATGAGAACCCGTGCATCAACATCAGGCAGGAAAGAAAAAAATGATTGTCATGCCAGTGAAGAAAAAAAGGTTACCACTCTTAAGCCACAACGGAAGAAGACAGATGTGAATCTGTGAGGCTCCATGATAAAAAGCAGACTGAGGGCAAATGGCGTTGTGGCAGCAGGTGGGAAGGCGCACACATGTGTGGGGAAGCCCTCCAAAGACTTCTGGAAAGAGCTGGGAAAGTTCCTGCACGAGGGCTCCATCAGTGACATTACCCATATGAGAGGACTTAATTCTCTTTGTCCATGGAGAACATCTTTAATTATCTGAATACCACTTGAATATCAGTTTTATGACCACTGTCATTCAGGTTTTGTGGTCTGTTTGCCCTGCAGAGTCCAAAATATTGTTGGTGAATAGAATCCATGGTGATTATCAATTATTTAGTATTTCATTATAGTTCGGTGAAAAGTGTTTACATTTCATTAAAATATAAAAAAATGTAATGCTTATCACAAAATTCAGTGTTCATAGTTACTGATTCTATACATTTACAGGTAAAATACATAACTGCATAATTATTAGAAAGAGATTTGGTCCAAGACCGCCAAAGGGCAGATCATCTTAACTGCTCGAAACACAATTTGTATGTACCATCATTCTTGAAGACAAAATATTAAAACGGCTTTGTTTTGCTTTAGTAATATCTGAAAGTTCTGCCACAATATAATATTGGTAAGAATGTCTAGCTTAAAGTATGTCTCCCCAGTAGATATTCTTTTTTCTCTAGAATGAGTAGGGCCCAATGAGCATTTTGAAGGAAGCAATTCAGAAATCTATTATTAGCTGCACCTGATTCTTCTTTGTACTTTCGGTATTTTTTAAAACAATTCATTTCCTACCATCTGACCTTTTAGGAAGGATTCATCACAGAAGTCTGGACTTAATGAACCTCTGGTCTCCTTACAACCTAAGCAACTATTTCAATGCATCAGTGGGATTTTATAATCTGTATGGTAGGGGCCTGCACAGAGCGGCAGGTGTACCTACTCTTGACATCGTACTGGGCAGACTAGATGGTCCATACTGGTCTTTATCTGCCGTCATTTACTATGTTACTATGTATGTTACTATGATAGTAATGAATTTATAATGTGCATGACCCCTACTTGTTTCAGATGTCATGCACCCAATAATGAACTCTATAATAAGTAGCTAGGAGAATTAAAGGTGCAGCTGAAACTGAAAAAAATATCTCCTCATGAAAATGCATTGGAGCTCTAACTTTCATGTTTTATTTAAAAGAGGGACTTCCTACTTTTCAGAAACATTTTTAAAAGGTTGTTCTTTTTTTAGGTGGCATGATTGATTTTATTATGTTATTTAAAATGTTCCTTAAAACAGTCTGACCCTTAAATGGACCCCAGCAAATTAGCAATTGAAGAATGCAAATACCATTCTTTTATAGAGCCATCAGCTCTGGAATTTTTATGATACTGCACAAATAGAATCACTGGAATAAAAGTGGCCTTATGCTGGTTTTGTGATGGTAGAAAGTGAGTATATCCTTCACCCTCAAATTCTAATGCTATCAAGGTTGATAAACAGAGGTCTTTCTTTATAACAAACAGAAGCATTTAATCCCTAAAATCACTTGTGTACATTGTTTGCTAATAATATTCAAATTTTCTTTATAAATCTGGTAGCTCCAAGAATGCCACAAATCATAGAACACATAACTTTTAAAATATAATCTCAGATTGATGACATCATATAATAATCAATTACAGATTACTGACCACATTAAAAGAATAATTCATTGCAGATTACAACTTGCATAGCTCTTATGTAGGAAAAAAAGAGTGCAGAGGTAGAAAAAAGCTACATTGCACAAATCATTCAGTCATCAAGTGGAAATTTATGATTTGTTTACTTTATATAACTCATCATTAAAATAAATTACAATAAATAAGGAAATTTGAGGTCAAGCCTGTGTGGGAATGAGTTGTTTAAGGGGACAACACAGGCCTATGTTTGGTGTGGAGAAAGTGTAGTTACTCACCTGTAACAGGTGATCTTTGGGAACAACAGGAATCAGTATTCACATATGGGTGAATGTCATCGACGGAGCTCGTGTGGAAACGATCCCCAGGATCCAACAGGAAAGCCTTTGGGAGCACTCCACTGCGCCTGCGTGCCTGCCTTGCCGCTTTCACAACTCCTCTCCTCAGTTGAGTTTGTAGCTGAGAGGAAGAAGAAAAATAAAAGAACTCTACAACTCCTAGGGGAGGAGGGCGTGTTGTGAAGACTGATTCCTGCTGTTCCTGGAGATCACCTGTTAGGTGAGTAAGCGAGGTTACTTACCTGTAACGGGGGTTCTCCGTGGACAGCAGGATAAGTCAGCCACACCTGGTGACGTCCTCCGGCGGCGCCAGTTCGGAAGTGCTCTCTAGAGATCAGATTACCTGCTCAGGTAGCCCACCTCCCAGGACCGCCCTCAGCCTGGTCAGTTGTTTCCCAAGCTAGGATTTCCCGGCTAGGCGGTCCTTCATGCGGACCTCCTCCAGGGGAGGTGGGAGGGATTGTGTGGCTGACTTATCCTGCTGTCCACGGAGAACCCCCGTTACAGGTAAGTAACCTCGCTTTCTCCATGGACTGCAGGATGGCGTCAGCCACACCTGGTGACTCCCTAGCTGCGCGAAGCGCGCTGTGGTGGAGGAGGGAGGCGTGAAGAAGGCTACAGGAGCATGAGTTAAGGACTTTACTCGACACTGCAACGTTAGTGCAAAACAGAACTTTACTCTACAGTGCAGCATTAGTGCAAAACAGTTCAGACTTTACACGACAGTGCAACATGAGGCAACACAGTGCATATAGTGTAACAACAGTGAACATGAGTGCAAACAGTGCAATAGTGCAATCAAATTGGGTGCAACCGCAAACACAGTGTCAGAATAACCATCACTCACAACAGGGTGCCACGTCAACAGAGTGGTGGCAACCGTTACAATAAGGTCAGAGAAACGTCTTGAGCTGAGGGGCTGCTATTTATGGCCCGGCTTGGCGGTGTTCCAGGGCCGTAGCGAGGACAGCGTTGCCGAGCGCGCAGCTCTCTTTCGACCTGAGGTCGAGGCAGTAGTGTTTCTGAAAGGTATGCGGGGAGGACCACGTAGCTGCCTTACAGATGTCGGTCAGGGGCACTGACCGAAGGTTGGCTATTGAGGCGGCCAACGCTCGCAGTTGGTGCGGACCCACTCTTGGACCTGGGCGTAGTCCGGTAGGGTCAAGACAGTAGGAGACGCAGGAGGCGACCCAATGGGAAAGAGTTCTCTTGGTGACCGGTTGCCCGGGCCTGGTTGGGTCGAAGGAGATGAACAGCTGTTCGGACTTCCGCGCGGGCAGTGTCCTGTTAAGGTAGATCCGGAGGGCTCGGAGACAGTCTAAGGTGTGTAGACGGCGCTCCTCCTCCGAATGGTGTGGTTCCGGAAAAAAGGAAGGCAGTTCAATGGACTGGTTCACATGGAACGCTGATGGTACCTTGGGGACGAACTTGGGATGCGTCCTCAAAGAGGCCCGGTCAAGGAGGAGCTGGGTGTATGGTGGGTGCGCCACCAGCGCTTGTAGCTCACTGATTCTCCGGGCGGAAGTGATAGCCACCAGGATCAATGCCTTCCAGGAGACGTACTTCATGTCTGCAGATTCCATGGGTTCGAAGGGGGCCTGTGTAAGACCATGCAGGACTACTCCGAGGTCCCAAGGAGGTATAGGAGGTCTGATTGGGGGTTTTAGATTTGTAAGTCCCTTCATGAAGCGCGCCGTAAGGGGCAGGGCAGCGATGGAGTCGGCCCCGTCCACGGGGGCATGGAGGGCTGCGATGGCGGAAAGATGCACCCGGATGGACTGTGTTTGGAGGCCACTGTCGGAGAGGGAGCTGAGGTACTGCAAGACGCAGGGAACAGGGCATGAGACAGGGTCGAGGCCTTGTTTTCCGCACCAGATGCTGAACCTCTTCCATTTGAGGCCATAGGATTTTCTGGTGGAAGGTCTCCGGGCTGCCAGGACGACATCCTGCACCGCCATCGGGAGTTGTAGAGCAGCCAGGTTCATCCTTTCAGCCTCCAGGCAGTGAGCGATAGGGCCTTGAGATTGGGGTGTCTCGTGTGGCCCTCGTTCTGCGTTAGGAGGTCGGGGCGGAGCGGTAGGTGTATGGGGCCGTCCTGTGCGAGGCGCTTCAGGAGCGCGAACCACATCTGTCGGGGCCAAAGGGGGACTACCAGGATGACTTGTGCTTTGTCCTGGATGATGCGCTGCAGCGTCGCTGGGATAAGGGGGGTTGGTGGAAAGGCATACACCAGAGACCACCCCCCCCAGTACACGTCGAATGCATCCCCTGATATTCTCTTGTCGGACGGGCGCCTCGAGCAGAATTGCGGGCACTTGGTGTTCTGCTCCGTGGCGAAGAGGTCGACCTCCGGGACTCCCCACCTCCGGAAGAGGGAGCTGGTGACCTCCGGTAGGAGAGTCCATTCGTGGGGCTGTAGCTGTCTGCTCAGCTTGTCGGCGAGGACGTTCAGGTGACCAGGAAGGTAAGAGGCGCGTAGCCAGCAGTTGTTTTGCAGGGCCAGCGCCCATATCTCCAGTGACTCTTTGCAGAGGGAGCGGGAACTGGTGCCTCCCTGCTTGTTGATGTAGAACATGGCTACTTGATTGTCTGTCTGGATGAGGATGGACAAACCTCGAAGGTGTGGGAGGAACGCCTTGAGGGCGTATTTGACCGCCCGCAACTCGAGGAGGTTGATGTGCAAATGTTTCTCTTTGGGTGACCAAGGGGCTTGCGTGCTGAAGTGGTGGAAGTGCGCTCCCCAACCGGAGCAGGACGCGTCCGTGGTGAGGACCGCTTGGTGTCGCGGTTGATGGATCTCCTTGCCTACAGACAGGTTGGTCTGTATAGTCCACCAGCGAATCTGTGCCTGGACTTTGGGCACCATCGGAATGCGGGAAGACAGGGCCTGAGTGTGTTGATTCCAGTGGGTCCGAAGGTGCCACTGGAGCTCGCGCATCTTCATCCGTGCCGCTGGGATGACCGAGGTTGTGGCAGTCAGGTGACCTAGCAGGCGTAGGAGAGACCGGGCTGACGTATCCGAAGTTGTCATTAGGCTGGACGCCAATGATGTGATGGTGAGCATCCTGCGGTGCGGAAGGTAGGCCTTGGAGGATTGCGTATCGATGACGGCTCCGATGAACTCCAGCCGCTGAGTGGGGCGGAGCTGCGACTTGTTGTAATTGATCACGAATCCCAGGGAGGAGATCAGGGTAGTCGTCGTGTGGAGAGAGAGCAGCAGCTGCTGAATGGAGGGTGCAGCGATGAGCCAGTCGTCCAGGTAGGGAAAAACTGCAATGTCCTGTTTGCGGAGGTGAGCCGCTATTGTGGCTACGCACTTCGTGAAGACACGTGGTGCCGGAGATAGTCCAAAAGGGAGAACTCTGTACTGGTAATGACGTCCCAGAACATGGAACCGAAGGTACTTCCGGTACGCTTTGTGGATGCGGATGTGTGTATAGGCTTCCTGCAGGTCCAGAGATGCTAGCCAGTCCCCGCTCTGGATCAGGGGAAGGATGGTGTTGAGTGAGTACATCCTGAATTTCTCTTTGGTGATAAACCTGTTCAATTTGCGCAGGTCCAGGATGGGGCGTACCCCGCCCGATCTCTTCGGAATGAGGAAGTACCTCGAGTAGAACCCCGTGTGTATCTCGGATGGGGGAACCTCCTCTATAGCGTGTGAGGCCAGCAGGTGTAACAGCTCCGTTGCCATGGCACGTTGGAGTTGAGGGGGAGTTTCGCTGATGGGTTTGTGGCGTTGGCAGGGTGGCGCAGAGAACCGTATGCGGTACCCCTTGCGGATGATTCGTAACACCCAGGCGTCTGAGGTAAGGTTTTCCCATTCTGGCACGAAAAAGGAAAGGCGTCCCCCAATCTGGGGTGGTGCCTTTCCATGACTGTCAAAAAGATGGTCCGTTCTTGGCGGGCTGCGAGTTGCCGCTCTTCTTCGGTCTGCGGTCACGTTGGGACTGACGTTGCTGCGGAGGTCCTTGGTAGGAGTTAGATTTATATCTGTGTCCTTGCCATTTCCTGTTTGAGGAGTACTTCTTGTTGTAAGAGTAGTACGGTTTCCGCTGGTAGCTGTTCTTTGAAGAGCTGCCGGCTCGTTCCAGGCCATCCTCTGCCAGGGCCTGCAGGGTAGTGCAGTCCTCTTTCATGTTGTTCATGGTATCCGTGACCTTGTCACCAAAAAGTGATTCGCCCGAGCAGGGGGCATCAGCAATCTTGTCATGGGCGTCGTCTCTGAGTCCAGATGCCCTCAGCCATGCCCATCTCCTAGCGGATATGGCTGTACCTGCCGTCCTTGCGGACGTATCGAAGGCGTCGAAGGCAGTACTTGCTAGGTGCTTGTTGCATTCAGACATGTCGGCGAGGGCGGAAGACAAGGTGGCTTGCGCCTCTTTTGGTAGAGTGGAGACGGCAGTCTTTATGGATGCCATGCAGGCGTCTTGGAAAAGGACATGCTGGAATTGGTGGGCAGCAATGCGTGCGCTGAGCATAGCCCCTTGGTAGACTTTCTTCCCAATGTCATCAAGGAGCTTCTGGTCCCGTCCGGGCGGATTATTGGCTTGGGTGCGCGTAGACTTAACCCTCTTCAAGGCGGAGGAGACTACTATCGACTGGTGCGGTAGCTGTACCTTTTGGAACCCTGGAGTGGGTTGAAGCAGGTACTTGGAATCCAGCCTTCTGGAGGTCGCACGGCCAGATGCCGGTGTAGACCAGAGTCTCATGTGGCTGTCACGCAACTTCTGATGTAGCGGTAGCGCAAATGGGGTCTTTGGGACTGCCAGGTACTTCAGGACCTCTGGTTCCGCCTCGTCGGGAGCGCCGGGAGAGGACAGTGCGAGTGCCGCAGCCACTTTGCAGAGGAACTTGGGGTATGTCAAATCCTCTTGGGGTGGCGGAGGGCCGTCAGGCTCGGGAGAGAGTGTCTGTTCTCTGACGCCGGGCGATCCGCGGAGCCCACTACCGCAGCTTCTTCCTCCTGGTCCTCGGCGGCGCTGTCTGGGGAGGGCTCCTCCAGATGCGCTAGCGGTGGCTCGTGGTGCACGAGTACTTCTGCCACTTTATTTGTTGCCCTTTGTGGGACAGGTGCCAAGTTTGGCTCTGCCACATTAACTGTTGTTTCTTGTGCAGGTGGCAAGTTTACCTCTACAGCGGTGGCGATGCACGGTGGCGGCGTGGCAGTAGAGGGCGCAGTTTGCTGGACAAGTTGAGCCAGGAGGTGCAAGATGGCTGAGGAGTTGGAGGGATCGGACGACCTGGAGGAGCTTCTCCTGGATTTGTAACGCCTGGAGCAGTGCTTTCTCTGGTGTCCATGGCTCCTGTGGTGATAACGGCTGGATCCGGAGGAGTCGCTGCTGCTGTAGGAGTGCTTCCTGTGCTTGTGCGAGCTCCGGGAGCTGCCGCGGTGAGGAAACGCATCTCCCTCCCGTTCCCGGCTTCTCTGCCTCTTGCGGGAGCCGTTCCGATGCCTGCTGGAGCCCTCAGAATCAGAGTCATCGCTGACTGTGGCTGCAGGGAGATGACGTGCAGAAGCTGGGGTCGCGTGCTGATGACGTCGCGAGTGGGAGGGGCCAGCATTCTCGGCGTTCTGCGAGGTGGAGGGTTCACCGGGGGCGCCATCTTGACGTACCTCGTGGTTGAGGGGTGTCGCATGGCCCGAAGAAGGGAGGCAAGCCCTCACTGCCGGTTCTTCTGCTACAGGAGGCATCCTGGCCGCAGCGTGAGGAGTCGTCGTCTCAGGAGCCGGGCCGGAGGTGGAGGCCTCTACAGGCACACCTCGGGCCTTAGCGGTGGCAGCGGCAGCAGCGGCAACATGCTGCCTCGGGACCTCATGGAGATGTGTAGTGCTTAAGCAGCGTACACATAAGCCGTGCAGGTCCGCGCTGCTTAATTTCTTGCCACAGGGGCATTTCTTGAGGCCCGGCTTGGGCATGGCTGGTGAGTTGAATCTTCTTTCTTCTGATAAAAATGTGGAGAGCAGGGTTCTGTCTTGTCGGCAAGGCGGAAGGAAGTAAACTGACCAGGCTGAGGGCGGTCCTGGGAGGTGGGCTACCTGAGCAGGTAATCTGATCTCTAGAGAGCACTTCCGAACTGGCGCCGCCGGAGGACGTCACCAGGTGTGGCTGACGCCATCCTGCAGTCCATGGAGAAACTACGCTATCTCCAGGAACAAGTAGGAATGCAGTCTTCACATATGGGACTCACTAGCTCCCAGGTACCAGACTGGATGGGGGGGGGGGGGGTGGAAATCAGTGCGATCTCTGAGGTAAAACACTTGTAGTCAAAGAATCTGGAACAGTTGTGGGCCACTATTCTAGGAGGCGATACTCCCCCAATGATAATCTGGTATCTTGTAGAAGTCCAGGACAGAGGGTAGGAGTTGAGTTTAAGTCCCAAAGAGGTGTTGGAGTACAGTTTGGCCAAAGACAGCATCCCGATGGGAGTCTCTGTTCAGACAGTAATGTGCTGCAAAAGTATGAATGGAGGATGAGGTAGCAGCTCGGCACATGCCCTCAATGGCTACTGAATGGAGATTGGTTGCAGAGGTTGCCATAGCTTGCACATTATGAGCAGTGGCATGACCCTCCAAGGAGAGTCATGCTTGTGCATAAGTAAAAGAAATGTAATCTGCTACCCATCTAGATAGAGTACGTTTCATCATCAGTAGACCCAGGCGACTAGGATCAAAGGAAATGAATAATTGAGAGGATCTTCTGTGATCTTTAGTTCTATCCAAGTACTGTCCAGTACTCGCTTGCAGTCTAAAGTGTGTAGTACTGCTTCAGCCCAAGACGCATGTGGTCTAGGGAAGAAAATCGGGAGGATTACCAACTAGTTTAGATGGAAAGGAGAAACCACCTTCGGGAGGAAGTGTGGATGGGTATAGAGATCCACCTTGTCATGGTGGAACCGAGTATAGGGGGGATCTGCCACTACAGCTTGCAGCTCACTGATGTGGTGAGTTGAAGTGAGCGCAACAAGGAAGATGACCTTCCAAGATAGAAACTTCAGTGAAATAGTAGCTAAAAGTTCAAAAGGCGGCTTTAGAAGGTGGCTTTAGAAGATGCCTATTTCCTGCTCAGCTGTTCTTTTGCACTTGCTATTGGCTCCCATACCCGTGTGACAAGGCATGTTGGTGCACACGTTGCTGGAGGAAGGGCTTTAAAAGCTAGCCCTGCCACAGGACAGTGTGGGCGCCTATTTCCCGTTCAGCTATTCTTTTGCACTTGCTATTAGCTTTCATACCCATGTGACAAGGCACGTTGGTGCTCACATTGCTGGAGAAGGGCTTTAAAAGCTAGCCCCATCGTGGGATGCAGCCGTGTGCTCCAAAGGGGGTGTTCCAAAGGAGCACATGCTGTCCCTTTGGAGCACCTTCGGAACATGTAAGGAGTTGTGAGGAGGGTCCTGGTGCTCCTATTGGGAAGCGGAAGAAGCGAATACCTCTCAATTTGATTGGTAAAATTGTAAATGTAGTTGGCCCAATGGATGCTCATATTAAAGTTGTTCTTTCAGTGTCTAAGGCTCATCCTTTGCAGCAGGATGTAACTTCTTATCAGTGAGTACTGTGTTCTCTTCATCTCTCTTGGATCAGGATGTTGTAACCCTGCCCAGTCAGAGTGATCAATTAGAAGGAGAGGATGCCTTCCTGGTTGGGGATGGATATTCTCCTCCGGTTTTGCAGCCAACTTTAAACCCTATTTGGGGTATGTCATGCCCCGTACCATCCCCGATTGAGCCAATTGTATCTACTCCGGATAAACTTGTTCTTCCTAAGGAAGTTTCTTTACAGGATATATGGGAAGTTGGAACACATACTGAACTTTTCCTTCAGTTATTCCTTAAAGTGTCTTATTTTTCAAAGGAGGTGGTTGTGAAGTATTCTGGATCAGAAACTGGTTAAAATATAGAAGGCAGAGAGTAGGGCTAAATGGCCAATTTTCTCAATGGTGAAAAATAAATAGTGGAGTACCCCAGGGATCTGTGATGGGCCCACTGCTTTTTAACATATTCATAAATGACTTGGAAATGGGAATAATGAGTGAGGTGATCAAATTTGCAGATGATACAAAATTATTCAAAGTTGTTACAACCCAAGAGGATTGTGAAAAATTGCAAGAGTACCTTGAAAAATTGGAAGACTGAGAATCCAAATGGCAGACGAAATTTAATGTGGACAAGTGCAAAGTTATGCACCTAGGAAAGAACAATCCAAACTTTGGTTACACGATGAAAGGTACCACCTTAGAAACCACCACCCAGGAAAAAGATTTAGGAGTCATCGTGGATAAGACGTTGAAATCCTCCGCCCAGTGTGCAGCGGTGGCCAAGAAAGCTAATAGAATTCTAGGAATCATATGGAAAAGAATGGAGAATAAAACCAAGAATATTATAATGGCTCTGTATTGTTCCATGGTTCGACCGCACCTTGAATATTGTATGCAATTCTGGTCCTCATATCTTAAAAAGGATATATCAGAATTAGAAAAGGTACAGAGAAGAGCCACCAAAATGGTAAAGGGGATGGAAGGATATCCCTATGAGGAAAAGCTTAAAAAGTTAGGGCTCTTCAACTTGGAAAAGAGAAGGCTGAGGGGCGATATGACAGAAGTCTAAATTAATGAATGTAGTGGAACGGTAACATAGATTGGTTGTTTATGCCATCAAAAAGTAAAAAGGCTAGAGGACACTCAATAAAGCTACAACGTAACCCATTTAAGACTAATAAGAGAAAATATTTTTTCACTCAGCCTGTAATCAAACTCTGAAATTCCTTACCAGAGGATTTAGTAAAAGCTGTTAGTGTAACTGTGTTTAAAAAAGGTTTGGACAAGTTCCTGGAGGAAAGGTCCATAAACCATTATTAAAGAGGACCTGGGAAATCCGCTGTTTACCCCAGGACAAGCATTGTGGAAGCTGTGGTCTTTGGGTACCTGCCAGGTACTTGTGACCTGGATTGGCCACTGCTGGAAACAGGATACTGGGTTTGATGAACCTTGGTCTGATTCTGTATAGCATTTCTTTTGTTCTTAAGCTTGCAGAGCACGACACTAAATGAGGTTTGGTGGACCAGCATTTCAACAACTGGAGTCTTTGGTGTCTGTTCCGCAGGCTTCATTAGCCACTATTGGTAGGATTTCTCTTTGTTACAATGTCAGATTGAAGCCCTGGAAAACACGTTTTTTGAACTTCCCATGCACACAATTCCTGTCTTCCTCGATTCTCTTTGTGAAGTATTTGAAGGAGATATTGTGTTATCCTGGTGCTGAAGCTGTACAGTATTCAAAGATGTATTATGTATCAGCTTTGGACAGAGAGTGGAGATGTGTCCGTGGTTGCTTTAGATATGGTAGTTCCTGATAGTCTTGATCTTTCAGGTTTTCTTGAATCATCTATGGATGAGATTCCAGGGCTTGCTACTATAGTGGTTTCACTTATGGCTGAAGCCGGTATAGATTCTATTTTGCGCTTATATTTTTCTAAGAGGCATGAAAAGTTTTGTGAACAGGTTCTCCAGGTTTTTCTGGATGTTTCTAGATTAACACAGAAGTGGAGGAAAACATTTTTAGGGCGGAGACCTCAAGTCTTGGCTCTTGGTGTTTCCTTCACACTAAAATTTCCTCATTAATGTTCAATTACCTATGTGGGTAATCATTATGCTTTTCTTCAAGTAGCTCAATTGGAGACTTTTTTGCAGGAAAAGGGGTGATTATTCTTTTTATTTTGTCTTCTACTTTGACTTAGTAATTTGGGTTTTGATATGTTATAGGGGCTTTTTTCTTTGTATTAGTGTTCCACCCCCCATTTTAGGGGTATTTTCTTTGTATTATTCTGTTGTACATTTTGTATATATATTTTTTGAAATGCAAATAAAAAGAAAATAGAAAAAAAGTTGCGACAGAACCACATTCAGATCCCAGGCCACTGGAGATAGCTTAATAGTTGGCTTGGACAGCAGGAGACCCTGCATGAAACATGCTACAAAGGGGTGTGAGGAGATAGGCTGTCCATCCACTGGTCTGTGAGACGTCGCAGTGGTACTAAGGTGAACTCTCACTCAGTTTTAAGACCTGTCAAGGATAAATAGAAATTACACTTACCTGGTAATTGTCGTTCCTTGAGTGACGACAGTTTAGTCCTCCACCACTGGGTAGTGTACCTCCTCCTGCAGCTTGGAGACTGGGCATGTCAAAGTCGTGACATCACTGGATATAGCCTGCTGGTATCTCCCATCAGCCCCCAGTGTACTATTGACAAAGCAAACTCAAAGGAACAATCAATAAGTAGTTATAGCATAACTTTAAACAAGCTATCCATCCCTCAATCTGAGGCACCTTCTTCACTTTATTATTCTTTTTTTTTTTTTTTTACGTTCACGTTTCTTTTATGTGATCACTTTTCCTGTGCCACTCCTTCACTTAAATAAGAGAGAAGAAAGAAACAGATCAGAGAGGAATACTCACTGCGACCCAGAATCTGAAAGGATTTCTCCACTCCTTGAAAATGATGCTCCACTCCGTATGAAAATAAACTCTGAAAAAATCACCCCCCAGGAGGGAATGAGGACTAAACTGTCGTCACTCAAGGAACGACAATTACCAGGTAAGTGTAATTTCTATTTCCTTATCGTTCCTCCAGTTTAGTCCTTCACCACTGAGATATATCAGAGCAGTAATTATTGGGAGGGACCTTTCCACCTGGATCGCTACTCCGCTAAGCCGAAACAGGTATCGCTCACCACCAGAACATCCAGGCGGTGAAAGTTACTGAAAGTAAGAGAGAAAGACGACCAAGAGATCGGTCTACAAAATGCTACTAGTGAAACCAAACTGTATTCCGCTCAGAATGTCGTTTCCACTCCAATAGAGTAAACCCGTAAGCCCACCGGCACTGGACAGTCTAGCAACATATAGGCGCACGCCCTCGTCTCTACCATTCTTTTGGCGATGAACGCCTTCGCCGCCACTTCCGCTTTGTGGGAACTTCCGACTAGGAAAAATAGATGGCCGTAACTGTGGAGATTCTCAAACTCTTAAATACTGCCGCCACACACTCTCTATGTCCAAGTGGCGCCAACCACGATCCAAGACGGTCCCCTCCGTTGAACCTAGAGCTAGAAAATTCTGCAAATTCCAAGCCATGATGTTACATATTTATTGTATATAGTTTTCTCCGGTTTATACCCAGTTTACCTTCCTTGTTATCTGTAAGCCTATATCAGTTTTATATTGATAGGTATTTGTTGTTCAATGTAAACCGCACTGATGATAAATAGTGCGGTATATAAAAACTGTTAAATAAATAAATAAAATAAATAAATAAAAGAACCTGTTTGATTTAGGAGAAACGGAAAAGAACCCCACCTTTGGCCAAAATGAAAGAACTAGTCGCAATACCACCCCTTTCTTTGGAAAGAACAGAAAGTGTTCTCCACCTGCCAGGGACTGCAATTCCGAAGGTTACCTTACCGAGCAGATGTCTACTGAAAACACTGTCTTTAAGCTTAATCCTTAGCAGACGCCTGATGCAATGACCGAAAAGGCTTCCTGACCTAATGCTCGTAAAGGCACATTGATATTCCATGGCGGAATCAATATTTTATGCAATGGCCGCAGCCTAGATACCGCCTTAAGAAACGCAACTCATGCGTGAGAGATCCCAGGGTCACCCCCTGAACTTTGCCGTTATAGCAAGACAGAGCTGATAACTGAACATTTAAAAAAACTGGCTGCCAGCCCCTTATCAAAATCGTCATGCAGGCAACTCAAACCTAAGGGCCAGGAAACCGCATCCGCACGTACTTGCCGCCTTGAACACAGTCCTCAAAATGCGCCATATGCACACAAATGTGATAGCCGTGTACTTATGCCTTGCTTGAAACAAAGATGCAATTGACCGTGCTCGAATAACTTTACCTCCTTAAACGTGCCCCCTCCATGGCCAAATGTACGCAAGACCCGAGCCACCAGGGGCATTCGAAGTGGACACTGTCGCAACAGAGCCTGCGACATCGATAACCTCCAAGGTTTCCTATTGAGCAGTCACACTAGATTGGCGCGCTGACTCACTAACGCCATGAGCGCCCACAGGGAGAAGACATAGAAGAGACCTGATGTTGTCCACTGTTGCATCAGGACGTCGATCCCCTCTGACCTCTACTGGAAGGTAGCCCTGAGAGCCTCTTTTTTTTTTTTTTTAAACACGTACGGACGTAGCTTCCATTCCCCTGCATCCACTCGGGTCCTGCTGAAAAAGTCTGCCAGCACACTGTCCTTTCCTGCAACGTGTGCCGCCGAGATTGTGTGTAGTGGAGGCTCTATGCCAGAGAGCTGCGCCTCTGCTTCATTTCTATGACCACGCTGTCTGCACCACCTTGCCAATTGATGTATGCCACTGTTGCGGAGTTATTCGATAGTCTCCACACCGCCCGGCCTGTCACTGTCGCACCAGATGACTGTAGCACAAGAAACACTGCTCGGGGTTCTAGTTAGAGGATTGATCATCTGCTGTCATGTCCGGTCCAAGTGCGTCGCATGTAAAAATCTCTGCAATGTAGTCCGCCGCCCATGACGTGTGGCTGTGACCAAGTGAATCCACTGCGGCTGTTCCTAGGGCATGCCCGCTTTCCGAGATTCCGGACCCAGCCCCTACCAAAGCGACGGTCGGAACTAGGAAAGGCAAGAAAGACCGCTGTTTAGCGAGTCGGAGTGGTGTGAATAAAGGTGAAGAAGCGCTCTCTGAAATGGCCTCGTAAAAAATGTGGTCCATGGCACTACCTCTAGGGTTGACGCCTTTTTCCTCTTATCTGAAAGTAACTCTGTTCTGAGGGCGCCGGAGCAGACATGAACTGACGACGATGCCACCATTGAAAGACCTGAACTGGACGGCCCAGCAGATACACCGCTCCTCTTTGGGTGTCGAAACGTCCCCCCACAGATATTTGAGGTCCTGGTCCTTCTCCAAACGGCTCTTGGTTGTATTGACTACCCAACCGAAACTTTGTCAGACCTACACCACTTTGTCTGGAACCTGCCTACCTTTGGCATGTGATCTAGTACAACCCCCCAAACGACAAGATAGAGATCAACTAGAATGCCTTTCCGTTGCTGTGCTGCCGACATCACTACCATCACCTTGGTCAACGTGCCCAGCGCCAACTGTAGACCGAAAGTCAATGCATGCAACTGATATTGTCCCCAGGAAACACAAATCCCTGGAATCTTTGATGACTCGGTCGGCTAGGAACCTGCAAACACGTCTCTGAGAAATCTCGGGAAGTCAAGAAACCTTCTTGGCAAACCTCCAGCAGAACAGACTGCAAGGTCTCCCACCGGACCTGCATAACCGCAAGTCACGAATCTCTCCTTTTAGGGTCAAAATCGGACAAAGTGATCCGTCTTCCTTTGGTCTCACAAAACAAACTGCAAATGACCAACGCCATATCCTGATAGCAGCCCCAGCACCACCATTACCAATTGCAGAAGGTAATCGAATGACCGACACATGCCAGTGTCTTCTGTCGACCGTTGCAACTGCCAGACCACGGATAGAAGGAAGATGGTCTGCAGCCACCTGACTCGGAGCGTGCCGCAGTGAGAGCAAACCCCACACTACCTTTTAGGTGCGGCTTCTACTTATGCAGGTCTGCACGGGTTTAACCCCCTGCTGCTTAGGAAGCCTAAGGGAGGCAACCACCGGAGAATAAAACATGCCAGAGCAAACTCTGTCAATGGGAAGCAGCCTCTTCTAAGAGGGCTAGATGCAGATTCCTTCCGTCAAGCCAGTTATTCTTTTTTTTTTTAAATGTAACATAGATATTTGCAGAAATGCCAGGTGTCTCTGTCTAGGAGGAAGACTCCTTATCAGAAAACTTCCCCTACATGTCAGCAAACCTCCGATCTGTGATTGATCAGACATTGGCCTGTATATGCCTAGTCTATGCAAGGAGAGCTAAAAATGTGCCTGTACCTGGAAAGAAATTATCATACGTATTCATGTTTGATTTACCCTGTGTATTATAAGCCTGCCAACCCATTCTAGACCATTGAAATGGCTCGACTCAAGAAAATTAGCAACTTAGTCTGCTTAATACTCCTGGTCTTCTGCTCTTAAAAGAAGCAGCGACGAATTTAGAATTTTTTTTCACTGGGCGGTGTAAAACCAAGCAACTGATTCTATTTCAGACATAATGCAAACCAGTGCAACCTAAGCATTGTGGCAGCTAACCTATGCCGGTTTTTTTTTTTTTTTTTGATGTTCCATCTATGACTTCCCTAATCCGTCAAATTCCGGCATGGCGAGACATGCCAGAAGAAGTAATGTCTGCTAACAAACGCCAGTTGGAGATCCGTACCAACCTACCCTGATCTCGGACAATCCTGGCCACTCTAGAAATACACGTTGCACCATCCAATTCAGCCACGCCACCTGATACTCTGATCGTTGATTAGCAATGTACAATGGCTACTTAAGTCTAACACTATCCCTGCCAGACTTTTCTGCCGCTTCTCAAGAAAGGACCCCTTGAACCTTCCCCGGCATGAATGCCTCCCTATCCAAAGGAATTGGTCCTTTTTAGACAGGGGCGTCCCCGTGCTGAAAGGGAATCTCTGTTAGTTCCTATGGCCCTCAATCTCTTCCATTGTTGCTCCAGGCTCTGGCGCTACGGTTTCCCGAAGCTGCTATCCCTGCTCCAAGAGCAGACTATTGAGAGACTGCGCCCCCTTTTTTTTTTTTTTTTTTTTTAACTTGAACTGACATAGAGGCAATGTAAAGGAATTAAAACTATGCTGAGTACAACCAAACGGCATGCTGTCCACTAAGCCTACCCTGCTAGCGTGACACTGAACGCTACTGATGCCACTAGACCGTGGAGCGCGGGAAAGGCTCCGGTCTCGACTGGCTCTGTTTCACACTTAAATTATCTTTGCCGCCCAAGCCGTGCGAAGCAAAGCGCTCCTCTACTCTGGTTCTCCCCCGTTCTGGCTTGTCTGTGAACACATGGCACGCAAGCGAGTGCCCTGAACCCCTTGCCTTAAGCCATGCATATGGACATGTTACTAAGCGCAATCGCTTCCCGTTGCAGTCTAATAAAGTACTAGCTTCCAGCCCCAATTACATGCTACGTGGCTTGACCTAACTAATAAACAAAGGAAATAAAGAAAAACACCCACTAAACTCCGATACGATGAGAACTGCGGAAGGCCGCCACGCGGCATGGTGTGTGGAAGCAAAATGTCCGCCGCTGACCAGAGCCGCAATATGGCGCCAAAAACCGCCACGTCAGCCCCAACAGCACTGTAAGCTCGTCCGGCTCCTGGGCTAATAACGACACTGTCCCCCGGCTTTAAATTCTACTCAACCCCTCAAAAAAGGTCGGCTCTTACTGTGAGACGTGTCACTCCGCTCTGCTCCGCTGACCACCGGAACAAGCGGCTAGCCACGGAGCGAGAATATTGTCCTCATGCCCCTCGCCCTGACGCCAGCTGGCCAATCGGGGCTGACAGAGGAGAGCGCTGTGCTCTGCAGTGCTCCCCTCCGTACAGACAAGGAGGGGAGAGCTGCTAGGGGGATCTGAATCACCACCAAACAAATTGACGAGTGAGTAGAGGCCAAAGCCAAAATCCGGTTCAAAACCTGTTTTACATTTTTTTTTAAACAGAGATACTAACAAAGGAAATTAAAATACATAAATGAAATTTAAACCCTCAACTAAAAACTACCTAACTGCTCCCTATCTGTTCTTCAAGTGAGCCCAGCACCTAGGCTCACTACGTTCTCCTGCTGCATGGAGACTGGACACACTGGGGGCTGATGGGAGATACCAGCAGGCTATATCCAGTGATGTCACGACTTTGACATGCCCAGTCTCCAAGCTGCAGGAGGAGGTACACTACCCAGTGGTGGAGGACTAAACTGGAGGAACGATAAGGAAGTGGAGTTGATATTATAGAAGTGATTCCACTGGGCAAGCAAAGGGGTCAATACCTTTTGGGGAGCATCAGAGGGCAAACCTAGGCCATTTGAAGGCATACGTTCGCCAGGTGGAATCCTTATGAGATGCAAGGTCGAGGTCGGCAAGCACTAGCCCCCCAGCAGCCAAGCTGTCAGGCATAGGTTGTGAAGATTGAGATGGAGGAGGGTCCCGTGGTCATGAGAGAGGAAATCGGGTGCGCATCCCAGGTTTAGTGGCTGATGCTGTACAAGGCGAAGAAGCAGAGAAACCACAGTTGATGGGGCCAGAAGGGGGCTATGAGAATCATCAAGCCCCTGTCAGCCTGTAGCTTGAACAGCATCTTGGGTATCAAGGGGATGGGAGGGAATGTGTAGAGCAGTCCCTGTCCCCAGTGGAGAAGGAAGGCATCTGGGGATTGTCGGTGCAGTGACGGAACCCTGGAGCAGAAGAGTGGAAGCTGTGTGTTTTGAGGTGTTGCAAAAAGATGTTTGAGTGGGGTTCCCTACATATGGAAGATCTGAGTAGCTCTCTCCCGATGCAAGGTCCATTCGTCTTGAGTGCTCCCAAAAGCTTTCCTATTGGACACTGGGAAGCGTTCTCACATGGGCTCTTTTGGTGATGTTCACCCATATGTGAAGACAGCATTTCTACTTGTTCCTGAAGATTAGGCCTTCTGAAGATGGCAGGGTAAGCTTTACGGGACGCAAGATATAGCCTACTCTTTGATTCCATGGGGGGGGGGGAGGTGACAGGGGATGGGTAGCCATACCTCCTGGGCCTTGGGATTCTGCTGACCTTCAGTCTGTTTTAGCCCCAATATATAAAAGGGGTCTGTTATGTCATTGGACATCTGTATAAGAGAGTGTTAACGGCTGATGGAAGAGGTATGGCTGTGTGTGTTATTCTTGAGGGGCCATAGTGATAGTGTGGTATTGTGATTTTCTAAGTATTTAGTTATTTGGATGTTTAATGTTAGTTGAGATAGGGAATTACACTGCTATGTATAAGCCATGATTGGGTGTTTTGGCTGTACAGTACAGCTGTCAGTTCCCACTTGTTCTGTATGTTATTGGAATCTATGGTTGCATCCTTACATTTCTGGAATAAAAAGTATAAATAAAAAAATATATACATTAAGATATAAATCTTTCACGGGATTAGTTCATCTCTCTTCTGTAAACTGTCATTTAAAATAATCAATAATCTGAAAAAGTCAGCATGAAACCTTTTACATGACACATATGATCATAGGCTGGGTTTTCATCTGTTAGAAAAGACAGAACAACTCTTGTCTTAGTAGAGCCTCTTCCCATGTAATCAGCTAAATGAAAACAAATATTCTTGCACCTATCCACGAATAGTGAACTTTCTCAAAACCAACAGGTTGCAAGACCCGAGGCAACATGGTTTTACCGAAGAACGATCTTGCCAAACAAATTATTACCCTGTTCTTTGTAAGCGCATTGTATCGTTGATACATTGTAGCATTGTTCTGTTCATTGTGAACCGCACTGATTTTTAATAGCGCGGTATATAAGAAATGTAAATAAATAAATAAAATCTGATTGAGTTCTTTGACCGGGTGACCAGGGAGCTAGATCAGGGACATGCAATGGATGTCATCTACCTGGATTTCAGCAAAGCCTTTGATACTGTTCCTCATAGGAGACTTATCAATAAACTCAGTAGCTTGGGGATGGATCCTAAGATGGTAAATTGGATCAGAAATTGGTTGACTGACAGACGACAGAGAGTGATGGTAAACGGAGCTCACTCGGATGAAGGGAAGGTGATTAGTGGGGTGCCCCAGGGGTCAGTCCTGGGCCCAGCACTGTTCATTGCATTTGTGAGTGATATTGCTGAAGGACTGAATGGAAAAGTATGTCTTTTTGCAGATGACACAAAAATTTGCAACAGAGTGGACTCCCCGAGGGAGTGCTTAACATGAGGAAAGATCTACAAAAGCTGGAAGAATGGTCTAATGCTTGGCAATTAAGATTTAATGCAAAGAAGTGCAGAGTCATGCACTTGGGTAGCAGAAATCCAAGGGAAATATATGTGATGGGGGCGAGAGGTTAGTATGCACGGATTAGGAGAAAGACCTTGGTGTGATTATTTCTGAAGATCTCAAGGTGGCAAAACAGTGCAACAAGGCGGTGGCAAAAGCCAGGAGGATGTTGGGCTGCATACAAAGAGGAATCACCAGCAGAAAGGAAGAGGTGCTTATGCCACTGTACAAGTCACTGGTGAGGCCTCACCTGGAATACTGTGTTCAGTTTTGGAGACCATATCTTGCAAAGGATGTAAAAAGACTGGAAACTGTTCAGAGGAAGGCGATCAAAATGATTTGGAGCCTGCGTCAGAAGCCTTATAAGAAGAGACTTGAAGACCTAAATATGTACACTTTGGAGGAGAGGAGGGACAGGGGAGATATGATTCAGACCTTTAAATACTTAAAGGGAAATAATGAACAAACAAACCTCTTCCAAAGATGGGGAAACTGTACAACTAGAGGGCACAACATGAAGCTGCGAGGTGGTAAATTGAAAGGTAATGTCAGGAAATACTTTTTCACAGAAAGGGTGGTGGATGCTTGGAATGCCCTCCCGATGGAAGTGGTGGGGACAAACACGGTGACAGAATTCAAAATGGCATGGGACAGACACAGTGGATCCCTTTACAGCAACATGATAAAATCAAAATAAACTGAACCATCTAATTTCTCAACAAATAGGGGTGTCCTACATGGAGTGATGGGTTCACCCCTAAACAGGGACGTAGGGAGGGTGGCGGAGCAGCAGGTGCACCTACTCTTGCCATCGTGCTGGGCAGACTAGATGGACCATGCTGGTCTTTATCTGCCGTCATTTACTATGTTACTATCCTTTTTGGAAAAAAAAAATGACAACTGAAAATTGGTTTGTTCACAATTACTGTTATACGTTTCCGTAGCATGTTACACCTTAAGAGATGGATATTTTTGTAAAAAGTATGACATTTTTAAATGTTATTCAACAATCTTTAGCAAATATGAATACGCTTCAGCTTTCAGTTCCAATTATGAAAGGAATTCTTGTCGTAATATTTTAAATTCCTGCTGTATCCCTTGCCCAGGGAGCAAAAAGTTCATACCTAAGAGTAAAATATCTGGGGCTGGAACCACACTTTTGAGGCATAAAACAAATCTCATACAGATTCAAATTCCTTCTGCCAGGCTGTGTATTTGTGAATTAAGTTCTTTGCAGATGGTTTGGTGTGAGCTATAACCTCCAAAAAGTCAGATGTGGTGACAGTGTCCAGCTGGATGACAGGCAAACTGTTACTGTCTTTAAAAAGAAAAACAAACAAAAACATGAAAACCAGATTAAATCATTAGAAAGAATGACAGCTGTGTTTTAAAAAAATGTTCATACACTTTAAACTTCAGTTTATTACTTTTTTTGTAATTTCTTGATGGAAAACAGTTCTTTCTTACAAACTAGACAGCTGTGCCAAAATATTAGTGGAGAAACGCTCAGCATCTTTTTTTTTTGATAATTATGGAATGAAATATAAACAAGTTTGCTCTTCCTTTCTTCTAGAAATGTAATGATAATTTAATCTGCTGTTCAAAACTCCTTTTCAGCACCAACTTCTTTTCCTTCCCAGTACGCCCTGAAGTGCTCCACTACAGTAGTGACATTTCCGTGTGTTCTGGATCTGTCAGATGTATTAGAGATAGTTGGAGCAACAAATACGATTGGAATTCAGTGAGCAAAATATGCTGAAACAAAAGGTGAAGAGCACCAACTGGTATACATAGTTACTTTTCTGTTTATCAATGAACTAAGAAATTCATTGTGCACATAAAATATTCTTGCCCAACTATACATGAACACCAGACATTAAAAAAAAATGTAAATCAAGCTCACGGCACTGATATTGTATTTCTTGCCAGGGAGAAAGCGTAGTTACTCGCCTGTAACAGGTGTTCTCCGGGGACAGCAGGAATCACTCCTCACATATGGGTGATGTCAGCACTGAAGGAGCCCGCACGGCAATCACTCCCCAGCTTTCAAAGAAAGCCTTTGTGAGCTACACCACGCTTGCGTGGTCACCTTCCCGCCCAAGGGTGCCATCTTATCTCAGTATGATGACATTGCTTAATCAAGCATAAAAGAAAACTACTCCATGGGGAGGAGGGAGGTCTGTGAGGACTGATTCCTGCTGTCCCCAGAGAACACCCGTTATAGGTGAGTAACTATGCTTTCTCAGGGAACAAGCAGGAAGTCAGTCCTCATATATGGGACTCCCCAGCTACAGGTTACCGAAAAAACCTGTAAAAAGCCACAGTCAACCAAAAAAACAGTGAGCCATGAATGGCAGCAGGGAGCAATGAATGACCTCAAGTACTAAGATACAACCCCATTGTTAAGGATAAAATGACCTCTCCAGTAGCCTGGATGTAAGAGCCGGAGGGAAGGAGTTACTCTAATCCCCAAAGAGATGATGGAGTACTGCCTGGCCGAAGGAACTGTCATGCCATTAGCTCTCCTCCAGGCAGACATAGAAACATGACAGCAAAAAAAGACCACATGGCCTATTTAGTCTGCCCTTCCATCAACTACAATAGTGCCCTTTTTTCCTTTAGAGATCCTCTGTGTTTGTACCATGCTTTTTTGAATTCAGATACTGTCCTCGTTTCTATCACCTCCACTGGGAGATTATTCCACTCATTTACTGCTCTTTCTGTAAAGAAATATTTCCACATATTACTCCTGAGTCTATCCCCTTTCACCCTCATCCTATGTCCCCTTGTAGCAGAGCTTGCTTCCAATCAGAAGAGATTCTCCTTCTGTGCATTTATGCTATGGAGGTATTTAAACATCTCTATCATATTTCCCCTATCCCCCCTTTCCTCTAAAGTATACATATTAAGATCTTTAAGTCTGTTTATTATTTATTATTTATTTATTATATTCTCTTATATACCGTGCTATTTTGCATCAGTGCGGTTGACATTGAACAAACTGAAATTACATTGAACAGGACATTATAACTTGGAGATAACTATTTTACAGGGAACATGGGCTATGGAGGGTTAAGTGGCTTGCCCAAGACCACAAGGAGCACCTGTAGGACTAGAAACCCCAGTCCTTCCGGCCCAAGGTTGCTGTCCTCTAGTGGGATTTGAACCCCCAACCTTCCGGCCTGAAGTACCTTGCCCCAACCACTGTTCTCATATGCTTCATAACGAAGGCCACAAACCATGTTAGTAGCTATTCTCTGCACCATCTCCAACCTGCTTATATCCTTTTGAAGGTGTGGTCTCCAGAATTACACACAATACTCAAAATGAGGTTGCACCAGAGACTTATACAGAGGCATTATCACCTCCTTTTTTCTGCTGGCCATTCCTCTACCTATACACTCAAGCATCCTTCTGGCTCTCGCAGTCACTTTTTCTCTCTACCTGTTTAGTTACTTTAAGATTGTAAGAACCATTGCGCCCAGGTTCCACTCTTATTTTGTGGACAGAAGCACCTCACTCCTTACACTGTACCGCTCCTTTGGATTTTTGTAGCCCAAATGCATGACCCTGTATTTTTTAACATAAATTTCAGCTGTCAAATTCTAGACCATTCTTCAAGCTTAGCTAAATCCCTTCTCATGTACTCCTTCTTGGTTGTCTACTCTATTGCAGATTTTGGTATCATCTGCAAAGAAGCTGCAAAGGTATGGACTGAGGACCAGGTGGCGGCCCGGCATATGTCTTGCAGAGGAACCGAGCGCAGATGTGTCACCAAGGTTGCCATGGCACGCACATTGTGGGTAGTGACATGACACTCCAAGGAGAGTCCAGCCTGCTCCTAAGCAAAGGAGATGCAGTCTGCCGCCCAGGTGGACAGGGTGCGCTTAGAGTCGTCAACATCGAGCCTGTTCGGGTCATAGGAAATGAAACGTTGCAACAAGTGGCGGTGGGCCTTTGTCCATTCAAGGTAGAAGGCCAGCACCCTCTTACAGTCGAGGATATGGAGGGAGACTTCCGCCCGAGATGCATTAGGTCTAGGGAAGAAGGTACCACCCTATTTCTGTGAAATCTGGTATATGGGGCGTGAGCCACCAATGCCTACAGCTCACTGACCCAATGAGCAGAAGTAAGTGCAACGAGAAAGACAATTTTCCAAGAAAGGAACTTGAGGTGAGCAGAAGCACGTGGTTCAAAGGGAGGAGCCATGAGTTTCCAAAGAACCACATTGAGGTTCCATGTCACTGGGGGTGGCTGGACAGGGTCGTGAGAGGAGGAGCCTCTCATGAAGCAGCCCACGAGAGGATGGACAGAGATGGATTGCCCGTCCATCGGATGGTGATGCGCCACCAGGGCACAGACGTGCACCCTGATGGAGTTGGACTGTAAGCCAGCATGAGAAAGGTGCAACAGGTACTGGAGCATGGATTGCTCTGGGCAGGAGAACGGGCTAAGACCCTTGTCAGCACACCACAGTGAGAACCTGCAGAACTTGAAGGCATATGCCCACCTGGTGGAATCCTTGTGGGAGGCCAACCGACTATCCTCACCTCCGTGGAAAGATAGAAGGGTGCCAGAGCTACTCTTTCAGCAGCCAGGCTGTCAGTGTCAAAAAGCGGATATCGGGGTGCAGAAGAGATCCCCCCTTCTATGATATTAAGTTGAGAACCTAACCCAAGAGAACTGGGACCGCTTGAGACAGCAGCAGCAGTAGCAGGAACCACAGTTGTCAGGGTCAATGGGGAGCAATGAGGATCACCATAGCCTGGTTCGACTGAATCTTTAGCAGGCTTTGTGGAACCAGTGGAGTGGGAGGATATGCATTCAGCAGACTCCCTGTCCATGGGAAGAGAAAGGCATCAGCTTCTGCTCGGTATCCAGGAGCAAAAGCGAGGCAACTGAGTATTGCTGTGGCTGGTGAAGAGGTCCATTGTTGGAATCCCCCACTGCTGGAAGAGAGAGCAGACTGTGCTTCACTGGTTCAGGTCTTTCCTCTCTTCGCACTTTTGCTGTCCATTCCGGCACCACTGCCTCGGACCCTTTCCCTTTGCACTGTGGTGTCCCGCAAGGCTCCATTCTCGCCCCTCTGCTTTTTAATGTTTTTCTTGCCCCACTTGTCCTCCTCATCCAGCAGTCTGGCCTTTCCTCCTACTTTTATGCCGATGATATCCTTCTTATCCATCATATCAATTCTGTATCCCCGGACCTCTCTGCTCTTAACCACTGCCTCGATCTTATTGCGTCCTGGTTCTCTGACAATCTTCTTTGTGTCAATCCCTCTAAGTCCTCAGCTATCTGGTTCTCCATCTCTACCTCCCCTCCCACCTTAGCCCCTACCATGTCCTCCCTTCCCATCCCGCTTGTCCCCTCTCTCCGCTACCTTGGTGTTACCCTTGATTCCTCTTTGTCCTTTCACCCCCACATTTCCTCCCTTGTTCGAAACTGCTTCTTTCATCTTCGTCGCATCCGTTCCCTCCGGCCTTACCTCTCTGCTGATTCTCTTACTACTCTGGTCCTCTCCCTTATCATCTCCCGCTTAGACTACTGTAATTCCATTTTTGCTGGCCTTCCATCCTATCAAATTCGTCACCTTCAGCTCATTCAGAATACTGCTGCCCGTTTGATCACTTTCTCTTCCCCTCATGATCACGTCACTCCTTGCCTTCTTTCCCTTCACTGGCTTCCTGTTAAATTTCAGTTCATTTATAAATACCTTATTACCACCCACAAAGTTCTTCACACAGGTACTCCCCAATATTTATCCGATCTTATCTTCCATCAACCCGTCCCTCGCCTTCTCCGTTCTTCTCACAGTAACCGCCTTTTTCTTCCCTCCCCGTCTCAAGCCCATCTCGAACTTACCCGTCATTCCGCTTTCTTTTTCTTAAGTCCTGCTCTATGGAACTCTCTTCCCCACTCACTCCGCACCAAACCTTCATTTCCACATTTCAAAGCCCTTCTCAAGACCCATCTGTTTTCCCAGGCTTTTGATCTCCCAGCACCCCCCTGACAGTTACGCAGGCCCTTACACCGTATGCCACTCCAACCCTTCCCTCTCTTCCTTCGTCCTTCCTGTTGCCCCTAACTCTTTAGCCATACTGTTCTGTCTCTTTCTTTCTTTCTATCTATTTCTACAGCACTTTCCTGTCATTTGAATGGCGTTCCTTTTCCCTCTTTAATTTTCTGGCAGCCTGCTTTTATTGTACACCGCTCTGATACTCCGGTTTGGGAGGTTTATCAAGTCTCATAAATACAAATACAAATACTATGTCCGGGTTCAGATGCCACTTGTGCAACTGAAGTATCCTGCTGAGTCTGTCCTCCAAAACATTCTTGTGTCCCATGAGGTAGGCCACCTGAAGGAGTATGCTCATAATAGGCACTGTCACCGAGGCTTCCCACATCCTGAAGAGCAAATGCTCTAGAATGGGCAGGGCAGGCACAGTCATACTGGAGAATCTCCAGGTCCTTAGCATGAGGCCCATCTTCCAGCTCAGCCATACAGGACAGGGCCTTAGACATCTCCCTGACAAAGTCGAGGAATGCAAGGTCCTCGGGCAGGGACCGTCTCCGCTCCTGCATTGGGGAAGGATCCGACGGGAAATCCCTATGCAACCGAGTATCAGGTGACTCATCTTGAGGACTCAATGGCCATCGGTATGGTGCTCCAATGGAGGCATCAATGGGGGCAGAGGGGCCCGACGTCCTGATGCAGAAGTGCTTGGGGATGAGACCCAAGGCGGCATGAGGGAAGAGGAGCATCGTGGCTTGGCTCGGAGCACATACTTTAAAAGCACTGGCTGGACATCCTCCAGGTAAGCTCTCAAGGAGGAGGGCCCTGACTTCAGCACCGATGACCCAGAGACACCAGGCATCGGGCTGTTCTGCGAGTCCAGGAAGGCAGCAAGGCTGTTCTCCAGGGCCGCTATCCTGGCTTCAAGGCCAGGTGGCATTACAGCCACTGGTTTGGGCACTGATGGAATCAGACCCGGAGCCAGTTCCCCCAGTGACGTATCTAGAGAAGCTTTGGGGCTGCACCTGGCCATCACCCTTGGCCTCATGTCAAGGGCTTCGAGATCGGTGATCAGAGGTTTTACCCCCCAGCTCTGGGCTTGGATCTCGACGCCGACTTGAGTGAAGAACTTACCTTATGGGGGAGGTCCTCTGAGAATGATCCCCAATCCGAGGCTCCGCAACCCTAGGACTTGGAGCCTCGGATTGGGGATCATTCTCAGAGGACCTCCCCCATAAGGTAAGTGATGGCTAGGTGCAGCCCCAAAGCTTCTCTAGATACGTCACTGGGGAAACTGGCTCCAGGTCCGATTCCATCAGTGCCCAAACCAGTGGCTGTAATGCCACCTGGCCTTGAAGCCCTTGGGAGTCGCGTCTGATGATTCATGCCACACAACCAAGGGCAGAGATCCCACACTTGATACTGGGGCAGAAACAAAAATCTTCTGGCCAAAGATTGATTCCCGATTAGACTCACGGCTCTTCTGACTCTTGCTTGACATCTGCAGGCAGATCAGGCAGGTAGAATCATCATGATCCGCACCGAGGCTGCGAAGGCTGCAGCGATGGGGCAATCCGTGATGGACATGGTGCGGGAGTACTTGTCACACTGCTTGAAGTCACTGACTGACAACATAGCGATAAAGACGGCTTCCACGAGATCAAACTCGAATGCCCCGGTCAGTGTGCTTATGAGGAAAAATCTGTGCACCGAGAAAAGAAAAAGGAAATAAAAGGATCCAAGAAAAATGCAACACCGAGGTGAGGATGATCTCAGGTGAAGGGAAGGTGATCGGAACATGAATTGGTAAAAGAAGGTGAAAAATGCCAAGGAAAAATACAGAAAAAAATTCAACTTTTTACCGAGTGAACAGACAGGACATCTGCTGGGCTCTGTGGAAAAAAGAAGACTGAGGTAAGATGGCACCCTTGGGTGGGAAGGTGATCATGCATGCGTGGTATAACTCCCAAAGGCTTTCTTTGAAAGCTGGGGAGTGATTAGCGTGCAGGCTCTGTTGGTGCCGACATCACCCATATGTGAGGACTGACTTTCTGCTTGTTCCCAGAGAATATTGTAATAATTTTTAAATAATTTGTTATTTATGAAAAATGTACATCAATTATATATACACAATATCTGCATACCATACAATTCATATGACTATAAACAATAAGAAGGCTAATAAAGAATACGAACCTTAAAAGTAGTAAAACATCTCAGCTCCTGTTTTAATGGTCTATATAGCTCATCTTTTCTCCCTGCTTTAACACAGACTGAGGGAAACCAAGGGGGCTTTTAACTAAAGTGCATTCCACAGTTAATACAGGAATTAGCACATGCTAACAGTTAACACAATGGCTTGACAGTTAGGTATTAATTCTTAGACTTTAGGAAGACTAACTTTGCGAAGATGGGCCAATACCTCAGGGAGTCGTTAGTGGGATGGGAACAGCTGGGGGATGTAGAAAAACAGTGGGCAAAACTGAAAGGGGGTATTTTAAAGGCAACCAACCTTTTTGTTAAAATGGTAAATAAAGGCAAAAGGAACAGGAGACCGCTATGGTTTTCGAAGGAAGTAGCTGAAAAAGTGAAGAAAAAGAGGGAGGCCTTCATGAAATACAAGAGATCACAGAGAGAGGAAGACAGGCATCTGTATTTGGAAAAACTTAGAGAAGCTAGCAAAGTAGTCAAGAAGGCAAAGATTCAAAAGGAGGAGGAAATAGCCAATGCAATAAAATGGGGGGATAAGACATTTTTCAGATATATTAGTGAGAAGAGGAAGGGCAAAAGTGGTATTGTCAGACTCAAGGGTGCAGGGGGGGAATATGTAGAAGCTGATAAGGATAAAGCGGAATTGCTTAACAAATATTTTTGTTCTGTGTTCACAGATGAAGAACCAGGAGCAGGACCTCAGAAAACACCCACAAATAAGAACAGAAGCGAGGGACATCTTGAACAATTTTCAGAAGACTGTGTTCGTGAGAAACTAGCTCAACTTAAAGTAGACAAAGCGATGGGACCGGATGGGATACACCCTAGAATACTGAGGGAACTTGGGGACGTTCTAGCACCTCCACTGACTGACCTTTTCAATGCCTCGTTGGAGTCGGGAGTGGTGCCAAAGGACTGGAGAGAGGCTCATGTGGTGCCTTTACACAAAAGCGGAAGTAAGGATGTGATTGAAAACTACAGGCCGGTTAGTTTAACTTCAGTGGTGAGTAAATTATTGGAAACGCTGCTGAAAGAGAAAATAGTGAGGTTTCTGGAGTCCGGCGGATTACAGGATCCGAGGCAGCATGGATTCACCAGAGGCAGGTCTTGTCAGACAAATCTGATTGATTTCTTTGACTGGGTGACCAGGGAGTTGGACCGAGGGAGAGCTCTAGATGTGGTGTATTTAGATTTCAGTAAAGCCTTTGACACTGTTCCTCACAGGCGACTTATAAACAAACTGAGCACTCTAGGGATGGACCCTAAAGTTACTGCTTGGGTTAGAAATTGGTTGGGTGGGAGGCGACAAAGAGTACAAGTAAATGGAGCTCACTCTGAGGAGAAGGATGTTACCAGTGGTGTGCCCCAGGGATCTGTCCTTGGTCCGATTCTTTTTAACATCTTTGTTAGTGATATAGCGGAAGGGCTGTCGGGTAAGGTTTGCCTCTTTGCGGATGATACCAAAATCTGTAATAGAGTAGACACCCAGGAAGGTGTAGATAACATGAGCAGGGATCTAGCTAAGCTTGAAGAATGGTCTAGAATTTGGCAGCTGGGATTTAATGTTAAAAAATGTAAGGTCATGCATTTGGGCTGCAGCAATCCAAGGGAGCAATACAGTATAGGAGGTGAAGTACTTTTGTCCACTAAGGAAGAGCGGGACCTAGGCGTGGTTGTGTCTGATGATCTTAAAGTAGCTAAACAGGTAGAAAAGGCGACGGCAAAAGCTAGAAGGATGCTTGGGTGCATACGGAGAGGAATGGCTAGCAGAAAAAAGGAGGTGATAATACCTCTGTATAAGTCTTTGGTGCGACCTCATTTGGAGTATGGTGTGCAATTCTGGAGACTGCACCTTCAAAAGGATGTGAACAGGATGGAGTCGGTGCAGAGGGTTGCTACTAAAATGATTAATGGGCTTCATTATAAAGCATATGAGGACAGACTTAAGGATCTTAATATGTACACCTTAGAGGAAAGGCGGGATAGAGGTGATATGATTGAGATGTTTAAATACCTCCGTGGCATAAATGTTCAGAGAGAGAGCCTCTTTCAATTGAAGGCAAGTTCTGCTACGAGGGGACATGGGATGAGGGTGAAGGGAGATAGATTCAGGAGTGATATGCGGAAATATTTCTTTAAGGAAAGAGTAGTGGATCCGTGGAATAGTCTCCCAGTGGAGGTGGTAGAGATGAGGACAGTAACTGAATTCAAAAAAGCATGGGACCAACACAGAGGATCTCTAAAGGTAGAAAGTGGACTGTTGTAGTTGTTGTTATGGAAGGACAGACTAGATGGGCCTTGTGGTCTTTTTCTGTCATCATGTTTCTATGTTTCTATGTTTCTATAACAGGCGCGTGGAAAGTTACATGCTAGAAATGTGCATAAATCCCTATTCCAAAAGACTTACATGTATGGATGGGCATGTATGTGCCCACTCTAGGCAGTCGTTATACTGTAGTCCCTTAGAACACACCTTCAGTTAGAGTATGCACAGAGGCAGAGCTTGGGTGGAGCATAGGCAGAGCCTGAATGTACACACATAAGTTATAGAACATTATAATTTATGTGCGTGTCTGACAAATCTAGGCCTGGGCATTTACAGTTTCTCTAGAACAGCTGTAACTGCTGTAACTAGTGCAGGCACGTCAGTATGCCCTTATTCTATAACATATAGTTTACTCATACTTTATAGAATAGGCCCCACATACACACATGGCAATGCACATTAACTGCATGGGAGTTTATAGAATTACCCTCTTAGTGTGTGCTAATTCCTGCATTAACTGCATAGTGTGGCATGGGGTAGGGACCATGCCTTGCAGTGTTACTTACCATGCATTAACTGTTAAAGCAGCAGATAATGTGGAGCACTTAACAGTATTGTATGTAATCTGCAATGCAGTTAACACGCAGTACATGTATTATATCTGTTAACTCTATGGGAAGGTGGGGGGCACATCCCTATAGTTAACACAATGGGGCATGTTTACTAAAGGTTAACACGTGTTAATTTCATTAATGCAGGTTAAATCCTTTAGTATACATGCCCCAAAGGCTTTGCAATTACCACATGTTAATTTTTGCTACTAACACACAGTCAGGCTTATGCAGAAAACCGGTGCTAGACGCACGCTGAAGACTTTAATGCAGCCTGACAAGGTATATTTTTTAACGCCGGATGCAGCAAAGATAGGTCATGCAAATGACCTCCGCATTAACCGTGCGCATGCAAATGAGCCATTGCAGTGTTATACTGAGACAGCAAGCCAAACACATGCGCACAAGAAGTCTGCGCTAATTTGGCTTGCTCTCCAGGCACTGCGTGGTTAATTTGCATAGCAGCCCCGACAGTATTTTGATGGCATTGGGGGCGATCGCGGCATTGGAAAAAGCCCCCGATGCCATCAAAATACTGTCGGGGCTGTGCCTCACAATAAAATGATCCCTGGTGGTCTAGCGGCCCCTCCCCTCCATTACATAAAAAAAGAACCTGGTGGTCTAGAGCCCCTGGTCTGGTGGTCCCCAAATGCACCTTAAGTGGGAGTGCTTACACGTTCCCGCTCTGTGTCGGCCATCTTGCAAAATGGCGGTGTCTAGACCCACATGGTGCATCCTGGGATGCACTGGGTAAGGTCAGACTGCCATATAAGGTAGATTATGCCTTATATGGCAGTCTGACCTCACCCAGTGCATCTCAGGATGCATCGCGCAAGGCCAGACACCACCATTTTGCAAGATGGCCGATGTAGAGTGGGAGCACGTAGGCAGCGCTCCCGCTTAAGGTACATTTGGAGGCCGCCAAACCACCAGGTTTTGTTTTTTATTTAATGGGGGGGGGAGGGGCGGGAAAGAGGTCACTAGACCACCAGGGATCATTTTATTGCAGGGCACGGCCCTGACAGTATTTTGATGGTATCGAGGGCCTTTCCCGATGCAATCAAAATACTGTCGGGAGTGGGATCGAGGCCACTGGACCGCCAGGGATAATTTTATTGTCGGGCACGGCCCCCGATGGTATTTTCATGGCATAAGGGGCCTTTCCTGATGCCATCAAAATACAGTTAGGGGTGGGATCAGGGCCGCTGGACTATCAGGGATAATTTTCTTGTTCTGCATGGCCCCTGACAGTATTTTCATGGCTTCAGAGGCTTTTCCCGATACCCAATCATCTGAGGAGATGATCTAGGCATCGGGGAAAGCACCCAGTGCCATCAAAATACAGTCGGGGGCACACTTTAGAGGTTTACTTCTCCTCAGACCCTGAAGTAAAAATTTTGATGCTGTGGTTCGTTGCGAAATCCAAATCTCCTGCTATTATTCATTTCCCTCCTTACCCTTGGGCTCCCCAACATCTCAAATGCTTTCAACCATGGTACTAATCACATTCCAATCCTACACCACCACGGAAGGAGACGGTCTGAACTCCCACACCACACCACAGCGAAAAACAACCACACATCCCACTCCCATCTACTTAACATCCCCCTCCAAATCTTCAAAAAGTCACGAGCCAAGAAGCAACGTCAGCAATGCCAACTGAAGTGTGCGTTGATAAATGCCAGATCAGTACGTTCAAAATGGCCTGCAGCCATTGACCTGATACCCCTATACAATCTCGACATCTTGATGATCACGGAGACATGGCTATCTGTTTGCGACAATGTTCTCATGAACCAGATGCTGCCTCCAGGATTTTCCCTATACACATGCCACAGGTCCACTCAGAAAGCAGGCGGGACACTCATCCTCGCCAAAGCCGACCTTCATTTCAAGTTGCGCAACACCTCCAGTTCAACTCACCTTGACTCTCTCACCATATCAAATGAACTCTGCACAATCAACCTTCTATACCGGGCACCCACTCCATCACCAGATGACCTTTCGACAATAATTGAGCTCGCATGTACCACTTCCACCCCACGCTCTCCAAATTGGTTAATTGGTGACTTCAACCTCCCATCTCTTCAAGATAGCCATGCAGCAGCATTCCTTGAGGCCCTAGAGGATCTAGGATACAAACAATGTGTCGACTCTCCCAACCACACTAAGGGAGGTAGGCTAGATCTCATCTTCGCACCTCATTCCAACGCCACGACATCCCAAGACCTCACACTGTCCGTAACACCAGTGCCTTGGTCCGATCACTATCTACTCAGTTTCCATATACCCATAAGTACTTCCCGCAACAGTCAGACGACACCAAATACATCCGGAACTCCAGCAGCCCGCTTCCGTCCACTCAACAGGAGCGAAGTCCTAGAGAATCTCCAACCTCTTATGACTAACACATCCCTCAACTTAGATGACCTCATATCCAAATGGGATGAAAACCTTAGAGCTGCCTCCTGTCTATCATACACTGAAAAGACAACAAGACGACGAGAACATGCACCATGGTTCTCCACGGACCTACGAACATCTCTCCACCATCTACGCAAACTCGAGAGACAGTGGCGCCGAACCCACTCCCCTGAAATGCACACTGCTTACAACTCATACTTGATGACCCACCATGCGAAGATAACGCAGAAAAGGAAACTCTACCACACTGATATATTAAAACGCTCCATCAATAAACCACATGCCTTGTTCAATATAGTAAAGTCCATAACAGGAGAGCCGGTCTCAGTCCACCCCCCAATGCCTCAGCCACAGGACTATGCAGACTATTGTGATAAGGAAGCTTATCATAGCTCAGGAAGGAGCTATAGGAAAGGTGAAGTGACTCTGAACAAGCAACCTGTCAGTTCTGGTAGAAATAAGAAAACAGAATTTTCCCATAAAAGACTACCAGTCCCAGAATGCACCAGGTTTCCAACAGCCATTAGAGGAGTTGAAGTGGGGAAACGTGTGTTCAATCAGGAGGGCTATGAGGTAATCCCTAAGCACTCATCTCAAAGGGCAGGGCCTGATTCAGCACAGCTGCGCTGTGTTAGGGAGGAGCACTCATCTAAGCAGAATAAGAGTAGAGTTTATTCTACAGATGACCATCTTCTTCATGATCACCTTGGATATCCAGAGAATTGTCCTCAGTATCCTGAGAATCAGCTTGAGTTTGATCATCAGTTTCATCTGAAGGATCATCAGAAGCAGAAGCCAAACCGGACGGACAGAGAGGGAAAGAGACCCTTTGGAAGAAGGAAGAGAAAAGCCTTTGAGAGGTCTAGAAGAGTCCAAAGCAGTACGTATACTGGGAGGTATTCCAAGGGCCAGCATACACCATTGGACTGGGGAAGGCCAGAGGAATGGTGCTGCAGAGCTAGGAATCACCAGAGGCTACCTGTGAGGGAGACGGCTGCACGTGGAAGGGACTCTAAGACCTGTGCCAGAAGGTAAGTGAAGAGAGATCCAGTGTCCAGGGATCTGGATTGGAAGGCTGGACATAAGAACTGGACTACATACTGGCCAGGCTATACAGAGAGGAACTCTAGCAGCAATGGAAGCTCAGGTATGAACACTGATCTATGCCCTAGCTATAACCTTGAAAGACAGCAGGGAAACAAGTATTCTCCTGAAAATGCTCCATTGAGAGATTCATCTGTGCCAATCCATGATATTGAACCCATGCTTGTTGAACAAGGGGGAATAATAGCAGATGAGGATCCTGTTTATATGGACTGCTCTCTATCTAAACTCCGTTGGTAACTTTCTGTTATAAAGTACAGCAACCATCACAAAGAAATACAAATTTGTTCTTTAATCTACTCAGAAAAGCTCCTGAAGCAGGATTTGACCCACACAGTGGAAGGCAAGCCAGCTAAGGGGTTTCAGCTGGTAACTGCTAGCAATTAAGCCTTACCTAATTGCTTGTGAGCTAGGAGAGAATCACTTCTGTATCTATGTGGGAAGTAATCAGAAGTTAACCTGAAAAGAACAGTTTGTTTCATGCTTTGTGGCTTTTCATTTGTTGTTTTCCTGATTCTGACTTTGTTTTTCCAAGTTAACACTGAGAGCAAGTTACCTTATTTATGTGCTACCAAGCATATCTGTGTTGGGAGAAATAACCCCATAAATAAATATCTTATTGGCTTTACCCAAGAGCAGAACTAAATTATTGTCAGCAGCTGTGTCTGGTGTGAATGAACTACATTGCCCACAATACCTTGCAAATCATATAGAGATATGCACTTGCAAAGACTGTGAAGATTCTCACCCAGGCAGCCATCTGACAAATGACGTAGTTTTTCGGATTGCTTTTACACAAAAGGGGATTTACTTGCTGAGGATTACAACTAAAGTTCAAGTTTAAAGCTGGAAAAAAAGATTTTCCCTCAACTACACTTTGGAGGAAAAGGGGTTGTTCCAGGAAGCTGTCCCAGGAGGAAAAGACCCTGTGCAGAGCTGGATTCATCACTGAGACAAGGTAATAAGTACCTGGGCATGTCTAGTGGTGGATGGGAGTAAGCACAGGGTAATTGAAAAAAAAAAGTGTAGAAAAAACACCTGTTTGGAAGGTGGTGCACTGTGTTTTTTTTTCTTTGTATTTCTTGCAGGAATCAAGATGGATTCAAAGGAACTAGCTCAGTGGATGGCAGCCCAGTTCAGCAGGCAGCAGGAGCTAGCACAGCAGGCTCAGGACACTGCTATGAAAGCCTTAATGGAACAGCAGAAGCCAGTGCTTGATCTGGTGCAAGCCCTAGTTGAACTGCAGAGCCAAAGTGGAACAGATGCAAGACCAGCAGTAAATACTGGTACACCACATGTGGACAGTGTGGGACTCAATCAAGGGATTGGGGCATTTAGTTTTGGGAAGCTAACTCCAGATGATAATGTTGATGATTTTCTAGAGTCTTTTGAAAGAGTGGCACAAGCATTAGCATGGCCAGAGACCCAGTGGGCAGTAAGGCTGGCAGCCTCATTAACTGGAGAGGCGCTTGCAGCTTACAGAGCAATGCCAGCAGCCCAGGCTTTGAATTATAAGGATGTAAAGGCTGCTATTAGAGATCGCTTAGGGTTGTCTATTTCAGAGTATAGGCGAATGTTTAGAGCTACTACATTGAGAGTGGGTGAGACACCCAGGGCTCTGAGTCAGAGAATCAGAAGTTTAGCTGTAAAATGGTTGGAGCCTGAGCAAAAGACGGTAGAAATGTTATTAGACATTATAATGCTGGAACAATTTATGTCTGGGGTGCCTAAAGATTTGCACACTTTCCTTATACAGCAAAATTGCCAAAATCTTGGAGAGGCAACCATGCTAGCAGAGAGATTCTTGGAAGCCACGCAGGCTTGCCATAGAATGGGTGGCCCTCTGAAGATTGGTGCTGAGGCTAGATGTGCTGTATCAGAAAAGAGAATAATTAAAAATGTTTCTGAAAATGAATGTACTGTATCAAAACAGATGACACAGTGGAATAGAAAGAAATGTTGCAAATGTGGAAAATGGGGACATTTAGAAAAGAGATGCCAGACACACACTAGCTTAGTGGGTGTGGATTTAAAACAGCCCAAAGAAGGATTTCTTTTGATGGTTGATGTGCAAGGAATTACCACAAATGCTTTGTTAGACTCTGGGGCAGACCAGAGTATGATGTCAAAAAGGCTTTGGAAGAGGATAGAGGCCCAAGAAGGATTTGTGCCTAGAACCCCTGAAAGCCAAGTTCACATCAGATGCATTCATGGTGCTGCAACACCATATCCCACCTATAGGCTAAAGGTTAAGTGCCTGGGGGAACAAGAGGAAGTCCTGTTAGCAGTGGTGCCTAGGCTACCTTTTGATTTGGTTCTAGGAAGAGACTGGCCAAGATTTAAGCAGGGTCTAGTGGAAGGACTAGGAAAGAAGGAGGGAGAAGGTTTAATGGTAATAGCTCCCGGGCCTTTATTTGGAAGTCCTCAGACCCCAGCTAAAAAGATGGTTAAGCGTCCAGAAGACCAAGCTACCCCAAAGCAGACATTCATCCTAAAGTACCATAGGGTCACAGAGAAGGCCCAAGCTCCTAAGCGGGCAACCCCTCAAGCTGCTGGGTTTGACCTGTGCAGCATAGAAAATGTGACTGTACCTAGCCAAGGGAGAGCCCTGGTTGACACCGGTCTCCAAGTGGAAATACCTATTGGATGCTATGGGAGAGTAGCCCCAAGGTCCGGATTAGCCCTTAAATATTTCATCGATGTGGGTGCTGGATCAAAGAGCTGCGACATGACATAAGCCATATCTTGTGCAAAATACTGAACCAGTCCTTTATCACAGGTTCGTTCCCGCAGAGCCTCAAGCACACCTCTATCAAGCCCTTACTAAAAAACAGCAGACTAGACCCATCCAAAGTAGAATCTTTCAGACCAATCTCGAGCATCCCCCAGCTTGCCAAGATCATCGAAAAAGCTGCTCAACAACAAATCCAGCAACATATCGATACCGAAGCACCGCTAGATCCAGCCCAACACGGATTCAGGGAAGCACATGGAGTCGACACTGTCCTAACAACCCTGTTCAACGATCTGGTCACAGGAATCAACAGCATCCAACAAGGCTTTGTCCTTATCTTTCTGGACATCTCTGCCGCCTTCGACTCGGTGAGTCACGACATACTTCTACAACGCTTGAGAGAAAAGGGGATCCAAAGCACAGCTCTAAAATGGTGTGAATCCTACCTATCCAATAGGTGGCAACAAGTCAAGGCTGGCCACTCATCCTCTGAACCATTTCTGCAAACACAGGGGGTTCCTCAAGGATCGTCCTTATCATCACTAATGTTCAACATTCATATGCAGCCGATATGTGATTTAATCCGATCCTTCAACGTACAATGCCTTGCCTACGCAGATGACATCCTCCTCTACATGCCGTTCACAATTGACCAACCAGTGCTCTCCCCAATAATCAGATGCTTCGAAGTAGTAGCCGATTGGCTGTTGTCACAAAACCTACGGATCAACCATGGCAAGTCAGATGTCCTATTCGTCACGAGGAACCATAAGTTCACACCTCCCTTATCGCTACTTGCCAACAATGTAGAGTTGAAGCCCAAATCCACAATCCGTTACCTCGGCATCACCCTGGACCAGCACCTGGATATGACAACACATGTGAAAAACATCACAAAGGCAATATACCATAAGATCAGAACGCTACGTCACCTCCGACACCTACTGGACTTCACAGACTACCGAACAACCTTCCAGGCATTAGTCCTCCCACATCTGGATTTCGCGAACATCATCCTCCATGGCCTCCCACAATTGACCTTAAATCCGCTCCGCCTAGCTATGAATGCAGCCGCAAGAGTCCTCTCTGGATTGTCAAGATCCGACCACATAACGCCCATCATGAAGGATTTGCATTGGCTACCTTTACATGCCAGGCTCCAATACAAGTCATTGGTTCTTACTTTCAAAGCCCTAAATAACTACCCCCCTACGCCAATCAGCAAGCTAATCCATGGTACCCTGGAAAATAGGAACAGGAGGTCTACTGCACTGAACACATTAGTAGTCCCCAATCTAATGACTACGTGTACAAAGGCTACCTCTAACAGGGCCTTCTCCATATTCGCTCCTTTAAACTGGAATGCACTCCCCCATGAAATCCGTGGTATTAAAAGCCTCATCCTATTCAGAAAAGCCTTAAAACACCAACTGTTCACAAAATGCTACCCAGAAACATCCCGAGACAGAAGCACAACCAGCAAGCTTCCCTCATGCCCCAGCCGCCCCAGCACATCAATACTAACAGATAATAGGTAGTCCCCACTTAAGCCCACCAAACCACTAATCTTCATCTTCACAAAACCAATGTAACACCCATTTAAATTAGAGTACTGTACATAGTTTCGAGTTAATATGTATATAGTTTCCCCGGTTTCTATCCCACGTTCAATTCCTTGTTCTTTGTAAACTCAATGTTGTTTGTATGCATTGTAGTATTTCTGTTCGATGTACACCGCGCTGATTTTAATAGCGCGGTATAGAAGAAATGTTAAATAAATAAATAAATTATGCCTGTCTCTGCATCAGGCATAGCTATGATTTGTATTCCAGTCCGGCTGATTATAATAAATTTAAATAATTGAAGTTTATTTAAATATGCGTGGCGTTAGTTTGGTGCTAGTTTTTCTGCCGATGTTTACATCTGTTTCCTGCATTTGCAGGATAGTTAAAAGTACTTAAACATGGTGTTAGGGGCCCGTAAAGCCCACACTAAGCTTTCTGCATCAGCCTGAGTAACCGCAAACCTTTAATGCACTTTAGTAAAAGGGCCCCTAAGTTAGTCCATTTATAATTTGTTTCTTGATGTTCCTCCAGGAATGTCAGGAATGGTTACTAATCTAGATGTTTTTGTTTCCTCTGAACATCCCTCCTAATGAGGGAAATATGAAATCATTTTAAGAAAAATCCTATCACAGTGTTGTGTTGAAATTTAAAGCTAGCTTGGCATTGACTTCTATTTCATAAGTACCCAGAGACCTAGATATTCAATGAACCGCTCAGTGGGTAAGATAACCAGCTAATTATAGCTGGTTATATCTTTTTTTTTCCCTGAAACTTTATTTAAACACCAATTCAACACAGCAAAAAAAACAAACAGCACAACAGCCCCCGAGCAGGGTGGGTTTCTGATCCCCACATCAAGGGGAATAAGAGAACAGACAAGTGGTGTTAATTTTTACAATAAAGAGAAAGCAGAACATCCTCCCCCTAACCCCCCCTCCCTCCCCCCCCTGCCCCCCCCCCGGAGACATGGCCAACCCCCATACCAGGAGCCTCCCCCAGACAAGATCAACCTAGTGTACCATGCACATTAGCAACTAATCACCCATACCGGCATTCTCATGCTCCAATATCGCCCATTGTAAGACTTCATTACGACTACGGGGGCCCAACCGCTGAATGTAGGGATCCCACAGTGACTGGAAAGTAAGCCACCTCGCAGGATTACCCCGAGCGCTCCAACACTCAGCCAGCATCAATTGATGAAAATTATTCCGCCATTCCCAGTAGGACGGTGGATCTCGTTCTCGCCATCTACGAAGCAGGGGTCTCTTAGCCACCAAACAGGCCTTGCGCACCAATATCCTCCCCCATTTGCCTTTGGGCGATGTAAGTCCCAGGCAATCCAGAGTAACAAATAAGTCGTCCCAGCCCACCCTTTGCCCCAACAAGTCTTGCATATACGTAGAAATCCGTAACCAATAAGAACGGAGTTGCCGACAGCTCCACCACATGTGTAAGAGGGTTGCCATCGGTACAGAACACCTCGGGCAGCTGCCATCCTCCGTCAGATGGCTCCGAAAGGCCCTCCGCGGAGAGAAATATACCCGTGTCAACGATTTAAAATGTATTTCTCTCCATCGCACTCCCTCTGCTAAGTAAACCATACGCCGAAGACCCCGGAGAACAGTGCCCGGAGGGACCTCTCGCTGCAACTCCGTGGCCCACGCGAGTTCTACAAGCCGGTAGTCCGGCGACTGCCGAAAACTATCGAACCATGCCCTTAGACGACGAATGGATGGCATGAAATCTCCTCCCAAATCGAAAAATTCAATTATCTGCGCCGAACGGTCAGCGTGGAGCTCATCCGCCGGCAACGAAGTTACGTAATGAGAAAGCTGCAAATAGGAAAACGGGTGCACCGAAGCCAGCCCATATTCAGTTCTAAGCGCTTGAACGGGCTTACACCGGCCTCCAGTATCCACCACGTGCCCAATAGTTCTTATCCCTTTCGCTGCCCACGCCCGCATGGCGGCGTTCTCCGTGCCTGGTGTGAAGTTAACATTCCCCTGGAGTGGAAGCCAGCTGAAAATTTTCCAGCTGCGCTTCCAGTAACGGTTAAGCTGCCGCCAGGTCCTTCGAACGGCTCCCAGCAGCACACTGTCGGTAATATACAGTGGAAGCAAACGGTCCTCATGGTGCAGAATGGCCAACAAGGAATACGGGGCAGCACATGTCTCCTCCACCCGCCGCGGCGTGAAGATCTCAGTCCCTCCCAGTCAGTCCCCCAGGTGCCGAACCTGACAGGCCAAGGCGTAGGCCCCCAGATCTGGAAGCCCCATACCCCCCTGCCTCCATCCCCCCCTCAGCCTCACGTACGGTATTCGGGCTCTCGCCCCCTTCCATAAGAAACCTTTCAGCATGCCTTCAAGTCGTAATAAATCCCGCCGTAGGACCCAGACTGGAAGAGTTTGTAACCAGTAAAGGAGCTGAGGGAGGATTACCATTTTAATCGCAGCTATTCTGCCAGATAAAGACAAAGGGAGGGATCCCCACGTTTGGAACTGGCCTCGTAATTTATTCATTACCCGACGTAGATTAACCTTATAGAGCTGTGCCGTACACGGCGTCAAAATAATCCCCAGGTAGATAAAAGAGTCCTCCGCCCACCTAAGAGGAAACACGCCCCGCCACGCAGCCCGGACATCCCCCGAAACATCCAGCGCCTCCGATTTCTCCCGATTGATACTAAATCCCGCAAACCGACCAAAGGCCTGAAACTCCTGTAAGAGCGCCAACAACGAATCCTGGGGAGCGGACAGATGTACTAGGAGATCGTCAGCAAAGGCAGCCAGTTTAAAAACCTGCCTACCCATTGTTATACCGGATATCTCACGAGATTGTTCCACCCGGCGTATAAGAGGGTCTAAGGACAAAACAAAAAGGAGAGGGGACAAGGGGCAGCCCTGTCTAGTCCCCCTCCTGAGGGGAAAGGCCTCCGAAAGCAGCCCATTACACAATATCGCTGCCCTGGGGTCTGCGTATAAACATTTCACCATTTTACAAAAGGAATCCCCCAGACCATATCGCGGAAGCAGGTCCTCCAAATAGGCCCAACTAACCCTATCAAAAGCTTTTTCAGCGTCAAAGCTGATTAGGAGTGTCGTTTGGGCCCTTCGTCATGCCCATTCTAGTGACGCCACAATCCGCCGCAGATTGCATACGGCATATCGTTGCCGCACAAAGCCGACCTGTGACTCATGAACCAACTGGCCAAGGACCGCGGCCAACCGCTCCACCATGATTTTCGCTAACAATTTAAGGTCGAAGTTGAGCAGTGATATCGGGCGATAAGATGCTGCACATAGCGGGTCCTTCCCAGGTTTCGGTATGAGTGTAACATGGGCCTGGTTACTACCCCACCGAAAAAAGCCCTGTGCCGCTCTCCGAGTGTGCACCGCCAGGAGGGTCGGAGAGACCAGATCATTCAAAATCTTATAAACCTCTGCCCCCAACCCATCGGGGCCCGGTGACTTATAGCAACTCGCCTTGGTTATAACTGCCTGCACTTCACTCACCGTAAGCAGTTGGTCCAACTGTTCCCTTTGCGCCTCCGTTAATTGAGGGAGAGTCAGGTCCGCAAAATAATCCCTCCGCTCCTGAGGGGAGTCCGGCTCTGCGGAGTAAAGGTTCTGAAAGAAGGATTTAAACACCGCGGCAATTTGAGGGCTAGTCCTATGCAGCTTTCCCTGATCATCCCTTAAAGCCGAGACTAAGCGGGAACCCCGGGGACCCCGCAGGCATCGAGCCAACATTTTCCCAGGTTTATCCCCCTGGGTATGCAACCTATACCGGTAATATAAAACAGATTTTTTCGCTCGTTGGTGCAAAACCTCGTTCAACAACACCTGAGTCTCCATGAGCTGTCTCCTATTTGCAGCAGTTGAATGGCGGGCACAGAGTCGACGCAACGTTGTTACCTCCTTCTCCAGGCGTATAATACGCTCAGACATCAATCTCCTCTTTGGGGCCTGAAAGCCTATAATGTCGCCACGTAGAACCACTTTGGCTGTTTCCCAGACTAATTCAGGATCATCTGAATGGTTCCTATGATCTGATTCAAATTCCTGCCACCGCCGGCGCAAAAAGGAACGAAAATGAATATCTGTATAGAGTTCTAAGGGGAATCTCCAAAGGCGTGTCTTAGGCAGCGCCTCACCCCAATGAAGGTCCAACCAGATTAGCGCATGATCGGAGATCTCTCCCGGCCCTATCCGAGCATCCCGGACCGTGGCGAACAGGGCACCCGTCACCAACAAATGATGATCCGTGAGCTCGCGACTGGTGTGTGAAATCCCTTTCCGAAGGATGCAACAACCTCCAGGGGTCCACGAGTCCCATGCTGTCGCATAGCCGCAGAATTGCCCGAGTAGACTGTCGTCGCTCTCTGGACCCTCCAGAAGTAGTATCCAGGTCCACGTCCATCACTCCATTAAAATCGCCCCCCAGGAGCCTCCGGCAAGATCTCCAATTTAGAGGTCAACCTAGTATAAAGACCATGGTCGAGAACATTAGGAGAATAAAGGTTCCCCAGAGTCACTAGTTTTCCTTCTAACATTCCATGCAGAAGCAAGAATCGCCCAGAGGGATCAAGAATTAGCCGAATGATATCGAACCTTATACGCTTATGAATATAACAATTCCACCTTTTTTCCCCGTCGCCGGGACTCCAAAAACCTGTCCTACCCACGCTCTACTCAATTTACTATGCTCTATTGCCGACTGGTGAGTCTCTTGAAGCATGGCTATATCTACGTTATGCCTGGCCAGAGCCTGCAACACCTTTGAGCGCTTCATTGGGCTCCCCAATCCACACACATTCCAGGAAATAAGCCTCAGAGCACTATAGCTAGAGTCAAGTACCTTAACAATATGCAGTCCCTCAATCCAGAGAGAGCCCCCCCAGCCTGGGGCTCTCCCCAACCTCTTTCAGAGTGACAAATTCTTAGGAAAAGCACCCCCGCATGGGCGTGACCATGTCTCCCCTTCCCCATCCCCCTGCCCCCCCTCTCCCCCACACCACAAAGTGGCATCTCATCTTCCACGTAGCCACCCCCAGGTAGATTAAACTACCCATGTAGATCACTTTAGATGCGTCCAGCCTCCCGCGCCACAGGCACAAACAGCTCCGGGCTCGAAGGAAGCCCGAGCCCCAAATGTTGGAGCGCAGATCAGGGCAATCAACAAAGAAACAGTGAGACTGCCCCACCTTCCCCTCTGCCAGCCCCCAGGGCCCAAGTATTACAGAGCACTCACATATTATAGCCAATATCAAAATATATCACCTTATCCCTCGGATACACTTCCCCCGGGTCAGGGGTAACCCGTGTGTCAATTTTTGTGTGTTTTTTTTTCCTCCCTTTTCCCCTTTTCTTTTCTCCCTTATCTTTTTTTTTTCCCCCTTCTTTCCTCCTTTTTTTCTTTCCTTCCTCAAATTAGTAAGGAATTGCATTGTGATACTCTAGGTAGTCCACAACGAACCATTTTTAAGTATATCATACATATGGTTTGCAAAAATGACACATTCTTACAGTACTGGATGCTGCTGAACAAACAAGGGGGGACGTTCGCCACTCGCACAATAGCACTCGCCTTTGTTTTATAGCAACAAAGAAAGTCACCATTCCAAGTCTACATTACAATCCTGTATTTTCGAACGTCTTGCCAACATTGATGACGTCGAAAACAGTCAATGTATGTCATGTACTGCTTACTAGTTTTCTGTTAGTTACAATGCACCATTGTCAATTTGTTAGAACATGGTACCTTGTTTGTCCCAATGTGCAGCATACCACCACTTGACAGAATAGCACCATATCTTGACTGTTACTGTCCACCTAGCAAATAAATATAGAACTATTGTATTTTGCAAAGCGTACAGTGCTGCACACCATTTGCAAGCCTACAGCTGAATAGTTAACAGGTATTGACATTATGCAGCATATATCTGACCATTTACAGCTGGTCCTGCCTGATCTTGGCTAGCATTGCACATTATTCACTTAAAAAGGTAAATTAATAATAAGCATTACAAGTGTATCCGAGGGTATACAGTACCAGGTTACCAGCATTTGGGGTAGGAAAATCTATTGGATCTAACCCACTATTAAGATTGTGGGAACCCCTCCAACTATAGAAACGAACCAAGGGGAACATTGAGTGAGGGAGGGGCAAAAACCTTCCCACCCCACCCCCTCTAGGGGCCTTACTCTAATCGGTATATCCAATAACCCTCATCCTACAAGGAGCCCCAACACATAACTAGACCTCCAGTACAATACTACTCCCCCTCCCCGCAAACCCCACCCCCTAGCTGGTCCCAACTAACCATTCGGAGCTCAAGGATGTGAGGAGGGAGAGCCAGATTCCACGAACCCCCCCTACCTTTCCCCAACCTGACCTCTCCAGACCTACAGCTCTAACCCCGAGCCCCCCCACTCCCTTACCTTCGGTTGTCCGCCTACTCCCCGCTCCCCCCCCCACCAACCCACACCACACATCACCCCCTTCCTGCCACGCTCAGTCCCCTCTCTGCTTCCATGGGTCCCTTCTCTACACCACCCGCACTCTACCACCAACCCAACTTCCTGCAAGTCCCCCCCACCCGAGACCCAATCCAGCTCCCCAAGGAGGGGCCCCCCACCCACTTCCCCCAGTCGGCATCAGGGTAAAAAAAACCAAAAAAAACCCTATAGTAACATCTACCATGTAGTAACAGATAATCAGACAAACAGTACATTTATCAGCAATAAAGCTACCAAAGTTTTGTCTGCACACATAATACTCAACAGGTGAATTAAACATTCGTCCAGCACACAAATGGGGAGCAGGCCAAGGATCTAAAGCCAAGTTCGGGCCGACTCTTCCCTCTTTGCTGACACCGGTAAAGCTGAGTACGCTACTCCGCCACCACACGCTCCAATAATCGCACGTGTCACAGCCTGGGGCTTGTTAGCCGTCACCTCTGCTCGGCCCAAACCAAGACAGCCCCGAAATACCAGCAAGGAATTTTGGCGGCAAAAGAAAGTCCCGAGGCTCTCTCAGTTCTTGCAGCGTAAAGCCAGCGTCCTCCGCATGTCAGGTTGCAAAATAAAATCAGACACCAGATCAACTTTACAGTCAGGGGCTTGAGGTAGAAGGGCTCCCTTCTTGAACAATACGCTCCACATAGGAGGCAGCCTCCTCCGCCGAGTTAAACACCCGATGCGCTCCCCCGTAAAACACATGTAATCGAGCGGGATACTGCACTGAAAATTTGATTGTAGCAGCAAGCAATTTGGTACAGAGAGGGGCATACGCTCTACGCCTCTGGCTAAGGGATGCAGAATAGTCCTGGGCAATCCTGAGAGTAAAATTATCACAGGTAAGACCATTCCGTTGGCGGGCAGCACGAAGAATCGCCTCTTTTTGCGGGTATTGGAGAAACTTGGCCAGGACTATCCTCGGCCGGGAGTCTCGGGCGTGCTTACTCCCCACGCAGTGGACCCGCTCGAGCAACAGATCTCCGCTCTTCAAACTGCCTTCAAAAAGTCGGGGGAGCAGATTTTCCACATACCGCTTAAGATCTTTATCCGCAATCGTCTCGGGGATGCCTAGCAGCCGTAAATTATTCCTCCTCGACCGGTTTTCTAGGTCGTCAATCTTGGCGGACTGAGCCAGTACCTGGGCCTTCAACGCAGTCAGCTCCTGGGAAGCGGTCTCAAGTGAGTCCTCCGCTCTCCCAATGCGCTCCTCGGCCTCCTGGATGCGACCCCCCAGAGCCCCCGCCGAAGTCTGAAGGGCGTCCATTTTTTCATGGAGGGCTGCAAATTGCGTTGATAACGCCTCGGCTACCACAGCAGATACCTCCTCCAGGAAGGCCGGAGAAGATGGGGAGCGCGGCATGGTGTTACTGTCGGCCATTTTGGCAGCAGAGGCCACACGCTCCTTCTCCCGCCGAGTCGTTTTTGCGGAAGCCGCCATCCAGATCCTAGCAAGATCACCCGAAATCCAGTGCCAAAGACCGCAGGGGAAGGCGTCCAAGATATTCAGCCCAGATTGACTCAACCAAGGCCCAGTAATCTGCCGGTTAGAGGCGCGGGGGACCGGAGCACATGCAGCACACGTCTGCTGTCCTCACCGCATCACGTGATCTCTCCTAGCTGGTTATATCTTTAAGCAATTATTCAACTAAATCGTCTCCTAAATCTAGAATGTACCATTATATACAGCATATTCGAGGCTATCAATGAAGAAGGAAGATGTCCACTGCCTTTTATCCCCAGAGCGGCCTCCGAGTGCAGAAGTATGGCAGCTACATGTTCTCTGGACTGGCAAAGAGGTCAATCTCCGGAGTCCCCCAGCGCCGGAAGACCTCCCCCAGCATGGCTGGGTTTAGTCTACTCTTTTGGGACTACAGGACGGCTCAAGCGATCAGCCAGTACACCTGGCCCAGCAAGTACACCGCTTTGAGGGAGATGTTCTTCCCCGTTGCAAAGTTCCAGAGGCGCACCGCCTCCCAGAAGTAGTACATCACCACCTGGTTGTCCATCTGGTCCTGAGCCACCTGCTCTTCCAGATGCTTCAGGAAGACCAGCAGGGCATGATAGACTGCTCTGAGTTTGAGCAGATTGATCTGAGAAGCACTCTCCTCTTCCTTTTTCCTTTCAGTAAAGCACAAACAATAAGTCTGTCGGAAGGTCTCAGACTAAAGGTGGCACTATTTTTCAGACTCAAGGTCTATAACAATAATGTGCCTAATCGCATCAACGACCTCCGTACTGACTTGTTTTCTTTTCAGAACATATGATTATACCAGGGGTCACCAACCTGCGGCCCGCGAGGCTCTACCCCGGTGCGGCCCGCCAAGGATGCTGCTACAAGTACCGGCAAACTCACTGACTCCTTCTTCTGCAGCCGCGGCTCCCTGCCTCTTAGGGAACCGCGGTTGTGCTTGTAAAATCATCGCGGAGCCCTTCCTGTCTTGACGGGCTCCGTGCAGCATTGTCCCGCCTCCAAAGGAAGTGGTAAACAACTTCCTTTAGAGGCGGGACAATGCTGCACGGAGCCCGTCAAGACAGGAAGGGCTCCGCGATGATTTTACAAGCACAGCCGCGGTTCCCTAAGAGGCAGGGAGCCGCGGCTGCAGAAGAAGGGAGGGAGCTGACATGGAATAATTTTCAAAGCAGAAGTACAGGTATGAGCATTGTTTTTTTTCGCGGGGGCGGGGATAAGGGGGGTGCGGCCCGCGAGTCTACCGGTAGTCGGCTGTGCGGCCCGCGGCCCTCTGGAGGTTGGTGACCCCTGGATTATACCAATCTTAAACACCAAAGCGAATGCACAATCTTCTATATCCCATATGGATGGTATAATACTCTTTCACAAGGCATTCACAATGCATAAAGCTCACAGTCCTGATTAGATATTCTTTATGATCCCGACGCTCTTCCCCGGCGCCTCCGTAGCGTTTCTCCTCAACGGGTTCTTCAGGGGATCAGCTATTAACGCACCTGTGCTCAAACAATACATAAAATTAAAATATTTTCCTAAAACCTCTAATCCCTATCCTCCATTCAAAAACCACTCAAATCACACAGAATCTCACATACAGGATAATCTCATTGATGCTGCCCGTGTTCAAATGTTGAGTCTCCACGGTTCTATAACCTGGTGTCAGTTTAATCCCAAACTCCCAAAGACGCCGCGCATGCGGTAATCTAACCTCACACTAGTTTTAAAGAACCCTGAAACCATGACGTAAAATCGCTCCTCCCCTCCATTTTTCTCCAGGTGGAACCTAAAAAAACACACCTGCCTACATCATCTCATGTCCCTACCTACATACACCCAGCTACCATCAAACAAAATTTACTTACAAATCAACCTTTAAAACATCCAGAATCGCGTGCATTAATGACCAAACTTGTAAGTTCACCAAACCAACCTTTAAAACATCCAGAAACACGTGCACTAATTACCAAACTATGCGACTAGCTAAACGCAAATGTCTACCGATGGTACATCTCTTAATTCCATTCTAACTCCGTCAACATGCATAGAAAACTGCATACTCCTCTAGAGTCTCAGACACATGCCGCCCAATCAGTCATCGCATTGAGTCCATTGGGCTTAACTGAATCTAATTTATAAATCCACCTCTGCTCCCGCTGCACCAATGCTTGATCGTGGGTCCTGTCAGCATAACCACGCTCAACCCTATCCAAACAAAAACATCCGAGCTGTTCAAAAGAATGTCCCTCCTCTATGCAATGCTGAACCAAGGGGGCAGCCAATGCCTTATGTCGGATTTTACTTCTGTGTTCTCTCATACGCACCCGGAAGGCACGGAGAGTTTTACCAATATATATCAAACCACACGGGCATTGGACAGCATATACCACCCCCACAGAGTCACAGGATGTCGAGCAAAGCAAAGTATATTCCACCCGATGGTAAGTAAATTTCGATATCTCTAGAGTGACCTCACAAATATCACAAGCACCACAGCGCTTATGCCCCTTCTCTGATGTCACTACCTCCAATGGGGGTAATACCGCCGGGCTGAGCCACTCCTTTAAATTTCAGTGTCTTTGCCAAACGCATCTTATATTCTTCCCCGCTAAGCCTGGGATAGCCATCAAAACATTTCTATGTCTTCGTAAACTCTGCTGAATCCCCCGACTCAGCGGGGAAAACCTGGTAATTAAATGTACATCATCAGTACCCTTCCCTCGCATTCTATTAGGGGAAGCCAAAAGTAAATCCCTATTATTATACAAAGCTCTACGATATGCACATTTGACAACCTTGTGCGGATATCCCCTCTCAATGAAACTTTTTATCAACTGTCGTGATCTCAATCTAAACTCAGTGTCACTTGAGCAGTTTCTTCGAAAACGTAAAAATTGCGAAAAGGGAGACCCTCCTTAAATTGTCGGGGATGAGCACTTCGAAAATGAAGAAATGTGTTCCTGTCTGTAGGTTTTTTAAAGACAGATGTCATCTACTCGCCTCTACCCCTAGTTACTTTAACATCCAAATAGGTCATTACTTCTCTATGGTAATTATATGTAAATTTTATATTATCATCCAAATGATTAACCCATTGTAAAAATTGAAGTAACCTACCTTCTGGCCCCTGCCATAATACAAAGACATCATCTATATATCTCTTCCACACTACTAGGTTGGATACATACGGGGAATGAACTAACCAGCGCTCTTCAAAACAAGCCATGTAAAAATTAGCTATAGAGGGGGCGCAAGACGCGCCATTGGCCACTCCTGATATTTGTTTAAATAAAGTATCTTAAAAAATAAAATAATTATAATGGATGGCCAGGCATGTTAAATCTAATAGAAACGTAATCAAGCTCTCCGAAAGATCTCCTCTACGTAATAACGTAGTCCTCACCACCTCCATAGTCGCCCCTTGGGGAATGTTAGTGTAGAGCGATTCTACATCCATGGTAACTAAAATGACGTCCTCACAATTTGCCCATCTATCCAAATCCCTCAAAGTGTGCAAAAAACTTGTTGTATCCCTCAAATATGAGGGTATGCTAGATAACATCGGACGCAAATAGGAATCCACAAAAGTGGACAGGGGCTCTAATATGCTGCCTCTAGTCGAGACAATAGGCCTACCAGGGGGTTGCATTAAGCTCTTGTGGAATTTTGGCACAAGATAAAACTTTGCTATTACAGGAGATACTACATTAAGATATATAAACTCTTTTTTTGAAATTAATTTCTTTTGTAATGCTGACAGTGTAAGAATTTTTATTTGAGATGCTAAATAATCCTGCGGATCTTCATCCAGTCTCTCATATGTTGTACTGTCATCCAGTTGTCGTAATGCTTCCTGTAAATAATCTGCACGTTTCATTATCACTATTGCTCCACCCTTGTCGGCACGTCTAATCACAATATCAGTACGCTGTTTCAATTGTTTCAAAGCCATGTTTTCAGAGCTAGTTAAATCATGGTAAGTTAGCTTAGTAGATTGTGGTAGATTCTATATGTCCTTCAAGACTAGCTGTTTAAATATTTCCAATGCAGGATGTGGTGGACCAGGTGGAAGCCACCCTGATTTCAAGGGTAATGGAGTGCGGGGCATTACTTGATCCCCTGGGCATATCTCTGTCTGTGGCCCTGTACTTCCTGCTTGTACTGCAAAATAGCTTTTTAAAGTCAGTTTCCGCATGAGTCTCTCAAAATCAATAGAAAATTGGAAGGGGTCAAAAATGATCTTCAGAACAAAAGACATTCCCTTCCGCAAAACTTCCAATGATTGATGAGGCAATGCTATCCCAGATATATTAACTACTAAGTCCAATTCTGGGGCATGAGACCTATCTTGTATCATTTTTTCTTCTGACTGGTGCGTTCGCGCAATTTGACTCGGTCCACTTATTTTCTCTTCTTGTCTTTCGGATCCTCTTCTCTGCCCTGAACTAAAAAATGTCCCTCTTTAATAGATGTGCTCGAATCAGTAGACCCTGTCTCATCAGTGGTTTCTCCAAAATCAACCCGTTTCTTCGACTTCTTTAATTTTCGTTTAACATTCATCCACGGATACACGTATCCAACCGTATAATCTAAATGGTCCCTCTTCAATTTCTTCGACTTCTTAATTATAGTTTTCTGATGTAAATCTGACAATTGTTTCTTCAGTTCTTCCATTTTTTTTTATTATAAACTTCCTCCGTTTCAGAAGATTTAAGTCGATCCTGAATTGACTCCATCTCCTCCGTCAATTTTGCAATATCTTTTTTAGCAGTGTCTACTATGAGCACCATTAAGTCAAGTGAACATTTATTCAAAATTCTGTTCCACTGATCGATGAAACCCAGCTCCTGAGTGGGCATTCGCGGTTCCTTGTATACTCGAAGCCCTATCGGTATCTGTTGTCTGTTTATATACTCAATAAGTGACAAACGATATAAATCAGAACGGACTATCTTCTTCTGCAGTATCTGTAGAGACTCCCAAGAAGCAGTGTCTTGAGCTTCCAATTGAACTCCTGTGGTTGCAAACAGAGTCTTCTCTTGAGCCAATCCGGCTATATGATCCTGTGTGACTTTTCCTTTTTCCTTTCAGTAAAGCACAAACAATAAGTCTGTCGGAAGGTCTCAGACTAAAGGCGGCACTATTTTTCAGACTCAAGGTCTGTAACAACAATGTGCATAATCGCATCAACGACCTCCGTACTGACTTATTTTCTTTTCAGAACATATGAGTATACCAAACTTAAACACCAAAGCGAATGCACAATCTTCTATATCCCATATGGATGGTATAATACTCTTTCACAAGGCATTCACAATGCATAAAGCTCACAGTCCTGATTAGATATTCTTTATGACCCCGACACTCTCCCCCGGCGCCTCCGCAGCGTTTCTCCTCAACGGGTTCTTCAGGGGATCAGCTATTAACGCACCTGTGCTCAAACAATACATAAAATTAAAATATTTTCCTAAAACCTCTAATCCCTATCCTCCATTCAAAAACCACTCAAATCACACAGAATCTCACATACCGGATAATCTCGTTGATGCTGCCCGTGTTCAAATGTTGAGTCTCCACGGTTCTATAACCGGGTGTCAGTTTAATCCCAAACTCCCAAAGACGCCGCGCATGCGGTAATCTAACCTCACACTAGTTTTAAAGAACCCTGAAACCATGACGTAAAATCGCTCCTCCCCTCCATTTTTCTCCAGGTGGAACCTAAAAAAACACACCTGCCTACATCTTCTCATGTCCCTACCTACATACTCCCAGCTACCATCAAACAAGGTTGATTTGTAAGTAAATTTTGTTTGATGGTAGCTGTAGTTTTTAGTTTCACACAGGATCATATAGCCGGATTGGCTCAAGAGAAGACTCCATTTGCAACCACAGGAGTTCAATTGGAAGCTCAAGACATTGCTTCTTGGGAGTCTCTACCAGTATCACTTCTGGTGTCCTTGTGCAGGCAACAGTGCGCTGTAAAGGTTTGGAATGAAGACCAGGTAGCTGTTTAGCAGATTTCAGAAATAGGAATAGAACAGAGGTTAGCTACAGTGGTAGCCATGGCTCGGACATTATGGGCAGTGACATGGTGTTGAAGAGATAAACCAGCTTGCGAGAAAGTAAAAGATATGCAGTCTGCTAGTCAGTTTGAAATTGTTTTCTTAGAGACTGGTAGCCCCGGATGACTTTGGTCAAAAGAGACAAATAACTGAGAGGACTGGCGATTAGTGCGGTCCAGATAGAATGCCAATGCTCTCTTACAATCAAGAGTATGCATTGTTTCAAGTGGAAGGAGGTGATGACTTTTGGTAAGAACCTAGGATGTGTCCGAAGGACTACCTTGTTGTGGTATAATGTGGTATATGGTGTAGTACACCAAGGCTTGCAGTTCACTGACCCTATGAGTGGAGGTGACTGCAGTGAGAAAAAGGGCTTTCCATATTAAGAACTTTAAAGGGGCTGATGCCATGGGTTCAAAAGGACTCTCTTTTCAGTTGAGTTTGTAGCTGAGGAAAAGGAGAGTAAGAGAAGAAAAACCCTACAACTCTTTGGGGAGGAGGGTGGGTTGTGAAGACTAAATTCATGCTGTTTCCGGAGATCAACTGTTGTAGGTGAGTAACTATGCTATCTCCAGGAACAAGCAGGAATGTAGTCTTCACATATGGGACTCCCTAGCTCCTAGATGAAGTGACCTCAGAACCGGTGAAGGTTCGCCTTGGAGTAGGCTTCAAGAGGATATGGATCCCACATGGATGTCTGGTATTGTCAAAGTCCGGGACAGAGGGTAGGAGTTGCCCCTAAGTCTGAAAGAAGTACTGGAAAATAGCTTGATCAAACATGGCATCCCGGCGAGAGTCCTTGTCCAGACAATAATGGACAGCAAAAGTATGGAGAGAAGACCAAGTTGCTACCTTACAAATTTCGCCAATGGCTACAGAGCGTAGGTTTGCCATTGAGGTAGCCATGGCTTGAACATTATGAGCAGCGACATGCCTTTGCAGGGAGAGTCCTGCTTTGTCATAAGCAAATGAAATGCAGTCCGCTATCCATCTGGAGAGCGTCCGTTTAGATGCTGGGAGACACAGGTGACTAGGGTCAAAGGAAATGAACAACTGCAAGGCTTTACGGTGATCTCGAGTTCTCTGGAGATAAAAAGTCAATGCACGCTTGCAGTCAAGGGTATGCACAGTTGCTTCTACTCTAGATGCATGTGGTCTAGGAAAGAATACAGGAAGGTAAGCTGATTGATTCAAATGAAAAGGAGACACCACTTTTGGCATGAAATGCGGGTGAGTCCTAAGGATGACCTTGTCATGGTGGAACCTGGTATACGGTGGGTCTGTCACCAAAGCTCAAAGTTCACTAATGCGTCTAGCTGAAGTGAAGGCAATAAGGAAGATAACCTTCCATGAAAAGAACTTTAGTGGGGTCGTAGCAAGGGCCTTTACTCTGTCCTCATCCTTCTTGACCTCTCTGCTGCTTTTGACACTGTTTACCACAACCTTCTCCTTGATACTCTGTCCTCGCTTGGTTTTAAGGGCTCGGTACTATCCTTGTTCTCCTCCTATCTCTCCCATTACTCTTTCAGTGTTAGTTCTGGTGGCTCCTCCTCTGCTGCTATCCCACTCTCAGTTGGTGAACCCCAAGGATCTGTCTTGAGCGCACCAAGGACTAGGTATAGAGAGAGAAAAGGAGTGGACCCATCTCTTTCCATGGCTTTCAGTACCATCTTTATGTCGATGATTCACATTTCTACCTCTCTACGCCTGAAATCTCTCCGGCAATCCAGACCCGGATCTCTGCCTGCCTTTCTGACATTGCTGCTTGGATGTCTCACCGCCGCTTGAAATTGAACATGGCCAAGACAGAGTTTCTTATCTTTCCCCCTAAAACCTCCTCTCCTCTTCCTCCTTTCTCAGTCTCTGCGGATAACTCTCTACTTGTTCCTGTTTCATCAGCTTGCAACCTTGGGGTTGTCTTTGACTCCTCTCTCTCCTTCTCCACACACATCCATCTGATAGCTAAGACCTGCCGTTTCTTTTTCTATAACATCAACAAAATCCACCCATTCCTTTATGAACACACTACTAAGATGCTTATACACCCCTTAATCACCTCCTGTCTTGACTACTGTAATCTACTCCTTGCTGGTATCTCTCTCCCCTTCAATCTGTTCAACACTCTGCTGCGTGGCTAATCTTCCGCCAGCCTCGTCATGCCCATATTACCACTCTTCTCAAGTCACTTCATTGGCTCCCTATCCATTTCTGCACCCAGTTCAAACTTTTCCTACTGACCTATAAATGCATTCACTCTGCAGCTCCTCACTACCTTTCTTCTCTTATCTCTCCTTACACCCCCCCTCGGGAACTCCGCTGTTCTGGCAAATTGCTCCTATCTGTGTCCTTCTCTTCTATTGCTAACTTCAGACTTCACTCCTTTCGCCTTCTGCACCTTACGCCTGGAACAAACTACCTGTGTCTGTATATCAGGCACCTTCTCTGACCCTTTTCAAATCCAGGTTGAAAACTCACTTCTTCGCTGCTGCTTTTTGATCTTGACTCACCTGATCTCCTTGTTTCTTTACCTTTCCCCCTTGTTTTATCCCTGTCTACACCTTCTGTGTTGTCTGTCTTGACTAGATTGTAAGCTCTGATGAGCAGGGACCGTCTCTTACATGTCTGTGCAGTGCTGCGTACAACTTGTAGCGCTATACAAATGCTCAGTAGTAGTAGTAGTAGGTTCAAAGGGCGGGTTAAGAAGCTGTGCTAGAACGACATTGAGATCCCAAGCCACTGGAGGTGGCCTAAAGGGTGTCTTGCAAAACACAAAGGGAGCAAACCCTTGCAAAGTGTCACAGGGTAGACCTAGGGCAACCCGAGAAAAGGCAGATCAGCATGAATGATCACAGAAAAAGTGACAAGGTAAACAAAGAAATGTTTGATGGTTGCTATGAACAACCTAGGCACACGTGCACAGAGCCCATGAGGACACACCCAGACAGCAAAGGAAGGGAATTCGCTTTGCCTGATCAGGATCAGCTGGGTGGAGGTGGAGTCAGGAAACACGGAGATAAAATAGGCTCCCAAACAATTAGAAGCAGAGAGGAGTTGAGGCAGCAAAGGTCACAATCCGAGAGGCAGCAGCAAATACAGTTGAAGCCGTGGAAAGCCTGGAGCTGGTATGAAAGAAAGGAAGAGAGTGAGAAGGGGTCATTGAAGCAACAAGGGAGCCAGCATGAAGGTCGGAGAGAATCCTATGACCTGTGTGAAAAACTGGGAAGGCAGCAGCCTGAGAGTGTGTATGTATATGGAGAACAAGAGAAACGTGGAAAGACTGCAATAGCAGGTACCGGTGCAAGGGGTGAATGTAAGGGCTATTGGCTACATGAGAGGGAAAAACCCTGGAGGTATAGAAACAGCCCCATAAAGCCAAGATATCTAGAGGCTGAGAATAACTTTTCCCCTGGTTATAGAAAGCCTAGGAGAAGAAGGATTTACTTGCCAGAAGAAGTTGAAGATTTTCCCAATCAGTGTGAGCTCCCAGCTTCTAGAAAATCCTCGTCAAAAGCTTTGCAATCTAGCTCAGCTGAGTTCCGAGGGCTAGCTCTGAACAGGCAGGGAGTCTGCCGTAATTATCCAACTAGCAGAGCAAATAGAGACCTGAGCCATCTGCTAAGATACCAGCAGGGGCAGAGCTCTGAAAGGTTCAGCTCTAAGGTATATGGTAGTTCCCAGAGAGACATTTCTTCAGAGGGAGAGAGAAACTTCCTGGGTAACGAACTAAGCCAGCCATACTCTCATTCCATATCTGACGTTAAGAATGAAAATGCTAATGAACCTGAATTGATGGAGTGTGAAAGTTCTGAAGTATCTGTAAGTCCAGAATTGATGGATTGTTCTCTAACTGTAACTGAGTCAGAGTTCTCATTAAGATAAACGCTTACTGTGTGACCTTAGCTCCAGTGATAGAAGCTGCATGCTGCATCTCACTCACTCTCCAGCCAAACAGACGTGAGCTGTGCTATAGCTGTGATATCAGCCAGGATAGAAAGGATCTGTTATTGAAACAGTTAGGCTGTTTGTTCTTTTGTTTTGTTTAAAGTTAAAAGCTGAAGGAAGCTGTTTGTGTTGCTCATTTAACTTTTGTTTATGCCAAAGTTGGTTCTTAATTTATGTTTACCTGAAGATAAAGAAACCTCAAGGGACGGGGCATAAAACCCTAAACTTAAAAAGACGTTTTCTTTGTGATTTGTACAACTGAAGGCACAACTACCACCCACACAGGGCCAAGCAATACCAGTTGCCACCGCTTGGGCTCACAGGGTGTGACAAAAGCAATAGGCAAAACACAAAGGAAGCGAGTGGTAATGGTGGTCACAAGTGCTTTTATTGAAACAAAGAGCCCCAACGCGTTTCGGCCACAGTCTTCTTCAGGGGGCTAGGAACTGCAAGCAAATAATAACAAGTAAAACCATAAATAATCAAAATGATGAAAATAAAAAATTATAAAAATAAGAATAAGTACAAAAATATCACAAATTAAAAAATATAAGTTAAAACCAAATAACAGTAATAAATCAATTTCAAATAATTAAAATGCAAAACATAAAAATATACCAATTAAAATGTAATAAATAAAATCATACATAATATAAACACGTCTAAAACGCAAAACATAGCACAACCTTTTAGTATATGAATAACAAAATAAAATAAACAGCACAGACAGAGCAAGAGGAGATGAGGAGGCACGAGAGCAAGGTATATTATAGGAGGCACAGTAATATTTACAGGTAAGCACAACAGCTGGCAAACATCTAACAAATTGTACGTGAGTGAAAACAAGTTTCAAATCACCTTTTTGTAAAAACTAATGCATAGAAACAAAATATAATTGTGTATTAAAGGATACAATGAAACAGAATGCAGTAACAAAAATATTAGACATGAAGCCACGATTAAAAGCAAACAATCTTAGCAAAACTATATTAAAAAATGAAAGTAAAAACGGTAAGCCCATAGAAACAGAGAATCCTGTCAAAACAGCAGAATCAGAAACCTGATATTAAAAACTAAATAAATAATGACTGTATAGAAGTGTGACTGTATAAAAATCAATATATTATGGAACTAAACAAATAAATAATTAAAACTGAAATACAGGATCACAGAAGACAACACAATATCATAAATGTTATGTGCAACGGATTATAAAGCAAGAATGTGTACTGCTCGGTACTGGTACAAGAGTACCTGCTGAAATTATGCAGCGACATTGACAAATATAATAATGAAAGAGACAATGGAAAATTATAAGGTAAAAAAATGTTTATTAATAATTTGTCTCACTATATTAAAATAGAACTAAAAGTAAAGAGTGAAGGTATGCTGTGGGAACATGGATGATCCCAAGGGGAATTGAAAGAACGGTTACCACGGCCACCGCAGTGCAGCATGATGCAAAAAAAGGGGGTCAGTTAGTTCTGAAGCATAAAAATAATTAAATATATCAACTAGGAAAAATACATAATATGAGTGAAAGGTGACGTCAATAATATGCAAGTGTAGGCAATGAGATGTACAAATGAAGTATGGTGTTGAAGTAAGGTAAAGAAGTCTCAGCTCGATTGCACAATAAGGATAGTAATTATTAAACCTAATGAAAACAATAGAAGACAAAATAAAATCATAGCAACTTATCTCGCTGTAGTAAAGTTTATAAACTATAAATTGTTAAATAAGACACAAATAATCCCAAAGGGCAGCACTGGGAAAAAACGGAAGAAACCGCGGTGAAGCGCAATAGAGGAGACAAATGAACAGTGAATCCCATAAACAAAACAGAGTAATAGTGAGCTGGGGCAAAACATCATATTGGCAAATGTATAATAAAAGTTAAGAAGCAGTGGGTATGGTAATGGCGGCATGAAGACCGTAGAACTCAAGGATGAAACTGAGACCAAAACATCATATTAACCATCCAGATGCATGTATTATATACCACCAAAAGACATGAAAAAGAGTAGAAATCATACCGGCATCTGATGAACCATCACTGGCAGCACTAGAATCTTGGAAGACGCCGAAAATTTGCGCCTAATAAAGGTCAAAGTGAATAGCAAATTTACATGTATTGACGTCATGAGAGCTTAAAGTGATGATGTTGGATCTATTCCAAGAAGTGAAAAAGTCTAAATGCATGATGTTAGCATTAACGAACTGCACAAAAATGTGAAGGTAAAACCATAAAAACAAATGTCATGCGTTGCTAAGCCATCAAAGCTTTAATTATACATCCCATGGTCCTTTGCATGCGTTTCTAAAACCAAAAAAAGCACTCTATGTGCTGTACTCAAAACAATGTATGTAAATATCTAAAAAAAGAAATCATCAGAAAAAAATTACAAGTAAATCATAAAAATGCACTCCAAAAAATTGTATATATATGTAAAATACAAGACACCTTAATTTAAAAGTAAGCCATGTACACCAGTATAAAAGAAGATAAAACACAACAGCATTGAACCCAAAATGAAGAGATGCTATCCAAATTAGCATCATAAGGGACACCATCATATGCCTCACGTAATCTAGTTCCCTAAACAAGTTATTAAAAAGTACTTAAAAATGGATAATGAATAAATAAAATAAATAATAAAAATGAAACAATAAAATAGGGGAATTGCAAAGCCACAATGGAAGACCGAACAATGTTAAGAAATACAGTATAAAAATATCCATGAAAGTAACCATAAAACGAAAAAAAAGAGCTATTATTACATTGTCAATGTCGCTGTATAATTTCAGCAGGTACTCTTGTACCAGTACCAAGCAATACACATCCTTGCTTTATAATCCGTTGCACATAACATTTATGATCTCGTGTTGTCTTCTGTGATCCTCCTGCATTTCAGTTTTAATTATTATTTTTTTTAGTTTCATATATTGATTTTTATACAGTCACACATCTATATAGTCATTATTTATTTAGAGTTTTTAATATCAGGTTTCTGATTCTGCTGTTTTGACAGGATTCTCTGTTTCTATGGGCTTCCCGTTTTTACATTCATTTTTTAATATCATTTTTAATATAGTTTTGTTAAGATTGTTTGTTTGCTTTTAATCGTGGCTTCACGTCTATTTTTGTTACTGCATTCTGTTTCATTGTATCCTTTAATACACAATTATATTTTGCTTCTATGCATTAGTTTCTACAAAAAGGTGATTTGAAACTTGTTTTCACTCATGTACATGTTGTTAGATGTTTGCCAACCGTTGTGCTTACCTGTATTACTGTGCCTCCTGTAATATACCTTGCTCTCATGCCTCCTCATCTCCTCTTGCTCTGTCTGTGCTGTTTATTTTATTTTGTTATTCATATACTAAAAGGTTGTGCTATGTTTTGTATTTTAGATGTGTTTATATTATGTATGATTTTATTTATTACATTTTAATTGGTATATTTTTATGTTTTGCATTTTAATTATTTGAAATTGATTTATTACTGTTTTTGGTTTTAACTTATATTTTTTAATTTGTGATATTTTTGTGCTTATTCTTATTTTTATAATTTTTTATTTTCATCATTTTGATTATTTATGGTTTTACTTGTTATTATTTGCTTGCAGCTCCTAGCCCCCTGAAGAAGGCTGTGCCCGAAATGTGTCGGGGCTCTTTGTTTCAATGAAAGCACTTGTAACCACCATTACCACTTGCTTCCTTTGTGTTTTGCCTAAAGGGTGGCTTGGTCAGCAAGAGTCCTCCGAACAGGGAGGTGTCTAGTGGCTGTGAAGAGATGAGCTGTCCATCCAATAAATGAGGCCACAATGGCACTGAGGTGAACTCTCACTGAGTTGGTCTTGAAACCTGATGAGGACAGGTGGAGGAGATACTGGAGAAGTGCCTCCACGGGAGCAGAGAAGAGATTGAGATCCTTTTGGGAATACCAGACAGAGAATCTACACCATTTGAAAGCGTAGGAACGCCTGGTGGATGGCTTCCTGAAAGCCAAAAGGATCTCCTTAACCTTTTGTGTAAGGTTAAAGTATTGTAATGCTATGCTCTCAGAAGTTAAGCTGTGAGACAGAGAGACTGTGGATTGGGATGGAGCAATGTCCCGTCTTCCTGGGAGAGGAGATTGGGTGCAGATCCCAATCAGAGAGGCTGAGTCTGAGTCAGACGTAGCAGCAGAGGGAACCACAGTTGACATGGCCAGTGAGGGACTATGAGAATCATGGAGCCCCTGTCAGCCTGTAGCTAGAAAAGCATCTTGGAAATGAGGGGTATGGGAGGGAAAGCATAAAGGAGACCCTGACCCCAAAGCAGGTGGAAAGCATCCACCTGCTGGTTGCTGGACATCGGAGTCCTGGTGCAGAGGCGGGGAAGCTTTGCATTTTGCAGTGTGGCAAACAGATCTATGTCCAGAGTTCCCCAGGTCTGAAATATGTAGAACGGTGTATCCAGATGGAGAGACCATTCGTGGGGAAGAAGGATCCGACTTAGCTTGTCTGCCAAGACATTGAGCTCCCATGGGAGATAGACCGCATGGAGGTGTATTCGATGAGAAATGGCAAAGGACCACAGATGGAGAGCCTCCTCACAGAGGGGCCAAGAGCCTCTTCCACCCTGTTTGTTCACAAAGAACATGGCCATCTGATTATCTGCCCTGATTAGGACCCTTTGTGCCTTGAGATGATCGTAAAACACTCTGAGGGCATCTGAGATAGCACAAAGCTCCAGGAGATTGATTTGAAGCTGTGACTCCTGCATTGACCAGAGGCCTTATGTAGAGAGAGTGTCCAAGTAAACTCCCCAAACATTTGGAGGCATCCGTCATCAGGATGCATTCATGTGGAGGTATCTGAAAAGGTGACCCAACGAGGAGTTTCTCTGTGGAAAACCACCATTGGAGGGATGTTGTGAGAGAGGCAGTGACCTGGATCTTGTCCACATATGTGGGCGGACATATGGGATGACATGTACTGTTGAGGCCATGTGCCCCAGAAGCTGCAGCATTTCTTGGGCATTCAGATGGTCTCAGAGTAGCACTTGGGATGCTAGCTTGATTAGATGGGCACAAAAGAGTTGGGGCAGAAATACCCTGGACTGTTGTGTGTCCAGTAAAACTCCAATGAGCTCTAGTCTTTGGGGTATGTTTACTAAATGGCGGTAGCGGCTTCTGTGCAATATCGGAGCCGTGGCTCCGATATCCCATGGAAACTGCTACCGCCATTTAGTAAACATACCCCTCTGAGTTGGAGCAAGTTGGGATTTTGGAAAGTTTATGACAAATCCCAAGTGTTGTAGTACTGTGATGGTACGATGCAAGGACAGCTAAACCTCTTGGGAAGTATCTGCTCTTATAAGCCAGTCGTCTAAGTAAGGGAAAGCGTAGTTACTCACCTGTAACAGGTGTTCTCCAGGGACAGCAGGAATCAGTCCTCACATATGGATGATGTCGGCACAGATCGAGCCCTCGCGGAAGCATTCCCCCAGCTTTCAAAGAAAGCCTTTGAGAGATGCCACCATGCATGCATGGTCCCCTTTCCGCCCAAGGGTGCCATCTTGCTCAGTCAGATGACATAGGTAAAAGACAGCAAAAAATAAAGATGGTAAAGGAGCAACTCCAAGAGGAGGGAGGGTTGTGAGGACTTATTCTTGCTGTCCCGGAGGACACCTGTTACAGGTTTCTCCGGGAACAAGCAGGAAGTCAGTCCTCACATACGGGACTTCCCAGCTACAGGCTACCGAAAGCCCATAGCAAAAATAGGGGCTCCCTCATGGGGAGCCACAAGCAGCAGTAAATGAGTCCATGTCTACAGACCACAGTAGGACCCTGAGTCCAATGAAACAAGGAATCCGGTAGACTGAACAGAGAAAGGTCGGAGGGTAGGAGTTGCCTAAATTCCAAAAAGGTTACGGAGCACAGTCTGGCCAAAGATGCTGTCCCGTCTGGACTCTCTTTCCAGGCAATAATAAGCTGTGAAGGTATGGACTAAAGACCAGGTGGCAGCCCAGCAGATGTCCACCATCAGGACAGAGCGCAAGTTTGCCACCGAGGCTGCCATGGCCCTGACATGGTGTGCCATTACATGGCCTTCCAGTGGGAGCTCCGCCTGCTCATAGGTGAGGGCGATACAGTCTGCCATCCAAGTGGACAGCGTATGCTTGGTCACCGCCTCCCCCAGCCTACTGGGGTCATAGGAGATGAAAAGCTGAGAAGTTTTGAGGTGGCCCTGAGTGCACTGGATATAGAAGAACAAGGCCCTCTTACAGTCCAAGGTGTGAAGGACCATCTCTGCCCGACTGGAGTGAGGTCTTGGAAAGAAGGTAGTGAGCACTACTTCTTGGTTGAGATGGAAGGGCAATATTACCTTCGGCAGGAATTTGGGGGTGCGTGTGAAGCACCACCCTGTTCTTGTAGAACCTGATATAAGGTGCCTCCGCCACAAGGGCCTGAAGCTCGCTAACTCTGCGAGCGGAGGTGAGTGCAACCAGAAAAGCCACCTTCCAAGAGAGGTAGCAAATGTGGCAGGTAGCCAGAGGCTCAAAGAGTGGGCGAATGAGCTGCCCCAACACTACGTTGAAGTCCCATTCGGTTACCGGAGGGCAAACCGGGGGCTTCAATAAGAGCAGGCCCCTAAGAAAACAGGTCACCAAGGTTGGACCGAGAGGGGCTTACCATCCACTAGGTGATGGTGTGCCACGAGGGCACTAAGGTGCACTCGGACAGAGTTAGAATTGAGCCCGGAATGAGAGAGGTGGAGAAGGTACTGTAACACCAGTCCCATTGTGCAGGAGAATTGGTTAGCTCCGTTCTCAGCGCACCAAGCCGAGAACCTGCGCCACTTAAGAGTGTAAGCCTTCCTAGTAGAGCCCTTGTGAGAGGCCAGCAGAATCTCTTCCACCTCAACTGAAAGGCTGAAAGGGGCCAGAGTCACCCTCTCAGCAACCATGCTGTCAGCGACAGGGACCCCAGATTGGGGTGCAGAAGAGAGCCCCCCCTCCTGAGACAGGAGTCCTGGGGTAGTCCCCAACTGGATGGGGGTCCCCACCGCCAACCGGAGGAGCAGTGGGAACCGTGGTTGCCTGGGCCACCGAGAGGCTATCAGGATGAGCGAGACCCTGTCGCGGAGGGTCCTTAACAAGGTCTTGACGATCAGTAGCATGGGAGGGAAGGTGTACATGAGGTCTTCTGACCATGAGACTAGGAATGTGTCAGCTGCCACCCTGGAAGGGTGGGCCTGCTGGGAACAGAAGCGGGGCAACTGGCGAACAGAAGCGGGGCAACTGGCGAACAGGTCCATCATGGGTTCCCCCCAGAGCCGGAAAAGCCAACTGGCTACCGTGAGTCCAGCTGCCATGCGTGCGGCTGGAGGACTCTGCTCAGCCTGTTGACCAGAAGATTGTCCTGGCCTGGTAGGTACACTGCTCGCAGGAGGATACCTTGTTGGATCACATACAAGGACCAATGCCTCCTGATAAAGGGTACGAGACCCCGTACCCCCCCTATTTATTCACGTAGAACATCGCCACTTGGTTGTCCGTCTGGACCCACACCGGCTGGTGATGCAGGTGGTGGCAAAAGACTCGCAGGGCTAAGTATATGGCTCAGAGCGCCAGGAGGTTGATCTGCTGGGTGCACTCATCTGGTGACCAGTTGCCCTAGGTGCGGAGCTCCCCGCAGTGTGCTCCTCAGCCGAGCAGGGAAGCGTCCGTGGTAAGAACCCTTGAGGCGCTCGGAGACTGAAAAGGCATGCCTGCCTCAAGATGCTGGAGGGACTGCCACCAGACCAGGGAATCTGCCAGTTGGCAGGTTACAGATACTGTCTTGGAGGCGACCCGTGGCCTAAGATCACTGGTCCTGAAGTCACCACTGCACCGCCCTCATGTAAAGGCGAGCATTTGGGGTGACATTGACCATGGAGGCCATGTGCCCGAAGAGGCGCAGAAGAAGCTGGGCGTGCATAGAGGGACAGTATTGTATGTCCCTTACCAGAGTCCTGAGATGGTTGGCTTGGTCCCTGGGCAAGAAAGCCTTCGACTGGAGAGTGTCAAGCTTTGCCCCGATGAACTCCAGACACTGTGTTGGGAGGAAGTGAGACTTTGGGTAGTTTATAACAAACTCCAAGTGTTGCAGGACCTGGATGGTGCATGTGGTGGCCTGCTGCACTTCTGAGGCCATACCTTCCTTTATGGCGCCAGTCGTCCAGGTAGGGAAAGACAAAGACCCCTTGGAGTTGGAGGAAGGCGGCCACGACTGCCAGGCATTTTGTGAAGACTCTTGGGGCCGAGGCCAAGCAGAAGGGGAGCACCTTGTACTGAAAATGTCTGCCCCCACTATAAACCACATGTACTGCCTGTGATTGGAGTGAATGAGTATAAGCATCCTTGAGGTGTAAGGAGAATAGCCATTCTCCCTGCTAGAGGTATGGCAGCAATGTTCCAAGGGAGAGGATCTTGCACTTCTCTCTCACCAGGAATTTGTTGAGGTTGCACAGGCTGAGGATGGGTCTTAGGCCCCCTGTCCTTTTTGGCACGAGGAAGTACCTGGAGTAGAACCCCTCGCCCTTGAGATGGTCAGGCACTGGTTCCACTGCTTTATCCTCGAGAAGACCTGCCAACTCCTTCAGTAGAAGGTCCCGGTGGAGGGGAGACCTGAGGGACTCTCCTGGGAAATAAGGGGGAGGTGTCTGAGTCAAGCGGAGGAGGTAACCCTCCCTGACTACCTTTAGTGCCCAGGAATCGGTGGTGATGGCCACCCATCTTTGGGCATAGAGGGCCAGATGTACCCCTGTGGGCCTGCTGCTCTTCTTGGAGTAGATAGACTATGCTAAAGGAGTCAAAAACTCCCACCTGCCTGGGCCAGGGGCAGTGCCTGGGGTTTTGGAGCCTTCTGGGGCCATGCCCATGTCCCTTGGCCTGATGACCCTGTTGGGGAGCTGGGGAGACCTGAAAAGGTGGGTAGTTTCTGAAAGCAGCTCCCTTCCTCAGGTCCTTCCATCGGGGAGGGGCAGCATTTTTTTTGGCAAGCATGGTCCTTGTCATGAACTCAGTCTCCAGCTCGACAGCCTTACATAGAAACATAGAAAAATGATGACAGAAAAAGACCACATGGCCTATCCAGTTTGTCCTTCCATATCAACAAGTACAACAGTCTCCTTTTCTCCTTTAGAGATCCTCTGTGTTTGTCCCATGCTTTTTTGAATTCAGATACTGTCCTCATCTCTACCACCTCCACTGGGAGACTATTCCATGGATCCACCACTATTTCCGTAAAGAAATATTTCCCCATATCACTCCTGAATCTATCATCTTTCATTCTCATACCATGTCCCCTCATAGCAGAACTTGCTTTCAATTGAAAGAGGCTCTCCCCCTATGCATTTATGCCACGGAGGTATTTAAACGTCTCAATCATATCACCTCTATCCCGCCTTTCCTCTAAGGTGTGGTAAGATTCTTAAGTCTGTCCTCATATGCTTTATAATGAAGACCACTAACCATTTTAGTACCATCTTCTGTACTAATTTCATCATGTTTATATCCTTTTGAAGGTGCAGCCTCCAGAATTGCACACAATACTCCAAATGAGGTCACACCAAAGACTTATACAGAGACACTATCACCTCTTTTGTTCTGCTAGCCATTCCTCTCCGTATGCACCCAAGCATCCTTCTAGCTTTTGCTGTCACCTTTTCTACCTGTTTAGCTACTTTAAGATCATCAGATACAACCATGCCTAGGTCCTGCTCTTCCTTAGTGGACAAAAGTACTTCACCCCTATATTATATTGCTCACTTGGATTGCTGTCATGTTTGCCTCGGCCAGGAAGGCGCTATGAGGATCATGCGTCCTTTGTCCCTCTGGAGCTTGAATAAGGTTTTGGGGATTAGAGGGATTAGTGGAAATGCATATAGATAATCCTGACCCCAGTGGAGCAGGAATGCATCCCTGGTTTGACAGTTCTGTGCTGGAAGTCTGGAACAAAACCGGGGAAGTTTGGCATTCTGTGGACTTGCAAAGAGGTCTATGTCTGGTGTTCCCAAGGCATGAAAAACCCGAGCAAGATGGTAGGAGTGGAAATTTTGTTTATTATAGACAAGCAACAAAAAGACATACAAACGTCAAAAACAGGCAACCCAAACAAGACCCACACCCCCCAAAACCCCCACCCACCCCAACATAGCACAAACAAGCAAACTGCACCCCCCCCGTGACCCACCTCCACAAACCCACCACCAAACCCAGCAACCAGCACACGTGCCCACTCCCCCCAACAACAACCCGCAGTAGTCCATTCAATGTACATATCCATCCCAACCCCCCCCAACAACAACCCATAGTAGTCCACACAATGTCCATGTCCATCCCAAACCCCCCCCAACAGCAACCCACAGCAGTCCAAGCAATGTCCAATGTCCAGAATGTCCATTAGGCCCCGCTGCATCACATCCGCTGGACAGTCCCGCAGGGCCCACTGTGGTTGAAAGTGGGAGGTGAGTACCATACGGTACAATCCTTTCCGCCCCAAGGACTGGGCAAGCGGGTCGGTCACTCCCCACCGCCGAATGAGCCCCACCATCGCAAAAACGTACGATGGGGCCTGTTCCCCACTCCGACGCACACGTGGGACCGAGGACGCCACCTCCCACTGCTCCCAGAAGCGGGAGAACCACCCCCGATAGGAGGCCACCCACCAAACCCCACCCCCTTCCCGCATCCTACCTAAGTGAAACGCCATAGACAAGACTGACAGGAAGACAAGGGGGTGCAACATACCCAAACCGCCCTGTGCCCGATCCAGGCAAATGATGTTGCGCTGGACAGGGTTCAGACGGTTACCCCACAGAAAACAGAAAAAGACAGCACTGACAGACGCCTGACGGGACAACGGAAGAACGAAGACCGTGGCTACGTGCAGAAAGAGGGGAAGCAGAAACGTCCCGAGGAGTTTGCTCTTCTCCTCGAACGTACACCTCCACCCCCTCCACCGCAGCACCCGACACCGTGCAGTCTCAAGACAACGATCCCAATTGGACTCCGCACAGTCCTCCGACCCGAAGACGAGGCCCAAAACGCGGACCTCCCCCACGGGAGGAGGAAAGGGAGCGCAGGAAGGCGGGGAGGCCTCCGAGGGGCCCAACCACAGCGTCTGGCACTTGCTGTGGTTGACAACAGAGTGGGCTACCTCCGAGTACTCCTCCACGGCCTCCCGCAGGGCCTCTACCCCTTTAGTGCCGTCCACGTAAACTGAGATGTCGTCAGCGTAGGCAACGACAGTCACCGGGGGCGCACCAGGCGCCTCCAGGCCCCGCAACCCACCTGAGGACAATCTCCGGAGGAAGGGGTCGAGGGAGAAGACATACAGCAGGGCACCCCTGCCGCACCCCCGAGGCGACACCAAACGGCCGTCCGAGCCACCCGTTAATAAACGGGAAGCTCACCCCCCCTTGGTACAGCGCGGGGTGGCCGAAGTGCTGGAGCACCACCCACAGGTACCGGTGACTGACTCGATCAAAGGCCTTGGACTGGTCCAAGGAGACCAACCAATGGTCCCGTTGGAGCGACCGGCCTCTCTCCACCACCTCCCGGACTGTGGCGACAGCGTCCAGAACCCCTCTCCCCCGAATGGAACAATACTGGGAAGGGGACAGCAAAACGCCCGACACCTCCACCAGTCGGTTGGCCAAACACTTGGCCAGAATCTTCCGGTCCGCGTTCAGAAGAGAGAGCGGCCGCCAAAAGTCCAAGGAGCTATCGTCCTTCCCCTTGGAGAGCAGCAGCAGCAGGACAGACTCGCGAAATGACCGCGGGAGAAACCCCGTGTCCATGATCTCCTGAAACAGGGAGGTCAGGAAGGGGGCCAGCTGGGAGATGAAAGTGCGATAGAACTCCACTGGGAGTCCATCACGCCCAGGCACCTTCCCCAACGGCATGGCACGAATCGCCCTCTCCACCTCCACCTGCTGAATCGGAGCTGCGAGTGCATCAACCTGTGCCTGGACCACAGCCGAATACACCGGGGGAAGGCCCAGGTACTCTCGGATATGGGTGAGGTCCACGGGGCGATCCCCAAACAGATCCGAGAAGTATTCCCCCACCATCCGCAAAAGGTCCTCCTGGGAGGTATGAAGGGTACCGTCCTCGCCCCGTAGGGCCATGACCTCCCGACGCCGAACCCTCTCCTTGCAAGTCAGGAAAGGGTCTGGGGTGGCGACCCCACCGGCCGCCCCCTCGAAGCATAGGGAGGCATGGCGATCATAAAGCAGGACACGGAGCTGGACCTGCACCTCTTCCACCTCCTCCCGCGCAGCCCCTCAGGATACCAAACGATCCAGCGACCTCCGGAGGACAGTGTAAGTGAGGTAGCAGGATCGAGCCATGGAGGTACCCCAGGAACGGAAGAGTTGGCGGGCACGCGTTTTCACCTCATCCCACCAAGCGCCACGGGAAGAAAAAACACCCAACAGGGTCTCCTGGTCTGCGAGAAAGGCCAAGAACTCCTGGACCACCTCTGATGTTGCCAACAACTGCACATTCAGTCGCCACAGGCCAGGACCCCTGCTGAGCTCCTCGTGGTTAGCCAGGAAGGACACGGAGAGGACGCAGTGGTCCGAAAAGTCAACCGCCTGCAACTGCGGAGGGGAACACTCCACCCGGGCACTCACATATATCCGATCGATACGACTCCTGCGGGTCCCATGGTAGTAGGTGAACCCCGGAGACCGTGGAAAGGCCCGGTGGAAGACATCCACTAGGTCAGCTGTCCGGGTCATCTCGGCCAAAAAGAGGCCCTCGTAACTGGGTGGGCAACGCTCCCCCCCTCGGTCCTGCAACAGGGTGGTGGTGTTGAAATCCCCGGCGAGGACCACCAAACGGGTGGTGTGTAAGTAGGGGCGGATGACCCGAAAAAGGGTCTTTCGCGCCAACTTAGACTGGGGGCCGTAGACCACCACGAAACGAAACCGATGGGGCCCGCAGTAGCAGTCTAAGAGCAAACACCGACCCTGATCCAGTTCCCACACATACTGCACCTGAAATCGGTGAGACGTGAACAAAACCGCCACTCCTGCGTAGGGCTGGGCCGCAAGTGACCAGTACGAAGGACCCCACCTCCACTCCCGCTTCGCCCGATGAAGGCTAGCGAGCGAGGTGAGCCTGGTCTCCTGCAAAAAGATGACATCCAGCCCGCTCATGGAAAGAAAATCATAGGCCGTAGCCCGCGCCTGGTCTGTCAAAATGCTGGCCATGTTGAGAGTGGCGCATGAGAACGCAAGAGTGCATGCCATGCCTATTTCGTGTGCAGTGACCCTTTCCTCCTCTTTTCACCAAACCCTGGATCCCCGGAATCCCGCTTGCAGGACAAGCCCGCGAGCTGGAGCAACTCCTCACGGTCCACGTCGACCACCTCGAGGATCCCCTCCTCCTCCTGCCCAACCCTGTCACCCCAGGAGGTGCTGGTGCCCCCGGGACCACCAGGTAAAGCTGTCGCAGGGGCTAACCCAGCCCCCATGGGGCGAGGGGGTACAGACAGGTCAGGGGTCGGAGGAATGATCTCCTCCGTGGGGTCCACCACCGGTGCTGCCCCCCCATCCCCGGACAAAGACTGAGACAACGGACCAGTGCCCACCCCCGCAGGGGAGGCCGGGACGGCCGGGTCAGCAGGGGGCTCCTGCGAAGGCCCAGCACCCAACTGCGGGGGCAAAAGCCCGTCCTCCCTCACCCTTTGTCGGGCGCCAGTATCCACACTGATTGGAGGACCCTGACCGCGGCGCGCCTTCGGTATTTTCGGAGGCCGCCGCTGAGGAAGAGGGGCCGCCCCCGCCGCTAACCGCTCCGAGCGCCGCACAGGGGGCCCTGCCTCCACAGGCAAGCCCTCATCCGCCTCAGCCGCATCATCAGCCAAAAAGACGAAACGGTTGATGTCCAACACGGGCTCTTCATCCGGCAATGGGGATGTCTCCCGTTTCTTCCTTTTGGACTTGCCACCCTTAGAAGGGACAGTGGTCCATTCCTGGGGTGGCACCACCCGCAACTCACTATCCTGCCGTGAAACAGCAACCTCCACCACATCAACCCTCTCCTCCTTCCTACCCAAATCCCCTCCCCCTGGTGGCTCCCTCGGCTCAATGGACTCCTCCACCCTAGGGCCCCCGGACTCCTCCTGAGGGAGAGGGTCCTCCACAACCTCCTCTCGCACAGGAGCCCGAGGTGGGGCGACGGCATCCCCCCCGGTCCATTGTGTGATGCGGAGGGGCAGCGGGCAAAGGGGTGGCCCAACTCCCCGCAAAGGTTACACCGAATAAGCAAACACCCGGCCGAGGCGTGACCCCGTCCACCACAACGGGTGCAGACCTGCTCGGGACAGTTCATGCTCAAATGACTGAATGAGCCACAGCGGTGACACTCGCGAGGTTGCCCGGGTGGTAGTAGCACAAGATGCGATCCCGACCGAGGAAACCGGCCGAGGGCACGTGCTGCACGACATTACCCACCTCACGCAAACGGATCCTACCCTTCCACGACCCGTCCCACACCCCTAGGGGCCCAGCGCCCTTAACCAGGGGTGCGAGAAGCACCGCATGATGCGACAACCAAAACTGGATGTCCTGCCCTGGGAGCGACTCATTCCTAACCAGGATGGTCACAGGTACTGTCCCCTGGCGAGAGATAGGCACAACACGAAAGTCAGCCCACCCTCCCTGCCCCTTCTGCTGCTGGTATCGGTCCCAGAAAATCCCCAGCCCCCGTCTCAGCATGAAACTAACATCATACTCAATGGTGTTGTTCATGTGGATGAAGGCATAGAGATCTCCCGGGAGAAACCCCAGCCCAAGGACCATCCTCAAAACCTTTTCCCTGGCTGGAGGGGGCCCCTCCCCAGCCCACCGGATCTGCGCCACGTTGCGCCGTCGGACCTCACCCCCTACCCCTCGGAACCCTCCCCCACCTCCTCCCCCTCCCGCCGGACCGCTCCCTTGGGAAACCCCCCTCCCCCCAGCCCCACCTGAAGTCCCCGGAGTAGTACCGGACCCCCTCAGGGCCTCTGCAAAGGTACGGGGGGGAACCGACCCCCGGCCCCCAGCCCCTGACCTCCGCTCGCCTCCCCCACCACCACCTGCGAGGGAGTCTGCTGCTGTGATGGAGGAGCCACAGCCACCTCTAAGGGGGCGACCGTGGGGCTGGGCATGATCATCTCAGCAAATACGGAGTCAGGGAGACTATCTCTACCTGATCCCTGGGTGCCACCGAGAAACTCCGGAGCACCCCCCTCTACGAGACCCTGTTGCCGCCTGAATGTATCAAAGGCCCCTTGAGGGCCGTCCGGAGTTTCCAGAGCCAGCATGATGGCATCATGCACTTGTTTCTCGGTGACACCCGAAGGACCAGGGAACCCCCCCGCACCCCTGCCTTGTGTTCCCAACCCGTCAGGGAGCTCCTGCGTCTCCGCTACTACCACCGGGGACGGACACTACCCCCCCCCCCAGTCCCGGGATCCGGGGGCACCACCCCATCCCCCAGCCCCGCAGACGGCAGTCCCTGCCCCCCATCAGGAGAAACCACTACCCCCCCTCCTGCTGGTGGACCAGTCGTCCGCTCTCCCTCCCTCTCCCCACCAGCGACAGGAGATCCCCGCTCCCCTCCATCCGCTACCCCCTGCAAGGCTGCCGGCAAACAGGCAGGACCATCCGGAGCCAGCAGGACAGGTCCCCCCAGAACCAATCCCCCCAAACCCCCTCCCCCCTGCCCCACGCCACTCCCAGGTCCTACCTGATTGCCGGTGCCAGACGTGGCACAGGGGTCAGGGACGTCCAGGCCGGCAGCCAGGGCTCCAGCTGGGAGGGCGGACGCCCCCCCACGAGCCAGGCCCCCCTCGGCCACACCAGCGGGAACTACAGACACCTGTGCATCCCGCTCCACCGACACAGGTTGCAAGGACAGCTGCTGAAAACCCTTCCTACCCCCCCACCCCCGGGGCTGCAGACACCGACAAGCAGCCCCGACCCTGCTCCTTCCCCTTCCCTGCACCCTTCCGGCGCCAGACAGCCACCTCAGGGAACACTGGGCGGCCATCCTGCAGCCGTCTGGGAGCCAGAAGGGCAGCCACAACAGGGGAATCCTGACTACCAACCGCCCCCCCACCAAAAACCTGCACCAGGACCTTGGCAAGTGCTGCAACAGAATGAGCCCGATGCACAGCATACACGGAGTCTGCAGACCCCCGACGCTGCAGAACCGGATTCAAAGTGGAAAAATCAGCCACCCGAGGAACCTCCAGCGGTACAGCTTGCTTGGGGAGAGGTAGAACGTCCTCCGTGGATCTCCGTCGGTGCTCCAGCGGCAGAACAGAAGCAGACCCACGGCGATGCTCACACTTCCGGGAAAACCCGGAAGTGACAAAAGCCAGCTGTCGGCGGCCATCGTGGAGCTCCAACCGACCCGGGGAAAGCCCTGCCAAAACCTCCTCCTGCGGGGCAAGTCCGTCATCTGTAGGGACGGCACAGCAGGAACTCCGGCGGCCATCTTGGACACTTCCTCCAGCAGACAAGGACGTCGGAAAGGCCGTCATAGAAACAGACGCAGCCCCACGAACCTGCTGCTCACCTCCCCGGCCGTCGGCACATGAAACCAGCAGCTCTTCTTGATGAAATGGCACAGCGGCCATCACCGGCTCCCTCAGATCTCGGCGGGCCGTGGCCCCTCCCCCAAACATCCCGGCGGCACCGGCCACCAAGGAAACCGGATTTTTTTCGGGCACTGGTAGTACATCATCCACGGAGGTCAGCTCCAACGGCCCAGAAACAGCAGTAACCGGCAGGTAAGGAACTTGAGAGTCAGCAACATGTGAGAAGGGGAACTGTCGACTTCCCAATGCGCCCCGGAAGGGTAAGGGTAGAGAACAGGACCTTGTAAAATCTACCAGCCGTCCCACCCCCGGGGGCCCCCCCTGGACTGCACCCTGAGCTGCCCAACGATCGTGGTGCTGATAAATTTCTGCAAGGGACCCACAACCCTGGGTTTTCAAAGAGAGAATCTGATGATACCGGTCCCTCAGGGCCCGCTTCACCCCCTTCCTATAGGTCTTATAGGCCACCCACTCCTCACCGGGAATGGTGGCCTGCAGGCTCTCCAGGTGGGAGAGCTGGGCTTGCAGCTGGACCGCCTCCTCCTGGAGACCCCGGAGCTGCCGTACCGCCGCCATGATCTCGTCTGGGGCCCTAGCTGGCTGCTGGAAGGACGGCAGGCCCGACCCTCCGTCCTCATCCTCACTGGAGGAGGTAGAGGCCTCCTCCAGGACCCGAGGAGGAGGGGGGAACCCGCCTCCCCCAGTACTGTACGAGACAGTCCTCCAAGGCCTCCCCAGGGCCTCTCCCTGCCTCCACCCAGCCTCCAAACCCTGCCTGGGAAGGAGAAAGGAAAGGAGTCACCTCCAGGGGGTAGCGGGCCCGAGCCTCCGGGCATGTGGGTCCCTCTTCCCTGGCCATGTGCAGTCCTACCTGGGGAGTCCCCCTCCCGGGGTACCGGCTGTAACAGGCTGCCATCCGCCCCATCCGGCTTCAGCGAAGGAGGCCTACCAGGCCTGGTAGGCCTCTGGGCCTGGGCCTCTCCCGCTGGAGGTGGCCCAGGACCCGACATCCAGGCACCAACTGTGAGCTAGGCTCCTCCCCCTAGCAGGAGCTCACTGGGATAGGTCCTCTCTCTAGCACTGCAGCAGAGCAACTGAGTGGAAATTTTGTTTAATGATACAAGCAACAAAAAGACACACAAAAAGCAAAAACAAGCAACCCAACCAAGGCCCACACCCCCCCCGACATAGCACAACAACAAGAATCATAACCCCCCGTGACCCACCTCCCCAAACCCACCACCAAACCCAGCAACCAGCACACGTGCCACTCCCCCCACCAACAAACCGCAATAGTCCAAACAATGTCCATGTCCCCACCCCCCCCCTCAGTCCAATGTCCGTGCCCGACCCAACCCCCCCCTGCAACAATACCCCAGAGCAGTCCAAACATTGTCCATATTCCTTCCCAAACCCTCCCCCCCCACAACAACCCCCACCAGTCCAAATGTCCGTATTGTCCACTGGTTGAGGACTGCCAGAATCCCCACCCCAAACCCACCCAAATACATAGTCCCCTGTCCCCATCCCCTCCCCTGCAGAGGGAGCAGCAGCTCCCCCCCCTCCACCCCGATCCCCGCCCCCTCCCCATCCACCCCACAAAACAAATACATGAACAGCAAAATCCCCGCCCCCACCCCCCAAAACAAAAACCTAAGGGCACCTCGAGCCCGTCCCCAACAGAATCCCACCAAAAAGAAAATCAATTATGCAAAACAAAAGATAAACAAAAGATAAACATAACCCAGTGCTGCCCTGCAACCCAGACAGCGGAACGGGATGCACAGAACACGAAAAGGACGTACACAAAAACAAAAGGGACAGCCACCCCCAAGGAGAAAGGGAGAGCGGACAAGTGGTCAAACCTCTGCAGCACCAGCTCACCCCCCCCCCCTCCGGGAGAAAAACAACCCCAAACTCCTACCCAGCAACAAACCCCAGGGAAGGGAACCCTCCCCCTCCTGTCACACCCCCTCCCCAGGGAAACAAAAACAACCCCAAAGCCCTACAATGACGAGAACCCCAGGGAACCCCTCCCCCTCACGGGGGGCGGAGGGTGAGGTGACGCCACAGACGCTCCCAACGATGGGCCTCCATCACCCGCCTTTCGCGTTGCGCCATACCGGACACTTCCTCCAAAATGTCCCGCACCACCACGTCGAGGGGCAGGACCAACCCCCGGGTCGAGACATCACAGCGCGCTTGCCACAGGTGGTAGCGCACTACAGCCGTGACGAGGTAGAGGGTCCTGGAGTCCTGCCTTAGAGGAAAGGACCAGGCCCCGTACACCCACTCCGCATACGTGAGGAGGGAAAGGTCGCGCAGGTGAACAGCAGCGGACACCAACCGGCAGGCCTCCACGTTAAAGGGGCACTGCCGAAGGAAATGGTCCATGGTCTCCGTCTGCCCTTCACACCCGGCCCTCGGACAGACCCGCTCGGCCTGTGACCTGTACTTGAGGTTGTCCCTCACGTACAAACGCCCGTGGAAAGACAACCAGGCCACATCCCGAACTTTCTTCGGCAGCCGAGGGGAGTTCAAATGCCGAAGGCCCCGCTGCATCACATCCGTTGGACAGTCCCGCAGGGCCCACCGTGGTTGAAAGTGAGAGGTGAGTACCATCCGGTACAATCCTTTCCGCCCCAAGGACTGGGCGAGCGGGTCGGTCACCCCCCACCGCCGAATGAGCCCCACCATCGCAAATACGTACGATGGGGCCTGTTCCCTGCTCCGACGCACACGTGGGACCGAGGACGCCCCCTCCCACTGCTCCCAGAAGCGGGAGAACCACTCCCGATAGGAGGCCACCCACCAAATCCCACCCCCTTCCCGCATCCTACCTAAGTGAAACGCCATAGACAAGACTGACAGGAAAACAAGGGGGTGCAACATACCCAAACCGCCCTCTGCCCGATCCAGGCAAACGATGTTGCGCTGGACAGGGTTCAGACGGTTCCCCCACAGAAAACAGAAAAAGACAGTACTGACAGACGCCTGACGGGACGACGGAAGAACGAAGACTGTGGCCACGTGCAGAAAGAGGGGAAGCAGAAACGTCCCGAGGAGTTTGATCTTCTCCTCGAACGTACACCTCCACCCCCTCCACCGCAGCACCCGACACCGTGCAGTCTCAAGACAACGATCCCAATTGGACTCCGCACAGTCCTCCGACCCGAAGACGAGGCCCAAAACGCGGACCTCCCCCACGGGAGGAGGAAAGGGGGTGCAGGAAGGCGGGGAGGTCTCCGAGGGGCCCAACCACAGCGTCTGGCACTTGCTGTGGTTGACAACAGAGTGGGCCACCTCCGAGTACTCCTCCACGGCCTCCCGCAGGGCCTCCACCCCTTCAGCGCCGTCCACGTAAACTGAGATGTCGTCAGCGTAGGCAACGACGGTCACCGGGGGCGCACCAGGCGCCTCCAGGCCCCGCAACCCACCTGAGGACAAACTCCGGAGGAAGGGGTCGAGGGAAAAGACATACAGCAGGGGGCTCAAAGGGCACCCCTGCCGCACCCCCGAGGTGACACCAAACGGCCGTCCGAGCCACCCGTTAATAAACGGGAAGCTCACCCCCCCTCGGTACAGCGCCTGCAAGACGAAGAGGAAACCTGCGGGGAGGCCGAAGTGCTGGAGCACCATCCACAGGTACCGGTGACTGACTCGATCGAAGGCTTTGGACTGGTCCAAGCAGACCAACCAATGGTCCCGTTGGAGCGACCGGCCTCTCTCCACCACCTCCCGGACTGTGGCGACAGCGTCCAGAACCCCTCTCCCCCGAACGGAACAATACTGGGAAGGGGACAGCAAAAACGCCCGACACCTCCACCAGTCGGTTGGCCAAACACTTGGCCAGAATCTTCCGGTCCGCGTTCAGAAGAGAGAGCGGCCGCCAAAAGTCCAAGGAGCTATCGTCCTTCCCCTTGGAGAGCAGCAGCAGGACAGACTCGCGAAATGACCGCGGGAGAGACCCCGTGTCCATGATCTCCTGAAACAGGGAGGTCAGGAAGGGGGCCAGCTGGGCGATGAAAGTACGATAGAACTCCACCGGGAGCCCATCGCGCCCGGGCACCTTCCCCAACGGCATGGCACGAATCGCCCTCTCCACCTCCACCTGCTGAATCGGTGCTGCGAGTGCATCAACCTGTGCCTGAACCACAGCCGAATACACCGGGGGAAGGCCCAGGTACTCTCGGATATGGGTGAGGTCCACGGGGCGATCCCCAAACAGGTCCGAGAAGTATTCCCCCACCATCCGTAAAAGGTCCTCCTGGGAGGTATGAATGGTACGCGTCCTCGCCCCGCAGGGCCATGACCTCCCGACGCCGGACCCTCTCCTTGCAAGTCAGGAAAGGGTCTGGAGCGGTGACCCCACCGGCCGCCCCCTCGAAGCATAGGGAGGCATGGCGATCATAAAGCAGGCCACGGAGCTGGACCCGCACCTCTTCCACCTCCTCCCGCGCTGCCCCTCGGGATACCAAACGATCCAGCGACCTCCGGAGGACAGTGTACGTGAGGTAGCGGGATCGAGCCATGGAGGTACCCCGGGAACGGAAGAGTTGGCGGGCACGCGTCTTCACCTCATCCCACCAGGCGCCACGGGAAGGAAAAACACCCAACAGGGTCTCCTGGTCTGCGAGAAAGGCCAAGAACTCCTGGACCACCTCTGATGTTGCCAACAACTGCACATTCAGTCGCCACAGGCCAGGACCCCTGCTGAGCTCCTCGTGGTTAGCCAGGAAGGACACGGAGAGGACGCGGTGGTCCGAAAAGTCAACCGCCTGCAGCTGCGGAGGGGAACACTCCACCCGGGCACTCACATATATCCGATCGATACGACTCCTGCAAGTCCCATGATAATAGGTGAACCCCGGCGACCGTGGAAAGGCCCGGTGGAAGACATCCACTAGGTCAGCCGTCCGGGTCATCTCGGCCAAAAAGAGGCCCTCGTAACTGGGTGGGCAACGATCCCCCCCTCGGTCCTGCAACAGGGTGGTGGTGTTGAAATCCCCGGCGAGGACCACCAAACGGGAGGTGTGTAAGTTGGGGCGGATGACCCGAAACAGGGTCTTCTGCGCCAACTTAGACTGGGGGCCGTAGACCACCACGAAACGAAACCTATGGGGCCCGCAGTAGCCGTCTAAGAGCAAACACCGGCCCTGCTCCAGTTCCCACACGTACTGCACCTGAAATCGGTTAGACGTGAACAAAACCGCCACTCCTGCGTAGGGCTGGGCCGCAAGTGACCAGTATGAAGGACCCCACCTCCACTCCCGCTTCGCCCGATGAAGGCTAGCGAGCGAGGTGAGCCTGGTCTCCTGCAAGAAGATGACATCCAGCCCACTCGTGGAAAGAAAATCATAGGCCGTAGCCCGCGCCTGGTCCGTAAAAATGCTGGCCACGTTGATAGTGGCGCACGAGAACGCAGGAGTGCACGCCATACCTAATTCGTGTGCAGTGACCCTTTCCTCCTCTTCTCACCATACCCGGGAACCCCGGAATCCCGCTTGCAGGACAAGCCCACGAGCTGGAGCAACTCCTCACGGTCCACGTTGACCACCTCAAGGATCTCCTCCTCCTCCTGCTCGACCCTGTCACCCCAGGAGGTGCTGGTGCCCCCGGGACCACCAGGCAAAGCTGTCGCAGGGGCAAACCCAGCTCCCACGGGGCGAGGGGGCACGGACAGGTCAGGGGTCGGAGGAATGATCTCCTCCGTGGGGTCCACCACCGGTGCCGACCCCCCCTCCCCGGACAAAGACTGAGACAACGGACCAGTGCCCACCCCCGCGGGGTAGGCCGGGACGGCCGGGTCAGCAGGGGGCTCCTGCGAAGGCCCAGTACCCAACTGCGGGGGCAAAAGCCCGTCCTCCCTCACCCGTCGGGTGCCAGTATCCACACTATTTGGAGGACCCTGACCGCGGCGCGCCTTCGGAAGTTTCGGAGGCCGCCGCTGACCGCTCCGAGCGCCGCACAGGGGGCCCTGCCTCCACAGGCAAGCCCTCATCTGCCTCAGCCGCATCAGTAGCCAAAAAGACAAAACGGTTGATGTCCAACACGGGCTCTGCATCCGGCAATGGGGATGTCTCCCGTTTCTTCCTTTTGGACTTGCCACCCTTAGAAGGGACCGTGGTCCATTCTTGGGGTGGCACCACCCGCAACCCACTATCCTGTCGTGACACAGCAACCTCCACCACATCAACCCTCTCCTCCTTCCTACCCAGATCCCCTCCCCCTAGTGGCTCCCTCGGTTCAATGGACTCCTCCACCCTAGGGCCCCCGGACTCCTCCTGAGGGAGAGGGTCCTCCACAACCTCCTCCCGCACAGGAGCCCGAGGTGGGGCGACGGCATACCCCCCCGGTCCATTGTGTGATGCGGAGGGGCAGCGGGCAAAGGGGTGGCCCAACTCCCTGCAAAGGTTACACCGAATAAGCAAACACCCGGCCGAGGCGTGACCCCGTCCACCACAACGGGTGCAGACCTGCTCGGGACAGTTCATGCTCAAATGACGGAATGAGCCACAGCGGTGACACTCGCGAGGTTGCCCGGGGTAATAGCACAAGATGCGATCCCGACCGAGGAAACCGGCCGAGGGCACGTGCTGCACCACGTTTCCCACCTCACGCAAACGGATCCTACCCTTCCACGACCCGTCCCAAACCCTTAGGGGCCCAGCGCCCTTAACCAGGGGTGCGAGGAGCACCGCATGGCGCGACAACCAAAACTGGATATCCTGCCCTGGGAGCGACTCATTCCGGGACAGGATGGTCACAGGTACCGTCCCCTGGCGAGAGATAGGCACAACACGAAAGTCAGCCCACCCTCCCTGCCCCCTCTGCTGCTGGTATCGGTCCCAGAAAATCTCCAGCCCCCGTCTCAGCATGAAACTAACATCATATTCAATGGTGTTGTTCATGTGGATGAAGGCGTAGAGATCTCCCGGGAGAAACCCCAGCCCAAGGACCATCCTCAAGACCTGTTCCCTGGCTGGAGGGGGCCCCTCCCCAGCCCACCGGATCTGCGCCACGTTGCGCCGTCGGACCTCACCCCCTACCCCTCGGAACCCTCCCCCACTTCCTCCCCCTCCTGCAGGACCATTCCCTTGGGAACCCCCCCTCCCCCCATCCCCACCTGACGTCCCCGGAGTGGTGCCGGACCACCTCAGAGCCTCTGCAAAGGTATGGGGGGGGGGAACCGACCCCCCCAGCTCCCATCCCCTGCCCTCCGCTCACCTCCCCTGCATCTACCTGCGAGGGACCCTGCTGCTGGCCTGCAGGATCCGCATCCACCTCGCAGGGGGCGACCTGGGGGCTGGGCAGGACCAGCTCAGCAAAGATGGAGTCAGGTATACTGTCCCTTCCGGATCCCTGGGTGCCACCGAGAAACTGCAGAGCACCCCCTTCTACACGATCCTGCTGCCGCTTAAAGGCAGCAAAGGCCCCTTGAGGACCGTCCGGGGTTTCCAAGGCCATCTGGAGGGCCTCACAGACCTGGTTCTCGGTGACACCCAGAGGACCAGAGAGCCCCCCCCCTACCCCCGCCCTGTGCTCCTAACCCATCACAGAGCTCCTGAGTTTCCGCCACCACTACCGGGGACAGACACTGCTCCCCCCCAGTCCCGGGATCCATGGGGACTACCCCATCCCCTAGCCCCACAGACAGCAGTCCCTTCCCCCCATCAGTATAACCCATTACCCCCCCTCCCACTGGTAGACCAGTTATCCGCTCCCCCTCCCTCTCCTTGCCAGCTACCGGGGCACCCTGCACTTCCCCACGGACGGCAGACACCGAGGACGCCAATCCCTCAACTGACCCACCGTCCGCTACCCCCTGCAAGGCTACCGGCAATAAGGCAGGACCATCACGAGACAGTAGGGCAGATCCCCCCAGAAATAATCCCCCCGAACCTCCGCCCCCCTGCCCCCCGTCACTCCCAGATCCTACCTTATTGCTGGTGCCAGACGTGGCACAGGGGTCAGGAACATCCCGGCCAGCAGCCAGGGCTCCAGCAGAAAGGGCGGACGCCCCCCCGCGAGCCAGGCTTCCCTCGGCCACACCAGCGGGACAGACGGACACCTGTGCATCCCGCTCCAGTGACACAGGTTGCAGGAACAGCTTCTGAGAACCCTTCCTACCCCCCTCCCCCCCGGGGGCTGCAGACACCAACGAGCAGCCCTGACCCTGCTCCTTCCCCTTCCCTGTACCCTTCCGGCGCCAGACAGCCACCTCAGGAAACAAAGGGCGGCCATCACGCAGCCATCTGGGAGCCGGAAGGGCAGCTACCAGAGGAGAATCCTGGCCCCCAACCATCCCCCCACCAAAAGCCTGCCCAGGGATCCGAGCAAGTACTATAGAAGAAGGAGCTGGATGCACGGCATATACGGAGTCCGCAGACCCCCGACGCTGCAGAACTGGATTGGCAGTAGCAGGATCAGCCACCCGATGAACCTCCAGCGATACAGCAGGCTGAGGAAGAAGTGGAACGTCCTCCGTTGATTCCCTGCAGCACTCCAGCTGCAGCACCGAAACAGACCCGCGGCGATGCTCCTACTTCCGGGAAGACTCGGAGGAGACAGAAGTCAGCTGTCGGCGGCCATCAGGAATCCCCAACCGACCCGGGGAAAGCCCTGCGAAGACCTCCTCCGGCGGGGCACATCCGGCAGCTGTAGGGACTGCACAGTGGGAACTCCGGCGGCCATCTTGAATGCCGCGTTCAGGCAAGGACGCCGAAAACGCCAACAGAGAGGTACTCGCGGCCCCACGAACCTCCTGCTCACTCCCTTGATTTTCCAAGCAGGGAACCAGCAGCTCTTCTTTATTCAGCGGTTCACCAGCCAGTACGTGTTCCCGCGGATCGCGGCGGACCGTAGCTCCGCCCCCAAACATCCCGGCTGCACCAACCACCAAGGAATCTGGATGTTTGCCGGGTACAGCACTGACATCAGCCACAGAGATCCTCTCCAATGGCCCAGAAATAGCAGGCACCAGCAGGTAAGCGATTCGAGAGTCAGGAACCGGTGAGAAAGGATACTTTCGGCTCCTCAATGCACCCTGGAAAGGTAAGGGCAATGAAAGGGACCTTGGAGGGTCCACCAGCCGTCCCACCCCCGGGGGCCCCCCCTGAACTGCACCCTGGGCTGTCCAACGGTCGTAGTTCTGATAAAGTTCCGTGAGGGACCCACAACCCAGAGTTTTCAAAGAGAAAATCTGGTTAAACCGGTCCCTCAGGGCCCGCTTCACCCCCTTCCGATAGGTCTTATAGGCCACCCATTCCTCACCGGGAATGGTGGCCTGCAGGCTCTCCAGGTGGGAGAGCTGGGCTTGCAGCTGGGCCGCCTCCTCCTGGAGACCCCGGAGCTGCCGCACCGCCGCCACGATCTCATCTGGGGCCCTAGCTGGCTGCTGGAAGGACGGCAGGCCCGACCCTCCGTCCTCATCCTCACTGGAGGAGGTAGAGGCCTCCTCCAGGACCCGAGGCGGAGGGGGGAACCCGCCTCCCCCAGTGCTATACGTCACAGTCCTCCAGGGTCTCCCCAGGGCCTCTCCCTGCTTCCACCCAGCCTCCACACCCTGCCTGGGAAGGAGACAGGAGCCTCCTCCCTGGGGTAGCGGGCCCAAACCTCCATACCTGTGGGTCCCTCTTCCCGGGCCAGGTGCAGTCCTACCTGGGGAGTCCCCCTCCCGGGGCACCGGCTGCACCAAGCTGCCTTTCTCCCCATCCGGTGGCAGCAAAGGAGGCCCACCAGGCTTGGTAGGCCTCAGTGCCTGGGCCTCTCCCGCTGGAGGTGGCCCAGGATCCGTCATCCAGGCTCAGACAAACGGCTAAGCTCCGCCCCCTAGCAGGAGCTCTGCACAGTAGGTCCTTACACCTCCACTGCTGAGGAGCAACTGAGTGGAGGGGCCACTCGTGTGGCAACAGGACTCGACTGAGTCTGTCTGCCCAAACGTTTTGAACGCCTGAAAGATAGATGCCAGCAGATGAATCTGATGCTCTCTGGCAAAGGCCCATAGTTGCAGAGCTTTGTTGCATAGTTGCAGAGAGCCTGTTCCGCCTTGTTTGTTGAGGTAAAACATGGCTACTTGATTGTCTGTCTGTTTGCACCAGAACTATTTTGTTTATGAGCTGGGTGCAAAAGACTTGAATAGCATTGGAGATGGCTCTGAGTTCTAGTAGGTTTATATGAAGAAGAGCCTCCTGTGAGGCCCAAAGGCCCTGCATTGATAGATTGCCCAAGTGGGCTCCCCAACCCATCTTGGAGGCATCTGTTGTTAGGATAGCCTGAGGTGGTGGTTGCTGGAAAGGAGAGCCTATTAAAAGGTTTTCCAGAGATTGCCACCAACAGAGAGACAGAATCAGGCATGTGGTAACTCTGATCTTGTCTGACAGGCTTCCTGAGGCCTGGGACCACTGTTCCCTCTAAGCTGTGCACGTGTGCACGCACACACACCTCGCCAAGCGAGCGCACATACTTTATAACAAAAATTACGGTTCTGATTCTGATAGAAAACAACACAGACATCTTAAAACTTAAAAGTTGTTGTGTATTTACGGTTTTCACAAGTTCTACAATAATTTCTAGTGCAATCAATGTGGTGTACATACTGTATTCTGACTTGTAGTCAAATTTTAAAGTATACAACTCCGAGTGTCGTTATGTGGCGCACAAAAATGTAATCTTCCTTCAAAAGCTGCACAGATGATATTTTATGCGCACACAGCATACAGAAAATTGGAGGGAACATTGCCTGGGACCATTGGGAAGCTAAGATCCACTGGGCCGCTCTCATGTGAAGACGAGCGTAAGGTATTACATGGACCGTAGATGCCATGTGACCTAGTAGGCGAAGCATCTGTCGAGCACTAAGGAAGGTCTGCAGTGCTGCTTGAGATGCTAGCTCGATGATTCGCAGACAGCATGGTTGGGGCAGGAAAGCCCTTGCAAGCTGTGTGTCCAAGCGAGCCCCTATAAACTCGAGGGATTGAGATGGGGTGAGCTGGGACTTTGGAAGATTTATGACCCATCCCAAATTCTGGAGTATTTTTTTTGCTCGCACTGCGCCCGGATGAGCCAATCATCCAAGTAAGGGAAGACAAAAATCCCCAGGGTCCTCATGACTGCTGCTACTACTGCCATGCATTTTGTGAAGACCCTTGGAGCAGAGGCCAGCCCAAAGGGAAGGACTCTGTATTGGAAATGTCTTCCCTAGACTAGGAACCGAAGGAATTTCCTGTGATCTACATGAATAAGGATATGCATGTAGACATCTTTTAAATCTAGAGAACATAGCCAATCTTGCCTGTGAAGGTATGGCAGAAGAGAGCCGAGGGAAAGCATTTTGAACTTCTCTCGGACTAGATATTTGTTCAGTTCTCTGAGATCTAGGATTGGCCTTAAACCCCCTGACTTTTTTGGAATGAGAAAATAGGGGGAGTAAAACCCTGTACCTTGTTGGCATAGAGGAACCTCTTCTACAGCTCCTTGAGCTAGAAGAGTAGAGACCTCTTGTAGCAAGAGGTCTATGCCTAGAGGTTGAGAGTTGAATTGTTTTACTAGTGTGGGTGGTGGCAAGCTGAGGAAACGAAGCTTGTACCCCAGACTCACTATGGACAAAGTCCAGGCTTCTGATGTGATTTGTTGCCATCTTCTGACAAAATGGCAGATACGGCCTGGAATATTTATAGGTTCTGGGCCTAACACAGGAAGAATGATTAAGTTCTCTAGACAAAAGTCAAAAACCCTGAGGAGGATGAGTCTGTTGAGCCTGCTGAGGTTTGGGTTTTCTTTGTCCCGTCTCTTGTTGCCCTTTCTGGGGAACATATGCCTGTTGGGTGGAAGATGGATAGAACTTTTTCTTCTTAGAGAAAAAGGGTTTCTTAAAGGACTTTTTCTTAGCTGGGTTAGCAGAAATTTTTGACAATCTATTTAAGGTAGCATTATCAGTGTCAAGCTGATTAGCTTTAGATTGCCAATCCTTGCCAAAAAGATTTTCTCCAGTGCAAGGAATATTTCCCAGCTTTTCCTGCACCCATTCTTCCAAGTCTGAAGCTTGGAGCCAGGCAATACGTCATGCTCCAATAGCTATAGCAGACGTTCTGCTAATACATTCAAAACAGTTAAAGGTAGTACAATTCATGAACTTAGAGACATTCTGAGCATGTTTTACTAGTGATGAATAGTCTGCTCTTTTATCCTCTTGAAGGAAAGGGTTCAAAAGCTCTAAGTTTTTTGTAACCTCCTCAAGAAATATTCCCATGTATAAAATATAGGAACTAATCCTTGCTGAAAGCATGGAGGCCTGAAAACATCTATGCCCAAAGGCATCCAGGGTTCTAGATTCACGACCTGGTGGATTAGAAGAGTGTCTCTTTGTACTCTTAATCCATCTTATGGCAGACTCCACCACCATAGAATGGTGTGGTGTGGTAGCTGAGTCTTCTGAAAAACTGGACAAGGTGGCACTCTGTACATAGTGTCAAGGCGTCTAGAATGTGGGGATACTGTTAAAGGAGTTTCGCACATCCTTAACATTAGATCATATAAGATCTGATGTATAGGGAGCATAGCTGCTTCCTTTGGAGCCAAGGGGTATTGCAGATTTCTTAATTCTTCTGCCCTAGGCTCCTTTTCAGGAACCACTGTAATGGCAAGAGCCCTTGCCATATCACGCACAAAATCGTGAAAAGACATGTCCTCAGGAGGGGACATTCTGCGTTGAGGAGAAGGAGCTGAATCTTGTAAAAGTTCAGCTCTGGTACCGGTGGAGTCATCTGAGTTATCGGAATCGGAAGACTCAAAGGGATGAAGCACCGGGTTCTCCTTCAAAAGATGTCTTCGGTACCGCTCGAGGTCGGTACCAAAGCGAGTCAGTACCTGATCCCCCATGCTTGAGAGTGATTCTAAACTCGGCATCGGGGGGAGTAAACCTGCCGAAGCAGGTACTGAGGGTACCGGCACCGGTACAGATAGCGATACCGGTGCCTGTGGAACCGTCTGCAGCGACTTTAGCGGTACCGAAGTAGCCAAAAGATTTGCTAGACTGCATTCAATGGCAAGGATTCTTTTGTCCATCACCATTTCCGATGCCGGGGTGTCGGTACCGATCGAAGCGGCCACAACCCCCGAGCATGGAACAGGAATGTCTATCGAGGTCAAAGCCTCGAGAACATCCTGGAGTCCCGATAATGCTTTGGAGCCCGAAGACTCCCGCCGGGGCTGTTTTGCCGGTGCAGGTTCCTCGAGGGCAACGCCAGAGGCATCTCGATACTTAGAGGGAGATATACCTCTCGAGGACCGGCTAGACTTAGATTTATGTTTAGTTACCTGAGATCCCTGGGAAAAAGTAGAAGCCCTGGAGGACAATGATGCTACCGACATCGTGTCCGATGCAAAGAGGGCACTGAGTTCATTTGCTCGATTCTGAAGACTTCTTTTAGTCAGCTTCCTGCAGGAGAGACACTCTACTGGGCAATGGTCAGGACCTAAACATTTAAGACACCAGTCGTGGGTGTCTGTGACAGAAATTGTGATGCCACACTTTGAACATTTCTTGAAACCAGTAGCTGGTTTCTCCATGTTAAAGAGGCCTAGTGGCCAAAATGGCGCCAAGCACCAAGCAGGGGAAAACCCCTGACTGAAAACACAAGTTCTATGTGTTTTGTTTTGTTTTTAAGAAAGAAAGAAGGAAAAAAACACCGGTGGTACCGGTGGGCGTCGAACTAAGGCAGGCGCGACCACAAAAAATAAGAAAAATAGAATTTTCTGCGGTGACAGGGTTCACGTCCTGTCGGCTCTGCGGAAAACAAAGAACTGAAGAGAGGAAGGTAGATGGGCAGGAAGGCAGCACGCATGCATGGATGCACACTCCCAAAAACGTTCCTATTGGATGCTGGGGAGCGTTCCCGCGCAGGCTCCGTCGGTGCCGACGATACCCATATGTGAAGACTCATTCCTTCTTGTTCCTGGAGATTCCAGGATCTCCTTACTTCTAGATGATACTGCAGCAGGAATTTGCCAATCAACATCTGGCATATTGAAATTCCCTATCAGTAGCAAGTCCCCATTCCTAGCAATGCTGCGTATGTCTAAAATTAACTCTCCATCCCCCTCTTCTTGTGAGGAAGGTCTGTATATCACGCCAATGCAAATAGATTTCTCTTTCCCTCTTTCTAGTTTAAACCACAGTGCCTCCTCTCTCCCTTTTAAGCTCTGGAATTCCAAAGCTTTACTATTATTTTTTACATATAGTGCCAGTCCTCCTCCCCATCTTCCTACCCTGTCCTTTCTGAATAGCCTGGTATAGTTACATCCCAGTCATGGTTTTCTACGGGCATTTATACAGACCGCTTTCCATATGTTGCCCCTTTTACCCATTTACATAAAGGTATTTAATATTTCACTTACCTGGGGGCTTTCTTCACCCATCCCCAATGAATCTTGTTTAAAGCCCTCTTCAGTAGATTAGCTAGTCTACTACTGAAGATGCGTCGACCTTTCTTGGACAGATGTATGCCATCTCTGCTCTGCAACCCTTGGAACCACAACACTCTTGATGACACCATCCACGCAGCCCTGCATTCATCTCCAGGATGCGAGCCTCTCTGTCTTGGCCTTTACCCTCAACAGGTAGAATTGAAGAGAACACCACCTGTGCACCTATCTGCTTCACCCTCTGTCCCAGAGCCATGAAGTCACTGTTGATACGCTCAGAGGGATACCTGGCAGTATCATTTGTTCCGACATGGATTAGCAACATGTCACAATCATCAGTCAAGGAGATGTTTTCTGTTTGCACAATTTTCCTCTAAGGAAGGTTGACTTAGAACATTTGTCAAGGCCAAATGTTTCTCTTGATGTCATCTGAGACGTTTTTGACTATACAGAGTTGTTCCATTAGTTGATAACTGAAGCTATAGTGCTTCAAGTCATCTACAAACAGTGTAATGTTATTTCTGAATTGTTTCCATCTTTGGGATACAGATTTAGCCTTAATCCTAAAGAGTTAATGAGAGTACTCAGTGGATTAAGTGCCATACAAACCAAAATTGGATCTTGATGTTATAATGAACTGTCCATCTTCATACTTCAGATGGAGTGTGGTTTACCACATTTTCATGGCAAACTTGACGTACTCAGTCAATTTGTGATTTATTTTGTATTTATCAAGGCTACTTTTATCCCTGGACGTAGACATTAAAATAGGCCTCCACACCACTATGATTCCAAAGAAAAGATAAATTAGACTTACCTGCTAATTGTTGTTCCTTGAGGAACTCGTCCAATCCCGCACCTCTGGGCAGTGTACCTCTTTCAGCAACTTGGAGACTGAGCATGTCATATTTTTGATGACACCAGTGTACTTATGTAGCTGGCACCGCCTACCAGCCCCAGTACCTAATGAGAAAGCAGACTCACAGGAGCAACAAATAAGTAGTTAAACATGCAACAAACACTTCTACACCTAAATAGCGTAGTTACTCACCTGTAACAGGTGTTCTCCAGGGACAGCAGGAATCAGTCCTCACTTATGGGTGACGTCGGCACCGATGGAGCCCGTGCAGAGCTATTCCCTAGCTTTCAAAGAAAGCCTTTGGGATTGCTGCCATGCATGTGTGGTCCTCTTCCGTCCAAAGATGCCATCTTGCTCAGTCAGGTCCCATAGCTAGAGCCCTACTAAGCAGATGGTAAGGGAAGGATAAGACTACCAACTCTTAAGGGGAGGTGAGAGGGTAGTGAGGACGGATTCCTGCTGTCTCTGGAGAACACCTGTTACAGGTGAGTAACTATGCTTTCTCCAGGAACAAGCAGGAAGTCAGTCCTCACTTATGGGACTCCCCAGCTACAGGCTACCGAACCTGTACTTCAAAAACGCCTCCGTAAGGCCGTGAGCAGAAGCCAATGGCCAAAGAAGCCTGAGTCCTTGGGGCAAGCTCTCGGTAGCCGCAGAAGAGGGGTCAGAGGGCAGGAGTTGCTTATACCCCGAGCAGATTATGGAGTACAGCCTGGCTGAAGGCGCTGTCCCGGTGGGACTCCCTCTCCAGGCAGTAGTGCGAGGCGAAGCGTTCACTGAAGACCAGGTCGCAGCCCGGCAGATGTCCGTCAGAGGCACTTAGTGTAGCAAAGCCATCGAAGTCGCCTTGGCCCTGATGCAACGGGGCCCCAGCCTTTGCCTGGGTGAAAGCGATGCAGTCCATTAAGGAAGAGCGGGACCTAGGCGTGGTTGTGTCTGATGATCTTAAAGTAGCTAAACAGGTGGAAAAGGCGACGGCAAAAGCTAGAAGGATGCTTGGGTGCATATGGAGAGGAATGGCTAGCAGAAAAAAGGAGGTGATAATGCCTCTGTATAAGTCTTTGGTGCGACCCTATTTGGAGTATTGTGTGCAATTCTGGAGACCGCACCTTCAAAAGGATGTGAACAGGATGGAGTCGGTGCAGAGGGTGGCTACTAAAATGATTAGTGGGCTTCATTATAAAGCATATGAGGATAGACTTAAGGATCTTAATATGTACACCTTAGAGGAAAGGCGGGATAGAGGTGATATGATTGAGATGTTTAAATACCTCCGTGGCATAAATGTTCAGGGAGAGAGCCTCTTTCAATTGAAAGCAAGTTCTGCTACGAGGGGACATGGGATGAGGGTGAAGGGAGATAGATTCAGGAGTGATATGCGGAAATATTTCTTTACAGAAAGAGTAGTGGATCCATGGAATAGTCTCCCAGTGGAGGTGGTAGAGATGAGGACAGTAACTGAATTCAAAAAAGCATGGGACCAACACAGAGGATCTCTAAAGGTAAAAAGTGGACTGTTGTAGTTGTTGTTATGGAAGGACAGACTAGATAGGCCATGTGGTCTTTTTCTGTCATCATGTTTCTATGTTTCAGTCCACCACCCAGATGGAGAGGCTGTGCTTGGTGACTGCCTGCCCCAGGCCATTGGAATCATAGGCAACGAAGAGCTGATCACACTTGCGATGACTCTGGGTGCGCTGCAGATAGAAGGCAAGAGCCCTCTTGAAGTCGAGTGTATGTAGGACCGCCGATGCCCGGTCGGCATGAAGTCTCGGGAAGAAGGTCGACAAGACTATCTCCTGATTGAGATGGAAATCCGAGACAACCTTCAGTAGGAAGTTGGGGTGGGTACGGAGGACCGCCCTGTTCCCGTAGAACCTGGAGTAGGGGGTCTCAGCCATGAGGGCTGGGAGTTTGCTGACTTGCTAAGTGAAGGTCAGAGCCACCAGGAAGACTACCTTCCAGGAGAGGTGCCGAAGCGAGCGCATCACTATCAGTTCGAAGGGCAGCTGCATAAGCTGCATGAGCACGATGTTCAAGTCCCACTCTGCCGATGGAGGCCGGATGGGAAGCTTGGAAAGTAAGAGGCCCCGCATGAAGCCCCCCCCCCTGAGAGGGGTTTACCCTCGACAGGGAAGTGGTTAGCCGAGATGGCACTCAGGTGCACCCTGACCAAGCTGGATTTAAGCCCCTCCTGTGATAGGTGGGGGAGGTACTGGAGAACCCACCAGGTGGAGCAGGAGAATGGGTCAATCTGGAGCTCGGAGCACCAGATTGAGAAGTGCTACCACTTAAAGGCATAGGACCATCTCGTCGAGTCCTTCCTCGATGTGAGGAGGACCTCCTCGATATCCCCCCGGAGGTGCAGCCCAGGAGGTCTGGAGTCTCGGACGAGAGCCTTAGCAGGAGTGGAACCAAGGCTGTCGAGGCCACAGAGGAGCCACAAGAATCACTGAAGCTCGTTCTTGCTGAACCTTTTGGAGGGTCCTCGTAATGAGAGGAGTGGGAGGGAAAGTGTATAGAAGCCTGGAGGTCCAGTTCAGGAGGAACACATCTGGGGCCACCCTGCTCGGGTGTGGAACCAGTCCGCAGAAGCTGCATGTTCGCCGGGCTGGTGAAGAGGTCCATGGACAGAATTCCCCACCGATTAAACAAGAGGCTGGCCACCTCCGGATCCAGGTGCCACTCGTGTGGGCCGTGGATCCTACTGAGTCTGTCCGCGAGGACATTCTCCTGGCCCGGGAGATAGACCGCTCTGATGGTCATGCCCCAGCGTACAGCAAAGGAGCAGAGGAGGACCGCCTCCCAGCAGAGGAGGTGGGAACCCTTTCCCTCCTCCTTGTTTATGTAGAACATCACTACCGTGTTGTCGGTCTGCACGAGCACCGACTTTCCCCTCAGATGGTACTCGAAGGCCTTCAGGGCCCACCGGACTGCCCGAAGCTCAAGCAGCTTGATCTGCTGCTGGGATTCTTCAGGCGACCATTGTCTCTGGGTGCATAGGTTGCCACATGGGCTCCCCAGTCCAGTAGGGAGGCATCCGTCATCAAGACGAGCTCGTGCTGTGGGGCCTGGAAGGGCATGCCCCAAAGGAGGCTTCAAGGATCCTGCCACCAATCCAGGGAGCTGCATAGACTGTGGGGAGACCCGGACAGGGTCCCAGAGGCCTGGGGCCATTGCGCTATGAGGCACCACTGAACCGCCTGCATGTGCATGCAGGCATGGGGAACAACGTGGACGTTTGGGGCCATGTGCCCCAGGAGGCGCAACATGGCTTGTTCCGGAATCTGAGCCCAGCCTTGGACCTTGGCCGCCAGGGCACAGAGACGGTCCACACGGTCTCAGGGTAGGAAGGCAGTCGCCCGCTCCGTGTCAAGGAGTGCGCCAATGAACTCCAGGGTCTGCATTGGTTCGAGGTGGGACTTGGAGTAATTGACCAGGAAGCAGAGGCGTTCAAGGAGGACCGTGCGCGATGCCGAAAAGCGAGCTTCCTCAGCTGATGCCCCCATGACGAGCCAGTCGTCTATGAAGGGGAAAACGGGTATGCCCTGCCACCGGAGGTAGGCGGCAGCCGCGGATAGGCACTTGGTGAAGACTTGTGGGACAGTCACGAGCCCGAAGGACAGCACCCTGTATTGGTAGTACTCCCCTGTACTCTGAAGCGCAGGTACTGTCTGTGCCTGGAGTGGACCAGGATGTGAGTGTCAGTATCCCTGAGGTCCAAGAAGCATAGCCAATCACCCTGCTGGAGGAAGGGCAGCAAAACACCAAACGATAGCATTTTGAACTTCTCCCGCACCAGAAACTTGTTCAGGTTCTGAGATCGAGGATGGGGCGTAGGACCCCCGTCCTCTTCGGAACAAGGAAGTATTGGGAGTAGAACCCCTGGCCTCGGAGGTGCGGCGGTACATTTTCGACCGCCTGCTGACTGAGAAGGTTGTTCAGCTCTTGTTTCAAACAAGCCTGGTGCGAGGGAAGCCGAGAAGGCTCTGCTGGGGAGGAGGGAGCCTATCCAGATGAAGATAATAGCCATCCCGGACCACCCGGAGGACCTAGGTGTCGGATATGATAGGCGCCCATTGGGGGGGGGGGGGGCGAAACGGGACAGGCATCCCCCACAGGTGGAAGTGCTGTTGGGGGGCGAGAGGCTATGCATTTAGTGTCTACATCCCTGTGATGGTTGAGGTGGCACCGGTGGTTGGGCCTTGGGACCTTTTGGTTTGCGATGACCTTGCGCTCCCTCTTTGCTCCGTGCGCCGGTAGTCTGTGCGGGGGTGGGTGGGTAGGGTGGGTATCTCTGGTAGGGAAGTCCCTTCCTCTGGAAAAATGGCTTCTTCGTGTGCTGTTTCTTCCATGGGAGAGAAGAGGTCTTACGCGAGAGGTGGGTTCAAGTTACAAATTCCGTCTCGATCTCGGCTGCCTTATCCTCCATGGGCTTGACGAACAATTGTTTGCCGAGGCAGGGGACATCAAAGAGCTTCTCCTGGACCCACTGTTCTAGGTTTGAAGACTGGAGCCACGCCTGGCGCTGGGCTCCGATGCCGGCCGCTGCTACCCGGGTAGAGGACTCAAACCCATCATATGCAGAGCGGGAGAGATACTTCAAGCAGTCTGCAACCGACCTCAGGAGGGTCTGGAACCTGAGAAGGTGTTCGCCCCTGAGGTCTGCAGAAAAACCACCGAGCTCTTTGGTGACGTCGCGCAGAAACATGTCCATATATAGTTGATAGGCCTGGATGCAGCACGCCAGCATGGATCCCTGATAGGCCTTGCGCCCAAGGGCGTCGAGGGCTCTGGATTCCCTACCAGGCTGAACTGAAGAGTGTGACTTCGGACCCTTTTGCTTCTGCATCGCCGATTCCACTACCATGGAGGTGTGCGGAAGCTGGGTCTTCCGTAACCCCGGGCCAAGCTGGACCCTATACATGGCATCAAGCCTTTTGCTCACAATGGGAACTGAGGTAGATGCCTCCCACATGTGGAGGAGTAGCCAGGACAGAATGGAAGGCACTGGGACCATAAGAGACTCCCGAGGTTGAGACTCATACTGTAAGATGTCAAGTTCCTCCACCTTCGGTTCCTCCTCAGTCTGCGTGGGCAGACTGAGGGCCTGCGCCATGTCCCACACGAACACCAGGAAGGAGGTGTCTTCAGGAGGCAAACGCCTCTGGGAGGTGGGTGGGGATGGGTCTGAAGGAAGGTCCCTGTGGGCGCGGGTCTCCGGGGAGGTATCCCCGTCTGATTCCCAGCCCGAGAGTTCTGAGAAGGACTCCAAATCAGGCTGGTCACCCTGTCCAGAGGACAAGGCTGAGGCCCGCTTGTAGCCGGAGGCACTGGTCTTGGAGGACCTCGCCCCCGAGGAACGAAACGGCGAGCGAGACCAGTGCCGAGGACCCTCACGAGGCCCACAGCTCTCGGGGGTTTCCAGGACAGGTTTAGGTGTCCCCCTCGAGGGGACTTCGGTCTTGAGGCGTGAGCCAACAGTGCTGGGCAGAAGCGCCTGCTGGGCAGCTAAGAAGGTAGAAATGCTGCGCTCTAGTGCCAGCATCCGGGACTCCCACGCGGGCGTGGGTCCCTGCGATTCTGACACCGGGGTTACCGGGTCTGGCATGGAGGAGGAGAGGGGGTCCTCACCGGGACGACCCTCAGGAGACCGGGTGCCATCGCCAGAGGCCTCCATGTCTGTACGAGGTACCTTTCGAGGCCGCTCCTTGTCCGACTCTTGGGAACGCCGAGGAGGACTGAGAGACCGAGCGTGAGACCGTTCGCGCTTGTCCGAAGCCCCCGACAGTGACTTCGAGATCTTTTTCTTCTTATGCTGCTCCACCTTAGGGGAACCCTAATCAGAATGCCGCCTTGGCACGGGACCACAGCTGGGGACCCCGTAAACGGTGGGTTGGCTGAGGATGCCCTCGGGGATCCCAGGGCTGCCTTATGGAAAATATCGCCGGATTTCTGCTTATAACTTAGCAGGGCCTTGGCGGACATTTTCTTAAAGAGAGCAGAGCACCGGATTATGGTCAGCCCCCAGAGACCGTAGTAGACAGAAGTCATGGGTGTCTGAGAGTGACATATTTTTGGAGCATCTGTCACATTTTTTGAAGCTGGTGGCCATTGGGGCAAAAAGAGCCCCTGCAAGGTCGAAGACCCTCAAGGCCAGCAGTTGTGAAAAAGGGCACGAAAAGGGCCCGAAGAGAAAAAATCCTAAAAAGGCTGGAAAAAAGGAATCCATTTGGCCAGAAGAACAAGGGCGAAGGGGAGGATGGGAGAGGACCGGTACTACCGGAAAAGAGAGGGCCAGAGGCCAAAAACAAAACACTTTCTCCGAGGGACGAGGACGTGCGTCCGAAGAGCTCCGTGGAAAAAGGGAGATTGAGTAAGACGGTATCTTTGGGTGGGAAGAGGACCACGCATGTGTGGCAGCAATCCCAAAGGCTTTCTTTGAAAGCTGGGGAATTGCTCCGCGCAGGCTCCATTGGTGCCGACTGTCAGCATACATCAGCATGACATTATGCCTAGCATAGGTGTCATGGCTTTTCCCAGACCTTGGCCTGCAGACAGCTCTGACCCCCTGGTGATTTCAGATAGGACATCTCCAGACTTGATGGGCTTAGTATGCCTGATGAGATTAGTCTGCAGGACAACAGCCTCTCCTTGACTTGATGGGATTAGTATGCCTGATGAGATTAGTCTACAAGACAAGAGCCCCTCCTTGCTAATCAAGTGATAACAGACCTCAAACAGACCAAAGTATGACAAAGGGAGGTGCTGGAGAAGGAGAATTTCACTATAAATACAGATAAGGACAAAAATCTCTCTCTCTTCCTATTCATCGGACACTTCTTACTATGAAGTTCTGACACACACTTCTCTTTACCCCCCCCCCCTTGTTCTCTCTCTCTCTCTCCCTATTCATCGGACACTTCTTACTATGGGGCTCTGACACACACTTATACCCCCCCTCTCTCTCTCTCACACACCAACATGCATCCACACACAGAGTCATTCGTATACACTGAAGCAGCTCTGTAAGAACCTTATACCTCTGTTCTGTACCTATGTAATAAGCCTATTTCTATATAAAAAACCTTTTTCCAAGCCACACCAGTTTGGTTTTCTTATTGTGCTACAAACCCTACTGCCTCTGCGAAGTGGACCCAGGACCAACAGGAGAGTAACCGAATGTAGGAAGCGGCGAAAGGTTACATTTTATGGGAGCTCGTCTCAGTTTCGCAGTGGATCTCCAGTTGGGTAAGTAATAATATTGTTTGATACATTAAAGTAGATTTCAGACAGGGTGCGACAGGAAAATCAAAAGCCCTTGTGACCATTTACAAATTTACAATTTTGGGTTACAGGCTGGATGACACATTAGTGAAAAGACTCTGTAGACAGGCAGAGTGCCACTATTTAGTGAAATATTCCAGTAATACCTTTGTTTTGTGGGTTTAGACAAGATGAGATTTTCATTGTCAAAAGGCTCTGTAATAATCCAGGATTTTAATATTATCTACACCTAGTGACATTACATAGGGTGGCTTGCAATTTTCTTATTATTATGTATAGGCGTGTTACGGTTTGTTACAAGGCACAGATTTTTCTCTAGTATTTCAGCTGCTAAGAAAAGACAGAGAGATAGTCCAGCTTTGGTTTTGAAGTGGTACACAGTTAAACAGTCCCTCACTGAATACAATATACATATTTCCTGGTAACACTACTTTACCTCCTGTCCCTCTACCTTTTATTTCTCAGTCTCCTGCCAGTATGTATCTTGGTGAGGGCAGGCTTAAAGTTTGCTGCAACTGATACAGTATCTAACAATTCTGTTAATCTCCTAACAACCTTCTTACTATAATTTCACCCTAAACTTCCACCCTGTTAAAAGGTGGTAAGCACTTTTTATTCAGGTATAATTTTAAGGCGTGGTCTTTATGCCAGTACTCTCTACTGAACATCCATAAAATTTATGCCATTCCAACTATAATTCTAAGTCTCACTTCTTCATAAAAGTGAGCATTTCTCCTTCCAAGGTTGCACATTGAGATAGTCGCATAAAACCAAATAAAAACATAGAGGCGTAGGCCCCTGTACCAACTACAGTCTTTCTGCAGTCTCAAATATGGAGGCCTTTGATTTTAAGGAAATGAAAGAAATTGTAATGACATACTGTAAGAGAAAATGTGGTCCCTTTGAAGGGGAATTCCCTGAGGCATCATGGTATAATATTCAAAGACAAATGTTAAACCATTACACAGGTACACTACCAAAAAACTGCCTCCAGTTTTGCAACTGATTCCTATAGATTTTGGGGTGCTGAATCCAGGAAAAATAGCCAAAATGTTCCATCACGTCACGTTTTCTTGCAAAATTAGATTTCTTACCCATATAAGGAATGTTCACATAATTTATTTTTAGCCGACTGCAGTTTATTTTCTTGGCCCAAAATAGAGGTTGTAATGGTTAACTAACTAGAAACACTCCCTCATGATATTTTAGAGTGTTTTGTATTCATTTTATACATTAACAGGACAATTGGGAGGCGGGGGGCTAAATCCAGTACTCGCGCTGGCGCATGTTCTTTCCTGTTCGCCTCGCCTCGTTCGCTCAAACACGGTGGTTGCGACATGAACGTTCCTGTCAAATTTCAGTTTCTTGCAAGTTCATTATTACCTTTTGTTTGCTCAGTCATAATCCAGCTTTATTCCGAAGTGGTTCACTACAGTTGTAGTTTGCAGTGCTGTGTATTTGTGATGGCTCACAGAGCCAGAGGTTGCGTCAACTATCCGGACAGTTTTTGTTTTATTTGTGGGGAATATACCGTGAAAAAGCGGCAGAGGCACATTTCTGCATTTATTTAAAAAGTATATTTCGCCTATTTCGGTTTGAAGTTAGGCGATCAAGACAAACCGTGGGCTCCTCACAAAGTGTGCAAGACATGTGAGGAAGATCTACGCTTATGGATGAAAGGTAAAAAACAAGCATTTCGTTTTGGAATACCTATGATGTGGCGTGAACAAAGAGACCACAGCAGTGACTGCTATTTTTGCTCTTGCATTGTGAAGGGATACAACTTAAAAAATAAGAACGTAATAAGTTACCCCAACCTTCCCTCAGCAATTAGGTCTATGCCTCATAGCAACGAAGTACCTGTGCCTGAACCACCAAAATCTTTGGATCATATTTGTGTGGACGGTTCTGATCATGATGAGACTCATCAGATGGCTTTTCCCGATGAGTCCAGTACTTCCGAGTTTGAAACTGAACCAGATCCGAAACCTGAACTTTTCTCTCAAGCTGAATTGAATGATTTAGTCCGGGATTTAGGACTCCCAAAAGATGCTGCCCAACTGCTAGGTTCTCGGCTTAAACAGAAAAATCTATTGTCACCAGGAACAACTTTTTATTGGTACCGCAACCGCGAGACACAATTTTTGAAGTATTTCAGCAAAGAGGAAGATTTGGTATTTTGCAACGATATATACGGAGTGATAGAAAAGTTTAAACTCAAGTATGATCCTCCTGAATGGCGGCTGTTCATTGATTCGTCAAAAGACAGCATAAAAGGTGTTCTTCTTCATAATGGCAACACATTCGCTTCAGTTCCTATTGCTCACTCTGTTATTCTCCAAGAAAAATACAAGAATTTGGCCCTGATTCTTCAGAAGATTCGTTATGATGAGCATAAGTGGATGATTTGTGGAGACTTTAAAATTCTATTCATGCTATTAGGGCAGCAATCCAGTTTCACCAAATATCCCTGCTTCCTTTGCTTGTGGGATAGCCGGGCCCACGACCTACACTGGGGGAAAAAAGACTGGCCAATTCGGGAGTATTTGAGACCCGGTGAGAAAAATGTTCTTCATGAGAGCTTGGTACCTCGTGATAAAATTCTATTACCACCTCTCCACATTAAGTTGGGTCTCATTAAGCAATTCATCAAGTCCCTTCCAAAAGATGGTGAGTGCTTTCGGTACCTTTGCTCAAAGTTCCCCCGACTTTCTGAAGCAAAGCTAAAGGAAGGAGTGTTTGTTGGCCCTGATATAAGGAAACTCATTTCAGATGGAGCATTCGCTGAAACGATATCTGAGAAGGAAAAAGAAGCCTGGGATTCCTTCAAGGATGTTGTTCTCAAATTTTTGGGGAACAGGCGGGATGAGAACTATAAGGATATTGTTGCCAGGATGCTCAATGCCTTCAAAGAACAAGGCTGTAACATGAGCCTGAAAGTCCATTTCTTGCACTCCCATGTGAACTACTTTCCCGAAAACTTGAGGGCGTACAGTGAAGAACAAGGTGAAAGGTTTCACCAGGACATCAAGGACGCAGAGAGAAGGTACCAAGGAAGATGGAACACCACTATGATGTCTGATTTCTGCTGGTTGCTGCTGCGGGAAACCCCAGATGAAAAATACACCAAGCAGCACACCAAGAGAAGCATTCGGGGGAAGAAGAAACGGGCCCACCAGGAGATTGATTGACCCAAGAATGACTTTAAAATCTAAACTGTGTTGACAAATATCGTGTTTTTACTAAACTTTGAAATAAAAATTTGCTAGTTATTACCACAGTGTCGGATCTCATTTATTAGAATTTTATTTTCACACCATCGGGTGTTTGTTTTCATGTATTGCAATGGTGCGGTTTGCGTTTTCTATTCTTACATACATACCTGTACAACATTTTTTGCACATTTCTTTGCTTTGCTTTGTGTCTAACCTCGCTCTTATATGCTCAATGTTTGTGCACATGTATGTGGCTGTTTTAAGTGCAGACAATTTTGCTACCATCACAGTGTGTTTTGTTGACATTACTCTATTCTTATGTGCTGTCTTGTTACAATTTTCTTTATTCTTATTTGAATAACTACTAAACAATTAGTATAAAGAATTCATCCAAGAAACTTTTATCTCGATCGCACTCAATCTGAAACGTTCACCTCAAACTGCTAACCCAATGTAGCAAAAAATCTGTACGTGATGGAGCAAATTGGTTACCAGATTTGGATTCAGCGCACCAAAAAACGTAAAAATCAATCGAAACATTAGAGGCAGTTTAAAAAAAATTTTTTTTAGTGTACCTGTGTTATCAAGAATTCCAAAAGAAAACAAGTAAAATGCCTTTTTATCCAAGGCATGTGCAGGGAGCTCATTAGCATGAAACAGGACAATACTGAACTGACTACTCAGTGTACACAATTAACCAAAGACCTGGAGGAGGCACAAATTTGCATTTTCATGCAACGTGCTCAGCTGATACAAGCCACAAACTCCTTTATAACTGTTAGTGAGCAATTAGAAGTACTTAAACTTGAATTGAGGCACATTAAGGATGAATTGGCCTCTGAAAGACAAAAGAAATATAAGCCCTGGCCAACAACCATTTTTCTCTCAGCCCCCCCTGCCTATGACACACCCTATAAGCCATGCATCCAAGCTATTGAGAAACAAAAGAACACAGAAGTATGTATAGCAGGGCTTAGGAATGGGAAAATAGAGATGAATCAGACAGTACAGAGGAAGAAAATCCTAATAGTTTATCTCAGCCAGAACAGAGCAATAACCAGGACCTGTGTCAGGAGGATAATTCTGACGACTCAGACTCAGCACCCAGTACCGAACTCAGAGCACCAGTTAAAGTGATGCTGCAGGACTCATTAAAAGATAGGGACATTGAAAGGATAGTTGAGAAAGCTGGCCCTATGCCTTTTAATGTAAATGAATGGTGCAAATGGGCCACTGATATTCTGATTCACTGGGGTCTAGGGAAATACAGAAGAAAACAATCAGACTTTGAAAGACTTATGAATCTGGCTCTGGGGCCACACTATTATAAATATGGCCCTCTCACTCACCCATACCAGTTGGTTAAAAGGGGTATTGAAAAACTATTTCACTGTTCCCCTATGCAAGTATTTAAAATTATTTCACCTCTACCAAACGATACACTGGAACAGTTTGCATATAGAGCCTGGATTTTAAATGCAGTTCTTAATGAGCAAGAGTCCTGGCCCAATGCAGAAGATTATGGGGAGAGCACGCATAAGGCATTTTTATTAGAATTACTATCCCCTGAGATTACAAAACACCTCTGTTATTTTCGGAAGACCCTAAAGCAACCCCTTTTGATACTTTAATGCTCAGAATTGGGTCTGTTTGGAAGACCCAGCCCTCGCAGGTCATAACAATATCAGAAGCACGGAAGTGGCAAGCTGAGGGATCCTCTCAATACACAAGAAACACAGACAAAGGATACAGAGGACACACACCTTGGAGAGGACAAGGCAGAGGCACTTTTAGAAATTCCTCAGGTTACATTCCCTTTCAAGAGCTCAAAGCACAGAGAGATGGATTAGAAAAGGAGAAAATTAAATGGGAACAGGATAAACACATACTGCAGGTAGAACTAGGACTTACAACAGGACTTACAAGCAGCTCAGGACAAACACACGGCTAGTGTCAAGCTGGTGTCAAGCCTTCATAGCCCAGCCTGCCTCCGTTCTCTCAGCAGAGGACTCGATTCCAGAGCCTCTGGATGATGAAACAGATACAGGTCCAGAATACAGTTTAAGGCTTGTAGCATCCTTGATACTGGACTCTTGTGGATGCCCCAATGTTATCAGCAGAATAGGGGGTCAGCATAAACTAGCTTTGATTGCAAAACTAATTCCAGCCCCTGTGCCAAACAGAGCTTCTCCCACTGCAGATCAGAAAAATATGGAAATTTATGAAATTCAAGGAATTAACGACACAGCTTCCAAATGTGTGGCTATCCCAGTTAGCGTAGTTACTCACCTGTAACAGGTGTTCTCCAGGAGCAGCAGGAATCAGTCCTCACATATGGGTGACGTCGGCGCCGACGGAGCCCTCGCGGAGCAATTTTCCCCAGCTTTCAAAGAAAGCCTTTGGGAATTGCAGCGCGCATGCGCGGTCCCCTTTCCGCCCAAGGGTGCCATCTTAGCCAGTCAGATGACATAGCTAAAAGACAGCATAAAAATTTGCAAAAAAACTAAAGCAGATGATTGCAACTCCAAGGGGAGGAGGGAGGGTTGTGAGGACTGATTCCTGCTGCTCCTGGAGAACACCTGTTACAGGTGAGTAACTACGCTTTCTCCAGGACCAAGCAGGAAGTCAGTCCTCACATATGGGACTCCCAAGCTTAAGGCTACCGGAGACCCTAAGCACAAAAATGAGCTCCCTCTAGCTCAGCAGTACAGAAGGAAGGAATCTTCACAGAATTATTACCCACCGGTAGCCCCCATCCGGGATGGAGGGTAGGAGTTGCTCAAACCTCGAAGAGATTTCGGAGGACTGCCTGTCCGAAAGCACTGTCCCTGCGGGACTCCCTCTCGAGGCAGTAATGGACCGCAAAAGTCTGGCTCGAAGACCAAGTAGCGGCCCGGCAGATGTCTGCCAATGGAACAGAGCGGAGGTAAGCCACTGACGTAGCCTTCGCCCGAACACAATGAGCCGTGACTCGACTTTCTAACGAGAGTCCGGCTGCCCCATAAGCCCAAGCGATACAGTCAGCAACCCAGATGGACAGAGTACGCTTGGAGACAGGGAGCCCCAATTTATTGGGGTCAAAAGACACAAAAAGCTGAGCAGCTTTATGGTGCTCCCGCGTACGGTCAAGGTAGAAGTTCAATGCCCTTCTACAGTCCAGGGTATGCAGGACCATTTCCGCTCGGCTGGAGTGTGGCCTGGGAAAGAAGGTCGGAAGTACCACCTCCTGATTGATGTGAAAGGGGGAGACCACTTTTGGAAGAAATTTAGGGTGAGTCTGTAGGACTACCCTAGTTTTGTAGAACCGAGTGTAAGGGGGATCAGACACGAGGGCCTGCAACTCACTTACGCGTCTAGCGGAAGTGAGGGCTATCAGGAATAAGGTTTTCCAAGAAAGAAAACGGAGAGAACAGGTAGCCATAGGTTCAAAAGGCGGACAGGTGATCCGCTGCAAAACCACATTCAGATCCCAGTCAGGTGCTGGCGGGCGCAGAGGTGAATTAAGTAGTAGGAGACCTCGGAGAAACCTTGCCACGAGAGGGTCGCTGGAAAGAGGTCTGCCGTCCACCGGCACATGATGTGCTGAAAGAGCACTGAGGTGAACTTTGACGGAGTTGGACTTAAGTCCCAGATTAGAGAGGTAGAGCAAGTACTGCAAGATCACCAACACCGAGCAGGAGAAGGGATCCTGAGACTGCTGGGCACACCAAGCGGAAAAGCGACGCCATTTAAGGGCGTAGCATTTGCGGGTAGAAGGTCGCCAGGAAGCTAGGACGACCTCTTCTACCTCTGCCGGTAGTAGAAGGGGAGCAAGGACTACCCTTTCAGCAGCCAGGCCATCAGATGTAGAGATCTGAGGTTGGGGTGTAGTAGGGACCCCTGATCCTGTGTTAGGAGATCTGGTTGAAACCCCAGAGGGAACGGATCCTCCACCGCTAGTTGCAGCAGGAGTGGAAACCACGGCTGTCTGGGCCACCGAGGAGCTATCAGGATCATGGAAGCTTTGTCTCGGAGAACCTTGAAAAGAGTTCGAGAGACTAGCGGTATGGGAGGAAAGGCATAGAGAAGGCTTTTCGACCATAAGAGCAGAAAAGCATCCGCCGCTACCCGAAGGGGATGCGGCTGCCGAGAGCAGAAGCGAGGAAGTTGCCGGTTGAGAGGACTGGCAAAGAGATCCATCGTGGGGAGGCCCCACTTCAGAAAAAGATTCTGAACTACCAAGGGATCCAGTCGCCACTCGTGCGGCTGGAGGATTCTGCTGAGTTTGTCCGCCAGGCAATTTTCTTGGCCTGGGAGATAAACTGCCTTGAGAAGAATGCCGTGGCTGACGGCCCAAGAGCAGAGCCTCTGTGCTTCTCGACAGAGAAGGAAGGAGCCCGTGCCCCCCTGTTTGTTCACGTAGAACATGGCAACTTGATTGTCCGTCTGGACAAGGACGGACCGGTGAGAAGTCAGGTGGGAGAAAGCCTTGAGAGCCAGACGGATCGCTCTGAGCTCCAGGAAGTTGATCTGCTGCGCAGACTCCCACGTGGTCCAGAGACCTTGAGTACATGCCCCTTGGCAATGTGCTCCCCATCCTAGGAGAGAAGCATCGGTCGTCAGCACTTGAGCCGGCGGAGGAGACTGAAAAGGCATTCCGAGTACCAGGTTCGGCCGATGAAGCCACCACTGTAGAGAAGAGGCCAGCGGGTCGGAGATGCGCACTAAGTCGGCTAGGCCGCCCGTGGCCTGTTGCCACTGCTTGCGAAGGCACCACTGAGCAGGCCGCATATTCAGGCGGGCATTGGGGGTCACGTGGACGGTGGAAGCCATATGGCCGAGTAGTCTCAGGAAGCGCCTGGCCGAGACCAGGGACTGGCTGCGAAAACGGCTGGCTAGGTCCATGAGCCGTTGAGCCCTGTCGAGAGGCAGGAAAGCTCGCGCCTGAAGAGTGTGCAATCTTGCGCCGATGAACTCGAGATCTTGCGAGGGGAGCAAAGTGGACTTTGCGAAGTTTATGACAAAGCCCAAGTACTGGAGAAGAGTCACAGTGCGGTGTGTGGCTTTTGTGACTTCTGGAGAGGACGATGCTCTGATGAGCCAGTCGTCTAGGTACGGAAAGACATAGAGGCCGTGAAGCCGGAGATAAGCCGCCACCACCGCGAGACATTTTGTGAAGACTCCTGGTGCGGAGGATAGGCCAAAGGGCAGTACTCTGTACTGGTAATGATTTCCTGCCACCACAAACCTTAGGTATTGGTGGTGGCTTGGGTGGATGAGGATGTGCGTGTAGGCATCCTTTAGATCCAAGGAGCATAGCCAATATCCCTGCTGGAGGTAGGGCAGAAGGATTCCAAGGGTAAGCATCTTGAACTTCTCCCTCACGAGGAACTTGTTGAGGTTGCGCAAGTCCAGGATGGGTCTGAGGCCTCCCGTTCTTTTTGGTATTAGGAAATACCTGGAATAGAAGCCTTGACCCCTCAGGTGGTGGGGCACCGGTTCCACAGCCTGTTCCTGAAGAAGACTTGCTAACTCTTGAAGGAGTAAGTCCCTGTGCAGAGGGAGTCGTGGAGGCTCTCCCGGGAAATAGGAGGGAGGGACCTGGTGGAAGTGGAGAAGATAGCCTTCTCTCACAACATGAAGCACCCAGGCATCTGATGTGATGTTGGACCACCTGTGGGCAAAGTGGACCAGCCGGCCTCCTGTGCTGGGAGGAACCAGCTGAGGGGGAGAGGCTATGCCGATGAAGTCAAAAACCCCCACCCTGCTGAGCAGGGGCCGGTGGTGCAGGCTTGGGGCTTGCTGCCTACGGGACCCGTTACCCCGTCCCTTGGCCTGCTGACCCTGTTGGGGAGCTGCGGAGGCCTGATATTGAGGGTAGTGTTTATAGGCAGCCGCCTTTCTCGGGTAAAGGACTTCTTTCCCGAGCCCTTCTTCTTCTGGGAAGGGGCAGAGGTCTTCCTAGAAAGCCTAGTTCTGGTGAGAGTCTCCGTCTCGAGTTGTGCAGCCTTCTCAGCCATGGGCTTGCCAAAGAGGTTCTCACCTCGGCAGGGGACATCGACCAACTTGTCCTGCACCCAGGGTTCAAGGTCAGACGACTGAAGCCAAGCCTGTCGGCGGGCACCGATGCCGGCTGCGGCCACTCGAGCCGATGCTTCAAAGCCATCATAGGCTGCTCGAGACATGAATTTGGAGCATTCCCGAATACCAGTGGACAAGGCTAGGAACCTCCGCAAAGGTTCCTCGGACAGCCCAGCAGAGAATCCGGCTATCTCTTTAGCCAGGTCTCTAAGGTACATGCCCATGTAGAGCTGGTAGGTCTGGACCCGACAAGCAAGCATAGAGCCCTGGAAACACTTCTTACCGAGGCCATCCAGGGTGCGGGCCTCCCTGCCAGGAGGCACCGAGGAGTGCATCTTCTGGCTCTTAAGCCTATGCATGGCCGATTCCACCACCATGGAATGGTGTGGTAGCTGTGCTTTTTGGAAGCCAGGGCTCTTGCAGACTCGATAGATGGAATCGACCCGCTTGCTTAATACCGGCGACGATGCCGGACTCTCCCACATGCGGAAGAGTAGTCGTTCCAGCATGGGAGGAACCGGTACAGTAAAGTGCTCCCTGGCGGGAGAGTCATACTGAAGGGCGTCGAGCTCTTCGGCTCGAGGCTCCTCCTCGGGATCCGCAGGGAAGGCCAAAGCCTTGGCCATATCCCTGACGAAGTCCGAGAACCGGGCATCTTCCGGGGGGGACTGTTTCCGAGGTTCGGACTCAGGGGAGTCCGAGGGGACACACCGAGTCCGAAAAGAATCAGGTGACTCTTCCACTTCAGACTCCCAGGCCGACTCCGAGGAGGAATCGGTGGGGTCAGTTCGGGCGGGCGGAGGCGTCGGCCGCCCCGACGCCGAGGGAGTCGGCGTCGACGACCTCGGTCCCGAACGGGAGGCCGAGGGTGACCTCGACCGAGGATCGACTCGAGCCCGCATGGACTCGAGGATCGGCTCGGTCTCCGGGGTCGACTTAGACGTCGACGTCCCGGCGGTCGGGGCAGAGGCGCCAGCGAGGCTAGCGATCAGTGCCCGCTGCTGGTCCATGAAGGCAGATAGTCTGCTCTCCAAGGCCGTCAACCTGAGTCCGACCTCAGGTGACCCAGCAGCCCCCGACTCGGGCCCCGACGGCGTCGGGCCCGACGTCGGACCCCTCGGAGGCGAGTCCAGGAGGACTTACCCGAGCAGGCATCTCCGATTCCAAACGAGGTCGCTTCGGGAGACGTTCCTTTTCCAAAGACCCGGGACGGCTATCGGGGCTATGCAACCTGGCCCTCGCGGAACCAGGAGCGTCCACCGATGCCGCCCTCGCAGGTTTCGCCTTCCGATGATGATCCCCGGAGGGAGAACCTCTGTCGGAGGAACTCCGGCGATGCTCAGAGCTGGAGCCTCTGGACGCCAAGGCCTCCGACGAGGTCCGGGTACGGGTGGGATCTGCGAAGATTCTTTCCCGCTGATGCCGCCGACTCCGTAACGCTTTGGAGGACATTTTGCTGCAGGCCCCACAGATCAGTTCTTCATGATCTGGGCCAAGGCAGCGGAGGCAATTATCGTGTGTGTCAGTGAGTGACATATTTCTGTCACACTGAACACACCTTTTGAAACCACTGGCAGCCATCGGGGGAAAAAGGGCCCCTGCAAGGTCAAAGGACCGGGCTGCCAGCGAAAAACCGAAAAACGAAACTGACAGAAAAATCAGAAAAACCAAAAAATAAGAGAAGGACTCGCAACGGCGTCACGAGTCCGGGCGGGAAAGAGACCGGCGTCGAACCGAAGAAAAAAGAGAAATAAATCACGAAAAATCAACTTTTTCTGCGGGGACAAGAAGACCACGTCTGTAGGGCTCCGCGGAAAAAAGAAGACTGGCTAAGATGGCACTCTTGGGCGGGAAGGGGACCGCGCATGCGCGCTGCAATTCCCAAAGGCTTTCTTTGAAAGCTGGGGAAAATTGCTCCGCGAGGGCTCCGTCGGCGCCGACGTCACCCATATGTGAGGACTGACTTCCTGCTTGGTCCTGGAGAAAAATGGGGTATCCCTGTGCACAGCAAACAGAACAATGAAATGTTGGAAACCACGGCCTCCACTATAGTGAGCACACAAAAAGAAATAATTGGAATTGAACCAGTTAAATCTGAACCAGTTAAATCTGGGGATGGATATGGCTAATCTTAAATTGTGGCAGTATACGGGAACTTCAAGTGCTTCTAAAACTTTAGTGCATGAAGTCATTCCCATGCAGTTAACAACTCAGTGCACCAAGGCAGCTCAGCAGTATGATCTGTGTGTAATTCCCTCAGAGGTGGCTGATATTCCAGTCTGGGCACAAGACAAGTTAGATTGTGGGAAAATGCACACAGAAATACTGTTGGAAGGCGAGGATCCTCCACCACAGAAACAATACCCAGTACCTCATCAAGCTATAGAGCCAATGACTAAAATTGTGAAGATACTGGAGGAGAGGGGTCTGATCAGACCTATTTCTTCCACATGTAATTCACCAGCCTGGCCGATAGTTAAACCGGGGGGTTCCTTCAGGCTCACTATGGACTTCCGTGCCCTGAATCAAGTTTCAAAATCTGTAGTGCCCGTAGTAGCCTCATACCCGGAAATGATCTCTAAACTGAATCCCAAATGTAAATTTTTCTCTGTTTTAGACATAAACAATGGGTTTTGGAGTCTGCCCCTGGCCCTTGAATGCCAGTACAAAACAGCCTTTCAGTGGCTGAATAAACAATATGCATGGACCGTGCTACCACAGGGCTATAAAGATTCACCATCAATCTTTCATAAATACATGCAGGAAGCCCTGTCACTAGTGTCTTGCAGAGATAATATAATTCAGTATGTAGATGATGTTCTGATTCAGTCTGAGAAAGAAGCTGTACATTGTAATCATGTAAGAGAAGTTTTAAAAGCCCTCTTACAAGCTGGTCTTAAAGTTAATCCTGCCAAGGCTCAACTGTGTAAATCACAGGTGTCCTTTTTAGGGGTTACAATTGGCCAGGATGGTAAATCTGTAGATTCTCAGAGGATAGAGCTGATACAGAAACTTCCACTTCCTACAGATCAGAAATCACTCCAGTCATTTCTAGGGCTCACTGGTTTCTGTCGTGACTTCCTGCACAACTATGCTGAAGTGGCAGCTCCACTTTACTCCCTGCTAAAAAGTAAAGGTTATGTTTGGGAGGAAGAACATACAGAGGCTGTACCTAAATTAAAGCACATTTTGACTTCTGCTCCGGTTCTGGCACACCCAGATCACACACAACATTTTTTCCTGTACCCTGTAGTTGGAGAGAACAATATAGGTGCAGCTATAACACAATGCCTAGGAGGAGTAGATCACCCTATTGCTTTCTGTTCCAGAGTTCTCACTTCTCCTGAACTCAAAATGGGAAACTGTGAAAAACATGTACTGGCTTCCTATGCTGCTATGCAGAAATTTACATACATCATTGGCGCTCAAACCACATACATATGCAGCCATCACACCCCCCCTCAAATTCATTGTAGAGGGAAAGTTAGCATGTAGGAAGATTAGGACTGATAGAATAGTCCAGTGGACTCTCATGTTGCAGGCACAGAATGTAAAGTTTGAATTGTTGAAAGAACCTAACATGCAAGTGGCTGGAATCTTGCTGGAGGGGAAACCTCATGACTGTCAGTCCTCACCCAGTGCCCCCAATCACATGATCTTTAGGGAACTGGGACTAGACAAAATTTCACCTTTTCTTCCTACAGTATATATTGATGGTAGTAGCCAATGTGAAGGAGGCAGGCGACTAGCAGGTTTTGCAATTGTACAATTGGACCCAAATAACCAAGTGGTACTGCAGAGACAGTATTCCTGTGGGTCAGCGTCAGCACAGTACTGTGAGCTGGCTGCTTTTGTGGCTTGTATGCAACAATATCAGGATTCACACCCAGAGATACAAATCATTTTAGATTCTGATTATGTCTTTAAAAGTGCCATTGCCCTATTACTCTGGTGGCTGGAAAATAAATTTAAATCTACAGATGGGTCCACGGTGAAAAATTCATCACTGTGGACTATGGCACAAGAATTGAGTGAGAAGTTTCAGAGAATACATTTAATTAAAGTGAAGGCACATAGGAAGAAAGGCCCTTTAGTGAAAGGAAACACATTAGCAGACTCACTAGCCAAGGAAGCATGCTATATAGGCCTCATATGGCCCTGGTATGAGCAGACACTTATGGTTGCTATTGCTACACGTTCTACAGATTATGATCAGATAATACCACCAGATTACTTCATAGCACTGCAGACAAAGGACCCTGAACTTTCCAATTTGAGGAAGCTTGTGCAGGACGCCACAGATAACCTATATCAGCACTCACCCTTTCTCACACTCACTATAGAGAAAGACATTCTATGTGCAAAAAGAGAGGAAGGCTTGGTTATAGCTATCTCCAGAGCTCGAGGTAAAGAGTGGATGCATTGGGTTCATGGTGCAGGTCCTATGGGACACCCTAAGCAGAAGAAATGCAGACTATCCTTAATAGGTTGGTATGGTGGCCAGAAATGAAACATATACAGGATCATATTTCCTCCTGTGTAATCTGTGCTTCATTTGGGAGGCAACCTAAAAAGAGAAGGGGACAGTTAATGAGAGCACCTCCTCATGGCCCATTTGAGAGATTGAAAATAGATCATGTAGGCCCTCTTCCGTTAACAGCTAGGAAAAATAGATTTTTACTCACTGTTGTTGATTCCTTTTCTCATTGGGTAGAAGCATTCCCTGGGGATTGGGATGCCATAACATTCCGTCCTCCTGAGATAGGAGATCTGGAGCAGACCCTAACTCCAGGGAGGGAGCTTGAGAGAGATGTAGAAGCAGAGGGTACCACACCTGCCGTGGCCAATGTGGTGCTATGAGAATCATATGGCCTCTGTCTCTCTGAAGCTTGAACAGGGTTTTGGGAATTAGGGGAATGGGTGGAAAGGCATACAAGAAGTCTTGACCCCAGTGAAGGAGGAAAGCATCCCTGGCCTGAGCCCCCTGAGCCAGAGTTCTGGAACAGAACCGGGGAAGTTTGGCATTCCACGGACTTGCAAAGAGGTCTTTGTCCAGGGTTCCCCAAAGTTGAAAAATCCTGGTCACCTCGTCTGCATGCAGAGACCACTCGTGTGGAAGCAGAACTCAACTGAGTCTGTCTGCCCAAGAGTTTTGAATGCCTGGAAGATACACTGCCAGATTATGAATCTGATGCTCTCTGGCGAGGGCCCATAGTCGCAAAGCTTCGTTGCAAAGCGACAGAGAGCCTGATCCCCCTTGCTTGTTCACATAGAACATGGCTACTTGATTGTCCGTATGAATGAGGACTGTCTTGTAGCTGAGCAGGGAGTGGAACACTCGCAGAGCAAGAAAGATTGCTCTGAGTTCCAAGAGATTGATATGTAGACAACTCTCTTGTGGAGACCAGGTGCCTTGGGTGGAGAGGTCTTGCAGATGAGCTCCCCAACCCATTGGAGAAGCATCTGTTGTGAGAGTTGCTTGGGGTAAGGGTTGCTGAAAGGGGGACCCCAGCAAGAGGTTTTGAGTGGACTTCCACCACTGGAGGGACAAAATGAGGCGACTTGTGTTTGCTATTTTGTCTGACAGGCACCCTGATGCCTGGGTCCATTGGGTGGATAAAGTCCACTGAGCTGCCCTCATGTGGAGGCGAGCATATGGAACCACATGCACGGTGGATGCCATGTGGCCTAGTAATTGCAACATTTCTCGAGCAGTTAGATGAGGCTTTAGCACTGCTTGAGAAGCTAACTGCACCAAGCGAAGGCAATGGGTCTGGGGGAGATAGGCCCTTGCCCTTGTGGTATCCAGGAAAGCTCCTATGAACTCTAAAGACTGAGTGGGAGTTAGACTGGATTTTGGGATGTTTATTACCAACCCTAAATACTGAAGGATATGTATTGTGCAGGATAGAGAAGTCTTGGCCTCTGATTGTGTTGGAGCTCGAATAAGCCAGTCGTCCAAGTAAGGGAAGACAAATATCCCTAGAGTGCGGAGAAATGCTGCTACAACAGCCATGCATTTCGTGAACACCCTTGGTGCCGAGGCCAGACCAAAAGGAAGCACCCTGTATTGGTAGTGCTTTCCTTGAAAAAGGAACCGAAGGTACCTTCTGTGGGTTGGATGGATGAGGACATGGGTGTACGCATCCTTGAGATCTAGAGAACAAAGCCAATCCTGACTCTGAAGGTATGGTAGCAGAGCTCCGAGAGAAATCATCTTGAATTTCTCCTTGACCAGGAATTTGTTCAATTCTCTGAAATCTAAAATAGGTCTGTAACCCCCTGTTTTCTTTGGAATAAGAAAATAAGGGGAATAGAACCCTGTGCCCTGTTGATGAAGAGGTACTTCTTCTATTGCCCCTTGGGCAAGAAGGATGGCAACCTCCTGACCTAACAGGATGATGAGAGAGGTCGGAGAATTGAACTGCTTCACTATTGTATGAGGGGGCATGCTTGAAAAATGAAGCTTGTAGCCCTCCTTTATGATGGAGAGTGTCCAATGCTCTGCTGTTATTTGCCCCCATCTGGGGGCAAAATGACATTACCTTCCTGGAATGGTGGATGGTTCTGGTCCCTCCAGAACCAGAAAGGCTAAGTTCTCTAGCTGAAAGTCAAAGGCCGTGAGGAGGCTGAGGCTGCTGGGCCGGTGGAGGCCTAGCAGCCTTTGCTTTCTTCTGTTTGGGTGGTTGCTGACGTTTGCTTGAAAATTGACCTGCAGAAGATACCTGCTGAACATAAGCAGGAGAAAATCTTTTCTTTTTATTTATTTATTTTATTTATTTAACAGTATTTCTATACCGCCTTATCCTACAATCAAGGCGGTGTCACAGCAATACAATCAAAAGTAGTGGAAGGGTATTTCATGCAGTGAAAAAATGTCATGAGTTGCGTGTAAGAGGTTTAGTGTATTAGATTAGGTTGAACTATGTGCATTGTGAGCTATGGTACAGCATGAGCTATAATACATTGTTCTATACAATTGGGGTTTAAGATATATCATGTGCCGTTGTACAGTTTCTGGTCAGGGTTTGTAGAGGTTAGTTGGTGGTTCCCGTTGGTACGATTAAGTGACATGTCCGTAGTGTTCACTCGTTAAAGGATTTAAAGTGTACTCATTCCAATTACAGGGCCTCGAAAGAGTCCTGTATTGTTATTTTTCGTCACTACCTCCCCTTTTTAGAAAAAGATGTTTTCTTGAACAATTTCTTTCTAACAGGATCAGCAGTGGACGTGGATAGTCTATCCAAAGTGGAATTTTCAGCATCCAGTTCATTGGCTTTTTCCTGCCAATCTTTACCAAACAGGTTCTCACCAGTACAAGCGATATTTCCCAATTTATCTTGTACCCAGAGCTCTAGATCAGATGCCTGGAGCCAAGCAATTCTACGTGCACCTATGGCGATAGCCGAGGTTCTGCACGGTTGGAAAATTTAGAAGCATCTTGGGCATGTTTTACCCAAGTGCAAAAGTCCTGTCTTTTATCCTCAGAAATGAAAGGACTTAGTCTGTAAATTATCTGTGACCTCCTTTAGGAACATTCCCATGTAGAGACTATAGGAACTGATTCTGGCAGAAAGCATGGAAGCTTGGAAGACTCTATGTCCAAAAGCATCCAGGGTTCTGCACTCACGTCCTGGAGGATTAGAGGCATGCCTTTTTGCACTTCTGATCCTTCTCATAGCTGACTCCATCACAATAGAGTGGTGAGGAAGCTGAGTCTTACGGAAACCAGGACAAGGAGGGACTCAATACATAGTATCCAATCTACGAGAATGAGGAGAGGTGGTAAGAGGTGTTTCCCACATCCTCAACATGAGATCATATAAAATCTCATGAATGGGTAAGGTAGCTGCCTCCTTAGGAGTTTTGGGATATTGTAGAATTTCCAACTCCTTGCCCCTTGGCTCTGTTTCAGGGGCCACAGTAATGGACAGGCCCCGAGCCACCTCCCTGATGAAGTCTTGGAAGGGCATATCCTCTGGAGGAGACATCCTGCGTTTAGGGGAGGAGGACTCCTCTGGAAGAAGCATCGCTGCATCGACAGAACTTTCAGAATCCTCAGATTCTTCTGAGGACTCAAAGTATTGTCTGTCCGGATGCTCTTGCAGCGCCCGATACCCGTACTGACCAAGGTCGGTACCGGGAATAACCGGTACCGGAGAATCGGGACCGGAGGGCATCGGAGGACAGGGCACTGGCAGAGCAGACACCGATGCCGATGTCGATGCTATCGGTACCGGTACCGATACCGATGCCGGTGCCAGTACCGGTGGAGTTGTCTGTCGCGGTACCAAGGGCGTCGATGCCGCAAGGACAGCCCCCATACTGCGTTTCATAGCCAGAACTCTCTGGTCTATCGACGCCGCCAATGCCTGGATGTCGGTACCGGTGGAGACCACCGGTACCCCAGAGCATGGCACAAGGAGATCTGTCGAGGCCGAGCCATCGAGAACATCCTGGAACCCTGATAATGCTTTGGAAGCCGAAGCCTCCCGCCGGGGTAATTTTGCCGGTGCAGAATCCTCGAGGGCAACGCCAGAGACATCTCGATGCTTAGAGATCTACCCTTCGAGGACCGGCTGGATTTATGTTTAGTTACCTGAGATCCATGGGAGGAAGAAGAAGCCCTAGAAGACGTCGATGCCACCGAAGCCGCATCAGAGGGAAACAGGGTACTGAGCTTGGCAGCTCGGTTCTGCCGACCTCTTTTAGACATCATGGCACAGGACACACAATCAGTGATGGAGTGGTCAGGACCTAAACATTTTAAACACCATTCATGGGTGTCGGTGACGGAGATGGTACCGCCACACTTGGTGCACTTTTTAAAACCTGAGGCAGGTTTTTCCATGTTAAGGAAAAATTTTGGGCCTAAGGCCCAAAAAAGTGCGTGCACCTGAAGAAGAGGAAAAAAGATTTTTTTTTTTTTTTACAGAAATAAGAAAAGAAAGACCGGCAGTACTGGTAGAGCGTCGAAGAAGGCAGACGCGACCACAAAAAGAAAGAAAGATAAAAGGAATTCTTCTGCGGTGACAGAAACACGACCTGCTGGCTCCGCGGAAAAAGAAGAACTGGAGAGAGGCAGTTGAGAAAGGCGGGAAGGCAGCACGCAGGCACTGTGGGATGCTCCGAAAAGCTTTCTGATTGGACGCTGGGGAGCGTTCTCGTGCAGGCTCCGTCGGTACCGACGATACCCATATGTGATGACTACATTCTTGCTTGTTCCTGGAGATCACTTTGCTGTAGAGTTCAAACTATTTACTAAACAATACCTGGTGCAGTCATACACCACTGGTCTCCGTCACCATTAACGGGACAACTTATTCCACACCGCTGGTTACCAATAACTTTATTGATATTCCAGACTTTATCTCATATGCTGTGCGTCCATTACCACTTGGCATGGGAGAAGAGATATTACATAAACTGCTCAACTTAGAAACATAGAAACATAGAAATATGATGACAGAAAAAGACCACTATTTATTTACATTCTCTTATATACCACGCTATTCTGCATCAGTGCGGTTTACATTGAACAAACTGAAATTACATTGAACTTGGAGATAACATGGCCTATCTAGTCTGTCCTTCCATATCAACAACTACAACAGTCCCCTTTTTACCTTTAGAGATCCTCTGTGTTTGTCCCATGCTTTTTTGAATTCAGTTACTGTCCTCATCTCTACCACCTCCACTGGGAGACTATTCCACGGATCCACTACTCTTTCCGTAAAGAAATATTTCCGCATATCACTCCTGAATCTATCTCCCTTCACCCTCATCCCATGTCCCCTCGTAGCAGAACTTGCTTTCAATTGAAAGAGGCTCTCTCCCTGAACATTTATGCCACGGAGGTATTTAAACATCTCAATCATATCACCTCTATCCCGCCTTTCCTCTAAGATGTACATATTAAGATCCTTAAGTCTGTCCTCATATGCTTTATAATGAAGATCACTAATCATTTTAGTAGCCACCCTCTGCACCGACTCCATCCTGTTCACATCCTTTTGAAGGTGCGGTCTCCAGAATTGCACACTATACTCCAAATGAGGTTGCACCAAAGACTTATAGAGAGGCATTATCACCTCCTTTTTTCTGCTAGCCATTCCTCACCGTATGCACCCAAGCATCCTTTTAGCTTTTGCCGTCGCCTTTTCTACCTGTTTAGCTACTTTAAGATCATCAGACACAACCACGCCTAGGTCCCGCTCTTCTTTAGTGGACAAAAGTACTTCACCCCCTATACTATATTGCTCCCTTGGATTGCTACAGCCCAAATGCATGACCTTACATTTTTTAACATTAAATCCCAGCTGCCAAATTCTAGACCATTCTTCAAGCTTAGCTAGATCTCTCCTCATGTTATCTACACCTTCCTGGGTGTCTACTCTATTGCAGATTTTGGTATCATCCACAAAGAAGCAAACCTTACCCAACAGCCCTTCCGCTATATCACTAACAAAGATGTTAAAAAGAATCGGACCAAGGACAGATCCCTGGGGCATACCACTGCTAACATCCTTCTCCTCAGAGTGGCTAACATCCTTCTCCTCAGAGTGACCTCCATTTACTTGTACTCTCTGTCGCCTCCCACCCAAGCAATTTCTAATCCAAGCAGTAACTTTAGGGTCCATCCCTAGGGTGCTCAGTTTGTTTATAAGTCGCCTGTGAGGAACAGTGTCAAAGGCTTTACTGAAATCTAAATACACCACATCTAGAGCTCTCCCTCGGTCCAACTCCCTGGTCACCCAGTCAAAGAAATCAATCAGATTTGTCTGACAAGACCTTCCTCTGGTGAATCCATGCTGCCTAGGATCCTGTAATCCGGTGGACTCCAGAAACCTCACTATTTTCTCTTTCAGCAGCGTTTCCAATAATTTACTCACCACCAAAGTTAAACTAACTGGCCTGTAGTTTTCAACCACATCCTTACTTCTGCTTTTGTGTAAAGGCACCACATGAGCCTCTCTCCAGTCCTTTGGCACCACTCCCGACTCCAACGAGGCATTGAAAAGGTCAGTCAGTGAAGTTGCTAGAACGTCCCCAAGTTCCCTCAGTATTCTAGGGTGTATCCCATCCGGTCCCATCGCTTTGTCTACTTTAAGTTGAGTTAGTTTCTCACGAACTCCATGCCTATATTGATCACCTTAAAACAACAGCCACCGAAGTGAATCACACCATCACGTATGAAAATGGTCACATTCGACAAACTGTTGAACACTTGCTACAGGATGCTCATGTGGCTGTGTGGGAATTGTTATTTGGTAACTCACCTACTGCTGATCATGTCTTTAATGTTTTTATTCACCCTATTATTATTTTAACTGCTGTACAAATATTGCTATCCATTATCATAATTTTCCTGTGTTGTAAAATGAAACACATGTACATCTCTTTGCAGCGCATGTCCTACAAAATACCAATAACATTTTAAGGTAGTTACACTTAATTTCTCCAGCATCTACCTCTACATCCAGGCTCATTTGGCCTGCTAATTTGGCATTTCCTACTACATTGAATACTAGCATCTAGGATTACTTCCTACCCTCACTCATAGCATCCTGGTTCCTTTCGGCTTTAACCTCCTCAGAAATTCCTGCATCCCTTATGCACGGTTCATTCTCTCTAAGACGGGCACTGAGGTGGCATATTGGGTTTCCCCACCCAGTAGTGGCTGCCCTACCTAAGACACGAGGTTTGGACTCATAATGGGACGTGCTTATCTCTAGAACACTAGAGACAGTACTGTGCAGGACAGGGGACCTGCTGGACATAGCAAGGAATTTAATACAGGAGCTATTAGACAAGCTGCCTGCTATCATGTGTATAGTAATTGCAGCTGGGACAGGTACCACAGGTTTGCTTCCACCATTTCCCAGAAAAAAAAGGTGTGGGAGATGTCAGCATACATCAGCATGACATTATGCCTAGCATAGGTGTCATTGCTTTTCCCAGACCTTGTCCTGCAGACAGCTCTGACCCCCTGGTGATGTCAGATAGGACGTCTCCAGACTTGATGGGCTTAGTATGCCTGATGAGATTAGTCTGCAAGACAACAGCCTCTCCTTGCTAATCAAGTGATAACAGACCTCAAACAGACCAAAGTATGACAAAGGGAGGTGCTGGAGAAGGAGAATTTCACTATAAATTGTCAAATGCCCTCACCACTCACCTCTAGTTTTAGAGGGGCGTGGTTATTGGAGGAACCTTCTCCTATCAGCCTTAACAGCCTATTTCCTTGTGGTGTCTTCTGGGAAGTGTAGTACTGCTAAGATGTGTTTGTGCATCAGGTGGAAAGTTGAAGTTAAGGCCACCGAGGTAAGGCATATAACAGAAAATTTATTTCGTACAAAAAGATTCAAAGTACCATATCAGGATTATTTCTGTAGGATTTGCTCAAAGTACAGCAGATGGTTGGCAAAGTAAACAAAAGAACCCAAAATGGCTGTTTAAAGTCTTCTTACTTTCAGAAGCACAGCCTTTGATAGCAAGGCTGCCACCTTCCTTTTAGTCCTTGCAAATTACAGCATAAAGTCCAAACAAGCTTAATCTTCTGTGGCAGTTTGGCTTCTATCAGTCTCAATTCCTTCTAGGCTGCATTCCAGGTACAACAGAACTCAAAACAAGAAGCAAACATTCAGACTGCCATCAAAAACTCTCAACAGGCTTGTCACATAACAGAGGAGCAAAGAAAACCTCTTCTAGCAGGTAAATTGGCTTCTTACCGTTTCACAGTTCAAACCACAGGTGGATAACAAGCATGAATCACAGCTTCCTGCTTATCCTTAAATTTCAGTAAACTTCCCTTTTAAAAACTTATGGGAATTTACCACCACACTGCCTGTTTCTTATGGTTACCTTTTCAAGGAGGATAATTCTTTCAGGACTGGCTTTTCCTCAAGACTCCATGTCTAAGGCTTGGCACAGAGAGCAATCCATAAGGATGTCTTCTTCCCCCAACTCTGCCACTGGCTCTCCCAGCTGCATGGGTTTTGACTCACCCACCCGGTCAGACTGCTCAGCTGACAACCTCTCTGGTGCTCTGAGAGCTTCTCCACTTCCTGGCTCCAACCTCTGCTGCTAACCTGTTGCAGGGAATTCAGCCCTCTCAGCTTCTGGTAGCTCGGCTCTTCTGCATGAGTCAGCACCTTCCCTACCTCCTTCTCTTCTCCGGTCTCTGCCTTCTCCTCCCTCTCCTCCTTTCTTCCTGTCTGTATACTCTAGCATAGGCTTATACCTCCAAGGTTCTAGCCCCACCTCCTTCCTTCCCAGGTGTTGGCAATCCCCCTGCCTTCTGGTATTTGAGTAATCAGGGAACTTGTTGAAGTAAGGGTTTTGGACCTCGTGCCAGTAATCTCTCTCTCTTACTCTATTAGACACTGCATGAAACCTGTTCCAGCTGGGGGTTTTCTGGTTCTTAGGTGTGGCTGTGGCTTTTTCACCCTGCACTCCTAAAAGGGGACCCTTTATTAGGGTGAATTCTTTACGTTTCTCACCTCCCCCATACTCAGGATAGATGACCTTGCCACAAAATACAGAGAAGGACAAAAATATCTCTCTCTTCCTATTCATCGGACACTTCTTACTATGAAGCTTTGACACACACTCCCCCCCCCCCCCCACTCTCTCTCTCACACATACATGCACCCACACACAGAGTCATTCGTATACACTGAAGCAGCTCTGTAACAACCTTATACCTCTGTTCTGTACCTATGTAATAAGCCTATTTCTATATAAACATCTTTTTCCAAGCTACACCAGTTTGGTTGTCTTATTGTGCTACAAACCCTACTGCCTCTGCGAAGTGGACCCAGGACCAACAGGAGAGTAACTGAATGTAGGAAGCGGCGAAAGGTTACACCGACGTCACCCATAAGTGAGGACTGACTTCCTGCTTGTTCCTGGAGAAAAACTAGTACCCCCTTCATCCCATGGGAAGGATACCATGTCGCCCCCTCTAGGATGAGGAGGCTTAGCTGTTGAGTGCTCGAACAACTCCAATCAGCGGGGAACAAGCGACCGACAGTACTTGCAGTCTGCCCCCCCACCCGAAACGCCAATTACACCCCACTCCTTGGCTCCTCCTGGCCACTTCCTCCACCAAGGGAACCAGCTTCAGGACTGAGGTGCACACAGATTTTCACAGAAAGCACTCAGGGAGGGTTCCAGGACTGGACTGGAGTTCCTCAAGGAACAACAATTAGCAGGTAAGTCTAATTTCTCTTTCCTTATCGTCCCTCCAGTCCAGTCCCACACCTCTGGGATGTATCAGAGCAGTTAAACTAATGGGAGGGACCCACACAACTGGCCTGAAGCACTGCCGATCTGAAAAAAGCATCCCCCGCCGCCTGGACATTGAGGCGATAATGCTTAGAGAAAGTATGCAGCGACAACCATGTTGCTGCTATACAGATCTCCACCGGTGGAACTAAACTATACTCTGCCCACGAGGCTGCCTGAGCCCTTGTGGAATGCACTCGCAATCCCAACGGCACTGCTTTACCATTCAAGATGTACACTGATGCGATTGCCTCCCTGATCCATCTGGAAATGGAGGCCTTAGCTGCTGCTTCACCTTTGCATGGCCCGCTAAACAGAGCGAACAAACGGTCTGATCTCCGAAAGGACGATGTCCTTTTCACATACCTTCACAGGGCTCTTTTAACATCCAGGCGGTGCAGCTGCGGAGTGGTAGGACCCACTTCCGCGCTCGCCAGAGCCGGTAAGTAAACTGCCTGATTTACATGAAATGCTGATACCACCTTGGGCAAAAATTAAGGTACCAGGCGCAGGACCACTTTCTCCTTGGACAAGGAAAGGAATGGCTCCTGGCACAAAAGGGCCTGAAGTTCCGAAATCTTGTGTGCCGAGCAAATCGCCACCAGGAATACCGTTTTCAGAGTCAAATCCTCAAGAAAGCTCGACTCAACGGCAAGAGTTCCCCATACAGCGCTGTCAGTACGATTGAGATCTCAAGGCGGTACCACCACCCTCCTTGGTGGATGGAGGTAGGTCACCGCCCTCAGAAATCCCCGCATGTCTGAGTGTGTACCTAATGGCACCCCGTGGACTTTCTCGCGATAACAGGAAATCACTGCCAGCTGCACCCTCAAGGAACTGGCAGCTAGGCCCTTATTAAAACTGGATTGCGAGAACGCCAGGATGTCTGGGACAGAAGCTGTGGAAGGGCATGCCTGTCTTTCTCCACACCACGATCCAAAGATGCGCCATACGCGGCTGTATGCCAGGTTCATAGACATTCTCCAGGCCTGTAGCAAGGTCGCTATCACTGAGCCTGGATATCCTTTGTTCTTCAACCTCGCGCTTTTCAAAGCCATGACATAAGTGAGAATGGATCCACCTGGGGCATGCAAAGCAGCCCTTGCATCAAGAGGTTCTTCCTAACCGGAAGCCACCACGATCGATCCGCCAGTATCAGAATCAGGTAGGCATACCACGGGCACCTCGGCCTGTCCGGTGCTACCAGAATTACTAATCCCCGGTGTGCTTCTATCCGATGCACTACCTGGCCTATGAGCACCCATGGGGGAAAACATAGAGAAGACCCTCTTCGGGCCACTGCTGAATTAGAGCATCTAGGCCCTTGGACATTTTTTCTCAACATCTGCTGAAAAAAACTGGCAGGCCTTGGCTGACTCGAACGTTGCCATTAGGTCCATGACCGGTGTGTTCCATTGGTGAACCACCTGCTAGAACCCCGGAGTTCACGCGCACTCGGTTGAGGTAGTCTGCCATCACATTGTCGACTCCTGGTACATGTGCTGCTGATAATGCCTGGAGACGAGTCTCTGCCCATCTGAACAGCCTTTTGGCCTCCTCCTCCAGGACTGCACTGCCCATGCCTCCTTGTAGGTTGATGTAAGCCACCGTGGACTCAGACCACCTTCCCCTGCAACCATGGCTCGAAACCTTTTAGCGCCAAGGTCACCACTCGCATCTTGAGCCTGTTAATTGACCACAGGGCCTCCTATGGACTCCACTGTCCCTGGACAAAGCGTCCTTTGCAAAGGGCTCCCCAACCTGACAGACTGGTATCGGTCATTAGCAGAACCCACACCAGAGACTCGAGTGGCATGCCCCCTTCCAGGCTCCCCGAATGCAGCCAACACCTGAGAGCTTTCCTGGTGCTCCACGGGCAGGGGAGTACTTGGGACAGGGGTTGTCTCTGATGGGACCACCGCCAGTGCAGAGCTCTCTGTAGCAGTCGCATGTGTGTCCTTGCCCATGGGATTAGCTCGCGAGTGGCCGCTATGGTCCCCAGAACATGCAGATAATGCTACGCCGACGGTCTTGTCATCTTCAGGAACTGCCATATGTTGATATGCCATATGCCATATGTTGATATGCCATATGTTGCCACATGTTGTAGCTCCTGCGCCTGGCGATCCGACAGGAAAAGCCTGTCTATGTGGGTATCGAAGCACGCTCCCAAATACTCTAGCTCCAAGGCCAGCCATAACTGACTCTTGGCCAGGTTGACCACCCAACCAAGACTTTGAAAGAATTCCACCACCCTCGCTGTTCCTCTTTCACTATCGTCCCTGGACTTTGCCCAGATTAGCCAATCGTCTAGGTACGGGTGGATGAAAAACCCTTCCTTGTGGAGAGCTGCTGCCACTACCACCAAGACTTTGGTGAAGGTACAGGGGCCGGTCACCAGACCGAAGGGCAATGCTCAAAACTGGAATTGGCCCCTTGGCACTGCAAAGCGGAGAAACTGCTGATGTTCTGTATGGATAGGAATGTGTAGATATACCTCCGTGAGGTCAAGAGACAACAAGAGCTCTCCGCTCCTTACCACCACTATTACTGATTTCAGCATTTCCATATGGAAATGCAGTACCCGGCGACAGCGGTTCATGCCCTTGAGGTCGAGAATTGGGCCAAAGGAACCTTCTTTTTTGGGCACCACAAAATAAATGGAGTATCGGACGCAACCATACTGGTCTCGCAGAACCGGTTCCATGACTCTTAGCCACAGGAGACGAGTCAAAGTCTCCTCTACTGCCGCCAACACCGCTGCGTCCACTTTGGGTGATTGAAGGAGCTCTCATTCTTGCTCCAGTAGCGGGTACAGGTGCGTCATGGATCGCACCCCTTTAAGACCGGTTTCCGGCAGATCCCACTCATCCTGGATCATCTGTCATACTACTCTATGTACCAGGAAGACTTTACACGATTTCTGCACCGCCTGGAACAGCAGATCCTCTAGCGCCTCTTCCTCTACTGGGAGAATAGTGGGCATATTCAGAGCTTTGAGGTGCTCCAAAATGAGCGCTGGCAGCTCCTTCTGGTGGAACACCCAAACAATCCGGGCCTGATCCCCCTGTTCTGGGATCTCTCCTTCTTCCAGCTCCTCCTGCAGATCTAGCTTCATGTTGAGGTCTTCCCCATCCAGCCCCTCTGACAATGGTGATTGCTGCCACTCCTCTGAGCCTCTAGCCCGCCTAGTCGCCACTGCTCTTTTGCGTCCGATGCCTTCTTAGCTCCTCGTTCCGGGGCTGAAGAGCCGCTTGCCAAGCTCTGTTGACATAGTAAAACATTTTATGCAAAAGTAAGACAAACTCCGGTGAGAACTTCCACTGGGAGCCCTATTGCCGCCATCATCTTCACTCTCCCCGTCCAGGTGAGAGCAACGCCGCTGCCTGGCCTGCCCTCCCGAGCAATTACTCCGGCCCAATTCGGGGCTGTGGGAGTGGGAGGAGCAGAGAGCAGCTTGAAAAAGCAGCTGCTGCCGGCGGGAAAATCCTTTCTGGCTTGCCGCCATCATCTTCACTCTCCCCGTCCGGGTGAGAGCAACGCCGCTGCCTGGCCTGCCCTCCCGAGCAATTACTCCGGCCCAATTCGGGGCTGTGGGAGTGGGAGGAGCAGAGAGCAGCTTGAAAAAGCAGCTGCTGCCGGCGGGAAAATCCTTTCTGGCTTGCCGCCATCATCTTCACTCTCCCCGTCCGGGTGAGAGCAACGCCGCTGCCTGGCCTGCCCTCCCGAGCAATTACTCCGGCCCAATTCGGGGCTGTGGGAGTGGGAGGAGCAGAGAGCAGCTTGAAAAAGCAGCTGCTGCCGGCGGGAAAATCCTTTCTGGCTTGCCGCCATCATCTTCACTCTCCCCGTCCGGGTGAGAGCAACGCCGCTGCCTGGCCTGCCCTCCCGAGCAATTACTCCGGCCCAATTCGGGGCTGTGGGAGTGGGAGGAGCAGAGAGCAGCTTGAAAAAGCAGCTGCTGCCGGCGGGAAAATCCTTTCTGGCTTGCCGCCATCATCTTCACTCTCCCCGTCCGGGTGAGAGCAACGCCGCTGCCTGGCCTGCCCTCCCGAGCAATTACTCCGGCCCAATTCGGGGCTGTGGGAGTGGGAGGAGCAGAGAGCAGCTTGAAAAAGCAGCTGCTGCCGGCGGGAAAATCCTTTCTGGCTTGCCGCCATCATCTTCACTCTCCCCGTCCGGGTGAGAGCAACGCCGCTGCCTGGCCTGCCCTCCCGAGCAATTACTCCGGCCCAATTCGGGGCTGTGGGAGTGGGAGGAGCAGAGAGCAGCTTGAAAAAGCAGCTGCTGCCGGCGGGAAAATCCTTTCTGGCTTGCCGCCATCATCTTCACTCTCCCCGTCCGGGTGAGAGCAACGCCGCTGCCTGGCCTGCCCTCCCGAGCAATTACTCCGGCCCAATTCGGGGCTGTGGGAGTGGGAGGAGCAGAGAGCAGCTTGAAAAAGCAGCTGCTGCCGGCGGGAAAATCCTTTCTGGCTTGCCGCCATCATCTTCACTCTCCCCGTCCGGGTGAGAGCAACGCCGCTGCCTGGCCTGCCCTCCCGAGCAATTACTCCGGCCCAATTCGGGGCTGTGGGAGTGGGAGGAGCAGAGAGCAGCTTGAAAAAGCAGCTGCTGCCGGCGGGAAAATCCTTTCTGGCTTGCCGCCATCATCTTCACTCTCCCCGTCCGGGTGAGAGCAACGCCGCTGCCTGGCCTGCCCTCCCGAGCAATTACTCCGGCCCAATTCGGGGCTGTGGGAGTGGGAGGAGCAGAGAGCAGCTTGAAAAGGCAACCCACTTACAGACAGGCCCGCGCCTGTCGGGCCCGCGCCGGAGGGCCTCGCCAGAGGGCCCTTTGGCATGGCCCTTAGGCGGGGCACGATAAGCAAAAAGCTACATCCTAACAAAGTCATCTGAGGAGAACCCTCTCTCCCCCGGAGACAAGTAACCGAAGCTCCAGCCACTCTGAAACCTGCATTCACAAAAGAGATCTTTGAATGTGAATCCCTCCCCCTACACCAAGATCTACCACTAAAGCAGCAAACGCAGAGGCCAAGTCCTACACCCAAGTACAGCTGAGCTCCCATAGAGGGTCGAGATCGCGTACTTCATCTCCTCCACAGAACTTCAATCACAGCAAGTATACTCTTCACAAACTTTATCCAACTGACTTTTCCCCTTTCTTAACTTCTTACATTACTGCTGTCAGTAGCAGCTGTCAGTAACAATCTCACATTACTGTTACCAATCAGCCATTACAAGTATAATACTGTAGAAATACTGTTACCAGTAGCTGTCTCATTTATATTACATGTATAATACTGTAGAAATACTGTTGCCAGTAGCTGTCTCATTTATATTACATGTATAATACTGTAGAAATACATGTATAATACTGTAGAAATACTGTTGCCAGTAGCTGTCTCATTTATATTACATGTATAATACTGTAGAAATACTGTTGCCAGTAGCTATCTCATTTATAAAACTGTTTACAGGTTTTCAGACTATCACTAACAGCAATTAATCACACATTATATTAATACTAGTAGCTAATTGTTAACAGTAACTAGTTCTCTCACCCTCCTCTCGGATATTGATACATTGTTATATTGTCATCTGTAGCACATATACTATTGTATTGTTATTTGTAACCCAGTAGCTACAACACTATAGAGTGTATCCTATTAGTCATCTACTATTGCCAGTAGTCACCCAGTTCATCGAAAACTGTCACAGGACAGCTACATACCATCAATACACAGACACATCCACTAGTCCCCATTCCCAGAGCCCCGTTCTCAGAGTTCCTTTGCCCACCAAAATATATACACAATGTCTCCCACAAGACAGGTAAACCTCCCACTCACTCTCATTCTAATAACTCTCCTAACTCAACACATCTACTCATACAAAACCAATCAAAACCCCTATAATCATATCCCCATCATACATAATCGTTACAGAAACCCATATAACAACATTATCACTACCCACAATCCGCACCAAAACACACCACACTGTTCAACCTTTACACACACTCACAATAATTACTCAAGCAATGACTCAAACAGACACCATCGCAGACTCATCCAAATAAAACACCAGCCACACACTGGTTTAAACGACAACACAACCAAAATAGATACCCAAACAAAGCTCATCTTAATAAACGTTAGATCCATACGAAATAAAATACCAATCATCAACGACATGATAAAAGACACAAACCCGGAAATCATCTGCATTACTGAAACATGGCTCACTCCCACAGACACCGTACTACTTAACCAGTTAACATCACATCAATATGATACATTCAGCTGCCATCGGGATGCAAAAAGAGGAGGTGGCACTCTCATACTCGCTAAAAAAGACCTACAATTCACCTTAACATGCTTAAACAATATAGATGGAATAGACATCATCAACATAGAAAATAGAACCCTTGCACTTACTCTCATATATAGACCCCCTTCAACTGATCAAAAAAACCTCTCCTCCATCTTAGAACTTGCATGCACAGCATCACCAAACAAACCTCTCATAATCCTAGGTGATTTGAATCTCCCTTCCCTGAATAACTCTCAATCAGACAATTTCATAGATGCTATGACCCAAATGGGTTACACTCAGATAATACATGCTCCCACCCACATAAAAGGCAACACCTTAGATCTCATCTTCCTTCCCTCCTCCATTCTTAATAACCAACACCAACATACCCCTCCAACAATAACAGAGGTACCATGGTCTGATCACTACCTTATCACACTCCACCTCCCAGCTCAAGCAACACTAAACACAACAAACTCATCACCCCACATATCACGTTTTACACACTTTGACAAAGCTAATTTCCTTGACAAAGTATTACCCATACTCAACACAAACCTCCCAGACATCGAATCCGCTGTAAACCACTGGAATCAAACAGTCCAGAAAGCAGCTACCCCCACACATACCATGCATAAACAAGTAAAAAAGACAGAAAAATGGTTCACGAGAGAACTAGCAAATATAAAAAAACAATTGAGGAAACAAGAAAAGAAATGGAGGAAAACTAAATCTGACGAAAACAAACCCCAATATATGACCACCCTCAACAATTACAAAAATGCAATTAACAAGTCAAAAAAGGATTACCACTCCAAAGTAATAAACATGGCTATCAACCGCCCCAGAGAACTATTCGCAATCGTAAAAACTTTGACAAAAGCTAAAAACCAAGAGCCAAAACAGTCGGCTATAAGCATACAGACCTTAGCAACCCACTTTGCAGAAAAACTAAAGTGCAAATCCAACACCATACCAATAACACTACCTACAAACACTGAATCTAATAACACATGGACCTCCTTCAACACGATAGATCAAAAACACCTTCTTAGGATCATAACACTTATCAACACCACAACTTCTCCACTTGACCCATGTCCTGTGTCATGGATCAAATGCACAAAGGAAGAACTCGCTGAAAACATCCAACAAATGGTGAACCAATCCCTTGTCCAGGGCATCATGCCCAACGCCCTAAAACTCACAACGCTTCGACCAATAATAAAAAACAATAAACTTGACCCAAAAGACCCAAACTCTTACCGACCGATAGCCAGCATTCCATTTATAGCTAAAATAATAGAAAAAAAACGTCCAATTACAATTACAAGACCATATCGATGAACACAAACCCTTAGACTCTCACCAGTTTGGCTTCCGCCCCTACCACGGTGTAGAAACCCTTCTAACTACACTGATAGACTTCCTCATCAAAGGCACAGATGATAGCAGTCAAGGCTTCCTACTCCTCTTCATAGACATCTCTGCCGCCTTTGACAACATCAACCACCTTACTTTGATCAATAGACTAGAAAATCTAGGAATAGGTGGGACAGTACTCAATTGGTTTAAGTCTTACATCACAAACAGACTAATACGTGTTCAAATAGACCAGGAAGTGTCAGAAACCTTCCCCCAAGGACAAGGAATACCCCAGGGATCCGCCCTTTCTGCCCTCCTTTTCAACCTGTACCTCCAACCCATTACAAAAATATTCAGAAAACACAAAATTAGTCACTTTATCTATGCTGATGACATCATGCTTGCTCTCCCCATATCCACCAAAAAAAATCCTACCTACGATGCCCTATCAAAATGCATGGTGGAGACCACCTCCTGGATGGAATCTAACTACCTTAGCATCAACCTCAAAAAAACTGAGGCAATGTTCGTAACAAGATCACCCGTGACTGAGGACACCTATCCAACATCAATCTCAATCATAAATACAACTATACCCGTCAAAAAAGAGGTAAAATACCTAGGGGTAATAATAGACCATACACTCACCATGCTACCACATATAAAACAGACGGTAAAAACCATATTCTACAAACTCAAAACCATACAACACCTAAGACCCCTTCTTGACACCCATGACTTTAGATCAGTTGTCAACACACTCATCACCCCACACTTCGACTATTGTAATAGTCTCTTAATTGGCCTACCACAAAAAAGTACATACCTACTCCAAAGAGCCCAGAACATCTGTGCCAAAGTAGTCACAAAAGCCCGCCTAGTAGATCATGTAACCCCAATAATGCTGGAACTGCATTGGCTCCCTATAAACAGCAGAATCAGATATAAAATCCTCCTAATCACATTCAAGCTCCTGAACAACATCGCCCCATCATATCTATCCATGCTATTACATGCCCCATCAGAATCAAGAACTCGCAGACTAAACGCAACACACTCACTTGAAATACCAAATTCATTCAAAAAAACTAAAAAAATCCACCAGCACCAGAGCCTTCTCATTCACTGCCCCCATGCTCTGGAATAATCTCCCAATAAACCTTCGGATCATAAAAGACCTCACCCAATTTAGAAAGGAACTCAAGACATACCTTTTCTCCGAACACTATGAAATCCCATATCCCCAAGTCCAACCACACACCATCCCCAAACACTCAAACACAAAGCCCTAAAACCACACTCAACTACCCACACACATACACCCACCACATACTCCCACCACATACACCCCAAAATACTCCCAAGAGATGAAAAAAGGAAATAAATTCCTCCACACACACACATATCAAAGGTAGAAAACTCTGACTACCTATAAAAAGGTAGAAAAACTCTGATCAACACTACGCTACAGAAACTTATTAATGTATATAAAATGTAAATAGTTTCGACAATTACTGCACAGTTATTTGTATAAAGTTACAATGTTATAAATCTCTCTTAATAACTATTATCTGTATAAAGTTAAAAAATCTCTGTTCCATGTAATGTATACATTAGTATACAAATTTGTTTACTTGTTCCATGTAAACCGCCCCTGATCTCTGGAAGGGGCGGTATAGAAGAAATAGATAAATAAATAAATAAATAAATAAATATTGCTCCCTGGGCTTGAGGGATGCATGGCCTGGGCATCGTGCAGGGACCGAGGGCCGGATCCATTGAAGGTAACACGGCGCCCTCCGCCTCCAGGGTCTCTTGTGACTGGGAGAGACTCTCCTGCCTCATCTCGTCCTGCAGGCCCTGCTCCAATGACCTAGCCTCTTCCGTGCAGTCTAGGCAGATGCCTGCCTCCGAGACCGCTCCCTGTCGGATCCCGCATATCTTGAGGATTTTTAGATTGCGCTGCCGTGTTGTACCCCAAAGATATGAAATGGATCACGCACTGATCCAATCAGACTCTGACACTTTCTCCAAATAAAAATTTACATTTCTATTATAAGTAATACCATAGCTGCAAGGAGTACAGCTTCCCTTACAAGTAATATCACAAATTTAGTAGGCACAGAGTCTGGGCTAAGAGACAAAAGATGATCATGTCAGGTTACTCACTGACCATGGAAGGATTTCATTTGTCTCCTATCCACTGACTGCCTCTGTTTTTCTAGTTATATACATTTCTGGTATGCAAGTGCTGCCTGTTTCACAAAACAAAACTATAGCTACACAGCTACTCAGCACTTTTCCTGCTTATCTTTTATTTATTTCTGTCTCTGACTTTTTTGCCTAATCCTACTCAGGAAAAAAGTTACCATGTTTCAACAAAATGTCACTTACATCTCCTGACCAGGCCCAAAGGCTCTCTGAAATCTGCCCAGCAACAAGACAATGGCACATTTAGTTAGGTTTTTGCCACAGGTCACTGTGCACTGAATACGTTTTGAGCTGTATAACACAAGGAATGTTTAAAGATGTGGTATAAAGTGGGGTTCACCCCCCTTGATACCATCACATACCAGGCACCGCAATCTGGCCGGCAAGGTGGAAAGGGCTGCAGGTACTCCCCAGGAACGTCCTCAATCTGTACCCAGGTAGGTAGAAGGATCCCTAGCACAGTGCACCTCCGCGGGCTCAGGAAATAAAAATTACACTTACCTGGTAATTGTAGTTCCTGGAGGGTCCAGTTTAGTCCTCCACATCCGGGTAGTGCACCTCCTCCTGCAGCTTGGAGACTGGACCAATGAAAATCTTCCTATGCCAGGATGTATGCTGCTGGAGCTCCCATCAGCCCCCAGTGAACTAGTAACAAAGCAGACTTAAAAAAGCAACACAGGAGATAAGTAGAAACATTAAACCAGAACGAAATTTAGTCCCCGTAAGATACAAGCAACCCCCTCCCCAAACGAGGAAGCCCGAATTCTGCACATGAATCCACCCGCAGAAAACAAAGCAGACAGAAGCCCAACCACATGAACGGAAGAGCTGGCAAAAGAAGAAAAGGAAAAGCGAACTCCGGACGCGGAAAAAAAACGAAGATATATTCTGAGACAAGTCCGCGCCGTCCACAGCCCGTGCGCCAATCCAAACAAAACAGACACATGGGAGGGAAGGAGGACTAAACTGGACCCTCCAGGAACTACAATTACCAGGTAAGTGTAATTTCTATTTCCTGAGCGGTCCTCCAGTTTAGTCCTCCACATCCGGGATGTAACAGAGCAGTCAACACCGGGCGGGACCCTGCCAACCGGCGCGCAACACTGCCGAACCAAAACAAGAATCCCGAGCGGTGAGCACATCCAGGCGGTAGTGTTTACTGAAGGCATGAAGAGACGACCAAGTAGCAGCTCTACAAATGTCCACAGGCAGAACAAGACTATGCTCCGCCCAGGAGGTCGCCTGTGCTCTAGTAGAGTGGGCCCGCAAACCCAACGGAACCGGTCGCCGCTGTAAAATGTACGCCGATGCAATCGCCTCTTTAATCCACCGAGCGATGGACGCCTTTGCCACTGCTTCACCTTTGCGTGCCCCGCCAAAAAGCACGAACAACCAATCAGTCTTATGGAACGCCTCCGACACCTTTAAGTATCGACGAAGCACTCACTGAACATCCAGGCAATGCAAACCATCGTCCGAAACACCTGCCGAAGCTGAATGAATGACCGGAAGGAAAACGGGCTGATTCAAATGAAAGGGCGACACAACCTTAGGCAAAAAGGAGGGAACTGGCCGAAGAACTACACGATCCCTAGAGATAGACAAGAATGGTTCCCTACATGAAAGCGCCTGCAATTCAGAAATGCGCTGCGCCGAACAAATCGCCACCAGAAAGACCGTCTTCAGGGTCAGATCCTTGAGAGACGCTTTCCGAAGAGGCTCAAAGGGTTTCCGAACCAAAGCTTGTAATACTAGATTCAAATCCCACGAAGGAACGGACACCCTGCGCGAAGGCCGCAACCTGAAGACCGCTTTAAGAAAACGTTGGACATCCGAATGCGCCCCTAGGGGAATTCCTAGAACCTTGCCCCTGTAGCACGCGAGCGCCGCCAACTGCACCTTTAGAGAACTGGCCGCTAAACCTTTGTCAAAGCCGTCCTGCAGAAAACTGAGAACCACCGACACGGAAGCAGTTGCTGCGCGAACTCCACGCCGCGAACACCAGTCCTCAAAAATCCTCCACACCCGCACATACGTGAGCGAAATGGAAGGTTTCCGTGCCCGAAGGAGAGTGGCAATAACCTCTGAAGAATAACCCTTTTTTCTCAACCGAGCCCTTTCAATGGCCAAACCATAAGCGAGAATCGATCCACCTGAGGCATCCGTAGTGGACCCTGGAGCAACAGATTTGGTAGCGGAGGCAGCCGCCAATGCACCCCGTCACGCCACCGAACCAGATCGGCATACCACGGTCTCCTGGGCCAATCTGGAGCCACCAGTAAAACCCGCCCCCGGTGCGCTTCGATGCATTGCACGACGCGACCGACCAGCGCCCAAGGGGGAAAGACATAAAGAAGACCGTCCTCCGGCCATGGCTGAATTAGCGCGTCGATACCCTTGGACATGCGTTCTCTCTGCCTGCTGAAGAACCGCCCTGTCTTCGCCAACTGAAAGGTGGCCATGAGATCCATAATCGGAGACCCCCATTTGTGAACTATCTGCGCGAAGATCTGCGGGTGCAGTTCCCACTCTCCGGGGTCGACCTGCACCCTGCTGAGAAAATCCGCCATCACATTGTCCTTTCCCGCGATATGCGCTGCCGAAATAGCCAGCAGACGAGCCTCCACCCAACCGAACAAGGCTTCTGCCTCGCTTTCCATGGCCACACTGCCAGTGCCGCCCTGGCGGTTGATGTAAGCCACCGTCGCCGAGTTGTCCGAGAGAACTCGTACTGCCCGCCCTCTCACCAAGGTCTCTAGGGCTTGCAGCGCGAACCGCACTGCTCGTAGCTTGAGTCGGTTGATCGACCAAGAAGCCTCTAGAGGGGACCATGTCCCCTGCGCATACCGACCCTCGCAATGGGCTCCCCAGCCCAACAGACTCGTATCCGTGATGACCGGGATCCAAGTGGGCTGCTCCAGGGGAAGGCCCATCCAAAGATTCTGCGAACATAGCCACCACCGGAGAGACCGTCGGAACGACAGCGGGCAAGGCAACCATCTGTTCAATGAGTCCATCTGGTTCGACCAGCGACGCAACAGAGCTCTCTGAAGTGGCTGCATATGAAACCGGGCCCACGGAACCACCTCCAACGTCGCCGCCATAGTGCCTAACAGCCGGAGGTACCACCACGCTGACGGAGCGGGAATCCTCAAGAAGGAACGCACTAGCCCCTGCAAGGCCTGGACTTGACGCTCTGGCAAGCAAACCAAGCCGCTTGCCGTGTCGAAACGAACCCCGAGGTACTCGAGAGATTGCGTGGGCACCAGATGACTCTTTTTCTCGTTGACCACCCAGCTGAGAGACTGCAACAAAACCACTACTCTGTCCGTAACCTGCACACTTTCTTCCGAGGACTTCGCCCGAATCAACCAGTCGTCGAGATAAAGGTGGACTAAGATACCGTCCCTGTGCAAGGCCGCAGCCACCACCACCATGACCTTTGTGAAGGTGTGTGGAGCCGTGGCTAGACCGAACGGCATAGCCCGAAACTGAAAGTGCCCCCACAGGAACGCAAACCTCAGGAACTTTTGATGAAGTGGACGGATGGGAATGTGTAAATAGGCCTCCGAGAGATCGAGAGAGGTCAGAAACTCCCCCCGATGTACCGCCACAATGACCGACCGCAAGGTCTCCATCCGGAAATGCGGTACCCAGAGAGCAAGATTTACGCCCTTGAGATCTAGAATCGGACGAAGCGAACTGTCTTTCTTGGGCACCACAAAATAAATGGAGTAGTGACCGACACCGCGCTCGGACGGAGGAACGGGAATTACCGCTCCCAACTCGAGGAGTCGACGTAAAGTCACCCGAATGGCCCGTTCCTTCTGCTCGCCCTTGCTGGGCGACAGGACAAAGGAATCCGGGAGCGGGCAAGCAAACTCCAGCGCATAACCTTCTCGGATTATCTCGAGCACACACTGATCTGAGGTTATTTGGGCCCAGGAAGGAAGAAAGTCCCTTAAACGACCCCCGATGACTGGACTTCCCCCCGGAGCCCGCCTCGCTTCATTGTGGCTTTCGACCAAAGGAAGAGGAGGTAGAGGAAGATGCCGCTGAGAAGCCTCTGCCGGCTCCCCGAAAACCTCGAAACCCATGTGATCTGGAACTATACCGGCCACGCTGGGAACCCCAAAGGCGGGAAGAACGAAACCTGCGAAAGTCCCGAAACTGACCCCGTGCCGGCGGCACGTTTCTACCCAGCTTAGGCTTATCCTCTGGCAGCCGACCGCCTTTGGATTCTCCGAGGTCTTTCACCAATTTATCCAAATCGTCTCCGAACAACAATTTGCCCTTAAAGGGAAGCTTACTGAGGCGGGACTTAGAAGATCCATCAGCCGCCCAATTCCGTAACCAGATAGATCTGCACGCTGCCACCAAAGACGCCATGCTATTTGCTAATGTTCTAATCAAATCATAGTGCACATCTGCCAAATACGCCGAGCCAGACTCCAGATGAGTCACCTCCAGTAAGCCGTGTTTATCCAAACTGGAAGCCTGCCGCAAGTGCTAAGCCCATCTCAAGCAGGCCCTAGCCACCCAAGCACTACAAATGGAAGCCTGCAAAGATAATGCATTGGTTTCAAAGGCCTGTTTTAACAAACCATCCACCTTTTTATCTTGCGCGTCCTTTAAAGCCGCACCACCTTCAACAGGAATGGTGGTCTTCTTGGTTACCGCCGAGACCACGGCGTCCACCCGCGGCGACTTAAACCTCTCCTTGTCCTTATCCGCTAATGGATACAGGTGGTTCATCGTTCGAATTCCCTTCAATCCGGATTCAGGTTGATCCCACTCAGTTTGAATCATCTGTTCCACCACACGGTGCACCGGAAATACCACCTGAGACTCCCGCACCGCTTGAATGAGAGGATCCTCCAATCCGTCGTCCTCAACAGGACGAGGTGCCGCCATATTGAGAGCGTGGAGAGACTCCGTAATCAAAGGTACCAGCTCTTCTTTACGGAACACGCGAATAATCCGGGCTTGATCCTCTGGCTTGGGGATTTCTCCGTCTTCCAGCTCCTCAATACCCCCATCGGGATCCACATCTGTATCAGGATCTTGCCAACCCAAGTCGTCCTGATCCATATCCATGGACCTAAGGCGCTTGGAGGCAGGCTGGCCATCCTGCCGGGGCTCCTCAGCCTTTAAAACGGACAGGGGCGACGGCCCGACATCTGGCAACTTGCCCGAGCGCCCCAAACGAAAAGCCTGGTGCATAAGAAGCACAAAGTCAGGGGAAAAATCTGTGAAGGAAGACTGTGCCACTGCACTCGGCCACGCATCCACCGGCCCTGAAGAGGGGACTGCAGAACAAGATGCAAGAGTACCCGGAGAGGGATCTCCCTCCGCCTGAACAGCCGGGCTGCCCGGGGCTGACAGCTCCTTATGCTCCATTGGGTGATCCAAACCTGTGGGAACCGAGGCGCAGCTCCTGCAAAGCGCAGAGTCAGCCACCGCCCCCCTGTGGGAACCACAGATAACACACTGTGGTCTAGAAGCCATGCAGGCAAAGCAGCTCCCACAGCGAAAGGGGCTCTTTGGGGAATCCTCAAATGAAAAAAGCCAAGAAAGAAAAAATCCCCTCTCTTTTATGACGTACTTTTCTTTATTATTTCTTTATTTATTTTTTTTAACTTCACCAAATAACCAGGACTGGTAACTCAGGGGCCCCCGAGCAAAAACTCCACGCCAAAACCGCGGAAAAACCAGAGGGAACCCGCTGCACAGCTCCTGAAGTCAGGCGGGAAAAAATGGAACGAACACAATGGCCGCCGGCACAAAAAAGCCGGCGAGAAAAAAAGGGTGCAAAAATGAAACTAAATAGAAAATAAAGAAATCAATAGAAATTAACGAAACCGCCCGACAAAACTCAAAAGAGCCAAGAACTCACTGTTATGGAATCGCCGGCAGACGACCCGCCGCTCGAATCCTGAGTGGGGGCACGCTACCGGTGCGGGCTGCCACACAAGTCCAGAAATGCAGGGCGGTCTACAAAAGGAAAGCCAGCCTACCGTTCAGCAGCTTACCGGACCCAGGCAGTCAAGCAGATCTCTCCTCCGTACAATCTAGGAGGACAGAACTGTCTTCCCGGACTGCAAAAAGCAGCACAGTAGCAAAGGCAGAAGGGCCGTGCAGACCAGGCTCCTCGATCACCGCCTGCAGGTTCTGTTTTTTTTTTTTTTAAAGCTACAGCTACCTAATAAACAAATTAAAGAAAAAATAGGAGTGAGAAAGAAAAAGACACCAAAAAACCCTCTCTAGTGTTGCCCCTAGCTGTCCCTAAGTGTGCCCCACACCAGGCACACATGTCCTCCAGCTGCAAGGAGACTGGACACACTGGGGGCTGATGGGAGCTCCAGCAGCATACATCCTGGCATAGGAAGATTTTCATTGGTCCAGTCTCCAAGCTGCAGGAGGAGGTGCACTACCCGGATGTGGAGGACTAAACTGGAGGACCGCTCAGGGACGGAGCACCGCTCAGGAACGGAGCACTAGAGTACCTGAACTAAAATAATATAAAATCAAATTAACAGAAACTGAAATTGAAAGGAAACTGCAAATGGTCCCCTAGGAAGAAGCTGCTCTGTCCTGCTTTATTCTCCGATGGCTGCCTCTCCCCGGCACCTAAAACACAGTGGGGTTAAAACGCAAGCGGGCCTGAAGAAGAAGAAATCGTGCCTAAACACAGCGGGAGGAGTTTCCCTCGCTGCTGCAGACTCCCAAAAATGTGGCTGCAGACTGCTCTGTCTTCTCATGTTCTGGCAGTTGCTAGGGGTTCCTGTGCTGTCCTCCCCTCCCACCATCACTCTTACCTTGGAGTCTCTTTGCCACGTGGTTTTTCTACCCCTCGTGCTCAGCCTTCCTTCCCGGCTTCGGCACTGAGGGGGGAAACTCGGGGCTGCTAGCTTTCACTCCCGTCAATCCACTGTTGTCCTGCGGTGGCTCCTCACCCGATAACAGGTTTGGGAGCTGCCAGAAGTCTCAGACTGAGGAAGGCCTCCACAGAACTCCCCTCCCTAAATCCTGGGGTGAGGGGGGGGGGGAAGAATATCTTCCCCTCAGCCCTGCTGTTCTTGGGTTCTTTCTGATCCATTTCTTTTCTTTTCTGCCTTTAAAAGCAAAGAAAGCTGCAACTTATGCACCTTAGCAGGGGCAATAAAAAGGAAACTCTAACTAAACCTATCTCCTTAGTTATCCCTTCAGTGAGTCCAGCACACTGGCTCACTACCTCCTCCAGCTGCTTGGAGACTGAGCATACTGGGGCTGGTAGGCGGTGTCAGCTGCATATGTACACTGGTGTCATCAAAAAGATGACCTGCTCAGTCTCCAAGCTGCTGGAAGAGGTACATTACCCAGAGGTGCAGGACTGGACTGGTGGGACGATAAGGAATTCATTCTGCCTTAATCTCTCTGACTCTAATAAACAGAGGATAAAATGATTTTGCTGTGCTATATGAACAGGGCAAGTTATAGATTCAAATGAATAGCATCAAGTGAAGAGCCATACACAAGCATTTTTCACAAGAACTGATAAAAACAGGCACTTTTCTATCACCTAAACATGTTCACTAGTGAATATGCTAACAAATAATATTAAAGTTCAATATTTTGACAACTCTCTTGAATAAAGAACCAAGGGAATAAAAAATAAAAAGTGAAATTAAAAACTAAAGAGCATTATAAGCATGGGAAATGCCTTCCTAATTCACAAAAGAAGAGTGATTGAAGGTGGAACTGAACAGCAGGCAGTTGGTCTGAAGTAGCATTTTAAGCTCTAGAGTCCAGAACTTACAACCCATCAGATGTTTTCAATAAAAATAACACTGGAGCAGAGGTAAGATGGATATATGGCTAGCTGTTACAGGGTCTCTTGAGAAAGTTGGAATGGGTTTGTGCCTTCCTAGTATTTTTCAATGCTTTTTCAGTAAAATAACAATATTATTACGACTGACACAGTTACGGAAAAACGGAGAACATTCTATGGTTTAAAGTTTTGTTTTGGGGGAATGTGAAGATAGGGAATAGGGAGCCATGTTCTTTGGCTCTCACCTTGTTGCTAAGATTGTGGTATGATTTTTAGAAAATCAATAATAGGCAACATAAAAATAACAGTGAAGACTGCTGCTTGCCTTATGGTTACAGGTACACAGAGAGTGATTTAGTTGGAAAGTCAAATATTTTTTAATTTGATTGCAATAGTTATTGTTTTAAAGTGACTTGCCTTTCCTAATAGACACTTTGGTTAAAAGTGGTACTACCTATAAGCTGAAAATAAAAATAGAATAGTTATATATGCAGAAAAACAAAGTTACTCACCTGTAGCAGATGTTCATTGTGGACAGTAGGAAAAGTCCTCATGGATGCTGACATCATTGATGAAACCCTCTGCGGGAACTGGTTCCCAGCTTAGAACATAAGATATGACATACTGGGTCTGACCAAGTCCATCAAGCAAAGTATCCTGTTTCCAACAATGGCCAATTCAAGTCAAAATTACTTAGCAGCTTCCCAAAAAACATACAGGTTCCACAATGCTGTTGCATGACTATCGACCTTTCTCATGGTTGGCATGGGTTCTGGTATCCTGCTTTCCCAAGTTTTCTATGTGTTGGTGGTAAGCCTCTAGAAGCTTTTGGAGCCCACCTTGCATGCATACGTACCACTTCCTGCCTGCCGCTGTTGTGCAGGAACCACTCGGTCCATTTACAAACTAAAGCAGATTACTCTTCCAAGGGGAGATGAAAAGGTTGTGAGGACTTATCCTGCTGTCCACAGCGAACATTTGCTACAGGTGAGTAACTCTGTTTTCTCCACAGAAAAGCAGGATAATGTCCTCACTCTTGGGAATCCCTGGCTGCAGGCTGCCTCAAAGGAAAAATAGCATAAGCAGACAATGTTGCAAGACAAGCAGACACTCAACATCTGTTCTTGTTAGCAAATCTCTCTCTCTCTCTCTATATATATATATATATCTAGAGAGAGAGAGAGAGAGAGAGAGAGAGTAGTTACTCACCTGTAACAGGTGTTCTCCAGGAGCAGCAGGAATCAGTCCTCACATATGGGTGTCATCGGCGCCGATGAAGCCCCAGTGGAGCATTTCCCCAGCTTTCCATGAAAGCCTTTGGGAATGCTGGCACGCATGCGCGGTTCCCTTCCCGCCTAAAGGTGCCATCTTACCTCAGTAAAATGACATAGCTAAGAACAGCACACAAAAATGAAAAAATTAAACTATGTACAACTGCAACTCCCAGGGGAGGAGGGAGGGTTGTGAGGACTGATTCCTGCTGCTCCTGGAGAACACCTGTTACAGGTGAGTAACTACTCTTTCTCCAGGACCAAGCAGGAAGTCAGTCCTCACATATGGGTGACTCCCTAGCTCTGGGCTACCAGGAACCCAGGCTGAACAAGAGAACTCCCTCTAGTCACAGCAGCAAAGAAAGGCTTTCCAAGGACACAACCTCCACCGGTAGCCCAACAGAGGGCAGGAGTTGCCTAAACCTCAAAGAGATTCCGGAGTACTGCTTGGCCAAAAGCACTGTCCCTACAGGACTCCCTGTCCAGACAGTAATGGGCCGCAAACGTCTGGCTTGAAGACCAAATTGCAGCCCTGCAGATGTCTACCAAGGGCACAGAGCGGAAATGAGCCACTGAGGCAGCCATTGCCCTGACACGATGGGCCGTGACCCTACCCTGCAAAGGAAGGTCAGCCGCCTTGTAAGCCCAGGTGATACAGTCAGCCACCCAGATGGACAAGGTACGCTTGGACACAGCCAATCCCAACTTATTGGGGTCAAAAGAGACGAAGAGCTGAGTAGCCCTTCGATGCCCTTGTGTACGGTCAAGGTAGAAGGATAAGGCCCTCCTACAGTCCAGGGTATGCAGAACTGCTTCAGCCTGGCTTGCATGAGGCCCAGGGAAGAATGTTGGAAGAACCACCTCCTGGTTGAGGTGGAAAGAGGAGACAACCTTAGGGAGGAACTTGGGATGAGTCCTGAGGACTACCCTGTTCCTATAAATCCTGGTGTAAGGTCTATCACAGACCAGGGCCTGAAGCTCACTCACTCGCCTAGCCGAGGTGAGGGCTATCAGGAAGAGAGTCTTCCAGGAAAGGAAGCGTAGAGGGCAAGTAGCCATCGGCTCAAAGGGTGGGCGAGTCAGTTGCTGCAAGACCACATTCAGCTCCCACTCAGGAGCAGGAGGACGGATGGGAGGCTTGAGCAAAAGCAAGCCCCTGAGAAAGCGGGACACCAAGGGGTGACCTGACAGAGAATGTCCCTCCACCAGTGAGTGGTGAGCTGCTAGAGCTGAGAGGTGGACCCGAACAGAATTGGACTTAAGTCCCTGATTGGATAAGTGCAGTAGATACTGAAGCACTACTGGTACAGTACAGGAGAAAGGATCTTCTGTACGCAGCTGACACCACACAGAAAACCTCTTCCACTTTAGAGCATAGGTTTTCCTAGTGGACTGTTTGAGGCTAGGACAACCTCCTCAACTTCCTGAGGTAGGCCCCAGGGAGCCAAAACTACCCTTGCAGCCTCCAGGCCATGAAATTGAGAGCTTTGAGATTGGGGTGCAGAAGGGAACCCTGCTCCTGTGAGAGAAGGTCGGGTTGCAACCCCAGAGGTAGTGGGGAATCCACTGCCAGCTGAAGCAGAAGTGGAAACCAAGGCTGCCTCGGCCACCTGGGAGCTACCAGCAGGACCGAGGCCTTGTCCTGAAGAGTCTTGAAAAGAGTTCGGGCCACCAAGGGCGTGGGAGGAAACGCATACAGGAGGCCCTGAGACCAGGACATCAGAAAAGCATCTGGTGCTATCCTCAAAGGATGCGGTTGCCTGGAGCAGAACTTGGGCAGTTGCTTGTTCAGCGGACTGGCAAAGAGATCTATCCAAGGGAGACCCCACTTCAGGAAGATCTTCTGAACCACCAAGGGATGCAGCTGCCACTCATGGGGCTGCAGAATTCTGCTCAACCAGTCGGCCAGGCAGTTCTCCTGGCCTGGAAGGTACACCGCCTTGAGAAGCATGTTGTGCTTTAGGGCAAAGGAACAAAGGTCTTGAGTCTCCCGACAAAGGAGCTTTGACCCAGTCCCGCCCTGTTTGTTCACATAAAACATGGCTACCTGGTTGTCTGTTTGAATCAAGACTGAGCGGTGAGCCAGGGCCGGAGAAAAAGCCTTGAGAGCTAAGCGGATAGCTCAAAGTTCCAGGAGATTGATCTGTTGGGCTGCCTCCCAGGGAAACCAGAGGCCTTGGGTGCACTTGTCCAGACAATGAGCACCCCAGCCCCGCAGAGAGGCGTCGGTGGTGAGGACCACCGAGTATTCTGGCATTTGGAAGGGCATCCCCTTCAGCAGATTGGGTGGATGTAGCCACCAGCTGAGGGAGCAAAAAATAGAAAAATTACTCTATTAACAACAGCACCTATTAAAAGGAGACAAATAGTTGTGGGAGTAATTCAAAAAAATGTTTTAAAAAGTTTTTTCAAAAAAATGGCTCGGGGATGTCTCAGACCAACCGGCTTAAAACAAAAACACAAAAGTATCTAAGAGTGCCGCAAGAACATCAATGACTGTCCACCGGCCATAAGATAGCATTTTCAATACACCCACAAAATAAAGCGAAACAGTGAAAAAACAATAGTACTTAACTTCAGATACCCCAACGCCAGTTATCTCAGCGCCATTTAATGCGTTTCACTCAATAAGACTGAGTTTCTTCAGGGGGATTTATAACTGAAATAGTAAACTGATGCTGCCCACGTTTTAAAACAAAGAGTATAGCTCATAAAGTTCCAGTGCTCAAAAAAACGCCGCGGTGAGTCCGACGGGACGCACCGAGTCTTAAAAGTATCGGGAGACTCCTCGTCCTCCGTCTCCCAGGCGGAATCATCCGAGGAGGAGTCAGGGTCCGACCACGCGGGGCCCCGAGGCACCCGCCCCGACGCCGGGGGCACCGGCGTCTACACCCTCGGTCCCGAACGGGAGGTCGAGGGAGACCTCGACCGAGGACGACTTCGAGCCACGAGGGTCTCCAGTATCGGCTCGGTCTCCGGGGTTGACTTCGAAGTCGACGTCCTGGTGGTCGGGGCAGATGCACCAGACAGGCTGGCCATCAGTGCCCGCTGATGCTCCATGAAGGCAGACAATCTGCTCTCCAAGGCTGTCATCCTGAGACTCAGCTCGGGAGACGCAGCAGCCACTGACTCGGGCCCCGGTGGCGCTCGGCCCGACGTCGGCTCTCTGGGAGGAGAGTCCACGAGGACTACGGGGCTTACATGTCCAGCAGACTACAGCTCCACGCGAGGAACTTTGGCAGGCTTCTCTTGGTCCACGGGCCCGGGACGGCGGTCGGGGGTCTTAGACCTGGCCCTCGAGGGACCAGGGACCTCCTCCGATGCCGCCCTCACGAGCCGCTTCTTCCTCTTGCGTTCCCGGTCGGGGGACCCCCTGTCCGAGGAGCTTCGACGGTGCTCGGGATCGGAATCCCGAGATGTCGAGGCCTCAGACGAGGTCCAGGCCCGGCCGGAGGCTGAGTCCGAGAAAAACCTTTCCTTCTGATGCTGTCGACTTCTGAGTGCCTTGGAAGACATCTTCCCACATGGCACACACGACTTGGGGTCGTGGTCAGGGCCAGGGCCGAGGCACCGAAGGCTGCAGTCGTGTGTGTCGGTGAGAGACATAAGTTTCTTACACCGATCACACTTTTTGAAACCACTGGAAGCCATCGGGGAAAGAAGAGCCTCTGCGAGGTCAAAAGACCGGCCTTCCAGGGAAAAACGAAAAAAGGGGTGCGAACGCCAGCCACGAAGGGCAAAAACCGAAAACAAAAATAAACGGGCTCGATATCGGTGTACCGAACCCGGCGGGAGGGGAACCGGCATCGAACCGGAGAAAAATAGCAAAAAATCGCCAAAGAAAAAATCACTTTTATCCGGGAGAACAGGACACACGTCCGGTGGGCTTCTCGGAAAAAAGAGACTGAGGTAAGATGGCACCTTTAGGCGGGAAGGGAACCGCGCATGCGTGCCAGCATTCCCAAAGGCTTTCATGGAAAGCTGGGGAAATGCTCCGCTGGGGCTTCATCGGCGCCGATGACACCCATATGTAAGGACTGACTTCCTGCTTGGTCCTGGAGAAATCTATATATATTCTTTTTCCCCAGAAGCAGCCTAAACAGAAAATAATTAGGCCTAGGAGGATGTAGTTGAATTTTGTCTCTCAAACAAATTCTGGAGAATGGATTGACTGAATCCGTTGTCACTTTGGGAATTTCTTTCCATACAGTAGTGAGATACAATGTGTGAACAGAAGTCCACATTGCAGCCTTGCGTGTGGCCTAACATTCTCAAGATGTTTCTCACTGTTTGCTAACTCTTTTGTATATCTTCCACAAAGGAGATCAGGTTGGGGAATTCCTTGTGGAAGAAAAGATTTTGCTCGAGTCGTGTCTGGCAGAGCTCCTATGAACTTCAATTGAGGTGATGGATTTAGATTGGATTTGGAGACATTTATAAAGAACCTAGCAGCTCCAGCATCCTGATGGTTATGTAAACGGATTCTTTAGCTTCTTCCCGAGATGTGCTCTTGACCAGTCAATCGACCAAATAGGGAAACATGCATGCCCAGACTGCACAGATAAGCCTCGACTATCACAAGACACTCGGTGAAGATGTGAGGTTAAAAGACAGTACTTGGTACTGGTAGTGGTCTTTCTTTATGATGAATCGCAGATACTTCCTGTGACTGGGATGTATCTGTATGTGGATATAGGTATTCTTTAAAGCCAGACAATATAGCTAATCTCCCTTTTGAAGAGTTCTGACAGAAACTATTCTGAACTTTTCTCGAACTAGAAATCTGTTCAGATTCCGTAAGTCTAGGATGGAATGGAATCCCCTTGCTTTCTTTGACCAGGACGTACCTAGAGTAAAAGCCCTGCCCTTCTTGTCCTGTAGGAATGGCCTCAACAGCATGAAGAAGGGCAGACAGCTCCTGTATATTCTTGTGCAGAGGAATTAGTGGATAAAACCCCGAGGGCAATTTGGTGCAAACTCAAATAAATGTGACAATCTTTAGGAACTAACTGTTGGAGGTGACTAGCAGCTACTGGTCTGCAAAGAATTGGAGCCTTCACCCAACTGGAAGGATGTCTGGAATCAGTACTGGAGTCTTAGCGATGTTCTTAAGGAACTAGTCAAAATCCTGCCCCAGGATATGGCTGGGAGTCAGCGGGGACTTTTGGGCCCTCTGCTGATGAGGGTGAGTTAGAACCCTGTTTAGTTTGGGATGGACAGAAGGATGGAGGGAGGGGACCTATGCCTATGAGAGGCTGAAAACTCACCTCTTTGCTGCTGCTTTTGGATCTTGACTCACCTGATCTCCTTGTTTCTTTACCTTTCCCCCTTGTTTTATCCCTGCCTACACCTTCTGTGTTGTCTGTCTTGACTAGATTGTAAGCTCTAATGAGCAGGGACTGTCTCTTACATGTCTGTGCAGCGCTGCATACAACTTGTAGCGCTATACGAATGCTCAGTAGTAGTAGTAGTAGTAATAGGATTTTCTTTGTCCTTTGCTAGAAAGTCTCCTAGATATTGAGGGGGCCAGGCTAGAATCAGGCCTGAAGAGGGTTGAAGCATGCCATGTGCTGCTTGATAAGAGTTTCAGTCTTCTGCACTTTATATCTGAAGAGATTCTTTTCACGGCATGGCATGTCAGCAAGCTTCTCCTAGACATCATACTGAAGGTCTGAAGTCCAAAGCCATGTCAGTCTCTGGGCATCAATTCTCAAAGAGGAGGCTCTCAATGCCATGTCAAAAGTACGATAAGTCACTCAGACTGTGTACTTTCTGTCTCCTTCCCTTTATTGTAGCACATTTAAGACTAATAAGAGAAAATATTATTACAGAGGACCTAGGAAATCCAGTGCTTGTCCCAATACAAGCACTGTGGAACCTGTGAGTCTTTTTGGAAACCTGCTAGTTACTTTTGACCTGGATTGACCACTGTTGGAAATAGGATACTGGCTTGATGGACCTTGGTCTGATCCAGTATGGCATATCTTATGTTCTTATGTTCTAAACTCTGAAATTCGTTACCAGAGGATATAGTGAAGGCTGTTACTGTAGCTGGGTTTAAAAAAGGTTTGGACAAGTTCCTGGAGGAAAGATTCATAAACCATTATTAAAGAGGACCCAGGAAATCCACTGCTTGCCCCCACTGTGGAACCTGTGTGCCTTTTTGGGAACCTGCCAGATACTTGCGCCCTGGATTGGCCACTGTTGGAAACAGGATAGTGAGCTTGATGGACCTTGGTCTGACCCAGTATGGCATTTCTTATTTATTTATTTATTTATTTATTTATTTACATTCTCTTATATACCGCGCTATTCTGCATCAGTGCGGTTTACATTGAACAAACTGAAATTACATTGAACAGGGCATTATAACTTGGAGATAACTATTTTACAGGGAACATGGGCTTATGTTCTTATGTTATGTTCTTATTTACCAGAGAATTCAGTTGCTTGGCCTTCTCTGGAGGGTGAGTGTCAACAAACTCTTGCAGGCTGTGCATAATGTTCTGCAAGTGTGTGACCTTATATAGCTGGAAGGACACTATGTGAGAAGTGAACATAGCGTTCTGGGAAAAAAAACATTTCTCCCAAAAGATTCCAAAATCTGAGCTTCTCTCCCTGGGGACACTGAGGAGTGTGATTTAGAAATCTTGGCCCTTTTGAGAGCAGATCTGACAACTAAGGAGTGGTGTTGCAGCTGAAGCTTCTCAAATTCAGAAACCTGGACATGTGTGATGGGGTATATAGAATGCTCCCATCCCTCTCCAAAGGGATGATCAACAGTCCCCCTTTAAGAGAGTCTGCAGCCTAGAGTTCAGGGCTGGGAGGGCATGGCTCACAGGGAGAAGTTAAGAATCCAGCAATATGTAGGAGGGGGAGAGACCCCATGGAGCCAGAAGTCCTTCCAAGGTAAGCCGTGCAAAGGATTTCTTAGGAGAAAAGGCCAGAAGAACCAGCTTGTGGAGGTTTAACAAGCTAAGACAGAATTAAAGCTGTTTTCGTTTTCCCTGAACTCCTGTCTGTTCTGGGTTTTGCTTTGTGGAGGTTTAACAAGCTGGGACAGAATATAAACTAATTTTGTTTTCCCTGAATTGATGTCCAGCCTGCGTTTTAAAGAAAACCCCTTCCCACCACACGTCATGCTTACCACAACCTGATACAATGAGCTGATCTTCTTGTTCACAAGATATATAAAATGTGGGGTCTTCCACTTTCTCATCTGTACATCTTTCAGGATTTTGTTATTGTGAACAGCCACCTTAGGAGGATAGAAGAACTGGAGGATTTTCAATGCTTCGACCCTGGGCACCTCCTCCATCCCTAACTTAAATGCAATGGACCTAGCCATCTCCCACACAAACTTCTATGAAGAACAACTCTTCCTGAGGTGACTTTCCTCTCTCATGAGGTGGGATGGGATCTAACAGCAATTCAGAAGACCTCTTCCCTCAGAAGTATTCAGTCATACTCAGAGTCCCAGGAGCACTCAGAAAAAAAAAGACTCAGAAAAGTAGTCTGAAGATTTTAGTCACTTCCTGGGAGTGGGTCTGTGTTCAAAGTATTGGCGCACCAATGCCCTTCTATACCTTGATCACCCCCCAATGCACTGGAAATGGACTTCATCTGGGCACTCATTGGTGTTGAAGGCCTTCAAGGTTTTTAATGTTGGCAAATCTCCTGCAAGCAGTTGACAAGTCTTGAGAATCATCTCAATGTCTCAATTCGCCAGCCTTGATGCTGCTGAAACATCAGCCCTGTGCTTTGGAAAGAAGACCTCCATCCATTTCTTGAAGGTTGTCAGAAGCTGCTCCTCAAGGGCTGCCAATGGCAAAAGTAGCGAGGACTCCAGCACATTCAGTCAATCTTAGTGGGGTCTGGCAGGAAGTACTGGTAGGCTGGTCTTGGCCCCTCATAGACTGTTGTGACCCCACTATTACAGAGAAGGATGAGTGTTCTTCACAGTGGGGCTGCATTGAGGGTATCAGCTGCTTTGATATCACAGTGCTTATGACATTGTGCACCGATGAACTGCAACACCAATGCACCATAACCTCTGTCTAGTGCATGCTCTGAATTCTCAATGTTGATGAAGTCAGGCAGGAATTGGTGGATGACTGCACCCAGGACACCTTTTCAATGCTTGAAAAGCTCAATGATCCCTCAATGCTTATGCACTGCCGGCATTGGATATAGCCCTGGGCCATAGAGATCAATACCGAACCTAATGGACTGGATTTATCTGCACCAAAAGTCTTTTTGTACTGCTCATCCAGATCCTGAAGTCCTCTCTATCATCTGTGAGCAGAAAAGATGAGAGGTATCATGGTCGAACTCCAGGCACTGCAGACACCAATTATGAGTGTCTGTGGCAGACATGGTACTGTTATACATGGGACATTAAATCAATAATTCAATTTTTATAAGCAGCGATATGGTCTCAGTATCTTAGGACATGGATCAGAAACTCTGTCCCATTGTCTCCTTGTTCACATCAATGACCATCATAACTCCAGCCGCTTTTTTTATATATATTTTTGCAAAATTTTAAAATATCTCAAGCAAAATAGAAAAGAATTGCTTAGCTTTGTTCAGATGGTGAGTCATTTGTTGCTTTCATCGTATTTCATCCAGAAATTGTTTCTTGACTCTATCCATACATGAACATTGTCCCAACGCTAACAGGCGCTAAGCGTTTCTCCAGTATCGGGTTCCTCAGGGGAAAATTGCTAAGCTTTTTCAACGACTTACGCTAGCATTCCATCTGCTTCAACATGGTAAACTGCTCAACTTTGAGCAGTTTACCATGTTGAAGCAGATGGAATGCTAGCGTAAGTCGTTGAAAAAGCTTAGCAATTTTCCCCTGAGGAACCCGATACTGGAGAAACGCTTAGCGCCTGTTAGCGTTGGGACAATGTTCATGTATGGATAGAGTCAAGAAACAATTTCTGGATGAAATACGATGAAAGCAACAAATGACTCACCATCTGAACAAAGCTAAACAATTCTTTTCTATTTTGCTTGAGATATTTTAAAATTTTGCAAAAATATATATAAAAAAAGCGGCTGGAGTTATGATGGTCATTGATGTGAACAAGGAGACAATGGGACAGAGTTTCTGATCCATGTCCTAAGATACTGAGACCATATCGCTGCTTATAAAAATTGAATTATTGATTTAATGTTTCATATTTAATAATGAAAGCAGTTTTTCTAGAACGCATTACTTTCAGATCAATATACAGAGTTTATTTTTTGTGATTTTGAGAGTTGTACTCTGTAAAACATAGACCGACAACGAGACTGTTATACATGGAGCACTTTTTAAACCCACTAGTGAGTTTCTGAGATGTTCACAAAAATAGCTGCAGTGAAATCAAATGACTTGATGGTAAAAAAACAAATGTGGCTGGGGTGCCTGAGGCTGAAATGCAGCCTAAAGTGGCGGTGTGGTTAAAACAAGGAAACTTAGAAACTGACTGATAATCCTAACTAAGGGAAATGTGAAGAAAAAAACACTCACGTGCCAGTGGAAGGAGGAAAAAAAGTGAAAAATCACACCGAAGGCAGTAGAAAATGAAATAGGAAAAAACAGTCTATAGGAAAAACGTCTGTCAAGCACCATGGAAAAACAAAGACTTGAGGGTTTCTGTGTGGCAGAGGCAGGTGGGATGTGGTTCGCATATGCTCAGGGCTCTGTCGATGATGTCACCATACATGAGAACATATCCTACTTGTTCACTGATAAAAATTCATTATTGTTCATTTTCATAAGATGACCAAAGGGAAAGAGAAGAAAACCTGGTCCACCAGTTGCTTGAGAGTTAAATATCAAATAAGGAGGAGCATGACTAAAAGACAGTTCATGACAGCTACCTGACTGGTCCACCAGTTGCTTGAAAGTTAAATACCAAATAAGGAGGAGCATGACTTAAAGACAGTTGATGACAGCTACCTGACTGATAATTTTCAAGGGCACTGAAGATTTTTCTCACTGGTCGCATAGCAGCTTCTTTACAAACGAGCTTAATGTCAGAACCAGAGTATCCATCTGTCTCCTAGGAAAATATAAAATAATATATTTATTATTCAGACAGATATAAAGGCCAATTTTAGATAAGCTGTGGAGAGGGCAATTAAGATGTCCAAGTCAGGAGGTGGAAAATTCCCCCTATACTTTACAAAGGTTCTGCTCAATGAGGAGCCTCTTGTGTAGGGACGTGCAGGACTGCATGTTAATGTCTCCCCATATTCAGACAGAGCAGCTATATTAAAAAGTTGCATGTAGGGGAAAAAACATGCAGTTTTACCAGATATGTACGTGGGAGCAGTTTTTCAATATCCACATACGCATTGATCCTCATCTGACAGTAGCACATGTCCCCCTAGCCCGATCCCCTCTCCTCCGCATCAAGATTCCTCCACCCAAACCCTCTTCTTGTAACAAAACTCTTTAATGTCCTCCCCTGGAAAACCCCACCCTGATCACATCCCAGGCTCTTACTGAGGTCCCTGGTGTCTAGTGGGAGCAGAAACAATCTCCAATCGCTCCTGCTTATGGTGGCCCTGAGTTCCAAAATGACACCTGTGACCCCTAGCAGTAATCTTGCTAAGGGTCATGCTGCCAAATAAGGGTCCAGTGGGGGTTTGATGTGGGGAGAGGTCATGTAAGAGGGGATCGAATGTCAGGAGGGTGAATGGGCAGGGACTAGCCTTGGCCTTTACACCTGCCCCTTAAACTAAATAATAGTGGAAAGCTGACAGCTGCTCAAGAGCACATGATTCAGAATCATGTATCCTTGAAGGATACTAGCCAAACGGGGAAGTCAGGGCATCCCAACAGAGAGTTTTCAATAAAGGTAAAAAGTAAGCCTGTAGGTAAAAATCAGAGTTGAAAAATTCCAAATTACTCCAGGACATGCTGTGATCTATGATTAAAGTCATCTGTAGTACATAAGAAATGCCTTACTGGGTCAGACCAAGGTCCATCAAGCCCAATATCCTGTTTCCAACACTGGCCATAAGTACCTGGCAGGTTCCCAAAGAGGCACACAGGTTCCACAATGCTTGTCCTGGGGCAAGCAGTGGATTTCCTGGGTCTTCTTTAATAATGGTTTATGGACCTTTCCTCCAGGAACTTGTCCAAACTTTTTTTAAACCCAGCTACACTAACAGCTTTTACTACATTCTCCGGTAATGAATTCCAAAGTTTGATTACGTGTTGAGTAAAAAAATATTTTCTCTAATTAGTCTTAAATGGGTTGCATTCTAGCTTTATTGCGTGTCCTTGAGTCTTTCTACTTTTTGATTGCATAAACAACTGATCTAGTACTTGAAGACTGAATAGTGGCCAATGTAACGCCAATATTATTTATTTATTTAACAGGTTTTTTAATACTGCCCTATCATTAATTCAAAGCGGTCTACATATAACACAAAACCAAAAACCAAACTTTTACAAAGAACAAGGGTGTTAAACTTGGATGATTATATGGGGTTTGAGTTGTACTTTTAAGAACAGCTATTAACATTAAAGCAGCAATGGTTTATACAAGAAGCAGTTGTTTAAGGAGTAGAGGATACAGAGCTGGGGGGGAGTGAACAACTGAGATGGGAGTAATCTTGAGAAAGCAAGGAATAGTATAAGAAATTAATATGGGTAGGGATGTGATGTAGTGGGAGGGGAGCTAGATAGATGGACGGATTGTGTTTACAGTTTGTAGTGGTTAGGTTTATGTCAAATGCTCATGGGGTGGGTACATAGTATTCCATAAAGAGATACGTTTTTATTTTAAAAAGGGTTCCAGGAGTGATCCAAGAAACGGCTGTACCAGAAAAATGGTAGAAAACATTATAAAAAACAAAATTACTGAACATGTATAGACATGGTTTAATGGTAAAAAGCCAACATAGATTTAGCCAAGGGAAATCTTGTCTAACCAACCTCTTATAATGTTTGAAGGTGTGAACAAACAGGTCTTTAAAGGTGAGCTGGTTGATATAGTTAATCTTGATATTCAGAAAGCCTTTGATAAAGTCCCTCATGAGAGACTCCTGGAGAAATTAAAAAGCCATGAGATAGGAAGCAATGTACTATTATGGATTAGGAACTGGTTTAAAGATAGAAAACAGAGGCGGGCTAAATGGCCAATTTTCTCAATGGAGAAAGGTGAATACGTAGTTGAGTATCCCAGGGATCTGTGGTGGGCGTGCTGCTTTTCAAGATATTTATAAATGACATGTAAATGGGAATAACAAGTGAGGTGATCAGATTTGCAGATGACACAAAACATAGGAAAAGTGTAAAAAATTGTAAGAGGACCTTGATAAATTGGGAGACTGGGCATCCAAACAGCAGATGACATTTAATGTGGACCAGTGCAAAGTTATGCACTTACAGGCTCATTCTGTCCCAGATGTAGATTCCTTCTGTATGCCCGGTTTGAGCCAGACGTATAGAGTGGATCGCTATTCTGATCCCTCAGGATACATCTAGCCCTGCGGGATCAGAATCGCAATCAGTCCTGTACATGCAAGCCGGGTCTGCGATTCAGCCCGGCCTGCACGTACAGGACCTTCCCGGCTAACTCAGTCAAGGCTCTTTAATGGAGCTGCGGCACCATGGCATCATGTTGCCATGGCACCGCGGCTCCATTGAAGAGCCTCAATGCCAGCCGCCAGAAAAAAAAGCTTATTCCCCGCAGCCCGACCCCTGATCTGGCCTCCTAAGGCTAGGGTCGGACTGCGGGGAATGTCCTCTGGCCCCCCCCCCACCCCATCCACGACCCAGGCACAAGAAAAAACGCGTCCAGGGAAGTTATTCCACCTCGGAGGTGGAATAACTCCCCCGCACAAGTCGCCGGCCCTGGACATCCAGGGTCGACATTAGAATCGGCCCTGTACGTCCATGGCCGGCGACCGCCCACTGCCTGCCCAGACACTGCCCCCAAGTTGCTCCTTCCCCGCCACCGTCTAACTTCCCCGCACAACTGGTGGGGAGGTTAGACGCCATGGGGGAAGACACCAACGGGACATCCATCCCCGCTATTCATGGCACAGAATCAGGCCTTTAGGGAAGAACAACTCAAACTACGGTTACAAGATGCAAGCTTCCATATTAGGAACCACCACCTAGGAAAAGGATTTAGACGTCATCATGGATAATACCTTGAAACCCTCTGCCCAATGTGAAGCAGCAGTCAAGAAAGCAAATAGAATGCTAGGAATCAGAGAAAGGAATAGAGAATAAAACAAAGGATGCAGAGGGTGGCTACTAAAATGATTAGTGGGCTTCATTATAAAGCATATGAGGACAGACTTAAGGATCTTAATATGTACACCTTAGAGGAAAGGCGGGATAGAGGTGATATGATTGAGATGTTTAAATACCTCCGTGGCATAAATGTTCAGGGAGAGAGCCTCTTTTAATTGAAAGCAAATTCTGCTACGAGGGGACATGGGATGAGGGTGAAGGGAGATAGATTCAGGAGTGATATGCGGAAATATTTCTTTACAGAAAGAGTAGTGGATCAGTGGAATAGTCTCCCAGTGGAGGTGGTAGAGATGAGGACAGTAACTGAATTCAAAAAAGCATGGGACCAACACAGAGGATCTCTAAAGGTAAAAAGTGGACTGTTGTAGTTGTTGTTATGGAAGGACAGACTAGATAGGCCATGTGGTCTTTTTCTGTCATCATGTTTCTATAGCTAAGCTTGAAGGATAGTATAATGCCTCTGTATCACTCCATGGTGCGACGAAACCTTGAATATTGTATACAATTCTGGTTGCTATATCTTAAAAAAGGATATAGCAGAATTAGAAAAACTACAGAGAAGAACAACAAAAATGGTGATGGGGATGGACGGATATCCCTACGAGGAAAGGCTTAAAAGGTTAGGGTTCTTCATCTTGGAAAAGGGATGGCTGAGGGGAGATATGATAAAGGACTCCATTGCAAAGCAAGGTAATTCTCTGCCTGAAAGCTCTCAAAGGGGTTTTGGTTTTCATTTTTAAAAAGCTAATTCTTAAAGGGGTTCTGGTGTTCATTTTTTTAAAGCCAAGTCTTTTTTCTATATTGCAAAGGGGGATTTGTTTTTGTTTGCTTGTGGTGTTTGGCAAGGCTCTGTCAGAGTTCATTGTCTTTGTTCCAGCTACACATTCACAGTTAACTGAAGCCACTGACCTCATCAGGTGTTACACCCTTATGCAAATTAATTGAAACAAACCAGATTTTTTAATCGTTTCAGACTACAAATTGTATATGCATTTAATTTGGATCTATATTTAATCAACTGGGTTAAATCATCACATAAGAGATGTTTCATCATTATTTGTGGATTTATGGGTTAAATGACATAATAGATGACGTGATATGACATAAGAATGATTTATTGTGTATGCGACTATAGTATCAGCTTTTGGAAACTGCTGACACCTAATCAGGAGTTAGTGGGCCTGATTACCTGAGAGCAGCTGAGGCCTGCATAAAAGGCTCCAGAGCCCTGCCCTGTTGAGGCATTCCTAACAGGGGCTCTACAGGTCAAACAACGGTAAGGATTTGAGGGTTTATTTTTATTAAATTGCTAGCTCTCTGACTGGGAGCTCTTAAAAGGGTTTTTGTATATTTTTAAAGCAAAGTTACTTTCTTTTTGGTGCTTTAGTAGAAATTTCCTTAAGCAGAGTAGGTTGTTGAACTCTAGTAACCTTCTCAGCTTTTGGGAACTGCTGACACCTAATCAGGTGTTAGTTCCCTCCCTACCCACCCCGACTCCCACCCAAACCCTAGTGAGCAGTCTTGCTTTATAGGGCAGCTCCCCATTTAACAAAGCACAGAGACTTGGAGCAGCACATTTTGAATATAATTAAAGAGATTTAACTGCTTTTTCTCTGAAAGGACAGCTAGGAAACCGGCTGGTACTTGGTAGATCTCTCTCTTTTGCTTTAACAGATACCTAAGCTCCACAAACAGAACAATGGCTGGGAAAAATTGTATCGCTAAAGCTGTTGCCCCCGTTACAGCTTCTGCCTCTGTCCAGACAGAGGTCCTAATGCCAGTTGAAGGACCGGTTCCATGTGCAGGGTGCCTGCATGCTGAAGCTCTGAGGAAACAAGTGGAGGTGGCGAGGCTGAGGAGCATTCAAGACAGTGAGAAGTACATTGATGAGATGCTTCTTGCAGCAACCAAGCTCTCCAGCAGAGGAGAAGATGGGTGCCAACAGAATGTCGATGGTTGGACACGAGTCACCAGGGCCTGCAAAATCACCAATCCAACTTCTCCAGCCCTTGAATTGAAGAACCATTATGCAGCCCTGGAAGTGGAGGAGGTGAAAGCATCCCTGGAAAGGGAAGAACCAGAGCTCAAGTACCCCAAAGTTGCAGAATCAGTGACCACAAGGAAGCGAAGGGTAGTGGTGGTTGGAGACTCTCTTCTGAGGGGTACAGAGGCGTCCATCTGCTGACCAGACTTGATGTCTAGAGAGGTATGCTGTCTTCCTGGTGCCAAAATCCAAGATGTTACAGACAGTTTGCCAAGACTCATCAAGCCCACTGACTATTACCCAATGTTGCTAATCCATGTTGGTACAAATGATACTGCCAGGTATCACTCGGAACGTATCAAAAGTGACTTCATGGCTCTGGGACAAAGGGTGAAGCAGTTAGGTGCACAGGTGGTGTTCTCTTCAATCCTCCCTATTGAGGGTAAAGGCCAAGGCAGAGGCTCGCAACCTGGAGATGAATGCATGGCTGCGTGGATGGTGTCATCGAGAGTGTTTTGGTTTCCTAGACCATGGGATGCTGTTCCAAGGGTTGCAGAGCAGAGATGGCATCCATCTGTCCAAGAAAGGTCAACGCATCTTCGGTAGTAGACTGGCTAATCTACTGAAAAGGGCTTTAAACTATATTCGTTGGGGATGGGTGAAGAAAGCCCCCAGGTAGGTGGAAGCCCCCAGGTAGGTGATACCTTAAATACCTTTATGGAAACGGGTAACAGGGCTAACATATGGAAAGCAGTGTCTATAAATGCCCGTAGCATGGGAAATAAGATCCCTGATGTTGAAGCTTTGGTGGGAGTGGCTGACTTGGACTTAGTGGCAGTTACAGAAACATGGTTCACAGAAAACCATGATTGGGATGTAACTATACCTGGCTATACTTTATTCAGAAAGGACAGGGTAGGAAGAAGGGGAGGAGGAGTGGCACTATATGTAAAAACTACTATTAAAGCTTTGGAATTACAGAGCTTAAAAGGGAGAGAGGAGGCATTGTGGGTTAAACTAGAAAGAGGGAAAGAGAAATCTATTTGCATTGGTGTGATATACAGACCTCCCTCACAAGAGAAGAGGTGGACAGAGAGTTAATTGAAGACATACGCAGCATTGCTAGGAAATGGGAAGTGCTACTGATAGGAGATTTCAATATGCTAGATGTTGACTGGCACATTCCTGCTGCAGTATCATCTAGAAATAAGGAGATCCTGGATTCTCTACAGGGAGAACTATTCAGGCAATAGGTAATAGACCCTACACGTGAAGGGGCCATACTGGACTTGGTGCTTACCAATGGTGAAAGTGTTTCTGATGTTGTAGTGGGAGATCATTTTGCATCCAGTGATCACCAGATGGTGTGGTTCAGTATTAGGACCACCCTAATACAATCCACAGTCTCTCTCCTTGTTCCAAGCATTCCTGCTAATTTTATGTAAATAGTTCAAGCATGTTATCTAGTTAATAGATTATATACTCCATGTAAATAGTTCTCCCATGTTATCCAAGTTGATACTCCTGTTATATGTAATACCAAACAGCCTGTTGTTCTGGTTTCTTTATGTTATCTGTAAACCGCGCTGATGTCAAAGAGTGCGGTATATAAGAAGTTGAAATAAATAAATAAATAAATAGGGCTGTTAGAATACATTCAAAGGTGAGGATCTAAGACTTTAGGAAGATTAACTTTGCCAAGATGGGCCAATACCTCAGGGAGTCGTTAGTGGGATGGGAACAGCTGGGGGATGTAGAAAAACAGTGGGCAAAACTGAAAGGGGATATTTTAAGGGCAACCGACCTTTTTGTTAAAGTGGTAAATAAAGGTAAAAGGAAAAGGAGACCGCTATGGCTTTCGAAAGAAGTAGCTGAAAAAGTGAAGAAAAAGAGGGAGGCCTTCATGAAATACAAGAGATCACAGAGAGAGGAAGACAGGCATTTATATTTGGAAAAACTTAGAGAAGCTAGCAAAATAGTCAGGAAGGCAAAGATTCAAAAGGAGGAGGATATAGCCAATGCAATAAAATGGGGGGGATAAGACATTTTTCAGATATGTTAGTGAGAAGAGGAAGAGCAAAAGTGGTACTGTCAGACTCAAGGGTGCAGGGGAGAAATATGTAGAAGCTGATAAGGATAAAGCGGAATTGCTTAACAAATATTTCTGTTCTGTGTTCACAGATGAAGAACCAGGAGCAGGACCTCAGAAAACACCCACAAACAGGAACAGAAGCGAGGGACATCTTGAACAATTTTCAGAAGACTGTGTTCGTGAGAAACTAGCTCAACTTAAAGTAGACAGTGATGGGACCGGATGGGATACACCCTAGAATACTAAAGGAACTTGGGGACGTTCTAGCAGCTCAACTGACTGACCTTTTCAATGCCTCGTTGGAGTCGGGAGTGGTGCCAAAGGACTGGAGAGAGGCTCATGTGGTGCATTTACACAAAAGCGGAAGTAAGGATGTGGTTGAAAACTACAGGCCGGTTAGTTTAACTTCGGTGGTGAGTAAATTATTGGAAACGCTGCTGAAAAGAGAAAATAGTGAGGTTTCTAGAGTCCAGCGGATTACAGGATCTGAGGCAGCATGGATTCACCAGAGGCAGGTTTTGTCAGATAAATCTGATTGATTTCTTTGACTGGGTGACCAGAGAGTTGGACCGAGGGAGAGCCCTAGATGTGGTGTATTTAGATTTCAGTAAAGCCTTTGACATTGTTCCTCACAGGCGACTTATAAACAAACTGAGCACCGTAGGGATGGACCCTAAAGTTACTGCTTGGGTTAGAAATTGGTTGGGTGGGAGGCGACAAAGAGTACAGGTAAATGGAGCTCACTCTGAGGAGAAGGATGTTACCAGTGGTGTGCCCCAGGGATCTGTCCTTGGTCTGATTCTTTTTAACATCTTTGTTAGCGATATAGTGGATGGGCTGTTGGGTAAGGTTTGCCTCTTTGTGGATGATACCAAAATCTGCAATAGAGTAGACACCCAGGAAGGTGTAGATAACATGAGGAGGGATCTAGCTAAGCTTGAAGAATGGTCTAGAATTTGGCAGCTGGGATTTAATGTTAAAAAATGTAAGGTCATGCATTTGGGCTGCAGCAATCCTAGGGAGCTATATGTATAAGGGGTGAAGTACTTTTGTCCACTAAAGAAGAGCGGGACCTAGGCGTGGTTGTATCTGATGATCTTAAAGTAGCTAAACAGGTAGAAAAGGCGACGGCAAAAGCTAGAAGATGTTTAAATACCTCCGTGGCATAAATGTTCAGGGAGAGAGCCTCTTTCAATTGAAAGCAAGTTCTACTACGAGGGGACATGGGATGAGGGTGAAGGGAGATAGATTCAGGAGTGATATGCGGAAATATTTCTCTAAAGGTAAAAAAGGGACTGTTGTAGTTGTTGATATGGAAGGACAGACTAGATAGGCCATGTGGTCTTTTTCTGTCGCCATATTTCTATGTTTCTATCAGTCAACATTGCATCAGATTTTCTTTCGAGTGTATTCTTAATTGTTAATCCAACCATTGTGCATGATGGATGCGACATCCAGAAAACGCACAAAGATCGTCACTCTGCACGAACACATAGGGAAGACCTACAGGGATATAGCAAGTATAGTTGGTGCCAGTCTCACAACTGTCAGTTATGTGATCAAATCTAAAAAGGAGACAGGATCCATCTCGCCTAAACGAAAGGAAAATTGTGGTTTTAAGAGGAAAACCACACCCAGAGATAATTATGTTCTCAGGGAAAGTAGAAAATACCCTTGAAAGATAAGTGATGTGTGAGTGAGGGTGGACGTGTCCCGCTCGCTCCGGTGCAGCCCCGACAATTAATCGGTCAATTTATCTCTCAATCTCGGTGATTGCTGCCTCCCACCTCAGTGGTCACGCTTGTGAGATTCGGCGCAGCCTGCATTGCTTCCCACCCTGCCTGACGATGCCTTTAGCACCGAAAAAAGACCGCGAAAAGCCGACGAGAGCGGGGCCCTCCTCCGCGGCCATGACACAGCCGTCCTCGCCGAGTGGAGACAGTGTAGACTCGGCTACAGTCGAATTGGCCAAAGAGGTGGTCAAGCTACTTGATCCTAAATTCGATCTGTTACTAAAAAAGCTGGATGGTATGGAAGAAGCCTTAACGGCTTTTGGGAATCGAATGGACGAGGTGGAACTCCGCGTGGCGAGTGTGGAGGAGAACGAGGGCACCCGAGACAGAACGCTTGAAGCCCAAACACAACAGCTACGTGAGCTACAAAAGAAACTGGACGATCTAGAGAATAGATCCAGGCGCAATAATCTGCGTATTGTGGGCATCGGAGAAGACAAACCGGAACGGGAGCTGTTGGCCTTTCTGGAGCGCTGGTTGCCAGAGGCTTTAGGCCTGACTGATCTGGCGGCGAACTTTAAGATCGAACGAGCTCACCGGTTTGGTGCCCGTCGGGAAACCGTAGAGCGACCACGAGTTGTCATTTTGCGCGTTTTGAACTTTCAACATAAAATGCAAATCTTACAGGAATACCGGAAGAAGGGTGAGCTGATGTTGGGCAATCGCAAGATCCTCTTATTCCAAGATTATTCTGCGCCAGTGGCGGCACGGAGACGAGAATTTGGCCCGATCTGTGCGGAACTGTTTCGGCGCCATGCGAGATTCACACTGGCATTCCCAGCCACGCTGCGCATCACTCATCAGGGTCAGACTCACATATTTGAGAACGTGAGTGCGGCGCAGCAATTTCTCGCGAAATGGCAGACATCGGACCTGGCTGTATGAGGCGCCGCGGGTTTTGGGTGACCCTGAATGGCCTGAATACTGGACTGGCACGCCGGCAGCGAGCCCGGGTGGGAGGCCTTGGACGCATGGCCGGCTGAGAGTTCACTTTATTCTGCTTGGCCTGGATGAGCCGGACTTCCGTTGTTCTCAGCTAATGTCTGCAACCTGATAAGATCCTCTGTAGCTTACTATACTTTTGTGTTTTTCTTCTATGTATATTCTGCTTCTATATTCTGCCTTCCTTATGTTGCCAGGTTATCATATTCACGGGCTAAGTGGGTGGGTTGTCTAGTGTCTAGTATCTTTTGGAGGTGCGCTATATAAGTGGGAGGGGGGGGGTGGGCAATGTTGGGGCTGCACCGCGGCATCACTTAAGGCTCGGACCTCAGTGAAGTTAACTGAGGTATAGGATGTGCCTGGCATTTAGGGGATTTTTTTGGGAGGGGAGGGGAGGGAAGGGGACGGGGGGGGGGGGGAGAGGGGGGGAAAGCAGCAAAGAGCCCTAAGGGGGGGGACCGGGACTATTTATTCCTTATGATGGACTTCCTGAGTGATTCCTGGGGTGACTTGCTCCCATATTTTGAGACTCTGTTGTCTGGGTGCGGAGTGGAGGCTGGGCTGCTCCGCACTAAGGGGGGTAATATTACTGGTGATCATTTGGTAGTGCTGACTCCACCTGATATATGCCTTCTGACCTGAACTTTGTTACTTGGAATGTGGGGGGGGTCAGCACACCGGTGAAACGTACAAAAATCTTGCAAGCCCTCAAACGGCGTAAGGCCCAAGTAGCGCTATTGCAGGAAACCCACTTAACTGCCGCAGAACATGCTAAATTGAAGCGGGATTGGGTGGGGACGGTCTACTCTGCCTCGTCGGACACGTGGCGGAAAGGAGTGGCCATCTTGATACATAAAAACCTTTCTTGCGAACTTCTGGGGATGGAAGGGGACCCCATGGGCAGATATCTTTTTCTGCACGCTAAAATTCAGGGAGAAGAGTTCTTTATCGGAAATATTTATGCCCCAAATACTTATAATCATGACTTTTTCCGGGAAGTGTTAAAGAAAGTCTTGGCAGCCCCAAAAATCCCGATAGTCTTAGCGGGGGATTTTAATTGCCCCCATGACCCGCTTTTGGATAAATCCCAACCCCACCCTGGACGGAAATGGGACACCAAGGGAGTAGGTTTTCTCTGTGACCTGGGGGAGCTGGTGGACACGTGGCGGGTTTTGCATCAGGACAGCAGAGACTACACACACCTCTCGCGCGCCCACCACACCTGGTCGAGAATTGATTATATTCTGGTGTCGAGACACTGGTTTTGGAAAGTGCGTAATGTAGAGATAGAGTCTATTATTGTGTCAGATCATGCCATGGTCTGTATGGGTTGGAGGGGGGAGAGATTGGGGAATAAAAAATGGACTTTTCCCGGCTATCTCTGGAAGAAACCGGAATTCGGTGAATATCTGCGGAAGAGCTGGGCGGACTATGTATACCATAATGAGAAGTCCACGAGTTCGGTGGCCAATTTTTGGGAAGCAGGTAAGGCCGTTCTTCGCGGACATATCATTGCTTATGTCGCTGCAGAGAAACGTAGGGTTAATGATGATATTCTTAGACTAACCCGAGATCTCCGCAAGGCGAAGGCGCAGGCACTTCGTCGGGCGGGCGGCGTCCTGCCATATGTGGGCATCCAGAAACAGTTGAACGATTTGTTACAAAAGAGAGCCATTCAATCACAACAATATTACCGACATCAATTTTTTCGGTACGGGGATCGGTCTGGTAAACTACTGGCACGCTTAGTGCGAGATAAGGCAGGTCCCCGTGGTGTTACGGTAATTAGGGATACTGAGGGACGGCAGCACACGCGGGGTGATGAAGTGGCGCGCGTGTTCCGCTCTTTCTATGCACACCTCTACAGACAGGAAGATGGGGATCCTGATCATGTGGCAGCCTTCCTGCAACGACTTTCTCTCCCTAAACTCTCAGAGGAGCAACAAATGGCTTTGAATCAACCTCTCACGGGGGGGGAAGTCCAAAAAGCGATTCAAGCGGGATCCCCACACAAGGCCCCGGGGCCCGACGGCTTCACGTATGAGGCCTACAAGCTGTTGATGTCGGCGTGGGTGCCCACGCTGGTGGCGGTCTATGAGGAGGCGGGTGCCTCGGGCACTTTTCCACGTGATATGCGCACTGCTAGTATTAGTTTGATTCCAAAAGTGGGGAAGGATTTGGAGGACCCGGCCTCCTATAGGCCTATCTCTTTGATCAATGTGGACTTGAAACTGTTTGCTTCTGTCCTAGCGAATCGACTTCAATTATTTCTTCCGGCCTTGATAGGACGACATCAGGCGGGTTTTGTTAAGGGACGCGAGGCTTCGATCAATATAGGCAAAGTACTCCTAGGAATTGAGAAGTGTCTGCTCCACCGCGAACCACTGATCCTTGCTAGCTTAGACTCGGAGAAGGCGTTTGATAGGGTATCGTGGCAGTATATGTTCGCAGCCCTACAGAAGTTTGGTTTTCAGGGTCAATTTCCCCAGTGGATCCAGGCGCTTTATACAGACCCCCGAGCGATGGTCGACACCGGAGGGGGGTGCTCTCACCCATTTACATTGCACAGGGGGACCAGACAGGGCTGTCCTCTATCCCCGCTGTTGTATGTTTTACAATTGGAGCCCTTGTTAGTTGCCCTGGCCGAGTCGTCCTCCATACAGGGTATCGAGTGGCGAGGGGGGGGCATTAAGGTCAGTGCTTTTGCAGATGATCTTCTACTTTGCCTTACAGATCCTGAACGATCTCTGCCAGAAGCCCTACGCCTTATTGAGAGTTTTGGAGCTTTTTCTGGACTCCGCATCAATCGCTCGAAGTCCCTGGTCCTAGATGTAGATAATCAGTCGCGCCCAAAGTGGCAGGGAGTCTTTCCATTAACGTGGGCATCGGGGCCCATTCGTTATCTGGGGATTCATATCCCGACACACCCACGGAGTCTCTATGAGGTCAATGTTCGGCCTATGCTGACGTCGACGATAGCAAATCTACAGAAGTGGAGGGATCTTCCGCTCTCCCTCATGGGGCGAATAGCCTTAGTGCAAATGGTGGAATGGCCGCGTTGGATTTATCTATTACGGCACTTACCTGTGTGGGTAACTCGGCGAGACTTGATGGAGCTACATAAACGACTGGGTTGGTTTATCTGGCAGTCTAAACGGCCTAGGATAGCCCTGGCAGCGCTTATGCGACCGGTGAGTGAAGGGGGTGTGGGTTGGTCCTCCCTAAGAACCTATAATCTTAGCTACCTAGCGCGCCGGGGTGAGCGATCTAGTCATGGGGAACGAGGAGCGCCTCCCTGTCGCTCTTCTGGATCAGGTCTCTGAATCCTGGCACAGAGTGTTTCTGCTGCATTGTGGGGGCTCGTTGCTAAACCGGCGTTCTGGCGTGAGTCGTGTTACTTACGGACGCTGCGGCTGGCGTGGAGAGTTATCTGTCGGTCCCAGAAGCAGCGCTGGTCGATCACGGATTGCCTGCCTCTGCTCGGTAATCGCAGTTTTGCGCCCGGGCGGGAGGGGGGGGGGGGTTGCTCGGGCCTGGAAGCAGGCAGGGGTGGAATATCTGGGACAATTGCGAATGGAGACCTCCGATCAATTAGAATCGTTTACGCATCTTTGTGGTCGATACCGACTCCAGAGGTCCTCTTTTTATTTCTATTTGCAGGCTCGCCACTATGTGACTAGTCTGGCTCGGGACGCCTTGCCCTGGTCGAGCACAACTAGTCTTTGGATATTGATGGGCAAACTTCAGGAGGCCACGTCTGCACGTCAGCTCCGTGCTGAGCTGACTCTTCCGCCCACTCTGCAATGTTTAACTTCTTTGGTGGCCCGCTGGAGAACGGATGGGATGGAAGGCCTTACTGAGGAGACTCTGGGACAGGCTTTTCTGCTGCTTCGGGGAATGGTGGAAGCCGTGCGGTATCGTGAGTTACAATTTAAGTTGCTATGGAGGGCATATATCTCTGAGGTGAGGGCGCGGCGGATGGGCATTGTCTCAGTGGATGTGTGTGGTCTCTGCAGGAAGGAGGTGGGAACCCTATTCCATAGATTTTGGTCCTGCTCCATCATCTCCTTATTCTGGGAGGGCGTCGGAGTAAAACTCAGCCGCTGGACTCATACGCAGTTATCCCTGCACCCTCTTTGGTGTCTATTTCATTTGGTTGCCCCGGGGGACCCCGGTTCATTGGCCCAGAGGCAGCTTTATGACAAGGGCTTCTTAGTGGCCAAGCGCTGTATTTTGCGCCATTGGCTATCTGAGTTCGGACCGGGATTGGAGGAGTGGGAAAACAACCTGCGTGATTTGATGCAGATGGAGCGTAGAACAGCCAAATTACTCGGGCACAAGTCTTGGGAACGATTTCAATTAATTTGGGAACCCCTGTGCGGAGCGGTTGGGGTGCCCCCAGATGAGGATTAAGAGGGGCTCCCTGTTTTTTTTTTTTTTTACTCAAAGACCGGTTAGTGGGGAGCGGTTGGAAAGCTCAGGAAAGTGGGATTGGCGGGGTTCCCCCTGGGGCTTCTTCGGGCAAAGGGTAGGGTTTGGGGACGTCAGGGTGGGGGGGGGATGGGGGGGCCTACAGAGGGTGGGGAGGGGAGGTGAGAGGGAGTTGGGGAATTTGGGAGGGGCGGATTTGTATTTATTCATATCGCTTTCCTGTTTACTGTTTTCTCCCTTATTGTTGTTTTGGGTAGATCCCCTGTGAGGCTGATGCTAGGTAGGGGGTCCCTTAGAGGCCTCAGGCATACTGTTACTACTGTTAGGGGATAACCCTATTGTGTTTGCTCCTCTTCTGTTAGGCGCTAACCCCGGTTGGCCGGTATTTTCCTGTTATGTGTATTTCTGCATTCCTCTGTTAGCAGATCTTGCTTATTGCTTATTACTTGTTTGAGCCTCCCTGATTGCTTGCCCTACCTGTTGGGGGGGAGACACAAGTGACTGAGACTGTGTGTATCTCTATGGAAAACTCAATAAAAATGATTATACATAAAAAGAGATTTAGAAGAGAAAAGTACAATGGTCAGTTCTTCCACAATTAGCAAGCGACTTTTGGAAGTTGGTCGAAAAGCATGACAACCTCTGAAAAAAGAACTTCTAACAAAGGTTATGAAAGAGAAGCACTATAAATGGGGACTGAAACATAAAGAGTGGACTAAAGAAGATTGGAGAAAAGTAATATTCAGTGATGAAAGTCATTTCTTCGTCCAGGGCCAAAGAAGCCAACATTTTCGGTGTTCACCTGGAGAAAAGATTTGTGATTCCCACATCAACCAGAACATGAAATACCCCCAAAAGAAGATGTTCTGGGGGTGTTTCAGTTATTAAGGAGATGGCAGCTTGCATCCAGTTGAGGGAATGATGTATTCACAACAATACATCAATGTTCTCCAAAGAAGAGTTGTTCCAGAGCTAGAGAAGACATTTCCTGATGGATCTGGCATCTTTCAGCAGGATCTTGAGAGATCGAAATTGGTGAAAAGTTTTTTTTTTAAAAGAAGCAAATAAAAGATACTGGACCGGCCAGGAGACTCTCTGGATTTAAACCCAATAGAGAATCTGTGGTCCATTTGCAAACTTCACTTTTGTGAAATGGACTGTACGACAAAGGAGAAGCTTATTCAAGCTCTGATTCAAGTCTGGTATAGGGACCCAAAAATCATTGCAGACTGCTCGAAATTAGTGGACTCTGCCAAATCACATCCAGATGCTGGCAAAAAAACAGAAGACACAAGGGTGTAGGTCCCTCCCTACCCACTCACCCATCCCATGTGAGCATTTTTGCTTTATAGGGCAACTCCCCAATTAACTACACACAGGGACATAGAACAGCACTATTAGAACATACATAAAAGAGGTCAACATATTTTTCTCTTAAAGGACAGCTGAGGAACAGGTAGGGACTTAGGTAAGTCTTTCTCTTTTACTTCAACAGGTACCAAAGCTCCATCAACTAAGCAATGACTGGGAAAAATCGTATTGCTAAAACTATTGCCCCCGTTACAGCTTCTTCCTCTGTCCAGACAGAGATCCCAATGCCAGTTGAAGGACCGGTTCCATGTGCAGGATGCCTGCATGCCGAGGCTCTCAAGAAAGAAGTGGAGGAACTCAGGGAAGAGGTGGCGAAACTGAGAAGAATTCAAGACAATGAGAAGTGCATTGATGAGATGAAACATCCAAGCTCTCTGAGAGAGGTGAAGATGGGAGGCTACAGAAGGAAGGAAGTTGGACACGAGTCACTAGAGCATGTAGTATCAACATTCGAACTCCTCCACCCTTGCATTGAAGAACCAGTATGCCGCCCTGGAAGTGTTGGAAGCATCCGAGGAAAGGGAAGAACTGCAGCTTGAGCACCCTAAAGTTGCAGAATCAGTCACCACAAGGAAGCGAAGAGTAGTCATGGTTGGTGACTCTCTTCTGAGGGGTACTGAGGCATCCATCTATTGACCAGATTTGATATCCAGAGAGGTGTGCTGTCTGCCAAGTGCCAAAATCTGAGATGTTATGGAGAGTTTACCGAAACTCATCAAGTCCACTGACTATTATCCAATGTTGTTCATCTATGTTGTTACAAATGATACTGCTAGGTATCCCTTTGAGCATATCAGGTGACTTCATGGCTCTGGGACAGAGGTTGAAGCAGATAGGTTCACAGGTGATGTACTCTTCAATCCTCCCTATTATGGGTAAAGGCCGAGGCAGAGAAGCTCGCATCTTGGAGATGAATGCATGGCTGTGTGGATAGTGTCATCAAGAGCGTTTTGTTTTCCTGGATCATGGGATGATGTTCCAAGGCCTGCAGAGCAGAGATGGTGTGAATCTGTCCAAGAAGGACAAGGCCCTCTTACAGTCTAAGGTGTGAAGGACTGTCTCTGCTTGACTGGAGTGAGGTCTTGGAAAGAAGGTAGGGAGCACCACTTCCTGGTTGGGATGAAAAGGCGACACTACCTTCGGCAGGAATTTGGGGTGTGTGCGAAGCACCACTCTGTTCTTGTAGAACCTGGTGTAAGGCGCCTCCACCACTAGGGCCTGAAGCTTGCTAACTCTGCGAGCGGAGGTGAGTGCAACCAGAAAAACCACCTTCCAAGAGAGATAGTGAAGGTGGCAGGTAGCTAGAAGCTTGAAGGGTGGGTGAGTGAGCTGCCCCAACACTATGTTGAGGTCCCATTCGGTTGCAGGAGGGTGAACCGTGGGCTTCGATAAGAGCAGGTCCCGAAGGACACGGGTCACCAACAGTTGAACCAAGAGGGGCTCACCATCCACCGGATGGTGGTGTGCCGCCAGGGAACTCAGGTGCACTCAGACGGAGTTAGACTTGAGCCCGGACTGAGAGAGGTGGTGAAGGTACTGTAACACCAGAGCCACCGGGCAGGAGAACAGATCAGCCCCAAGTTCGGCGCACCATACAAAGAACCTACGCCATTTGAGGGCGTAAGCCTTCCTAGTGGAGGCCTTGCGAGAGGCCAGGAAAATATCCTCCACCTCAACCGGAAGGTTGAAAGGGGCAAGAGTCACCCTTTCAGCAGCCACGCTGCCAGCAACAGGGCCCCAGGTTGGGGTGCAGGAGAGAGCCCCCCCCCCTCCTGAGATAGGTGTGCCGGGGTGGTCCCCAAGGGGATGGGGGCCTCCATCATCAACTGTAGAAGTAGTGGGAACCACTGTTGCCTGGGCCACCGAGGAGCTATCAGGATGAGTGAGGCCCTGTCGCAGAGGGTCCTGAACAAGGTCTTGGCAATCAGCGGTGTCAGAGGGAAGGCATACATGAGGTCTTCCGACCATGAGACTAGGAATGCTTCTGCTGCCATCCTGGAGGGGTGGGCTGCCGGAAGCAGAAGCGGGGCAACTGAAAGTTGTCCAGGCTGGTGAACAGGTCTATCACGGGTTCCCCCCAGAGCCAGAAGAGTCAACTGGCTACCCAGGGGACCATCTGCCACTGGTGTGGCTGGAGAACCCTGCTGAGTCTGTCGGCCAGCAGGTTGTCCTGACCTGGAAGGTATACTGCCTGCAGGATACCCTGTTGAATTGCATATGAGCAGAGGCGCAGTGCCTTCTGACAAAAGGTACGAGACCCCCGTGCCCCCATTTGTTCACATAGAATATCACCACCTGGTTGTCAGTCTGGACCAGCACCAGCTGGTGAAGTAGGTGATGACAGAAGGCCCTCAGGGCTAGGTGTATGGTTCAGAGCTCCAGGAGGTTGATCTGCTGGGTGCTCTCATCCGGCGACCAGTTGCCCTGAGTGTGGAGATCTCCGCAATGGGCTCCCCAGCCGAGCAGGGAGGCATCCGTGGTGAGGACCCTTGAGTGGCTTGGTGCCTGAAAGGGCATGCCCGTCCTGAGATGCTGGGACGACTGCCACCAAAACAGGGAGTCTGCCAATTGGTGAGTCACCAAAACTCTGTCTCGGGAGGCGGCCCATGGCCTGAGACCACTGGTCCCAGAGATACCACTGCGCTGTCCTCATGTGGAGGCGAGCATCTGTGGTGACGTGGACCGTGGAGGCCATGTCCCTGAGGAGGTCCAGGAGAAGCTGGGCGGGCACTGAGGGATGGTACTGTACGTCCCGAGCCATTGACCTAAGGCAATTGGCTTGGTCCCTGGGCAAGAAAGCCTTCAACTGGAGAGTGTCTATCTTTCTCCTGATGAACTCCAGGCACTGCGTCAGGAGGAGGTGTGACTTGGGGTAGTTTGTGACAAAGCCCTAGTGTTGCAGAACCTGGATGGTGCGCGCGGTGGCCTGCTACACCTCTGAGGCCGTGCCTCCCTTTATGAGCCAGTCATCCAGGTAGGGAAAGACGAAGACCCCCTGGAGCCCGAGGAAGGTGGCCACGACTGCCAGACATTTTGTGAAGACTGTTGGGGCAGAGTCTAGGCCGAAGAGGAGCACCCTGCATTGAAACTGCCTGCCTCATACTATGAACCTCTGGTACTGCCTGTGGTTGGGATGGATGAGGATGCATCCTTGATGTCTAAGGAGCATAGGCAGTCTCCCTGCTAGAGGTATGGCAACAATGTTCCAAGGGAGAGCATCTTGAATTTCTCCCTCACCGGGAATTTGTTGAGGTTGCGCAGGTCGAGGATGGGCCTTAGGCCCCCTGTCCTCTTTGGCATGAGGAAGTATCTGGAGTAGAAACCCTTGCCCTTGAGGTGGTAGGACACTGGTTCCACCGCCTTGTTCTCGAGAAGACCTGCCAACTCCTTCAGAAAAAGGTCCCGGTGGAGGGGAGACCTGAGGGACTCTCTCGAGAAATAAGTGGGAGGTGTCTGAGCCAGGTGGAGGAGGTAACCCTCCCTGACTATCTTTAGTGCCCAGGAATCGGTGGTGATGGCCACCCATCTCTGGGCATAGAGGGCCAGATGTCCTCCTGTGGGCTGCTGATCTCCTTGGGATAGAGAGGCTATGCTCAAGGAGTCAAAAGCTGCCCCAGGCTGGGCCGGGGCCGGTGCTTGGGGTTTTGGAGCCTTCTGCTTATGCGGGCCATGCCCATGTCCTTTGGCCTGCTGACCATGTTGGGAAGCCGGGGAGGCCCGATAAGGTGGATAGTTTCAGTAAGCAGCATCCTTCCTTGGGTAAAAGGACTTTTTACCCGAGCCCTTCCATCTTGGAGAGCCTGGTCCTCATCATGAACTCTGTCTCCAGCTCGGCAGCCTTGTCAGTCATGGGTTTGCCAAAGAAGTTCTCTCCTTGGCATGGGACATCAACCAATTTGTCCTGAATTCACTGCTCGAGGTCGGACGACTGAAGTCAAGCCTGGCGACGTGCACCGATGCCCACCGCGGCTACCCAGGCCGCCAACTCAAACCCGTCATAGGCTGCTCAAGACATGAATTTGAAGCACTCACGGACTGTTTTGGCCAGGTTCTTGAACCGCTGCAAGGGTTCCTCGGAGAGTCCAGCTGAGAACCCGGCAAGTTCCTTCGCCAGGTCTCTCAGGTACATGCCCATGTACGGCTGGTAGACCTGGATGTGGCAGATGAGCATTGAGCCCTGGTAGCACTTTATTTATTTTATTTATTCACATTTTCTTATATACCGCGCTATTCAACATCAGTGCGGTTCACATGAAACTTGCACATTACATTGACTGATCAGTGCTTACAAGGAACGGGTAATAAAACTGGGTAATAAAACTTTCTGCCGAGGGCGTCCAAGGTGCAGACCTCCCTGCCTGGGGGCACTGAGGAATGCATCTTCTGGCTTTTCAGCCAGTGCATGGCTGACTCCACCACCATGGAGGTAAGTGGCGGCTCAGTGCAATCTGCTGCCTGAGGCGAAGGATGAGATGGCGCCACCACCGTAGAGGGGGACGGGGTTTTTTCAAAACTCCAATCAGGGACTGAACCAAACCAAAAAGCTGATTAGATTATATGGAGGAAATGCAAGATGTTTACACACCAAGGAACTAAAAGAGAGCGAGAACCACAGCACAGTTTAAAAACTAAATTATAACTAATTTTTATTTTGTTGTTATAAACTACGTTATGGTTCTTGCTTTTTCTTTTTCAATGTATATTTTGCATCCACAGAAACCCCTTCAACAGTGGGTGCAGAGCAGAACCAGGACATTCACCCACAGAACTCAATATCTTAAAAAAAAATTGATTCTGATAATCTCACTAAGAACAACAAACATTCCCCAGTACCAGGCATATTGTGAACTAATACAAAACCCTACAACAAAGTTGCTGAGTATCTATAGAGCAAATCTACCATACCATACCATATCAGCACCAACTTCCAAAACTCACTTAAGGAGCCCATCCAAAAAAAGCATCACTGTAAATACTACAGTGGGTCCAGGAACATCCATACACCTATTTGAAAAGCTGAACAAGTCAAATTACTACAGTACAGTATAGATCTTTATGTACAAACTCTATGTTAACAGAACACCTGGCCTCCGTCACACACTCAGAACACAGACCCTCATCAAGTACAGAATAAGTGACTTACAATCTAAAGTAAAAATAAAAATATGTAGCCAAAATTTAAACTGAAACCCCAAGAAGCCAGACTCTGAATGCAGTACATCAGATAAATAAGAGATGCAGTTCCCCCATACTGTATAAAATATATAGATAGCACAAAGTCCAATCACTAAAATGAAATAAAATCATTTTTTCTACCTTTGTTGTCTGACCATTTTATTCTCTGATCATTCTGGTCCCGATCTAAGGCTTCTGCTTCCCTGTCTTCTCTTAGCTCTCTTTTTGCTTTTCTTTTGTTTTCTTCACTTCTCTCCATCAGCCTATTTTCAGTTCCAGTAACCCTTCCCAGTATCAGCCCCTTTCCAGTCCTCCCTCCCAGTAACTTCCAATGTCAACTTGCATTCCCATGACTGCCACTGGTATCCATTCCCTTCCAGTCCCCCTACTTCCCCACTGTCTAGCCCCTTCTAGTCCAAATACCATGGCAGCCCCTCTCAGCATCCACTCCCTTCCAGTCCCATTCTCCCATCCCCTCGCATCAGCCCATTTGTAGCCCTAGCCTCCAGTTTTCTTCCAGGGCCAGCAGCTCTGTCCTCCCCTCCCCACCATCAGCCCATTCCCAGTCGAAGCTCCCCCAATCAGCTCACTTCCAGTGCTAGTCCCCCCTCAACCCCATTACCAGTGCTAGCCTCCCCTAATCAGCCCATTACCAGTCCTAGCCTCCACTAATCAGCCCATTTCCAGTCCTAGCCCCCCGATCTGCTCATTTCCAGTGCTAGCCCCCCAATGAGTCCATTACCAGTCCTAACCCCCCATCAGCCCATTATCAGTCCTAGCCTCCCCTAATCATCTCATTCCCAGTGCTAGTCCCCCTAATCAGCCCATTACCAGTCCCAGCCCCCCCCCCCGATCAGTCCATTCCCAGTCCTAGCCTTCCCTAATCAACCCATTACCAGTCCTAGCCCCCCCCCCAATCTGCCCATTATAATCATAATCCGCACTGTCTCTCCCCTTTGTCCAGCATGTATCCCCTGTCTCTCCCCTTTGTCCAGCATTTGCCCCCCTGTCTCTCACCTTTGTCTCTCCTTGTCCTCCTCCTGTCCCCACTCACTCCACCTGTACTTCTCATCTGGCGGCGGCGGTGGTGGGGGCACTCCGGCTGTTTTTATTTAAGATTTTGCTGCCTCTGGCCTGCCTCTGCCTTCCCGCCACTTTTTTTCCTCAAGAATGCTTGCAGCAAGAAAATAAAAAGCGGTGGGATAGCAGAGGCAGGCCAGAGGCAGCAAAATCTAAAATAAAAACAACAAGAGTGCCGCCGCTGCCACATAAATCAGCCTGATCACTTGCAGGGTTCCTGCAAGCGATCAGGCTAATTTGTCCGATGCTGGCGGCACTCCGGCTGTTTTAATTTAGATTTTGCAGCCTCTGACCTGCCCACATGGGAAATCAGAGGCAGGCCCAAGGCTGAAAAATCTAAAATTAAAACAGGACTGGAGTAGATGGGGGCATTGGAGCGCCACCCCCATCAGAGTGCCGCCTGAGGTGACTGCCTCAGGTAGCCTAATGGAAGAACCGCCCTTGATGGAGTTATGCAGCAGTTGTGACTTCTGGAAGCCTGGGTTCCGGCGTACCCGATACATCGAGTCGAGCCATCTACTCACCACCGGCACAGACGCCAATGTCTCCCACATTTGGAGCATGAGCCGTTCCAGGATGGGAGGAATGGGCACCATGAGTGATTCCTGCAGAGGGGCTTCATACTGGAGGGTCTCCACCTTATCCGCCCGAGGGTCCTCCTCCGACTCGGTCGGGAATGCCAAGGCCTTAGACATGTCCTTGACAAAATCCAGGAAACCCATGTCCTTGGGCGGGGACTGCCGCCGAGGTTCCAAGATGGGGGAGTTAGAAGGGACGTTGCAGTGGCGATGGGTATCGTGGGACTCCTCGTCCTCCGTCTCCCACTCAGAGTAGTCTGTTAAGGTAAACTTGCTGGGGATGACCGCAGTCCCGTTAAGTGGGACTCAGAGCACGACCTCGGCTGAGGATCGACTCGAGGCTAAAGGACCTCGAGGATGAGCTCGGCCTCCAGGGACGTCCTGGATGTCGAGGGCTCGGTGGTCAGGGTGGATGAACCGGTCATGCTGGACAACAGCACCTGCTGCTGGTCCATGAAGGCAGACAAACTGCGCTCCAGGGCCGCCATTCTGGACTCTAGACCAGAAGGCTCCGCAGCCTTTGGCGTGGGCACTGAGAGACTTGGGCCCGACGCTGGCTCCCCCAAATGGGAATCCTCGACAAGGATGGTGTCTGGGGACCAAGGCCAGTCTGCAGTCGGATCCTTACGGTGAACCATCGCAGGTCGCTTCTTCTCCGATGCCTCGGACGAGCGCCTCGGACTGCAGGACCAGGCCCGTGGAGCTCCTGGCTGGTCAGAACCATCCAAGGACGCTGCCTTCGAGGGTTTCTTCTTCTTCCTGGGTTCCCTCGAGGGAGACCCTCTTTCTGAGGACCCATGAAGAGACTCGGGTTCAGAGAGTTCCACCCGAGATGTAGGCACCTTAGATGAGGCCCTGGCCTTCGGAGGCATCGGGGACTCGAGGAAAACATATCGTGCTGCTGCTGGTGGCTCTTGAGGGCCTTGCTAGACATCCTCTTGCAGAGACCACTGGCCGCCGGGTCATGGTTGGGCCTGAGGCAGCTAAAACAGAAGTCGTGTGTGTCGGTCAAAGACATGATTTTAGCGCACCAATCATACTTCTTAAAGCAACTGGGAGCCATGGGGGAAAAAAGTACCCCTGCGAGGTCAAAGACCCTCTGGGCTGCCAAGCGGGAGAAAAAGGCACGAAGATGCCAGAAAAAAGAAAATAACAAATAACTACAAAAAATTAAACCGAACCCGATGCCGAGGCAGGAAGCGTTCTGGTGCAATACCGGAGGCAAGTGTAAAACTCGGAGAGAGAAATAATCAACTTTTTCCAGGGACAATCCAGACAACGTCTGAAGGGCCCTGCGGAAAAAAGGAGACTGAGCAAGATGGCACCCTTGGGCAGGAAGGGGACCATGCATGCATGGTGGCATCTCCCAAAGGCTTTCTTTGAAAGCTGGAGGGATGCTTCTGCGAGGGCACCATCGGTGCCGACGTCACCCATATGTGAAGAGTGATTTCCTGCTTGTTCCCAGAGAATAATGTCTTATCTGCTTTGAAAAATGAGAGTTCCCAATTAGTGGAAACTGAAGCATCTTTAAATGAGAAGGTTAATGCTCAATCTACTGATAATGCATCAAACATGATGAAAAAAAATCACAAAATAAGTAACTACTACTACTTGGAGATTCCATGATCAGAGGCACACCTACTTGGGAACACAGTTCAAAGGAGAGAAGATGGTCAAATGCCTCCCAGGCTCTTCAGCCAGCAGGAATATGAACCAAATTGTTGGTATAGTTAGTGCAGAAAGTGAGCACTCCAAAATTGATGTTATCGTCCACTTGGGTACAAATGACCTGGCTAGAAACAGTGATGCTACAGTTCAAAGGGACTTCCAGATTCTGGGAGAGCAACTCAAACCCATTGTTAACACTACAGCATTCTCAGAAGTTCTACTGTACCTGTTCTTGGTAAGGAGGCAGAAAGGCTGCATTGCATAATCATCTTTAATATATGGCTCCAAACCTGGTGCAAACAAGAAGGATTTAGATATATTGGCAACTGGGGAAATAGATGGAACAACAAGAGGCTATACTGTGTGTATGGACTACATCTCTCTGTCGCAGGGAAAAAGATCCTGCATCGAGGGAGAGCAGGAAGATGAGCTCCTCCTATGGCCAATCGGGCCAATGATCCAGCCCCCATCGCACAACTCAAAGCCCTGGCTGGAAGAAGAGTCAGTCACTGCAGCCTCCATCTTCAGCCTGATCAGTGGTATCAAGAGGGAAGCAGGAAGGTGAGCTCCTCCCTGCTCCCCTCTGACACAGCCAATTGGGTCGAAGATCCAGCCCCACCATACAACTCAAAGCCTCAGCAGGATTGGGCATGCCTGCGCCTGAGGGCTTCGCCAGAAGGCCCTTTGGTGTGGCAATTAGGCGGAAACCAAAGCCCACAAAAGCACAGAACAGCCCTACTGCAAGACTACGACCAAATCAACATTCCGCAAACAGGCAAAAAGACAAAAAAACTTGACCTGCAACCATCTACCTAACTGTAAGTCACTACACAATGGACATTTGCTAGATTGTTTTCAGAAAGTAACAATGAGTGACTCTAGCACACCAACAGATTGCTACTTCGTATTAAATCACAATGCATCAGTATAAGCCAGTGATGGCTAACCTTTTTGAGCCCGAGTGCCCAAACTGCCGCACAAAACCAAAGAATTTCCTCAAAGTGCCAGCACGTCAATTAAACCTCAGCTCAGTTACACATGCAGAACATAGACCATCACCAAACAAGGAATCACAATTTAGAAACAGGAAGGCAATAATTAAACTGGGAACCCCAAAAGCCAAACTTGGAATGTACAACACTGTAGAAATAAAACTATAAATTAATTTCCTCTTGTACCAAACAAAGCACAGACGTTAATGATGCACATTTCCCAGAGGTTTCATATTCCAGTTAATAAATTCAAAATAAAGAGATATCTTTCTACCTTTTGTGCATTTTTTTCAGTTGCAATTGCTCCAGCCACTTTCTTCTGGTTTCTTCATGTTTTCTGCTAACTCTCCATCGTCTGCTGTCCATTTGTTCTTTCTTCTCTCTTCTAGTCTTTTTTTCCATTCTCTCTCTCTACATCTGCTTTAACATACTAATCTTTCTCCTTTTGCTCTTTCCTCATTCCTATTTCATCCACACAAATTTTACCGCTCCATCCTCAATCCCCACTTACTCTCCCAATACCCGGCCAATTGTAGATTTTTCATTCCTCCCACACAAAATATTTTTCCTCTCCATTTTACTCTCCCAGCCCCATCCCATTCTAATCCTCCCCCAACATCAGCTCCCTTCTAGTTCCAGTCTCACCCAGCATCCATTCCTTTCTAGTCCCTGCATCAGCCCATTTCCAGTCCTAGCCCCCCATCAACCCATTTCCAGTCCTAGCTCCCCCATCCATTTTCAGTCTGAGTCCCTTCATCAGCTCATTTCCAATCCTAGCCCCCCATCAGCCCATTTCTAGTCATTTCCTAGCCCCATCATCAGCCCATGTCAAATCATAGCTCCCCTCCACTCAGTACAATTCCAGTCCAAGCCCCCCCCATGAGCCTACTTCCAGTTCTAGCCCCTCCATGAGTCCATTTCAATTCAAGCCCCCACCACAGCCCATTTCCAATCTTAGCTCCCCCCAACAGCCCATTTCCAGTCCTATCCTAGCTGCTCCATCAGCCCATTTTCAGTCCTAGCTCCCTTCCCTCACAGCCCATTTCCATTCCAAGCTCCCTCCCCATCAGCTATTTGCAGTTCAAGCCTCCCCTTCCACTCAGCCCATTTCCAGTCATAGCAACCCCCCAACCCATTACCAGTCCTAGCCCCCCATCAACCCACTTCCAGTCCTAAACCCCATCACCCCATTTTCAGTTTAAGCCCCCCCTATAACCCATTACCAGTCCTAACCCCCCATCACCCCATTTCCAGACATCCCCCATCAGCCCATAGCCCATTACCAGTCCTAACCCCCCCATAGCCCATTACCAGTCCTAACCCCCCATCAGCCCACTTCCAGTCTTAACCCCATCAGCCCATTTCCAGTCAGCCCCCCACAGCCCATTGCCAGTCCTAACCCCCCCCATCAGCCCACAGCCCATTACCAGTCCTAACCACATCTGCCCACCTCAAGTCCTTACCCCTCCCCATCAGTACATTTCATGTCCTTGCCCCCCCCCTTAGCCCATTATCAGTCCTAACCCCCCCCCCCCCATAGCCCATTAGCAGTTCTAACCCCCATCACCTCATTTCCAGACAGCCCCCCATCAGCCCACAGCCCATTACCAGTCTTAACCCCCCATAGCCCATTACTAGTCCTAACCCCCCCAACAGCCCACAGCCCATCCAGTCCTAACCCCTCCCCATCAGCCCATTTCCTGTCCTAGCCCCCCCCCCCCATAGCCCATTATCAGTCCTAACCCCCATCACCCCATTTCCAGACAGCCCCCATCAGCCCACAGCCCCTTAGCAGTCCTACCCCCCTTTGCCCATTTTCATTCCCACCCCCCCCGCGCCCATTAGCATTCCAACACCCCCCCCCCCCCCCTTAGCATTCCTAACCCCCCCCCCCCCATGGCATATTAAAAAAAAAAAAAAAGCTGGCTTTGGCTGCTGCCGCTGCCGTGGCAGCGGCAGAATGCAATGTCCCGTGGGGCCCCCTCCGCCCGCTAAGCCCCTCTGCAAGGGCTTTCAGATTCGCGAGGGAGAGCTTCTCCCTCGCGTCTCTGTTAAGCCCGCAGGGGCTAATGGGAAATTTCCCATCAGTCCCTCGCGTCTAAAGGGGCTGATGGGAAATTTCCCATTAGCCCCTGCGGGCTTAACAGAGACGCGAGGGAGACGCTCTCCCTCGCGAATCTGAAAGCCCTTGCAGAGGGGCTTAGCGGGCGGAGGGGGCCCCGCGGGACACTGCACTCTGCCGCGTCCGCGGCAGCAGCCAGAGCCAGCTTTTTCTTTTTTGCGGACCTACCCGCGTGCCAGCTGCAAGGCCTTCGCGTGCCACAGCTGGCACGCGTGCCATAGGTTCGCCATCGCTGGTATAAGCCTTCACAAACTATAATATATACTATTAGGCCACTAGATGGCACATCAGCTCTGAGGAACCTAGCAATGAAAATATAAATAACATAACAACTGAAAACCTACATTTAATATCTCTGGAATCCAGATAATGTACATCCGACTGATAAACGTAATCAAAGTGAATAAGATCTAAAGGAGCACATAAAAAAGCTGGCTAAGGAACAGACCAGCCAACACACACCCTAAATGCCACTCCACCCAGGATAACCAAGGAGCGTCTTAAAGACACAGACAGAACTTCTTCCCAAGTAACCTTCCAACCTCACAATCCAGCATGCTGCCACACAAGCTCTTACCCTGCACCATAATGTTACTACTGCTATTCTTTGTTTTAACAACCACACAGGCGCTATTCACCTACACCAGCAACATTCCAATTTGCTATAAACCAAAGCTCCCAATTCCAAATCCTTGCCTCAAAGCACAGCACATGAAATTACCACGAAGACTGTTAGAAATTAATGTTAGACCCCAACAGAAACAAAACATCAAGAAGAGAGTGCCCAAACTACCTAATCAAATGTACCTTCATCAATGCACAGTCAATACGCAACAACATCCAAACAATTTCAGACTACATACAACTCAACAACACTGACATCATGTGCATTACAGAAAGCTGGATCTCAAGCACCGACAATATACTACTGAATCAGTTGCTACCTCCCCACTATAAGCTCTACTACTGCCCCAGACATGAGAGAAGAGGTGGTGGAGTCCTAATTTTTGCAAAAGAGCTCCTAAATTTCACCACGATCAATTCCCAATCTTTGCAAACACTAGACTTCCTCACAATCGCCAATAATGACTACACTATCTGCTTAACATACTGTGCACCATCAACTAAAACAGATGAACTTTCAGACCTAGTAGAAGAAGCATGTGCTCATGCAACAACAAACCAACTATTCTTCCTCCTCAGAGATCTAAACCTCTCATCCACCACCATGAAGCACGCAAATGCATTCATTAGCACAATGGAAGCCCTCCATCATCAACAAAAAATTAACATGCCCACTCATTCTAGAGGAGCAACTCTAGACTTTATCTTCCCACCTAAAAATCTCCACACAGTGGACCTCAACACCAAAATAGACCCAGTGCCATGGTCAGACCATGCCATGATATCCCTTATTCTCCCAAACAACACACAGATACCATCCCTCCCAAAGCAACAGCCACAAATACAACGCTTCAAAGCATTTAACAAGTAATCCTTCCTAGACGACATCTCTCCGCTCCTAGAATCCAACCAACAGGACTTAGACTACCTTATTTATTTATTTATTTTATTTCTGATTCTTATATACCACCTTATCTGCCAATCAAGGCGGTTTACAGTCAACAAAACAAATTACATCAAACATATTTAACTATTTACAATAACAGAGTTAACTGTGTCAATTATAAATCTGTTTACAACAGCTGATCTGATGGGACTAGGGATGTAGTGATAACTTAGGTTTCCATAGCGCCGGCTGGAGGGGATATGTGTATTAGTTGTATTGTGCTGGACGAGTGACGGGCTGCGTAGTATACAAAGTGGTGTTAAGGCACTTTCTGAGCTGTGGTAACAGGTTCTAGGTGGGAATAACCATAGTGCTCGTTAAACAGTATTGTCTTTAATCTTTTTCTGAATTCAGTGAGGTCTTTAATTTCCTTTAGAGCTGGAGGTAAGGCATTCCAAAGTGTTGGGGCATAATGAGAAAAGGCTCTTTTATTTGTCATTTTGGTTGTCTTAAGGAAGTCGTTTGGATGACAAAGAAAATTTTGCGTGCAGCTCCTTCTCAGTCTGGTATCTGGCATTTTGGATATTAGTGTGGTGATGTGTGATGGTGCTATGTCATTTAACAGTTTAAATATAATAACCAGGTTTTTGTATTTGATTCGACTGGCTATTGGGAGCCAGTGAAGGCTATGTAGTATTGGAATAATATGGTCAGTGTTAGCTGCATGCATTATTACGCGTGTGGCTGTGTTCTGTGCCAGTTGGAGGTCTGATAGTGTTTGCACTGGGAGACCGTGGAGGATACTATTACAATAGTCTAAGTGGGAGTTGATCATTGCTTGAATAACTGTTCTAAAATCAGATGGTTCAAGGAGTGGTCTTAGTCGTTGAAGCATTTTGGATTTTCTAAATACGGCTTGTGCGGAATTAGTTACGTGTGTTGTGAGTGTTAGTGCTTTGTCAATGATAACTCCCAGGTATTTTATCTCACCTTTTACTGAGATTGTTGCTCTTCCAAGGTGTATCTGAGGTGGTGGGGTGAATTCTTTATCTCTTGTTATGAATATGGCTTCTGTTTTATTAATGTTTATTCTCAGGTTGTTAGAGGCAAGCCATTTTGAGACTTCCTGGTAGCATGTTGTGATTCGTTCCAGATTAAGTTTTAAAGTACTGATTGGGAGGTACATCATGATATCGTCAGCTGAAATATGGTAGAGGATTTTGTGTTTTTGGAAGATTTTGCATATTGGCTGAAGGTAGATATTAAATAGGAGGGCAGACAAGGTTGACCCCTGGGGGATTCCCTGGTCTTGGTTAAAGGGTTGAGATGATGTTTGGTCAATTTTTACTTGTTGGGTGCAGTCATTCAGTTATGAGGTGAACCAGGTTAGGGCTATTCCGCAGATTCCAATTTGTTGGAGTCTTGTTAATAGCAAGCTGTGATTAACAGAATCAAACGCTGCTGCGATATCTAAGAAAATCATTATGACTGCATTTTTGGGTTTTTCAATACTTTTGGTGAGTGTATCAAATAGGGCTATGAGTAATGTTTCAACTCCGTGGTGGATTCTGAAGCCATAATGCTGTGTAACAAGAGGGGAGTTAAAGTCTAGGTGGTCTTGCAGGTGGTTTTGGACTGTTTTTTCTATTACTTTTGCTAGGTAAGGTAGGCTTGATATTGGTCTATATGAGCTTGGCTGGAATTTATCTAGCTTATTAGATTGTAATATAGGACGTATAGTTGCCTGTTTAAGAGGTTTTGGCATGTAGCTTTGCGTTAAGGAAAGGTTTACAATATTTTGTATTATTGGGGCTAGGGCATCGTGTGCCATCTTTACCCACGTAACAGGGCATGGATCTCCTGGGGCTGTGGTTGTGTTTATTATAGTGACAATCTTCTCCAATTGTGCTATTGTGATTGCTGAGAATGAGTTTAGTTTTGGGTAATCAAAGGATGGTTGTAGTGAGGGTTGTAATAAGGCATTTTGGGGGACTTGTGATGTAGGGCATAATTTGGAGCTATAGTAATCCGCTCGAGTTTGTGGATTAATTTGGGTAGAGGGATTAGCAGTGTCTGGAGACTTAGGGATTTTACTATCTGAAACAGGTCTCTAGGCCTATTGAGTGAGCTCATTAGGATCTTTGTGTGATTTTCCTTCTTGGCCTTGTTAATGGAATCTTTATATCTTTCTAGCATGTTCATGTATTGTTGTTTGTCTGTTGTGGTTTTGGTTTTTCTCCATTTTCTTTCAATTTTTTGGAGGAGTCTTCTTAGGGTTCTTAGATCATCATTATACCATATGTTGGAACTTCTGGGAGTTTGATCATTTGTGGATAATGGGTCAATTGCAGCCTGTGATATCATCATATTCCAAGAGTTCAGGAGTGTATCAATGTCTGTTGTGTCGTAATTTAATTGTGGAAGAATGTCTAATGAATGAATCCTTGTTAAAGTGTTTAAAGCGTTTGTTGGATTGGATCTTATGTGTCGGTTTATGTGTTGTGACATTGTGTGGGATTTCAAAGTTGATGCTGTGGTGGTCAGACCATGGAACGGATTGGGTTTGGTAGTGTATTGTATGATCCTTTAATGTCTGGGATGGGAGGAAGATAAGGTCCAGTATGTTTCCTTTGCTATGGGTAGCAGTATTTATAATTTGGGTAAAGTCCATATCATTCATGGCTTTTATGAAGGAGAGGGCATGGGTATTTTGTAGTGATGCTAAAGTCACCAAGCTTTATTAACCTTTTGATTGGATTATCATGAGTGCATACTGTTTTATGTCTTGTGCTAAGGGAGTTAGAGTCCTTTGAGGGTGCTCTGTATATAACGTAAAATTTTGCCTCATTTATCTGGATTAGGAGGATGTCTAAACCTTCATAACTTATGGACTCTAGTAAGGTGGGTTTTAGGTTTGACTTGGCTAGAACAGTAATGCCTCCTCCACGCTTACTTTTTCTTGTGGTATGAAAGGAATCGTATTCAGGATGCTTAATCTGGTTGAACAGAACTGTGTCTGTTTCTGCTAGCCAGGTTTTTGTGATGAATACAAATTCTGGTTTGTTGAATTGGATGTAATCCAGTAATATGGGAATTTTGTTCTTTATTGATCTGGCATTTATTAGGAGGCAGGTTATGTTATCTGGGGTCTTTTGGTTTGCTAATTGGGCATGCAGTGTGTTGTTGAATGGAATTGTCTGAATGCGTCTTTGTTGTGTATTTTGTGTCCTGCCCTGGTGTTTGTGTCTGTAATCAGTGTTTGTTGGGCGATGGTTGTAAGGAATTATCAACTCCTGGAACACAGTGATCAACAAAGCAACCTCTTTTACTCGAAGATATCCCAAGAACAACCCCAACATGATCCAGCAGCCCTGGTTCTCACCCAAACTCAGAACCACCAGACGAGAGCTCCGACAGCTTGAGAGAAGATGGAAATGAAGATGCATCCATAAAACAGCAGTATACCACCAAACAACTTGAATACAGCAAGCTCATTAACAGCAGAAAAGAAAATTACTCCAATATAATCATGAAATCGCTCAACCGCCCAAGAGAATTATTCTCCATTGTATCCACCCTCATCAGAGACCCGGCATCCACATACCTCAAGAATGCAAAAGAACAGCTGGACCCACAGACCATAGCCAATTACCTATCGAATAAGCAATTCTCAACACCTCCCATAACCAAAGAACCTCTCCACAAACCAGATAAACCACCACAAGTACACATCTGAGACTCCTTCAGATTAATCACACAGAAAGAAATCAGACTACATAAAAACCATCAATACAACTACCTCGCCCATGGGCCCATGCCCAGCAGCATGGATAAAATCCCTCCCGACTGAATTCTCCTCATTTATTCAAAAGATAGTCAACACTTCTCTCTCCCAAGGATATTTACCAGCAGCACTGAAGCAGGCTTCAATAAGACCCATCCTAAAGAAACCCTCAATGGACCAAGCTGACCCCAGCTCATATCAACCAATCGCCAGCATACCTTTCCTAGCCAAGATAATTGAAAAGACTGTACAGCATCAACTTCAAGAAAATGTTGATACCAATGTTCCGCTTGATCCCCAGCAGCATGGTTTATGCCCTCAACACGGTGAAGATATTTTCTTCACAGCACGATTCGACATACTAATAGAGACCTTGATAAGCCATACCAAGTATTTATAATGATATTTCTAGATTATCAGTGCTGCATTCCACTCCCTATCACATAACACTCTACTTACAAGATTCAAAGACATAGGCCTCCACAAAATCACAATAGACTGGGTCACCTCCTACCTCACAGACAGAAAGCTACAAGTAAAAGTTGGATCTCGCAAATCCAAGCATTTCATCCTAAAACAAGGCATACCCGAAGGCTCAGCCTTATCAGCTCTACTTTTTAACATATACATTTAGCCTATTTGCAATTTAATGAGAAAATTCAACATGAATTTCCATCTCTACGCAGAGGACATTATGTTCTACATGACCTTCCACATCCTAGCCCCAGACTTCTCCATCATCTCAGACTGCTTCTCTGCAATTACAGACCTCCTGGCAGAGCTTGGTCTAGTAGTGAACAAAAATACTTCTAGTCACAAAAGACCCTTCCTTCAACCCACCCAAGAAACTCATTCTCAAACATACAGAAATCACGATAAAAAGCATAACCTTTGACAACAACCTCAACATGCTTGCCCATATCAAGAAGACTACAAAATATGCATACCGGAAGCTCAAATCACTCCAACATTTACAACCCATATTATAATACGACAACTACAGAACAGTCTTTCAATCCATCATAACCCCCCACCTTGACTACGGCAATATACTTTACCAATGACTTACAAAACGAGCATTATACTCACTTCAATTAGTGCAAAACTTGCTACAAGACTCTTAACAGGAACATCAAGATAACAGCATATCACACCGACTCTCAAGAGCCTTCACTGGTTACCAGTCATACAAAGGTCAAAATACAAAGTCACAACCACCATCTACAAAATCCTTCACAACTCTTCAGCCCCATGCCTCGAAGATCTAATCACAAGAAGATCGGTGAATAAGAACCTGCTAGTCATACCCCCACTAAAGACCAGAAGCTCTCTGCAAACAAATAACAGAGCCTTCACCCTTTTTGCCCCAACAATCTGGAACACACTACCAGAACCCATCAGATCTGAACAGTCTATAAAAGATATAAAGAATCTCTTAAAAAATACATCTATTCATTGAACACTTTGGACCAAATGATATCACATAGCTACATATACCATGCCTCATTCACATACTGCTGAAATCTGTAAACTCCCAAGTTGTTAAATCCAAGTTTGTATCCTCATGAGTTCTGTCATTTCAACTCCTATGAGTTTGTTATTATTGTTCTATGTAAACCGCCTTGGCATAAAGGCGGTATAAAAAACCTGTTCAAATAAATAAATAAAATGTGACAAAATTCAGGCATTACGTAGACAGGCATTTAAACTAAGGAAAGGGGGTGACGGATAGAGAAAAACAAGTTCAGGATGTCACTCCCAGCAAAAACATAATAACACTGGAAACAGCCACACTATTAACCACACACAAATGGTAAGCGGGAAGTGGCATACAGAACAAAATCCATGCAAAACACAGGAAAGCCAGTCAATAAATGCTGGAAAGCAATGAGCACAAATGCTCGCAGCCTAGCCAACAAAGTTCCTGACCTGGAAGCCCTAATGGTGGAAATGGACTTGGAAATTGTGGCCATTACAGAAACATGGCTTAATGAGTTGCATGAATGGAATATAGCCATAGCTGGCTATGATTTATTCAGAAGAGATAGAGAAGGCAGAAAAGAAGGAGGAGTAGCCCTATATAATAAAGCTGCTGAAATGCAGGGGACGTGGGGAAAAGAAGAAGCACTGTGGATTGTCTTAGAAAGAGGAAACGGCACTATCATCCATATTGGTATAGTCTACAGGCTTCCCACTCAAACTGAAGAAATGGATAGAGACTTGATTATTGATATCAGAAAGGTGGCCATGAAGGGGGAAGTTATCATACTGGGTGACTTTAATCTCCCTAATGTGGATTGGAGTAGTCCTTCTGCAAATCTAGAAAGAAGTATAAAAATTGTGGCTACCTTCCAAGATGTACTGCTAAGACAAATGGTGATAGAACCAACCAGGGAAAGTTTGATGCTGGATATAGTACTCGCCAATGGAGATAGTGTGTCGAATGTCCGGGTGGATGCCCATATGAGCATCAGTGATCATCACATGGTGTGGTTTGAGATAAAAATCAAGGCAGAGTCCAATCACAGCAAGCTCAAAGGCCTAGACTTCAAAAATGCTGATTTCAGTAAAATGGCCAAATGCCTGAAGGAGGAGTTAGAGTAGTTACTCACCTGTAACAGGTGTTCTCCAGGAGCAGCAGGAATCAGTCCTCACATATGGGTGTCATCGGCGCCGATGAAGCCCCAGCGGAGCATTTCCCCAGCTTTCCATGAAAGCCTTTGGGAATGCTGGCACACATGCGCGGTTCCCTTCCCGCCTAAAGGTACCATCTTACCTCAGTCAAATGACATAGCTAAGAACAGCACACAAAAATGAAAAAATTAAACTATGTACAACTGCAACTCCCAGGGGAGGAGGGAGGGTTGTGAGGACTGATTCCTGCTGCTCCTGGAGAACACCTGTTACAGGTGAGTAACTACTCTTTCTCCAGGACCAAGCAGGAAGTCAGTCCTCACATATAGGTGACTCCCTAGCTCTGGGCTACCAGGAACCCAGGCTCAACAAGAGAACTCCCTCTAGTCTCAGCAGCAAAGAAAGGCTTTTCAAGGACACAACCTCCACCGGTAGCCCAACAGAGGGCAGGAGGGCAGGAGTTCCCTAAACCTCAAAGAGATTCTGGAGTACTGCCTGGCCAAAAGCACTGTCCCTATGGGACTCCCTCTACAGACAGTAATGGGCCGCAAACGTCTGGCTTGAAAACCAAGTTGCAGCCCTGCAGATGTCTACCAAGGGCACAGAGCGGAAATGAGCCACTGAGGCAGCCATTGCCCTGACACGATGGGCCGTGACCCTACCCTGCAAAGGAAGGTCAGCCGCCTTGTAAGCCCAGGTGATACAGTCAGCCACCCAGATGGACAAGGTACACTTGGACACAGCCAACCCCAACTTATTGGGGTCAAAGGAGACGAAGAGCTGAGTAGCCCTTCTATGCTCCTGCGTACGGTCAAGGTAGAAGGATAAGGCCCTCCTACAGTCCAGGGTATGCAGGACTGCTTCAGCCTGGCTAGCATGAGGCCTAGGGAAGAATGTTGGAAGAACCACCTCCTGATTGAGGTGGAAAGAGGAGACAACCTTAGGGAGGAACTTGGGATGAGTCCTGAGGACTACCCTGTTCCTATAAATCCTGGTGTAAGGTCTATCACAGACCAGGGCCTGAAGCTCACTCACTCGCCTAGCCGAGGTGAGGGCTATCAGGAAGAGAGTCTTCCAGGAAAGGAAGCGTAGAGGGCAAGTAGCCATCGGCTCAAAGGGTGGGCGAGTCAGTTGCTGCAAGACCACATTCAGCTCCCACTCAGGAGCAGGAGGACGGATGGGAGGCTTGAGCAAAAGCAAGCCCCTGAGAAAGCGGGACACCAAGGGGTGACCTGACAGAGAATCTCCCTCCACCAGTGAGTGGTGAGCTGCTAGAGCTGAGAGGTGGACCCGAACAGAATTGGACTTAAGTCCCTGATTTGATAAGTGCAGTAAGTACTGAAGCACTACTGGCACAGTACAGGAGAAAGGATCCTCTGTACGTAGCTGACACCACACAGAAAACCTCTTCCATTTGAGGGCATAGGTTTTCCTAGTGGACTGTTTCCTAGAGGCTAGGACAACCTCCTCAACTTCCTGAGGTAGGCCCCAGGGAGCCAAAACTACCCTTGCAGCCTCCAGGCCATGAAATTGAGAGCTTTGAGATTGGGGTGCAGAAGGGAACCCTGCTCCTGTGAGAGAAGGTCGGGTTGCAATCCCAGAGGTAGTGGGGAATCCACTGCCAGCTGAAACAGAAGTGGAAACCAAGGCTGCCTCGGCCACCTGGGAGCTACCAGCAGGACCGAGACCTTGTCCTGAAGAGTCTTGAAAAGAGTTCGGGCCACCAAGGGCGTGGGAGGAAACGCATACAGGAGGCTCTGAGACCAGGACATCAGAAAAGCATCTGGTGCTATCCTCAAAGGATGCGGCTGCCTGGAGCAGAACTTGGGCAGTTGCTTGTTCAGCGGGCTGGCAAAGAGATCTATCCAAGGGAGACCCCACTTCAGGAAAATCTTCTGAACCACCAAGGGATGCAGCTGCCACTCGTGGGGCTGCAGAATTCTGCTCAACCGGTCGGCCAGGCAGTTCTCCTGGCCTGGAAGGTATACCGCCTTGAGAAGCATGTTGTGCTTTAGGGCAAAGGAACAAAGGTCTTGAGTCTCCCAACAAAGCAGCTTTGACCCAGTCCTGCCCTGTTTGTTCACATAAAACATGGCTACCTGGTTGTCTGTTTGAATCAAGACTGAGCGGTGAGCCAGGGCCGGAGAAAAAACCTTGAGAGCTAAGCAGATAGCTCGAAGTTCCAGGAGATTGATCTGTTGGGCTGCCTCCCAGGGAGACCAGAGGCCTTGGGTGCACTTGTCCAGACAATGAGCACCCCAGCCCCGCAGAGAGGCGTCGGTGGTGAGGACCACCGAGTAGTCTGGCATTTGGAAGGGCATCCCCTTCAGCAGATTGGGTGGATGTAGCCACCAGCTGAGGGAGGCCAAAAGGGGTCTGGACACCCTTATCCTGTCTCTTAGGCGGCTTGTGGCCTGAGACCACTGACTCCGAAGGCACCACTGTGCAGGCCTCATATGGAGCCTGGCATTGGGAGTCACATGCACTGTCGAAGCCATGTGGCCCAGAGGTCTGAGGTAGAGTCTGGCGGAGACCAGGGGCTTGTTTAGGAACTGTTTGGCCACGTCCATCAGTCTTTGGGCCCTGTCTTCTGGCAAGAATGCCTTTGCCAGTTGAGAATCTAACCTTGCCCCTATGAACTCCAAGTTCTGGGAGGGGAGAGAAGTGGACTTTGCGAAGTTTATGACAAAGCCCACGTTTTGAAGCAGAGCAATGGTTCTGAGGGTGGCTTGTCTGGCCTCCAGGCACGTCTGACCCCTGATGAGCCAGTCGTCTAGATAGGGAAAGACAAAGATGCCTTGATTTCTCAGGTAGGCCGCAACAACTGCCAGGCACTTGGTAAAGACCCTGGGAGCGGAGGTCAAGCCAAAAGGTAGTACTCTGTACTGATAATGGTTTCCTCCCATGATGAACCTGAGGTACTTTCTGTGGTCTGGATGAATGAGGATGTGAGTGTACGCATCCTTGAGATCTAAGGAGCATAGCCAATCTCCCTGCTGGAGGTAGGGCAGAAGTGTTCCAAGAGTAAGCATCTTGAACTTCTCTTTCTCTAGGAACTTGTTGAGGTTCCTGAGGTCCAGAATGGGTCGAAGGCCACCGGTCCTTTTGGGTACCAGGGAATACCTGGAGTAGAATCCGTGACCTTGCTAGTGGGGAGGCAGAGGCTCAACCGCCCTGTCCACCAACAGACCTTGGAGCTCTTGAAGGAGAAGGTCTGTGTGCAGGGGAGGCCTCAAGGGCTCCCTTGGGAAGTAAGGAGGAGGCAGTTGATAAAAATGCAGGGCATAGCCCTTTCGGACTATCTCCAGCACCCAACTGTCGGTGGTAATGAGAGGCCACTGGTGGGCAAAGAGTACAAGGCGACCGCCTGTGCAGGGCTGGGAAAGCAGGGATGGAGTGGCTATGCTCAAGGAGTCAAAAACCCCCACCCTGCTGAGTGGAAGCAGGGGCAGAAGACTTGGGCCCCTATGCCTACGGGGCCCATTACCCTGGCCCTTGGCTTGCTGACCCTGGGGGGCAACTTGGGCAGCCTGATACTGAGGGTACTGTTTGTAGGCAATGCCCTTCCTCGGGTAAAAGGACTTTTTACCCGAGCCCTTCTTCTTATGTGAAGGGGCAGAGGTCTTCCTCGACAGCCTTGTCCGGGTAAGGTGCTCGGTCTCGAGCTGAGCGGCCTTCTCGGTCACGGGTTTGCCAAAAAGGTTCTCACCTCGGCAGGAGACATCGACCAACTTGTCCTGAACCCATGGCTCGAGGTCCGATGACTGCAGCCATGCCTGGAGTCGAGCCGCGATTCCGGCAGCCGCAACTCGGGCCAAAGCCTCGAAACCATCGTAGGCGGCGCGGGAAATGAACTTCGAGCATTCCCGAATCCCCGAGAACAAGGTCTTAAATCTCTGCAAGGGTTCCCCGGAGAGACCAGCAGAGAATCCGGCCAATTCCTTGGCCAGGTCTCGCAAGTACATGCCCATGTACAGCTGGTAAGACTGGACACGGCAAGCAAGCATAGACCCCTGGAAGCACTTTCTACCGACGCCATCGAGGTTGTGGGCCTCCCTGCCGGGGGGCACCACGGAGTGCATCTTCTGGCTCTTCAGACGATGCATGGCCGATTCCACAACCATGGAATGGTGTGGTAGCTGTGCTTTCTGGAAACCAGGGCTTTTGCGGAGTCGATAGATGGAATCGACTCGCTTGCTCAGAACTGGCGCCGAGGCCAGTGCCTCCCACATCCGGAAGAGGAGCCGTTCCAGCATCGCAGGAACCGGGACAGTAAAGGCCTCCTTTGGAGGAGAGTCGTACTGTAGAGCTCCTCGGCTCGAGGCTCTTCCTCGGGATCGGCAGGGATAGCCAAGGCAGCGGCCATATCCCGAACAAACTCTGAGAACCTAGTGTCCTCCGGAGGGGATCTACTCCGGGTCTCAGACTGTGGTGAGTCCGACGGGACGCACTGAGTCTTAAAGGTATTGGGAGACTCCTCGTCCTCCATCTCCCAGGCGGACTCATCCGAGGAGGAGTCAGGATCCGACCCCGCGGGGCCCCGAGGCACCCGCCCCAACGCCGGGGGCACCGGCGTCGACACCCTCGGTCCCGAACGGGAGGTCGAGGGAGACCTCGACCGAGGACGACTTCAAGCCACGAGGGTCTCCAGTATCGGCTCGGTCTCCAGGGTTGACTTCGAAGTCGACGTCCCGGTGGTCGGGGCAGATGCACCAGACAGGCTGGCCATCAATGCCCGCTGATGCTCCATGAAGGCAGACAATCTGCTCTCCAAGGCTGTCATCCTGAGACTCAGCTCGGGAGACGCAGCAGCCACCGACTCGGGCCCCGGCGGTGCCTGGCCCAACGTCGGCTCTCTGGGAGGAGAGTCCACGAGGACTACGGGGCTTACGTGTCCAGTAGACTCCGGCTCCACGCGAGGAACTTTGGCAGGCTTCTCTTGGTCCACGGGCCCGGCACGGTAGTCGGGGGTCTTAGACCTGGCCTTCTAGGGACCAGGGACCTCCTCCGACGCCGCCCTCATGAGCCGCTTCTTCCTCTTGCATTCCTGGTCGGGGGACCCCCTGTCCGAGGAGCTTCGACGGCGCTCGGGATCGTAATCCCGAGATGTCGAGGCCTCAGACGAGGTCCGGGCCCGGCCGGAGGCTGAGTCCGAGAAAAACCTTTCCTTCTGATGCTGTCGACTTTTGAGTGCCTTGGAAGACATCTTCCCACACGGCACACACGACTTGGGGTCGTGGTCAGGGCCGAGGCACCGAAGGCAGCAGTCGTGTGTGTCGGTGAGAGACATAAGTTTCTTACACCGATCACACTTTTTGAAACCACTGGAAGCCATCAGGGAAAAAAGAGCCCCTGCGAAGTCAAAAGACCGGGCTTCCAGGGAAAAACGAAAAAAGGGGCGCGAACGCCAGCCATGAAGGGCAAAAACCGAAAAAGAAATAAGCAGGCTCGATACCGGTGTACCGAACCCGGCGGGAGGGGAACCGGCGTCGAACTGGAGAAAAATAGCGAAAAATTGCCGAAGAAAAATCACTTTTATCCAGGAGAACAGGACACACGTCCGGTGGGCTTCTCGGAAAAAAAGAGACTGAGGTAAGATGGCACCTTTAGGCGGGAAGGGAACCGCGCATGCGTGCCAGCATTCCCAAAGGCTTTCATGGAAAGCTGGGGAAATGCTCCGCTGGGGCTTCATCGGCGCCGATGACCCCATATGTGAGGACTGACTTCCTGCTTGGTCCTGGAGAAGCAAGATGTGAGGAGGTAAGGGAAGTGGAATTGCAGTGGGCTAAACTAAAGGAGGCAAAAAAAGGGGCAACAGATACATATATGTAAGGAAAATAAATAAAAACAAGAGGAAAAGGAAACCTATTTGGTTCTTCAAAGAAATAGCTGCACAAATTAAGACAAAAAACACAGCTTTCACAAAATTCAGAAGTCCGCAAACAGAGGAACATAGAACAGAATACAGGATAAAGCTAAAAGAGACAAAAAGAGAAATAATGATAGCAAAATCAAAGGAAGAAGAAAAGATGGCTAAAGATCTGAAGTGTGGAAACAATACTTTTTTCAGGTATATTTGGGAGAAGAGGAAGATCAGAGGTGGAATCGCAAGACTCAAAAGTGCTGAGAACACATTAGTGGAAAGTGACATTGAAAAAGCAATATGCTAAACAAATACTTCTGTTCTGTTTTTACTAAAGAAAATCCTGGAGAAGGACCACCTGTGATTGATAGGAGAAGGCGGTATACAAAACTATCTAAATAAATAAATAAATATACAAATGGGAATGCAGTAGATAGTACACCATTCTCAGAAGATGATGTGTTTAAACAGTTTGCAAAACTGAAAGTGGACAAGGCCATGGGACCGGATGGAATACATCCCAGGATACTGAAAGAGCTCAGAGAGGTTCTTGCAGGGCCTTTAAAGGATGTTTTTAATAGATCATTGGAGAAAGGAGAGGTTCCACAGGACTGAAGAAGGGTTGATGTGGTACCTCTTCACAAAAGTGGCAATAGGGAAGAAGTGCAAACTACAGGCCAGTAAGCCTTACCTCAGTGGCAGGAAAAGTAATGGAGGCACTCCTGAAAGAGAGAATAATAGACTTTCTCGAAATCAATAGGTTGCATGATCAAAGGCAACATGGTTTTACCAAAAGGCAATCATGTCAAACAAATCTGATTGAGTTCTTTGACTGGGTGACCAGAGAACTAGATCAAGGGCATGCAATGGCTTTTGGTAAAGCCTTTGATACTGTTCCTCACAGGAGGCTTATCAATAAATTGAACAGTCTGGGGATGGGTCCCAAAGCGGTGAACTGGATAAGAAATTGGTTGACTGACAGATGACAGAAGGCGATGGTAAACGGAACTCACTCGGATGAAAGGAAGATGATTAGCGGTGTGCCCCAGGGATCGGTCCTGAGACCGGTACTGTTCAATGTATTTGAGTGATATTGATGAAGGACTAAATGGAAAAGTCTGTATTTTTTCAGATGACACAAAAATTTGCAACAGAGTGGACTCCCCTGAGGGAGTGGATAACATGAGGAAAGATCTATAAAAGTTGGAAGAATGGTCTAATGCTTAGCAGTTAAGATTTAATGTGAAGAAGTGCAGTGTCAAGCACTTGGGATGCAGAAAGCCAAGGGAACTGTAATCAATAGGGGGCGAGAGGTTGGTGTGCATGGACCAGGAGAAGGACCTTGGAGTGATTGTTTCTGAGGATCTCAAGGTGGTGAAACAGTGTGACAAGGTGGTGGCCAAAGCCAGAAGGATGCTGGGTTGCATACAGAAAGGAATTACCAGCAGAAAGGAGGAGATACTAATGCCACTGTACAAGTCACTGGTGAGACCTCGCTTGGAATATTGGGTTCAGTTTTGGAGACCATGTCTCGCAAAGGATATAAAAAAACTGGAAATGGTTCAGAGGAAGGCAACCAAAATGATTTGAAGCCTGCTCCAGAAGACGTATGAAAAGAGACTCCAAGACCTAATTATGTACACACTAGAGGAGAGGAAGGACAGGAGAGATATGATACAGACCTTTAAATACTTAAAGAGTATTAATGAACAATCAAACCTTTTTCAAAGACGGGAAAGCTGTAAAACTAGAGGGCATAATATGAAGCTGCAAGCAGGTAAACTGAAGGGCAAAGTCAGGAAATACTTTTTCAATGAAAGGGTGGTGGATGCTTGGAATGCCCTGCCGATGTAAGTGTGGGATCAAATACAGTGACAGAATTCAAAATGGCATGGGACAGACACAGTGGATCCCTTTATAGCAACAGGATAAAATCAAAATAAACTTAACTATCTCTTATATCTCAACAATAGGGGTGACTTGCATGGACCGGTGAGTATACCCCTAAACAAAGGCATGGGGATGGGTGACCTGCACGGAGCGACAGGTGCACCTACTCTTGCCACCTTGCTGGGCAGACTAGATGGATCATACTGGTCCTTATCTGCCGTCATATACTATGTTACTAAGCTAGCAAAGTACAAAAAGAAGAAGAAATAGCCAATGCAATAAAATGCGGGGCTAAGACATTTTTCAGATATGTTAGTGAGAGGAGGAAGGACAAAAGTGGTATTGTCAGACTCAAGGATGCAGGGGAGGAATATGCAGAAACTGATGAGGATAAAGCAGAATTGCTTAACAAATATTTATGTTCTGTGTTCACAAATGAAGGGCCAGGAGCAGGACCTCAGAAAACAACCACAAACAGGAACAGAAGCGACAGGGATCTCAAACAATCTTCAGAAGATTGTGTTCGTGAAGAACTAGCTAAACTAAAAGTAGACAAAGCCATGTGTCTGGATGGGACATATCCAAGAATACTGAAGGAACTCAGGGACGTTCTAGCGGCTCCTCTGTCTGACTTTTTCAATGCCTCTTTGGAGTTGGGAGTGGTGCCAGAGCACTGGAAAAAGGCACATGTGGTCCCTTTACACAAATGCGGACGTAAGGATGACATTGAGAACTACAGGCCGGTTAGTCTAAACTCTGTCATTAGTAAATTATTGGAAAGGCTACTAAAAGAGAGAATAGTGAGGTTTCTGGAGTCCAATGGAATGCAGGATCCAAGGCAGCATGGATTCACCAAAGGCACGTCTTGTCAGACAAATCTGAATGATTTCTTTGAATGGGTGACCAGGAGAGTTGGACCAAAGGAGAGCCCTGGATGTGGTGTATTTAGATTTCAGTAAAGCCTTTGCCACCATTCTGCACAGGTGACTTACAGTATAAACACAGTGAGCACCGTAGGGATGGGCCCTAAAGTTACTGATTGGGTTAGAAATTGGTTAAGTGGGAAGTGACAAAATCTGAAAGATTTGCTTCTCAAGATCAAGGAATATAGTCTTAAAATGGGTCTGCACCTTAACATTAAGAATACAAAGATCCTGACAACTGGCAAAATCAATAAGTTTATCATTGATGGAGAAGAAATCTGATGACGCATTGCTCTTTGTAAAATGGCTATGAAGGACTTAGACAAGGTTCTAAAGAGCAGAGATGTCTCTCCCCATACAAAGTTTTGACTTGTCCAGGCCATGGTATTTTCAATAACATCATATGATGCGAAAGTTGGACAGTGAAAAAGATAGACAGGAAGAAAACTGATGCCTTTGAATTATGGTGCTGGTGACAAATACTGTGTATATCATGGACTGCCCGAAGAACAAACCATCAGTATTAGTGGAGATCAAACCTAAGCTTTCCTTAGAAGCTTAGATGATAAGACTTCGACTTTCATACTCTGGACATGCGAAGAGAGAGATCATTGGAGAAAGACATAATGCTTGGCAAGGTAGAAGGTCACCGTAAAAGAGGAAGCCCAGCAATGAGATGGGTCGATACAGTAACAGCAGCTATGGATACCACTCTTATCAACAATGAGCCGCTTGGCTGAAGACCGAACAAAGTTTAGGTCAACTATCCAGAGGGTCGCCAGGAGTCGACACTGACTCGACAGCACTTAACAACAGCAACAAATGGAGCTCACTCTGAGGAGAAGGAAGTTACCAGTGGTGTGCCACAGGGATCTGTCCTTGGTCCGATTCTTTTTAACATCTTTGTTAGTGATATTGTGGAAGGGCTGTCGGGTAAGGTTTCCTTGTTTGCGGATGATACCAAAATCTGCAATAGAGTAGTCATCCAGGAAGGAATAGATAACATGAGGAGGGATCTAGCTAAATTTGAAGAATGGTCTAGAATTTGGCAGCTGAAATTTAATGCTAAAAAATGCAGGGTCATGCATTTGGGCTGCAAAAATTCAAAGGAGCGGTACAGTGTAGGGGATGAGGTACTTCTGTCCACAAAAGAAGAGCGGGACCTGGGCGTATTTATGTCTGACGATCTTAAAGTAGCTAAACAGGTAGAAAAGGTGACTGAAAAAGCCAGAGGGATGCTTGGGTGTATAGGGAGAGGAATGGCCAGCAGAAAGAAAGAGGTGATAATGCCTCTGTATAAGTTTCTAGTGCAACCTCATTTGGAGTATTGTGTGTAATTCTGGAGAATGCACCTTCAAAAGGATATAAACAGGTTGGCATTGGGGCAGAGAGTGGCTACTAAAACAGTTAGTGGTCTTTGTTATGTAGCATATGAGGAGGGACTTAAGACTTATGTATACTTTAGAGGAAAGGCGGGATAGGGGCAATATGACAGAGACATTTAAATTCCTCCATGGCATAAATGCACAGTAGGGTCTCTTTCAATTGAAGGCAAGCTCTGCTACAAGGGGACATAGGATAAGAGTGAAAGGAGATAGAGGAGAAATATGCGGAAATATTTCTTTATGGAAAGAGTGGTAGATGCGTGGAATAGTCTCCCAGTGGAGATGGTGGACATGAGAACAGTATCTGAATTCAAAAAAGCATGGGACAAACACAGAGGATCTCTAAAGGTAAAAAGGGGATTATTATAGTAATTGATATGGAAGGGAAGAAAAAGTAGGTAAAGGGATGAAGGGATCGAGTGATACTGCTGTGATTAGGCAGAGCAGTTAAAGAAAAGTTTTTAGAAGTTCTTTCCTGCAGTGATAGGGTAGTGACCTGTTGACTCCACGGAAAAAGAAGAACTGAGGAGAGGGAGTTGGGAAAGCAGGAAGGCAGGAGGCACAGTGGAGTGCTTCCAAAGGCTTTCCTATTGGTAGTTAGGGAGCTTCCCGCGCAGGCTCCATCAGTACCTGATGTCACCCATATGTGAATACTATATTCCTGCTTGTTCCTGGAGATAATCTTTTTTACTCAATGCATAATCAAACTCTGGAATTCATTATCTGAGGATGTAGTAAAAGTTGTTAGTGTAGCTGAATTTAAAAGAGATTTGGACGAGTTCCTGGAAGAAAAATCCATAAACCATTATAAAAGAGGACCGGGGAAATGCATGGTTTACCCACTGGACAAGCAGCATGGAATCTGCATGTCTTTTGGGAACCTGACAGTTACTTGTAACTTGAACTGGCTACTGTTGGAAACAGGATACTGGGCTTGATGAACATTGGTCTGACCCAGTATGGCATATCTTATGTAAACAGGTACCTGCTCATTCCTCGGGGCAGCTGTAAATGCTGACATCTAGATTTTATTTATATCAATGTATATTCCCCTTGTAAAATGGGTAATACACATCAGTAATGCAGGCCCACCCAAACCTGCACATCCTAAACATGCCCTCTTGAAATTTGGACACGGTATGGACCACCACATGTGTATTTCAATTTACATATATAAATGCTTTTGTTTACAGATGAGGATGCTTCTAAAATAACCCCCATAATGTTTAATAGAATATGGAATTATTTAACATTTTTGTGCATTGTCAAATCATCAGTTCTACAGCACTTTATTGTGAAAGATGGCTTTCCCTAAGAGTTGTGCACAGGAAATCCAATGGATTTGTTTCCACTTGACAAAATGACAAGAAAAATGGGAGGCATAGGGAATCCAATGAATTCTTTTACACTCAGTGGAATAAATGCTGATGCTTCAGGCAGAAAGAGTAGTTACTCACCTGTTACAGGTGTTCTCCAGGAGCAGCAGGAATCAGTCCTCACATATGGGTGACGTCGGCGCCGACGGAGCCCTCGTGCGGAGCATTTCCCCAGCTTTCAAAGAAAGCCTTTGGGAATGCAGCGCGCATGCGCGGTCCCCTTCCCGCCCAAGGGTGCCATCTTGCTCAGTCTGATGACATAGCTAAAAGACAGCAACAAACAAATGAAATATATGACTGCAACTCCAAGGGAAGAAGGGAGGGTCATGAGGACTGATTCCTGCTGCTCCTGGAGAACACCTGTTACAGGTGAGTAACTACTCTTTCTCCAGGACCAAGCAGGAAGTCAGTCCTCACATATGGGACTCCCCAGCTCTAGGCTACCGAGAACCCAAAGCTGAAAAATAAGCTCCCTCTAGATCCTCAGCATGCGAGATAAGAATCTTCTCTGAGAACGCCCCCGAACGGTAGCCCAACACAAGGGCCGGAGGGTAGGAGTTGCCTAAACCTCAAAGAGATTATGGAGTACCGCTTGTCTGAAAGCACTGTCCCTGCGGGACTATCTCTCGCGAGGCAGTAATGGGCCGTAAAAGTCTGGCTTGAAGACCAAGTAGGGGCCTGGCAGATGTCTGCCAATTTATTTTATTTATTTATTTAGTATACATTTGTATACCGCTACTTCCAGCGATCAGCAGCGGTTTGATTACAGATTGGAAATTGTCAAATCATGACAGGAAATTTTTGAGGTATAAACACATTGATTAGACAGGAAAGCACAGCACACAGAGAACTATTTTACAGGGAACATGGGCTATGGAGGGTTAAGTGGCTTGCCCAAGACCACAAGGAGCACCTGTGGGACTAGAAACCCCAGTCCTTCCGGCCCAAGGTTGCTGTCCTCTAGTGGGATGGAACAGAGCGGAGATGTGCTACTGACGCAGCCTTCCCCCTGACACGGTGGGCCGTGACTCGACCCTGCAAGGAGAGGCCGACTGTCCTATATGCCCAGGTGATACAGTCTGCCACCCAAATGGACAGGGTACGCTTGGAGACAGGGAACCCCAACTTATTAGGGTCAAAAGATACGAAGAGCTGAATAGCCCTTCGATGCTCCTGCGTACGGTCAATGTAGAAAGACAATGCCCTCCTACAGTCCAGGGTATGCAAGACCATTTCAGCCCGGCTGGCATGCGGCCTGGGAAAGAATGTCGGAAGAACCACCTCCTGATTGAGGTGGAAGGAGGAGACAACCTTTGGAAGGAACTCAGGATGAGTCCGTAAGATCACCCTGTTCCTATAGAACCGTGTATACGGTCTATCAGAAATCAGAGCCTGTAGTTCACTCACACGCCTGGCCGAGGTAAGAGCCACCAAGAACAACATCTTCCAGGAAAGGAAGTGTAAATGACAGGTAGCCATTGGCTCAAACGGTGGGCGAATAAGTTGTTGCAAGACCACATTCAAATCCCACTCAGGGGCTGGTGGACGAATCGGAGGCTTGAGCAAAAGCAGGACTCTGAGGAAACGGGCTACTAAGGGGTGGACCGACAGAGACTGGCCCTCCACTGGTGAGTGGCACGCTGACAGAGCACTGAGGTGGACCCGAACAGAGTTGGATTTAAGGCCTAGGTCCGACAGGTGAAGCAGATACTGCAGCACCACTGGTACCAGGCAGGAAAACGGGTCCTCTTGGCGCTGAGCACACCAGGCGGAGAACCTACGCCACTTGAGGGCATAAGATTTCCGGGTGGATTGTCTCCTAGAGGCCAAAACCACCTCTTCCACTTCCCTAGGTAGAAGTAGGGGGGCTAGAACTACCCTTTCAGCAGCCAGGCCATCAAATGGAGAGACTGGAGGTTGGGGTGCAGGAGAGATCCCTGATCCTGAGACAGGAGATCGGGCTGCACCCCCAGAGGAAGTGGAGTGTCCACCGCCAATTGCAGAAGGAGTGGAAACCACGGTTGCCTCGGTCATCTGGGGGCTACCAGAATCAGCGAGGCCCTGTCCCGAAGAACCTTGAATAGGGTTCGGGCCACTAGAGGTGTTGGAGGAAACGCATACAGCAGGCCCGTAGACCAAGAGATTAGGAAGGCATCTGCTGCTATTCGCAGAGGATGCGGTTGTCTGGAACAGAACCTGGGCAGCTGATGGTTCAGTGGACAGACAAAGAGATCGATGGTTGGAAGACCCCATCTCAGGAAGATCTGCTGGAGCACTCGGGGATTTAACTGCCATTCGTGAGGCTGTAGAATCCTGCTCAACCTATCTGCCAGGTAACTTTCTTGGCCAGGTAGATAAACTGCCTGGAGAAACATGCCGTGCTTGACTGCAAAGGCGCACAGGGCCTGTGCTTCCTGACACAGAAGCCTGGATCCTGTGCCTCCTTGTTTGTTCACATAGAACATAGCTACTTGGTTGTCCGTCTGAATCAAGACAGACTGGTGAGAGAGGACATGAGAGAAAGTTTGCAGAGCCAATTGAATAGTTCGCAACTCCAACAGATTGATTTGCTGTGTGGCCTCCCAAGGGGACCCGAGGCCCTGAGTACATGCCCCCTGGCAATGTGCACCCCAAACCTGAAGAGAAGCATCGGTCGTAAACACCTGTGTATGTGGTGGTGCCTGGAAAGGCACCCCTTTGAGCAAGTTTGGGAGATGAAGCCACCACTGTAGGGAGGCCACTAGAAGTTTAGACACTCTTACTCTGTCTCTCAAGTCCCCTGTGGCTTCCACCCACTGAGCCCTGAGGCACCATTGAGCAGGTCGCATCTACAGACGAGCATTGGGAGTTACATGGACCGTGGATGCCATGTGGTCCAAAAGCCTCAGGAAATGTCTGGCAGAGACCAGAGATCCACTGCAGAACTGCTGGGTCAGAGCCATCAGTCTGTGAGCCCTGTTCTCGGGCAAAAAAGCCATTGCTTGTAGGGTATCCAACCTTGCCCCTATGAACTCTAGGTCCTGTGAGGGGAGCAAAGTGGACTTTGCGAAGTTTATGACGAAGCCCAGGTGCTGGAGAAGAGACACAGTGCGAAGAGTGGCTTTCTGGTCTCCTGTGGAGGCTGACCCCTGATGAGCCAGTCATCCAGGTATGGAAAGACAAAGATGCCCTGGTTTCTGAGATAGGCCACCACCACCGCCAGGCATTTGGTGAAAACCCTGGGTGCGGAGGTTAGGCCAAAAGGAAGTAACCTGTACTGAAAATGCTTTCCTCCCACTACAAATCTGAGATATTGTCTGTGGTCTGGATGAATGAGGATGTGAGTATAAGCATCCTTTAGGTCTAAGGAGCATAGCCAATCACCCTGCTGGAGGTAGGGCAGCAGCAGTATTCCAAGGGTAAGCATCTTGAACTTTTCCCTCTCCAGGAACTTGTTGAGATTTCGCAAGTCTAGGATGGGCCTGAGGCCTCCTGTCCTTTTTGGTACTAGAAAGTACCTGGAATAGAAGCCTCGTCCTATCAGGTGGTGAGGCACCAGTTCCACTGCCTGCTCCTGTAGAAAACTTGCCAACTCCTGAAGGAGGAGGTTCCTGTGCAGAGGGAGTCTTGGAGGCTCCCCTGGAAAATAGGAGGAAGGTAACTGGTTGAAGTGGAGCAAGTAGCCTTTTTGGACTATGCTCAGTACCCAGGTATTCCCTGTTATAGCTGACCATCTGTGGGCGTACAGTGTCAGCCGGCCTCCTGTGCTGGGTGGAGCCAGCTGTGGGGGAGAGGCTATGCAGTGGGAGTCAAAACCCCGCTTGCTCCCTGCTGTGCAGGAGCCGGAGCTGGTGGCTTGGGGGTTTTCTGCCTACGGGGCCCATGTCCCTGCCCCTTGGCCTGCTAACCCTGTTGGGGAACTGTAGAGGCCTGGAATTGAGGGTAAGATTTGTAGGCAGAGGCCTTCCTCGGGTAAAAGGGCTTTTTCCCCGAGCCCTTCTTCTTCTGAGAAGGGGCAGAAGTCTTCCTGGACAGCCTTGTCCTGGTGAGAGTCTCAGTCTCGATTTCTGCAGCCTTTTCAGCCATGGGTTTGCCAAAGAGGATCTCACCCCGGCAAGGGACATCGACCAACTTGTCCTGTACCCATGGCTTGAGGTCCGATGACTGTAGCCAGGCCTGACGGTGTGCACCGATGCCGGCCGCTGCTACTCGGGACGAAGCCTCGAAGCCATCATAGGCTGCTCGAGATATAAACTTCGAGCACTCTCGAATCCCTGATGACAAGGCTTTGAACCTCTGCAAAGGTTCCTCGGAGAGGCCAGCATAGAACCCGGCAATCTCCTTTGCCAGGTCTCGGAGGTACATGCCCATGTACAGCTGGTAAGTCTGGACACGGCAAGCCAGCATAGAGCCCTGGAAGCACTTTCTACCGAGGGCATCCAGGTTCCGGGCCTCCCTGCCGAGGGGCACCGAAGAGTGCATCTCCTGACTCTTCAGACGATGCATGGCCGATTCCACAACCATGGAGTGGTGCGGTAGCTGTGCCTTCTGGAACCCAGGGCTCTTACGGACTCGATAGAAGGAATCGACCCGTTTGCTGAGAACCGGCGCCCAGGCCGGTGCCTCCCACATACGGAAGAGCAACCGTTCCAGCATCGGAGGAAGCGGTACAGTAAAGGCCTCCTTCGGTGGAGAGTCATACTGGAGGGCCTCAAGCTCCTTGGCTCGAGGCTCCACCTCGGGATCCGCGGGGAAGGCCAAAGCCTTGGCCATGTCCCTCACGAAGTCCGAGAACCGGGTATCCTTCGGGGGGGGGGAGCGTCTCCGGGGCGCGGACTCCAGCGAGTCTGATGGGACACACCAGGTCCGGAAAATGTCCGGGAACTCCTCGTCCTCTGTTTCCCACCCCGACCCCTCCGAGGAGGAATCGAGCAGCTCCGGTCGGGCGGGCACCGATACCATCCACCCTGACGCCGAGGGTACCGGCGTAGACAACCTCGGCCCCATACGGGAGGCCGAGGGAGACCTTGGCCGAGGATCGGCTCGGCCTCCGGGGTCGACTTGGACATCGAGGTCCCGGTGGTCGGGGCAGATGCACTGGTCAGACCGGCGATCAGCACCCGCTGCTTTTCCATGAAGGCAGTCAAGCTGCTCTCCAAGGCCGTCAACCTGAGACTCAGCTCAGGAGACTCAACAGCCCCTGACTCGGCCCCCGACGGCGTCGGGGCTGACATCGGCTCCCCCGGAGGAGAGTCAACAAGGACAACAGTACTCACGTGACTCGGGGACTCCGGCTCCACACGAGGCAATTTGGCAGGCCTTTCCGGCTCCGAGGACCCGGGACGGCGGTCGGGGCTATGCGACCTGGCCCTCAAGGGGCCAAGAGCGTCCACCGATGCCACCCTTGTGGGTTTCTTCTTCCTTTTGTGTTCCCGTGAGGGAGACCCCCACTCAGAAGAGCCCCGACGATGCTCGGAGTCGGACTTCTGAGACGTCGAGGCCTCTGACGAAGTCCAGACCCGGCCGGACGCGGAGTCAGAGAAGATTCTTTCTCGTTGATGTTGACGGCTCCTCAGCGCCTTAGAAGACATTTTGCCACACGGGCCACAGATCATCGGGTCATGATTGGGCCCGAGGCACCGGAGGCAGCAGTCGTGTGTGTCGGTGAGAGGCATCAGTTTCTTACACCGATCACATTTCTTGAACCCGCTGGCAGCCATCAGGGGAAAAAGGGCCCCTGCAAGGTCAAAGGACCGGGCTGCCAGTGAAAAAGAAAAAAGCGCAAACGCTAGTCTTGAAGGACAAAAACCGAAAAAGTAGCTCTGGGCTCGATACCGGTGTACCGTGCCCAGGCGGGAAGGGGAACCGGCGTCGAACCGGCAAAAAAACACGAATTCTTCAAAGAAAATCAACTTTTAACCCGGTGACGAAGACACACATCCGTCGGGCTCCGCGGCTGTAAGGTCAAAGGACCGGGCTGCCAGTGAAAAAGAAAAAAGCGCGAACGCTAGTCTTGAAGGACAAAAACCGAAAAAGTAGCTCCGGGCTTGATACCGGTGTACCGTGCCCAGGCGGGAAGGGGAACCGGCGTCGAACCGGCAAAAAAACAAGAATTCTTCAAAGAAAATCAACTTTTAACCGGGTGACGAAGACACACATCCGTCGGGCTCCGCGGAAAAAAGAAGACTGAGCAAGATGGCATCCTTGGGCGGGAAGGGGACCGCGCATACGCGCTGCATTCCCAAAGGCTTTCTTTGAAAGCTGGGGAAATGCTCCGCACGAGGGCTCCGTCGGCGCTGACGTCACCCATATGTGAGGACTGACTTCCTGTTTGGTCCTGGAGAATTGACTAATTATGTCTTATGTATCACCCTTGCTAATCAACTTAATGCAAGTAAATCTCTCAGCAGGCACACACAAAATATTTATCTTTTTCCATAATCACTTATTTTACAGGTCTCACTGCTGCCTTTGCATTTACTTTTAAAGCAAAGTGAGGTCTGATATGAGAAAATAAATGTTTACAATGATCTCTTAAATTTAAACATTTTACAGCTATTAAAGAGTTCATAGTTTTGATGAACAAAAAATTTGGGATGCCATAATTACAGTTTATCATGATCCATGTTTATGCAGATAATTTATAATTTGAATATATGCTCAAAAATATGCGCTCTCTCTGCGTGCTAGTCTCTTCTCCTCCCTTTCCTATCGTATAGTGGAGTTCCTTTATACCCTATTTGGTATTTGACTTTGTAAAGCGCTCTGTATGCTCCGCCAATGGCAGTATATCAAATCTCAATAAACAATATACAAATAATTAAAGTTGCACTCCATTCAAGAGGTGGCAGCACCTTACATGGCTGTAATTAATTTCAGTTCTTACATCAACTTAAGGGGCCCGTTCACTAAAATGAATTAGGTTTTTGCATTTACTGCATATTAGGTACAAATATTAATGTGTGGTAAGTGAAAAATCTATGCAGTAACTGTTGGGGGCATGGTCAATATCTGCCCTGCAGCTATCACACAGTATCAGCAGATTGTGCAGCAAATGCATCCATCTACCAATGCATTTATTACAGCCCACCGCATTAAACAAATAAACCCCCCATAGCAGTATCCTCCTCCTCCTCCCACTTCTCTAATAAGTCTCCACACCCCCTTCCTCCAACCTCCACCTCTGTTCAGCCTGCCAACCCATCTCCCATCCCTTCTGCACTTCCTGGAGGTATCCTTAGTGGGTTAGTAGCAGGGCAGGAGCGAGCCCCAAACATTCCTACCCCATTGCTGGCCTAGTGGTAAAATGTCAGCTCTGACCCCTCGCGGTAGGTTTGTGATACTATTACTAGAGATCAAGCTGTCAGAAAGGGGCAAGTACTTCAGATAGCTGTTGAGCAATGAGTTTGGCATGGTCTGATAACATTACACTCGGTATCCAGAAGGAGCATTTTACTAGACCTGGATTCTATGGGTATGGCAATGATTGGCTGCAGGTCAGCTTTCTAAAACGGCTACTGGTACAACTGCCCCAAAGTCTGAAATCCAGAAAAGTGAGAACAGCTATGCCCTTGACAACCTGGATGAGTCACTTATTTGTGTTGAAAGTATTCTGTGTGGGTGTGTGGCTCAGTTTTGCACTTCTCTTTGGAGGCAGCAGCTAAGTTTGAGTGCATAGATGCAGTATCCTAGAAGGACTCTTGCATTTCATATTTCTTCAATGGAACTGGTAAAAAGTCATCCATAAAGGATAAATATTGTTTGACCATATCATTTGCCAAAAAATAAAGCCAATATTTAGGACAATTCAAACTACATAAATTCTTATCTAGCAAAATTCTCCATAAGATCCAAGCAATTTTGCAATCTGTCCTCTGACAGGCCATCTGACTTCTCATCTGTGATCCAGCCTTCTGATTCAGACTCAGTGAAAAAGTCAAAGTACTTCTGAGCCTGTGCTTGGTCGACTTTCATTCCCCTTGGGGATCTGGAGCTCCTTTGGTAGCACTGATGCACTGATATGCACTAGGGACGCAAAGGTTCCCGATGTGCTGGAGAGTGATATCGGTCGGGCAGGCCCTTTGATGCCCCAATGTTAATACTCCTTCCAAAGGCAAACTGTGTTTCTCAAGGATGGACTTGATGTCCTGAGGAGGCATGGCAACATTCATCGAGGTTCTGACATGTTGCATGGAGAAGAGCATTGTGATTCTCTCCTTAACAGCCTTCAGAAGGTGATTCTTCATAACTTCCATCTCCAAAGGCGTAAGAGGCACAGCAGAAATGGCTAAGGTTCTGCAATCTGAGGGAGAATATCGGAAAGCTGGTCTCAGCTAAGGGAAGATCATTACTGCTCCTTGGGAATCAGTGAGGTTGAGCCTTCATCCCTTTGGGGCAACTTGGAGGGGTGCTCCTTCAAACCCTCAACCCCCCCGGCACCATGCCTTGGAGGACTTTGATGTTGATACAACAGGCTTCCACCCAATTGTTCCACATCTTTGTCCTTCGAAGACAGTGCTTCTGGAGAACATCAAGGGATGATCGATGTTCAGGAGATCTACAGGTGCTTGGCTCCGAATGGACTTGACAGCAACTCGATGATGTTCAGGAGATCTACAGGTGCTTGGCTCCGAAAGGGCTCGAGAACAACTCGATGTCGATCCACCGCCAGCCTCCGATAGAGCCTTGGAAGCCCATCAAGACCGATGCCACAGATGCCAATGCATCAGTCAGAAGCATTAAAAATCTTGTCATGCAGCTTCTCTCAACCTTTGAGCTCTCGCTTTTTCATCCACAAACACAAATAACAAGAAGAGGGCTTATGATCAGGTCCCAAGCACCAGAGGTACCATTTATGCATACCTGTAATGGATATGGTCCTTGAGCACTTGTTATGCTTTTTAAACCTGCTGGAAAACCTTTTGGGACATGAAGTCCGGAAAAATAGATGCAGCAAAATCAAATGACTTGATTTTGAAAAAAGTAAACCCGGCTAAAATGCAAAGCACCTAAGGGGGTTGAGGCATTACCAAAAATAACTGAAATTATTAAATATCTGAAAAGCCTAACTAAGAATATGGCAAAGGATAGTCAAAATTGCAAATCAGGTGAAAAAAATGTTGGAAAAGAAATACTGAAAACGGCAGAAACCATGTAACTCACAAACTCACATGCAAGATCAGAATATACAACTGTGAGGCCCTGCGGAAAGAAATGAACTGAGGATAAGATGACATCACTGCAGCAGGTGGGAAGACATGCACATATGCGGTAGAGCTTCCAAAAGCTTCTAGAAGGAGCTGGGAAAGCACCCGCATGGGGCTCCATCGGATGACATCACCCAGATGTGAGGAATTTTTTCCTGCTTATCCACAGAAAGGTGACATTTTACTTACCAGTTAATGTCTTTCCTTGAGTTCTGCTAGATCAGTCCAGACAACTGGATTGTGTTCCCCTACCAGAAGATTGGTGGAGACAAAGACCAATGAAAAGCCCAGGTTTGAATGACATCACTCCATACATCTATCATCCTCAGCCACCAGAGGTTTCTCTTCAGTATTCATCCCAAAGTATATGGGAGATAGAGAGCAAGCCTCACACAACTGCAAATGTGGGCAATAAAGAGTACTCAACAGCAGCAAATGATACACAGGAAGTTAGAAACAGAAGGCTGTCCATAGAAGATAAGCCTGCAGAGTCAAGAAGAAAACTCATGGAGGACCCAAGGGTTCCACAGCAGTAGAACAAAGCAATACAGTTCCAGGGGCAGGCCCTGGATTAGTCTAACAGGACTCAAGGAAAGAACATTAACTGATAAGTAAAATGTCACCTTCCATATCATCCTACTAGACCAGTCCAGACAAGTGGGATGTACCAAATCTACAACACCACTGGGCGGGAAGAAGACACAGCAGCTCGCAAAACTCTTGGGCCAAAGTCATGTCCACCCATGCGTGGACATCCAAGTGGTAATGCTTGACAAAAGTGGAAAGTGATGCCCACATTAATGCCCAACAATGTCTGCAGGAGCTACCAAACTCTGCTCTGCCCACGAGGACACTTGTGCTCGGGTAGAATGGCCGCACAAACTCTCCAGAACCGGACGGTTCTGTAACAGAAACATTGAGGCAATAACCTACTTAATCCAGCGCCCCAAAGTCGACTTGGCTCCTGTTTCATCCTTGCGCGGGCCAGCAAACAGCACAAAAAGATTGTCTGACTTATGAAAGGACTTTGTGACCTCCAAGTACCGGAGAAGCACCCTTCGGACATCCAGAAGGTGAAGATCTTTATCCTTCCCCTGACATTGCTCCTTAGAGAAGGAGAACAGGCAAACCACCTTGTTCATGTGAAGAGAGACAGTACTTCAGGTAAGAAGGAAGGCACAGGTCAAATGGAATAGCCTCATTTGAAAAGGACAGATAAGGATTCCGCCAAGACAGAGTCTGCAGCTCAAAGATCCGCCTTGCAGAACAAATCGTGACCAAGAAGACAGTCTTGAGGGTCAAATCTTTCAAGATAGTGCACTTCAGTGGCTCAAGGGGCCTCCATCAGGACTCTGAGCATCAGAGACAGATCTCAGGAAGGGATAACAGACCGAAGGGGAGGACTCAGACATTGACTTCTTGCAGAAAATATGAGACATCCATGTGCAAGTGCAAGGACATGCCCACTACCGGACCACAGGAACAGGCCAAAGCTGCCACCTGAACCTTCTAGGCCATCCTGCAGAAAAGCCAACAGGGAAAACACCTTGGCAACCTCAGGAGCCAAGTGCTGTACACAGCACTAGTGCTCAAAGAGGCACGATATCCGTACGCATGCTAGCTTGGTAGATTGTCTCCGGGTACCAGGTATAATACAGATTACTGCTGAAGAGTAGCCCATGCACTCTAGCAGTGTCCTTTCAAGAGCCATGTCATAGGCAAGAAGTGGGCCAAGCTCTCTAGGATAATCGGTAACCATTGCAAGGGCCCCCAAGATGGAGGCAGCCAAAGAGGAGATGCTTGAAAGAGCCACATCAGGTCTCCGAACCATGCTCGCTGCGGTCAATCCAGCATCACCAGAACAATCCTGCCTGGGCAGTGTATAAATACACCAAAACACATGCCCCACCATGGGCCATGGAGGCAGGGGCGGCCCAAGGGGGGTGCGGGGCCATGTGCAGAGACTGAGTGCGGGGCCTCATTTGCATAAGGGACCTCATTTGCATAAATATTTGCATAATGTTACCATACGCTAACTTTTAGTAAACATGCCTCTTAATGAGTGTATGGATAAAGAAAGACTAAAAGATTCCTACATTACTATAATCCAGTGCCAACTGCCAGGCACATTAGGAACTACTACAAACACTGCCCATTTAAAACCCACAGCAAACCCGCCGTATCGTAACAGCACTACCAGGACTCACAAAGCACCATTACCTATCAAAAGGCAACACTGCAAATATTAAACCAATACATTTCAAAGAATAACAATACATGACCTACTGGGGAAAGAGAACAAGTGGCAATGTCAAATAGGAATTACATAAACAGAATACCTCAGCTCAGTTACACATGCAGAACATAGACCATCACCAAACAAGGAATCACAATTTAGAAACAGGAAGACAATAATTAAACTGGGAACCCCAAAAGCCAAACTTGGAATGTACAACAACACTGCAGAAATAAAACTATAAATTAATTTCCTCTTGTACTAACCAAAGCGCAGACGCTAATGATGCACACTCTGAGGAGAAGGATGTTACCAGTGGTGTGCCCCAGGGATCTGTCCTTGGTCCGATTCTTTTTAACATCTTTGTTAGTGATATAGCGGAAGGGCTGTCGGGTAAGGTTTGCCTCTTTGCGGATGATACCAAAATCTGCAATAAAGTAGACACCCAGGAAGGTGTAGATAACATGAGGAGGGATCTAGCTAAGCTTGAAGAATGGTCTAGAATTTGGCAGCTGGGATTTAATGTTAAAAAATGTAAGGTCATGCATTTTGGCTGCAGCAATCCAAGGGAGCAATACAGCATAGGAGGTGAAGTACTTTTGTCCACTAAAGAAGAGCGGGACCTAGGCGTAGTTGTGTCCGATGATCTTAAAGTAGCTAAACAGGTAGAAAAGGCGACGGCAAAAGCTAGAAGGATGCTTGGGTGCATACGGAGAGGAATGGCTAGCAGAAAAAAGGAGGTGATAATGCCTCTGTATAAGTCTTTGGTGCGACCTCATTTGGAGTATGGTGTGCAATTCTGGAGACCGCACCTTCAAAAGGATGTGAACAGGATGGAGTCAGTGCAGAGGGTTGCTACTAAGATGATTAGTAGTCTTCATTATAAAGCATATGAGGACAGACTTAAGGATCTTAATATGTACACCTTAGAGGAAAGGCGGGATAGAGGTGATATGATTGAGATGTTTAAATACCTCCGTGGCATAAATGTTCAGGGAGAGAGCCTCTTTCAATTGAAAGCAAGTTCTGCGACGAGGGGACATGGGATGAGGGTGAAGGGAGATAGATTCAGGAGTGATATGCGGAAATATTTCTTTACGGAAAGAGTAGTGGATCCGTGGAATAGTCTCCCAGTGGAGGTGGTAGAGATGAGGACAGTAACTGAATTCAAAAAAGCATGGGACCAACACAGAGGATCTCTAAAGGTAAAAAGTGGACTGTTGTAGTTGTTGTTATGGAAGGACAGACTAGATGGGCCTTGTGGTCTTTTTCTGTCATCATGTTTCTATGTTTCTATTTCAGGGTGATCCCAATGGTGCACAATCAACTGAAAGGCTTCTTACCTCAACTTCCACTTGCCGGGATTCAAAGAGTGCAGCTGAGGAGGTCCGCTTCCATGTTGTCCATTCCAGCAATGTGTTTAGCCGACATGGCTAAGAGGTTCTTCTCCACCCAGACAAACAGGAGATCCATCTTCAGGACCACTCCGGCGCTTCTTGTGCCACCCTACCAAATGACATAAGCCACAGCCATGGAATTGTCTGAAAACACTCAAACTGCCTTGCCCTTGACCAGGGGCCGGAAACGCAGAAGAGCCAACCTGATGGACCTTGCCTTGAGGTGGCTGATGGACCACATCACCTCCCTGTGATTCCAATGGCCTTAGGCTGTATGATCTCAGCAATGGGTTCCCCAGTCAGAGAGTCTGGCATCCATTGCCAGCAGGATCCAGGAGAAACTGTCCAGTGGAACAGCATTCCTGAGATGACAGGGCTACCACTACCCCCACAGGCTAGACTTCACCATTAACAGGAATGGGAGCCTATGCTTGAGCTCCTGAGAACTCGGGGACTAAACGAATCAACAGGGATTGTTGAAGAAGCTGCAGGTGAGCATGTGCCCATGGAACCATTTCTATGGTCACCACCATCAAGCCAAGGAGCTGAATATAATCTCAGACTCTGGGGGCCTGCTGCACACAGAACATCGCCAGGCAATTTAACAGTCATTTGACCTTGTCCTCTGGCAAGAAACCCTGCCCACTTGAGTGCTGAAATGTGCTCCCAGAAACTCCAAGGACTGGGAAGGCAAAAAATGGCTCTTTTCCCGATTGATCACCTAGCCAAGGCTTTCCCGGAAGGACACTACTTGGGACATCGCCCAAGACACTTCTGACGGGCCTGGATGAGCTAGTTGTCCAGAGGGGGATGGACTCAGATCTCTTGGCGCCATAGCAATGCAGCCATCACCACCATGACTTTGGAGAACGTTCTTGGGGTGGCGGAGAGCCCGAAGGGATGGGTGGCAAACTGATGAGAGCCAAGCACGGTAAAATGAAAATACCTCTGCTGATCCTCCTGGATCGGGATATAAAAATATGCCTCGGACAGATCCAGAGAAGCCAAGAACTCTCTTCAGTGCACTGCCTGAATCACAGAACTCAATGTTTCCATTCAAAATCGCAAGAAGCAAGTACTTGTTGATCCCTTTGAGGTCCAGGATGGGCCGGAAGGAACCATCCTCCTTTTTGGCATCACAAAGTAGATGGAGTATCTGCCCTTGTCCCACTCGCATGGAGGGATGGGCACCACTGACCTCAGGTGAAGCAACTTCTCCAAGGTGGTCCATACCATGATTCCCTTGATCGCAGGAAGAGATGATAAAGGCATCGGGAATCGGCTCCTTGCATTCCAGGACCTAGCTGGATAGGGACCAATGAATGGGCCCCCAAACCTTCATTGTGTGGCTTGGGAGGTGGCTCTTCTGAGGGAAGTTGCATCCCTGGGTCCATGTGCTCCACGAAAGGACTGAGAACGATTCCAAGGCCCTAAAGCAGGGGGGAAGAAAGGTTTACTAGGTCAGTAGTGACTGTAGTCCCGAGATCCCTGGGTATCTGGCCAGCTTGCCCTTGGCAGTCGGGCAGAGACTGAAGAGAATGGGACACTCGCCCGCTTCACGGTCCCACTGGGTCTGTCTTATGGGAAGTAGTAAGATTTTAATAAGCACCAATCGGTCATATTTACATGATTTTAGTACAGCCATCAATAGTTGGGTCTGCTGATTCGCAGCATCCTCTTTACTATGACTACCGTTTTGGCCCCAAGCTGAGCTTTAATATGCTGGCTCGGCATTTCACTAGCTTCTCTTGATGCGGATGAGAAAGAATAGCAGAATGCTTCACTAAGCAGCGACAGTATAACCTTTAAGTTGAATTCTTATTATCTTACTCATTCATATTAACATAGTTATTTTTGTTCTTATTTTGAAGTGTGGGTAGCACCTGGGTTTTAAAGTTTCTCAATGGCTCTTATTGTTTTTAGTTCACAGCATTTATGATTCTTGTTTAGTATGTACTTAATTATTTATCCTTATTCTTTTACCATCGTTTTTTAAAGAATCTTTTTTATTATTATCCATTAACCTCCCATATGTGCGCTTAATGTTTTAGAAGCTTTTATTTTGCTGGGTTTAATGCTATTATACATTCACTGATCATGTGTGCTTTTTGATCTCCAATAATCAAAATAGTTTCATTCTAATACATGAAACTTTTGCACATTCTAGTAAAATCACCCATGGTTTTCATGTAGAATCCTTTTTCCTTCCTTGTTTAGATTCTTTTAAGGTATAGAGAGTTACAGAATTAACTGATCACGACTTGACCATGCGACTTGTGCACTGCAGCCATCTCAGACTTTGTACTACTTTTCACGTGTGTTTTTACTCCTCCTCTTTCATTTTAAACTGTTACTCTTAATTTTATTATTAGAATTTATATTCTCATTACTCCATGGGTAACAGAACACATCATACAGGTTTTATCATTTTATACATTAATTTTATATGCACAATTTAGATGTATTATTTGTATTTATCGTTTATTATATTTTTGACTCTGTGCATACTTTCAATGAGTTAATGAATATATTTAGTTCTTAGGTCTTTTTAGGAAATGTTTTTAATGGATGTTGTGATAAGGAAGCTTATCATAGCTCAGGAAGGAGCTATAGAAAAGGTGAAGTGTCTCTGAACAAGCAACCTGTCAGTTCTGGTAGAAATAAGAAAACAGAATTTTCCCATAAAAGACTACCAGTCCCAGAATGCACCAGGTTTCCACAGCCATTAGAGGAGCTGAAGTGGGGAAACGTGTGTTCAATCAGGAGGGCTATGAGGTAATCCCTAAGCACTCATCTCAAAGGGCAGGGCCTGATTCAGCACAGCTGCGCTGTGTTAGGGAGGAGCACTCATCTAAGCAGAATAAAGGTAGAGTTTATTCTACAGAGAATTATCCTCATTATCCTGAGAATCAGCTTGAGCTTGATCATCTTCATCATCAGGAGGATCATCAGAAGCAGAAGCCAAACCGGACGGACAGAGAGGGAAAGAAACCCTTTGGAAGAAAGAGGAGAAAAGCCTTTGAGAGGTCTAGAAGAGTCCAGAGCAGTACGTATACTGGGAGGCATTCCAAGGGCCAGCATACAACATTGGACTGGGGAAAGCCAGAGGAATGGGGCTGCAGAGCTAGGAATCTCCAGACGGTACCTGTGAGAGAGACGGCTGCACGTGGAAGGGACCCTAAGACCCGTGCCAGAAGGTATGTGAAGAGAGATCCAGTGTCCAGGGATCTGGATTGGAAGGCTGGACATAAGAACTGGACTACATACTGGCCAGGCTATATAGAGAGGAACTCTAACAGCAATGGAAGCTCAGGTATGAACACTGATCTATGCCCTAGCTATAACCTTGAAAGACAGCAGGGAAACAAGTATTCTCCTGAAAGTGCTCCATTGGGACATTCATCTGTGCCAATCCATGATATTGAACCCATGCTTGTTGAAGAAGGGGGAATGATAGCAGATGAAGAATCTGTTTACATGGACTGCTCTCTGTCTAAACTCCTTTGGTGATTTTCTGTTATAAAGTACAGCAACCATCACAAAGAAATACAAACTTGTTCTTTAATCTACTCAGAAAAGCTCTTGTGTAGGATTTCTAGCCACGCTGTAGAAAGCAAGCCAGCTAAGGGGTTTCAGCTGGATAACTGCTAGCAATTGAGCCTTACCTAATTGCTTGTGAGCTAGGAGAGAATCACTTCTGAATCTATGTGGGAAGTTATCAGAAGTTAACCTGAAAAGAACAGTTTTTTCCTTTCTTTGTGGCTTTTGGTTTGTTGTTTGATATATGCTAAGAAAACATTAGCTAATGCCTACAGAAAAGACCAGTTTGTACCAACCAGGTCTTATTTCCTTTGCTTTAATTGCCTGACAAGTTTAAAGGTTGTTTTCCTGATTTTGTTTTTTCAAGTTTAACACTGAAAGCAAGTAACCTGATTTATGTGCTACCAAGCATATCTGTGTTGGGAGAAATAACCCCATAAATAATATCTTATTGGCTTTAACACTTGAGCACAACTAAATTATTGTCAGCAGCTGTGTCTGGTGTGAATGAACTGCATTGCCCACAATCCCTTGCAAATCATATAGATATATGCACTTGCCAAGACTGTGAAGATTCTCACCCAGGCAACCGTCTGACAATGTGCAATTCTTTTGTGTTCTTATGAAGTCTCCTGTTATCACAACTATCTTTATATTCATACTACCGCTTGAAACTGAACATGGCCAAAACTGACCTTCTTATTTTTCCCCCAAAAACCCTCCTCTCCCTCCTTTCTCAGTCTCTGTGGATAACACTCTATTCCTCCTTGTTTCCTCAGCTCACAACCTTGGGGTTGTCTTTGACTCTTCTCTCTCCTCCTCCACATACATTCCTGCTTGGATGTCTCACTGCAACTTGAAATTGAACATGGCCAAAACTGAGCTTCTTATTTTTCCCCCTAAACCCTCCTCTCCCCTTCCTCCTTTCTTAGTATCCTATGGATAACTCCCTACTCTTCCCTGTCTCCTCAGCTTACAATCTTGGAGTCTTCTTTGACTCCTCTCTCTCCTTCTCTACGCATATCCAACTGATAGCTAAAACCTGCCATTTCTTTCTCTACAACATCAACAAAATTCACCCATTCCTTTCTAAACACACTATTAAGACACTTATCCACTCTTTAGTCACTTCCCATCTAGACTATTGTAACCTACTCCTTGCTAATCTCCCCCTGAATCATCTCTCTCCCCTTCAATCTATTCAACACTCTGTTGTGCGGCTAATCTTCTGCCAGCTTCATCATGCTCATATTACCCCTCTTCTCATCACTTCATTGGCTCCCTATCCATTTCCACATCCAGTTCAAGCTTCTCCTGCTGACCTTTATGTGTATTCACTCTGCATCTCCTCGATACCTTTCCTCTCTTATCTCTCCCTACACCACTTCTCGGGAACTCTGCTCTTCTAGCAAATGACTTCGATCTGTACCCTTCTCTTCTACTGCTAATTCAAGACTTCGCTCTTTTCACCTTGCTGCTTCTTATACCTGGAACAAACTACCTGAGTCTGTATGTTAAGCTCCTTCTCTGGCCCTTTTCATATCCAGGCTGAACACTCACCTCTTGGAGCATTTCCCCAGCTTTCAAGGAAAGCCTCTGGGACATGCTACCACACATGCTTAGTCCCCTTTCTGCCCAAGGGTGCCATCTTGCTCAGTCAGATGACATAGCTAGGACGGCAGTAAAAACTAAAACAAAGTAGGGAAACAACTCCCAGGGGAGGAGGGAGGGTTGTGAGGACTGATTCCTGTTGTCCTTGGAGAACACCTGTTACAGGTGAGTAACTATGCTTTCTCCAAGAACAAGAGGGAAATCAGTCCTCACATATGGACTCTGTAGCCCCAAGCTGCCAAGAACAGAACCAGGACAGCACCAACAGCCATCAAGCGGTTAGCCATGAGTTGCAGAAGGTGAGTCTCCACTGAGAGACTCTGCACGATCCTTACGTCCAGCAACACTATCACTCCGGTAGCCTGAACACAGAAGAGTTGGAGGGCAGGAGTTGCCTGCACCCCGACAATATTATGAAGTACTACCTGACCAAAGGTGCTGTCCCTGTGGGACTCACTCTCCAGGCAGTGAGCTGCAAATGTATAAATTGAAGACCATGTGGCGGCCTTACAGATCTCTGTCACCGGCACTGAGTGGAGGTTGGCCACAGATGCGGCCATCGCCCTCACGCGATGCGCTGTGATTCGGTGCTCAAGGGAGAGGCCAGCTCACTCATAGGTGAGGGCAATACAGTCCGCCACCCAAGTGGACAGAGTTTGCTTAGTCACAGGGAGCCCCCCAGTCTACTGGGATCATATGATATGAAAAGCTGAGGAGCTTTACGATGCGCCTGAGTCCACTGCAAGTAGAAAGACAGGGCCCTTTTGCAATCCAGTGTATGAAGAACTAGCTCTTCCCTGCTGGCGTGAGGCTATGGGAAAAAGGTGGGGAGGACCACGTCTTGGTTGAGGTGAAAAGGAGATACCACCTTCAGGAGGAATTTGGGGTGCGTGCAGAGCACTACCCTGTTCTTATAGAACCGTGTCTATGGTGGATCTGCCACCACAGCCTGGAGTTCGCTCACTCTACGAGCAGACATGACGGCTACCATAAAAGCCACTTTCCATGACAGGTACAGAAAGTGACAAGTGGCCAGGAGCTCGAATGGTGGTTTGGTGAGCTGAGAGAACATCTTGTTGAGGTCCCACTCTGCTGCTGGCGGGCGGAGAGGGGGGCTTGGATAACAAGAGGTCCCGGAGGAACCTGGAGACCAGGGGCTTGCTTGAGAGGGGTTTTCCCTCTATAGCCGCAGTTCTCAACCTTTTTTGTACCGTGACCCCCTTTTACCATTGGTCAACTTGTGACGACTCCCAATGATAAAATCAAATGCGTCTCTCTTCCTTTAACGTTAACGCATTGTCGCTGTAATCATTTGTTGAATTATTAATATATTATAGGCCTTTGCAATATGTTTTTATTTATAAAATTTACTTATTTAAACCACAATAATTAATCACAATAACAAGTAACAATATTTGATTTCGAAATTATTATGATTTTGTAGTCAATGGTTTTAGTATGCTTTATTCAAAAAGACTGACGAAGGGCAATGGTGTGAGCTATCTTGGCTTTGGCGATTCTGAGAGCCACCATATATGAAGCTTCAATAGCGGCTATGCTTTGCTGGTGGAACTTTCCGCCAATATCAAGTCTGCTTTTCTTGATTCCATCAGCTTTGTTCTTAAAATACCAAATATCCTTGGATTTATCTACTTACTTAGAAACCTCAGTAGAAGAGATTCCTGTGCGTGCTACGTTATTAGTTTCTTTTTCTTTGGAGAAAGATAAGGATAGGATTTTTCAGGCTTACTTTAATCATAGTCGTGATAATTTTTTTGGTCAAATGATACAAATGTTTCCGGATGTTTGTCGATCTACTCAACTGAAGAGGAAAGCTTTCCTTGCATTGCGCCCTCGGGTGCTTGCAATGGGAGCTTCTTTTGTACTTAAGTATCCCTGTAAATGCCTTATGTCTTTTCAGGGTAATTCATTTACCTTTTTTGATTCCTCACAATTGGAGACCTTTTTACATAAGTCTGGATGATGGTATTGTTATGTTTCTTTTTTAATTTTCTTGGTTTTTGCTAAGTAAAAGGAGTTTTTATGTTAGTTTCTCTGCTCTTGCTCAGGATTGTCTTTTTCTTCTGTTTTGACACGCTCCAATTTGTGGACTAGATCATGATATATTATTTGTTGTTTCTCATATTGTTGGATATTATTTGTATTACCTGAGATTTTCCAAATAAAAGAATTTAAACTTTAAAAAAAAAAAAAAATACCAAATATCCTTGCCTACAAAGGTGGGATGCTTACTGTCAAAATGCCGTTTCAGTTTGTTTGGCTTCATGGATCGTTGATAGAACTTAGTTACAAATAACGCATTGTGGTTTCTCAATCCCTGCTGAAAATATGGAGGTGAAACCATACCTTAAAAAGTCATCGCAATATTTTCTTTTCTTGGTATTCTTCTCTCTGTCATTCATTTTCAATGGAGTCGCTGGTGTTATATAATATTACATAGAAAATTTAATTTTAGTAGGACCCATGTCCGCCATTACAAAACTGGAAGTGATATAAATAACGTCTCGAGGTGCATCGTTTCTGGCAAACAGGTAAAAGTAAGTAAGGATAGCCTCAGTAATATATAAATTGATTAAATTCAAAGTATTTGGCATTTTAGGCTTTGCGATCAAATTAGAACAATAAATTAGAAAAGAAATAATAATTCCCGGGATTTGTCAGGCGAATCCTGGTAAATCCTGAGGTGACCCCCGTGGGGGTCCCGACCCACAGGTTGAGAACCACTGCTCTATAGGATGGTGGTATGCTGTAGGGCACTCAGGTGCACCCTCACAGAGTTTGATTTCAGCCCGGTGTGCGAGAAATGTAGGAGATACTGAAGAACGAATTGTACCTGGCAAGAGAAGGGGTTCTCCTCCTTCTCCACACACCAGACAGAGAACCTTCACCAATTAAAGGCATATACCCTTCTGGTGGAGGTTTTTCGGGAGGCCAGCAGGACCTCCTTGACTTCCTCAGGAAAACTGAAAAGGGGCCAACGCTACCCTTTCAGCAGCCACACTATTAATGTCAGTGACCCCAGGTTGGGGTGCAAGAGGGAGCCCTCCTCCTGAGACAGAAGGTCCGGGGCCCAGCCCAATGGGACTGGGAGTACAACCATCAGGAAAAGCAGCAGAGGGAACCATGATTGCCTGGGCCACCTAGGGGCAATTAGTATTACTGACAGTCCTCTGGCTCTGGACCTTGAAGAGCATCTTGGTACCTTGAATATTGTGTGCAATTCTGGTTGCCATATCTTAAAAAGGATATAGAGTTATTAGAAAAGGTTCAGAGAAGAGCCACCAAAATGGTAAAGGGGATGGAAGGATACCCCTCTGAAGAAAGGCTAAAAAGGTTAGGGCTCTTTAACCTGGAAAAGGGACGGCTGAGGGGAGATATGATAGAAGTCTATAAATTACTGAACGGAGTGGAACGGGTAAACGTAGATTGATTTTTTACGTCATCAGAATATAGAAAGACTAGGGGACATGCAATGAAGCTACAGGGTAAACTATTTAGGACTAATAAGAGAAAATATTTTTTCACTCAACGTGTAATCAAACTCTGGAATTTGTTACCAGAGGATGTAGTAAAAGCTGTTAGTGTAGCTGGATTTAAAAGAGGTTTGGACAAGTTCCTGGAGGAAAGGTTCATAAACCATTATTAAAAATGGACCCAGGATATCACTGCTTGACCCAATACAAGCATCGTGGAACCTGTATCTTTTGGGGAAACTGCTAGGTACTGTCACCAGCAGGGGCCGAACTGTGGCGTAAGCAGCCAGCCAGACTGCTGGGCCTGACCTTTCTTAATGAAAAGTAGTAGTTGTGAGTCAGAGTGGTCAGGTTTTTCAAAAAGGATTTTATTCCCCTCCCGGGGTTGGATTTTCAAAAATAGTATATTACAAAAGAACTCAGGATACAACCATTATTTTGGCACAACTGAAGAAAAACTTAAATACAGCGTCTTGCTTCAACAAAAAGTCATAAATCACAGTGAGCAGTTTTATCTAATATGCTGGCAGTCTCTTCTTGGCTTTTTCAGCTGTTACAAGGCACTCTTGTCTTTAGCTTCAGCGCAAAGAAGAACTCATATCAGACATCAGTAAAGAGCAATCCATTTCCTCAACACATGGACTTATAATACTAGCCTCTGTAATCATAGGCTCATCAATTACAGTCTTTTCCCTAGGATAGAAAGTCTGTAGCTTTCTTAACTCCGTCTCTCTCTCAGAGCTCTCTGCACAGCCCTCTTCACAACAAGGCAAATAATTGTCATATAGCTTGTAGTAGCAGGAAGGAGAGACACCTTTATCTAAACAAGCTTTCTCTTTAAAACTTTTGAACCTCCTGCCTTTTGTATTCGGCTGCAACTCATAGTACTGCTCTCTTCTGTTAAAGGAAGACTTTTCTCGTGGAAGTCTTTTGCAGGTTTTTACTGGCATACATTCATCAGGATCAAACATACACACATCCTCAACAGGACTGCTTTCCCTCTCAAGGGCTTGTAACTGTTTTAAACAGCTCTGCTTCTCAAATACATACGGTTTGTTTCTAGCTGCCTCACGTTCCTTCAACTCAGCCAGGTGCTTGGGAAATTCACACTGCGTCAGAGGTAAGTGTTTCCTATAGCTGACCTCTCGGGGTGAAACTTTCTTTGTTTCCTTCTGATAATTCCTCTGTGGCTTCCTGCTCAAAGTTTCAGGCAGTTCAAACTCTGTGTCTGAGTATTCTGAGCTTCCTTCCGAATCCTGCAAGTTTCCCTTGTCTTGCCAAGCTCCTGCATCTCCTGAATCTCCTGAAGCTCCTAGATCTAACTCTGTTTGCCTTGAGCATTTTTTATACAGCTTCATGGGCGTTCCCTTGCCCAGGTGAAAGCTGTTTTCCTCATCAGTTGGGGAATGCTTGCTAACTAGGCGTGACTGCAGACCTCGTGTCTGAGTTTGTTTACGTTGCCTATGGTAACTGGGAATCGTTTTGCTTGCCTGCCTGTCAGAATCTAAGCTATATCTATCAGCTTTCTGTGTTTCTGAGGCAGAGGGCAGATCTTCCGTGTTACAGTACGTATGACCTAGATTGGCCACTGTTGGAAACAGGATACTGGGCTCGATGGACCTTGGTCTGACCTAGTATGGCATATCTTATGTTCTTGGCAACCGGGGGGGGGGGGGGGGTCGGTGGAAATGCACAGAGTAGGCCTTCTGATCATGAGATCAGGAAGGCATCTGTCACCACTCTCCCTGGGTATGGTTGGAATGAGCAAAAGGGAAGTAACTGCACATTTTCCGGGGAGGTGAAGAGATCTATCACAGGCCTACCCCAGTGGTGGAATAGTTGCTTCGTTACCCTGGGGTTCAAACGCCACTTGTGTGGGCAAGGGACTCTGCTCAGCCTGTCTTCTAAGCAGTTATCCTGGCCTGGCAGGTACACCGTTTGTAGGAGCATGCCATTGCGCACTGTGAAGAAGAGGAGGGCTACCACCTCCTGGCAGAGGGAGTATGAGCCCGTGCCTCCCTGCTTGTTGATGTAAAACATGGCAACTTGGTAGTCCATCTGGATCAACACAGGTCAGTGCTGCAGGCTATGATGAAACACTCGCAGGGCCACAAAGATTGCCCTGAGTTCTAGGAGGTTGATCTGTAAGAGGGACTCCTCCTGGGATCATCTGCCTTGGATGCGGCAGTCCCCACAATGTGCTCCCCAACCCAGGGGGGAGGCGTCTACTGTCAGGGCCCTCTGTGGTGCAGGTGCCTGGAAAGGCATTCCTGCCTGGAGGTGGCGCAAGTTTTGCCATCAGGTGAGGGATTCTGCCAAGTGTCGAGTGACTGTGACCTTGTCCTGTAGTGTGCCCATGACTTGAGTCCACTGTGAGCAGAGACACCATTGGGCTGTCCGCATGTGCAAGCGGACTAAAAGTGTGACATCAACCATTGAGGCCATGTGGCCCAAAAGGCGGAGGAGGAGGCGAGCCGGTACTGACCGGCGGTGTTGAACCTCCCCTGCAAGTTGTATGAGGTGGTCTGCCTGTTCTCTTGGGAGGATGGCCTTGACTTCCAACATGTCCAGCTGTGCCCCTATGAACTCCAGGTTTTGGACTGGAGAGAGATGGGATTTGGGATAGTTGATGACAAACCCCAGGTGCTGCAGTAGAGGGTTGTTTCCCCTGCGGCCTGACTGACCTCTGAGGCCAAACCCCCTCTGATTAGCCAGTCGTCCAGGTATGGGAAGATGAAAGCTCCTTGAAGGCGCAGGTGGACGGCTACAACTGCCCAGCATTTGGTAAAAAATCTTGGCGAGGAGACCAGGCTGAAGGGCAGCACTCTGTACTGGTAGTGCCTTCCTCCCACGACAAACTGCAGGTACTGCCTGTGGGAGGAGTGGATTAGGATATGTGTGTATGCATCCTTTAGATCCAAGGAGCACAGCCAATCTCCTTGGTGGAGATATGGCAGCAGTGCCCCAAGGGAGAGCATCTTGAATTTCTCCCTCATCAGAAACTTGTTTAAGTTTCTCAGGTCTAGTATGAGCCTGAGGCCCTCAGTTCTTTTTGGGATAAGGAAGTACCTTGAGTAAGTCTTTTCCCCATAGGTGTTTGGGTACAGGCTCTACTGCCTTGTCCCTCAGCAGAGGTTCTGAAAGCAGAAGGGTCTGGTGAAGGAGAGGTCGCACAGGCTCTCCTGGGAAGAACTTGGGCAGATAATGTCTGATAATCTTCTGAATCTTCTGAAGGTGATAGGTGGCCCTCTTCCACATCAGAGCACCTCACTGATTTATTAAGGTCCGAGGGATAGTCAACATCTCGGACAACTCTCAAGAATCCCTCATCTTCAGGGAGTGTTCACCAGGGATGCTTAGCTAAAGGCAAACGAGCAGGGCTTCTGCATCCAGACTGCCTCCTTGTTCTCTTTTTTTCTGGTTCTCCTTTCCATTTTCTGTTGCTTTTCTCTCCCTCTCCTGTTTGCTTCATTTCCTCTACTACATATCTCTGACTTTGATCTAACCCTTCTCCTCTGCCTCACCTCCTCCCCAGTTCTTTCATTCCCTATTTACTCTTTTCCCAGTCTCCATATCCCCCTCTGTCTTTTACCCACTCTGTAACCTCACATTTCCATCCTCTGTATTCATCCCTTCACCAGCCTCCATCTACTTTCTTCTGTGTTTCATCTTATTACCAGTTCAAGCTTCTTCCCTGTCACCCATCCTTTCCCCTGGACCTGGTCCCGCTCATCTGCCATCTTAGGCCCTCTCTTCCACTTCATGTCCTCATTTTGTGTCTCCCTCTCCATACCTCCTCACTCCATCCCATACACACCATCTCAGGTGCAGTCTCACTTTCCCTGTCCTTTGCCTCTCCATGAACAGTTGTGCTTAGAGCACTGGTTTGGGAACCAAGAGACCAGGGTTCTATTTCCACTAGCACTCCTTGTGGCCTTGGGCAAGTCATTTAATCCTCTATTACCACAGAAAATTCCAAGCTACCAATGTCCCTGTTTAAGTTACACTGTAAACAGCTTTGACTGAAATGATAAAACGATATAAAAAGAAACCTGCTAAATAAATAAATAAACATTATTAGCACCCTTGCAGCCAACCCCTTAATGACCAATATCTCCTAAAAAAAGTGGCCAGTGAAATGGCTGTGGACTATATAGGCACACATATTTGACACATAAAAGAATCAAATAAAACAAGACCAATTAAAAAAGAAAATAATAGGAAATAGTATAAAACTGGGACATTGCTAGGACATGATTGCCAGGACATAAGGGTTGCATCCCTATAAAAATAGAAAAAAGGAGCAGATTGCCACGAGAAGGTGGACCCTTCACGGCATTAGCTCGACAAAAATTTAGAAAGGTAATAGGTTGAGTATTCCTTTTAATATCCTTTATAGTAATTGGCAGGAATAAGCACAGGTTTTTTGTATATTAGATAGGACATGATTATTGGCACCCTTATAAACAATTCAAATTAGTTTGAACAGAAGAACTACATTCCAACTACAGTCAAATTAGATGCACCTGTGATCAATTGTGAGTACTCAAATGACTTGAAACAAACAATGAACGATGGCTCTAATTTTTTAAATGGCCACATTCACTCCCTGTTCCATTTTCACAATGGTGAAGACAAGAGAATTGCCCGACACCATCAGAAAAGCCATTATCACCAAACATCAAACTTCAAGGGGGTACAAGGCCATCTCCAAAGACTTTGGGATTCCTGGGTCTGCAGTTCGCAATATTATTAAGAAATTTTCTGCTCAAATTGTTGACTTTTTCACAATTATCTAGTGAGTTTTATCAAGTGATTGGTAAGGCTATATCGCAGTTAGAAAGATGGGCAATTAAACACATCAAAAACAAAAAGTTCTATGTTTTAATAATTCTTAAGCATTTCCATATTTATTAACCCAAGCATTGGATCAGTTAGGACTGTGTTCAGTTCTCTGAGTTCTCGGCATCCTGATTGATGATAGTCTATCTTTTGAGGCTTACATCAAATCTGTGGTTTCATAGAAACACAGAAACATGATGGCAGAAAAAGACCACATGGCCTATCTAGTCTGCCCTTCCATATCAACTACTATAATAGTCCCCTTTTTTTCCTTTAGAGATCCCCTGTGTTTATCCTATGCTTTTTTAAATTCAGATACGGTCCTCATCTCTACCATCTCAACTGGGAAACTATTCCATGCATCTTTCAATAAAGAAATATTTCTGCATATTACTCCTGAGTCTATCCCCTTTCACCCTCATCCTATGTCCCCTCGTAGCAGAGCTTGCTTTCAATCGAAAGAGGCTCTCCTCCTATGCATTTATGTCACAGAGATATTTAAACATCTCTATCATATATCCTCTATCCTGCCTTTCCTCTAAAGTATACATATTAATATCCTTAATTTTGTCCTCATATGCTTTATAATGAAGACCACTAACTATTTTAGTAGCCACCCTCTGCACAAACTCCAACCTATTTATATCCTTTTGAAGGTGTGGCCTCCAGAATTTCACATAATACTCTAAATGAGGTTGCACCAAAAACTTATACAGAGGCACTCTCACCTCCTTTATTCTGCTGGCCATTCCTCTCCCTATGCACCCAAGCATCTTTCTAGCTTTTGCCGTTGCTTTTTCTACCTGTTTAGCTACTTTAAGATCATTAGACACAATCCTGCCCAGGTCACGCTCTTCTTTTGGGGACAGAGTAATTCATTCTGTACAATGTATCGCTCCCTTGGATTTTTTCAGCCCTAATGCATGATCCTGCATTTTTTAGCATTAAATCTCAGCTGCCAAATTCTCAACCATTCTTCAAGCTTAGCTAGATCACTCATGATGTTATCTACTCCTTCCTGGATGTGTACACTATTGCAGATTTTAGTATCATTTGCAAAGAGGCAAATCTTACCCGACAGCCCTTTCGCAATATCACTAACAAAGATGTTATACCAGGCTAGACTTTATTCAGGAAGGTTCCTGCAGCCCCTGGATCATCCCATGGTCCAGGAAACCAAAACTCTCTTGATGACACCATTCACACAGCCATGCATTCATCTCCAGGATGCAAGCTTCTCTGCCTCAGCTTTACCCTCAACAGGGAGGATTGAAGAGAACACCACCTACGCACCTATCCGAGCCATGAAATAACTTTTGATACACTCAGAGAGATACCTGGCAGTATCATTTGTGCCAACATGGAACAGCAACATTGGTTAATAGTACCTCTCAGAAGAGAGTCAACAAATACTACTACCCTTCGCTTCGTTGTGGACACCGATTCTGCAATTATGGGGTGCTCGAGCTCTGGTTCTTCCCTTTCCTGGGATGCTTTCACCTCCAACACTTCTAGGGCTACATAATTGTTCTTTAATTCAAGGGCTGGAGGAGTTGGATTGGTGATTCTGCAGGCCCTGCAGACTTGTGTCCAATTTTCATCATTTTCTAGGCTCCCATCTTCACGTCTGTTGGAGAGCTTGGATGTTTGAAGAAGCATCTCATCAATGTACTTCTTAATGTCTTCAGTGCTCCTCAGCCTTGCCATCTCTTCTGTGAGCTCCTCCACTAGTTTTTATTTGTTTATTTATTTATCTATCATGTTTTATATACCACTTTATCCTTCAATCAAAGTAGTTTTCTGAGAGCTTCAGCATGCAGGCTGCGCATCGAACCAGACTTTCAACCAGCATTAGGATCTCTGTCTGGGCAGAGGCAGAAGCTGTAATGGGGGCAACAGCTTTAGCAATATGATTTTTCCCAGTCATTGTTCAGTTGGTGGAGCTTCGGCACCAGCTGAAGTAAAAGACAGAAACCTACCAAAGTCCCTGCCTGTTCCTTAGCTGTTATTTAAGAGAGAAATTAGTTAACCACTTTTAAGTGCTAATTGGGGAGTTGCCCTATAAAGCAAGAATGCTCACATGCAACGGTGGGTGGGAGCTGGGGAGGGACCTAATACCTGATGAGGTCAGTGGCTTCAAAGAGCTAGCCTCCCTGAGTGCTTTGAGCATTTCATCATCCATTTGTTCTTTCTGGCCAGGTGGTCGGTAGTACACTCCTACTGCCATCTCCTTCCCCTTTTTACATGGAATTTCAATCCATAGAGATTATACCATGTATTTTGTTTCCTGCAACACTTTAATCCTGTTTAATTCAATGCCTTCTCTAACATAGAGCATAACCCCTCCACCAATTTGATCTACTCTATCATTGCGATATAATATGTACTCAGGTATCACAGTGTCCCACTGGATGTCCTCCTTCCACCAGGTCTCTGAGATACCAATCATATCTAACCTCTCATTTAGTGCTATATATTCTAACTCTCCCATCTTATTTTTTAGACTTCTAGCATTTGTATACAAGCATTTTAGAGGTCGCATTTTATTCATATTAATCTGATCATCGATATGTAGGGGTAATTTGTAATCTTTCAGCTCTGTCTGCTCTGTACTTAAGGGCATTTGGGTTACTTTTGTTTTTACTTGAACCTCTCTGTCGATATGTCCTAACTGCAATCTTTTGCTAGTATCCTTCATGGATACATTGTTCCAATGCACTGAAAAAGATTGTAGTTAAAAGCCAGACAGTATTACCTTGCTTGCAACCAAGTCCCTGTTAAGAATGTCAGTGCTTGCAAGGTCCTGTAGACCTTTATATGGCACTCAGCTGCCTAGCTCCTTTTTAAGCTAATTAAGGACCACTATCACCTGATGAGGTCAGTGGCTTCAAAGAACTAGCTGTGAATGGATAGCTGGAACAAAAAACAATTTACTCTAACCAATGGAGCTTTGCCCAATACCACAAAAAAATTCCCCCTTGGCAGTATACAAAAAAGCCCAAACCCTTTCAAGAGCTTTCAGGCAGATAGATTGTAGTTAAAAACTACACAGTATTACCTTGCTTGCTACTGAGTCCCTGTTAGGAATCTTTTTTAAGTTTCGTCAATTGAATGGGATTAAGGCATACTTTTCCATTGATCATTTTCGTCTTCCTGTGCAGAGCTCTATTTTGGCGTTTTTAGATTATAGAAATAATTTGTTTATGAACTGTTCACAGCGCCAAGTTTTGCACCTCCAACTGTGTCAAAATACAGCAGCATGCCTCATCCCCCTCTTCACTTCTAACTTTCACCTCCTACCTCTACTAAATCACTTACCTTCTTTCCTCATCCAAACTCACTATCTGCTCCTCTGTTCCTATTCCCACCTGTCTCCTTAACTCCATCTCCTCCACTGTAGTCCCTTCCATCTCTCATATTCTCAACCTATCGCTCTCTACTGTAGCTTTCCCTGGAGCCTTCAAGCATGTTGTGGTCACTTCTCTCCTCAAGAAACCCTCACTAAACTCTACCTGTCCTTTCACTATTGACCCATATCCCTCCGCCCCTTCATTTCTAAATTACTTGAGTATGAGGTTCACTGCTGTTGCCTCGACTTTCTCTCCTCTCAAGCCCTTCTGAATTCTCTACAATCTGGCTTTCATCATTAACATTCTACTGAAATGGCTCTTGCCAAAGTCTCCAGTGACCTGTTCCTGGCAAAATCCAGGGGCCTTTACTCAATCCTCATCCTTCTTGAGCTTTCTGCTGCTTTTGACACTGCTGACCACAACCTTCTCCTTGAAAACTTGTCCTTGCTTGGTTTTAAGGGCTCTGTTCTATCCTGGTTCTCTTCTTATTTCTCCCATTTCTCTTTTAGTGTCTGTTCTGATAGATCCTCCTCTACTGCTATCCCTCTCTCAGTTGGTGTACCCCAAGGATATGTCTTGGGTCCATTCCTTTTCTCTCTATATATCCAGTTCTTTGATGCACTCATCTCCTCCCATGGTTTTCAGTACCATCTTTACGCTGATGACTCCCAGATTTACCTCTCTACACCTGAAATCTTTCCGGCAATCCAGGCCCAGATCTCTGCCTGCCTTTTTGACATTCCTGATGAATGTCTCACTGCCACTTGAAATTGAACATGGCCAAAACTGAGCTTCTTATTTTTCCCCTTAAACCCTCTTCTCCCCTTCCTCCTTTCTCAGTCTCTGTGGATAACTCCCTACTCCTCCCTGTCTCCTCAGCTCGCAATCTTGGCTCCTCTCTCTCCTTCTCTAACTGATAGCTAAAACCTGCCGTTTCTTTCTCTACAACATCAACAAAATTCACCCATTCATTTCTGAACACACTACTAAGACACTTATCCTTAGTCACCTGCCGTTTAGACTATTGTAACCTACTCCTTGCTGGTCTCCCCCTGAATTATCTCTCTCCCCTTCAATCTGTTCAACACTCTGCTGTGCGGCTAATCTTCCGCCAGCCTCGTCATGCTCATATCACCCCTCTTGTCATCACTTCATTAGCTCCCTATCCGTTTCCGCATCCAGTTCAAACTTCACCTATAAATGCATTCACTCTGCAGCGCCTTACTACCTTTCCTCTTATCTCTCCCTACACTCCTCCTCTGGAATTCCACTCTTCTGGCAAATCGCTTCCCTTCTAGGGCTAACTCTAGACTTCACTCCTGTCACTTTGCTGCTCCTTATGCCTGGAACAAACTACCTGAGTCTGTACGTCAGGCGCACTTCTCTGACCCTTTTCAAATACAGGCTGAAAACTCACCTCTTCGCTGCTGCTTTCGGATCTTGACTTACCTGATCTCCTTTGTGTTTCCTTACCATTCCCCTAGCTGTATCCCATGTCTACAGCTACTGTGTTGTCTGCCTTGACTAGATTGTAAGTTCTGATGAGCAGGGACCATCTTTTACAAGTGTTTGTGCCGTGCTGCGTACGTCTTGTAGCGTTATACAAATGTTCAGTAGTAGTAGTAGTAGTAGTGTGTCTCGGTATATGGCAGTAATCCCTGTATTTTATAAATTACATTGATCTAATAGAATATGTTTTAAGTTCTATATTTTCCTATATAAATTTTCTAATGATTTTGTTCCCACAAGGTTCTCATCTTTATTGCTTCCTTTTTTAGCACCCAAGTCTAAATGTTTACAATTGTCTTGCACTCTATTTCCTCATTGTAAGGGAATTCAATTAAAACTTCATTTTACACATATTATTCCCTATATGACTGCGAAATGCTGGTCAGAATTACCAACCAAGCTAAAAAATTCTCCCTCCCTCCTTTTTCAGAAAAACTTGAAGACATGGCTTATTCTAATAAACGTGTTTAAACATTTTTCCTTCCTGTGTTCAATTTCTTTATTGTAAACCGCATTGAACCTCTTTGATTGGGATCAAAGTAGTATATAAATCTATCTTAGATTAGATTAGATGAAACTGTCAAGAACCTCCCAGGATGTGGTGATAAGAGGAAAATTAATCCAAGGAGTCTTCGAAGGTTAGTGCAAACTCTTGGAAAAACACTACATACAACATCCAAAGAGCTTAAGACTGACCTGAAGCAGTCTGGAGTGGTGGTTTCAACCCGGACCATATGCCATGCACTAAACAAAGAAGGACTTCATGGGTGAAGGGCCAAGGAGTATCCCACTACTCAAAGACACACATAAAAAGGCACACCTTATCTTTGCCTAAACCCACCTTAAGAAACCACAATCTTTCTGGGAAAATGTTTAGTGGACAGATGAAACCAAACTTGAGTTCTTTGGCAATGCAGACCAGCGATATATTTAAAGGTGAAGAAATGAAGTTTATAAGGAAAAAATACCCTTCCTACAGTTAAATATGGTGGAGATTCCATAATGCTGTGGGGCTGTATTGCTGTCTCAGGAACTGGAGGCCTGGAACGTATTAAAGGAATCATGAAGTCAGAGGACTACTAAGGTATTTTGGAGCAAAATGTGCCACCTAGTGTCAGAAAGCTAGGTCTGAGTCGAAAATCATGGGTCCTCCAGCAGGACAATGACCCAAAACATACATCCAAAAATACAAAAGAATGGTTAAAAAGGAACAAATGAACTGTTTTAAACTGACCAGCAATGAGTTCTGATCTCAATCCAATCGAGAACCTTTGGAAAGCGCTGAAATCTGCCATTGGTAAAAAGAATCCTGTAAACATTCATGAGCTGGAACAAATCGCAGTTGAAGAGTGGGAGAAACTACCAGCACACAGATGTACGAAAAGAGTAGTTACTCACCTGTAACAGGTGTTCTCCAGGAGCAGCAGGAATCAGTCCTCACATATGGGTGACATCGAAGCCGATGGAGCCCTTGTGGAGCATTTCCCCAGCTTTCCATGAAAGCCTTTGGGAATGCAGGCACGCATGCGCGGTTCCCTTCCCGCCTAAAGGTGCCATCTTGCTCAGTCAAATGACATAGCTAAAAACAGCACACAAAAATGTAAAAATAAACTATATACAACTGCAACTCCCAGGGGAGGAGGGAGGGTTGTGAGGAATGATTCCTGCTGCTTCTGGAGAACACCTGTTACAGGTGAGTAACTACTCTTTCTCCAGGACCAAGCAGGAAGTCAGTCCTCACATATGGGTGACTCCCTAGCTCTGGGCTACCAGGAACCCAGGCTGAACAAGTGAACTCTCTCTAGTCCCAGCATCAAAGAAAGGCTTTTCACTGAAAGGACCTCCACTGGTAGCCCAATGGAGGGCTGGAGGGCAGGAGTTGCTTAAACCTCAAAGAGATTCGGGAGTACTGCCTGTTCAAAGGCACTGTCCCTACGGGACTCCCTCTCCAGACAGTAATGGGCCGCAGAGGTCTGGCTTGAGGACCAAGTTGCAGACCTGCAGATGTCTACCAACGGTACAGAGCGGAGGTGAGCCACTGAGGCAGCCATTGCCCTGACACGATGGGCTGTGACCCAACCCTGCAAAGGAAGGTCAGCCGCCCTGTAAGCCCAGGTGATACAGTCAGCCACCCAGGTGGACAAGGTACGCTTGGACACAGCTAACCCCAAATTATTAGGGTCAAAAGATATGAAGAGCTGAGTAGCCCTTCTATGTCCCTGCGTACGGTCAAGGTAGACAGTCTAGGGTATGCAGAACTGCTTCAGCCTGGCTTGCATGAGGCATAGGGAAGAATGTTGGAAGAACCACCTCTTGGTTAAGGTGGAAGGAGAAGACAACTTTTGGGAGGAACTTTGGATGACTCCTAAGGACTACCCTGTTCTTATAGAAGCGGGTGTAAGGTCTGTCACAGATCAGGGCCTGAAGCTCACTCACTCGCCTGGCCGAGGTTAGGGCTACCAAGAAGAGTGTCTTCCAGGACAGGAAGCGGAGAGGACAAGTAGCCAACGGCTCAAAAGGTGGGCGAGTCAGTTGCTGCAAGACCACATTCAACTCCCACTCAGGGGCAGGAGGACGGATTGGAGGCTTGAGCAAGAGCAAGCCTCTGAGAAACCGGGACACCAAGGGGTGAACCGACAGAGAATGTCCTTCCACCAGTGAGTGGTGAGCTGCTAGAGCTGAGAGGTGGACCCGAACAGAATTGGACTTAAGTCCCTGATTCGATAAGTGCAGCAGGTACTGAAGCATTACTGGTACAGCACAGGAGAAAGGATCTTCTGTACGTAGCTGACACCACACAGAAAACCTTTTCCATTTTAGGGCATAGGTTTTTCTAGTGGACTGCTTTCTAGAGGCTAGGACAACCTCCTCAACTTCGCGAGGTAGGCCTCAGGGAGCTATAACTACCCTTGCAGCCTCCAGGCCATCAAACTGAGAGCTCTGAGATTTGGGTGCAGAAGGGAACCCTGATCCTGAGAGAGAAGGTCGGGTTGCAACCCCAGAGGCAGTGGGGGCTCCACTGCCAGCTGAAGCAAAAGTGGAAACCAAGGCTGTCTCGGCCATCTGGGAGCCACCAGCAGGACTGAGGCCTTGTCCTGAAGAATTTTGCACAGGGTTCGGGCCACCAGGGGTTGGGAGGAAACGCATACAGGAGGCCCTGGGACCAGGAAATCAGAAAAGCATCTGCCGCCAGCCGCAGAGGATGCGGTTGCCTGGAGCAGAACCTTGTCAGTTGTTTGTTCGATGGATTGGCAAACAGATCTATGGTTGTAAGTCCCCATTTCAGGAAGATCTTCTGAACCACCAAGGGATGGAAATTTTGTTTATTGACACATGCAACAGAAAAACAAACAAAATCAAAAACAATCACCCCAACCAAGTCCCACACCCCCCCAAAACCCCCACCCCCCCCAACATAGCACAAAACAAGTATCACAAACCCCCCCGTGACCCACCTCCCCAAACCCACCACCAACCCCAGCAATCAACACACGTGCCCTCCTCCCAACAACAACCCCCAAAAAGTCCTTGTCAATGTCCATGTCCCCTCCCCCCCCTCAGTCCAATGTCCATACCCGACCCAACCTCCCCCTGCAAGAACACCCCAGCATAGTCCACACATTGGTCGTCTTGCAATCCCTGAACCCCTGCCCCGCACAACACCCCCCACCAGTCCAAATGTCCATTTTGTCTGACTCTCAGACTCCCTCCCCCCACCCATCCAGAAACAGAGCCCCCTATCCCCATCCCTCCCCCTTCAGATCCATCCCATCAAATCAAACACCTCAAAAACAAACCTCCTCACCCCCTCCCCCCAAACCAAATGAAAACATAAGGGCCCCTTTAGCCCATCCCCAACACAGTCCCACCAAAACAAATCATAACTAATCATACAAATCAAAAAGCTAAATACAAACGAAAAACATAACCCTTGTGCTGCCCTGCACTCCAGACAACGGAGCGGGATGCCCAGAACACAAAAAGGACAAACATAAACACTAATAACAAAAAATGGGGACGGCCACCCCTCTAAGGAGAAAGGGAAAGCGGACAACCGGTCAAACCCCTCATGGAGCACCAGCTCACCCCCCCCCTCCCCTCCCGGGAGAAAAACACCCCAAAATCATACCGAGACGTAAACCCCAGGGAAGGAAACCAACCCCTTCTATCACACCCCTCCCCCCAGGGATACAAAACAAACCTCAAAGTCCTACAGGGACGAGAACCCCAGGGAACCCCTCCCCCTCACGGGGGGCGAAGGGTGAGGTGACGCCACAGACGCTCCCAACGATGAGCCTCCACCACCCGCCTTTCACGTTGCGCCATGCTGGACACTTCCTCTAGAATGTCCCGCACCACCTCGTCGAGGGGCAGGACCAACCCCCGGGTCGAGACATGACAGCGCGCTTGCCACAGGTGGTAGCGCACTACGGCCGTGACGAGGTAGAGGGTCCCGGAGTCCTGCCTTAGAGGAAAGGACCAGGCCCCGTACACCCACTCCGCATACGTGAGGAGAGAAAGGTCGCGCAGGTGAAGAGCAGCGGACACCAACCGGCAGGCCTCCACGTTGAAGGGGCACTGCCGGAGGAAATGGTCCATGGTCTCCGTCTGCCCCTCACACCCGGCCCTCGGACAGACCCGCTCGGCCTGTGACCTGTACTTGAGGTTGTCCCTCACGTACAAACGCCCGTGGAAAGACAACCAGGCCACATCCCGAACCTTCTTCGGTAGCCGAGGGGAGTTCAACAGCCGAAGGCCCCGCTGCATCACATCCGCCGGACAGTCCCGCAGGGCCCACCGTGGTTGATAGTGAGAGGTGAGTACCATCCGGTATAATCCTTTTCGCCCCAAGGACTGGGCGAGCGGGTCGGTCACCCCCCACCGCCGAATGAGCCCCACCATCACAAATACGTACGATGGGGCCTGTTCCCCTCTCCGGCGCACACGTGGGACCGAGGACGCCCCCTCCCACTGCTCCCAGAAGCGGGAGAACCATTCCCGATAGGAGGCCACCCACCAAACCCCACCCCCTTCCCTCATCCTACCTAAGTGAAACGCCATAGACAAGACTGACAGGAAAACAAGGGGTGCAACATACCCAAACCACCCTCTGCCCGATCCAGGCAGACGATGTTGCGCTGGACAGGGTTCAAGCGGTTACCCCACAGAAAACAGAAAAAGACGGCACAGACAGACGCCTGACGGGACAACGGAAGGACGAAGACCGTGGCCACGTGCAGAAAGAGAGGAAGCAGAAACGTCCCGAGGAGTTTGATCTTCTCCTCGTACGTACACCTCCACCCCCTCCACCGCAGCACCCTACACCGTGCAGTCTCAAGACAACGGTCCCAATTGGCCTCCGCACAGTCCTCCGACCCGAAGACGAGGCCCAAAACGCGGACCTCCCCCACGGGAGGAGGAAAGGGGGCGCAGGAAGGCGGGGAGGCCTCCGAGGGGCTCAACCACAGCGTCTGGCACTTGCTGTGGTTGACAACAGAGTGGGCTACCTCCGAGTACTCCTCCACGGCCTCCCGCAGGGCCTCTACCCCCTCAGTGCCGTCCACGTAAACTGAGATGTCGTCAGCGTAGGCAACGACGGACACCGGGGACGCACCAGGCGCCTCCAGGCCCCGTAACCCACCTGAGGACAATCTCCGGAGGAAGGGGTCGAGGGAGAAAACGTACGAGCAAATGGAACCACATCTGAGCCATTCCTACAAAGTCAAGGAGTCCCTCAAGGATCCTCCTTATCGTCTCTTATGTTTAACATTTATATCCAACCCATATGTAACATCATTAGACACTTTAATGTGAGTTGCATGATTTACGCCGACGATGTCCTACTTTACCTGCCAATATCCCTGGATTGCCCAGACCTCACCCCAATAACTAAGTGTTTCAATGCAGTATCCGAATGGCTCCTCTCTCAAAATCTGCGCATCCAACATAAGAAAACAGAGGTCCTATTTATCTCTAGAAATCTTGAGTTTATTCCACCTAACCACTTGGAAGTAGACAACGCCAAGCTGCAAGTAAAATCAGCCATACGATACCTCGGAGTCACATTGGATCAGAACCTTGACATGAAGCAGCACATAGCAAAAACAGTAAGAGCGATCTACTTCAAGATCAGATCCCTCAGACACATACGCCCTCTACTCGAGCTGAATGACTTCCGTACCATCTACCAAGCCCTCATCATCCCTCATTTTGATTATGCAAACGCCATCCTACAAGGTCTCCCTAAAGCAACCTTACATCCCTTACAACTCGCCATGAACAGCGCTGCGCGAATCCTTTTAGGAGCACCAAGGAAAGAGCACATCACACCCCTCCTGATGCAGCTGCACTGGCTCCCCATCCAAGCCAGGATTAACTTCAAGATCTTAGTGATGACATTCAAGGCCATCAATGGGTTATCCTCTTCTTCAATATGTGACCTCATACAACAACCCATGCCCAACAGGATAAGAAGAACGGCTGCAACCAACATGCTAGCAATACCAAAAGCTATGACAAGATGCGCCATATCAACTTCAAATAGAGCCTACAGCCTGAGCGCCCCAAGCCTCTGGAACTCCTTACCACCACACATCAGAGCTATCCCCAATTTGAGCCAGTTCAGGAAGACCTTAAAACACCTCCTCTTTATTAAATACCTCACAGCCTCCCTCGAACCCCAGCCACCAGGTACGAACAACACACAATGACCTCATCTCACATATAGACAGTTACCAATTTCAGTATCCCATTTGTGTACATAGTTTACCAATTTCAGTATTCCATTTATGTACATAGTTTCCCCCGTTATCCAAGTTGATTGCTCCTGTTCATTGTAATGACCTGACTCTTGTTCATTGTCGGATTCTGTTTTGTTTTATGTAAACCGCGCTGATCGTAAATAGTGCGGTATATAAGAAATGTAAAATAAATAAATAAATAAATAAAATAAAATACAGCAGGGGCTCAAAGGGCACCCCTGCCGCACCCCCGAGGCGACACCAAACGGCCGTCCGAGCCACCCGTTAATAAACGGGAAGCTCACCCCCCCTCGGTACAGCGCCTGCACGACGAAGAGGAAACCTGCAGGGAGGCCGAAGTGCTGGAGCACCACCCACAGGTACCGGTGACTGACTCGATCAAAGGCCTTGGATTGATCCAAGGAGACCAACCAGTGGTCCCGTTGGAGCGACCGGCCTCTTTCCACCATCTCCCGGACTGTGGCGACAGCGTCCAGAACCCCTCTCCCCCGAACGGAACAATACTGGGAAGGGGACAGCAAATCGCCCGATACCTCCACCAGTCGGTTGGCCAAAAACTTGGCCAGGATCTTCCGGTCCGCGTTCAGAAGAGAGAGCGGCCGCCAGAAGTCCAAGGAGCTATCGTCCTTCCCCTTGGAGAGCAGCAGCAGGACAGACTCGCGAAATGACCGCGGGAGATACCCCGTGTCCATGATCTCCTGAAACAGGGAGGTCAGGAATGGGGCCAGCTGGGCAATGAAAGTGCGATAGAACTCCACAGGGAGCCCATCGCGCCCAGGCACCTTCCCCAACGGCATGGCACGAATCGCCCTCTCCACCTCCACCTGCTGAATCGGTGCAGCGAGTGCATCAACCTGTGCCTGGACCACAGCCGAATACACCGGGGGAAGGCCCAGGTACGTTCGGAGATGGGTGAGGTCCACGGGGCGATCCCCAAACAGGTCCGAGAAGTATTCCCCCACCATCCGCAAAAGGTCCTCCTGGGAGGTATGAATGGTACCGTCCTTGCCCCGCAGGGCCATGACCTCCCGACGCTGAACCCTCTCCCTGCAAGTCCGGAAAGGGTCTGGAGTGGCGCCCCCACCGGCCGCCCCCTCGAAGCATAGGGAGGCATGGCGATCGTAAAGCAGGCCACGGAGCTGGACGCGCACCTCTTCAACCTCCTCCCGCGCTGCCCCTCGGGATACCAAACGATCCAGCGACCTCCGGAGGACAGTGTAGGTGAGGTAGCGGGATCAAGCCATGGAGGTACCCCGGGAACGGAAGAGTTGTCGGGCACGCGTCTTCACCTCATCCCACCAGGCGCCACGGGAAGGAAAAACACTCAGCAGGGTCTCCTGGTCTGCGAGAAAGGCCAAGAACTCCTGGACCACCTCTGATGTTGCTAACAACTGCACATTCAGTCGCCACAGGCCAGGACCCCTGCTAAGCTCCTCGTGGTTAGCCAGGAAGGACACGGAGAGGACGCGGTGGTCCGAAAAGTCAACTGCCTGCAACTGCAGAGGGGAACACTCCACCCGGGCACTCACATATATCCGATCGATACGACTCCTGCAGGTCCCATGGTAGTAGGTGAAACCCGGCGACCGTGGAAAGGCCCGGTGGAAAACATCCACCAGGTCAGCCGTCCGGGTCATCTCGGCCAAAAAGAGGCCCTCGTAACTAGGTGGGCAACGCTCCCCCCCTCGGTCCTGCAAAAAGGTGGTGGTGTTGAAATCCCCGGCGAGGACCACCAAACGGGAGGTGTGTAGGTAGGGGCGGATGACCCCAAACAGGGTCTTCCGCGCCAACTTAGACTGGGGGCCGTAGACCACCACGAAACGAAACCGATGAGGCCCACAGTAGCCGTCTAAGAGCAGACACCGGCCCTGCTCCAGTTCCCACACGTACTGCACCTGAAATCGGTTAGACGTGAACAAAACCGCCACTCCTGCGTAGGGCTGTGCCGCAAGCGACCAGTATGAAGGGCCCCACCTCCACTCCCGCTTTGCCCGATGAAGGCTAGCGAGCGAGGTGAGCCTGGTCTCCTGCAAGAAAATGACATCCAGCCCACTCGTGGAAAGAAAATCATAGGCCGTAGCCCGCGCCTGGTCTGAGAAAATGCTGGCCACGTTGAGGGTGGCGCACGAGAACGCAGGAGTGCACGCCATGCCTAGTTCGTGTGCAGTGACCCTTTCCTCCTCTTCTCACCATACCCGGGATCCCCGGAATCCCGCTTGCAGGATAAGCCCGTGAGCTGGAGCAATTCCTCACAGTCCACGTCGACCACCTCGAGGATCTCTTCCCCCTCCTGCTCGACCCTGTCACCCCACGAGGTGCTGGTGCCCCTGAGACCACCAGGCAAAGCTGTCGCAGGGGCTAACCCAGTTCCCATGGGGCGAGGGGGCACGGACAGGTCAGGGGTCGGAGGAATGATCTCCTCCGTGGGGTCCACCACCGGTGCCTCCCCCCCTCCCTGGACAAAGACTGAGACAACGTACCAGTGCCCACCCCCGCGGGGGAGGCCGGGACGGCCGGGTCAGCAAGGGGCTCCTGCGAAGGCCCATCACCCAACTGCGGGGGCAAAGACCCGTCCTCCCTCACCCATCGGGCGCCAGTATCCCCCTTGTTTGGAGGACCCTGACCGCGGCGCGCCTTCGTTACTTTGGAAGGCCGCCGCTGAGGAAGAGGGGCCGCCCCCGCCGCTAACCGTTCCGAGCGCCGCACAGGAAGCCCTGCCTCCGCAGGCATGCCCTCATCCGCCTCAGCCGCATCAGCAGCCAAAAAGACGAAACGGTTGATGTCCAACACGGGCTCTGCATCCGGCAACGGGGATGTCTCCCATTTCTTCCTTTTGGACTTGCCACCCTTGGAAGGGACCGTAATCCATTCCTCAGGTGGCACCACCCTCAACCCACTATCCTGTCGTGATACATTAACCTCCACCACATCAACCCTCTCCTCCTTCCTACCCGAATCTCCTCCCCCTGGTGGCTCCCTCGGCTCGATGGACTCCTCTACCCTAGGGCCCTCGGACTCCTCCTGAGGGAGAGGGGCCTCCACAACCTCCTCCCGCACAGAAGCCCGAGGTGGAGTGACAGCATCCCCCCCCGGTCCATTGTGTGACGCGGAGGGGCAGCGGGCGAAGGGGTGGCCCAACTCCCCGCAAAGGTTACACCGAATTAGCAGACACCCGGCCGAGGCGTGACCCCGTCCACCACAACGGGTGCAGACCTGCTCGGGACAGTTCATGCTCAAATGGCGAAATGAGCCACAGCGGTGACACTCACGGGGTTGCCCGGGGTAATAGCACAAGATGCGATCCCGACCGAGGAAACCGGCCGAGGGCACATGCTGCACCACGTTTCCCACCTCACGCAAATGAATCCTACCCTTCCACGACCCGTCCCACACCCCTAGGGGCCCAGCGCCCTTAACCAGGGGTGCGAGGAGCACCGCATGGCGCGACAACCAAAACTGGATGTCCTGCCCTGGGAGCGACTCATTCCGGGATAGGATGGTCACAGGTACCGTCCCCTGGCGAGAGATAGGCACAACACGAAAGTCAGCCCACCCTCCCTGCCCCCTCTGCTGCTGGTATCGGTCCCAAAAAATCTCCAGCCCCCGTCTCAGCATGAAACTGACATCATATTCAATGGTGTTGTTCATGTGGATGAAGGCATAGAGATCTCCCGGGAGAAACCCCAGCCCAAGGACCATCCTCAAGACCTGTTCCCTGGCTGGAGGGGGTCCCTCCCCAGCCCACCGGATCTGCGCCACGTTGCGCCGTCTGACCTCACCCCCTACCCCTTGGAAACCTCCCCCACCTCCTCCCCCTCCTACGGGATCATTCCCCTGAGAACCCCCCTCCCCCCCAGCCCCACCCGATGTCCCAGGAGTGGTGCCCGACCCCCTTAGAGCCTCCGCAAAGGTACGGGGGGGGAGCCGACCGCCCAGCTCCCAACCCCTGTCCTCCTTGATCATTCCCTGCTACCACCTGCGGGGGATCCCGCTGCTGGTCTGCGGGATCCACAACCTCCGCACATGGGGTGACCTGAGGACTGGGCAAAGTCAGCTCTGCCAATACTGAATCAGGGATGCTCTCCCTTCCGGATCCCTGGGTGCCACCGAGAACCCCCTGATTAGCCCCTGCGTCCACCTCAAGCTGCCGAAAGGCAGCAAAGGCCCCAGGAAGGCCTGTCGGAGTCTCCAGAGCTAACTTAAGGGCATCACGGACCTGGTTCTCGGTAACACCCAAGCGACCAGAAAGCCCCCCCACACCTCCGTCCCCTGTTTCCGACCCAGCGCAAGGCTCCTGGGTCTCGGCCACCACTACCGGGGACGGACCCTGCTCTCCTCCATTCCCGGGATCCAGGGCGACCACCCCATCCCCCAACCCCACTGAAAAAAGACCCTTCCCCCTATCCGGACCAACCACTACCTCCTTCCCTACCACCAAACCTGTTGTCCGCTCCCCCTTTCCCTCTGCCGAACCCTCCACCGACCCACCGTCCGCTGCCCCCTGTACGGCTACCGGCAACAAGGCAGGACCATCCCGGGACAGTAGGGCAGGTTCCCCCATAACTAAATCCCCCAAACCTCCACCCCCCTGCCCCCCGTCACTCCCTGGTCCTACCTTATTGTCGGTGCCAGACGTGGCACAGGGTTCCAGAACCTCTCGGCCGGTGGCCAAGGCTTCAGCAAGAAGGGCGGATGCCCCTTTGCGAGCCAGACCTCCCTCGGCCACATCAACAAATGGGACAGACAGCTGCGCATCCCGCTCCTCTGCCCCACACTGCAAGGACAGCCGACCAGCATTCTTCCCTTGGCCCCCCTCAGGGGCTGCAGAAAAGAAATAGCAGCCCCCCCCCTGTTCCTTCCCCTCTTCAGCACCCCTCCGGCGCCGGACAGCCTCCCCAGAGGACTGGGGCCGACCAATCCGCAGCTGCCGGGGATCCTGAAAAGGGGAAGCAGCACCTCCAGCAGCCCCCTGCACAAACGCAAGGCGCTCATCCCCGGCAAAGGCTGAACCGGCAGGTAGCCGACAATCCAAGGAAGCAGCCGCGAACCCCCGACGTCGAGGAACCGAATCCGGGAAACCGTCATAAGCTGCAGGAGCCCCTCCGATAGAGGAGCCACGGAAACGGTCCCGGACTGTCACCGCCGATCGCCGCTGGTGCTCCTTCAGCAGGGCAGAGAGTCGAGGACGGTCGGCTTCACACTTCCGGGAGAACCCGGAAGTGACATCATTTTCATCGCGGCGGCCATCTTTAGAGCACGATTGAGGAGAGGGAAGCCCTACCGCGTCATCCAGCAGCGGGGAAGCCCTCTCCGGAACCCGGACACCATCAGGAAGCATTCCCCGGCGAACAGAAGAGGAAGATCCGGCTGTAATCGCTGTTGTTCGGGACGCAGGGCAACCGGCCAAAAACACCCGCGGATGGGGGGGATCGACGCCTCCGGACCCCCCCTTCAGTACCGGACCGTCAGTGCCTGAAGCAGGAAGCAACACATGAGGTGCCATTGCAGAAGCCTGTACACTCTGGAGAGTTATACCGTCCCCTGAAAAAGGCAAAACGCCAGCATGGGAGACGGGATCAAGTGAACCAGGAATCGCCGGCCCAATCTCCTGGAACGAGACAGCCCTACTGCCACCAACACCAGTTTCCTTCAGGTAAGGGTCTTCGGACCATGATGACACATTAGGGAATGGTAGGAAAGCTTCTTTTCCCCTCACAGGATTCGGATAGGGGATGGGCAGGCTGCGGGATGGGGGATATCCACCCTTTCTACCTACCCCCGGGGGCCCCCCCTGGACTGCAGACATACCATATGTAACGGCCCATCGATCATAGTGTTGGTAAAGCTCCGAGAGGGACCCACACCCCTGGCTCTTGATAGATGTTATTTGGTGATACTTGCCCTTCAGGGCCCGCTTTACCCCCTTCCGATAGGTGTTGTAGGCCACCCATTCCTCACCTGGAACGGTGGCCTGCAGGCTCTCCAGGTGGGAGAGCTGGGCTTGCAGCTGGGCCGCCTCCTCCTGGAGGCCCCGGAGCTGCCGTACCGCCGCCACGATTTCATCTGGGGCCCTAGCTGGCTGCTGGAAGGACGGCAGGCCCGACCCCCCATCCTCATCCTCACTAGAGGAGGCCTCCACCTCCTCCAGGACCCGAGGTGGAGGGGGGAACCCACCTCCTCCAGCATCGCACGAGGCATACCTCCAAGGCCTCCCTAGGGCCTCTCCCTGCCTCCACCCAGCCTCCACACCCTGCCTGGGGAGGAGACAGGAGCCTCCTCCCTGGGGTAACGGGCCCAAACCTCCATACCTGTGGGTCCCTCCTCCCTGGCCAGGCACAGTCCTACCTGGGGGGTCCCCCACCCGGGGCGCCGGCTGTTCCATACTGCTTGTTCCCCCATCCAGGTTCAGTGAAGGAGGCCCACCAGGCTTGGCAGGCCTCTGGGCCTGGGCCTCTCCTGCTGGAGGTGGCCCAGGGCCCGACATCCAAACACAGGTAGGGAGCAGGAAATCCTCCCTAGCAGGAGCTCTGCAGAACAGGTCCTCTCACCACAACAGCCAAACAGGAAGTGGGTGGAGCTGCCATTCGTGGGGCTGCAGAATCCTGCTCAACCGGTCTGCCAGGTAGTTGTCCTGGCCAGGTAGATACACTGCCTTGAGGAGCATGTTGTGCCTGACAGCAAACAAGCAAAGGTCCTGTGCCTCCTGACAAAGGAGCCTGGACCCAGTTCCGCCCTGCTTGTTCACATAGAACATGGCCACTTGGTTGTTTGTTTGAACTAGGACAGACTGAAGACCCAGTGTTTGAGAGAAAGTCTTGAGGGCTAACCGAATAGCCCTGAGTTCTAGTAGATTGATCTGCTGTGTGGCCTCCCAGGGAGACCACAGGCCCTGGGTGCACTTGCCTAGACAATGAGCCCCCCAGTCTTGCAGGGAGGCATCCGTGGTCAACACCACTGTGAACCCAGGAATCTGGAAAGGCACCCCTTGCAGTAGACTGGGTGGGTGCAGCCACCAGCGGAGGGAGTTCAGAAATTGTCTGGACACCCTTACTCTGTCTCTGAGGCTGCCTGTGGCCTGTGTCCACTGAGTTCGAAGGCAACACTGGGCAGGCCTCATATGGAGCCGGGCATTGGGGGTCACATGTGCTGTCGAAGCCATGTGGCCAAGAAGCCTCAGGCAGAATCTGGCGGAGACCAGTGACCTGCTGAGAAACTGGTTTGCCAAGTTTATCAGCCTTTGGGCTCTGTCTTCTGGCAAGAATGCCTTTGCTAGTAGAGAGTCCAACCTTGCCCCTATGAACTCCAAGTTCTGGGAGGGGAGCAAAGTGGACTTTGCGAAGTTTATGACAAACCCCAAGTTTTGAAGAAGAGCTATAGTTCGGAGGGTGGCTTGTCTGGCCTCCTGGCACGTCTGACCCCTGATGAGCCAGTCGTCCAGATAAGGGAAGACAAAGATACCCTGATTTCTCAGGTAGGCCGCCACCACTGCCAGGCATTTGGTGAAGACTCTGGGAGCGGAGGTGAGGCCAAAAGGCAGGACTCTGTACTGATAATGGTTTCCTCCCACAATGAACCTGAGGTACTTTCTGTGGTCTGGATGGATGAAGATGTGAGTGTATGCATCCTTTAAATCTAAGGAGCACAGCCAATCTCCCTGCTGGAGGTAGGGCAGCAGTGTCCCAAGAGTAAGCATCTTGGCCACCGGTTCTTTTGGGTACGAGAAAGCACCTGGAGTAGAACCCTTGACCTTGCAGGCGGGGAGGCACAGGCTCCACTGCCTTGTCTCGCAACAGACCTTGGAGCTCCTGAAGGAGAAGATCTGTGTGCAGGGGAGGCCTTGGAGGCTCCCCTGGGAAGTAAAGAGGAGGCAGCTGTTGGAAGTGTAGCATATAGCCCTTGTGGATGATGCTTAGCACCCAGCATTCTCCTGTGATGAGTGGCCACCTGTGGGCAAACAGGGTAAGTTGACCTCCTGTGCAGGGTTGGGAGAGCAGGGATGGAGAGGCTATGCCTAAGGAGTCAAAAGTCCCCACCCTGCTGAGTGGGAGCAGGGGCCGGAGACTTGGGAGTCCTCTGCCTATGGGGCCCATTACCCTGCCCCTTGGCCTGCTGACCCTGAGGGGGAGCTTGGGAGGCCTGGTACTGTGGGTACTGTTTGTAGGCAGTGCCCTTCCTCGGGTAAAAGGGCTTTTTACCCGAGCCCTTCTTTTTGTGAGAAGGGGCAGAAGTCTTTCTAGACAGCCTTGTCCTCGTGAGGTGCTCGGTTTCGAGCTGTGCGGCCTTCTTGGTCATGGGCGTGCCAAAAAGGTTCTCACCTCGGCAAGGGACATCGACCAACTTGTCCTGAACCACTGGCTCGAGGTCCGATGACTGCAGCCATGCCTGGCGTCGAGCCGTGATGCCGGCTGCCGCTACACGGGCCGAAGCCTCGAAGCCATCATAGGCAGCGCGGGACATAAACTTGGAGCATTCCCGTATGCCCGAGGACAAGGACTTGAACCTCTGCAAGGGTTCCCCGGAGAGACCAGCAGAGAACCCGGCCAGCTCCTTGGCCAGGTCTCGCAAGTACATGCCCATGTACAGCTGGTAAGTGGACACGTCAAGCAAGCATCGAGCCCTGGAAGCACTTTCTACCAAAACAATCCAGGTTCTAGGCCTCCCTGCCAGGGGGCACCGCGGAGTGCATCTTCTGACTTTTCAGGCGATGCATGGTCGATTCCACCACCATGGAATGGTGTGGTAGCTGTGCCTTCTGAAAGCCAGGGCTCTTCCGGAGTTGATAGATAGAATTGACCCGCTTGCTCAGAACCGGCGCCGAGGCCGGTGCCTCCCACATCCGGAAGAGGAGCCGTTCCAGCATCGGAGGAACCAGAACAGTAAAGGCCTCCTTCGGAGGAGAGTCATACAGTAGGGCCTCGAGTTCCTCGGCTCGAGGCTCCTCCTCGGGGTCCGCAGGGATAGCCAACGCAGTGGCCATATCCCGGACGAACTCCGAGAACCGGGTATCCTCCGGAGGGGATCTACTCCGGGGCTCAGACTGCAGTGAGTCCGACGGGACGCACCGATTCCGGAATGTGTCCTGGGACTCCTCGTCCTCCGTCTCCCAGGCGGACTCGTCCGATGAGGAATCGGGGTCCGACCGCGCGGGGCCTGTGAGCACCCACCCCAACGCCGAAAGCACCGGCTTCGACACCCTCGGTCCCAAACGGGAGGTCGAGGGAGACCGCGACCGAGGTCGACCTCGAGCCTTCATGGTCTCGAGTATCGGCTCGGTCTCTGGGGTTGACTTCGATGTCGATGTCCCGGTGGACGGGGCAGATGCGCCAGACAGGCTGGCCATCAGCGCCCGCTGCTGTTCCATGAAGGCAGACAATCTGCACTCCAAGGCTGTCAGCCTGAGACCCAGCTCAGGAGACTCAGCAGCCACCGACTTGGGCCCCGGCGGCGCCGGGCCCGACGTCGGTTCTCTGGGAGGAGAGTCCATGAGGTCTACAGGACTTACGTGTCCAGCAGACTCCAGCTCCACACGAGGTACTTTTGGAGGCTTCTCCTGTTCCATGGGCCCGGGGCGGCGGTCGGGGTTCTGAGACCTAGCTCTCGAGGAGCCAGGGACCTCCGACGACGACGCCCTCGCGAGCCGCTTCTTCCTCTTTCGTTCCCAGTCAGGGGACCCCCTGTCCAAGGAGCCCCGACGGTGCTCGGGATCCGACTCCCGAGATGTCGAGGCCTCAGACGAGGTTTGGGCCCAGCCGGAGGCAGAGTCGGAGAAAAGCTTTTCCTTTTGGTGCTGACGACTTCGAAGCGCCTTGGAAGACATCTTTCCACATGGTCCACAGATCTTAGAATCGTGGTCAGGACCCAGGCACCGAAGGCAGCAGTCGTGTGTGTCGGTGAGAGACATTAGTTTCTTGCACCGATCACACTTTTTGAAACCACTGGAAGCCATCGGGGAAAAAAGAGTCCCCGCGAGGTCAAAGGACCGGCCTTCCAGGGTAAAAGAAAAAAAGGGCGCGAACGCCAGCCACGAAGGGCAAAAACTGAAAAAATAAGATCGGGCTTGATACCGGTGTACCGAACCCGGCGGGAGGGGAACCGGCGTCGAACTGTAGAAAAAATAGCGAAGGAATTGCGAAAAAATCCAACTATTTTCCGGGAGGACTAGGACACACGTCCGACGGGCTTCACGGAAAAAGAGAGACTGAGCAAGATGGCACCTTTAGGCGGGAAGGGAACCACGCATGCGTGCCTGCATTCCCAAAGGCTTTCATGGAAAGCTGGGGAAATGCTCCGCAAGGGCTCCATCGGCGTCGATGTCACCCATATGTGAGGACTGACTTCCTGCTTGGTCCTGGAGAACTTATAAATAACTTCCAAATGTTTCTTGTAGCCATCATCACTGTCAAGGGTTGTGTAACCAAATATTAGTGAAGGGTGCCATTATTCCTGTCCAGGTCATATTTTGTTTTTTTTTCTCAGAAATTACTATGTCTAAGTTGTACAGATATCTCTTTTTTGTTGCATACCTTTGAACATAGTATTAAAATATTATGTTGACATACAGTTGGAATATTTCCATTTATTTCTCAAGATTGCACAAAATGGACCTAAAATGCAAGGGTGCCAATAATGTTGACCAGATCTGTAGTTATCCCTCACCTGCTCCCCCACTACCTGATGATCTTACTCACCCTGCCAACCCATCCCATCTAGGTCTCTCTTTCTCGTTCTCTTTCTGTTCCTCCATCACCCTATGAAGATCGCTTTCTCCATGCCTGTTAAACATCATCAGAATCATTCCAAGGCACGAATAACGGGGATGGATGTCCTGTTGGGACGTCCATCACTGCTATTCGTGCCCCCTCCCGATCCCGTCTAACTTCCCCGTGCATTGTACAAGGAAGTTAGATGGGGCGGGAAAGGGGCGGATCGGGGGCGGTTTTAGGGTGGGTGGTGGGCAGTCGTCAGCCCCGGACGTATAGGGCCGATTCCAATGACGGCCCTGTACATCAGAGGCTGATGGCTAGAACAGGAAACCTATTCCACCTTGGAGGTGGTATAAGTTCCCCGATTCATAGGAGGATGGCAAGCACGGGGGTCCAAATGGGCAGGAGGGGGCAGAGGACAATCCCCGCAACCCAACCCTGGCCTTGGGAGGCCAGATCGGGGGTCGGGCTGTGGGGAATCAACATTTTCAGCTGGCGGCCGGGGATCGCAGCTTTTCAATGGAGTCGTGGTGTCATGGAAACCAGATGCCATGGCGCTGTGGCTCCATTGAAAAGCCCTGACTGAGCTAGCTGGGCAAGGCCTGTATGTGCAGGCCAGACTGAATTGGGGTCCAGCCTGCACGTACAAGCCTAGATGCGATTCTGATCCCATAGGGCTAGACGTACCCTGCAGGATCAGAATCCCAGCTAACTCTGTGTGTCCGGTTCCAACTGGCCGCACAGAGGGCCAGATGTCCATGTCAGAATCGGGCCCCATGTCACATAGGTCTCTTTCTCATTGTCCCCATCCAGCATTTCCTGTAAGTCTCCCTCTCTCCCCCATGCAGGTCTCATTTTTGTTGTCCCTCACCAACCTATCTTTTCCTGACAGCTCACCCCCCCCCCCCAATTCCCAGTACTTTGTTTTGTTTTTTACCATCCCCCCCATCCCTAGAGGACATATTCTAACAGCAGTGTTTCACCATTTACCTCTGCAGGCATCAGGAGGAACAATACACCTCCTCTTCCTGGTCCAACATCACCCTTGCAACTTCCCCCCCCCCAGTCCACCATTTTCCTTCCTACACACTCCACTTACAACACCAAAACATCATTCCCAATCCCATCCAGCATCCCCCTTCCAACACCACACTCCTGATCCAGCATGTACCTTCTAAACTCTCCCCCGTTGAGCATCTCCCCTCCAACCTCTTCCTGCCCATGCCATTGCCACCACTGCCACATCTCCCTGGGACCTGCAGCAATGGCAATGATAATAAAACTGAAAGGAAGCATAGCATGGGGTCTTTAAACTCATGTGTACTCTGAAAGCCCAGCTGCATCCTGACCCCCCTGATGCAGACTTCCTGTCTGCATGGGGGCAGGATGTAGCTGGGCTTTCAGGGCATACATGGGTTCAAAGGCCCCATACCGCACTTCCTTTATGCCTTATTACTATTGCCACTGCTGCAGGTCCCAGGTAGGATGTGGCAATGACACACTGGTGGTGGGGGAACTTTCTGCCTTAAGTCTGGTGCTCTATGCGACCATTCAGCATGCCTAATGGAAGTGCCACTCTATAAAAAAGGTTGTAAGTGGGGTAGAAAGGGACACGAAGGGGGTCTAGAGCCTCATGGGGAAAATTTAGAGTGTGAGAATAGCTCTGAATATTTTGACAGTTTCACATGGGGTGTTTATGTATAAGTGAGACAGTCAAGGTTACATTTTGCAAGACAGTGGGCTTCTGTTTGCAAGAAGCTTGTCCTGATTAAGCGTGAGCAATATGTTTGTGTTTGGCATGAGCTGTAACATGTACAGTAGATATAGATAAACAAAAAGTAAAGCATCAGAGGGATAAGGCAAAAGAATGTATAATGTGGTAGTTTTTTTGCTAATAAAAGTAGGATTCAAAATGGCATGGGACAGATACAGTGGATCCCTTTATAGCAACAGGATAAAATCAAAATAAACATAAAGAAAGAAAGAACTATCTCTTATATTGAACAAATAGGGATAACCTACATGGAGCAGTGGGTACACCCCTAAACAAAGGCATGGGGAGGGGTGACCTGCACGGAGCGGAAGGTGCACCTACTCTTGTCGCCTTGCTGGGCAGACTAGATGGACCATACTGGTCTTTATCTGCCATCATATACTATACTAGGTGCTGCAACCAAGTAAATTAAGGGAGTTATAGTTGATTGCACTTGTCTGCAGCTCTGTAACTTTATTCCTAAAGCTTTAGCAGAACTTTGTCATTGTTAAGATATAATTCTGTGTGTGTTATGTTTTCATTTCTTTTCACTTGCTTCTGGGGTCAGAGATAGAAAACTAAGGGCCGAGGAAGGATTCCTGTGTTTGCTGCCCCCAGCCAGGAAGTCAGAAACAGAAGACACAAACAAGTGGTATGTCTTCTTATTTGCCTGAAAGTGGTAGGAGGTTATGGAGGACCCCAGGAGCCGTAACTGATGACTAGGGTATAGGTTCACAGAAATAACTGGAAGGCGTCTCATATCTGCAGGTTACCAGATATAAAATATATACAGTTGCTAGCATCTTTTACTAAGATTTTTTGCTGTGTGATTCTACTACCTGGGATTCTTGGAAACTGTGTTAGAATATCCATTCACGATCACCCAGCATTAAAATAACCCCCTTCATTAATAAAAGTGTAATGTTCTGCTCACCTGACCAAGCAAGCTGTATTCCAGTTCAGTTCTCAGTTCCACTCCTCCACTGTTGCTCACCGGAGGTAGCCAGTGCTGAATCATAGCCTGTCTTGCTTCACTATTTGGCAGATCAACTAAAATCCTCTTCTCAAGGCGTCTTAACATAGCGTAATCTAACTCCCTAAACAGACGTTAAAAATAGTAAAACAGGAAAAATACAGCACAAGCAAGTCAGTAAAATATATCCTAGAAACAATTTTTTTATCAGTTTGCAGGAAAATAAAGCATCTTAAAGGGACACTAACCCCCAATGATGAACTTTTTTCCTTATACACTTAGGGTGGATATTTAGTGGCGGTGGCTAGCACTTGTAAAGCAGCTAGCCATTGCCATTGAAGTCTATTCCCGGATAGTCAATGCCAGGGTCATACCCAGCCATTGCCATTGAATATCTCGGTCGCTGCAAAACCCAGACGTTAACTGGGCAGCGGCGATATTCTGTATCTTACTTTGCCTGCGTATTGCTAACCGAACAGAAGCTCAATATTTCCGCTGCCTGATTAGCAATCAAAAATAATGAAATTACTCTATTAACAACAGCACCTAATAAAGGAAAACATAGAATTGTGGGAGTAATGCAAAGATTCACAAACTTTCAAATAATGGCTCAGGGACGTCTCAGACCAACCGGCTTAAAACAGAGACACAAAAGTGTCTAAGAGCGCCGCAATAGCATCAAGGACTGTCCACCGGCCTTAAAATTATCTTGTTTAATACTCCCACAAAATGTATCAAAAACAGTGCAAAATAGCAAAACAGCAATAGTACTTAATAACAGTACTTAACTTCAGATACCCCAATGCCAGTTATCTCAGCGCCATACAATGCGTTTCACTCAATAAGACTGAGTTTCTTCAGGGGGATTTACAACTGAAATAGTAAATTGTTGCTGCCCACGTTTTAAAACAAGAAGCATAGCTCGTATAGTATCAGTGCTCAGAAAACGCCGCGCATCTGAGCACTGATACTATACGAGCTATGCTTCTTGTTTTAAAACGTGGGCAGCAACAGTTTACTATTTCAGTTGTAAATCCCCCTGAAGAAACTCAGTCTTATTGAGTGAAACGCATTGTATGGGGCTGAGATAACTGGCGTTGGGGTATCTGAAGTTAAGTACTGTTATTAAGTACTATTGCTATTTTGCACTGTTTTTGATACATTTTGTGAGAGTATTAAACAAGATAATTTTAAGGCCGGTGGACAGTCCTTGATGCTATTGCGGCGCTCTTAGACACTTTTGTGTCTCTTTTTTAAGCCGGTTGGTCTGAGACGTCCCTGAGCCATTATTTTAAAGTTTGTGAATCTTTGCATTACTCCCACAATTCTATGTTTTCCTTTATTAGGTGCTGTTGTTAATAGAGTAATTTCATTATTTTTGATCACTTTTTATTACTCTGTGAATTGACCTGAGACTATTTTGTACAAGCTGCCTGATTAGCAACAGGTACCGCCTCCGCAGTGGACTGCCCCCAATACGCCCCAATGCTACTGTAAGTGGTTAGCATCAGGGTATATAGTGACAGCACCCATTGATAACCAGTCTGCAAACCCTGTAGATGCCTTTGAATATCCCCCCCCCCCCTTAATTTTTGGGGATTGTTTCTGCATCATAAATTCATTTATTGTCTCAATTTAATTCTCTAGGGTTTTTTTCTTAGCATAATAAAAAAATGTCTGCCTGGATTCATTTTTAAGTGAACTGCTTCAATGTACATCCATAAGCCTGCTTCCAAGCCAGTATGCTCGTGAAGATTGTGGTAGCCACAGACTTGTGGTGATCAGTGTGGCAAAGCACTCGCTTCTCCATAACAATATCAAGCCAAAATATAGACTGCTGACTTCAGGGAGACTTGCAGGCAGAGAGCAAACACTACAACAGAAATGCTCTGTTCCACATCACTCTGCAGCCTCAAGAAACATTTGCTAAATGGCACAGGAAATAGAACTCACAAAAGTAGTGTAGTAATAGGTCTGTTATTACATACAGAAATTTGAAAAATAAAACAGAATTAAATATATAAAAATTTAGGGCCCAACTTTTGAAGACATTTACATGGGTAACTGCCCTAGTTAGATGCAAGGCATTGATAAGGCAGGCAAAGAAAGGCTTGCTGTGGAAGCAAAAACATATAATAAAGACTTTTTCAAGTACATTCGTAGCAAAAAACCTGTGAGAGAGTCAGTTGGACCATTAGATGACAGAGGAGTAAAAGGGACTCTTAGAGGGGACAAGGCCATAGTGGAGAGACTGAATGCTTTGCTTTGGTCTTTACTGAGGAAGATGTAGGGATGTTACCCATGACTGAAATGGTATTTAAAGGTGATGCTGCGGAAGAATTGAAAGAAATATCAATACACCGGGAAGATGTATTACAACTATTTGATAAACTGAAGAGTAATAAATCACCTGGAACGGATAGTATACATCCAAGGGTGTTGAAATAATTGAAATATGAGATTATGCCATCAAAATATAGAAAGACTAGGAGGCATGCAATGAAGCTACAGGGTAACCTATTTCAGACTAATAAGAGAAAATATTTTTTCACTAAACATGTAATCAAACTCTGGAATTTGCTACCGGAAGATTTAGTAAAAGCTGTTAGTGTAGCCAGGTTTAAAAACGTTTTGGACAAGTTCTTGGAGGAAAAGTCCATAAACTATTATTAAAGGGGACCCAGAATATCAACTGCTTGACCCAATACAAGCATTGTGGAACCTGTGTCTTTTGGGGAAACTGCTACGTACTTGTGACCTAGATTGGCCACTGTTGGAAACAGGATTCTGGGCTTGATGGACCTTGGTCTGACCCAGTATGGCATATCTTATGTTCTTAGGGATCAAAATTGCTTGAGCTTCTCTTGAGGGAGAAACGCGGAAATATCATCAAGGCTGCGCACGATATCCTTCAAAAATATGTCTATGTAGAGCTGGTAAGAGGCCACACAGGGAGCAAGCATGGCGCGCTGAAAAGGTTTCCTCCCAAAGGAGTCTGGTGTTCGAGATTTCCTCCCTGGAGGCACCAAGGAGTGCGTTTTGGAACTTCTGGACCTTTTGAGAGCAGATTCAATGACCAGAGAGTGGTGCGGAAACTGGGGCTTCTCGAATCTGGGAGTCTTCTGAACTTGGTACATCAAGTCAATCTTTCTACTGACAGGAGGTACAGCGAGGGAGGTCTCACCCTTTTATCTGTAATCTCTGAAAGATGGAGTACACAGGCACTATCACTGCTTCCTTGGGGGCTGCAGAGTACCTCAGTCTCCAAAGAAAATGGTATTGGCCTTAGCCATATCCCATACAAAATCCTGGAAGATCATGTCCTCAGGTAAAAACTTGTGTCTTTCATGAGGAAAAGGACCAGAGAGAAGCTCTGGAGATCTATGCTCTGACAGATTCACAAACTTCCCATCTGCGATTCAGCCTTCTGAATCAAATTAAGAGAGGAAATCAAAGTAATTCTGAGGGCCTGGTCAATTTGCCTTCCATGTGAGGAACAGGAGCACCTCCGGGAGTGTTGATGCACTGATGACTTCCCATACACTGGAAGTGCATCATGGACCGATGCACTGGAAAGCAATATTGGCTGGGCAGGAATCAGTGTTGGGGCCCTTCGATGCCTCGATGTCAATGCCTCTCCTGAAGGTACACTGTGCTTTTTGAGGATAGGTTTGATGGCTGGAGACACCATGGCATAGTGAACAGCATCCTGATTTTTCCTCAATAGCCCTCAGAAGGCAATTCTTCAGAGTTGCCATCTTCATAGGTGCTGGGGCACAGCAGGATCAGCTGATATTCCTGGAATCTGAGAGGGTATATTGGCAGGTTGGTCTTGGCAAAAAGAAGGGCAGTGCTGCCCCTCCAGAACCGCAAAGGTTGAGCCTTCCTTCCATTGGGGCAGCTTGAAGGGGAGCTCCTGTGAACCCTCAATACTCTTGGCACTATGCCTCAGAGGGCTCTGACACTGATTCACCAAGACCTCCACATGATATTCTACATCCTTGCCCTTCAATGCTGACGAAGACAAAACCAGTTCCTTACTTGGCCTGGGGGGTAACATCAATGGGTGACTGATGTTCAGGCAAACTATGTGTGCTCAGCTCCAAGTGGGATAGAGAGCTCCTTGATGTTGATGCACTGCCAGCATTCAGTACAGTATTTGAAGCTATGGAAACTAATGCCACTAATACCAAGGGATCGGACTTAGAAGTGCCAAAAAGTCTGTCAAGCTGCTTCTTTCAATTCTTTGGCCCTCTTTTTGTCATCTGTAAACATAAGTTACAAGAAGAGGGCTTGTGATCTGGTCCCAAGCACTGCAGGCACCATTTACTCGTATGCCTGTTCATGATGGATATGGTCTTAGAGCATCTGTAACACTTCCTAAATCTGTTGGCGAATTTCTAGTACATGTAGACTAGAAAAACAGCCACAGCAAAATCAAACAGCTCGATTTTGAAGAAAACCTACAGATGAGCCCAACCGGAATGCTAAGTGCTTAAGGGGGCTGAGGCAAAGCGGAAAAGGAAAAGAAACTGTCAACAGCCGAAAAAACTAACTAAGGTAAAATAAAGGAAAGGAAAGAATATTGCGATGACAGTTTAAGATACCTTTTAGGAAATAAGGTCAGTTTAGCTAAGGAAAGTCTTGTTTCACAAATGTCTTTGTTTTTTGAAGTTATGAATAAACAGGTAGATAAAGATGAGCTGGTTGATATACTATAACTCGATTTTCAGAAATTCTTTGGCAAGGTCCCTTGGGGATAAGAGGCAGTGTACTACTGTGGATTAGGAACTGGTTAAAAGATAAAAAACAGAGAGTAGGGCTAAATGGACAATTTTCTCAATGTTTTTTAGGGCCATCAAGTCAGTGTTGACTCATAGCAACCCAGCTACCTCTGGGTTTTCATGGCAATGTATCATTGGAAGTAGATTGCCAGCCTTTCCTTCTGAGGCAATGGAGGGTAAAGTGACTTGCCCAAGGTCACAAGGACTGACAGTGGGACAGCATCAAACCGGTCCAGGTCTCCAAATCTCGCCGAACCTGCTGAATTAAAGGTCCATAGTTAGCCTTATAGAGCGCAGCCCGGTCAATGGTCAAATTCACCCCTAAATAGCGGAGAGAACCCGTCACCCACCGAAATGGGTAGCTAGCCTTCAATTGCAAGCAGATTGTCTCCGGGACCCCAACATTTAAAATCTCCGATTTAGTGTAATTAATTTTGAACCCGGAAACTTGCGAAAAGACCTCAAAAAGTTGCATAGCAGCCGAAAAGACCCAACCGGGTTCACCAACGATAATATAATAATGTCCGCAAAAAGTGCAATTTTATATTCAGAGGGACCCACCCGAACGCCCATAATGTCCGGATGTTCTCGAAAGCCCTGCACCAAAGGCTCCATCACCAAGGCAAACAAAAGCAGCGATAAAGGACACCCCTGCCGAGTTCCCCTTTCCAACTCAAAGCTCCCCGACAGACCCCCATTAACCCGGACACAGGCTGTGGGACCTTGATAGAGACCTTGAACCCAACGCATAAAATGAGGCCCAAATCCCATCTTTTCCAGCACACACCAAAGATAGCCCCAGCTAACTCGATCAAATGCCTTCTCAGCATCAACTCCCACCAAAAGCGCCGGCTGAGATTCCTGTCGGGCCGCATGTATCACCTGTAGCATTCGCCTAATGTTATCCGCCGCCTGACGACCTGGCACAAAACCAACCTGGTCCGGGTGCACCAGGGCGGGGAGGACCCGGTTCAATCGAGCAGCCAGTACCGAAGCCAAGATCTTAACATCCGTGTTCAATAAAGAAATAGGACGGTAAGAAGCAGCCTCCTGCACAGGCTTACCTGGCTTAGGAAGAACCACAATAAGAGCCTCTAGTTGGGAAGGGGGCAGCGACCCCCCCTTTAAAACCTCATTAAAGAGCACCACTAGAGTTGGCGTTAACTGAGCACTAAATTTCTTATAATATTCCCCGGGAAAACCATCACTGCCCGGAGCCCTCCCAGTCCGTAAGTGACGAATGGCGGCCTTCACCTCATCTACAGAAATATCAGCGTCAAGTTGCTCCCTATCAGAACCAACCAACTGCGGTAGTGTAACAGTCCGCAGGTAGTCCTGCACACGATGCAAATCAAAAGGCTCAGCTGTATATGACTGTTTTAAAAAAGCAGCGAAAACCTCACGTACCTCCCGAGAAACCACCCGCATGTGTCCCCGAGAATCCCGAAGTTCTGGCACCACTCTCGAGATCTGCTGCTGACGAAGCCGTAAAGCAAGGTATCGACCAGCTTTATTCCCCGTTCATAAAACGTTTGCCGTAGCTTCCGGCGTATATTATCCAGTTCTCTCTGCATACACGCATCCACTTTAGCCCGCGACACTCGCCATTGACGCCAAACGCGTTTAGAGCCCGTTCGAGCATGTTCCAACTGGAGGCGTCTGCTTTCCGCCAGCAGCCGGCAGGATTCCCGCTTCCAAGCCCGCCGAGTGCGAGCGGCCTCAGCAATCAGATGACCCCGAGCCGTAGCTTTAAAAGCATCCCAGACCATAGATAACGAAACCTCCCCGGAATCATTTAACTCAAAAAATTCAGTTATAAAGCCCGTGCTCCTGTACCGCACTCTGCCGCCGGAAAAAATGATCATCCAACCGCCACGACCCTTGCCGCTCACCGCAGAAATCAGTGGGAAGAGCAAGCCAACATGGAGCGTGATCCGACCACGTCAATGTCCCATGGCCAGCCTCCACCCTCCCATCCATCAGATGCTGATCCAGCAAAAAGTAGTCAATACGAGTATGGATCCGGTGTACAGGCGAGTAATAGGTATAGCCCTTTTCCCCAGCATGAGTATCTCTCCAAACATCACGCAGTCCTAAATCAAGCATACATTTTTGCAGCGCCTTGCTGGACCCACTCTGCACCCGCCCAGCACAGCCCGTCGAGTCCAGATGTGGGAGCATGTGAGCATTACAATCCCCTCCCAGTATAATAGGCCTTTCGCAAAGGCAGCCAGCAGAGCTTTCAGTCGCGCAAAAAAGGTCACCTGACCCTCATTGGGGGCATAGATATTAGCCAGCGTCACCAAGCGGCCCTCTAACCGGGCATTCATAAAAAGCCACCGCCCCAAGGTATCCCTCTTAACCTCCTCCACCCTAAGAGACAAACATTGATGAAACATCAGGGCCACTCCACACTTCTTCCTGCCAAGCACATCTGACGCTACCCACACCTCAGAATAAGGCTTACGTTTTAACCAACCTCGATTACAACTGCGGAGATGAGTTTCCTGCAGAAACACAATGTCCCCCTTCAAGGATCTCAGTTACGCAAACAACAAAGAGCGCTTCCCAGGGGAATTAAGACCCTTAACATTCAAAGACACCACCTTCAGCATGAGGAGTCTACCTCCACCTCACTTCTGCCCATCCATCCCCTCCGCCCTGGGTGGTCTAGCCCCCCCTCCCCTCCTCCCATATGCACAAACCATGAACACAGAAAGCAGCCTGGTACCTGGTACCCCCTAAGAATTACACATACAAGCCCCCCTCCACTACCCCCCCTCACCCCATGAACTGATACATACACCCCCACCCCTCACCCCTTCCCCCCAAATAACTCCCAGCAATCCGCCCCTCCCATCCTGTCCCTCCCCCCAACCCATCAGTACCACCCGCCAGTCAAAAAGACAGGACACGGTAAAACTGATCCCCCAACCCAACTCCAACCAGGATTCCCCATATAAGAGAAAGTACAATATAATATGCATATAGATACTTACATCCCCCATGATGATGTAACCATCCAGCTACCACACCAATTCCCCCCCCCCACAACAGGACAACCGCTGTAATCGTCACTCCCACATGCATAAAGAACAAGATCCAAAAACCCCATAACATCAGAGGAACTCAGTGGGGACAGGGATAACATGAGTGTAAAACATCAAATTCCCATGCAAGTAGTAAGATAAACCCAATCCACGAACACCATAGACATTGTGTACTCCCCCAGCCCATAGAGACTGTGCCACATGATTAAGGCAGTCTTAAGCAGATCTTCCCACCCGAGTCCACTTTGAAGACTGCGGCTTGGGAGTTGGGAGCACCGGCAGCGCATTGTCTTCTACAAGACCCGCCTGGCGCAACGCTCTCCAAACTTCCATATGGTCCTTTGCTGAAATTTTTTTATTGCCCAAAAGGAAGTTCATCCAGAAAGGGAAGGACCAGGAGTAGCGGATCCCTTTGTTGTTCAGCACCATGATGATCGGTTTCATCTCTCTCCGGCGCGCCAAAGTAAAAATCGAAAGGTCTTGGTAGATGGATACCTGTGCCTCCTGGTAACGGATCACTTTTTTCTCACGACCCCGCCGTAAAAGCAGCTCAGCATCAGCATATCTCTGAAATCGTGCAATGACATCTCGAGGTTGGTTGTTAGGTGGTTTCCCCAGGGCACGGTGCACTCTTTCGATTTCCATCTCGTTCCCACGGGTTTCAAATTCCTCCGCCGTGAGAAGGGCATCCATCAGAGTCTTAAGCACCACCCGCAGGTCCTCAGCACCTCCCACAGCTTCCGGAATGCCTCTGAAATGCACATTGTTGCGACGGGACCTATTTTCAATATCATCAAGCTTATAAGTCAGTTCCATTGTTTGCAAATTCTGGGGGTCCACCGCGCACTGTAAATCCACCAGAGCACTGTCATGATCCTCTAGTTTTGTCTCAACCTCTTCCACTCGAGTGCCTAGGTCTTTTATGTCGCCTCTAAGCTCCACGATCGTACCCATCACTTCATCATGCATAGAGCGAAATTCACAGGCTAAGTCTTCAAACCCCCTGCGAAGCTCCCGCTGCAGGAGAGCCTGTGTGGAAGACGTCGCAGAGCCCTGTTCAAGTTCACTCAATGTCTCATCACCAGACCCTTCTGATGGTTGCTTTTTGGGTAAGCTGTTTGGAGAACCACTCTTACTCAGCAGACGCTGAGAGGCTCTCAGCTTTTCCCGGGCTTCCAGCCCCTTGGTTTTGGTAGCCATAATGCACCAAATTCACCCCCTGGCGAGCAGGCAAAGAAATGTAGGGCCACACCAACTGCTAGACAAGCTTACAACCAGGCCAGGTATAGGTCAAAAGCAGTAAGCAGGTGAGGAAAGGCTATCGTTAAAAATAAAGAGAAAAAAAAAGTCCCACTGTAAAACAGCAGAGGGCGCTCCAGATTCACCACTCAACACACCGTCCAGCCAGCACTGAGAGAAACACCTCGTTGGTTGCTGATTCAAGGAACTCCACTGTACAGAGAAGAAAAAAAAAGCAGCCGGCCAAATCTAAAGGCCAAAAATCATGAGCAGAGATCCAACTGTGGAAGCAGGAATCGTGAAGAGCAGGAAGATCCAGAGTGCAAATCGCCAAGGAGCTGACGTCACCGCAAAGGGCTGCTTCCCGCCTAAACGGGCTGGAACGCAGATGGTATCATGCGTTCCACGACCGCATGGCAATGGCCGCCGTATCTCCCGAGCAAGCCACACATTCGCAACCAGGCGCCCTCCTCTTCTAAGAGCCTCCAATCTGGCCAGCACCGGTTTAAATGAAGGAGCAGCAAACAGCGGACATCGGGGGCTCCGATCTCTCTCCCTTCCTCAGCACACGAGTAGCAGAGAGGGAGCCGGCAGGCAACAGAGAAGCAGCAACTCGCAAGGTCCCCGCCGATCGCCGATCCGAGCAGGGCAGGGGTCAGAAACAGCCCGAGTGGAAGCCACACTCCACTCTTCAGCAGCAAGGTATGGTGGCGACCCGGGCCGCAGCGTTTCACTCCGCAACCTCTCAGGCACAGGGATGACCGCCGATCTCAATCTTAGTCAGCCAGAAATAAACCCCTAACTGCCCCACATCCGAATCAGTGAGGCAGGGGGGCACAGCACTGGGGAATGCAAGTATTAGCTCAATATATGGAGAGCCCGGAGCAGAGCTGTTTTAATTTGTGGCCATTCCTTACGGGCTCTCTAGCGCCCCCGAAGTAATCATTCTTAACTGACGGTTTGACGACTCCCCAGATGACTCTTCCCAGACGGGCTCGAGCGCTTCATCGAAGGAAGATTTTTTGGACGAGGGCCGAGGAGACACAAAGATAAAGAAAAAAGAGGTAGAACGTACAAAGTCTCGCGACCGTTCCGGTCAGAAGAAAAAGTGAGCCAAATCCAAAATAATTTGGTGGAAAACATCTCGGGAAAAGTACTTTCCCCTGAATCTCTCAATATCCTTAATAAAGGTCTGTCCTTTGTTCCAACTACCCGGTTTGATTCTTTTCAATTTCATTTGGACTTTGAATGTTTTATGTGTAAATTACAGTTAAAAAACTATTTTTCAAGTTTTCCGAATTCACAAGTTGATGGGGATAGGGTAGGTAGAGTAGAAGAGTCAGTCTCCCGAGTACGATTACCATTTCATTCTACTTGGATGCCACCAGGACCTATGCATCCAGCCCTGGCAGTATATAAACAACTGGTTCTGCAGGATATAGAAATCTTAGAAAACAATACTAGACTACAGAACACTGCCTTGACACATCAGGAGAATCAAGTTCTAAGGGATTTAAGGGACAGGAGGGATATAGTCATAAGGTGAGCTGACAAGGGTGGGGCGGTAGTAGTAATGCAACGTGATGAATATGTGGAAGAAGCTCTCATACAATTACAAGATAGGAAGACATATGTAGAGCTAAGTGAAGATCCTAAACAGTTTTTACAGTCTGCTATTCGACAGTTGACAAAGATAGCTTTACAAAATAAACTGATCTCTAAAAAAGAATTTCAGTTTTTGAATGTGGTATCTCCTGGTACGGCAAAATTTTACACTGTACCAAAAATTCATAAAAATCTTCAGCGACCACCAGGACGCCCCATAGTGTCGACTAGAGGCAGTGTATTGGAGCCATTGTCCATCTATTTAGATTCTTATTTACGTCCCTTGTTACCCACCATACCATCGTATTTACGAGACACTACCCATTTTTTGAGAATTGTGCAAGACATGGCTGAATGGGCGACACATCCGGATACGGTGCTAGTCACCTTGGACGTTACCTCTCTGTACACAAGTATTCCCCAGCAGGAGGCTCTTGAAACAGTACAGCACACATTATCCCTTAGAGGGGATCTGTCTAACTCACATGTGGATTTCTTAATAGATCTAGCTAGACTGGCGATATTTAGAAACTATTTTATATTTGAGGGTAAATTGTATCAACAAATCTCAGGCATAGCCATGGGAGCAACATGTGCTCCGTCTATTGCTGTCGCTTAATTAGTATTCCGGTTTTGGAAAAAAGTCAAGCCAGTTTCCGGTTATTTTTTGTGGGAGTGTAAAAAAAAATTGGGAGCACAGCGGCGAGTTTGTAAATGCAAATGGTCACTGATGTTCTGAGACGCCATTAAGAAAGACGTTAGTCTGAATGGTGGACAAAGTTCTGAGACCAGTTTTTTCGCCAGCTGTTCAAATTTTTAAAAAGTTTTCTAAAATTCTCTAAAAAGATTTTTTTCTACCATTGTTTGAGTTGGACGTATTTTTCTAATTTTGTATATAAAAGATGCAGACATCTCCAAGTGTGCTCTCTGAGGGGCACTCCATGGTTCAGCAACTCATCTCATCTGTGAAACAGGCCAACGGAGTCAGAGAAGGTAGATGGCACAGGTGTGGCAGAATGGATTAGGTCTTTAATATGGTGGGGCATGCAGCCTTGGGACCCTGTGCCCAGCCATATAGTGCAGGAACCCATCGGGGCCACTCTGTCCCCATACATCACCAGGCCAGGGCACACACATGCAGGAACACAGCAGTACCAACACATGTGTATCCCAAAGCCAGCGAGCACAAGGCAACCTCGCAGACGTGAACCTGACGTGCATGTGTGTTGCAGTAGCAAGGGCAGCAGGACGCCTCTGTGGCACACACAAGCCCTGCTGCAGCTTAGTGTCCATAATGCTGCTGTAGCACAGTGGGGAGAGACACAACCATATGTAGAAGAATCCCAAGTTTTGATCCCCACCCTGGAAGATACTGCGTGAGACACACACAATGTCCAGAACCATGTGCAAACCACACCCATAGGACCACAGGCTGCCCAGTGACCCAATGGCATACCAAATATTGTGTAGGTGTACCTGTGTGCGATGCCTGTGCATGCACTATGCTTGTGTGATGTCCACGCTCAGGCATGCATGACATTTCTGCATGTGTGATGCATACATCTGTGTAAGCCCACTGCTCATGTCCCTACCTATGTGAGACAGGCATCCTGTAATTAGGGTCCCCCCACAGATACTGTGTACAAGACCCCACATACTTTATTTATTTATTTATTTACTTATTTCTTCTATACCGCCCCTTCCAGTGATCAAGGGCGGTTTACATGGAACAAATTAACAAATTATGTATACTTCTGTATACTTTACATTGAACAGAGAACTTTTTAACTTTTTACATGGAATAGATATACATTACATTGAAACAGAGAAACTTTCTAACTTTTTACAAATAATGACAGATGTAAAAAACTGTCCAAACTATTTACATAGGTTATTTACAAATGATTCTATACAGGGGTTTTCAGAATAATCGTGCATCATGTGTAGGTGGTGGAATTTATTTCCATTTTTTATCAAGAATTTTGTGTGTGTGAGGGGGCTGTGTGGGGTTGTCTAGTTGTGGTTTAGGGAGTTCTGAGTTGGTGTGTCTGTGGATGTTGTGGGATCTTTATCTTATCTTTATTAAGGCTTTTGATATACCGCCCTGGACCATAGTATCTGGGCGGTTTACAATAAAATGCATACTACGAGAGATGGAAAGGAAAAAGAACACCATAATATGACAGGAAAGGATAAACTTAAAGAGGAAAGAAAGAGGGCCAGGCAAGGAGTACCTAGACGGGGGTAAGATGGAAGGTCAAAAGCAATAGAAAATAGATGAGTCTTCAGTAGTGACTTGAATCTATGTATCTACATTCTTTCTGATACACACAGGGTACAATGGCACATGCCCAACCCAGGACTGAGGCCACTGAAGGGGTGAGGTGGAGCATGGTGCCATGTTTTGCTGGAAAAATACATGGCAGATACCGCTGCCCTCCCACAGGTACTCTTCGTGGCAAACATTGTCCTGTCCATGGCCCGAGGCACCACACATATGGGCAGTGTGTATGTGGCTACCTATTTACCAGCGGCAGCAACAACCCTGCCTGCAGACAGCAGAAGCACCACAGTGCATGGCTGTGCTGGACAACACCTTGCGGCAAGGTCGTGCTGCAAACCAATGTGGTAGGGGGATGTCCAGGGGAGACAGGGCCCTGAGGACAATACACAGGGTGGTGGATCACTGGATGTCAATGCAGAGGTACTGTGGGGAAGGGACACAACCACACCCCACCACACACAGCCACACCTATGCTATAGTGCAAATGACACCACATTAAGGGCCATCTACACATGTCCAGGGCAGTGTGCACCACCCCAGAGGTGATGTCCACTGGCAATGCCACAGTACATGTACATAGTGCCGTTGACAATGTTTATGGCCAAGAAAACAAGTTATCCCCTGGGTCATACTGCACACGAGGTGTATGGGAAACTGCCATTGCTGATGCCACCTAAGCACACTGTTCATGCTTCCTTGTAGGTTCTGTGTACACTGCCTTCCCACCATCATGGAGTCATGAGAGAGGTTGAATTCCATGCTTTCGCTGTTGCTGCTGGATACTGCTTGCTGCCACCATCGAGCTGCTGCACGTCGCCACACATATTCCAGGATTCCCATGCAGCATATGCGTTAAATGCACCTCACTGACGAGCAATGTGTGGCCCGGTACCGCTTCGACAGAGCTGTGCTACATGACCTCTGCCTGAAGCTGGATGCAGATCTGTCCTCCCACTCAAACCCACAATCTGCCATATGGTCCATGTCAAGATGGCCACGGCACTGGCCATACTTGGGACTGGCTTATTCCAAACTGTCATGGCAATGGGTGTAGGCCTCAGCCAGATAGCTGTGTCCCAGTGTCTTAGACAGTTCCTGGCTGCCTTTGTCCAGCGTGAATGTCAGTACGTCAGCATACCATGGGACCAGCAACAGCGGAAGACAGTCAAGCAGGAGTTCCATGATGTGGCTGGGCTCCCTACTGTCCTTGGGGCTATCGACTGCACCCATGTGGCCCTACGCCCGTCATGCACACATGAGGCAACATACCACAACCACAAGGGGTACCACTTCATGAACACACAAGCAGTTTGTGATGCACAATCACGGTTCATGGATGTCATTGCCAAATATCCGGGATCTTGCCATGACACATATATCCTCAGGTAGTCAGGCATACATGCTGCATTTGAGCAGGGCGACATACTTGTTGGGGGGGGGGGGAAACCTGGTGTTCAGCTGTATGGATCTATGCTACACATATGCCTAAGATGCTGTCATGGTGAAAGTATCTGTGCTCCGATGGCACATGCATGCAGATACTGTTACCTCTACAAGGAGTGCCTGATACTACACGGTTTACAGTGGCACTAACATCTGGGTCCCCAGAAAGTATACACACAGGCTAGAATGTCGTTTCACAGATCAGTTACACAGGGCCATGGCTTTCCACATCCCACCTGCTGTGACGGAACACAGGACATTATATATGCATTCAGGCTGAGGTTCAAGAACAAGCCCAGTCACAGCAATGGGCAATGCCTAATTATTTATTTTATTTATTTAATTATGCATCTGTGCACACCAATGTCACGTTCAGTGAACCATCCACAATCACACCAGCAGCCTCTGATGTATACTAGTGTTGTCTATGCTCTCAGTGTCCCATATGTGTGGGTTCGTGGGTTTTGGATTTGTGTTCTCGCCACTACCTCTTTGGTTGGGAGAATGTGCCTTTCTGGGTGACAGCAAGTAGGCATATGAGATATCCTCTGTCAACTCACAACATGTCGGACTACCTCTCATGTTCATCTGTTATCCATATGCCCAATGAGGGTACTGCATGCCATGTGGGCAGGGTACTGTGTAAATGGCATTGCTGTAAGGGTTGGGTTGGAGTGCGGTGTGGTACATTCTGTAGTGTTCCTGCTGCTGTGCTGTGCCATCCACCCACATGTAACGGTGGATGGCACATGTGACTCTGCAAGCCTGTTCTGTGGGAGACGTTGTTTGGTTTGCAACCCCTGCTTTGGGGCTGTGTTGATGATACTTATCTTACAACAGTACAATGTTTATTTATTTATTTGCTTTTATATATCATACTATTTCAAATTCAGCGTGGTTTACATAGAACATGAACAATCAAACTGTTTTACACAGAACAGGTATTAAACTGGAACAAGTGATTAACATTGAAAAGAAACCAACTTGGGTAGGTTAGGAGGAACTTTGGTAGAATAGGGGGAACTAACTTACAAGTTGGTAAGTAGATCTTAACAGTTACATAGGGGAGGTTGAGCTGTGGGTTGAGAGGCATTGGACATGTCCTATCTATGGAATGTGGTCATACAATAGCTGGAACAAGTGAGTCTTTATGGCTTTTCTGAAGGTTGAATGGTCAGATTGAAGCAGGGAGGGCGTTCCATAGAGTTGGTGCACATAAAGAAAAGACATGGTTCTTGGTGGCTTGGGTGCCTTATTGATGAAGAGGTGGTCAGTGTGTTCGCCATGCTTGATCTCCTCATTCTGTTGTTTGGGGTGCATTGTATAATTGCAGCAAGGGAGTCCGCAGACATGTCGTGTGGCAATGTTGTCTAAGGGAGGTTACATGCCTGTCCATTACTGCATGGCTGATGTACTGGGGGTGGGTGCTGGCCAACTAGTGGTTTGCAGGCATGCAGGCACACACACCATCTGCCTCACATACACCGTTTGCAATGCCAGTGTTTGCTATCATGTGGGATACTGTTTTTATCTTGACTGCGTTGATCGCTGATGTGTCCTTTTTAGGCCCTACAGATATGTGTTTCTGTGTCACACCACGTCTCAGGAGGGCACTACAACACATTTGCTGTGCGACATGCGCAAAGCTGCCTTTGGTGTCCCCCACATGCACCTGCTGTGAGATCTTTCATCCACCCAATCTCAGAACCCTGTGCTGGTCCCATGCACTGCTCTGGCCACAGGCCCATGTCAGTGTGGCCACAAATATGCTCTGCTGATATGCTCATGTGTCACCAATTTGCTCCTAAGGCACACAGCTGCTTTATACACCTTCACGGTGAGGTCACGCAGGCAATGTGCTGAGTGTCCTCTGGGCCAGACCTTCACATATTTTAGCGTGTCCCAGGTGTGTGTGGTGAGATGGATTGCAGGGAAGCAATGCGCATGAACATTCACCTTGCTCTCGTTTCAGCTGCTGCCTCAGTCTCAGGAGGAGCCTTGGCCTTGTGCGCCTGATGGCCCTGTAGCGGACACGGTAGGCCTCTGTGTCCCTCATGATATGGAAGTGTCCGTGGACAGAATTGTACACTCTATCAATGTATGATCATGTGACCCCCACCTTAATGTGCCCTTGCAGCTGCATACTCACATTCATGCTTCCATGGCTGGCAGGTCACTGCCCCAGTGAGCAGACACATCTCCCAGACAGTATTTCCCTGAACAGCACCATGGTATGCTACAACCGGCCATAAGGGGCATGTGTGGCTGCCTGACCTCCAAACTGGTGTATGGCCTGGGGCTACAGTAGCCAGGTGGCCTAATCAGACAGGTGAGATCTGTCTTCCTGCTGGGCTGCCTGACCTACACCCTCTGTTTCTGCAATCACTGTCCTGGATTTCTCTGGGCCTGTCTGTACAGACACATGTGTTGCACTCCAGCATGGGAGCCTGTCTGCTTCCACCAGGTAGTTTATTTATTTATTTAACAGCTCTTATATACCGCGCTATTTGACATCAGTGCGGTTTACATTAAACAAAATACACTCCGATTTAGAGAACTTGTCCAAGTTACAGGTAACGGGGATAAAACAAGGATTAACTGGGGAATAGCATATAAATAATTAAATAAAAGCAATTACATCAGACTAGAGATCTTGAGTGGGTATAGAGACACGTCATAAATAACATTTAACAGAGCAGGTATATACAGTGAAATATCATAAGGTGGAACGGTCTAACATCATCATTTAACTATTATTGCTGAGTTGAGATAATGGGGTGAGAGGAGGGGAAATATTGATGTAAGAGAAGTGTTGTAAAAAAAGGTGGGTTTTTAAAGCTTTTCTAAATTGTGATATATTTTTTATCAATCTGATGTTTAATAGAAGCTTATTCCAGCACCTTGGAGCAAAGGATGAAAATGATCTGTTAATGGTAGTTTGAGTACATTTTACTAATTCATTTGGAATCACTAGAGTATTTTCAGTTGTAGATCTTCTTGATCTGTTGTTTTGGGTATGAATGAGTAGATCAGAGATTGAAGGAGGTGAAATATTATGGAATGCTTTGAAGGTCATAAGAAGTGTTTTATAAGATAATCTACAAATTATTGGGAGCCAGTGAAGCTCCATTAGAATGGGGGTTATGTGTTGTCTCCTTGTAATTCCGCATAGTGATCTAGCTGCTGCATTCATAGCAAGCTGTAATGGATTAAGCGTAGATTTAGGTAGGCCTTGCAGGATAATATTCGCATAGTCAAAATGTGGAGTGACTAGCGCTTGGAATATTGTGCGGAAATCATCGGGGTCTAACATGGGTTTTAGGTGTCGTAGAGTATTAATCTTGTGATAAATGGATTTTACTGTGGACTTTATATGCTCATTAAATTCAAGTTGCTGGTCGAGAATGACACCTAAGTATCAAATGGTGGATTTAATAGGTAAATCAGCGTCTCGTACTCTTAATGAAGGTGGTGAAGAGAAGTCATTGTTTCTTGTAACGATAAGAACTTCAGTTTTTTTTTAATTTATTCGAAGGTTCTGAGTGAGCAGCCAATCGGTTATTGAATTGAAACAGTTAATTAAAACTGTGTAATCAGGGCTAATCACATTAATAGGTGTGAACAACAGCACATCATCAGCATAAATAAGACAAGATATACCAAAGGTACGGGCAATATTACAGATTGGTTGCATATAGATGTTAAAACGCAATGCTGATAGTGAGGAACCCTGTGGAACACCTTGTTTCTGTTGGAATGGATAAGATGTATTGTTATCAATTCAAACTTGTTGCCATCGGTCTTCTAGATAAGACTTGCACCAGTCCCATGCAATTCCTTGTATTCCCTTCTCATGGAGGTGGACTAGAAGTTGTTCATGATTAGTTGATAGGCTGATACTGTTTCTCTGCCCCTTCCCACCTTTGGACAGGTCTACCTCTGCTCCACTGGGGCAGCTGGTGACACTCCTACTACCCCTTGTCCCCGAACATAGCAGCAACAGTGTGGCCTAGTGGTTTCTGTGCTTGCCTGGAGACACAAGGGATCAGGATTCAACTCCTACCTCCTCGACATTTTTACACTCGCTCAGTTTTCATGCTCGATGGCCTGTTCTTATCTCTCACCATCTCTACAGACAGAGGTTTTGGCCCTTGCCACCAGGCAGGAGGTCTTTCTGCTTCCACCAGGTGGTTGACAGGCTGACGCTGTTTCTCTGGATTCAACTCCCATCTCCTCCACATTTTTTTCATTCACTCTGTTTCTGGGGTCCATTTGTTCTTGCTGTGTATTCCAGTTCCTCAGGCCTGGGACATGGGCCTGCCATGTGTGCTGGGCTCCTTTAGTAGTGGTAGCAGTGGGGCTGTGGTTCCCTTTCCTGCGACATGTCCTATGACCTCAGTCATGCCACTTACCCCTGCCTGTACAGGGCTGCAGCTGCATACATTGTTCAGCTGCTGTTGTCTGTGACCATGTCTCTGTGTTTCATTGCATGCCTTTTTATGGTGTTCTGCTGTCTCTGACATCTGGGTGATATCTGGCCACAGGCTGGCCATGGGGTACATGGGTGTTGGGCTGTGAGACAGTTCGGGTGTGGGTGTGCATGTTTTGTCTGTTGCTGGTGTTTGTGGCTCTTGGTGGCCTCCTGTAGACTTTGGACAGCCATCACTGCTCAGTACTCCTCACTATATTTGCTCACAGGACCTCTAATTCATCATGCTCTTCCCTGTGTTGTGTGTTCATCCTTTGGGTGGCATGATCTCTCTGTGTGTATACTGTTAGGGTTGGGGAGCCACTCACACCACTGACTGTCTCATCCTGTCTTTCCCAGGGGTAGGGGTTGTCACAGCTTCCTTCTCACTCTCTGCTATGTCAATTCATACACATACATGCAACCTGCTCAGCATAGGGGACACACTTTTCTTCCATCCATATGGCCCAGCACATTTCTGACCTCCCTTACTCAGTAATTGTTTCCATGCTATGATATGGTATATGTACTTACTGGGCAAGGGTGGATGATATCCTCTCCCAGCCCCTGCATGAGGCAGCATGGGCTGGCGGTTGATGGCCCCTTGGGAGAAGCACCTCCTCCTTCTGCAGCATGAGCCTACATAGTAGGCAGGTCTCGGCCTCAGAGAAGCTGTGCTACCGGGTGGCCATCGTGTACTCTTTCTCTCAGGCTCTAGGAGGGGGGGGGGGCACACTCCATCCTGTTTCCTGTCACATGTGGACCACAGTGCAAGTGCGCATAGGTCTTGGGATGCACGTGCATGGGTGCCACAGAATCGGGATGGGCATAGATGTACAGACAGAATGGGCTGCCAGGCCACGCAGACATTTTGCGGTTTTGGACATTTACGCTCCCTGGACGCACAGGGTGTGCACGTACAATGGGCCTCATTGTGTGCCCATATGGAGCCACATCCACTATGGTATTCTGGTCCCACTTGTGTGTACACATACGGGTGCAGAGAATACGGCTCTGGATTTGTATGTGTGCGATTTGCACGTCCCCACGTGTCCTACAGGCACATCTCGGAATGTACCTCCACCTGTATCTATGAAAAGATGCATTCCCTCCACTGCAGAACACACACGAGCACCCCAGCCACATACTACATATGCGCACCCACGCGCTCTCTACCTCCTCATGACAAGACACATACATAGGTACCCCACCTCTACACCCTCTGCAGCACACACACACACTTGCACCGCAGTCCTGCATGTCACTCACATAAAGGCATCCACTGCCAAATCCCATGCACAGTCAGGCAAGCCACCATTATACCACATACGCACATATATAACACACTTGATGTCTCTATATTTCAGTCTATAGATGCTTCATACATCCCCTGCTACCATAACACTTTTTTATCATCTCGCCTCAAAATCTTCTACCTTCCCCAAACATGTATGAGTTTGCAAATGGCGGAGCATCAGGTCAGAATGGAGGCAAGAGGGGTCACAACCATTGGCTCCTAAATCCAAACAAAATTTGTCAAGGCCTGGTTTATATAGCTAGCCACCTATTTTTGAATAATCTTCCACCAGATCTTAGGGGAGAGCCTGTGTATCTGACATTTAAGGCTGCACTTAAAACGTGTCTGTTCAATTGTGCTTTTTATTCCTATACAGGTTGTTTCACTGACTGATAGATCAGCTTTACAAGGTCCACAGGATGAATCTGAGGAGTGTTTCAGTTCTATTTCTATCATGGATTTCCTTGAGTATCTCCCCTGTGGAATATGACTTGTACGTTTCCCTTATGTGCCCTATCTATTTTTATCCAACTCAGACCCTCTCCCCTCCCAGTACCAGTTTAGCTCCACATTCTGCAGCATCTGTAGCCGCCAAAACTGACTATCTGGGAAGCCCAGCAGCACTAGGTTGCAATAATTTAAGTGGGATAGTGCCACAGCCTGCAACACACTACTCAGATGACTTTTATCCAGATATGATCTTATTTGACAAACCTTCCTAAGATTAATACATTTCCTAATCAGTGCAGCTAATTGAACTTCCACTGAGAGTACAGGATCGATAAGCATTCCCAAAATTTTAATTATCCCATTAAGAGAAAATCTAGAACCTGCAATAATGGGCTCCTCTAGGGTTTATCAAAGTTCCAACCTCCTATCAAAAAACTTTTTTTTCAGAGGGCTAACCATTAAGCCATTCTGTCTCATCCAATGACATATAAACTCAAAGGTAGTCTCCATGAATGCATAAATTTGAGAAAATGATTCCCTAACTAGAAAGATTATTATATCATCTGCATAAGAAAAAAAATATACCCTTTTTGGGTCTTTATCCTTCTCCTCTAGTTAGGCTTGTTGCTGTTGTCCAATCCTAGTTGGCTTAAGGAAGCAGTTGATAGCTGCATGGCTCAATTTATTTTAGCTCAAAATAAGTACCATAAGCCAAAACAAGTAATATTTTTCTATCTCAAAGGGCTTCCACTGAAGTAAGATGTAAGGTATGCCTTATTTGACTCCAGTGAGGACCTTGAGCTTTGCCTCCCATCGCTTTCCAGGACCTTTATATGTAATGCACTGGGGAGGCTTTATGGAGGTCTTTTCTGTGTTTTGAGAATCTGTGCTTCTTTCTAAATATTTATGTAGGGCCTCTGGGGCTTCCCTTAACCCCACCGCTAAATATGTAATGTTAAAACCTACCATTGGTAAGCTTTAAAATTTGCATCTACTAGTCAGCATCCACTTCTCACTAAAAGGCTATACAAGTACTTCTTCTGTTTTGCCTTTAGTAATGGTTTGAGCTGATATTCAGTCAGCACAGTCACTGTCTTAATTGTCAGCATCATTATCTGCATGTTCAATGCCCCGTCTGTATAGGTAGAATTGCTGAATATATATTGGGGTTCTATTCTGTACCACGAATAGTGGGGATGGATGTCCTAACAGGACGTCCATCCCCGCTATTTGTGCAGGCTGCAGGCCCCAACTAACTTCCCCACCAGTTGTGGGGAGAAGTTAGTCGGGGGCAGGGAAGAGGTGGCCCGGGGCGGAGAGTGGGCAGGCAGTGGGAGGTCGCTAGCTCTGGATGTATAGGGCCAATTCTAATGTTGGCCCTATACGTCCAGGGCTGGCAAAATGGCTGGGGAAGTTATTCCACCTCCAAGGTGGAATAACTGCCCTGGATGTATTTTTTCTTGTGGCACGGGGCATGGAAGGGGTGGGGGAGGGGGGCAGGATTTATTCCCTGCAGCCCGACCCTTGCCTTAGGAGGCCAGATCAGGTATCAGGTTGCGGGGAATAAACCTTTGTCTGCCGCGACCAGCATCACGGCTTTTAAATGGAACCGCGGTGCCATGACAACATGATTCCATGGCGCCGCAGCTCCATTTAAATGCCGAGTTAGTCAGGCAGGGCATGTACGTGCAGGTCGGGACTGAATCGCAGTCCCGGCATGCACGTACATGCCTGTTTGCGATTCTGATGCCACAGGGCCCAGAATCGCGATCTCCTCTGTACGTCCAGCTCAGCCCGAATGTACCAAAGGAGATCTACGTCCCGGACAGAATCGGGCCCATAGTGAATGGGGACCACATCAGTGTTGTCCATTTAGTTTAGGCCTGCTAATTCAGTCAAACTAAATTAAATGAATAACTTTATTTGTTTATGGCTGAATATCATGCTAAATGGATCATTTTTAGCACCAACCCCACCCTGCCCCTAATCTAGCCCATTATTTAATGGATAATATCTGGCCAGTTAGCAATTTAAACAGCCTAATATTATCTATTTAATTTTTTGAAAACATACTGATAAGCAAGTTGTGTTCGCCGTCTGCCAGATTGTTTTTAAATATCGTGACCTTTAAACTTCTCTTAAATTGTTGGAATTATTCAGCTGATAAATATACAACAAATAAGGATAACTGACTACTGCATATCTCTATAAGGTAGGGTTGTCAATCCCCTTTAGCAGCTGAGGACTGAAAGAAACTTTGAAACTTGCTGACAGGCTAAGACACTCCCCCTGACATCAGTGTACCAGTCTTCTCTTGACAAAGCAGCAAAGAGGCATCTAAACAAAATAACAGTGATAAGACACCACATTTCCCAGCACCGAAGAACCCTGGAAACGCCAACAGGGTGCAGTTGAAGAGGAAAAAACCTCATACATCCTTAATCATTTATATATATACACACATTTTTTTTTTTTTAATATTAAATATGAAAATCAAAAAACCCAAAATGTTTTAACCAACACCTCCACGGAGAAGGCAAGGGAGCACCCAAGTCACGTCAACCTAGCAATCTGATTCATTGTCACTCTTAGGAGCAGGAAACGTGACAGACAGAGAAGAGAAATAAAGGGCGGGCCCTGGACTGGCCCGGAGATAGCTCAAGGAAAGACAATTAGCAGGTAAGGCCTAATTTCATCTTCCTTATCGCTTCTCCGGGCCAGTCCAGGGAAGGTAGGGCAGTACAAAAGCAGTATCTAAACTCGGGAGGGCCCTGCAAGACCTGCTATCAAGACAGAAGCCCCCACCTTCGCATCATCTCTGGCGTGCACATCTAAACGGTAATGTTTGGCGAAGGTATGAAGTGAAGACCAAGTCGCTGCCCTGCAAATATCCACTGGAGGAACAAATGCATATTCCGCCCAGGAAGCCGCCTGAGCACGAGTGGAATGAGCTTTGAGTCCCGAAGGCGGAACTTGCCCCGCAGCCTCATACGCTGCCATGATGGCGCGCTTGACCCAGCGAGCAATGGAGGACTTTGAAGCTGCCTGACCTTTGCGGGATCCCGCAAACAGCACAAACAACCGATCGGATTTCCGAAAAGACCTAGTGACCCGAAGGTAAGCTTTCAAGACGCGTCCCAGATCCAAATTTCAAAGAACTCGATCCATTGGCGAAGACGTCAAGTCTGAGAAAACGGGCAGCGCCACGGACTGATTAACATGAAATGGGGAAACCACCTTAGGAAGATAAGAAGGAACAGTACGCAAGAGCACCTTCGCCGGTAAGAACTGGAGATAAGGCTCCCGACAGGAAAGCGCTTGCAAATCCGAAATTCTCCTAGCCGAACACAAAGCCACAAGGAAAGCCGTTTTCCAGGATAACTCCTTCAAGCACTCCAAAGAAGCCGAGGCAAACGGCTGACGTGCTAACGCCTCCAAAACCACATTCAAATCCCAAGGCGGCACCACCAGACGATGCGGAGGCCGAATAAGTCGTGCAGCCCGAAAAAAACGTTGCACATCGCGATGTAGCGAGAGACGCCGACGCTGCACCGGGCCTCTGAAGCAAGACAGAGTGGCCAAATGCACCTTCAGTGTAGTAAGAGCCAAGCCTTTATCCAAACCCTCCTGAAGAAACAAAAGTAGATGAGGTAAAGTGGTAGACATCGGCCGAAAGTCTCGTTGCGCGCACCAAGTCTCAAAAACGCGCCAGATCCGAACGTAGGCTAGCGAAGTGGTAGAGGGTTTAGAACGTAGCAGAGTAGCCACTACGGATTCTGAATAACCTTTACGCCTCAAACGGTTCCCTTCAAGAGCCAAGCCGTAAGCAAGAAGCGATCGACCTGCAGCATGAGAACCGGACCCTGATGCAACAGATTGACTCGGACCGGACGTCACCAAGGAGAATCTATCAGAAGCCGGACCAGATCGGCATACCAAGGACAACGAGGCCAATCCGGCGCAATCAGGAGCACTACCCCTGGGTGCTGGGCGATGCGTCGAATGATCCGACCCAGCATCGGCCATGGAGGAAAGACGTACAGGAGCGGAACAAGAGGCCAGGGCTGAGCTAAAGCATCCAGCCCCTCTGACATGCGCTCTCTGCGCCTGCTGAAAAACCGAGGTGCTTTGGCATTGGCGAAAGTAGCCATGAGATCCATCACCGGCTGCCCCCAACGAAGGGTAAGATCGTGAAAGACTGCCACGTTCAATTCCCATTCCCCGGGATCGAGGACATGGCGACTCAGATAATCGGCCTGCACGTTGTCTTTGCCTGCCACATGCGCCGCCGACAAGGCTACCAGATGAACCTCGGCCCAAATCATCAATTCCTGACATTCGGCGGGCAACGGAGCACATTGAGTGCCCCCCTGCTGATTGATATAGGAGACCGTCACCGCATGGTCGGAAAAAACGTGAACCGCCTTCCCTTCGAGCAAGAGTGCGAAATGAAGGAGTGCGAGACGAACCGCTCGTAGTTCCAAGCGATTGATCGACCAAGAACTTTCCTCTTCGGACCAAGTGCCCTGAGCAATCTGAGATAGACAGTGGGCACCCCAGCCCGAGAGACTTGCGTCCGTTGTCACCAGCACCCAAGCGGGATCTTGCAAAGGAACCCCCGCTCGTAGATGCGTGGGATCCATCCACCAGAACAGACTCTGACGCACCAGCTCCGGACAGACGAGCCGCCGTGAGAGAGGGTGAAGCTGAGGCGACCACCTGGAGAGCAACGCCTGCTGCAGAGATCTCATATGCGCTCTGGCCCACGGGACAAGATCTAAGGCCGCCGCCATGGACCCCAAAAGTTGCAAATAGGTCCACGCCGAAGGAGCGGGCACCCGCAAAAAATGCTGCACTTGCTCCAAAATCTTCTGCACTCTTCCCTCGGGCAAAAAGACCAAACCCCTTGCCGTGTCAAAATGGGCTCCGAGATACACAAGCTGCTGTAGCGGCTGCAAGTGGCTCTTCGCCTGGTTGATGACCTAGCCCAGCTGTTCCAGAAGCTGAACCACGCGGGCAGTCGCCGCAATTGAAGCCGAGAGGGAGTCCGCCCTGATCAGCCAATCGTCGAGATACGGATGTACCCGAATTCCTTCCTTCCTCAAGGCCGCCGCAACCACCACCATTATTTTCGTGAAAGCTCGAGGAGCAGTCGCCAGACCGAAGGGCAACGCCCGAAACTGGAAATGCCCCATCGGAAGGGCAAATCTGAGAAATCTTTGGTGACCGGCCCTGATGGGTATGTGCAGATAAGCCTCTGTGAGATCTATGGCCGAAAGGAATTTGCCCGGCTGCACGGCTCGAAGGACGGCCCGTAACGTCTCCATCCGGAAGTGCGGAACCCTTAAAGCACGGTTTACTTGCTTGAGATCCAGAATCGGCCGAAAGGATCCCTCCTTTTTTGGTACCAGAAAATAAATCGAGTACCGACCGAAACCGCACTGGTCGCGAGGAACCGGAACCACTGCTTGGAGTTGCAAAAGACGAGCCAGTGTATCGGCCACTATGTCCTTCTTTGGACACGAAGCGCAAGGAGACATTACAAAGGCGTCCGCCAAGGGGTGAGCGAAATCTAGCGCATAGCCCTTCTGAATGATTTCTAACACCCATTTGTCCGAGGTTACAGCGGTCCAGGCCGAGAAAAAATTCTGTAGACGGCCGCCGACAGGGATCGGGGCCTGGACCTGCAAGGCATCATTGCGGTTTCTTCGTAGAGGTGTGTTGGGCGGTAAAAGAGGATCTATCGAACCCTCGGGCTCCACGAAAAGACTGACTGTGAGCACCGAAACGGCTCCGGGGGTATGGAGCAAAGCGAGCACCACGAAACCGACGAAAATCTCTACCCTGACCTCGTTGACCGGCACCTCCTCTCGACGCCTTAGGGCGATCTTCCGGCAAACGACCCCCTTTGGAGTCCCCGAGGTCCTTAACAATCTTTTCCAAGGCCTCACCAAAGAGCAACTTACCCTTATAGGGTAACTTGCTGAGACGTGACTTGGAGGAAACGTCAGCAGCCCAAGTACGCAACCATAGAAAACGCTGAGCCGCCACCAGCGAGGCCATGGACTTCGCAGCAATCCTCACCAAATCATAGAAGGCATCCGCTAGATAAGCCGCCGCCGACTCCAATTTAGCACCCTCCGGGGAAGAAGCAGTCGGCGAATCCGCAGAAGAATCCCCCTGAATCCAACGGATGGCAGCTCTGGACACGTAAGCCCCACAAATGTAAGCCTGCAGTGCAAGCGCGCTGGAATCAAAAGCTTGCTTGAGGAGAACCTCCAGCTTCCGATCCTGTAGATCTTTAAGAGCGGCCGCCCCTTCTACCGGAATGGTGGTTTTCTTAGTGACGGCGGACACCAAGGCATCCACCTTTGGCATCTTTAAGAGATCCTTCTCTTCCTGAGGCACTGGATAAAGACGAGCCATAGCCCGACTACCCCGTAGCAAGGCCTCCGGACACTCCCACTCAGACTCAATCATCTGCTTTATGACACGGTGTACAGGAAAACAGCGCTGTTCAGATTTAAAGCCCTGCAACAAGGGATCTTCGAGAGGTTCCTGAGAAACAGAAGGAAGAAGCAGGTTCAAAGCAGATAAAGACTGAGAAATAAGCGCTCCCAGCTCTTCCTTCTGAAATACTCGAAAAACATTAGGATCGTCGCCCGGAGCGATCTCTCCTTCCTCAAGCTCCCCGGACTCCACGTCTAAGCCAGGATCAGAGAAGAGCTCTCCATCTTCCAAAAACTGAGGACCTTTGACCAGCGGGTCCAACGGGTCTAATCCGGATGGAGCCTGCATCCCTGACAGGGAAGTACCTTCCCCAGGGTCCAGTGGCACCTTGACTGGCTGACTGAGCTCAAGGAAACCAGTAGAAGGAGAGGCTGATTGAGAAGCTTTCAACAAAAAAGCATTATGGAGAGCTAAAATAAATTCAGGAGAAAAAAAGGCAGACAGCCCTTCCTGAGGCTCAGGAACCTTCTGTGGAGGCTTAGAGAGTGACGGTGCCTCCTTAGTATATTTGGATTTGCGCTTCCCTGCACTCTGCCCTCCAGGCTTATGAGGACCCGCGGGCAAAACGGACAGCTCATTCAAAATGGCCGCCATTCCCGCCTTTTCGGAGGCTATGACAGGCCTGTCTGGCTCAGAAGAGAGTTTCCCCTCCATGTGAAACGGGCCGGGAAAAACAAGGGCACATAAACGCAAAAAACCACCCGATCCCCAAAAAGACCCGAAAAAGAAACCCGCGCGCCAGAGCGCGCACGCGAAGAAAAAGTTTGCCGCCTCAAAAAAGACTGCCCCCGAACACAGAGCTCACCTCAGAAAATGGCAGACATCTGGGCTCGCAGCCGAGGATCCCCGCTGCTAGCGGGAGTAGCGGCCACGTGCAGACTGAGCAGGTAGAGGGTGACTGGGGCTCCCAGGACCAATCTACTGACGCTAGAGAGACCCGCTAGAGAAGGTAGGCTCTACACTCCTCCGCCGAACAGAAACAGGCAGGGGTCGTCTACTAGGAACGCCGGAGGGTAATAAAAATGTACACTTTGCTGACTGCACTCAGAGTGAAACAGCACAAAGAAATATAGCGTCTTATCAGCCCTGCTAGAGCCAAAAGCTATAATTGAGGCAGAACGAAAATAAGAAAATACTGAAAATCTATGGGAGCACTGTCAGCATCAATCCTCTCTAGCTGCTGAGGACTGAAAGACTGGTACACTGAAGTCAGGGGGAGTGTCTTAGCCTGTCAGCAAGTTTCAAAGTTTCTTTCAGTCCTCAGCTGCTAAAGGGGATTGACAACCCTACCTTCCCTGGACTGGCCCGGAGAAGCGATAAGGAACATGTAGATTGTTAAAAGCATTAAGAGCATAACTGTGCAATGAAGCAAAAATTATTTCTTGTAGCATTAGATACGCAGTCAAGCTTACATGGAGAGAGCCACTTTGTTTACTTATGATGTCATCCATAGAATAAACTTCATCCAAAACAAGGTAGATATCATAGGCTACATTACAAGAAAACACCTTTCTTGATGATGAACCCCAAAATGTAAGTACATAAAAGAAAAAAGTGGAAAGAAAACCAAAAGGGCAAACAGTTAAGCTCAAAAGTCCTTCAAAGTCAAGAGATTAGACTGCTCAGAGTCCTTAGACTTAAAGCTATATCTTCTTTACTCTCCCCTCTCCTTTACTCAATAGGTCCCAGGCTGAGCTCCTCTCTCCCTTCTCCTGGTATCTGTAAAATATTTGCAAACACTCTCCCAAAACTCTTAACACATTCTAAACAAATGTTTCTGTGTCAATGTGCCCTGGGATCTCTAGTAGAAATCCCACTCCTTCTAGCTGCAAAATACATCTTCAGAATGGGATGATAAAAGGTTTAGGAGAATATTTGCTCTCCTTCAGAACAGAGAACAAATATAAAACAATTTAGGAAAAATTCCAAAATCATACCTCCAGTTTGGGTATACAAGATGCACTTGGGAGACAAGTCCTTGAACCAGAACACTGGGTCTCTAAGGAGTATATATGGGATGTATCCACTTGGTCTCATCCGGTGAGGAAAATCTCTGCCCAAGTAGCCAGTTGCTAGACACTCCTCCTGAGTCTGGGACTTCCGTTGCCTGGCATCTCCAGAATAGACCCCTTTTTTGGGGTCTTTTCTCTTTTTCTTATTAAGTTAGGCTGGTAGCTTCTGGCTTATAGTTGCTTGCCTAGCCAGCCATCAAGGATCTGAGCTGTATCCTAGTCCCTTATGAGATTCTATAGCCTCCCTTTACCTGGACTTCAGAATCAGGCAACCAGAAATAAAGACTTTGGATACCAAAGCTGTTACATTGCTCTCCAAAATACAGAGGGAGACAATCCATGACACAAGAATGACCAGCAGGCCCAATCTCTATGACTCTGTACAATTCACTGGGGGAAACTCTGGAACATGAAATACAGGTGCTATAAAAAGTGAATATGCTTCTAGACTGCTCATCTAACCGCTCACACTCACATTACTGTGACCTGCTACATGTACCACAGGAACTCACAGCTGATTGGCTGGTATAAGTATTCCATTTTTAAATGGATTTATAAATAAAGTTTTTCAAAGTAACACTACCATCTAGACTCTTCAAAACTTGATCTCTTAACTGTGCTGCTTACTCCTCTAGAATAATTCCAAGACTGTCTTATTTTTAGTCTAAGATTGTTTTTGTGTACATGTCATAATGTTCTGGAATAAAACATGTATACCTTTTATTATGGCAATGCCTCTTGCGTTTAAAATTCTCCACTGAGTTCAACCTTCAGTTGTTTAGACTATATTTATATTTTACAAAGGCCACTGCTAAACATAAGCACAGCAATCTTCTGATTTACTAATATTCATACTAGTAGAAATGACTTAGTAGAGGGAGCTGTCAAAACCTTTAACTGCTAAGATCTCATTGGGAATGAAATAAAATTCAGAACAAAAAACAGGGACCTTAATGATTTTATTTCATTTTAACTACCAGCTGAAATATTTATAAAGCCTTTTATGCTAGCATTGCTGCTTTATAATGAAATGCTTGTTAAATGAAGTGTAAATCATAGGAAGGTTTTGCCATCTTATTGTTCTTGGCACACGGATCAATCACTTCAACACTGCTCTTCATTACATGCACACAGTTTTCTTTTCAGCTTGTGAGATGGACTCTAAGATTTAAAAGGCATAAGAAAAGCTTTAGATTTTTATTCATAGGGAAAATAAATTAAAGGCTAGCCTGTTGTCCAAGGCAAACATGCAGCATTTCCGTGTGGGAGATTCCAGGATATTTGGACCACAGTAGGGTGTGCTAAGAGCAGCTCTTGGTGAACCAAGGAAAGAATGCATAACATGGTTCAACTTCCTGGCTCAGCAAAAGGATGAGGGGGAGGATAACGGGGAAAAAAACAGTACTGGTCAAAAAACAAATTGATAGGGGAGGTTTAAAGAAGGGGCTGGAGAAGCAGCCAGCAGGAGCTCTCTGCAAGGTTTAGGCAGAAAACGAGAGAGGGGCAGGATAAGCAACCTTACTTACCTGTAATGGAGATTCGCCATAAACAGCTGTGGAATGCAGCCACATTGTCTGGTGACATTATCAGGGTGGATCCAGGCTGCCCGTCACTTTCCTAGAGCCCAGAAAACCTATAAAGGTTTCATGATCATATACAAAGAATTCCTGCGCTAGTTATCCCCTGAAGTCTATGCTAAAGTTACTTAATTTTAACAGAAAAGGGCAGAAAGGTAGAGAAGTGTTGCTGCATCCCCCTGCCATCTACGGAAAACCTCCATTCCCTTTCTCTGTTGATGAGCAGAGGAATTAAAGGACACTGCCATTCCTGGCTTAGAAGCGAGGTTCATTATTGTCATGGTATATGTGCAAAACTAACCCATTCGGAGAAATTGCCCCTAGACAGAGTTGCTGAGTGGATAGCTATGAATGAACTAAAATTAAATCTTCTAAAAACTGAAGCTCCTTAAGGTCTCATGACCAAAATTTACTAGTAAGCCCATCAAAGTCCACCATGGAATTATCTACACTGGGTGCTAGAATGTTTTCAATAGCTGATTCCCAGTTACATTTGCCAGCTTCTTTATGTCAGAAATCATCATTCTTATTATTCCGGAAAAGAATTGAGGCTTTTCTTTTTTTCAAAAAATCTGTAGTGTTTGAATGTAAATATTTCTTATGTTATTATTGATATACATTGATTGTAATTAAGTTTTTATTATGTATTAATTGTACACTGCTCAGATGTTTTACAAAGGGTGAAATTTTAATAAATGAAATGAAAATTTTCTCCTAGTAATCATCATCTTCATTATCTTTTCCAGATTCCTTTAAAGGGCTTACATGAAATCCCGGGAGTCATTTTTGATAAATATTTAAGTTTTGTTCTACATATCTCTAATTTGGTTAAGAAGTCATTTTTTGCCCTTTTTTTTTGTGCCGTCCAGTCAGTGCTGACTCTTGGCGACCCAGTAGCCCCTGGGTTTTCCTGGCAAGGTATGACCAGAAGAGGCCTTTTCTTCAGAGGCAGTAGAGGGTAAAGTGACTTGCCTAAGGTCACAAAGAGTGCCAGTGGGAATTGAACCCTGATCTCTCCGGTAATAGGGTGCAGCTCTAACCACTAGGCTACTCCTCTATTAGATAAAAAATCTGTACACATCTTCATATTTGCTCTTATAATTTCATGACTGCAATTCTCACTATCACAGTATGAAATTTTCTCACCTACATCAAACTATCCAAAATGACACTATTAAATTACTTTTCAACACAAAAAACAACAACCATGTCACTCCCCTCCTCAATGAAGAGCACTGGCTTCCAATTGTTTATAGTCTCCCTTATTTAATATAATTTCTTTGTTTACACATACAAGGAAATAGAATCAGAAGCTATTAGAGGAAGAACAGGATCGGCTTTTTAAAGTTACGAGAGTTAAAGAAAAAATTCCAGCCTCGAATTGGAATGCTACAAGATGCTCAAGGATTCATGTTGAATAATGTTGAGATCATCAAGAAAAGGTGGAAAGACTATACAGAGTCATTACACCATAAAGATCAGGTGGACCAACGGCTGTTTCAACCTGTACCTTATGATTAGGAACCAGTGGTGATGAAAGAAGAAATCAAAGAAGCATTGAAAGTCTTATCAAAGAACAAAGCACCGGGCATTGAAGGCATTCCCATTGAAGTATTACAGCAATCAGATGAAGCTGTTACCATACTTACAAGGCTCTGCCAGGAAATTTGGAAGACAAATTCATGGCCAATTGACTGGAAAAGATCTGTGTTTATACCATGTCACAGCCCCTCCTAGTGGCAGCGTGCAGAAAGGAGAGGGCGGACACTTATTGTTGGTTGAAGGAGGAAAAACTTTTCTAGACCAGGTGCATCATGGTCTTTGTAGTCCCACTTCATAAAGAAATAGTTGTGAGCCTTGTGCAGGGTTAAACTTAAATGGTTTTTATTCCCTTTGTTGTGCAAAGGTTCTCCAGGAAGACAAAAACAGAATGTACCTTACTTCAGGGTTTATGCCAAAATATTTACAAAATCAGTAACTGTTACAGGCGCTTCGCAGTTCTTTGCATTCAAACAGGTTTTCAACGCCAAGAGGAAAAACAAATACAAAAACTTCTTCTTTCAGCTTAGCAAAAGCAGAAAGATATGTTAAAGCATGTACTGCCGGTTACAATTCTGTGAGAGACTCTACACTCTTGGAAACACAAAGTGAGCAGTTCATCGGGTGCTCTAACTGCAACGGCTCTGGTTCTATCACCTCTATTTGCATAGGTTCCTGTTCAGCCGTGTTGTCAGCTAGTCCTGGTTCTATCACCTCTATTTGCATAGGTTCCTGTTCAGCCATGTTGTCAGCTAGTCCTGAGCTTTCCCTGGATAAGGCAGGGTGTAGTTCAATAGATCTCTCCAATATTCCCCAGTCTTGCTGGTCTTGGTGTGGCAAATAACTGTTATGGCTTTTTACTATGCCTCTCTGTAAAGGTTTCACAAGCCTTTCCCAGCTTTGTTTCCTATCAGTATGGCTCTCTGGGTTATAAGCTTTTCTAGGAGCTGGTTCACATCTTGGAAAGGAAATATAACTGTACCTTGGATCTTTGAGACGTGCTCTGCTGGTATTTGCTCTACCTGGCAGTCTCCTATCAACGTCTTCCCTGAAGACTGGCTCCTGGAGCTTTCTGGAACGGCCTTGTCCTCCCTGGAAAGAGTAGTTACTAACCTATAACAGGTGTTCTCCAGGAGCAGCAGGAATCAGTCCTCACATATGGGTGTCATTGATGCCGATGAAGCCCCAGCGGAGCATTTCCCCAGCTTTCTATGAAAGCCTTTGGGAATGCAGGCACGCATGCGCGGTTCCCTTCCCGCCTAAAGGTGCCATCTTACCTCAGTCAAATGACATAGCTAAGAACAGCACACAAAAAATGTAAAAACAAACTATGTACAACTGCAACTCCCAGGGGAGGAGGGAGGGTTGTGAGGACTGATTCCTGCTGCTCCTGGAGAACACCTGTTACAGGTGAGTAACTACTCTTTCTCCGGGACCAAGCAGGAAGTCAGTCCGCACATATGAGTGACTCCCCAGCTCTGGGCTACCGAGGAACCCAGGCTGAACAAGAGAACTCCCTCTAGTCTCAGCAGCAAAGAAAGGCTTTTCACTGACACAACCTCCACCGGTAGCCCAACAGAGGGCAGGAGTTGCCAAAACCTCAAAGAGATTCCGGAGTACTGCTTGTCCAAAAGCAATGTCCCTACGGGACTCCCTCTCCAGACAGTAATGGGCCGCAAACGTCTGACTTGAAGACCAAGTTGCAGCCCTGCAGATGTCTACCAAGGGCACAGAGTGGAGATGAGCCACTGAGGCAGCCATTGCCCTGACACAGTGGGCCGTGACCCGACCCTGCAAAGGAACGTCAGCCGCCTTGTAAGCCCAGGTGATACAGTCAGCCACCCAGATGGACAAGGTACGCTTGGACACAGCCAACCCTAACTTATTAGGGTCAAAGGATACGAAGAGCTGAGTAGCCCTTCTATGCCCCTGCGTACGGTCAAGGTAGAAGGATAAGGCCCTCCTACAGTCCAGGGTATGCAGAACTGCTTCAGCCTGGCTTGCATGAGGCCTAGGGAAGAATGTTGGAAGAACCACCACTTGGTTAAGGTGGAAGGAGGAGACAACCTTTGGGAGGAACTTTGGATGAGTCCTAAGGACTACCCTGTTCCCATAGAAGCGAGTGTAAGGCCTATCACAGACCAAGGCCTGAAGCTCACTCACTCGCCTAGCCGAGGTAAGGGCTATCAAGAAGAGTATCTTCCAGGACAGGAATCGTAGAGGGCAAGTAGCCATCGGCTCAAAGGGTGGGCGAGTCAGCTGCTGCAAGACCACATTCAACTCCCACTCAGGAGCAGGAGGACGGATTGGAGGCTTGAGCAAAAGCAAGCCCCTGAGAAAGCGGGGCACCAAGGGGTGAACCGACAGAGAATGTCCTTCCACTAGTGAGTGATGAGCTGCTAGAGCTGAGAGGTGGACCCGAACAGAATTGGACTTAAGCCCCTGATTGGATAAGTGCAACAGATACTGAAGTACTACAGGGACAGTACAGGAGAAGTGATCTTCTGTACATAGGTGACACCACAAAGAAAACCTCTTCCATTTGAGAGCATAGGTTTTCCTTGTGGACTGTTTCCTAGAGGCTAGGACAACCTCCTCAACTTCCTGAGGTAGGCCCCAGGGAGCCAAACTACCCTTGCAGCCTCCAAGCCATCAAATTGAGAGCTTTGAGGTTGGAGTGCAGAAGAGATCCCTGATCCTGAGACAGAAGGTCGGGTTGCAACCCTAGAGGCAGTGGGGAATCCACTGCCAGCTGAAGCAAAAGTGGAAACCAAGGCTGTCTCGGCCACCTGGGAGCCACCAGCAGGACAGAGGCCTTGTCCTGGAGAATCTTGAAAAGAGTTCGGGCCACCAGAGGCGTGGGAGGAAACGCATACAGGAGGCCCTGAGACCATGGAATCAGAAAAGCATCTGCTGCTATCCGCAGAGGATGCGGTTGCCTGGAGCAGAACTTTGGCAGTTGCTTGTTCAGTGGACTGGCAAAGAGATCTATCAAAGGGAGACCCCATTTTAGGAAGATCTTCTGAACTACAAAGGGATACAGCTGCCACTCGTGGGGCTGCAAAATTCTGCTCAGCCGGTCGGCCAGGTAGTTTTCCTGGCCTGGAAGGTATACCGCCCTGAGGGGCATGTTGTTCTTTAGGGCAAATGAACAAAGGTCCTGAGCCTCCCGACAAAGGAGCCTGGACCCAGTCCCGCCCTGTTTGTTCACATAAAACATGGCTACCTGATTGTCTGTCTGAACCAGGACAGATTGATGAGCCAGGGCAGGAGAGAAAGCTTTGAGAGCCTAGCGAATAGCCCTGAGTTCTAGGAGATTGATCTGTTGTGCAGCCTCCCAAGGAGACCACAGGCCCTGGGTGCACTTGTTGAGACAATGTGCTCCCCAGCCCTGTAGGGAGGCGTCTGTGGTCAGTACCACTGTGTACCCTGGAATCTGAAAGGGCACCCCCTTTAGTAGATTGGGTGGGTGCAGCCACCAATTGAGGGAGTCCAGAAATGGTCTGGACACCCTTACTCTGTCTCTGAGGCTGCCTGTGGCTTGTGACCACTGATTCCGAAGGGACCACTGTGCAGGCCGCATATGGAGCCTAGCATTGGGGGTTACATGAACTGTCGAAGCCATGTGGCCAAGCAGCCTCAGGCAGAGTCTGGCGGAGACTAGTGACCTGCTCAGAAATTGGCTTGCCAAGCTGATGAGTCTTTGGGCTCTGTCGTCTGGCAAGAAAGCCTTTGCCAGCAGAGAGTCCAGCCTGGCCCCTATGAACTCCAAGTTCTGGGAGGGGAGCAAAGTGGACTTTGTGAAGTTTATTACAAAACCCAGGCTTTGAAGAAGGGCAATAGTTCTGAGGGTGGCTTGTCTCGCCTCCTGGCACGTTTGACCCCTGATGAGCCAGTCGTCCAGATAGGGGAAGACAAAGATTCCCTGATTTCTCAGGTAGGCCGCCACCACTGCCAGGCATTTGGTAAAGATCCTGGGAGCGGAGGTGAGGCCAAAAGGCAGGACTCTGTACTGATAATGGTTTCCTCCCACAATGAACCTGAGGTACTTTCTGTGGTCTGGATGAATGAGGATGTGAGTCTACGCATCCTTTAGATCTAAGGAGCATAGCCAATCTCCCTGCTGGGGGTACGGCAGAAGTGTTCCAAGAGTAAGCATCTTGAACTTTTCCTTCTCTAGGAATATGTTGAGATTTCTGAGGTCTAGAATAGGCCGAAGGCCACCGGTTCTTTTGGGTACCAGGAAATACCTGGAGTAGAACCCTTGACCTTGTAAGTGGGGAGGCACAGGCTCCACTGCCCCGTCCACCAACAGACCTTGGAGCTCCTGAAGGAGAAGATCTGTGTGCAGGGGAGGCCTTGGAGGTTCCCCTGGAAAGTATGGAGGAGGCAGCTGTTGGAAGTGTAGCAGATAGCCCTTGTGGACAATGATTAACACCCAACTGTCCCCACTTGTGGGCAAACAGGGTGAGGCGGCCTCCTCTGCAGGGTTGGGAGAGCAGGGACGGAGAGGCTATGCCTAAGGAGTCAAAACCCCCCACCCTGCTGAGTGGGAGCAGGGGCCGGAGACTTGGGAATCCTCTGCCTACGGGGCCCATTACCCTGCCTCTTGGCCTGCTGACCCTGAGGGGCAGCTTGGGCAGCCTGGTACTGTGGGTACTGTTTGTAGGCAGTGCCCTTCCTCGGATAAAAGGGCTTTTTACCCGAGCCCTTCTTTTTGTGAGAAGGGGCAGAAGTCTTCCTAGACAGCCTTGTCCTCGTGAGGTGCTCGGTTTCGAGCTGTGCGGCCTTCTCGGTCATGGGCTTGCCAAAAAGGTTCTCACCTCGGCAAGGAACATCGACCAACTTGTCCTGAGCCCATGGCTCGAGGTCCGATGACTACAGCCATGCCTGGCGTCGAGCCGTGATGCCGGCTGCCGCAACACGGGCCGAAGCCTCAAAGCCATCGTAGGCAGCGCGGGACATAAACTTGGAGCATTCCCGGATCCCCGAGGACAAGGACTTGAACCTCTGCAAGGGTTCCCCGGAGAGACCAGCAGAGAACCCGGCCAGTTCCTTGGAAATACCTAGAGTAGAACCCTTGACCTTGCAAGTGGGGAGTCACAGGCTCCACCGCCCTGTCCACCAACAGACCTTGAAGCTCTTGGAGGAGAAGATCTGTGTGCAGGGGAGGCCTTGGAGGCTCCCCTGGAAAGTATGGCGGAGGCAGTTGGTGAAAATGAAGAGCATAGCCCCTGTGGACTATGTTCAACACCCAACTGTCCCCAGTGATGTGGGGCCACTGGTGGGCATAGAGGGCAAGGCGACCTCCTGTGCAGGGTTGGGAGAGCAGGGACTGAGAGGCTACGCTCAAGGAGTCAAAAACCCCCACCCTGCTGAGTGGGAGCAGGGGCCGGAGGCTTGGGGGTTCTCTGCCTATGGGACCCATTACCCTGCCCCTTGGCTTGCTGACTCTGGGGTGCAGCTTGGGCAACCTGATACTGAGGGTACTGTTTGTAGGCAGTGCCCTTCCTCGGGTAAAAGGGCTTCTTACCCGAGGCCTTCTTCTTGTGAGAAGGGGCAGAGGTCTTTCTGGACAGCCTTGTCCTTGTAAGGTGCTCAGTCTCGAGCTGTGCGGTCTTCTCGGCCATGGGCTTGCCAAAAAGGTTCTCACCTCGGCAAGGGACATCGACCAACTTGTCCTGAACCCATGGCTCGAGGTCCGATGACTGCAGCCATGCCTGGCATTGAGCTGCGATGCCGGCTGCCGCAACTCGGGCCGAAGCCTCGAAGCCATCGTAGGCGGCGTGGGACATAAACTTCGAGCAGTCCCGAATCCCCGAGGACAAGGACTTGAATCTCTGCAAGGGCTCCCCGGAGAGACCAGCGGAGAACCCAGCCAACTCCTTGGCCAGGTCTCGCAAGTACATGCCCATATACAGCTGGTAAGACTGGACACGGCAAGCAAGCATCGAGCCCTGGAAGCACTTTCTACCGACACCATCGAGGTTCCGGGCCTCCCTGCCGGGGGGCACCGCAGAGTGCATCTTCTGACTTTTCAGGCGGTGCATGGCCGATTCCACCACCATGGAATGGTGTGGTAGCTGCGCCTTTTGAAAGCCAGGGCTCTTCCGGAGTCGATAAATCGAATCGACCCACTTGCTTAGAACTGGCGCCGAGGCCGGTGCCTCCCACATCCGGAAGAGGAGCCGTTCCAGCATCGGAGGAACCGGGACAGTAAAGGCCTCCTTTGGAGGAGAGTCGTACTGCAGGGCCTCGAGCTCTTCGGCTCTTCCTCGGGGTCCGCCGGGATAGTCAACGCGGTGGCCATATCCCGGACAAACTCCGAGAACTGGGTATCCTCCGGAGGGGATCTACTCCGGGGCTCAGACTGCGGTGAGTCCGACGGGACGCACCGAGTCTTGAACGTGTCGGGGGACTCCTCATCCTCCGTCTCCCAGGCGCACTCGTCCGACGAGGAGTCATGGTCCGACCCCGTGGGACCCTGGAGCACCCGCCCCGACGCCGGAGGCACCGGCGTCGACGCCCTCGGTCCCGAACGGGAGGTCGAGGGAGACCGCAACCGAGGTCGACCTCGAGACATCATGGACTCGTGTATCGGCTCGGTCTCCGGGGTCGACTTCGATGTCGATGTCCCGGTGGTCGGGGCAGATGCGCCAGACAGGCTGGCCATCAGTGACCGCTGCTGCTCCATGAAGGCAGACAGTCTGCACTCCAAGGCTGTCATCCTGAGACTCAGCTCGGGAGACGCAGCAGCCACAGACTCGGGCCCCGGCGGCACCTGGCCCTGACGTCGGCTCTCTGGGAGGAGAGTCCTCGAGGACTACGGGGCTTACGTGTCCAGCAGACTCTGGCTCCACGTGAGGAACTTTGGCAGGCTTCTCTTATTCCACGGGCCCGGGGCGACGGTCGGGGGTCTTAGACCTGGCCGAGGAGCCAGGGACCTCCTCCGACGATGCCCTCACGAGCCGCTTCTTCCTCTTGCGTTCCCGGTCGGGGGACCCCCCTGTCCGTGGAGCCCCGATGGCGCTCGGGATCCGAATCCCGAGATGTCGAGGCCTCAGACGAGGTCCGGGAAAAAGCCTTTCTTTCTGCTGCTGGCGACTTCGTAGTGCCTTGGAAGACATCTTCCCACATGGTCCACACGTCTTAGGGTCGTGATCAGGACCGAGGCACCGAAGGCAGCAGTCGTGTGTGTCGGTGAAAGACATCAACTTCTTACACCGATCACACTTTTTAAAACCACTGGAAGCCATCAGGGAAAAAAGAGTCCCCGTGAGGTCAAAGGACCGGCCTTCCAGGGAAAAAATCAAAAAAAGGGCGCGAACGCCAGCCACGATGGGCAAAAACCGAAAAAGAAGAATCGGGCTCGATACCAGTGTACCGAAGCCGGCGTCGAACCGGGAAGAAAAAATAGCGAAAATCGCCGAAAAATCACACTTTTATCCGGGATGACAGGACACACATCTGGTGGGCTTCTCGGAAAAAGAGACTGAGGTAAGATGGCACCTTTAGGCGGGAAGGGAACCGCGCATGCGTGCCTGCATTCCCAAAGGCTTTCATAGAAAGCTGGGGAAATGCTCCGCTGGGGCTTCATCGGCGTCGATGACACCCATATGTGAGGACTGACTTCCTGCTTGGTCCTGAAGAACTTAGCTCTTCCTTGTAGGTACTCCAAGCTTCTCTGCCTTTCAGTATGTGAGGTTCCTCTCTCAGGTCCCCTCTCAGTTCCTCTTCGAGCTTGTGTTCCTCTCCAAACTTGTGGTCCTCTCTGAGCTTGAGGTCCTCGCTCAGCTCCTCTCTCAGCTCGAGGTCCTCTCTCAGCTCCTCTATCAGCTCGAGGTCCTCTCTCAGTTCCTCTCTCAGCTCGAGGTCCTCTCTGCTTTCTTCCTTCTGAGCATTGTTTATAAAGCAATTTCTCCACTGAGCTTCCTGGCTCTCTACTCAGGTGTACCTGATTAGCTCCTGCATTCTCACAACCTGGGTGTGTCAGCTTAGCTTCTGCAGCCTCGTGCCTGCTCTCTCTAGCTGCACTTTTAGGTAACTGCACCTTCTGTGAGTCAGTTGCTTTATTTTTTATTTATTTATTTATTTAACAGCTCTTATATACCGCACTATTTATATCAGCGCGGTTTACAAAAAACAAAGAATACTCAGATCAGCGAAGACTGATTGGGTTTACATTAAAACAGGGAAAAGAACTTGGGGAACATGGGAATTTTCATAATAACATAAGTCCAAACGAGTTGAAATAAAATAAACTATATACATGCTGGTGTGTCATATTCGCTAATTGTTGGTATGAGAGAATGTGAGAAGCTTCTAGGATGGGGCGGAAGCTTGGGAATTGAGCGTTATGTTGTGTGGAGGGATTTAGTGGGGATAGGGGATGGTTTCTTGGTGGTAGGGGGGTAGCTTAAGAGAAGTGGAGAAGAAAGAGATGGTGCTTTATTGCTTTCCGGAATTGTAGCAGGTCTTGGATTGCTCTGATATCAGGAGGCAGGTCGTTCCAACATTTTGGAGCGTAGTGGGCAAATGTTCTTCTACTGGTTGATAGTGAACACCTTATGGAGTCTTTGGGGATCGCAAGTGTGTTATCTGATGTCATTCTTCTAGATCTGGTTTTTGGGGTAGGAGTGATAAGATCCTTGAGAGAGTTGGGAGCGATGTTGTTAATAATCTTGAAAGTTATTAGCAGAATCTTATATGTTAGCCTGGAGCATATCGGTAACCAGTGTAGATCCTTAAGTACTGGTGTGATATGGTCGGATCTGGATAGACCGCAGAGGACACGGGCTGCGGTGTTCATGGCTTGCTGTAGAGGATTGAGGGTGTTTTTTGGTAAGCCATACAAAATTAAGTTTGCGTAATCTAGGTGAGGTAGTATGAGGGCCTGAAAGATGGTCCGGAAGTCGTCAGCAGGTAGCATAGGTTTGAGATGTCTTAGTGTTCTAATTTTGTGGTAAATGGATCTAGTAGTGTTTTTTATATGTTCCTTGAAGTCGAGGTGCTGGTCCAGCGTGATGCCGAGATAACGTATGGCTTTACGGCTTGGAAGCTCCGCATCTCTTACTCTTAGGCTGGGAGGAGGGGAGATGCTTTTGTTTCTTGATATGAAGAGTACCTCTGTTTTCTTGAAATTGATGTGGAGATATTGGGTACTTAGCCAGTCGGTAATTGCGTTGAAACAGTTGACAAGGTTGGTGAAATCTGGATAGTTGACTCTGAACGGGGTAAATAGCAGAACATCGTCAGCGTAGATTAGGGTAGAGATGTTGAAGGATCGGATTTATAATAAACAATGTTTTTTTCTAAGTCTATAGCTTCAATGGCTTCAGCTTCATCACAACCAATACTGAAGAAAGGTGACCCGAATGACTGGAAATTATCACACAATCGCTCTGATCCCACATGCTAGCAAGATTCTACTCAAGATCATTCAGCAGAGACTACAACCATACCTGGAACAAGAACTGCCTGAAATGGAAGCAGGATTCAGGAAAGGGTGAGAAATAAGAGATATTATCGCGGATGTGAGATGGATCCTTGAAAAGACAAAAGAATACCAAAAGGATATCATATGTGTTTTATTGACTACTGCAAGGCTTTTGGCTGTGTAAACCATGAGAAACTCTGGGCCACATTAAGAAGCATGGGTATACCAGAACACCTGATTGTTCTCTTGCACAACATTTACATTGATCAAGAAGCAACAGTTCGTACGGAATTAGGAGAAACAGAATGGTTTAAAATCAGCAAAGGTATATGGCAAGGCTACATACTTTCCCCCACCTCTTTAATTTATATAGAGAACAAATCATCAGAGAAGCAGGACTGTATGAAGACAACCGAGGTGTGAAAATTGGTGGAAGACTCATCAACAACCTTCGCTATGCTGATGATACCACATTACTGGCTGAAAGTGAAGACGATTTGAAACATTTGCTTCTCAAGATCAAGGAATATAGTCTTAAAATGGGTCTGCATCTTAACGTTAATAAGACAAAGATCCTGACAAATGGCAAAATCAATAAGTTGATCATCGATGGAGAAGAAATTGAAATAGTTGACAGCTGTTACTTATCTGGATCAACAATCAATAAAGAAAGGACTAGTAGTCAAGAAGTCTGATGACGTATTGCTCTTGGTAGAATGGCTATGAAGGACCTAGACAAGATCCTCAAAAGCAGAGATGACTCTCTCCATACAAAGATTTGACTTGTCCAGGCCAAGGTATTTTCAATAACGTCATATGGATGTGAAAGTTGGACAGTGAAAAAAGATAGACAGGAAGACAATTGATGCCTTTGAATTATGGTGCTGGCAATGAATACTGTGCATACCGTGGACTGCCTGAAGAACAAACCAGTCAGTACTAGAGGAGATCAAAACTAAGCTTTCCTTAGAAGCTCAGATGACAAGACTTCAGCTTTCATACTTTGGACATATCATCTGAAGAAAGAGATAACTGGAGAAAGACATAATGCTTGGCAAGGTAGAAGGTCACCATAAAAGAGGAAGGCCGGCAATGAGATGGATCGATACAATAACAGCAGCTATGGATACCACTCTATCAACAATGAGCCGCTTGGCTGAAGACCGAACAAAGTTTAGGTCAACTATCCTGAGCGTCGCCAGGAGTTGACGCCGACTCGACAGCACTTAACAACAACATATTCTGTCACTTTCAGCCAGAGATTGTACAGCATGGATTACAATAAAATCACATTTATAAACCCCACTTAAAACACACCCATTAAAGTAAAAACAAATTATATATATATATATATATTGTGGCGGTCGCGCCCCTACCAGGCGGTCGCCTAGTAGGGACGGGAAGCCATCTTGAATTCCTCTTTACCAAGGATTGTAGTTGTGTATAGAGATAAATGAACCAAGTGGTTGTTTCAAAGCACACAGGAATTTTATTAGCTTCCGTGGCAAGCGGGTAACAAATCTTTAAAGCAGTTGTACACTCAAGTCAAAGAAAATAAAGAATAATCTTCTCCCATTAAAGCAAAGCTTACAACCAGTGTTGTAGTAGAATTATTTACACAGGCTTTCTCTCACTGCTCTCAGGCTTTCATTACTTAGCCACAATGCACATCTCACAGTCCATCTCAGAACAAGCTGAAGTCAGGTCACTTTCTTTACCTTCTACCTCCATGCTTTCTGCTGAGCTGTATCTTGGCAAAGTTTGAAAACGCTCAGGCACTTTATGCTTAATGTTCTTTAACAGGTTAAACAGCCTATTCCACTGAATGGCCCCTTCTCCTCTAGGTAGGAGTTCAACGGGCTTCTCCTGTTCAGTTTCTCCTGAAAACCCCTTCTTCCTAATCCGGGTTTTCTCAGGCCTAAACCTCTCTTCAGAGTCAGAGCAAGAAACACAGGGTTTTGGCTTTACTGCTTTCTTTCTCCTACCTTGGAGTCTTGTTGCAGCACCTTCCTGGCTGAGGCTTCTGTGGCTTGTGACTCTCTCTGCCTCTGAGCTAGACAGGGAATCAGGGTAAGACGTCCACTTCCCTTCCTGGGGCTTCTGCTGCCTGCAGACAGTCCCTTCATCAGAGGAGTCTAAGCACTCTTGCCTTGGCCTTCTCAAAGCCAACCTTTTCTCTCTCTCCCTCTTGCCAGTCTGTTTGGTCCTCTGCCTGGAACCTTCTCTGTAGCTTCCTTGGCTGACGTGCTGGCTGCTCTTGTCTCTGCTGCTGCTCTCTTTGTGGCTGCTTCTCTCTTGACTGCTTCTGCTTTGACTGCTTCTCTCAACTTTGTTTGTTTTCTCAAACTTAAACGTTGAGCAGGGCACCACCCTCTCTGACTCCACCCACTTGTACCTCCTACTCTTACCTGGGGTTGTCATGGAGTCTGGGAGTGGCTTAAACCTAGCTCTACCCTCTTGGTTTCTCTCAGGGATTTTGCTGTGGTGTATGTGTTCTAGTGCACCCATCCCCCGAAAAGAAGAAAAAGTTCTTCTTTCTCTTTTATTTCCATGCTGAGCTGCACTCTCCTTACCACAATATATATAAGTATATATATATATATATATATATATATATATATATATATATATATATATATATATGATAAAGCTATTTCTACTTTATATTTATTTTGGATTTATATAATTTGACTCATGTATTTTTCATATATATATAAGTCCTATATTGTTAAGGTTATTTATTTATTTTGATGTGTTTTATATAGTCATTGATTTATCATATGTATTGTCGCAGTTCATATTGTTTAATTATTTTTATAGGGTTTTTTTACCATTTATATGTATTTTTAATTCATTTGAATATTTATATTTAATATAGCTTAATTTTGGTTTGCAGCTTGTCGTGCTGTGAGGGCTTGTGTGCATCAGTGATGCTGAGAGCTAAGCTATTGGTAGCTTAACTACTGGCAGGGTCTCCCAAGATGGACAGATCTCAGTTGAGGTGCCAGACCAAGGTGAACCAACCATCTGGGTAGCAGCAGAATACAACAGTGTTGGCGGCGGTGGATCACATTTCTGTGACAATGGCAAAAACACTAGAATTACCTGCATGGAAGAAAGGCCTGGCAATCTACTTCTGTATCTTGCCACGAAAGCCGGATAGTCACAACAAAACAAATTGCACTTTAGTGCTGGAAGATGAGACTCCCAGGTCAGAAGGCACTCAACTGGCTACTGGGGAGGAGTAAAGTCAGCATTTATGATGTGGTTGGATCAAAGCCCTAGGGACATTTAACTGCTGATGTAGCTGTACATGAAATGAGGGTCAGAAACGGTAAAGATGTCTTACACATTGGGACATGGAACGTGCAAAACATGAACCAAGGGAAGTTGTAGGTGGTCAAGAATGAAATGGAATGTGTACAATTCAAACTGTTGGATGTCAGTGAACTGAAATGGACTGGCATCGGGCACTTTGCATCAGATGATCACATGGTCTACTATGCTGGAAATGAAAGACAAAGAAGAAATGGTGTTGCATTTATAATCAAGAAGAAACTTGCCACAACTGTAATGAAATACAATGCAATCAGTGAACGCTTCATTTCTATGCATCTATGAGGAATGCCCATCAATGCAACTATTATTCAGGTATATGCCCCAAAACAGCTACAGAAGAGGATGAAACTGATGAGTTCTATGAACAAGTACAAGCTGAAATTGACAGAACATGCATGACTGGAAAGGAAAAGTTGGCAACAAAGAAGAAGGCAAAGTGGTTGGAAAATATGGACTTGGCAACAGAAATGAAGCTGGAGAAAGACTCATAGAATTCTCAAGACCAACGATCTAGTCATCTCAAACACCTTCCAGCAACACAAGCGGTGACTGTACACATGGACTTCACCCAATGGATTGCACAAAAATCAAATTGACTACATCTGTGGAAGTCGATGATGGAAAAGCTCTATAACATCAAAAAACACAAAACCTGGAGCTGACTGTGGTATGGATTACCAACTACTAATATGCAAACTCAAGCTAAAGTTGAAAAAGAGCAAGTCGTTCATTCACATAGCAAAAAGATTGGCATTCCTGACAGACTCCATAGCAAGCAAGGTTATATTCTGCCTGAAAGCTCTCAAAGGGCTTTTTGTGTTCATTTTTAAAAGCTAATTCTTAAAGGGGTTCTGGTGTTGATTTTTAAAAGCTACATCTTTTTTCTATACTGCAAAGGGGGAATTATTTTGTTTGTTTGGGATATTGGGCAAAGCTCTGTCAGTTAGAATTCATTGTCTTTGTTCCAGCTATCCATTCACAGCTAACTCTTTGAAGCCACTGACCTCATCAGGTGTTAGATCCTTCCCTACCCATCCTGGCACGCACCCACACCATGTGAGCATTCTTGCTCTATAGGAAAACTCCCCAATTAGCTACACATAGGGACATAGAACAGCGCTATTAGAACACACTTAAAAGAGATTGCTTTTTCTCTTAAAGGATAGCTGAGGAACAGGTAGGGACTTTGGTAGGTCGCTCTCATTTACTTCAACATGTACCAAGGCTCCATCAACTAAACAATGGCTAGGAAAAATAGTATTGTTAAAGCTGTTGCCCCCATTACAGCTTCTGCTTCTGTCCAGGCAGAGATCCCAATGCTAGCTGAAGGATCAGTTCCATGTGCAGGATGTCTGCAAGCTGAGACTCTCAGAAAACAAGTGGAGGAGCTCAGAGAAGAAGTGATGAGGCTTAGAAGCATTTGCCACACTGAGAAGTACATTGATGACATGCTTCTTGAAACATCCAAGCTCTCCGACAAAGGTAAAGATGGGAGGCTACAGAAGGAAGAAGGTTGGACAGGAGTCACCACAGCCTACAGTATCAACACTCCAACTCCTCCAGCCCTTGAACTGAAGAACTAGTATGCAGGTGGAAGCATCCCAGCAAAATCGGTCAACACAAGGAAGCAAAAGGTAGTGGTGGTTGGTGACTGTCTTTTCAGGGGTACTGAGGTGTCCATATCCAATGCTGCTCATCCATATTGGCACATATGATACTGCTAGGTATCCCTCCGAGTGTATCAAAAGTGACTTCATGGCTCTGGGACAAAGGGTGAAGCAGGTAGGTGCACAGGTGGTGTTCTCTTCAATCCTTCCTGTTGAGGGTAAAGGCCGAGGCAGAGAAGCTTGCATCCTGGATGTGAATGCATGGCTGCATGGACGGTGTCTTCAAGAGCGTTCCTGGACCATGGGATGATGTTCCAAGGGCTGCAGAGCAAAGATGGTGTCCAGATGTCCAACAAGGGTGGAAGTAACCTACTGAAGAGGGTTTTAAACTAGATTCACTAGGGATGGGTGAAGGAAGTCCCCAGGTGAGTGAAACATTAAATACCTCTGTAGAAATGAGTAAAAGGGACAACATCTGGAAAGCAGTGTGTATAAACGACCGTAGCATAGGAAATAAGATCCCAGATGTTGAGGTTTTAATGCAAGAGGCTGACTTGGATTTAGTGGTGGTTACAGAGACAAGGTTCATGGAAAACCATGACTGGGATGTAATTATACTGGGCTATACTTTATTCAGGAAGGACAGGGTAGGAAGAAGGGGAGGTAGAGTGGCACTATATATAAAAAATAATATTAAAGCTATAGAATCGGAGGACTTAAAAGGAAGACAGGAGGCACTATGGGTTAAACTAGAAAGAGGGAAAGGGAAATCCATTTGCATTGGAGTTATATATTTATCCCCCTCACAGATAGTAGAAGTGGACAAAGATTTAATAGAAGACATACGCATTATTGCCATGAAAGGAGAGGTGCTACTGATGGAGAAATTTTCACTTACCGTTAATTTCCTTTCCTGGAATCCTGCTAGACCAGTCCAGACAAATGGGTTTAGTCCTCCTACCAGCAGATGTTGGAGACAGAGACAAATAAAAAAATACCAGTAGCCTGATAATATCCCTGGTAATATCTAGCTACCCCCAGTAGAGGGCGCTCCAGTATTGTTACAAGCCATAATGGAAAACAGATGTAACAATGAAGCAAAAAAATTTTAAAAAACCCAAACATTAATATTTACAAGAGGCAATAGCACTCCGCTGCAAAGTCCTGGCTGCTCTGCAATACACCTCTGAACCAGAGAGTCAGAATAGGGAGGGTCCTGGACTGGTCTAGCAGGATTCCACGAAAGGAAATTAACAGAAAGTGAAAATTTCTCCTTCCAGTACATCCTGCTAGACCAGTCCAGACAAGTGGGAAGTACCCAAGCTAACTGCCCTTTGGGTGGGAAGACACAGCCGCCGAAACAACCTTTGATCCGAACTGTGCTTCTTCCCGGCTTGAGTATCGAGTCGATACTGACGCACAAAAGTGGACAGGGAGGACCACATGGCCACCCGACAGGTATCAAGAGGATGAACCTGAGAGCGCTACGCCCAAGGCGTAGCTTGCGCTCGCATATAGTGCGCTCGGAGACCGATAGGAACAGGTTTCCCCTTAAGTATGTACACCGATTCAATTGCCAACCACAACCACTGAGCGATTGTGCGCTTGGAAACAGCTTGACCCTTACAGGGTCCAGCAAAAAGCATGAAAAGATGATCCGAGAAAAGGAAAGGATTGGTTACCCGAAGATACCTTCGAAGGATTCTGCCAAGATCCCGATAACGGAGTCCCTTATTTTCGCCCGCACACTGATCCTCCGAAAAACACGGTAGGAAAATCGGCTCATTGACATGAAACGACTTAAGTACCTTTGGAAGGAAAGAAGGAACAGTAAGCAAGAGGACCCCTTCGTTTGAGAAGGAAAGATAAGGGTCCCTGCAGGACAGTGCTTGTAATTCGGATACTCTCTGTGCTGAAGTCATTGCTACTAGAAACACTGTTTTAAGCGTTAAATCTCACGGTGATATGCTTAAGCGGCTCAAAAGAAGCCCGCATCAAAACTTCGAAGACAAGGGACAGATCCCATGCCGATACCATAGGCCGAACCGGAAGATGAACCACCTTAACCGCCTTAAGGAAACGAGACACATCCGCATGGGCCGCTATAGAGCGACCACCAACAGGCCCCTGAAAACAAGTCCACGCAGCTACTTGCACCCGGAGGGACCCCAGCATTAACCCTTTATCCAGACCCTCCTGGAGGAAGGTAAGAATCTTCGGGATTCCCATCTTCCAAGGAGAGATACTCCGCTGTGCGCACCAAGCCTCGAAGATGCGCCAAACTCGGGCATACGCTGATGAAGTCGACGGACGGCACGCCTTTAGAAGGGTTGCAACCACGCTACTCGAATAACCTTTATCGCTTAGGCATCGGCGTTCAAGAGCCAGGCCGTAAGCAATTAGCGAATTGGGTCTTCCATCAGAATTGGGCCTTGGTGTAGTAGACCCCGACGAGCACCCAGATGCAATGGTGGTACTTGAGTTAATCGAACGAGGTCCACATACCAAGGCCTCCGAGGCCAGTTGGGAGCTACCAGGATTACACTCCCTCGGTGTGACAGAATTTTTTGGAGTACTCTGCCGATGAGAACCCATGGAGGAAACACGTATAGTAGCTCCCCCTGCGGCCATGGTTGAGCCAGGACATCCAATCCGGAGGAGTGAAACTCCCTCCTGCGACTGAAAAAGACCAGTACTTTGGAATTCGCTGTAATCGCCATTAGATCCATTATCAGCTGCCCCCATGTTCGGAGAATTTTCTGAAAAGCCCAAGGGGCAACTCCCACTCTCTGGGATCGAGAATGTGTCGGCTGAGGAAGTCGGCTTGCAAGTTTTGCACCCCAGCGATGTGTTGCGCCGAGAGAGCCTGCAGATGTGCTTCTGCCCTGGGAAGGAGAAGGGCCATTTCCATGGATAATCCTAGGGACCTGGTACCGGTGGTTGATATATGTCACTGTCGTTGCGTTGCCGCATAGAACTCGCACCAACCGTGCCTCGAGGAGAGGCATAAAATGCCGTAAAGCCAGGCGAATCTCCCGCGCTTCCAGTTGATTTATGGTCCATTGCGCCTCCTGAGTTGACCTCGTCTCCTGCGTCGATTGATGCTGACAGAGAGCACCCCACCCGGAGAGACTTGCATCCGTTGTCATTAGAATCCAAGAAGGAGTCTCCAGGGAAACAAATCTGAATAGATGATGGGGCGCTAGCCACCAATGCAGGCTGCGTCGGGTCTCCAGGAGGAGCGGCAGACGTATGTCGTAGATTTCCGACACAGGTGACCAGCGTGAAAGAAGAGCCCTTTGGAGTCCCCTCATGTGCACTCTGGCCCAAGGCACGATCTCAATAGTGGCCGCCATGGACCCCAGAATCTGTAGGTAATCCCAGACTCTTGGGGCTGTCTGAAGAAGGAACAAACGCAGCAAGGCTGTGAACTTTTGAAGCCTTTTGTTTGTTAGAAAGACTTTTCCCTTCGCCGTGTCGAAGCACACTCCTAGAAACTTGAGTTGCTGAGATGGTTGAAGATGACTTTTGGCAACATTTACCACCCAGCCAAGCTTTTTGAGGAAAGAAACCACTTGAGTCACTGCCCGACACGCTTCCAGCAGGGAGTCCACTCGAATCAACCAGTCGTCCAGGTAAGGATGCACTCGGATTCCCTGTTTGCGCAAAGCTGCTGCAATTACTATCATGACCTTTGAAAAGGTGCACAGAACTGAGGCCAGGCCGAAAGGCATTGCACAAAACTGGAAGTGCTGACCCAGTACCGCAAAGCGGAAGAAACGCTGCTGGTCGTCCCTTATGGGAATGTGGAAGTAAGCCTCCGCCAGATATAGAGAGGCGAGGAATTCTCCTGCACGCACTGCATGGATCACTGATCGAAGAGTCTCCATCCGGAAACGTGGAACCCGCAGACACCGATTTACGCCTTTGAGGTCTAGAATTGGGTGGAAGGCACCATCCTTCTTGGGCACTACAAAATAAATGGAGTAATGCCTGCAGCCTCTTTCTTCGTGAGGGACAGGCCGAATAGCCCTCAAAAGAAGCAGGCAGCGGACAGAGGAGCGAATCGCCGCTCTCTTCAGCGGTCCTCCACCTGGCAAGACGACAAACGCCTCGGGAATGGGTCAGGAATACTCGAGAACATAACCGTGGGAGACTATGTCGAGGACCCACTGATCTGAAGTAATTAGAGACCACTGACGAGAAAACAGAGTCAAACATCCACCTATCGGAGGGATCCCTTTGGGTGGACCGCCCTCCAGAAAGAGTTCCTGATGTGGACTGTCTGGCCAGTCAGCGGGAAGATTTTGTGGGCCCGGCAAACTTGGAAGACGACGAGTAGTTTTCAGATCCCTTACGGGCACCCCGAAAGGACTGCGACCTCTGGCCAAAACGTCCAGAAGTCGAAGAGGAGGAAGGCTTACCCAGGTGATAGGGATGAGTGTCGCAAAATCTGGAGTTGCGTCTTGACATAGGCGAATACTGCTGAGAGGAACACTTATTAGCAAACTTAGGCTTATCTTCCGGGAGCCGCTTCGGTCAAACTTCCCCTAGGTCTTTGACCAATTTGTCCAGGTCCTCCCTCAAAAGAAGCTTCCCTCTGAAGGGAAGTTTGGTGAGGCGTGCTTTAGATGCCGAGTCTGCTGACCATTGCCGAAACCAGAGCCATCTGCGAGATACTGTGACCACCGCCACCGCTCTCGCCGAGAGGCGCAAGATATCATAAAAGGTATCCGCCAAGAACGCTGTGACTGATTCCAGATGGGCCAAAGCTGGATCTTCCGGCAGACGCTGAATCCACCTAAGAAGGGCTCGGGCCAGTAGACCCCCACAAACAGAGGCCTAGAGAGATAAAGACGAAGCCGAAAAGGCTGTCTTGAGAAGACTCTCAACTTTCCTATCTTGTTGGTCATGAAGTGCTGCACCACCCTCCACGGGAATGGTAGTGTGCTTTGTTACCCCGGTCACAAGAGCATCCACCTTGGGGGTATGTTAGCCATTTATCTAAGTCCGGCGACGCCCAGAGATAAAGCTGCCCTAGATATCCGGAATGTCCCATTCCCGCGACACCATCTGTTGCAGCTCTGCCGGGAATGGAAAGGCTCTAGAGGGCTTGCGAATGCCTTGTAATATCGGGTCTGGCTGAGAAGTAGCAGAGACTGCGAATCTTGCTGCTCCTGTTGATCCGTCAAACATAGGGCTTCAACCACCTGCACAATTAATGGCGGCAACTCCTCTTTGCGAAACAAGCGAATATCCTGTGCTTCTGCTTGGCCTTCCACAGAAAGCTGTGAGGGTGACCATTCTCCATCCTCCCGGTCTGAGAAGCCGTCGCTCTCCTCACCAGAGGATGGGCCATCCTCCGGGGCTTTTGGCCAAGCGGTAGTAGCCCAGGAAATTTCCTTAGGAGACCGAGTATCTATCTTGGATATGTCCTCTGGCCTAGAGCGCTTGCGGGAGGCTGTGGCTGCAGACTGAGGAAACTGAGCCAGGGTATCCACCGTAGATCTGGAAGTATTAGTGTGCCAGAGATCCCAGGCTTGCCTAAAAAGGGCCAAAAAGTGGATATCCGAGGCATGCAGTGGCTCTTGTTGACTGAAAGATTCTGGAGCAAGAGGGGATAAGCGAGAAGGAGAGGCAGATTCACCTACCGGAGAAAGCTGCCTGGGTCCCTCTAGCCCCTGAGGACGCGCGGCAGGACTGCCTCTGTCCTGAGCCCCATTGGCCAATGTCGCAGAAGTCTCCCCAGGATGATCAAGACACACACTACAAATGCCATCCTGCAAATCTTTATGTTTCTTAGTGCAGACCATGCACCGCTGAAGGGAAGGCATAACAGAGGCAAATAGCGACGGACCGCGGCCCTGAAAGGTACAAAAAAACTCTCAAAACCCACTTAAAAAAACCTCAGAGAAGCACAGATTGACAGGGGAGGCAGAAATTAATATATTAAGGTGCCCAGAAAAACCCGCAAAAAAACAGAGTTATGCTGTAAAAATCTCGCCGAAACAAATTGGCCACCGCTAAAAATCCCGCCAAGAAAAAAGAGCTCCCTGAAGCCTTAAAACACGCAGAAAAATTAAAAAAGTAAGATTCTAGGAGCTAGGGCTGTAAGGACCCTAAATAGGGTGCTTATACCCAAAAACTGGCCCCAGATTGCTCTGACGGCATCCCGATGAGAATCGGGAGGGAGGGGGGAGGGGGATTTTGAAGATCAACTCACTGTGCCTGAAACAGAAACAGTGCAGAGAAGCCAAGTCACAACAGAGGAGAGATAAAGCTGCCAGGAAAAACACTGCAGGTTCCCCCGAGGACCGGCTGCACAGCTCCTCATGAGCTGATGCAGGTTTTCTCCCCTACAGAGAGGGAAGATCAACTGATCCTCCTGACCAGGAGCTCTACCTCAATCTGCCTGCACTCAATATATATATAAATCTAAATATATATATATATGTATGTGCCTGGGAAACCCAGAGGGACACCTGTAGTGCGCCCTGGGTGCATCCAGCAAGAAATAATAAAAGGTTTAAAAGAAAAGAACAGAGAGAAAAAAACACTATACTCCACATCTGCTGGAGACCGAGAAATACTGGAGCGCCCTCTACTGGGGGTAGCTAGATATTACCAGGGAACGGCCTACCAGGCTACTGGTATTTTTTTATTTGTCTCTGTCTCCAACATCTGCTGGTAGGGGGACTAAACCCACTTGTCTGGACTGGTCTAGCAGGATGTACTGGAAAGGTGGTTTCAATATGCCAGATGTGGATTGGCACATCCCTGCTGTGGTGTCCTCTAGAATTAAGGAAATCCTAGATTCTTTACAAGGAGACATATTCAGACAACTGATAACAGAACGCACACGTGATGGGACCATACTGGACTCAGTGCTTACCAATAGGGAAAGTGTTTCTGATGTTACAGTGGGAGATCACCTCTCATCCAGTGATCACCAGATGGCATAGTTCAGTATTAGGACTAGGGCTGATAAAATCCATTCAAAAGCGAGGGTCTTAGCGTTTAGGAAAACTAATGCAAGATGGGACAATACCTCAAGGAGTTGTTAGCGGGATGGGAACAGCTGGGGGATGTAGAATAGTTGGCAAAACTGAAAGGGGATATTTTAAGGGAAACAATCCTTTTTCTTAGTAAGGTAAATAAATGTAAAAGGAAAAGGAGGCCACTATGGTTCTCAAAATAAATAGTTGAAAAGGTAAAGAAAAAGAGAGAGCCCTTCAGAAAATTCAAGGGATCACAGAGAGAGGAAGACAGGCATCTATATTTGGAAAAACTTAGAGATGCTAGCAAAGTAGTCAGGAAAGTAAAGATTCAAAAAGAAGAAGAAATAGCCAATGCAATAAAATGCGGGGATAGCATAGTTACTCACCTGTACAGGTGTTCTATAGGGACAGCAGGAATCAGTCCTCACATATGGGTGACGTTGGCGCTGATGGAGCCCGTGCAGTAACTTCTCCCCAGCTTTCAAAGAAAGCCTTTGGGAGATGCACCAAGCATATGTGGTCCCCTTCCCACCCAACGGTGCCATCTTGCCTCAGTATGATGACAGATCAAAGGCAAAAAAGACACAAAAAGCAACTCCACGGGGAGGAGGGAGGGTTGTGAGGACTGATTCCTGCTATCCCCGTAGAACACTGGTTACAGGTGACTAACTATGCTTTCTCTGGGAACAAGCAGGAAGTCAATCCTCACATATGGGACTCCCTAGTTACAGGCTACTGGAGACCTGTAAAAGCCAAGGGTGACCAGAAAGGGGAAGCAGTGAGCAGCAGCAATGAGTCCTGAGAAGACAGACTCCCGAGTGGCCCAAGTGTCCAGCGAGAAACCAGCACTCTGGTCGCTTGAACACAGAAAGGGACAGAGGGCAAGAGTTACCTACACCCTAAATAGATGCCGGAGTACTGTCTGGCCAAAGGCACTGTTCCTACGGGACTCCCTCTCCAGGTGGTAATGAGTTGCGAATGTATGGACTGAGGACCATGTGGCAGCACGGCAGATTTCTGATAGAGGAACAGAATGCAGGTTTGCCACAAATGCCACCATGGCCCTGACGCTGTGCACCGTGACCCAGCACTCCAGCAAGAGCCCAACCTGCTCATAGGCGAGGGTAATGCAATCTGCCACCCAAGTGGACAGAGTATGCTTGATTACCACTGCCCCCAGCCAACTGGGGTCATAGGCGATGAAAAACTGTGAGGCTTTGTGGTAGCCCTGGGTATGTTGGAGGTAGAAGGACAGGGCCTTCTTACGCTCCAGAGTATGAAGGACAGTCTCCATCCTGCTGGAGTGAGACTGCAGAAAGAAGGTGGGAAGCACCACCTCCTGATTGAGGTGGAAAGGGGGCACCACCTTGGGAAGAAACTTGGGGTTCATGTGGAGCATGACCCTGTTTTTATAGAATCTCATGTAAGATGGATAAGCCACCAGCGCCTGGAGCTCACTGACCCTGCAAGCCGACATAACACCAAGAACATGACCTACCAGGAAAGGTATTTAGGGGCTCAAACGGTGGGCCAGTGAGCTACGGACAGCACCATGTTGAGGTCCCACCCCACCACAAGCAGGCGGGACAAGTGGCTTGGACAACAAGAGACCCCGCAGGAAGTGGGTCACAAGGGGATGGACGGAGAGGGAGTTGCCCTCGATAAGGTGGTGGTGCACTGAAAGTGCACTCAGGTGGACCCTGCAGAGTTGGACTTCAGTCCTGCCTGAGACAAGTGAAACAAATATTGCAGTACAAGCTGCACAGAGCACGAGAATGGGTCAACCCGCACCACAAATCTGTGCCATTTGAAGATTTAAGCCTGTCTTGCAGAGGTCCTCCTCCACTTCCCTCTGAGAAGTTGAAAGGGGCCAAGGCTACCCTCTCAGCAGCCATGACGTTAGCGTCAGAGAACCCAAGTTGGGATGTAGGAGGGAGCCCCCTTCTGTGACAACAACCCCAGGGCACACCCCAGGGGGACTGGGGGCGCTGTGGATAAGCAAAGGAGCAGTGGGAACGATGGTTGCCTAGGCCACGGAGGGGCTGCTAGTATGATTGATGCCCTGTTGTGTTGGACCTTGAACAAGGTCTTGACAATCAGCAGCATGGCGGGAAGGTGCAGAGAAGGCCCTCCATTCAGAGGATAAGGAATGCATTTGCCACCACCTGGGAGTATTGTGGCTGCCTGGAGCAGAAGCAGGATCAGAAATTTTAATATGAAAAATGCTCAATTTGATCAATATGGAACCAAAATCTTCTTTTCAACAATATTATCACTTATGGTTACTCTTAAAATTATTCTCAATACAGTTAAAAGTCTCAGACTTTTTTAGCACTTATTTTCGGACTTTTAATATGTCCAACATTAGTGCCCAATAGCATCAATGACCTTCAACAAGCTGTTATTATATATTGTGGATTTCTTAACTAACCCAAAATAATACTCTTGAGAGCGCATGGAATTAATATCTCACTTTCGCAGAAGCAGAAGCAGGGCAGCTGGGTGTTGGTGGGACTGGCAAAGAGGTCCATCCATGGAGTTCTCCAGAGCTGGAAGAGCCAATAGGCCACTCTAAGTCTAGCAGCCATTCGTGTTGCTGGAGGACCCTGCTTAGTCTGTCCACCAGGGCGCTGTCCTGACCTGGCAGATACACCACCCATTGGAGCATCCCATGGTGGTTCACCTACAAGCAGAGAGCTACTGCTTCCTGGCAGAAGGTGTATGATCCTGTGCCCTCCTGCTTGTTGACATAGAACATCACCACTTGATGGTCCATCTGGACCAGAAATGATTGGTGCTGCAGGTAGTGACAGAAGGCTCAAAGAGCCAGTAATATGGCCCAAAGCTCCAAGATATTGATTTGCAGCAGACTGTCCATCTGTGACCAACTGCCTTGAGTGCAGAGGTGGTCGTAATGGGCTCCCCAGGCTAACAGGCATCTGTGGTATGGACTCTCTAGGGGGCGCAGGCCTGGAAAGGCAACCCGGCCTGAAGGTGCTGGAGGGCTTGCTACCAGGTTAGGGAGTCAGCCAGCTGGCGGGTCACCACCACCCTGTCCCATAGCCGGCCTGTGGCCTGGGTCCACTGGGAGCGGAGGCCCCACTGGGCCGCCCTCATGTGAAGGCGTGTGTCCGGGGTAATGTGAACTGTAGATACCATGTGACCCAAAAAGCGGAGAAGGTGGATGGATACCGAAAGTCAGCACTGCATGGCGGCAGCCAGCACCCTGGAGTGATCAGCCCTGTTCCGAGGGAGTAAGGCTCTGGCTTGAATGGTGTCCAGCCTTGCCCTATAAACTCCAGATATTGTGTCTGGAGGAGATGGGACTTTGGATGGTTTATCACGAACCTCAAGTTCTGCACGATGAGAATGATACACACTGTTGCGTGTTGCACCTTGGCGGCTGTGTGCCCTCTTATGAGCCAGTCGTCCAGATAGGGGAAAACAAAAGCCCCCTGAAGACAAAGGTAAGCCGTGACTACTGTCAGGCACTTGGTGAATACCCTTGGTGTGGAGGCCAGTCTGAAGGGCAGCATCCTTTACTGGTAGTGACCACCTCCCACCATGAACCTGAGAAATTGCCTGTGCCTGGGATGGATAAGGATGTGTGTGTAGGCATCCTTTAGATCCAAGGAGCACAGCCAGTCTCCCGGCTGGAGGTATGGCAGCAGTGTTCCAAGGGAGAACATTTTGAACTTCTCCTTCACCAGGAACCTGTTTAGATCCCGCAGGTCCAGAATAGGCCAGAAACCTCTGGTCCTCTTTGATACAAGGAAGTACCGGGAGTAGAACCCTCTGCCCCTGAGGTGTGCAGGCACTGGGTCCACCGCCCTGTCCTTGAGAAGGCATGGAAACTCCTGCAATAGTACGGTCTTGTGGAGGGGAGTCTTGGAGGGCTCTCCCAGAAAGCATGGAGGGGGCGTCTGTGCCAGGTGGAGGAGGTAACCCTCCCTCACCACCTGCAGTGCCCATGAATCTGTGGTGATGGATGGCCACTGGTGGGCTGCTGGGCTGGGCCTCCTGGGGGATGACAGGCTATGCCCAAGGAGTCAAAAGCTCTCACCAGGCTGGGCTGGAGCCGGTGCCTGGGGTTTGGGATCCTTAAGCTTACGAGAGTCATGCCTTTGTCCCTTGGCCTGCTGCCCTTGGGGAGCTGGGAAGGCCTGGTACTGAGGGTAGTTTCCATAAGTTTTCCTCTTCTTCGGGTAGAAGGACTTTTTACCCAAAGGCTTCCATCGGGAAGGTTCTAGGAGAGCCTGGTCTTCGTCAGAAACTCGGACTCCAACTCTGCAGCCTTATCAGTCATGGGTTTGCTGAAGAGATTCTCTCCCCGGCAAGGGACATCGACCAGCTTGTCCTGAACCCACTGCTCCAGGTTGGAGGACTGTAGCCAAGCCTGGCATCAGGCACCAATGCCCACCGCAGCTACTCCAGCTGACGATTTGAAGCCATCATAGGCTGCCCGAGTCATAAACTTGGAGCATTCAATGCCACCCAAGGCCAGGGCCAGGGAGAGACCAGCTAAGAACCCAGCAAATTCCTTTGCCAGGTACCTGAGGTACATGCCCATGTACAGCTGGTATGCCTGGATTCGGCCAATGAGCATCGAGCCTGGTAGCAATTCCTGATCAGAGCATCCAAGGCGCAAGCCTCACTACCCAGAGACATGGAAGAATGCGTCTTTTGGTTCTTGAGCCGACATATGGCCGACCTCACCACCATGGAGTTGTGTGGCAGCTGTGCATTTTGGAAGCCAGGGCTTCGGCGGACCCAGTACATGGAGTCCAGCCATCTGCTCACTATGGGCACCAATGTGGGGGTCTCCCACTTGCAGAGAAGTACCGTTCCAGGTTTGAGGAATGGGCACTGTGAGTGTCTTCTACTGGAGGATCTTGAGTTCCTCCATCCAAGTGTCCACTCGGTATCAAAGGCTAGTGGCTTGGTTATGTCCCATACAAAGTTAAGGAAAGCTGTATCTTTCGGCAGGGACCAACGCCGGGTCTTGGGTGGAAATGGGTAGGAAAGCACAACCTGGTGATAACGGGCATCCAGGGATTCCTCATCCTTGGACTCTGTGCAACTTGTAGTTGGTGGAGGTATTGAAGGCAGTCCGGGCTCTAGGGTCAGGCCCTGAGCCCAATGGTCCCTGTCCCCCTGGAAGCCCTGCAGTTGGAGCTGCGGGCACTCATCGGGGAAAACCTTGACCCAGAGGACTGGGATCGGGAGTGATGTTGAGGGACAACTCAAGGCTGGTGGCGCTAGAGGATCGGCCCGACGTCCAGGGAAGTCCTTGCGGTCGAGGGCCTGGTAGTTGGACGTGATGACCCAAAAGACCTGGGCATCAGAGCCCATTGCTGGGCCATGACAGCAGACAAACTGCGCTCCAAGGCTGCCATCTTGGTCGCAAGGCCAGATGGCTCCACAGTTTTTGGCACGGGTGCCGAGGGACTGGCCTGCCGCCAGCTCCGTTGAGGGGGAGTCCTTGACCAGGATGGCCTCAGGGGTTCGAAGAACAAAAAGAAGCAACGAAGTATCTGTAGGATACGTAAGAACAAAGGAACAGATACCAAGACTGGCAGATATTCAGGTTTGACCAACCCCTTTTATTAATCAAAGGGGTTGGTCAAACCTGAATATCTGCTAGCCTTGGTATCTGTTCCTTTGTTCCTCAGGGGTTCGAAGCCAGTCACTGGATGCTGATGACTCCCACTGGAGTATTTTGGTTGGCCGCTCCCACTCCTTCCCCTCAGACTCACGACGAGGGCTATGGGTCCAGGACCCATGGGTCTTGCCCACTTTCCCAGACTCATCAGCTGATGCAGTCTTCAAGGGTTTCCAGCTCTGTTTGGGTTCTTCCTCAAGGGTGTTCCAACTGGAGGACTCATGGCCTTGGGACTCCGAGGCAGCACAGTCTCCCAAAGGTTCCAGGGTTCTGGAAGGAGCCCTGGAGCATGGTGTCACCGGAGACTCCGGTGCAGAGTCCATCTTATGGAAGAAGGACAGCTGCTGCTGCTGATGGCTCTTTATGACCTTTGTGGCCATCTTCTTACAGAGACCACATTCCAAGGGGTCATGGTTTGGCCTGAGGCAGTGGAGGCAGAAGTCATTTGGATTGGTGCACAACATGGTATGGGCGCATCTGTCACAGTGTTTAAAACCACTGGCAGAGGCCACAGTGGGGAAGATGATCTTGCAAGGTCAAAAGCCTCAGGTCCAGCCAAGGGAAAAAAGGCGTGAAGTCAGACAAGAGAAACTCAAAAAAAGGAACAAAAATGAACCTGAGATACAATGCTGAGGCAAGTGAGCTCAGGGGCGGGAAAGGGAACCGGTATGCAACCGGAGAAAAAGAGAAATTCAAAAGAAAAAACACATTTTCCAGGGGAAACAGACACATGTCTGATGAGCTCCGTGGAAAAAAGGAGACTGAGGCAAGATGGCACCCTTGGGCGGAAAGGGGACCACACATGCATGGTGCATCTCCCAAAGGCTTTCTTTGAAAACTGGGGAGAAGCTACCACGCGGGCTCTATCGGCGCCGACATCACCCATATGTGAGGACTGACTTCCTTCCTGTTCCCAGAGAAAAGACCTTTTTCAGATATGTTAGTGAGAGGAGGAAGGCAAAAGTGGTATTGTCAAACTCAAGTTTGAAGGGGAGGAATATGTATGAGGACAAAGCGGAATTGCTTAAACACATATTTCTATTCTGTGTTCACAGATGAAGGACCAGGAGCAGGACCTCAGAAAACACCTACAAATAGGAACAGAAGTGACGGGGATCTCGAACAATGTTCAGAAGAACATAAGAGCATAAGATATGTTTGTGAGGAACCAGCTAAACTAAAGGAAGATAAAGCAATGGGTCCGGATGGGATACATCCAAGAATACTGAGGGAACTTGGAGATGTTCTAGCGGCTCCACTGTCTGACCTTTTCAATGCTTCTTTGGAGTCAAGAGTGGTGCCAGAGGACTGGAGAAAGGCACATATGGTCCCTTTACACAAAAGTGGACGTAAGGATGAAATACGGGCTAATCCCTGTGTTGAGTAAATTATTGGAATGGCTACTAAGAGAGAACAGTGAAGTTTCTGGAGTACAATGGATTGCAAGATCCAAGGCAGCATGGATTCACCAGAGTCAGGTCTTGTCAGACAAATCTGATTGATTTATTTGACTGGGTGACCAGGGAGTTGGACAGAGGGAGATGGACCAAGGGAGATGTGGTATATTTAGACCTCAGTAAAGTCTCTGACACCGTTCTGCACAGGCGACTTATAAGCAAACTGAGCACGCTAGGGATAGATCCTAAAGTTACTGATTGGGTTAGAAATTGATTGTGTTGGAGGCGACAAAGGGTACAGGTAAATGGAGCTCATTCTGAGGAGAAGGTGGTTACCAGTGATGTGCCGCAGGGATCTGCCCTTGGTCTGATTCTTTTTAACATTTTTGTTAGTGATATTGCGGAAGGTAAGGTTTGCTTGTTTGCGGATGATACCAAAATCTGCAATAGAGAAGACACCCGAGAAGGAGTAGATAACATGAGGAAGGATCTAGCTAAGCTTGAAGAATGGTCTAGAATTTGGCAGTTGAAAATTTAATGCTAAAATATGCAGGGTCATGCTTTTGGGTTGCAAAAATCCAAAGGAGCGGTACAGTATAGGGGGAGAGGTACTTCTGTCGACAAAAGAAGAGCGAGACCAGGACATCATTGTGTCTGACAATCTTAGACTAGCTAAAGAGGTAGAAAAGGTAACTGCGAAAGCCAGAAGGATTCTTGGGTATATACGGAGAGGAATGGCCAGCAGAGAAAAGGAGGCGATAGTGCCTCTGTATAAGTCTCTGGTGCGAAATCATTTGGAGTATTGTGTGCAATTCTGGAGACTAAAATGGTTAGTGGTGTTCATTATAAAGCATATGAGGACAGACTAAAGGATCTTAATATGTATACTTAAGAGGAAAGGGGGGATAAGGGAGATATGCTAGAGATGTTTAAATATCTTCATGGCATAAATGCACAGGAGGAGAGTCTCTTCCAATTGAAAGCACACTCTGCTATGAGGGGACACAGGATGAGGGTGAAAGAGGATACACTCAGGAGTAATATGTGGAAATATTTATTTACGGAAAGAGTGGTAGATGAGTGGAATAGTCTCCTAGTGGAGGTGGTAAAGATAAGGACAATATCTGAATTCAAAAAAGCATGGGAGAAACACAGAGGATCTCTAATGGAAAAAAGGGCACTATTGTAGTTGATGTAAAGGCAGACTAGATAGGCCATGTTGTCTTTTTTCTACCATCATGTTTCTGTTTCTAAAATATGACCTTGAGAATATACAACTGGAATTTAAAGACTGGCTGCAAAATCGATTTGCTGCTTTAGATACTGCTGCTTCTCCCCCTTTGGCATCCCCATCAGATGTCAGACAGGGCCATTGGGCTTGTCGGAATTGTAAATATTGTTCCACCACCATGGAGGGCACCCAGTGGACCCACGGGGCCACGGGCGAAACTTTCACTTTTTTTGGGAGTTCTACATGTCAGTCGTCTTATGTAGTCTATATGCTCAATTGCCCCTGCGGCCTTTCTTACATTGGCAGGACGATTCGGCCGGTGCGGATTAGATTGAGCGAGCACGCTTCCCGCTTGCGTAATAAGACTGTCTCCGCACCTATTGTGGCTCATTGTATGGACAAGCTTCATGTGTTTTCAGACCTGCGCTGGCGGGTAATAGAATTAATTCCTGCCAACTTGTGGGGGGGAGACCGGGAGCATAGACTTCAATTGAGTGAACAACGGTGGATCTTTCGCCTGCATATGATAGAACCTTTGGGTCTAACTTGGAGTGTGACTGGTGGAGCGTGATTTGACTGCTAAACAGCTGTACCGTTCATGCCTTGCTATTCATCATTCCTTTCTGTGTCCTCTCATCACGTGTTTAACGCAACCAATCAGTTGCCAACTTGCTATGTATAAGTAATCCGTGGATTCCGGTCTTGCTGGAGGCGATTTTTCGGTTCAACTAAGGTGCACTTGATACAGGGCTGTCCATGCCCGAAACATGCATGTCGTGCCGTGCTGATATCCCATGAAGTTTTATCGCCTACTCCTTCAGATAAGTGTTTTTTGCACTATTTTCACTTCACTGTTTTTGCTTGTTCTTGTTGAGTAAAAGGGCCCGTCTGACGCTGAGGGGGGAGTTTCCTTTTCCCCTCTCATGTCGGTCCGGTCCCGACAAAAAAAAGCACACTTAGACAAGCTCATTGAAAGTTTTGGGAGAATCCTTATGGTTTTTTCGATGACTTTCTGTTTCCATACGAATCTGTAGTCATTCGACACATGGGGGTTTGTTTGTTTGTTTGTTTAGATACAAATGACAGAGCTCCAGAAGAGTTCTGGGATGACAGGTAAAAAAGCAAAAACCACCAAAATGGATGACTGAAGAAACTCTGAAAATTGCCCAGAAACACAGAGAAGCTATAGCCAGAGGAGTAAGAGAAGCAATCACAGAACTTGGATATTTCCAAGGTTGAAAGAATATATAGAGTCATAATGCCATAAAGATCAAGTGGACTAACAGCCATTTCATCCTGTACCTTGTGATAAGGAAGCTTATCATAGCTCAGGTAGGAGCTATAGAAAAGATGATGTGACTCTGAACAAGCAACCTGTCAGTTCTGGTAGAAGCAAGAAAACAGAGTTTTCACATAAAAGACTACCAGTCCCAGAATGCACCAGGTTTCCAGCAGCCATGAGAGGGGCTGAAGTGAGAAAATGTGTGTGCAATCAAGAGGGCTATGAGGTAATCCCTAAGCACTCATCTCAAGGGGCAGGGCCTGATTCAACACAGCTGCGCTGTGTTAGGGAGCAGCACACATTAGAACAGGATAAGAATAGAGCTTATTCTTCAGATAACAGTTACTACAAGCTCCAGCCCAGCTTCAGGGAGAGTTTCAAGAACAGCTTCAGGAAGAGATACAGAGGGGAGAGCTTCAGCAACGGCTACAAGCACCAGTATCACCTGGAGAAACAGAAGCCAAGCCAAGCAGATAGAGAGAGAAGGAAACTCTCTGGAAGGAAGAGAAGAAAGGCCATTGGAAGGTCTGGGAGATTCCAAGGCAGTACTCATACTGGGAGGTATTCCAAAAGCCAGCAGAGTCCATTGGACTGGATTCAGCCAGAGGAATGGAGTGGCAGAGATAGGAATCACCAGTGGCTACCTGGAAGAGAGAAGACTGCATGTGGAAGGGACTTTCAGACCAAGGCCAGAAGGTATGTGAGAGGAGATCCAGGGATCAAGATTGGAAGGCTGGACATCAGAATTGGATTACATATTGGCCAGGCTATACAGAGAGGAATAATGATAGCAGGAGAGGCTCAGGTATGAACACTGATCCAGACCCTATCTATAATAGAGAATGGCAGCAAGGGAATGAGCATTCTCATGATAGTGCCTTAATGAAAGACTCGTCTGTGCCAATGTATGATAATGACCCTATGCTGATTGATACAGCAGATGAAAGTACAGTTTATATGGACTGTTCTCTATCTAAATGCTATTGCTAGCTTTCTCTGAGCAAACACATCAGCCATCACAAAGAAACCTAACTTTGTTCTTTATTTCCACTGCAAACAGCTCTTAAAGCAGGATTTGGGCTCACACAGTAGCAGCCAGCCAGCTAAAGGCTTACAGCTGGTCAGTTGATAGTAATTAAAGCTGCACCTGATTGTGTGTGTGAGCAAGGGAGAATCACTGCTGAGATCTGCGTGGAAAATAAGCAGAAGTTAACCTAACCAGCAAAGTTTATTCTTTTCTTTGTGCCTTTGTATTTGGTAATTATTTGCTAAGAAAACATTAGCTAAATGCCTGACAAGCTGAAGGTTGTTTTCTGGTTTACTTTGTGACTTTTTGTTATCCATTTTAAACACTGCAAGCAAGTAACCTCATTTATAGTGCTATCAAGCATACATGTGCTGGGTGAATTAAACCCCATCAATAAAAGAAGTATTTTATTGATCTTACCACTTGGTTTCACAACTCAAATTATTGTCATCAGCTGTGTTTGGGAGTGAATGAACTACAATACCCACAATACCTTGCAAGAATCATATGAATATATGCATCGTCAAGATTGTGTAAGTTCTCACCCTAGGCAGCCATCTGACAACCTTAAAGAAGAAGTAAAAGTGGCATTGAAAGTCTTATCAAAGAACAATGAATCCACTCAAACCCAATATAGTGAATGAATGAATAATGATATAAAAGGATTCACCATCTAAACACCTCAATTACTTTCATACTATTTTTTGTGTCGGAGCGTGTCGAGGGAGGGTAAGAATTGAGTGTCTAACCCACTCCAGATGACAAGTTACCTTTTTTATTATATAAGGTTCTCCACCTTTTAATAAGATTTAAAACTCATAACTTATCTGTCCATAGTTCTCAAACTTCTGATAAAGTTGCCACTGTTGTCTAATATACAATGCTCCACACGACGTGCACGTTTCGGGAATAATCCCTGTTTCAAGTGCTTTCTCCTCTGTATATCCAACCAATACAACTGTGAACCAAAAAACACCATCTTGCAGCTTGAGGTTTCCTCTTCAATCAATATGGTCAAGAACCCATTCGCTTATTTCAAAGGAGAACCAACCAATGAGAAAGGGAAAACCCCACCATCAGGGGAATCCCTTATCTTATTGGTTCAGCAGAGGATAATAGCTTCTCTATATGTGAGGACGTCACAATAGACTAAGCCAATCAATTTCATGATTTAGTCCGGTAGGAGACATGGTATTAAGTTGGAAAATCCAACGTTGTTCTTTCCATTGTAATTTACTCTCTCAATCACCACCCCGAGGATCCCAGGGAACGTGATCAATTACTGTCCACCGAAGATCTTCAAATTCATGTTGATAAGTGATACAATGAGTAACTATCGGTGCTGCTTACAACTGTTGCCGAATCCTTGAAGAGTGTTCTGCCAAACGCTTCTTAATCGGACAAATATTCACAAGACAATATGACAAGTGACATAAAGCAATAAAGCATAGTTACTCACCTGTAACAGGTGATCTCCGGGAACAGCAGGAATTTAGTCCTCACATATGGGTATCGTCGAGAACCTTATATAATAAAAAAAGTAGCTTGTCGTCTGGAGTGGGTTAGACGCTCAATTCTTACCCTCCCTCGACACGCTCCGACACAAAAAATAGTATGAAAGTAATTGAGGTGTTTAGATGGTGAATCATAGAAACATAGAAATATGACGACAGAAAAAGACCACATGGCCTATCTAGTCTGTCCTTCCATAACAACTACAACAGTCCACTTTTTGCCTTTAGAGATCCTCTGTGTTGGTCCCATGCTTTCTTGAATTCAGTTACTGTCCTCATCTCTACCACCTCCACTGGGAGACTATTCCACGGATCCACTACTCTTTCCGTAAAGAAATATTTCCGCATATCACTCCTGAATCTATCTCCCTTCACCCTCATCCCATGTCCCCTCGTAGCAGAACTTGCTTTCAATTGAAAGAGGCTCTCTCCCTGAACATTTATGCCACGGAGGTATTTAAACATCTCAATCATATCACCTCTATCCCGCCTTTCCTCTAAGGTGTACATATTAAGATCCTTAAGTCTGTCCTCATATGCTTTATAATGAAGCCCATTAATCATTTTGGTAGCAACCCTCTGCACCGACTCCATCCTGTTCACATCCTTTTGAAGGTGCGGTCTCCAGAATTGCACACCATACTCCAAATGAGGTCGCACCAAAGACTTATACAGAGGCATTATCATCTCCTTTTTTCTGCTAGCCATTCCTCTCCATATGCACCCAAGCATCCTTCTAGCTTTTGCCGTCGCCTTTTCCACCTGCTTAGCCACTTTAAGATCATCAGACACAACCACGCCTAGGTCCCGCTCTTCTTTAGTGGACAAAAGTACTTCACCTCCTATACTGTATTGCTCCCTTGGATTGCTGCAGCCCAAATGCATGACCTTACATTTTTTAACATTAAATCCCAGCTGCCAAATTCTAGACCATTCTTCAAGCTTAGCTAGATCCCTCCTCATGTTATCTACCCCTTCCTGGGTGTCTACTCTATTGCAGATTTTGGTATCATCCGCAAAGAGGCAAACCTTACCCGACAGCCCTTCCGCTATATCACTAACAAAGATGTTAAAAAGAATCGGACCAAGGACAGATCCCTGGGGCACACCACTGGTAACATCCTTCTCCTCAGAGTGAGCTCCATTTACTTGTACTCTTTGTCGCCTCCCACCCAACCAATTTCTAACCCAAGCAGTAACTTTAGGGTCCATCCCTAGGGTGCTCAGTTTGTTTATAAGTCGCCTGTGAGGAACAGTGTCAAAGGCTTTACGGAAATCTAAATACACCACATCTAGAGCTCTCCCTCGGTCCAACTCCCTGGTCACCCAGTCAAAAAAATCAATCAGATTTGTCTGACAAGACCTGCCTCTGGTGAATCCATGCTGCCTCGGATCCTGTAATCCGCTGGACTCCAGAAACCTCACTATTTTCTCTTTCAGCAGCGTTTCCAATAATTTACTCACCACCGAAGTTAAACTAACCGGCCTGTAGTTTTCAACCACATCCTTACTTCCGCTTTTGTGTAAAGGCACCACATGAGCCTCTCTCCAGTCCTTTGGCACCACTCCTGACTCCAACGAGGCATTGAAAAGGTCAGTCAGTGGAGCTGCTAGAACGTCCCCAAGTTCCCTCAGTATTCTAGGGTGTATCCCATCCGGTCCCATCGCTTTGTCTACTTTAAGTTGAGCTAGTTTCTCACGAACACAGTCTTCTGAAAATAGTTCAAGATGTCCCTCGCTTCTGTTCTTATTTGTGGGTGTTTTCTGAGGTCCTGCTCCTGGTTCTTCATCTGTGAACACAGAACAAAAATATTTGTTAAGCAATTCCGCTTTATCCTTATCAGCTTCTACATATTCCCCCCCAGCACCCTTGAGTCTGACAATACCACTTTTGCTCTTCCTCTTCTCACTAATATATCTGAAAAATGTCTTATCCCCCCATTTTATTGCATTGGCTATTTCCTCCTCCTTTTGAATCTTTGCCTTCTTGACTACTTTGCTAACTTCTCTAAGTTTTTCCAAATACAGATGCCTGTCTTCTGCTCTCTGTGATCTCTTGTATTTCATGAAGGCCTCCCTCTTTTTCTTCACTTTTTCAGCTACTTCCTTCGAAAACCATAGCGGTCTCCTGTTCCTTTTGCCTTTATTTACCATTTTAACAAAAAGGTTGGTTGCCCTTAAAATACCCCCTTTCAGTTTTGCCCACTGTTTTTCTACATCCCCCAGCTGTTCCCATCCCACTAACGACTCCCTGAGGTATTGGCCCATCTTCGCAAAGTTAGTCTTCCTAAAGTCTAAGATCCTCACCTTGGAATGGATTCTAACAGCCCTAGTCCTAATACTGAACCACACCATCTGGTGATCACTGGATGCAAAATGATCTCCCACTACAACATCAGAAACACTTTCACCATTGGTAAGCACCAAGTCCAGTATGGCCCCTTCACGTGTGGGGTCTGTTACCAATTGCCTGAATAGTTCTCCCTGTAGAGAATCCAGGATCTCCTTACTTCTAGATGATACTGCAGCAGGAATGTGCCAATCAACATCTGGCATATTGAAATCTCCTAGCAGTAGCACTTCCCCTTTCCTAGCAATGCTGCGTATGTCTTCAATTAACTCTCTGTCCACCTCTTCCTCTTGTGAGGGAGGTCTGTATATCACTCCAATGCAAATAGATTTCTCTTTCCCTCTTTCTAGTTTAACCCACAATGCCTCCTCCCTCCCATTTAAGCTCTGTAAATCCAAAGCTTTAATAGTAGTTTTTACATATAGTGCCACTCCTCCTCCTCTTCTTCCTACCCTGTCCTTCCTGAATAAAGTATAGCCAGGTATAGTTACATCCCAGTCATTGTTTTCTGTGAACCATGTTTCTGTAACTGCCACTAAATCCAAGTCAGCCACTCCCACCAAAGCTTCAACCTCAGGGATCTTATTTCCCATGCTACGGGCATTAATACACACTGCTTTCCATATGTTACCCCTGTTACCCATTTCCATAAAGGTATTTAATGTATCACCTACCTGGGGGCTTTCACTTACCTGGGGGCTTTCTTCACCCATCCCCAAGGAATCTAGTTTAAAGCCCTCTTCAGTAGATTAGCCAGTCTACTACCAAAGATGCGTTGACCTCTCTTGGACAGATGGATGCCATCTCTGCTTTGCAATCCTTTTATATCATTATCAAAGAACAAAGCACCAGACAATGATGGCTTTCCCATTGAAGTATTACAGCAATTGGATGCAGCTGTTACCATACTTACAAGGCTCTGCCAGGAAATTTGGAAGACAACATCATGGCTAACTGACTAGAAAAGATCTGAGTTTATACCAATACTAAAAAGAAAGGTGATCCAACTGATTGTGGAAATTACCACACAATTGCTCTGATCCCACATGCCAGCAAGATTCTACTCAAGATTATTCAGCAGAGACTACAACCATATCTGGAATGAGAAATACCTGACATGCAAGCAGGGTTCAGAAAAGGGAGAGGAATAAGAGACATCACTGCGGATGTGAGATGGATCCTTGAAAAGACAAAAGAATACCAAAAGGATATCTGTGTGTGTTTTATTGACTATAGCAAGGCTTCTGACTGTAAACCATGAGAAACTCTGGGCCACATTAAGAAGCTTGGGCCTGATATTGAGTTATGCAGGCTATACACTGCTGCGGCGCATAACCATGTGTGCTGACCCTTAACCCCAGATATTCAATGCCGGGTCATATACCTCCCCAGCACTGAATATCCAGGTTTGCCGCACAGCCACCCAGATGCAGTAGATAAAGCATAGTTATTCACCTGTAACAGGTGTTCTCCAGGAACAGCAGAAATTTGTCTTCACATATGGGTAACATCAGTACTGACCGAGCCCACGCCAGAACATTCCCCGAAGTCCAATAGGAAAGCCTTTGGGAGCAGTCTACTGCACCTGCACATCTGCCTTCCCAACTCCTCTCCTCAATTGAGTTTGTAGCTGAGCGACAGAGGAAAAAATAAAAACTATCCTACAAATCCTAGGGGAGGAGGGCAGGTTTTGAAGACTGATTCCTATTGTTCCCGTTGATAACCTGTTACAAGTGAGCAGCTATGCTATCTCCAGGAACAAGCAGGAATGCAGTCTTCACATGTGGGACTCACTAGCTCCCAGGTACCAGACTAGCAAGGGGGAGAGAAGTGGGATGTTAAAGCATAGAGCCGAAGAGTATGGACACAATGTGGACCAGTAGACTCTAGTCCAGTCTTCTATACCACCTCTGAAGGAAGTCTGGTCTCTTGCAGAAGTCCGGGACGGAGGATAGGAGTTGAGATTAAGTCCCAAAAACGTGCTGGAGTAGAGCACGGCTGAAGACAGCGTCCCGATGGAAGTCCATGTCCAGACAATAATGTGCAGCGAACATATGAATGGAAGACCAGGTAGCTGCCCAATATATCTTGTCAATGGATACTGAATCGAGGTTGGCAACTGAGGTTGCTATGATGCGGACATTATGAGCAGTGACGTGATCCTCTAGGGAGAGTCCCTCTTGTGCATAAGCAAAAGAGATAGTCCACTATCCATCTGGATAGAGTCCGCTTTGTCACTGGTAGACCAAGGTGACTTGGATCAAAGGAAATGAATAATTGAGAGGACTTCCTGTGAAAGTTAGTTATATCTAAGTAGTAAGACAGCGCTCGCTTGCAGTCTAAGGTGTGTAACGCTGCTTCCACTCGAGACGTATGTGGGCTTGGGAAGATGATCAGTTGGATTACTGACTGGTTCAGATGGAAGGAGACCACCTTTGGAAGGAGGTGTGGATGGGTAAGGAGGACAACCTTGTCATGATGGAAGCGAGTATAAGGTGGGTCCGCCACAAGTCTGAAGTTCACTGATGCGGTGAGCTGATGTGACAGCTATGAGGAAGATTACCTTCCACGAGAGAAACTTCAGAGCAGTGGTTGCTAAAGGCTTGAAGGAAGGCTTTAGAAGTTGAGCTAAAACCACGGTGAGGTCCCAAGCCACAGGAGGTGGCTTAATGGGTTGCTTGGACAGCAGGAGACCCCATATGAAGCGTGCTACTAAGAGATCTGAGTAGATAGGCCGCAATGGCACTAAGATGAACTCTGACTGAGTTTGCCTTAAGGCCTGCCAAAGACAAGTGGAGGAGATATTGAAGGGATTCCACTGGGCTGGCAAAGGAGTTAAGGCCCTTTAGGGAGCATCAGAGGGCAAACCATCGCCATTTAAAGGCATAAGATCACCTGACTGCTTGTGTGATGCAAGTAGGATATCCTTGACCTCCTGTGGTACATCAAGGTGGGCAAGCACTTTCCCTTCAGCAGTCAGGCTGTAAAGTGAAGGGCGTGATGATTGGGATGGAGAAGCATCCCTTGGGAGAGGAGGTAGGGCGAACATCCGAGATTGAGAGGTTGAATCTGCGCCAAGCGAAGGAGCAGAAGGAACTACAGCTAACGGGGCCAAAAAGGGGCTATGAGGATCATGGACCCTGTCGGCTTGTAGCTTTAAGAGCTTTTTTGGTATCAAGGGGATTGGTGGAAATGCATAAAACTGGCCCCATCCAAAATAGAGAAGGAAGGCGTCCGAGGCCTGTCGGTGCAAGGATAGAAGCCGTGAGCAGAACAGTGGAAGTTGTATGTTCTGTTAAGTGGCGAAAAGATCTATGAGTGGGGTTCCCCATGTTTGGAACATCCAAGCAGCCATCTCCCAATGTAGGGTCCACTCGTGTGGATGAAGGATACGGCTGATTCTGTCTGCAAGGACATTGAGTTCACCCAGGAGGTATACCACTCTGAGGTGAATACGTTGTGCAATGGCAAAAAAACAGAGGCAAAGGGCTTCGTGACATAGGGGATAGGATCCTGTTCCCCCCTGTTTGTTCGCATAGAACATGGCCACCTGGTTGTCTGTTCTGACTAATACCTGTTGGCCCGAAAGTTGGGGTTGAAAAATCCAAAGGGCATTTATTAGGGCATGCAGCTCCAGGAGGTTTATCTGCAATGCATATTCCTGCGGCATCCATAGACCCTGTGCAGTTAGGTCATTCAGATGTGCTCCCCAACTTAATTTGGAGGCATCTGTTGTCAGGATGCATTGAAGTGGAGGCATCTGAAAAGGTGACCCGCGGAGTAGGTTCTGTGGGGAACATCACAAGTGATGAGACGTGATGTATATCTTATCTTTGAAACACCCCGTTGCCTGGGTCCATTGAGAAGACAGAGTCCATTGGGTTTGCCGCATGTGTAGGTGGGCATATGGGACGACATGGACCATCAAGACCATGTGCCCCAAGAGGTGTAGTATCTCTCGAGCTGTTACCAGCCTTTGTTGCTGTATGTGTTTTATGAGCTTGATGAGGTGGGCAGAGCGATCCTGCAGAAGGAAAGCTTGGGCTTGCTGAGTGTCCAGGAGTGCTCTGATGAACTTGAGCCTTTGGAGTGGAACAAGGTGCAACTTTGGGAAGTTTAGAACAAATCCTAGATGTTGGAGCATGGTGATGGTATCAATTGTACCTTTGGAGAAATGGGAGAAGAGTTCCTAGAGAAATCATTTTGAATTTGTCTTGGAGCAGAAATTTGTTTAAGTCCCTGAGATTCATGATGGGTCTGTATCCTCCTTTTTTTTATTTGGAATAAGAAAATATGGAGAGTAGAAGCCCATCCTTTCCTGAGAGGGAGGAAGACTTTCTATGGCACCCTGAGATAGCAGGGTGGACAACTCTTCCTTCAAGAGTGTGCTTTGAAGGGGGTTTGTAAGATAGTCCCCTGTGAAGCTTGTGGGGGTAAGTCTTGGAAGTAAAGCAAATACCCCCTTTGAATGATGTTGAGTCCACTGTTCTGAAGTGATGAAGTGCCACCTGTAGGCACAGGAACAGAGTCTGCCTGCTATATTCAGGGGCTGGGGACCCTGCAGAGGCAGAATGACAATGCTCTCTAGAAAGCAGTCAAAAACTAGGCACAGATTGTGCCTGTGCTGCTGGTTGGGGCTTAGAAGCGTTGGGCTTCTTGGGTTGGCGAGGACCCTACTGGCACTGCTGAGGTTGGTAAGCAGCTGCAGCTGTGTAGGAAGGATAATATCTCTTCTTCTTAGAGTAGAAAGGTTTCTTTGGAAGAGCTTTTCTTTTGGAAGGGTCAGCCGTCTTTCTGAAAAGGCATTTGAGGGTGAGATCATCTGTCTCAATACCACCAGCCTTCTCTTTCCAACCTTTTCCAAAAAGGTTCTCTCCAGTACATGGGTTATTAGACAACGTGTCCTGGACCCAATGTTCGAGATCTGGAGCCTGTAGTCAGGACATCCTTCGAGCCCCAATGCAGACTGCTGAAGCTCTGCTGGTTGATTCAAAAGCATCAAAAGATGCCCTGGTAAGGAATTTAGAGGCATTTTAACCTTGTCTGATAAGGAATTGGATCCCTGACGACATCCTTCAGGAACATGCTCATGTATAGCATGTAGGAGGTAATCCTCGAGGTTAGCATGCATGCCTGAAAACATCCACGCCCAAAGGCATTGAATGTTCTTGAGTCTCTACCTGGAGGCACGGAAGAGCAATTCTTTGATTGGAGGATGTCTAATGTAACACCAATTTTAAAAAGGGTTCCAGGGGTGATCCGGGAGTACCAGGAAAAATTGTAGAAACCATTATAAAGAACAAAATTGTTGAACATGTAGATGGTCATGGCTTAATGGGAGACAGCCAACATGGCTTTAGCCAAGGAAAGTCTTGTCTTACTAATCTGTTTTATGTTTTTTTGAAGATGTGAATAAACACGTAGACAAAGGTGAGTCAGTTGATATAGTGTATCTGGATTTTCAGAAAGTTTTTGACAAGGTCCCTGATGAGAGACTCTTGGAAAAATTAAAAAGTCATGGGATAGGAGGCAGTGTACTATTGTGGATCAGGAACTGGCTAAAAGATAGAAAGCAGAGGGTAGGGCTAAATGGCCAGTTTTCCCAATGGAAAAAGGTGAATAGTGGAGTACCCCAGGGATCTGTGCTGGGTTCACTGCTTTTTAACATATTCATAAATGACTTGGAAATGGGAATAACGAGTGAGGTAATCAAATTTGTAGATTACACAAAGTTATTCAAAGTTATTAAAACCCAAGAGGTTTGTGAAAAATTGCAAGAAGACCTTGATAAATTGGAAGACTGGATGTTCAAATGGCAGATTAAATTTAATGTGGAGAAGTGCAACGTTATGCACCTAGGAAAGAACAACCCCAACTATGGTTACACACTGCAAGTTTCCATATTAAGAACCACCACCCAGAAAAAAGATTTAGGCATCATTATGGATAGCATGTTGAAACCCTCCACCCAGTGTGCGGTGGCAGCCAAGAAAGCAAACAGAATGCTAGGAATCATAAGGAAAAGAATGGAGAATAAAACAAAGGATATTATAATGCCTCTGTATACGGAATTATTCTGCCAAGTATTGATGCTGGAATTATAGGGTTTCAATTCATCTGCAAATAGTAAGTGTGATGTTACCTCTGGATCATTACTATCTTTAAGATTAAAGCTAAATCTGTAGCCCAAGAAGTCAGTAAATTTACCCAGTGGATTAAGTGCCCTACAAAACAAAAGTGGTGACAAGGCATGTCCTTACAATATATATTGCTGGATCTTGATGATGTAAGGTCTTTGCCTATAGCCTCCTAAACCAAGATCCTGAACAAACTGACTTGGATTCCAACTGCACAGGCCTCTGATCTTGTGGTATCATAGAAGATACTACCTGCCAAGTACTTGTGTGTAGACACTGAAGACCCATTGTTCTTCTGTGCACATGCTGAAAACCAGACTTCCAGATCTTTCTCAGCTGAGAACTGCTTTGATGACCTTGGAAGTTACAATATTGTATGGAACCTTGAATATTGTGTGCAATTCTGGTCACCGCATTTTAAAAAGGATATAACGTTATTAGAAAAGGTACAGAGAAGAGCCACCAAAATGGTAAAGGGGATGGAAGGATACCCCTATGAGAAGAGGCTAAAAAGGTTAGGGCTCTTCAACCTGGAAAAGATATGGCTGAGGAGAGATATGATAGAGGTCTATAAATTAATGAATTTATTTATTTATTTAGCATACATTTGTATACCGCTACTTCCAGCGATCAGGAGCGGTTTGATTATATGACGGAGGCTGTCAGATCAAGGACAAATTTCAAAAAATGTACAATGTGATTTAGAGGATTATATAACGGAGACTGTCAGATCAAGGACAAAGCATTTTCACAATATGTACAAAGTGATTTACAGGATATGCACGACACACAGTTGGTGGAGGGAAAGGGAGGAGGTTTTTACATATATACATTTTACACGTAAATACATTTTTGTTTCTGCAGATAGTAGTAGTTGGTACATTACTGCTCAGGTCATATTGTAGGATTGTTGGAATAGGTATGTCTTTAGTTTTTTCCTGAAGTCCATCAGGTCGTTGTTAGAGCGCAGCTCTGGTGGGAGTTGGTTCCAGAGTGTGGGTGCAGTGTAGGAGTATGCTCTGTTGCTTGTAGCGGTTTTGACAGATCTGATACTTATTGGTACATATAGGGTGTTTAGGTTGTTTGTTCTTCTGTTTCTGTTAGGAGGTTGCATGTCGATTAGGTTAGTGAGGAAAGTTGGTGCCATGTTGTGGATGAGTTTGAAAGTGGTTTTTAGGGTTTTGTATTTTATGCGAGCTACGATGGGGAGCCAGTGTAGCTCGATTAGCACTGGTGTGATGTGTTGAGCAAAGCCTGTTTTCATGATGATTCTGGCCGCGACGCTCTGTGCCATTTGGAGTATGTTTAGGGTTTTCTTCGGAAGGCCCTGTAGAATTGCGTTGCAGTAGTCGAAATGAGGTATGATGAGGGCTTGTGCTACTGTCCTGAAATCGTTAGCTTCAATGATGCTCCTTAGTGGCTGCAGAACTCTGAGCTTGTGGAAAATGGCCCTGTTTACTATGCGGAGGTGTTTTACCATCTTTAGTTCACTATCAAGTGTTACCCCTAGGTCAGTGATGGCTAACCTTTTTGAGCCCGAGTGCCCAAACTGCCGCACAAAACCAAAGAATTTCCTCAAAGTGCCAGCACGTCATTTGCATAAGTGGTCTTATTTGCATAAATATTTGCATAATGTTACCATACACTAACTTTTAGTAAACATGTCTCTTAATGAGTGTATGGATAAAGAAAGACTAAAAGATTTCTACATTACTATAATCCAGTGCCAACCGCCAGGCACATTAGGAACTACTACAAACGCTGCCCATTTAGAACCCATAGCAAACCCGCCGTATCCTGACAGCATTACCAGGACTCACAAAGCACCATACCCTACCTATCAAAAGGCAACACTGCAAATATTAAACCAATACATTTCAGAGAATACTGGGGAAAGAGAACAAGTGGCAACGTCAAATAGGAATTTCCTCTTGTACCAAACAAAGCGCAGATGTTAATGATGCACATTTCCCAGAGCTGACATATTCCAGTTAATAAATTCAAAATAAAGAGATATCTTTCTACCTTTTGTGCATTTTTTTTTCAGTTGCAATTGGTCCAGCCACCTTCTTCTGGTTTCTTCATGTTTTCTGCTAACTCTCCATCGTCTGCTGTCCATTTGTCCTTTCTTCTCTCTTCTAGTTTTTTTTCCATTCTCTCTCTCTCTCTACATCTGCTTTAACATACTAATCTTTCTCCTTTTGCTCTTTCCTCATTCCTATTTCATCCACACAAATTTTACCCCTCCATCCTCAATCCCCAATTACTCTCCCAATACCTGGCCAATTGTAGATTTTTCCCCTCTCCATTTTACTCTCCCAGCCCCATCCCATTCTAATCCTCCCCCAACATCAGCTCCCTTCTAGTTCCAGTCTCACCCAGCATCCATTCCCTTCTAGTCCCTGCATCAGCCCATTTCCAGTCCAAGTCCCTTCATCAGCTCATTTTCAATCCTAGCCCCCCCCATCAGCCCATTTCTACTCATTTCCTAGCCCCACCATCAGCCCATGTCAAATCATAGCTCCCCTCCACTCAGCCCAATTCCAGTCCAAGCCCCCCCATGAGCCTACTTCCAGTTCTAGCCCCTCCATGAGTCCATTTCAATTCAAGCCCCCACCACAGCCCATTTCCAATCTTAGCTCCCCCCAACAGCCCATTTCCAGTCCTATCCTAGCTTTTCCATCAGCCCATTTTCAGTCCTAGCTCCCTTCCCTCACAGCCCATTTCCATTCCAAGCCCCCTCCCCATCAGCTATTTGCAGTTCAAGCCTCCCCTTCCACTCAGCCCATTTCCAGTCCTAGCAACACCCCAACCCATTACCAGTCCTAGCCCCCCGTCAATCAACTTCCAGTCCTAACCCCCATCAGCTCCTGCGGGCTTAACAGAGACGCGAGGGAGACTCTCCCTTCGCGTCTCTGCAAGCCGGCAGAGAGGGGCTGAGCAGCGCCGGGAGAGTCCCGCCGGGCAGAGGGAGCCCCGCGGGACACTCCATGCCGCCGCGGCGGCAGCGGGCAGCTTTTTTTTTTTAATGTGCGACCTTCCCGCGTGCCAGCTGCAAGGCCTTCGCGTGCCACAGCTGGCACGCGTGCCATAGGTTCGCCATCGCTGCCCTAGGTATTTTATTTCATTCTTTGTGTGATAGGTATTCTTGCAGAGGGAGATTGTTGTAGGCGGGTTGAACTCCGGTTTTCTTGAGATGAACATGACTTCAGTTTTTTTATGGTTTATGGCCATATTGTTTCGTTGAAGCCATGACTGCATCTCTCTTATGCATTCTTCAAGTTGGGTGTAGTTTGGGTTGTTTGTGTCGAGTATACAGCATAATATCGTCAGCATATATGTGGTAGTTGATTTTATGCTTTTTGAATATTTCGCAGATTGGTTTCATATATACGTTGAAGAGAAGCGAGGAGAGGGCTGAGCCTTGTGGTATGCCCTGTGTTTGGGGGAATGCCTTTGCTTTTCATTGTTAAACTGTACTTGTTGCATTCTGTTTGTGATATACGATGAGAACCATTTTAGGGGGGTTCCCGATATTCCTATTGCTTCAATTCTGCTTATGAGTGGTTGATGGTGAACTGTATCGAAGGCCGCTGAAATGTCAATAAATATGAGAATGAACATTTTCTTTATGTTTTCAATGCCTTTGAGTAGGTTGTCCAGTAGTGCAATAAGCAGGGTTTCGACCCCATGGTGTTGCCTGAAACTGTATTGGTGCTCGTCTAGGGTTCCGTTGTTGTCCAGGTGGTCTTGCAGTTGTTGTAGGACTGCCTTTTCAATAATCTTTGCAAGGAGGGCTATGCTGGATATTGGGCGATAGGATGTTGGGTCGTCCTTATTGAGTGTTTTGTTTTTAAGTATCGGTCTTATGATGGATTTCTTAAGTTGTGCTGGCATGGTTCCTTGTTGGAGTGATTGGTTTACTATATGAGCGCCTTGCTGGGCGGTTTCTGCTTTCGTTGCCTTGACCCATGCAGCAGGGCAGGGGTCTAGTGGAGAGGTTGTGGTGTTAATGCTGGTGATTATATTCATGATGTGCTTGTCTCCAATTCTCAAAAAGTTGTTCAAGTTGGTGATGTGGGTTTTGCTGGTCATCTTACTAAGTTGTGGCGAGGGTTGGGTTTCGTCCAGGGGTTGTGTGGGTTTTGTGGCCACATGTGGGTTTAGTTTGCTAGCGTAGTGATCTGCTAGGGCTTGGGCCTTGATTTTGTCATTGTAGTGATCCTCTTGTGTGGTTTTGGTGAGGGATTTAACCAGGGCAAACAGTTCTCTGGGCTTGTTTATAGCTTTGTTTAGTAAGTTTGTGTGATGCGTTCGCTTTGAAAGGTTGACTTCTGTCATGATGTGGGCACTGATAAAGTTGTTTTGAAGAAAAGAAATCCTGTTTCTTTAGAGGAACTAGATGTGCAGTTACCCCCAGGCACAGCTAGAGGGAGCAGGAACAGACATGCCGCACTTAATGAACCTAAGCTCACTGATGACCTGCAGCTGAAAGGGAACCAGGAAGTCATCAGTAACCGTTCACTTTATAAGCCAGGGCAGAATGCTTCTGGAGAGGAAGAGGACGAGGAAGGAGTAGAGCTGGTAGTAGAAGAAGGAGAAGGAGAAACAGCAGAGAAGCCTGGAGGCTACCAAGGAGATAAGCCTGATTGCTGTGAAGGAAGCAAAGCTGGGAGCTGGAGGAGAAACAGACCTCACAAGGTGGGAAGCCAGAAGGCCCAAACTGATCCTGTTGTACAAGGGGAGTTTGGTGGAAGTTACCCCAAGGTGAGAGCGTCTGCCACGCCTAGTTCCTATACTTTGCCTGGAGATAGAATAGAGAGAAGAAAGCCAAGAACCAGAGAGAAAGGTTCTGACAGAAGCTTATTATCTCTAGAGGATCATTGCCCAGTTTCACCTGTTCAGAGGGAAAAGCACTTTTATAAGCAACAGAAGTTTTTACCCAGAGTGAGAGGAGAATCCAACAGCAGTTTTATTCCACTGCCTAGAAGCACACCTCGGTATCCGGTTGGCAGGCAGAAGTGCAGCTACCAAGGGAGAGGTGCAGGAAAAAGAAGCACTGTGGATTTTATCTCACCAAAGCCAAGGTATGAGGCATTAAATATTGACTGTGATAATTGTGCTACTAAAAGCTCTACTAAAACAAGTATTCCTTCTATGAGAAACAAGAATCAAGACTGATTTAGTAAACTACCACCAGCCCTGAGAATCCCTGGCTATAGGAAGCCAGACTCCCAAGTTTTAAACTACCATGCTGAGATAGACAGGGACAGTGAACGCTCCTTGAATGAGTACAGGGGAGAAGAATCTATGGAAGTGGATTATCCCAGCACTGTTCCCTCACCTATGCCAGAGTTAATGGAATGCGATTGGTGCACTGCCTATGCTCCAAAGTCTGTATGCTCCACATACCATAGAAGAATAAGTGAAATATAATTTAATGTTTCTTATACTGAATGCTACTATGGAAAAACTTGCCTTAACTGTGAAGTAACAGTTAAGTGCTCAGTGAATATTGGTACCTTTTAAGACAAAGGACTGTTTCTGTTATCTGGAATTATCTCTTAGTTGAACCGTGCTTTAAACAGGGAATAAAAGCCTTTATTTCCCTCCACCTGGTCTCTTTGATCATTAACGTCTCTACATAGTGGCGTAAAATCTTTGTGTCACAGGGCACCCCGTGACACTTCGTTTTTGTATTTTGAGAGTAGGGTTAGGTATTCTGTTTTATGTTCATCGGTTTTGCTATGCCGCCATTTTCTCTCTATTCTTCGTAGTTCTCTCTTCAGTCTGGTCAGAGTTTCAGTGTACCATGGTTCGGTTTTGGACTTGGTTTTGTTACTTGTGGCTTTCCACTTTGGTTCTGATGTCTCTTGGATTCCTGAGTTCCAGTTGGTTATTAGATTGTCGAGGTCAGTGCTTTCCAGATCTATGTGTGATGTGATAGAGCTTATAAGGGCTTCTCTGTTAAATTTGTTGAAACTTCTGTGTGTGAGTGTTGGTTGTTCAGATTTTGGGTTTTTAGGTAGCGTGGGCAGGTACATCCTGAGCTCTATTTGGTGATGGTCAGACCACGGGACTTGGGTTATTTTTGTTACAGGTTTTTTTACTCTGTCGAGTTGCTGCTCTGCGGGTATGAATACCATATCCAGGGTGTTTCCTTTGTTGTGGGTAGCATTGCTTATTATTTGTTTGAAGCCAAGTTGTTCCATAGCTTCAAGGAAAGTGTTGGCTTGACAGTGCCGTATTGATGCTAGATTCAGGTCTCCCAGGATAATTTGATATTTTCTGATTGCTGTGGCTGAGATGCTCTCTAGTGCTGTAGCCAGTGTCTCATGATGTGACGATGGGGGTCTGTAGATTAGACAGATTGCTATAGCGTTGTTTTCTACTTTGAGTATGTCGATGTCCTTGGTTGGGGTGTGGGAGGTGCTGGTAAGTGATAAGGAGGATTTGGCTACAATCAGGACTCCTCCTCCTCTTTTATTGGCCCGTGGGCAGTTGTATATCTTGTATCCGGGTGTGATTGGAGTGGAATGGATAAATGTAGATCGATTGTTTATGTCATCAAAATATAGAATGACATGGGGACATGCAATGAAGTTATTTAAGACTAATAATAGGAAATATTTTTTCACGCAATGCATCATCAAACTCTGGAATTCATTACCGGAGAATGTAGTAAAAGTGGTTAGTGTAACTGGGTTTAAAAACGTTTTGGACAAGTTCCTGAAGGAAAGGTCCATAAACCATTATTAAAGGGGACCCGGGAAATCAGCTGCTTGCCACAATACAAGCATTATGGAACCTGTATCCTTTGAGGAAACTGCTAGATACTTGTGACCTAGATTGGCCACTGTTGGAAACAGGATACTGGGCTTGATGGACATTGGTCTGACCCAGTATGGCATATCATATTTTCTTATGTTCTTTGAACTCTTTATTCAGTGCATGGATGATTCTATCACCATTGAGTGGTGGGGGAGCTGAGGCTTCTGAAAACCTGGACACTGGAACTCTGTACATGGTATCGAATCTCTTGCTGATGGGTGGAACCATGACAGGAGCCTCCCACATGTGGAGCATGAGATCCTTTAAGATGCTATGCACCAGTAAAGTAGTGACCTCCTTAGGTATAGGAAGGTATTGGAAGATTTTGAGTTCCACTGCCCTCGGTTCCTTCTCAGAGGCCATGGTGATCTGCAGCCCTGCTGCCATGTCCCAGACGAATTTTCGGAAAGACATGTCCTCTGGTGGGGACCTGTACTGCTCTCGAGGAGGGGGTGAATTCAAAGTAATGTCTGGAAGGTCTTGGGGATCCTGAGAGTCCCTGTCAGAATCGGATAAAGTGGAATCAGAATCTGACAAGAAATCAAAGTATTGGCAGTCGTGCTTTTGACCCCGATACCTCGTCAATGTTGAGGGTGTGGACTGCTCCCAAAGGCTTTCCTATTGGATTCTAGGGAGCATTCTCACGCGAGCTCCGTCGGTACTGACATCACTCATATGTGAAGACTGCATTCCTGCTTGTTCCTGGTGATATGGGCAGCATATTGCATGCTGCCCGGTTAGTTGTTGTGGCTAAAACACAGGCAAGCTTTTGTCTCATCTATCTTTTAGCCACAGGTTGCTAACCGGGCAGCAGGCAATAACGCTGCTGCCCAGTTATCAACTGTTGCCGCCTCTGTTTTTACCCAGAATGCCAACAACACACCCCGATGCTAAATGGTTAGCACTGGGACATGTAAGAGAGAAATCAAGGATATTCAGCGGCACTAACCATGTTAGTGCCTTTGAATATCCCGATTAGACACATTTACATGGTTTACAGGGCTGTAAACCATGTAAATGCCTTTCAAATATCGAGCCCCATGTGTATACCAGAACACCTGACAGTTCTCTTGCACAACTTTTACATTAATCAAGAAGCAACAGTTCAAACGTAACAATAAGAAACAAATGGTTTAAAATCAGCAAAAATGTACAAAGCTGTATGCTTTCCTCCTACCTCTTTAATTTATATGCAGAACAAATTATCAGAGAAGCAGGACTGTATAAAAACAGAGGTGTGAAGATTAATGGAAGATTCATCAACAACCTTCTCTACGCTGATGATACCACAGTACTGGCTGAAAGTGAAAATGATCTGAAATATTTGCTTCTCAAGATCAAGAAACAGTCTTAAAATGGGCCTGCACCTTAACGTAAAGAAGCTAAGGATCATGACAACTAGTAAAATCAATAACATTCATCATTGATGGAGAAGAAATTGAAATAGTTGACATCTTTAACCTACTTGGATCAACTATCAATATAGAAACGACAAGCAGTCAAGACGTCCGACGACGTATTGCTCTTGGCAGAATGGCTATGAAGGACCTAGACAAGATTCTCAAGAGCAGAGATATCTCTCTCCATAGAAAGATTTGACTTGTTCAAGCTATGGTATTTTCAATAACGTCATATGAAAGTGAAAGTTGGACAGTGAAAAAGATAGACAGGAAGAAAATAGATGCCTTTGAATTTTGGTGCTGCTGACAAATACTGTGTATACCATGGAGTGCCCGAAGAACAAACCAGTCAGTACTAGAGAAGAACAAACCTAAGCTTTCTTTAGAAACTCAGATTTCAAGACTTCGACTTTCATACTTTTGACACTTCATGCAAAGAGAGAGATCATTAGAGAAAGACATCAGGCTTGGCAAGGTAGAAGGTCAATGCAAAAGAGGAAGGCCAGCCGTGTGATGAATCCATACAATAACAGCAGCTATGGGGCCAGACCAGACCAGACTACTGGGGTCTAAGTATCCATATAATAAAGGGTTAAATCTGTCACACTGCTTGGAGAATAACTTGCTCCCAGGGGAGGGACTGATTGTAGACCATCTCACACCTGGACACACAATACCATCTAAGGCAGACTGCATGAGCTCTGGAGTGCTCAGAAAGCCATCAGCTAAGACTATAATTTTCTTTATTATCTCTGCTGCTTTCTAGCTACCAATATAGAGTTTAAGTGTTTGTTTTTTGGAGATATCGCTAATATAAGGTTTAACTGTGGCTATTCATTACGTTTGGGGATATTCTGACTGACTGCTTTCCTGTGTAGCCTTGGAGCAGATATCTGTGAGTTCCCCAGTTTAGGAACAACCTACTGGCCAGAGACACTTAGGTTCCCACCCACCCCCGGGGGCTGCATTGCCTATATAGTGGTCGCATGCGTTGCCATCTATCCTTTTAATTTGGGTTAAGGCCCGCCCCTTCTTCTTCTTCTAAGCCTGCTTATTTAGAATGTCGTGTATTCAGTGCAATAACTGCGGTACATTCATTCCAAGACAAATCATTTGGAACCTGAGAGCTTGCCCTCTGTGCTTCAGGTCAGCTGCCATACATAAAGAACTTACTACTATGGGAAGACCTAGCTGCCATGCATAAAGAAGTGACCCTACTGAGGGAGGAACTGGCTGCAATGAAACACACCTCTTCTAAGATACAAACTGAACAACGTCCACCACAACTCCAACAAAGAATCAAACACCCCAGGAATAAATGGATCACAGTGGGTTCTGGTAGATTGCGACCTGTGACACAAAGACATCCTATGCATCACGAGGTATCCCTGCATAATGCCTCCTCTGCCTTGCCTAATGAGGATGTGGAACTGAGGGAGGAATTGGCTGCAATGAAACACACCTCTTCTAAGATACAAACTGAACAACGTCCACCACAACTCCAACAAAGAATCAAACACCCCAGGAATAAATGGATCACAGTGGGTTCTGCTAGATTGCGACCTGTGACACAAAGACATCCTATGCATCACGAAGTATCCCTGCATAATGCCTTCTCTGCCTTGGCTAATGAGGATGCCCAATCCAAAGAAACTGAAGGGCCCTTAAATGAGACAGACAATGCCCAATCTCCTCCTAGAGGACCAAATATGAAGAAAACCTCACCAAACAGCAAACTACTAATACTTGGAGATTCCATCATCAGAGGCACCAACTTGGGAACACAGTTCAATGGAGAGAAGATAGTCAAGTGCCTCCCAGACTCTTCAGCCAGCAGAAATACAAACAAAGTTGTTGAAGTACTTAGAGCAGAAAGTGAACACAGATGTGGAAGGTCAAGCTCTGGGCGTCACCCCCTGCAAAAGCAGAACAACATCAGAAACAGTCACACTTTTAAACCACACATCAAAGACAAGCAGGAAGATGTGGGCAGAACAAAAGCAATGCAAAATACACACAAGCCAGGTAAATCCTGGAAAGCAATGAGCACTAATGCTCGAAGTTAGCCAACAAAGTTCCGGACCTGGAAGCCCTAATGGTGGAAATGGATTTGGACATTGTGGCCATTACAGAAACTTGGCTAAATGAATCGCAAAATTGGGATATAGCCATAGCTGGCTATAATCTATTCAGAAGAGACAGAGAAAATGGAAGAGGAGGAGGAGTAGCCTTGTATGTCAAGGGCAATATTAAAGCTACTGAAATGCAGGGGGCATGGGGAAAAGAAGAAGCGCTCTGGATTGTGTTGGAAAAAGGAGATGGCATTGTCATCCATACTGCTGTAGTATACAGACCGCCGACACAAACTGAAGAGATAGATAACGAATTGATTATAGATATTGCCAAGATAGCCACAAAGGGAGAAGCGATCATATTGGGTGACTTTAATCTACCTGATGTGGATTGGATTACTCCTTCTGCAAATCTGGAAAGAAGCAAAAAAATTGTGGATGCTCTCCAAGACGCATTACTTAGATAAATGGTGATGGAACCAACCAGGGAGAGCTCAACGCTGGATTTAGTGCTCACCAACGGTGTTAGTGTGTCGAATGTCTGCGTGGGTGTCCCTGTGAGTAGCAGCGATCATCATACGGTGATGATCGCTGCTGCTCACAGGGGCACCCTGTACAGGCCAATCATAGCAAGCTCAAGGTCCTAAACTTCAAAAACACAGACTTCAATAAAATGGCCAAGTACCTAAAGGAGGAGCTGACAGGGTGGAAGGAGATAAGGGAAGTAGAATTGAAATGGGCTAAACTAAAGGTGACAATAAAAGGGGCAACAGATAAATATGTAAGAAAAGTAAACAAAAACAAGAGGAGAAGAAAACCTATTTGGTTTTCCAAAGAAGTGGCTGCTCAAAGGCAAAAAACACAGCTTTCGCAAAATTCAAAAGCTTGCAAACAGAAGAACACAGAAATGAATACAGGATCAAACTCAAAGAGACAAAGAGAGAAATAAGGATAGCAAAATCAAAGGCAGAGGAAAAGATGGCTAAAAATGTGAACTGTGGCGACAAAACTTTCTTCGGGTATATTGGAGAAAGGAAAAAGATCAGAGGTGGAATTGCAGGACTCAGAAGTGCTGGGAACGCACTCGTGGAAAGTGACATTGAAAAAGCTCGAATCGAAAGGAATAGTGGGAACCCCCCTAAAATGGTTCTCCTCCTACATATCAAACAGAATGCCACAGGTTCAATTCAATGGTGAAAAGGCAGAAGCATTCTCTCAAACACAAGGCATACCTCAGGGCTCGGCTCTCTCAGCACTACTTTTCAACATTTATATGCAGCCCCTCTGTGATATTTTCCAGCAGCATAATATCAAATACCACATTTATGCAGATGATATTATGCTATACACGCAACTGGATACCGTCGACCCTAACTATATTCAGCTCGAAACATGCCTGAACGAGATGTTAATATGGTTACAGCAAAACAACATGACGATCAACCATAAGAAAACTGAGGTGATGTATATCTCCAGTAAACCAAACTTTGAACCTCCTGCGACAATTACCCTGTGTAACAATACGTACAACACAAAGAATGAAATAAAAAATCTGGGAGTCACATTTGACAGCAACCTAAAGATGGAAAAGCACCTACGAAAAACCAACAAGGCCATCTTCCACAAACGTAGAGTGCTACAACCTCTACGGAGCATCCTCGAACCTCACGATTTTAGGTCTGTTGCGCAAGCACTCATTATACCACACTTAGACTACTGCAACGCCATCCTTCAGGGTCTCCCAAAGAAAACACTAAACATCCTGCAAATGGCCCAAAATGTGGCGGCGAGGATCATCATGCAAAAAAGTATTACTGAACACATCACGCCCGTATTGATCGAGCTGCATTGACTCCCCATCTCTGCTCGGATACAATATAAAACATTGATAACCACCTTCAAACTCATACATAACATAGCTCCATCCTTTCTCTCCACCCTTATCAGCACGCAACCGCCCAACAGAGACAGAAGAACCGGCAACTCAGACACTACACGTTCCGTCCGATATCAGATCTGTCAAATCCAGTACTAGCCGCCAAGCATACTCATACTCTGCCCCGACCCTCTGGAACCAACTTCCACCTGAACTACGTGCGACCAAAGACCTTATTGCTTTCAGGAAAAAACTAAAGACACATCTATTCCAGTGTCAATACAATTTGATGTAAATCCCAGGGAGCTACAAGATGTCACAAACTGAAATATATATCCTGTTATGTAAAAATTATGTAAAACTTATGAAAAAAATTTACATATGTAAATTCTGAATCTCCTTATGACCTTATTACTGTGTGCCCTGCTTTCCTGTCAAATCAATGTGTTTATACCCCAAAATTTCCGTCATGATTTGACAATTTCCAATCTGTAATCAAACCGCTGTTGATCGCTGGAAGTGGCGGTATACAAATGTATACTAAATAAATAAATAAAATAAGTGACATAAAGCAATAAAGCATAGTTACTCACCTGTAACAGGTGATCTCCGGGAACAGCAGGAATTTAGTCCTCACATATGGGTATCGTCGGTACTGACGGAGCCTGCGCGGGAACACTCCCCAGCGTCCAATTAGAACGCTTTTGGGAGCATCCCACAGCGCCTGCTTGCTGCCTTCCCGCCTTTCCCAACTGCCTCTCTCCAGTTGAGTTTTAGAGCTGAGACAAAGAGAGAGAGCGAGGGAAAGGAAAAGAGAGAGATAGAGAGATACAACTCCTAGGGGAGGTGGGTGGGTTGTGAGGACAAAATTCCTGCTGTTCCCGGAGATCACCTGTTACACGTGAGTAACTATGCTATCTCCAGGAACAAGCAGGAATCTAGTCATCACATATGGGGACTCCCTAGCTTTAGGTGCCAGGGAGAGACCCCAGAAGTTGTGTGTCCCTGAGAAGGGCTCCACTTCCCCCCATGGATCTCTGGCATCCTACCAGGGATGATGGGTAGGAGTTGATTAGGTATGGAACAGGTGTTTGAGAACAGCCTGACCAAACAAGACATCCCGGCGGGAGTCCTTGTCCAAGCAGTAATGGGCTGTGAAGGTATGAATGGAGGCCCAAGTGGCTACTTGACAGATGTCGTCAATAGACACAGAGTTCAGATGAGCCATTGAGGCTGCCATGGCTCTCACATTGTGAGCTGTGACAGGGCCCTCCAGAGAAAGGTTCTTACTCTGATAGGCGAAAGAAATACACTGAGCAATCCAGTTAGATAGTGTTCTCTTGGAGACTGGAAGTCCCAAATGAGAAGGATCAAAAGCAACAAAGAGTTGAGAGGACCTTCTGTGTTGCTGTGTCCTTTGTAAGTAAAAAGCTAGAACTCTTTTACAGTCCAAGGTATGAAGATTCCTCTCTGCATTTGATGCATGAGGTCCTGGAAAAAAGACAGGTAGGTAGACCTCTTGGTTGAGATGAAAAGGCGAGACCACCTTAGGTATAAAGTGTGGATGAGTCCTAAGGACTACCTTGTCATGATGGAACCTTGTATAAGGTGGATTAGCTACTAGTGCTTGCAATTCACTAATGCGGCGTGCTGATATGATTGCAATGAGAAAGATAACCTTCCAAGAAAGGAATTTCAAGGAGGTGGTAGCTAAGAGTTCGAAAGGTGGCTTCATGAGCTGCCCAAGAACCAGGTGCAAGTCCCATGCCACCGGAGGTGGTCTAATGGGAGGCTTAGTTAGAAGGAGGCCTCTCATGAATCTTGCTATAAGAGGATGAGAGGAAATAGGTTGTCCATTTAGAGGTTTAAGAGAAGCTGCAATAGCACTCAAATGGACTCTTACTGAATTTGTCTTAAGGCCTGCATTAGACAAATGGAGGAGATACTCCAGTAAAGATTCCAGAGGTATAGCAAGGGGGTTAAGACCCTTTTCTGAACACCAAATAGTAAGCCTTTTCCACTTGAAAGCATAAGAAGTCTAGTGGAAGGTTTCCTGGAAGCACAAAGAACATCTTTCACTTGCTGAGAAAGATGAAGATCTTGGAAATCTAGGCCTTCAGCAACCAAGCCCTGAGATGCAGGGACTGGGGATTGGGATGCCATAACATCCCGTTCTCCTGAGATAGGAGATCTGGAGCAGACCCTAACTCCAGGGAGGGAGCTTGAGAGAGATGTAGAAGCAGAGGGTACCACACTTGCCGTGGCCAATGTGGTGCTATGAGGATCATGTGGCCTCTGTCTCTCTGAAGCTTGAAGAGGGTTTTGGGAATTAGGGGAATGGGTGGAAAGGCATACAGGAAGTCTTGACCCCAGTAAAGGAGGAAAGCATCCTTGGCCTGAGCCCCCTGAGCCGGAAGTCTGGAACAGAACCGGGGAAGTTTGGCATTCCACGGACTTGCAAAGAGGTCTATGTCCGGGGTTCCCCAAAGTTGAAATATCCTGGTCACCTGGTCTGCATGCAGAGACTACTCGTGTGGAAGGAAAACTCGACTGAGTCTGTCCGCCCAAGAGTTTTGAATGCCTGGAAGATATACTGCCAGCAGATGAATCTGATGCTCTCTGGCGAGGGCCCATAGTCGCAAAGCTTCGTTGCAAAGCGACAGAGAGCCCGTTCCCCCCTGCTTGTTCACATAGAACATGGCTACCTGATTGTCCATGTGAATGAGGACTGTGTTGTAGCTGAGCAGGGAGTGAAACACTCGCAGAGCCAGGAAAATTGCTCTGAGTTCCAAGAGATTGATATGTAGACAACTCTTTTGTGGAGACCAGGTGCCCTGGGTGGAGAAGTCTTGCAGATGAGCTCCCCAACCCTTTGGAGAAGCATCTGTTGTGAGAGTTGCTTGGGGAAAGGGTTGTTGGAAGGGGCACCCCAGCAACAGATTTTGAGTGAACCTCCACCATTGGAGGGACAAAATGAGGCGACTTGTGTTTGCTATTTTGTCTGACAGGCACCTTGATGCCTGGGTCCATTGGGTGGATAAAGTCCACTGAGCTGCCCTCATGTGGAGGTGAGCATATGGAACCACATGCACGGTGGATGCCATGTGGCCCAGCAATTGCAACATTTCTCGAGCAGTTAGGTGAGGCTTTAGCGTTACTTGAGAAGCTAACTGCACTAAGCGAAGGCAACGGGCCTGGGGGAGATAGGCCCTTGCTCTTGTGGTATCCAGCAGAGCTCCTATGAACTCTAAAGATTGAGTGGGAGTCAGACTGGATTTTGGGATGTTTATTACCAGCCCATAATACTGAAGGATACGCATTGTGCAGGATAGAGAAGTCTTGGCCTCTGACTGTGTTGGAGCTCGAATGAGCCAGTCGTCCAAGTAAGGGAAGACGAATATTCCCAGAGTAGGGAGAAAGAGTAGTTACTCACCTGTAACAGGTGTTCTCCAGGAGCAGCAGGAATCAGTCCTCACATATGGGTGACATCGACGTCGATGGAGCCCTTGCGGAGCATTTCCCCAGCTTTCCAAGAAAGCCTTTGGGAATGCAGGCACGCATGCGCGGTTCCCTTCCCGCCTAAAGGTGCCATCTTGCTCAGTCAAATGACATAGCTAAAAACAGCACACAAAAAGTAAAAATAAACTATGTACAACTGCAACTCCCAGGGGAGGAGGGAGGGTTGTGAGGACTGATTCCTGCTGCTCCTGGAGAACACCTGTTACAGGTGAGTAACTACTCTTTCTCCAGGACCAAGCAGGAATTCAGTCCTCACATATGGATGACTCCCTAGCTCTGGGCTACCAAGGAACCCAGACTGAACAAGAGAACTCCCTCTAGTCCCAGCATCAAAGAAAGGCTTTTCACTGACAGAACCTCCACCGGTAGCCCAACGGAGGGCTGGAGGGCAGGAGTTGCCTAAACCTCAAAGAGATTCCGGAGTACTGCCTGGCCAAAAGCACTGTCCCTACGGGACTCCCTCTCCAGACAGTAATGGGTCACAAAGGTCTGGCTTGAGGACCAAGTTGCAGCCCTGCAGATGTCTACCAACAGTACAGAGCGGAGATGAGCCACTGAGGCAGCCATTGCCCTGACACGATGGGCCGTGACCCTACCCTGCAAAGGAAGGTCAGCCGCCCTGTAAGCCCAGGTGATACAGTCAGCCACCCAGGTGGACAAGGTACGCTTGGACACAGCTAACCCCAAATTATTAGGGTCAAAAGATATGAAGAGCTGAGTAGCCCTTCTATGTCCCTGCGTATGGTCAAGGTAGAATCATAAGGTCAAGTTGAATCATACAGACCTATATCAAGCATTCCACTGCTTGCTAAAATCATCGAGAAAATAGTACAGAGACAGAGCCATCAGCACATCGATGACGAGGCACCCCTCGATCCAGCCCAACATGGATTCAGAGAATCGCCTGGGGTAGATACCATCTTAACTACCCTATTCGATAAACTAATCACAGGAACCGACAACATACACCAAGGTTTCATCCTTATATTTCTCGACATTGCTGCTGCATTTGATTCTGTGAATCATAAGATACTACTACAACGCCTTCAAGAAAAAGGATTACAGGGCATCACACTTCAATGGTGTGAATCATACCTAACTAATAGATGGCAGCAAGTAAAAGCAGGTAACGCGTCCTCTGAACCATTCTTACAGAAGCAAGGAGTGCCACAGGGATCTTCCCTGTCTGCCCTACTATTTAACATTTATATGCAGCCTATCTGCTCCTTGATTCGCTCATTAAATGTAGAATGCCTCCTGTATGCTGACGACATACTACTATACATTCCATTTACCATCGAACAACCTGATTTCTCCCCTATCATCAGATGCTTTGATACAGTTGCTGAATGGCTTCTCACTCAAAACCTGAGGATTAATCATAGCAAGACTGATGTCCTCTTTGTCACAAGGAATCAGAAGTTCACCCCACCACCCAACCTACAAGTTAAAAACGCTGAACTTAAGACAAGAGACTCCATTCGATACCTAGGCATCACCCTAGATCAGCGATTGGATATGACAACCCACGTAAAGACCGTTACCAGAGCAATATATCACAAAATACAAACCCTACGCCATCTCCGCCCACTACTGGACTTTTCAGAATATCGAACCATATTTCAAGCCCTAGTGATCCCACACCTAGACTTCGCGAACACCATCCTCCATGGTCTTCCACAAGCAACCCTCAGCCCGCTTCGACTGGCTATGAACTCAGCTGCTAGGGTGCTTACAGGTACATCAAGATCGGAACATATAACTCCAGTAATGAAAAATCTACACTGGCTACCACTACAAGCCCGAATTCAATACAAAGTACTGGTCATGACCTTCAAGGCACTGAAGAACCATTCTCCCACACCAATCAGTAAACTGCTTAACAACACACCCAACATCAGAACCAGAAGATCTACACTATCGAACATGCTAATGGTACCTAAGCTCACCACAAGATGTATGAAGGCAACTACCAAAAGAGCTTTTTCAATTTATGCTCCGACAGCCTGGAATGACCTTCCCACTGGTATTCGATCCATATCCAGCCTCATCTCCTTCAGAAAGGCAATAAAACACCATCTCTTTCTAATTCACTATTCTGAAACAAATCCCGAAGAACATAAATCATTCGCACTCACCTCACACCTTAACTGCCTTAACACCCAATATGAGAATGGTTAGGTGCTCCCCCCCTTTAGTTCTATCCATTCTACCACCTGACCTATATATGATTACCGTAGACCTCAATTACTAGAATATTTAACTCTATGTAAATACTTTGTAGATATCATGTGAATAGTTCCCCTGTTATCCCATTTTTTGAGTATTCCTTGTTCCATGTAAGCACATTGTGATATTAATGCATTGTTGCACTGTTCAGTTTTAATGTAAACCGCGCTGATTTCAATAGCGCGGTATATAAAATAAATAAATAAATAAATAAATAAGGCCCTCCTACAGTCCAGGGTATGCAGAACTGCTTCAGCCTGGCTTGCATGAGGCCTAGGGAAGAACGTTGGAAGAACCACCTCTTGGTTAAGATGGAAGGAGGAGACAACCTTTGGGAGGAACTTTGGATGAGTCCTAAGGACTACCCTGTTCCTATAGAATCTGGTGTAAGGCCTGTCACAGACCAGGGCCTGAAGCTCACTTACTCGCCTGGCCGAGGTTAGGGCTATCAAGAAGAGTGTCTTCCAGGAGAGGAAGCGTAGAGGGCAAGTAGCCATTCGCTCAAAAGGTGGGCGAGTCAGTTGCTGCAAGACCACATTCAACTCCCATTCAGGAGCAGGAGGACAGATTGGAGGCTTGAGCAAAAGCAAGCCTCTGAGAAAGCGGGACACCAAGGGGTGAACCGACAGAGAATGTCCTTCCACCAGTGAGTGGTGGGCTGCTAGAGCTGAGAGGTGGACACGAACAGAATTGGACTTAAGTCCCTGATTTGATAAGTGCAATAAGTACTGAAGCACTACTGGTACAGAACAAGAGAAAGGATCTTCTGTACGTAGCTGACACCACACAGAAAACCTTTTCCATTTGAGAGCATAGGGTTTCCTAGTGGACTGTTTCCTAGAGGCTAGGACAACCTCCTCAACTTCCTGAGGTAGGCCCCAGGGAGCCAAAACTACCCTTGCAGCCTCCAGGCCATTAAATTGAGAGCTTTGAGATTGAGGTGCAGGTGGGAACCCTGATCCTGGGAGAGAAGGTCGGGTTGCAACCCCAGAGGCAGTGGAGGATCCACTGCCAGCTGAAGCAGAAGTGGAAACCAAGGCTGTCTCGGCCACCTGGGAGCCACCAGCAGGACCGAGGCCTTGTCCTGAAGAATCTTGAACAGGGTTCGGGCCACCAAGGTCGTGGGAGGAAATACATACAGGAGGCCCTGAGACCATGGAATCAGAAAAGCATCTGCTGCTATCCGCAGAGGATGCAGTTGCCTGGAGCAGAACTTTGGCAGCTGTTTGTTCAGTGGACTGGCAAACAGATCTATGGATGGAAGGAAAATCTTCTGAACAACCAAAGGATGGAGCTGCCACTCGTGGGGCTGCAGAATCCTGCTCACCCTGTCAGCCAGGTAGTTTTCCTGGCCAGGGAGATACACAGCCTTGAGGAGCATGTTGGTACTGAGAGCAAACAAGCAAAGGTCCTGTTCTTCCTGACAAAGGAGCCTGGACCCAGTTCCGCCCTGCTTGTTCACATAAAACATGGCTACCTGGTTGTCTGTTTGAACTAGGACAGACTGATGAGCCAGGGTTGGAGAGAAAGTTTTGAGGGCTAACTGAATAGCCCTGAGTTCCAGGAGATTGATTTGCTGTGCGGCTTCCCAGGGAGACCACAGGCCCTGGGTGCACTTGCCTAGACAATGAGCTCCCCAGCCCTGCAGGGAGGCGTCCGTGGTCAACACCACTGTCAACCCAGGAATCTGAAAAGGTACCCCTTGCAGCAGATTGGGTGGGTGCAGCCACCAGCTGAGTGAGTTCAGAAATTGTCTGGACACCCTTATCCTGTCTCTGAGGCTGCCTATGGCCTGTGACCACTGAGTCCGATGACACCACTGTGCAGGCCTCATATGGAGCCTGGCATTGGGGGTCACATGGACTGTCGAAGCCATGTGGCCAAGAAGCCTCAGGCAGAGTCTGGCGGAGACCAGTGACCTGCTGAGAAACTGGTTTGCTAAGTTTATCAGTCTTTGGGCTCTGTCTTCTGGCAAGAACGCCTTTGCCAGCAGAGTGTCCAACCTTGCCCCTTTGAACTCCAAGTTCTGGGAGGGGAGCAAAGTGGACTTTGCGAAGTTTATTACGAACCCCAGGCTTTAAGAAGAGCAATAGTTCTGAGGGTGGCTTGTCTGGCCTCCTGGCACGTCTGACCCCTGATGAGCCAGTCGTCCAGATAGGGGAAGACAAAGATTCCCTGATTTCTCAGGTAGGCCGCCACCACTGCCAGGCATTTGGCAAAGACCCTGGGAGCAGAGGTGAGGCCAAAAGGCTGTACTGATAATGGTTTCCTCCAACAATTAACCTGAGGTACTTCCTGTGGTCTGGATGAATGAGGATGTGAGTGTACGCATCCTTTAGATCTAAGGAGCATAGCCAATCTCCCTGCTGGAGGTACGGCAAAAGTGTTCCAAGAGTAAGCATCTTGAACTTTTCCTTCTCTAGGAATTTGTTGAGATTTCTGAGGTCTAGAATAGGCCGAAGGCCACCGGTTCTTTTGGGTACCAGGAAATACCTGGAGTAGAACCCTTGACCTTGTAAGTGGGGAGGCACAGGCTCCACTGCCCCGTCCACCAACAGACCTTGGAGCTCCTGAAGGAGAAGATCTGTGTGCAGGGGAGGCCTTGGAGGTTCCCCTGGAAAGTATGGAGGAGGCAGCTGTTGGAAGTGTAGCAGATAGCCCTTGTGGACAATGATTAACACCCAACTGTCCCCACTTGTGGGCAAACAGAGTGAGGCGGCCTCCTCTGCAGGGTTGGGAGAGCAGGGAGGGAGAGGCTATGCCTAAGAAGTCAAAACCCCCCACCCTGCTGAGTGGGAGCAGGGGCCGGAGACTTGGGAGTCCTCTGCCTACGGGGCCCATTACCCTGCCCCTTGGCCTGCTGACCCTGAGGGGCAGCTTGGGCGGCCTGGTACTGTGGGTACTGTTTGTAGGCAGTGCCCTTCCTCGGATAAAAGGGCTTTTTACCCGAGCCCTTCTTTTTGTGAGAAGGGGCAGAAGTCTTCCTAGACAGCCTTGTCCTCGTGAGGTGCTCGGTTTCGAGCTGTGCGGCCTTCTCGGTCATGGGCTTGCCAAAAAGGTTCTCACCTCGGCAAGGGACATCGACCAACTTGTCCTGAACCCATGGCTCGAGGTCCGATGACTACAGCCATGCCTGGCGTCGAGCCGCGATGCCAGCTGCCGCAACACGGGCCGAAGCCTCAAAGCCATCGTAGGCACCGCGGGACATAAACTTGGAGCATTCCCAGATCCCCGAGGACAAGGACTTGAACCTCTGCAAGGGTTCCCCGGAGAGACCAGCAGAGAACCCGGCCAGTTCCTTGGCCAGGTCTCGCAAGTACATGCCCATGTACAGCTGGTAAGACTGGACACGGCAAGCAAGCATCGAGCCCTGGAAGCACTTTCTACCAAAACCATCCAGGTTCCGGGCCTCCCTGCCAGGGGGCACCGCGGAGTGCATCTTCTGACTTTTCAGGCGATGCATGGTCGATTCCACCACCATGGAATGGTGTGGTAGCTGCGCCTTCTGAAAGTCAGGGCTCTTCCGGAGTCGATAGATCGAATCGACCTGCTTGCTTAGAACCAGCGCCAAGGCCGGTGCCTCCCACATCTGGAAGAGGAGCCATTCCAGCATCGGAGGAAACGGAACAGTAAAGGCCTCCTTCGGAGGAGAGTCATACTGTAGGGCCTTGAGCTCCTCGGCTCGAGGCTCCTCCTCGGGGTCCGCAGGGATAGCCAACGCAGTGGCCATATCCCAGACGAACTCCGAGAACCGGGTATCCTCCGGGGGGGATCTACTCTGGGGCTCAGACTGCGGTGAGTCTGACGGGACGCACCGAGTCCTGAAGGTGTCGGGGGACTCCTCGTCCTCCGTCTCACAGGCGGACTTGTCCGATGAGGAATCGGGGTCCGACCGCGCGGGGCCTGTGAGCACCCGCCCCAACGCCGAAGGCACCGGCGTCGACACCCTCGGTTCCGAACGGGAGGTCGAGGGAGACCGCGATCGAGGTAGACCTCGAGCCTTCATGGTCTCGAGTATCGGCTCGGTCTCCGGGGTCGACTTCGATGTCCATGTCCCGGTGGTCGGGGCAGATGCGCCAGACAGGCTGGCCATCAGTGCCCGCTGCTGTTCCATGAAGGCAGACAGTCTGCTCTCCAAGGCTTTCAGCCTGAGACCCAGCTCAGGAGACTTAGCAGCCCCTGTCTTGGGCCCCGGGTGGCACCGGGCCTGACGTCGGCTCTCTGGGAGGAGAGTCCACGAGGACTACAGGGCTTACGTGTCCAGCAGACTCCGGCTCCACTCGAGGTACTTTGGGAGGCTTCTCCTGTTCCACGGGCCCGGGGCGACGGTCGGGGGTCTAAGACCTAGCTCTCAAGGAGCCAGGGACCTCTTCCGACGACGCCCTCGCGAGCCGCTTCTTCCTCTTTCGTTCCCGGTCAGGGACCCACTGTCCGAGGAGCCCCGACGGTGCTCGGGATCCGATTCCCGAGATGTCAAGGCCTCAGACGAGGTCCGGGCCCGGCTGGAGGCCGAGTCAGAGAAAAGCCTTTCCTTTTGGTGCTGACGACTTTGAAGCGCCTTGGAAGACATTTTTCCACATAGTCCACACATCTTAGGATCGTGGTCAGGACTGAGGCACCAAAGGCAGCAGTCGTGTGTGTTGGTGAGAGACATCAGATTCTTGCACCGATCACACTTTTTGAACCCACTGGAAGCCATCGGGGGAAAAAAAGAGTCCCCGCGAGGTCAAAGGACTGGCCTTCCAGGGAAAAAGAAAAAAAGGGCGCGAATGCCAGCCACGAAGGGCAAAAACCAAAAAAAGAATAACAGGCTCGATACCGGTGTACCGAACCTGGCGGGAGGGGAACCGGCGTCGAACCGGAGAAAAAATAGCGAAGGAATCGGGAAAAAATCTAACTATTTTCCGGGAGGACTAGGACACAAGTCTGGTGGGCTTCACGGAAAAAGAGAGACTGAGCAAGATGGCACCTTTAGGCGGGAAGGGAACCGCGCATGCGTGCCTGCATTCCCAAAGGCTTTCTTGGAAAGCTGGGGAAATGCTCCGCAAGGGCTCCATCGACATCGATGTCACCCATATGTGAGGACTGACTTCCTGCTTGGTCATGGAGAAATGCTGCTACCACAGCCATGCATTTCGTGAACACCCTTGGAGCAGAGGCCAGACCAAAAGGAAGCACCCTGTATTGGTAGTGCTTTCCTTGAAAAAGGAACCGAAGGAACTTTCTGTGGGTTGGATGGATGAGTACATGGGTATACGCATCCTTGAGATCTAGAGAACAAAGCCAATCCTGACTCTAAAGGTATGGAAGCAGAGCACCGAGAGAAATCATCTTGAATTTCTCCTTGACAAGGAATTTGTTCAATTCTCTGAGATCTAATATAGGTCTGTATCCCCCTGTTTTCTTTGGGATAAGAAAATAAAGGGAATAGAATCCTGTGCCCTGTTGATGAAGAGGCACTTCTATCGCCCCTTGGGCAAGAAGAATGGCAACCTCCTGACCTAAGAGGTTGATGAGAGGTGTGGGAGAATTGAACTGCTTCGCTATTGTGTGAGGGGGCATGCTTGAAAAATGAAGTTTGTGCCCCTCCTTTATGATGGAGAGTGTCCAATGCTCTGCTGTTATTTGCCCCCATCTGGGGGCAAAATGACATAACCTTCCTGGAATGGTGGACGGTTCTGGTCCTTCCAGAACCAGAAAGGCTAAGTTCTCTAGCTGAAAGTCAAAGGCCCTGAGGAGGCTGAAGCTGCTGAGCCGGTGGAGGCCTAGCAGCCTTTGCTTTCTTCTGTTTGGGTGGTTGCTGACGTTTGGTTGAAAACTGACGTGCAGAAGATGCCTGCTGAGTATAAGCAGGATAAAATATTTTCTTTTTAGAAAAAGGTGTTTTCTTGAACAACTTCTTTCTAACAGGATCAGCAGTGGACTTGGATAGTCTATCCAAGGTGGAATTTTCAGCATCCATTTCATTGGCTTTTTCCTGCCAATCTTTCCCAAACAGATTCTCACCAGTACAAGGGATATTTCCCAGTTTATCTTGTACCCAGAGCTCTAAATCAGATGCCTGGAGCCAAGCAATTCTTCGTGCATCTATGGCAATAGCCGAAGTTCTGCTTATACACTCAAAGCAGTCAAAGGCTGCACGGTGGGAGAATTTAGAGACATCTTGGGCATGTTTGACCCAAGTGAGAAAATCCTGTCTTTTCTCCTCAGAAATGAAAGGACTTAAAGTCTGTAAATTATCTGTGACCTCCTTTAGGAACATTCCCATGTAGAGACTATAGGAACTGATTCTTGCAGCACGCATGGAAGCTTGAAAGACTCTACGTCCAAAAGCATCCAGAGTTCTGCATTCACGTCCTGGAGGATTAGAGGCATGTCTTTTTGCACATCTAATCCGTCTCATAGCTGACTCCACCACAATAGAGTGGTGAGGAAGCTGAGTTTTATGGAAACCAGGACAAGGAGGGACACGATAGATAGTATCTAACCTACGAGAATGAGGAGAGGTGGTAAGAGGCGTTTCCCACATCCTCAACATGAGATCATATAGAATCTCATGAATGGTTAAGGTAGCTGCCTCCTTAGGAGTTTTGGGATATTGTAAAATTTCCAACTGCTTGGCCCTTGGCTCTGTTTCAGGGGCCACAGTGATGGACAGGCCCCGAGCCACCTCCCTGATAAAGTCTTGGAAAGACATGTCCTCTGGAGGAGACATCCTGCGTTTAGGGGAGGACGACTCCTCTGGAAGAAGTATCTCTGCATCGACAGAACTTTCAGAATCCTCAGATTCTTCTGAGGACTCGAAGTATCTTCTGTCCGGATGCTCCTGCAGAGCCCAATACCCATACCGACCAAGGTCGGTACTGGGAATAACCGGTACCGGAGAATCGGTACCGGAGGGCTTCGTAGGACAGAGTACCGGCATAGCAGACACCAATGCCAATGCTACCGGTACCGGTGCCGATACCGATGCCAGTGTAGCGCCGATACCGGTGGAGTTGTCTGTCGTGGTACCAAGGGCGTCGATGCCGCAAGGAAAGCCGCCAGACTGCGTTCCATGCTCAGAATTCTCTGGTCCATGGACGCCGCCAATGCCTGGAAGTCGGTACCGGTGGAAGCCACCGGTACCCCAGAGCATGGCACCAGGAGATCTGTCGAGGCCGAGCCATCTAGAACATCCTGGAACCCTGATAATGCTTTGGAAGCCGAAGCCTCCCGCCGGGGTAATTTTGCCTGTGCAGAATCCTCGAGGGCAACGCCAAAGGCATCTCGATGCTTAGAAGGAGATCTACCCTTCGAGGACCGGCTGGATTTATGTTTAGTTACCTGAGATCCACGGGACGAAAAAGAAGCCCTGGAAGACGTCGATGCCACCGAAGCTGCATCAGAGGGAAACAGGGTACTGAGCTTTGCCGCTTGGTTCTGCCGACCTCTTTTAGACATCATGGCACAGGACACACAATCCGTGATGGAGTGGTCAGGACCTAAACATTTTATACACCATTCATGGGTGTCGGTGACGGAAATGGTACCGCCACACTTGGTGCACTTTTTAAAACCTGAGGCAGGTTTTTCCATGTTAAGGAAGTTTTTGGGCCTAAGGCCCAAAAAGGCGGGTGCACCTGAAGAAAATAGAAAAAGAAATATTTTATTTATTTATTTATTTTTTGTTTTAGAAATAGGAAAAGAAAGACCGGCGGTACCGGTAGAGCGTCAAAGAAGGCAGACGCGACCACAAAAAGAAATAAAGAAATTCTTCTGCGGTGACAGGAACACGACCTGCTGGCTCCGCGGAAAAAGAAGAACTGGAGAGAGGCAGTTGGGAAAGGTGGGAAGGCAGCACGCAGGCACTGTGGGATGCTCCCAAAAGTGTTCTAATTGGACGCTGGGGAGCGTTCCCGCGCAGGCTCCGTCGGTACCGACGATACCCATATGTGATGACTAGATTCCTGCTTGTTCCTGGAGATAATATAGAACTTGAATCACAATTTACTGACTTCCTGCTCGTTCCTGGAGAATGATCACTTCCCCCTTCAAAGCTATCTTTGTAATATCATTTCTTTGGTTGAGTTGGAGGCCTGTAGACTACACCTGTATGGATGACAGTGCCACCTCCTCTTTCCAACACAATCCACAGCGCTTCTTCTTTTCCCCACATCCCCTGCAGTTCAGCAGCTTTAATATTGCTTTTGACATATAGGGCTACTCCCCCTCCTTTTCTAACCTCTCTATCTCTTCTAAATAGATTATAACCAGCTATGGCTATATCCCATTCATGAGACTCATTAAACCATGTTTCTGTAATAGCCACTATGTCCAAGTCCATTTCCACCATTAGGGCTTCCAGGTCAGGAACTTTGTTGGCTAGGCTTCAAGCATTTGTGCTCATTGCTTTCCAGCATTTGTTGACTGGCTTGCCTGTATTTTGCATGGATTTTGTTTTACATGCTTCTTCCCACTTGGCATTGGTGTGTGGGTTAATACTGCGGCTGTTTCCAATGTTATTATGTTTTTGCTGGCAGTGATGTCCTGGACTTGTTCTTTTCCATCCATCACCCCCTTTCCCTAGTTTAAATGCCTGTCTCCATAATGCCTGAATTTTTCACTTATCCTTTTCCCTGCAATAGAGAGATGTAGTCTATCAACAGAGTACAGCCTTTTTGTTCCATCTATTTCCCAGTCACCTATACATCTAAATCCTTCTTGTTTGCACCAAGTTTGGAGCCATGTATTAAAGTTGATTATGTGATAACGCCTTTCTGCCCCCTTACCAATAACAGATAGGACTTCTGAAAATGCTATAGTGTTAGCAATGGGTTTGAGATTCTCTCCCAGAATCTGGAAGTCCCTCTGAACTGTAGAGGCACTGTTTCTAGTCAGCTCATTTGTACCCAAGTGGATGATAACTTCAATTTTGGAGTGCTCACTTTGGGGGTCACTAATAGGCTAAAAGGCAGAACTCAGTACTGGTAATGTTGATCTGTAAAGATAAACTGAAAAAATTTCCAGTGGAGGCAGTGGATGTGAATACAGGCATCACAAAGATCCAGAGTGCTAGGCAATCCATGCAATGGAGGAGCTGTAATATAGTAGCTAGAGAATTCAATTTGAACTTGAGATCTCCAAGATCTTGGTTTCTTTAGAATTTTAAAGTGTGTGGGAAAGTTGAAGAATGAGACTTCAATCGACTTGTTTTTTAAGAGCTGTCTCTACTACTACGGACTTGTGAAGAAATAGGCATTTTCATGACCTGGGGAGGCTTGAACCTTGTATTTGAGGTCTAGGCATTTAGAGATGGTTTTACTGAGATGGAGTCTTCCCAGAGTATGAGTTTTGGGTACTAAAAAATATGGAAGACCAGAAAGGCCATCAATTCTTTTGGATGCATTGAAGGATTTTAGACTAGATGTAAAGTCCGTTTCCCAGGGCCTTGGGACTAGGGTTGCCAACTTTTTGAAGGAGAAAATCCCGCCACCTGTAGCTAGTCATGCTCCGCCCATGCCCACCCCAACCCTGCCCTTTCCTGCCCCTGCCTCGCCCCCACCCCATCCTTGCTCCACCCACTGTCCCCAAAAAAATTGCAGAGAGGGCAATGTGCAAACTGAACGAGCAAGACTTCTACACATTCTTAAACAGAAATTCTGTACAGACAGAATACGCAGTATTGGTTGTACACACACACACACAATACAGACAGGTCTTCATCAATAAATGAGCACAAAACAAAAAGAGAAATATGTAGACAAAAATTAAACTGAAACCCCAAGAAGACAGACTCTGCATGCAGTGCAGTATCAGATTAATAAATGCAGTTCCCCATACTGTGTAAAATATAAAGGTAGTACAAAGTCCGATTATTAAATTGAAAATAAAATTATTTTTTCTACCTTTGTTGTCTGACCATTGTATTCTCTGATCATGCTCGTTCCGATCTGAGGTTTCCATTTTCCCGTCTTCTCTTAGCTCGTTTTCTATGGTCTATAGTCCATCTGCCATTTCTTGTCTCTTCTTTTCTTTTCTTCACTTCCTTCCATCAGCCTATTTCCAGTCCCAGTAACCCTCCATCAGCCCCCTTTCCAGTCCTTCCCTCCCATTACATTCCAATGCCAATCCCCTTGTGTTCCCAGGACTGCCAGTGGTGACCATTCTCTTCTAGTCCCCCTCCTTCCTCACTGTCCAGCCCCTTGTAGTCCAAGCACCATCCTAGGTATCAGCTCACTTCCACTACCAGTGCCTTCCCCGTGTCAGCTCCCTTCCAGTCAACCTACCCTCTGTCCATCCCCCTTCCAGTGCCATCCCCACATTTCTGCTCCCTTCCAGTCCCAGTGCCGCCTCTCTTTCAGCCTCCTCCCCATTACCCAGTCACTTACCAGTACCATTCCCAGATGTCAGCTCCCTTTGAGCCCCCTCCTTACTCCCTATGTCAGCTCCCTTTGAGCCCCCTCCTTACCCCCTATGTCAGCTCCCTTCCAGCCACCTCCTCCCCACCTTTCAGCTCTCTTCCAGCCCTCACCTTCCACCTATCAGTCCTGTCTGCCACCTCTTTCCCCTTGCAGCCGCTGCTCCTGCTTCTTACAGGGCAGGAGCTGCAATAATGTCATGTTAAAAATAAATTTAAAGCTGTGTGGAGCCTTCCGCCCCCCCCCCCCCCCGTCCCGCTTCACCCCCTCCCCCCCCCCCCAGTGCAGTTTCATCTTCCGTCCCCAGTGAAGCTTTACCCCCCTAGTACAGCTTCACCTTCCCCCCGCCCCCCCCCCCATACAGCTTCACCATCAGCAGGCACTGGCAGAACTGGCAAAATTGAGAATGGCATTGGGTAGGCTTTGAGCTAGCCAACTGGTACACAAATTAAATCTCTCTAAACAGTGCCATTTTGAATCTGGTAATTGGGTGAGCAGGATACCGGCTAGCAAGTTGAAGGCCAAGATCCAACAGAGCCAGACAGCGAGCATTAGGGATGATAACGGAGCATTAGTGTTTGGTCCTGCCAAGATTAGATGTGTATTTTGGGATTATTATGCCAAATTATACCAAGGGGAGGCAAGAGATAGTGAGGCCCAGAGTGAGTGTTTCCTTAAAGACTGTGCTTCGTAAAGATTGGGGAGGGCAGAAGCAGCTAGATTAGATACGGATATAAGTGAAGGGGAAGTCCGGACGGCGATTAAAACTATAACCAGCAAATATTGCCCCTTCCTTTCTGAACACACTACTAAGACACTTATCCACTATTTAGTCACCTCCCATCTAGACTATTGCAACCTCCTCCTTCCTGGATTCCCTCTGAATCATCTCGCTTCCCTTCACTCTGTTCAAAACTCAGCTGCATGGCTAATCTTCCGCTAGCCTTGATATGCTCATATAACCCCTCTTCTCAAGTCGCTTCACTGGCTTCCTATTTGTTTCTCTATCCAGTTCAAACTTTTCCTACTGATCTATAAGTGCATTCATTCTGCTGCTCCTCACTACCTTTCCTCCCTTATCTCTCCTTACATCCCTCCTCGGGATCTCCACTCTTCTGGCAAATCACTTTTATCAGTGCCCTTTCTCTTCTACTGCCAACCCCAGACTTCGATCCTTTTACCTTGCTTCTCCTTATGCCTTGAACAAACTACCTGAGTCTGTACGACAGGCTTCATCTCTGGCCCTTTTAAAATCCAGGTTGAAAACTCACTTCTTCCAGGCTGCTTTTGGATCCTGATCCACTTAGTCTCCTATGTGTTTCCTTACCATTCCCCTAGAAGTATCCCTGATCTCAAGTGTTGTGTTTGTCTATACTAGATTGAAAGCTCCAATGAGCAGAAACTGTCTCTTATATGTGTCTGTACAACGCTGCATATGCCTTGTAGTGCTATACAAATAATCAGTAGTAGTAGTAGTAATATACAACTCCGTCACTATTTGGGCCAAAAGAGGGTACAACTTGATTTTAAAGCAGGAATCCACTCCTTTTGAGGCTTTAATGGGGGGGGGGGGGGATGGAGGGGGTTGGTGCTGCCCTGTATGGATGCTTACAGGCAGAAGAGAAGTACCCATTCACATCTCTTAGTAAATGGGAGAAAGAGATCCCTGGTATCTGGGATGAGGGGCGGTGGAAGGCTATATAAGAGGCTACCAGAAGTTGGCGCCTGGCACAGCCCTTTTAGAAAATAGCATAAAGAGTCCCTTGAGAATGTAGTGGACTTCTGCTAAGCTCCATGCAGTAAACAAGAAATAAGGGGGGAATGCTTGAAGGGGTGTGGAGTCAAGAGGGGATTTGAAACATATGTTGTGGGATTGTTCTAGAGTGCAGAAGCTGTGGGGAGAGGTGGAGTGTCTTTATATGGAGATTACCAAGGTCCAGGTGCAGATGGATCCGGCATTGGTGCTTTTGAATGAGGTCCGAGAGGGAGGGGAAAGGGAACTGGGGAAATTCCTGGGTTATTGTGTGATTGCAGCATAAATGGAGCTGTCGGTTTGGTGGAAAAAAACAGACCTTCCTACTCGAGCAATGGTAATTCAACGACTGGACCATATTTTGTGAATGTGTAAAATTGTTGTACATAAACATCATTCGTAAAGTTCATTTCTTAAGATTTGGCAGTGGTATCAAGATTGGAGAAGTGTGCATCTTGCCGCTGCTCTCTGAAACCAGAGTGAGACCCTGGCAAAATAATCTTTTGAATTAATATATAAATTGGGGGCAGTGTGTCTAAGTGAGATGGGTGGTCTGTTTAGACTGGACCAGGGAAGGAGGTGGCCGAAGTATACAGGAGATGGTGTGTTTACGTTTTAAAATGTTTGGCCTGCATAGTATAAATTATATGACAGCAGATAATGGAAAATAAGGCTCTTTTGCAAGGGGGGAGGAGATGGAGATTTACAAGAAAAAGGTTAGGAGTAGGGAAAGGAAGTAGATATGGGGGAGGGGGAAGATATCACATGTATTGTAACTAGTAAAGTTGACCACTGTAGCATTCTATACATGCAAGAAACGATGTACAGGGTGGCCCAAAAAAAGTGAGAACATGTCGTAAATTAAAAGCTTAAACAGTTTACTTATTTACCTTTTTTAGCTATATAATGTCTTTTATTTCGACAATTTCCGGTCGCCATCTTTTTTTTTTTAAATTGGTCAATCGTTTACATCTGTCTTTTTAAATTTTTAAATAACTTATATGCTATGAGATGTTCTCACTTTTTTTGGGTCACCCTGTATTTTAGTGAATGCTGTATAATAATGGAAAATGGAATACAAATATAATTACCAAAATAAAAGAAGATAGAGATTCCATTTTGTATCAGCTTGATAATGTACGGACAGCTTATCTTCTGATTTTCGTTGATCATAAAGCGGCATTTGATATTGTAAATCCAGGTGTACTGTTACAAAGGCTTGCTGAACTGGGTGTAGGTAGCATTGTATTAAAATGGTTTAGCTCCTACCTCACTGGTAGACAACAGCAAGTATGAATGAAAAATGAATTATGGTTTCAGCAAGATTCTTGTGTTCCTCACAAGCCCTCTCTGTCCATTTCACTGTTTAATGTACACATGGTTGTACTCTATCATGGTTTGCATGAATTGAATATTCTTTTTAAATTGTATGCAGATGATATTTTATTATATTATCCTTGTGATGCCAAGTACTATGTACGATCTCTTAAGTTCATTTCAGATTTTGAATTAATAAAGTGGTATACCAATAATCATTTGTCCATTAATTTTGAAAAAAACTGAGGCCCTGATGATTTGTCATTATTTGAATTATAAATCCCCACAAAAAATTCATTTGGCTGGACATGTTCTGTTAAAAGATGATATATTTTACCTGGGAATAATCACAGACCACGGCCTAATATTTAAATTGCAGGCACGATAGGTTGTGTGTAACATTTATTTGAAGCTTTGGGTGATGTGGAAACTCTGGTACATACTTCAACCAGATTGTTTTTGCAGTGTGTTATAGAGTTTAGAGTTATCTGGGATGGCCTATTGTAATCTGGGCTGCCTAATAATGTTCAAGAGCCCTGCAGAAGGTGCCAAACTCTACTGCAAGGCTGACAGCTGGATTACATTTATATGATCATATTTTTCAGTACTGAATTTGCACTGGCTCTCAGTTATGTACTGTATTCTGTTTAAATTACTTTGCTTTCTGGGATGTTTTATCAGTGGGACTGCAGGTATTTACAAGTTCTACTGCGGTTCTATGTTTCTGGGAGAAATTTGTGCTCAGTTGAGAATATCACCATTGTGCTTGAGGAAATAAGTGACATAAACCAGGTTCTCAATTGCTGTCCTGAAATAATGGAATTCTTTATCTCTGTTCATCAGGAATCTGAACGTCTTATACTTAGGAAGAAGTTGAAATCAGTAGTTTTTAATGCTGTTTTAAATTGATTGCATTTTATTTCACTATTCTTTTTATTTGTTGTCATGTGTGTACTTCTGAGACGCCTAGAAATTGTTAGGGTAAGCGGGTTATAAGTAATAAAAATGAAATGAAATCAGGGTAGGCAGCACCTCAGCAACAGGAAAAGAGAGAGTAGTTACTCACCTGTAACAGGTGTTCTCCAGGAGCAGCAGGAATCAGTCCTCACATATGGGTGACATCGGCGCCGACGGAGCCCTCGCGGAGCAATTTCCCCAGCTTTCAAAGAAAGCCTTTGGGAATTGCAGTGCGCATGCGCGGTCCCCTTCCCGCCCAAGGGTGCCATCTTGCTCAGTCTGATGACATAGCTAAAAGACAGCAAAAAATTAGCAAAAACGAAATGATATGACTGCAACTCCAAGGGGAGGAGGGAGGGTTGTGAGGACTGATTCCTGCTGCTCCTGGAGAACACCTATTACAGGTGAGTAACTACTCTTTCTCCAGGACGAAGCAGGAAGTCAGTCCTCACATATGGGACTCCCGAGCTTAAGGCTACCGGAGACCCCAAGCGGAAAAAGGAGCTCCCTCTAGCTCAGCAGCACAGAAGGAAGGAATCTTCTCTGAAAACCGCCCCCGACCGGTAGCCCAACATCTGGGTCGGAGGGTAGGAGTTGCCTAAACCTCAAAAAGATTATGGAGAACTGCCTGACCGAAAGCACTGTCCCTGCGGGACTCCCTCTCCAGGCAGTAATGGGCCGCAAAAGTCTGGCTTGAAGACCAAGTAGCGGCTCGGCAGATGTCTGCCAACGGAACAGAGCGGAGATGAGCCACTGACGCAGCCTTCGCCCTAACACAATGAGCCGTGACTCGACCCTCCAACGAGAGGCCGGCTGCCCATAAGCCCAAGCGATACAGTCAGCAACCCATATGGACAAAGTACGCTTGGAGACAGGTAGCTCCAACTTATTGGGGTCAAAAGAAACAAAGAGCTGAATAGCTCTCCTATGCTCTCGCGTACGGTCAAGGTAGAAGGATAAGGCCCTCCTACAGTCCAGGGTATGCAGCACCATCTCAGCTCAGCTGGAGTGGGGCCTGGGAAAGAAGGTCGGAAGAACCACCTCTTGGTTGAGATGAAACGGAGAAACCACCTTTGGAAGAAACTTAGGGTGAGTCCGCAAGACTACCCTATTCCTGTAGAACCTAGTGTAAGGTGGATCAGACACTAGGGCCTGCAGTTCACTAACGTGCCTAGCAGAAGTAAGGGCTACCAAAAACAAAGTTTTCCAGGAAAGAAAACAAAGAGGGCAGGTAGCCATAGGCTCAAAAGGCGGACAGGTAATCCGCTGCAAGACCACATTCAGATCCCAGTCAGGGGCTGGAGGCCGCAAAGGAGGCTTAAGGAGAAGGAGGCCTCGGAGAAAACGAGCCACCAAAGGGTGGTTGGAAAGAGGCCTGCCATCCACCTGTGCGTGATGTGCAGAGAGAGCACTGAGGTGGACTCTGACAGAGTTGGACTTAAAGCCCAGATTGGAGAGGTAAAGCAAATATTGCAAGACCACTGCCACTAAGCAGGAGAAGGGATTCTCAGACTGCTGAGCACACCAAATGGAGAACCGACACCACTTAAGAGCGTAGGACTTCCGGGTGGAAGGTCTCCTCGAGGCCAAGACAACCTCTTCCACCTCCCGAGGCAGCAGGAGGGGAGCAAGGACTACCCTTTCAGCAGCCAGGCCATCAGATGAAGGGACCGGAGGTTGGGGTGTAGGAGAGACCCCTGATCCTGTGTCAGGAGATCGGGTTGAAACCCCAGAGGAAGAGGAGTGTCCACCGCCAGCTGCATTAGAAGCGGGAACCAAGGTTGTCTCGGCCACCGGGGAGCCACTAGGATCATCGAGGCTTTGTCTCTGAGAACCTTGAAGAGTGTCCGAGACACCAGCGGCATGGGAGGAAAGGCATACAAGAGGCCCATGGACCATGGAATCAGAAAAGCATCCGCCGCTACTCTGAGAGGATGCGGTTGTCGAGAACAGAATCTGGGAAGTTGCCGGTTCAGAGGACTGGCAAACAAATCCATGGTGGGGAGGCCCCACTTGAGAAAGATCCGCTGAACCACCAATGGATCCAATCTCCACTCGTGTGGTTGGAGGATCCTGCTTAGCTTGTCTGCCAGGTAATTTTCCTGACCTGGGAGATAGACAGCTTTGAGGAGGATGCCGTTGTGGACGGCCCAAGAGCACAGTTTTTGTGCCTCCTGACAGAGAAGGAAGGAGCCTGTTCCTCCTTGTTTGTTCACGTAGAACATTGCAACTTGATTGTCCGTCTGGACCAGCGCAGACTGGTGAGAAGTGAGGTGGGAGAAGGCTCTCAGAGCTAGGCGGATGGCTCTGAGCTCCAGGAAGTTTATCTGCTGAGCAGACTCCCAAGGAGTCCAGAGGCCCTGAGTACATGTCCCTTGGCAATGTGCTCCCCAACCCAGGAGAGAAGCATCTGTTGTTAGCACCTGAGAAGGCGGAGGAGATTGAAAATCCACTCCCAGCAGCAGGTTTGGCAGATGAAGCCACCATCGCAGAGAAGAGACCAGCAGGTCGGATACCTGTACTGAGTCCGCCAGGCTCCCCGTGGCCTGATGCCATTGAGTGCGAAGGCACCACTGAGCAGGTCGCATGTTCAGGCGGGCATTGGGGGTCACATGGACCGTGGAAGCCATATGGCCGAGCAGTCTCAGAAATTGCCTGGCAGAGACCAGGGAATGGCTGCGAAAGTGGCTGGCTAGATTCATGAGCCTTTGTGCCCTGTCCAGAGGCAGGAAGGCCTTTGCCTGAAGTGTGTTCAACCTCGCGCCGAAGAATTCGAGATCCTGAGAAGGGAGCAAAGTGGACTTTGCGAAATTTATGACAAATCCCAAGTGCTGGAGCAGAGATACAGTTCGAAGAGTGGCTTGAGTGGCCTCCTGGGAAGACTGGCCCCTTATGAGCCAGTCGTCCAGGTATGGAAATACAAAGAGGCCTTGAAGCCTTAGATAGGCCGCCACCACTGCTAGGCATTTGGTGAACATCCTGGGGGCGGAGGATAGGCCAAAGGGCAGGACTCTGTACTGGTAATGATTTCCGCCAACAACAAACCGTAGATATTGTCTGTGGTCTGGATGAATAAGGATGTGAGTAAAGGCATCCTTTAGATCTAAGGAGCATAGCCAGTCGCCCTGCTGGAGGTAGGGCAGCAGGATTCCAAGGGTGAGCATCTTGAACTTTTCCCTTGTCAGGAACTTGTTGAGGTTTCGCAAGTCCAGGATGGGTCTGAGGCCTCCTGTTCATTTTGGTATCAGGAAATACCTGGAATAAAAGCCTTGACCTCTCAGGTTGTGGGGCACCGGTTCCACAGCCTGTTCCTGAAGAAGACCTGCTAACTCCTGAAGGAGCAAGTCCCTGTGCAGAGGGAGTCTGGGAGGCTCCCCTGGAAAGTAGGAGGGAGGTACCTGGTGAAAGTGAAGAAGATAGCCTTTTTGAACTATATGAAGCACCCAGGTATCTGAAGTGATTGCTGACCATCTTTGGGCAAAGTGGACCAGCCGGCCTCCTGTGCTGAGAGAAACCAGTGGAGGGGAAGAGGCTATGCTGATAGAGTCAAAAGCCCCCACCCTGCTGAGCAGGGGCCGGTGTTGTGGGCTTGGGGGCTTGCTGCCTACGGGACCCATTACCCCGTCCCTTGGCCTGCTGACCCTGATAGTGAGGGTAGTGTTTATAGGCAGCTGCCTTCCTCGGGTAAAAGGGCTTTTCCCCCGAGCCCTTCTTTTTATGAGAAGGGGCAGAGGTTTCCCTGGACAGCCTAGTCCTGGTCAGAGTCTCTGTCTCGAGTTCTGCAGCCTTTTCAGCCATGGGCTTGCCAAAGAGGTTTTCACCTTTGCAGGGGACATCGACCAACTTGTCCTGTACCCATGGCTCGAGGTCGGATGACTGAAGCCAAGCCTGTCGGCGGGCACCGATGCCGGCTCCGGCTACCCGAGCCGATGCTTCGAAGCCATCGTAGGCTGCTCGAGAGATAAATTTCGAGCACTCACGAATACCTGTGGATAGGGCCTGGAACCTCTGCAAAGGTTCCTCGGAGAGACCAGCAGAGAACCCGGCAATTTCTTTTGCCAGGTCTCGGAGATACATGCCCATATAGAGCTGGTAAGTCTGGACTCGACAAGCAAGCATAGAGCCCTGGAAGCACTTCCTACCGAAGGCATCCAGGTTCCGGGCCTCCCGGCCGGGAGGCACCGAGGAGTGCATCTTCTGACTCTTGAGTCGATGCATGGCCGATTCCACCACCATGAAATGGTGCGGTAGTTGTGCCTTTTGGAACCCGGGGCTCTTGCGGACTCGATAAATGGAATCGACCCGCTTGCTTAACACCGGCGCCGAAGCCGGGCTCTCCCACATGCGGAAGAGAAGTCGCTCCAGCATCGGAGGAACCGGTACAGTAAAGGCCTCCTTTGGGGGAGAGTCATACTGAAGGGCATCGAGCTCTTCGGCTCGAGGCTCCTCCTCGGGATCCGCGGGGAATGCCAAGGCTTTGGCCATATCCCGCACGAAGTCCGAGAACCGGGTGTCCTCCGGGGGGGGGATCGTCTCCGAGGCCAATTTCTCGGAGGAGGAATCAAGCGGCTCCGGTCGGGCGGGCATCGGTGCTGTCCGCCCCGACGACCTCGGTCCCGAATGGGAGGCCGAGGGAGACCGCGACCGAGGATCGACTCGAGCCCGCATGGACTCGAGGATCGGCTCGGTCTCCGGGGTCAACTTGGACGTCGACGTCCCGGCGGTCGGGGCAGAAGCACCGGCGAGGCCAGCGATCAATGCCCGCTGCTGGTCCATGAAGGCAGCCAAACTGCTCTCCAAGGCCGTCAACCTGAGTCCGAGCTCAGGAGACCCAGCAGCCCCCGACTCGGGCCCCGACGGTGTCGGGCCCGACATCGGCTCCTTCGGAGGTAAGTCCACGAGGACTACAGTACTCACGTGTCCAGGAGACTCCAACTCGAGACGAGGATGTTTTGAAGGCCTCTCCGACTCCGAGGACCCGGGACGGCTATCGGGGCTATGCGACCTGGCCCTCGAGGAACCAGGAGCGTCCACCGACGACGCCCTCGCGGGTTTCTTCTTCCGATGATGCTCCTGGGCAGGAGACCCCCGCTCAGAGGAACTCCAACGATGCTCAGGACCGGAGTCCCGGGATGTCGAAGCCTCTGACGAGGTCCGGGCCCGGCCGGACGCGGAGTCAGAGAAGATTTTTTCCTTTTGTTGCTGCCGACTCCTCAACGCTTTAGAGGACATCTTGCTACATGGACCACAGATCATCGGTAAGAGACATAAGTTTCTTACACCGATCACACTTTTTAAACCCGCTGGCAGCCATCGGGGGAAAAAGGGCCACTGCGAGGTCAAAAGACAGGGCTGCCAGGAAAAAGAAAAAAGGGCGCGAACGTCAGTCACGAAGGACAAAAACCAAAAAAATCACGAAAGGACTCGATACCGGTGTATCGAGTCCAGGCGGGAAAAGGATCCGGCGTCGAATCGAGACAAGAAAAAATAATAAAAATCAACTTTTTCAGCGGCGATCACAAACAGCATCTGTAGGGCTCCGCGGAAAAAAGAAGACTGAGCAAGATGGCACCCTTGGACGGGAAGGGGACCGCGCATGCGCGCTGCAATTCCCAAAGGCTTTCTTTGAAAGCTGGGGAAATTGCTCCGCGAGGGCTCTGTCGGCGCCGACGTCACCCATATGTGAGGACTGACTTCCTGCTTGGTCCTGGAGAAGTTACGGTTACTTAAGCATCAGTTGATTAAATTAAGCCACCATTCACAAACGTTCTGAGGAGAAACTCAGAGGGATAAAATAATTAATAATGTTTAAATAGAAGCTATCTGGATAGATATGGTCTGGGGAAGTCAATGGAGACTGAAATAACCTGCAGGAACTGGCAGTAAATATAGTCCTAACATAAACAAGCATGATGCAGCTGGTTATTCAGGCAAGAGCCAAAACAGCCCCCTAATTTTGGTAGCTATTCAGCAATTACAAAGTTTGGTGGTACCTTCCAAAAAGCTGGCATTTGGTAATTTTTTCATTCGCTTCCATTGTCTCTATTCTTTTTCATGTTTTGTGTTTCTCTCTATCGTCTTCATCCTTTTTATTCTTTCCAGCCCTATGGACACTGGAAAGAATTATACAAAAAGGATCAAGAAATGTCTCTGCCTGTCTGTCCCTTTATCTATCTGGGTGCAAAATAACTCTCCAAAAATAAAATGGAATGAGATGAAAAGGGAATGGGGGAAAATCCAGTGAAATGACAGAGTTTGAAAATGGACCAGACTGAACTGGAAGTTCCACAGAAATTAGCCTCCCTCCACGAAAAAATGGACCAATACATTTTACAGTATAAGGAAGGAGTTCTATCTTCTGCATAAAAATATGCACTGAAAGATAATAGATAGGAAATTGCACCTTTAAACTAGCTCTCTCCTATTCTCAACTCTACCGAAACTGCCCCCACCCCCTAAAAATACCCCCTGTAATTGCCCCAACCAGAAAAAATGCCCCACCCCCAAAATATAACCTCTACAACTCCATGACTCTGCAAGCTGACTCTACCCCAAAAACTACTCCCCCAACTACCCCACCCCCATGCAAAGTGCCCCACCGTCAAAATCTGCCACACCCCCCTGCAACTATCCCCTACCCTGCAACATTGCCCCATTCCCAAAAATTACTCCCCCGCAACTGCTCCATCACCCCCACAAATTGCCCTCACCCAAGATTATTGATTTGAATAACTCAAAAGATCACTAGTCCTCATGCATGAGTGACATCACCAAAACAGCTGCATGCAGAAGCAGCTCACCAGCTTCTAAATTTCCTAGAAGCACATCACTGCACATGCACATCACTTCCTAGATGTCACTGCCTGTGGGACTAAAACTTTGTATAGACTACAATTCCTGGGGGAGGTAGGTGAGTTTTGTGAGGACATACATCTTGCTGCCTACAGAAAATACCTGCTATTATAGGCAGGGCCAGCCCAAGGGTTTAACCCCGGTCTCACCGCCCCCCCCTGCTGACACCCCCCTCCAGCTGCCTACAGAAAATACCTGCTATTATAGGCAGGGCCAGCCCAAGGGTTTAACCCCGGTCTCACCGCCCCCCCCTGCTGACACCCCCCTCCAGCTGCCGTCACCCCCCCCCCCAGCTGCTACTGTCGCCGCCCCCCCAGCTGCTGCCAATTCCAACTAGGGAGGGGAGGCGGGCAGCATTTCCAAAAACACTTGGCTGCTTCCCAACACAGGAGGTACAAGCCCATTCCTCTCTACTTGTAGATATAGAACATTCTTACTTGATTGTTGATCTGAATCAGAACAATTTGATTGGCCAGTCGATCCCTGAAAGCCTTTTGCTGCCACTTTTGGAAATACTGCTGCTGTCCACCTCCCCCTCCCTAGACGGAATAGGTGGCAGCAGGGAGAGGGCAGTAGCAGCTGCCCACATGTACCGCCGCTGCCACCGCTTACCTGGGCCAGCCACCTAGCTTGCCTAATGGATGGGCCGGCCCTGGCTATAGGTAAGTAACTTCATTTTCTCTGTGGACAAGCAGTATAGGTTAGTCCTCACACAAGGAAATCCCTAACTACAGGTTGCCTTAAAAGAAAAAAGGAGAAAATTTGAACTAACAACATGTCACAACAGACAGACACCAAGTAATAGCCTTTTCTAGTATTTTCTGAGAAATAACTGGGCCTAGGGAAGGTGGAGTTGGCTTACAACATCATACATAAACCCATGTCCAGTCAGCTGGATAAAAATGATTAATGATATTGTACAGCATTTACATCACATAGAATGGCAATCCCTTAATAGAATTATGCCAGATAAGCTAAAAAAAAAAGACATGTGTTCGTCCCATCCTTAAAAAAAATGATGGTCGGAGACTATTTTACCAGTTTCCTATTAGCTGATATCAAGCCTTCCTTTTTTATCAACATTGATTGAGTGGATCATACTAGGACAGTTGTAGGACTTTGTAGATCAGAATTGTCTTTTGGATCCCCAACAGCGTGGTTTTCAGCAGGGATTTGGTGTTGAGATGTTGTTATTATTTAATAACTTAGTATGTTAGCTTGATTACTCTGAATCTGCTCTCTTGATGATTTCCCTTGATATTTCATCTGCTTTCCATCTGTAAATCATTCAGTGTTACTGCAGTGTTTAAGGAAATCAGCTGTTAAAGGGATAGTAAAAGGTATTTACTCACCTGTAGCAGGTGCTCTCTGTGAACAGCAGGAATTAGTCCTCATGTATGGGTGACGTCCCCGATGGAGCCCCTGTGTGGGAACGCTCCCCAGCTTTTATTGGAAACTTCTGGGAGGCTCCATGGTGCCTGTGTGCCTCCTTCCCACCTGCAGCTGTAGCAGAAGACAACTCCTCGGGGAGTGGGAGGGTGTGAGGACTAATTCCTGCTGTCCAAGGAGAGCACCTGCTACAGATGACCAACAACCTTCTATCAGTGAACAAGCAGGCATGAGTCCTCACAAATGGACTCCCAAGCTACAGGCTACTGAAAACCGAGAAGGCTACCGAGAAGCCCAACAAGGGCAAAACTCAACTGCATCATGGCGCGAGGCCATAACCATTCAACCATCAACTATGTACAAAATGAGTGATTCTCTCTTTCCTTTTTTTTTTGGTAGCCTGGACAGAATAGAATGGACCTAGGGGGGATGGAGTTATTTATTTATTTAGCTGTATTTATATCCCGCTTTTCACCGGGTCAAAGCGGTGGAACATACAATAATCAGTTACAAGGGTTTGGGGCCGTCACCAGGTGGCCAACAATAATGATTTTAGACAGTGAAATGGGACATAGACATAGACATTGTGTTATGGTTACATAGGACATATATTCAGGGGATGAGATATGGTGGTTGGGAGGGAGTCAGTGGTGGGTGCTCGTTTCTGGTCCGAGGAATTCTTGGAATAGTGCAGTTTTAAGTTGTTTCCTGAAGGATGATGGGTCTGTGTCGCTTCTGATGTGATTTGGTAGAGAGTTCCAGAGGGATGGTGCATATACTTCGAAGGCTCTGTTGCAGGTCCGCTGATTGTATTTCGTTCTTTTGTGAGGGATGGTGAGGGAGTTGTTGGTGGTTTGTCTGGTTGTTCTGTTGTGGGCTGGTTGAGGCAGTAGAGTGCGGAGCTGGGAAGTTTGGGTTTGGTAGAGAGCTTTGTGGGTGAGTACAGCAGATTTGTATTTGATTCTTGCTTCTAGAGGGAGAATGTGTAGCTCCCTCAGGACTGGGGTGATGTGGTCCTGTTTTTTTGCATTCTTGATAATTCTTGCTGTGGTGTTTAAGTCAGTTCGAAGTGGATTGGTATGAGTGGCTGGAAGTCCATGGTATATTATATTGCAGTAGTCCAGGTGGGGGAGTGTCATGGCTTGCATTACTGTTCTGAAGTCCTGTGGCTCAAGGAGGGGTCTGAGGCGTTGTACTGTTTTTAGCCTTGTGGTAGATTGTTGCGGTGGTTTTTCTGATCTGTTGATTGAGTGTGATTGCTTGGTCTATGATGATTCCTAGGTATCTTATTTGTGGTTGTATTTGTATTTTTGTGGTTCCAATGTCAAGGTGCGTAGGTGGAGTAAAGTCTGGGTCCTTTGTTACTATGAGGGCTTCAGTTGATGGATAGGTTGTTCTTTTGTAGCCAGCTGGATATTTTGGTGAAGCATTCTGATAAGTGTTTATTGGTTGGGTTGGATGTTGTGATTGGAGCATAGAGTATTATGTCATCCGCATAGATGTGGTAGTTAATGTTGTATGTGCGTATGATTGAGCAGAGTGGTTGCAGGTAGATGTTGAAGAGCATGGCAGATAATGTGGATCCTTGGGGTACTCCTTGGTGTTGCTGGAAAGGGGGGGAGGTTGATATGTTTGTGCGGATCAATTGTTGTCTGTTGGTCAGGTATGAATGGAACCATTGGAGTACGTTATCTTTGATGCCGATTGCTTGTAGTCTGTGTATGAGGATATTGTGGGAGATGGTGTCGAAGGCAGCTGATATGTCTAGGAAGATCACGACATATCCAGAGTGCTTGGCTTGAGTTCCCATGACAAGGGTGTTCATTAGCGAGGTCATGAGGGTCTCAACTCCGTGGAGTGGACAAAAGCCATGTTGTTGTGGGTCCAGTATGTTGTTAGCATCTAAATGTTCTTGGAGCTGTCTCTGGACTACCTTCTCAATGAGTTTGGCGGTAAACGGAAGGCTTGCTATAGGTCTGTAGGAGGTGGGTTCGAGGGGATCCAGGTTGTGTTATTTTAGGGTTGGTCGGATGACTGAGGTTTTAAGGAGATCTGGCATGCGTCCTTGGCTGAGGGATTCGTTAACAATGCGGGTTAATGGTGTGCTCAGGTCTTCTTTTGTTTTCTTTATCCATTCTGTAGGACAGGGGTCTAGTGGGGAGGTGGTGGTGTTTAGGCGAGAGATGGTGGATGCTACTTCTCCTTTTGTGACTGTTTCGAATGTGTTCCAGTCTCTGTCTGTGGTTATGGGGCAGCTTGCTGTTGTTGTCTCTGGGTTCAGTTGTGGATTCTGTGGTTGTTGAAGCTGTTTGTAATGTTGTGCTAGTAGTTCAGGTGGGATGTTCGGCAGTTGGTCGGAGTGGTTGGGCGCTTTTGTGAGTTGTTTGTCAATATTGAAGAGCTCTCGTGGTTTGTTTATCGACGTGTTTATGATCTTTGTATGGAAGGCCTTTTTTGCTTTGTCTGTTTCTGTGTGGTATGCGTCCAATTCGTCTATGTAATTCTTTTTGTCGTCCTCTTTTTTGTTTTTTCTCCATTTTCTTTCTGCTCTTCTGAGTCTGGTCTTTAGCTTCCAGAGGTTGGGTGTGAACCATCGGGCTTTTGCAGTGGTGTGTCTGGTTTTAGTCTTGTTTATTGTGCTGGCCGCCACGGAGATTGTAGTGTTCCAGTTGCGGACCAGGTCGTCAATATTGCTGGAACTTGTTTGGAGTTCAGGTAGGGTTTGTGCGAGGAAATCCTCTTTGATGAACGTTTTAAATCTTCTTGTGTGATGTTTGTTCTCCTTGCTGTTCGTGTGGTGGTAGGTGTGAGATATGCTGATAAGGTAGTGGTCAGACCATGGTACGCGTGTGATCTCTGGGTTCTTGTCTGAGATGGCGGTTTGGGAATTAGATTCTAATCCCCAATCAGATTCCGGCGTACAGACTGGCCGAAGTTGCTGTTGCGTCGGGGATCCCCATTCAGACAGCAGTGAAATGTGAGTGTGTGGACTGAAGACCATGTTGCAGCCCTGCAGATCTCTTCCATGGAGACTGAGCGCAAGTTGGCCATGGACGCAGCCATAGCTCTGACACTGTGAGCTGTGAGATGACCATCAAGGCTCAGGCCTGTCTGGGCATAAGCGAAAGAGATGCAGTTTACCAGCCAAATTGAAAGAGTGTTTGGAAACTGCAGCCCCTAGCTTATTGCTGATCATTCATGACATGTTCTATGTAAACTTAGTTCTTTCTTTGCTAGTTCTATGTAAAGTGCTTTGACATGTTGATAAAGCGGTCTATAAAAACAGCTAAATAAATAAATAAAAGAAACAAAAATCTGTATGGACTTTCTATGGGCTTTTATCCACTCCAAGTAGATGGCTAAGACTCATTTGCAGTCCAACATGTGCAACGCTGCTTCCCCTTCGTGGGCATGAGGTTTTGGGAAAAATGTTGGCAAAACAACTGACTAATTAAGATGGAAATCTGATACCATTTTTGAAAGATACTTAGGATGAGTACTGAGGACCGCTCTATTTCGATGGAATTTGGTGTGGTGATTTCTCTCTGAAGCACTTCCTGATGCAGAGGGTTGATGTGATGCACCCTTGCGGGACAATTTGGAGGTAGGTCAAATAGATGTAATTTGTAACTGCTTTGGACGATTTGCAGAATCCAAGTGTCTGAGCTTATGAGGAGCCACTTTGAGAAAAAAGAGTTTTCCATTGTGGTTACTGGTAAAGTGGCTATGCTCTGAAGGAATCAGTCAAAACCTCACCCCAGGCCTTGGCTGAGGAGGAGGCTGGAGCTTCTGAGGCTACTCCCACCATAGTTGTGGTTGAGGAGTCTGTTCCGGTTGGGAGGTTTGAGATTCAGGAAAGTACTTATGCCCACGATTGAATGGAATATAAAGAAAAAAATCATGAACCCATAATTGAGATAGATGGGCATATATAAGGTTATATAAAAGGAGATTGTTGGTCTCAAACTGGAGGCTTGCACATATCTCATAACCCAGTTACTCTGAGGTTCATTGAAAAAAATGTTCTCTATGTTGATAGTAAGACTGATATAGCAGTTGTTCTCTCTGATTACTGTATTGGAACAGATGTTTTAAAAAATATATTTATTTTTATGTGAGATAAATATTGATTATTACTATTTGGATTTCATTTGGGGTTATTTGCATAGTATCGTTTTCAGGATTTAAAAGGGCAGCTGATTGGCCATTGCTTAAAAAGCATAATTTGGATCCTGCTATTATAAGCAGTTACCATCCTATTTCTACTTTGTCATCTTTGGCAAAGGTTACTGACCATGTTGTAATGCAACTTCAGCAGCATGCAGACCAATATGAGCTATTTGTCAGATATCAGTTTGCTTTCTGTAATGGGTAGAGTACCGAGAACTTATTGGTCTCTGTAGTTAAGTTGTTTAGGTTCAGAACAAGGGACTGCGGTTGCCTTTTTGGACACTGCATCTGCCTTTGATTCTGTTCTTCATTCCAGGCTGTTGGAAAGATTACAGGTATGTGGTTTAGATAAAGCAGTGGTGAATTGGTTTAGCGTAGTTACTCACCTGTAACAGGTGTTCTCCAGGGACAGCAGGAATCAGTCCTCACATATGGGTGACATCGATGCCGACGGAGTCCTCGTGCGGAGCAATTTCCTCAGCTTTCAAAGAGAGCCTTTGGGAATGCCTCATGCATGCGCAGTCCCCTTCCCGCCCAAGGGTGCCATCTTGCTCAGTCAGATGATACAGCTAAAAAGACGGCAAAAAGAATAAAAAGCAATAATAGGACTGCAACTCCAGGGGAGGAGGGAGGGTCGTGAGGACTGATTCCTGCTGTCCCTGGAGAACACCTTACAGGTGAGTAACTATGCTTTCTCCAGGAACAAGCAGGAAGTCAGTCCTTACATATAGGATTCCCTAGCTACAGGCTACCGAGAACCTATAGCTGAAAAAAGGCTCCCTCTAGGCGAGCTGCAACAGCAGCAAGAAAACTTTCTCCGAGAATGCATCCCCCACGGTAGCCTCACACCAGAGGGCCGGAGGGTCGGAGTTGCCTAAATCTCGAATAGATTCCAGAGTACGGCCTGACCAAAAATGCTGTCCCATCGGGACTCCCTCTCCAGGCAGTAATGGGCTGCAAAAGTCTGGCTTGAAGACTAAGTTGCGGCCCGGCAGATGTCTGCTAACGGAACAGAGCGGTGATTAGCTACTGATGTGGCCTTAGCCCTGACACAGTGGGCCGTAATACGGCCCTGCAACTGGAGGTCAGCTGCCCTGTACACCCATGCAATGCAGTCTGCCACCCAGGTGGATAACGTGCGCTTGGAGACCGGTAGACCCAGTTTACTAGGATCATAAGAGACAAAGAGCTGAGAAGCCCTTCGATGCCCACGCGTACGTTCCAGGTAGAAGGCGAGCGCCCTCTTACAGTCCAGAGTATGCAGAACTGCTTCTGCCTTATTGGTATGTGGCCTGGGAAAGAAGGTGGGAAGAACCACCTCTTGGTTGAAGTGAAACAAGGAAACCACTTTTGGGAGGAATTTGGGGTGCGTGCGGAGCACCACCCTGTTCTTGCAAAACCGTGTGTACAGCCTATCTGATACTAGAGCATGCAGCTCACTCACACGCCTAGCCAACGTGAGCGCCCCCAGGAAGAGCACCTTCCAGGATAGGAAGCACAGATGGCAAGTTGACATCGGCTTGAAAGGAGGGCGAGTAAGTTGCTGCAAGACCACGTTGAGATCCCACTCCGTCGCCGGAGGGCGGATTGGAGGTTTCAGCAGGAGCAGGTCCCTGAGAAATCTGGCCACCAAGGGGTGAGCTGAGAGAGGCTGACCGTCTATCGGTGCATGGTTAGCCGACAAGGCACTCAGGTGGACCCTGACTGAGTTAGACTTGAGGCCCAGCTCAGAGATATGAAGAAGGTACTGTAACACCTTGGGAACCTGAGATGAGAAGGGTTCCACAGCATGTTAATGACACCATACTTGGAACCTGCGCCATTTACAAGCGTAGGATTTTCTGGTGGATGGCCTCCTGGAGGCTAAAACCACTTCTTCCACACCTTCAGGTATGAGAAGAGGCGCAAGGCCTACCCTCTCAGCAGCCAGGCCATCAAATGGAGGGATCTGGGATTGGGGTGCATGAGGGAACCCTGCTCCTGGGTGAGGAGGTCGGGCTGCACCCCCAAGGGAAGAGGGGTTTCCACCGCCAGTTGAAGAAGTGGGAACCAAGGCTGTCTGAGCCACCTGGGCGCTACCAGGATCACCCAGGCCTTGTCCCTGCGAATCTTGAAGAGAGTTCGTGCTACCAGAGGCATAGGCAGAAAAGCATACAGGAGGCTTCCCGACCAAGGGAGAAGAAACGCATTGGCTGCTACCCTGAGGGGGTGCAGCTGTCTGGAGCAAAACTGGGGCAACTGACGATTCTGTGGACTGGCAAAGAGATCCATGGATGGGAGGCCCCAGTGGTTGAAAATCTTCTGGGCAATCTCCCTGTTTAGTTGCCATTCGTGGGGTTGAAGAACCCTGCTTAGCCTGTCTGCCAGGCAGTTCTCCTGGCTCGGTAGGTAAACTGCATGGAGAGACGTGTTGAACTGTGAAGGAATAGAGATCCAGAGATTCCTGGCACAGGATCCGCAAGCCTGTGCCGCCCTGTTTGTTCACATAGAACACAGCCACCTGGTTGTCCGTCTGTACTCGGACAGACTGGTTGGAGAGGACAGGAGCAAAGGCTTTTAGAGCTAAGCGAATGGCTCAGAGTTCCAACAGGTTGATCTGGAGTGTGGCCTCCTGAGGAGTCCACTGACCCTGAGTGCAAGAGCCCTGACAATGGGCTCCCCAGCCCCTCAAGGAGGCATCCGTGTCAGCACCCTGGTATGCACGGGGGCTGGAATGGTACCCCCCCAGAGGAGGTTCCCTGATTGTGACCACCACTGCAGGGACTGCACCAGGGGCTTGGATACTGTCACTCTGTTGGCCAGGCATCCTGTGGGCTGCGACCACTGGTCTCACAGGGCCCACTGAGCTGTCCGCATGTGCAGGCATGCGAAAGGAGTAACATGAACCGTGCAGGCCATGTGGCCGAGCAGGCGTAAGAACCTTCGTGCTGACACTCACCATGGCTCACCATGCCCACCTGAGACAGCAGGCGGTCTGCCCTGTCCAGTGGCAAGTAGGCCTTGGCCTGCAGGGTGTTTAGCCTTGCTCCTATGAATTCCAAGTTCTGGGTGGGAAGCAAAGAGGACTTTGCGTGATTGATGACAAACCCCAAATGCTGAAGCAGAGCGATTGTGCGAGCTGTGGCATGGTGCGCCACCTGAGCTGACTGGCCCCTTATGAGCCAGTCATCTAGGTAAGGGAACACAAAAATCCCCTGGTTCCTGAGGAAGGCCGCTGCCACAGCTAGGCACTTGGTGAAAACCCTTGGAGCGGAAGCTAGACCAAAGGGAAGCACTTTGTATTGGAAGTGGTTTCCTCCTACCACAAACCTGAGGTATTGTCTGTGGTCTGGATATATGAGGATGTGTGTGTAAACATCCTTTAGGTCCAAGAAGCATAGCCAGTCTCCCTGCTGGAGGTAAGGCAGAAGTATCCCAAGTGAAAGCATCTTGAACGTTTCCCTCACCAAGAACTTGTTGAGATTTCGCAGATCCAGGATGGGGCGAAGGCCTCCTTGTCTTTTTGGTATCAGGAAATACCTGGAGTAAAAGCCTTTCCCCTGCAGGTGGTGGGCACCAGTTCCACCGCCTGATCCTTGAGAAGACCAGCCAACTCCTGCAAGAGGAGGTTCCTGTACAAGAGAGGTCCAAGATGCTCCCCTGGGAAATAGGAGGTAGGTACTTGGCTGAAATGGAGAAGATAGCCGTCTTGGACTATCCTTAGAACCCAAGTATCGGATGTAATGGCTGGCCACCTGTGGGCGTACAGAGACAGTCGACCTCCTGTGCAGGGCCAAACCACTGGTGGGAGAGGAGCTATGCAGTGGGAGTAAAAAAAACCCTTCCCTGCTGGGCAGGAGCCGGAGCTGGAGGCTTGGGGGTTTGAGGCTTACGAAGGCCATTCCCCCGTCCCCTGGCCTGCTGCCCCTACTGGGGAGCTGGGGAGGCCTGGTAAGTGGGGTAGTTTCTGTAAGCCTGTCCCTTCCTCGGGTAAAAGGGCTTTTTCCCCGAGGCCTTCTTCCTGTGAGAAGGTGCAGATGTCTTCTTCGACAACCTTGTCCGGGTCAAGTCCTCGGACTCGAGTTCAGCAGCCTTTTCAGTCATGGGTTTGCAGAAGAGGTTATGGCCTCGGCAAGGGACATTGACCAACTTGTCCTGTACCCATGGCTCAAGGTCAGACGACATGAGCCAAGCCTGGCGCCTAACACTGATGCCGGCTGTGGCTACCCGGGCTGAAGCCTCGAAGCCGTCATAGGCTGCTCGAGACATAAACTTCGAGCACTCTCTGATCACGGTGGACAGGGCCTTGAAGTGCTGCAAGGGTTCCTCGGAGAGGCCAGCAGAGAACTCGGCAATCTCCTTTGCCAGGTCTCTTAAGTACATGCCCATGTACAGCTGATAGGTCTGGACACGGCATGACAGCATCGAGCCCTGGAAGCACTTTCTGCCGAGGGCGTCCAAGTTCCAGGCCTCCCGGCCGGGAAGCACCAAGGAGTGCGTCTTTTGGCTCTTGAGCCTTTCAATGGCCGATTCCACAACCATGGAGGTGTGCGGCAGCTGTGCTTTTTGGAACCCGGGGCTTTTATGGACTCGATAAATGGAATCGACCCATTTGTTGAGGACCAGTGCCAAGGCCGGGGACTCCCACATGCGGAGCATCAACCGTTCCAGCATCGGAGGCACCAGTATGGTAAGGGCCTCCTTCGGAGGAGAGTCATACTGGAGGGCATCAAGCTCCTCGGCTCGAGGCTCCTCCTCGGCATCTGCAGGGAAAGCCAAAGCCTTGGCCATATCCCTCATAAAGTCCGAGAACCTGGTGTCCTCCGAGGGCGACCGTCTCCGAGGTTCCGAACCCGGGGAGTCCGATGGGAAGTACCAGGTCCAGTGGGTATCGGGCGAGTCTTCCTCCGTCTCCCAAGCTGAGCCCTCCGAGGAGGACTCAATGGGCTCTGGCCTTGAGGGCTTCGAGCGTGTCCGTCCCAAATGTCAATGGCCTCGGCGACGACGACCTTGGTCCCGAACGGGAGGTCGAGGGAGACCTTGTCCGAGGATCGACTCAAGCCCGCATGGACTCGAGGATCGGCTCTGCCTCCAGGGTCGACTTAGACGTCGATGTCCCGGTGGTCGGGGCGGATGCACGGGTGAGACCGGCTATCAGCACCCACTGCTGGTCCATGAAGGCAGACACGCTGCTCTCCAAGGCCGCCAACCTGAGACCCAGCTCAGAAGGCTCTGCAGCCCCCGGCTTGGTTCCTGACGCCGGTTCTCCCGGAGGAGAGTCCAAGAGGACAACAGGCATTACCTTGTCCGACGCCTCCGGCTCAGTACGAGGTATTTTAGCAGGCCTCTCCGACTCGACGAACCCGGGGCAGCGCTCAGCACTCCGAGACCTGGAACCCGAGGGCCCCGGCTGATTGGAGTCCTCCAGAGACGCAGCCTTCACGGGTTTCTTCTTCTTATGGTAAATGGCAAGTAGCCATCGGCTCAAACAGTGGGCGAGTAAGTTGTTGCAAGAACACGTTCAAATCCCACTCAGTGGCAGGTGGATGAATCGGAGGCTTGAGCAAAAGCAGGCCTCTGAGGAAGCGGGACACCAAGGAGTGAACCGACAGCGATTGTCCCTCCACCGGTGAGTGGTGTGCTGAAAGAGAGGTCTAGGTCTGACAGGTGAAGTAGGTATTGTAGCACTACTGGCACAAGGCAGGAGAAAGGATCTTCATTGTGCTGAGCACACCACACTGAGAACCTGTGCCACTTGAGTGCATAGGACTTTCTGGTGGATTGCCTCCTCGAGGCCAAGACCACCTCCTCAACTTCCCTAGGTAGAAGTAAGGGAGCTAGCACTATCCTTTCAGCAGCCAGGCCATCAGATTGAGGGATCTGAGATTGGAGTGCAGAAGGGAACTCTGATCCTGAGACAGGAGATCGGGTTGCAAACCCAGAGGGAATGGAGTTTTCACCGCCAACTGCAGAAGAAGTGGAAACCACAGCTGCCTCGGCCATCTGGGGGCTACCAGAATGACCGAGGCCTTTTCCCGTAGAATCTTGAACAGAGTTTGGGCCACCAGGGGCGAGGGAGGAAACGCATACAGGAGGCCCGTAGACCAAGAGATCAGAAACGCATCTGCTGCCATTCTCAGGGGATGCGGCTGTCTGGAGCAAAACCTGGGCAGCTGATGGTTCAGTGGACTTGCAAAGAGATCAATGGATGGAAGCCTCCATCGTAGAAAGATCTGCTGGACCACCAGTGGATTCAACTGCCATTCGTGAGGCGGGAGAATCCTGCTTAGTTTGTCTGCCAAGAAGTTCTCCTGACCAAGTAGATAAACTGCTTTGAGAAACCTGCCTTGTTTGACTGCAAAGGAGCAAAGGGCCTGCACCTCCTGAAACAGGAGTCTGGACCCTGTGCCCCCTTGCTTGTTCACACAGAACATTGCTACCTGATTGTCTGTCTGAACTAAGACAGACTGGTGAGAGAGGGCATGAGAAAAAGTCTGTAGAGCCAAGCGGATTGCCCGCAGCGCCAAAAGATTGATCTGCTGTGTGGCCTCCCAAGGAGACCAGAGGCCTTGAGTGCACCTGCCCTGGCAATGTGCACCCCAGCCCTTTAAGGAAGCATCGGTCGTCAGCACCCTTGTGTGTGCTGGGACCTGGAAGGGTATCCCCCTGAGAAGGTTTGGGAGATGTAGCCGCCACTGTAAGGAGTCCAAGAGCGATTTGGACACCTTTACTCTGTCTCGGGGGTCACCTGTGGCTTGCGCCTACTGAGCGCTGAGGCACCACTGAGCCGCCCGCATGTGCAGACGGGCATTCGGGGTCACATGTACCGTGGATGCCATGTGACCCAGGAGCCGCAGGAAGTGTCTGGCGGAGACCTGAGAATTACTTTGGAACTGGCTGGCCAAGTCCATCAGCCTGTGGGCCCTGTCCTCGGGCAAGTAAGCTCTTGCCTGCAGGGTGTCTAATCTTGTCCCTATAAACTCTAGGTTCTGTGAGGGGAGCAAAGTGGACTTTGCGTAGTTGATGACAAAGCCCAGATGCTGAAGAAGAGAGACAGTGCGAAGAGTGGCTTGTCTGGCCTCCTGGAGAGACTGACCCCTGTTGTCCAGGTATGGGAAGACAAAGATTCCCTGATTTCTGAGATAGGCCGCCACCACCGCCAGGCATTTGGTGAAACCCTGGGGGCAGAAGTTAGGCCAAAGGGAAGTACTCTGTACTGAAAATGGCTTCCTCCCACCACAAATCTGAAATATTGTCTGTGGTCTGGATGGATGAGAATGTGGGTATAAGCATCCTTTAGGTCTAAGGAGCATAGCCAATCTCCCTGCTGGAGGCAGGGCAGCAGTATCCCAAGGGTAAGCATCTTGAACTTTTCCCTCTCCAGAAACTTGTTTAGGTTTCACAAGTCTAGGATAGGCCGGAGGCCTCCTGTCCTTTTTGGTACCAGAAAGTACCTGGAGTAGAAGCCTCGCCCTTCCAGGTGGTGAGGCACCGGTTCCACTGCCTGTTTCTTTAGGAGACTTGCCAACTCCTGAAGGAGGAGGTTTCTGTGCAGAGGGAGTCTTGGAGGCTCCCCTGGAAAGTAAGAGGGGGGTATCTGGTGGAAGTGGAGCATGTAGCCCTTTTGGACTATGCTGAGGACCCAGGTATCCCCTGTGATAGCTGGCCACCTGTAGGCGTACTGGGTCAGCCGACCTCCTGTCCTGAGTGGAGCCAGCTGTGGAGAAGAGGCTATGCAGGCATCCGTGCAATTACTGACCTAACACAATTCAGAAAGGCTCTCAAATTCCATTTATTTACACAGTACTACCAGATTAACCTAACCCCTACCTAATTGCCTCTCCTCTTACCTCCTCAAGATAACATCTCAACCCTACTGTACACATGTAACACCCTAAATTCTCAGCAATCAATCTCATTGTACATATGTAAGTAGTTCAGTTTGCATCCCCCGCGTTATCCAAGTTGTTACTCCTGTTCTCTGTAAAGCAAAACATGTTATCCAAGTTGTTACTCCTGTTCTATGTGAAGCCAAACAGTTTGTTATGGTCATTTTGTTGTATGTAAACCGCGCTGACAATAGTGCGGTATATAAGAAATTGTAATAAATAAATAAATAATAAATAATAAATAAATATGCTGTGGGAGTCAAAACCCCACTCCCTGCTGTGCAGGAGCCAGAGCTGGCGGCTTGGGGGTCTTCTGCCTACGGGGCCCATGCTCCTGCCCCTTGGCCTGCTGGGGAGCTGGAGAGGCCTGATATTGAGGGTAGGATTTGTAGGCAGCACCCTTCCTTGGGAAAAAGGGCTTCTTCCCCGAGCCCGTCTTTTTCTGAGAAGGGGCAGAAGTCTTCCTGGACAGCCTTGTCCTGGTGAGAGTCTCAGTCTCGATTTCTGCAGCCTTTTCAGTCATGGGCTTACCAAAGAGGTTTTCACCTCGGCAAGGGACATCGACCAACTTGTCCTGCACCCATGGCTCCAGGTCTGATGACTGTAGCCAGGCTACCCAGGCCGAAGCCGTGAAGCCATCATAGGCTGCTCGAGAGATAAACTTCGAGCACTCTCGAATCCCTGTTGACAAAGCCTTGAACCTCTGCAAAGGTTCCTCTGAGAGGCCAGCTGAGAAACCGTCAATCTCCTTTGCCAGGTCTCGTAGGTACATGCCCATGTACAGCTGGTAGGTCTGGACACGGCAAGACAGCATAGAGCCCTGGAAGCACTTTTGACCGAGGGCATCCAGGGAGGAACCAGGAGCCTCCACCGATGCCACCCTTGTGAGCTTTTTCTTCCTTCGGTGCTCTCGGGAGGGAGACCCCTTTTCAGAGGAACCCCGACGGCGCTCAGGGTCAGACTTCTGAGATGTCGAGGCCTCTGACAAAGTCTGGGCCCGGCCGGACACGGAGTCAGAGAAAATTCTCTCACGTTGATGCTAACGGCTCCGAAGCGCCTTCGACGACATTTTGCCGCACGGGCCACAGGCCAGCGGGTCATGGTCGGGCCCGAGGCATCGGAGGCAGCAGTCATGTGTGTCGGTGAGAGACATAAGTTTCTTGCACCAATCACACTTTTTGAACCCGCTGGCAGCCATCGGGGGAAAAAGGGCCCCTGCAAGGTCAAAAGACCGGGCTGCCAGTGAAAACACAAAAAGAGCGCAAACGCTAGTCATGAAGGACAAAAACCGAAAAAACACAACTCCGGACTCGATACCGGTGTACCGAGCCCAGGCGGGAAGGTGAACCGGATAAGACAACGTGAAAATCGCAGAAAAAAAATCACCCTTTCCCGGGTGACACGAACTCACGTCCGTCGGGCTCCACGGAAAAAGAAAGACTGAGCAAGATGGCACCCTTGGGCGGGAATGGGATCGTGCAGGCGCGCTGCATTCCCAAAGGCTTTCTTTGAAAGCTGGGGAAATGCTCCGCATGGGGGCTCCGTCGGCGCCGACGTCACCCATATGTGAGCACTGACTTCCTGCTTGTTCCTGGAGAAGGGGTTCTCCCTTCTTTCCTCATACCAGGCGGAGAACCTTCTCCACTTAAAGGTGTATGCCCATCTGGTGGAGGGCTTTTGGGAGGCTAGTAGAATCTCCTCGACTTCTCTAAGAAGATTGAAAGGGGCCAATGCTACCCTTTCAGTAGCAATGCTGTTAGCATCAGGGACCCCAAATTGGGGTGCAGGAGGGAGCCCCCCTCATGAGACAGGAGGTCCGGGGCTCAGTCCAGTGGGATTGGGAGTGCCACCAACAAGGAGTGCAGCAGTGGAAACCAGAGCTGCCTGGGCAACCAGGAGGCAAATAGTATAACAGATGCCCTCTTGTTCTGGACCTTGAAGAGGGTCCTGGTGACCGGGGGGGGGGGGTGTCAGTGGGAACGCACAGAGTAGGCCCTTGGACTACGATATCAGGAAGGCATCTGCCGCTACTCTCTCTGGGTATGGTTGGCATGAGCAGAAGCGGGGCAGCTGCGTATTGTCCGGAGAGGCAAATAGATCTATCATGGGCATGCCCCAGAGGTGGAAAAGCCTCTTGGCCACTCTGAGGTTCAGGTGCCATACGTGCAGCTGAAGGACTCTGCTCACCCTGTCCCCTAGGCAGTTGACCTGACCCGGGAGGTAGATTGCTCATAAGAGCATGTTATTGCGAGCTGCAAAGGAGAGGAGGGCCACATCTCCTGGCAGAGGGAGTATGAACCCGTGCCCCCCTGCTTGTTGATATAGAACATGGCCACTTGATTGTCTGTCTGGATCAGTATGGACTGGTGTCTTAGGCAATGACAGAACACTCGTAGGACTAGGAAGATCTCCCTGAGCTCCAAAAGATTGATCTGTAGGAGCGGCGACTCCTGGACCAGCTGCCTTATATGCGGTGGAGCCCATAATGTGCCCCCCAAACTAGGAGGGAGGCGTCTGTGGTCAGGATTCTCTGAGGTGCGAGTGCTTGGAAGGGCATTCCCACCCTGACCCTGTCCCATAGCCTGACTGTGGCTTGGGTCCACTGTGAGCAGAGGCACCACTGGGCTGTCTACATGTGCAAGTAGGCTGAGGGCATCATGTGGACTGTAGAGGCCATATGGCCCTGTAAGCTGAGGAGAAGATGAGCTGGCACTGACCGGCGATGGTGTACCTCTCCTGCCAGTTGTCCGAGGCATTCTGCCCATTCTCTGGGGAGGACCGCTTTGACTTGCAGCATGTCAAGCTCAACCACCGGCGACTCCTCCACAGTCGGAGGCCCAGTCATCGGGACAGAAGATGCGGATGAACCAGCTATCATTGCCTGCTGCAGGGCCAGGATAGCAGTGATATTCTGCTTCAAGGCTGCCATTCTGGTTTCCAAGCCAGAAAGCTCCGCAGCTTTTGACACGAGCACCGAGGATTTTGGGCCCAGCACCAGCACTCTCGTGAATGCGTCCTCGACGAACCTTGCACAGTCTCTACCGGCTGAGGAATCATTCTTGAGGACCTTGGTAGGGCGCTTCTCAGAGCTGCCCAAGTCCCTCCTGGCGGTTTTACTGGGTTTCTCCGGTGCAACCTCGGCGGACTTTAAGGACTTTTTCTTCTTTTTCTTGGGGTCTGAGGTCTTCTCGGAGGAGCCGCCGCTGTGGGACTCCGAGAACGCTCAGGCCTCATGGGAAGTGCTTGGCTTGGAGAGCAGCGTCAGGAAGGCCGGGGCCGAGTCAGACCTGGAGAACAGTTTTTCCTGCAACTCAGACCTCTTCTTATTGGTCTTAGGTGTCATGGCCTGGCACAGGTCACAGGAGGTGCTGCTGTCATGGTCCGGTCCCAGACAGCCTAGGCAGCAGTCATGGGTTTCGTCACCGACATAGTTTGACTGCAGCGGTCACATTTTTTGAACCCACCTGGAGACATGATGGGGAGCACCCGGTCTGGGTCGATGACCCCCGGACAAAAAAGGTGTGAATGGCGGTCGAGGCAAGCATCACTCAAAAAAGGAAAAGAGGAACCTAGAACAGCGCCAGGTTTGGCGCCGACTCGAGGCAGGAAGAGGAACCGGTATGCAAACTGGGAAAAGCTAACTTTAAGGATATTTAGCAAGGAGTTTTTCTGGGGAAACAGGACAGATGTCCGTTGGGCTCCACAGAAAAAAGATGGTACCCTTGGGCGGGAAGGGGCTAAGCATACATGGTAGCATATCCCAAAGGCTTTCTTTGAAAGCTGGGGAAATGCTCTGCGTGGGCTCCTTTGGTGCCGATGTCACCCATATGTGAGGACTGGCTTCTTGCTTGTTCCTGGAGAATATCGTTTATTTGCAAATGACATTATGCTTTTTCTTCTATTTCATAAGGATCCCTACTTCACAGGTCAGACAACATGGCTGCTTGGCATCTCGTCACTTTCTACAGATTTCGCTGGTCTACGTCAAGGGTTTGGCATTCATCTAGAAAGAAGGAAGAAGCAGAGACTGGTGGCTAGCTCAGAACTCTTCAATCATTTTTATATCACAGTTGCTTCTTTGTAGTCAAACCCCCAACACTTGATGCAGACCAACAAAACTTGTAGACAAGTCAGGAAAAAAGCAGTGAGATGCCAAGTAGCCATGTGGTCTGAACATGAACAGATAAGTGCTTTGTAATCGAGCGAAGTTGTTTGCTCAGAGCAAAGTGAAGTAAAGCAGTGTCAAAGCTTACAATTATGCTGGATTACAGCACGATATTAGCAATGCTATACTCTGAATGCTGAGACAGAAGTTTGACAAAGCAGCGTCAAAGCTTAAACAATTGTGCTGGATCAAAGCATAGCAGTGGCAATGCTGTATGCTGAAGTACCAAGACAGCAGTTTGACAAAGTATGCTGTACAGTGCAATATTACAAACATTTTAAAAAGCAGCTTAAGTAAACAAAAAAAGCTGTTTAAGTGAGAATGTTTAAGTGAAGTAATGAGAAAGTGAGTGTGAATTTTGCATCATATACATGTACGAGGAAGCCATGTGTTTTTAAGAAAAAAAGTACAAAAGTACAAAAAGTATAAAACAATAAATGCATAGAATTAAAATAAAATTAGATGGATGATTAAAGGTGGAATGGGAACTGATGATTGATATGGGGGGGCAGGAAGTGAAAATATTATATATTTTGCACAGCCCTGTTCTGATAGTTCCCTAACACCACTAATATTACAAAATATAATCCATTTAGGATTGAGTATATTTAAGGGGCTTCCTCTTTAGGGTCGTTAGAAGTGAAGGACCTATTGATTTGTACTTGTTTTTCCTTCAAAAAGTGGTTTTGCAGGATTTAAGGTGCTCTTGATGATGAGATAGGAGAGGAAAGCCAGTAGTGGCACAGTTCTCATCAGCAGTCACGGCTTTTCCTTTGATACACAGAATAGCAAAGCTGTCTCCAGCAGGCCCAGTGGACTGAGAAGCTGGAGCAGACGCAGCGGTTCCTTGCAGTGCAGGAGAGTCAACTTGAGGGGACACGGCATCCTGATACTTCCATCTGCCAGCTGAATGATTCCCTGCATGAACATCTAACAGAAATGAGGCGGATCCCCACTAGTGTTGTGATCTCAACCAGCTTCCCATCAGCAGGCCCAACAAAAAGAACCCTGGGAGGCAAACACTAACAGCAGTCACCACAACTGCCACCACCACCACCAACTCTGCAAGGCATATGCTCTCATCAGCTTCCCCAATCCTGTATTTTGGGATCTGTTCCACATGAAAGAAGGGACCCCTTCCTTCCCATGGCGATTCAGAGTGGTCTACTGTGCAGGATGTCTACCCCAGCTGCTCCTTTGAGTCTAGTGGAGTGGAAGAGTAGCCTAATGGTTAAGAACACTGGCTTGGGAACCCAGAGACCAGGGTTCAATTCCAACTAGCACTCCTTGTGGCCTTGGGCAAGTCACTTAACCCTCCATTGCCTCAGAAAAATCCAAGTTATGAATGTCCCTGTTTAATGTACATTATCAAGTTTAAGTTTTAATGTAAACTGCTTTGATTGAAATGATAAAGTGGTATATAAAACCTGTTAAATAAATAAACAGTGCATCACCACCCAGCACAACAACAGAACCACTGGATAGTCAGGGGCAGGAGGTAAGGTGCAGAGGGACAGGAAGATGGGAATGTGGTAGGCATTAGGGCCATCTCACCATAGGCATAGTTGAGGGGGCCTGTGAGTGGGAGGGAAGGCTGGGGGATGAGTGCGTGGGAGCACATGATGGGGAAGGGAGGTTAGGAGGGAGGGAGGGGGATGTGGTAGGGGAAGGAGGGTCCTGGGTTTGTGTTTCACATTATTGTTCACATACACACTGGCATAACAGACATCCACCTTCACATGAAGTGTCCGTGTATGAGGTCATTTCTAGCTGCCAACCCACATTGTTATGTTTAGCTTGCTTCTCCATGCCTGGGCACCTGTGCTTCTGTATCATGTTCTTTCTCTGCAGTGTCCTGTTGTTCTGGTAGGGGTTGTCTGCACCGCAATGCAAAATTGTGGAGCATGCAGCAGGCCATAAAGATCTCACATACCCTGGCAGGGCTATAAAGCAGTTCATCCCCTCATCTGTCTAGGCACCTGAAGCAGCTCTTCAGCTGGCAAAACGTTCTTTCTAATATTGCCCAAATGTGCCTATGGCCTTGTTGTAGCACTCCTCTGCTGGTGTTTACAGTGCCACGATGGGGTTCAGGTTTTCAATTGGTAGTCTCTGTCATCAGCATAGAAAGGAGACAAAGGGACACATATCAGTTTGTGGCCTGCCAGCCTCATGTGGTTAGTGCCCAGTGCAAGCCTAGCATCTGTTAGCCAGAAGCTGCATCTTCCAGACACCTGGGTGGGTGCCTGGGGAATGTGCCTTTTGGGGGGAAGGGGAAATAAAACACATCTTACCTAGCAGACATTCACTGGTTATCGTTATGCTTTCAAACAGCTCACGGATTCCAGAGTGGTTGAGAATATAGGCATCATGACAGGAACCTGGGAAACAAATCTGTTATCTCACCCAGCACATTGCATAGGACTTGCATGTTGACGGAGTGAAATACCTTTGTTCCAATAGGCGGCCTCCCTCCCTTTTGGAGGACTGAGGACCAAGGACCATATGTATGCAGTCGATCAACCCCAACACTTATGGTAATCAAGCCAGCTCACGGAACTGTAGCTAGTTTGTTGCCTTAGCTGCACAGTCTGTGGGAAGGCCACATAGTCAGCTGTGTGGGTTAGGAAGGTCCTCAGGAACTGGGAGATGCACTATGATTCAGCTGACTGGCTAAGGCCCACTGTGGCAGACAAACCTGACTGGAAACTGCCAGTAGCTAGGAAGGCTTGAGGTGGGCAGGCATGCACTGACCCCTGTATGTAGTGGAGGAGCAGCTCTGCTCCAGACAGAGATGCCAGATGCCAGACATAGGCTACACAGAACACTTGAGCACAGAGACCACAGATATAGCAATGGAAAGGGTTAAGTACCCTGGGTGTGTGGGATTTGGAAGGCTGGGAAAGGGATCTGAGAGGGGTTGGGTTACAGGCACTGGATAGGACAAAGGCATAGAGAGGGTTTCTCACAGGCTACCTGCATGTACACAAAACATCAGTCAAGCCAAGGATTCACAAGCCAGTCTCTTCCAATCACCAATTCAGCCAGTTTAAACAGACAGCAAAGTCAGAGTAGTTACTCACCTGTAACAGGTGTTCTCCAGGAGCAGCAGGAATCAGTCCTCACATATGAGTGACGTCGGCGCCGACGGAGCCCTCGCGGAGCAATTTCCCCAGCTTTCAAAGAAAGCCTTTGGGAATTGCAGCGCGCATGCGCAGTCCCCTTCCCGCCCAAGGGTGCCATCTTGCTCAGTCTGATGACATAGCTAAAAGACAGCAAAAAATTAGCAAAAACGAAATGATAGGACTGCAACTCCAAGGGGAGGAGGGAGGGTTGTGAGGACTGATTCCTGCTGCTCCTGGAGAACACCTGTTACAGGTGAGTAAATACTCTTTCTCCAGGACCAAGCAGGAAGTCAGTCCTCACATATGGGACTCCCAAGCTTAAGGCTACCGGAGACCTCAAGCACAAAAATGAGCTCCCTCTAGCTCAGCAGCATAGAAGGAAGGAATCTTCTCTGAAAACGCCCCCGATCGGTAGCCCAACACCAGGGCCGGAGGGTAGGAGTTGCCTAAACCTCAAAGAGATTATGGAGGACTGCCTGACCGAAAGCACTGTCCCTGCAGGACTCCCTCTCCAGGCAGTAATGGGCCGCAAAAGTCTGGCTTGAAGACCAAGTAGCAGCCCGGCAGATGTCTGCCAACGGAACAGAGCGGAGGTGAGCCACTGACGCAGCCTTCGCCCTAACACGATGAGCCGTGACTCGACCCTCCAATGAGAGGCCGGCTGCCCCATAAGCCCAGGCGATACAGTCAGCTACCCAAATGGACAAAGTACGGTTGGAGACAGGTAGCCCCAATGTAGTGGGGTCAAAAGAAACGAAGAGCTGAACAGCCCTCCTATGCTCCCGCGTACGGTCAAGGTAGAAGGACAAGGCCCTCCTACAGTCCAGGGTATGCAGGACCATTTCAGCCCGGCTGGAGTGCGGCCTGGGAAAGAAGGTCGGAAGAACCACCTCCTGGTTGAGATGAAAAGGAGAAACCACTTTTGGAAGAAACTTAGGGTGAGTCCGTAAGACCACCCTATTCCTGTAGAACCTAGTGTAAGGAGGATCAGACACTAGGGCCTGCAGTTTACTAACACGCCTAGCAGAGGTAAGGGCTACCAAGAACAAGGTTTTCCAAGAAAGAAAACGAAGAGGGCAGGTAGCCATAGGTTCAAAGGGCAGACAGGTAATCCGCTGCAAGACCACATTCAGATCCCATTCAGGGGCTGGTGGACGCAAAGGAGGCTTAAGCAGAAGGAGGCCTCGGAGAAAACGAGCCACCAAAGGGTGGTTGGAAAGAGGCCTGCCATCCACCGGTGCGTGATGTGCAGAGAGAGCACTGAGGTGGACTCTGACAGAGTTGGACTTAAGGCCCAGATTGGAGAAGTAAAGCAAATATTGCAAGACCACTGCCACCAAGCAGGAGAAGGGATTCTCAGACTGCTGAGCACACCACACGGAGAAGCGACGCCACTTAAGAGCGTAGGACGTCCGGGTGGAGGGCCGCCTGGAGGCCAAGACGACCTCTTCCACCTCCCGAGGCAGCAGGAGGGAAGCAAGGACTACCCTTTCAGCAGCCAGGCCATCAGATGAAGGGACCGGAGGTTGGGGTGTAGGAGAGACCCGTGATCCTGTGTCAGGAGATCGGGCTGAAACCCCAGAGGAAGAGGAGTGTCCACCGCCAGCTGCATTAGAAGCGGGAACCAAGGTTGCCTCGGCCACCGGGGAGCCACTAGGATCAGCGAGGCTTTGTCTCTGAGAAATTTGAAGAGTGTTCGAGACACCAGCGGCATGGGAGGAAAGGCATACAAGAGACCTGTGGACCATGGAATCAGAAAAGCATCCAGCGCTACTCTGAGAGGATGCGGTTGTCGAGAGCAGAATCTGGGTAGTTGCCGGTTCAGAGGACTGGCAAACAGATCCATGGTGGGGAGTCCCCACTTGAGAAAGATCTGCTGAACCACTAATGGATCCAATCTCCACTTGTGTGGTTGGAGGATCCTGCTTAGTTTGTCTGCCAGGTAATTTTCCTGACCTGGGAGATAGACCGCTTTGAGGAGTATGCCGTGGCTGACTGCTCAAGAGCACAGCCGTCGTGCCTCCTGACAGAGAAGGAAGGAGCCTGTGCCTCTTTGTTTGTTCACGTAGAACATTGCTACTTGATTGTCCGTCTGGACCAGTACAGACTGGTGAGAAGTGAGGTGGGAGAAGGCTCTCAGAGCTAGGCGGATGGCTCTGAGCTCCAGGAAGTTTATCTGCTGCGCAGACTCCCAAGGAGTCCAGAGGCCTTGAGTACATGTCCCTTGGCAATGTGCTCCCCATCCCAGGAGAGAAGCATCGGTTGTTAGTACCTGAGAAGGAGGAGGAGATTGAAATTCCACTCCCAGTACTAGGTTTGGCAGATGAAGCCACCACCAGCAGGTCTGAGACTTGTATTGTGTCCGTCAGGCTCCCCGTGGCCTGATGCCATTGCGTGCGAAGGCACCACTGGGCAGGTCGCATGTTCAGGCGGGCATTGGGGGTCACATGGACCGTGGAAGCCATATGGCTGAGCAGTCTCAGAAATTGCCTGGCAGAGACCAGGGAAGTGCTGCGAAAGTGGTTGGCGAGATTCATGAGTTCTGTGGGCCCTGTCCAGAGGCAGGAAGGCCGGCGCCTGAAGTGTGCTTAACCTTGCGCTGATGAATTCGAGATCTGGAAAGGGGAGCAAAGTGGACTTTGCAAAGTTTATGACAAAGCCCAAGTGCTGGAATAGAGACACAGTGCGATGAGTGGCTTGAGTGGCCTCTTGGGAAGACTGGGCCCGGATGAGCCAGTCATCCAGGTATGGAAACACAAAAAGGCCTTGAAGTCTGAGATAAGCCGCCACCACTGCCAGGCATTTGGTGAAAACCCTGGGGGCGGAGGATAGGCCAAAGGGCAGGACCCTGTACTGGTAATGATTTCCTCCCACAACAAATCTGAGATATTGTCTGTGGTCTGGATGAATAAGGATGTGAGTATAGGCATCCTTTAGATCTAAGGAGCATAGCCAGTCTATCTGCTGGAGGTAGGGCAGCAGGATTCCAAGGGTAAGCATCTTGAACTTTTCCCTTGCCAGGAACTTGTTGAGGTTTCGCAAGTCCAGGATGGGTCTGAGGCCTCCTGTTCTTTTTGGTATCAGAAAGTACCTGGAATAAAAGCCGTGACCTCTCAGGTGGTGGGTCACCGGTTCCACAGCCTGTTCCTGAAGAAGACTTGCCAACTCCTGAAGGAGTAAGTCCCTGTGCAAAAGGAGTCTTGGAGGCTCCCCTGGAAAGTAGGAGGGAGGTACCTGGTGAAAGTGTAGAAGATAGCCTTTCTGAACTATATGAAGTACCCAGGTATCTGATGTGATGGCTGACCACCTGTGGGCAAAGTGGACCAGCTGGCCTCCTGTGCTGAGAGAAACCAGCGGAGGGGAAGAGGCTATGCTGATGGAGTCAAAAACCCCCACCCTGCTGAGCAGGGGCCGGCGTAGTGGGCTTGGGGGCCTGCTGCCTACGGGACCCATTACCCCGTCCCTTGGCCTGCTGACCCTTTTGGGGAGCTGCTGAGGCCTGATACTGAGGGTAGTATTTATAGGCAGCCGCCTTCCTCGGGTAAAAGGGCTTTTTCCCCGAGCCCTTCTTCTTCTGAGAAGGGGCAGAGGTTTTTCTGGACAGCCTAGTTCTGGTCAGAGTCTCGGTCTCAATTTGTGCAGCCTTTTCAGCCATGGGTTTGCCAAAGAGGTTTTCACCTCTGCAGGGGACATCGACCAACTTGTCCTGGACCCAGGGCTCGAGGTCGGATGACTGAAGCCAAGCCTGTCGGCGGGCACCGATGCCGGCTCCGGCTACTCGAGCCGATGCTTCGAAGCCATCGTAGGCTGCTCGAGAGATAAACTTCGAGCACTCTCGAATCCCAGTGGACAAGGCTTGGAACCTCTGCAAAGGTTCCTCGGAGAGACCAGCAGAGAACCCGGCAATTTCCTTTGCCAGATTTCGGAGATACATGCCCATATAGAGCTGGTAGGTCTGGACTCGACAAGCAAGCACGGAGCCCTGGAAACACTTCCTACCGAGGGCATCCAGGCTCCTGGCCTCCCGGCCGGGAGGCACCGAGGAGTGCATCTTTTGACTCTTGAGTCTATGCATGGCCGATTCCACCACCATGGAATGGTGCGGTAGTTGTGCCTTTTGGAACCCGGGGCTCTTGCGGACTCGATAAATGGAATCGACCCGCTTGCTTAACACCGGCGTCGACGCCGGGTTCTCCCACATGCGGAAGAGAAGTCGTTCCAGCATCGGAGGAACCGGTACAGTAAAGGCCTCCTTCGGGGGAGAGTCATACTGGAGGGCATCGAGCTCCTCGGCTCGAGGCTCCTCCTCGGGATCCGCGGGGAATGCCAAGGCCTTGGCCATATCCCGCACGAAGTCCGAGAACCGGGTGTCCTCCGGGGGGGACCGTCTCCGAGGTTCGGACTCGGGCGAGTCCGATGGGACACACCGAGTCCGAAAACTACCAGGGGACTCTTCGTCCTCCGATTCCCAGTCGGACTCCTCGGAGGAGGATTCGAGTGGCTCCGGTCGGGCGGGCACCGATGCCCTCCGCCCCGACGCCGAAGGTGTCGGCATCGACGACCTCGGTCCCGAACGGGAGGCCGAGGGAGACCGCGACCGAGGATCGACTCGAGCTCGGATGGACTCGAGGATCGGCTCGGTCTCCGGGGTCGACTTTGACGTCGATGTCCCGGTGGCCGGGGCAGACGCATTGGCAAGGCCAGCGATCAATGCCCGCTGCTGGTCCATGAAGGCAGCCAAACTGCTCTCCAAGGCCGTCAACCTGAGTCCAAGCTCAGGAGACCCAGCAGCCCCTGACTCGGGCCCCGACGGCGTCGGCCCGACGTCGCGTCGAACCGAAAAAGAATAAAAAATAAGAGAGAAAATCAACTTTTCCAGCGGTGATCACAAACAGCGTCTGTAGGGCTCCGCGGAAAAAAGAAGACTGAGCAAGATGGCACCCTTGGGCGGGAATGGGACCGCGCATGCGCGCTGCAATTCCCAAAGGCTTTCTTTGAAAGCTGGGGAAATTGCTCCGCGAGGGCTCCGTCGGCACCGACGTCACCCATATGTGAGGACTGACTTCCTGCTTGGTCCTGGAGAACCATGCTTATTCCTGCTTTATAGCAGGTACAGCGTGGCATATGCAGGGCCAATGCCTTGCACGGTATCTTGGTGTTTCTGAAATACATCCTGGGCATGCAGGTAGTGATGCTGCCCACTGACCCTTAAATGCCTCTGGAATGCCCTGATTGGAGACATGTGGCTGTGGACGAGCTTGCTTCAAAAATGTGCAGCATGCAGTCTTTCTAAAATCTGGATTTAAACATATCAACGTCTTGCATGGTTTTCCAGCACCACTGGTATGATTAAATCGTGTTTAGGCCTTGTAAAGACCCCCTAAATGTATATAATCCACTTTGAATTGTTTGGGAACTAGTGGAATATAAAAATTATATAGTTACTCACCTGTAACAGGTGTTCTCTAGGAGCAGCAGGAATCAGTCCTCACATATGGGGTGACATCGACGTCGATGGAGCCCCCATGCGGAGCATTTCCCCAGCTTTCTAGGAAAGCCTTTGGGAATACACCCACGCATGTGCGGTCCCCTTCCCGCCCAAAGGTGCCATCTTGCTCAGTCAGATGACATAGCTATAAGACAGCACAAACAACAAAATGAACTATGTACAACTGCAACTCCCAGGGGAGGAGGGAGGGTTGTGAGGACTGATTCCTGCTGCTCCTGGAGAACACCTGTTACAGGTGAGTAACTACTCTTTCTCCAAGACCAAGCAGGAAGTCAGTACTCACATATGGGTGACTCCCTAGCTCTGGGCTACCAGGAACCCAGGCTGAAAAACAGAGCTCCCTCTGTGAAGCCTCAGCATCAAGGAAAGAATTTTACTGAGAACAGATCCCACCGGTAGCCCAACAAGAGGGCTGGAGGGCAGGAGTTGCCTAAACCTCAAAGAGATTCCGGAGTACTGCCTGACCAAAAGCACTGTTCCTACAGGACTCCCTCTCCAGGCAGTAATGGGCTGCAAAAGTCTGGCTTGAGGACCAAGTTGCAGCCCTGCAGATATCTGTCAGCGGTACAGAGTGGAGATGTTTATGTGTTGTTTATGTTTATTATATTTGATAAAAACCGCCTTTCACAAGAACCAAAGTGGTGTACAATTAAAAATTCAATAAAAGCAGGCCGAGGCCAGCGAAAAGGAAAAGAAATATACAATATTTGACAGGACAGCAGAAGAATCAGGAGAACAAGACAAGACATAGACAGGAGGTAAGCCTAGGAAAGAACAGGAGGCAGGGAAGAGAATTAATCACACAAAAGGGGAGGGAAGGTTGAAAGCTAGGGAAAACAAATGGGTTTTTAGCTGTTGTTTAAAAGTAGTAAACTGAGGGTCCAGACGGAGGGAGGGGGGAAGGGCATTCCAAAGTGCGGGAGCAGCAAAGAAAAAGGCAGAGGAGCGGGTAGACTGTAGGTGAGCGCGAGAAGGGGAAGGGAGGGGAAGGCGGTTGAGGTGAAAAGAGCGGGGAGTGTGTTTAGGAGAGTGAAAGAAGAGGAGATCCATTAGGTATTGGGGAATGCTAGTGTGGAAGGCTTTATGAGTCAGGATCAATAGTTTGAAAGTGGCCCTGAAAGGGATAGGCAACCAGTGGAAGTGAAAAAGCAGGGGAGTGATGTGATCCCGAGGGGAGGAACATGTGACCAGGTGTGCAGCAGTATTCTGAATCCGTTGTAGGGTGAGCTGATATTTTGGGAGACCGAGAAATAAAGAGTTGGCAAAGTCTACTCGAGACATAATTAAGGACAGAACCAAGGTAACAAGGGCTGAAGGGGAAAGAAAAGGGCGAATAGAGCGAATCTGGCGGAAGAAAAAGAAGGATGTTTTGGTGACGTGAGAAATGTGGGAGTGAAAAGACAAATCGGAGTCAAAGTGCACACCAAGATACCGGAAAGTGGAGACCAGGGGTACAGGGGAGCCGGAGAAAGAAGGGGCCAGTGAGGGGGGAGAGCCACCGTGAGTAAACCAGAGAGCAACCGTTTTGGCAAGATTCAGGTGAAGGCAGTTGAGTGTCAGCCAGTCTGCTACAGCTGCAAGGCAGGAGTCTAGTACAGAAAGATCGGGGCAGGAAGGAGAAGTATGATGGAGCAAAAGAATATCGTCCGCATAGAAAAAAGTAGACACACCAAACTGCTGAATCAGGGACGCAAGGGGAGCCAAGAAAAGGTTAAAGAGGAGAGGGGCAAGAACAGAACCCTGAGGGACCCCACAGGGAAGAACGTGAGGGTCAGAAGGGGGAGAGGAAGGAGAAGATGAAAGAACCGCACAAGATCGAGAAGAGAGAAACGAGTGGAACCAGTGAAGCACAGTGCTACAAAGGCCTGCATCCCGCAGGCAGTGAAGAAGAAGAGAGTGATCTACCAAGTCAAAAGCAGCTGAGAGATCTAAAGCAATCGCCACCGAAACGTCACCTCGATCACGTGCTACATGCAGTGCATTTGTGAAGGCCATTGCCCGAACACGGTGGGCTGTGACTCGACCCTGCAAGGGAAGGTCTGCTGCCCTGTAAGCCCAGGCGATACAGTCTGCCACCCATATGGACAAGGTACGCTTGGAGACAGGCAACCCCAAGTTGTTAGGGTCAAAGGAGACGAAGAGCTGAGTAGCCCTTCTATGACCCCTAGTATGCTCAAGGTAGAAAGACAACGTCCTTCTACAGTCCAGGGTATGCAGGACTTCCTCAGCCCGGCTGGCATGGGGCCTAGGGAAGAATGTTGGAAGAACCACCTCCTGATTGAGGTGGAAAGAGGAGACTACCTTCGGGAGGAACTTAGGATGAGTCCTAAGGACCACCTTGTTCCTATAGAAACGAATGTATGGCCTGTCACAGACCAGGGCTTGAAGTTCACTCACTTGCCTGGCCGAGGTCAGTGCCACTAGGAAAAGAGCCTTCCAGGAAAGGAAGCGGAGAGGACACGTAGCCATCGGTTCAAATGGAGGGCGAGTAAGCTGCTGCAAGACCACATTCAACTACCACTCAGGGGCTGGTGACGTAGAGGAGGCTTTAGCAAAAGCAAGCCTCTGAGGAAGCGGGACACCAAGGGGTGAACCGATAAAGAGTGCCCTCCCACCAGCGAGTGGTGGGCTGCCAGAGCAGACAGGTGTACCCGAACAGAATTAGACTTAAGACCCTGATTAGACAAGTGCAGCAGGTACTGAAGCACCACTGGCACAGGGCAGAAGAAAGGGTTCTCCTGACGTTGGTCACACCACAAGGAGAACCGTTTCCACTTCAGGGCATAGGTCTTTCTGGTGGATTGTTTCCTAGAGGCCAAGACAACCTCTTCAACTTCCTGAGGCAGGCCCCAGGGAGCCAGTACTACCCTTGCAGCCTCCAGGCCATCAAATTGAGAGTTTTGAGATTGGGGTGCAGAAGGGAACCCTGATCCTGAGAAAGAAGATCGGGTTGCAACCCCAGAGGGAGTGGGGTGTCCACCGCCAGCTGTAACAGCAGCGGAAACCAGGGCTGCCTCGGCCATCTGGGGGATACCAAGATGACCAAGGCCCTGTCCCTTAGAATCTTGAATAAGGTTCGGGCCACCAGGGATGTAGGAGGAAACGCATACAGAAGGCCCTTGGACCATGAGATCAGGAAGGCATCCGCTGCGAATCTCTTGGGATGCGGTTGCTTGGAGCAGAACTGAGGCAGCTGCTGGTTTAGGGGACTGGCAAAGAGGTCTATGGCTGGAAGTCCCCATTTCAGGAAAATGTTCTGAACCACCAAAGGGTGCAGTTGCCATTCGTGAGGCTGCAGAACCCTGCTCAATCTGTCTGCCAGGAAGTTTTCGTGGCCAGGAAAATAGACTGCCCTGAGCAGCATATTGTGTTGAAGTGCAAAGGAGCAGAGGGCCTGCGCCTCCTGACACAGGAGCCTGGACCCCATGCCCCCTTGTTTGTTCATATAGAACATCGCCACCTGGTTGTCTGTCTGTACCAGGACAGACTGGTGGGCCAGGGTGTGAGAGAAGGCTTTGAGGGCCAAGCGTATCGCCCTGAGTTCCAGGAGATTGATCTGTTGCGTGGCCTCCCATGGAGACCACAGGCCCTGAGTGCACTTGTCCAGACAATGTGCACCCCAGCCCAGCAAGGAGGCATCTGTCGTGAGTACCACAGTGGAAACAGGTACCTGAAAAGGGATTCCCTGTAGAAGGTTGGGGGAATGTAGCCACCACTGCAGGGAGTTCAGGAAGGGTTTGGACACTCTTACTTTGTCTCTGAGGCTTCCTGTAGCCTGCCTCCACTGAGTTCTGAGACACCACTGTGCAGGCCTCATATTCAGGCGGGCATTGGGGGTCACATGCACTGTTGAAGTCATGTGGCCTAGGAGCCTTAGACAGAGTCTGGCGGAAACCAGTGGGTTGTCTAGAAACCATCTGGCCAAGACCATCAGCCTTCCCGCTCTGTCTTCTGGCAAGTAAGCTTTTGCTTGCAGGGAGTCTAACCGTGCTCCTATGAACTCCAGGTTCTGGGAGGGGAGCAAAGTGGACTTTGCGACATTTATGACGAAGCCTAGTTGCTGAAAGAGAGAGACAGTACGGAGGGTGGCTTGCCTGGCTTCCTGGAGAGTCTGACCCCTGAGGAGCCAGTCGTCCCGGTAGGGGAAGACAAAGATACCCTGGTTTCTCAAGTAGGCTGCCACCACTGCCAGGCACTTTGTGAAGACCCGTGGGGCGGACGTTAGGCCAAAGGGCAGTACCCTGTACTGAAAATGGTTTCCCCCTACCACGAACCTTAGGTATTTTCTGTGGTCTGGATGAATGAGGATGTGAGTGTACGCATCCTTCAGGTCTAAGGAGCATAGCCAATCTACCTGCTGGAAGTAGGGCAGCAGTGTTCCAAGAGTAAGCATCTTGAACTTTTCCTTTTCCAAGAACTTGTTGAGATTTCTCAAGTCCAAAATGGGTCAGAGATCTCCAGTTCTCTTTGGCACAAGAAAGTACCTGGAGTAGAAGCCCTGCCCCAGCTGGTGGGGAGGTACAGGCTCCACTGCCCTGTCTTGAAGAAGACCTTGCAGTTCCTGGAGAAGGAGTTCCTGATGCAGAGTAGGCCTTGGAGGCTCCCCTGGGAAGTAGGAGGGGGGTACTTGAGTGAAATGGAGCAGATAGCCCTTCTGGACTATGCTTAGTACCCAAGCATCTCCTGTGATGGGCGGCCACTGGTGGGCAAACAGGGCCAACCGACCTCCTGTGCTGAGATGAGCCAGCAGAGGTGGAGAGGCTATGCAGTGGGAGTCAAAAACCCCCTCCCTGCTGAGTTGGAGCAGGAGCTGGAGGTTTGGGGGCTTTCTGCCTACATTATCAGGCCTCCCCTGCCCCTTGGCCTGCTGACCCTGCTGGGGAGGCCTGATAATGAGGGAAAGGTTTGTAGGCAGATACCTTCCTCGGGTAAAAGGTCTTTTTCCCCGAGCCCTTCTTCTTATGAGAAGGGGCAGAAGTTTTTCTGGACAACCTTGTCCTTGTCAGAGTCTCGGACTCGAGCTCAGCGGCCTTTTCGGCCATGGGCTTGCCGAAGAGGTTTTCACCCCGGCATGGGACATCGACCAACTTGTCCTGTACCCATGGCTCGAGGTCCAATGACTGTAGCCATGCCTGGCGTCGAGAACCGATGCCGGCCGCCGCTACGCAGGCCGAAGCCTCAAAGCCATCGTAGGCCACCCGGGAGATGAATTTGGAGCATTCCCGGATCCCCAAGGACAAGGACTTGAACCTCTGCAAAGGTTCCCCGGAGAGGCCAGCCGAGAACCCGGCTATCTCCTTAGCCAGGTCCCACAAGTACATGCCCATGTACAACTGGTAGGACTGGACACGGCAAGCAAGCATCGATCCCTGGAAGCACTTTCTGCCGATGGCATCAAGGCTTCGGGCCTCCCTGCCGGGGGGCACCGCAAAGTGCATCTTCTGGCTCTTCAGACGATGCATGGCCGATTCCACAATAGAATGGTGCGGCAGCTGCGCCTTCTGGAACCCAGGGCTCTTTCGGATTCGATACATGGAATCGATCTGCTTGCTCAAAACTGGCACCGAGGCCGGTGCCTCCCACATTCGGAAGAGGAGCCGTTCCAGCATCGGAGGAACCGGCACAGTAAAGGCCTCCCGCGGGGGAGAGTCATACTGTAGGGTGTCGAGCTCTTCGGCTTGAGGCTCCTCCTTGGGGTCCGCAGGAACATTCAAAGCCTTGGCCATGTCCCTGACAAACTCCGAGAACCAGGTGTCCTCCGGCGGGGACCTACTCCGGGGCTCGGACTGCGGTGAGTCTGAAGGGACACACCGAGTCCGGAAGGTATCGGGGGACTCCTCGTCCTCCGTCTCCCACACAGACTCATCCGAAGAAGCGTCGAGAGGCTCCGACCGTGCGGGATCCGGCAACACCCGCCCCGACGCCGGGGCCATCGGCATCGACACCCTCGGTCCCGAATGGGAGGTCGAGGGAGACTGTGACCGAGTCCGGACTCGGGCCTTCATGGCTTCGAGAACTGGCTCGGTCTCCGGGGTCGACTTAGACGTCGACGTCTCAGTGGTCGGGGCAGATGCACCAGTCAGGCTGGCCATCAGCACCCGCTGCTGATCCATGAAGGCAGACAGTCTGCACTCCAAGGCTGTCAGCCTAAGTCCAAGCTCAGGAGACTCAGCAGCCACCAACTCGGGCCCCAGCGGCTCTGGGCCCGACGATGGCTCCCTGGGAGGAGTCCTCGAGGACAACAGGACTTACATGCTCGATGGACTCCTGTTCTACACGGGATACCTTAGTTGGCTTCTCCAGCTCCAAAGGCCCAGGGCGGCGGTCAGGGGTCCGAGACCTGGCCTTCGAGGAACCAGGGGCATCCTCCGACGCTGCCCTCACGAGCTTTCTCTTCCTCTTATGCTCCCGACTGGGGGACCCGCCTTTCAGAGGAACCCCGACGAAGCTCGGGGTCCGACTCCCAAGACGTCAAGGCCTCCGACGAGGTCCGGGCTCGACCGGAGGCAGAGTCAGAAAAAATTCTCTCCTTCTGATGCTGCCGGCTTCTGAGTGCTTTAGTGGACATCTTTCCACATGGGACACAGACCTTGGGATCATGGTCCGGCCCGAGGCAACGCAGGCAGCAGTCGTGTGTGTCAGTAAGAGACATGAGCTTCTTACAACGATCAGACTTTTTAAAACCACTGGAGGCCATCGGGGAAAAAAGGGCTCCCGCGAGGTCGAAAGACCGGCCCTCCAGGGAAAAAGAAAAAGAGCGCGAATGCGTGCCACGAAGGGCAAAAAAACGGAAAATAGAGATCAGGTCATTACCGGCGTACCGAACCCAGGCGGGAAGGGGAACCGGTGTCGAACCGGACAAAAAGAGAGCGAAAATCACAGAAAAAAATCAAACTTTTCCAGGTGACACGGACTCACGTCCATTGGGCTCCACGGAAAAAGAAAGACTGAGCAAGATGGCACCTTTGGGCAGGAAGGGGACCGCGCATGCGTGGGTGTATTCCCAAAGGCTTTCCTAGAAAGCTGGGGAAATGCTCCGCATGGGGGCTCCATCGACGTCGATGTCATCCCATATGTGAGGACTGACTTCCTGCTTGGTCCTGGAGAAACTATGTTACTATGAAATAAAATTAAATTAATGTGGCTTGTTATCTGGTTAGCAGACTGAATATCTCCACTAACTAGATAATCCCAGGAACTGTCCTTGCTCCATCCACAGATTGTCCTGGCACTATCTGGATAGCGCCACAGTAGCCAAAGGAGATATTCAGTGGCACTATCCACATAGTGCATTGAATAACACAGTCAGCAGAACTTATGTGGTTAGCAGATGCTGTTAACCACATACTGTAAATCCTGTGAATATCGGCCCCTGGATAATCAAGCTATTTGAAGATTACAAGAGAAACACTCTAAACTATATACAATGAGACATCAGGATTAAGTATTATATGAAATACATATGATATATAAAGTAAAGATGATACTGAACTCTCTTGAGGGGCATGTTTGCTAATGAGCGTCAACTGTTAATGCAGGATTGGCCATGCTAAAAGTTAGTGCAGGGCCCTGGATGTAAAAATCCCATGCTATTCGATCAGTGTATGATTGGGCGGGGATTGGTTAGGTTAAGGGTGTAATGTGGGTGTTGATGGTGCAGCGCTGTTAGCACAGGCATCTTTGGCGCACACTAACCACAGCTGTTGCCATTAGCATGGATGGCGTTAAGTGCATCCCCTTGCCGGTTAGTGTGGTGCCTTATGGTTGCAATGTGCTAACAGCAGGGGCAATAGCACCCCCCCCTTGAGGTTAGCACAGACCTCCGTGCTAGAATAGCACCCCAATCACGTGCTATAGTAGCGCACTTTAATAAACATGCCCCTGAATGATTTACACACTTTATACTTCTATGCTGAAACCCTTCTTAGTACAAACATAGTAAATAACTTGACTATAAACTCAAATAGCTTTTATAAATATGAGCCCATGACAGCATTACAAATTCTGATTTTACTCAAGATTATAGTCATGTGCTAGTCAAAAACAACTAAACCTCAAAGACAAAGCTCTAAATTAACTTTTAAATGCTTTAACCAACTACCAAAGCTTTTCCCTAATTGATTTTAATATCTGTGCTTTTAGGCTCTCGAGAAGTTGTCACAAGCTTAACCTCTTACCATGGCAGATTAGAAGCTGCTAAAACAAACACTAGATCATCGGATCTAGCCAAACCATCCATCTGCACCAATAATTCTGTTTTCATCCGCCGACTTCCTTCATGATCACCACTGTCAAAATTCAAAAGAATAGTTGCCTTTCAGTGAATGCAAAAGAAAAGACTTACACAATCTGATTCACAACTGCAAAGTTCTGCTCGTTTGATTCTATTTAATCAGCATGTTTAGAAATTTTTGTTATAATCTTATACTAGTAAATGCACTAGTATATAACAATAACTTGAAGCATGATTCATCAAAACTCATGAGACAGAAAAATATGCAGCCAAAAGGGTACTTGGAAATTTTGGTAAATAAAAATAATTGAATTGTATATTTTAAGAACACATGGCTCAGAGGACTCTAGCTTAGGAAACCTGAATAAAGCATAGTTCTTATTTATAACAAGGGTTCCCCATAGACAGCAGGGAATGAAGCCAAGCTTGGTGAAGTCCGGTGGACCGATCCAGTGTGCAGAGTTCTCTCCTAGCTTTAAAACACCTTTTCCCCTTTGTACCGAGCATGTGTGAGTGTCTTTGCACCTCCTGACAATCTTGGGTGAACTCAGTCAATTCTCAGCTTCAAGAAGCTGTGTTAGAAGAACAATAATGAGGGACTGGAGAGTGGGAAAAATGTGGCTACATTCCCCTGCTGTCTATGGTGAATCTCTGTTACAGGTAAGCAACTATGCTTTCAAGCAAAGGAGATGCAGGCACACTTGATGGTGCATCCAAAGCAGAGGGTTGTTTAAGGTTGTAGTGCAGATTAGCTATTATTGAAGCTTTTGCTCTGAGATGATGGACAGTGACTATCAGGCATAGACTAACCCTCAGCGTGAAATGAAAACTCAATACAGTCAGAGCAGGACCGGCCCAAGGGTTTCTGCTAAAGGAAAGCTTGGTACAAAGGTTCAAAGGGTGGTTTGACTAATGCTGAGAGCGACACTGAGATCCCAAGTGGGCAGTCTGAGATTTGCTATCATAAATTCCACTTCCCAGGAGTGATGAGAGAGAGGCTGTCCCTCACACTTGTCATGATAGGCTGAAATAGCAACAAGATGCATACTCACTGAGGAAGTCTTCAGACCACTATCAGATAAGGACATGCAGTAGGAAAGAACATCCATGAGATGACAGGAGCAGGGCTGAAGGTGATGATCTGAACATCGAGAAGAAAAGCGAGATCATTTGAAAGCATAGAATTTCTTGGTGGAATGTTTTTTAGAAGCCAAAATAACTTGTCGAGGCCTTCAATCACAGGAAGGTTGGGCACTAATTGGCTTTCAATATCCAGGCTGTTAGAGAAAGACTGCAGTTTGGCTACAACAGATGACATTCCTGTTATGTCAGAAGGAAGGGATGGGAGCTGAGCGGCAATGAAGCATCAACTAACAAGGAAAGGAGGAGTGGAAACTAGATATGCCTGGACCACCTGGGAGCAATAAGTATGACTGATGCACGATCCTGAAGTGTCTTCTGTAACACTCAGGATATAAGAGGGAAAGGAGGAAAGACATATTACTACTACTACTAATTGAGCTACAAGGTGTACACAGCTCTGTACATATACAGTCCCTGCTCATCAGAGCTTACAATTTAATCAAGATGAAAAAACGTGACAAAACTGGGGACTAGACTATGACAAGATACACGTAAGTAGTGGACAAGAGAATGAGGAGCATCAGAATCCAAAAGCAGCATCAAAGAGGTGTGTCTTCAACATGGACTTGAATAGGGCCAGAGAAGGAACCAGATTCCCTGAATCAGGTAGCTTGTTTCAAGAAAATGGAGCAGCAAGGTGGAATGAATGAAGTCTGGAAATGGCAGTGGCAGAGGATATAAATAAAAGGGATCTGCCAGAGGAGTGGAGTCTCCAAGGAGGCGTGCAAAATGAGATAAGAGAGGAAAGGTAATGAGGAGCCACAGAATGAATGTACTTGTAGGTAAGCATGAGAAAGTTTGAACTGGATGTGGAAATGGATAGGGAGCCAATGAAGTGACTTGAGAAGAGGGGTTACATGAGCATAGCGACACTGGTGGAAGATAAGCCTTGCAGTTGAGCTTTGAACAGACTGAAGGGGAGAAAGATGATTCAGAGGGAGACCAGTGAGGAGCAGGTTACGGGAAGTGACTAGTGAGTGGATAAGGGTCTTAGTAGTGTGTATAGAAAGGAAGGGACGAATTTTGCCAGTGTTATAGAGAAAGAAGTGGCAGGTTTTAGCTATCTGTTGGATGTGTGCAGAGAAAGAGAGAGTAGAGTCAAAGATGACACCAAGGTTGCAAGCTGAGGAAACAGGGAGGAGTGTAGTGTTATCCACCGAAATAGAGAAGCGAGGAATGGGGGAGGTGGGTTTAAGGGGAAAGATAAGCTGTTCAGTTTTGGCCATGTTCAGTTTCAGATGGTGGTGAGACATCCAGGCATCAATGTCGGATAAGCAGGCAGAGATTCCCTGGATTCCCGGAGAGATTTCAGGCACAGAAAGGTAGATCTGAGAGTCATTAGCATAAAGATGCTACTGAAAACCATGGGAGGAAATAAGTACACCAAGGGACTGAGTGTAGAGAGAGAAAAGAAGAGGTTCCAAGACAGAGCCCCGAGGTACACCAACTGAAACGGGATGGCAGTAGAGGATCCACCAGATCATACACTAAAAGTGTGATGGGAGAGATAAGAAGAAAACCAGGATAGAACAGAACTCCTAAATCCTTGCAAGGATAGGGTACTGCGGAGAAGGTGGTGATGTCAAAGGCAGCAGAAAGGTCAAGAAGGATGAGAATAGAGTAGAGGCTTTTGGATTTGGTGAGGAACAAGTCACTGGAGACTATGGCAAGAGCTGTTTTTGTGGAATGTGGGAGGCGTGGTCTAGTGGTTAGGACAAGGTACTTCAGGCCGGAGGGTCAGGGGTTCAAGTCCCACCTGGGGACAGCAATCTCAGGCCGGAGGGATTGGGATTTCTAGTCCTATAGGCACTCCTTGTGGTCTTGGGCAAGCCACTTAACCCTCCAATGCCCATGTTCCCTGTATGTATTAGTGTGTGTGTCTCATATCCCCTCGTGTTAAATGTATCCCCCAATTGACTGCTTTGACCCGGTGAAAAGCGGGATATGAATAAATAAATAAATAAATGTAGAGAATGAAAACCAGATTTTTATTTATTTATTTTATTTATTTATAGTCTCTTCTATCCCGCGCTATTCAGCATCAGTGCGGTTTACAATGAACAATAATTTACACATTTCCGATGGTACTTTGTGTTTACAGTTGAACAGGTAATACAACTTGGATAACAGGGGTAACTATTTACAACTTACAACATTATCGTGGCCTCCTTTTTAGTTTCAGTCATGGGGGTTTTGGGTGGCTTGTGTGGTTGGTGCTATGTCTGTGTTGGTTACTGGGTAATACAGGAGGAAGAGGTGGTGCTTCAAGGCCTTTCTGAACTGAAATAAGTCTGGGATCGCTCGGATGCCATGAGGGAGGCTGTTCCAGCACCTTGGTGCATAGAATTGGTAGGCCCTGCCTGCTGTTGCCTTAGTGCATTGTATTATTGATTTTGGGACTATCAGGGTGTTGAGAGCCACTGACTGATTGCAATGGATCCAGAAGGTCTTGAGGAAAGAAAGTCAAGGCAGCGGCGGTGAACCATTCATTCAAATAGTTTTGAAGCAAAGCGGAGGAGAAAGATAGGCTGATAACTGAAAGGACAGGTAGGATCTAATGAAGGAATTCACAAAGGCTTCCTGATGGAGGCAAAGTGAAGATGGTCTGAAAGAGCAAAAATGGGCACATTTGGCATTGTTTGCAGAGGCAAAGAGATCTAATACTGGAACACATTTCTGAAAAATACGCTCTACTGTGATCAGTTTTGCCAGCTGATTGAAGTCCCCTGGAAGATAAGTAGCCTGGATATAGCAATTGAGAGTATCTGCAAATGTCCAGATGTGAAGAGCTTCTCTGCAAAGTCACAGGAATTCTGAGCTGCCCACCCTATTTCTTTAAATAAAACATTGTGACCCTGAAGAACTACATCATTCAACCAGTGTGTGAATGTTCTGAGACTGTAAAGGACTGCTCGGAGCTTCAATTAGTCGATATGTAAATGACATTAGGTTGGGGACCAAAAACCTGGGTACAGAGAGAACTGAGATGAGCTCCCCAACACCATGCAGAGGCATCTGTAGTAAGAATGAACAAGTGTAGTCCCAGCAATTACCGGTTTGTAATGATTTTCAATCAGCTGACCAGATAAGTGACCCAGATGACTACATATACCACAAGTTGTCAAATATGCGATTAAGCTCACTTGTATGAAAATCTACATGAGGAAAACTTCCATATCTTTTCACAGTTGTAATACAGATCATCATAGCTGTTCAAAACATCAGCGAGTTGAACTTTGTGTTTTCCCATATTTTATAACATGAATTTGATTCCTTATGATGTTTTTTTTGATCATTCAAATATATTGCCAAGAGAAACTGATTGGTTTCAGAGATTATCCTAACTTGAACAAAAATGGATCTATCATTTAAATTCCGTGTAACTATTTATACTAAAGTCTCTGGTGAAATGGCTATGTTTCTTTGGCCTCAGTTTTGAATACCTTTCATTAATTTTTTGACGGTAACATTTTACTTACCAGATAATGTCCTTTTCTTGAGTCCTGCTGGGCCAGTCCAGACAAATGTGTTGTGTTACCCTACCAGCAGAGGTTGAGAGAAAAATCCAGAGATTTCTGATGACCTCATCCTGTACTGTATCTAGAGCAGCTAGAGGGCATATCACCTTGGTTTTCATATCCAAGCCATGGATAAGAATTCCTGGCTGCACAAGCCTCAATGAGGGTAACAAGGACTAACAGTTTAAAGAACAGAACTATATACAGAACACACTGCGGGCAGAAGATCAACCAAGAGAAATGTAGTCCAAGGGCTTCTGCCTCAAGAGTCACTGTATCGATGGAAGGAAAAGGTGGGCACCCTGTTAGAGGCACAGCAGATCCTCATACCACAGCCTCCTCAGTTAAGCAGATGCTACCAGTAACACTGGGTCCAGATGCCACTCCACATGATGAAGTATTCACCCTCGAAAGGCTAAGGAGGAAACATGAACAGCAGAACGTGCCTTGGCCAAGGTTTAACTAGAGCGACCATGCCCTTTGAGCCCACCTCTTTGTGGCAGCTGAAGGACCTGTGCAACCTTAACATCAGCTCAGATCACCATCAAATCCATCTTGGGGTAACCGCACCTATCCAGGGTCCTCTGGAATACCAATTGACTCAATTCCCACTCCCCTGGTTTGAGGGAATAACAAATGAGATAGTCCGTTTCCCATTGTCCACTTCTGGAATATGCTATGCTGAGAAGGCCAGATTCCTCTCTGCCCAAGGGAGCAGGAGGGTCATGTTTCAGGGAGTCCCCGGAACTCTTCAAACCCCCTCACTGATTGACATAGGCTACCACCATAATGTTGTCCAAGAAGATCATCAAGTCTCTTCTCTCTCCCTCTTCAAATCCATGCTAAAGACGGGTAAATTAGACTTACCTGCTAATTGTTGTTCCTTGCGGAACTCTAGTCCAGTCCCGGAACCATAGAGTTGTCAACCTCCTCCAGCAGCCTTGGAGACTGAAATACATCATCGCTTTGCTGGCACCAGTATAAGTAGGCAAGGACCGCCCCCTCTCACCAGTACCTATTGACAAAGCACACTAAGCAGAACAACAAATAAGGAGAATGAACCAGAATACATTCAACATAGCAATATATATATACGGAACAGAATATTTCATGTTCCACTTCAAGTAATTATTATTATTTTATATTTTTCATTATTATTTATTTATTTATTTATTTATTTTTTGTTTCTTTAACAAATTAATTGCATTCATCGACTGTGTCTGAATAAGAATATCGTCTGACAACACAGAAGCGCCGTACCACACCACCTCCTAAGAGGATGGACAGGCAAGAGCGCTACGCAAGAGGGTCCTCCAATGGCTTCATCCCGCGTCACCCGGGAGCAAAGACAACGCAGAGCACCCGCGGGAGCCGAAACAATCAGGCTGGCAACTCTTCAAACCAAGGGAGGGATCCGGGACTGGACTAGAGTTCCGCAAGGAACAACAATTAGCAGGTAAGTCTAATTTACCCTTCCTTAGCGTCCCTCTAGTCCAGTCCCGGAACCATAGAGGATGTAACAGAGCAGTGAACATCAACGGGAGGGACAAGCAAGCCCAGCCTGAAGCACCGCTGAGCCGAAACGCCCATCCTCCGCGGACAAAACATCCAAGCGGTATTGCTTGGCAAAGGAATGCAAGGATGACCAAGTCGCCGTCCTACAGATGTCGCCCACTGGGACCAGACTGATCTCTGCCCAAGACGCCGCCTGCGCCCAAGTGGAATGAGCCCGAAGACTCTGCGGAACCACCTTGCCTTTCAAGATGTAGGCCGATGCAAAACCAGCGGGAAATAGACGACTTCGCCGCCGCTTCTCCCTTACGCGGTCCCCCGAACGCCACAAAAAGTCGATCCGACCGCCTAAAGGACGCCGTCCGGGAGAGATACTTCTTGAGAACCCTGCGGGCGTCCAACAGCCGCAACTAACCCCCAGATCCGGCCCCACCGCGGTCGGAGAACACCGGAAGAGAGACCACTTGGTTAACATGAAAAGCGGACACCACCTTGGGTAAGAACGCCGGAACGGTACGGGGAACCATCTTGTGGTCGGTAAAAGAGAGATAGGGCTCTCTACAAGACAAGGCCTGTAGCTCCGAGATCCTCCTAGCCGAACAAATCGCCACCAAAAAAACTGTCTTCAATGTGAGATCTTTTAGCAAAGCAGTGGACAACGGCTCAAACGGAGGAGCCAGCAAGGCCTCCAACACCAAATTCAAATCCCACGGAGGAACAGCACAGCGCCGAGGCGGCCGCATGAGCAACACCGCCCTCCAAAACCGGCGGACATCCACATGGGCCCCGAGAGGCTAACCCTGCACTTCCGCCAGCACTCGAATCACACCTTTGCCACATAAGGCAAATCAGACTCTAGTCACGTCAACTCCCTGAACCTTTCCTGTTCCAGGCGAGTAGACTGCCGTAAATACTGCGACCACCGGAAGCATGCTCTCGTTCCCCCAGACACCCCCAATGGGAGCCTGCAAGGACAGAGCAGTGCCCCCAACGATCGATTCAGTGAACCACCTACGCTCCTATCGCGCGCTAAAGAAGATCGCTAGGGCTCTCTTCCAGACAGTGAGTCCACACCTCCTGGAAGTGCAAGGTGTGTACCCACAAACGTAGTACCGAGGCCTGCGCCGGCCTAGTCTCAAAATGTCAATCAAGAACAGGCCAATTCAGGACAGCTGAATACGTTGTGGGTTTTATTTTTGTACAAAGACATCTCTTAACCAAAAATTCCTTCAGCCGATGTGGAGAAGCTATTTCCATGCCAACACAATGCAGCAGAAAAACCTCCCTATGACAGGCATAGAAATCCACAGCCTTCCCGCTAGAGGAACGCCCCATTCCGTCTGCCTGCACCAAGCTGGACATTCCCTTTTTTTTTTTTTTTTTTTCTTTTTTTCCTTTTTAAGGTCATCTAGCCCCTGGTGTTAGAAAATATAGCTTTCCCATTCCACAGTGGCAATTGAGTCAGCAAAGAAGAAGCCGAGAACCCGCAGCGAAGTTCCCATTATACCACCTGGTAAAGACTACACTTCTAGACCCATGAAGCAAAAAGCATGCAAGAGTGCATTGTGTCCTGCCAGTAGCTTATCGAACTTATCATGTGTGTCACCTCGGTTTCTTTCGGGATTGAAGGAATGCTCCGGGAGAATTCTTTGGGCAGACAACGATTCACCCTCTGAAAATTCAGAATCGGGCGAAACGAGCCTTCCTTCTTTGGAACCACAAAGTAGAGGGAGTATCAACCGTATTGGGCTGCCGGCACCGGCACCACCGCTTTAAGTTGAAGCTCCCCAGGTACCTGCTCTCGTGGGTATTCCCTCTCCCAGCTCCTCGTGGTTTGCAGCTTGGAATCTCTCTCTGTCCCCAACCGGACTTTGGCTTAGTGCAGCCCAACTTTCCAGCACTAACCTCTGAGAATTCCTCCTGGGCAAACCCCTCTGAGGTACAGATGGAATCCACGTCAGAAGCTTTCAGGTATGACTCCTGGCTCTCCTGAGCTTTGCTCTTTCCTCTCCTGTGAATCCTCTCAGGGTCTCTTTCTCCCTCGGCATCAGAGAATGAGTCTGACTCCCTGCTCCTGTCTCTGTTCCTTTCTCGGTTCTGCCCTGCTTTGCTCAAGACTGACTTTTTAAGTGCGTCATTCTTTGAAACTCTTGTTAGCTCAAACTGCTGCAGCTGTTTCTGCTTCTCTGATGAGCTATGACGTAATGCTCTATCTGGGCGTTTACCTACAGCCTGTGCTCTTGTTTTGCTTGGTTGCTCATAGCAACCTCTAGCCATGTGCTTTGCACTGCCGGTTTTAAAACTGCCCTGTGTGTTTTCATCTACTTCCATAGGCACTATCTGCCTTGCTACATGACAAATCCCCCCCCTTAAAATATTATGGGCTGCAGTTCTTACCTGACAGCCCGGAATCTCTTTTTGGGACCTATCTCGGGGTAATACTGTCTGGGACCTATCTCGATATATAACGGTAACTAGGCTGGCAGTAGCAGACCTGTCCTTCCACAGTTTGAGGACATTTACGTGATATGTCTGTTGGCGACCCTTCTCATTTTCCACCCGGTAGGATACTGGGCCAACCTTCCCTATCACTGTACCCGGGCCCTTCCACCGGGACTCGAATTTTGGTCCGGGGTCAGATACCTGGATCAGGACTTTGTCGCCTATGCTTAGCTGCCTTGGTTTGGTGCCTCTGTCATAATACCGTTTTTGCTTATTTTTACTGGCCTTTAAATTCTCTATAGAGGTCCTGGATGTCCTCTCTAGGCGTTGCCTTAACTCCTTAAGGAATTGGGGTAGCCCAACCTCTTGCATGTTCGGCTCTACCCATTGCTCATGCAGGATGTCCAAGATGCTTCTTGGAGCGCGGCCGAACAGCAACTCGTATGGAGATGCCCCCAGGGACGCCTGTATGCGCTCCCTGCATGCGTAAAGCGTGAATGGAAGCAATGTATCCCATTCATTCATTTCCCCTTTTTTCAAACCTCGGCGTAGGAGTTGTTTAATCGACTGATTCATACGCTCCACGAGCCCATTAGACTGTGGATGGTATGCTGATGTCCTTATATGGCGGATGCTGAAGGCTTCCCAGACCATAGCCAGATGTTTTGACAGGAAGTTACTCCCCTGATCAGTCAGGACTTCCCTGGGGAAACCTACCTCACAGAAGAGTTTGATTAACTCTAAGGCTATCAATTTTGCTGATGTATTTCTTAAGGGAATGGCCCACGGTAACCGCGTGGCATGGTCAACCACGACCAATATAGCGTAGTTACTCACCTGTAACAGGTGTTCTCCAGGAGCAGCAGGAATCAGTCCTCACATATGGGTGACGTCGGCGCCGACGGAGCCCTCGCGGAGCAATTTTCCCCAGCTTTCAAAGAAAGCCTTTGGGAATTGCAGCGCGCGCATGCGCGGTCCCCTTCCCGCCCAAGGGTGCCATCTTAGCCAGTCAGATGACATAGCTAAAAGACAGCATAAAAATTTGCAAAAAAACTAAAGCAGATAATTGCAACTCCAAGGGGAGGAGGGAGGGTTGTGAGGACTGATTCCTGTTTCTCCAGGACCAAGCAGGAAGTCAGTCCTCACATATGGGACTCCCAAGCTTAAGGCTACCGGAGACCCTAAGCACAAAAATGAGCTCCCTCTAGCTCAGCAGCACAGAAGGAAGGAATCTTCACTGAATTATTACCCACCAGTAGCCCCCATCCGGGATGGAGGGTAGGAGTTGCTCAAACCTCGAAGAGATTTCGGAGGACTGCCTGTCCGAAAGCACTGTCCCTGCGGGACTCCCTCTCGAGGCAGTAATGGACCGCAAAAGTCTGGCTCGAAGACCAAGTAGCGGCCCGGCAGATGTCTGCCAATGGAACAGAGCGGAGGTAAGCCACTGACGTAGCCTTCGCCCGAACACAATGAGCTGTGACCCGACTATCTAGCGAGAGTCCGGCTGCCCCATAAGCCCAAGCGATACAGTCAGCAACCCAGATGGACAGAGTACGCTTGGAGACAGGGAGCCCCAATTTATTGGGGTCAAAAGACACGAAAAGCTGAGCAGCTTTACGGTGCTCCCGCGTACGGTCAAGGTAGAAGTTCAACGCCCTTCTACAGTCCAGGGTATGCAGGACCATTTCAGCTCGGCTGGAGTGTGGCCTGGGAAAGAAGGTCGGAAGTACCACCTCCTGATTGATGTGAAAAGGGGAGACCACTTTTGGAAGAAATTTTGGGTGAGTCCGTAGGACTACCCTATTTTTGTAGAACCGAGTGTAAGGGGGATCAGACACGAGGGCCTGCAATTCACTTACGCGTCTAGCGGAAGTGAGGGCTATCAGGAATAAGGTTTTCCAAGAAAGAAAACGGAGAGAACAGGTAGCCATAGGTTCAAAAGGCGGACAGGTGATCCGCTGTAAAACCACATTCAGATCCCAGTCAGGTGCTGGCGGGCGCAGAGGTGGTTTAAGTAGAAGGAGACCTCGGAGAAACCTCGCTACGAGAGGGTCGCTGGAAAGAGGTCTGCCGTCCACCGGCACATGATGTGCTGAAAGAGCACTGAGGTGAACTTTGACGGAGTTGGACTTAAGTCCCAGATTAGAGAGGTAGAGCAAGTACTGCAAGATCACCAACACCGAGCAGGAGAAGGGATCCTGAGACTGCTGGGCACACCAAGCGGAAAAGCGACGCCATTTAAGGGCGTAGCATTTGCGGGTAGAAGGTCGCCGGGAAGCTAGGACGACCTCTTCCACCTCTGCCGGCAGTAGAAGGGGAGCAAGGACTACCCTTTCAGCAGCCAGGCCATCAGATGTAGAGATCTGAGGTTGGGGTGTAGCAGGGACCCCTGATCCTCTGTTAGGAGATCTGGTTGAAACCCCAGAGGGAAGGGATCCTCTACCGCTAATTCCAGCAGGAGTGGAAACCACGGCTGTCTGGGCCAGCGAGGAGCTATCAGGATCATGGAAGCTTTGTCTCGGAGAACCTTGAAAAGAGTTCGAGAGACTAGCGGTATGGGAGGAAAGGCATACAGAAGGCTTTTCGACCATGAGAGCAGAAAAGCATCCGCCGCTACTCGAAGGGGATGCGGCTGCCGAGAGCAGAAGCGAGGAAGTTGCCGGTTGAGAGGACTGGCAAAGAGATCCATCGTGGGGAGGCCCCACTTCAGAAAAAGTTTCTGAACTACCAAGGGATCCAGGCGCCACTCGTGCGGCTGGAGGATCCTGCTGAGTTTGTCCGCCAGGCAATTTTCTTGGCCTGAGAGATAAACTGCCTTGAGAAGAATGCCGTGGCTGACGGCCCAAGAGCAGAGCCTCTGTGCTTCGCGACAGAGAAGGAAGGAGCCCGTGCCTCCCTGTTTGTTCACGTAGAACATGGCAACTTGATTGTCCGTCTGGACAAGGACGGACTGGTGAGAAGTCAGGTGGGAGAAAGCCTTGAGAGCCAGACGGATTGCTCTGAGCTCCAGGAAGTTGATCTGCTGCGCAGACTCCCACGTGGTCCAGAGACCTTGAGTACATGCCCCTTGGCAATGCACTCCCCATCCTAGGAGAGAAGCATTGGTCGTCAGCACTTGAGCCGGCGGAGGAGACTGAAAAGGCATTCCGAGCACCAGGTTCGGCCGATGAAGCCACCACTGTAGAGAAGAGGCCAGCGGGCCGGAGATGCGCACTAAGTCGGCTAGGCCGCCCGTGGCCTGTTGCCACTGCTTGCGAAGGCACCACTGAGCAGGCCGCATATTCAGGCGGGCATTGGGGGTCACGTGGACGGTGGAAGCCATATGGCCGAGTAGTCTCAGGAAGCACCTGGCTGAGACCAGGGACTGGCTGCGAAAACGGCCGGCTAGGTCCATGAGCCGTTGAGCCCTGTCGAGAGGCAGGAAAGCTCGTGCCTGAAGAGTGTACAATCTTGCGCCGATGAACTCGAGATCTTGTGAGGGGAGCAAAGTGGACTTTGCGAAGTTTATGACAAAGCCCAAGTACTGCAGAAGAGTCACAGTGCGGTGTGTGGCTTTTGTGACTTCTGGAGAGGACGATGCTCTGATGAGCCAGTCGTCTAGGTACGGAAAGACATAGAGGCCGTGAAGCCGGAGATAAGCCGCCACCACCGCGAGACATTTTGTGAAGACTCGTGGTGCGGAGGATAGGCCAAAGGGCAGTACTCTGTACTGGTAATGATTTCCTGCCACCACAAACCTTAGGTATTGGCGGTGGCTTGGGTGGATGAGGATGTGCGTGTAGGCATCCTTTAGATCCAAGGAGCATAGCCAATCTCCCTGCTGGAGGTAGGGCAGAAGGATTCCAAGGGTAAGCATCTTGAACTTCTCCCTGACGAGGAACTTGTTGAGGTTGCGCAAGTCCAGGATGGGTCTGAGGCCTCCCGTTCTTTTTGGTATTAGGAAATACCTGGAATAGAAGCCTTGACCCCTCAGGTGGTGGGGCACCGGTTCCACAGCCTGTTCCTGAAGAAGACTTGCTAACTCCTGAAGGAGTAAGTCCCTGTGCAGAGGGAGTCGTGGAGGTTCTCCCGGGAAATCCGACAAGCAAGCATAGAGCCCTGGAAACACTTCTTACCGAGGCCATCCAGGTTGCGGGCCTCCCTGCCAGGAGGCACCGAGGAGTGCATCTTCTGGCTCTTAAGCCTATGCATGGCCGATTCCACCACCATGGAATGGTGCGGCAGCTGTGCTTTTTGGAAGCCAGGGCTCTTGCGGACTCGATAGATGGAATCGACCCGCTTGCTTAATACCGGTGACGATGCCGGACTCTCCCACATGCGGAAGAGTAGTCGTTCCAGCATGGGAGGAACCGGTACAGTAAAGTGCTCCCTGGCGGGAGAGTCGTACTGAAGGGCGTCGAGTTCTTCGGCTCGAGGCTCCTCCTCGGGATCCGCAGGGAAGGCCAAAGCCTTGGCCATATCCCTGACGAAGTCCGAGAACCGGGCATCCTCCGGAGGGGACTGTTTCCGAGGTTCGGACTCAGGCGAGTCCGAGGGGACACACCGAGTCCGAAAAGAATCAGGTGACTCTTCCTCTTCAGACTCCCAGGCCGACTCCGAGGAGGAATCGGTGGGGTCGGTCCGGGCGGGCGGAGGCGTCGGCCGCCCCGACGCCGAGGGAGTCGGCGTCGACGACCTCGGTCCCGAACGGGAGGCCGAGGGTGACCTCGACCGAGGATCGACTCGAGCCCACATGGACTCGAGGATCGGCTCGGTCTCCGGGGTCGACTTAGACGTCGACGTCCCGGCGGTCGGGGCAGAGGCGCCAGCGAGGCTAGCGATCAGTGCCCGCTGCTGGTCCATGAAGGCAGATAGTCTGCTCTCCAAGGCCGTCAACCTGAGTCCGACCTCAGGTGACCCAGCAGCCCCTGACTCGGGCCCCGACGGCGTCGAGCCCGACGTCGGACCCCTCGGAGGCGAGTCCAGGAGGACTACAGGACTTACCCGAGCAGGCAACTCCGATTCCAGACGAGGTCGCTTCGGGAGATGTTCCTTCTCCAAAGACCCGGGACGGCTATCGGGGCTATGCGACCTGGCCCTCGCGGAACCAGGAGCGTCCACCGACGCCGCCCTCGCGGGTTTCACCTTCCGATGATGGTCCCTGGAGGGAGAACCCCTGTCGGAGGAACTCCGGCGACGGTCAGAGCTGGAGCCTTTGGACGCCGAGGCCTCCGACGAGGTCCGGGTACGGGTGGGATCAGCGAAGATTCGTTCCCGCTGATGCCGCCGACTCCTTAACGCTTTGGAGGACATTTTGCTGCAGGCCCCACAGATCAGTTCCTCGTGATCCGGGCCAAGGCAGCGGAGGCAATTATCGTGTGTGTCAGTGAGTGACATATTTCTGTCACACTGAACACACCTCTTGAAACCACTGGCAGCCATCGGGGGAAAAAGGGCCCCTGCAAGGTCAAAGGACCGGGCTGCCAGCGAAAAACCGAAAACGAAACTGACAGAAAATCAGAAAAACCGAAAAATAAGAGAAGGACTCGCAACGGCGTCGCGAGTCCGGGCAGGAAAGAGACCGGCGTCGAACCGAAGAAAAAAGAGAAATAAATCACGAAAAATCAACTTTTTCAGCGGGGACAAGAAGACCACGTCTGTAGGGCTCCGCGGAGAAAAGAAGACTGGCTAAGATGGCACCCTTGGGCGGGAAGGGGACCGCGCATGCGCGCTGCAATTCCCAAAGGCTTTCTTTGAAAGCTGGGGAAAATTGCTCCGCGAGGGCTCCGTCGGCGCCGACGTCACCCATATGTGAGGACTGACTTCCTGCTTGGTCCTGGAGAAATACTTGAAACCCCTTGGTGTCTTCACCATAGGTCCTATTATATCCACGCCTATTCGGCTTATAGGAGCCGCTATGGTGGGAGTTGGCACCATGGGTACTGCCTTAGGCTTTATAACTGTCACTCTTTGACAGCTAGGGCATGCCTCGCAATATTGCCGTGTCTCCTTGAAAACCCCGGGCCAATAAAATCTAGCCAAGATTTGGTCCAGTGTCCCCTGGATCCCCTTGTGACACCCCACTGGGTGGTCATGTGCTAATCTTAATACGCTAGCTTTAAAGGTCACGGGTACAACTAGCTGTTTGCGTATGGCATCATTATGGGGGTTTACAGACTCTCGGTATAAAAGGTCATCCTCCAGGAAAAATCTTGGTAGTTTTTGTCTACCTTCCTCCGCCCACTCAAACGCCCTTTTAAGCGCTGGGTCAGCTCTCTGCTCCATGGGAAATGAAGGAAATTTTCTTACTACCTCGGCCGGTATCCAGGGCATGCCTACAGCACCTTCTAGCTCGGCCCTCCCCCGGGTCCTGGTGTATCTTTCCCTACGCTTCCTGGATTTGTCTTTCTTCCCTACTTTATCAGGGGGATGTTCTAGGTCATCATGGTTAGGGAGGGTAGCTAACCCTTCCTCATCTGGGTCCTTCCTCTGAGCACTTTCCTCCCCTTCGGGTTCCTCAGTATTTTCCAATGACTCCTCTCCCCCCTCCCTAGAGGGTCCTGCTTGAGAGCGAGTGGATATTAAACCTAATTTAATACCCCAGTCATTTCCCAATACATTATGAAAGGGAGGCCAATCCTTCCCCAATACAACATCCGCTGGCAGCTTCGGAACTACGGCCACTCTCATCTCTCTGGTGGTGCCCCACCCTTGTACCATAACATTGTGTAGGGGATAAGGAACAAATGCGCCGTGCACGCACTTGACCTTTACTTGGCCGTCAGCTTGACTCGGGGGCGACTGACACTGTTCCTGAATGGCTTCCCAGAGCTCCTTGGAAATCATGCTCTGGTCAGCCCCTGAGTCAAGTAGAGCCAGTGTGTAAATACCTTCTATTTGTACTTGTATACGAAATTCGTCCTGCTCTGTTTCCTCTGTCCCTGTCACCAGGACTGTTCGTTCTGTGCAGGATCTCTGATAATGTCCAGTTTTTCCACACCTAAAACATTTTCCTTTGGGTACAGAATAGACATTACCATCAGAGACATTGACATTCAACATTTCAGGTTTATACATCTTATCATGCACATATTTCTCACTTCTGCTACTTTTTCTCCTACCAGCTGCCAACCAGATACCTTGTCCTGAGGTGTCAGTCCTCTCGGCAGCGAAGTACCGCTCCGCTAGAGTGGCTGCATCCTCTGAGGTTTGGCAGTGCTGGAGCGTCAGAAATGTTTTAAGACCTCTGGGAACAGCCTCCATAAATTGTTCTAGCACAATTTTGTCAATGACCGTTTCCAAGGTACCTCCCTCGGCTAGCAACCATTTTTTGGCTACACTTTTTAAACGTTGCGCTAGGGCCTTGGGGTCTCTTGAGGCCTAATTACTGCCTCCCTAAACATTCTTTGATAGTGAAGGGGGGTGAGCCCTAATCTATCTTTCACCGCTTTTTTCACTTCAATATAATTGGAAGCTAATTCTGCTGGCATAGCCTTATACGCTGAAAGGGCCTCTCCTGTGAGGGATAGGGCAAACCGGGTGGCCCACTGCTCCTCCGGCCATTTCAGGGTGGTAGCTATGCGCTCAAAAGCGTCCAGGTAATCGTCCAAATTGTCCTGCGGTTGTAATTGTCCTAGCGAAAAGGCACCATACGACCTCAGACCTGCGACTTGGAGTGCCATGGGGACGTCCGCTGCGGCGTCTAGCGGTTTCTTTAAAATCGCGTCCATGGTCTCTATCAAGGGCCGCTGCTGCTCCCGTATGGTCCACGTTATTTGTTCCTGCAGGTAGTGGATAAGCTCGACTTGCTTATCCCATTGCGCCTTCATCCATTGGGCTACATCCTGGCGCTCCATCTTCCGCCTTGATGTACCTGTAAGAGATAGAAACAAAAACAAAAACCAAGTGCGATACCGCAACTCCTTTGTGTTTTTTTTTTCTTTCCACCGCCCTCTCACTGCCCACCAGCGCCCCCTTTCTCACTTTATCCTCCCCGCGTCTGCCTAGGTACTTTTTACCTGAGCCTTCATGCAGGGATCAGCATGTGAGAAAGGTTTCTCCGGGTCCAGCACCTGGCAGCAGAAATCTTCCTGACGGTTCTCTCCTGTTGGATGACAGTTCTCCTTTTCCAGCAGACTGTAGTCCTTTGTGCTTGTCCTTTTGAATTCTTGCGCAAAAATCCTGCCAACTACGCCACTTGTCACTCACCTACTACCCCGGATCTAGCAAGGACGGAGTAGTGTCCCCTGGGATTTTGAGTCCCAATAGCTATTCAAATAAGAAGGTAGCTGTGGTCGAGTAGCTATGCTTAAAGAGGTATTTATTTCCCTTCCCGGGAGAATTCTTGCAACAAGGGTCAAAAGAAATTAAACCATGATACTGGTACAACACAAGTGGGAACTACAAATTACAACAAAAATGCTTCTTGTCAGCTTTAAACAAACAAAAAGGGAAAACAGGCTTTTTCTCTCACAAAAGCTTTCCAGTGAAATCTGTGTTCCTCCACAGATTTCTCTTAGGCAGGGTTTTACTCAGGCTTTAACAAAAAGAGGTCACGCTGTCTGAAAACACCATTGTACAGTCCATTTTACAAATATCTGAGCTCTCTTCACAGAAGTCACATTCCATGTCCTCGTGTGCTTCTTGGGAATTATATTTGTCAGGGCTGTAATGTGTATCAGTGTTTAAAAGTTCCCTCTCTTCTTGGCTAGAGCTTCTCTCCCCTCTCCCCCTGCAGAAAGGCTGGTTACCGTGCACTATGGATTCTCTCCTTAGAGGGCCATACTCTTCAGGACCAATGTAGTTAAAATCCAGTGCCCCTCTATTCAAGGTACTATGCCTTTCTTCAGGCTGAGCTCTGACTCTCCGTTTTGCAACCGGGAAGTTGAAAGTTTTCTCCCTTTCACTTCTCCTCAAGGGACGTCTTTCTCTCGGGTAAGAAATCACTTCTGGATAATAGCTTTTGCTCCCCAGGTACCTGCCCTCGTCGGTATTCCCTCTCCCAGCTCCTCGTGGTTTGCAGCTTGGAATCTCTCTCTGTCCCCAACCGGACTTTGGCTTAGTGCAGCCCAACTTTCCAGCACTAACCTCTGAGAATTCCTCCTGGGCAAACCCCTCTGAGGTACAGATGGAATCCACGTCAGAAGCTTTCAGGTATGACTCCTGGCTCTCCTGAGCTTTGCTCTTTCCTCTCCTGTGAATCCTCTCAGGGTCTCTTTCTCCCTCGGCATCAGAGAATGAGTCTGACTCCCTGCTCCTGTCTCTGTTCCTTTCTCGGTTCTGCCCTGCTTTGCTCAAGACTGACTTTTTAAGTGCGTCATTCTTTGAAACTCTTGTTAGCTCAAACTGCTGCAGCTGTTTCTGCTTCTCTGATGAGCTATGACGTAATGCTCTATCTGGGCGTTTACCTACAGCCTGTGCTCTTGTTTTGCTTGGTTGCTCATAGCAACCTCTAGCCATGTGCTTTGCACTGCCGGTTTTAAAACTGCCCTGTGTGTTTTCATCTACTTCCATAGGCACTATCTGCCTTGCTCCATGACAATGAGCAGGGACTGTCTTCTTTATATATTTATACAGCACTTATATTTATACAGCACTATGTACGCCTTGTAGTAAATGATTAATAGTAGTAGTAGTAAGATCTGCACTGCCTGTCTCGAACTGTGTTTCAGAGATGCTAGAGAACCCAGCGAATGGCCCTTGCCTCCAGCTCATCAATTGGCCAAGCTGCCACCTGCTTGCTCCAGTGAAACTGGGCAGTCTAACCTTGGCAAAGAGTTCCCCAGCCAAACAGACTGGCATCTGTTGTCTGCAGAAGCTACTGGATATCCTCCAGGGGAAAGTCATTCAGCAATGAGCAGGCTGCTCCCACCATTTCAGGTTGGCTGCTACCAACAGGAAGATTGATGATGAAGTTCTGTGAAGGAGACCAGTGGAACAGCAAGGATTTTTGCAGTGGATGCAAGTGCACGCAAGCCCAGGGGACTGTCTCAATCGTTGCCACTATCAACCCTAGGAGTTGGAACTAGTCCCAGGCTTGGGAAGATGCTGCCTTCAAAATGCCCTCAGCTGAGAATGCTGCTTCTCTGCTCTCTTCTCGGGCAGGAAAACCTTTCCTGAGTCAATGACGAACCACTCTCCAAGGTACTCTAAAGACTGGGTAGGCTCCAGGAAGCTCTTGGCATAGATTTATGATCCAGGCCAGACTCTCCAGAAACTGCACCACTGGGGCCAACCTGTGAAGGCTCCACGTATAATCTGGCCTGTATAAGCCAGTCATCCAAGCAGTGATGCACACCAATCCCTTCATGTCACAGGACAGCGACAGCCACCACCATAAACTTGGTCAATGTCCTCGGTGCAGTGGAGAAGTCCTCGGTAGAGTGGCAAACCAGAAGTGATAGCCAAGAACAGAAGTGCATGACATACTGCTGATTCTTGCAGATGGGAATGTGGAAGTACATCTTGGCCAAATCCAGCAATGCAGGAAACTCTCCTTGCTGGACTACTCTGTGTCTCCATGCAGAAATGAAAGGTCCTTAGGAGAACATTGACGCCCTTGAGGTCCAAGATTGGGTGGAAGGACCCAAACTTCTTTGGCACCAAAAAGAAAATCACAAAGCTTCACGGTCTTATTCTGAACGCATATGTATATACTACTGGTTTAAATTACGTTCAAGCAAAACAATGTAGTAAAGTGGAGCATTCACTCCCTTCAGCTGCAACACTCTAATAAGGTCTCAGACTTATACCGCACTTCAATCTAGACTTGCGTCCATTCATATAGTTCTATAGTTGCATCAATGACCTTATTAAATATTTCCTTCAATTTTCATTACATAGCTGTTCAGACTCATAAACAATGGACTAGAACTTAACTTAATTGCTCCACCGAGTCATGACCAGCTGGCAAAATGGATCCCGACGCTCGATTTAGGCGCCGCAAAGGCGTTTCAAAATGATATTTTCTTCAGGAGATCCTTTTGCTTAATAAATGAATGAATGACGATGCTGCCCACGTCCCCCTTCATCTATCACTCATACATTCAACTGCTTCCATGTCCCCTGCTACAAAGGCCTGCAGCCACATATCCCTTGAATTTTCATGCCATCTTCAGGGGAGAGTTGGGGGAGTAGGAGAGGAAAGGAGGCAATGAGACTGTGCAACCAATGATCCAACAATTTTGGTTGTTCAATCAGCCCTTAACAGGATAAGGATGGGGAACTGAACCAACACCCTTCCTCCCTGGCAAACCCATGAGGGCACTTGTTTTAAGGGTGACCCAACAGGTGCCTCCCATGTCGAGCTCAAGTGAGGAAGTTGCTCGTAGGAGTGACTACTCACAAGCTAAAATCAACCTATCTCTCTCAAAGCTTTCACAGAACTGCTCCAATGTGTCCACAGTATGCTGGAAATGGAGAAATACTGAGGTGGTATGCCCTCTAGTTGCTCTAAATATACTCATAGTACAAGATGAGCTCATCAAAAATCTCTGGATTTTTCTCTGTCTCCACCTCTGCTGGTAGAGGAACACAACTCATTTGCCTGGGCTGGCCTAGCAGAACAATATGGATTTATAGCTTATCTGGATTCTTTTGGGACAGCAGGTGACCAGTTCAGAAATCTCTGCAATTACTGACATTAAGTGCATAAATTACTGTGACTGGTTATTTTCAGGAATCATCTTTTATCAAGAGAAAGTACCAATGCCTTGTTTGTTTGGACTGTTATTTAAATTCATGTAGGCCCTGATCATGCTTCAAAACATGTGATTCTTGATGGAAAACGTAAGTACAAAATATTTTGTTTAAAATGACTGGATTTTAATGAAACCTTACTTTTTTTGCCTTTTTAGCATTTATTTGTGGTATATATGCAGCTTCTAGCGAAATGCTGGTAATTGCCAAATTCCAGTTTTGAATAAGAATCATTACCACTCTACTGTTTTCATTACATTTTCAAGATAGCAGTGGTCTTAAATGAAAAAGTTATTAAACAAAAAAGTACTCTTAAAATGCATCTCATTTAAAATGCTTTTATTGTTTTTTTAGATTTGTGATTGAATAGACATTGCAAGCAAGGGTTTCTACTTGTTTATGTTTGAAAAGTTCAGAGATCTTTTTCCTCCCTTTTCTCAATCTACTATTCTTTTTATTTGTATTGGTTAAAATATGTTTTGCTGGTATTTTGTATGCTTTTAAAGCATTGTACATTACACTCCTCACCCATCAAATACATTACAGTTGTGTAACTCTACCTTTTCATATTCCCTTTCTGTTATTCCAAGTTCTTTGACCCCTCCCCAGTTACCTGTTACTTGTTCCTATGTAATTGTTATGGTGTAACTGTTATCAATGTTAATTGTAAACCGCTTTGGCTGAATAATAAAGCGGTATATAAAACCAGTTAAATAAATAAATACACAGAGGGTGAAACTATCTTTTAAAAGTAATAAAAAGCTTTAATGGGTATCTTTATAAAAGTCAGAACTGTATCAGTTTTAAAGAACTTCCCTTACTGCGTAATACAGTACTGTTGCATTGACTTCCAGAATCAGATACCCTTATGGTAACTTTTTTAATGCAAAGAAAGTAATTAATTACCCATAACCAACGCCTCTCTGACTCATTACAGACTCCAACTCATCCAAGAAAATGGTAGAAGGTGCGTGATAGCGAGCAAGTTCAAATAATACCTGTTCCAAAAAACAGATCAGAACAAAAACAGCTTTTAACAAAATGTATGATTAAACTTTTAACAAGAACATATTGTTACTGTATACTGTGTCATTAATATCAGTGGCCTTCTAAAGAAAAAGGTTGTTTCAGGGGTGATGTCAGCAGATGATAGGAAGGCATTGTTTAATGATGTCAGCTTCTAAAACAATTAATCCTGTCCTTAATTAATTTCTTATAGAACCTGTAAGTTGTAGAACAGTTTCACAAAGACAAGAGAAAAGTCTCTCTTTTAGAAAGCTATGGACCTGCTTAAATTACTTTGTTGGTTGATTAATTATGTTTCATACACTTAAGGGGCTTGTAACATAATAACAGTCACTTGTAGTGCGTCTCTTGTTTGCACATGCGTTGGCTCCCCTTCTTTCAATTTTACGCCGATGTTTTGTGCACAGCTCATTGCATACATGCTCTTTGCTGCATACCGGCGCTGAAGTCTCACGCTATTAGCTACTACGAAAATGCATACATAGCTAATAACGAGAGACTTCAGCATCGACTTTCTGTATCGACCTAAAATAAAAGATGAATAATGTAAATGAGTGCAAAAACACACAAGGATAAGAAGCAAAAAACATTTGTTCTTGAACGCCGAACTTTTGCTTATAAACTGAAAAGATACTTTCAATGTGAAAATTTTCTGTGTGTAACTGTTCATTGGTACATACCCTGAAACAGTCTTTCCCTACACGTGCAGACATTTAATCCACCTCAGACCAAGCATAGTGATATTGGTGCTCCTGCTGGTTACATAAGCCTCTATGCATTTCTCTGCATTGAGAGCAGACCTTATTAGCATGCCGTTTTAATACGTGCAGCTCATTTGCATATATATTGGCATTACTGTATGTGCATACTTTTCCTTTGCTTTTTATGCACGCGTCAATCTCTTTTCTGCATTTGGCATGGCGGAATTTGTGTTACAAGTTACATTATCTGCGCACAAAAGGCGAGTTAGTCTTTCTGCATCGGCGCAATAGTAAATGATGGAAGATAAAAGACCATGGCAGCATGTAACATGCATTAACTTCCGTTAACCTAAGACTTTTTTCATATATGTATATAGTTCTTGATTTGCATACACCATTGTGGGGGTAATTTTACAAAGGATTTTTGTGCCGAAAGACCTCTTATAATATTGCCCCTGAGGTTACATGTGTAGAAGTATATGCAGTGCCTAGAAGGGAAATACTTCTATATAACTTGCGTATCGGCATATTAAGGGATGGAGTTTGTGTGGAGCATGAGCAGAGTCGCCATTTATGTGTATTGGTTATCCATGAATATTTTCGCCTGCCCCCTAGCAGGCATAAATGTCCATAGCTTCAGTCTAGGTATGATTTCTGCCTCTTTTGCTCTAATTTTATTAAAATACATAGGTGCCTATGTCTTTATAATATAGGTGCCTACTTGGTTTCATACATAGGCAACCTGCAGAAAGCCTCTGTAGCTACTTTATATATTACTGCTACTACTGCTGCTGTTACCCTCTGCCTGTGATTGTTTTTCTCTGTTTGTTGCAGGCTCTCTGAGCTCGCGATTGGCTCTCATGCAATCCCAGCAATTCAACCTAACCTGCTTATTACATCAATGCCTTCCCACATAGGACTCCTGCTAAGCCTTATAATTTTTTGCCTAGAGGCTTTTGCGCCAAAGGAGCATGCTCAAGGAGCATTTAGTGCTCCTTGGGGCAACTTCGGGGGTGCATTCCCACTTCTTACCCATACTTTTTCCTTCAGGCATTTCTTTCCTGTTGCTGTTTTCAGCCTCCTATTCCTCCTTATGCTTCCCATATTGGTCCACTGGTGTAGGTGTCCCCTTGGTCCTTCCCATTGTACCCCTGGGTACACATTTGTGCTTCCCCTGTCAGGTGCCATGTTCTGCTTCTTCTATTGTCCCGCCTGTCATAGCGTCTCCTCCAGTGCCTCCTCTGGCCTGTCAATGCGCACTACTTAACTGTTGCTCTATGCATGCTAAGACTTGTTATTACTGATCTTATCCTCTCTCACTCTCTAGATTTTCTCTGCCTCACAAAGACATGGCTATGAGATGATGAGGATTTTGTTTTCGGCTGCTGTCTTCCACCCGGTTACTTTGACCTCTCTGTACCATGCCTGTTCAGATCCAGGGGCAGGGTCATGCTTATCTATCAGTCCCATCTGTGCATTACTGAGATCTCCTCTCCTTTTTCCCATTATGATGAATCCCTTTTAGCTCACTTCTCTTCGAGCCCCCCGATCCAAATTGCCCTCTTCTACTGCCTGCTTTCACTCACCTCTCCTTGAAATAAATTTCTTCTTTCCCTTTATGAACTTACTATACACTATCCTTGTCTTTTAATGCTGGGTGATTTCAATGCTCACCATCATGCCCCCATATCATTTTGTGATAAAGGATCTATCTCCACTCTCACTGATCTATGCCTGGCCCAGCATGTTCTTTTTCCTATACATGCCAGCCATACTCTCGATCTACTTATTACCTCTGCAACTTTTCCCTCCTCACTAACCTCTTTCCTCAGTGACACTCCCATGGTCTGACCACTATAGCATTTTCTTCAACTTCTCCTACTTTCCACTATCTGCTGCCCCAGTCCCTTCAGGCTGAATTGCATCCTCCCACTCCTATTGCATCAACCCCGAGACTTTGTCTCGTTTCCCCACTTCTGATGCTCTACTTCCAGCGGATTTTTCTTCCCTGACAGTAAATGAGCAAGTTTCTACTTGGAACCAGGTGCTGGTTATGGCCCTTGATGTGGTTGCTCCCCTGTATCCCTTGTGTCCTCTTCCTCCCCTTCCCGTAGGAACCATCCTTGGTTCCACCCTGGTTTGTGCCTACTTCACTCTCAACTATGGAAGGCCAAGTGCTGTTGGCGTCATTCCCGTTCCCCAGCTGTACTAGGTTGCTTTCATGAATATTTAGTTTATTATCATACTGCTATTGTAGCGGTAAAGAAAGATTTCTATTCCAAGTGCAAATAGTCCTCTTCCAACTAGACTAAACAGCTTTATGCTATCATCTCCGATCTTCTCTGTCCCCTTTGCTCCTTTGATGTTTCTCTCATCCCAACGGTGGACCAACTTGTCCAGCAACTTGGACACCAACTTGTCCAGCATTTTAGCACCAAAGTTGTTATCTACAGCACAATCTAATATTCAGCTGTCCACTTCTCATGTTTTTCCAGTTATGGATCAACTCACTGATCCCGATCCTCACTTCGCCTGATGTCTTCAGTCCCTTACACACTATTGGCATACATTTACCATTTTCTTACCTGATTTACTAAAGCAGTTATGTCCTCCCGAAAGACTACCTGTCCTCTCAACCCACTGCCCTCCCTCTTGGTTAATCTCCCCTTCCCTAGCCTTGCTAGCTCCTGTGGTACAGATCATTAATAATAGCTTAGTCTCTGGTATATTCTCGACTCTCTGGAAGTTGGCTACCATCCGACCTATCAAAATACCTTCTCTAGATCTTGCCTCAGCTCTTAACTATCATCCGGTTTCTAATATTCCTTTCCTTTCTAAGGTCCTTGAAAAGCTCGTCTTCTCTCAATTATCTCATTATTTCTCTAAAACGAACTTGCTTCACCCATATCAATCCAGTTTTCAGCCCTCTCATAGCACTAAAACCATTTTAGCTTCTGTCCCCAGTGACATACAGTAATAGGGCATTCACTTATGTAGCCCCAACCCAATGGAATTCCCTCCCGGCAGCTTTGAGAGCAATTAAAGACCTTCAAAAATTCCGAAAAGAATTAAAAACATTTCTATTCATTGAACATTATAACAATCCCAATCCCACCTACAATCAAAATTCAAACTACACCCCTACCACACAGCCACTTAACCCTACCACCCCCAAACCAAACTCCACCCTTCTCCTAATCAAGAGTAGGACAACCTAAGCATCAACATGTAACCTGTTGTACATACGTTTCAGTTATCATGTACACTCATTACTCATAATGATGTGCAAATGTTTTAGTTACAATGTACATAGTTAATTGTTATAAACTCATGTACTATGTTCGATGTATACTGTTAGTTATAATGTAAACCGACCCTGATCTCCGGAAGGGGTGGTATAGAAAAACGTTCCAAATAAATAAATAAATACATTTTAGCTTCTGTCCCGAGTGACATACATTACTCCCTCGACCAAGGTAATATAGCATAGTTACTCACCTGTAGCAGGTGTTCTCCATGGACAGCAGTATAAGTCCTCACATATGGATGATGTCCCCAATGGAGTCTCACGCAGGAACAGTTGGGTGGAACGCCAGTGCACCTTTGTATGCTTGAAGTCTAATATATGCCACGTGGCCTCCCCACAGCTTGGGTGAGGCCTGGGAAACTTGGGCAAAAAATGCAAATGTGTAAGCAGCACCACTCTATTTTGATGGACCCTAGTATGTGGCTGGTGAGCCTGAGGTTTATTGACATGGTGCGCCAAAGTGACTGCCACAAGGAATATGACCTTCGACATCAGGAATTTCAGTGGACAGAATGCAAGCAGCTCAAAAGGAGCCAACTGGAGCTACGCCAAGACCACACTGAGCTCCCAAACCACTGGCAGGAGCTTAACCAAAGGTTTATACAGGAGTAAGCCCTGCATAAAGTGAGCCACCAAAAGCTGAGCTGAGATGAGCTTGACTTCCAAGCCATAATGGTAGGCCTCCATCGCGCTCAGGTGGATTCTGACCAAATTGAATTTCAGACCTGAGTTGGAGAGCTGCAGGAGATACTCCAGAAGCTTCTCCACTGCACATGAGAATGGATCCAGTGCCCAGTCGTCACACCAGACCGAAAACTGTCACCATTTGAAGGCATAGGAGAGGCGCATGGAATCTCTACAGAAACCAGGAGAGCATCCGTCATGCCCCAGGGCAGGTTAAGCTCCAAGAGAACTACCCACTCAGCATCCAAGTTGTGAGGGCCAGGGACTGGACAGTGGGGTGCAACAGGGTCCTGTTCTGCTGTGAAATGAGGTCTGGGGCAGAGCCTAGACAGAGAGGCTCCTGCTGAGAGAATTGGAGCAGCAGGGGGAACTATGGATGCCTGGGCCAGAATGGGGCAATGAGAATCATGGTACCCCGGTCTGCCTGCAGTTTCAGCAACGTCTTCGCTATCAGTGGGATTGGGGGTATGCGTAAAGCATCTAATTGGCTTAATTCCCACTCCCCAGGATCAAGGGAGTGACGAATGAGATAAACCGCTTCCACATTGTCCACTTCTACAATCTGCCGCACTTGGAGGGCCAAGAGATTCTACTCCACCCAAGGAAGCAGGAGTGTCATTTTTCAGACCTCTTTACACCTCCTTGCCGGATGACACAGGCTACTGCTCTGGCATTGTCCGAGAAGATCCACACTGCCTTATCTCAGACTATATTCCAGAGATGCAGGAGAGCCAAGTGAATGGCAATCATCTTCAGCCAATCTATGGGCCAAGCCGCATCCCTCTTGCTCCAGTGACACTGAGCAGTCTGTCCTTGACAATGAGCTCCCCAGCTGAACAGGCTGGCATCCATCATCAGCAAAAGCCACTGGAAATCGTCGAGGGGAAGTTTTTTCAGCAGATGACCAAGCTGCTCCCATTTCAGGCTGGCTGCCACCAATGGAGAGGAAAAGGAGCATGATGTCAAAGTCCTGTGCAGAAGACCAGCAGGACTGCAGGGATTTCTGCAGCAGATGTGGAAAAGGAAGAACTGACCAAGGCCCTAGAACAAGGTTAGAGACTATAGCAGAGACTGATGAGCTTTTGGGTGATAAGGTAACTTATACGAATATAGATCATCCTGTCTATGGCAATTTGGACCTGGAGGTGGACAGTGATGAATCTATTTATGGTACACTGGATATAGGTACAGACAGTGATTCAAACACAGATAATGAAGAAACAGGACTATAAAGGTAGCTATAGGTGAAAATACATATGCTTATTATAATCAAAAAGGCTTAAGTGAAACATACATTTTGCTTTTCTCTGATCAGAGAAAGGCTGAACTTTTACAGAGCTCTGCTAGTGAGTGGATTTTTGCCTCCTGGGACATCTTACTGTGAGTTCTAGCTGTTTATTTAATTATTTACTGTTTGTCTAACTGTTGTTTGTTTTAATTATTTAGTGTTTGTCTTAGTGGTGTGCAAGTTTCAGCCTTCTCAGCTGTACTTACCTTGCCTCTCTCAATTAACTGGGCCTTGTGTGGTAGCCATTTTGAATTAATCTCTCTCCCCAGAGCCTGCTGTTTGTTCAGCTTTTCCTGTCCTTGCCTGCCTGAGTGACTCCTCCCCCTGTGTGTGTGGTAGCCATTTTGAATTAATCTCTCTCCCCAGAGCCTGCTGTTTGTTTAAGCTTTTTCCTGTCCTTGCCTGCCTGAGTGACTCCTCCCCCTGACCCCCTCCCCCTGAGGTATCCTGTAACCTTGTTCCTGTTTTCTCCACGTGTGCATAGGCTGTTTTAGTTTGCTTTTCTCTGATCAGAGAAAGGCTGAACTTTTACAGAGCTCTGCTAGTGAGTGGATTTTTGCCTCCTGGGACATCTTACTGTGAGTTCTAGCTGTTTATTTAATTATTTACTGTTTGTCTAACTGTTGTTTGTTTTAATTATTTAGTGTTTGTCTTAGTGGTGTGCAAGTTTCAGCCTTCTCAGCTGTACTTACCTTGCCTCTCTCAATTAACTGGGCCTTGTGTGGTAGCCATTTTGAATTAATCTCTCTCCCCAGAGCCTGCTGTTTGTTCAGCTTTTCCTGTCCTTGCCTGCCTGAGTGACTCCTCCCCCTGTGTGTGTGGTAGCCATTTTGAATTAATCTCTCTCCCCAGAGCCTGCTGTTTGTTTAAGCTTTTTCCTGTCCTTGCCTGCCTGAGTGACTCCTCCCCCTGACCCCCTCCCCCTGAGGTATCCTGTAACCTTGTTCCTGTTTTCTCCACGTGTGCATAGGCTGTTTTAGTTTGCTTTTCTCTGATCAGAGAAAGGCTGAACTTTTACAGAGCTCTGCTAGTGAGTGGATTTTTGCCTCCTGGGACATCTTACTGTGAGTTCTAGCTGTTTATTTAATTATTTACTGTTTGTCTAACTGTTGTTTGTTTTAATTATTTAGTGTTTGTCTTAGTGGTGTGCAAGTTTCAGCCTTCTCAGCTGTACTTACCTTGCCTCTCTCAATTAACTGGGCCTTGTGTGGTAGCCATTTTGAATTAATCTCTCTCCCAGAGCCTGCTGTTTGTTCAGCTTTTCCTGTCCTTGCCTGCCTGAGTGACTCCTCCCCCTGTGTGTGTGGTAGCCATTTTGAATTAATCTCTCTCCCCAGAGCCTGCTGTTTGTTTAAGCTTTTTCCTGTCCTTGCCTGCCTGAGTGACTCCTCCCCCTGACCCCCTCCCCCTGAGGTATCCTGTAACCTTGTTCCTGTTTTCTCCACGTGTGCATAGGCTGTTTTAGTTTGCTTTTCTCTGATCAGAGAAGGGCTGAACTTTTACAGAGCTCTGCTAGTGAGTGGATTTTTGCCTCCTGGGACATCTTACTGTGAGTTCTAGCTGTTTATTTAATTATTTACTGTTTGTCTAACTGTTGTTTGTTTTAATTATTTAGTGTTTGTCTTAGTGGTGTGCAAGTTTCAGCCTTCTCAGCTGTACTTACCTTGCCTCTCTCAACTGGGCTTTGTGTGGTACCCCCATCCCCCTGATGAGGGTTCAGGACAGGGTACCTTGTAACTGCCCTCTTTAATAGGACTTATCTCCCCCCCTCCCTCCCCAGCACCCACCCACCCCTGGGGAAATTGTAGTTTTATAGGTACTTGGACATCTTAGAGGAAAGGGGCTGCTCTCAGGTGCAGCTCTTAATCCAAATCAGTCATACACAGAGGACCTGTGATTAATTAGCTTCAGGTACACAGGGTGTATTAGGGGTATTAGATACACTTTTATTAGTATAAGCATCTACACCAATCCTTATTATATACCGATTTAAAAGACCTAAACACAAGCTTTAAACTAAGATGCAGTCAGAGGTCCAGCAACGAGATGGGGGTTCTCCAGTCTTTTGCATCGAGTGTCACATGTATGATTATCTCCCAGTTGGTGAGAGGTCCTACATATGCACTAAGTGCAGGGAGCTCTTTGCTCTCAGGGAACGAGTCCGTTCTCTAGAGGCTAGAGTAGCAGACCTGGAAGACATAAGAAAGACAGAGAAGTACATGGACGAGACCTACAGGGATATAGTCCTGAAGTCCCACCTCCAGTCTGGCAGCATCCCTGTTGCCATGAAGGAGAGAGGTCACGTGACAGGAGAGCATCACCCTGGTGTGGCAGGAAGTGATCCTGTAACTAGGACCTGTCCTCCAGGTGATGTAAAACCCTCTCGCACCGAGGACGTTTCTCCAGGGCCATGTCCCCATGAGGGGAGGGTCAGGACAGCTGTTATAGTTGGTGATTCAATCATTAGGAATGTAGATAGCTGGGTGGCTGGTGGACGTGAGGATCGCCTGGTAACATGCCTGCCTGGTGCGAAGGTAGCAGATCTCACGCACCGCCTAGATAGGATCATAGATAGTGCTGGGGGGGAGTCTGCTGTCTTGGTACATGTTGGTACCAATGACATAGGAAAATGTGGTAGGGAAGTTCTGGAGGCTAAATTTAAGCTTTTAGGTAGGAAGTTGAAATCCAGAACTTCCAGGATAGCGTTCTCCGAAATGCTTCCTGTTCCACGTGCAGGACCCAAAAGACAGGCAGAGCTCCGGAGTCTCAATGCGTGGATGAGACAATGGTGCAAGGATGAGGGTTTTGGATTTGTTAGGAACTGGGGAACATTCTGGGGAAAGGGGGGGCTCTTCCGAAGGGATGGGCTTCACCTTAATCAGGATGGGACCAGACTGCTGGCATTAACCTTTAAAAAAGAGATAGAGAAGCTTTTAAACTAGAAAATAGGGGAAAGCCGACAGTCACCCAGGAGCGCACGGTTCGGACAAAGGTATCCTTGAAGGATACTACCAAAAGCAGTGAGGTTCCAAAAGGGAGTATAGTAGCCCAAATGCCCTTGAGTAAGGAGCAGACAGAGCATAAAGATTCCCAATTACCCATGCCTACCAATAGCCAGATTAATATTAATAAAATACAGTCTCTAAGATGCTTGTATGCCAATGCTAGGAGTCTAAACAATAAGATGGGAGAATTAGAATATATAGCATTAAATGAGAGGTTAGATATGATTGCACTCTCAGAGACATGGTGGAAGGAGGATAACCAGTGGGACACTGTGATACCTGGATACAAACTATATCGTAATGATAGAGCTGAACAAATTGGTGGAGGGGTTGCGCTCTATGTTAGAGAGGGCATTGAGTCAGAAAGGATTAAAGTTTTGCAGGGAACAAAATATGCTGTAGAATCTCTATGGATTGAAATTCCATTTATGAAGGGGAAGGTGATGGCAGTGGGAGTATACTATCGACCACCTGGCCAGAATGAACAAATGGATGATGAAATGCTCAAAGAAATCAAGGAAGCTAACAAAAGCCACAACAGAGTAGTAATAATGGGTGATTTCAATTACCCCGGTATCGACTGGGACAGTGTCACAGCAGGACAAGCTAAAGAGATAAAGTTTCTAGATGAAATAAATGACTGCTTCTTGGAGCAGCTGGTTCATGAACCGACCAGAGGGAAGCCATACTGGACCTAGTCCTTAGTGGAACGCCAGATCTGGTGCAAGAAATAAGGGTGTTGGGACCACTTGGCAATAGTGATCATAGTATGATCATGTTTGATTTAATCAGTGGAGGACAGATAGTAAAGGAATCCACAGTACTACCTTTTAACTTTCAAAAGGGTGACTATGATAGAATGAGGAATATAGTTCGGAAAAAACTAAAAGGAGCAGTTCCAAAGGTTAAAGACTTACAGCAAGCTTGGGTGTTATTTAAAAATACTATCCTCGAAGCCCAGACCAGCTGTATTCCACGCATTAAGAAAAGTGGAAGAAAGTCCAAAAAGCTGCCAGCATGGTTTTAAAGGTGAGGTCAGAGAGGCTGTTGCTGCCAAAAGAGCAACCTTCAGAAAATGGAAAAAAGAGCCAAATGATGAAAACTGGAAACAGCACAAGCACTGGCAAGTTAAATGCAAAGCATTGATAAGGCAGGCAAAGCGGGAATTTGAGAAGAAACTTGCTACGGAAGCAAAAACACGAAATAAAGACTTTTTCAAGTACATTCGTAGCAAAAGGCCTGTGAGAGAGTCAATTGGACCATTAGATGATAGAGGGGTAAAAGGGGCAGTAAGAGGAGACAAGGCTATAGCAGAGAGACTGAATGAATTCTTTGCTTCGGTCTTTACTGAGGAAGATGTAGGGGTGTTACCCAAGACTGAAGTGGTATTTAAAGGTGATACTGCAGAGGAATTGAGAGAAATATCGCTACACCGGGAAGATATATTACAACTATTTGATAAACTGAATAGTATCAAATCACCTGGACCGGATGGTATACATCCCAGAGTGTTGAAAGAACTGAAATATGAGATTGCAGACCTGTTATTGGTAATCTGTGAACTTTCATTAAAATCATCTGTAATACCTGAAGATTGGAGGGTCGCCAACATAACACCAATTTTTAAAAAGGGTTCCAGGGGTGACCCGGGAAATTACAGACCGGTGAGCCTGACGTCAGTACCAGGGAAAATGGTAGAAGCCATCATAAAGAACAAAATTACACAGCATGTAGATAGTCATGGCCTAATGGGAGACAGCCAACATGGCTTTAGACAAGGAAGATCTTGTCTTACTAATCTGATCTGTTTTTTTGAAGGTGTGCATAAACAGGTAGACAAAGGTGAGTCGGTTGATATAGTGTATCTGGACTTTCAGAAAGCTTTTGACAAGGTCCCCCATCAGAGACTTTTGGCGAAGCTAAAAAGTCATGGGATAGGAGGCAGTGTACTATTGTGGATCGGGAACTGGTTAAAAGATAGAAAGCAGAGGGTAGGGCTAAATGGCCAATATTCCCAATGGAAAAAGGTGAATAGTGGAGTACCCCAGGGATCTGTACTGGGTCCGCTGCTTTTTGACATATTCATAAATGACCTGGAAAAGGGAATAACTAGTGAGGTAATCAAATTTGCAGATGACACAAAACTGTTTAAAGTTGTTAAAACCCAAGAGGATTGTGGAAAACTGCAGGAGGATCTGGATAAATTGGAAGACTGGGCATCCAAATGGCAGATGAAATTTAATGTGGACAAGTGCAAAGTTATGCACCTAGGAAAGAACAACCCACACTATAGTTACAAGATGCAAGGCTCCACATTAGAAACCACCACCCAGGAAAAAGATTTAGGAGTCATCGTGGATAACATGTTAAAACCCTCCGCCCAGTGTGCAGCGGCGGCCAAGAAAGCAAATAGAATGCTAGGTATCATAAGGAAAGGGATGGAGAATAAAACAAAGGATATTATAATGCCTCTGTATCGCTCCATGGTACGACCGCACCTTGAATATTGTGTGCAATTCTGGTCACCGTATCTTAAAAAGGACATAGAGTTATTAGAAAAAGTACAGAGAAGAGCCACCAAATTGGTGAAGGGGATGGAAGGCTACTCCTATGAAGAGAGGCTAAAAAGGTTAGGGCTCTTTAACCTAGAAAAGAGGCGGCTGAGGGGAGATATGATAGAGGTGTATAAATTAATGAATGGAGTGGAACGGATAAACGTGGATAAATTGTTTACGCTATCAGAATATAGAAGGACTAGGGGGCATGTAATGAAGCTACAGGGTAAACTATTTAAGACAAATAGGAGAAAATATTTCTTCTCTCAACGTGTAATCAAACTCTGGAATCTGTTACCGGAGGATGTAGTAAGGGCTGTTAGTATAGCTGGGTTTAAAAAAGGTTTGGACAAGTTCCTGGAGGAAAGGTCCATAAACCACTATTAAAAAGGGACCCAGGATATCAATGCTTGGCCTAGTACAAGCACTGCAGAACCTGTGTCTTTTGGGGAAACTGCTAGGTACGTATGACCTAGATTGGCCACTGTTGGAAACAGGATACTGGGCTTGATGGACCTCGGTCTGACCCAGTATGGCATTTCTTATGTTCTTATGTTCTTATGTTCTAGATAGAAGCTTCTGTCTTTAGTACACAGTTACTGGTGCAAAGGGTAGCTTCCTACATTCCAGACAGTTCAGCCTCTTTTTTTATGGCAGATGATAGGTTGAAAATTGGACAACAACTAACATCAGCATTATTGCATGAACTTTCCGAGAATTAGAGACCTTAGGTCAACATATAACTGGAAATCAAATAAAGCTTGAGAAATTACCAAAATTTAGAGAGAATTTATAGTGTGTAACTAATCAGCTTGTGTATGATGAAGGAATCACAGCGACACCTACTGTCACTTGGTAATTATAATCATGGCCTTGTAACTTCCATTTTTTTTAAAATTTATGTTTGTAAAGCATCAGCAGAAAATTAACCCTGTAAGCAGATTTTATTCCAGACCTGTGATTTTGTAATATGAATAATATCATCTGATGTTAATCAAAAATTAACTATGTCAGCTGCTACTTCTTAATAAAAGGCAGATCTCTGGCAGAAGAGTTTTGAATATGGTTAGGGAGGAGTCATGCTTTGGACCCCCAACGATCTTCCTTCTAGAGCTCTGGAATTATTAGAATTAATTTTCTGTTTGGACCCCCAACGATCTTCCTTCTAGAGCTCTGGAATTATTAGAATTAATTTTCTGTGTATGTGGCTTGTTTTTCCTTCCTGTTAGAAGGGCTAGGTAAAGCCTAAGAATCCAGGTTGGAATCCAGGTAGGAAGTCCTGCTCCTAAAGGGCTACAACAGCAGACACAGGTGCACTCATACACAGGGTACCATCTTGACCATCACTGCCATCAACCCTAGGAGTTGGAAGCAGTGCCAAACCTTGGGAAGCTGCTGTCTCCAAAATGTCCTCAGCTGATAATTCAGCTTCTCTGCCCTTTTCTCATGCAGGAAAACCTTTCCTGAGTCGTAATGAACCGCACTGCATAGGCTCCAGGAAGCTCTTGTCGTAGTTTATCATCCAGCCCAAATTCTCCAGAAACTGCACCACTCAGGCCAACACCCAAAGGGCTCTGTATGTGACCCGACTCAAATAAGCCAGTCATCCAGGAAGGGATGCACACCAGTGCCTTCACTCTACATGGCGACAACAGTCATCATAATATTCCTGGTGAATGTCCCCAGTGCAGTGGAGAGGCCGAATGATAGAGTGGCAGACTGGAAGTGCAAACCAAGAGCAGAGAAATGCAGGAAGCACTGCTGATCCTCACAGATGGGAATGCAGTATGCCTCAGCAAAGTCCAGTGATGCAGGAAACTCTCCTCGCCAGACCACTCTCAGTGCCTTCCTGTGGAAGTCCTTAGGTGATGCCCTTGAATTAAAAGATCGAGCATAATGACCCAAACATCTTTGGCACCACAAAGCAAATGGAATACTGGCCCTTTCCCTTCTTTGGCAGGGGGCACAAGAACTACAGCCTGAAGGCTGAGGAGTCTCAAGAGTAGTCTGACTGGTGGCCGCAGACCTGCATGGAAATATCAGGAAGGCTTTCGAATAGGGTCCTTGCATTCCAGTATATAGTCAAACAGAATGATGTTGAGTTCCCACTGGTTTGAGGCCACACAGGCCCATCCTGCCATAGCATTTGAAGGGAGAACCCTGATTTAGAGGAGGGGGGAACCTCTCAGGTCTCATGAGTCCCACAAATGGACTGAGCTCAGAAACAGGAGCTGGAAGGAAGGATGGCCTTCCCATGCAATTCTTCTGGAACACCTGAAACCCCCAAAGACTCCTAATGGCAAGTGTGAGGAGAAAGTGACGCAGAGGAAGAGAGGCATGCTTCAAAGGTCCTTTAGGACTATTCTCCAGACAACGATACGGTTTGGATGCTCTCAGCTCCTTGACCAACTTCTCCAAGTCCTCCGCAAACACAACCTTCCCTTTGAAAGGAAGCCAAGATAAATGGCTGTCGTGACTGCTGCCCAATGGCAATGGCAAGGCCAACAACATGCCACCATGGAAAAGGCAATATCCTTGCTCACCAAGTGAACCAAATCATACATGGCATCCACCAGGAAAGCCACGGCCGATTCAGGAAGCATCAAATTGTCATCCTGCAAGAGATAATGGATTCAATGGAGTAGATCACAAGCCATAAGCTCTCCACAAACTACTCTCTGGAGGATAAAAGAGAAGGCTGAAAAATGGCTCTTAGGAATGCCTCGACCTTGCGATCCACTTGGTCCTTGAGGGCTATACTACCCTCCACCAAAATGATAGTGCATTTAGCAACAGCAATAATTTGTGCATCCACTTGGGACAACCACATCCAGGCAAGATCTTCCTGAGGAGGAATACAGCCAACTCACAACCCTGCTCTCTTTCAGCAGAGCAGCAGGCGCGTTCCATTCCATGCATATCATGCTCTTAAGGACCCCCTGGAAGGTTTTCTGACCCCCTGCCAGAGGTGGTACACTTGCAGCTTCTGCTCCACAGATGCCGCATCTGACTACCACAGGGTGGAAAAAACTTGATCAATCAGTGTTATAGAAGTTTCTTCTTTACTCATGAAGTCACAGACTGATCCCCAAGAAAGCTATGCCGGATCCTTGGCATAGGAGAGCTGTGATTAATTTATGGAGCTGTTTAATTGTTTAATGTATTACAAGTTATTTTATGTGTATTTTTATGATTTTAGTGATCACAGTCCCCTGAAGAAGGCCAATTTGGCCAAAATACATGTAGGGTGGACCCTTATCAATAAAGCTCTCTTCCTTCCAAGGGCTCCTGTTTTCCTGCTTGTTTTCTGTGTGAGAAGGCCAGTTTGGCCAAAATACATGTAGGGTGGACCCTTATCAATAAAGCTCTCTTCCTTCCAAGGGCTCCTGTTTTCCTGCTTGTTTTCTGTGTCTGACTGCCTGCAGGTGGGGCGCCTTCCTGTGCCTGTTCTGCCACACTCTATGGCAGCACAGAGTCTGCCAGACTGGAGGTGGGACTTTTCTACTATGTACCTGAAGGTCTCCTCTATATACCTTTCTGTCTTCTTTATCTCTTCCAAATTTGCTGCTCTAACCTCCAGAAATTAGACTCATTCCCTGAGAGTTAGGAGCTCATTGCACCAAGTGCACACATAAGACCTCTCCATCAACTGGGAGATAGTCAAAACATGTGGCACTCAGTGTAAAAGAATGAATAGCTCCCATCTCATTGCTGGACGGCTGTCTGCCTCTTAGAATAGGTTAGTAATCTAGTTATTTAAGACTGCTAGTAAGAGTATTTAAGCTGATATAAAGTTATTTTTAATTTGATATTTTAATACATTTTAATATACAAATCCAAGACAAAAACTCTTGTCCAGAAATGGTACTTTTTTGCCAAGCAAAGGAACTATAACTTAAATCAGGAAATAAATCAAACAAACAAAATAACATATAAAGAAAGAAACTAAAAAGTCCTCAATTCAAAAAGGGATTAGAGCCCAAAATTCTAAGGAAAAAAGGGGGCCAAAATCTCTATAAACAAAGGAAAAAAGACTGGCAGATACCTAATTATATTATACTACCTTATTAAGGCTCATATCAAAAAGGAGTAGAGGCCAATTGGGGGTGGGGGGGGGGGCTGGGAGCCCATTCTAGAGTGAAACTGCATCAATTGAGGAGAGTAAAAAAAAAAGCATATTTAACATTCCTATATTTGATCACACATCTACAAGGAAAATTAAGCCAGAAAAGGGCCCCAAGCTATAATACCTCAGGGCACATAAATAGGAAATATGACTTTTTAGCAGGGTGATTTTTGAGATATCCAGGTACATACGAACTTTGCAACCAAAAAAAGTCTCAGCTTGATGGCAAAAGTAGAGACGCAAAAAAAATATCTATCCAATTCTAAAACCAAGGTTGGCAACACAGAGATAAAGTTTACGTTTATTGGGCCTGATATTTGAAAGGTATTTACATGGTTTACAGCCCTGTAAACCGTGTAAATGCTTTACACCCAGATATTCAACAGCACTTACAGGATTAATGTCGTTGAATATCCCCTACGCACCCTGATGTTATCCGGTTAGCATCAGGGTATGTCGGGGGCGTTCCGGGGTGGAGCAGAGATGGAGAGTACTGCTAACTGAGTAGTGGTGATATTGCACCGCTACCCGATTAGTGATCTACGGCTAAAACTAGACCAGCTTTTGGCACGCCTAGTTTTAGCCACAGATGCTAACCGGGTAGCAATGCAAGACACCGAAACTCCTGGAGAAAGTGTGAGATGTTTGTGTGCAAGACAAGAGACTTAACAGCCAAAGCTCAGAAATAGGTCAAAGCTAACACCTGAACTTTCAGGGAGCTATGGAAAAGGCCCTTCTCCAGTCTATCCTATAGAAGACTAACAGAGATGGCACCTTGGCCGCCTCAGGAGCCAACTGCCAAGCACCTCACCAGCGCTCAACCAGGCACTAGATCCACATGTATGCTAGCATGGTAGACCCTCCTCTGGGGGGAACATAAGATATGTCATACTGGATCAGACCAAGGTCCATCAAGCCCAGTATCTTGTCTCCAATAGTGACCAATCCAGGTCACAAGTACCTGGCAGTTTCCCAAAAAGACACACAGGTTCTCTTGTATTGGGGAAAGCAGTGGATTTCCCGGATCCTCTTTAATAATGGTTTATGGACCTTTCCTTCAGGAACTTGTCAAACCTTTTTTAAACCCAACTACACTAAAAGCTTTTACTACATCCTCTGGTAAATTCCAGAGTTTGATTACACGTTGAGTGAAAAAATATTTCTCTTATTAGCCTTAACTGGGTTACTCTGTAGCTTCATTGCATGTCCCCTAGTCTTTCTACTTTTTAATGGCATAAACAATTATCTACGCTTACCCGTTCCACTCCATTCATTCATTAATAGACCTCTATTGTACCTCCCCTCAGCCTTCTCTTTTCCAAGATGAAGAGCCCTAACCTTTAGGGCCTTTCCTCATAGGGGTAACCTTCGATCCACTTTACAAATTTGGTGGCTCTTCTCTGTACCTTCTCTAAATTCTGCTATATCCTTTTTGAGATACAGCGACAAGAAATGCACACAATATTCAAGGTGCGGTCACACCATGGAACGATACAGAGGCATTATAATATCCTTTGTTTTATTTCCTTTCCTTTACTTATGATTCCTTGCATTCTATTTGCTTTCTTGGCTGCCGCTGATACTGAGCGGAGGGTTTCAACGTAGTATCTATGATGACACCTAAATCTTTTTCCTGGGTGGTGGTTCCTAATGTGGAACCTTGCATCATGTAATCATAGTGTGGATTGTTCTTTCCTAGGTGCATAAATTTGCACTTGTCCACATTAAATTTCATCTGCCATTTGGACGTCCAGTCTTCCAATTTATCAAGGTCCTCTTGCAATTTCTCACAATCCTCTTGGGTTTTTAACAACTTTGAATAATTTAGTGCCATCTGTAAATTTGATCACCTCACTTGTTTTTTCCATTTTGAGGTCATTTATGAATATGTTAAAAAGCAGCAGACCCAATACAAATCCCTGGGGTACTCTACTATTCACCTTTTTCCATTGAGAAAATTGTCCATTTAGCCCTATCCTCTGCTTTCTATCTTTAACCAGTTCCTGATCCACATCCTTCAGCATCTGTGGTTCGTCATCTAATGTCCCAAATTACTCTCTCAGACTCACAGGTCTTTTTTTTGCTACGAATGTACTTGAAAAAGTATTTATTATGTACTTTTGCTTCCATGGCAAGGATTTTTTTCAAATTCTCTCTTTGCCTGCTTTATCAATGCCTTGCATCTAACTTGCCAGTGCTTTTGCTGTTTCCAGTTTTCGTCATTTGGCTCCTTTTTCCATTTCCTGAAATATGCTTTTTTGGCTACAACAGCATCTCTGACCTCACCTTTAAACCATGCTGGCAGTTTTTTGGACTTCCTTTCACTTTTCTTAGTGTGGAATTTATCTGTTCTGGGCTTCCAAGATAGTATTTTTAAACAACACTCATGCTTGATGTAAATCTAACTTTTGCAGCTGCTCCTTTTAGTTTTTTCTGAATCATTTTCCACATTTTATCACAGTTTCCCTTTTGAAAGTTAAGCAAGAAGAAAACCGAGTCCCTGAAACTGTTTCTCTGGCTTGGCAGCACTTTTAAGGTGGATGGCAGGCAAATTCCTCTGAGCACCTTCTGAAATCTTTGGGAGAGAACAGGGGGGACAAAGGAGGAAGGAGGGGCATTGAGGTTGTGTGAGGCTGCTGAATTCCTCCATCGAATGGTCTCCGCCTTGCCGGTGTGAGGCCTCTGAAAGAAGATGGGAAACACCATCTCCTGAATGAGGTGGAAGGGGGACACCACCTTTGGCAGAAACTTGGTAAAGTGTGGAGCACCACCCTGTTCTTGTAGAACCTCATGTAGGGTGGCTCTGCTATCAAAGCCCTGAACTCGCTGAATCTGTGAGTCAACTTGAGTGCTACGAGAAAGACAACTTTCCAGGAGAGGTACTGCAGGTGGCAGGTAGCCAGAGGCTCAAATGGCGGTTTAGTGAGCTGTGAGAGCACCACATTGAGATTCCACTCTGCTGTTGGTGGACAGATGGGGGGTTTGGACAACATAAGGCCCCACAGGAAATGAGAGATAAGGGGCTGAGACAAGAGGGACTTGCCCTCGACAGCATGGTGGTGTGCCGCAATAGCGCTCAGGTGCACTCTGAGTTGGGAGTTCAGTCCCACTTGGGACAGATGGAGTAGGTACTGGAGCATCAGCTGCACCGAGCAGAATGGGTGCACCACATCGAAAATAGACACCACTTTAAGTTGTACACCCTTTTCATGGAGGCCTTACAGGAGGCAAAAGGGCCTCCTCCATATCATGTGGAAGGTTGAAGGGAGTTAGCACTACCCTTTCAGTAGCCAAGCCATAAGCAACAGGGACCCCAGGATGGGGTGCAAGAGTAGTCCTGGGGCGCAGCGCAGGGGAATCAGAGATGCTGCCAACAGATAGAGAAGCAGCGAGAACCAGGGTTGCCTGGGCCACTGGGAGGCTACCAGAATCAGTGATGCCCTGTCGCACTGGACCCTGAAGAGGGTCTTGGTGCACAGCAGTATCAGCAGGAAGGCGTAAAGGAGGCCTTCCATCCATAGGATGAGGAACGCAACCTCCACCATCCGGGACAGGTATGGTTGGCGGGAGCAGAAGCAGGACAACTGCGTGTTGTCTGGGCTGGTGAACAGGTCCACTAGGGCGATGCCCCAGTTGGAAAAGCCGACCACTCTGGGGTCCAGGCAACACTTGTGCGGCTGGAGGATTCTGCTCAGCCTGTCCGCCAGGGTGTTGTCCAGGTCTGGGAGGTAGACCACCTGCAGAAGCATCCTATTGTGTGTCGTGTATAAGGAGAGGGCTACCACCTCCTGGCAGAGGGAGTACGACCTTGTGCCTCTTGTTTGTTGACATAGAACATTGCAACTTGATTGTCTGTCTGGACAAGCACAGACTGGTGCTGCAACTGGTGGCGAAAGGCTCGGAGGGCCAGATATATCATCCGGAGCTCCAGGAGGTTGATCTGCAATTGGCACTCTGTCTGGGACCATGTGCCTTGGGTGCGGAGGTTCTCACAATGAGCTCCCCCATCCTTCCAGGGAGGCGTCTTAGTGAGGACCCTCTTGGGGGTAGGTGCCTGGAAGGGCATCCCGGTATGAAGGTGTGGGGATCCGCCACCAGTTGAGGGAGTCTGCCAGTTGACGGGTCTCTTTTACCCTTTCCCAAAGTCTGCCTGTGACTAGTGTCCACTGGGAGCGGAGGCACCATGGAGCCACCCTCATATGCAGGCGGGTGTATAGGGTTACGTGGACCGTGGAGGCCATGTGGCCCAGCAGGTGAGGAGAAGGCGAGTGGGCACCAACCGGTGGTGTTGCACTTCTGTGGCTAGCACCCTGAGGCACTCTGTCCTCTCTGGAGGGAGGAAGGCCTTGGCCTGGAGGGTGTCCAGCTGAGCCCCTTTGAACTCCAGGCACTGTGCTGGAGAGTGGTGGGACTTGGGATAGTTGATGACGAACCCCAGATGCTGCAGGACGTGGATGGTGTGCTTGGTGGCATGGTGCACCTCTGCAGCTATGCCTCCCTCTTATGAGCCAGTCATCCAGTTAGGGAAAGACAAAGTTTCCTTGGAGATGATGGTGGGCTGTGACCATTGCTAGGCACCTGATGAAGACCCTTGGTGATGACGCCAACCCAAAGGGTAGCACCCTGTATTGGTAGTGACCTCCTCCCACCACAAACTGGAGGTATTGTCGGTGGATGGGATGGATCAGGATGTGTGTATAAGCATCCTTCAGATCTAAGGAGCATAGCCAGTCTCCCTGCTGGAGGTAAGGCAGCAGTGTTCTAAGGGAGAGCATTTTGAACTTCTCCCTCACCTCTTTGAGGCCCCCTTTCTGCTTGGGAAAAAGGAAATATTTGGAGTAGAAGCCTTTTCCCCAGAGATGTATTGGTACTGGCTCCCCTGCCCTGTCCATGAGGAAGCCTGCAAGCTTGGTGAGGATCAGAGCCTGGTGAAGAAGAGGCCTTACAGGTTCTCCTGGGAAGAACGATGGTGCCATCTGTTGCAGGTGGAGTAGTATCCCTCCTTGACTACTTGCAGCACTCAGGAGTCGGTGGTGATGGAGGACCACCTGTGGGCAAATAAGGCCAGACGCCCCTCTTTGGGCTGCTGAAGGCCTCCTGGGGGAGAGGAGGCCATACTCCAGGAGTCAAAAACTTCCTTCAGGCTGGGCCGGGGTTGGCGCCTGGATCTTAGGCTTGCGGGGGCCATGCCCTTGCCCCTTGGACTGTTGCTCCTGCTGTGGGGCAGAGAAGGCCTAGTACTGTGGGGCATTACCAAACACCCCCTTCTTTTTCAGGAAGAAAGGCTTCTTCCCCGGGGGCCTTCTTACAGGGATGCACCAATGTCTCCTTCGAGAGTCTGGTACTGATTAGGAACTCAGTCTCTATTCTCAGCAGTCTTGTCTGACATGGGTTTTCCGAAGAAGTTCTCTCCGGTGCATGGGACATCAATGAGTTTGTCCTGGATCCACTGCTCCAGGTCAGTTGACTATATAAAGAAAAAACACTAGTTGCAAATATCCTAAAACAATATCAAAAAACACAATGCAACACACATTAATTTAACAATTTTTATAAATAGCATCAATTTTATCATATAACAGTGTAATGAACACACATCATTCAAAAACACTGAAGATACATCAAAATATGTTGATATTAATGTTATATTTAATATTATATCCCTTCCAAAGGCAATATTATTACCAATTTTCTTAACATGAAATCTAAAAACTCATTCACTCATTGACCCAACTTTCAAAACTCCAACGAAGAGTTATATAAACAGAGATGATGGCTCCCGCATGAATGAAAACGCCATCTTACAGAAGCGGATACCTGATGTTTCTTGAGTGTGTTGCAGGTTGAACAATTACCCTGATGAAGCCATGTTATGGCGAAACTAATGTTCATGCAGTGAATGGATGACATGAATTAGTGGATAGTTTTTCGTTTGTTTCCGATGGTGGAAGGTTTCCTTAGGGGGATCCTCTTTAAAGTATAGAAACGGGAGCACTCCACAGAGGCAGTTATAAGGTGTTCCCTGTTTACTGTGGAAAGATGGCAGTGAGATCCGTCTGTTCCGGACGATGGAATGATCGGTCATGACATCATCTCTGCTTATATAACTCTTCGTTGGAGTTTTGAAAGTGATCTTCCCTGGGACTAAAATAGTAATAAAACTTGGTACAGCTTTACTTGTACTGTGAGGATTCTCGCGGAGAAATTTTAACCATTGGTTTCAAAAACTTCATGAGCATTAGTTGGGTCAATGATATTGTAACGTTTGTGTGTTTTTTTCTAAGCATGTGTATTGTGTAGATTGATGTGTATTAATGTATAAATTTGCATTTATTCTTTCGTCTATGTATTATGTATTGGGTATGAAGATATTGGGGAAAGAGCATTGATGTGTATTTTAGTAATTGTAATGTATGAGTGAAGGAGTTTTTAGATTTCATGTTAAGAAAATTGGTAATAATATTGCCTTTGGAGGGAATATAATATTAAATATAACATTAATATCAACATATTTTGATGTATCTTCAGTATTTTTGAATGATGTGGATCCAGGTCAGATGACAGCAGCCATGCCTGGCATTGGGCTCCGATGCCCGCAGTGGCCACTCTTGCTGAAGATTCAAAGGCACTGTATGCTGCTCGAGACAGGAACTTCAAGCACTCCTTGAATAATAAGGCCAGTGACTTCAGCCACTGAAGAGGTTTCCCATCGAGGCCTGCAGAGAAAATGGCGAGCTCCCTCGCCAGCTCCTTTAGGTACATTCCTATGTACAACTGTAGGACTGGACTCAGCAAACCAGTATTGAGCCCTGGTAGCATTTTGGCTGAGGGCATCCAAGGATCGGCCCTCCCTACCCAGGGCACTGAGGAATGAATCTTTTGTCTCTTGAGTAGCCGCATAGCCAACTTGACAGCCATAGAATCATGAGGGAGTTGAGTTTTTTGGAAACTCAGGCTTTGGCAGATTTGGTACATGGAACCGAGCTATCTGCTCACAATTAGCACTGACACCAGTGTTTCCCACATACAGAGGAGGCGGCATTGGAGGATCGGAGGGATGGTAACTGAGAGGAACTCCTTCGGAGGGGCCTCGTACTGGAGGAGCTCAAGTTCCTCAGTGCAGGGGTCCTCCTCCACTTTGGCCTTGAATGCGAGTGCCTTTGCCATGTCTCTCACAAAGTCAAGGAAGGCAACGTCCTTGCGTAGAGAACGGTACTGGGACACCAGTGGATATGGGTCCAAGGGCACATCTCTGTGTCATCAGGTGTCCGGGGACTCCTCATCCTCGGTCTCCCAGTCTGACTCAAAGTCAGAGAAAGAATCCAAGGCTCCACAGCTCCCGTGGTTGGGCCCAGAGCCCGAAGGCCTGCGACCCCCAGGGCACTTGTGGTCCAAGCTGCGTGCACTCACAAGAGAAGACTGGTGTCCAGAGGAATGGGACCGGGTCCTCGTCCGATGCCAATGGGTCTCTCGAGGTGGGTGGCACGCAAGGATCGGCTTGACGACCGAGGAATCTCTAGAAGTCGAGGGTCCGGTCATCGGGGCGGATGAACTGGACATCAGTGCTTACTGTTGTGCTAGTAGGGCAGTGATACTGCGCTCCAAGGCCGCCATTCTGATCTCCATGCCAGATGGCTCCGCAGATTTCGACGTGGGCACCAATGACTTTGGGCCCAGCAATGGTTCCATCAAGGGGGAATCCTCAACTAGAATGGCCTAGGGAGTCCAAGGCCAGTTGCTCGACACTGACGACTCCTTCCAGGGCAGCTTGTGAGGCCGCTCCCACTTTGACCCCTCAGACTCACGCCAGGGACTGCGAGGCCTGGTATGGGATTTATCAACTTTTCCAGACCCGTCCTCTGAGGCAGCCTTCGATGTTTTCAAGCTCTTCTTGCGTTCCAATTCTGGGGAGTTCCTCTTGGAGAAGCCATAGCCGAGGGACTCTGAGGTGGCCCAGGCATCACGGGGCCCCGAGAGACTGGAGGGGGGCCTGGAGCATGTTGTCGCTAGAGACTCCGGTGCAGAGTCGGATCTATGGAACAACTTCTCCTGTTGCAATTGACGGCACTTGATGGCCTTTGCGGATATGAACTTGCAAAGGTCGCAGCCCAAATTGTCGTGGTCTGGCCTGAGATAACAGATGCAACAGTCATGTGGGTTGGTGAGGGACATCATCTTACTGCACCAATCACATTTTTTGAAGCCACTGGAGTCCATGGGGAAAAATGGGTCCTTGAACCTGAATGAGGATCCAAGGCCTAACGGCTAAATAAGGGCGTGAAGCACCAGTCGAGAGACACCTCGATAAAAAACAACAAAAACAAGAAAACGAACCCAAGAAGCGACGTTGAGACGAGCTGGTTTGGGAACGGGAAGAGGAACCAGTACGCTTATTAGAAAGGATAATTTTAAGGCAAAAAAAGAGACTTTTTTTTCAGGGAAAACAGGACAGGCATCCGGTGGCTCTGCAGAAAAAAAGGAGACAGAGGCAAGATGGCACAATTGGATGAGAATGGGACCGCGTGATGAAGGACTAGAAAAGGGGACTGTTACTTCTGGAGAGAGATATGCAATTGTGAGTATATACTTCTGGGAATTTTCTGAACGGAATTCTTTGTATTAAAGCTAATTAATCTGTGAACCCACTATTTTTTGTTAGGGCCTAGTAGCAGCAGTTTAAGTTTAAATTTAAAACACAGAAGAGAACTTTCTGGTTACATTTCATACCCAGCAGAAAACTTCTAGTTTAAATTTAATAGTCACTCAGGGCCTAGCATCAGCAAAGTACTTTTAGTTTAAATTTAAAACACAGAAGAGAGCTTTCTGGTTAAATTTAGAACCCAGCAGAGAGCTTGTAGTTTAAATTTCATAATAAGTTAGAGCCTAGCAGCAGCAAAGAGCTTTAATTTAAATCAAATCAGAATATAGCTTACCTCAGCAGCACAAGACAGGGTACTGTGCAGCAGCCCTCTTTTAATAAGTGAAGGAAAGAAATCAAGGAAGCTAACAAAAGTTACAGCGCAGTAATAATAATGAGTGATTTCAATTACCCCGGTATCGACTGGGTCAATGTCACGGCAGGACATGCTAGGGAGATAAAGTTCCTAGATGAAATAAATGGCTGCTTCTTGGAGCAGCTGGTTCATGAACCGACCAGAGGGGGAAGCCATATTAGACCTAGTCCTTAGTGGAACACCAGATCTAGTGCAAGAGATAAGGTTGTTGGGGCCACTTGGCAATAGTGATCATAGCATGATCGCCTTTGATTTAATTAGTGGAGGAGGGATAGTAAGGAAATCCACACTACTACCTTTTAACTTTCGAAAGGGAGACTATGATAAAATGAGGAAAATAGTTAAGAAAAAACTAAAAGGAGCAGTTGCAAAGGTTAAAGACTTACATCAAGCTTGGGTGTTGTTGAAAAATACTATCTTGGAAGCCCAGAACAGCCGTATTCCATGCTTTAAGAAAAGTGGAAGGAAGTCCAAAAAACTGCCAGCATGGTTTAAAGGTGAGGTCAGAGAGGCTGTTGTTGCCAAAAAAGCATCTTTCAGGAAATGGAAAAAAGAGCCTAATGACGAAACCTGGAAACAGCAGAAGCACTGGCAAGTCAAATGCAAAGCATTGATAAGGCAGGCAAAGGGAGAATTTGAGAAGAAGCTTGCTGTGGAAGCAAAAACGTGAAATAAAGACTTTTTCAAGTACATTCGCAGCAAAAGACCTGTGAGAGAGTCAGTTGGTCCATTAGATGAAAGAGGGGTTAAAGGGGCACTAAGAGGCGACAAGGCGATAGCGGAGAGACTGAATGAATTCTTTGCTTCGGTCTTTACTGAGGAAGATGGAGGGATGTTACCCATGACTGAAGTGGTATTTAAAGGTGCGGAAGAATTGAAGGAAATATCGATACATCGGGAATAAACTGAAGAGTAGCAAATCACCTGGGCCGGATGGTATACATCCAAGGGTGTTGAAAGAACTGAAATATGAGATTGCAGACCTACTATTAGTAATCTGTGAACTATCATTAAAATCATCTCTAATACCTGAAGATTGGAGGATCGCCAATGTAACACCAATTTTTAAAAAGGGCTCCAGGGTTGATCCGGGAAACTACAGACCGGTGAGCCTGAAATCAGTACCGGGAAAAATGGTAGAAACCATCATAAAGAATAAAATTACTCAGCATGTAGATAGTCATGGCCTAATGGGAGACAGCCAACATGGCTTTAGACAAGGAAGATCTTGTCTTACTAATCTGTTATTTTTTTTGAAGGAGTGAATAAATAGGTGAACAAAGGTGAGTCGGTTGATATAGTGTATCTGGACTTTCAGAAAGTCTTTGACAAGGTCCCTCATCAGAGACTTTTGGCAAAACTAAAGAGTCATGGGATAGGAGGCAGTGTACTATTATGGATCAGGAACTGGTTAAAAGATAGAAAGCAGAGGGTAGGGCTAAATGGCCAATTTTCCCAATGGAGAAAGGTGAATAGTGGTGTACCCCAGGGATCTGTGCTGGGTCCGCTGCTTTTTGACATATTCATAAATGACCTGGAAAGTAGAATAACGAGTGAGGTTATCAAATTTGGAGATGACATAAAACTATTTAAAGTTGTTAAAACCCAAGAGATTGTGGAAAATTGCAAGAAGATCTTGATAAATTGGAAGACTGGGCATCAAAATGGCAGATGAAATTTAATGTGGACAAGTGCAAAGTTATGCACCTAGGGAAGAACAACCCAAACTATGGTTACACGATGCAAGGTTCCACATTAGGAACCACCACCCAGGAAAAAGATTTAGGAGTCATTGTGGATACCATGTTAAAAACCTCGGTCCAGTGTGCAGCGGCAGCCAAGAGAGCAAATAGAATGCTAGGTATCATAAGGAAAGGAATGGAAAATAAAACAAAAGATATTATAATGCCTCTATATCGTTCCATGGTGAGACCGCACCTTGAATATTGTGTGCAATTCTGGTCGCCGTATCTTAAAAAGGATATAATGATTTTAGAAAAGGTTCAGAGAAGAGCCACCAAAATGGTAAAGGGGATGGAAGGATACTCCTATGAAGAAAGGCTAAAAAGGTTAGGGTTCTTTAACCTAGAAAAGAGACAGCCGAGGGGAGATATGATAGAAGTCTATAAATTAATGAACGGAGTGGAACGGGTAAACGTAGATCTATTGTTTACGTTATCAGAATATAGAAAGACTAGGGGACATGCAATGAAGCTACAGGGTAAACTATTTAAGACTAATAAAAGAAAATATTTTTTCACTCAACGTGTAATCAAACTCTGGAATTTGTTACCGGAGGATGTAGTAGAGGCTGTTAGTGTAGCTGGGTTTAAAAAAGGTTTGGAGAAGTTCCTGGAGGAAAGGTCCATAAACCATTATTAAGAAGGGACCCAGGATATCAATGCTTGACCCAGTACAAGTATTGTGGAACCTGTGTCTTTTGGGGAAACTGCTAGGTATTGCGGCGCTCCTGCCCGGCCTTGGGGGCTAAAGACAGGAGCGGCGGTCTGATGCTTCGTGAGGAAGGAGAGTAACCTGTATCCAGGGAATGCTGGGTATTGTAGTTCCTGCTCCTCTCGCTCCGAAATAAAGAGTTGTAGTTATGGGGTTTCCAGTATATTCATTATAGTAAAGGATATTGTTCCATCACATGGCAAATAAATGCAAACAAAATAGGTGCTTCAAATGCTAACAGGAAAACTTAGGATAAAGGCAACTTAAAGTATAACTGCTTCTTCTTCTCACTTCTCAGCAAATTACTCACTTTGCCCCAAGAGGTCAGTTAGATTCACTGCAGCCTCTTTCAGCCACTGTTACCTTCACAGTGCTGGGGAAAATCAGGTGCACATAATTAGAGCTTTCTCAGCAAGGCAATACAACAGCTCCGTAGCATTCAATTCACACACAGTAAAAAGCAGTTTCCTTCAGCTTGGCATCTCTACACAGCAGACCGTGCAATCCATGCTCTCACAATCTGGTAAGTCTGTGTTATCTTGTGTTAACTCTTCAAGCTGTATGGAATTACTGGCTTCTGGTAACACTGGCTGTCTTCTAGCTTGCAACTCTAAAAACTGCTTAAAACTCTGTAGGAGCAATTCAGCCTGCTGTTTGGGAGGTAGGGAATTGCTATCAGCTATACAACTTCCCTCTGGCTTAAGGCTGTTTATTTTCTCAGAATGATTGTTTTCTTTCTTGTGCCTGCCTTGAAGGCTTCCTTTCCCAGGGCTGTGCCTTCCAACGGTTGTCTAATTCAGGGCTAGGTCCTCTCTCCTTGGGACTTCTACTCACTGCCTCTGAATAGAACTTTGCAGGTTTCTTTCCAATGCCAGGTTCCCAAGTATCAGCATACTGTTTTCTGGACTTCCAATCATTCTTCCTCTTCTCCTTCTTTCTCCTCTCCTTCTCCTCATTCCTCTCAATCCCATTCCGACTAGCAAAGCCATGCTCTGGTATAAAACCACGTTCTCTCCTGGACACGCCCCTTCCAAGGGCAGGGTGTGCCCAATCAGGACTGCAGGACTCCTCCCCTGGGCTGGTCTCCATGCTCAGCTCTGTGGAATAGAGTCTCTCTTTCTTCCTTGGTTTCTCAAATAGGCATAAATCCTGCTGAACCTCAGAATTTTCATCCGTTTCCATAGGCTCAGGAGGGCGCTGTTCACCACAGTATGTATGACCTAGATTGGCCACTGTTGGAAACAGGATACTGGGCTTGATGGACCTTGGTCTGAACCAGTATGGCATATCTTATTATGTTATCTCCCAAAGGCTTTCTTTGAAAGCTGGGGAGATGCTTCCGCGTGGGCTCTGTCAGCACCGACGTCACCCATATGTGAGGACTGACTTTCTGCTTGTTCCCGGAAAACCACCTATGTTAGCATGTTAATAGTTTTTAGTAATATATATAAAATTGTCACCATTTCTTGTAAACCGCTTTGACCCGGAGAAAAGCAGTATAGAGAAACAGTCAAATAAATAGGAGATGTGTGGAACAGTCTTTCAGAGGAGATGGTGGAGACAAGGACTGTATCTGAATTCAAGAAAGTGTAGGAGAAGCATAAAGTATCTCTAAGGGACAGGAAGGGACCGTAGAGCTTAGTAGCTGGTACTTATGGATGGACAGACAGGATAGGCCGCATTGTCTTTATCTGCCATTAGTTTCTGTGTTTTTCTAATTGAGTCACATGAAACAAACCATTTAGTGGGTGTTCCAAGGGCTTTAATCCAGTTCAAATAGAAGACCAAAGCTCTCTTGCAGTCCAAAGTGTGCAATGTACTTTCAGCTTTGGTGAAGAACCCAGTCCAAAACATAAAAAAAACAATGACAAAAAAGGATAATTGTGTTATCATTTTTTGTTATTGTGTTTTTTATGTTTTTATTGTTATGATTTTAATTGATATGATAGGTCTGATTTTGATTGTGTTTGACTATTTTAACATTTGTTCATGTAGATTTCATATTTCAAGTTTTTTAAATTATTTATTGGTTCATGAGTTAAAAATTAATTCTATATGTTTTTTGAATTTATGTTTTATTTTTATTTTGTGAATTTATGTTTTAATTGTATTTTGTGTATTTATGATTTTAACATGCCAGATTAACCCCTGATGAAGTTTTATCAAAACACAGCCTGTGTCGGGTCTCTTTACCCCGGAACAAGCACTGTGGAACCTGTGTACCTTTTTGGGAACCTGCCAGGTACTTGTAACCTGGATTGGCCACTGTTGGAAACAGGATACTGGGCTTGATGGACCTTGATCTGACCCAGTATGGCATTTCTCATGCTAGCCACAGGAGTGTTTTCCTTTGCTCCAATGGCTGTACTGTTTCCACCACCAGCAGTGCAACATTTTTGAAAGGTACAGTAAATAGTAACACTTCCTGTTTCTTGCTAGACAAGAAGCATTGCTGTTTACCTTTTTAAAGCACCGTGATGCTGACACCGTAAGCACAAAACAGCTGTGGAAACGAAGGGAAACACTCCTGCAGCTGTGTTAATAAAAAAAACCATCTTGGCGGGTCAGGCAAAGAAGGTGACTGGCTAGGGCTGCAGATTAGCCAATGGTGAGTTAGGTAGGGGGAAGAAGGGGCTGGGAATGGAGATGTGCTGATGGCAAGTCTGGGGGCAGGGCAGGGCTGCAGATGAGCTAATGGTGCATCAAGGGAGATGGGGGCTGATGGTGAGCCGGAGGAGGATAGGGCTGGGCTGATGGTTAAGTCTTGAGGGGGGCTGAGACTAGAGATGGGCTGATGAAGAGTCTCGATGGGGGCTGGTGCTGGAGATGGGCTATGGAGTAGGCGAGAGATAAAGGGAGAGGGTACATCTTTGAAAGAGGTGAGAAATGAAAGGGGAAATGGAAGCTGGCTGGGGTTAAGACATAAGAAAGGGGATGAAGGTCGACAGGGGATGAGTCGACAGAGGGAGCTAGGGATGAGAGGTAGAATAAAGGTGGTTGAGGCTGGGGAAGGGAAGAGTACAGATGGAGGAAATGGGGGACTAGAAAGTGGGTGAAAGAAGGGAAAAGGAGATTGAAGAAAGAATGAGGCAGGGTGGGGAATGGGAGTACTAAGGAGGTAAGAGTATGAAATGGAAAGTTGGTTAAAAGGTGAAAGGTGAAAAGACAGAGACTGAAAACAAGATGGAGGAGACAAGGAGACAAGGAGGAATGAAATCTAGTTATAGCTAGGTAAACAAGCAGATGAGAGAAATGGAGAAAAAAAGATGAATAGAAGTATGAACTTCAAAGAGAGATGGATGGAAGGAAGAAAAGAAGACAGGGAGATTAAAGAAACAGAAAAAAGAAAAGGATTTAGGAGAAAAACAAGAGGACTTGATAAAGACCAGGACCAACCCAGTCATCTGATAATTTATTTTTCCTAAATGTACAAAAGAATGTCAGCTTTTAGAGAGTTAACTATGTCAGCTTTGAAAATTGTACATTTCTTATAGTTCAGGAGGAAATATATTTCCATTTCTTTCTTCAGTGTTCCACAGCTCACAGTCTGTTTCTTGGGGTTTTCTATTTCATATTTTGCATGCATACTTTTTCTAACTTATAATATCGTATTCCTTATTAGGTGATGGTTTCTCTATGTTTTTAATGTGTAACCAAAATGAAAGGTTTAGATCACATATAGGTTCTGTGTAGGAATCTTTAGCAGTCCAGATTGTTCTCTTTTTCGAATTGGAGTGTATAGGTATTCAAGAACAGAGGTTCTGCTTTTGGTTGTGTGGATCCCTTATTAACCTCCAAAAAGTTTAGAGACCCACAGTTCATCATCATTACTCTTTCTGGACCCCTTCCCCTCAGCATCAAACCTCCCTACTAGCCCTCATTATCTTTCTTTCCTTTCCTGTCTCTCTCTTTCCTTCTAGCCAGCCCCCCAGCAGTCTCATTATTTCTCTCACCCTTCCCCCTCGCCTGTTTCTCCAGTCTCTCTCCACCATCCCCCAGCCTCTCTCTCTTTGTCCTACAGACCCCCAGAATCCATGGACCACTGTTCTAGAATATTTGTGATGCTGACTTTTCATAGATAGGATTGGGGCAGTTTGAGATCTTGAACATGGTGCTGGTATGGTATGTGAAGTTTTTGACTGTTCATTTCAGAGGTTTTTTGTTACTACATATGGAACCCGATTCTGAAAGCAGTATGTTTGGGCCATCCGGACGTCTCCACTGAAGACCGATTCTGGTCTGCAGGAACAAAACATTGCCGTAGGAGCCAGAATCAGGCCCAAGGACGGCCCAGCATGCCCCCTCTGGCCTCCAGGGATGTGCCCCCTCAGGCATCTCAGACTGCCATAGCTCTGGACCTCAAGATCCCCACCGTTCGACCCATGGCTGGCCTCCCATGGCCTGGATCGGGTGGCAGGGACTCCACCGCACCCGGCCCTGGCCCCGGTGGTAGCTGCAGTGCCCCGATTCATCAAAAAACCTGCTTATACCACCTCTGAGATAGTATAAGCAGTAGGACCCAGCAGGCCCAGTAGCATGTACAGGGCCATCATCTGAATCGGCCCTGAATCGGCCCTATATTATAACTTGGAGATAATAGTTATCTCCAAGTTATAATGCCCTGTTCAATGTAATTTCAGTTTGTTCAATGTAAACCGCACTGATGCAGAATAGCGCGGTATATAAGAGAATATAAATAAAAATAATAAAAAATAAAATTGTAAGCTCTGATGAGCAGGGACTGTCTTTAACATGTGTCTGTTCAGTGCTGCGTATACAAATGATCAGCAGTAGTAGTAATAGTAGTAGTAGTAGATGCAGCAAAGATCACTCCTGTTGGAGATTGCAGCCTTCAGAAAAAGAAAAAGGAGAGGAAGTGATATCACCATCGAGGATGGCAGCGGTGCTGTAGTCAGGAAATGAGATCCCCCAAAGCAAGTAGGATCCCTGAGATAAGAACAAGGAGATCATTGTGTGAACTATGGTTTGCCTTTGGCATTGAATGGTGCAAAAGAAAGCTAGCACAGACCTTAAATCCTTCAGGTTTAAATCGGCAGCTGGCACGGCCAGAGGGAAGTCCAAGATGGTGCTGTGTGGACCATGCAGGAGAAGAAAATAAAACTCCCCCGGGAAAGCCGGCAGAGCTGCACGAGGAGGAGGTGGGCTCGCTAAAGGAAGAACTAAAGGAGTGGTTTGGCACCCTGAGGCAAGACCTGGCGAATTTCAGAGGGGAGGCACAGACTTGGATAAAAGATCTGAGTACTGATATCCACGAGCTGGGGCAAAGGGTTGAATCACTGGAGCAGAGAGTGAAAACTCAGGAGGGTGCGTATCAGAATATAAACTCTCAAAACAAACAGTTTAATGATGAAGTGAGTGACCTCTGGTTAAAAATAGAAGATCTTGACAATAAAGCCCGGCGCTCGAATATAAGACTGTGGGGGTTGTTGAAGGAGGAGGATGGTACTCAGAATTACAAAGAGATGGTGGAGCAGTTTTGAAGAGTTCTCCTCTGGCAGACTGAAATCCTGATGGACAATATTTGCTTCACTATCGATAGAGCGCAGAAAGCACTTGGCCCGCGGAGAGAGGGCCACCCAAGGGACATAGTAGCATGTCTACATGAATTTAGCACAAAGGAAGCAGTTATGCTGGCAGCAAGAAAGATAGGCAAACTACAATGGGAAAATCAGCCGGTTGAAGTTTATGCAGACATCTCAGCAATAACAATAAGGAGGAGGTGAGAATTTAGACTGGTTACCACGCGTTTGAAAGAGGAGAGGATGCGATATAAATGGCCGTTTCCCTTTGGGTTACAATTTACAATCCTGGGTGTCACAACAGCTGCCCGGTCAGTAGAAGACGCTCTCAAAGGGATGAAGGTGGCTGGATGGGCAAACCCACCAGTGGTGCCGGTGGAGATGGAAGGCGATCAGAGGAGGATGAGCCCAGTGAGTGCAGGGTTGCAGAAAGCTGCACAAGGGAATCGCCGCTGAGGAGACAGAAGACCAAGGGAGCTAAGGACACTGGCGAAGGATGATAAGAACTGGCTGAATAACTTTGGCTGATGGACTAAATAATTAGGAGAACAAGGAGAGTTCTTAAATATGTATGGAAGCAAATATAAGGACAAGGGGGAAGGTGTGATCTTAAAAATATGGCAGGGACGCACAACTCTTAGGGGTGGTGAGGACGGTATATAACGGTACTTGGTAGGGGGGCGGAGGGGAGGGATGGGGGGAGGGGGTTATAAGGACTAGGGGGGAAAGGCGAGTAAGACCTCATAAAACAGCCATGGACCCTTATCCTAAGAAAAATCGCAAATAACGTCAGGCACAATTTTCGAATAATATCTTTAAATGTAAAAGGCTTAAATTCCTATAGAAAAAGGTAACTGTTGTACAAAGAAATTGACCGACTTAGAAGGGATATTGTTTTAACACAAGAAACTCTCTTAACCAAAAGTGGCGAAAGGCATTTAGTAAATCAGAAATATCAAAGCCAATGGTTCGCATCTAATCTTTTAGAGAACAAAAAAGGTGGTGTGGGTATAATGGTGGCCACACGACTCCACCATCAGTGTTTAGAAGTAAAGAGGGACAGAGGTAATAGATAACTTCTAAAAATAAAATTTATGGAACAAATCTTCACGTTAGTAAATTTATATGGCCCAATAGTGCCCAAGGGATTTTTTTTGAGGAGCTGAAACCTATAATAATTAATTTCACAGAAGGACATTTGTTAGTTGGGGGTAATTTTAACTTGACAGTTAATCCTGATCTGGATTCCTCTAGGAGGAAACCGGGGTGGGGGTGATACAAAACAAAGAAGGAAACTCCAAACCATAATGAGGGATATGGATTTAGTAGATATTTGGAGGGATACACATGACTGGGAGAGAGACTATACATTATACTCTAATGTGCATGGATCCTATTCAAGGATAGAGATGCTGTGGGCACATAAGTCTCTCATGCCGCAAGTAGTAGTGAGTTCAATAGGAGAGAGCACGTGGTCGGATCATGCCCCTGTTTGGAGGGACTTTCAGATTCCTGGCAAACGAGGAAGGGGGGGGGGGATGTGGAAGCTGAATGAATCACTATTGGATGATCTGGAGATAGCTCAGCAAGTGCAAAAAGCTATTGTGGAGTACTTGGAAATTAATGATATTGGTCAGTGTTCAATAGGGGTGGTGTGGGAGTGTTTGAAGGCTGTAAATAGGGGGAATCTCATAGCTATAGGTACACACGTCAAAAAGACCAAGGAGGCTAAAAAAGAAGAACTGAGAGGATTGCTTAACGGGTGGGAACAGAAGAGAAAGCAGGGCACCCTAAACAAGTCGGAAAATCAGAAACTAATAAGAACTAAACAACAATTAAACGAGCTTGAATTGATTGAAATAAAATATGTGCAGGAAAAACTCAGGCAACTTCAGTTTGAGTTTGGTAGCAGACTCAGCCGGCTGTTAGCGCATCAACTTAAAAAGATATAAACCGGACTTCCGGTGGCACATGAGCGAGTGAGGACGTGCCTCAGCTCGCTCCGGGACCGTCTCGACATTTGTCATTAAATTTATTCTTTGCAGCCCTCCTTATTGAAGGGAACGTCACAGGGAGTGTGAGTGGAGGTCTTGGTAATTGCGGTGGTGTGCGAAAGAAAGTGGAATGCCTCTGCAGCCGAAGAAAGACCAGGAGAGAGCGCAAAAACCGGCAGCTGCGGTGCCGGGGTCGGCCATGTTGAATCCAGTCTCCCCGGGGACTGAAAGCACTGAATCGGCTACAGAGGAAATAGCGAAGGAGGTGGTGAAGCTTTTGGACCCGAAGTTTGACCAGATCTTGAGCAAACTAGAAGCGGTTGGAGTGGCATTGACAGAGATGGGGCAGAGAGTGGAGGAGGTAGAAGAGCGAGTCTCCGCGTTGGAAGACGAGGAGGGCCAGAGGGCCCGAGAGTACGAGGCTCACCGCGTGCAATTGGAGGCCCTGTGAGAGAAAATTGATAATCTCGAAAACCGCTCCAGAAGGAACAACTTGCGGATCGTGGGGGTGCCGGAGACCAATGCTGACTCTACATTGATGGCACTTGTTGAAACATGGTTACCCCGAGCGCTGAGTCTTGAAGAGCTGGTGGGAGTGATGAAAGTGGAGCGGATGCACAGGATGGGACTGAGAAGTGAGAATGGCCTGAGGCCCAGAGTGGTGATTGTGCGCATTTTACATTTTCAACACAAGGCTCAACTGCTGCAAGCTTATAGGAAAAAGCGGGATTTACAACTGGACAATCGAAAAATCTTGCTATTCCAGGATTATTTGGCCGTGGTAGCGGCGAAGAGGAAAGAGTTTGTGCCTGTCTGTTCGGCGCTTTTTCAGAAGAAAATGAGGTTTACACTGGCTTTTCCAGCCACTCTGAGAGTTTCTCATTTGGGACAAAGTCAGGTGTTTACTTCGGTGGGGGCAGCACGGACCTTTTTGGACAGTCTCGGAGGCGGCACGGAAGATCCTGCAACACGCGCGGAGAGTCGATGATTGCCAGCGGATACTTCGCAACGCAAGAGCATCACGAAGGAGGAGTGGGACTTATGGCATTGTGTATAATGTTTGTAATGTGCACGGTACTGTTCATACTTAATTGAGAGTGAATGTGAGAGGACGGGGGGAGGAGTGTTGGAAGGGTCGGGGTATTAGAGGGCGGTGGGGGGAGGGGAAAGGCGCGATACTGGCATCATGAGGCCTTTAAGCTGGGGACGTAAGGAGCAGATGAGGAGGTTAAATGAGGAAGGGTTGCTAAATGTGTACTGGTAATGGGGGCAGGAACCTTGGAGAGGTGGGGGGAAGGCGGGGCGGTCCTGCGGTGTCAACTTCGGAGTCCATACTCAGCGTCTTTGCTGAGGGTTGGGAGGCCGAAGCTATGGGCCGTGGGGTAAGGGGTTTTTGGACGAGGAAGGTGGTGAGGGGGATGGGGAGGGGGCAGATGAGGGAAGGGGGGAAAGGGGGAATTGGGTAGGAGAGGGGTGGGGAGGGGACTTAATGGTAATAGGTAGGGGTATACAAATAGGGTATTGGAAGGGGGGCATTAGCAATGGTGGCTGGGGACAACAGAGGAGGCGGGAGGTTGAGGCTGGGCAACTCCTCGTGCAGTTTCATACAGCTTGGCTTCTAAATTTAGGTATGAGGCAAGGGATAAATGGGGAGTAATCTGCGTATAACCTCATGGAACGTAGGGGGAGTGGGTACCCCTATCAAACGCACTAAAATTCTGCAAGCTTTGAAAAGGGGAAAGGTACAGGCGGCACTACTCCAGGAAACACACCTTACAGCGCTTGAGCATGCTAAGCTAAGGCGGGACTGGGTGGGACAGGTATTTGCTGCATCCTCTGGGGGGCGGAAGAGGGGAGTGGCGATCTTAGTTCGGAAAGGGATACACGTGGAGGTTCTGCGGGACGAAAGGGATCCCCTGGGAAGGTTTCAGTTCTTACATGTAAAATTGAACAGAGAAGAACTCCTTTTAGGGAACATCTATGCCCCCAACGTTTACGATCATCAGTTTTTTAAAAGTATTATTCAGAAAGTGGGGAAGAATCTTAGAGTTCCACTGATTCTTGCGGGTGATTTCAACTGTCCGCATGACCCTGTATTAGATAAGTCTAAGGGGGGAGGGGGAGGAGGTTGGAGTAAAAGAGGGGTAGGTTATCTATGTCGGGTGGGGGGGCTGGTGGACACGTGGAGAATGTTGCACGAGGGGGAAAGAGACTACACACATCTGTCAAGGGTGCATCGGACTTGGTCCAGGATTGATTACGTCCTGGTCTCAAAGGAGGACTTTGGGAGGGTAGTGAACGTTGAGATAGAGCCGATGGTAGTTTCAGATCATGCGATGGTGAGGCTGGACTGGAAGGTGAAGGAGGGGGGGAACCGGTGATGGTCATTTCCGAGGCAGATGTGGCGCAATCAGGACTTCCGAGCGTATTTAAAACTGAAATGGGAGGAATATCTAGGCTTCAATGAGCACTCAGTGAGTTCAGCGGTGACGTTATGGGAGGCTGTGAAGGCGGTGATGAGGGGACATGTTATTGCATATGTGGCCAAGGAGAGGAAGAGGATAAATGAGGAACTACTGCGTCTCTCAGAACAGTTAACAGTAATGAAACGGGTAGCGGTCAGGAGGTCTGGGAATGAGGCAATACAGGAGTATTTGGGAGTGCAGCAGTCTATTAACAACCTCCTTCAGGAGCGGGATGCCCATAGTATGCAGTATTACAGGCACCAATTCTTTAGATATGGCAATCGTACAGGGAGGCTGCTGGCTAAGTTGGTGAAGGAGTGGGGTAGCACGAAAGTAGTGAAGGTACTACGGCAGTGATGGCTAACCTTTTTGAGCCCGAGTGCCCAAACTGCCGCACAAAACCAAAGAATTTCCTCAAAGTGCCAGCACGTCAATTTGCATAAATATTTGCATAATGCTAACATACACTAACTTTTAGTAAACATGTCTCTTAATGAGTGTATGGATAAAGACAGACTAAAAGATTTCTACATTACTATAATCCAGTGCCAACCGCCAGGCACATTAGGAACTACTACAAACACTGCCCATTTAGAACCAATAGCAAACCCGCCGTATCCTAACAGCACTACCAGGACTCACAAAGCACCACACCATACCTATCAAAAGGCAACACTGCAAATATTAAACCAATACATTTCAGACAATAACAATACATGACCTACTGGGGAAAGAGAACAAGTGGCAATGTCAAAAAGGAATTACATAAACAGAATACCTCAGCTCAGTTACACAGTTGCAATTGCTCCAGCCACTTTCTTCTGGTTTCTTCATGTTTTTCTGCTAACTCTCCATCATCTGCTGTCCATTTGTCCTTTCTTCTCTCTTCTAGTTTTTTTTTCCATTCTCTCTCTCTACATCCGCTTTAACATACTAATCTTTCTCCTTTTGCTCTTTCCTCATTCCTATTTCATCCAACTCAAATTTTACCCCTCCATCCTCAATCCCCACTTACTCTCCCAATACCCGGCCATTGTAGATTTTTTATCCCTCCCACACAAAATATTTTTCCCCTCTCCATTTTACTCTCCCAGCCCCATCCCATTCTAATCCTCCCCCAACATCAGCTCCCTTCTAGTTCCAGCCTCACCCAGCATCCATTCCCTTCTAGTCCCTGCATCAGCCCATTTCCAGTCCTAGCCCCCCATCAGCCCATTTCCAGTCCTAGCAACACCCCAACCCAATACCAGTCCTAGCCCCCCCCATCAACCCACTTCCAGTCCTAAACCCCCATCACCCCATTTTCAGTTTAAGCCCCCCCTATAACCCATTACCAGTCCTAACCCCCATCACCCCATTTCCAGACAGCCCCCATCAGCCCACAGCCCATTAGCAGTCCTACCCCCCCAGCCCATTAGCAGTCCTACCCCCCCCGCCCGCCCGCCCGCCCATTAGCAGTCCTAACCCCCCCAGCCCATTAGCAGTCCTACCCCCCCCACCCGCCCCCCCCTGCCCATTAGCAATCCTAACCCCCCCTCCCTCCCTGCCCATTAGCAGTCCTAACCCCCCCTCCCTCCCTCCCGGCCCGCCCATTAGCAGTCCTAACCCCCCCTCCCTCCCTGCCCATTAGCAGTCCTAACCCCCCCCTCCCTGCCCATTAGCAGTCCTAACCCCCCCTCCCCTCCCCTCCCTCCCTGCCCATTAGCAGTCCTAACCCCCCCTCCCTCCCTCCCTGCCCATTAGCAGTCCTAACCCCCCCTCCCTCCCTCCCTCCCTGCCCATTAGCAGTCCTAACCCCCCCCCTCCCTCCCTCCCTGCCCATTAGCAGTCCTAACCCCCCCCCCTGCCCATTAGCAGTCCTAACCCCCCCTCCCTGCCTCCCTCCCTGCCCATTAGCAGTCCTAACCCCCCCCCTCCCTGCCCATTAGCAGTCCTAACCCCCCTCCCTCCCTCCCTCCCTGCCCATTAGCAGTCCTAACCCCCCCTCCCTCCCTGCCCATTAGCAGTCCTAACCCCCCCTCCCTCCCTCCCTCCCTGCCCATTAGCAGTCCTAACCCCCCCCCCTCCCTCCCTCCCTCCCTACCCATTAGCAGTCCTAACCCCCCTCCCTCCCTCCCTCCCTCCCCATTAGCAGTCCTAACTAACCCCCCCTCCCTCCCTCCCTCCCTGCCCATTAGCAGTCCTAACCCCCCCCCCTCCCTCCCTCCCTGCCCATTAGCAGTCCTAACCCCCCCCCCTCCCTCCCTCCCTCCCTGCCCATTAGCAGTCCTAACCCCCCCTCCCTCCCTCCCTCCCTGCCCATTAGCAGTCCTAACCCACCCCCCCTCCCTCCCTCCCTCCCTCCCTGCCCATTAGCAGTCCTAACCCCCCCCTCCCTCCCTCCCTGCCCATTAGCAGTCCTAACCCCCCCTCCCTCCCTCCCTGCCCATTAGCAGTCCTAACCCCCCCTCCCTCCCTCCCTCCCTCCCCATTAGCAGTCCTAACCCCCCCCCTCCCTCCCTCCCTCCCTGCCCATTAGCAGTCCTAACCCCCCCCCCTCCCTGCCCATTAGCAGTCCTAACCCCCCCCTCCCTCCCTCCCTCCCTGCCCTGCCCATTAGCAGTCCTAACCCCCCCTCCCTGCCCATTAGCAGTCCTAACCCCCCCCCCTGCCCATTAGCAGTCCTAACCCCCTCCTCCTCCCTGCCCATTAGCAGTCCTAACCCCCCTCCCTGCCCATTAGCAGTCCTAACCCCCCCCTCCCTGCCCATTAGCAGTCCTAACCCCCCCTCCCTCCCTCCCTGCCCATTAGCAGTCCTAACCCCCCCTCCCTCCCTCCCTCCCTCCCCATTAGCAGTCCTAACCCCCCCCTCCCTCCCTCCCTCCCTGCCCATTAGCAGTCCTAACCCCCCCCCTCCCTCCCTCCCTGCCCTGCCCATTAGCAGTCCTAACCCCCCCTCCCTGCCCATTAGCAGTCCTAACCCCCCCCCTCCCTGCCCATTAGCAGTCCTAACCCCCTCCTCCTCCCTGCCCATTAGCAGTCCTAACCCCCCTCCCTGCCCATTAGCAGTCCTAACCCCCCCCTCCCTGCCCATTAGCAGTCCTAACCCCCCCCTCCCTCCTCCCTGCCCATTAGCAGTCCTAACCCCCCCCCCTCCCTGCCCATTAGCAGTCCTAACCCCCCCTGGCAAATTTAAAAAAAAAAAAGCAGGCTCTGGCTGCTGCCGCGGCAGATTGCAATGTCCCGCGGGGCCCCCTCCGCCCGCTAAGCCCTCTGCAAGGGCTTTCAGATTCGCGAGGGAGAGCATCTCCCTCGCGTCTCTGTTAAGCCCGCAGGGGCTAATGGGAAATTTCCCATCAGTCCCTCGCGTCTAAAGGGGCTGATGGGAAATTTCCCATTAGCCCCTGCGGGCTTAACAGAGACGCGAGGGAGACGCTCTCCCTCGCGAATCTGAAAGCTCTTGCAGAGGGGCTTAGCGGGCGGAGGGGGCCCCGCGGGACGCTGCATTCTGCCCTTGCCGCGTCCGCGGCAGCAGTCAGAGCCAGCATTTTCTTTTTTTGCGGACCTTCCCGCGTGCCAGCTGCAAGGCCTTCGCGTGCCACAGCTGGCACGCATGCCATAGGTTCGCCATCGCTGTACTACGGGATCAGGATGGAGTACGCCACAATCAAGCAGGGAAAGTTGTAGAGATTTTCTGGAAATTTTACGAGGACTTGTATTCGCCGGAGGAGAAGGACAGAGAGCAGGAGAGGGCTTTCTTGGCCGCAGTTGAGCTGCCGCAGATTTCCCGGACACAGCTGGAGGAGTTGAACAGACCTATTTTGGGGGGGGGGGGGAATTCAGAGAGTCATTAGGGGGGGGAAGATACATAAAGCGCCAGGACCCGATGGCTACGGGGTAGAATTTTACAAAATTCTTGAGATGGAGGTGACTCCCACGCTGGCAGCCTTGTATGGGGAGGTCTTGGACATAGGGGCTTTCCCGAGAGACATGCGCACGGCCTCGATATCGGTGCTCCACAAAGCGGGGAAGGATCCTGAGGACCCGGCCTCTTACCGCCCGATATCATTAACTAATTACGATATGAAGATTTTGGCATCTATAATGGCTAAGAGGTTACAAACCATTCTTCCCGGGCTGATTGGCCCACACCAGTCGGGATTTGTGAAGGGGCGAGAAGCAATGTTGAATATTAACAAGGTGCTTATGGGCGTAGAGAGGTGTGAGCAGAAAGGGATTCCGTTACTGTTGGTGAGTCTAGATGCGGAAAAAGCGTTCGACAGGGTCTCCTGGGCATATATGTTTGAAGTATTGAAGAGGTTTGGCTTCGAAGGTACTTTTGTTCAATGGGCGCAGGCGTTGTACACAGAGCCGCTAGCTTATATAGTAGCGGGAGGGGATAGCTCGGGCACCTTTGAGTTGCGGAGGGGGACACGGCAGGGGTGTCCGTTATCGCCCTTGTTGCAGTTGGAACCTTTGCTGAGGACCCTGTTAGCCCAGCCGGAGATAACGGGTATTAAGTGGGCGGCAGGAGGGGTGAAGATTAGCACATTTGCTGATGACATGTTGCTATATATCACGAACCCTCAGCACTCTCTCCCCATGCTACTGCGGGAGCTGGAGATTTTTGGCTCCCTTTCAGGTTTGAGGATAAATAAAGCAAAATCCCTGGGGTTGGATATTGGTAACCGGATCCGGCAGCACTGGAGGGGGCCCTTCCCTCTAGTGTGGGCGGACGGACGGACAGATTCGTTATCTGGGCATACAGATCCCGGACACGATTAAGAAGCTGTATAGAGCAAATGTGGAGCCCGTGCTGGCGAACTCTATTCAGAGGCTGCATAAATGGAAGGACCTTCCGATTTCATTGAAGGGGCGGGTAGCATTGTTTAAGATGGTGGAGCTACCTCGCTGGATTTATATGCTGCGCCATGTCCCTGTTTGGCTTCTGCGGAGGGACTTAAGGCGACTACAGGGCCATTTATCGCAGTTTCTATGGAAAGGGCGAAGAGCGAGGATTGCGTTGGATTTATTTTATTTATTTATTTAACAGTTCTTCTATACCGCTCTATTTTAGATCAGAGCGGTTTACATTTAACATCAACTATACAACACAAGGAACTTTGAGTTGTATTTACAATAAACAGGGAGATCAACTTGGAAGTAACTGGGGGAAACTATGTACAATTCTTAACTCTATACATTGTATCACACTGGTACCTGATTTCAGGCAGAACATATCTACATCTTATTTACACTGGGGTACATTCTGAGCGATCAGTTGATTATCCTTTTTCATGCTGAGTCTGATTGTTTACTTGTAATGAGAGATTGTCTGGATGCCTTGACGAAACCGATAGAAGAGGGAGGGGTGGGATTAATACCTTTGCGGGATTATAACCTTCTCTGTTTGTTGAGATCGGTGCGCGAGGTGATGTCGGGTGATGCGGAGACGATCCCACTCGACTTAGTTGATGAGATGGCTGGGGAATGGCATTGGTCCTATTTAATACATAGAGCAGGTAAGGACTTACCACCAGCGTGGCGGGAGTCGACTTGCCTTCTGGCTTTGCGGCAGGCGTGGCGTTTTCTTTGTCAAGTATTGCGGATTGATTGGAGAAGAACGGACTGTCTTCCATTGAAAGGGAACCGGGACTTCGCACCAAGACTCCAGGGGGGGTGGGGAGGAAATGGGAGACTAGAGGGTTGGTGTATATAGGGCAAATGTGCATTGAAGGTGCTTCGGACGTTGATTCGTTTACCTCCTTGCAGAGTAAATATAAGCTAGATACATGTGATTTTTACTTTTATTTGCAAACACGGCATTATATGAGTAGTCTTCGAGGGGATGGAGGTGCCATGTTGTTTAGTAAGCGAATACTGGACATCTTTAGAGCCTTGGAAGGGAAGCTAACTATGCGTCGAGTACGGGAGGTGTTACGTGAAGGTCAGGAGGGACGAGGGCTGGGGAGGTTAGCGGGGAAGTGGGCTCAAGATGGGATTCCTAAGGGGACTATAGAGCGTCTTCAAGGGGCATTTTCCAGCGTGAAGGGGGTTGTGGAGTCCATACAATTGCAGGAAATACAATATAAGTTTTTGTGGCGAGCTTATATCCATGATGTATGGGCCGCGAAGGCAGGCCTCTCTACGACAAATGTGTGTAGACTCTGCAGAGTGGGGCGAGGCACCTTGGCGCACAAATTTTGGTCATGTGTCTGCATCCAACAATTTTGGGGGGGGATAGGAGCCAAGTTGCAGGAATGGTTGGGAGAGACGGTAGTTCTATCCCCAGAATGGTGTTTATTTGGGTCTTATGAGGCTGGGACACACCTGAAAGGGGAGTACAAAAAGCTGTGTGAGAAGGGGTTTATTATGGCTAAGAAACATATCCTGCAGAATTGGTTGGGGTCTGAGGTGCCGGGTATGGGGGGGTGGGAGCAAAGTATGAGAGAACTCCGGAGTATGGAACAGTGTACAGCACGCCTTTTGGGGGGTACTCGCGAGGAATTGTTTTTGAGGATCTGGAAGGTCCCCGTTTAGTTAATATACTGCCACCAGTAGAGTAATCGTTGCGGAGTGGGGATGAGGGAGGGGGGGACGGAGGGGAGGGTAAGTAGGGGTTAAGTTCTACAGAGCACGGTGGGACCGTGGGTTTCTGTTGATGCTGATGCTTCGTTGGGGTTTCTTCTATGCCTGCTCCTAACCTGACACTTTGTGCTGGCTTTGACGGGGAGCTGGGGGAGTAATTTTGGGACGGCGGAGTTCCTGGTCTCTCTAATCCTTGCTATATATTAATATTTACGGTACACGGTAGAGGCCAGGCACGCAGTAATATGTTATACAGCTGTTTTGTTTATTTTTTGGGGGGTGGGTTTGTGTGGGATTGTCTTTCCTGACTTATCAGCTACTACCTGGTATTATTATTATTATTGTAATAGTATTGTAATAGCTTTGTAATACATTGTAATATTGTGTGATAGTTTTGTACTAGCTTTGTAATGGCTTATTGTGAATCTAGGGGTCTTACGGTCTGTGGGGCTTGTGTGTTGGGGGGGGGGGAGGCATTGTACTGCACTTCCAGGTATGGTACTGCCATGTATTGTACTGCTGTGTCATGTACTATGTATGGATGGCTTCGTCAGACTGGAAAATAGAATAAAAATGATTTTACAAAAAAAAAAAAAAAAGGATATAAACCAGAAATAATATATTTAACATTAGAGATAGACACGGTAAGAACTGAGGAAGCTAGAGGATATCAATGCAAGGTTTGTTGAGTTTTATAGGGAGTTGTATACTCCCAATAGCACGGTTGCTGAAGAGGAAATAATTGGGAACCTGGAGGAGATTCAATCACCCAAGTAGGACACTGAGGAAAAAGCAGCTCTAGCCCAGCCCATTACCTGTCAGGAAGTAATTTGGGTCATTAAAGAATTACCAGTGCATAAAGCACCTGGAACAGATGTGTTCTCCAATAAGTTCTATAAAGTCCAGGTAACAACATTGGTGGAACATCTCACTTGGCTATTTAATGATATAGGAGTTGAGGAAATACTCCCCTTGTCTATAAGAGTGGCAGGGGTGACGCTCTTAACCAAGGAGGGCAAGGACCCAAGTCAATGAGGGTCCTTTTGTCCAATATCTTTGCTTGGGTCCAATCTAAAAACCTTCACTAGGATGCTGGCAAATAGGTTACTACCACATATGCCACGACTTATACATTCAAACCAATCTGGGTTCATTCCAGGGAGGCAAGCATCTGATAATATTAGAAGAGTTTTGAATGTTATGTGGACAGGAAAGGAAAAAAAGATGAACTTTTGTTATTAGTGATAGATGCAGAAAAAGCTTTCGACAGGTTCTCGTGGCCCTTCTTGCTACAGACCCTGTCAAAGGTGGGAATTCAGGGTAGGTTCTTAGAATGGATAAAAGCCTTATACCGCAGCCCTTTAGCCGCACTACGAATCTTTGTTAGTGATATAGCGGAAGGGCTGTCGGGTAAGGTTTGCCTTTTTGCGGATGATACCAAAATCTGCAATAGAGTAGACACCCAGGAAGGTGTAGATAACATGAGGAGGGATCTAGCTAAGCTTGAAGAATGGTCTAGAATTTGGCAGCTGGGATTTAATGTTAAAAAATGTAAGGTCATGCATTTGGGCTGCAGCAATCCAAGGGAGCAATAAAGTATAGGGGGTGAAGTACTTTTGTCCACTAAAGAAGAGCAGGACCTAGGCGTGGTTGTGTCTGATGATCTTAAAGTAGCTAAACAGGTGGAAAAGGCGATGGCAAAAGCTAGAAGGATGCTTGGGTGCATACGGAGAGGAATGGCTAACAGAAAAAAGGAGGTGATAGTGCCTCTGTATAAGTCTTTGGTGTGACCTCATTTGGAGAATAGTGTGCAATTCTGGAGACCGCACCTTCAAAAGGATGTGAACAGGATGGAGTCGGTGCAGAGGGTGGCTACTAAAATGATTAGTAGTCTTCATTATAAAGCATACGAGGACAGACTTAAGGATCTTAATATGAACACCTTAGAGGAAAGGCGGGATAGAGGTGATATGATTGAGATGTTTAAATACCTCCGTGGCATAAATGTTCAGGGGGAGAGCCTCTTTCAATTGAAAGCAAGTTCTGCTACGAGGGGACATGGGATGAGGGTGAAGGGAGATAGATTCAGGAGTGATATGCGGAAATATTTATTTACGGAAAGAGTAGTGGATCCTGTGGTGGCGAGACAGGTATAGAGCCCAAAGAAAGTGTGGAAAAACAGCCTTTTACCTCTGGGCAGAAGAAAGGTTCAGGGAGTTTAAGGGTTAAAGCTCTAACCAAAGAAAAAAACTCTGTGCACAGAGATGTAGAGAGTGAGCCACGCCCCAGCTCCATGGTGACCAGGGGAGGTGTCGAGGGAAGCCTGGGGGTGGAGTCTGAGGCTATAGGGCAGCCCCAATCATATAAGCAGGGAGAGTCTTCCAGAGAAGGAGGAACGAAAGGGGGAACGAAAGGAGGAGGAGGAGTGAAAGGAGAGAGACCAGGAAGAAGGAGATCGTGTCCGTAGGCGGAGTCCAGGAGGGAAATCCTCTGAGGAGGAGATGTTCCCTAGCAGGCTGGACACTAGCAGAGAATCTCTGGAAACTACAGGAAGTAAGGAGATTAGGAGGACACGTGTAAGAGAGAAGTGCTCTATCAGAAGCCTCAAAGGAGATCCTTATTGCATGTAGCATTCAGACAACTCAAGCCCTGAAGTCAGCCTAGCTGGTAGGAAGAGTACAGCTGGCTTGGAACGCAGGAGAGTTGATTCTGGGGGAAATGCTGGTGGAAGGCAAGGAACAGGAATCTCTGTGAGAGAGTCTGGGGAGAAGGTTCTACCTGTGGCACAGCCTGAGAGAAGACAGGTTGCTGGGAACAAGGTGAGCCCCTTGCAAGTTTTAAAAGGTTTATTAAAAAAGAAGATCTCCTATATCCTTCCCCTGCAACTCAGCATAGTGAGGATTCCCAATGGGAACTGGTTTTGAAATTGTTGGAGCAGTTGAAACCTGCCGTTAGAGACGCTGAGGCCAGCCAGGTGCTAATTGAACCAAATGAGGAAAGTATGGAAGTAGAAGAATGCCTTTCAGAAAGTGTATGTTCTGATGTTGAAATGGATTGCTCTTACCGTGTGAGTCAGAAGAAGTATGGGTTTTTGTATGGGTTTTTAAAAAGTAGTGAAAAGCCAGAAGCTTTGCAAAGTTTTTGACCTGCTGGAAATTTGGTTAATTGAAGCACTAATGTTGAGCTAGTCAGACAGGCTCAAAGAAGACTATGAATGCTGGAAGTTAAATGATAATATTTGCAGCTTGAAAGTGAAGAATGCCAATGTCTTTAAAAAGGAATGATACACGGGTTTAGCAGCTTGTAACCAGGAAGCCAAGGTGCTGTGCAGAGCCCTGAGTGATACAGATTTGTGCTATACCAAGCCTGGGACCTAAGAATGTAATCTTGACTGAAGGCAAGGTTTATTGCTTCATTTAAAACAAGCTGTTTGAAACGGCTAATGCCTGAACTGTGCTGTAAAGTTTGTTTTTCCTTTTTGAATGGAGAAGTATCCCATTTTTGTTCTGGTTATATCTGAACTGCTGACAAAGACGTTCAATGGCTAAGTAGAAAATAAAATTCCTGTTACCTTTGAAACCCTCGGCTGTTTTGGTTCTTACCACACAACTACATTATTGAGAAGCCTCAGCATTGGGAATTCAGGTGATAAGGGACATAAAGAGGTACGCCCACTACATATAGGCAACCGGCTAACCCATAGAGGGCGCTACAGTTGGCGTAGTTGGCAGGATGATCTACTGTCCTATATTCCAAGGCATCAAAGGGATATTTAAAGCTGTACAGATGAAGCCTCCACAGAAGTCCTCTGGAGACCAAGTACCTGCAGGAAAAACCCCGGACTGGAGAAGCAGCAGAGGGACGGACCGGAGCTGATGTTCCAGCTGGTGCCGGCTGTGCTGATAAGCTTGACTCAACACTTGCAGCAGGTAACCCGTACATAGAAGGGGTTAGTCTGGATACCGCTGCAAGGGAGGGGTACTTCAGTACTTGATAAAGTTGGAGGAAAGTGGGCTGCTTTTGTAAGAGCCGCACTTGGTGTTTGCTTTCTCTTTCTGTCGTTTCAGCAACCAGAGATGGAGCGAGGAGAGCTACTGAGCTGGATGGCAGATCAGTTCCAGCAACAGCAGGAGATGGCTGCCCAGACGCAGGAACGAACAGCCGCCATGCTGAAGGCCCAACAACAACCGCTCCTGGAGATGATGGGTCCCTGGATCGGAGAGCAAAAGCAGACAGCAGAAGCTTTAAGAACTGTATCAGGTTCTTTGGGAGCCTTACAAGGTCTGCGAGCTCTGGGTAAAGGGATCTTTTCCTTTGGCCAATTGACCAAAGAGGATGATATTGATGATTACCTAGAGGTATTCGAGCGAGTTACACTCCTAAGTGGATGGCCAGAAGATCAGTGGGCCGTTCGCATAGCTGCCTCCCTTACGGGGGAAGCATTAGCGGCTTATAGAGCCATGCCTACTGATCTAGCCTCCAGTTATGAGAAACTCAAAAAGGCAGTGAGAGACCGTATGGGCTAGACCCCAATGGTCTACCGTCGTCTTTTACGCGAGTGTAAGCTAAAGCAGGGCGAGACACCGCAGGCCTTATGCCAGCGCATTAAAACTCTGGTTTATAAGTGGTTAACACCGGAGGGAAAAAGTGTTGATTCTATATTAGACAGCATTGTACTTGAGCAGTTTGTTGAAGCTGTTCTGAACGAACTGCAGTCTTTCCAGATTCTCCAAGACTGCCGAAGCACCAAAGACGCAACTTGTCAGACGGCTGCCTAGGGTGAGAACTTACACAATCTTGACGATGCATATATTCATATGATTCTTGCAAGGTATTGTGGGTATTGTAGTTCATTCACTCCCAAACACAGCTGATGACAATAATTGAGTTGTGAAACCAATGGTTAAAGCCAATAAAATACTTCTTTTATTGATAGGGTTTAATTCACCCAGCACAAGTATGCTTGTTAGCAATATAAATGAGGTTACTTGCTTGCAGTGTTTAAATGGATAACATAAAGTCACAAAGCAAATCAGAAAACAACCTTCAGCTTGTCAGGCAATTAGCTAATGTTTTCTTAGCAAATAATTACCAAATAAAAAGGCACAAAGAAATGAATAAACTTTGCTTGTTAGGTTAACTTCTGCTTATTTTCCACGCAGATCCCAGCAGTGATTCTCCCTTGCTCACACACACAATCAGGTGCAGCTTTAATTACTATCAATTGACCAGCTGAAAGCCTTTAGCTGGCTGGCTGCTACTGTGTGAACCCAAATCCTGCTTTAAGAGCTGTTTGCAGTGGAAATAAAGAACAAAGTTAGGTTTCTTTGTGATGGCTGATGTGTTTGCTCACAGAAAGCTAGCAATAGCATTTAGATAGGGAACAGTCCATGTAATGAATAGTTTCATCTGCTGTATCTCCCCCTTCATCAATCAGCATAGGGTCACTATCATACATTGGCACAGACGAGTCTTTCCATAAGGCACTATCATGAGAATGCTTATTCCCTTGCTGCCATTCACTATTATAGATAGGGTCTGGATCAGTGTTCATATCTGAGCCTCTCCTGCTATCATAATTCCTCTCTGTATATCCTGGCCAGTATGTAATCCAGTTCTGATGTCCAGCCTTCCAATCTTGATCCCTGGACACTGGATCTCCTCTCACATACCTCCTGGCCTTGGTCTGAAAGTCCTTTCCACGTGCAGTCTTCTCTCTTCCAGGTAGCCACTGGTGATTCCTATCTCTGCCAATCCATTCCTCTGGCTGACTCCAGTCCAATGGATTCTGCTGGCACTTGGAATACCTCCCAGTATGGGTACTGCCTTGGACTCTCCCAGACCATCCAATGGGCTTTCTTCTCCTCCTTCCAGAGAGTTTCCTTCTTTCTCTATCCGCTTGGCTTGGCTTCTGTTTCTCCAGGTGATACTGGTGCTTGAGCTTGAAGCTGTTGCTGTCTCCTTTCCTGAAGCTCTTTCTGTAGCTGTCTGTAGAATAAGCTCTATTCTTATTCTGTCCTAATGTGTGCTCCTCCCTAACACAGCGCAGCTGTGTTGAATCAGGCCCTGCCCTTTGAGATGAGTGCTTAGGGATTACCTCATAGCTCTCTTGATTGCACACACGTTTTCTCACTTCAGCCTCCCTCATGGCTGCTGGAAACCTGGTGCATTCTGGGATTGGTAGTCTTTTATATGAAAACTCTGTTTTCTTACTTCTACCAAAACTGACAGGTTGCTTGTTCAGAGTCACATCATCTTTTCTATAGCTCCTACCTGAGCTATGATAAGCTTCCTTATCACAAACCTCATTGGCAGAGCGCTTCCTAGAAGCCAGAGTGGTCAGCCAAATGAAGGAGGGTGCTCCGAACCCGGCAGACGCAGGCGTTTCAGAAAAGAAAGGCAGGACAATGTTGGGAAAGGTCACACAGGGGAAGCCTATGTGGAAAACTGGTTATGATCAGAGAAAATGTTTTGCTTGTGGGGATAGAGGACACCTGAGAAGGGATTGTCGGGCCAGAACAGCACTAGTAACCACCCAATCCAAGGAGACTGGGGAGGGGTTCTTATTAGCTGTGGAGGTTGAGAACATCCCTGTAGAAGCCCTATTAGACTCCGGTGCAGACCAGTCAATGGTTTCACAAAAGCTTTGGTGGGAAATACAAGCCTTAGGGGGACTAACCTCAAAACACTCTGAAGGCAGTATAAAAATAAGATGCGTGCATGGCGCAGCGTCATCTTATCCCCTGCATACAGTGAGAGTGAAAGGCCTAGGGTTAAAAAGAAACATTTCTGTGGCGGTAGTCCCTAAGCTTCCACATGCGCTCGTTTTAGGGAGAGATTGGCCCCAGTTTAAGCGAGGTCTAGTTAGGGGCTTAGAATCCAGGACAGGCCTGGTATCCACTAGGGTCCTCGCCAAGGTCAGGGCGGAGGAACAGGATCCCCCAGATGATCCTATGTGCGATTTGCCCGTGCATGATGAATTGATAACTCCTCCTACAAATAATAGCAGACAGAGGAAGGCTGATAGGCGTCGCGAGAAACAGACTAGGGCGCGTAACAGGGCAGAATTAGTGGCCGGGCAGGAACTACCTTGGGCTCCTGCCGATTTGGTGGAAAAATTTCCTTCTTTCCCCAAAGAACAGAGGGAAGACCCTGCCCTAGCACGAGCTTTTGACTATGCCAACATGGGATCGGGAACATTACCCCGATTTTTGCTAGACGAGGATATATTATATCGGGAAAGACTGGACCCTCATTCAGGGAACATTAGGAAGCAATTAGTAGTACCCACTATCTTTAAAAATCTAGTTTTAAGGATGGCACATGACCACCCTATAGGGGGGCACAAAGGAGTCCATGGTACTTTAGATCAGATTTTAACTCGTTTCTATTGGCCGGGTGTCTTTAAAGAGACGGCAAAATTTTGTGAGGCATGTCCCTCCTGTCAGAAGGTTACTACATTTCATCCAAAAAAGGTACCTCTGATTCCCGTGCCATTCATATTGAAGCCAGTAGACAGGTTAGCTATGGACATAGTAGGTCCTTTAACCCGGACACCCAGGGGGTTTCAATATATTCTGGTCATTGTTGACCAAGCTACCCGATTTCCCTGGGCGGTTCCCCTACGCAACATGTCAGCACAAACTATTGCTGCCGAAATCGTGAAGCTCTTTTGCGAGGTGGGTTTTCCCCGAGAGGTCTTAACCGATAGGGGCAGTAATTTCATGTCCCGTTACCTCGCTCAAGTCTGGGATGCTTTTGGCATACGACATATTCGAACCGCTGCCTACCACCCTCAATCGAACGGCCTGGTTGAAAGGCAAAATCAAACCCTTAAGAGAATGTTAAGAAGAAGTCTGGAGGGGGATATGATCGACTGGGATATAATACTTCCATTTGTATTATATGCCTGCAGAGAACGGAAGCAGACTTCCATGGGCATTTCTCCTTACGAACTCATGTACGGGCGGGCTCCCAGAGGGGTATTAGATATCCTACGAGAGCAGTAGGTGGAACCCACTCTTGAGGAAGTTGAGATACCAAGATTCTTAAAGGATATGAAGGGACGCCTACAGCGTACATCCCAAGTGGTAGAGGGGAATGTGACCACAAGCCAAGCCCGCCAGAAAAATTACTATGACCGTCGCACCAGGCCTCGCCAGTTGGAGGTAGGCGAAAAAGTCATTGAAACAGTGGCCAGTCCAAACCCAAAGTTTGAAAGCAAGTGGAAGGGTCCCTATAGGATCATCAGACAAATAGGGCCAGTCTCATATGCAGTAGAGACTAGGAGAGGAAAACAACAGATTTTTCATATTAATGTGCTGCAGCCATGGCACGAATGAGTAGCGTTGGCTCGGTTGGCTGCAAGAGGGGATAAGTCAGATAACTGTCAGGTAGGCCAACATGTCCTTTCTAGGATTCCGTGCTGTGCGGACATTAATGTGCCAGCCCGGAATATCTTAAGGGGGGGGGATGTGTGGTGGCGAGACAGGTATAGAGCCCAAAGAAAGTGTGGAAAAACAGCCTTTTACCTCTGTGCAGAAGAAAGGTTCAGGGAGTTTAAGGGTTAAAGCTCTAACCAAAGAAAAAAGCTCTGTGCACAGAGATGTAGAGAGTGAGCCACGCCCTAGCTCCATGGTGACCAGGGGAGGTGTCGAGGGAAGCCTGGGGTCTGAGGCTATAGGGCAGCCCCAATCATATAAGCAGGGAGAGTCTTCCAGAGAAGGAGGAACGAAAGGGGGAATGAAAGGAGGAGGAGGAGTGAAAGGAGAGAGACCAGGAAGAAGGAAGGCAGGAGGAGATCGTGTCCATGGGCGGAGTCCAGGAGGGAAATCCTCTGAGGAGGAGATGTTCCCTAGCAGGCTGGACACTAGCAGAGAATCTCTGGAAACTACAGGAAGTAAGGAGATTAGGACGAAACGTGTAAGAGAGAAGTGCTCTATCAGAAGCCTCAAAGGAGATCCTTATTGCATGCAGCATTCAGACAACTCAAGCCCTGAAGTCAGCCTAGCTGGTAGGAAGAGTACAGCTGGCTTGGAACGCAGAAGAGTTGATTCTGGGGGAAATGCTGGTGGAAGGCAAGGAACAGGAATCTCTGTGAGAGAGTCTGGGGAGAAGATTCTACCTGTGGCACAGCCTGAGAGAAGACAGGTTGCTGGGAACAAGGTGAGCCCCTTGCAAGTTTTAAAAAGTTTATTAAAAAAGAAAGATCTCCTATATCCTTCCCCTGCAGCTCAGCGTAGTGAGGATTCCCAATGGGAACAGGTTTTGAAATTGTTGGAGCAGTTGAAACCTGCCGTTAGAGATGCTGAGGCCAGCCAGGTGCTAATTGAACCAAATGAGGAAAGTATGGAAGTAGAAGAATGCCTTTCAGAAAGTGTATGTTCTGATGTTGAAATGGATTGCTCTTACTGTGTGAATCAGAAGAAGTAAAAGCTGTATGGGTTTTTAAAAAGTAGTGAAAAGCCAGAAGCTTTGGAAAGTTTATGACCTGCTGGAAATTTGGTTAATTGAAGCACTAATGTTGAGCTAGTCAGACAGGCTCAAAGAAGGCTATGAATGCTGGAAGTTAAAAGACAATATTTGCAGCTTGAAAGTGAAGAATGCCAATGTCTTTAAAAAGGAATGATACACGGGTTTAGCAGCTTGTAACCAGGAAGTCAAGGTGCTGTGCAGAGCCCTGAGTGATACAGATTTGTGCTATACCAAGCCTGGGACCTAAGAATGTAATCTTGACTGAAGGCAAGGTTTATTGCTTCATTTAAAACAAGCTGTTTGAAACGGCTAATGCCTGAACTGTGCTGTAAAGTTTGTTTTTCCTTTTTGAATGGAGAAGTATCCCATTTTTGTTCTGGTTATATCTGAACTGCTGACAAAGAAGTTCAATGGTTAAGTAGAAAATAAAATTCCTGTTACCTTTGAAACCCTCGGCTGTATTGGTTCTTACCACACAACTACATTATTGAGAAGCCTCAGCATTGGGAATTCAGGTGATAAGGGACATAAAGAGGTACGCCCACTACATATAGGCAACTGCCTAACCCGTAGAGGGCGCTACAATCTGTGGAATAGTCTCCCAGTGGGGGTGGTAGAGATGAGGACAGTAACTGAATTCAAAAAAGCATGGGACAAACACAGAGGATCTCTAAAGGTAAAAAGGGGACTGTTGTAGTTGTTGATATGGAAGGACAGACTAGATAGGCCATGTGGTCTTTTTCTGTCGTCATATTTCTATGTTTCTATGTAATATATTGAAACTTTCCAGCTAGCCAGAGGGACGTGCCCAGGGTGCCCTTTATCCCCCTTATTGTTTGTGTTATCTATGGAGCCCCTGACGCAAAAGATTAGAGAATCGGAGGAGATTAAAGGTCTACGCTGGGAGCAAGGGGAGTGCAAAGTGTCCTTATTCGCTGACAATCTGTTATTTGTTGTTATCTCCCCACAACAATTATTAAAAGCTTTAGTGGGGGAGTTGAATCAATTTGGCTGATTGTCGGGTTTTAAAATGAACATAACAAATCAGAGGTCTTAAATATCTCAATTCCCGAAGATGAGTGTGAGGAGCTCAAAAGGCAGTTTCCTTTTAAGTGGGCCAAGCATAGTCTGCGATATCTGGGGGTCCAGGTGAAACCTGCTCTATCGAATATCTTTAGGGCTAACTATGTACCTCTCGAGGAAAAAATAAAGAAAGACCTAGAATCATGGGAAAGGGTAGATTTAACATGGAATGGGAAAATGACTGCAGTGAAAATGATGATTCTCCCTAGACTACTTTTTCTCTTTAGCACACTACCAATTGCCGTTCCGGGGGAATACTTGAACAAGCTACAAAGGATATTATGGAAATTTATATGGAAGGGCAAAAGAGCTAGAGTCTCCAAACATGTTTTAATGAAAAGCAGAGAGAGTGGAGGCATGATGTTGCCTGATATAGTCGGGTATTATGCGGCGGCAAGATTGAGGGCAACATTTGAATGGAGCCTGCATGAAAACCAGGACTGGGTACAAATGGAGAGGGAATCACTGGAGATCCCTTTGTTAAGTGAAGCTCTTTGGGTACCCAAAGGGGAGCTTTTGTTATCTAAATGTACCAACCCTTTTGTGCTATTAACATTACAAATATGGTTTAAGTGAAGAGATAAATGGTTGGGGGAAGAATGCAAAACTAGATGGATCCCTATTAGGGGTAACATGGATTTCCCACCCGAAAGGAAAGGGACATTTGTAGGGGGATGGGCCCAGAAAAATCTATGCAATATTGGCCAGCTTCTGGAACGGAAAAAAATCAGGTCCTTTGAGGAACTCAGGGAGGAATTCGCTCTAAAAAGATCAGCTTATCATCATTATATTCAAGTCTCCCACTACATACAAAATAAAGCCCTAACAGGTTTAAGAGAGGAACTATCACCACTTGAAGTTCTATTTACAAAAGACAGTAGTAAAGCTTATGGAAGTGAAAACAGGCGAGAAGAAAATTTTTCAAAAGAAATGGGAGGCTGACCTTGGTTTGGTGTGGGAAGAGCGGACATGGGATGATATTTTCCTATTTAGATATAAAGGACTGCTGGCCATGAATCTTATCAAACACAATTATAAGATTATGTACAGGTGGTATATTACATCGGCTATTGCAATTGATATAAGGGAAAACTAATGGGGCATGCTGGCAAAAATGTGGTATCAGGGTTACTTTTTTGCATATGTGGTGGGCATGTGGAACCGGGTGCAGCCTTATTGGATTGAAGTCTTCAAATATATGATATTGGGGAGATATGTAGCCCCTAGTCCAGGGCTGGCCCTCTTGGGGGTTAATAGTAGGGCAACACAAAAGGACGACAGTAAATTTATCAATATGGGGTATTCGGCTGCTCGTCTGGTGATTGCTAGAAAGTGGAGACAAGTGGGCACACCCAGTGTGGGGGAATGGGGTAAAGTCTTGGATCAAATATTTTTAATGACTAAATTAACAGCTCTGAAACAATCCAGAATAGCCCGTTTTGAAGTCTTGTGGTCCCGCTATTCAAGCTGGATAGCCAGCAATGGTGGAGTGGGCCTGAAATGAATGGTTGTAGGCTGAAGATAAATTAATCAGTGAGGTCCTGTGGTATTGAGGAATATAGCAGTTGTTGGGGATATTGGATGGGGGGAGAGGGGAGGGGGTAGGGAGATGGGGTGTTAATAAATAAATCAAGTGACATGATATTCTGTTATGGGCAGTTTAATATTAGTAATACTGTGTTAGTGAGACTAGGTTGATGGACATGAAGAGTTTGTATATCTTTTATATAATGTGCATCACTTGTTAATAAAAATTTGAATTAAAAAAAAAAGAAAAAGAAAAAAGTAAGACGAGACGGGCAGCAAAAGTTTAAAGGGGGCAGTACCTTTAAAAAACAAAAGAATGGGAGAATGGAGGGCAAGGGGTGAGAGTGCTGGGGGGGGGAGAGAATCTTGAAGGACTAGAAAAAGGGACTGTTACTTCTGGAGATATCTGCAATTGTGAGTATATACTTCTGGGAATTTTCTGAAAGGAATTCTTTCTATTAAAGCTATTTAATCTGTGAACCCACTATTTTTTGTTAAATCAGTCAGGGCCTAGTAGCAGCAGTTTAAGTTAAAATTTAAAACACTGAAGAGAACTTTCTGGTTACATTTCATACCCAGCAGAGAGCTTATAGTTTTAATTTAATAGTCACTCAGGGCCTAGTATCAGCAAAGTATTTTTAGTTTAAATTTAAACACAGAAGAGAGCTTTCTGGTTAAATTTGGAACCCAGCAGAAAGCTGTAGTTTAAATTTAATAGTCACTCAGGGCCTAGCATCAGCAAAGTACTTTTAGTTTAAATTTAAAACACAGAAGAGAGCTTTCTGGTTAAATTTAGAACCCAGCAGAGAGCTTGTTGTTTAAATTTCATAATAAGTTAGAGCCTAGCAGCAGCAAAGAGCTATAATTTAAATCAAATAAGAATATAGATTAGCACAAAAGGCAAAACAGGGTCAGTACTCTTTGAGCAGCAAATAAAGTCTTCTAGAGACCTTTACAAAGAGGCCTTCTACCTAGGGGGCAAGAGATCTGAGAAAAACATTTTCAATAGGTGTTAACACCAGGTGGCAGTTCAAAAGGCCATTTTGAAAGACTCCTTCTATCCAAGCAAGGACTGTTAATCATCCAGGAAGTTGGTCACAGCTTACCTCAGCAGCACAGGCATAAATAGCTCAACCAGAGCTCTGTGATCCTCAGTCTTGAAGGACTAGAAAAAGGGACTGTTACTTCTGAAGAGAGATCTGCAATTGTGAGTATATACTTCTGGGAATTTTCTGAAAGGAATTCTTTCTATTAAAGCTATTTAATCTGTGAACCCACTATTTTTTGTTAAATCAGTCAGGGCCTAGTAGCAGCAGTTTAAGTTTAAATTTAAAACACTGAAGAGAACTTTCTGGTTACATTTCATACCCAGCAGAGAGCTTATAGTTTTAATTTAATAGTCACTCAGGGCCTAGTATCAGCAAAGTATTTTTAGTTTAAATTTAAAACACAGAAGAGAGCTTTCTGGTTAAATTTGGAACCCAGTAGAGAGCTGTAGTTTAAATTTAATAGTCACTCAGGGCCTAGCATCAGCAAAGTACTTTTAGTTTAAATTTAAAACACAGAAAAGAGCTTTCTGTTAAATTTAGAACCCAGCAGAGAGCTTGTAGTTTAAATTTCATAATATATTAGAGCCTAGCAGCAGCAAAGAGCTATAATTTAAATAAAATAAGAATATAGCTTACCTCAGCAGCACAGGATAGGGTACTGTGTAGCAGTCCTCTTTTAATAAGTATTATTACCCATGTCTACCAATAGCCAAATTAATATGAAAAAAATACAGTCTCTAAAATGCTTGTATGCAAATGCTAGAAGTCTAAAAAATAAGATGGGAGAGTTAGAATATATAGCACTAAATGAGAGGTTAGATGTGATTGGAATCTCAGAGACATGGTGGAAGGAGGACAACCAGTGGGACACTGTGATACCTGGGTACAAACTATATCATAATGATAGAGCTGATAAAATTGGTGGAGGGGTTGCGCTCTGTTAGAGAGGGTATTGAGTCAGAAAGGATTAAAGTTTTGCAGGAAACAAAATTTGCTGTAGAATCTCTATGGATTGAAATTCCATGTAAAAAGGTGAAGGCGATGGCAGTGGGGTTGTACTATCGACCGCCTGGCCAGAATGAACAAATGGATGATGAAATGCTCAAAGAAATCAAGGAAGCTAACAAAAGTTACAGCGCGGTAATAATAATGGGTGATTTCAATTACACCGGTATCGACTGGGTCAGTGTCACGGCAGTACATGCTAGGGAGATAAAGTTCCTAGATGACATAAATGACTGCTTCTTGGAGCAGCTGGTCCATGAACCGACGAGAGGGGAAGCCATATTAGACCTAGTCCTTAGTGGAACACCAGATCTAGTGCAAGAGATAAGGGTGTTGGGGCCACTTGGCAATAGTGATCATAGCATGATCGCCTTTGATTTAATTAGTGGAGGAGAGATAGTAAGGAAATCCACAGTACTACCTTTTAGCTTTCGAAAGGGAGACTATGATAAAATGAGGAAAATAGATAAGAAAAAACTAAAAGGAGCAGTTGCAAAGGGTAAAGACTTACATCAAGCTTGGGTGTTGTTGAAAAATACTATCTTGGAAGCCCAGACCAGCTGTATTCCACGCTTTAAGAAAAGTGGAAGGAAGTCCAAAAAACTGCCAGCATGAAACATGGAAACAGCACAAGCACTGGCAGGTCAAATGCAAGGCATTGATAAAGAAGGCAAAGAGAGAATTTGAGAAGAAGCTTGCTGCGGAAGCAAAAACGTGAAATAAAGATTTTTTCAAGTACATTCGTAGCAAAAAACCTGTGAGAGAGTCAGTTGGACCATTAGATGATAGAGGAGTTAAAGGGGCACTAAGAGGCGACAAGGCGATAGCGGAGAGACTGAATGAATTCTTTGCTTCGGTCTTTACTGAGGAAGATGTTACCCATGACTGAAGTGGTATTTAAAGGTGCGAAAGAATTGAAGGAAATATCGATACATCGGGAAAATTTATTACAACTATTAGATAAACTGAAGAGTAGCAAATCACCTGGGCTGGATGGTATACATTGTTTATTGTTTGTTTATTTCACATTTACTATACCGCCTCTCGTTACACCGAGGCGGTTTACAATTAAAACAAAATAGAGGTTAAAAAGAAAGGAAATTACAATAATTAAAAGCAGAAAGGAGAGTAAAGGCAGAAGCAATACAAATAGAAAATAGAGAGAAGTCTTCAGAGGGGAAAAGCTAGTGAGAAAAGATGGGTTTTAAGAAGAGAGCGGAATTTGGGGTAGGATTCTTCTGTGCGGAGGTTAGTAGGGAGGGAATTCCAAAGAGAGGGTCCTAGGTAGTAAAATGCAGATTTTCTGGTGGATTGCAAATGGGCTAGGGAGGTGCAGACGGTTAATGTGAATGGACCGGAGGCTGCGAGAGGGGTTATGATAAGTCAGTAAATCAGAAAGGTAGGCAGGAGTTGAATGATAAATGGCTTTGTGAGCTAAAGTGAGAACCTTAAATGTTATTCGATAGTCAAGTGGCAACCAGTGGAGGTGATAAAGCAGAGGGGTGATATGGTCACGTGGGGAAGCGTGGAGGATCATGCGGGCAGCTGTATTCTGGATCAGTTGAAGACGGTGTTTTTGAGCTTTAGGGAGACCAGCAAAAATAGTGTTACAGAAGTCTAATCTAGTGATAACCAACGAGAGCAGAAGAGTAGTGAGGGCCTGAGTAGACAGAAAGGGACGTACGGCACGAATTTGTCTAAGACATAGAAAAGAACAGCGGGAAACATGAGAGATATGGTCTTGAAAACTGAGATTGCTGTCAAGAAATACCCCAAGGTAGCGGAGTTTGGAAGCCACAGTGATGGGGGAACCTGCAAGGGATGGAGAAAGAGACGGGACAGGAGAGGTGTGAGGAAACCAAATTGCGGCGGTTTTAGAAACATTGAGCACTAAGCAGTTAGAGGAAAGCCAAGTGGAAATAGTTGACAGACAATTTTCTAGCGGTGATAAATCAGGGTGGGATGATGAGGTGTGGTGCAGTAGAAAGATGTCGTCCGCATAGAAATAACTGGAGATCCCGGCTTGTTGAATGATTAGCGCCAAAGGGGCAAGGAAGATGTTGAACAATAAAGGAGCCAGAATAGAGCCCTGAGGGACACCACATGGGAGTGGGAAATGATTGGACAGTGAGCGAGAGGAGGAGACAGCAAAAGACCGGTGGCAAAGGAAAGAATGGAACCAGTGGTAGACTAATCCACGAATACCCGCATCCCGCAGACGAGAAAGAAGAAGGGCGTGGTCCACCAGGTCAAAAGCTGCTGAGACATCGAGTGATACTGCTAGTGTGATGTTGCCCTGATCATGAGAGGTATGAATTTCATTTACTACAGCAGTGATTGTGGATTCGACACTGAAACCAGGTCTGAAACCAGACTGTCTGGGGTGCAGAAACAGTGTAGAGGCAAGATAATGAGAAAGTTGAGAGAAGACTACCTTTTCCAAAAGTTTAGAGGTAAAGGAGAGATTAGACACAGGGCGATAATGGGCAGGGACAGAGGGATCGAGGGCAGGTTGAAAGAACTGAAATATGAGATTGCAGACCTGCTATTAGTAATCTGTGAACTATCATTAAAATCATCTCTAATACCTGAAGTTTGGCGGATCGCCAATGTAACACCAATTTTTAAAAAGGGTTCGAGGGGATATCCGGGAAACTATAGACCGGTGAGCCTCACGTCAGTACCGGGAAAAATGGTAGAAACCATCATAAAGAATAAAATTACTCGGCATGTAGATAGTCATGGCCTAATGGGAGACAGCCAACATGGCTTTAGACAAGGAAGATCTTGTCTTACTAATCTGTTATGTTTTTTTGAAAGTGTGAATAAACAGGTGGACAAAGGTGAGTCAGTTGATATAGTGTATCTGGACTTTCAGAAAGCCTTTGACAAGGTCCCTCATCAGAGACTTTTGGCAAAACTAAAGAGTCATGGGATAGGAGGCAGTGTACTACTGTGGATCAGGAACTGGTTAAAAGATAGAAAGCAGAGGGTTGGACTAAATGGCCAATTTTCCCAATGGAGAAAGGTGAATAGTGGTGTACCCCAGGGATCTGTGCTGGGTCCGCTGCTTTTTGACATATTCATAAATGACCTGGAAAGTGGAATAACGAGTGAGGTTATCAAATTTGCAGATGACACAAAACTATTTAAAGTTGTTAAAACCCAAGAGGATTGTGGAAAAATTGCAAGAGGATCTTGATAAATTGGAAGACTGGGCATCAAAATGGCAGATGAAATTTAATGTGGACAAGTGCAAAGTTATGCACCTAGGGAAGAACAACCCAAACTATGGTTACATGATGCAAGGTTCCACATTAGGAACCACCACCCAGGAAAAAGATTTAGGCGTCATTGTGGATAACATGTTAAAACCCTCGGCCCAGTGTGCAGCGGCGGCCAAGAGAGCAAATAGAATGCTAGGTACCATAAGGAAAGGAATGGAAAATAAAACAAAAGATATTATAATGCCTCTATATATACCGTTCCATGGTGAGACCGCACCTTGAATATTGTGTGCAATTCTGGTCGCCGTATCTTAAAAAGGATATAGCGTTATTAGAAAAGGTTCAGAGAAGAGCCACCAAAATGGTAAAGGGGATGGAAGGATACTCATATGAAGAAAGGCTAAAAAGGTTAGGGCTCTTTAACCTGGAAAAGAGACGGCTGAGGGGAGATATGATAGAAGTTTATAAAGCACAGTTACTTACCTGTAACAGGTGATCTCTGGGAACAGCAGGAGTAAGTCTTCACATATGGGTACGTCGGTACCGACGGAGTCTGCGCGGGAACGCTTCCCAGCGTCCAATCAAAAAGCTTTTGGAAGCATCCCACCACGCCTGCGTGCTGCCTTCCCGCCTTTCCCAACTGCCTCTCCTCAGTTAAGTTTTAAAGCTGAGACAAAGAGAGAGAGAGAGGAAAGGAAAGATAGATAGAGATACAACTCCTAGGGGAGGTGGGTGGGTTGTGAAGACTTATTCCTGCTGTTCACAGAGATCACCTGTTACAGGTAAGTAACTGTGCTATCTCCAGGAACAAGCAGGAATGAGTCTTCACATATGGGGACTCCCAAGCTAAGATGCCTGGAGTCCCAGCATGTTATAGATTGGAACATGCTATACCTAATAACACCAGGCATCCTGAGGATGAAGGGTAGGAGTTGAAAAGAGAAAGGTGCTGTGGGAAACAGCTTAACCTAGCATAGGACTGCAGACAAGAAGTCCATGTGGGGATGATAATTGTCATCAATGATATTGAAATGAAATATTGCAATATGGACCTCCCCTAATAGGATTTGACAAAAGTATGGAGGTCCATGGGATCTACTGGGGAACCCAGTAGAGGAATCTTGAAGAGGACCTCACTGTAGGAAAAAACAGTGGAGGTCAGAATCCTGAAAGGTAACCCCAGTAAGAAAAACTGGGGTAGTACAAAAACGGTGGGCCTTCAGCGGAAGGCTTTAAGACAAAAACCAAACTCTTTTGGCGGCAGAGTGGCTCACTCTTAGGAGCAAAAAGAGAAAGGCTAACCGATTTGGACAAACAGGTACAGTCCTTATGGGGAGAAAGGGTATGGGAACCCCTTGTATCCCAAAAAGAGAGGACAAATGCCTGAGGCGTTAAGCCTGTGAGTAAAGGAAGATCCGCAATATCTCTCCGAACTGAGGTAAGCTAGGAGAGATATCGGAGCATGGAGAGCTTCAGAGGTACCTAAACCCTAAGGTTATGGTATAAAAGTTGTTGACTACCACAGGAGTGGTTGTGTGTGTAGAACCCCAAACCTGCTGGATAGCATAGGAATGAGTAAGCCCATCTGTCGGAATCATATAGCTATATGAGCATAGACAGTCAGATAGATAGGTATGTGGATACATATCTATCTGTAATAAAATATCTCGACAGATACATATATATATAGATAGATATAGATACAGATATTGTGACGGTCGTGCCCCTACCAGGCGGTCGCCTAGTAGGGACGGGAAGCCATCTTGAATTCCTCTTTACCAAGGATTGTAGTTGTGTATAGAGATAAATGAACCAAGTGGTTGTTTCAAAGCACACAGGAATTTTATTAGCTTCCGTGGCAAGCGGGTAACAAATCTTAAAGCAGTTGTACACTCAAGTCAAAGAAAATAAAGGATAATCTTCTCCCATTAAAGCAAAGCTTACAACCAGTGTTGTAGTAGAATTATTTACACAGGCTTTCTTTTCTTTTCCCTTTATGATGCTTCTCAATTCGGTAATCATAAAGCACATGTATTTACAATTCCTAACTTCTCAGTGCTCTCAGGCTTTCATTACTTAGCCACAATGCACATATCACAGTCCATCTCAGAACAAGCTGAAGTCAGGTCACTTTCTTTACCTTCTACCTCCATGCTTTCTGCTGAGCTGTATCTTGGCAAAGTTTGAAAACGCTCAGGCACTTTATGCTTAATGTTCTTTAACAAGTTAAACAGCCTATTCCACTGAATAGCCCCTTCTCCTCTAGGTAGGACTTCAACGGGCTTCTCCTGTTCAGTTTCTCCTGAAAACCCCTTCTTCCTAATCCGGGTTTTCTCAGGCCTAAACCTCTCTTCAAGAGTCAGAGCAAGAAACACAGGGTTTTGGCTTTACTGCTTTCTTTCTCCTACCTTGGAGTCTTGTTGCAGCACCTTCCTGACTGAGGCTTCTGTGGCTTGTGACTCTCTCTGCCTCTGAGCTAGACAGGGAATCAGGGTCAGACCTCCACTTCCCTTCCTGGGGCTTCTGCTGCCTGCAGACAGACCCTTCATCAGAGGAGTCTAAGCACTCTTGCCTTAGCCTTCTCAAAGCCAACCTTTTCTCTCTCCCCTCTTGCCAGTCTGTTTGGTCCTCTGCCTGGAACCTTCTCTGTAGCTTCCTTGGCTACAGTGCTGGCTGCTCTTGTCTCTGCTGCTGCTCTCTTTGTGGCTGCTTCTCTCTTGGCTGCTTCTGGTTTGACTGCTTCTCTCAACTTTGTTTGTTTTCTCAAACTTAAACGTTGAGCAGGGCACCTCCCTTCCTGACTCTACCCACTTGTACCTCCTACTCTTACCTGGGGTTGTCCTGGAGTCTGGGAGTGGCTTAAACCTAGCTCTACCCTCTTGGTTTCTCTCAGGGATTTTGCTGTGGTGTATGTGTTCTAGTGCACCCATCCCCCGAAAAGAAGAAAAAGTTCTTCTTTCTCTTTTATTTCCATGCTGAGCTGCACTCTCCTTACCACAATATATATATATGTATACATATAGATATATAGATAGACATATAAGAATATATCTATAGTGAGATATGGAAGGGCATAAAATACATACAAAAAATAGATATGAATATGTGGAGAGGAAAGATTCATCTAATAACAAGGAGGTGGAACCTACTTGAGAAGATATATAGAGAATCTATTCCTCCTGGTTATGATCTGCAAGGATGCTAGCTAGTGAAATAACCAGGACAGGTACGTGAAAAACAGAGGATAATCTGAGTCTGCAGCCAGCAAGTCCAGAGTCTTCCAGAACTCTAGCATGGTAAGAGGACAGAAGACGCATAGAGATGAGATACCATGTTGACCTGCTTAAGGGCAAAAGTATCATGCGTTCTTACCATGAGGACGAGCTGCAAGGAGAAAGAGCATATCCCCAATTGGGAATACTATGGACCAAAGCAGGGAATTGGCAACTCCTTAAGTTTTCACGTAAGAGAAGGCCTATGTCCCTTATATCAAAAAGGAGATAGGAAGAGAAGGGAGAACCCTTCTAGTCATGGGAGACATGACTGAAAAGCCTTTTCCAACCATCTAGGATAGCTGTTGGAGGAAAAAACCCATGCTCTCTAGCAAGGGCCCATAGTGGAAAACTTCTCTGTAGAATTGCAGAGAGCATGATGCAGGAGAATGAGGAGATAGAACTGGCTGCTGGAAAGCCAGTATCTCTGCCAACTATGCTGCCAAACCCAGGAGAAAGGAGATGGCAGAAATAGAAGACAATCCAGAAAGCTTGTAGTGAGATAATCTCCAAGACAGAAGAAAGCACTGACTTGGAGCCACTACTAAGATTAGACAGAATGTTAGTGGAGGACAAACCTGGTTGTTTGTGGACAAGAACCAGTGGTCCAAACATTAAGGCTCCTGCATAGGCAGCTGCTAGCAAGACAGCAGAAATAATCTTACTGTTTAAAAACAGAAAGAACAGACAGAACAGGAGTAGAAAACTCTGGACATGTCTGATAAGCTGCCCCAAAGCAAGATTGAAACAGAGGAGTTAACTCAGAGAGGAAAACTCCGCACTGGAAAGTGACAAAACTAGAGAGGCTGAAGAAAAAGCCCTCCAGTGAAGTAATTCCACTCTTAAAGGGGAAAAGCTTGGTAAGAGGGTGAAGGAATGGAGCTGAAGAAGACTTATCAAGTAGTAAGTCTATAGAAGGAAAAAGACATGCTGGCACAGGAAAATAGAAATTACACTTACCTGGTAATTGTAGTTCCTGGAGGGTCCAGTTTAGTCCTCCACATCCGGGTAGTGCACCTCCTCCTGCAGCCTGGAGACTGGACCAATCAAAATCTTCCTCTGGTTGTAGGTATTCTGTCGGAGCTCCCATCAGCCCCCAGTGAACTAGTAACAAAGCAGACTCAGAGAAGCAACACATGAGAATATCATAAATACATAAGAGAAAGAGAAAATTCCCCCTTTTTGAAATCAGCGACCCCCTCCCCAAACGAGGAAGCCAGAACTCTGCCCACGCCCCGCTCGAAAGGCGAAGCAAAAATGCAAAAATGTCTGAATCCGATCCCAAAAAAGGCAAGAATTCCCGAGCCGGAAACAGAAGAACGTAGAAGACGGCGTAGAAAGACGAAACGCGAATATAAAAGTCACTGATGCAGTTCCGTACCATTCGGAGATCGCGCGCCGTATCAAACAACAAGGAACCCTGACACCTGGGCGGGAAGGAGGACTAAACTGGACCCTCCAGGAACTACAATTACCAGGTAAGTGTAATTTCTATTTCCTGAGCGGTCCTCCAGTTTAGTCCTCCACATCCGGGATGTAACAGAGCAGTTAACACCGGGCGGGCACCTTCGAACCGGCGCGCAGCACTGCTGAACCAAAGCAAGAATCCTGAGCGGCCAGCACATCCAACCGATAATGCTTACTGAAGGTATACAGAGACGACCAGGTAGCCGCCCTACAAATTTCGACGGGCGGAACAAAGCTATGCTCCGCCCAAGAGGTTGCCTGAGCCCTTGTAGAGTGCGCCCGTAGACCCACCAGTACCGGTCGACCCTGGAGAATATAAGCCGAAGCAATCGCTTCTTTAATCCAGCGAGCGATGGAAGCTTTCGCTGCCGCTTCACCCCGCCGAGCTCCACCAAAAAGCACGAACAGCTGGTCGGACTTGCGAAACGACTCCGACACCTTGAGGTAGCGACGAAGGACTCGCCGGACATCCAAGAAATGTAGGTCAGCGTCCGAGGTACCTGCCGAATCCGAGGAAAGAACCGGTAGAAAAACGGCCTGATTCAGGTGAAAAGGCGACACCACCTTAGGCAAAAAAGATGGAACCGGTCGAAGAACCATGCGATCCCGAGAAATAGACAAGAACGGTTCTCTACACGAGAGCGCCTGCAATTCCGAAATGCGCCTCGCCGAACAGATGGCCACCAGAAAAACCGTCTTCAAGGTCAAATCCTTAAGAGACGCCTGCCGAAGCGGCTCGAAAGGTTCGCGCACTAAGTCCTGTAACACTAGATTCAAGTCCCACGACGGCATGGAAACTCTGCGTGACGGTCGCAATCTGAAAACCGCTTGAAGAAAACGGCGCACGTCGGGATGGGACCCCAGGGAAAGACCCAAAACCTTACCCCTGTAGCAAGCCAGCGCCGCTAACTGAACCTTCAAAGAACTGGCCGCCAAACCTTTGTCAAAACCGTCCTGCAGAAAGCTGAGAATCACCGGTACCGAGGCGGTTGCAGCTCGCACGCCACGCCTGGAGCACCAGTCCTCAAAAATTCTCCACACCCGGACATACGCGAGCGAGGTGGAAGACTTTCGCGCCCGAAGGAGAGTAGCAACAACCGATGCGGAGTAACCCTTCTTACTCAGCCGAGCCCTTTCAATGGCCAAACCGTAAGCGAGAATCGATCCACCTGAGGCATCCGGAGGGGTCCCTGAAGCAGCAGATCCGGTAACGGTGGCAGTTTCCAAGGCAGACCGTCGCGTAACCTCACCAGATCCGCGTACCACGGCCGCCTGGGCCAATCCGGAGCCACTAGCAGAACGCGCCCTCGGTGCGCCTCGATGCGCTGAACGACACGACCGATCAACGCCCACGGGGGAAAGACATAAAGAAGTTGACCTTCCAGCCACGGTAGAATGAGCGCATCAATGCCTTCGGACATGCGCTCCCTCCGTCGGCTGAAAAAACAAGCCGTCTTGGCCGTTTGAAAGGTCGCCATGAGATCCATGACCGGAGGGCCCCATCTGCGTACTATTTGCGCATATATCTGCGGATGCAGTTCCCACTCCCCGGGATCCACCTGCACTCTGCTGAGATAATCCGCCATGACATTGTCCTTTCCTGCTATATGCGCCGCCGACAGCGCCGGCAGCCGAGATTGAACCCAGGCGAACAGAGCCGCTGCCTCTGTCTCCATGGCCACACTGCCGGTGCCGCCCTGGCGGTTGATGTAGGCCACTGTCGCGGAGTTGTCCGACAGAACCCGTACAGCACGCCCCTGTAGCAGCGCCTCAAAGGCTAACAGCGCCAGTCTCACCGCGCGCAGCTCTAAACGGTTGATCGACCACGACCCCTGCGCAAATCGGCCCTCGCAATGCGCCCCCCAGCCCATCAGGCTGGCATCCGTCAAAAGCGGAACCCAGGGAGGCTGTTCCAACGGCATTCCCAACCGCAGGTTCTGCGAGCACAGCCACCACCGAAGGGACCGTCGCACGGACAACGGGCAAGGTAACCTCTTGTTCAAGGAGTGTAACTGATTCGACCAACGACGTAACAGGGCGCTCTGAAGCGGGCGCATGTGAAAACGCGCCCAAGGAACCACCTCCAGCATCGCTGCCATAGTGCCTAACAGCCGGAGATACCACCAGGCGGACGGCGAAGGGATCTTTAGGAAGGAGCGCACGAGGCTGCGCAAGGCTTGAACACGGCGTTCCGGTAAACAGACGACACCTTTTGCCGTGCAGAAATGAACTACGAGGTATTCGAGGGACTGAGTGGGCACTAGATGACTCTTCTTCTCGTTGACCACCCAGCCGAGGGTCCGTAACAAGGCTACCCCCCTGCCCGTAACCCTCACACTCTCTTCGAGGGATTTCGCCCGAATCAACCAGTCGTCGAGATAAGGGTGGACGAGGATCCCGTCCCGTTGCAAGGCCGCCGCGACCACCACTATGACTTTCGTGAAGGTGCGAGGAGCGGTAGCCAGACCGAAGGGCAGGGCTCGAAACTGGAAGTGACCCCAAGGGAAGGCGAAACGCAAGAATTTTTGATGAGCTTCCCGTATGGGAATGTGCAAATAGGCCTCGGAGAGATCGAGAGACGTGAGAAATTCCCCGCGACGCACCACCACTATGACGGAGCGTAAGGTCTCCATCCGGAAGTGCGGAACCCGCAGAAAACGATTGACGCCTTTGAGATCCAGAATCGGACGGAGAGAACCGTCCTTTTTGGGGACCACAAAATAAATGGAGTAGCGACCGACGCCGTGCTCTGAAGGAGGTACGGGAACCACCGCCCCCAGCGCCAGGAGACGGTGCAGCGTCCACCGAAGGTTGCGCGATTTCTGCTCGCCTTTGCTGGGAGACAGAACAAACGAATCCGGAATCGGAGAAGCGAACTCCAAAGCATAACCGTCGCGGATGATTTCGAGCACCCACTGATCTAAGGTTATTTGGGCCCAGGAAGGAAAAAAATCGCGGAGACGACCCCCGATGACTAGGCATCCCTCCGGAGCCCGCCTCACTTCATTGCTGCTTTCGAGCAAAAGAGGAGGCGGAGGAGGAGGAGGACGCTGCCGAAACTCCACGTCCTGCCCCCCGAAAACCTCTAAAACCTTGGGAACGGGAGCCAACTCGACCTCGTTGAGAACCCCACAGACGGGAGGAACGAAACCTCCGAAAATCCCGAAACTGACCGCGCACGGCCGGTAAACCTTTAGACACCTTAGGCCAATCTTCCGGCAGCCTACCACCTTTAGACTCGCCGAGATCTTTAACCAACTTATCCAAATCGTCCCCGAACAAGAGCTTACCCTTAAAGGGGAGTTTACTGAGACGAGACTTAGAAGATCCGTCGGCCGCCCAATTCCGCAGCCAAATAGATCTACGCGCCGCCACCAAGGAAGCCATGCTGTTGGCGAGAGTGCGGATGAGATCATAATGTACATCCGCCAAATACGCCGAATCTGACTCCAAGCGAGTAACTTCCAGCAACCCCTGCTGATCCAAGCCAGCAAGCTGCTGCAGGCGCTGCGCCCAACGCAGGCAAGCCCTAGCCACCCAAGCACCACAAATAGAGGCCTGCAAGGACAAGGCATTGGTCTCGAACGCCTGCTTCAACAAACCATCCACTTTCTTGTCCTGTGCGTCTTTCAGAGCAGCACTGCCCTCAACAGGGATAGTGGTCTTCTTGGTGACTGCCGAAACAGCGGCATCAACCCGTGGAGATCGAAATTTCTCTTTGTCCTTGTCCGCCAGGGGGTACAGACGGTTCATAGTTTGAATACCTTTCAACCCGGACTCAGGTTGATCCCATTCGGACTGAATCATTTGCTCCACCACTCGATGAAGCGGAAACACCACTTGGGAGTCCCGCACCGCCTGAATGAGAGGATCCTCCAAGCCGTCCTCGTCCACCGGACGAGGGGCCGACAGATTAAGCGTATGAAGAGATTCCGTAATCAAGGGCACTAACTCTTCCTTACGAAACACCCGAACTATGCGGGCTTGGTCCTCCGGCTCGGGGATTTCACCGTCCTCTAGGTCGTCCACTCCCGCTTCCTGATCCATCTCTGTATCGGGATCCTGCCAACTCAAATCATCGTGGTCGAGATCCAAAGACCGCAACCGCTTGGCGGAAGGCTAAAGTGGCTGCCGGGGCTCCTTACCTTTAAAAGAAGGCAGGGGCGACGGCCAGGCCTCAGGCAACTTGCCTGAGCGTCCCAAGCGGAAGGCTTGGTGCATAAGTAGCACAAAATCCGGAGAAAAATCCGTGAATGTAGATTCGGCAGGCTCAAGCGGGAGGGGATCGACTTGCCCCTTAGGAGGGAGCACAGAAAGAGAGGGAAGAGACCCCGGAGAAGGAGCGCGGTCCGCAGGGACAGGCGGATTGTCCGAGCCAGATAGTTCTTTATGTTCCATTTGAAGCTCTAAATCCGAGGACACTGAAGCGCAGCCCCTACAAATACCAGACTCCGCTACAATCCCCCTACGCGACCCACAGATCACACACTGCGGTCGCGAAGCCATACAGTCAAAATAGGCACTATGGAGAGCAGTCACACTTGAGGAGCAAGTGAAAGAAAGAAAGAAAGAAAGAAAGAAAACTTTTTTTTTTTTTTTTTTTAAAGAAATAGGAGGGATGAGGGGACACTCCCCAACAAAAACGCTATGCAAAAAATGTAGAAAAACTCAAGGGAAACCCGTGCCGTGCCGTTTAAAATGCGCGGGAAAAGAAAAAAGCCTCAGAAAATGGCCGCCGGCACATTTTCGCCGGTGACAAAAAACGGCGCGAAAACACCCGAGGAAAATAATAAATAAAGAAATCAAAGCCCCTGAAGGAAAAAGAAAGGTCCCCCCGAAGGAAACACTCACCACAGTGTCCACAGATCGCCGGCAGACGGCTCACCGCCCGAATCTAGAGCAGGAGCACGCTGCTGAGCTGAGCTGTCAATCAACAGCCAAAACGCCGGAACGGAAGGAGAGAAGCAGCAGAAGAATGCAGACTGCCCGGGAGGAACAGCGTGCTGGCTAAAGGCAGATCTCCCCTCCGTACAGTCCAGGAGGAGAGATCAAAACCCCCAACTGCAACCAACCCCTGCCTGAGAGGGAGAAGGTCAGTATAGCCCGGGTCCTGCTCTGCCCTGCTGTTTGCCTGTGCAGAAGGACTTAAAGAGACAGCTACCTAAAAAAGTAATTAAAGTATAGGAAATAAAGGGAAAAGAAAAATCCTAACAAAAAGCTCTCTAGTGTTGCTTCCAAGCGTCCTGAAGTGCGCCACACCAGGCACACACGTCCTCCAGCTGCAAGGAGACTGGACACACTGGGGGCTGATGGGAGCTCCGACAGAATACCTACAACCACAGGAAGATTTTGATTGGTCCAGTCTCCAGGCTGCAGGAGGAGGTGCACTACCCGGATGTGAAGGACTAAACTGGAGGACCGCTCAGGAACTATCATTTGATAGTGGTTAGACCTCTTTCCCTAGCAGGAAGAAGAGGAGAAACCTGTGACCTATAGGCATGAACATTCTGACAGCTCATAGAAATATAGAAAAAATGGAGGTCTTTGGAAAGAGATCCATGTCTAGGGCTTAGAATGAAGCGGTGGATTGCCTCTATTGCGAAGAAGCAAACTGCAGATTCTAAACCCCAAGAGTCACAAGCATCTGATGATGATTGATCAGAAACTCTGCGGTTGCTGGGTTTGTTGAGCCTGGTGAGAGGTTGGATTCTTCAGACCAGGACTATGCCTCCCCTGTTTGGGAACATCTGTATGATGGGCATGTGATGAATAAAACCTTCTTCTCCTGTGGGAAGAAAGTTTGGTAGGACATTTCCTACCTACTGGGACAGAAGAAGGTGTAGAACAACCCCTAGAAACAGGTAAATCAGTGGACAACTGAGTAACCTGACGTAAAGACTCCTTGTTGAAGAGATTTTCTCCAGTGCAAGGTGTATGTCCCAGTCTTTGTTGTGCCCATTTGTCCAAGTCTGAAGCTTGGAGCCAGGCTCTACATCGTGCCCCTATAGCTATAGCAGAGGTCCTGCTAACAGACTCAAAAGAGTCCAGGGAAGCACGAGAAAGAAACCAAGAGATATTCTGGATATGCATAAGCAGTGAGGAATAGTGTGCACTCTTGGAATCTGGAAGGAAAGGAGTCAAAAGATGTAATTGCTTTGTGACCTCCTCAAGAGATAGACTCATATAAAAAATATATGAGAGAATTCTTGCAGAAAGCATAGATATCTGGAAGGTTTGACGTCCAAAGGCATCTAGTATCTTAGACTCACGACCTGGCGGATAAGAAGAGTGCTTTTTCTTACTCTTTACCTGCCTCATTGCTGATTCCACAACTATGGAATGATGAGGAAGTTGAGTCTTTTGAAACCCTGGAGAAGGGGGCACGTGATATAAGAAATCAGTTGCTTTGGAAGGTGGGGGTACCCTAAAAGGTGTTTCCCACATTCCTAGAAGGAGATCCTGCAAGGAATGATGCAAAGGAAGTATTATGTTCTCCTTTGCTTTGGTAGAAAGAGAGCCCTGTGCAGGATCATGTCCTGGGATAGGAATGGCAAGAGATCTTGCAATATCCAGAAGGAAACTCTGAAAAGAGGGTTCCCCAGCAGGAATCTCTCTTGGACAGGTTAGATCTGAAGAACTAGCCTGAGCACCGACAGAGCTATCCAAATATATAGGAATAGAAGATCCTGCACAGTGCAGTGTGGAATGCTTAAGGGATGGTCGCCGGTACTGAGTGTCAGGAGCAGCGACCGTCATTACCACATTGTCCATGCCAGGTATCGACTCCAAGCTTGGCATAGAAGGGAGCGATCCTGTTGAAAAAAGCATGGCAGGGGTTGGCCACGATGCTACTGTGGATATCGGTACCGATGCCAATACCGGTACCGATGTCGGAGTCAAGCCCGACAGAGACATCGGAGCAGTCATCGGTGACAGTTCAATCGGTACCGAGGTAACCGACAACCTCCGGCCGCTATCCTCGGTACCGAGCCACCGGTATCGATCGGTGTCGGTACCAAAGCATATTGGTACCGAGTCTTCCAGACTAGAGAGCAATTCTAAACTCGGCATCGATAAGCGAAGCATGGAAGGCACCGACCGTAAGGGTAATGAGGACATTGGCACCGACTTCGGTACCGTGTCTGATACCGGTGAATGAAGGTCAACCAGTGGCAACTCAATGGGCCTCGAGGGAACCGAGAGTTGTGGATCCGAATCATCGGAACCGAGCCTTCGGTACCACCGAGAGCCGGTACCAAGGCGAGTCGGTACCCATTCCTCCAGACTGGAGATCGATTCCAGACTCGGCATCGAAGGAAGCGAGGCTATCGATGCACGTCTGGAGGGTACCGACGTCGGTGGTAGTATCGGTGCTGGTACCGATAATGGAAGGTCAGTCTGGAGTGTATCCACCGGTCCTGAAGGCACCGAGGACGCCAGATGACCATCCCTGGTGAGGAGTGTTTCATCCAACACCAGTGCCGATGTCGGGGTATCGGTACCGCTCGAAGCGGATGCCACCACCGGACACGGCTCAGGTATGTTCTGTGAGGGGTGAACCCCAGGAACAACCTGAAACCCCTGAAAGGCGTTTGAGACCAAAGACTCCCGCCGGGGTTTTGAAGCCAGTAGGCCCTCGAGGGCAAGGCCGGAGCCGTCTACATGATGTGCATGAGACCTACCACTCGAGGGCTGGCTAGTCTTAACAGACTGTTTGTGGGTTACCTGATCCTGTGTAGAAGAAGAAGGAGACGGTGCCCCGAAGTTGGAGGGAAACCGTGTATTGAGGGAACCTCGATATTGAAGACCTCTTCTCACCAAACTGGTGTCAGGACCCAAGCAGGTTAGACACCGACTTCGAGGGTCTAAAAATAAAGTTGTACCGCCACAGTTTGAACATTTCTTGGAGAAAGTGGCTGGCAGTTCCATGAAGGAAAAGAAGAGGCCTAAAAGGCCTAAGACACTATGAAGAAAAAATATTCCTTGAAAAAGGAAGATTTTACAAGAAAAGAAAGAAAGAAAAGAAAACACCGGTGGTACCGGTGGCGTCGGGAAGACAGCCGCGACCACAAGAAAACTAAAGAAATAAAAGAAGAATTTTCTGCGGTGACAGGAGGACGTCCTGCCGGCTCCGCGGAAAACGAAAACTGAGGAGAGGCAGTTGGGAAAGGCGGGAAGGCAGCACGCAGGCGTGGTGGGATGCTTCCAAAAGCTCTTTGATTGGACGCTGGGAAGTGTTCCCGCGAAGACTCCGTCGGTACCAACGTACCCATATGTGAAGACTCATTCCTGCTTGTTCCTGGAGATATTAATGAACGGAGTGGAATGGGTAAACATAGATCGACTGTTTACGTTATCAGAATATAGGAAGACTAGGGGACATGCAATGAAGCTACAGGGTAAACTATTTAAGACTAATAAAAGAAAATATTTTTTCACTCAACGTGTAATCAAACTCTGGAATTTGCTACCGGAGGATGTAGTAAAAGATATAGCTGGGTTTAAAAATGGTTTGGACAAGTTCCGGGAGGAAAGGTCCATAAACCATTATTAAGAAGGGACCCAGGATATCAATGCTTGACCTAGTACAAGCATTGCAGAACCTGTGTCTTTTGGGGAAACTGCTAGGTACGTATGACCTAGATTGGCCACTGTTGGAAACAGGATACTGGGCTTGATGGACCTTGGTCTGACCCAGTATGGCATATCTTATGTTCTTATGTTATGTTATGTTCAGAACAAAGAGTGGGGAGGGGATGAAATGGGGAGGGAAGGGTGCAAGGTAGCGGTTAAAGGGATGAATGCATGGGGATAAAACTTACAATCTGTATATGCCAAAAGATACAGCCCCCCCAGAACATACACACAAGCATCTCATCCCCACATTACACCTGAACACACCTCACTTTCACATGACAAACATACAGAGGCACCGCACATGCGCACAAACACACATTCACACCTCACCTCACCTCTACATCACATACACACACACAGAGGCAACTCATCTCTGCACCACATACAGAGGCTCTCAGTTCTGCAACACACACACACACACATGCACTGCAGCCCTGCACAACACCCACACAAAGATACCCACTGCCACATCCCACACACAGACTGGCCCTCCCCCCCCCAACATTTGCACCACACACCCACAGAGACACTTGCTATCTGAAGCTGTTACTATTGGTATCTAAAGATGATGCATGGTATAGGAACTCTGGCGCCGGTCTCACGAGAACATGAGACCAGCACGAGAGAACCAGAGGGGGCACGAGGAGGTCACAAGCACTGGCTCCTAATATTTTGACCTGGCTCCTAAATCCACAGAAAATTTGTCAAGGCCTGTCTTAAAGTCTTTAAAGCATTCAATATTGCGCTCAAGTCGAGAAAATGAATTGGTGAAGTTTATCCAGGGAGGACCACAATCCCTGAGTGTGAAGTCCATTTACACAAGCTGCCATCCCAGTTTAGATGCATCTGTTGGGAGTGCATTTTGTACTCCAGGGGGAATTCTGTGCAACTGCGCAATGCAGAATTTGCGCAGAATTCCCCATCTGAACAGAATTTTGCATTTGCTGTGTGGAATTCTGCTCAGACACCGGCCAGTCAGACAGTGAGGCAGGATCGGCTGCACAAGCTTTAAGAGTACCCAATCCTGCCTCACTGTTAGAGGCAACACAGCCACGGGAGCACTTCCATTTGCTCCTGCAGCCGTGCTCCAGTCCGATGCCGGCATGTTTTGAATGGTAAACTTTCTATGTACTTTTGAAAACGCGCTGGCATCGGACTCTAGCACAGTTGTGGGAGCAAATGGAAGTGCTCCTGCGACTGTGTTGCTGCAATTGCACTGCTGGTGAGTCAGGGAAGGATGGCTGGAGGCAGGAAAAGGCTGCTGGTGAATCGGGGGTTGCTCAGGGCTGGAGACGGGGGGCTGGTAAATCAGGGGGGTTGCTGAGGGCTAGAGATGGTAGGCTGGTGAATCGGGGGTTGCTGAGGACAGAAGATGGGTTGCTGGTGTTTTGGGGGATGGTTGGGGCAGAAGGGCTGCTGATGAGTTGGGGAGGGGGCAGGGTTCTGGGGCTGGAGATGGGCTACTGGTGAGTCAGGGGATGGCTGGGAGCTAAAAGTTAGAGGGAGAGAAAACCGGAGGGAAAAGGATGGGTTGGGAAGAGAACTGTGATTGGAGCAAGAGAGCTATGGAGAAAAATGGCAGGGGAAATTTCAGGTCTAGAGGAGGAGTTAAGCTTTATGATGTGGAATTTTTAATGCCTCCCCGAAGCTGATGTAAAGATCTAGCGTTACAAATAACATAAAAATCTGTGCTAAGTTTCAGTGCAGTTTTTTACATTGGGCACAATTAATTATGCAATATTTTGCATGCCCATATGCTGCTTAATCATGGTTGCAGCTTCCTGTACCTTATCTCTGAAGAGATTCTCTCCATGGCATGGCACATCAATGAACTTTTCCTGGACATCATACCTTAGGTCTGAGGCCCAGAGCGGCCCAGAGCCATGAGAGTCTCTGGATGCCGATACTCATCGAAGAGGCTCTCGATGCAGTACCAAAAATATAAATCACTCAGAATATGTATTTTCCACACTTCACCTTGCCTACTAACTAGAGTTGTTAACCTTCTCTTGAGGGAGAATATCAGCCAACTCCTGCATTTCCTACAGAATGTTCTGCAAGGAAATGCCCATGAAGAGCTAGGAGACTGTTATGCGGGAGGACTTCCTCTGAAAGATTCCAATGTCCAAGCCTCTCTTCCTAAGAACACCAAAGAGTGGATCTTAAAATTTCTGCTTTTTAACATATTCACAAATGACCTGGAAATGGGAATAACGAATGAGGTGATCAAATTTGCAGATGACAATAAATTATTCAAAACTGTTAAAACACAAGTAGATTGTGAAAAATTGCAAGAGGACCTTGATAATTTGGAAGACGACGTCCAAATGGCAGATGAAGTTCAAAGTGCAAAGTTATGCACCTAGGAAAGAACAACCCAAACTAAGGTTATACAATGCAAGGTTCCACATCAAGAACCATCATCCAGGAAAAGGATTTAGGTGTCTGTGATAGTTGACACCAGCGTATGGCACGATAAAGGACTCCACAACCAAGAAAGGTTTCAAGTAAATAAATTGTATTTGGGCATCCAGCATCCAGACAATTGCCTCTAGGCTTCTGCCCCAGCTGTAAGCAGTCCTTACTCATTCTCGGCAGGGCTACTCTGCTGAACAGCTGATTAGTGCTCCAGCACAGATGGCACAAGACAAACAAAACTGCTTCCCAAAGTTTCCTCTTCGGGCAGCACAGCCCAGCAAAAAGTCTCTCCAACCAAGCAGAACTCAAGCAGCAAGGCTGAGCAGACACTAATAAAGTCTGAATGCTTCCTACCTCCACAGCAGGCTCTCTTTTACAGGTAAGCAGTCTTCAGGTTTACTCCAGGCCTCTGGGCTCCTCTCTCCATCTCCAGGTCTCTTGCTTCCTGGTTCAAACCCTGGGACCTGGCCACACCATTCCAGGCATTTTCCAGCCTGTTTTTTCCTTGGTACTTTGAAAAATTAGAGGGCTTCCATTGTTTCTGCCTTCAGCTCCCCTTCTGTCTCTTACTTAAATGGAATGGACGTATCCATTTTCCTCACAAAATCAGTAAAAGTGACTTCCTCAGGTGGCGACTTTCTCTGTTCATCGGGGTCAGGGGTGGGGGTGGGGGTGGGGGGGGGTTAAGAGTAGACTAGTGGAGCCATCCTCAAAGAAAACATTGTTACTCATCTGTAACAGGTGTTCTCCGGGAAAAGCAGGAATCAGTCCTCACATATGGGTTACGTTGGCACCAACAGAGCCCGCACGGATTTACTCCCCAGCTTTCAAACAAAGCCTTTGGGAGTTAGACCGCGCATGCACATTCATCGTCCCACCCAAGTGTGCCATCTTACCTCAGAAATGATGACATAGTTAATCAAGCATATACAGGAAAAACAACTCAACAGGAAGGAGGGAGGGTTGTGAGGACTGATTCCTATTATCCCCAGAGAATACTTGTTACACGTGAGTAACTACGCTTTCTCTGGGAACAAAAAGGAAGTTGGTCCTCACATATGGAACTCCCAAGCTATGGCCTACCAAAAAACCTGTAGGAGCCACGGACAACTCAAAAAGGTGAACTGTGTAGGGCAGCTAGGAGCGCTGAAAGCCTGAAGTCCAGAGATATAGCTCCAACATTGACCATGGAATCACCTCACTGATAGCCTGGACACAATGGTGTAGAGGGCGTGGGCCACCAACATCTGCAGCTCACTAAATCTTCTGACAGAAGTGAGTGCTATGAGGAACACTACTTTTCATTACAAGAACTTGAGATGGCATGTAGCCAGAGGCTGAAAAGGAGGAGCCATCAGCTTCCCAAGAACAACGTTCAGGTCCCACACCACCGGCAGTGAGAAGATGGGGGGCTGCAAGGAGAAGCCCCCTCATGAAGCAGTCCACCAGAGGGTGCACAGAGATGGGCTGGCCATTGATGGTGTGCCGCTAGAATTCTGAGGTGCACCCTGACAGAAATGAACTTCAGGCCAGTCTGGGAGAGGTGCAGAAGATATTGAGCAAGAGACAGGGTTGATATTCCTATCTGCACTCCAGACAGAGAATCTAGCCCACTTGAAGGCATACACGCGCTGTGCTGAGTCCCTGTGTGATGGCAGTAGAACATCCTCCACCTCTCAGGAGAGGCGAAGGTGCACCATGACTAGCCGTTCAGCATCCATGCCATCAGGGCGATGGATGGAGGTTAGGATGCAGAAGGGTCCCGTCCTTCTGTGAGAGCAAGTCCAGGTCCTGGTCAAGAGGTATCAGGGCCACTTGGACAGCTGCAGGTCTCCTGCGTTTACCGGCATTCTACTTCTGGACATTCACGTATCCCAATGTACAAGTTGTTTTACACTTTAGACAGGGCCCTTAGCCGGCCTGAAACATGCATGTTGTCCATTGTGTCTGCTATTATCACTGATGGGAGTTCTTTTGACCAAATCGTCGGACATTTAAGATAAGTTCATTCACGGTTTTGAAATTTATTAAAAAAGCTTCACAAGCATTCGAGTAGAGTGGTTCCAGCTCTCCTACTGTTTGTTTGGCCCGACATAACGTTTTCAAAATAAGCATTGTTAGATTAGTGTATTTCAGGGGACCTTTCTGTTTTGAAATGTGGTTGGGATGGACAGCTGCAGGAGAAGGGGAAACCATGGCTGCCAGAGTCACTGAGGGGCAATGAGGATTACAAAGGCCCAGTCCGAATGAACCTTGGGAACCAGGGGAGTAGGCGGGAATGCCTACAATAGGCTCCCGGACCAGGGCAGGAGAAAGGCATCCACCACCACTTGGTTTGGGGCCAGCCACCATGAGCAGAAACATGATAACTGAACATTCTTGGGCTGACAAAGAGACCCAACGTCGAGGTCCCCCAACATCAGAAGATGGAGTTGGCCACCGCTGCTGGGTTGAGGCACCACTGGTGAGGCTGAAGAATTCTGCTGAGCCGATCTGCGAGAAGATTGTCCTGACCTGGCAGGTAGATCGCCCGGAGGGTCATGCCATTCTCTGTGGCGAGGTTCCACAGACGAACCGCCTCCCAACAGAGGAGGTATGAGCCCATTCCCCCGTTTGTTGATGTATAACGCCAGGTGGGCCTGAAACACCTGAAGAGCTTTTGTTACAGCTCGGAGTTCCAGGAGGTTGATCTGGAGAGCACTCTCCTCCCGAGACTAGGAGCCCTGCGACTGTAGACCATTGCAGTGGGCTTCCCAGCCAAGTTTGGAGACATCCCTGTTTAGGACGTGTCATACCAGTGGAGCCTGGAAGGGTAGGCCGGCCATGAGATTCAGTCGGCTCCACCACCAGGCAAGAGAGGCCACCAGGGGCCGGATGATCCAGACTCGATCATCTGGTCGGCCTGTGGCCTGAGCCCAAAGATATATTGGATCTGGTGCATCTGGAGATGTGCCTGTGGGTTCACATGAACGGTTGAGAACATGTGCCCCAACAGGCGCAGCAGTAGCTGGACAGATATCAATGAGTGCCTCTGTACCTCCCCTGCTAGGGACGGTAGACGCTGCATCTAGTCCAGAGGGAGGAAGGCTCTGGCTTGGGTCGAGTCCAGAAGTGCTCCTATGAACTCCAGGCGCTGAGTCAGGAGCAGATGCGACTTTAGGAAGTTGATCACAAACCCTTATGGTGTGGTAGACCGTATTGCATACCTCCTCTGATGAGCTTGTTTTTATAAGCCAGTTGTCCAGACAGGCGAAGATAAAGACTCCCAGCAAGCAGAGGAGAGTGGCGATGACCACCAGGCACTTGGTGAACACTCTGGGGCCAAGGAGAGGCCAAAGAGGAGCACCCTGAACTGGTAATGGCAACCTCCGATAACAAAGCGGATGTACTGACAGTGCCTCAGGATGTGGGTATAGGCATCTCTGAGATCCAAGGAGCATAGCCAATCTCCCCTGAGGAGGTAGGGCAGCAATGTCCCAAGGGATAGCATCTTGAACTTCTCCTTGACCAGAAAGCGGTTTAGATCCCGAAGAGCCAGGATGGGCTGAAAGCCACCTGTCTTTTTTTCGAACAAGGAAGTATCAGGAGTAGAACCCTGTGCCCCAGAGGGGCTGAGGGACTGGTTCCACCGACCGATTCTCAAGTAGAGACTCGAGTTCCTTCTGCAGGAGCTCCCTGTAGAGGTTGGTCATGGAAAGTTCCTGTGGAAAGAAGGGAAGAGGCTTCTGGTCGAAATGCAGAATGTAACCCTCCCGCACTACCTGCAATACCCAGACATCGGTGGTAATGCTCGGTCAGAGTTGAGCGAAGTGGACCAGACATCCTCCCATGTGCCTTGGGCCCTGGTCTTCTAGGGGAAGACAGGCTATGCCCAGGGGAGTTAAAAGAGCCCCCCCCCGAGTCTGTGGCTGGGGCTCTGTTTGGGACTTGGGGGCTTTCTGCATGCGGGGCCGTGCCCCAGGCTCTTGCCCTACTGACTGTTGGGGAGCCTGATAGGCTGGAAACTGCGGGTAGTTCCCATAAGCCTTCTTGCCCTTCGGATGGAAGGGATTTTTTCCCCAAAGCCTTCCAACGGGAAGGGTCAGCCGTTTTCCAGGGATAGCCTGGTCATGAACTGACTCCAACTCGGCCGCCTTGTTGGTCATGGGTTTACCGAAGAGGTTCTCTCCTCAGCCGGGGACATCAGCCAGTTTGTCCTGTATCCACTGCTCCACGTCCGAGGACTGTAGCCAAGCCAGGCAGCGGGCACTAATGCCCACCACAGACACACAGGCCACAAATTCGAAGCAGTTGAAGGCCATTCAAGTCTGGAATTTGGAGCATTCCTTGACCGAGGAAACAAAAGTCCAGAAGCACTCGAGGGTTTCACCTGCCAGCACAGCTGGGAGACCCGGAAAGCTCCTTCACCAGGTCCCTCAGGTACATGCCCATCCAGGTAAGTCTGGATGCAAGCAGCGAGCATCAAGCCCTGGTAGTACTTTATGCCAAACCTGTCCATGGTGTGGCCTCCCTACCAGGGGACACCAAGGAGTGTGCCTTCTGACTTTTATCCAATGCATGGCCGACTCCACAACCATGTTGTTGTGAGGCAGCTGTGTCTTCTGAAAGTCAGGTCCTTGCCAACTCGATACTGGGAATCGAGTCACTGTCTCACTATGGGCACCATCACCAGGCTCTCCCACATCCTGAATAGCAAGTGCTCCAGGATGAGGAGAATTGGCACTGCCAATGCCTCCTTCCGAGGGGCATCATACTGGAGGATCTCTAAGTTCTTGGTGCGAGCCTTATCCTCTGGCTCCACTACGAAGGCCAGGGCCTTTGACAGCCCATGGACAAAGTCCAGGAATGCTAAATCCTTGGGCGGGGATCTTCAGCGCTCCTGTGGAGATGGCTCAGAAGGCACATTCCTATGAAACATGGTGTCAGACACTCATTGTCGATCTCCCAACCCGACTTGGAGCCAGAGGAGACCTAGAGTCCTAGGCGATCATGCAGTCAATGAGTCACCAGCACCGGAGGGGAACGTGGTGCCTGACACGCGGGCACCAAGGTGTTTGTGGGAGAGTCGCGCCTCGAGCAGGCAGTCGACCAATGTGGTTCCAAATGGGAAAAATGCTTCAACACAAGCTGGATGTCCTCCAGGGAGGTCCTCGCAGTGGAGGGTCCTATGGTTGGTGCTGATGACTTGGAGGCTCCGGGTGTCAGGCTTCGCTGCACCTCAAGAAAAGCAGCCAGGGTGCTTTCATTAGAACATAAGATATCCAATACTGGGTCAGACCAAGGTCTATCAAGGCCAGTATCCTGTTTCCAACAGTGGCTAATCTAGGTCATACGTACCTAGCAGTTTCCCCAAAAGACACAGGTTCCACAATGCTTGTATTGGGTCAAGCATTGATATCCTGGGTCCCTTTTTAATAATGGTTTATGGACCTTTCCTCCAGGAACTTATCCAAACCTTTTTTAATCCCAACTACACTAACAGCCTTTACTACATCCTCCGGTAACAAATTCCAGAATTTGATTACACATTTAGTGAAAAAATATTTTCTCTTATTTGTCTTAAACAGTTTACCCAGTAGCTTCATTGCATGTCCCCTAGTCTTTCTATATTCTGATAACGTAAACAATCGATCTACTTTTACCCGTTCCACTCCATTCATTAATTTATAGACCTCTATCATATCTCCTCTCAGCCGTCTCTTTTCCAGGATGAAGAGCCCTAACCTTTTTAGTCTCTCTTCATAGGAGTAGCCTTTACCATTTTGGTGGCTCTTCTCTGTACCTTTTCTAATAATGTTATATCCTTTTTAAGATAAGGCGACCAGAATTGCACACAATATTCAAGGTGCGGTCGTACCATGGAACGATACAGAGGCATTATAATATCCTTTGTTTTATTTTCCATTCCTTTCCTTATGATACCTAGCATTTTATTTGCTCTCTTGGCTGCCGCTGCACACTGGGCCGAGGGTTTTAACATGTTATCCACGATGACGCCTAAATCTTTTTCCTGGGTGGTGGTTCCTAATGTGGAACCTTGCATCGTGTAACCATAGTTTGGGTTGTTCTTCCCTAGGTGCATAACTTTCCATGTCCACATTAAATTTCATCTGCCCAGTCTTCTAATTTATCAAGATCCTCTTGCAATTTTCCACAATCCTCATGGGTTTTAACAACTTTAATTAATTTTGTGTCATCTGCAAATTTGATAACCTCACTCGTTGCTCCTTTTCCAGGTCATTTATGAATATGTCAAAAGCAGCAGACCCAGCACAGATCCCTGAGATACTCCACTATTCACCTTTATCCACTGGGAAAATTGGCCATTTAGCCCTACCCTCTGCTTTCTATCTTTTAACCAGTTCCTAATCCACAATAGTACACTGCCTCCTATCCCAAGACTTTTTAGTTTTGTCAAAAGTCTCTGATGAGGTACCTTGTCAAAGGCTTTCTGAAAGTCCAGATACACTATATCAACCGACTCAACTTTGTCTACCTGTTTATTCACACCTTCAAAAAAACATAACAGATTAGTAAGACAAGATCTTCCTTGTCCAAAGCCATGTTGGCTGTCTCCCATTAAGCCATGACTATCTACATGCTGAATAATTTTGTTCTTTATGAAGGTTTCTACCATTTTTCCCAGTACTAATGTCAGGCTCACTGGTCTATAGTTTCCTGGATCACCCCTGGAACCCTTTTTAAAAATTGGCGTTACATTAGGCGATCTTCCAATCTTCAGGTATTACAGATGATTTTAATGATAGTTCACAGATCACTAATAGCAGGGCTGCAATCTCATATTTCAGTTCTTTCAACATCCTTGGATGTATACCATCCAGTCCAGGTGATTTACTACTCTTCAGTTTATCGAATAGCTGTAATACGTCTTCCCAGTGTAGCGATATTTCTTTCAATTCTTCTGTAATATCACCTTTAAATCCCACTTCAGTCATGGGTAACATCCCTACATCTTCCTCAGTAAAGACCGAAGCAAAGAATTCATTGAGTCTCTCCACTATAGCCTTGTCCCCTCTTACTGCCCCTTTTACCTCTCTATCATGTAATGGTCCAACTGACTCTCTCACAGGTTTTTTGCTACGAATGTACTTGAAAATGTCTTTATTACGCATTTTTGCTTCCGTAGCAAATTTCTTCTCAAATTCTCTCTTTGCCTGCCTTATCAATGCCTTGCATTTAACTTGCCAGTGCTTGTGCTGTTTCCAGTTTTTGTCATTTGACTCTTTTTTCCATTTCCTGAAAGATGCTTTTTTGATAACAGCCTCTCTGACCTCACCTTTAAACCATGCTGGCGGTTTTTTGGACTTCCTTCCACTTTTCTTAAAGCGTGGAATACAGTTGGTCTGGGTTTCCAAGATAGTATTTTTCAACAACACCCAAGCTTGATGTAAGTCTTTAACCTTTGCAACTGCTCCTTTTAGTTTTCTCTTAATTATTTTCCTCATTTTATCATAGTCTCCCTTTCGAAAGTTAAAAGGTAGTACTGTGGATTTTCTTACCATCCCTCCTCCACTAATTAAATCAAATGCGATCATGCTATGATCACTATTGCCAAATGGCCACAACACCCTTATCTCTTGCAACAGATCTGGTGTTCCACTAAGGACTAGGTCCAATATGGCTTTCCCTCTGGTCGGTTCATGAACCAGTTGCTCCAAGAAGCAGTCATTTATTTCATCTAGGAACTTTATCTCCTTAGCATGTCCTGCCATGACACTGACCCAGTCTATACCGGGGTAATTGAAATCACCCATTATTATTACCGTGCTGTAACTTTTGTTAGCTTCCTTGATTTCTTTGAGCATTTCATCATCCATTTGTTCATTCTGGCCAGGCAGTCGATAGTACACCCCCACTGCCATCGCCTTCCTCTTCTTACATGGAATTTCAATCCATAGAGATTCTACAGCAAATTTTGTTTTCTGCAAAACTTTAATCCTTTCTGACTCAATGCCCTCTTTGACATAGAGCGCAACCCCTCCACCAATTTGATCAGCTCTATCATTACGATATAGTTTGTACCCAGGTATCACAGTGTCCCACTGGTTGTCCTCCTTCCACCATGTCTCTGATATTCCAATCATATCTAACCTCTCATTTAGTGCTATATATTCTAACTCTCCCATCTTATTTTTTAGACTTCTAGCATTTGCATATAAGCATTTTAGAGACTGTATTTTATTCATATTAATCTGGCTATTGGTAGGCATGAGTAATTTGGAATCTTTAAGCTCTGTCTGCGCCATACTCAAGGGCATTTGGGCTTCTTTACTCTTTTTTGGAACCTCTCTGCTTTTGGTAGTATTCTTCAAGGACACATTCTTCCGAACCATGCATTCTTGGGCGACTGTCGGCTTTCCCCTATTATCTAGTTTAAAAACTGCTCTATCTCCTTTTTAAAGGTTAATGCCAGCAGCCTGGTTCCATCCCGGTTAAGGTGAAGCCCATCCCTTCGGAAGAGCCCCTCCTTTCCCTAGAATGTTGCCCTGTTCCTAACAAATCCAAAACCTTCATCCTTGCACCATCGTCTCATCCACACATTGAGACTCCGGAGCTCTGCCTGCCTTTTGGTTCCTGCGCGTGGAACAGGAAGCATTTCGTTGAACGCTACCCTGGAAGTTCTGGATTTCAACTTCCTACCTAAAAGCCTAAATTTATCCTCCAGAACCTCCCTACCACATTTTCCTATGTCATTGATACCGACTTGTACCAAGACAGCAGACTCCTCCCCAGCACTATCTAAGACCTTATCTAGGTGGCACGTGAGGTCTGCTACCTTCGCACCAGGCAGGTATGTTACCAGGCAATCCTCACGTCTACCAGCCACCCAGCTATCTACATGTCTAATGATCGAATCACCAACTATAATGGCTATCCTAACCCTTCCCTCATGGGCACATGGCCCTGGAGAAACTTCCTCAGTGCAAGAGGGTTTGACATCACCTGGAGGATAGGTCCTAGTTACAGGATAACGTCCTGCCACATCAGGGTGATGCTCTCCTGTCACGTGACCTCTCTCCTCCATGGCAACAGGGATGCTGCCAGATTGGAGGTGGGACTTCAGGACTATATCCCTGTAGGTCTCGTCTATGTACCTCTCTGTCTTTCTTATGTCTTCCAAGTCTTCTACTCTAGCCTCTAGAGAATGGATTCGTTCACTGAGAGCAAAGAGCTCCTTGCACCTAGTGCACATGTAAGACCTCTCACCAACTGGGAGAAAATCATACATGTGACACTCAGTACAAAAGACTGGAAAGCCCCTATCTCGCTGCTGGACTGCTGTCTGCATCTTAGTTTTAAGCTTGTGTTTCGATCTTTAAGTTCTTTACTTACTAAGGGTTGCTGTGAATGCTTATACTAATAAAAGTGTATCTAATATGTTTAATATACCTTGTTCACCTGAAGCTTAATTAATCTCAGGTCCTTAATGTATGACTGATTTGGATAAAGAGCTGCACCCGAGAGCAGCTCCTTTCCTTTAAGATGTGTTAGTACCTGTAAAGCTATGATTATCCTGGGGTAGGTTGGTGTTGGGGAGGGAGGGAGGGAGGGAGGGATATAAGACTTATTAAAAGGGCTGCTACACAGTACCCTGTCCTGTGCTTCTAAGGTAAGCTGTGACCAACTTCCTGGGTGATTAACAGTCCTTGCTTGGATAGGAGTCTTTCAAAATGGCCTTTTGACCTGCCATACACCTATTAAATAGGCTTTAACACCTGCCATATGCCTATTAAATAGGCTTTAACACCTTTTTAAAACGTTTCACAGGTCTCTTGCCCCCTAGGTAGAAGGCCTCTTTGTAAAGGTCTCTAGACGACTTTGTTTATTGCTCAAAGAATACTGACCCTGTTCTGCCTTTTATGCTAAGTTATAGTCTGATTTGATTTAAATTAAAGCTCTTTGCTGCTGCTAGGCTCTGACCTAGTATGAAATTTAAACTAGAAGCTCTCTGCTGGGTTCTAAATTTAACCAGAAAGCTCTCTTCTGTGTTTTAAATTTAAACTTAAACTGCTGCTACTAGGCCCTGACTGATTTAACAAATACACTGGGTTCACAGATTAATCAGTTTTAATCCAAAGAATTCCCTTCAGAAAAATTCCCAGAAGTATATACTCATTATTGCAGATCTCTCTCCAGAAGTAGCAGTCCCCTTTTGTAGTCCTTCAAGACTGCCATCCTGGCTTTGATGCCAGTAGGCTTTGCAGTGACCGGTTTGGGTCTCAAGGGCATCGAGCCCAAAACTGGATCCCTCACAGGGGAGTCACTGATGGTGATCACACCAAGGAGCCGAGCCCAATCCCCTGATGCAGTGGGAGTCTCTCCCACTGGGGCAGCTTCGAGGGTCGCTTCGAGGGCTATCGCCCACAGTCTTACCCGAGAACTTACTTCTGGCTCCAGGATCTGATTTTGACTTTGACTTGGACGATATCTTCAGCCCGTGGGAGAGGTCCTCTGAGGATGACCCCTGGTCCGAGGCTCCACAACCTCGGGGCTCAGATGGAACATGCCCATGCAATGCCGAGTTGTTGGACGTGGTCCCCGAGGGCAGCGATTCCATACTCGAAGCCGGCCCCACGGCTGAGGTCTTCAAAGCAAACAGCTCCTTCCGCTGCTGTACATGATTCTTCCGACTCTTTGTTGGACATCTGCAGGCAGAGGGTGAAAGAAAAGTCATGTGGTCTGCACCAAGTCACTGGCTGCAGCAACTGTGACGATCCATGATGGACATGGTGCGGGGGTATTTGCCACATTGCTTAAATCCACTGACCAAAGACATAGCAGGGAAGACGGCACCGTGAGATCAAACTCACATGTCTCGGTCAGGGAGGGCATGAGAGAAAACCTGCACCTCACAAGAAAAAAAAGAGAAAGCAGTTACTTACCTGTAACAGGTGATCTCTGGGAACAGCAGGAATAAGTCTTCACATATGGGTACGTCGGTACCGACGGAGCCTGCGCGGGAACGCTCCCCAGCGTCCAATCAGAAAGCTTTTGGGAGCATCCCTCAGCGCCTGCGTGCTGCCTTCCCGCCTTTCCAACTGTCTCTCCTCAGTTGAGTTTTATAGCTGAGACAAAGAGAGAGAGAAAGAGGAAAGGAAGATAGATAAAGAGATACAATGCCTAGGGGAGGTGGGTGGGTTGTGAAGACTTATTCCTGCTGTTCCCAGAGATCACCTGTTACAGGTAAGTAACTGTGCTATCTCCAGGAACAAGCAGGAATGAGTCTTCACATATGGGGACTCCCAAGCTAAGATGCCTGGAGTCCTAGCATGGTGGGGATTGGAACATGCTACACCTCATATGGCCAGGCATCCTGAGGATGGAGGGTAGGAGTTGAAAGAGAGGAGCTGTAGAAAAACAGCTAACCTAAAATAGGACTACAGGTAAGGAGTCATTGTATGTATGATAATTATCATGAAAATATTGAAATGAACAATCACAATATGTACCTCACCTACTGGATTGCAGGAAGTAGAGAGGTTGATGGAGTCTACTGGGGATCCAGTAGAGGAATCTTCAAGGTGACCTCACTGAAGTGAAGGTGAAGGTCCAAATCTGGAAGTGACAGGTGACCCAGGTGTCAACTGGGGTAGTACAAAAACGGTAGGTCTTTAGTGGAAAGCTTTATGGAAAAAGCTGGGAACTCTTTTGGCTTCAGAGTTACTCACAGTTAGGAGCAAAAGAGGAAGACTGACCGATTTGGACAAACTAGCCCAGTCCTGGAGGGAAGAAGGGGTATGGGAAAAAGCCCGTATTCCCAAGAAGGACAGATGTCTGAAGGGTTGAAACCTCAGATCTACTGAAGATCCACCCTGTCTTTCCCAACTGGTGAGAGATAGGAAAGATATTGGAGTATGGAGCTTCAGGGATACCTAAACCTAGGGTTAAGTTAAGAGCTGGCAGTACCACAGTAGTGGTTGTGTGCATAATACCCCAGACATACTGTGGGACAGTATGAACATACGCAAGCCCACTGTCTGGAACCTATAGGAAGGTAAAAACCTGTATAAGGATAGACAGTTAGAGAGATAAGTATGTAATACATATCTACCTATAAGGAAGCATCTCGACAGATACACATATATATATATATATATATATATATATATATATATGTGTATATATATATGTCTATAGAGAGATCTGGAGGGCATAACATATGCACACGCAGCTTACAGACATATGTATCTATAGAGAAGTATATAGAGATATATACCTATATGAATATATATGTCTAAGATAAATGTCTGCAATTAAGCAGATAGAGATATGTCCATAAGAACATTCACATGGGAGATGTGAAGAGGAAAGATTCATCTAATAACAAGAAGGTGGAACCTACTTGAGAAGATATAAAGAGAATCTATTCCCCCTGGCTAAGATGGTGCAGGAATGCTATCCAGTGAAATAACCAGGAAGGTTGCGTGAAAAAACAGAGGATAATATCAGTCTGTAAACAGCAAGTCCTGAGTCATGTAGAAGTCTCGCATGGTAAATGGACAGAAAACGCATAGGATGAGATATCAGGTTGACCACTGGAGGGATACAAAGTGGTATCATGCGTTATGAGTTAAATATGTGCTGTCCATGAAGGAGTAGGATACCATGAGGACAAGTTGCAAGGAAAAAAGAGCATATTCCTTGTAAGAATTGGAGAACTCTTTAGATGTTCACGCAGAAAAGGCTCATGTCCTGTATTATAAAAGGAGATGGTAGGGTGTTGAGAACCCTCACAGGCATGGAAAATGACTGAGGAAGCCTTTTCCAACCATATAGGATAGCCATTAGAGAGAAAAAAAACCCCTGCTCTCTAGCAAGGGCCCATAGTAGAAAGCTTCTCTGTAAGATTGCAGAGAGCATTATGCAGGAGAATTGGGAAATAAAATTGGCTGTTGGAAGAAAAAACAGCTGCCACGTTAACTATGCTGCCAAATCCAAAGGAATTGGGGATGGCAAGAAAAGAAGATAGTGTGATAAGCCTGAAGTGATAAGGATTATCCAAGATAGATGAAAGCATTACCTTGGAATCACTACTAAGGCCAGACTGGAAGTAGGGGAAGACAAGACTGGAAACTTGTGGAAAAGTACCAGTAGTCCAATCACTGGAACTCCTGCATGGGCAGCTGCTGAATAAGACAGCAGAGAGAATCCTTCTGTTTGTAACAGAGAGAACAGACAGAACAAGAGGAAAAAATCCTGATCATGTCTGATGAGCTGCCCAATGAAAGCAGGGAGGTTACTCCAGAGAAAAACTCTACACTAGAAAGGACAGGAAGACTAGAAAGGCTAAGAAAGCCTTTCAGTGGTATGGTAGCACCCTTATAGGGGAGGCCCTGAAAAAGAGGGCAAAGAAAAATAGGAGCTGAAGGGAGACTTGCCATATGGTAAGTCTGCAGAAGGAAAAAATTCATGGTGGTACAGGAGAGAACTATCATGAGATAGTTGGAAAACCTCTCTTTATGATAGAAAGAGGAGGAAAACCCTGTGACCCATAGACATGAATCTCCTGACAGCTCAGCCTACCTAAGAGCAGGTGGATGTCCTGGAAAACAGGAATCCATGTGTAAAGTTTTAAATGAAAAAACAGTGAAAAAACTTCTGCTTAGAAGAAGTGAACTGTAGGTTATAAAAAGATCAATAAGAACCCTATTGAGGGTTAATTTTTCTGGCTTGAGTTTGGATTCTTCAGATCAGAGCGAGGTTTCCCTTGTTCGGGAACATCTGTATGATGGTCAGGAGAAGAATAAAACCTTCTTCTTTTAGGGAAAGAAGGTTTGGTAGGGCATTTCCTACCTACTGGGGAAGGAGAAGGCTTAGGATAGCCCTCAGAAACAGGGAAGTTAGTGGAGCAATGAGCAACCTGACGTAAAGATTCCCTATTGAAGAGATTTTCTCCAGTACAAGGAGTATTACCCAGTCTTTGTTGTGCCCATCTGCTCAAGTCTGAAGCTTGGAGCCAGGCTCTACGTCGTGCTCCTATGGCTATAGCAGAGGTTCTGCTAACAGACTCAAAAGAGTCAAGGGAAGCACGAGAAAGAAACCAAGAGATATTTTGGCTATGACTAAGAAGTAAGGAATAGTCTGCAGCCTTGGGCTCTGATAGAAAAGGAGTCAAAAGAGATAATTTCTTTGTGACCTCCTGTAGGGATAGACTCATATAAAAAATATAAGAGAGAATCCTTGTTGCCAGCATAGATGTTTGGAAGGTTTGACGTCCAAAGGCATCCAGTGTTCTAGATTCACGACCTGGCGGGTAAGAAGAATGCTTCTTCTTGCTTTTTACCTTCCTCATTGCTGATTCCACTACAATGGAATGATGGGGAAGTTGAGTCTTTTGAAACCCTGGAGAGGGGGGCACCTGATACAGAAGATCAGTTGCTGTAGAAGGTGAGGAAACCCTTAAAGGTGTTTCCCATATTCTCAGAAGAAGATCCTGCAAAGAATGATGTAAAGGAAGCATTATAGTTTCCTTTTCCCCAGAAGAGCCTTGTGTAGGATCATAGCCAGGGATAGGAATAGCAATGAATGTAGCCATGTCAAGGAGAAATTTCTGAAAAGAAGGATCTCCAATGGGAACCATCCCTGGACAGGCTAAAGTTGAAGAACTAGCCTGGGCACCGGAGGAAGTACTGGTCGGGTCTAATGGATGGAGCTCTAATGGATGGATACTGGTACTGGCGGTTATGACTTGAGACAGTCAGTACTGCATCGTCCATGCCAGGTATCGACTCCAAACTAGGTACAGAAAGGAGCGATCCTGGTGAAAAAGGCATGGAAGTAGTTGGTCCCGATGGTACTGCAGGAACCGGCATCGATACCGATACCGGTAGCGGTGCCGGAATCGGAGGCGATACCGACATCGAAGCAGTCATCGGAGGCTGCTCAAGCGGTACCGAGGCAACCAAAAACTCTTGGTGAGTATCCTCGATACTGCGCATCCGGAATCGGTAAGCGTCGGTTCCGAGACGCGTCGGTACCCAGTCTTCCAGACTAGATATGGATTCCAGACTCGGCATCGAAGGAAGCGAGTCTATCGATGCATGTCTAGAGGGTACCGACGTCGGTGGTCGTATCGGCGATGATGCCGATACTGGAAAGTCAATCTGGGACGTATCGATCGGTCCCGAAGTTACCGAGAACGCCAGATGACAATCCCTGGTGAAGAGTGGATCATTCAACACCAGTGCCGATGCTGGGGTATCGGTACCGCTCGAAGTGGATGCCACCACCGAGCATGGCTCAGGTATGTTCTGTGAGGGGTGAGCCCCAGGAACAACCTGAAGCCCCTGAAAGGCTTTGGAGACCGAAGACTCCTGCCGGGGTTTTGAAGCCAATAGGGTCTTGAAGGCAAGGCCGGAGCCATCATCATGCTTGGCATGAGACCTACCACTCAAGGATTGGCTAGTCTTAACAGACTGTGGGTTACCTGATCCTGTAGAGAAGAAATGGTCGGTGCCCTGACACTGGAAGGGAACTCGGTATCGAGGGAAACTCGAAATGGAAAATCTCTTCTCACAAAATTGTAGCCTAATGGCTCCGGAGGAAAAGGGTCAGGACCCAAACAGGTTAGACACCAGTTATTGGAGTCTAGAAAGAAAACTGTATTTCCACAATTAAGGCACTTCTTAGGAGAAGAAGGCTCCATGATGGAAAGGCCTTATAGGCCCAAAAATTTAAGACAGAAACTGAGGGAAAAAATCCCTGAGTTTGAGAAAAAGAAAAGAAAAAACCCACCGGCGGTACCGGTGGAGGCAGGGAAACAGCCGCGACCACAAGAAAAAAAGAATTAAAGAAAATATTTTCTGCGGTGACAGGAGGACGTCCTGCCGGCTCCGCAGAAAAACAAAAACTGAGGAGTGACAGTTGGAAAGGCGGGAAGGCAGCACGCAGGCGCTGAGGGATGCTCCCAAAAGCTTTCTGATTGGACGCTGGGGAGCGTTCCCACGCAGGCTCCGTCGGTACCGACGTACCCATATGTGAAGACTCATTCCTGCTTGTTCCTGGAGATAAAGAAATAGCCGAGAAAAACGCAACACCGAGGTGAGGGCGGATTCGGGCGGTGAGAAGGTGATCGGGAACCGACAGGCAAAAAGAAAAAAGGAGACTGAGCAAGATGGCACCCTTGGGCGGGAAGGTGACTGTGCATGCTCAGTCTAACTCTTAAAGACTTTCTTTGAAAGTTGGGGAGTGAATCCAAGTGGGCTTCGACGGTGCCGTCACCCATATGTGAGGATTGACTTACTGCTTGTTCCCAGAAAATACCTCTGGTTCACAGACAGTATCCCAGGAGTGCTCTGAATCTGATCCAGAAAAATGCTCATACAGTTTGAGTCAATGCCTGGCTTGACCTCCCCTCCCTCTTGTGGTGCAAACCTCGAGTGAGCATTGATGCACAGAGGCTCTCCCCAATACTTTAGTGAAGCTTTTTCCTCGAGTGCACTAGAAATCAACACCAGCTGGGCAGTAACTGACTGAGAGGTCCTTTGATGCCTCAGTGCCAATGCCTCTCCTCCAGGCAGAACATGGCTGTCAAGGATTGGCTGCAATTCCTCTTGCATCGGCCTCAATGCAGTCAAAGCTGCTACATTGTTTCAAGTAAGGAATCTTTCCATCTGCTCCTCCATTCTCTTCATGGGACATTTTCTGAAGGCTATTACCGAAAAAAGCATCAAGACTGCAGTAAGAATAGCCATGTCTTCCCGAGTCATTCCAAAAACATCAGACAGCTGGTCTTAGACCCCTGGAGTCTATTGCATCTCCTCTGGTATCAAGAAAGATGAGCAGTCCTCAGGCCAGATCCGTTGATGCCTCTATGCTCACATCATGCTCAGATTATCTTCAATTCCGATGCATTCTTGCATCCACAGTGCTCGATGTCCAAGCCATCAAAGTCAAAGATGAGATCTAATCCTTCCTTTACTTCTGGCGTGAACCAGATGGTGTCCATTCCCGATGGGCTCCTCTGATGCTCGATTTCATCGGCTACAGATGTCCTCTTGATGTCAATGCATTTCCAGCATCCAGTATAGCTTCTGGGGCCATGGAGACCAATCCTTCTCATACCAAAGTTAATGAACCGGATTTATCAGTGCCAAAAATGTGTCTGTGTTTCTCTTCATGAGCCATCTCTTTGACATCTGTCAACACAAATTAGAGTGAGATACTCCAAACACAAGTTATCAGTGTCCATATTGGATATGGTTCTGCAACAGGTGGTGCACCTTTTAAACTCACTGGGGAGTTCATTTTGGTACATTTTGCCAAAAAAGATAGCTTCAACAAAACCAAATGACTTGATTGAGAAAAATGTTCCTGGCTGGGGTGCCCAAGGCCTCATTTTGAGCACACAGAGGCGACGCACAAAAAAAGAAAGAAAATTTAAAAACAGTCAAAAAACCTGACTTGTACACTAATCGGAATTGATGCTGCACAATAGTGACAGTGAAAACATGATAAAAATAAGACAAAAAATTGGTATATATACCCAAAAAAGGTGGCTGTAAGGAGAACTGTCAGAAACGACCTAGCTAATCCACAGGGAGTTTAAAAAAAAGGCTTTGGCAGTTCTACATTATACCAGCAGGTAGAAATAAACTTGCAGGCACAGTAGGGTACTTCCAAAAGCTTCAAGAAAAATCTAGAGCTGGGGAGCTGCTCCCATTCCACGCTCCATCAGTGTCATCACCCATATACGAAGGACTCATTATCCTACTTGCCCATGAAGAAACATAGTATAGCACTGCATATAATATCTATAATTTGCATGTTGTAAATAATTTATTATACTCAGATGTCAATACACTAATAATGGAACATTACACAAGGAATAGGAAAAAGAATGACTCCCTCATAGAAATGACATTTTTTGCTCACAGCTCTCCATCTGCAAAATGTTGGGTAAGATCCATGATACACACCTAATATGCTAAAGATAAAGAATCCTACCCGCACCAGCTTTTCTGAATCCCCTCTCCACTTGCTAACAATGGTAGATGCAGAAATGTTAAAGAATGTTGTGTTGCATTCAGTAGCAACAGCCTTAGCAAGCAACGTCTTTCCAGTGCCTACAACAGTGAAAACAAGAGAAAATGCATTCAATAAGTTTAAAAAACATAAATTTTGCTGTATAATTCTTCAGAAAGTTATACCATTCTTCAAAAGATACTAGTAAACTTCAATGCCATGAATATCTATTTAATAAGCACTTCAGGACAGTTCAGGATATGAATTATGTTATAATTAAAGAAATAAGGGAAATGTTTGCTAAAATGCTCTGTTAGCGCACGATAAATCCCCAAAATTAAAATGAGAGGTGGTGTAGACCTGCACTTACTTATTGAGTACATATCCAGCATGTTCCCCTGCAGGTATTGCAAGAGATACACTGCACTATTGGTCAGTACATCTAGCAAAAGTGCACTTATCACCAGCTACTATGGAGGCAGTAAGCATACCTGCAATAATGGCAGTAATTGCTTTAGCATGAGCCAATGGTGTCTACACTAACCACGATATGCTATCAATGCCCATAGTGTGCCCCCAACCCACCTAGTCATCACCTCTTCCTACACCACTGTTTAGCTCGCTGTCCCACATTGTCAGCACTGCACGCTTGGCACATGGTAAAGCCCTTGCTAATTCTTAGCACACTTTAGTGAACATGGCTGTAAATTTACTGATTGGAAGAAGACAACCAGCTTCATTTCATGCCTCCAACACAGGGCTGACCCAAGGCTGTAGGCAAACTTCCAGCCATGCACCCCTCAACCTCGCCCAAAAATGGGTGTAGAGAACTAGGACACTGCCCCATAGAACTAACCACGCATAAAAATTCTGGTTTCATCTCAATAACATCAATATAAACCCTCTCCAGTACCATGGTATGAAACAATACAAAACCTTATTTGGGGCTAGAACTCATATAGCAAGTAGCCTATTCAGAAAAAAGGAAGCACCATAAATATATAGGAGTGGAGGAGTAGACTAATGGTCAGAGCACTGGCTTGGAAACCAGGAGACCAGGGCTCAATTGCCACTAGTACTCCATATGGCCTTGAGAAAGTCACTTAACCCTCCATTGCCTCAGGAAAATCCAAGTTATCAATCTCCCTGTTTAATGTACATTACCAAGTTTAAGTTACAATGTTCCTGGCGATCTCTTTTTCCTATATGTATCTGTATTGCACTGCATACTCCTGGTTGTTGTTGTTGTTAAGTGCCGTTGAGTTGGTGTTGACTCATGGCGACTCTCTGGATAGTTGTCCTAAATTGTGTTCGGTCTTCAGTCAGGTGGCTCATTGTTGACCTACTGGTACCCATAGCTGCTGCTATTGTATCGAACCATCTCAATGCTGGCCTTCCTCTTTTGTGTTGACCTTCTACCTTGCCAAGCATGATGTCTTTCTCTAATGATCTCTCTCTTCGCATGATGTGTCCAAAGTATGAAAGTCCAAGTCTTGTCATCTGAGCTTCTAAAGAAAGCTTAAGTTTGATCTCCTCTGGTAGCACTTAAGAAATTATATTTAGTAGTACAGTAGCAGTAGTTGTAGAAGACTTGCTGTCTGTCTGTACTCTCTGTGTTCCTTTTCTTTCTGATTTAGAAGTCTGAAAGCCTGAAAGGTTTACAACTCTTACACCCCCAACAATCTCAGGGAACAAGGGAAGGGGACCAGCACCACTTCTAGCTCACCGGGCACAGCCTGCTTCACATCAGAGGATTCAGAGATCTTCAGCCAGCTGCAGACAGAGAAGGTAAGCCTGCTTCAATGGCTCCTTTCTTTGCCCACAACTGACCTCAGTACCGGCATTCTTCTGCATCTTTAAATTCAACCACACTTCAGGTGTGCCCGCGCCTAAGGACCATGCCAAAGGACCCTTAGGCGTGGCTCTTAGAGTGGCTATTAGAGTTCAGGACAGTAACAGCAGCAGAACATTGGAAAGACACCTTTTCACCGCAACAGCCAGCACCACCACAAAACACAACCGCATGCGTTGATCAGCAAGCAAGATACACAAAAGCCTCCAACCATGCAAGCGACAACTAGGAGATATACTACCCTCAACATGCACTCTGCCCTACTCCTGCTAACAGTCACCATCATTGCTGAGTATGCCAATCCAAACCTTAAAAATCCCATTCCCATAATTCAAAATCATAAATATCCATTAGATGGAACTCAACCAAAAGTGTTACTGTGGTTTAATAAAAATAAGAATGTTAACAAATACAGACAAGAGAGTCTATGTCCAGAACAATGCAATACATCACATAAGATGTGCCCTCTAACGCTCGTTCTGCCCAAAATAAAATTCAGATGCTAGCTGACCTTATCAGTGACCATAACCTTGACATTCTATGCATAATTGAAACTTGGTTCTCTGACTCAGACACAGTCCTCTTAAATCAGCTATACCCCCCTTCTTACTCAATCTTCACATCCAACAGAATACACAGCAGAGGTGGAGGGGTATGTATCATCTCTAAAGAAATTCTTAAGCTCAAAGTCACTGATACCAACTCCACCACAGAAATTAACAATATACTTGTAACTAACAACTCCATCTCACTCTGCCTAGCATACAGAGCTTCCCAAAGCAATGCATCTGAGCTCTCTACTCTTCTCGAAATTGCTTAATCCACCCAAACTAGTCATCAACCTCTAATATTACTGTGAGACTTCAACCTAGCTTCTACGTCCTTCTCTCAATCCAACACTTTCCTCGATGCAATGGAAGCTCTCGGCTACACTCAGATCCTCACCAGACCAACCGACATAAAGGGTAAAATCCTGGACCTAATTTTCATGTCTTCTTCCCCCTGTAACTCATCAGACCTCTCCCACAATCCTCCCAGTACCTTGGTCGGACCATGCAGTCATACTCTTCTCCATCCAACTTACCTTACAGAAAACTACCCAAGCTCCTTCACTCTACACTACTCAGAAATTAAAGGACTTCAATAATGAACACTTCCAAGAAACTGTCATCCCACAACTGGACACTATCGCAGCCTCAAATGCAGACATTTTAACCCAAGGTTGGAATGAAATCCTATCCACGGTAGCCCTTGCCCTCCCAAAGAAGATTATGGGAAAACCACAAACCAGAGCCCCATGGTTTTCATCTCTCCTTCAGAAGCAGAAAAGCGAATTGCATTGCCTTGAATGTAATTGAAGACATTCAAGAGAACCACTCCTCCACACAACCTACATGGAACGACTTAAATTATACAACGAAGAACCTCTAAAATGGAAGAAGGAATACCATACCAATCTCATCACCAAGGCAATAAATAAATCAAGGGAACTATTCACCACAGTGAAAACACTCCTAAATGAACCATCCAAAGGAAATTCACAGGACGTGATATGCCCACATAAGTTTGCCTCCAATCTAATCTCCAGACAAATAGAATCTCCCTCACCAGTCCACCCCTCAATGACACCTGACCACATAGCAACACCCTAGAAACCATGGTCTCAGTTTCACCACCCATCACTTAAAAATATAGAAGACACAATACAGGCTCTCAACACAACAATCTCCACACTAGATCCATGCCCAGTATCCTGGTAAAGCTCACTTGACTTCTCCTCAGCACTTCTCTAATAAACATAGTGCATGCCTCCTTGTCCTAGGCCGAGTACCTGCCACACTGAAGCAGACATCCATCAAACCTCTTCTGAAAAGTACCAAGCTTGACCCAACCTCCCCAAAGTCCTATAGACTTATATCAAGCATCCCATTTGTTGCAAAGATCCTGGAGAAAATTATCCTCACATAACTTCAAGACCACCTTACAGAACACGTCCCACTTGACTTATTCCAGCATGGATTCCAACAATACCATGGGGTTGAACCCCCTGATCACCTCTCTACTAAACACACTCATAACTTGTTCACAAAATATGAAGAGTGGCTTCATCTTGATATTCCTCGACATTGCTTCTGCTTTTGATTCCATTCAACATCATCTTCTACAAAGACTACCAGAGACTGGCCTCCAGGGGATCACACTCGGTTCCACTCTTACTTGGACTCTCGAAAACAGCAAGTGAGAGTCGGCAAAAGGACCTCAATCCCATTCACCCAACAAACAGGAGTTCCCCAGAAATCAAGCCTCTCAGCCCTCCTCTTTAATATCTTCATTCAACCATTATTCCAAGTCTTCACCACACACAAAATACTGTAGAATATCAAATTTATGCCAATGATATAAATTTCTTCACCTCCATCAATCTACTCTCTCCTGACCTCACTACCCTCCAAAATTGCTTCAAAGACGCAAAAGCATGGCTTGCTCGGCACAATCTACACATCAACAACGAAAAGACTGAAGCCCTATACATAACTACTGACCTGACCTTCTCCTCACCATCAACGTTGAAACTTGACGACGTAGAAATCAAAGTCAATATCAAAATTAATTATTTGAGCATAATACTTGACCAACATCTAAACTTCCAATCCCACATAAAGCGAACAACATCCTCTGTCTATCAAAAGCTAAGGACTCTGAAACACTTAAGACTCTTTCCTCCTGCAGATCTATTCCATACCATCTGTCAAGCCTTAACTACACCTGCTCTAGATTACTGTAAGATCTACCATGGCCTCCCCAAACACACCCTCTACACTTTACAAACATTCCAGAACATGGTAGAATGAATAATTGCCAGAGCCCCCTATCGACGCCACATCACCCCAATTTTAATACATCTCCACTGGCTCCCCATTACTGCCAGAATTAAACACAAAGCCCTCACTTTGTTCTTTAAAATTCTTCACAATGAATCTGCAACCAGCCTTCAAACCCTCATCTCGGACACCATAGTCAAAAGATCAGGAAGACACATCACTCTTAACCTACTAACGATCCCAACTCAGAAGATCAAGAGCAAGCAATCCATCTGTGCTCAAGTGTTCTCCCTATTTGCCCCCACGCTATGGATCTCCTTACCTCCACCACTAAGAGAATACTCAGACTTATCGGAATTTAGGAAAAAGCTAAGGATATACCTCTTCCAGAATAAATACAACATAAACCCGGATTCAGGGACTCAAGCATCCTAACAACACACCTTGAGAATCCAACAGCCTAATAGCCCTGCATATGTATATAAGTTGAACTATACTTAACCATGCGAACTAACATTGTAAATAGTTAAGAGATTTGAACTATTATACTGCTGTTGTTTACTGTTAATGTTCTAGTTCCCTGTAAAATAGTGCACCTTCAAAGTCCTGTTACATGTTTGTTAATGGTAAACCACTTTGGAATGTAGAAAGGCAGTATAAAAATACATTTAAATAAATAAAATAAATAAACCGCTTTGACTGAAATGATAAAGTGGTATAAAAAACCTGTTAGATATTGTAATGAGCTCTAAAAAATCAATACACCTACTGGGAAAACTCAGCAAGCTGGATTAAGCGTAGTTACTCAACTGTAACAGGTGAACTCTGGGAACAGCAGGAATTTAGTCTTCACACATGGGTAATATCGATACCGACAGAGCCTGCGTGGGAATGCTCCCCAGCGTCCAATAGGAAAGCTTTTGGGAGCATCCCACTGCGCCTGCGTCGCTGCCTTCCCAACTCTCCCTCTTCAGTTGAGTTTATAGCTGAGACAAAGGAGAGAAGGCTATATAGATATAGATAGATAGATAGATAGATAGATAGATATAGATATATATATATAGAGAGAGAGAGAGAGAGAGAGACAGACAACTCCAAGGGGAGGTGGGTGAGTTGTGAAGACTCAATTCCTGCTGTTCCCGGAGATCACCTGTTACAGGTGAGTAACTACACTATCTCCAGGAACAAGCAGGAATGTAGTCTTCACACATGGGGACTCCCCAGCTAAGAGATGCCAGGGAGATGACCCCAGAAAGCTGCAAAACCCAGGTTGAGATGGGTCATATTTCCTCCCATGGATCTCTGGCATCGAAACCTGGGACTGCGGGTAGGAGCTGTTCTAAGTCTGAAAGAGATGCTGGAGAACAGCCTGGCCAAACGAGGCATCCCGATGGGAGTCCTTATCCAAGCAGTAGTGGGCTGCAAAGGTGTGTACTGAAGCCCAAGTGGCTGCTCTACAAATATCGTCAATGGCCACAGAGCGAAGGTTAGCCATAGAGGCTGCCATTGCTCTCACATTGTGAGCTGTGACATGACCTTCAAGAGAAAGTCCCTTACTCTCATATGCAAGGGATATGCAATTAGCAATCCATTTAGACAAAGTTCGCTTGGAAACTGGTAATCCAAGATGACTAGAGTCAAAAGCAACAAAAAGTTGGGAAGACTTTCTATGTTGCTTAGTTCTCTGAAGGTAAAAAGCCAAAGGTCTTTTACAATCTAGAGTGTATAGATTCCTTTCTGCATTGGACGCATGAGGCCTAGGAAGGTAAACTGATTGGTTTAAATGAAAAGGCGAAACCACCTTTGGCATAATGTGACGGTGAGTCCTAAGGACTACTTTATCATGGTGGAACCTTGTATAAGGAGGATCAGACACTAAAGCCTGTAGCTCACTGATGCATCTTGCAGAAGTGAGAGCAATTAGGAAGATCACTTTCCAAGAAAGAAACTTTAGGGATGTAGTGGCTAAAGGTTTGAAGGGCGGTTTTATGAGCTGTCAAAGGACAAGATTCAAATCCCATACCACGGGTGGTGGCTTAATGGGAGGATTTGTTAAGAGTAGATCTCTCATAAACCTTGCCACAAGGGGTTGAGCGGAAACAAGTTGTCCATCTAAGGGCTTGTGGAAAGCTGCAATGGCACTAAGATGGACTCTTACTGAATTGGTTTTAAGACCAGAGGATGACAAATGGAGAAGATACTCCAGTAACGCCTCCACTGGTACTGAAAAGGGATTAAGTTCCTTTTTGAAAACCAAATAGAGAACCTTTTCCACTTAAAGGCGTAGGCTCGCCTTGTGGAAGGTTTTCTTGAAGCCAAAAGGATATCCTTTACCTGTTCAGAAAGGTTGATATCCTGGAATTCTAGGATCTCTGGAGCCACGCCCTGAGGTGTAGAGACTGAGGATTCGGGTGCAATAGCGTCCTGTTCTCCTGGGAAAGAAGATCTGGAGCACATCCCAACTCCAGAGGTTTGGCTCGAAAGAGACTTAGAAGCAGAGGATACCATGGTTGTCGTGGCCAGTGTGGGGCTATGAGGATCATATGGCCCCTATCTCTCTGAAGCTTTAAGAGAGTTTTGGGAATGAGGGGAATGGGTGGGAAGGCATAGAGGAAGTCCTGACCCCAGTGAAGGTGGAAGGCATCCCTTGCCTGACAGTTCTGAGCTGGCATTCTGGAACAGAACCGGGGAAGTTTGGCATTCTGAGGACTTGCAAAGAGGTCTATATCTGGAGTTCCCCAGATCTGAAAAATTCAAGCAATTTGTTCTGGATGAAGAGACCACTCGTGTGGCAGCAGTACTCGATTGAGTTTGTCTGCCAAGAGATTTTGTGTGCCTGGAAGATACACCGCCAGAAGGTGGATTTGAAGATTTCTGGCAAAGGCCCAGAGGAGTAGAGCTTCGTTGCACAAGGCTTGAGACCCCGTCCCACCCTGTTTGTTCACACAGAACATGGCTACTTGATTGTCTGTTTGGATCCGAACTGTGCTGTAGCTGAGGTGGGTTTGGAACACTTGAGCATAAAAGATGGCTCTGAGTTCCAGGAGGTTTATGTGAAGACAAGCCTCTTGCTGGATCCATAGACCCTAGGTGGAGAGATGGTTCAAGTGAGCCCCCCAGCCTGACATGGACGCATCTGTCATCAAGGTAGCTTGATGTAGTGGCTGCTGGAAGGGAGAGCCTACAAGAAGGCTTTCAAGCGATTGCCACCACTGTAGGGACGAAATGAGACGTATCAAGTTTCTGATTTTGTCCAATAGGCGACCCGACACCTGTGTCCACTGAGAGGATAGGGTCTACTGGGCTGCCTGCATGTGAAGGTGAGCATAGGGAACCACATGGACAGTGGATGCCATATGCCCCAGCAGCTGAAGCATTTCTCGAGCAGGTAGCAAAGTTTTTATAGCTGCTGGAGAAGCCAGCTGGAATATTTGAAGACAACGTGGCTGTGGCAGGAAAGCCTTTGACTGCCTTGTGTCGAGAAGAGCCCCTATGAACTCTAGGGACTAAGACGGGGTGAGATGAGATTTTGGGAGGTTTATGATCAGTCCCAAGTACTGTAGGATTTGCATCGTGCAAGAGAGCGAAGCTGGCTTCTGGAACTGTTGATGCTCGGATGAGCTAGTCGTCTAAGTAGAGGAAAACGAATATCCCCAGAGTTCTCAGGAATGCTGCTACTACTGCCATGCATTTTGTGAAGACTCTTGGGGCAGAAGCCAGTCCGAAGGGAAGAACCCTGTACTAGTAATGTCTTCCTTGAAAAAGGAATCGAAGAAACCTCCTATGATCTGAATGGATGAGAATATGCATGTATGCATCCTTCAGATCTAGAGAACATAGCCAATCCTGACTCTGAATATAGGGAAGAAGTGTTCCGAGGGAGATCATCTTGAATTTTTCTCGGAATTTGTTCAACTCTCTGAGGTCCAGTATGGGCCTGTACCCCCTTGTTTTCTTTGGGAATGAGGAAGTAGGGGGAGTAGAAACCCATGCCTTGTTGGGATATGGGTACCTCTTCTATTGCCCCTAGAGCAAGTAGTGAGGTGACCTCTTGACACAAGAGAGTGGAGGAAGGGCCCTGAGAATTGAACTGTCTTGTGATGGTGGGAGGGGGCATACTGTGAAAATGGAGTTTGTACCCCTCTCGTACAATGGAAAGAGTCCAGTTTTCTGATGTTATTTGTTGCCATCTTCTTGAAAAATGACAAAGTCTGCCAGGGATGGTGAGAGGTTCTGGACCTTTCAGGGGCAGGATGACTCTCTAGGAAGGAGTCAAAGCCCCTGAGGAGGCTGAGTCTGCTGAGCTGGTTGAGCTTTTGGGACTTGTGCCTTCCTTTACTGTCTGGGCTGTTGTTGCCCCTTCTGGGGAGCATGAACTGGGCAGTGGACAGCCTGGGTATAAGATGGGTAGAATTTCTTTTTCTTGTTGAAAAAGAGTTTCTTAGTTTTACATAGAAACATGATGACAGAAAAAGACCACATGGCCTATCTAGTCTCTCCTTCCATAACAACAACTACAACAGTCCACTTTTTACTTTTAGAGATCCTCTGTGTTGGTCCCATGCTTTTTTGAATTCAGTTACTGTCCTCATCTCTACCACCTCCACTGGGAGACTATTCCACGGATCCACTACTCTTTCTGTAAAGAAATATTTCCGCATATCACTCCTGAATCTATCTCCCTTCACCCTCATCCCATGTCCCCTCGTAGCAGAACGTGCTTTCAATTGAAAGAGGCTCTCTCCCTGAACATTTATGCCATGGAGGTATTTAAACATCTCAATCATATCACCTCTATCCCGCCTTTCCTCTAAGGTGTACATATTAAGATCCTTAAGTCTGTCCTCATATGCTTTATAATGAAGCCCATTAATCATTTTAGTAGCAACCCTCTGCACCGACTCTATCCTGTTCACATCCTTTTGAAGGTGCGGTCTCCAGAATTGCACACCATACTCCAAATGAGGTCGCACCAAAGACTTATACAGAGGCATTATCACCTCCTTTTTTCTGCTAGCCATTCCTCTCCATATGCACCCAAGCATCCTTCTAGCTTTTGCCGTCGCCTTTTCTACCTGTTTAGCTACTTTAAGATCATCAGACACAACCACGCCTAGGTCCCGCTCTTCTTTAGTGGACAAAAGTACTTCACCTCCTATACTGTATTGCTCCCTTGGATTGCTGCAGCCCAAATGCATGACCTTACATTTTTTAACATTAAATCCCAGCTGCCAAATTCCAGACCATTCTTCAAGCTTAGCTAGATCCCTCCTCATGTTATCTACACCTTCCTGGGTGTCTACTCTAATGCAGATTTTGGTATCATCCGCAAAGAGGCAAACCTTACCCGAGAGCCCTTCCGCTATATCACTAACAAAGATGTTAAAAACAATCGGACCAAGGACAGATCCCTGGGGCACACCACTGGTAACATCCTTCTCCTCAGAGTGAGCTCCATTTACTTGTACTCTTTGTCGCCTCCCACCCAACCAATTTCTAACCCAAGCAGTAACTTTAGGGTCCATCCCTAGGGTGCTCAGTTTGTTTATAAGTCGCCTGTGAGGAACAGTGTCAAAAGCTTTACTGAAATCTAAATACACCACATCTAGAGCTCTCCCTCGGTCCAACTCCCTGGTCACCCAGTCAAAGAAATCAATCAGATTTGTCTGACAAGACCTGCCTCTGGTGAATCCATGCTGCCTCGGATCCTGTAATCCGCTGGACTACAGAAACCTCACTATTTTCTCTTTCAGCAGCGTTTCCAATAATTTACTCACCACCAAAGTTAAACTAACTGGCGTGTAGTTTTCAACCACATCCTTACTTCCCCTTTTGTGTAAAGGCACCACATGAGCCTCTCTCCAGTCCTTTGGCACCACTCCCGACTCCAACGAGGCATTGAAAAGGTCAATCAGTGGAGTTGCTAGAACGTCCCCAAGTTCCCTCAGTATTCTAGGGTGTATCCCATCCGGTCCCATTGCTTTGTCTACTTTAAGTTGAGCTAGTTTCTCACGAACACAGTCTTCTGAAAATTGTTCAAGATGTCCCTCGCTTCTGTTCCTATTTGTGGGTGTTTTCTGAGGTCCTGCTCCTGGTTCTTCATCTGTGAACACAGAACAAAAATATTTGTTAAGCAATTCCGCTTTATCCTTATCAGCTTCTACATATTCCCCCCCTGCACCCTTGAGTCTGACAATACCACTTTTGCCCTTCCTCTTCTCACTAATATATCTGAAAAATGTCTTATCCCCCATTTTATTGCATTGGCTATTTCCTCCTCCTTTTGAATCTTTGCCTTCTTGACTACTTTGCTAGCTTCTCTAAGTTTTTCCAAATACAGATGCCTGTCTTCCTCTCTCTGTGATCTCCTGTATTTCATGAAGGCCTCCCTCTTTTTCTTCACTTTTTCAGCTACTTCCTTAGAAAACCATAGCGGTCTCCTTTTCCTTTTGCCTTTATTTACCATTTTAACAAAAAGGTTGGTTGCCCTTAAAATACCCCCTTTCAGTTTTGCCCACTGTTTTCTACATCCCCCAGCTGTTCCCATTCCACTAACGACTCCCTGAGGTATTGGCCCATCTTCGCAAAGTTAGTCTTCCTAAAGTCTAAGATCCTCACCTTGGAATGGATTCTAACAGCCCTAGTCCTAATACTGAACCACACCATCTGGTGATCACTGGATGCAAAATCATCTCCCACTACAACATCAGAAACACTTTCACCATTGGTAAGCACCAAGTCCAGTATGGCCCCTTCACGTGTGGGGTCTGTTACCAATTGCCTGAATAGTTCTCCCTGTAGAGAATCCAGGATCTCCTTACTTCTAGATGATACTGCAGCAGGAATGTGCCAATCAACATCTGGCATATTGACATCTCCTATCAGTAGCACTTCCCCTTTCCTAGCAATGCTGTGTATGTCTTCAATTAACTCTCTGTCCACCTCTTCCTCTTGTGAGGGAGGCCTGTATATCACACCAATGCAAATAGATTTCTCTTTCCCTCTTTCTAGTTTAACCCACAATGCCTCCTCTCTCCCTTTTAAGCTCTGTAATTCCAAAGCTTTAATAGTAGTTTTTACATATAGTGCCACTCCTCCTTCCCTTCTTCCTACCCTGTCCTTTCTGAATAAAGTATAGCCAGGTATAGTTACATCCCAGTCATGGTTTTCTGTGAACCATGTTTCTGTAACTGCCACTAAATCCAAGTCAGCCACTCCCACCAAAGCTTCAACATCAGGGATCTTATTTCCCATGCTACGGGCATTTATACACACTGCTTTCCATATGTTACCCCTGTTACCCATTTCCATAAAGGTATTTAATGTATCACCTACCTGGGGGCTTTCATTTACCTGGGGGCTTTCTTCACCTATCCCCTCTTCAGTACTTTAAACTAGATTCGTTGGGGATAGGTGATGCTTGATGACGGTATCGATCGAAGCTGACATCGGATTGTCTCGATACCAGGCCCTCGATACCGGATATTGATTCAAGAGCCGGCATGGGGGGAAGCACATCGGTTAAAGCAGGTGCGGTCGGTATCGGTACCAGTACCGATGACTGCAGAATCTTCTGTAGCGGTCTTAGCGGTACCAAAGCTGCTAAGAGAGCCACTAGACTGCATTCGATGGCTAGGATTCATTGATCCATAGCCCCTGCCAATGCCTGGAAGTCGGTACCGGAGGAAGCGGCTACGACACCAGAGCATGGCATCAGGAGTTCTCTTGAGGTGGAAGCCTCTGGAACATCCTGGAGCCCCGTTAATGCTTTGGAGGCGGGGCCTCCCACTGGGGTTGTTTTGCCGGTATGTTTTCCTCGAGGGCAACGCTAGTAGCATCTCGATGCTTCAAAGGAGATCTATCCTTTGAGGACCGGCTGGTCTTGGAAGACCTGGGTTTAGTTACCTGAGATCCATGGGAGGAAGATGAAGCTCTGGAAGACGTCAATGCAACGGACATCGCATCTGCAACAAAGAGGATGATGAATTTTGCAGCTCTGTTCTGCAAGCCTCTCTTGGTCATCTTTCTACAGAGGAGACACTCTGATGGTAAATGGTCAGGACCTAAACATTTAAGACACCAGTCATGGGTGTCGGTAGCAGAAATGGTAGCGCTACACTTTGAACATTTTTTGAAACCACTAGTTGGTTTCTCCATTTTAGAAGAAAAGAGGGTCTAGTGCCCAAAATGGTGCCTGGCACCTAGAGGGGACAGACCTTCCAAAAAGAAGAATTCATTTTTTTCTTTTTTTTTAGAAAAGAAGGAAGAAAATGAAAAAAAGACCAGTGGTACCGGTATAGGCGTCGACGGTGAAGGCAGACGTGACCACAAAAAGAAAGTTTTTCTGCGGTGACAGGGTTTGCAGCCTGTTGGCTCCGCGGAAAACTAAGAACTGAAGAGGGAGAGTTGGAAAGGCGGGAAGGCAGCGACGCAGGTGCAGTGGATGCTCCCAAAAGCTTTCCTATTGGACGCTGGGGAGCGTTCCCGCGCAAGCTCTGTCAGTACCGACGATACCCATGTGTGAAGATTACATTCCTGCTTGTTCCTGGAGATCTACCTATTTCTATATAGAAACTCCTGCTAACAGAATACATGGCCTCAGTCACTCATGCTGAACACAAATAGAGCCTCACAAAGTACAGAATAAATTACCACAAACTAAAAATAAAATTATGTAGTCAAAAATTAACACCCCAAAAAGACACACACTGTGCATGCAGTTCCAACCCAGAAAAATAGAAACAGCAGTGCATTTCCCCCTGTACTTTACAAAATATAAAGACTGACATATTTAAATCACTAAATTGAAAATAAAATTCTCTCTTACCTTTGTTGTCTAACCATTATATTTTTCTAATTCTTGTGCTCCCAGTTTCTGGTTTCTGCTTTCCTCTGTTTTCTTTAAGTTTGTTCCAGGGTCTCCTGTCCATTTATCATTTCTTTTCTCTTCTTTTCCAATATTTATTACCTCCCCTATGTTCATCTCAGACATTCATCTTTCACTTTTAGCTTTCATATACTTATTTTTCTGCTTCTCTATCCACTCAGATTTCAGTCTTCAATGTCACTTTTTCCACGGCATTTATCTAAAACTTTTCATCTCTTTTACCCCAGCCCTCCCATTCCCCATTTCTCTCTCTTTCATTAGCCTCTCACTAACTCCGCAACCTCTCTCCATTTATTCTCAAGCTTCATGTCCAGCATCTCCCCTTCCCTTCTCTACTTCCCCCCTTAGGCCAGCATCTCACCTTTTCTTTTCCCCCCAAATTATGCCTAGCATCCTCCCTCTTACTCTCCACCTGTGTCCAGCATCAGCCCTTCTCTTACGTCCACCTGTGTCTAGCATCCTTTACCAACATCTTTGCTGTCCCTTTCAAGACCTGCTCCCTCCCCTCCTCTTATGCCACCACTGTGTCCACCCTATCTCTGCCCAGGCCATCTCTGAAGCAGAGGATGCAGTATGGAACCTCTGAGCACAGGCACGTGCTCAAGCTCTGCTGGATCCTGCCTCTTCGACAAAAATCTCCTGTCACAGGGGCAATACCCAGCAGTGCTAGAATGTGTGCCTGCACTTAGATGTCCCACACCATGCATACCACATTAAATAACTTCACAATAGCCCAAGCAGACTAAGGATGGTGACACTGGAGGAGGAGAAGGTCAGGCCCTGTCCTGCCACACCGCCTCCCCTGAATTCTGCTGCTTTAGACATATAGCTAGTCCCCCTTGTAGCAAGGCCAATCCTGCTCCAATAGCACTTTCAGATGCAATCATTATCAAACACAAACCACATTTCACCATGAAGCTCACTCTAAGAAAACTATAAGTGCTGATACAGACTCATCAGTCTCTATGTCATAAACTGTATCTTACCTGGTGGTCCATAAAGCAATAATCCTTTCCAAGGGGAAAGTATTCCAGTAAACAACTGTGGATACTAGGATGAAAAAGAAACAAAAACTAATCTAAATGCAAAATTTAATTGGTCAAAATAATATTTTCTAAGATATTTGGTATGAGCATAAAATTGAGTGTTGAAATTAAGACTATAGAAAATGTCATTCTAATATAAGAGATTATATCCAGCATAGAAAAAAAAACTAGAAGAAACTTACAAAAGAATATTTAAGGCCACATTAACGGTGTTAGCACACTTTGGTAAGATGACATTTTATTTACCAGATAATGTCCTTTCCTTGAATCCTGCCAGACCAGTCCAGAAAAATGGATTGTGTCCCTCTACTAGTAGATGTAGAGAGAGAAAACATTCCAGAGGCTTTTTTGACATCACCATGCTATTATCAGACTGTGCCTTGTGGTACTGCAGACCCTCTGCAGACAGAAGAAAATGCTTTTAACTTAGAAAAAAGAGGCAGACACCGGCTGCAGCATCGCGAGGAGCCATATAGGGGGAGCAAGAGGGATCTCTGGAGGACTGAGGAGCCACACCCCAGAGCCAATGATGCAATACCGGCCTGCACCCAATCCAGAAAGGGAAGAATTCCTTTTAAAAGTCCAGACACAGGAGACACAAGGAAGACAGGAAGGAAGCTAACCCTGGAAGGAGAAAGGAGAGCTTTCTTGGAAGGAGAGAAGGACCAGGGAATAGGAGTCCTGACAGAAGGAACCGGCCCAGCAGACTCAACAGAACCCGAGCCCCAGCGGGAGTTCCAGGGCCCGGGCATGGGAGGCGCGCTTCTCCCAGTGCCGGCGGCGTCCTGGTTTTATACATTTTATAGAATCTAGCTCATCTAATACAGCAACAGTCTTTGACCAAGAGCTTGTCAGACGGCTGCCTGGGTGAGAATCTTCACAGTCTTGGCAAGTGCATATATCTATATGATTTGCAAGGGATTGTGGGCAATGCAGTTCATTCACACCAGACACAGCCGCTCACTGTTCTTCTCAGGTTAATTTCTTGTATCTTCCCACATAGATTCAGAAGTGATTCTCTCAGAGCCCACAAGCAATTAGGTAAGGCTCAATTGCTAGCAGTTATCCAGCTGAAACCCCTTAGCTGGCTTGCTTTCTACTGTGTGGCTAGAAATCCTACACAGGAGCTTTTCTGAGTAGATTAAAGAACAAGTTTGTATTTCTTTGTGATGGTTGCTGTACTTTATAACAGAAAATCACCAAAGGAGTTTAGACAGAGAGCAGTCCATGTAAACAGATTCTTCATCTGCTATCACCCCCTCTTCTTCAACAAGCATGGGTTCAATATCATGGATTGGCACAGATGAATCTCCCAATGGAGCCCTTTCAGGAGAATACTTGTTTCCCTGCTGTCTTTCAAGGTTATAGCTAGGGCATAGATCAGTGTTCATACCTGAGCTTCCATTGCTGTTAGAGTTCCTCTCTATATAGCCTGGCCAGTATGTAGTCCAGTTCTTATGTCCAGCCTTCCAATCCAGATCCCTGGACACTGGATCTCTCTTCACATACCTTCTGGCACGGGTCTTAGGGTCCCTTCCACGTGCAGCCGTCTCTCTCACAGGTACCGTCTGGAGATTCCTAGCTCTGCAGCACCATTCCTCTGGCTTTCCCCAGTCCAATGGTGTATGCTGGCCCTTGGAATACCTCCCAGTATACGTACTGCTCTGGACTCTTCTAGACCTCTCAAAGGCTTTTCTCCTCTTTCTTCCAAAGGGTTTCTTTCCCTCTCTGTCCGTCCGGTTTGGCTTCTGCTTCTGATGATGATGATCCTCAGGATGATCAAACTCAAGCTGATTCTCAGGATAATTCTCTGTAGAATAAACTCTACCTTTATTCTGCTTAGATGAGTGCTCCTCCCTAACACAGCGCAGCTGTGCTGAATCAGGCCCTGCCCTTTGAGATGAGTGCTTAGGGATTACCTCATAGCCCTCCTGATTGAACACACGTTTCCCCACTTCAGCTCCTCTAATGGCTGCTGGAAACCTGGTGCATTCTGGGACTGGTAGTCTTTTATGGGAAAATTCTGTTTTCTTATTTCTACCAGAACTGACAGGTTGCTTGTTCAGAGTCACTTCACCTTTCCTATAGCTCCTTCCTGAGCTATGATAAGCTTCCTTATCACAAGCTATAAGACTGATGATTCTTCTGGAACCCTGTACATATAGAATTGGCGCATTAGATATCACCATTCTACGATAGCAATGACCTCTTTCCTGCAGAGCCTGTGAATGTTGGCTCCACAACATTCCCAGCCCAAGATAGGTTAATAAATAGAATCCAAGCTCAAGAACTGAATCTAGCAGGCCCAGATATAGGCACAGGCAATGTAGGTGGTTGCCTAGGGTGCCAAAATTTGAAAGTACCTAATAACTAGCATAAAGAGGAACATTATTTTGCTTGTTTTAGGGCCATACTCTGATTTCTGGGTAAGAAACCTCCCCTTCCCATTGCTCTCCATGCCTGCCTATAGGCCCCAACATCTTAAATCCAGCACTGTGGCCTAGGTATTCCACACAGTGGTGGACAGAACAGCCACTGAGATACTGAGATACCAGATCAGTTCTAGATCTGTATTGTTTTAACACAGAATCAACTTATTTTTATTTGTAGAAGCCAGTAAATAATTTTTTATCAAACCCTGAGCCAATAAATGTTTAGGTTCATGAATACCTGATTTGTGCCAGAGAAATATTTCTGCCTGAAAGTGATATGCAAATAAATAAACTCTAGATTTGAAAGATATGCTGTAAAGCAATACATTTTAAAAAGTTATTTATGACTTTTTGGGGATATGACTAAAAGGAAAAGAGTAACAATAATGGGGGAGGGATATTCAGCTGCAGCAGCTAGCGCAATTACAGTGGCTAGCAGTCATTGCAGAAACTTCCAACAGATACTTAATGCAGGGCCACATCCAGCCACAGGCACCGAATATTCAAGTTAGCTGGAGAAGCAGGAAGCTAATCGGGCAGCCTCTGTGGTCAAAGTTAGGCAAGCTTTTCAGGTGCCTAACTTTCGCCACTTAGTGATGACTGGGCAGTGGCTCAATATTGCCACTGCCCAGTTTTGCTGGGTGCCACCTCTGCTCTACACATGGAATGCCTTGATGCTAGCTGGCTAGAATCAAGGCATGCAGTGGCACTATTACATTAGTACTGCTGAATATCCCGGTGACCACAATTAACATGGTTAGCAGGACTGCTAACTGTGTTAATCACATTGAATATCCCCTCCCCCCACACACTGTCATTAGTGATTCTAGTAGCCATTTACAATAAGTTATAACACTTTTCATCTCATTTTGCATGGGATCATGGTTGTAGTATAGCATTTTGTATACCTTAATCTTAGTTGCATTTTGTTTAAATCTATTTTAACATAATGCAAAAAAGCAGCCTTTACCACTTTTTACATAAGAACATAAGCTTTGCCATACTGGGTCAGACCAAAGGACCACTGAGCCCAGTATCCTGTTTCCAACAGTGGCCAATCCAGGCCACAAGTACCTGTCAGGTACCCTAAAGGTAGACATATTCTATGTTACTTATCCCATGGGTAAGCAGTGGATTTCCCAAGTCCACTTTAATAATTGTTTATGGTCTTTTCCTCCAGGAACTTGTCCAAACCTCTTTTAAACCCAGCTACGCTAACAGCTTTAACTATATCCTCTGGCAATGAATTCCAGAGTTTGATTACGCGTTGAGTGAAAAGATATTTTCTCCAATTAGTCTTAAATGTGCTACATTGTAGCTTCATTGTGTGTCCCCTAGTCTTTCTACTTTTTGGAGACACACAATGAAGCTACAAGGTAGCATATTTAAGACTAATCTAAGAAAGCATTTTTTTTTACTCAAAGCGCAATCAAACTCTGAAATTTGTTGCTGGGGGATGAAGTAGAAGCTGCTACTGTAGCTGGATCCGCCACCAGGCCTGGAGTTTGCTCACTCGTCGAGCGGACATGAGGACCACCAGAAAGGCCACTTAACAAGAAAGGTACCACAGGTGGCAAGTGGTTAGGGGCTCGAATGGCAGTCTGGTGAGTTGTGAGAGCACCATGTTGAGGTCCCTCGACAGGGTGGTAGTGAGCGGCTATTGTGCTCACCCTCACTGAGTTAGACTTCAGTCTGGTGTGTGATAGGTGCAGTAGGTACTGGAGTACTAATTGCACATGGTGGAAGAAAGGATTCTCCCTTCTTTCCGCACACCAGATGGAGAACCTTCTCCACTGAAAGGCATAAGCCCATCTGATGGAGGGTTTTCAGGAGGCCAATAGGATCTCCTCGACTTCCCTCGGAAGATTGAAAGGGGCCAGTATTACCCTTACAACAGCCACGCTGTTAGTATTAGAGACCCCAGGTTGGGGTGCAGGAGTGAGCCCCCCTCCTGAGACAGGAGGTCTGTGGCTCAGCCCAGCGGGACTGGGAGTGCCACTGACAGGGAGAGCAACAGTGGAAACCAGGGCTGCCTCAGCCACCTGGGAGCAATTAGTATGACTGATGCCCTCTCGCTCTGGGGGGGGGTCGGGTCGGGTCGGTGGGAACACAGAGTAGACCCTCGGACCACAAGATCAGAAAGGCATTTGCTGCCATTCTTTCCGGGTGTGGATGGTGCGAGCAGAAATGAGGCAGCTGCATGTTGTCTGGAGAGGCAAAGAGATCCATCACAGGCCTGCCCCAGAGGTGGAAGAGCCACTTGGCCACCCTGGGATTCAAGTACCACTCGTGCGGCCAAAGGAATCTGTTCATCCTGTCTGCTAGGCAATTGTCCTGGCTCGGGAGGTAAACTGCTTGCAGGAGCATGTTGTTGTGAGCTGCAAAGGAGAGGAGGGGCACCGCCTCCTGGCAGAGGGAGTACAAGCTCATGCCCTCCCCTGTTTGTTGATTTAGAACATGGCGACTTGATTGTCCATCTGGATCAGTACAGATCGGTATCGCAGGCGATGGGGGAACACTCATATGGCTAGAAAGATTGCCCTGAGCGCCAGGAGACTGATCTGTAGGAGCGACTCCTCCTGAGACCAGCTGCCTTGTGTGCGGCGGTCCCCACAACCTAAGAGGGAGGCGTCTGTGGCCAGCGTTCTCTGAGGTGAGGGTGCTTGGAAGGGCATTCCCGCTTGGAGGTGGCGGAGGTTTTGCCACCAGTTGAGGGATTTCGCCAATTGGCGGGTAACCCTAACTCTGTCCCATAGCCTGCCCGTGGCTTGAGTCCACTGTGAGCGGAGGCACCACTGAGCTGTCCCCATGTGCAAGCAGGCTGAGGGACCGTAGAGGCCATATGGCTCAGAAGGCAGAGGAGGAGGAGATGAGCTGGCACTGACCGGCGACGTTGTACCTCTCCTGCCAGTTGCCTCAGGCATTCTGCCCTTTCTCTGGAGAGAAATGCCTTGACTGGCAGCATGTTGAGCTGAGCACCTGTGAACTCCAGATTTAGGGTTGGAGAGAGGTGGGATTTGGGGTAGTTGATGATGAACCCTAGGTGCTTCAGAAGGAGGGATGCACGCTCTGCCGCCTGAATGGCCTCTGAGGCTGTGCCGCCCCTGATTAGCCAATCGTCTAGGTAGGGGAAGATGAAGGCCCCTTGCAGCCGCAGGTGGGATGCCACCACAGCCAGGCATTTAGTGAAGACCCTTGGCGAGTAGGCCAGGCTGAAGGGTAGTACCCTGTACTAGTAGTGCCCTCCTCCTATCGTGAACCTTGGGTACTGCTTGTGGGAGGGGTGGATTAAGATGTGTGTGTACGCATCCTTTAGATCCAAGGAGCACAGACAAACTTCCTGGTGGAGTTAAGGCAGCAGTGCTCCAAGAGAAAGAATCTTGAACTTCTCCCTCATCAGAAACTTGTTTAAGTTTCGCAGGTCTAGTATGGGCCTGAGGTCCCCAGTTCTCTTTGGGACAAGAAAATACATGGCGTAGAAGCCCTTACCCCATCAGCTCTACTGCGTTGTCCCTGATCAGACCTGTAAGCTCTGTGAGCAGAAGAGTCTGGTGAAGGAGGAAGTCGCACAGGCTCTCCTGGGAAGAACCTGGGTGGTATCTGCTGTAGGTGGAGGAGGTATCCTTCCCCTACCACTTGCAGTACCTACTGGTCCAAGATGATGTTGGCCAAACTGTGAGCAAAGAGTGCTAGGCGCCTCCCTGTGGACTGGTAAAGGTCTCCTGGGGGAGGGGAGGCCCTGTCCTGGGAGTCAAAAGCTCCTCCCGGGTTGGGTGGGAGTTGGGGCCTGAGGCTTCAATGTTTTCACCTTCTGAGCTCCGTGGCCTTGCCTCTTAGGGTGAGAACCTTGCTGCTGGCCCAAGAAGGACTGGTAGTGGTGACTCTGTGGGAAAGGACCCTTTTTCCCTCGGGAACAGGGGCCTTTTCCTCGCTGGTTTCCTGCGGGGAAGGGATGAGGCTTTTTTAGAGAGCCTCTGGCGGGTCACCACGTTGGCCTCGATCTTGGCCGCCTTGTCGGCCATGGGTTTGCTGAATAGGTTCTCCCCAGTGCAGGGGACGTACAGCAGCTTGTCTTGGACCCAGTGCTCGAGGTCGGAAAACTGTAGCCAGGCTTGGCGTTAGGCGCCGATGCCAGCTGCTGTGACTCGAGCTGCTGATTCGAAGCTGTCGTAGGCTGCTCAGGAGAGGAACTTGGAGCAGTCCTTGATCCCCAAAATCAGGGACTAGAACCGTTGGAAGAGTTCCCTGACAAGACCAGCCGAAAACCTCGACAGCTCCTGGGTTAGAACCTTCAGGTACATGCCTAAGTATAACTCATAGGCTTGGATCCAGCACCCCAGCATCAAGCCCTGGTAACACTTGCGCCCGAGGGCATCGAGGGCTCTGGCCTCCCTCTGTGGGAAACAGAGGAGTAGGTCTTTTGGCTCTTGAGTTTTTGCATGGTCGATGACCATGGAGTTATGTGGGAGTTGGGATTTGTGCAACCCCGGACCCTTCCAGACGCGGTAAATAGCACTGAGGTGCCGGCTCACTACCAGTACTGACACCAGTGCCTCCCACATTCTAAGCAGTAGCCGCTCGAGGATCGGCTGCACAGGCACCATGAGGGTTTCTTTGGGTGGAGACTCATATTGGAGGATCTCCAGTTCCTTGGTGTGTGTGTCTTCCTCCGTCTCGGTCTGCACCGAGGGCTCTGGCCATGTCCTTGACAAAGTCATGCAAGGCCACGTCCTCTAGAGGACAGTGGCACCGGGGCGCCGGAGGAGACGGGTCCAAGGGAATATCTCAGTGTCATTTCATTTCCAGAAATGCCTCGTCATCAGTCTTCCACTCAGAGTTGAGTGTTGATGACGAGTCCGAGGCCCTACGACTCACTGTCTCGAGGTTGGTGGCCTCCATAGGACCTGGGGTCCAAGTCACGGAAACTAGCCGGGTAGGATCGGATGCCCGAGGAATGGATCCAGGACCTTGACTGGTGCCAAGGCCTTACCCGAGGCCAGTGGAGTTTGGAGTTTGGCTCGATGACCGGGAACTCCCCCGCAGTCAGGGGCCCGGTCATCGGGGTAGATAATGCAGATGAACCAGCCATCATTATCTGCTGCAGGGCCAGGATAGCAATTATATTCTGCTTCAAGGCCGCTATTCTGTTTTCCAAGCCAGAAGGCTCCACAGCTTTCGGCGTGGGCACCAAGGGCCTCGGGCCCGGCACTGGCACTCTTCCAAGTGTATCCTTGACAAGGACTATGGTCTCAAGGAACCTTGCATTGTCTCCACTGCCCAAGGAATCCTTCTTGGAACCTTGGTAGGGCGCTTCTCAGAGCCGCCCCAGTCCATCCAGGCAGTTTTACCAGGTTTCTCTGGTGCAACCTCGGCAGACTTCAATGACTTTTTCTTCTTTTTCTCTGGGTCCGAGGTCTTCTCGGAGGAGCTGCCGCTGCAGGACTCTGAGGATGCTCAGGCCTCATGGGAAGTGCTGGGCTTGTCATCGGGGAGGCCGAGCCAAGTCGAACCTGGGAAACAGTTTTTCCTGCAACTCCAACCTTGTTTTGTTGGTCTTAGGCATCATGGCCTGGCACAGGTCGCAGGAGGTGCTGTCATGGTCTGGTCCCAGGCAGTGCAGGCATCCATCATGGGTGTCGTTCACTGACATGGTTTGACTGCAGTGGTCACATTTTTTGAACCCACTGGGGGACATGGTGGGGAGCACCCAGATGGGGTCGATGACCCCTGAGCGAAAAAAGGCGCCATCACCGGTCAAGGCAAGCCTTGATCAAAAAGGGAAAAAGGGGCCAAGAACAGCACCGAGACTGGCGCCAGCTCGAGGCAAGAAGAGGAACCGGTATGCAAACCGGGAAAGCTAACTTTTAAGGATAATTAGCAAGGATTTTTTTCCAGGAAAACAGGACAGATGTTCGTTGAGCTCTGCGGAAAAAAGAAGTCTGAGCAAGATGGGCGGGAAGGGGACCACACTTGTGTGGTAGCATGTCCCAAAGGCTTCCTTTGAAAGCTGGGGAAATGCTCTGCATGGGCTCTGTCAGCACCGTTGGCACCCTTATGTGAGGAATGACTTCCTGCTTGTTGCTGGAGAACTCTCTCACAGGTCACCTGAGATGAATTAAAAAGATGGTTTCAAGAGGTGAAGGCTGAGATAATGATGACTCCATCAGAACTGGCAGCAAAGTGGAGGCTCTGATGGCAGAGGTAGCTGAACTTGGCTGTAAGGTGGCAGAGCATGAATAGCGGTTGGAGGAGTTCAGCAATGCTTCCATGGATACAACAGCCCAGTTGGGGGGCATGGGAGAAGGAGAAGGAAGCTCTACTTCAAAAAACTGAAGACATGGAGAACAGATCAAGGAGAAATAACCTGCAGATCAGAGGCGTAATGGAGGAACCAGAGTTCAACAACTGCCACATGGTGGCTAGTGCAATCTGTAAGGAATTGCTCCAAAAGGCTGGAGCAGAAAAGGTGCCCCTGGACATAAAGTTGGACAGAGCACACAGGGCATTGGGCTCTGTGAAAGGGAACCTACCATGAGATATCATGGTTTGTGTTCAGAATTTCAAATTAAAAGAAAAATTGCCTCCAAGATGAAAGCTATGCTTATGGCAAGGATATCATGTGGCTATCTTTGCGGACTTGGTGGCAGGAACACTGCAAAGGAAGAAGGAATTTGGAGGTATGACTTCAACTGAGACAGAGTCAACTGTACTGTAGATGGTTTTACCCCTTTGGAATAGCCTTCACGAAGGACAGTAAAACATGGTGAGCACATAATTATGCAGAAGCAGTGGCAGCTCTACAGGAAGCGGAAGCTGATGTGGAGGGACTGCTACAGCCCGTGAAGAAGTCAGAGATGGCGGTGAAGAATGTGTAAGGCAGTGACCATAGAAGGAGAAAAGAAAAAGAAAAAGAAAAGAGGACTGGGGAAAGAAACAGGTGCAAAAGCATTGGTGAGATACCACAACAGGCATGGGGAATGAGGCAGCTGAATGTTGCTGTTGAATGCCATGGTGATGGGATGAATGGTGGAGTGGAAGGATGTCTGGAGTTTAAGGGGAAGGGGGTACGGGAGTTAGGGAAGGAAAGAGAGTGGTGGGGAAAGGGTAGAGTGAGAGGGGAGGAGGGGGGAGGAATGTGTGAGGGAGGGGGGAGAGTGATAGAAAGGGAAGTAGGGGAGCCTAGGGGAGTGAAGTCACTACTCACAGTAGGTGGGCCTTCAAGGAAAGAGGTGAAAGATCAAGGGAGGAGGGAAAGAAAAGGGATGAGGGAAGAGGAGTTTAGGGGTGTGGCTTTGGGGAGGAGGGCGAAGGGGGTCGAAAGGAAGAGCGGAAATGAAGGAGGGCGGATAGCATTGATTAATGCCAAGGGAATAAGTTCTTGGCAGAAAAGGAGATTTCTGGAAAGGGAGGGGGAGTATGTTAAGGTCAATATTCTATGCGTGCAGGAAAGAAGGGGGCCCAACCATCCAACACCCGCACTCTTCCCCTTTAGCCCCAAGGCATCCAGGGAGGGAGGAAGGGGGGGCAGCCTTTGCAGTCACAGGGCCTGATCCAGCAATGAAATTACTGCTTTTCAGGACTAAAACCATAAACTAAAAAATGTTTATTTTTTTTCCAATCAACCTAGTCAACTAGCTAACACTAACTCCTTAATGATTTCCCTAGTGAGTCCCGAACCTCCGAGGTTCACAACTCCTCCAGCTGCTTGGAGACTGAGATTACTGGAGCAAGTGGGCAGTTCCTGGACTATTTATACTGGTGTCACCAACAGAGTGACATGCTCAGTCTCCAAGCTGTGAGAAGAGGTGCTAAACCCAGAGGTTCGGGACTAGACTGGAGGGATGATAAGGAAGTAGTGCACATATGGAACTCTAAAGGGGAGTTGGTGTATGGGTCTGAAGGATTCGGGAGGTATTTAAACAATATTATGCCCAATTATATAAAGAGGGGTGGAGGGTGGGGAGTTAAAGAGTGTAGCATACCTGGAAAATTGTTCATTAAGGAAATTGGAAGAGGAGGCAGACAGTTTTTTGAATAAAGGTATCACAAGGGGGAGGGGAGGTAGAGGAGGCTATTAAGTCCTTGAAGATGGGAAAAGCCCCAAGTTTGGATGGATACACAGAAAACGTTTTTATGAGACTTTCCGGTAGCAATTGGTGGATCCTTTGGTTCTGGTGTTTAATGGGGGATAAGGTACTCAGGTCCTTGAAAACATCCATTATTACAATTCTACCAAAACTAGGAAAGATGTAACTATATGTGGTTCTTATCGGCCTATCTCATTGATAATCTTGGACACCAAGTTGCTGGCTAAGATATTGCTGAGTGGGCTGCAGAGGTATCTGCCACATCTGGTTAAGGTGGACCAAGCTGCTTTGTTCTGGGATGTTAAGGTAGTGAAAATATTAGGAAAATATGTAATTTGATTTGTAGGGCAGAGGTGGATATGAAGTGTAGTTGTTCATCACTATAGATGCCGAAAAGTTGTTAAGACAGGGTGGAATAGGAGTTTATGTTTGTGGTGTTAAAGAAAATAGGAGTGAGAGAATACAATATCCAGTGGGTTAAAGCTTTATACTCTGCTCTGGAAGCTAGAATATATACTGTATCAATGGATACGAGGCAGGGATGCCCTTTGTCTCCCTTGCTTTTTGCCCTAGTGATAGAGCCTTTGACAGAGAGGGTGAGGTATCAGCATAGCATAAAAAGGATTGAAGTAGGTAAGGATAGTTTTTAATTAACATTGTTCACTGATGTTATCTTTATGACTAGGGATCCTTTGACCTCACTACCAGTTCTTTTCAAGGAGAACAGTCAATAAAGCACAGTGTCAGGGTACAAACTAAATATGGGTAAAATGGAAGTGCTGGGTCTGAATATCCAGGGAGATTTGAAGAAGAGGTCTGAGAGAAACGTTTCTTCTTAGATGGGCAGGGGGGTAGTGTTAAATATTTGGGGATAAATCTACAGGGGAACTTTGGGAGACTTTTTGATCAAAATTATAGCCTGTTTGGGGGAGGAAATGACATCATCAAACGGAGCGGCCGCGTGAGAGCGGAGCTCCGGGGAAGCGAGAGGAAAATTGCCAGCAAATTACATAAAGGAGGGTATAGAAACGAGCAAAACCAACCTAGTAAGTGCTGCAGAGGAGCGGCTTCGCGGTGAGATGAAGACGAGCACAGCGGACTTAAAGGGGTTCGCGTATAAAAACGCTGTGGGAAGCACCGGAGGGAAGAACAAAATGGCCGCGGTGAGTGCTACAAACGTGGAGGAGGATGGTAAAGCTAAGAATGGAAACAGAAATCCGAGTGGAGACATGGAGGTACTGAGAGGGGAGATAAAAAGCTGGTTCAGCACTCTCAGGCAAGACTTAGCTCATTTTAAAACAGAGGCACAATCATGGATAGAAGAGCTGAGAATAGATGTAAGAGATGTTGGGCAGTATGTGGAAGACATTGAGATTAAAATGGAGGTGCAGGACAATGCAATGCAGAAAATGCAGGAACGAATGGACAACCTGGAAATGGAAACAGAAGATTTGTGGTCCAAAGTTGAAGATCTGGAAAACAGATCAAGGAGAGCAAATATTAGGGTAAGAGGGGTCCCTGAGAATATGGAAAAATTGGACTGTGGGAATCTGGTTGAAAAATATGCAAACAGATACTGGAGGAAGCAGGTCAAGATGGCTCTCAACTATGTTGGAAGGTAGACCGTGCTCATAGGGCACTAGGACCTAAAAGAGATGGTTACACCAGGGACATAACAATGTTTTCCCCTCAATACAAAATTGCAGCCCGAAAGGGAATAGCCACTTATATCCAACAGATTTCTCTTTCAATATTTTAGTTACTGCTGCCATTTCCCTCCTTTTTCTCATTGTAATGACTGACAGATCTGTATATAGTTCAATTCGTTGATTGTTCCACTTGAAATTTATTTATTTATTTATTTTATTTAGTATACATTTGTATACCGCTACTTCCAGCGATCAGTAGCGGTTTGATTACAGAGTGTAGTTTGTCAAATCAAGACAGCAATTTTGGGGTATAAACACAGATTTGAAGGGAAAAACACAGCACACAGGAAAAAGGTCTTAAGGGAGGGATTCAGCATTTACATATATACATTTTTACATAACAGTGTCCATGTTTCATAGTGTGGTAGCTTGGAACCCCCTGGGGTTTACATCAAATTGTATTGACACTGGAATAAATGCGTCTTGAGTTTTTTCTGAAAGCCATAAGATCTTTGATCGCTCGTAACTCAGGTGGTAGTTGGTTCCAGAGGGTCGGGGCAGAGTATGAGTATGCGCGGTGGCTAGTACTGGATTTGACAGATCTGATATTGGTTGGAACGTGGAGAGTGTCTGAGGTGACGGTTCTTCTGTCTCTGTTTGGGGGTTGTGTGCTGATAAGGGTGGAGAGAAAGGATGGCGCTATGTTATGTATGAGTTTGAATGTGGTTATCAGTGTTTTATATTTTATCCGAGCAGAAATGGGGAGCCAGTGCAGCTCGATCAATACAGGTGAGATGTGTTCAGTAAAGTTATTGATCTTCTTCGCCGCCTCTACTACTGCACATTTAGTGGAGTATTCATGAAAACAAGCTATATGTTAAGACACTGGCAGAAGCGGTAACAGTGATGAAAGAAGCAGGATGGACTGAGATACCGGAGGCTACACTCCCAAAGTACAATAAAGGGACGAGACGACAAGCGAAGGAAAGCGAATGGCACAGAGCACCACAAGGAGATCATAGACTACGGAGGCAAAAGCAAAGCACTGTCCCTGTAGTAGAAGGCGAAGGATGAAGGAATGGACAATGTAGCAATGTGGTTATAATATAAGTTGCGGCAAGTTCTATGCATATGACTGTTGGTATTGTTAAAGAAGGGGGGAGAAAACAAAACAAAACAAAAAAAACATATTAAAAGAAAAGAATGAGGAAAGGGATAGAGCTTCCAGGAGCAGTGACGAGTCATGCCTCAAGGAAGCAGTGCGGAGGGTGGTTTGGAGGATAGGAAGGGGGTATGGGGGAGGGGGGATGGAGAAGGGAAGGGGGCAAAAGGATTTCCAGCTGCACATTAATGGGATAGCAGGAGACGGGAGAGCTGTCAAATGGAGAGATTTAGAATACTGACGATGAATGTAAGCGGGTTGAACTCTCTGATTAAAAGGCAGAGAATGTTTAAGGAGATTAATAGACTTAAAGGTGACATTATATTCGTAAAGAAAACACACCTGAAAAAATGTGATGAATGGAGGGTGACACATAAAAAATTTCAAGGGAACTGGTTTGCATCTAATAGGCTGGAATTGAAAAAAAGGGGGGGTGGGAATTCTGATGAATGGGCGAATACCATACTCTGAGTGTGGTGTGCAGCAAGATAAAGGGGGAAGGTATATCTTAGTTAAGCTGCGGATAAAGGAGCAAATGTATACCCTGGTAAATATATATGGTCCAAATGTGGCTCAAGGGGCATTTTTTGAACGGTTGAATGGTATGGTGGCAAAGTTTATAGAAGGTCCAATAATTATGGGGGGGGGGGACTTTAATCTAACAATCAACCCTGACATTGATAATTCCATGGGGAAGTGGACGGGGGGGGGGGTGCAAAAATGAGGAGAAGCTTGAAGTCACTGGGTAAAAACCTGGGGGTGGTAGACGCTTGGAGGGAATTGAAAGGGCGGGAAAAATATTTACGTTCTACTCTCCAGTGCATAAATCCTACTCGAGAATAGATATGATATGGGTGTCCAAATCCTTAGTGGGGGAGATAGGAAAGTGTGAGACTGGAGAGAGGACCTGGTCCGATCATGCACCAGTGTGGATTGAAGTTAATATGGGGAGTGGGGGGAGGAAAAATAGGGGGTGGACACTAAATGAGTCCTTACTGGAGAATTCGGAAACAACCCAACAAGTTAGGGAAAAAATAAAACAATATTTGGAGGTGAATGATAGGGATGGATGTAGGACTGGAACCTTATGGGAGTGTTTGAAAGTGGTGATAAGAGGGGATTTAATATCCATAGGAACCTTTGTGAAGAAACGTAAGGAGCACCAAAAGGAAGCCTTAAGGGAAAAGATTAGGGAATTAGAGGGCTTGCAGATGCAGGGAAGGACGGAGAATACTATAATACAGGAATTAAATAAAGTAAAAAGGGAATTAAATGAATTAGAACTAGTAGAGATTAAACATGCGCAGGATATGTTAAAACAACAATTTTTTGAACTGGGCAATAAACCCAGTCGCCTGCTGGCACATACATTAAAATAGCATCAGAATAGAAATTATATAACAAAAATAAGGGATGCAAAGGGGAAAGAAGTAAGACAGACTGAATTAATCCAGCAAAGATTTGTGGAACTTTATAAACAACTATATATGGATTAGACTAATAATGTAGGGGAAAAGCTGGATCAATATTTACAAATGCATCTACCGAGGCTAGCAAGAGAGGAAACAGAACAGATTTCCCATCCGATAGAAGAAAAGGAAGTAATAGAGGTGATTAAGGCACTTCCACCCAATAAAGCACCGGGGATGGATGGCTTTACAAATAAATTTTATAAAATCTTTAGTGATGTGGTGGATGGCCCTCTGACTAGACTTTTTAACGCCTTTAAGGAAGGGGAGGAAATACCAGAACAATGCGGACGGCAGGGATTACCATTTTGCCTAAAGAGGGAAAGGATCCTAATTTATGTGGATCATATAGGCCAATATCTCTTCTAGGAACGGATTTTAAAATATTCACTAAAGTATTGGCAAATAGACTACATCCGCTTATGCCCAAGTTGGTACATGAAAACCAATCCGGGTTTGTTTCTGGGCGTCATACAATAGATAATATGGGGAAAGTGTTAAATGCTATATGGAAGGGGAGAAAGGGGGGGGAGCAAATGATCCTATTGACAATCGATGCTGAAAAAGCGTTGAATCGAGTCTCTTGGCCATTTTTATTTAAAGTCTTAGAATGAATGGGGATTGAGGGGAATTATTTGAAGTGGATTAAAGCTATTTATGCGCAACCAATGGCAAGAATTCGGTTAATGGTGACTATACAAGGCCGTTTGCATTGTTTAGAGGAACAAGGGAGGGGTGCCCTCTGTCCCCGATGCTATTTGTGCTCTCAATGGAACCTTTAGCTCAGAAGGTGAGGGAATGTAGGGGAATCCATGGGGTAAAATGGAAAAATCTGGAAAGCAAAATTTCTCTCTTTGCAAATGACCTGCTATTTATATTGACGAAGCAAAGGGAGTCTCTAGTAGCGCTAAATAAGCTGCTAAGGGAGTATGGAGACAGTTGTTGTTAAGTGCCGTCGAGTTGGAGTCGACTCATGGCGACCCTCTGGATAGCTATCCTAAATTGTGTTCGGTCTTCAGTCAGGCGGCTCATTGTTGACAGACTAGTACCCGTAGCTGCTGTTATTGTATCGATCCATCTCATTGCTGGTCTTCCTCTTTTGCATTGACCTTCTATCTTGCCAAGCATGATGTCTTTCTCTAATGATCTCTCTCTTCGCATGATGTGTCCAAAGTATGAAAGTGGAAGTCTTGTCATCTGAGCTTCTAAAGAAAACTTAGGTTTGATCTCCTCTAGTACCGACTGGTTTGTTCTTCGGGCAGTCCATGGTATATACAGTATTCGCTGCCAGCACCATAATTCAAAGGCATCAATTTTCTTCCTGTCTATCTTTTTCACTGTCCTGCTTTCACATCCATATGATGTTATCGAAAATACCATGGCTTGAACAAGTCGAATCTTTGTATGGAGAAAGACATCTCTGCTCTTGAGAATCTTATCTAGGTCTTTCATAGCCATTCTGCCAAGAGCAATGCGTCGTCTGATTTCTTGACTGCTTCTTGCTTCTTTATTGATAGTTGATCCAAGTAGATTAAAGTTATTCATGATTTCAATTTCTTCTCCTTCAACGATGAACCTGTGGATTATGCCAGTTGTCATGATCTTTATCTTCTTTACATTAAGGTGCAGACCCATTTTGAGACTATGTTCTTTGATTGTGAGAAGCAAATGTTTCAGATCATCTTCACTTACAGCCAGTAATGCGGTATCATCAGCATAGCGAAGGTTGTTGATGAGTCTTCCACCGATCTTCACACCTCTGTTGTCTTCATACAATCCTGCTTCTCTGATGATTTGTTCTGCATATAAATTAAACAGGTAGGGGGAAAGTATGCAGCCTTGTCTTACACCTTTGCTTATTTTAAACCATTCTGTTTCTCCTTGTTCCATTCGAACTGTTGCTTCTTGATCAATGTACAGATTGTGCAAGGGAACGATCAGGTGTTCTGGTATACCCATGCTTCTTAATGTGGCCCAGAGTTTCTCATGGTTTACACAGTCAAAAGCCTTGCTATAGTCGATAAAGCACAAATATCCTTTTGGTATTCTTTAGTCTTTTCAAGGATCCATCTCACATCCACAATGATGTCTCTCGTTCCTCGCCCTTTCCAGAACCCTGCTTGCACTTCAGGTAGTTCTTGTTCCAGGTATGGGTGTAGTCTCTTTTGAATAATCTTCAGTAGAATCTTGCTGGCATGTGGGATCAGAGCGATTGTGTGATAATTTCCACAGTTCATTGGATCACCTTTCTTTAGTATTGGTATAAACACAGATCTTTTCCAGTAAGTTGGCCATGATGTTGTCTTCCATATTTCTTGGCAGAGCCTTGTAAGTACGATAACAGCTGCATCAGATTGCTGTAATACTTCTATGGGAATGCTATCGATGCCTGGTGCTTTGTTCTTTGATAAGGCTTTCAATGCTGCTTCAACTTCTTCTTTCATCACCAATGGTTCCCGATCATAAGATACAGGTTGAAACGGCTGTTGGTCCACTTGACCTTTATCATATAAAAACTCTATATTCCTTCCACCTTTTCTTGATCTTCTCAGCATCATTCAACATAGAACCTTGAGCATCTTGTAACATTCCAATTCGAGGCTGGAACTTTTTCTTTAACTCTCGTAACTTTAGGAAAGCCGATCTTGTTCTTCCTCTAATAGTTTCTGCTTCTATTTCCTTGCATGAGTCATTGTAGTACTTTTCCTTGTCCTGTCTTGCTGCACGTTGGAAATCTCTGTTGAGTTTTGCAATTGTCTTTCTTTCTCCTCTGGCTTTAGCTTCTCTGCGTTTCTGGGCAATTTTCAAAGTTTCTTCCGTCATCCATTTTGGCCGTTTTTGCTTTTTCACCTTTTGTAGAGACTTCTCGCTTTCGTCCAACACAACCTTCTTGATGTCATTCCATAACTCTTCTGGAGCTCTGTCATTTGTATCTAAAGCAGCAAATCAATTTTGCAGGCAGTGTTTAAATTCCAGTGGTATATTCTCAAGGTCATATTTTGCTGCATTCATGAGTGGTTTGCTCTTTTTCAACTTTAGCTTGAGTTTGCATACTAGTAGTTGATGATCTGTACCACAGTCAGCTCCAGGTTTTGTCTTTGTTGATGTTACAGAGCTTTTCCATCGTTGACTTCCACAGATGTAGTCAATTTGATTTTTATATGATCCATTGGGTGAAGTCCATGTGTACAGTCACCGCTTGTGTTTCTGGAAGAAGGTGTTTGAGATGAATAGATCGTTGGTCTTGCAGAATTCTCTCAGTCTTTTTCCAGCATCATTTCTGTTGCCAAGTCCATATTTTTCAACTACTTTGCCTTCTTCTTTGTTGCCAACCTTTGCGTTCCAGTCACCCATGACTATCAGGATATCCTGTTTGCATGTTCTGTCAATTTCAGCTTGTACTTGTTCATAGAACTCTTCGATTTCGTTCTCTTCTGCAGCTGTTGGGGCATATACCTGAATTATAGTTGTGTTGATAGGCATTCCTCATAGACGAACAGAGATTAAGCGTTCGCTGACTGCATTGTATTTCATTACAGTTCTTGCAAGTTTCTTCTTTATTATAAATGCAACACCATTTCTTCTTTGTCTTTCATTTCCAGCATAGTAGACCATGTGATCATTTGATGCAAAGTGCCCTATGTCAGTCCATTTCAGTTCGCTGACACCCAACAGATCAAGTTGTACACGTTCCATTTCATTCTTGACCACCTCCAACTTCCCTTGGTTCATGCTTCGTACGTTCCATGTTCCAATGTGTAAGACATCTTTACAGCTTCTGACTCTCATTTCATGCGCAGCTACATCAGCAGTCAGACGTCCCGAGGGCTTTGATCCAACCACATCATAAATGCTGGATTTACTCTGAAAAGTCGTCAGCTCTTCCCCAGTAGCTAGTTGAGTGCCTTCCGACCTGGGGGTCTCATCTTCCAGCATCATAGCACAATTTGTTTTGTTGTAACTATCCATTGGGTTTTCATGGCAAGATACAGAAGTAGATTGCAGGGCCTTTCCTCCGCGCAGTTTAAGTTTGGTGTTGTTGCCGTTGTCACAGAAATGTGATCCTCCGCCGTCAACACTATCCCATTCTGCTGCTGCCTAGATGGGTGGTTTGTCTTGGTCTGGCACCTCCTCTAAGACCTGTCCATCTTGGGAGACCCTGCCAGTAGTTAAACTACCGATAGTTTAGCTCTCAGCATCACTGATGCACACAAGCCCTCACAGCATGACAAGCTGCAAACCAAGTGAGGGGTTTGGAGACTACTCAGGTTTTAAAATTAACGCCACAAAATCGGAAATATTGAATATCTCAGCAGGGGAAGACCTGCAGGTAATGATAAAAGCTGAATTCCCCTTCAGATGGGCAAAACATAGTATTAGATATCTTGGAATATACTTAACATCTATCTGACCTGTTTAAAGAAAATTATGTTCGGGTGGAAAAAAAAATAAGGAGAGAACTAGAAGAGTGGAAATGTAAAACACTGTCATGGATGGGGAGGATCTCTGCTATAAAACTGATGGCATTACCTAAATGGTTATATCTTTTTATAAACCTTCCTATAAGGGTCTCAAAGGACTATATTGGGAAACTACAGAGGATTATTATGCAGTTTATTGGAGGGGGGAAGAAAAATAGGGTAGCAGGGAAGATATTGATGAAGCCGAGAGAGCTATTGTGGAATGGGGGGGGGGGGGCGGAGGAACAGAAAGAATGGGTGCAGATGGAATCAGAGGACTTAGAAGAAGGGACGGTAGGAGATTATGTGTGGCTACCAAAAAATGCAAAAAAAGGATACCCAGGTAATAATCCCTATGTACAAGGCTCCCTACGAATATGGACTAAATGGAAGTGTATATGGCTGGGGGGGAAATGGAATTTCAAGGTTAGTACCAATTCGGGGAAATCCAGATTTTCCTCCTGCAATGGGGAAGACCACCTTTGAAAAATGGAAAAAGAATGGGTAGGTCAAATGTTAGAGGGTAAGAAAATAAAAGAGCTTGATGCACTGGTGAAATTGTATAAGTTGGATGAGAAATATGTATATACTGTAGCTATTTGCAGATAAGCCACTACATTCAACATAGGATTATACCAGAAATCAAGGGAGAGCTCACAGGGGTGGAGAAGTTTTTTCTGGTGGGACAAAAGAAGGCCTTGGCAATATTTTACCACATGATGACTAGGGAGATGGGAAGGGAAAGCTACCAAAGAGCTTGGGAGGCAGAATTGGGAATACAGTGGGAGGACTCCGTGTGGGACAGAATATATCTGAATAGATATAAAGGAATATTAGCTACAACTTTAATTGAGAATAACTATAAAATATTGTATAGATGGCATTTGACCCCGGTATGATTACATAAGATATATGATCATGTGGAAGAGGAATGCTGGAGGGAATGTGGGGGGAGAGGAACGTACCTCTATGTCTGGTGGAATTGTGGGGAAGTGAATAAGTTGTGGGTGGAGGTGTTTGGTATGCTGGGACAGATCTTGGGTGTGAAATACGGCTCTGTTGGATGTCAAACCCCAAAGTTTGAATAAGGCAGAGGGTATTTTGGTGGACCTGGGTTGTGTTGCCCTTAGAGTTCTACTGGCCAGGAAATGGAAACAAGTAGAAGTACCCCAAATGGCAGAATATAAAGGGTCGTTGGCACAGATCTACTTGCTCAGTAAATTAACAGCGCTTAAAAGGGGAAGACCACAATACTTATGGGTGTGGGGGAAATACATACAGTGGACAGCAATTATGTAACTCATTAAGTAATTGAGAGAACTGAAGTGTGCTAGGAGTGTGCAGATGGAGTCCGGGGAGGGGGGGAGGGTTATCAAAACATATAAAATTAGAATTACATGACATGAGGAATGTTATAATGAGTGCCGTTACACAGTGGTATGGAAATTGTATGAGACAAAAGTTGAAATGTTCATGAATAGTTGTTATGCTTTCTAAAAATGCAAATAATAAAAAAAAATTATAGCCTGTTTTTGCATGCATTGAGAAAGGATTTAGGGAAATGGGGGGGGTTTGCACTTATCATGGTTGTGTAGAGTAACAGTGGTAAAGATGAATTTCTTGCCCAGGTTGTTGTTTTTGTTTATGTCCCTCCTAGGGGACATGCCAGAAGGTTTTTTGTGGAATGTACAATGATTAATTATGGGGTATGTGTGGGAAGGTAAACCAACTAGGGATGCGAGAAAGCGGGTGGAGGGGAGGTTTGGGAATTCCCTGTATACAAGCTTATTATGTATGAGGTGGTGCAGTTAAAGGTTATTTAGGAGTGGAGAGTAAGAGGGGAGGGGAAGCAATGGATCCAGTTGGAACCAGAGGAAGTGGGGGGGGGGGGGCTAGAGAGGCTGGTGTACTAGGAAGGAGAAAGAGGGCATGTGGAACTTGATGATAACAAATACAGTAAAAGTGTACAGCAGATGTAGGGATTGGCTATTGAGAGGGAAGAGATAGTCCAGGCTGAGTCCTATATGTGGCAACAAGGGGTTCCAACTGGGGGTAAGCTATGGTAGGTTTAAGGGGTGGGCCTATAAGGGCTTAATGAGGTTTGAGTAGGTTTTGGAGAAAAGGGGGAGGTTGCAGAGGTTTGAAGATGGAAGAGAGGAGTTTGGATTAATAAAAGGGGACAGATTTTATTACCTATAATTTGGTCATTTTCTGGGAAGGAGGGAGGTAAGAAGAGAGATGCAAAAGGAACCTTCTCCTTCTGAAGACTTGATGGAGAAAGCAAAGCATTCAAGGAGATTGTTATCCAAGCTGTATGCTTTATCGATGCCAAAGCCACGCTAGAAACAGAATCACCTTAGGCACTGGGAGAAGAGCTGTCGGGAGAGTGGTATGAGCAGAGATGGGCAAATATCCTTGCGGCAGAGGACTGCACTGCTGGATAAGAGTCTAAAGGTGCTTTATCACACTTATTGGACTCCAGTGAGGTTGCACTGAGTGAATAAGCAATGTGGACTATAGTGATGGAAAGGGTATGGAGCAGATGAGGATCTTCTGGCATATGTTATGGAGTTGCTCTAGGGTACAGAGGTTTTGAGAGATGGTTATGCAGTTGATTAGAGAGGTCACAGGGATTTTGGTGCAGCTTATGCTGGAGCAAGTCTTATTAAATGAGCAAATGCAGGAGGTGGATGGGGATATGGAATGGTTCCTGGGATTTTGTGTTGTGTCAGGTAGGATGGTTCTGGTGCAATACTAGAAACAGTCCAAGGTGCCACCCAAGAGCATGATGATTAAAAGATTGGCTTTTGTGTTTCATATATGTGAGATAAGTTTGCCGTTTATTTTTCTATTATATTGTCTTTTGTTATAAAAAATTGTGGCATATAAGAATCATTGTAAGGGGTAATTTGAAAGTGCATGGAAACCTTATCAGGAATGAAGAGAAGGATACTTTTCACTGTAATAAGAGGGGTTATCAGCTGTGAATTTCTTTTGCTTTGAATGTAATGGGAGGTTTGGTAAGGGGAAGAGGAGGAATGAGGTATGGGTCCTGTGGGTTACTCTATGTAACCAAGTTTAATATTTATGAGCGGTGCCAGAATCTTGTTTTAATGCTCTTAGCCAGAATTTTGTATTTTGTATTTGGTGACGGGTAGGAACTGTAATGCCTTCCAGACTGTAATGTAAAGTATGCTAGGGAATGAGTATAGGGAGAGATGTTTTAAGGGAGGAAGGGGGATGAGGGGAAGGGGCAGGTGGGTAGGAGGGAAATTGTAGAGCTTGATACAAATAGCTTTATTTACGTAAGGCCACTTGATGAAGAAGAGCTGTGGGAGGGTAAGTTTTAGTATACAAGCTTGAGTATACTTGTAACTTCTGGAAAATCTAATAAACAAAAAAGATTTTTAAAAAATGTTAGCAAAGGTTGCTTTTTACTAACAAACACTAATGTATAATTTGCAATGAAATTGATCTTTATGAATTTGAGCAACATCTTCAAACAAATTATAAAGGCATTTTCCAGACTATTTCTTCTTTGCACAAAGTGAAAATTACTTGAGGCACATAGCTCATACTACAAGATGAACTAAAAGTGTAATTTATGAGATTATTTTACCCTAAATCATGGAATCTGTGCCATAAGTGGAGGAGTAGCCTAATGGTTAAAGAACTGGCTTGGAAACCAAGAGACTAGGGTTCAATTCCCACTAGTACTCCTTATGGCCTTGGGCGAGTCACTTAACTCTCCACTGCCTCAGAAAAAGGTCCAAGTTATCAATGTCCCTGTTTAATGTACATTACCAAGTTTAAGTTACAATGTAAACCGCTTTGATTAAAATGATAAAGCATGTCAGACGGCTGCCTGGGTGAGAATGTTCACAGTCTTGGCAAGTGCATATATCAATATGATTTGCAAGGGATTGTGGGAAATGCAGTCCATTCACACCAGACACAGCTGCTCACAATAATTAGTTGTGCTTGAGTGTAAAGCCAATAAGATATTTATTTATGGGGTTATTTCTCCCAACACAGATATGCTTGGTAGCACATAAAACAGGATACTTGCTTTCAGTGTTAAACTTGGAAAAACAAAATCAGGAAAACAACAGTTGAACTTGTCAGGCAATCAAAGCAAAAGAATAAAGACCTGGTTGGCAACAAACTGGTCTTTTCTGTAGGCTTTAGCTAATATTTTCTTAGCAGTGTTTCAAACAACAAGCAAAACCCACAAAGAAGGGGAAAAAACTGTTCTTTTCAGGTTAACTTCTTATATCTTCACACACAGACTCAGAAGTGATTCCCTCAGAGCTCACAAGCAATTAGGTAAGGCTCAATTGCTAGCCGTTATCCAGCTGAAACCCCTTAGCTGGCTTGCTTTCTACTGCATGGCCCAAAAACCTACTCAGGAGCTTTTCTGAGTAGATTAAAGAACAAGTTTGTATTTCTTTGTGATGGTTGCTGTACTTTGTAACAGAAATTACCAAAGGAGTTTAGACAGAGAGCAATCCATGTATTCACAGCCTGTATCTAAGACTTCTCCCACTTCCTCAACAATCATCGGTTCAATATCATGGATTGGCACAGAGGAATTTCTCAATGGAGCACTTTCAGGAGAATACTTGTTTCCCTGCTGTCTTTCAAGGTTATAGCTAGGGCATAGATCAGTGTTCATACCTGAGCTTCCATTGCTGTTAGAGTTCCTCTCTAAATAGCCTGGCCATTAGGTAGTCCAGTTTTTATGTCCAGCCTTCCAATCCAGATTCCTGGACACTGGATCTCTCTTCACATACCTTCTGGCACGGGTCCTAGGGTCCCTTCCAAGTGCAGCCGTCTCCCTCACAGGTACCGTCTGGAGATTCCTAGCCCTGCAGCACCATTCCTCTGGCTTTCCCCATTCCAATGGTGTAAGCTTGCCTTTTGAATGTCTCCAAGTATACGTACTGCTCTGGACTCCTTTAGATCTCCCAAATGCTTTTCTCTTCCTTCTTCCAAAGGGTTTCTTGCCCTCTCGGTCCGTCCGCTCTGGCTTCTGCTTCTGATGATCCTCCAGATGATGAAGCTGTCCAAGATGAGGATATCCAAGCTGATTCTGAGGATCTCCCAGATGAAACTGAGGATAATTCTCTGTAGAATAAACTCTACCTTTATTCTGCTTTGATGAGTGCTCCACCTTAGCACAGCACAGCTGTGCTGAATCAGACCCTGCCCTTTGAGATGAGTGCTTAGGGATTACCTCATAGCCCTCCTGATTGAACACACGTTTCCCCACTTCAGCTCCTCTAATGGATGTTGGAAACCTGGTGCATTCTGGGACTGGTAGTCTTTTATGGGAAAATTCTGTTTTCTTATTTCTACCAGAACTGACAGGTTGCTTGTTCAGAGTCACTTCACCTTTTCTATAGCTCCTTCCTGAGCTATGATAAGCTTCCTTATCACAAGCAGTATATAAAACCTGTTAAATAAAGTAAAATAAATAACTAAGGGGTATGTTTACTAAAACCCTGGTAAAGTGCGTGCCGCGGTAGAGTGCGTGTGCCATATAAGGAGTGGGCGTTCCGTCCTGAAAAAGAAAAGCCGGAATTTACATATGCGCTAAGGTGCGCGGCGCCCATGTGCGCCCCGCACCATAGCGCATGAGATAGCTGCGTGGGAGGCATAAGTGGCGCGCTGAAGTGCAAGAAAAAGAGCAGAGCCACAGCACAATGGTTAAGACACTGACCAACGGTGCAGGGATCAGGGGTTCAATCCCCCACAGTGCCCAATGAAGACGGCTGGCTGAGGCGTTAATTTATGAGGCGCAGAAATACTGGGCGTCATAAGGCGGCGCGCTAATGTTTTTGGCGGCATATTAATACTGGGCGGCATAAGGCTGGGCGCTGATGTTTATGGAGGCATTATAATACTGGGCGGTATAAGTGGCGCGCTGATGTACAGGAAGAACAGCAGAGCCACAGCACAATGGTTAAGGCAATTACCAATGGTGCAGGGATCAGGGGTTCAAACCCCCACAGTGCCCAATGGAGACAGCTGGCAGAGGCATTATTTTAGGAGGCATTTAAATGATGGGCGGTATAAGGCAGCGCGCTGATGGGCATAAGGCGGTGCGCTAATGTTTTAGGAGGCTTTTTAATACTGGGCGGCATAAGGCGGCGCGCTGATGTGCAATCACAGGAACAGAGCCACAGCACAATGGTTAAGACACTGACCAATGGTGCAGGGATCAGGGGTTCAATCCCCCAAAGTGCCCAATGAACAAGGCTGGCTGAGGCAGAACATATTAAGGGGAAGATTGCTTTAGGAGGCATTTTATTCATATTTTAATTAGCACTACTAGCAAACGCACTCCCAAAGCGTGTTAACATAAGGTGCCCTATAAGGCACATTTTAAAGTGCACTGTCAGCCAAGGCACCCTAGAATGTTGCTTATAGGGCGCTTTAGAGGGTGCCGTATGAGGTACCGCAAGGTCAGTGTACTGATTTTTTATGGCAGCAATGTGCAGTTTAAGGAATGAAAAGCATAATTAGGTGCGCTGACAGGCAAGGAGGAGCAGCAGTGGAGCACAATGGTTAAGGCACTGACTGCTGATACAGGGGTCATGAGTTTGCTCCCCAGTGTGCCTAATACGTAAGGCTGGCTGTGGCATCAGCTTTGCATTGTACATATTTTGTCCTGCAGTACTTTAATTTTATGTTATTAATTACTGCCAGCAAACACGCCCTCACGTGCCGTAATGGAAGGTGCCGTATAAGGCACCCTATAAGGCACTCCATAGGGCACATTAGAAAGTGCACTGTCCGCCACAGCACCCTAAAATGTCCCCTATAGGGCACCCTATAGGTTGCATCACAGGATATTGTATAGTGCACCTTATATGGACGGGAACCATAAGGTGCCCTATAAAGCACCCTCAGAGGCACCTTATGGGTACAGTACGCTGAAGGGTGTTTTTGCTGGCATCAAAATATGTACATTAAAAAAAATGCGTTGGACAACCCTATCAAAACACCCCACTGTGGGTTTGAACCCATGACCTCTGGCTTCAGAGGCAGTGACGTAACCATTGGGCTACAGCTCTATAGCTGCTAGCAAGCCCCTGGCTGGCTGCAGAGAGCCTGCACGTCACCACACAGACAGTCTGCTGTGGTCACCAGGATAGGGTTAGCCCACCCATACCCATGATGCACTGCACATGCAAATCAGCTGTCCACAGATTAACACAAGATGGGCAATGCACCCCCACAGCACCTCGGCCCGGTAGAGGGATGTGACCATGTGCACCCACACACCACCTCGGCCTGGTAGGGGGTACTGACCGTGTGTTTTACTGGCACAGAGTAGCTACACACCGTCACATTGTGCGGGTACTGTGCTCACCCTGAGGGTGCAATGAGGCGCCCAGGACCAGGTCCACAACACCTTCCATGGCTGACAGAGGCCATGCCGGAGGTCCAAAGCAGTGTTAATGTGTGAGATGGGTAGTTCCTGCACAAACACCTTGGATATCTCTGTCTGACTCAGTCACGTGTAGCCCCTATGGACCCCTAGGTGGGCCATGTACCACCACCCCCCTCCTCCAGGGCTGAGGGTGGCAAACAGGGTCTCCTATCAATAGATCCACATTCTACCTCCCTGCAAAGGTGGCAGTAGAGGGGTCCAGCAACCCCAGTCCTGCTGAGGAGCAGACACCCCACAGGGCAGTCAATGCAGCTCTATACACATCCATAACACAATAGCAGACAGATATTAGGCCTGGATATGGTGAGCTGCACCCCACCACTATCTGATATTCTCCTGCAGCAAGTCATCAGCCGCTGCACCCTGCAAGCTGCTCCATCACGACACATACCAGCTGCAAACAGTGTGCTAGTTAGTCCACAGTGCATGTTCCCAGTAGAGATGCATGCACCCAGAAATGGGATGTCAGCATACACAGCAAGCAGATAAATCAGTGACTGGGCCCCAAAAGGAAACCCATATCTATCACATGAGAGAAATACTATATAGCACTATGGGGGTGCCTAGCCATGCTGTGGTCACTGCACAGTCAGGGTGAGAGTGATCTCTCAGCAGGACATACTGAGGTCACCCTGTCTGTGTAGGTGGTGGCCGGGCACTAAAATGTCCCAGTCAGTGCCCTATGCCCTGTGCAGATGCACCCTGGCCAGGCCACACTGTCCGGCCTATACCCATGGTACCTTGCTCCTCATTATGCACATTGGCAGCCCAATACTGGCAACATTGCTGGCAGTGTGGGCTGTGGAAGGTGTTTGCAGCCACCACACACTGGATAGGCAGACAGCCACCCCCACACCTATGCCAGCATTGTGCTACTATAGAGGAGTCCAGCAGCCATACCCACCACACCAGTCCTGGGCACAGTACAGGCATGGATATGGTACGCAGTACTGTTGGGGGTCACTCCCCAGGGTGGTAAACACTGTCAGAGACCAGACCTGCAGCGCATACTGCAGACATCACAATGATTGTTATGGTGGAGATCAATGAGCAAAATGTGCTTAACGTAGGACTTGATATCTGCCAGTTATCATGGGCAAAGTTTGATAGCTGTGAACCATATACCCAGGTGTAGGGTGGCAGTGCTAAGGTATGCAACTGCTAGTATTGGGAGATACAGGCAGGGCCCAATGTCCTGCCTCTCTAGGAGGCATTGGCCAATGGGGCCTGTGGGGGTGTGTGGGGGTGTGTCTGGTGTGATAAGGAAGCTTATCATAGCTCAGGTAGGAGCTATAGAAAAGATGATGTGACTCTGAACAAGCAACCTGTCAGTTCTGGTAGAAGTGAGAAAACAGAATTTTCACATAAAAGACTACCAGTCCCAGAATGCACCAGGTTTCCAGCAGCCATGAGAGGGGCTGAAGTGAGAGAATGTGTGTGCAATCAAGAGAGCTATGAGGTAATCCCTAAGCAATCATCTCAAAGGGCAGGGCCTGATTCAACACAGCTGCGCTGTGTTAGGGAGCAGCACACATTAGAACAGGATAAGAATAGAGCTTATTCTTCAGATAACAGCTACAGAGGGAGGAAGAGATACAGAGACAGCAACGGCTACAAGCACCAGTATCACCTGGAGAAACAGAAGCCAAGCCAAGCAGATAGAGAGAGAAGGAAACTCTCTGGAAGGAAGAGAAGAAAGGCCATTGGAAGGTCTGGGAGATTCCAAGGCAGTACTCATACTGGGAGGTATTCCAAAAGCCAGCAGAGTCCATTGGACTGGATTCAGCCAGAGGAATGGAGTGGCAGAGATAGGAATCACCAGTGGCTACCTGGAAGAGAGAAGACTGCATGTGGAAGGGACTTTCAGACCAAGGCCAGAAGGTATGTGAGAGAAGATCCAGCGTCCAGGGATCAAGATTGGAAGGCTGGACATCAGAATTGGATTACATATTGGCCAGGCTATACAGAGAGGAATAATGATAGCAGGAGAGGCTCAGGTATGAACACTGATCCAGACCCTATCTATAATAGAGAATGGCAGCAAGGGAATAAGCATTCTCATGATAGTGCCTTAATGAAAGACTCATCTGTGCCAATGTATGATATTGACCCTATGATTGTTGATGCAGGGGGAAATACAGCAGATGAAACTATTTACATGGACTGTTCTTTATCTAAATGCTATTGCTAGTTTTCTATGAGCAAACACATCAGCCATCACAAAGAAACCTAACTTTGTTCTTTATTTCCACTGCAAACAGCTCTTAAAGCAGGATTTGGGCTCACACAGTAGCAGCCAGCCAGCTAAAGGCTTTCAGCTGGTCCATTGATAGTAATTAGGGCTGCACCTGATTGTGTGTGTGAGCAAGGGAGAATCACTGCTGAGATCGGCGTGGAAAATAAGCAGAAGTTAACCTAACCAGCAAAGTTTATTCTTTACTTTGTGCCTTTGTATTTGGTAATTACTTGCTAAGAAAACATTAGCTAATTGCCTGACAAGCTGAAGGTTGTTTTCTGGTTTACTTTGTGACTTTTTGTTATCCATTTTAAACACTGCAAGCAAGTAACCTCATTTATAGTGCTATCAAGCATACATGTGCTGGGTGAATTAAACCCCATCAATAAAAGAAGTATTTTATTGATCTTACCACTTGGTTTCACAACTCAAATTATTGTCATCAGCTGTGTTTGGGAGTGAATGAACTACAATACCCACAATACCTTGCAAGAATCATATGAATATATGCATCGTCAAGATTGTGTAAGTTCTCACCCTAGGCAGCCGTCTGACACTGGCCCTGTTGGATGCTGCTTTACGGCAGAGTGTCCCAACTCCAGTCCTGGTGTTCCAACCACTATTCGGGTTTTCATGCTGTCCCTCATAGATATGCATGAGCTACATCAGCATACCATGGGGGTGGTGCATAGATATGCAGCACAGGCATCTTTATTAGAGGCAGCATGGATCCTGAATGGTGTGGGGCCCTCCAGGACTGCATTTGGGAGACTCTGCTCTAGGTAATGCGGCTGTTTATGGTGTCTGTGTTTGGTGTGGTAAAATATAGGCATATGAACCATGCGTATGTTCTCAGCAATAAAGGTTTGTCCGTACTATCACGGTTTAGTTGTAGGAAAAATATGTGGACTGGATTGGCAGTAGCCCCAGCTGGGCTTTGAACCTGTGGCCTTCTGTTCCTGCACACACTGTCTGTGTGCACTGCACCACTGTGTTGCCACAGATATGCTGTGTTCCCTGGGGAGTCCATGACTGTACATCCGACAGAGCCTGTCTGTTGCGGTGGACGGTGCCAGCCTGCACAGGCCTAGGCCACTGTCTGCTGTGATTTGCAGCCACTGCCCCCTCCACCACCTGTACCCTTCCGCCAACATGCAGACATGTCCCTATCTGGGAAAAAGCATATGACCTGATTGAGTTGTAGCACTCCAGGACTGACTTTGGGGAACTCGGCTGTAGGTAATGCCCATTGTTATGGTTTGTGTGCAGTTTAGGGTAAAATATAGGTGTTGGAACCATGCTTATGTTCTCTGCAATAAAGGAGTGTCTGTACTATCACTGTTTAGTGGTGGGTAAAACTATGGGGACTGGGTTGGCAGGAGCCCCAGCTGGGATTTGAACCTGTGACCCTCTGGTCCTACAGGCACTGGCTGTGTCCGCTGCACCACACTGTGGCCACAGAGACAGTGCAGTCTCTGGAGATAGGAAACCTGGCCGCACGAGTCAGACACCCTGCTCTGCACAATTTTACTGTGGGCTCGTTTACCTTGTATGGGGGACAAAGGTGCAATTAAACCACACAAATGCCCTCCAAAAAAGGGGAAGAAACCAAAACCAAGCTGCGCAACAGTGATACCAATGGGCAACCTGGAAAACACTCCCAGGAAAGCTCCATTAAAATGCAGTGCTTTTGAATGAGTCTACGGAGCATAGACCCTTCCAAAAATCATTTCTATTTTTGGAGCTTTCCTGGGAGTGTTTCTTATGGTTGCCCATTAATATCACTGTTGCCCAGCTGGATTATAATTTATTTGGAATTTGTTGTGGTCATTTTCAATTTATATTTGCTATTTTGTTCTGTGCACATGTATCACACTGCTCACGTTTTGCATGTTTCCCCGGTTTTGCTGTACATTGCTGACGAAAATGGTTTCTCTTCCCTTTAAATCGGCTCTAACGCGAGGTTTTCACTCGTGGTATTTTTGTGCCGAAATTCAGCCACGCTCCTGTGCAGGGAGCCTCTCCCCTCCCACTCTCCACCCATTGACCCCGTCCCTCCGCCCCTCGGGGGCCTTCCTCCGCCCTCCGTACGCCTTTCCCCGCCTCTATCGCACATCAGCGCCCCGCACACATGCGCGGGCCCGTTAATGTGACGCACACGCGTACGGGGCACTTAAGAGCACTTAAGTGCATCGTTAGCATACGCTACTGTGCGACGCGCACGTGGGCGTGGTTTAGTAAACATACCCCTAAGACTTTACAGAAATAGTTCATTTTTTAAATCCTTCTCTTACCCTAATGGGATACACAACAGCTTCCTTGACTAACTGCTTGGCTGCATCGAGTCCAATAATATCATTCCATCTCACATTAGGATTATGGAGATAAATATCCTGCAATGAACAAAGTGTGGCAAAATTATTGTTCAGTGCAAAAGAAGTATATATACATCTAAAAATAAAACAATTATTGACTTGTATCATATTAGTAATGAATCATAGAATATCAAACAATTTTCATGCATTCTACTTAAATTTATAGCAAGAGAAGGCATTACAAATGCAAAATAAGCATGAACTTGTAATCAAACAAATGTACTGACTCCCCTACTTTGACATATTCATAAATGACCTGGAAAAGGGAATAACTATTGAGGTTATCAAATTTGCAGACCACACAAAACTGTTTAAAGTTGTTAAAAACCCAAGAGGACTGTGGAAAACTGCAGGAGGATCTGGATAAATTGGAAGACTGGGCATCCAAATGGCAGATGAAATGTAATGTGGACAAGTGCAAAGTTATGCACCTAGGAAAGAACAACCAACACTATGGTTACACAATGCAAGGTTCTACATTGGGAACCACCACCCAGGAAAAAGATTTAGGAGTCATCGTGGATAACATGTTAAAACCCTCCGCCCAGTGTGCAGCAGCGGCCAAGAAAGCAAATAGAATGCTAGGTATCATAAGGAAAGGAATGGAAAATAAAACAAAGGATATTATAATGCCTCTGTATCGTTCCATGGTACGACCGCACCTTGAATATTGTGTGCAATTCTGGTCGCCGTATCTTAAAAAGGATATAGCGTTATTAGAAAAGGTACAGAGAAGAGCCACCAAAATGGTAAAGGGGATGGAAGGCTACTCCTATGAAGAGAGGCTACAAAGGTTAGGGCTCTTCAACCTGGAAAAGAGACAGCTGAGGGGAGATATGATAGAGGTCTATAAATTAATGAATGGAGTGGAACGGGTAAACGTAGATCGATTGTTTACGCTATCAGAATATAGAAAGACTAGAGGACATGTAATGAAGCTACAGGGTAAACTATTTAAGACAAATAAGAGAAAATATTTTTTCACTCAACATGTAATCAAACTCTGGAATTTGTTACCGGAGGATGTAGTAAGAGCTGTTAATGTAGCTGGATTTAAAAAAGGTTTGGACAAGTTCCTGGAGGAAAGGTCCATAAACCATTACTAAAAAGGGACCCAGGATATCAATGCTTGACCCAGCACAAGCACTGTGGAACCTGTGTCTCTTGGGGATACTGCTAGGTACTGCGGCGCTCCTGCCCGGCCTTAGGGCTAAAGACAGGAGCGGCGGTCTGATGCTTCGTGAGGAAGGAGAGTAACCTGTATCCAGGGAATGCTGGGTATTGTAGTTCCTGCTCCTCTCGCTCCGAAATAAAGAGTTGTAGTTATGGGGTTTCCAGTATATTTATTATAGTAAAGGATATTGTTCCATCACATGGCAAATAAATGCAAACAAATTAGGTGCTTCAAATGCTAACAGGAAAACTTAGGATAAAGACAACTTAAAGTATAACTGCTTCTTTTCACTTCTAAGCAAATTACTCACTTTGCCCCAAGAGGTCAGTTAGATTCACTGCAGCCTCTTTCAGCCACTGTTACCTTCACAGTGCTGGGGAAAATCAGGTGCACATAATTAGAGCTTTCTCAGCAAGGCAGTACAACAGCTCCGTAGCATTCAATTCACATACGGTAAAAACAGTTTCCTTCAGCTTGGCATCTCTACACAGCAGACCGTGCAATCCATGCTCTCACAATCTGGTAAGTCTGTATTATCTTGTGTTAATTCTTCAAGCTGTATGGAATTACTGGCTTCTGGTAACACTGGCTGTCTTCTAGCTTGCAACTCTAAAAACTGCTTAAAACTCTGTAGGAGCAATTCAGCCTGCTGTTTGGGAGATAGGGAATTGCTATCAGCTATACAACTTCCCTCTGGCTTAAGGCTGTTTATTTTCTCCTCTCTTAGATTAATTGTGTCAGAGTAACTGCTAGTCTCTTTTGCTAATGTTTCACACACAGGAGAGTTAGCTTTACGTTCAGCCTGGAAACTTTGTGGCAATTCACTTACTTGTTGCCAAGCCGTTCTGACTTCAGATGGCTCCAACGTTCTCCAGCTGTTAGAATGTTTGTTGCTCTCTGGCTCAAACGGTAGTTCACAGAATGATTGTTTTCTTTCTTGTGCCTGCCTTGAAGGCTTCCTTTCCCAGGGCTGTGCCTTCCAACGGTTGTCTATTTCAGGGCTAGGTCCTCTCTCCTTGGGACTTCTACTCACTGCCTCTGCATAGAACTTTGCAGGTTTCTTTCCAATGCCAGGTTCCCAAGTATCAGCATACTGTCTTCTGGACTTCCAATCATTCTCCTGCTTCTTCTTTATCCGTCTCTCCTTCTCATGCTCATTCTCAATCTTCCTCTTCTCCTTCCTCTTCTGACTAGCAAAGCCATGCTCTAGTTTAAAACCACGTTCTCTCCTGGACACGCCCCTTCCAAGGGCAGGGTGTGCCCAATCAGGACTGCAGGACTCCTCCCCTGGGCTGGTCTCCATGCTCAGCTCTGTGGAATAGAGTCTCTCTTTCTTCCTTGGTTTCTCAAATAGGCATAAATCCTGCTGAACCTCAGGATTTTCATCTGTTTCCATAGGCTCAGGAGGGCGCTGTTCACTACAGTACGTATGACCTAGATTGGTCACTGCTGGAAACAGGATACTGGGCTTGATGGACCTTGGTCTGACCCAGTATGGCATATCTTATGTTCTTATGTTAAATAGACATTCAAACCTCACTGACTTGATCAAATTAACAGGCAGAGTTTGGAAAATAACTAATGCTTCTAGTAGCATCATACTTTTCCAATGAAATGTCTTGACAGCAAGAGGGTGCAATCATAATAGCCAAATTTGTCAAGGAAATAATATTTGGAAGTACATAACAGGAAGATAATACTCTGCCTGAAAGCTCTCAAAGGGGTTTATGTGTTCATTTTTAAAAGCTAATTCTTGAAGGGGTTTTGGTGTTCATTTGTAAAAGCTAAGTCTTTTTTCTATACTGCAAAGGGGGAATTTATTTTGTTTGCTTGGAGTGTAGGGCAAAGACTCTGTCAGTTATAGTTCATTGTCTTTGTTCTAGCTACCCATTCACAGCTAACTCTTTGAAGCCACTGACCTCATCAGGTGTTAGCTCCCTCTCTACCAACCCCGTCTCCCACCCACCCCATGTGAGCCTTCTTGCTTTACAGGCCAACTCCCAATTAGTTACACACAGGGACATAGAACAGCACTGTTAGAATATACTTAAAAGAGGTTAACTGCTTTTTCTCTTAAAGGACAGCTCAGGAACAGATAGGGACTTTGGTAGGTCTCTCTCTTTTAATATTTTTTTATTTATTTTTTTTATTTATGCAAATTTCCACTTTCAACAAGTACACTTCTTGTAAGAAAAAGGGGACAAGCCAAACAACAAAAGCAATTAATAACAAGAAAGAGTAGTTACTCACCTCTAACAGGCATTCTCCAGGGACAGCAGGAATCAGTCCTCACAAATGGATGCCATCGGCACCAACGGAGCCCATGTGGAGCATTTCCGTGCTTTCAAAGAAAGTCTTTGGGAATGCCACCATGCATGCATGGTCCCCTTCCTGCCCAAGGGTGCCATCTTACTCAGTCAGGTGCCATAGTTAGAACCCTACCAAGAAGATGGAAAAAATCCACAGCACCTCCAAAGGGAGGAGGGAGAGTTGTGAGGACTGATTCCTGCTGTCCCTGGAGAACACCTTTTACAGGTGAGAAACTACGCTTTCTCCAGGAAAAAGCAGGAAGTCAGTCCTCACATATGGGACTCTCTAGCTAGAGGCTACCTAGGACCTGTAGGAAAAATCACGGCAGAGCCATGAGCAGTCACCAGTGAAAAAGAAGGAGGCCCGAGGATCCCAAGTCCCTGGGTGGCCACGTTCCCGGTAGCCGGAACAAGAAGGGTCGGAGGGAAGGAATTGCTTAAACCCAAAAAAGGTTACGGAGTACGGCCTGGCCAAAGGCGCTCTCCTGATGGGACTCGCTCTCCAGACAGTAATCCACCACAAAGGTGTGAGCGGAGGACCAGGTGGGGGCCCGGCAGATATCTGCCAGTGGCACAGAGCGTAGGCTAATGACTGACGTCACCATCGCTAGGACACTGAGCGCCATAACTCGGTAATCCAGGGGAAGCCCAGCCTGGACCTGGGCAAAGGCGATACAAACTGCCACCCAAATGGACAAGGTTTGTTTGATGACTGCCAGCCCTAGGCAGCTGGGGTTATAGAACATGGGATGCTGTTCCAAGGGTTGCAGAGCAGAGACAGTGTTCATCTGTCCAAGAAAGGTTAACATGTCTTCAGTAGCAGACTGCCTAATCTACTGAAGAGGGCTTTAAACTAGATTCATTGGGGATGGGTGAAGAAAGCCCCCAGGTAAGTGAAACATTAAATACCTTTATGAAAATAGGTAAAAGGGGCAACATATGGAAAGCGGTGTGTATAAATGCCCATAACATGGGAAATAAGATCTCAGATGTTGAAGCTTTAATGGGAGAGGCCGACTTGGATTTAGTGGCAATTACAGAACATTGTTCACAGAAAACCATGACTGGGATGTAACTATACTACACTATATTCAAAAAGGACAGGGTAGGAAGAAGGGGAGGAGGAGTGACACTATATGTAAAAAATAATATTAAAGCTTTGGAACTACAGAGCTTAAAAGGGAGAGAGGAGGCACCGTGGGTTAAACTAGAAAGAGGGAAAGAGGAATTTATTTGCATTAGCATGATATACAGACCTCCCTCACAAGAGGAAGAGGTGGACGGAGAGTTAATTGAAGACATTCGCAGCATTGCTATTAAAGGGGAAGTGATACTGATAGGAGATTTCAATATGCCAGATGTTGATTGGCACATTCCTGCTGCAGTATCATCTAGAAGTAAGAAGATCCTGCATTCTCTACAGGGAGAACTTTTCAGGCAATTGGTAACAGAACCCACATGTGAAGGGGCCATACTGGACTTGGTGCTTTCCAATGGTGAAAGTGTTTCTGATGTTATACTGGGAGATCATTTTGCAACCAGATGGTGTGGTTCAGTATTAGAACTAGGGCTGTTAGAATCCATTCAAAAGCAAGGGTCTTAGACTTTAGGCAAGCTAACTTTGCCAAGATGGGCCAATACCTCAGGGAGTCATTAACGGGATGGGAACAGCTGGGGGATGTAGAAAAACAGTGGGAAAAACTGAAAGGGGATATATTAAGGGCAACCAACCTTTTTGTTAAAATGGTAAATAAAGGTAAAAGGAAAAGGAGACCGCTATGGCTTTCGAAAGAAGTAGCTGAAAAGGTGAAGAAAAAGAGGGAGGTCTTCATGAAATATAAGAGATCACAGAGAGAGGAAGACAGGCATCTATATTTGGAAAAACTTAGGGGTATGTTTACTAAACCGTCTTAATGTTACCGGCGCTAGTTGTAGCGCTAACGTGAAGAATCCCATATAAGGAAGTGGGCGTTCCGGCGTTAAGCAGTGTATCACGCGATAGAGGGCACCTTGCCATTTTCATGCGATAGTGTGCAGAGCTGCACGTTTGCGCACCATAAGCCTAAGTACGTAGAAGCACTGTGATAATAGCTACAGAGGTATAGTACACTGGTTAATACAATGCTTGCCGAGACAGCGGTCATGAGTTCAATTCTTCTGGGTGCATATAATATGGCAGTCTGAGACAATTCCTTTTAATGCTTGTAACGGACACATCTGAACAGTGTGTGCTGCCAATCGAAAAACCCACACTGCAGTGCAGTAACCTGATGCGCATATTAGGGCGCCCACCCCAAGGCGCCCTATGATGCGCTGTAGTTTGCCACCCTCCAAGCTTGTAGGTTAGCTGTGCAGCGCTGCGTGCGTGGCGCTTTATAAGTGCTGAATAAGGTCAGGTTAGCACAGCACAAGGTAAAAGGAAAAAGCATGTGGGAATCAAACCTGCAACCTATGGTGCTCCAATGCACGTCTGTAACCACTATCCCAAACCACCACTACAGGGACCATGCAAATGTGTTCCATAAAGGGAATGTGTGTATGGGAACCCATAACACCCTGACGTGGCAGACAGCTGCCACTGTACAAGGATGTGAGCACAGGTGGGCCATGTACATCACCAGTAAATCAAGAAATACGTGCGTCAGTGTATTGAATCAGCAGCAGAGACAAATGTATGTTAAAGATATATATTTTATTTTGGAAAGTTACTAGACATATCGTATATACTGTGTGTCATGATATGAAGCTAGTTGTTTTACAGTGAACAAACTGTAACCACATTGAGTAGGCCAGCTACCCACATGTCGCGTACAAGTCACTGGCCCCCCCACAGATGATGAGCAGTACAGATAATGTGCAGTAGGTGCATGGTGTGTACTATGCAGTAACCCCACACCCCCCACATGCTGCTGCATGGCCCAAATGCCTTTTTCACATATGTGTGCATGTAGACAGTAGGCAGGGCATGATGACAGCCCAACGCACAGCAGTCATGAAGGTATAACCAAAACATATCTGCCCTCAAAAAACAGGTGGCACAAACCTGACAAAGCATACATATCAAAATCTCTGCAACTGCACACACACATACATATATACACATCACAGATGTGGCATAATGCATAATATAGGAAATAAAGTGCCATATACATCCAAAACAACACTGTGCAAATGCCAAATCCGGATATGGTAACAGGTACAAGAGGAACATGATCCCAGATAATACAGAAAACGCAAACTATCACACATACAGAGATAACCCTGTGCAGAGGGTCTGCTGCAATGGGTGCTGTGAAAACAGTATGCGTATACATATGACACGGCACATGGAATGCACCCATGAAGGACGAACACACACACCCACACTGCCACACTGCCAAATTACTGGTGCAATGTGAGTCCCAGAATATCATGAGATAAAGAAGACTGTGCAGACAGGCATTGCTATGTCTGTCAATCAATGTAGATGGGCACATCTGTACACTAACCAAACACACTAATCTGTACATAGAGGTTGAAAGAAAGGTCAAACATGGTACAGTTACTGGCACAGAAGCTACACTGCCACATGCCCTGGTGTACCAACATATTCAGTCACATGCACCTGGAAAGTATACGGTAAACAATGACACAGTGATGCCCCACATGCACTGTAGCACACATGGTGATGGCAAATATTGACCGAAGATGTTGGCGCACATCAAAGTGGTGTGGTAAATACCGTGTCATGTTCAAGAGCAGGGTAGCCCCACAAATACCAGAGGACCTATACAATGTCACCCCTGTGCCATACGCATGGCTGTACGCTCTTGGTGAACTAAACAGATGAGGATATCCTGCGGTGCAGGTCACACACATAGGCAACATACAGTAACACAATGTCAGATGGATGTACAACATGCAGCAAGTATGTCAGTCCCTGCTGCACATGTAGGGGCCAGTACACAGTGTCCACAGTGCAAATAGCCTCTTCTAACCAACATGTCCCGTGGAGACTGTCCGTGAATCCCTGGGCCCACATACGCAAGTGGTACATCCCAATCTGCCACAGCACACAAAAGGTCATGTATGTCCCCTGCGATGAACCCCACACCCAGACAGAGCACAGCAGCAACGTTGTGTAGGACAGGCCACCTATGCCCAATGTAGCAGTCCAACATCAATGTCCATCATAGGCATGTGGGCCACACGCAGAGGTCAGCCATCCTATGCCACCATATCCCAGGGACATCTGCATGCTCCTGTTGTGGTTTACAGACACTTGGGTGATGGTGCCTGCAGATGCAGTGTAGTCGATGTGCAGTGTGCTCTGCCCTGTATCAGAAAAAGGAGAAACACTGTCACGGTATGTTGCACAGAACACCAGGGAACATTGCAGGTAGGCAGAAAGCAATATGTATAGAATGCAACGCCAGACATGCAAACATGAAATTAGCACAACACATAACAGTGCATGTTGTGGAAATGTGGCCATTGAACCATACACGAGGGTGTCCTATGGATATGGTCATGTCCATGCACATGTCACACAGGCGCCTCACTGCTCCACCCCATGTCCATCAGCGTTGGTGCATAGTGACTCCACAGGATAGCTTCCTGAAAAACACAACAAAACACAAGCATAGAATGAATGATGTCATTTCCAAAAGATTCAAGATGCAACCTACCATCTGTCTGCAGAACGTGTCTGATAGGGACTGTCTGAGGCAGGAAAAAGCAACACCACGTCACAGTGAATACAGAATACAGAAGATGCCAGAGGAATGTAAAGACTAAAATTACTTTCAAAGTTGTTGTACAGAGTTTATAATACATTTTGTGCTACAGATACTCTGTGAAAAAGACCTAGTGTGTTAGAGGAATATAAAGAACCACCATATCCCCATCTCCAGCTGCCGTTGGCGATGTCCAAATTAGGGCATCATCTGTGATACTGAAATGCTGATGGATAGTGTTCTGAGGGCACACAAGAGATAGGTCAGGTCACAACATAAAACAGATGCGCACTATGTATACATGGTCCACAGCAGTAGGTTACAGACAGCAGAGTCCCCAACCCTCCACAGGTGTTAAAACACCACCCCCCACATGATAATACAAACTGTATGCACACTGTACCCCTACACACCCACCCTAGAAAAACATACACACGCAGTATGTTAAGGTGAGCATGCCACCAGTAGCAAACGGCCTGTCTGTGGACAACATGAGATCAGTGGAGATAGCTCTTGGCCAAAGCAATGCTACACAGCATTTGGCTGATGTTACAATGTCACGGAGGGGTGTACGCTCGGCCCACCACCAGAACACTTAGGATGTGTGGACACACGCAGCTCTCTAGGATGTGTTCCAGAAAAAGTGCTGGAGCAGATGAGCTGGGCAGAAACACAAGTGCCTGTGTGTGACAACAATAACATATGGGGTATGGGGGTGCAGACCAAAGAGGTGAACCACAACATATGTGCATTGGACAGATGACCCCAGACATGATCTGTGGCTGACTGTCCCCACACACCATGTACCTGTATGTCCATCTACCCATTCTCCTGCACGTTGAGTGGGGTACAGACAGCTGCCAGTGAACCAGGGAGGTCGCACAACATATCCTGTGGAGGGATAAACACATCAGGAACATACATATGTCATGTTTGAGCTGTGTAACACACACAGCACCATCACGTCATCACCCCTCCTGCCCCCCAAATCCGTGTCAATCTGTCTTTTGTCCATCACACTGTACAGAATTGCCCCTGCCAAATTCCCCAATGGCGTGTTAATGCGAAAATTAAAGGGCCTGTACCCCATGTCCTCGCATGTCCACACTGCCTCCATACCAACCCCCTGCACCCCATATCTCACCTGTTACACCTTCAGTGTGTGTTGTGATGGTCCCACCTCCCCTGCGTGCCTGCACCCATATGCAGGAACACAGGGATATGTCCTGTGTCTGCATGTTCCAGAGCTCCATACCAAATGCCGTGTTGGGGGCTATCTGATCCCCTACCGCTCAGTGCCAACTGTATGCTGATGAGTGCCAAATATATCCCAACGTCCCTGAACAGCCCCTGCCAATCCAGACCCTGAGCTATGTTTGCGTGTCTGACAATGGTGGCCTGATGTATCCACACTGCCTGAAAAGGAACCTGGCCACGACTCAACATCTAAGCTCCCTCCGTAAACCCTGCCCCCATATTAGGTGTCTGTGTATAGGCTGCAACACATTGCCGCACGTTGATATGCAATGTATGGGTTGTCTGTGACCCCTCCCTCTCCTCCCCCACACATACGCATCATATAGCTAGGACATGCAGTGTCATTCCAGATAACATCAGCAATATCCCCCCCATCCTCCCTTAACACACAACTAAAACATGAATGCACCCCTCAGTCACCCCCTGAACTGCTAACTGTAACCCACACCTTGCTGTTATCCCCTTGAATCAGCTGTGTATACCCCACACCAACCAACACGCCGCTGCATGGCTCATCATCTGCCGGCCGCGCCATGACCATAATACTACTTCTGTCAAATCACCTCACTGGCTCACAATCCGTGTATGCATCCAGGTGTAGGTTACCTCGCTGAGCAAATGATGCAGTACCTGTGTGTGTACTCTGTACCTCCCCTCCAGAATATTAACCCCTGCCAATACTACTACCAATGAGCATGTACATATTGTTGCAAGTCGTATACAGTGCTGTACACAAACATGTAACGCACAGTCTGTGCCAATCAGTGTATGTTATGTGACCAATGCGCCAATATCCCCCATCATGTCATCCACACATCTAGGCAAATGGTGGCACCTATGTCCCATTTCCTACTGCTGACCACACACCACACTCCGTGTACCATGCTGCACCCACAGCTGCAACCAACAACCTGTGTGTAACCCGCCAGCCACCGTCCCCAATCACCGACCAAGTCCCTGTGTACGGTAACGTACCCACCTAGGGCAGGCAATCCAGTCTCATCTGACCCCCGTGCATCCGCAGTTATTCCCTAAACACCCCGCCTGTGTTCTCCCTGGACTATCCTGAATGCTCTGATGGGCAGGGAATGTCCCCCAGATGTCTGTGTAGTGTTGCGTATGACTGGTATGGCTATACAAATGTTCAACAGTAGTAGTAGTACATATGTCTAGATACCAATGTAGTATCCAACATATTTAGTACTTACATGAGAAGACCGTCGCAATCAGCTGGCGCCTGGCTGCTGTGCCCTCACGTACATCAGAACATAAGAACATAAGATATGCCATACTGGGTCAGACCAAGGTCCATCAAGCCCAGTATCCTGTTTCCAACAGTGGCCAATCTAGGTCATACGTACCTAGCAGTTCCCCCAAAAGACACAGGTTCCGCAGTGCTTGTACTGGGTCAAGCATTGATATCCTGGGTCCCTTCTTAATAATGGTTTATGGACCTTAACTCCAGGAACTTGTCCAAACCTTTTTTAAACCCAGCTACACTAAGAGCCTTTACTACATCCTCTGGTAACAAATTCCAGAGTTTGATTACATGTTGAGTGAAAAAATATTTTCTTTTATTAGTTTTAAATAGTTTACCCTGTAGCTTCATTGCATGTCCCCCAGTCTTTCTATATTCTGATAACGTAAACAATCGATCTACGTTTACCCGTTCCACTCCATTCATTAATTTATAGACTTCTATCATATCTCCCCTCAGCCGTCTCTTTTCCAGGTTAAAGAGCCCTAACCTTTATAGCCTTTCTTCATAGGAGTATCCTTCCATCCCCTTTACCATTTTAGTTGCTCTTCTCTGAACCTTTTCTAATAACGCTATATCCTTTTTAAGATACGGCGACCAGAATTGCACACAATATTCAAGGTGCGATCTCACCATGGAACGATATAGAGGCATTATAATATCTTTTGTTTTATTTTCCATTCCTTTCCTTATGATACCTAGCATTTTATTTGCTCTCTTGGCCGCCGCTGCACACTGGGCTGAGGGTTTTAACATGTTATCCACAATGACGCCTAAATCTTTTTCCTGGGTGGTGGTTCCTAATGTGTAACCTTGCATTGTGTAACCATAGTTTGGGTTGTTCTTCCCTAGGTGCATAACTTTGCACTTGTCCACATTAAATTTCATCTGCCATTTTGATGCCCAGTCTTTCAATTTATCAAGATCCTCTTGCAATTTTCCACAATCCTCTTGGGTTTTAACAACTTTAAATAGTTTTGTGTCATCTGCAAATTTGATAACCTCACTCGTTATTCCACTTTCCAGGTCATTTATGAATATGTCTAAAAGCAGCGGACCCAACACAGATCCCTGGGGTACACCACTATTCACCTTTCTTCATTGGGAAAATTGGCCATTTAGCCCTACCCTCTGCTTTCTATCTTTTAACCAGTTCCTGATCCACAGTAGTACACTGCCTCCTATCCCATGACTCTTTAGTTTTGCCAAAATTCTCTGATGAGGGACCTTGCCAAAGGCTTTCTGAAAGTCCAGATAGCACAGTTACTTACCTGTAACAGGTGATCTCTGGGAACAGCAGGAATTAGTCCTCACATATGGGTACGTCGGTACCGACGGAGCCCGTGCGGGAAAGCTCCCCAGCTTCTTAGAATAGAAGCTTTTGGGACCTCCCACTGCACATGCGCACTGCCTTCCCGCCTTCCTGAACAGCTCTCCTCAGTTTCGAGTTTATAGCTGAGTCAACAGAGAGAGGACAGGAAGATAGATAGATAAAAGATACAACTCCTAGGGGAGGTGGGTGGGTTGTGAGGACTAATTCCTGCTGTTCCCAGAGATCACCTGTTACAGGTAAGTAACTGTGCTATCTCCAGGAACAAGCAGGAATAAGTCCTCACATATGGGGACTCCCTAGCTTAGATGCATGGGATCCCCTGTAAAGGTTCGCCATCTTCGTATGGATCTCAGGCATCCATTCTGGGAAGGTGGGCAGGAGTTGTTTAGGAATGGAACAGGTGCTTGAGGACAGCCTGGCCAAACAAGGCATCCCGGCGGGAGTCCTTGTCCAAACAGTAATGGGCTGTGAAGGTATGAACCGAGGCCCAGGTAGCGGCTCGACAGATCTGATCTATGGAAACAGAGTGCAGATGAGCCATAGAAGTTGCCATGGCCCTCACATTGTGAGCAGTGACATGGCCTTCCAGAGAAATGTTTTTGCTCTGGTAAGCAAAAGAAATACACTGAGCAATCCAATTGGAAAGTGTACGCTTGGAGACTGGAAGTCCCAAATGGGAAGGATCAAAGGCCACAAAAAGTTGAGAAGACTTTCGATGTGGCTGAGTCCTATTAAGGTAAAAAGCGAGAGCTCTTTTACAATCCAGAGTATGAAGGTTCCTCTCTGCATTGGATGCATGAGGAGCTGGAAAAAAGACAGGTAGATATACCTCTTGATTAAGATGAAAAGGCGAGACCACTTTAGGCATAAAGTGGGGATTCGTCCTAAGGACCACCTTATCATGATGAAATCTTGTGTAAGGTGGATTAGCCACTAAAGCCTGCAGCTCACTGATGCGGCGAGCCGAAGTGACTGCAATGAGGAAGATGACCTTCCAGGAAAGAAATTTCAAGGAGGTGGAAAACATTGGCTCAAAAGGTGGCTTCATAAGTTGACCGAGCACTAGATTCAAATCCCATGCGACCGGGGGTGGTCTGATGGGAGGTTTAGTGAGAGTCAGGCCTCTCATGAATCTTGCAACAAGAGGATGAGAGGAGATAGGTTGTCCATTTATATGTTCAAGGATGCTGCAATAGCACTTAAATGGACTCTTACCGAATTCGTCTTGAGGCCTGCATTGGATAGATGCAGGAGATAATCAAGAAGAGAATTCAAAGGAAGTGCCAGAGGGTCAAGACCCTGCTGAGCACACCAAATGGAAAAACGTTTCCATTTGAAAGCATAGGAACGCCTGGTAGAGGGTTTCCTAGAGGCAGAAAGGATATCTTTCACTGGTTGGGAAAGATGAAAGTCTTGAAGGCTTAAGCCTTCAGTAACCAAGCACTGAGGTGAAGGGATTTGGGGTTTGGGTGCCACAAAGTCCCCTCCTCCTGAGACAGGAGGTCTGGCGCAGCTCCCAGATCCAAGTAGGATCCCTGGGAGAGCTGTAGAAGTAGAGGGAACCACACTTGGCGTGGCCAGCGTGGAGCTATGAGGATCATAGTTCCATGATCCCTCTGGAGTTTGAACAGAGTCTTGGGAATCAAAGGAATGGGTGGAAAGGCATATAGGAATGCCTGATTCCAATTCAGGAGAAAGGCGTCTGTAGCCTGAGCTCCCTGACACGGAGTTCTGGAACAGAACCGGGGAAGTTTGGCATTCCACGGACTTGCAAAGAGGTCTATGTCCGGGGTCCCCCATTCCTGAAAGATTCGGTTTATTTGGTCCAAATGTAGGGACCATTCGTGTGGCAGCAGAACTCGACTGAGCCTGTCTGCCCGAGAGTTTTGAACTCCTGGGAGATACACTGCTAGCAGGTGAATCTGATGCTCTCTGGCGAAGGCCCATAGTCTTAGAGCTTCGTTGCAAAGCGACAGAGAGCCCGTCCCTCCTTGTTTGTTTATGTAAAACATGGCCACCTGATTGTCCGTCTGAACTAGGACAGTGAGGTTGGCTAGGAGGGAGTGGAAGACCTTGAGGGCAAGGTAAATTGCTCGCAGTTCCAGAAGATTGATATGAAGGGTGGACTCCTGTAGAGACCAAGTGCCCTGAGTGGAGAGAGTTTGCAGATGGGCTCCCCACCCTGTTTGGGAGGCATCTGTTGTGAGGGTTGCTTGGGGTAGCAATGGTTGAAATGGAGACCCCAACAACAGATTCTTGGTGGAAGTCCACCAGTGGAGGGACCAAAACAGACGATCGGAGGTTTGTATTTGGTCTGAGAGCGCTCCTGACGCTTGAGTCCACTGAGTGGCCAGGGTCCATTGAGCTGCTCTCATATGAAGACGAGCATAGGGCACCACATGCACTGTGGAGGCCATATGACCCAGTAGGCGTAGCATTTCCCTGGCTGTCAAGTGAGTGCTGGACTGAGCTTGGGAGGCCAAACTCAGGAGGCGCTGGCCTCGAACATGTGGAAGGTAGGCCCTTGCAGTGATGGTGTCCAACTGGGCCCCTATGAATTCTAGAGATTGAGTAGGGATGAGTTGGGACTTGGGAAGGTTTACTATCAGTCCCAGATACTGCAAAAGGCTCCTTGTGTGGTCCAGGGAAATCTGGGCCTGTGACTGAGTTGGAGCTCGGATGAGCCAGTCGTCCAGATATGGGAAGACAAAGATTCCCATGCCTCTTAGAAATGCGGCTACGACTGCCATGCATTTTGTGAATACTCTTGGAGCAGAGGCTAGACCGAAGGGGAGTACTCTGTATTGGAAATGTTTTCCCTGAAACAGAAAGCGAAGATACTTTCTGTGGGATGGATGGATGAGTATATGTGTATACGCATCCTGTAGGTCTAGAGAACAAAGCCAGTCCTGACCCTGGAGGTAAGGAAGGAGAATGCCGAGAGACAGCATTTTGAATTTCTCCTTGAAGAGAAATTTGTTCAATTCTCTCAGATCTAGGATTGGTCTGAATCCCCCTGTCTTCTTTGGAATGAGAAAATAAGGGGAGTAGAAACCGGACCCTTGTTGAGGAAGAGGAACCTCTTCTATGGCCCCTTGGGCAAGAAGAGAGGAAACCTCTTGACCCAACAGGGTTAGGAGAGATGGGGGAGAATTGAATGGTCTCACCATATGATGGGGAGGAAGGCTGGAGAAATGAAGTTTGTAACCCTCTCGAATGATAGAGAGGGTCCATTGTTCTGTTGTGATTTGTTCCCATCTGGGAGCAAAGTGAACCAACCTTCCGGGTATGGTGAGAGGTTCTGGTTGTGTTAGAACCAGAAGTGGCAAGTTCCCTAGGAGCAAGTCAAAACCCCTGAGGGGTTGGAGCCTGCTGAGCTACAGTAGCTGCTGCAGGCTTAGCTCGTGCTTGTTTGGATTGCTGACGCTTAGCAGTATAGCGAGGTTGAGAAGACTGCTGGCCAGTATTTGAAGCAACTCTGGCCTTCTTATAGTAAGGCCTTTTAAAAGACTTTTTCTTAGTAGGAATTGAAGTGGACTTTGAAAGTCTTTCCAAGGTGGCATTTTCAGCATCCATCTGGGTGGCTTTGATTTGCCACTCTTCCCCAAATAAGTTCTCACCTGTACAGGGCAGATTCCGTAAGCCATCTAGAACCCAAGGTTCCAGATCAGAGGCCTGGAGCCAAGCAAGACGTCGGGCTGCAATAGCAATGCCCGAAGCCCTACTGGCTCCCTCAAAGGAATCATATGCTGCCCTATTAGAGAACTTAGAAACCTCTAAGAGTTGTTTCACTAGGGAAAGGAATCCCTGCTTTTTATCCTCAGGGATAAAGGGGGCAAAATGCCGCACCTTTTTGGCAAGTTCCTCCAGGAACATGCCCATATAGAGACTGTAGGAATTAATCCTGGCTATAAGCATACTAGCCTGGAAAATTTTCCTACCAAAAGAGTCCAAAGTCTTACATTCCCGTCCTGGAGGGGTGGAAGAGTGCCTTTTGGTACTCCTAATCTTCTTCATTGCAGACTTCACCACAATAGAGTGGTGGGGCAATTGAGTCTTTTGGAAACCAGGAGAAGGAGGGACCCTATACATGGTGTCCAACCTACGGGAATAAGGAGACAAAGTCAAAGGATTTTCCCAGAAATCCATCAGTTGTTCTTGAAGGATTTCATGGATAGGCAGGGTAACTGCCTCCTTAGGGGCCTTTGAGTATCCCAAAATATCCAGTTTTTTGGATCTGGGTTCCTTTTCAGAGGATGTGGTAATAGAAAGGGCTGTAGCCATATCTAAAACAAAGTCCTGGAAGGACAAATCCTCTGGAGGGGACATTCTCCTTTTAGGAGAAGAGGGCTCCTCAGGTAAGTTGAGTGAAAACTCAGCAGAATCATCAGAGGAGTGAAAATCCTCAGAGGAATCGGTGCTTTCCTCTAACGCACGATACGCGTACCGATCGGTATCGATATCGGGCGTATCGGGTATGGAACCGGTATGGAGCGAAAGCCCATACGGTACCGACTTGCGTTTAGAGGTGGACGGCCTCGATACCGGCATGGCGGACGATACCGGTATCGGGCCCGGAACCGCTGAAAGCGGAACCGATGGCGTTGCAGCTTTAATGAAAGCCATGACGGCCTGCTGCATGGACTGTACAGTATCGCCCATGGACGCCATAGCTGCCTGGATGTCGGTACCGGAGTGACCCGGTACCCCAGAGCAGGCTAACAGGTGATCTGTCGAGGCCGTAGCATCGATATCAACCTGAGACCCCTGAATTGGCGTTTTTGGAAGTTGGACTTCCCGCCGGGGTTGTTTGGCTGGGGCAGGGTCCTCAAGTTCTAAGCTAAGAGCCTCTCGATGCTTTGAAGGAGATTTGCTCTTTGAGGACTTGCCCACAGAAGGTTTGGTTACCTGAGATCCATCCGGAGAAGAAGACCTGGATGACTGTGATGCTGTATTCTCTGAAGCAAACAGCACATGGAATTTGTTGGCCCGGTTCTGCAGCCCACGTTTAGACATGTGGGAGCAAGATGGGCAGTCCGGTATGGAATGGTCAGGCCCCAAACATTTCAGACACCATTCATGGGTGTCTGTGACTGAAATAACAGCATTACATTTGGTACACTTCTTAAATCCAGGGGCTGGCTTCTCCATGAGGAGAAATTGAGTAGGCCGAGAGGCCTCTCTGAAGTGACCAAAAAGCTAAAAAATAAGAAAAAAGAATTATAATTTTTTAAAGAAAGAAAGAAAAGACCGGCGATACCGGTATCGGTATGGGGAAGGCAGGTACGCGGTCTAAAGAAACAAATAAAATAACAATTTCTTCAGCGGTGACAGGAACACGACCTGCTGGCTCCGCGGAAAAAAGAAACTGAGGAGAGCTGTTCAGGAAGGCGGGAAGGCAGTGCGCATGTGCAGTGGGAGGTCCCAAAAGCTTCTATTCTAAGAAGCTGGGGAGCTTTCCCGCACGGGCTCCGTCGGTACCGACGTACCCATATGTGAGGACTTATTCCTGCTTGTTCCTGGAGATACACAATATCAACCGACTCACCTTTGTCCACCTGTTTATTCACAACTTCAAAAAAACATAACAGATTAGTAAAACAAGATCTTCCTTGTCTAAAGCCATTTTGGCTGTCTCCCATTAGGCCATGACTATCTACATGCTGAGTAATTTTATTCTTTATGATGGTTTCTACCATTTTTCCCGGTACTGATGTGAGGCTCACCGGTCTGTAGTTTCCCGGATCACCCCTGTAACCCTTTTTAAAAATTGGTGTTACATTGGCGATCCTCCAATCTTCAGGTATTAGAGATGATTTTAATAATAGTTCACAGATTACTAATAGCAGGTATGCAATCTCATATTTCTGTTCTTTCAACACCCTTGGATGTATACCATCCGGCCCAGGTGATTTCCTACTCTTCAGTTTATCTAATAGTTGTAATACATTTTCCCGGCCACGTACAGGACGGCACGTAGGATCATCTTCCAGATCCTCATTAATTTGGACTGGGAGATCATGCCTGAGAGCAATGTTGTGCAGTATGCAACAGGCCAGAATAATCTTTGCCACAGTCATGGGTTTGTATTGTAAGGCCCCGCCGGTTCTATCCAGACACCTGAAGCGACTTTTCCAAATGCCAAAGGTGCGTTCGATGACTGAGCGGCAGGAGGCATGGGCCTCATTGTACCTCTTTCTGCACGTGTCCGCAGCAGACACACAGGGGTCAGCAATCAGGGATGACACCCATATCCTGCATCAACTGTAGAGAAATAGTAGAAAGGTAAAGCAGAGGCTGAGCCACACACACATGCACACAAGCATGTTGTCACCAGCAGAGGCTAAACTAGAGTTATTTAGCTTAGTTCACTACTGGCCCTGACCTTTCTATAAAAAGAAAGTGTAGTTGCAAGTCGAGGGTCAGGTTTAAACAAGGATTTATTCCCCTCCCGGGGTTTTGCTGGACTTTCAAAAATAATACACTTCCAAACTCAAAAGATAACCATACTTCTGGTATAAACAAATGGATAAAGAAAAGTAGCTTCTTGCTTCACAAATTAAATGACAAAACAAAATATATCATCAAGGTAAACACCTGGGCAGTTTCCACTGTGCAGACCTGTCTCTCTAGCAGGCTTATTAGCTCTCAGCGCAGAGAGGTCTCTTCAGTCATCACTAGAGAACAGTCCATCTTTTCCTCATAAGATAAACCTTCATTCTGGTCAGTACACATGGGCTCCTCAAGTGACTCGTCTTCCCTCGGGCAGAGAGTTTGTAACCTCCTCCAGTCAGTGACTGGTCTCTCTTCCAAACTCTCTTCTTGGTTAGGGAGATAATTATCTGAGCCTTGATAAAAATGCTTTTCAGCTTTTCTGTTACACCTTGCTCTTGTCAGTTTGCTGCCAGGCTTCTCATACAAACATTCAGGCTCTGCTCTCATACAAATATCCTGAAGCAGTTCACTATCTCTATTATAAGGATGTGAATACCTTAAAAGCTTCTGGCTTTCATTAGCAAAGGGTTTTCTATGGTTAAACTCACTGTTGGAGAATAACTGCCTGTTATGTCTCCCAGCCCTTCTTGGCTTCTTATTCCAGGCCTCAGAATACACAGGGTTAGGCTGACAATACTCTGACCTTTTGTTGAAGGGTTTTTGGTTCTCTCTAACCTGCCAGGCTTCACAAGCGCTTGCAGCTTCTGTGTCATCAAAACCTTCGTCAGAGATCATACAGGAATCACATTCAGCCTCTCTTCCTGGATTCTCTCTCTCCTGGACTCGAGCATAATAAGGATTCTCCTTTCTGGCCTGCTCCCAAGCTCTGGCCTGTTCCTGAACTCGAACTCGACCTGTTTGCCTGCCTGCTTTCTTATGCAGAGTTATGGGCGTTTTCCTGCACATGTGCAGAGTGTTTCCCTCAGTGTTTGGGGAGTGTCTGTTGGCTGGGCGTGCCTTCAGGTCTCGTGCCTCAGCCTGCTCTGGTTGCCTATAGCAACTAGGAAGCTTTTTCTCTCCCTTTCTGTCAGAGTCTGTGCCGTACTCTTCAGCTTTTTGTGTCTTAAAGCTACAGGGCATATTTTCGGTGTTACAATGTACATGCAAACCAACAGCACAGACAGGTCTCCCATGAACATGTTACAGCACATGCTGACACACAACATGTATGTGGCAGCATCTGGAGGTGTGAGACAGGGACCACAGGGTGGGGGTAAGGTGTGCAAACCACCTCAGCTGTAACCCACAATAACACATGCCCAAACACCCGTAGCCGAAATGTAGTAGTGCCGGCTGCAAGATCATCAGCCACACACATGGCAATGCACCCTTGACAAGGTTAGTGATGCACACATTTGCAAGCATGTGATAGCCATGAGACTGCCCACACACATGGGTTGAACAGGGAAAAGGTCCCTGAGCTGCCCCGAGAGGATGTCCGACACAACAATATACCGTTGAATAAATGTGGAACATACATGTGTCCTGGACTATGCCCACACAAAGCACACAATGTGAAATGGCCAGATATGTCAGAGGTGAAGGTGCCACCAACACAAAACACCGTACCAAAGACAACCATGAAGGGAAGTGCCCCCCCCCCCGGACACACACACAAACTACACACAAACACAACTGGGGACACCTTGCAAACACAGACATGTACGCCTACGTGTACCCAGAGGAACACCATGTGCACGTCCGAGCAGAGAAATACCCACCCAGCAGTATACAGTACTCATATTGCCCAGCCTCAAACTGTCCGAATAGTGCTGAGTGATGCAGGATAAAGGAGTCATGGGTGGACCCTGCAAACCTAGGGACCACATTCAGAATACGCATATTTTCATCACATACAATCTGAACATTCAGAGAAAGGTAGTGCTTGCGGTTGCGGAATACTGCCTCCCTGTCTCCGGGCAGGACCAGGGCAATATGTGTGCAATCAATAGCTCCCATCACATGTGATATCCCTGCAACCTCTTCAAAGGTCTGGTTCAGGGTCCCCCACTGTTGCCTGGTGTTGGGAATTGCACCCAGCTGACCATGGCATGCAGTACCTGGTGGAGACAGCATGAGAAGGTGGGGCGGCTCATGCCTTATGTTTTCAGTTTGTTCAATGTAAACCGCACTGATGCATTATAGTGCGGTATATAAGAGAATGTAAATAAATAAATAAAATGTCACCCACTGCAGCCACAGATGACTGGAAACAGCCAGAGGCAAAGAAATGTAGGGCAGCCAGGAGCTTGACCAAACCCGGTATGGCATGTGACCAACCTGTCAGGGGCTCGAGGTCAGGTCTGAGATCCTCAAAAAGTTCCCTAATAGCCACTGTGTCCAGACGGTATAGGGAGATCACCTTGCCATCACGCATGTCCCAGAGCTGGGCCCTAAGCCTGTAGAGGTGAGCCTGGCGAGGGCGCAGCTCGGCATGCCTCCTGCGCCGTGCCAGCTCAGCCCTAGCTTGCATTGCCTCCACAGCTGCAGGTTGGAGTTGCAGCGGGTCTGCACCCATGCCCTGTGCCGCAGCACCGTGGACACCATCACCCACATCAGGCAACCGCGGGTCCTGAGCAACCCCCAAAGTACCTGCAGCCACCACAAAGGCAGCCATCAGCAAAACAGAGATACCACAGAAAAAGGATTCTTCTTGCCTCCCCCTCGCCCCACCAACACCGCCCTCTACCTGTCCCTCACCTCACCCCCTGTACCCTACGCCTGCTCACCACCTCACCTGCCCCCACCACCCCAACACCACCTCTCACCTGTTGCTCACCTCACCCCACCCCACCGCACCTCACCTCATCCCACCGCACCTTACCTCACCTGCTGTACACCTGACAAATACCTCACCTCAACTGCTCTACACCTCACCTACACAAAACCCTTGGCATATACCACGTATGCATCAAAGATAAGTACCTTTCATACAGTGTGCATATGTGCGTGCGTTGCGTCTACACAGTGCCGTGAATGCAGTGTCTGCGTGCATTGCGCATCAGATCTGACCGTGACCCATGCACATGTGTTGCGCGTGGCTCCACACACGCATATGGCGTACGCAGCGTGCAAGCGTGGGGCCATGCGCACATGAAGGTGGCCACCGTCCGCTGCGTGGGCACCTAATCACGGGTGTCATGTGCGTAGCGCCCCTCATAGAGCGGCCCCTTCCACGGCACATGTGCAACACGCGCAGCGACTGGCATGTGCGTATTGACGCACATGCGCACATAGCGCACACGTGCTGCAGCGCATGTGCGTACTGTGCACACGCGCTGCAGTGCATGTGCAACGCGCATAACCTCTCGCCCACCAAAATGCATAAAAAGGCCACCAAATGTGATAAACGCCGAGGGTTTTGTGTAGGCAAGGTGAAGAGCAGGTGTGGAGAGCAATCGGTCAGGGTGATAGCAGGTGCGGAGAGGAGAGTAAAGGTGAGGTGAGCAGCAGGTGTGTGGGAGAGGAGGTGTGGTGAGGATCAGGCGTGAGGGTGAGGAGAGGAGCAGTGGAGAGGGAGGAGAGGAGAGGAGGAGAGGAGGTGGTGAAAGGAGGTGAGGGAGAGGAGGTGGGGAGAGGAGCAGGGGAGAGGGAGAGGAGGGCAGGTGAGCAGCAGGGGAGGGAATAGTAGGCAAGGACTGGGAGAGGTGGGAATGTGTGACAGGGAGGAAGAGGCCACAGGGAGCAGGGAGATGGAGCAACAGCCCATGGCAGGAGGGGACGAGCGGTCCACAGGGGCGGCAGGGATGGGTGGGCCTGAGGTGGTGGCTGCAGGGCCATCGGGTGTGTCCCAGCCCACACAGGGGCAGCCCGAGAGGCCACCCATTGCCAAACGGAGGCATGCCCCAGTGCCAGCAGAGGAACGGAGGAGAGCAGTTAGATTCAGCCAGCAGGAGAACCACATCCTGCTGGCCAGAGTGCTGGAGGACTATGAGGTGCTCTATGGGCGGCTGAGCTCCAGCACCACGGTGGGGACATGCATACACGTGTGGGAGGAGGTGCAGGAAGCCATAGCGCAGGCCGGGGGCCCACCCAGGGACCTGGACAGCCTCAGAAAAAGATTTAATGACATCAAGCGTGGTGTTCGTGCACACATGGTGGCGGAGAGGCGACATGCCATGGGCACCGGTGGGGGTACCCCTTTGTCCTAACCCTGTCACCCCTGGAACAGCAGCTTGCAGAAAGGCTTGGTCCCATCTACCTGCGTGGATTGCCTGAAACGCTGGACACCGCCCATCCACACGCAGGTAGGTCTGAGATATGCAGCACACGTAGAGCTCACGGCCCAACACATGCTGGCCATGGACGGGGTGGTGGGGGGCCTATGCCCTGAGAACACGTGTGCCCCAACACAGGCAACTGGGGGCCATACCACCAGCAAAACCTGTAAAGGTACCAACAGGGTGTTTGTGACAGGTACCTGGGGCTGTGTCCATGACAGTCACAGTCCTGGACGTAGTAGAGCACTGAACAGGTGTACAGCACCGGGGGGGCAGTCCATCAGCCAGGTGGACTGCCCCCCTCCTCCACTGTGCAAGAGAGGAAAGGAGCACCGTACATACAGGGAGAGCCTAACACCTTCCACCCTATCATCCCAGCACATGCAGCAGCTATTTGTACCTGGCATATAGGTCACACTGAAACATCATACATCTGCAGACAGTCATGCATCACAATATGACAGGGGGGAACATACAGGAGGGACATACATCTAGCCCAGCACACATAGACCTGGGGGGCCCCGCACCCTCCACCTACAACAGCTATGACATGTGTCTGACATTACCTGTCCAGAGAAATATCCCAGGACAGTGTCAGAGAACGGCTGCTCACACTGAGATTATGAGCTAGACGCAAACCAACGCCAAAGACCACGTCACACATATATCAGACACATACTACTCTGTCATTGGCCAACATACTGTAGGGATCCCCAATCCACCCTCACACAACATTTGGGTGCACATTCACAAAGCTGCAACTGCCCTAGCCCAACCCCCACACCACCTGAGGCCAGCTCATATACAGGTACCACGACCCCCACCCACGGTGCAAACCCATGTCCAGCATCGCTCCACCCATCCCCCGAAACAATCCATCACACACACACAGTACTGGATAGCTGTCCACCTACAACGCACAGTGGCTACTGTCAGACGGCTGCCTGGGTGAGAATCTTCACACTCTTGGCAAGTGCATATTTCTATATGATTTGCAAGGTATTGTGGGCAATGTAGTTCATTCACACCAGACACAGCTGCTGACAATAATTTAGTTGTGCTCTTGGGTAAAGCCAATAAGATATTTATTTATGGGGTTATTTCTCCCAACACAGATATGCTTGGTAGCACATAAATTAGGTAACTTGCTTTCAGTGTTAACTTGAAAAAAACAAAGTCAAAATCAGGAAAACAACAAATGAAAAGCTACAAAGCAAGAAACAAACTGTTCTTTTCACTCCCCTAGCTCACAAGCAATTAGGTAAGGCTTAATTGCTAGCAGTCACCAGCTGAAACCCCTTAGCTGGCTTGCCTTCCACTGTGTGGGTCAAATCCTGCTTCAGGAGCTTTTCTGAGTAGATTTAAAGAACAAATTTGTATTTCTTTGTGATGGTTGCTGTACTTTATAACAGAAAGTTACCAACGGAGTTTAGATAGAGAGCAGTCCATATAAACAGGATCCTCATCTGCTATTATTCCCCCTTGTTCAACAAGCATGGGTTCAATATCATGGATTGGCACAGATGAATCTCTCAATGGAGCATTTTCAGGAGAATACTTGTTTCCCTGCTGTCTTTCAAGGTTATAGCTAGGGCATAGATCAGTGTTCATACCTGAGCTTCCATTGCTGCTAGAGTTCCTCTCTATATAGCCTGGCCAGTATGTAGTCCAGTTCTTATGTCCAGCCTTCCAATCCAGATCCCTGGACACTGGATCTCTCTTCACATACCTTCTGGCACAGGTCTTAGGGTCCCTTCCACGTGCAGCCGTCTCCCTCACAGGTAGCCTCTGGTGATTCCTAGCTCTGCAGCACCATTCCTCTGGCTTTCCCCAGTCCAATGGTGTATGCTGGCCCTTGGAATACCTCCCAGTATATGTACTGCTTTGGACTCTTCTAGACCTCTCAAAGGCTTTTCTCTTCCTTCTTCCAAAGGGTCTCTTTCCCTCTCTGTCCGTCCGGTTTGGCTTCTGCTTCTGATGATCCTTCAGATGAAACTGATGATCCTTCTCTGAATATCCAAGGTGATCATGAAGATGGTCATCTGTAGAATAAACTCTACTCTTATTCTGCTTAGATGAGTGCTCCTCCCTAACACAGCGCAGCTGTGCTGAATCAGGCCCTGCCCTTTGAGATGAGTGTTCCATCCTAGCACAGCGCAGCTGTGCTGAATCAAGCCCTGCCCTTTGCAATGAGTGCTTGGGGATTACCTCATAGCCCTTTTGATTGAACATACGTTTTCTCACTTCAGCTCCTCTCATGGCTGTTGGAAACCTGGTTCATTCTGGGACTGGTAGTCTTTTATGGCAAAATTCTGTTTTCTCATTTCTACCAGCACTGACAGGTTGCTTGTTCAGAGACACTTCACCTTTTCTATAGCCTCTTCTGAGCTATGATAAGCTTCCTTATCACACTACCAATGCGGCAGTCCCCACACACGTCTCGCTGACCAAGATGCATGCTGCAACACCTACCGTGCATAGCACACAGGCCACTGCATAGATATCGCTCGCACACACTATGACCTGCCACAATCACATTCAGGGCTCCCACATGCACCCCGGGCACATGTAGCACTGAGCCCACATCCCTGGTCACCCGCACAGTGCATACCTAGTGCTGCACACAGTGGGCCCGGCACTCAACACCCCATCCCCCCAAAACACAACATCGAATGTGGCACAGCTCCATCAGTGTCCCTCCCCCCCCTGCCAGGTACAGCACACTGTACGCACATGTGTTCTCCCCAGTGTAGGCGCAGGGACAGCAGTTACAGGTGGACAACACATTGCTGCTGGTGGGGATGTACTACACAGGTGTACATATGTGCTCTGCGCAAGCCCATCCTTGATGTGTACCCTGCTCCCCCCCCAGGTGACCTCCAGGCCATGGAAGCATATGAGGAGGATGTGCCAGAGCCAGAGGATGATGAGGGGCCAGGGGTCGCAGAGTCAGAAGTCGTGGCCAGCACTGGTGGTGAGACCCCAGGGACCAATGTGGTGCCCCAGCCAGAGGATGGGGCAGCGGATGTCCACACACCAGTATGGTCCTCCAACAGCAGCACACTGGCTGTGGAGGATATGGAGACGGAGTGGAGTCAGCACACAGTGCATGCACGAGGGACATCAGGCACCCCACCCACCAGCATGGATGTGATACTTGCGGAGCTGCAGGCCCATACTGCCTCATCCAGGCAAGATGCTGAAGGTGGGTAACAGAATAGACAGCAAACCCCCTGGGGGTTGGGGTAACATTCACAATGACATTCCACGTGCTCCCCAATATAATCACACCATAGCACTTAGTTTTGTATGTTATGTGGGAGTTTGTGCCATGTGCGATCTCCCCTCCTGTAGCATGGGTCGTATGTTGTCAATATTTTAATGAGCACATACATCCGCCCACTATTCACCTCCATATACCACAAGGAGATGTACAGCAGCAAACACCTATCCCAGATCACCTAGACAGCTTACTCGGCGGACCCATCTTTCTGGGTAATAGTACCTAGCCTAGATAGTCGGCATAATGACTACTGTACATCAGGTTCAGAGCAAACAGCGCCCCCCAGATATATATCTGTGTGCCATGAACCCCACGTTATCTGGCCGATCTCATACGACCAATACGCAGATCAATCATTGACCCAATGAACTGCGACACAGTACCATGTGTCCTATCTGGGATTCCCACGACCCTTCAGCAGTATCATTTCCAGGCCTGGGGATGGATCATGGGACACACAGATGTAAACATGGTACTGTGTTGCTAGTTGTCGCGTGCATGATTGCTCTGAGGACTGGTCTGTTGTGATACACCAGACATGTGCATGAGTCACGGTGGGGGGTGCAACACATTTTATTTATTTATTTATTTAACAGTTCTTCTATACCGCTCTATTTTAGATCAGAGCGGTTTACATTTAACATCAACTATACAACACAGGGAACTTTGAGTTGTATTTACAATAAACAGGGAGATCAACTTGGAAGTAACTTTGTGTTTCACCCACTTTGTGTTTCACCCACAGGCACTCAGGCCCTGATGGCCATTCTTGAGGAGGTCAGCCAGCTGTGTGCCACAGCTGAGGTGATAGCAGCAGCGCTGGTGCGTATTGCGGATGCCCAGGAGGCCATGGCTGGGCGTCCCCAGCAGCCAGCATCAGCGCCAGAGGCAGCACCAGTGGAACCGGCACAAAGGGGTGGTTTGGGCCGTGGTCGCTGTGGACATGGGCTGCTACGCAGGTCGTGATTGTGGGGAACAGGTCACTCTATCTGTGCAAATAAAGACAGCTAAACCTATGTGCACGTCTCCAGTGTTTGCCACTGTGCTCCCCTGAGTATCCAGTCCCCCATGTTGTCACCCTGGTCACATGTGCCCCCACATTTCCGTTAGGGGTGGGGTGTCTGCACTACCACCAATCAACGCACATATGTTATACCATGCCCTGTCTGCCATGCACCGTACCCTTCTACCTATGCGTGGGGGTATACCCTACCTCTCCCGTCAACAAGGAATATGTTTATGGTGTGTCGCGAGCACCGCCCTGGCGTATAAGCAGCGCTCGGACATAAAAATTATGGGGAGAAGATTGGCCAGTAATCCTGCGGCCTACTTCACTTTTGGCCTCATTTGTTTCCTGGTCCTAATCTTCAAAGAAACATATGCACGAGTGGTGGGAAAAATAAAGGCGTTTATTTCCCTTTACGCTAGGGTCCAAAGGATTGGTTAACAACAAATGCAAAAGTCCTTCATTCAGGTAAGAAAAGTGAAACAAAAAGCTTAAAGACACACTGTTATCTTCACATTAGCGCTGGGCTTCATTCAAACAATATCCTAGGCAATAATTCATGCAGCATACAAGTCTGGCACAGACTCCAGGTTTCCACTAGTACAATATGTGCAATCCATTTCGTTATCCGAAGCCTCACTGGCCAGGTCCACTTGCATTTGCTCGTAGGTGGACACCTCGGACTCTGAGTCCCTGGGTTCAGGTATCCTATACTCAGGCTCTCTGTATAGCTTTTCCAGCACAGCCCAATGTTCTGGATTATTCTTAGGGCGTCGGCTTCGTGCTATTCTACATGGAGAAAAGTTCTCTCTCCTTGGAGCTTTTGTGGCAGTCTTATACAAACATCTATTATCCAAGCCTTTCTTATCATACAAGCTTTTTCTATATCTTGATTCAATAAAAGCTTTACCTTGGGAGCTTGGCCTCTTGGACTCCAGCGAAGGTTGAGGCCTATACCAGTCTCTCCTTTGGCTGGCCTGTTTAGCACGTCTTAGGGCTTCCTGCTGTGACCCTGTGGATTCTGGACAACAACTGCAGTAATGCCTTGACCACTCTGGACAAACAGCTTTTACCTCTCTAGGAGCTGAAACCTCCTCCGGTTCCTCCTTAGCTCTCAGACCATCACCTTTCCCTTTAGGTGATCTTTTGGCAAGGGAATATTCAGATTTGCATTCCAAGCTTCCCTCTGTCTTGCCTTGCTTCCAGCTGTACACAGTCCTGCTGCATTTACTCTTGCTGTTTCCTCTCCAGCCGCCACTCCAACTGTCTTCACAGCTGCCTTTCCATCTGCTGCCACTTCCTCTGCTCCCTCTGCTTCCCTTGCTCTCCTTCCTGTCTTCCAGAGCCTCCTTAAGAAGTTCCTCTGTGCACCTGGATTGGAAGCTGACTGGCATTACATCATGCTCAGTGGGGCGTGGTTCTATAGTGGCTCTGGAGTCTCTCTGGCTCCCTCTACCTGGTTCCTCCAGATATTGCGGCTTATATGCACTTTTTCCTTCATTTAAAACACTTTCCCTTCTCTCAACCAGGTCTGCTGGGTGACAGGTGGTACATTAATGTTTTACGAATCGGTCACTCTCACGCCCCATATCCTCTCCATTAGTCTATCCACATGTGTGACCATTCTCTCTGACCCACACCAGGGCCTACGTGGCTGTTTAGCCGCAGATGCTTGCGAAAGACACAGGCAAATAAAGGTAGCTAGCTACAGTCAGTTGTTTACTCTTCCCCAGCGCCTGTAGTGAGCCACTGCTTCTCCTCCAGACCAACATCCACCTGTCCTGGCCTCACCAGCTATCCCCCTGTGCAGCTCCTGGGTACAGCAGTCTGTCCTATCTTTCCTGCCACATACCTACTGCTAGCCTTTCCCTTCATCCTCTTCCGAGTATGATGCATCAGATATGCAGCCTATACATCACAGGCAGCATGCATGTGACCATAGCTGCTGGGACACAAAGCATAGCGGTACATCATAGGGGCACCAGGGGTCACAGACGCCTACGCACATAGCCAGCCCTCACACCTGAGTGTGGAGACGGTCCATGTATGTTACCTATGTCTACCATACATACACATAGGGGTATACACACATGTCCCATGCTCATGCCAACAGTGTCTGTAAGGGAGACACATGACCATTGTGATGTAGTAACACAACTGTATTTAAAAACATATTTACAACAAGTAGTGTATACAAAAGCCCACATGTTGGGTCCCGGGAGACAGGACAGCACAGGGCACGTGTGTGGGCGCCACCGGGACCCTCACACGCTCCTGGGACGCCCATCAGGGGATGGCTGTTGAGATGCACTGCCCATACCAGCCGCACACTGCATGTGCATCTTGGCAGCCATCCACTGAATGGCGCCTGCCAGCCACCGGATGGTACGGTCCTGGGCCCGCTGGCATTGCAGCACGCCAGCCACTGCCACAGTCAGGTCCCGGACCCACCTGCCACCACATACACACCAGGTGCCCGGTGTCTGTGTGGTGGCATGCGTGTGGGCCCTGTCTGTGGCAATGGGTGGCGTAGCTACACCCAGACGGGCACCATCGCCGCACACATGCGGCAGCTGGCAGGGACCCACAGTGCCCTGTGCTGTTCTGTGTCCCCTCCCGCCCTCGCCCCCCTCCCCACTCTCCTCCTCACCCCTGACGCATCACACGCACCCTCACCCTCCCCACCTCCCGCTCCACCCCCTCCATGTCCCCATCATCCTCTTCCGCCTCTGCCTCCTCCTCCTCTGCCTCCTCGACCTGCTGGACTGCAGCTGTGGGGCATGTTGTGGGAGGCCCTGAGGTCTATGGTCCATCACCAGCAGCATCATCCTCTGTGGGGGAAGACAGTCATTAGCACACCATCATGCAATTGCAGCACCACATAAACATAGTGTGGCCTCCCACAGGCTGTTGGGCCACTGTGACATGCTGTACTGCACTGCACTGCACTGCAGAAGCTGCAACACTCACCACCATGTTGCTGCAGCACCCTCCTTTGGAGGCGGTCCAGGACATCCGGGCAGTGCAGCCGCAACTCCCGTCCCTTTTTCCGTAGGTCATCCACCTGGGGGAGAATGCAATGGGTGGGAACATTAGGGGCCAGATATCTCTGGTGGGTGCCCAATGCATATCACACATCACTGCGAGCAGCAGGGTGCTGCTGCTGCTCTGGCCAGTGGGTCCTCTACTACCTGTTGCCAGCGCCTCCTGCATGTGTGTCTGTGGGTCTGGGCATGTGTGGGGTGCCACCTATGTGTCCTGTGGGCAACCCCCAGGGCCCCCCTACCCAGTTCCTACGCTCTCCTTGCATGACATGGCAGCACCATGCCATGTGTGGGGTAGGCATGCTGGTCTCCAGGGGAGGTGTTTCTTAACCCCCTGTGTGGTCCGGCACACACCTGTGTGTTTGCCTGACCTACACACATCAGCAGACACACCCGCCATGCCACCATGATATCTTTATTGGAACAAGTGTGATGTGTTCTGGCATCGCGCGGGGATTGGGTGGCCCTGAACACATCACCAGGAGCCACTACCATAACACCAGGATGTCTAATATACCTCTGTGGTCAGGACTGTGGCCTCCTGTGAATACGGCAGTTGTGACCAAATGCAACATGAGCTTGCACAAACAAACCTAGCTGGGCTATAGACCACTGTAATCAGGTCCAGGGCCTCCTGGAGTTAGGGCAGAGCTGTGAAACCCCAACATATGCAAGTACCCTAACACCAGGATCTATAATGGACCACTGTAATCAGGTCCAGGGCCTCCTGGGGTTAGGGTAGGGCTGGGAAAATGAAACAGATGCAGGTACCCTAACCCCAGGATGTCTACTAGACCTCTGTAATCAGGTCCAGGGCTTCCTGGTGTTAGGCAGAACTGTGAGACCCCAACAGATGCAGGTACCCTAACACCAGGATGTCTACTATACCTCTGTAATCAGGTCCAGGCCCTCCTGGAGTTAGGGCAGAGCTGTGCAAATGAAACAGATGCAGGTACCCTAACCCCAGGATGTCTACTAGACCTCTGTAATCAGGTCCAGGGCTTCCTGGTGTTAGGCAGAACTGTGAGACCCCAACAGATGCAGGTACCCTAACACCAGGATGTCTACTATACCTCTGTAATCAGGTCCAGGCCCTCCTGGAGTTAGGGCAGAGCTGTGCAAATGAAACAGATGCAGGTACCCTAACACCAGGATGTCTACTAGACCTCTGTAATCAGGTCCAGGGCTTCCTGGTGTTAGGCAGAACTGTGAGACCCCAACAGATGCAGATACCCTAACACCAGGATGTCTACTATACCTCTGTAATCAGGTCCAGGCCCTCCTGGAGTTAGGGCAGAGCTGTGCAAATGAAACAGATGCAGGTACCCTAACACCAGGATGTCTACTAGACCTCTGTAATCAGGTACAGGGCTTCCTGGTGTTAGGGCAGAGCTGTGCAAATGAAACAGATGCAGTTAACCTATCATCAGGATCTATAATAGACCTCTGTAATCAGGTCCAGGGCCTTTTGGGGTTAGGGCAGAGCTGGGAAAATGAAACAGATGCAGGTACCCTAACACCAGGATCTATACTACACCTCTGTAATCAGGTCCAGGGCCTCCTGGAGTTAGGGCAGAGCTGTGCAAATGAAACAGATGCAGGTGCCCTAACAAGATCTATAATAGACCTCTGTACTCAGGTCCAGAGCCTCCTGGGGTTAGGGCAGAGCTGTGCAAATGAAACAGATGCAGGTACCCTAACACCAGGATGTCTACTAGACCTCTGTACTCAGGTCCAGGGCTTCCTGGTGTTAGGGCAACAACGTGTGCCTTTGAGTCAGTCCTGACTCCTGGCGACCCAGAAGCTCCTGGGTTTTCTTGGCAGTGTCACTGGAAGTAGATTGGGGTTAGGGCAGAGCTGGGAAAATGAAACAGATGCAGGTATCCTAACACCAGGATCTATACTAGACCTCTGTAATCAGGTCCAGGGCCTCCTGGAGTTAGGGCAGAGCTGTGCAAATGAAACAGATGCAGGTGCCCTAACAACAAGATCTATAATAGACCTCTGTAATCAGGTCCAGGGCCTCCTGGGGTTAGGGCAGAGCTGGGAAAATGAAACAGATGTAGGTACCTGGCTATACTTTATTCAGAAAGGACAGGGTAGGAAGTAGGGGAGGAGGAGTGGCACTATATATAAAAACTACTATTAAAGCTTTGGAATTACAGAGCTTAAAAGGGAGAGGGGAGGCATTGTGGGTTAAACTAGAAAGAGGGAAAGAGAAATCTATTTACATTGGTGTGATATACAGACCTCCCTCACAAGAGGAAGAGGTGGACAGAGAGTTAATTGAAGACATGTGCAGCATTGCTAGGAAAGGGGAAGTTCTACTGATAGGAGATTTCAATATGCCAGATGTTGATTGGCACATTCCTGCTGCAGTATCATCTAGAAGTAAGGAGATCCTGGATTCTCTACAGGGAGAACTATTCAGGAAATTGGTAACAGACCCCACACGTGAAGGGGCCATACTGGACTTGGTGCTTACCAATGGTGAAAGTGTTTCTGATGTTGTAGTGGGAGATCATTTTGCATCCAGTGATCACCAGATGGTGTGGTTCAGTATTAGGACTAGGGCTGTTAGAATCCATTCAAAGGTGAGGATCTTAGACTTTAGGAAGACTAACTTTGCGAAGATGGGCCAATACCTCAGGGAATCGTTAGTTGGATGGGAACAGCTGAGGGATGTAGAAAAACAGTGGGAAAAACTGAAAGGGGATATTTTAAGGGCAACCAACCTTTTTGTTAAAATGGTAAATAAAGGCAAAAGGAAAAGGAGACCGCTATGGTTTTCGAAAGAAGTAGCTGAAAAAGTGAAGAAAAAGAGGGAGGCCTTCATGAAATACAAGAGATCACAGAGAGAGGAAGACAGGCATCTGTATTTGGAAAAACTTAGAGAAGCTAGCAAAGAAGTCCAGAAGGCAAAGATTCAAAAAGAGGAGGAAACAGCCAATGCAATAAAACGGGGGGATAAGACATTTTTCAGATATATTAGTGAGAAGAGGAAGGGCAAGAGTGGTATTGTCAGACTCAAGGGTGCAGGGGAGGAATATGTAGAAACTGATAAGGATAAAGCGGAATTGCTTAACAAATATTTTTGTTCTGTGTTCACAGATGAAGAACCAGGAGCAGGACCTCAGAAAACACCCACAAATAGGAACAGAAGCAAAGGACATCATGAACAATTTTCAAAAGACTGTGTTCGTGAGAAACTCTCTCAACTTAAAGTAGACAAAGCGATGGGACCTGATGGGATACACCCAAGAATACTGAGGGAACTTGGGGACGTTCTAGCAGCTCCACTGACTGACCTTTTCAATGCCTCGTTGGAGTCGGGAGTGGTGCCAAAGGACTGGAGAGAGGCTCATGTAGTGCCTTTACACAAAAGCGGAAGTAAGGATGTGGCTGAAAACTACAGGCCGGTTAGTTTAACTTCAGTGGTGAGTAAATTATTGGAAACGCTGCTGAAAGAGAAAATAGTGAGGTTTCTGGAGTCCAGCGGATTACAGGATCCGAGGCAGCATGGATTCACCAGAAGCAGGTCTTGTCAGACAAATCTGATTGATTTCTTTGACTGGGTGACCAGGGAGTTGGACCGAGGGAGAGCTCTAGATGTGGTGTATTTAGATTTCAGTAAAGCCTTTGACACTGTTCCTCAAAGGCGACTTATAAACAAACTGAGCACCCTAGGGATGGACCCTAAAGTCACTGCTTGGGTTAGAAATTGGTTGGGTGGAAGGCGACAAAGAGTACAAGTAAATGGAGCTCACTCTGAGGAGAAGGATGTTATCAGTGATGTGCCCCAGGGATCTGTCCTTGGTCTGATTCTTTTTAACATCTTTGTTAGTGATATAGCAGAAGGGCTTTCAGGTAAGGTTTGCCTCTTTGCGGATGATACCAAAATCTGCAATAGAGTAGACACCCAGGAAGGGGTAGATAACATAAGGAGGGATCTAGCTAAGCTTGAAGAATGGTCTAGAATTTCGCAGCTGGGATTTAATGTTAAAAAATGTAAGGTCATGCATTTGGGCTGCAGCAATCGAAGGGAGCAATATAGTATAGGGGGTGAAGTACTTTTGTCCACTAAAGAAGAGCGGGACCTAGGCGTGGTTGTGTCTGATGATCTTAAAGTAGCTAAAAAGGTAGAAAAGGCGACGGCAAAAGCTAGAAGGATGCTTGGGTGCATACGGAGAGGTATGGCAGCAGAAAAAAGGTGGTGATAATGCCTCTGTATAAGTCTTTGGTGCGACCTCATTTGGAGTATAGTGTGCAATTCTGGAGACTGCACCTTCAAAAGGATGTGAACAGGATGGAGTCGGTGCAGAGGGTGGCTACTAGAATGATTAGTGGTCTTCATTATAAAGCATATGAGGACAGCCTGAAGGATCTTAATATGTACACCTTAGAGGAAAGGAGGGATAGAGGTGATATGATTGAGATGTTTAAATACCTCCATGGCATAAATGTTCAGGGAGAGAGCCTCTTTCAATTGAAAGCAAGTTCTGCTACGAGGGGACATGGGATGAGGGTGAAGGGAGATAGATTCAGGAGTGATATGATGAAATATTTCTTTACGGAAAGAGTAGTGTATCCGTGGAATAGTCTCCCAGTGGAGGTGGTAGAGATGAGGACAGTAACTGAATTCAAAAAAGCATGGGACAAACACAGAGGATCTCTAAAGATAAAAAGGGGACTGTTGTAGTTGTTATGGAAGGACAGACTAGATAGGCCATGTGGTCTTTTTCTGTGGTCATATTTCTATGTTTCTGTGTACCCTAACACCAGGATGTCTACTAGACCTCTGTAATCAGGTCCAGGCCCTCCTGGAGTTAGGGCAGAGCTGTGCAAATGAAACAGATGCAGGTGCCTTAACAACAGGATCTATAATAGACCTCTGTAATCAGGTCCAGGGCTTCCTGGAGTTAGGGTAGAGCTGTGCAAATGAAACAGATGCAGTTAACCTATCATCAGGATCTATAATAGACCTCTGTAATCAGGTCTGGGGGCCTTCTGGTGATAGGGCAGGCTTGCAATCAACACCATACGCATCTACATTGGCAACAGATTGGCCCACAGACTAGTATTTTCACCATGTTCTGCATGTATGATATGTAATGCTTGCTGTATATTGTGTTGCACAACTGCCATTGTGGGACCTGTCCCCATACACTTACTTCACGTGGGTAGTCTGCAGATCGGTTGTACCGCCTGGTGAGGCGCACCCATGCCCTCCTCACTCATGCAAGGTCCTGCCGCTTGGATGCTCCCAGGAACAGACGCCTATGCCTGGTGCATATAAGTTCACTGAGGATCCTGAGCTCCCTCCGGGTGAATGCCGGCTTCCGGGATTACGCGTACATTTTCCTCTCTCGAGATAGCGCTTGTATGTGCGTGACATGGCGCATGCGCGACGGCTCGCTGACGCACATGGCACATGTGCCGTGTCGCACACGTACACGTGCTCTCTCGCGCTACTACGCGCTACCTGGCGCTATTATGGCAACAGCATACGTGGTATTGTGACGCCCGGAACACATCAAAGTATTGTTAGCAGAACTGTGAAAGGCGCCGCGAACGGTATGACCCGCTTTTACAGTCCCCATACACCTGATCTCGCCGCCACGCCCCCATTTGTTAGTTTAATTTGTGAATAGCTGTTTACGTTATGGCGGTGAGGCTCCCCAGCGTTGCGCAGCGGGCGCAATCTAGGGCACCTTAGCTTGCAGCGCCCTGTGACGCGCCTTCTACGGCCTTTGCTCAGCCCCACTGTAGTGTACAGGACTAGGGTGAGTGTGTATGTTGGCTTTACCGCACACTACAGAGATGTGTCTAACTGTTACAGCCATGCAAAAGGGTGGCTCCTCAGACACTCTTCCTGATGTTGTTGCACTGGGGATTCAAAACCATGAGAGCTGGCTGCATAGGCATTGTAATAACCAGTGTGCTATGCCTGTATGGCCATCGTCATAGCTAGGGCTGGCTACACAACAACTGCACGTCAACGCACATACATTCTGCTGTGCTCACTGGGATAGGGGAAACCCACAGCTAAGGCAGTTTCCAGGCCACGTTACCTTAGGCAAATGAGATGAGGGTGTTGTTTTCATTTACACATTAAAACAATATTCCCATTAAAACATGTTTAACGCCATATGTGTGTCTGTTACAGGCCTACAAGGGAGTTGCCTCAGCCATTATTACTAAGGGCAGCCCACTGAGGGATTGGACCCATGACATCTGACACTGAAGTCATCGACTTAACCATTATGCTACATCAACATGTGTTTATCCCACAAATGGCTGGCTGCGTAAGGTGTGCAGGTCATTCCCACAAACCTTATGGGGTGCTGCACGGGATAGGGGAGACCAAAACATACAGGGAGCCCACTGTGGGATTGAAACCATGAAGTATGCCAGTGAGGACATCCTATTAACCATTGTACTACATCACTATGGGGTTTATCATACCAATGGCTGGCCACAGACAGGATACAGGTCACAGGACATACTGTCTGCTGTGGTAACCAGGATAAGATAGAGACAACAGTATCCATAATGCAATTCACATGCAGAACAGCAGTCTACTTCTGCTCCCCAGCTGGGGTATGCACCTCTACAGCACGTCAGCTTGGTAGGGGGGACTGACCGTGTGTGTTACTGCCACTGACTACCTATAGTCCCTGTCATTGTGCGTGTACTGTGATCACTCTGAGGGTGAGGTGCGGTGGTCAGCACCAGGTCCGCAGTACCCGAGTTGGCTGTGCTGGCTTTGCTGCAGCTCTCCATCAGTGCTAGTGTGTGAGAGGTATTTTCAGAGACGCATGCAAATGCCCTGTTTGTGTTTGGATTTGACAGTCATGTCTGCCCCTTGTAGACCATGATGTAACCAAACTGGTGCATAGCCCGTGTGCTTGCCATGGTCACTTGTTCTCGGAGCAGGGGTGTATGTGGACTCAAATGATGATGATGATGTACATATCAAACCGGCCTCTCTGGGTCAGGGTAAGGGACATGATCTAGCCCCAACATACCCACATTCTGAACATTCCCAGAAGGGGCAGTACTGCAACATGATGACAGGCTGTGGGACCAGCAAACACCTTCCTTTGGGAAACCCGACAGTTGATGTAGGTTGGTACCTGTACCAGGGCCGTTGCCATACAAGTGATAGGCATGCTCAGCTCAGCTGCCCCTCACCACAATCTGCCATTCACCAGCAGAGGCCACAGTCAGGGTTCACCTGCTGCACCCTGCAAGGTGTTGCAGCCAGACACATGCTGACTGCACAAAGTGTGCTAGCCCATAATTAGTGCATGTTCCCAGAGGAACAATGTGCACACAGATGTGGGATATTCGCACCAACACCAAGCAGGTATGTCAGTGATTGGGCCCCAGGAATGGGAGCTCACATATATCACTACTGAACACACTGTATGGCACTATGTGGGAAGGTTGACATGCCATGGTCACTGCTCAGAGTGAGAGTGCCCTCACAGCATGACCTGCTGTGGCCACCCTGTCTGTGCAGATGGCGTTTGCCCACTACAATATTCCAGTCATTGCCCTATGCCCTATGCAGATGCATCCTGGATAAACCGCCCTGTAGGGGCCATACCCACAATACCTTGCTCATCATTATGCACACTGGAGGTGGAACAGTGGAACCAGTGCAAACATTGGGGGCTCAGTGGGGTGTGGGCAGCCACAAAACAATGGACACACATACACAGATTACCACACCTATTTGAGCATTGTGCAAAGATAGCGATGGTTGACAGCCCTGTCCGCAACAACAGTCATGGGCTTTGTGTAGGCATTGGTAGGATAATCAGTACTGTTAGGGACACTCTCCAGGGTCATAAACACTGTCAGATATGGATGAGGAGGCACACACCACATAAACCAGTAAGGTTGCTATGATGGATCTCTGTTAGAAAGATGTGTTTAAGTTAAGATTTGTTATCTGACATTGGTCCTAGCTACCTTTTGATGTATATGGGACGTGTTTCCATGTTTATGATGGCATTGCTAAGGTATGCAGGTGCTAGTAGTGGGGGCTGGTGCTCTGCGCAGAACACAACAATGTCCCCTGTTCATTGTAAGTCCAGTCGTGGGCTCTTCCTGCGCTGCACGAGTTGTTAAATGTAAACCGCACTGATTTTAAAGAGCGCGGTATAAAAAAGACATTAAATAAACAAACAACAGCCTGCCTTTTCATTACACTTGAGATGGTGGAGCTTGTGGGGGTGTGTGTTTGTGCCCCTGTTAGGCGATGCTCTGGGGCAGAGGTTCACAAATCCAGTCTTGGTGGTTCAGACAGGATTCAGGTTGTCAGGCTGTCCCTACTGAATATGCATGAGGTACATCTGCATACAATGGGGGCAGTTCCTTCATATGCATCTCATGCATATTTATTATGGACAGCCTGACAACCTGAATGGTGTTTGCCCTCTGGAACTGGGGTTGCCACCATCTGCTCTGGGGAGTGCACATTATTATTGTGTATGTGCTCTGTAGGGTAAAATATAGGGACATGGTCTGCAGGAGCCACATCTGGGACTTGAACCTGTGACCTTCTGCCCCTGTATACACTGATTGTGTGTACTGCACCAAACTGTTGCCACAGGGGTAGCTCCTTCCCAGGGGATACCATTACTGTTCGTCTGACAGACCTTGTCTGTTGGACTGCACGCCACCCACCTGGACAGGGCTTGGCCTTGGTCTGCTGTGGGCAGATAACACTGCCCCCTCCACCGCCAGCACCCCTCCCACACCATGCTGACATGCCCTTATGCCGGTGGTACTGGTGGTGTGCAGTCCCAGGCCATCCAGTTTGCCGGTAGGCAGCTGCCTATGGTGCGTGATATGAGGTAGGGGTGCCTGCATAGACATCCACGCTTCCCCCCAGCACCACCTGCCAATGTTATGTGCCCTGTGGGGTACTTGCTGGGTACTGTCCCCTGGGACACTGTGGAACACACACTCGTGACCATGTTTGCCCTTGGTCAGTTGCTGTCTTGCTGGTTTTCCGCTTCTACATTCCTATGTGTCACCTAGGCATCTGCCTAGTCCACCCTGTGCCCCAGCTTCCTCACTGCATGTCCCGCCTGTAGCCCCCTGTACCCCATTTGCAGCCTCACCGCAGTGCCCTCTCGTACTTGGGCACTATGATGTTGCTGCACATGTATCACTACTATCACTTTTCTTGGTTTCCCTGCCTTTGCTGCACATTGCTGACTGAAATGGTCTCTCTCCCCTGCAAATGTGCCTCTAGCGCGAGGTTTTCACTGGCGCTAATTTTCAGACCTTCATTTCACGGCGTTAGTGTGCATGGAGCCTCTCCCTGCCAACTCTCCACCCATTGACCCCTTATCTCCACCTCTGGGGAGCCTTACTCCGCCCTCTGGGGAGCCTTACTCCACTCTCTGTGTGCCTTAACGCCGGCGGAGACGTTATTGCACGATACGTAACATTCTCGCACGGTAATGTGCCATTATCGCGCGATAACGTCACTTATCAGGCAATAACGTCACTTATGGCGCGATAACGTTGCCGCTGCAACGTTAGCGCTGTTTAGTAAACATACCCATTAGAGAAGCTAGCAAAGTAGTCAGGAAAGCAAAGATTCAAAAAGAGGAGGAAATAGCCAATGCAATAAAATGGGGGGATAAGACATTTTTCAGATATGTTAGTGAGAAGAGGAAGAGCAAAAGTGGTATTGTCAGACTCAAGGGTGAAGGGGAGGAATATGTAGAAGCTCCGACCCTCCAGCTGCTCTCCCGGCGGGGATCGAGCGGGTCGGAGCACCAGGCCACCCCTACCAGGCCGCTCTGCCCAATCCGGGCAGCAGGAGAATCAATTTAAAAGGAAGCGCCAGCCGGCGCGTGGCCTCTTCACAGCCCAGCACTCCGACCCTCCAGCTGCTCTCCCGGCGGGGATCGAGCGGGTCGGAGCACCAGGCCACCCCTACCAGGCCGCTCTGCCCAATCCGGGCAGCAGGAGAATCAATTTAAAAGGAAGCACCAGCCGGTGCGTGGCCTCTTCACAGCCCAGCACTCCGACCCTCCAGCTGCTCTCCCGGCGAGGATCGAGCGGGTCGGAGCACCAGGCCACCCCTACCAGGCCGCTCTGCCCAATCCGGGCAGCAGGAGAATCAATTTAAAAGGAAGCGCCAGCCGGCGCGTGGCCTCTTCACAGCCCAGCACTCTGACCCTCCAGCTGCTCTCCCGGCGGGGATCGAGCGGGTCGGAGCACCAGGCCACCCCTACCAGGCCGCTCTGCCCAATCCGGGCAGCAGGAGAATCAATTTAAAAGGAAGCGCCAGCCGGCGCGTGGCCTCTTCACAGCCCAGCACTCCGACCCTCCAGCTGCTCTCCCGGCGGGGATCGAGCGGGTCGGAGCACCAGGCCACCCCTACCAGGCCGCTCTGCCCAATCCGGGCAGCAGGAGAATCAATTTAAAAGGAAGCGCCAGCCGGCGCGTGGCCTCTTCACAGCCCAGCACTCCGACCCTCCAGCTGCTCTCCCGGCGGGGATCGAGCGGGTCGGAGCACCAGGCCACCCCTACCAGGCCGCTCTGCCCAATCCGGGCAGCAGGAGAATCAATTTAAAAGGAAGCGCCAGCCGGCGCGTGGCCACAGCCCAGCACTCCGACCCTCCAGCTGCTCTCCCGGCGGGGATCGAGCGGGTCGGAGCACCAGGCCACCCCTACCAGGCCGCTCTGCCCAATCCGGGCAGCAGGAGAATCAATTTAAAAGGAAGCGTCAGCCGGCGCGTGGCCTCTTCACAGCCCAGCACTCCGACCCTCCAGCTGCTCTCCCGGCGGGGATCGAGCGGGTCGGAGCACCAGGCCACCCCTACCAGGCCGCTCTGCCCAATCCGGGCAGCAGGAGAATCAATTTAAAAGGAAGCGCCAGCCGGCGCGCCCGCGCCTGAGGGCCTCGCCAGAGGGCCCTTGGGCGTGGCCCTTAGGCAGTGGCCTTTGGCAAAGGTATTTACTACTCCATACAACCCCTGAAATATCCAATATTCAACCAAACAAGAATCAGGAACTTCCACCATTCTATGCTCTGATCCTGAAGAAAGCTGCATCTGTGCCTGGAGATTCGAACTCTCTAACTGTCCACTACCTGCCTACATGCTGCAAGTATTCAACTACAGCCTCTTATGGACGCTATTCTTTCACTTAAAGCTGTTCTTTACTCTGAAATTGCAGTCTGTTATATAATTGCACACATGTCTCTACACGCAGGTATGTAGTCACTGTTTATTCCCTGCAATTGTTCTATTTGCTACAAAGTATCCACTATAACTCATTGATACTTTAACACTTTTATTGCCTGCAATTGTATTGTATTGATACAAACGTATCAATTTCAGCTAAATCTGCAAAAAAAAAAAAAAAAATATTTATCTCCTTCTCACTTGCAAGTCTCACCTGCTACTTCTCATCTCAGATTTAGTACTGTTGTCAGTAGTAATTTTCAGTTATATTACAGTCGTCTGTAACCCATCTTAGATATATTCCTACCACTTTGTGACTCACCCTAGATTTATTAATGTTATCAGTAACTCAATTTGCAATATAACTACTATCTGTGTTTCACCTTAAATATTACTGTTGTCAGTAACTCACACAGCATCCCAAAGCCCCTCTATTCGCCTCTCGAATAAGCCTCATACTTCACAGGGTTAAAATGGAAGACATGATCATCAGGTTATTGTGCCTTTTCCTACTTATTATAACACTACCATCTAATATACTGGCCCTCACCACCACACCAAATTACATTCCTATTGTACTGTCTAGTGAGAGAAAATGGTCAGGAGACTCTTATCACAACCCACATGGGGCCAACATCCCACACCGCAACCTCCTATTGCATGTCCCACTACAACACAACATGAAAACTAGACAAACTAAAAACGTCTACCCTAGCAGACTGAAGTGTGCACTTATAAATGCCCGCTCACTTCGAAACAAGTGGCCAGTGATTACGGATGTAATAATGTCCCACCAGCTAGACATTCTCATGGTCACCGAAACATGGCTCTCAACTGAAGACAATATCATCCTCAATCAGCTTCTCCCACCTAACTTTACAGCCTTCACTGGACACAGACAAAACAAGAAAGGCGGAGGAGTACTTATCATCACCAAAGCTGACCTCCAGTTTAAAATTGATGAATCCAACAGTAACAACCATCTAGAAACAGTATCAGTCTCAAACAACACTTGCTCCATAAACTTGGTCTATAGATCACCGTCAGGGGATCCAGACGACCTAGCAACCATAATAAATCTGGCATCCTTCACCCAGGGTCCAAATAAACCTAATTGGATTATAGGAGATATCAACCTACCATCATTACAGGACACTCAAGCAACAGCATTCCTTAATGCCCTAGATAGCCTAGGATACACACAAATGGTGCAAGAACCTACTCATGAGAAAGGCAATATCCTCGACCTAATATTCGCACCGCAGCTAATTTTGGACCAACCACAAAACATCGTATTATCGATATCTGCAGTCCCATGGACTGACCACAAACTCATCACCTTTCAGATGCCTACCACTAACTGTTCACACAAGATGAAAACGGATGAAAGCAGGCCTGCTAACTCAGCTACCAGAAGATTCCACCCATTTAACAGAGAACGCATCCTTACTGAAATGAGCACACTCTTTGATGACACCTCACTAAGTCTAGAAGAGTTGATATCCTCCTGGAACAAAAAACTCAGTGCAATCGCCATCCGCCCTCCAACGAACAAGAACCCGAAGAAGAGACCTACCGCCCCATGGTTCACAGCCGATTTAAAAACCTCACTAACCATTTTAAGAAGACTAGAAAAACGATGGAGAAAGTCACGTACCAGCAGTGACCAATCAGCTTACATCCAACACCTGGCAGAGCATCGCAAAGCCATCTCAGATAAAATCAGACAACACCACACAGATACTCTGAAACGGTCACTGAATAAACCTCACGACCTGTTTAACTTAGTTAAAACACTTGCCAAAGAGCCAACCCCTGAGCACCACAGCAGGATCCGCCCACAGGACTATGCAATTTACATGCAATCTAAAATGTGCAAGACCAACAAAATATTAATACCAGACCCTCCTGATGAACAAAACTACCCAGTATCTCTGGCATCCTTCTTTACTCCCTCGAAGAAAGCTATTGAAGACACCATCCTAGCTCTAAACACAACCACTGCACACACAGACCCTTGCCCTGCGCACTGGATAAAGGACCTGCGATGTGACATATCCTCAACTATAGCAAAAATCTTAAACTACTCATTCACCACTGGCTCTTTCCCATCTACGCTCAAGCAGACCTCTGTAAGACCGCTGCTAAAGAACACCAAACTTGATCCTCAAAAAGTAGAATCTTATAGGCCCATATCTAGCATACCTATGCTAGTAAAAATCATCGAGAAAATAGTGCACAGGCAATTACAGGATCATATAGACACATCAGCCCCACTGGATCCAGCTCAACATGGTTTCAGAGAGTCACATGGAGTAGAAACACTACTCACAACACTCCTCAACAACATTACCTCAGGTGTGGATAACATACACCAGGGCTTCGCTCTTGTCTTCCTAGATATAGCAGCGGCTTTTGACTCGGTATGCCATGAAATTCTCATCTGCCGGCTAAGGGAAAAAGGCATCTGTGGAACAGCACTCGAATGGTGCAAATCTTACCTGTCCGACAGATGGCAGCATGTCAGAGTCGACGGGGATACATCTGAACCTTTCCAACAAAGTCAAGGTGTACCACAAGGATCCTCTTTATCTGCATTGATGTTTAATATATACATCCAACCCATCTGTGACATCATCAGATCCTTTAATGTCAGTTACATGATATATGCAGACGATGTGCTACTATATATGCCAATATCATTGGACTGCCTAGACCTTACCCCGCTGACTAACTGCTTTGACACCATATCAGAGTGGCTCCTATCACAAAACCTGAGAATACAACACAAAAAGACGGAAGTCCTGTTCGTCTCGAGGAACACCAACTTCACCCCTCCTAGTTGTATTAACGTAAAGGATGCCCAACTCCAAGTTAAACCGGCAATACGCTACCTGGGAGTAACGCTGGACCAAAACCTTGATATGAAGAATCACATAGCCAACACAGTCAAGGCAATCTACTTTAAAATCAGATCCCTCAGACACCTACGCATACTACTTGAACCGGATGATTTCCGTACCATTTATCAAGCCCTTATACTCCCCCATTTCGACTTCTCAAACTCCATACTACAAGGACTCCCCCGGGCCACCCTGAACCCCCTGCAATTAGCCATGAATAGTGCAGCGAGGGTACTCCTCGGGGCATCCAGGAGAGATCACGTAACACCCCTTCTAAAACAGCTACACTGGCTCCCCATTCAGGCAAGGATCAGTTTCAAGATCTTACTGCTAACATTCAAAGTGGCTAAGGGGCTCACCTCTTCCTCTCTCTCCAACCTCATACAACCACTTGCACCAAACAGGCCACGAAGAACAGCAGAATTAAACACACTAGTTATCCCAAATGACACCACAAGATGCACTAGATCAACAGCCAACAGAGCCTTCCAATTCTGCGCCCCATCTCTATGGAACACCTTACCAGCACAAATCAGAGCAATACCTAATCTAAGTCAGTTCAGAAAGGCTTTAAAGCATTTCCTCTTCCTTAAATATCTCAATGGCAGCTCCGAACATAACCCCCAGGTGAATAGCAGAAGTGGTCAAACAGATAGACCCCGCAACAGACCAACTTCACAATGTAAATAGCAAGTTGTTCCATATACTATTGTACCACTGTTGTATATAGTTAACCAGGATATCCTTTATCAGATAACCCTGCATTGTATTTAGTTTCCCCTATTTCGCCAAGTTATACTTCCTGTTAAATGTAACGACCAGACACGTGTAAACTGTCGGATGTTTTCTGTTCAATGTAAACCGCGCTGATGTCTAATAGTGCGGTATATAAGAATTGTTAATAAATAAATAATAATAAATAAATAAAGCGGAATTGCTTAACAAATATTTCTGTTCTGTGTTCACAAATGAAGAACCAGAAGCAGGACCTCAGAAAACACCCACAAACAGGAACAGAAGAGCAAGGGGCATCTTGAACAACTTTCAGAAGACTGTTCGTGAGAAACTAGTTCAACTTAAAGTAAACAAAGAGATGGGACCGGATGGGATACACCCTAGAATACTGAGGCAACGTTCTAGCAGCTCCACTGACTGACCTTTTCAATGCCTCATTGGAGTCGGGAGTGGTGCCAAAGGACTGGAGAGAGGTTCATGTGGTGCCTTTACACAAAAGCAGAAGTAAGGATGTGCTTGAAAACTACAGGCCGGTTAGTTTAACCGGTGGTGAGTAAATTATTGGAAACGCTGCTGAAAGAGAAAATAGTGAGGTTTCTGGAGTCCAATGGATTACAGGATCTGAGGCAGCATGGATTCACCAGAGGCAGGTCTTGTCAGGCAAATCTGATTGATTTCTTTGACTGGGTGACCAGGGAGTTGGACCGAGGGAGAGCCCTAGATGTGATGTATTTAGATTTCAGTAAAGCCTTTGAAACCGTTCCTCACAGGTGACTTATAAACAAACTGAGCACCCTAGGGATGGACCCTAAAGTTACTGCTTGGGTTAGAAACTGGTTGAGTGGGAGGCAACAAAGAGTACAGGTAAATGGAGTTCACTCTGAGGAGAAGGATGTTACCAGTGGTATGCCCCAGGGATCTGTCCTTTGTCTGATTCTTTTTAACATCTTTGTTAGTGATATAGTGGAAGGGCTGTCGAGTAAGGTTTGCCTCTTTGCGGGTGATACCAAAATCTGCAATAGAATAGACACCCAGGAAGGTGTAGATAACATAAGGAGGGATCTAGCTAAGCTTGAAGAATGGTCTAGAATTTGGCAGCTGGGATTTAATGTTAAAAAATGCAAGGTCATGCATTTGGGCTGCAGCAATCCAAGGGAGCGATATAGTATAGGGGGTGAAGTACTTTTGTTCACTAAAGAAGAGCGGGACCTAGGTGTGATTGTGTCTGATGATCTTAAAGTAGCTAAACAGGTAGAAAAGGTGACAGCAAAAGCTAGAAGGATGCTTGGGTGCATAGGGAGAGGAATGGCCAGCAGAAGAAAGGAGGTGATAGTGCTTCTGTATAAGTCTTTGGTGCGACCACATTTGGAGTATTGTGTGCAATTCTGGAGACCGCACCTTCAAAAGGATACAAACAGGCTGGAGTCAGTACAGAGAGTGGCTACTAAAATGGTTAGTAGTCTTCATTATAAAGCATATGAGGACAGACTTAAGGGTTTTAATATGTACACCTCAGAGCAGAGATTCCCAATGTCGGCCCTTGGGGAACCCCAGGCCAGTTAGGTTTTCAGAGTATCCACAATGCATATGCATGAGATAGATCTGCATACAATGGAAGCAGTGCCTGCAGATCTATCTCATGAATATTCATTGTGGGTAGTCTGAAAACCTGACTAGCCTGGGGTTCCCCGAGGACTGGGTTGGGAACCACTGCCTTAGAGGAAAGGCAGGATAAAGGTGATACGATTGAAACGTTTGAATACCTCCATGGCATAAATGCACAGGAGGAGACCCTCTTTCGATTGAAAACAAGCTCTGCTACGAGGGGACATGGGATGAGGATGAAAGGGGATAGATTCAGGAGTGATATGCGGAAATATTTCTTTACGGAAAGAGTAGTGGATCCATGGAATAGTCTCCCAGTGGAGGTAGTAGAGATGAGGACAGTATCTGAATTCAAAGAAGCACGGGACAAACACAGAGGATCTCTAAAGGAAAAAGGGGGACTGTTGTAGTGGTTGATATGAAAGGACAGACTAGATAGGCCATGTGGTTTTTTTCTGTTCTCATGTTTCTATAGGAGATGAAGAGCTGTCCGGATCTGCGGTGGTCCCGAGTCTGCTGCAGGTAGAAGGAGAAAGCCCTCTTGCAGTCCAGCATGTGGAGAATCGCCGACGCCTGGTCGGCGTGGGGCTTCAGGGAGAAGGTTGGCAGCACTGTCTCTTGGTTGAGATGGAAATCCGAGACAACCTTTAGGGGGGGACTTGGGGTGAGTATGCAGGACCACCTGTAGAACCTCATGTATGGGGCCTCGGCCATCAGCGCCTGGAGTTCGCTGACTCTCCGGACAGAGGTGAGAGCCACCAGGAAGGCCATCTTCCATGACAGGTGCCGCAGCGAGCACGTAGCCATGGGCTTAAAGGGCGGCTTGGTGAATTGCATTAGGACCACTATGAGGTCCCATTCTGCAGGTGAAGGGCGGGCAGGGGGCCTGGAAAGGAGCAAGCCCTGCATGAAGCGGGAGACCAGCGGTTGCCTCGAGAGGGGTTTCCCCTCGATGGGGTGGTGGTTCACCGAGATGGCACTGGTGAACACTGACCAAGTATGACTTCAGCCCTGCCTGTGAGAAGTGAAGAAGGTACTGCAGGACCAATCGGATGGTGCAGGAAAACAGGTCCGCTCGGACCTGCGAGCACCACACTGAGAACCGGTGCCACTTGAAGGCGTATGTCCGCCTGATTGAATCCTTCCGTAAGGCCAAAAGAATGTCCTCAATCTCCATAGAGAGATAAGAGGCTAGTCGACCCGCTCAGCCGCCAAGCTGTGAGGGAGAGAGACCTCAAATTGGGGAACTGGGGGCTCCATCGAGAGGCGGAGTAACAGAGGGAACCACGGTTGCCTGGGCCACTTCAGGACCACAAGGATCACCGAAGCCCTGTCCCGCTGGACCTTGAGAAAGGTCTGAAAAATGAGCAGCATGGGGGGAGGAATACAGCAGGCTGGTGATCCATGACAGGAGGAAGGCATCCGGCGCCACCCTGCCCACGTGAAGGAGGGGGACCACAGAACGGGGGGGGTGCGAGTTCACAGGGCTGGCAAAGAGGTCCAGGTCTGGAGTCCCCCAATGCTGGAAGAGACGCTGCGCCATCCGGGGACATAGGCGCCACGCATGTAGCTGGAGGACCCTGCTTAGCCGGTTCACCAAGGCATTGTCCTGACCCGGGAGATAAGTGGCTTGGAGGGTGATGCAAAAGAGCACAAAGCCATCAACTCCAGGCAGAGGTTGTAAGAGCCGGTGCCCCCTTGCTTGTTCACGCAGAACATCGTGACCTGGTTGTCTGTCTAGCCAAGGAACGATCGGTGCTGTAAGCGGTGCTGGAAGGCCCTGAGCACGAGGAGGACAGCTTGGAGCTCCAGAAGATTGATCTGCTGCCAAGCCTCCTCGTGCGCAGTTCCTCACAGTGGGCCCCCAGCCCAACAGGGAGGCGTCTGTCGTCAAGACCACCTGATGCATTGGGGTCTGGAAGGGCATGTCTCGGAGCAGGTTCCATGCATCCGGCCACCAGGTCAGGAACTCTGCCAAGCAGGGTGTGACTGAGATGGGGTCTCGAAGACGGCCTGTTGCCTGGATCCACTGTGCGCGGTGGCACTACTGTGCCGCCCGCATGTTGAGGTGAGTGTGGGGTATGACATGGACCGTGGAGGCCATGTGGCCGAGAAGGCAAAGTATCGACCGAGCCAAGACCATGCTGTGGCATTGCACATCGGACGCCAGGGACATGAGGCAGTCTGCCCTGTCCTGGTGAAGGAAGGTCATGGCCTGCAGAGTGTCGAAGCAGGCCCCGATGAACTCTAGTGACTGCACCAGAGGGAGGTGGAATTTTGGGTAATTGATCACGAATCTCAGGTGCTCTAGAAAGTGAATGGTGAAGTCTGTGGCCCGACGAACCTTGGAGGCCATGCCCCCTGTCACGAGCCAATCATCTAGATCAGTGGTTCTCAACCTTTTTTGTACCGTGACCCCTTTTACCATTGGTCAACTTGTGATGACCTCCAATGATAAAATCAAATGCGTCTCTCTTCCTTTACCGTAACGCATTGTCGCTGTAATCATTTGTTGAATTATTAATATAGTACAGGCCTTTGCATTGTTTTTATATATAAAATTTATTTATTTAAACCACAATAATCCCAAGTAACAATATTTGATTTCAAAATTATTATGATTTTGTAGTCAAATCACTAATATGAAATAAAATTATTTTTTCTACCTTTGTTGTCTGACCAATTTATTCTCTGATCATGCTGGTCCCGATCAGAGGCTTCTGCTTTCCTGTCTTCTCTTAGCTCTCTTTCTGTGGTCTATGGTCCATCTGCCATTTCTTATCTCTTCTTTCGTTTTCTTCACTTCTTTCCATCAGCCTATTTCCAGTCCCAGTAACCCTCCCCAATATCAGCCCCTTTCCAGTCCTCACTCACAGTACCTTCCAATGTCAACTTGCATTCCCATGACTACCACTGGTGTCCATTCCCTTCCAGTCCCCCTCCTTCCCCACTGACCAGTCCCTTCTAGTACAAATACCATGGCAGCCCCTCTCAGATCCACTCTCTCGCAGTTCCATTCTCCCATCCCCTCGTATCAGCCCATTTGTAGCCTTAGCCCCCAGTTTTCTTCCAGGGCCAGCAGCTCTATCCTCCCCTCCCCACAATCAGCCCATTCCCAATCGAAGCCCCCCAATCAGCTCACTTCCAGTGTTAGTCCCCCCTCAACCCCATTACCAGTGCTAGCCCCCCCTAATCAGCCCAATACCAGTCCTACCCCCCAATCAGCTCATTACCAGTCCTAGCCTCCCCTAATCAGCTCATTTCCAGTGCTAGTCCCTCCTCAACCCCATTACCAGTGCTAGGCTCCCCTAATCAGCCCATTACCAGTCCTACCCCCCCATCAGCCCATTACCAGTCTAGCCTCCTCTAATCAGCCTATTTCCAGTCCTAACCTCCCCGATCAGCTCATTTCCAATGCTAGCCCCCATCAGTCTATTACCAGTACTACCCCTCTATCAGCCCATTACCAGTCCCAGCCCCCCTTGATCAGTCCATTCCCAGTCCTAGCCTTCCCTAATCAATCCATTACCAGTCCTAGCCCCCCCCCATCTGCCCATTATAATCCTAACCTGCACTGTCTCTTCCCTTTGTCCAGCATTTATCTCCTGTCTGTCCAGTATATCCCCCTGTCTCTCCCCTCTGACCATGTCAGCCCCCCTCCAGCCATGTCAGCCCCCCTCCCTCCATCCATCCATGTCAGCCCCCCTCCCTCCCTCCCTCCATGTCAGCCCCCCTCCATCCATGTCAGCCCCCCTCCCTCCCTCCATCCATCCATGTCAGCCCCTCCTCTGTCCATGTCAGACCCCCTCCCTCCCTCCCTCCATCCATCCACTGTCAGCCCCCCTCCGTCCATGTCAGCTCCCCTCCCTCCCTCCCTCCATCCACTGTCAGCCCCCCTCCGTCCATGTCAGCTCCCCTCCCTCCCTCCCTCCATGTCAGCCCCCCTCTCTCCATGTCAGTCCCCCTCCCTCCCTCCATCCATCCAGCTATCCATGTCAGCCCCCTCCCTCCCCCATGTCAGCCCCGTTGCAGGTTCCCTGCCCCCTCCTCCCCTCTCCCTGTCTGCCTGCTTGCTACTGCCCTGTTCTTCTTCTGCAGCCGCGGCTCCCTGTCTTAGGGAACCGCGGCTGTGCCTGTGAAGCCGTTGCTGAGCCTTTCTGTCTCTCGACAGAATCCGTGCAGCATTGTCCCGCCTCCATAGGAACTTCCTTTGGAGGCGGGACAGTGCTGCACGGAGCCCATCGAGAGACTGGACGGCTCCGCAACGGTTTCACAGGCTCAGCCGCGGTTCCTTAAGAGACAGGGAGCTGCGGCTGCATTAGAAGGGAGGCAGTGAGTTTGCCGCTGCCGAGAAGCAGACTCGGCAGCGGCAGCAACTTGTGCGCTTTTTTTTTTTTTTTTTTAACAGCGAAGTGAGGCGACCCCCGCTAAATCCTGTGGCGACCCCAGTGGGGGTCGCGACCCATAGGTTAAGAACCGCTGATCTAGATAAAGATAGACATAGGTGCCCTGCAACTTGAGGTGGGCCACCGCCACGGCCAGGCATTTTGCGAAGACCCACAGGGCAGACACAAGGCCGAAGGAGAGCACCCTGTACTGGTAGTGGTTCCCCTGTACCATGAAGCAAAGGTACCGTCTATGCTTGGGAGGGACAAGATGTGAGAACAAGCATAAGCAAAGGTACCGTCTATGCTTGGGAGGGACAAGATGTGAGAACAAGCATCCTTTAGGTCCAAAGAGCATAGCCAATCACCCTGCTGGAGGTAGGGCAGCAGTGTTCCAAAAGATAGCATCTTGAACTTCTCTCGCACCAGGAACTTGTTTAGGTTCCGCAGGTCGAGGATGGGTCGGAGACCCCTTGTTCATTTCGGGATGAGGAAGTATCAGGAATAAAACCCCCATCCTCTGAGGTGCGGTGAGACTGGTTCCACCACCCCATCCTCGAGGAGGCATACTAGCTCCTAAGTCAGGAGGGGCCTAGTGCAGAGGAAGCCGCCGTGGCTCTCCAGGGAAGTACTAAGGGGGGTAACAGGTCCAGATTGAGAAGATAGCCCTCTCATTCAACCTGGAGAACCCAGGCATCAGTGGTGATAGATTCCCACCTGAGGGCAAAGTGGACCAGACTGTCAGTTGATTTGCCAGCAAACGAGAGGCTTTGCTGATGGTGTCAAAACCCCGAAGCCGGCTGAGCCGGCACCGGTGGTTGGGTCTTGGGACCCTTCAGCTTGCGAGGGCTGTGCGCCGCACCTTTTCCCTGGCCACCCTTGCCAGGGGTCGATGCCGGCGGGTAGGATGGGTAACCCCTATACAGGAGCCCCTTCCAGTGGAAAAAAGGCTTTTTGCCCTGCTGTTTCTTCTTGAAAAGGGAGGAGGTCTTTTGGGAGAGTTGAGTACGGGTCACATACTCTGTCTCAATCTCTGCTGCTTTGTCCTCCCTGGGCTTGCCAAACAGTTGCTCGAAGGGACATCTACCAGTTTCTCTTGTCTGAGGATTGGAGCTAGGCCTGTCAGTGGGCTCCAATGCCAGCAACCGCCACCCGGGCGGAGGACTCAAAATCGTCATATGCTGCCCATGAGAGGTACTTAAAACACTCTCTGACGGACTTCGAGAGGGCCTGGAAATGGCGGAGGTGGTCTCCATCGAGACCCGCCGCAAAGCCTCCAAGATCTTTAGCGAGGTCACGGAGGAACATCCCAATATACAACTGGTAAACCTGAATGTGGCATGCCAGCATGGAGCCCTGGTAAGCTTTGCACCCAAGGGCATCGAGGGTACGAGACTCTCTGCCCGGTGGGACTGAAGAATGAGTCTTCAGACTCTTCTACTTCCGCATGGCCGATTCGACCATCATCGAGGTGTGGAGAAGCGGGCCTTCCAAAACCACGGTCCCCAATGGACTCTGTACATAGCATCCAGGCGCTTGCTATCAATAGGGAGGGAAGCCGAAGTCTCCCACATGTGGAGGTGGAGTCGGTTGAGGATGGAGGGAACCAGGACCGTGAGGGTCTCCTTCGGGGGAGACTCATACTGAAGGATATTGAGCTCCTCTGCCCTCCGACTCTGTGGCAAGCACCAGGGTCCACACCATATCCCGGACGAACTCCAAGAAGGAGGTGTCCTTGGGAGGGGACCGCCGCCTCTCGGCCGGCAGAGAGGGATCTGAGGGAAGGTCTCGGTAGGACCAGGTTTCCGGGGAGGTGCCCCCGTCGGATTCCCAGTCCGACTAGTCCGTGGAAGACTCAGGGTCAGGCGGACCAAGAAGGGTCGGTGACCCATGTCAGGCTCCCGAGGACAAAGCCTGCCCAGAGTCAGAGGTGCTCGCCCGCGAAGATCTCGCAACAGAGGACTGGGATGGAGATCAAGACTCTCGTGAGGCCTCTGGCTCTCAGGGGTCACTGCGGCGGCCCGGGGAGTCCTTGAGGTTGAGGTTCCTGCGGTCTTCAGGCGCATGCTGACGGGGCCTGGCACCAGCGCTTGCTGAGCAGCGAGGCATGCAGAAACGCATTCCAAGGCCAGCATTCGGGCCTCTCACTCGGGAGTGGGGCCCTGCGACACCGATGCTGGGGTGACCAGGTTGGGTGTCGAGGAGGAGAGGGGGGACCTCGCCGGGATGATCCTCAGGAGACCAGGCCCCATCACTGGAGGCCTCCGTATTAGTTCATTATTTATTTATTTATTTATTTACATTCTCTTATATACCACGCTATTCTGCATCAGTGCGGTTTACATTGAACAAACTGAAATTACACTGAACAGGGCATTATAACTTGGAGATAACTATTTTACAGGAAACATGGGCTATGGAGGGTTAAGTGGCTTGCCCAAGACCACAAGGAGCACCTGTGGGACTAGAAACCCCAGTCCTTCCGGCCCAAGGTTGCTGTCCTCTAGTGGGATTTGAACCCCCGACCTTCCAGCCTGAAGTACCTTGCCTCAACCACTAGGCCACTCCTCCACTCCAAAGGTATCTTTCTGGGATGCTCCCTCTCCGACTCTGGGATCTGCCAAGGGGGGCTGAGAGACCAGGCGTGTGACCGCTCACACTTGTCTGGCACCCCGTGGCCGCCTTCTTCCGCTCGCACTCAGGTGACCCTTTGTCAGAGTGCCATTGGGCCCGAGGAGGAGCCTTAGGGGACTCCAGGGGTTGTGGGACCACAGAGCCCGGTGCTGCCTTACGAAAGAGATCATCCAAGTTCTGCTTACGACTCTGGATGGCCTTGGAGGACATCTTCTTGCAGAGGAAGCATTGTTCCGGATCATGGTCAGCTCCCTGGCACCTGAGACAACATTCACGGGTGACCGTGAGCAACATGTTCTTAGAACACCTATCACATTTTTTGAAACTAGAGGCCATTGGGGCAAAAAGGACCCCGACGAGGTCAAAGATCCTCGACATGGCCAGCGGTTAAAAAGAGCACGAAAGCACGGGGAGAAAAAGAAAGGCAAAAAAAAAAAAAAGAATCCCCAGACCAAGAGCCTAAGCAGTGGAGCTCAGGATGGCAGGAAGAGGACCGGCGAAGGCCGGAAAGGCAAAAATAGAGTTAGAATTTGAAAAACTTTTTCCAGGGATGAGACCATGTCCGAAGAACTCCGTGGAAAAAGGGAGACTGAGTAAGATAGCACCCTTGGGCGGGAAGGGGACCACGCATGCATAATGTCATTCCCAAAAGCTCTCTTTGAAAGCTGGGGAAATGCTCCGTGTGGGCTCTATCAGTGCCAACGTCACCCATATGTGAGGACTGACTTTCCTGCTTGTTCCTGGAGAAAAAAAATCAACCAAACAAGAAAAACAAATACAAACTTACCCCAGACTAGTCCCCAATAAGAGAGGGAATAGGTCACAATTTCAATGCAACATAACCCTAAAGGACATTTGTTATAAACAGGCCCAGCAGACAAGGAGATGAGATATTCTAACTACCACTTATCTTACCCTACCATAATATAGGACTCGATTTAAATGGACTCAATAGAGGGGGGGGGGGCTGCCATCCCACTAGCTTGGCAGATAGAAAACCTGTTAACTGTTGGGAATCAAGGAAAATATAACTGCATCCAGCCAACTTGACCAAACATTTACAGGGAAAGTGTACAAAAAAAACCCGCCCCCCCCCCCCCCAGTTGTAAAACTCCAGGTTTAAGAACAAGGAACTGCTTCCACCTCTTCTGAGTAGCCCTAGCTACATCAAGAAATATTCTAATAGTAAAACCCATGAACTAATAGATGTACGGAAATACATTTTTAAGATACAATCTCTGTTGACGTCCAATGCCAGCATGAGCAACAAAATAGCAGTCACGCCGAGATTGGACCCCGGCCATTGCAGAAAGCCAGTAAGGTTCAAACTATCAGAGGACAAAACAGGTGATCCCTCCAAGTCCTGACCCTGACCATCAAACTGTCGAATCCTAGCAGAAGGCAGGTAGTAGGCTCTAGATATTGTCAGAACCGATTCCCCTGGAATTTTCAACACATTAACAAAAAACTTCTTGAAAAGTTCCATAGGTGAAAAAGATAGAACCTTCGGAAAATTAAGAATTCTCAGATTCCTGCTCCTGGAAACATTCTCCAAAGCCTCAGTCTTCCTTCTTAGATTCTCTGCGTCCCTCATAACTGCTGAAACAGTCTTGGACTGCAACAATCTTCTTATCCAAAGAAGAAAACTTCGCAGGCAGGGAACCCAAAGCAGACTCATGAGCCTCTACCAAACGTCCAAAAGTAGCAAACTTGGAGCTGTCTTGATATGGTTTGTTCCAATCTAAATAAGGCTTCTCAAACAAAGGTAAAAACAGAAGGTCTCAACAGAACTGACTGAGTAACAGAGCCCAATTCAAATTGGTGTAATCCAGGAGACCCAGAAGACTACCTCTCTCTTCTTCATACTGTGGTTCCGACACCACCTTCATGGCTCTCGCCTCTCCTGCAACTCCAGCCAGAACCTCCAAACACCGGGGAACTCCTCCAGAAACGGTGGGCTGAACTCCGAGAATAAAGACTCTTGCAGAAGCACAAAGCGAGACCTCACTCAGAGCAGCCTCGATCACTTCAGGCTGCACAGGGGGAAACCGGCACTCCAGACTTCTGGCCCTGGGCTGGATGAAGGTCTTTCTTCCACCTCTGTGCCTGCCAGCAGGCCGCCTGAAGTCTCCACACTTCCAGCGGACACGAGGAAGACATCCATTGGCCCGACAGACACCGGCTGCCCTGGCAAAAGCTTGGCTTTCCACTTCCAAGCAGTATGAGGCATCAAGTAAAGTGAAAGGAAAAATGCCTCTGCTGGAGCCTCTCAGCGCTGGTCTGCTCACATCACTGCCATCTTACTTCCCTCTAGGTCTCTCTCTTTTACTTCAACAGGTACAATGGCTGTGAAAAATCATATTGCTAAAGCTGTAGCCTCTGTTACAGCTTCTGCCTCTGTCTTAACAGAGATTGCAAAGCCAGTTCATAGAGCAGTTCCATGTGCAGGATGCCTGCATGCTGAGGCTGTCAGGAAAGAAGTAGAGGAGCTCAGGGAAGAGGTGGCAAGGGTAAAAAGCATCGAGACAGTGATTACTACACTGATGAGATGCTTCTTGAAACATCCAAGCTCTCCAACAGATGTGAGGATAGGAGGCTACAGAAGGAAGGTTGCACACAAGTCACCAGAGCCTGCAGTGTCAACACTCCAACTCCTCAAGCCCTTGAAATGACAAACCAGTATGCAGCCCTGGAAGTGGAGGAGGTAGAAGCATCCAAGGAAAGGGAAGAATCACAGCTCAAGCACCCAAAATTGCAGAATCCATCATCACTGGAAGTGAAGAATAGTAGTAGTTGGTGACTCTCTTCTGAGGGATACCGAGGTGTCCATCTGCCGACCAGATTTGATGTCCAGAGATGTGTGCTGTCTGCCAGGTGCCAAAATCTGAGATGTTACGGAGAGTTTGCTGAAACTCTTCAAGCCTACTGACTATTATCCGATGTTGCTCAACCATGTCAGCACAAATGATACTGCTAGGAATCCCTCCGAGCATATCAAACATGACTTCATGGCTCTGGGACAGAGAGTAAAGCAGACAGGTGTGCAGGTGGTGTTCTCTTCAATCCTCCGTGTTCAGGCTGCAGGCCAAGGCAGAGAAGCTTGCATCCTGGAGATGAATGTATGGCTTCATGGATGGTATCATTGAGAGTGTTTTGGTTTTCTGGACCATGGGATGATGTTCCAAGGGCTGCAGAGCAGTGATTGTGTCCATCTGTCCAAGAAGGGTCGAAGTATTTCAGCAGCAGACTGGCTAACCTACTGAAGAGGGCTTTAAACCACATTCGTTGAGGATTGATCTAGACAGCCCCCAGGTAAGTGAAGAAAGCCCTCAGGTTAGAGAAACATTAAATGCCTCTGTTGAAATGGGTAATAGGGGCAACATCTGTAAAGCGGTGTGTATAAATGCCCATAGCATGGGAAATAAGATCCCAGATGTTGAAGCTTTAATGGAAGAAGCTGACTTTGATTTAGTGGCTGTTATGGAGATGTGGTTCACAGACAACCATGACTGGGATGTAATTATTTTATTTAACAAGATTTTCATGCCGCTTTTCACCAGGCCAAAGCGGTTTACAATTAACAATTTGAACAGGTTTACAGAGAACATTTAACTATATACAGTTGTAAGAATACATAACAATATACATGCAAACAATTTGAACATTTGAACTTGGCTTACTAGCCCGTTTAAGTTTATACAATGGAATTGGAGCACTCTGCTATGTACAATCTGATTACAGACATGTAGATACAGGGTGGGGGGGTTTGAAATGTGGGTAGGCTGAGTTACAAGTTGGTTAAGTTACATCAGCAAAGTACTTGGCAAAGTGTTAGGTTTTTAACATCTTTCTGAATGTTAGGAGTGGAGTGGAGGAGTGGCCTAGTGGTTGGGGCAAGGTACTTCAGGCCGGAAGGTCGGGGGTTCAAATCCCACTAGAGGACAGCAACCTTGGGCCGGAAGGACTGGGGTTTCTAGTCCCACAGGTGCTCCTTGTGGTCTTGGGCAAGCCACTTAACCCTCCATAGCCCATGTTCCCTGTAAAATAGTTATCTCCAAGTTATAATGCCCTGTTCAATGTAATTTCAGTTTGTTCAATGTAAACCGTACTGATACAGAATAGCGTGGTATATAAGAGGGAATGTAAGAGAATGTGGTGAGGTCTGTGGAGTTTCTGAGATCATCAGTGAGGGAGTTCCATAGGGAGGGTGCATGTAATTTGAAGGGTTTTTGGCAGGCTTATTGATTGCTTTGTTTTTTCGGGTGGTATTGTGAGGGTGTTTACAGTAGATTTTCCTGTGGGTTGGGTTGAGGTGTGGAGGTGGAGTAACTTTTGAAGATGTGTGGATGAAAGGTTGTTGATAGTTTTAAATGTGGGGAGTATGTTTTTGTATAAGATTCTGGCTTGTAGTGGGAGCCAGTGGAAGCGTGTCAGGATGGGTGACATGTGGTCTGATCTGGAAGCCCCCTGGAGACAGCTGTGTGCAGGGCTGTTTGTAAAGGATGAAGCATGGATTGCAGGAGTCCTTGGTATGGTATTGCAGTAGTCTATGTGTGGGATGATGAGGGTTTGTAGTGCTGATCTGAAGTTGGTTGGTTCCAGCAGAGGGTGGAGGAGTTGTAGAGTCTGGATTTTAAAATAGACAGTTTTTGTTGTCTTGGCGATTTGTGGTTTGAAGGTTAGCAGCTGGTCAGAGTTGGTTCTGAGGTATCTGACTTCGTTCTTGACCTGTATTTTGATGGTGATGAATATGATGGTGGAGGGTGGAGTGAATGAGCTGCCGTAGTGACGAATAGAGCTTCAGTTTTGTTCAGGTTAATGGAGAGGTAGTGTTTTTGAAGCAATATGGATAAATCTGTGAAGCACTGCTGTAGGGGGTGGAGTGAGGGGTGGTTGATGTTTACAGGTGCGTATAACATGCTGTCATTGGTGTAAATGTGGAAGGAGATGTTGTGAGATCGGAGTGTTTCGCAGAGTGGTTGCATGTATATGTTAAATAGCAGTGCAGAGAGTGTGGATCCTTGTGGGATTCCTTGTATTGGGCAGAGGTGGAAGCCCCAATCCTTATTTGTTGTTTTCAGTTTTTGAGATAGGATTGGAACCATTTTAGTATGGTGCCTTCTATTCCTAGTGACTGCAATTGCTGTATGAGTATTTGGTGATTGATGGTATTGAAGGCAGCTGAGATGTCTAGAAACAGAAAGATGAATCCGGAGTTTGGTTTCTGAGTTTCTTTGATGAGTTTGGTTATCAGTTAAAAATTATCAATATGAAAACCAACACGACTGTCACGTTTTGAACCTGCCAATGCTAAATTCTGCTTCAGGATAACATTGATATTGCTAAAGTACTCATCTTATTCATGACATCTTCCATCTGAAGACCACTCCTTCGCCCTTCCATCGCACAAGAGGGAAGTCCTTACTTCATATCGAGAACTGCAAAGGCTTTAAATTAAAAGATGGCCATGGCGTCTTTTTATCCTCTTAATTAAACTCCTCCCCAAGGGTGTTCTTAAAGGGAACAGCATAGTTATCTACAGCTACATGTACCAATCTATTTGCTGATTTAAATTATTAGGTTGCATTCTATTAAGTGTGAAGATCCAGAACTGCTCCTTGTAATTAAGGTGTACTTTACGAAAAAAGAATATGATCTATTATTTGCCAATGCCACTGATCAAACGAGTGGCCAGATTAAAGACAATCTTCCACAATGGGTGCTCCTTTGTTTTGAGTGTTAATACGAGAACGATGTTCCTGTAAGCAAGGTAACATAGTCCGCTTAGTGTGTCCCACGTATACTTTCTTACAAGGACACATTAAGATACATACAACATGTGTGGTTTGACAGGTAGTATAACTTTTTAGATCATAATACTGTATTAGTAAAAGGAGCTTGCCGTGTCTCTCCTTCTAATGCAGATGAGCAAAATTCACAAGTCCCACAAAAAAAATGTCCAGCTGTGTGAGATACATCTTGATCTTCCCAAGTAATAGACCGACTGACATAATTAGCAATATTCTTTTCTCGACGATACACCACTACCGACAATTCAGAAAAGCAAGCATGGACTTGTAAAATCCACCAATATTTATATAGAACAGCGGCCACCCGGAAGGTCCAAGTGGAAAAAAGGCAGCACACAAACTACCAACGCAGTTTTAGTTTTAGAGGCAGAACCTGCCAACTGCAGTAACAATTCTCTTTGTGCATATGACACAAGTAAATATGCTTTCCTCAAAATTGTAGAGGGATATCCCTACTCTAAAAATTTCTGGAACAATATCTTCGCCTAGTAAACATAATCTTCTTTATCAATACAAATCTTGCGGAGCTGCAGGAATTTGCTTACTGGCAAGCCGATCTTCAATATTATAAGATGGTGACTGGAAAATTGCAACAGATTGTTATGGGTTACAGATTTTTGATATAATGTAATCTTCAAACATGCCTCAGACTGAATGATCAAAAGATCAAGGAATGCAATTTTTTTCTAATTATAAGTGCATTCAAATTCTAAATTCAGTTTTTTGCTATTTAGCCATACTGTAAAAGCCTACAAAAAGGCCAAATCACCTTGCCACAGGCAAAGGACATTGTCCAAGTAACATTTCCAAAAGTGGATATAACCCATCCATTCAGACTGATATTGATGAGAAATGAATCTCATTCTGACTCCATTTTGTTTGTCTGACTCCATTTTGTATAACTATGAAAAGTTAGGCTTGTATAATCAGAAGTGCATATTCATCCCCCTCCTCTTGTACAAGCTATTTTCCAAGGATGAAAGGAAATCATGTCTAGACTACTTGGCTCATGCTAAGGCTCTACTTACACGTAATGTGCAGAGAAGAGAAGAAACTAACAGATCATCTGGTACTAGTAGTCTTGAATGGAAGCCTGAAATAGGCTACAACAATTAGCACCTGCACCATGAAATAGAAAAAGTATAATTGGAACTTAATCTTTCTCTCCCCTTGGAATAAACTGTGTTTTGCAAAAGAAAAAGGGGATTCACGTCTGGGAAAAGAGATACTTGGTCGAAGTTGGATCTCATCAATATGTGATCAAAGAAAAAGAAGAACCAGATTAGCAGAAACAGGATGGCAGATGTACAGACAGTACAATATGAAATGACATTTGTGATGAGCCACAGAGTGAGAATCTGCAAACACAGCATAAAGTACTAAGAATAGGGGTATGGGAACCAAAGGGGGTGGAAGGGAAAATAGCCATCGTAGGATTAAATAAGGAAGTATATAATATGACTAGCACCTGGAAGCAAAGAAATTGGTTATGACCACTTAGTCATGTAAGCCTATTGGAAAAGGGTATAAAAAATGTGATAAGACAGAATGTAACTAAGCAGACGTGACGGAAGCTCACACGAGTGGAAGTTACCTCTGCTTCAGCAGGAACCTAAAAGGTATTAGACTTTTTAGCTTGCTGCATTCTTAAGTCCTAACTTGTTATTACAGATCTTATAATAAAAAGCTGTATTGAAATTACAGACTGCTTTTCCTGCTTGACTAAATTTGAATGGGTTGGAACTTATATATTGAGGTGTCAAACGCAGCAGTAAGACAAAAAGCTTCAATAATATAAAAAAACACTTCAAATGCCGCTACATACAGAGTTGCTACTGTGGGAGCCAAGGTAGCCCCATTGATACTCCATATTTTTGATGAAGAGTAGTTACTCACCTGTAACAGGTGTTCTCCAGGAGCAGCAGGAATCAGTCCTCACATATGGGTGTCATCGGCGCCGATGAAGCCCCAGCGGAGCATTTCCCCAGCTTTCCATGAAAGCCTTTGGGAATGCTGGCAGGCATGCGCGGTTCCCTTCCCGCCTAAAGGTGCCATCTTACCTCAGTCAAATGACATAGCTAAGAACAGCACACAAAAATGAAAAAATTAAACTATGTACAACTGCAAAACCCAGGGGAGGAGGGAGGGTTGTGAGGACTGATTCCTGCTGCTCCTGGAGAACACCTGTTACAGGTGAGTAACTACTCTTTCTCCAGGACCAAGGAGGAAGTCAGTCCTCACATATGGGTGACTCCCTAGCTCTGGGCTACCAGGAACCCAGGCTGAACAAGAGAACTCCCTCTAGTCTCAGCATCAAATAAAGGCTTTTCACTGACAGAACCTCCACCGGTAGCCCAACAGAGGGCAGGAGGGCAGGAGTTGCCTAAACCTCAAAGAGATTCCGGAGTACTGCCTGGCCAAAAGCACTGTCCCTACGGGACTCCCTCTCCAGACAGTAATGGGCCGCAAAAGTCTGGCTTGAAGACCAAGTTGCAGCCCTGCAGATGTCTACCAAGGGCACAGAGCGGAGATGAGCCACTGAGGCAGTCATTGCCCTGACACGATGGGCTGTGACCCGACCCTGCAAAGGAAGGTCAGCCGCCTTGTAAGCCCAGGTGATACAGTCAGCCACCCAGATGGACAAGGTACGCTTGGACACAGCCAACCCCAACTTATTGGGGTCAAAGGAGACGAAGAGCTGAGTAGCCCTTCTATGACCCTGCGTACGGGCAAGGTAGAAGGATAAGGCCCTCCTACAGTCCACGGTATGCAGGACTGCTTCAGCCTGGCTAGCATGAGGCCTAGGGAAGAATGTTGGAAGAACCACCTCCTGATTGAGGTGGAAAGAGGAGACAACCTTAGGGAGGAACTTGGGATGAGTCCTGAGGACTACCCTGTTCCTATAAATCCTGGTGTAAGGTCTATCACAGACCAGGGCCTGAAGCTCACTCACTCGCCTAGCCGAGGTGAGGGCTATCAGGAAGAGAGTCTTCCAGGAAAGAAAGCGTAGAGGGCAAGTAGCCATCGGCTCAAAGGGTGGGCGAGTCAGTTGCTGCAAGACCACATTCAGCTCCCACTCAGGAGCAGGAGGACGGATGGGAGGCTTGAGCAAAAGCAAGCCCCTGAGAAAGCGGGACATCAAGGGGTGATCTGACAGAGAACGTCTCTCCACCAGTGAGTGGTGAGCTGCTAGAGCTGAGAGGTGGACCCAAACAGAATTGAACTTAAGTCCCTGATTTGATAAGTACAGTAAGTACTGAAGCACTACTGGCACAGTACAAGAGAAAGGATCCTCTGTACGTAGCTGACACCACACAGAAAACCTCTTCCATTTGAGGGCATAGGTTTTCCTAGTGGACTGTTTCCTAGAGGCTAGAACAACCTCCTCAACTTCCCGAGGTAGGCCCCAGGGAGCCAAAACTACCCATGCAGCCTCCAGGCCATCAAATTGAGAGCTTTGAGATTAGGGTGCAGAAGGGAACCCTGCTCCTGTGAGAGAAGGTCGGGTTGCAACCCCAGAGGTAGTGGGGAATCCACTGCCAGCTGAAGCAGAAGCGGAAACCAAGGCTGCCTCGGCCACCTGGGAGCTACCAGCAGTACCGAGGCCTTGTCCTGAAGAGTCTTGAAGAGAGTTCGGGCCACCAATGGCGTGGGAGGAAACGTATACAGGAGGCCCTGAGACCAGGACATTAGAAAAGCATCTGGTGCTATCCGCAAAGGATGCGGTTGCCTGGAGCAGAACTTGGGCAGTTGCTTGTTCAGCGGACTGGCAAAGAGATCTATCCAAGGGAGACCCCACTTCAGGAAGATCTTCTGAACCACCAAGGGATGTAGCTGCCACTCGTGGGGCTGCAGAATTCTGCTCAACCGGTCGGCCAGGCAGTTCTCCTGGCCTGGAAGGTACACAGCCTTGAGAAGCATGTTGTGCTTTAGGGCAAAGGAACAAAGGTCTTGAGTCTCCCGACAAAGGAGCTTGGACCCAGTCCCGCCCTGTTTGTTCACATAAAACATAGCTACCTGGTTGTCTGTTTGAATCAAGACTGAGCGGTGAGCCAGGACTGGAGAAAAAACCTTGAGAGCTAAGCGGATAGCTCGAAGTTCCAGGAGATTGATCTGTTGGGCTGCCTCCCAGGGAGACCAGAGGCCTTGGGTGCACTTGTCCAGACAATGAGCACCCCAGCCCCTCAGAGAGGCGTCGGTGGTGAGGACCACCGAGCATTCTGGCATTTGGAAGGGCATCCCCTGCAGCAGATTGGGCGGATGTAGCCACCAGCTGAGGGAGGCCAAAAGGGGTCTGGACACCTTTATCCTGTTTCTTAGGTGGCCTGTGGCCTGAGACCACTGAGTCCAAAGGCACCACTGTGCGGGCCTCATATGGAGCCTGGCATTGGGAGTCACATGCACTGTCGAAGCCATGTGGCCCAGAAGTCTGAGGCAGAGTCTGGCGGAGACCAGGGGCTTGTTTAGGAACTGTTTGGCCACATCCATCAGTCTTTGGGCCCTGTCTTCTGGCAAGAATGCCTTTGCCAGTTGAGAATCTAACCTTGCCCCTTTGAACTCCAAGTTCTGGGAGGGGAGCAAAGTGGACTTTGCGAAGTTTATGACAAAGCCCACGTTCTGAAGCAGAGCAATGGTTCTGAGGGTGGCTTGTCTGGCCTCCAGGCACGTCTGACCCCTGATGAGCCAGTCGTCCAGATAGGGAAAGACAAAGATGTCTTGATTTCGCAGGTAGGCCGCAACCACTGCCAGGCACTTGGTAAAGACCCTGGGAGCGGAGGTCAGGCCAAAAGGTAGTACTCTGTACTGATAATGGTTTCCTCCCACAATGAACCTGAGGTACTTTCTGTGGTCTGGATGAATGAGGATGTGAGTGTACGCATCCTTTAGATCTAAGGAGCATAGCCAATCTCCCTGCTGGAGGTAGGGCAGTAGTGTTCCAAGAGTAAGCATCTTGAACTTCTCTTTCTCTAGGAACTTGTTGAGGTTCCTGAGGTCCAGAATGGGTCGAAGGCCACCGGTCCTTTTGGGTACCAGGAAATACCTGGAGTAGAATCCGTGACCTTGCAAGTGGGGAGGCACAGGCTCCACCGCCTCGTCCACCAACAGACCTTGGAGCTCTTGAAGGAGAAGGTCTGTGTGCAGGGGAGGCCTCAAGGGCTCCCCTGGGAAGTAAGGAGAAGGCAGTTGATGAAAATGCAGGGCATAGCCCTTTTGGACTATGTCCAGCATCCAACTGTCGGTGGTAATGAGAGGCCACTGGTGGGCAAAGAGTACAAGGCGACCGCCCGTGCAGGGCTGGGAAAGCAGGGACGGAGTGGCTATGCTCAAGGAGTCAAAAACCCCCACCCTGCTGAGTGGAAGAAGGGGCAGAAGGCTTGGGGGTCCTCTGCCTACGGGGCCCATTACCCTGGCCCTTGGCTTGCTGACCCTGGGGGGCAGCTTGGGCAGCCTGATACTGAGGGTACTGTTTGTAGGCAGTGCCCTTCCTCGGGTAAAAGGGCTTTTTACCCGAGCCCTTCTTTTTATGTGAAGGGGCAGAGGTCTTCCTCGACAGCCTTGTCCGGGTAAGGTGCTCGGTCTCGAGCTGAGCGGCCTTCTCAGTCACGGGTTTGCCAAAAAGGTTCTCACCTCGGCAGGGGACATCGACCAACTTGTCCTGGACCCATGGCTCGAGGTCCGATGACTGCAGCTACGCCTGGTGTTGAGCCGCGATGCCAGCAGCCGCAACTCGAGCCGAAGCCTCAAAGCCATCGTAGGTGGCGCGGGAAATGAACTTTGAGCATTCCCGAATCCCCAAGGACAAGGTCTTAAATCTCTGCAAGGGTTCCCCGGAGAGACCAGCAGAGAATCCGGCCAATTCCTTGGCCAGGTCTCGCAACTACATGCCCATGTACAGCTGGTAAGACTGGACACGGCAAGCAAGCATAGACCCCTGGAAGCACTTCTTACCGACGCCATCGAGGTTGCGGGCCTTCCTGCCGGAGGGCACCGCGGAGTGCATCTTCTGGCTCTTCAGACGATGCATGGCCGATTCCACAACCATGGAATGGTGTGGTAGCTGTGCTTTCTGGAAACCAGGGCTTTTGTGGAGTCGATAGATGGAATCGACTCGCTTGCTCAGAACCGGCGCCGAGGCCGGTGCTGCCCACATCCGGAAGAGGAGCAGTTCCAGCATCGGAGGAACCGGGACAGTAAAGGCCTCCTTCGGAGGAGAGTCGTACTGTAGAGCATCGAGCTCTTCGGCTCGAGGCTCTTCCTCAGGATCGGCAGGGATAGCCAAGGCAGCGGCCATATCCCGGACGAACTCTGAGAACCTAGTTTCCTCCGGAGGGGATCTACTCCGGGGCTCAGACTGCGGTGAGTCCGACAGGACGCACCGAGTCTTAAAAGTATTGGGAGACTCCTCGTCCTCCATCTTCCAGGCGGACTCATCCGAGGAGGAGTCAGGGTCCGACCCCGCGGGGCCTCGAGACACCCGCCCCGACACCGGGGGCACTGGCGTCGACACCCTCGGTCCCGAACGGGAGGTCGAGGGAGACCTCGACCGAGGACGACTTCAAGCCACGAGGGTCTCGAGTATCAGCTCGGTCTCCGGGGTTGACTTCGAAGTCGACGTCCCGGTGGTCTGGGCAGATACACCAGACAGGCTGGCCATCAGTGTCCGCTGCTGCTCCATGAAGGCAGACAATCTGCTCTCCAAGGCTGTCATCCTGAGACTCAGCTCGGGAGACGCAGCAGCCGCCGGGCCCGATGTCGGCTCTCTGGGAGAAGAGTCCACGAGGACTACGGGGCTTACGTGTCCAGCAGACTCCGGCTCCACGCGAGGAACTTTGGCAGGGTTCTCGTGGTCCACGGGCCCGGGACGGCGGTCGGGGGTCTTAGACCTGGCCCTCGAGGGACCAGGGACCTCCTCCGACGCCGCCCTCACGAGCCACTTCTTCCTCTTGTGTTCCCAGTCGGGGGACCCCCTGTCCGAGGAACTTCGATGGCGCTCGGGATCGGAATCCCGAGATGTCGAGGCCTCAGATGAGGTCCGGGCCCGGCCGGAGGCTGAGTCCGAGAAAAACCTTTCCTTCTGATGCTGTCGACTTTTGAGTGCCTTGGAAGATATCTTCCCACATGGCACACACGACTTGGGGTCGTGGTCAGGGCCGAGGCACCGAAGGCAGCAATCGTGTGTGTCGGTGAGAGACATAAGTTTCTTACACCGATCACACTTTTTGAAACCACTGGAAGCCATCAGGGAAAAAAGAGCCCCTGCGAGGTCAAAAGACCGGCCTTCCAGGTAAAAATGAAAAAAGGGTGCGAACGCCAGCCACTAAGGGCAAAAACCGAAAAAGAAAAGAAACGGGCTCGATACCGGTGTACCGAACCCGGCGGGAGGGGAACTGGCATCGAACCGGAGAAAAATCGCGAAAAATCGCCGAAGAAAAAATCACTTTTATCCGGGAGAAGAGGACACACGTCCGGTGGGCTTCTCGGAAAAAAAGAGACTGAGGTAAGATGGCACCATTAGGCGGGAAGGGAACCGCGCATGCGTGCCAGCATTCCCAAAGGCTTTCATGGAAAGCTGGGGAAATGCTCCGCTGGGGCTTCATCGGCGCCAATGACACCCATATGTGAGGACTGACTTCCTGCTTGGTCCTGGAGAATAATAATTCTCACATAATACTAATCGAAGTAAGTCCAAAATGAAATGTTTAGGCATCTCGAAGGCAAGATATCCAATCAATCCAGTTGAGAAATGACTTGCAATGCTTCTTGTTGATCAATGTTAGTATACAAAGATACCACATAAGTTAGGTTACCAACCATATTTCACCACACCTTCTCCTCCATGGCAAAAGGGAGGTGGGACTTCAGGACTATATCCCAGGTAGGTCTCGTCTATGTACCTCTCTGTCTGCCTTATGTTTTCCAAGTCTGCTACTCTAGCCTCTAGAGAACGGACTCGTTCCCTGAGAGCAAAGAGCTCCTTGCACCTAGTGCACACGTAAGACCTCTCACCAACTGGGAGAAAATCATACATGTGACACTCAATGCAAAAGACTGGAAAGCTCCCATCTCGCTGCTGGACTACTGTCTACATCTTAGTTTTTAAGTTTTTGTTTAGATCTTTAAGTTCTTTACTTACTAAGGGTTGCTATGGATATTTATACCAATAAAACTGTACCTAATACGTTTAATATACCTTGTTCACCTGAAGCTTAATTAATCTCAGGTCCTTAGTATATGACTGATTCGGGTAACGAGCTTTACCTGAGAGTACCTCCTGTCTTTTAAAATGTGTAAGTACCTATAAAGCTACGATTATCCCAGGGGTGAGTGGGTGTGGGGAGGAAGGGAGGGAAATAACACTTATTAAAAGAGGGCTGCTACACAGTACCCTGTCCTGTGCTGCTGAGATAAGCTATATTCTTATTTGATTTGCCAAATACCAAAGCCTTGGCAATGTCCCTGATGAAATCTGAGAACCGGGTATCCTCCAGGGGGGACCTTCTCCGAGGCTCGGACTCCGGCGCGTCCGGCGGGACGCACTGGGTCCGGAAGGTGTCGGGAGACTCCTCATCCTCCATCTCCCATGCCGACTCCTCCGAGGAGGAGTCAAGTAGCTCCGGCCGCATGGGCCTCGATGCCACCCGCCCCGACGCCGAGGGCACTGGCGTCGACAACCTCGGCCCCGCACAGGAGGTCGAGGGAGACCTTGGCCGAGGATCGACTTGAGACTTCATCGACTCGAGGATCGGCTCGGCCTCCGGGGTCGACTTAGACGTCGAGGTCCCAGTGGTCGGGGCAGATGCACCGGTCAAACCGGTGATCAGTACCCACTGCTGCTCCATGAAGGCAGCCAGGCTGCTCTCCAGGGCCGTCAACCTGAGACCAAGCTCGGGAGACTCCACAGCCCCCGACTTGGGCCCCGATGGCATCAGGCCCGACGTCAGTTCTCCTGGAGGAGATTCAACGAGGACAACCGAAGTTACCTGACTCAGCGACTCCGGCTCCAGGCGAGGTAGTTTGGTCGGCTGCTCCAACTCCGAGAGCCCGGGATGGCAGTCAGGGCTTCGTGACCTGGCCCTCGAGGATCCAGGTGCCTCCACTGACGCCGCCCTCATGAGCTTCTTCTTCCTTTTGTGCTCCCGGGCGGGAGACCCCCTCTCAGAGGACCCACGACGGCGCTCGGGGTCAGACTCCCGAGATGTCGAGGCCTCTGACGAAGTCCGGGCCCAGCCGGACATGGACTCCGAAAAATTCTTTCACGTTGATGCTGACAGCTCCGAAGTGCCTTTGACGACATCTTGCCACACAGGCCACAGACCAGCGGGTCATGGTCGGGCCAGAGGCATCGGAGGCAGCAGTCGTGTATGTTGGTGAGAGACATAAGTTTCTTGCACCAATCACATTTTTTGAACCAGCTGGAAGCCATCGGGGAAAAAGGGCCCCTGCAAGGTCAAAAGACAGGGCTGCCAGTGAAAATAACAGAAAAAGCGTGAATGCTAGTCACAAAGGACAAAAACCGAAAAAGAAGTTCCAGACTCGATACTGGGGTACCGAGCTGAGGCGGGAGGGGAACCGGTGTCGAACCGGATAAAGAAACGCAAAGAAAAAGCAGAAAAAAATCTACTTTTCCCAGGTGACATGAACTACGTCCGTTGGGCTCTGCGGAAAAAGAAAGACTGAGCAAGATGGCACCCTTGGGCGGGAAGGGGACCGCGCATGCACAATGCATTCCCAAAGGCTTTCTTTGAAAGCTGGGGAAATGCTCCGCATGAGGGCTCTGTCGGCGCTGACGTAACCCATATGTGAGGACTGACTTCCTGCTTGGTCCTGGAGAAAGAAGCAACTCTGAGGGAAGGAGGGAGGGTTGTGAGGATTGATTCCTGCTGCTCCCGGACAACACCTGTTACAGGTGAGTAACCACGCTTTCTCAGGGAACAAGCAGGAAGTGAGCCCTCACATATGGGACTCCCCAACTACAGGCTACCAAGAACCTGTACAAAATGCCACGGTGACCAGTGGAGTTGAGCCATGAGCTGTAGCAGTTGAGTCCCAACTGAGAGACTCTCGCAAAACGCAAGTGTCTGGCACAAAACCAGCACTCCAGTACCTGAACACAGAAGGGTCGGAGGGCAGGAGTTGCCTACTCCCTGAAGAGATTAGGGAGTACGGCCTGGCCAAAGGCGCTGTCCCATTGGGACTTCCTCTCTAGGCAATAGTGAGTTGTGAAGATATGGACTGAAGACCAGGTAGATTTCTGTAACAGGTATGGAACACAGATTTGCTATAGAGATAGCCATGGATCGGATGCAGTGTGCTGTGACCCAGTGGTCTAGTGAGATTCCAGCCTGCTCATAGGCAAGGGCAATGCAGTCCGCCACCCAAGTGGACAGAGTTCGCTTAGTTACTGGAAGCCCCAGATGACTGAGGTCATAGGAGACAAAGAACTGAGGTCATAGGAGACAAAGACCTTTGCAGATAGGACAGGGCCGCCTCACAATCCAGAGTATGGAGAACGGTCTCCGCCTTGCCAGCATGAGGCCTCAGGAAGAAGGTGGGAGCACTACCTCCTGATTGAGGTGGAAGGCGAACACTACCTTTGGCAGAAACATGGGGTGTGTGTGGAGCATCACCCTGTTCTTGTAAAACCTCATGTAGAGCGGCTCTGCCATCAGAGCCTGTAGCTCGCTGACCCTGTGAGCCGACGTGAGTGCCACCAAGAAGACAACCTTCCAGGAGAGGTACCGCAGGTGGCAGGTAGCCAGGGGCTCAAATTGCGGTTTAGTGAGCTGTGAGAGCACCACATTGAGATCCCACTCTGCTGTTGGTGGGCAGACTGGTAGCTTGGTCAACATAAGGCCCTGCAGGAAATGAGAGATAAGGGGCTGAGCCAAGAAGGGCTTGCCCTTAGCAGAGTGGTGGTGCGCCACAATAGTATTCAGGTGCACTCTGACTGAGTTCAATTTCAGTCCCACCTGTCACGGAGTAGGTAAAGGAGCACTAGCTGCACTGAGCAGGAGAAAGGGCTCGCCTGCCTCAGTGCACCACACTGAAAATCAACGCCATTTGAAAGCACATGCCCTTCTCGTGGAGCTTTATAGGAAGCCAAAAGCACCACCTCCACGTCATGTGTGAGGTTGAAGGGAATTAGTGCTACCCTTTAAGCAGCAAGGCTGTGAGCGACAGGGATCCCAGCTTAGGGTGCAGGCGAGAGTCCGCCTCCTGTGAGAGTAGTCCTGGGACACAGCCCAGGGGAATTAGAAGTACCGCCAACAGGCAGAGAAGTAGCGGGAACCAGGGTTGCCTGGGCCATCAGGGAGCTACCAGAATCAGTGATGCCCTATCACACTGGACCTTGAAGCGGTCTTGGCGACCAGCGGTGTCAGCGGGAAAGCAGAAAGGAGGCCTTCCATCCATGGGATGAGGAACGCATCCTACGCCACCTGGGACGGTTGCGGCTGGTGGGAGAAGAAGTGGAACAACTGTGTGCTGTCTGCACTGACGAACAGATCCACTACAGGGAAGTCTCAGAGTCAGAAAAGCCAGGAGGCCACTCATGCAGCTGAAGAACTCTGCTCAGCCTGTCCACGAGGGTGTTGTCTAGGCTGAGAGACAGACCGTACGCAGGAGCATCCCTTTGTGTGTCGCATATGAGGAGAGGGCTACCACCTCCTGGCAGAGGGAGTACGATTCCATGCCTCCTTGTTTGTTGATATAGAACACTGCAATTTGGTCATCCAACTGGACCAGATGATGCTGCAACCAGTGGAGAAAGGTTCGGAGAGTTATAAATATCGCCCGGAGCTCCAGGAGGTTGATCTGCAACTGGCACTCCGTCGGGGACCACATGCTTTGGATGCGGAGGTCCTTGCAATGAGCTCCCTATCCTCGCAGGGAGGTATCCATGGTGAGGACCCTAGGGAGCAGGTGCCTGGAAGGGCATCCCAGCCTGAAGGTGGTGGGGGAACGGCCACCAGTGGAGGGAGTCCGCCAGTTGGTAGGTCACTTTTATCTATCAATCAATGAATGGAGTGGAACGGGTAAACACAGATTGATTGTTTATGCCATCAAAATGTAGAAAGACTAGGGGACATGCAATGAAACTACAGTGCGAGACTAATAAGAGAAAATATTTTTCACTCAATGCATAATCAAACTCTGGAATTCGTTACTGGATGATGTAGTAAAAGCTGTTAGTGTAGCTGGGTTTAAAAAAGGTTTAGACAAGTTCCTGGAGGAAAGGTGCATAAACCATTATTAAAAGGGACCTGGAAAATCCACTGCTTGTCCCAATACAAGCATTGCGGAACCTGTCTCTTCTGGGGAAACTGCTTGGTACTTGTGACCTAGACTGGTCACTGTTGGAAACAGGATACTGGGCTTGATGGACCTTAATCTGACCCAGTATGGCATATCTTATGTTCTTATGTAAGAACCTTTCCTACTGCATCTGGCGGCTCTTGATGGCCTTCGTGGACATTGACTTACAAAGGTCGCAGCCCGAGTCATCACGGTCCAATCCAAGGCAACGGAGCAGCAGTCATGTAGGTGGGTGAGGGACATCACCTTACTGCACTGATGACATTTCTTGAAGCCGCTGAAGGCCACTGGAAAAAACAGGTTCTTGAACCCGGGTGAGGTTCTGAGACTTGCTGGCAAAAAGGGAGCGAAGCGCTAGTCGAGGGACTTTTCAAGAAAAACCAATAAAATGGTCCCAAAGAGTGAAGGCAGAGGTGAGCTGACCCGGGGGCAGGAAGAGGAACCGGTATGCGTACTGGAAAAGAAAACTTTTAAGACCAAAAAAAGGCACTTTTTCTGGGGAAACGGGACAGACGTCCAGTGGGCTCCGAGGAATAAAGGAGACTGAGGCAAGATGGCACACTTCAGTGGGAAGGGGACCACACATGCGTGGTGCATCTTCCAAAGGCTTTCTTTGAAAGCTGGGGAGATGCTTCCGCGCAAGCTCCATCGGCGCAGACGTCACCCATATGCGAGGACTGACTTCCAGCTTATTTTCGGAAAAATAACAGAAACAAACATCCATTTGGCAAAGAAAGAGAAATGAGGAACAGAGAGGACTGCTGTGTGAAGGAAGGTCCGTGTATGCTCAGAACTTTACATCAAATGTCCCAGATGAAGGAGAGCAATTCCATCACGGTGCCAACTGATGACGACATCAACTACTTATGTGCCTGTCTCAATCCTGCTTGTCGACAGAACAATACTATGGGATATGTTTACTAATCAGCGGTAGCAGATTCTGTGCGATATCAGAATTCAATGGGGCCACGGCTCTGATATCGCATGGAAGCTGCTACTGCTGATTAGTAAACATACCCCTATGTTTTACATGTGGAAAATGTTTTAAAAATGGCCTCCGAAAATTCTAGAATATGTTCTATTTTTGAAACATATTGTTCTTGCACATAAAAATTTCTTTTAATAATAATATTTACTTTCCTGCGACGGCACACAGATCCTTTCATTGATATTTATCTAGAGCAATAAATTCAATGTCACAAAAAACAATTTGCATTTCCAATATAATCACCTCCTTCTAGCAGTTTCTTTAACTATATCCTGTTTGTGAATCCCTACGAAAGCTAGAGGAGTTTTAGAACTACACTTTGTCATTAATACTTAAAAGATCAGATTGACCTTGCCACATGAAGAGCCAAATAGCACTGCTGGGAAATTATTTGAATCATATTTTGAAGTAGCAAATACCTTACTCTGCTTATTACTGCTGCAAGATCTTTCATTTCACTGTTCATTCCCATAATAGAACTCAGCGGTTTTAGCAATCGTTCCTGCAAAACACAAAAACTCATCAGCAGGCATGCACTGAAAACTCCTCTAGCTTAATTTGGATACGTATTATTACTATAAATTAAAATTTACCTTCATTTTCAACTTTTGTCATCAGAAATCCTAAAGCAATAGTAGGCAACTCCAGTGTGTAAATTTCAACTATTAGTATGGTTTTCAGAATAACTACAACTAACATGTCTCGAATAAATTTGCAGATTAAAAAAAATGTTTTACATCTAGTTCTGCAAATAATCATATATTATTCTTGGCTGTCAAGTTTCCTTCTTACAGTGCCTTGTGAAAGTATTTATCCCCTCGATCTTTGTCCAGTTTTGTCGCATTACAACCTGGAATGAAAATGGAGGTTCATTTGGATGTTACGTAATGCACCTAACAATATAGTCCAAACTGGTGAAGTAAAATTACAATAAAATACCATGTATATATATTTTAAAAAAATCTAGTAAAAACTGGAAAGTTGTAAGTGTATTATGTATTCATCCCTTTTGCTATGAAACCCCTAAATAAGATCTGGCCTAACCAATTAACCTCAGAAGTTACATAAATAGTTGATTAGGGTCTACCTGTGTGCAATCAGTGTCACATGATGCCTGTATAAATATACCTGTTCTGAAAGGCCCCTGACTGCAACACCACTAAGCAAGCAACATGAAGACCAAGGAGCACCCCAAACGGGTCAGAGACAAAGTTGTGGAGAAGTATAGATCAGGGTTGGGTTATAAAAAAATATCCCAAATTCTGAATATCCCACAGAGCATCATTAAATCTATTTTAACAAAATGGAAAGAATATGGCACCACTACAAACCTGACAAGAGAAGGTTGCCCACCAAAACTCACAGACCAAGCAAGGAGAGCATTAATCAGAGATGCCACAAAGACACCAAGGATAACACTGAAGGAGTTGCAAAGATCCACAGCGGAGATGGGAGTATCTGTCCACAGGACCACTTTAAGCCGTACACTCCACAGAGCAGGGCTTTATGGAAGAGTGGCCAGAAAAAAGCCATTGCTTAAAGAAAAAAATAAGAAAACATGTCTGGAGTTTGAACAACAGCATGTGGCGGACCCCCCAAACACATGGAAGAATGTTCTCTGGTCAGATGAGATGAAAATTGAACTTTTTGGCCATCATGGGAAATGCCATGTGTGGCACAAACCGAACACTTCCCACTACCCCGAGAACACCATTTCCACAGTGAAACATGGTGGTGGCAGCATCATGCTGTAGGGATGTTATTCATTAGCAGGGACAGGAAAACTGGTCAGGATTGAAGGAACGATGGATGGCACTAAATACAGGGCAATTCTTGAGGAAAACCTGTTTCAGTCTGACAGAAATTTGAGACTGGGACGAAGGTTCAGCTTCCAGCAGGACAATGACCCTAAACCAGTGGTTCTCAATGTTTTTTGTACCGTGACCCCTTTTACCATTGGTCAACTTGTGATGATCCCCAATGATAAAATCAAATGCATCTCTCTTCCTTTACCGTTAACGCATTGTCGCTGTAATCATTTGTTGAATTATTAATATATTATAGGCCTTTGCAATATGTTTTATTTATAAAATTTACTTATTTAAACCACAATAATTAATCACAATAACAAGTAACAATATTTGATTTCAAAATTATGATGATTTTGTAGTCAAATCACTAATATGAAACCGCAGCTGTTGCAAAGCCTTCCTTCTCTCGACGGGCTCCGTGCAGCATTGTCCTGCCTTTGGAGGCGGGACAATGCTGCACAGAGCCCGCCAAGAGACGGGAAGGCTATGCAACATTTTCACAGGCACAGCCACGGTTCCCTAAGAGACAGGGAGCCACGGCTGCAGAAGAAGGGAGGCGGTGAGTTTGCCGCTGCTGAGAAGTGGACTCGGCAGCGGCAGCAACTTGTGCGATTTTTTTTTTTTTTTTAACTGGAGTGAGGTGATCCCTGCTAAATCCTGTGGCGACCCCCATGGGGGTCGCGGCCCACAGGTTGAGAACCGCTGCCCTAAACATACTGCTAAAGCTACACTGAAGTGGTTTAAAGGGAAACCTTTAAATGCCTTGGAATGGCCTAGTCAAAGCCCAGACCTCAATCCAATTGAGAATCTGTGGCATGACTTGAAGGTTGCTGTACATCAATGCAACCCATCTAACTTGAAGGAGTTAGAGTAGCTTTGCCTTGAGGAATGGGTGAAAACCCCAGTGGCTAGATGTGTTAAGCCAATAGAGACATACACCAAGAGACTTGCAGCTGTAATTTCATCAAAAGGTGGCTCTACAAAGTATTGACCTGGGTGGGGGGGGGGGAATACCATAGGCACACTCCTGATTTCTGGGGGGGGGGGGGGGGGTTTTTAATTATTGTTTGTGTCACAATAAAGGATATTTTGCACCTTTAAAGTGGTAGGCATGTTGTGTAAATCACATGGTGCTAACCCCCAAATCTCCATTTTAATTCCAGGTTGTAATGCGACAAAACAGGAAAAACACAGAGGGAATGAATACTTTCACAAGGCACTGTACACATCAGCAAGGAAGACAGATGTACCATAAGCTGTTCAGTTTTATTTATTTTAGGCCCACAGTTTGCCTTTTGCTCCACTGGACTTCCAGCTCAGTCCACAGGAAGACTTTTGATCCTTCAACTAAAAAACAAAAAAAAAGATATAGATAAAACCACATCAATGATCAGTAGTGCCAGATATGAAGCGAAGAGCAAGTAGCTGCTTTATATATTTGCAGTGACGCAGATTTAAGGAGAACTACTATTGCTGCTGTAGCTCTGATCTGATGAGACAACTTTGAAACAGAAAGGAACATTTGCTTGTTCATAACAGAATCGTATTCATGAGGCAAGCCTGTTTGCTAAAGTCTTTTTTGCAACTGTAAAACCAGGCTTGTTTGGAGACAAAGAAGACAAAAAACTGAGTAGTTTTTCAGAGAGACTCATTTCTTTTCAAATAGTAGGCTAAAGCCCTTTTGCAATCCAGTGTATGGAGGGCTTTTTCACGAGTATCTGGGAAGAGTAAATGGGAAGAACTATTTTCGAAATGAGATGGAAAGAAGCAACTTTAGGATGTATCTGAAGCACTACTTGATGACGATAGAACTGGGTATTAGCCTCATAAGTCACTAAAGCCTGAAATTCACTTTTACTCTTCTTTCTGAAGTAATGGCTACCAAGAAAAATACCTACCAAGCAAGGAAGTTCAGCAAAATGGATTCCTAGGGGTATGTTTACTAAACTGCGGTAATGTCATTCGCGTTAGGTTCTGCGGTAAAGGTACAAATGCCCATATAAAGGCGTGGGCGGTGCATCGTTACAGCAAGCCGCATCAGCCAACGCATGTTACAAACTAACGCGCGTTACAAGGCGCCTCATAAGGCACCTTATAAGGCGCCTTGTAAGGTGCCTTGTAGGGCGCCTTGTAAGGTGCCTAGTAAGGTGCCTTATAAGGTGCTTTGTTAGGTGCCCTATAAGGTGCCTTGTAAGGTGCCTTATAAGGTGCTTTGTTAGGTGCCCTATACAGTAGGGCTCCTTAGGCTAAGCGCCGTATTAGGCACCCCTGGACAAGGCAACTTAGAAGGCACCCTGGGTTACGGAACCATAGGTTAAGGTGGCCTAACAAGGTTATGGTGCCCTAGGTTAGTGTGGCCTAAGGGCTGCAAGGTGCTTCAGAATGACATGCATGACCTGTGAGGAACAGAGACAGATGTAGCCCTAACACTAGATAGAGCACTCAGGAAAGGCAATGAACAGGTGAGTGAAGGAGGTACAGCTGGGAGCCGCTGGACCTGCCATATCTGAGGGCATCCCATGTGGCTGCCAGTACTGATGACAAACATGGTGGGGGCAACTGTACCACAGCACAGGGTGTTGGCAATGTAAAGTACTGGAAAGACAGGTGGTGGCAGACGATGGGAATACCTGTCCCCCAGTGAAGGCGGAGGTGGCAGAATAGTTACAATGATGGGTGGACAGAGGAGTGGTAGTGCCATGCAGATCAGGCACAAGCGAGGCAAGCATGAAGAGGCGCAATGCAGGAAAGGGTACCAGTGCAGGACATGGCGTGGCAGCCTGCACAGGAAGACAGGACTCTACACAGCTGACAGACACAGACAGACGGACCGAGGGAATGTTGGCAATTGTGGCGATGGTATTATGGGCTGGCAGCACAAATGTGCAAAAATATGACTGTTACAGGCATGCACACTATTTGTGTAGGACAGGCATGAGAGGAAGGAACAATGAGGACTCAAACTCATGAACACTGCTGAGAATGGCTTTGCATTAACCAGTAGGCTATACCTCCGTGGTGTATGTCACAGCAATGGCTGGGTACATTAGGACTGCAGGTCACTGCACAAACTGCCTGCTCTGAGTGCCAGGATAGGGTAACCCCACCAGTACCCATGATGCAATGCACATGCTGAATAGCTGTCTACAGCCGATCAGCAAATGGGGTCTGCACCTCTCCGGTACCTCAGCTTGCAAAGACGAACCGACAATGCGTGATACTGGCACAGAGTAGCTACAGACCATGCCATTGTGCAGGTTCTGTGTTCTCCCTGAGGGATAGGATGGGTGCCTAGCACTAGGTCTGCAGTACATGTGGTGCTAGAGATAGGCCCTGCTGTACATCCCCATCACTAACAGTGTGTAACAGGTGTTCCTTGCAGTGCAGCAGAAGGTAATTCGGTGCCCATCTTTATCCTGAAGTCACATGTGGCCCTCTGGGACCAGACACCACCCAGATTAGTGTGTACCCCGTGTTTGGGTCTGGCTGACATGGGCACCTGTTATCAGGGCAGAGGGATTTCCAGACTTGCATGAGGTTTGTGTAGCAGTGCCTTTATAGGTCAAAGTGTTATACACCACATACCCCAAAGGGTTCACATCACCCTTTTTGTAGGTAAGGGATAGGTGCCCCAGCCCCCGTGAAGCAACCTGCATCCTGCTGGTATAAGACAGCCCTCCAGGGTTGGTGGCCCAGAGCCAAACCTGTGGCTGGGGCAGTGGCAGACCAGCAGCAAAGATGGGGTTAGCTCTGGAAAACCCCAACTGCCTCTCACCACTGTCTGCCAGTCACCAGCAGACAGCACAGTCAGACTGCACCTTATAGGTGTTCCAACCATGCACAATCTAACTGCAGACTGTCCACTAGCCAGTCCATAGTGCATACTCACAGAGGAACTATGTGCACCAAGCAGGCATCTCAGTGATTGGAGCCCCAGCACTGGGAACACAAAAGTATCACTGGAGGCAGAGCGCTATGTGGGAACCTAGACATGCTATGGTCACTGCTCGGTCAGAGTGAGTTCCTTCCCAGCATGCCATGCTGTGGCCTCCCTGTCCATGCAGGTGGTGGTCAGGCACTACAGTGTCCCAGCCATTGCTCCACACCCTGTGAAGATGCATCCTGGCCAATCCGCCCTGTCCGGGCCATACTCCCAACACCTTGCTCCTCATTATGCACATATTCAGGCTAACGCTGGTAACAGTGGGACATTGTGGGCCCGGTGAGGTGTGGGCAGCCACAAAACAATGGATAAACATACACACACACACTCCTATTGGTGGTCCTGATCACAGTGTCGACATTGCTAAACTGTGCAGGAGGTAGTAGTAGTGCTCTGGTGATAACTGCAGCTCAATGCTGGGGCCAACAGCCTGACTCTCCATGCAGCTTTGGATTGTGGAGCCTATGTGAGTGGGTTTTTGTACCCCTGTTCGCCGCTGCTTTTGGCTTTGCACATGTTGCTTTTGTATCTGCATTGTAGGGTAAAACATAGGGACATGCTCTGCAGGAACCACAGCTGGGGCTTGAACCAGTGACCCTCTGCTTCTGGACACACTGGCTGGGTGTACTGTACCACACTGTTGCCACAGATGCATGGTGGTCCCTGGGGCTACCTGTACTTTTCCTCAGCCAGACCTTTTATGTTGCACTGCACACCACGTACTGGTACAGGGCATGGCCTAGGTCCACTGCAGGCAGATGCCACTGCCCCCTCCAGCACGGGCACCCCCCCACCCCACCGCCATGCTGACATGGCCATATGCTGTCGGTGCTGGTGGGGTGCAGTCCCAGGCCATCCATTGTGTAGGTAGGTGGTCACCTAGGGAGCGGGGTCTGGGGCATCCTCACATCCCCCCCCCCATCACATGGGCATCCTCACATCCCCCCCCCATCACCGCTTACCAATATTCTGTCCCTTCTGCTTGGGGGAGGGTTGGCTGGGGGGGATGTCAGGTCAGTGCCCTGGTAACTGTTAGCTCAGGTGGACCAGGTAGATGTAGGTGGATTGTGTATGGCCTTTGTCAGCTGCGGTCACGCTGATTTCCAGTTTCTATGTCCCTATGTGCCACCTAGGCACCCGCCTAGTCCACCTTGTGCTATAGCTGCCCCCGCTACATGTCCCGCCTGCAGCCCCCTATGCCCCACTTGCACCATCACCATAGTGGCCTTTCATACTTGGACACTATGCTGTTACTAGACATGGAGCACTACTATCACGTTTCTTGGGCTCCCTGTCTATGCTGTACATTGCTAACACTGAAATAGTTTCTCCCTCCTGCAAATGTGCATCTAACGGCAGGTTTTCATTCGCGGTAGGATTCAGCCCTTCAGTTCAGCACGTTAGTGTAAAGGGAGCCTCTCCCCACCCACTGACCCCTTCCTCCCGCCCTCTCTCCACCCTCTGCGGTGTTTACCGCAGCGACGCACGTTAACGCGCGTTAACGTTACATACCGCACATTAACGTTACATAATGCACGGTATGTAACGTTATCGCAGTTTAGTAAAGATACCCCCTAGTGTTCAAAAGGAGGCTTCATTAGAGCAGCAAGAACCAAGTTCAAGTTCCACAAAACACAGGGCTTTTGAAGACAAGGTTTGACATGAGAGACCTTTCATGGGATGAGAAAGGATAGCAGTGTGCCAATGGAAGGTTATCTACAGAGTCATGGTAAGCTATACAGTTCAAACAACGGTAAGAATTTGAGGGTTTATTTTTTTATATTGCTAGCTCTCTGACTGGGAGCTCTTAAAAGGGTTTTGGTATATTTTTAAAATAAAGTTACATTCTTTTTGGTGCTTTAGTATAAATATTTTCTTTAGTGGGGCAGGTTTAAAACTCTGCTTTGGCAACTTTCTCAGCTCTTGGGAACTGCTGACACCTAATCAGGAGTTAGTGGGCCTGATTAGCCTGTGAATGAACTGAGAGCAGCTGAGGCCTGCATAAAAGGCTTCAGAGCCCTGCCCTGTTGAGGCATTCCTAACAGGGGCTATACAGTTCAAACAACGGTAAGAATTTGAGGGTTTATTTTTTTATATTGCTAGCTCTGACTGGGAGCTCTTAAAAGGGTTTTGGTATATTTCTAAAACAAAGTTACATTCTTTTTGGTGCTTTAGTAGAAATATTTTCTTTAGTGGGGTAGGTTTAAAACTCTGCTTTGGTAACTTTCTCAGCTCTTGGGAACTGCTGGCATCTAATTAGGTGTTAGTTCCCTCCCTACCCCCCAACTCCCACCCAACCCCTAGTGAGCAGTCTTGCTTTATAGGGCACCTCCCCATTTAACAGAACACACTTGGAACAGCACATTTTGAATGCAATTAAAGAGATTTAACTGCTTTTTCTCTGAAAGGTCAGCTGGGAAACCGGCTGGTACTTTGGTAGATCTCTCTCTTTTGCTTTAACAGATACCTGAGCTCCATGAACAGAAAATGGCTGGGAAAAATCATATCGCTAAAGCTGTTGCCCCCGTTACAGCTTCTGTCTCTGTCCAGACAGACGTCCCAATACCAGTTGAAGGACCGGTTCCAGGTGCAGGATGCCTTCATGCTGAAAATCTGAGGAAACAAGTGGAGGAACTCATAGAGGAGGTGGTGAGGCTGAGGAGCATTCAAGACAGTGAAAAGTACATTGATGAGATGCTTCTTGCAGCAAACAAGCTCTCCATTAGAGGAGAAGATGGGTGCCGACAGAATGATGAAGGTTGGACACAAGTCATCAGGGCCTGCAGAATCACCAATCCAACTTCTCCAGCCCTTGAATTGAAGAACCATTATACAGCCCTGGAAGTGGAGGAGGTGAAAGCATCCCTGGAAAGGGAAGAACCAGAGCTCAAGTACCCCAAAGTTGCAGAATCAGTGACCACAAGGAAGCGAAGGGTAGTGGTGGTTGTTGACTCTCTTCTGAGGGGGTACTGAGGCATCCATCTGCTGACCAGACTTGATGTCCAGAGAGGTATGCTGTCTGCCTGGTGCCAAAATCCAAGATGTTACGGAGAGTTTGCTGAGACTCATCAAGCCCACTGACTATTACCCAATGTTGCTAATCCATGTCGGAACAAATGATACTGCCAGGTATCCCTCTGAGCGTATCAAAAGTGACTTCATGGCTCTGGGACAGAGGGTGAAGCAGTTAGGTGCACAGGTGGTGTTCTCTTCAATCCTCCCTGTTGAGGGTAAAGGCCAAGGCAGAGAGGCTCGCATCCTGGAGAGGAATGCATGGCTGTGTGGATGGTGTCATTGATAGCGTTTTGGTTTCCTAGACTATGGGATGCTGTTACAAGGGTTGCAGAGCAGAGATGGCATCCATCTGTCCAAGAAAGGTTGACGCGTCTTCAGTAGTAGACTGGCTAATCTACTGAAGAAGGCTTTAAACTAGATCCGTTGGGGATGGGTGAAGAAAGCCCCCAGGTAAGTGATACATTAAATACCTTTATGGAAATGGGTAACAGGGTAACATATGGAAAGCAGTGTGTATAAATGCCCGTAGCATGGGAAATAAGATCCCTGATGTTGAAGCTTTGGTGGGAGTGGCCGACTTGGATTTAGTGGCAGTTACAGAAACATGGTTCACAGAAAACCATGATTGGGATGTAACTATACCTGGCTATACTTTATTCAGAAAGGACAGGGTAGGAAGAACGGGAGGAGGAGTGGCACTATATGTAAAAAATACTATTAAAGCTTTGGAATTACAGAGCTTAAAAGGGAGAGAGGAGGCATTGTGGGTTAAACTAGAAAGAGGGAAAGAGAAATCTATTTGCATTGGCGTGATATACAGACCTCCCTCACAAGAGGAAGAGGTGGACAGAGAGTTAATTGAAGACATACGCAGCACTGCTAGGAAAGGGGAAGTGCTACTGATAGGGGATTTCAATATGCCAGATGTTGATTGCCACATTCCTGCTGCAGTATCATCTAGAAGTAAAAAGATCTTGGTTTCTCTACAGGGAGAACTATTCAGGCAATTGGTAAGAGACCCCACACGTGAAGGGGCCATACTTGACTTGGTGCTTACCAATGGTGAAAGTGTTTCTGATGTTATAGTGGGAGATCATTTTGCATCCAGTGAACACCAGATGGTGTGGTTCAGTATTAGGACTAGGGCTGTTAGAATCCATTCAAATGTGAGGGTCTTAGACTTTAGGAAGACTAACTTTGCCAAGATGGACCAATACCTCAGGGAGTCATTAGCGGGATGGGAACAGCTGGGGGATGTAGAAAAACAGTGGGCAAAACTGAAAGGGGATATTTTAAGGGCAACCAACTTTTCTGTTAAAATGGTAAATAAAGGTAAAAGGAAAGGAGATCGCTATGGCTTTCGAAAGAAGTAGCTGAAAAGGTGAAGAAAAAGAGGAAGGCCTTCATGAAATACAAGAGATTGCAGAGAGAGGAAGACAAGCATCTATATTTGGAAAAACATAGAGAAGCTAGCAAAGTAGTCAGGAAAGCAAAGATTCAAAAAGAGGAGGAAATAGCCAATGCAATAAAATAGGGGGATAAGACATTTTTCAGATATGTTAGTGAGAAGAGGAACGGCAAAAGTGGTATTGTCAGATTCAAGGGTGAAGGGGAGGAATATGTAAAAGCTGATGAGGATAAAGCGGAATTGCTTAACAAATATTTCTGTTCTGTGTTCACAGATGAAGAACCAGGAGCAGGACCTCAGAAAACACCCACAAACAGGGAAAGAAGCGAGGGACATCTTGAACAATTTTCAGAACACTGTGATCGTGAGAAAGTAGCTCAACTTAAAGTAGACAAAGCGATGGGACCAGATGGGATACACCCTAGAATACTGAGAGAACTTGGGGATGTTCTAGCAGCTCCACTGACTGACCTTTTCAATGCCTCGCTGGAGTTGGGAGTGGTGCCAAAGGACTGGAGAGAGGCTCGTGTGGTGCCTTTACACAAAAGCGGAAGTAAGGATGTGGTTGAAAATTACAGGCCGGTTAGTTTTACTTCGGTGGTGAGTAAAGAGTAGTTACTCACCTGTAACAGGTGTTCTCCAGGAGCAGCAGGAATCAGTCCTCACATATGGGTGACGTCGGCGCCGACGGAGCCCCCGTGCGGAGCATTTCCCCAGCTTTCAAAGAAAGCCTTTGGGAATTGCAGCGGGCATGCGCGGTCCCCTTCCCGCCCAAGGGTGCCTTCTTGCTCAGTCTGATGACATAGCTAAAAGACAGCAAAAATAGCAAAAAATAAATCATATGACTGCAACTCCAAGGGGAGGAGGGAGGGTTGGGAGGACTGATTCCTACTGCTCCTGGAGAACACCTGTTACAGGTGAGTAACTACTCTTGCTCCAGGACCAAGCAGGAAGTCAGTCCTCACATATGGGATTCCCCAGCTTAAGGCTACCGGAGACCCCAAGCCGAAAAAATGAGCTCCCTCTAGAGCGTCAGAACGTAAGGAAGGAATCTTCTCTGAGGACGCCCCCGACCGGTAGCCCAACATCAGGGCCGGAGGGAAGGAGTTGCCTAAACCCCAAAGAGATTATGGAGTACTGCCTGTCCGAAAGCACTGTCCCTGCGGGACTCCCTCTCAAGGCAGTAATGGGCCGCAAACGTCTGGCTTGAAGACCAAGTAGCGGCCCGGCAGATGTCTGCCAACGGAACAGAGCGGAGATAAGCCACTGACGCAGCCTTCGCCCTGACACGATGAGCCGTGACTCGACCCTCCAACGAGAGGCCGGCTGCCCCATAAGCCCAGGCGATACAGTCAGCAACCCATATGGACAAAGTATGCTTGGAGACAGGCAACCCCAACTTATTGGGGTCAAAAGAAACGAAGAGCTGAACAGCCCTCCGGTGCTCCCGCGTACGGTCAAGGTAGAAGGATAACGCCCTCCTACAGTCCAGGGTATGCAGGACCATCTCAGCCCGGCTGGCATGCGGCCTGGGAAAGAAAGTCGGAAGAACCACCTCCTGATTGAGGTGGAAAGAGGAGACAACCTTAGGGAGGGTGAGTCTGTAAGACTACCCTATTCCTGTAGAACCTAGTGTAAGGGGGATCAGACACTAGCGCCTGAAGTTCACTTACTCGCCTAGCAGAGGTAAGAGCTACCAGAAACAAAGATTTCCAGGGGAGAAAACGGAGAGGACAGGTAGCCATAGGTTCAAATGGCGGACAAGTAATCCGCTGTAAGACCACATTTAATCCCACTCAGGGGCCGGTGGACGTAGAGGAGGCTTAAGCAGGAGGAGGCCTCTGAGGAAACGAGCCACCAAAGGGTGGTTGGAAAGAGGCCTCCCGTCCACCGGCGAGTGGTGCGCTGAGAGAGCACTGAGGTGAACTCTGACAGAATTGGACGTAAGGCCTAGATTGGAGAGGTAAAGCAAATATTGCAATACTACCGCTACCAAGCACGAGAAGGGATTCTCGCTGTGCTGAGCACACCATGCGGAGAATCTATGCCACTTAAGAGCGTAGGATTTCCGGGTGGATTGCCTTCTAGAGGCTAAGACTACGTCTTCCACCTCTCTAGGCAGTAATAGGGGAGCCAGAACTACCCGTTCAGCAGCCAGGCCTTCAGATGAAGGGACTGGAGGTTGGGGTTTAAGAGAGATCCCTGTTCTTGAGACAGGAGATCGTGTTGAAGCCCCAGAGGAATAGGAGTGTCCACTGCCAGTTGCAGCAGAAGTGGGAACCACGGTTGCCTCAGCCACCTGGGGGCTATCAGAATCATGGAGGCCCCGTCCTTGAGTACTTTGAACAGTGTTCTGGACACTAGTGGCATGGGAGGAAACGCATACAGTAGGCCATTGGACCACGGGAGCATAAACGCATCCGCTGCTACTCTGAGAGGATGCGGTTGTCTGGAACAGAACCTGGGAAGTTGACGGTTCAGAGGGCTGGCAAAGAGATCTATGGTTGGAAGACCCCATCTCAGGAAGATCTGTTGAACCACTAAAGGATTCAACTGCCATTCGTGCGGCTGCAGAATCCTGCTCAGTCTGTCCACCAGGTAATTCTCCTGACCTGGGAGGTAGACTGCCTTGAGAAGGATTCCATGATTGACGGCCCAGGAGCACAGTCGTTGTGCTTCCTGACATAGAAGGAAGGAGCCTGTGCCTCCTTGCTTGTTCACGTAAAACATGGCAACTTGATTGTCCATCTGGACCAGTACAGACTGGTGAGACGTGAGATGGGAGAAGGCCCTCAGAGCTAAGCGTATCGCCTGCAACTCCAGGAAATTTATCTGCTGTGTAACCTCCCAAGGGGTCCAGAGACCCTGAGTACATGCCCCTTGGCAATGCGCTCCCCAACCTTGAAGAGAAGCATCGGTTGTCAGCACTTGAGAGTGCGGAGGGGTTTGAAAAAACACTCTGAGCACCAGATTCGGAAGATGAAGCCACCATTGCAGAGAGGAGGCAAGCAGTGTGGATATTCTTACTGAGTCTGCAAGACTCCCTGTGGCCTGATGCCACTGAGTTCGAAGACTCCACTGAGCAGGCTGCATATGCAGGCGGGCATTGGGGGTTACATGAACCGTGGAAGCCATATGGCCGAGAAGTCTCAGGAATTGCCTGGCGGAGACCAGGGAATTGCTGCGAAACTGCCTGGCTAGATCCATTAATCTGTGGGCTCTGTCCACGGGCAGAAAAGCCTTCGCCTGAAGGGTGTCCAGCCTTGCTCCTATGAACTCCATGTTCTGGGACGGGAGCAAAGTGGACTTTGCGAAGTTTATGACAAACCCTAAGTGCTGAAGCAGAGCCACAGTGCGAAGGGTGGCTTGACTGGCCTCCTGTGAAGACTGGCCCCTTATGAGACAGTCGTCCAGGTATGGGAACACAAAAAGACCTTGAAGCCTCAGGTAGTCCGCCACCACCGCCAGGCACTTTGTGAACACCCTGGGGGCGGAGGTTAGGCCACAGGGTAGCACTCTGTACTGATAGTGGTTTCCTCCCACAACAAATCTGAGATATTGTCTGTGGTCTGGATGAATAAGGATGTGAGTATAAGCATCCTTTAGATCTAAGGAGCATAGCCAATCTCCCTGCTGGAGGTAGGGCAGCAGGATTCCAAGGGTAAGCATCTTGAACTTTTCCCTCTCCAGGAACTTGTTGAGGTTTCGCAAGTCTAGGATGGGTCTGAGGCCTCCTGTTCTTTTTGGTACCAGAAAGTACCTGGAATAAAAGCCGTGACCTCTCAGGTGGTGGGGCACCGGTTCCACAGCCCGTTCCTTTAGTAGACTTGCTAACTCCTGTAGGAGTAGGTCCCTGTGCAGAGGGGGTCTTGGAGGCTCCCCTGGAAAAAAGGAGGGAGGTACCTGGTGAAAATGAAGAAGATAGCCCTTTTGGACTATATGGAGTACCCAGGTATCTGTTGTGACGGCTGACCACCTGTGGGCAAAGAGGGCCAGCCGGCCTCCAGTGCTGATGTGAGCCAGCTGAGGAGGAGAGGCTATGCTTTCGGAGTCAAAAACCCCCGCCCTGCTGTGCAGGAGCCGGTGTTGGTGGCTTGGGGGCCTTCTGCCTACGGGGCCCATGACCCTGCCCCTTGGCCTGCTGACCCTGTTGGGGAGCTGCAGAGGCCTGATAATGAGGGTATTGTTTATAGGCAGATGTCTTCCTCGGGTAAAAGGTCTTTTTTCCCGAGCCCTTCTTCTTCTGAGAAGGGGCAGAGGTTTTTCTGGACAGCCTAGTCCTGGTCAGAGTCTCGGTCTCGAGTTCAGCAGCCTTTTCAGCCATGGGTTTGCCAAAAAGGTTCTCACCTCGGCAGGGGACATCGACCAACTTGTCCTGTACCCATGGCTCGAGGTCCGATGACTGTAGCCAAGCCTGTCGGCGGGCACCGATGCCGGCCCCGGCTACTCGGGCCGAAGCCTCGAAGCCATTGTAGGCTGCTCGAGAGATAAACTTCGAGCACAATCTAATACAAGTGGACAAGGCCTGGAACCTCTGCAAAGGTTCCTCGGAGAGACCAGCAGAGAACCCAGCAATCTCCTTTGCCAGGTCTCGAAGGTACATGCCCATGTAGAGCTGGTATGTCTGAACACGGCAAGCAAGCATAGAGCCCTGGAAGCACTTTTTACCGAGGGCATCCAGGTTCCTGGCCTCCCGGCCGGGAGGCACCGAGGAGTGCATCTTCTGACTTTTCAGTCGATGCATGGCCGATTCCACAACTATGAAGTGGTGCGGTAATTGTGCCTTTTGGAACCCGGGGCTCTTGCGGACTCGATAGATGGAATCGACCCGCTTGCTTAACACCGGCGTCGAGGCCCGGGTCTCCCACATGCGGAAGAGCAGCCGTTCCAGTATCGGAGGAACCGGTACAGTAAAGGCCTCCTTCAGGGGAGAGTCATACTGGAGGGCCTCGAGCTCCTCGGCTCGAGGCTCCTCCTCGGGATCCGCGGGGAATGCCAAGGCCTTGGCCATATCCCGCACGAAATCCGAGAACCGGGTATCCTCCGGTGGGGATCGTCTCCGAGGTTCGGACTCCGGTGAGTCCGATGGGACACACTGAGTCCGAAACGTGTCGGGTGACTCCTCATCCTTCGTCTCCCAGCCCGACTCCTCAGAGGAGGAATCGAGCGGTTCTGGTCGGGCAGGCACCGATGCCCTCCGCCCCGACGCCGAAGGAACCGGCGTCGACGACCTCGGTCCCGAACGGGAGGCCGAGGGAAACCGTGGCCGAGGATCGACTCGAGCTCGCATGGACTCGAGGATCGGCTCGGCCTCCGGGGTCGACTTGGACGTTGATGTCCCGGTGGTCGGGGCAGATGCACTGGTAAGACCGGCGATCAGTGCCCGCTGCTGCTCCATGAAGGCAGCCAAGCTGCTCTCCAAGGCCGTCAACCTGAGTCCGAGCTCAGGAGACTCAGCAGCCTCCGACGGCGTCGGGCCCGACGTCAGCTCCCCTGGAGGAGAGTCCACGAGGACTACAGTACTCACGTGCCCAGGAGACTCCATCTCAAGGCGAGGTTGTTTGGCAGGCTTCTCCGACTCCGAAGACCCGGGACGGCGGTCGGGGCTGTGCGACCTGGCCCTCGAGGAACCAGGTGCGTCCGCCGACACAGCACTCGCAGGTTTTTTCTTCCTGCGCTGCTCCCGCGAAGGAGACCCCCGCTCAGAGGAACCCCGACGCTGCTCGGGGCCGGAGTCCCGAGACGTCGAGGCCTCTGACGAGGTCTGGGCCCGTCCGGACGCGGAGTCAGAGAAGATTCTGTCCTTTTGGTGCTGCCAACTCCTCAACGCCTTTGAGGACATTTTTCCACATGGACCACAGATCATCGGGTCATGAAGGAAGACAAAAAACAGGGTAATCAGCTTTTTCCTCGGCAAAAAACAAACTACGTCCGTCGGGCTCCGCGGAAAAAAGAAGACTGAGCAAGATGGCACCCTTGGGCGGGAAAGGGACCGCGCATGCGCGCTGCAATTCCCAAAGGCTTTCTTTGAAAGCTGGGGAAATGCTCCGCACGGGGGCTCCGTCGGCGCCGACGTCACCCATATGTGAGGACTGACTTCCTACTTGGTCCTGGAGAAATTATTGGAAACGCTGCTGAAAGAGAAAATAGTCAGGTTTCTGGAGTCCAGCGGATTATAGGATCCGAGGCAGCATGGATTCACCAGAGGCAGGTCTTGTCAGACAAATCTGATTGATTTCTTTGACTGGGTGACCAGGAAGTTGGACCGAGGGAGAGCCCTAGATGTGGTGTATTTAGATTTCAGTAAAGTCTTTGACACTGTTCCTCACAGGTGACTTATAAACAAACTGAGCACCCTAGGGATTGCCCCTAAAGTTACTGCTTGGGTAAGAAATTGGTTAGGTGGGAGGCAACAAAGATTATAGGTAAATGGAGCTCACTCTGAGGAGAAGGATGTTACCAGTGGTGTGCCCCAGGGATCTGTCCTTGGTCCAATTCTTTTTAACATCTTTGTTAGTGATATAGTGGAAGGGCTGTCAGATAAGGTTTGCCTCTTTGCGGATGATACCAAAAGCTGCAATAGAGTAGACACCCAGGAAGGAGTAGATAACATGAGGAGGGATCTAGCTAAGCTTGAAGAATGGTCTAGAATTTGGCAGCTGGGATTTAATGTTAAAAAATGTAAGGTCATGCATTTGGGCTGCAGCAATCCAAGGGAGCAATATAGTATAGGGATGAAGTACTTTTGTCCACTAAAGAAGAGCGGGACCTAGGCGTGGTTGTGTCTGATGATCTTAAAGTAGCTAAACAGGTAGAAAAGGCGATGGGAAAAGCTAGAAGGATGCTTGGGTGCATACAGAGGAATGGCTAGCAAAAAAAAGGAGGTGATAGTGCCTCTGTATAAGTCTTTGGTGCGACCTCATTTGGAGTATAGTGTGCAATTCTGGAGACCGCACCTTCAAAAGGATATAAACAGGATGGAGTCAGTACAGAGGGTGGCTACTAAAATGGTTAGTGGTCTTCATTATAAAGCATATGAGGACAGACTTAAGGATCTTAATATGCACACCTTAGAGGAAAGGCAGGATAGAGGTGATATGATTGAGATGGAAGTGGTGGGGGTAAACACGGTGACGGAATTCAAAACAGCATGGGACAAGCACTGCGGATCCCTTTATAGCAACAGGATAAAAACAAAACAAACTGAACCATCTAACTTCTCAACAAATAGGGGTGTCCTACATGGAGTGGTGGGTTCACACCTAAACAAAGACATGGGGAGGGGTGGCCTGCATGGAGCGATGGGTGCACCTACTCTTGCCGTATATTTGCTGGGCAGACTGGGTGGACCATGCTGGTCTTTATGTGACGTCATTTACTATGTTACTATGTAAATACCTCCGTGGCATAAATGTACAGGGGGAGAGCCTCTTTCAATTGAAAGCAAGTTCTGCTACGAGGAGACATGGGATGAGAGTGAAGGGGGATAGATTCAGGAGTGATATTTCTTTACGGAAAGAGTGGTGGATCCGTGGAATAGTCTCCCAGTGGAGGTGATAGAGATGAGGACAGTATCTGAATTCAAAAAAGCATGGGACAAACACAGAGGATCTCTAAAGGAAAAAAAGGGGACTGTTGTAGCTGTTGATATGAAAGGACAGACTAGATAGGCCATGTGGCCTTTTTCTCTCCTCATATTTCTGTTTCTATGTTTCTAAGTTTGAAGAAAACGACAGTATAGATAATAGAAATACCCCAGTATGGTTATAGGAGGGCCCAAGATAGGGTCAGGACCATTACTGGAGCGCCATATGGAGAATCTTTTCCATTCGATGGTATTGTGGTAAGTAAATGAATGAAAATGTTGCTAAAATAGATAAACAGAATGGAGTAATTGGAGAAGGCACCTACTATAATGGTCAATAGTCTTTATCCTAAAGCATATGGGGACAGACTTAATCTCAATGGCTCCCCCACTGTCCTACCTATTCTGATGCTCTTCTCTAGCTGATGTCATGACTGTCCTTCTTTTATCCTATTAATTTATGGCATTCCTTTCTATTTCTTAGCTCCACAGCATTGTTATTAGTATTGTAAACTGCCCTAATGCCACGGCCTGGGCGGTATATCAAATGTGAAATAAAGATAGACCTTCCAGTAGATGTTTCTTTCTGGCATTTATTAGAATGTCTGACTATAGCCACATCATCCTCAGTTTGCTGATCTTGTTTGATCATGGAGACTAAGCAGGGTTGGGCCTGGTTAGTACCTGGATGGGAGACCACCTTGGAATACTAGGTGCTGTAGGCTTACTGCACAGAATCTACTTCTAGTCACACCTTGCTAAGAAAACCTATGGGATAATCACTATGGGGGTTATTCCATAACCCGAATAGGCTGTTTGCACGTGCAAGAGAGACATGTATCTCACGGAAACGTCTACGACCGCATTCCAATACACGGGGCCTGTGTATATCCATGGCACCTGAACCAGGATCTCAGAACATGCCTGGGTAGGGTGGAACAGGGGCATGGTTTGCCGCAGAGACGTATACAGCGTATTCAAGAAAGGCCCATGTACATTTTTTTACTTCCCCACAGACATGTCCATTATTCCTACCGGAAACATGGAATAAGACCAGTACTTAGAAAATATTCTGCTGTGTTCTACAATGCATCCCAAATTGTATAAAGGTTGTGACAAGTATATTTTAAATTGGTGTGACTGCAGTCTGGAAAAAACACCACAAGATGCAGTTATAAAGAACAGAAGTCAGAGGTGAGGGAATCTTGTGAGCTAAAGAGTCATTAATATCTACTCTTAAAGAAATATTAAGAACAGCAATAGTGTTTATTCTGGCTATACTGAAATTTGCTGTTTGTGCTAAAAGAGCTAATCTAGGGGACCTAACAATTTCTGTTATGAAAAATGAGAATGTTGATGTACAAGAATTGTATGTGATTGAATATGGAAAAGATTCTTGTTTGAATGAGAAAGGGAGATCATATTTGTAGTTCTGGGACTTCATGCTATTATGGTATGCCAGCTTTTATTTATAGGGTCTGATCATCTTTTTGACAGTATTATGGCTTTTGCGATTGCAAGTGAGAAAGTGTGTGTGTGTGATATGAGGGTTGCATGAGAGGATCTGGTGTGCTGATCTGCAATTCAGGGAGGACATGAATGACTGGACAGTACCTGGACTTTACAGATGATTACAGTGTCACTAGGTGCCAGTGTGATAGGACAGACATACATCAGCTGTGCCAGGCACTGGGAGACATGACTGATGCTGTGCCAGGCACTGAGAGACATGACTGATGTTGTGCCAACATTCCCCAGATTGTGCCATGAGGCCTACATCCTTACCCAGTTCAGGATCTATACAAGCTGTGAGTGGTAATATATCTGGAGGCTGCCTACTTGGTATGATGGCATAAGAATCCTCACTCTCAGGCCCACACATTCCTGACTAGGGGAATATTTCCACAATGGAGACTGTGGGAAGGCAGGCAGGGTTGCCCCACAGATAGAAGATGTATATAAACTGACATAAGCAAAGACAGAGTGGACATTGTATGGGACATGTGTAGCCACATATAAGGAACAGCTGTGAGAAATGCCAATACCCAGATATGTGGGAAACAGATGCCATAGCCAGAAAGCCATAGTCATTAGAGGAGCATAGTTTTGTTGCTCAGCAATATAATACATCCTTTGGGGAATTGAAAAGTTAGTTTACATTGTTGTGAAGTTGGTAAGGGTCCATACTTAGCATTTTAAGGAGTGTTTTTAGAGATGACCAATGCAAGAATAACTGAGGCAGTATTATACTGTCAAGTAATGTGTGATGCAAGGTATGTCATGACAAACATGTTAATATTTACTTGATCTTATAATACATTAGAGTGCATGGAGATTACTTTGCAGTGTTATGGGAATGACACAGAATTGTATATGTAGTCTAGTTTGCATCAGCATTTATGTACCATCACTATGTCTAGTTTGCATCAGCAAAACACTGTCAGCGAGAACAACAGCTTAGGAGATGCATGTTTTAACCGATGAGGTGTGGCGTCCACAGCTATAACCCAGAGACGGGCATGATCAGAAAGGTGAAATTAGACTTACCTGCTAATTGTTGTTCCTGGAGTACATACAGTCTAGTCCAGGACCTCTGGGTTGTCCACCTTATTCAGCAGCTTGGAGACTGAGGAACCTCCTTTTTTAATGATGTCAGCAGTGTATCCTCTCGGGGTCCGCCTCTAATCGACAGTTTCCTATTGACAAAGCAGACTCACTGGAGCAACAAGTAAGCCTGAACCGTAACTAAAAACTGCATAACTTTAACACACTTACACTTCTGCATATGTAACCGTAACCTTTAAACTTGTGTAGGCCCTCCCCTCCCCTGCTGGGAGGGTGAAACCATGACACTCCCCCCTCCCCCCCCCCCCACAGGGACTACCATCCCCCACCAAAACAAAAATCTTCTCACCTGTAAAGATCCGAAGTCCTTCTCTGTCAGTCCTTTAGGCCAGGATCCGCACAAACAGAAACACACCACTGGGGAGGGACACGGGACTAGACTGTATCTACTCCAGGAACAATAATTAGCAGGTAAGTCTAAGTTCACCTTCCTGATCGTATCTCCAGTCTAGTCCCGGACCTCTGGGTCAGTACCAGAGCAGTAAATCAACGGGAGGGCCCTTCCTTCCCAGCCTGAAGGACTGCCGCTCCAAAACAAACATCCTGCTTCGCAGGCACATCCAGCCGGTAGTGCTTTACGAAAGAATTCAAAGACGACCATGTCGCTGCCTTACAAATCTCCAGCAGAGCCACTAACCTTGACTCTGCCCAAGATGTAGCCTGCGTCCTCGTAGAGTGAGCTCGAAGCCCCTCCGGCACCGGCCTTCCCTTCAACACATACGCGGACGCAATTGCCTCCTTGATCCAACGGGCAATGGAAGACTTTGAAGCCGACTCACCCTTCTTCGGCCCAGCGAAAAGAACTCAGAGTCTCACCGACTTACGAAACTCTGCTGTCCTACGCAGATACTTCAACGCTCGCCGGGCATCTAAAAGATTTGGCCTCCTCACATTAGCTCCCCCTGCGTCGCTTCGAAACACTGGCAAAGAAATTTCTTGATTTAGATGAAACGCTGACAGCACCTTGGGCAAAAACCCCGGCACGGGTCTCAACACCACTCTCGAGTCGAGAAACGAAAGGTAGGGCTCCCTACAGGATAAAGCTTGCAATTCTGATACTCTTCTCGCTGAACAGATAGCCACCAAAAACACCACTTTCAATGTAAGATCCTTCAACGAAGCACGAGACAGGGGTTCAAACGGCTCCCGTTCTAAAGCCTCTAAAACGAACGGAAGATGCCACTTAGGTACCACCTGCCTAGCTGGTGGTCTTAACAGGGACACCGCCCGTAAGAACCTTTTAATGTCCAAATGCTCCCCGAGCGTCCGACCACTTATCTTCCCCCTGTAACATGACAGGGCTGCGACCTGCACTTTTAGGGACGCCACTGCCAATCCCTTCTCGAAACCGTCCTGCAGGAACTCCAATATCTGCGGAATGGCCACTCTCAAAGCCTCCAGCACCCGTACGCTGCACCAGCCTTCAAACACTCTCCATACTCGAACGTACGCCAAGGATGTCGACCTCCGCCTGGCCCTTAGCAAAGTGGAAATTACCGGCATGGAATATCCCCTGGTCTTCAACCTAGCCCTTTCAATAGCCAAGCCGTAAGCGAGAAGTGAGCCACATGCGGCATGAAAAGAGGTCCCTGCGTCAACAAATCCGTCCTGTCTGGAAGACGCCACGGCCTTGCCACCAGAAGTCTGACCATATCAGCGTACCATGGGCGGCGTGGCCAATCCAGAGCTATCAGAATTACCTGCCCTCTGTACCTTTCTATCCGCTGAACTACCCTGCCTATCAGGGCCCACGGCGGAAAAACATACAGGAGCTGCTCCTCTGGCCAGTTCTGAATGAGAGCATCCAGCCCTTCCGACATCCTTTCTCTTCTCCTGCTGTAAAACCGGCTGACTTTGGCCGACTGAAAGGTTGCCATGGGGTCCATGACTGGCATGCCCCATTGCTGTGCTAACATGTGGAACACCTCCGGATGAAGTACTCACTCCCCGGGATCCACCTTTACCCGACTGAGAAAGTCGGCCTCTACGTTGTCCACTCCTGCCACATGTGCTGCCGATAGGGTTACGAGGTTCTCTTCGGCCCAGTTGCATAAGTCCTCGGCCTCGGATTCCAGTGCTACACTGCTGGTTCCCCCTTGGCGATTGACATAAGTCACCGTTGTCGGAGAACACCCGAACCGCCGCCCCCCGCAGGAGGGCCTGAAAACTCTGTAGCGCCAGAGATACCGCCCGCAACTCCAACCTGTTGATTGACCACGACTGCTCCTGCGGGCTCCATTGTCCTTGAGTGAAGCTGCCCTGAAAGGGTGCTCCCCAACCCCAAAGACTGGCGTCCGTTGTTAGAGGTAACCAATCTGGAGTCTCCAACGGCCTTCCCTTTTGCAGAGACTCGGGGAGCAACCACCAGCGCAGGGCTACCCAAGTTTCCTCCGGGCAAGGGAGCCGCCGCGACAGCAAATCTCGCTGGTGAGACCAGCGCCTGAGTAAGGCCCTCTGCAACGGCCTCATGTGCGCCCTCGCCCAGGGTACCAACTCTATTGTGGACGCCATGGTGCCTAACAACTGGAGGTACTGCCAAGCCGTGGGAGCTTTGCTGCTCAAAAACCTTCGGACAAGCTTCCGCAACCCCTGCGCTCTCACCGGAGGCAGAAACACTTGCCCCTTCTCCGTGTCGAACAGCGCTCCTAAATACTCCAGGCACTGCGACGGATCTAGCCGGCTCTTTGCCATGTTCACCACCCAACCTAGACTCTCTAAGAAAGCGACCACCCTGGCCGTCGCCCTTTCGCTCTCTGCTCTCGATTTCGCCCGGATCAACCAATCGTCTAGGTAAGGGTGCACCAGAATCCCTTCTCTGCGTAAGGCCGCCGCGACCACCACCATGATTTTGGTAAACGTGCGCGGTGCCGTCGCCAAGCCAAACGGCAAGGCCCGGAACTGGAAAACGGAGATACTTCTGATGATCCGGTCTCATGGGAATGTGAACATACGCCTCCGCCAGGTCCAGGGATGTAAGAAATTCTCTTGCTCGGACGGCGACTATGACTGAACGCAGCATCTCCATGTGAAAATGCGATACTCGAAGACACCGATTCACACCCTTGAGATCCAAAATTGGCCGGAACCCGCCGTCCTTTTTTGGAACCACGAAATAAATGGAGAATCGACCGCAACCGCATTGATCTGAAGGCACTGGAACTACCGCTCCGAGATCCAAGAGTCTCTGCAAGGTCTCCCTCACTGCCCCGCACTTGTTTGCAGACTTGCAGGGGGACCTCACAAAGGCCTCCCGCACCGGACACCACAGCTCCAGCACATAGCCTTCTCAGATGACCTCCAGCACCCACTGATCTGACATGACCCGGACCCAAGCGTCGTAGAACTCTTGCAAGCGCCCCCCTACCTGAACAAGAGGCGCCTGGGTCCCCCTCACATCATTGCGATTTCCGACCACCGGAGACAGAGGAAGAGGCGGCCGCCCCAAAACCTCTTCCCGCCCCTTGAAACCCCCGAAACCCTTGGTTTCTGCTAGGGAATCTGCCTCTTTGGCTAGGAGTAAATCTTTGTGCCTGAAAACGACGAAAATCCCGCGCTGTCCTTTGCTCACGGGCGCCGCCCGTCCAGGCCTGGGCTTGTCCTCCGGCAATCTGCCACCCTTGGATTCACCGAGATCCTTAACTAATTTCTCCAAATCCTCGCCAAACAAGAGCTTCCCTTTAAAAGGGAGCTTACTTAGCCTTGACTTAGATGAATTGTCCGCCGCCCAATTGCGCAACCACAAGCTACACCTCGCTGCTACCGCGGATGCCATACTCTTTGACAGCGCCCGCATGAGATCATAATGGATATCCGCCAGGTACGCCGCCCCGGACTCCAATCGGGACGCTTCTCCGCTCCTGTCAATCTCCTGACCATCCTGGGCTCGCTGAGACCACCTTAAACAGGCTCTGGCCACCCAGGCTCCGCAGATAGCCGCTTGGAGCGCTACGGCATTCACATCAAAGACCTGCCTCAGAAGCACATCCAACTTCCTGTCTTGCGTGTCCTTAAGGGCCGCACTGCCCTCAAACGGGATCGTGGTCCTTCATCACTGCTGCTACCGCCGCATCTACCTTGGGAGGTTTAAACACCTCCCTATCCTGCTCCACGAGGGGGTACAGTCTAGTCATCACTCTTGACCCCTTAAGGGGTGCCTCCGGTACATTCCATTCTTCCTGAATCATCTCCTGGAAAACCCGATGCACCGGGAATGCCTTTTGATTTTTCCTAAAAACCTGCAACAACGGGTCCTCCAGGGTCTCATCCTCCCCCGACCCTGGAACCGGCATGTTCAATGCCTTCAGCATTTCTGCAATAAGCGCTGGAAATTCCTCTCTACGGAAGACGCGCACCACCCTCGCCTGATCTTCCTTATCCGCGAGCTCGCCTTCCTCTAATTCCTCTTCTAAGCCTAGAGTCTGACTTTCCACGTCCGACAGCTGCCCTTTTGACTCAACAGAGAGATCCTTAATGCCCTCATCTAGCCAGGATCTCTTAGTCCTCTCCTGCACCTTGTCCGCTATCTGTGAGATCGGAGACTTCTTCACTCCCTGCTCTTGGGCTCCCTCCTTAACCTGCCCCTGCGAGAAAGTAACAAATGCATGCTGCAAGAGTGCCACGAAGTCTCTAGAAAAAATAGACTCCAGCCCAGAAGGCCAAAGCGGTCTGGGGGGAGAACCGTCCGGCACAGCAGAAGTACCCGCCATTGGACCCTCCAGAGGTACACTGTTCACCTGAGAGCCCGACACCCCTGTGTCTGTGACTAAGCGCTCCTCTTTATCTTCCTCCATACTATCTCTAACAGATGACTCCTTTAGGCAACCTTTACACACACCCAAATCAGCCGCCGAGGCCCTTCTAGCCCCACAAACAAAACACTAGGGCTTAGAGGGCATTCCAGCCCTAGCGGGAAGCGACAACTTATTACACTAAAGCGGAGCCCAAAGGAATGCAAAAACGGCGAACACAACTCCGCCTGCAAATTAAATGGCACCACAAGCTTCAAAGAGGTTCTGAGGACCAAAAAACCCTCAGATTAAAGAAACAGCGATTTCGCTGCTCAGGAAGCACCCTGAAGCGGGCCCGACGCCTTTCAGTTTCTTCCCGCGCCGCTACCACGCGGCCGAACCTGTCACTCTATTCCCGCTCAAATGCGCTAACGGTCAGAGTCGGGCCCTCTTACCTTGAGCTGCTCTTCTTCTTCGGGCTACGCACACTATGAGCCTCTACCCCAGCCCCCGACGCCGAACACGGTCCATGCCCAGACCTGTACCACGGGGGGAGGGGGGACGAGTGAGGGGGCTGAGAAACCCCGCGCGCTTACTACTCAAAAGTCAACGCGCTCAGCCAAGGCGTATAAACAGGCAATACTTCTGTAGAAAAACGCCGGCTGTGACTCTCTCTGCAGCGTGGTACCTAAGATCGGACCTCTCAGCTGCAGATCCCCGGAAAGTAGCTCCGCTCTATTGGAGGTCACCCGGACAGCCCCAAGGCGCAGGCAACACCTCCAGGAAGGGGAGAGAACCTTTTATCACAGCTGAAAGGTACAGACTCTGACTACAAGATCGAGTCCCTTCAGTAATAAATCTTCTTCCTTTTTTTTTTTTTAACCACCTAAACTACACTTAATTGTTCCTCCAGTGAGCCCGGACCTCCCAGGCTCACCGTCCCTTCAGCTGCTTGGAGACTGAGGTTACTGGCGATTAGAGGTGGACCCCGAGAGGATATACTGCTGACATCATTAAAAAAGAAGGTTCCTCAGTCTCCAAGCTGCTGAATAAGGTGGATAACCCAGAGGTCCGGGACTAGACTGGAGATACGATCAGGAACGTGCAACTTTCCAGAATATAGTGAGCGCGGGGACTTCCAAAATGATTTCAGCATTGTGTCCTGTAATATTAGCAAGAGACGTGTTTCTACTCTTCACTCCATGGCTCGTGCCTGCACCCATGCACAGGTTTCAAGTTGGATACGTGCACAGGCCAGCTGAACAGCATGAGACGTGCCATGCCGAACACGTCTATGAGGCGATTCCAGAACCGCAGGTACTTCTATATCCGCAGTTGCGGAATCTGCTCTGGATCATGCCTGTGCCTGATTTAAACATTTCCACCGGAGCTAGCCAGCCCATATGAAATCTGCCTCTATATGTACTATTCCTGGAGAAGCTTCAATTCAAGATAATTCTGTGACTTATACTACAAGCTCTGTGCCTGAGATTTTATTTATTTTTTTTAAAGAGGGGACTACTTTTGTATATGAACATTCTTTGCTACTTACGTTATCGATTTATTTTTTTGTAGCTGCATGTAAAAGGGGAAATTTCTGTTTTAAGCAACGTTTCTTTGCTGCTGGAATTTTTGTTTTTTCCTCCAGCCTTCAAGTCAAAGAGGAGCGAAGGCACTCTGAAGCCACTACATTGCTAAAGTGAGGGGTGTTCTTAATTAACTTGCCCAAGGGTCAGGTTGATAAGTGTTATATAAAAGCCAACATTACTTTGCAAGTACTGTCATTCCTGAAGGGGTCTTCATTTTAAGCAAGGTATTTCTGTGAAATTATGAAGAGGGATCTAATGAAGCTTGAAGAATGATCAATAATTTGGCAGCTGAGATTCAATGCTAAAACATGCAGGGTCATGCATTTTGGCCATAAAAATCCAAGAAAGCTGTACAGTATAGAGAATGAAGTACTTCTGGCCACAAAAGAAGAGCAGCACCTGGGGATGATTGTTTCTGAAGATCTTAAGATGGCCAAACAAATAGGAAATACAAAAGCAAAAGTCAGAAGAATGCCTGGGTGCATAGTGAGAGGAACGGCCATCAGGAGGAAGGAGGTGATTGTGACTCTGTATAAGTTTCTGGAGAGACTTAATTTGAAGTACAATGTGCAATTCTGGAGACCATACCATGAAACAGATAAATAGAATGGAGTCAGTGCAGAAGGCACCTACACTAATGGTCAGTAATCTTTATCCTAAAGCATATGGGGACAGACTTAATCTCAATGGGGGTTATTCTGAGACACAAACAGCAGCTGCATGCCCCAATTATCTTCCCCACCGGTTGTGCAGGGAAGTTAGTCGAGGGCGAGGAAGAGGCGGCCCGGAGGCAGACAGTGGGTGGTGTCATGCAGCAGACCCTCTTGAAAGAAAAGAAAATGTTTTAAACAGAGAAAAAGATGTGCACAAGCTGCATTATTCGGAGGAACCAGCTAGAGGGAGCCAGAGCGACTTCAGAGACACTGAGGAGCCACGCCCCGCTAGTCACAAGGTAATGCCAGCCAGCTTCCAATCCTCGAAGGCAGGAGTGCTTCTTAAGGAGAGTGTGGAAGACTGGAGACAGTTCGGCAGGAAGGAGATCAGCAGGAAGGAGTTCGGCAGGAAGGAGGTCGGCAGGAAGGAGAGAGGGAAGAGCAGCAGTGGAGAAAGAGAAGCAGGCCAAGGAGGCAAGTCCAGCAGAAGCAAGGGAAGGATCACTTGCAGCGCAGAGAGAAAGAGGTTAGAATGGAAACCTGATTACTCTACCGCTAGCAAACCACCCCGAGTGGAAGGTGATTTCCCTGGAGCTGATGAAGGACCTGGGAAGGTCTCAGCTCAAACAAGCGTGAGAGCTGTTTGTCCAGAGAGGCAAAAGTATTGCTGCAACTGTAGTCTAAAGTTAAATGAGAGACAGCTGGAGAACCTAAGCCGTGCTGCACAGGCAAGCCAGAAGCTAAGCCGGTACAGGCCCAGACCTTCACTTGGAGAAGGGACTCCAACCTCACAAGGTAAACCATACTTTCCTGGAAAAAGATTCCAGAAAGCTGCTGTATGGGAAAGACAGGCAGTAGAAGAAAACCGTTTGTCTGAAGGTTTCTACGATACAAGGTATGAAAAATGTTTACCTAAGAAGAAAGTTCTGAATGAAAAATGTTTGTATAGAGCTGCTATAAAGCCTCTGAATAAAGAGGAATCTTTTCAGTATAAAACAGCCCATAGCCGACGCCCTAGGCTTAGCCCAGAACATTGGGAAGTGATACAGGAACTGTATAAAAAGCCTAAATATATTTTACCTGAAACCAGGGACACAGATTCAGAGGCTTCGGAAGATGAGCCAATGCAAGTGGAACTGGCAGGGGATATTTCAGATCCAGAAATGGATTGTACATACTGTGTTACAGGAAGCCTAGAATCCTTGCCAGGCTTGTGAGCTGTGTGACTTGCTGAATTGAACATTCTTGTTTTGTGTAAATAGCACCAGTCCTGTGAAAGTAACAGTTTTTGCTTTAAACCTGAGTTTTTCTTTTCCTCACCTGAAGTAAGGACATTTTGCTTTATAGTTGTATTCCAATCATTTGAACCATTGCGAAGAAGGGAAATAAAAAGCCTTTATTTTTCCCACCACTCTGAGCAGTTGTTTTCATTGAAGATTGGTATCAAGGAAACTACTAGGACCAAAAGTCAATTGGGCCTTTGGAATACTTGCCAATCTCAACTTTATAATTTTTGTGTCTGACCTGCCCTGACCTCCACTAGCCACCAAGGTAGCCCTCACGACAGTGGTCACTGGCCCTGGATGTACAGGGCCAATTCTAATGTCGGCCCTATTTATCCAGGGCCGGCGAAATGGTCGGGGAAGTTATTCCACCTCCGAAGTGGAGTAACTCCCCTGGTCGTGTTTTTTTAAGTGGCCCGGGACGCAGAAGGGGTTGGGGGAAGAAGAGTTAATTCCCCGCAGCCTGATCCTGGCCTTAGGAGGCTGGATTGGGGATGGGCTGCGGGGAATTAACTCCGTTTGCAGGCAGCCGGCATCACAGCTTTTAAATGGAGCCGCAGTGCCATGGCAACAAGATGCCATAGCACCGCGGCTCCATTCAAAAGCCCTGGCTGAGTTAGCCAGGCTGTGGCTGTAAGTGCAGACCGGGACTGAATTGCAGTCCCAGCCTGCATGTACATGCCTGTTCGCGATTCTGATCCCGTGGGGCTAGATGTGCCCAGCGAGATCAGAATCACGATCTCCTTTGTACGTCCGGGTCAGCCCGGACGTACAAAGGAGATGTACATGTGGGACAGAATCAGGTCCAGTATGTATACTCTGGAGGAAGGGAGAGAGAAGAGATATATGATAGAGACATTTAAATACCTCCATGGCATAAATGTACAGGAGAGCCTCTTTCAATCAAAAGAAAGCTCTGGAACAAGAGGGTATAGGAGGAAGGTGAAAGGGAACAGTAGCAATCTGACAAAATCTTTCTTTACAGAAAGAATAGTGGATGCATAGACTAGCCTCCCAGTAGCAGTGGTAGAGACGAAGACTGTATTTGAATTCAAGAAAGCATCTGACAAACACAGAGAATCTCTAAGAAAAAAAAAAAGATATCACAGAATTTAGTTGTTAATATAGATGAGCAGACTAGATAGGCTGTATGTTCTTTACCTACCGTCATTCTTCTATGGGACTGATATTTAACGGCAGTGGCCAGCACTTGTAAAGCAGCTGGCCATCACCATCTAAAATTAAACCTGGATATTCAATGTCGGGGTCATATCCAGCTGCCAGCACTGAATAACTGGTTTGCCTGGTTAGTGTTTTAGCTAACCAGGCAGCAGCGATATTCAACCGCTGGCCAAATAGCTAAACCTACTAAAGTTAGGTCAGTCCTTTAACGGCTTAAGTTAACCAGCTAGTGGATGAATGTCATCACTGACTGATTAACTCAAGTGCCGCTCCCAAAATGCCCCAATGTCATGCAGCTAGCATCAGGGTATGCAGAAGCATTAGGAGGGGATATTTATTGGCACAAAACATCTATGTGTCACTAAATATCCCACTCACTGGAATTAACACACTTAGCACATCTTCTAACCATGTTAATCCTTTTGAGTATGCCCCCGTATGTTTCAATGTAACAATATACAGGGTAGCTAGGAGCTGACATCAATTCAAAGGCGTATCATAATATCTTGAATTTGCTGCTGAACACTAAGAAAAGGTGACAGCTTTCTTGCTGAAATATCATAAAGCTGTGGCCTCCCCAGGGGTCCACTGATTTGCCTACTGTGATTTTAGTCCATCAGATTGTAGTGAAGGAACACCCGGATCAGTTTCCCTATATTGATTCATGGCTGGCCATATGCCAGAAAAGGCCAAAATGGCTCCAGCGCTGCCACGAGGATCAGTGCAGAATAATGGTGGCAGCTGCCAGTCGCAGGAAGGAGCGAATACCTGCCCCTGTCTACCAGGGGCGGGATTCCCCGGAGGTCCCTGCACGTCCCCTCAATCTGCTTTACCCTACTGTCCCGTCTGCGCCCTTACAGGATCCACCCCTAAGAGATGAAGAGTCAGGAGAACCTTCCCCCGGGGTGGGCGAAGCAGGACTTGGGGAGGATTCTGCAGATTCCAGCTCCTCATCAGATTATTTATTTATTTATTTATTTATTTATTTATTTTATTTAGTATACATTTGTATACTGCTACTTCCAGCGATCAGCAGCGTTTTTTGATTACAGATTGGAAATTGTCAAATCATGACAGGAAATTTTTGAGGTATAAACACATTGATTAGACAGGAAAGCACAGCACACAGAGAACTATTTTACAGGGAACATGGGCTATGGAGGGTTAAGTGGCTTGCCCAAGACCACAAGGAGCACCTGTGGGACTAGAAACCCCAGTCCTTCCGGCCCAAGGTTGCTGTCCTCCAGTGGGATTTGAACCCCCGACCTTCCGGCCCGAAGTACCTTGCCCCAACCACTAGGCCACTCCTCCACTCAGATTCCCTTTCTCATAGTGATATGCCCCTACAGACCCCTCCATCATCCTCCTCTCCTCCTACTCCCGGTACTGCCTCCAGTGTTATAGCCTCACCCCCTGAGAGCACTCCGGCTGAGCTTCATTCGTCTACCCCGCTGGCCCAGCGCCTGCGGTCAGCTGCAGAGAAGCAGACAAAACAGGATTTCCAACTGCCTTTGCGACAAGTACAGGGACTCCCGTACCTTGATGCTGCCGGACGGGTGGCAGTAGGACCTTCTAGTCTGATATATGTTCCTTTCTCTACCACTGACCTGCTGAATTGGAAAACCCATTATGCCTCCTATACTGAAAAGCCACAGGAGTTGACAGACCTTATGACCAGTATTATGCAGACGCACCAGCCAACTTGGTCAGACTGTAGACAATTGCTTTCCACCCTATTCAGCACGGAAGAACGAGCACGTATTGTGTGGGCCACCCTCACGTGGCTGGAGGCACATCCTGCAGACGCTGGGGTTATAAACCCCCGGCAGCAAGCAACTGTGGATTTCCCGAATGCAGACCCTGAGTGGAACCCGAATGATCCGTAGGAGCACGGGCTCTCACTCGCTTCCGGACCGCGCTCCTCGAAGGCCTCAAGAAGGGAGGGCAGCGGGCTATGAATATCAGCAAGATTGCAGAAATCCTCCAGCTTCCTGATGAGAGTCCAGCAGCGTTTTATGAGCGTCTGTCTGAAGCGTATCGACTGTACACCCCTTACGATCCAGCAGCTCCTGAGAATCTTCGTATGGTGAATACCGCTTTCGTAGCACAGGCCCAGGGTGATATACAGCGGAAGCTGCAGAAATTGGAAGGATTTGTGGGCATGAACGCTGCACAATTGATGGAAGTGGCACAGAAGATCTTTGTAAATCGTGACCAGGAGCAGAGGCAAGAATCTGAGCATCAGATGAAGAAGGCAGATTTCTTAGCGGCTGCCCTAACCGAACGGCCACCAGTATCGGCCTGGACCAAGGACACGAACAGGGGACGTGGACGAGGACGAGGACAAAGGGAGCCGAGATTTTTCCTGGGCCCCAATCAGTGTGCATACTGTAAAGAGGAGGGACATTGGAAGAATGAGTGTCCAAATCGGAGGGGGCAATATCCGTCCATGAGGGGCGCAAGGGTACCCGTACACACCACATGAGGGCGGGGCCAGCCCATGGTATATCCACACGATACCTTCCCGCCCCCTCCACCAGATCTTGAAGGCCTCGCAGCAGTGGAACATTATGACTCGGATGAAAACTAGGCCAGACCGGGCTCCAAGCTTCTGTTGGGTCCCCAGGAGCCTATGGTCAAGATGAACTTAGGGGACCAAGAAATGCAGTTCATGGTTGATACCGGAGCAACACACTCAGTGGTTACTCAGCAAGTGGCCCCTATTTCTTCCAGGACGGTAACTATAGTGGGAGCCACGGGAGAAAGAGTACAACGATCCTTTCTGCAAAACCGCATGTGTCAGTTGGGGGGACGGACTATCACCCACCAGTTCCTGTATATGCCTGAATGTCCTATACCCCTGTTGGGGAAGGATGTCCTGGCGAAACTACAGGCCCAGATATCATTTGGGCCCGGGGGCCAGGCTGAGCTCGACATACCCAGCCTGGGCACAGCAATTTTGGTACTGTCCGTCCCCCGGGAAGAAGAATGGCGGTTGTTCGAGGACAAACTCAAGCCTGATGTGATTGCCCTGGATAAGTGGGATGCAGTACCCCCAGGAGTATGGGCAGAAGGCAACCCACCCGGAATGGCCATCAACATCCCTCCTGTCTGTATCGAGTTGAAGCCAGGAGTCTCCCCAGTACACGTGCGGCAGTATCCGCTGCCACGGGCGGCTGTGGAAGGAATTCATCATCATCTGGAGCGGCTCCTGCAGTACGGTATCCTGCGGCCCTGTCAATCAGCATGGAACACTCCTTTACTACCAGTCCGAAAGCCAGGTACTACCGACTACCGACCTGTTCAGGATCTCCGCCGCGTTAATGATGCCGCTGTGACTCTGCATCCAGTGGTACCCAACCCCTATACCCTGTTGGGTCTCATCCCAGCTGCAGCCTCTCATTTCTCCGTGCTAGATATGAAAGATGCCTTCTTTTGCATACGTCTGTCTGCAGAAAGCCAACACCTCTTCGCCTTTGAGAGAGAGGACCCTGCCACTGGCAGTAAGACCCAAGTAACCTGGACTTGCTTACCACAGGGGTTCAAGAACTCCCCCACTATCTTTAGTACCGCTCTGGCCCAGGATCTTGCTGGTTACCCCCCGGGAGTGCCTGGGAGACGAGCCCTCCTGCAGTACGTTGACGATCTGTTGGTTGCTGCTGACTCTGAGACTGAATGTATTCTGGCAACCACAGAGCTGCTACAGTTGTATAACGCAGGCTACTGCGCTTCAAAGAAGGCGGCTCAACTATACCAGTTGGAAGTGAAGTACCTGGGATTCTACCTGTCTAAAGGAAGTCGGCGGTTGGGGAAAGAACGGAAGGAGGCGGTATGCCGGATCCCTGAGCCAACATCTCGCAAGCAGGTACGCGCTTTCCTCGGGGCTGCTGGATACTGTCGCATCTGGATTCCCAACTTCGCCAGGATTGCAAAGCCCCTCTATGAATCTACAAAAGGCCCAGAGACGAGTCCCCTTGAATGGGGACCAGACCAACGGGGGACCTTCAAACAATTGAAGAGGGCGTTGCTGTCATCACCAGCCTTGGGCCTTCCGGATGTCACTAAGCCCTTCACTCTTTATGTGCATGAAGCAGCGGGCACAGCTCTAGGGGTCTTGACTGTCAGACGGCTGCCTGGGTGAGAATGTTCAGAGTCATGGCAAGTGCATATATCAATATGATTAGCAAGGGATTGTGGGAAATGCAGTCCATTCACACCAGACACAGCTGCTCACAATAATTAGTTGTGCTTGAGTGTAAAGCCAATAAGATATTTATTTATGGGGTTATTTCTCCCAACACAGATATGCTTGGTAGCACATAAAACAGGATACTTGCTTTCAGTGTTAAACTTAGAAAAACAAAATCAGGAAAACAGTTGAACTTGTCAGGCAATCAAATGAAAAGAATAAAGACCTGGTTGGTAACAAACTGGTCTTTTCTGTAGGCTTTAGCTAATATTTTCTTAGCAGTGTTTCAAACAACAAGCAAAACCCACAAAGAAGGGAAAAACTGTTCTTTTCAAGTTAACTTCTTATATCTTCACACATAGATTCAAAAGTGATTCCCTCAGAGCTCACAAGCAATTAGGTAAGGCTCAATTGCTAGCAGTTATCCAGCTGAAACCCCTTAGCTGGCTTAATTTCTACTGCATGGCTCAAAATCCTACACAGGAGCTTTTCTGAGTAGATTAAAGAACAAGTTTGTATTTCTTTGTGATGGTTGCTGTACTTTGTAACAGAAAATTACCAAAGGAGTTTAGACAGAGAGCAATCCATATATTCACAGCCTGTATCTAAGACCGCTCCTTCCCCTTCTTCAACAATCATGGGTTCAATATCAGGGATTGGCACAGAGGAATTTCTCAATGGAGCACTTTCAGGAGAATACTTGTTTCCCTGCTGTCTTTCAAGATTATAGCTAGGGCATAGATCAGTGTTCATACCTGAGCTTCCATTGCTGTTAGAGTTCCTCTCTAAATAGCCTGGCCAGTATGTAGTCCAGTTCTTATGTCCAGCCTTCCAATCCAGATCCCTGGACACTGGATCTCTCTTCACATACCTTCTGACACGGGTCTTAGGGTCCCTTCCACGTGCAGCCGTCTCCCTCACAGGTACTGTCTGGAGATTCCTAGCCCTGCAGCACCATTCCTCTGGCTTTCCCCAGTCCAATGGTGTATGCTGGCCTTTTGAATGTCTCCCAGTATACGTACTGCTCTGGACTGCTTTAGACCTTCCGAATGCTTTTCTCTTCTTTCTTCCAAAGGGTTTCTTGCCCTTTCTGTCCGTCCACTCTGGCTTCTGCTTCTGATGATCCTCCAGATGATGAAGCTGTCCAAGATGAGAATCTCCAAGAAACTGAGGATGAGGATCAAGATGAGGATAATTCTCTGTAGAATAAACTCTACCTTTATTCTGCCTAGATGAGTGCTCCACCCTAGCACAGCGCAGCTGTGCTGAATCAGGCCCTGCCCCTTTGAGATGAGTGCTTGGGGATTACCTCATAGCCCTCTTGATTGAACACACATTTCCCCACTTCAGCTCCTCTAATGGCTGTTGGAAACCTGGTGCATTCTGGGACTGGTAGTCTTTTATGGACAAATTCTGTTTTCTTATTTCTACCAGAACTGACAGGTTGCTTGTTCAGTCACTTCACCTTTTCTATAGCTCCTTCCTGAGCTATGATAACCTTCCTTATCACATGACTCAACAGCTGGGATCCTGGCCACGCCCGGTCACTTACCTGTCTAAACAGCTGGATCCAGTGGCCAAGGGATGGCCACCCTGTTTAAGAGTGATAGCAGCAACAGCCCTATTGGTGGAAGAGTCGGATAAACTTTCCATGGGCCAAGACCTCTTAGTCACCGTCCCACATTCAGTCCAAACTTTACTGGAATATAAAGGAAGCCACTGGTTTACCAGTTCACGAATGTTAAAATACCAGAGTATGTTATGGGGAAACCCCAGAGTGCGGATAACCACCAGTCAAGCCTTAAATCCTGTCATGTTCCTGCCTGTCGGCCCAGGACCACCTGATCATGACTGCCTGGAAGTAATGGACACAATCTTTTCCAGTCGCCCTGATCTGACAGACATACCACTAAACAACCCGGATGAGATCTACTTGGTGGATGGAAGCGGTCTGGTAGTGGAAAGCCACAGGTGTGCGGGGTACGCGGTGGTGACGCTGGAAGTAATAGTTGAAGCTCAGCCATTGCCCTCGGGCACTTCCGCACAAAAGGCGGAACTCATTGCCCTCACCCGTGCCCTAACCCATGGGACAAACCTTCATGTAAACATATACACAGATTCCCGATATGCCTTTGCCACTCTCCATGCCCATGGTGCTCTATACAAAGAAAGGGGATTGATCACTGCAGCTGGGTCCGAAATTAAGAATGGTCCCCAAGTAGTGGCCCTGTTAGAAGCAGTCTGGTATCCCAAAGCTGTAGCAGTCATGCACTGTAAGGGCCATCAAAAGGGGAACGACGGGATAGCCAAGGGCAATAGACGGGCTGATGCAGAAGCCCGGTGGGTCGCGATTGCCTCTTTGTCCCAGCCCTACTCTGAGAGCTCCGAAGATTTGCAAGCCCCCCTGTTCCCAATCCCGTTAAGCCAATGGGCCAAAAGATCCACTACACGGGAAATGGATTTCTTCTGTCAGGAGGAGGGTGGGGTATTAACATAGAAACATAGAAACATGATGACAGAAAAAGACCACATGGCCTATCTAGTCTGTCCTTCCATAACAACAACTACAACAGTCCACTTTTTACCTTTAGAGATCCTCTGTGTTGGTCCCATGCTTTTTTGAATTCAGTTATTGTCCTCATCTCAACCTCCTCCACTGGGAGACTATTCCATGGATCCACTACTCTTTCTGTAAAGAAATATTTCCGCATATCACTCCTGAATCTATCTCCCTTCACCCTCATCCCATGTCCCCTCGTAGCAGAACTTGCTTTCAATTGAAAGAGGCTCTCTCCCTGAACATTTATGCCACAGAGGTATTTAAACATCTCAATCATATCACCTCTATCCCGCCTTTCCTCTAAGGTGTACATATTAAGATCCTTAGGTCTGTCCTCATATGCTTTATAATGAAGCCCATTAATCATTTTAGTAGCAACCCTCTGCACCGACTCCATCCTGTTCACATCCTTTTGAAGGTGCGGTCTCCAGAATTGCACACCATACTCCAAATGAGGTCGCACCAAAGACTTATACAGAGGCATTAGCACCTCCTTTTTTCTGCTAGCCATTCCTCTCCGTATGCACCCAAGCATCCTTCTAGCTTTTGCCGTCGCCTTTTCTACCTGTTTAGCTACTTTAAGATCATCAGACACAACCACGCCTAGGTCCCACTCTTCTTTAGTGGACAAAAGTACTTCACCTCCTATACTGTATTGCTCCCTTGGATTGCTGCAGCCCAAATGCATGACCTTACATTTTTTAACATTAAATCCCAGCTGCCAAATTCTAGACCATTCTTCAAGCTTAGCTAGATCCCTCCTCATGTTATCTACACCTTCCTGGGTGTCTACTCTATTGCAGATTTTGGTATCATCCGCAAAGAGGCAAACCTTACCCGACAGCCCTTCCGCTGTATCACTAACAAAGATGTTATTACACTCCGATGGTTGGATAAGATTACCTGGAAAGGGAACAGCCCCAGTGATAGTCATCCCAGACAACCTTGCCCCAGCATTCCTGTCATCTTTCCATCAGACTACTCACTTTGGCAAGACAGCCATGGAAACTACTCTCCGCCCATATTTCTTTATTTCCTGCTTATCTTCCCTGGCAGCTGCAACTGTTAGGCAATGTACCATGTGTGCTAAGAACAATGCCCGTCAGGGTCCTTGCCAACCCCCAGGAGTGCAGTCCTATGGGGTCACCCCCATGGGAAATATCCAAGTTGATTTTACAGAAATGCCCCGAGCAAATGGATACAGATATCTGTTAGTTCTGGTTTGTACATTCACGGGGTGGGTGGAGGCCTTCCCAGTCCGTACAGAAAGAGCCAGAGAAGTGACAAAGGTGCTACTGCATGAAATCATCCCCCGTTTTGGGCTTCCGGTAGTAATGGGATCAGATAACGGACCTGCATTTGTGGCCCAGATAGTACAACAGGTAGCCAAAGCCTTGCAGATTGATTGGAAGCTACATACAGCTTACAGTCCGCAGAGTTCAGGGAAGGTGGAACGTATGAACCGTACCATTAAAATGCACTTAGCAAAACTGTGTCAGGAAACCGCCTTGAAGTGGCCCCAATTGCTCCCCATAGCCCTGCTTCGTATACGCTCAGCCCCACGGAAGGGTATAGCACAGTTACTTACCTGTAACAAGTGATCTCTGGGAACAGCAGGAATAAGTCTTCACATATGGGTATCATCGGTACCGACGGAGCCTGCGCGGGAACGCTCCCCAGCGTCCTGAAAGAAAGCTTTTGGGAGCATCCTACAGCGCCTGCGCGCTGCCTTCCCGCCTTTCCTAACTGCCTCTCTCCAGTTCGAGTTTTAAAGCTGAGACAAAGAGAGGGAGAGAGGAAAGGAAAGATAGATAGAGAGATACAACTCCTAGGGGAGGTGGGTGGGTTGTGAAGACTTATTCCTGCTGTTCCCAGAGATCACCTGTTACAGGTAAGTAACTGTGCTATCTCCAGGAACAAGCAGGAATGAGTCTTCACATATGGGGACTCCCCAGCTAGAGATGCCTGGGAGATCACCCAGATTGTGAGTCCCTGGGAAGGGCTCTACCTTTACCCATGAATCTCAGGCATCCAGTTCAGGGATGGAGGGTAGGAGTTGATTAGGTATGGAACAGGTGTTTGAGAATAGCCTGACCAAACAAGGCATCCCGGCGGGAGTTCTTGTCCAAGCAGTAATGGGCTGTGAAGGTATGAACCGATGCCCAGGAGGCCGCTCGACAGATTTGGTCGATGGACACAGAATTTAGATGAGCCATAGAGGTTGCCATGGCCCTCACATTGTGAGCTGTGACATGGCCCTCCAGAGAAAGGTTCTTACTTTGGTAGGCAAAGGAAATACACTGAGCAATCCAATTGGACAGAGTTCTCTTAGAGACTGGAAGTCCTAAATGAGAAGGATCAAAAGCAACAAAAAGTTGAGAGGACTTTCTATGTTGCTGTGTCCTTTGTAAGTAGAAAGCAAGTGCTCTTTTACAATCCAGGGTATGAAGATTCCTCTCTGCACTTGATGCATGAGGTCCTGAAAAGAAGACAGGTAAATACACCTCCTGGTTCAGATGAAAAGGCGAGACCACTTTAGGCATAAAGTGAGGATTAGTTCTGAGGACTACCTTGTCATGATGGAACCTTGTATAAGGAGGATTAGCCACTAAAGCTTGCAACTCACTGATACGGCGAGCTGAGGTGACTGCAATAAGAAAAATAACCTTCCAGGAAGGATTTCAAGGAGGTAGTGGCTAAGGGTTCAAAGGGTGGCTTCATAAGCTGGCCAAGAACCAGATTCAAGTCCCATGCCACTGGATGTGGTCTAATGGGAGGTTTAGTCAAAAGAAGGCCTCTCATGAATCTTGCTATAAGAGGATGAGAGGAAATAGGTTGTCCATTGAGAGGTTTAAGGGATGCTGCAATAGCACTCAAATGGACTCTGACTGAATTTGTTTTAAGGCCTGCATGGGATAAATGCAGCAAATAGTCTAGTAAAGAATTCAAAGGTATTGCAAGAGGGTTGAGACCCTTCTCTGCACACCAAATGGAAAACCTTTTCCATTTAAAAGCATATGAACGTCTGGTGGAAGGCTTTCTGGAAGCATGAAGGATATCCTTCACCTGCTGAGAAAGGTGTAAATCTTGAAGGTCTAGGCCTTCAGCAACCAGGCCCTGAGATGAAGAGACTGAGGATTTGGGTGCCACAAGGTTCCCTCCTCCTGGGAGAGGAGATCTGGAGCAGACCCCAGGTCTAGGGAGGGAGCTTGAGAGAGATGCAGAAGTAGAGGGTACCACACTTGGCGTGGCCAAAGTGGTGCTATGAGGATCATAGTCCCCTTGTCTCTCTGAAGCTTGAACAGAGTCTTGGGGATTAGGGGAATAGGTGGAAAGGCATAGAGGAAGTCTTGCCCCCAATGAAGGAGGAAGGCATCCCTGGCCTGAACGCCCTGAAATGGAATCCTGGAACAGAACCGGGGAAGTTTGGCATTCCACGGACTTGCAAATAGGTCTATGTCTGGGGTACCCCAAATCCGAAAGATTCTGGCTATCTTGTCCCCATGGAGGGACCATTTGTGCGGAAGCAGAACTCAACTGAGTCTGTCTACCCAAGAGTTTTGAACCCCTGGAAGATACACTGCCATGAGATGGATTTGATGCTCTCTGGCGAAGGCCCACAATCTCAGAGCTTCGTTGCAAAGCGACAGAGAGCCAGTCCCTCCCTGTTTGTTCACGTAGAACATGGCTACCCGGTTGTCTGTATCGATGAGGACTGTCTTGTAGCTGAGCAGGGTGTGGAAGACTCAGAGCTCAGAGCAATCTTTCTGGCTCTCAAAGAGGTTGATATGAAGAGATGTCTCCTGTGGAGACCAGATGCCCTGGGTTGAGAGATCTTGTAGATGAGCTCCCCAACCCCTTGGAGAGGCATCTGTTGTAAGGGTGGCTTGGGGTAACACCTGTTGAAAGGGGGACCCCAGCAACAGATTCTGAGTGGACTTCCACCAGTGGAGGGACCAAAAAAGGCGACTGGAGGTTGCTATTTTGTCTGACAGGCAACCTGATGCCTGGGTCCATTGGGAGGAAAGGGTCCACTGAGCTGCTCTCATGTGAAGGCGAGCATAGGGAACCACATGCACCGTGGATGCCATGTGGCCTAAGAGTTGCAACATTTCTCGAGCAGTTAAATGGGATTTTAACTGAATCTGGGAGGCTAACTGCACCAAGCGTAGGCAACGGGCCTGGGGAACATAAGAACATAAGAACATAAGACATGCCATACTGGGTCAGACCGAGGTCCATCAAGCCCAGTATCCTGTTTCCAACAGTGGCCAATCTAGGTCCTACGCACCTAGCAATATCCCCAAAAGACCACAGGTTCCACAATGCTTGTACTGGGTCAAGCATTGATATCCTGGGTCCCTTTTTAATAGTGGTTTATGGACCTTTCCTCCAGGAACTTGTCCAAACCTTTTTTAAACCCAGCTATACTAACAGCCCTTGCAGTTGTGGTATCCAGTAAGGCCCCTATGAACTCTAGAGACTGAGTAGGGGTGAGATGGGATTTTGGAATGTTGATTACCAGTCCCAGATACTGAAGAACATGCCTTGTGCAGGCCAAGGAAGTCTGGGTCTCTGACTGGGTTGGAGCTCGGATGAGCCAGTCGTCCAGATCTGAGAATACGAATATCCCTAGAGTGCGCAGGAATGCAGCTACTACTGCCATGCGTTTTGTGAACACTCTTGGAGCAGAGGCCAGACCGAAAGGAAGCACTTTGTATTGGTAGTGCTTTCCCTGGTAAAGGAACCGAAGGAATCTTCTGTGTGTTGGATGGATGAGAACATGGGTGTACGCATCCTTGAGATCTAGAGAACAAAGCTAGTCCTGACTTTGGAGGTATGGAAGGAGAGTTCCGAGAGAAGTCATCTTGAATTTCTCCTTGCATAGAAACTTGTTCAATTCTCTGAGATCTAATATGGGTCTGTAGCCACCCGTTTTCTCTGGAATGAGGAAATAGGGGGAGTAGAACCCTGAGCCCTGTTGAAGAAGGGGTACTTCTTCTATTGCCCCTTGGGCAAGAAGGGTAGAAATCTCTTGACCTAGAAGGTTGAGGAGAGATGTTGGAGAATTGAACTGTTTCACCATGGTGTGAGGAGGAAGGTTTAAGAAATGAAGTTTGTATCCTTCCTTTATGATGGAGAGGGTCCACTGCTCTGCTGTGATTTGTTCCCATCTTGGAGCAAAGTGAGCTAACCTTCCTGGGATGGTGAGAGGCTCTGGATGTTCTAGAGCCAGAAAGGCTAAGTTCTCTTGTAGAAAGTCAAAGGCCCTGAGGAGGCTGAGGCTGTTGGGCCGTAGCAGTCCTCGCAGCCTGGGTTTTGGCCTGTTTTGGTTGTTGCTGTCTCTTTGTAGCAAAACGACCTTGAGAAGAGGCCTGACCATAAGAAGAAAATTTCCCTTTCTTTGGGAAAGATCCCTTTTTGAACAACCTCTTTTTAAAAGGAGCAGTAGTAGACCTTGAAAGTCTATCTAAAGCAGAGTTTTCAGCATCCATTTGGTTGGCCTTTGCCTGCCAATCTTTGCCAAACAGGTTTTCGCCTGTACAGGGAAGGTTACCTAGACCATCCTGTACCCAGGATTCCAAATCAGAGGCTTGCAACCAAGCAACTCTGCGTGCACCTATGGCAATAGCCGAGGCTCTACTGGCCCCCTCAAAAGAGTCAAAGGCTGCACGGTTGGAAAACTTGGATACATCCTGTGCATGTTTAAGCCAGGTGATGTATTCTTCTCTCTTATCTTCTGACATAAAGGGAGATAAGGTTTGCAGATGATCTGTAACTTCTTTCAGAAACATCCCCATATAGAGACTATAGGAGTTGATTCTGGCTACAAGCATACTGGCCTGGAAGATTTTCCTGCCAAAGGCATCTAGAGTTCTGCATTCTCTTCCTGGAGGAGCAGAGGAGTGCCTTTTTGTACTCTTGATCTTTTTCATAGCAGACTCTACCACAATAGAGTGGTGAGGAAGCTGAGTCTTATGAAACCCAGGACAAGGAGGAACACGATACATGGTGTCCAACCTTCTGGAATGAGGGGAGGTGGAAAGAGGAGTCTCCCATATGCCCAACATGTGTTCAAAAAGAATCTCATGTATTGGTAAGGTAGCTGCCTCTTTAGGAGCCTTAGGATATTGTAGGATATCCAATTTTTTGGCTCTAGGTTCAGTCTCAGAAGTTACTGAGATGGACAGGCCTTTGGCCACCTCCCTAATGAAGTCCTGAAAAGACAAGTCTTCAGGAGGAGACATTCTCCTTTTTGGAGAAGAGGGTTCCTGAGGAAGGATGCCCGATGCTTCAATTGAGGCCTCTGAAGAATCAGAGTCTTCAGAGGAATCGAAGTATCGACTATCTGGATGCTCTCCTACAGCCCGATACGTGTACCGGGAGGTATCGACATCGGGAGTAATCGGTACCAGTCCGGTACTGATGGGCATCACTGGATAGCGTACCGCTGATGTCGATGCAAGCGGTACTGGTATCGGAACCGATATCGGGTCCGGTACCGGAATCGGTACAGGTACCGACAACGGGGTTTGTTGCGGTACCGTAGGCGTTGCAGCTTGAATGAATGCCGTGATGGCAAGCTGCATGGTCAGAATATTCTGATCCATTGACGCCACCAATGTCTGGATGTCGGTACCGATAGAAAGTGCCAGTACCCCAGAACACTGTAACAGGTGATCGGTCGAGGCCGAGCCATCAATGTCAACCTGTGACCCCATAGGTAGTGCTTTGGAAGCCGGAGCCTCCCGCCGGGGTAATTTTGCCGGTGTGGTATCCACAAGAGTAAGCCCGGGGGCATCTCGATCCTTAGAGGGAGATGAACTCTTTGAGGACCGGCCAGATTTAAGTTTGGTTACCTGAGATCCATGGGATGAAGAAGAAGCCCTGGAAGACGTCGATGCCATGGAAGCTGCATCGGAGGGAAACAGGGTACTGAGCTTAGCTGCCCGATTCTGTAACCCTCTTTTAGACATCATGGAACAGGACTCACAATCCGCAATGGAGTGGTCAGGACCTAAACATTTTAGACACCAGTCATGGGTGTCAGTGACAGAAATAGTGCTGCTGCACTTCGTGCATTTTTTAAACCCAGAGGCGGGTTTTTCCATGAGGGAAAAATATATCTGTAGGCCTAAGGCCCCAGAAGAAAAATGCACTGAAAAGTTGTTGTTGTTTTTTTTTTTAAAGAAAGAAAAAGGACCGGTAGTACCGGTGCGGAATCGAGAAGGCAGACACGCGACTAAAGAAAAATAAAAGAAAATAAGAAATTCTTCAGCGGTGACAGGAAACACGAACTGCTGGCTCCGCGGAAAAGAAGAACTGGAGAGAGGCAGTTAGGAAAGGCGGGAAGGCAGCGCGCAGGCGCTGTGGGATGCTCCCAAAAGCTTTCTTTCAGGACGCCGGGGAGCGTTCCCGCGCAGGCTCCGTCAGTACCGACGATACCCATATGTGAAGACTCATTCCTGCTTGTTCCTGGAGATTGGTGTTTCCCCCTTTGAAGCTGTGTATGGCCACCCTACACCCCTCATACAGGGCGTCCATGGAGACTTGATTCAGATAGGTTCAGAAATAACCCGACAGGAACTGTTGGCTCTCAGTTCTGTTTTGCAGGAATTGCACCAGTGGATTCAGGAGTGGCTCCCCATCAACCTGACGGAACCACTCCATACACATGAACCTGGTTCGCAAGTGTGGGTCAAGGAGTGGAAGAGGGATCCGCTGACCCCCCAGTGGTGAGGCCCGTATACCGTTCTGCTGGCTACCCCGACAGCTATCAAGGTGGCTGAGATTACTCCGTGGATTCATCACACCCGTGTCAAGGCCGCAGCGCCAGAACCTGTTCCAGCCTGGACTTCTGTCACGGTTCCAAACCAGCCTCTGCGTTTGACACTAAAGAGAGATACTTCTGCCTAGAGATGACTAACGCATCTGGACTGCTTAAGAGATGAAACCACCCCAAAATGCATTGAAGTGCCGTATTTTTACTGCTATCCTTGATGTGGGCCTGTTTCCATCCGAGCACGGGGACTACTAACACAGCAATATTACTTGCCCAAACTGCCTTAAACATGACAGACTTTTGCATACGTAACTCTCTACAAACTGGGGTTTTTCTGTCAACCTGTCTCATTGCTGTACCCTCCAGTTTATGTGAACTGCTGAGTTTTACCATATTTACTCGTCTGGACTGTAAACAACCTAACATGTCGTTTTCTACCCTCCTCCATAGTATTGGAGCCACCCAGCCTACCTCAGCTTTTAACCGAGTTCCTTTCTCCCTGCAGGTAGTCTCCCCCCTTAACGCTACTGATTGTTTTAGTTTTGTAAATACCAAGACAGGAGGGTTTAATGTGTCTAATACTGAATTGTCATGCAACTCTGTTACAAGGGTATCTTATGTATTCTCAGAAGTGTATCTACCCTTAGGCTGGTTTTTGATATGTGGGAGGATGACTTATACCTATGTTCCCATGAACGCCACCGGTGGCCCATGCACCCTCGGCAGGCTAACGACCGCTGCTTTCCTCCACACGCCCAAGGTAACTAAAGTCCGCCCCAGACCTCCCCGCTCTATCCCCATGCCCTCGACCTGTAACTCAAATGTAGAACCCTACAGTGATGAGACGGCCCTTGGGCTGTCGCTATCAATTGTTGCAACACCTGGGTTAGCCCTACACAACTCAATGGAGATAAGCCGACTTGCTTGTTCTCTAGCTAAATCCCTTAATCTGACCTCAACCATACTGGCCACCATGAATCATGAAATGTCCGGCTTACGAGCGGCGATACTGCAGAATAGGATGACCATTGATTTCCTACTCTTACGCCTTAACCATGGCTGTGAAGAGTTCGAGGGTATGTGTTGTTTTAACCTCACTGATGAAAGCGTGTCCATCGAACGCTCTATCCAAGACCTACGTAATTTAGCAAAACATATCACAGACCCCTCCATGGGACTGGGAACGGGATGGTTCGGGAAGTTGTTTGGTTGGCTGGGGGGCCTTAAGACCCTAGTTATAGGAGTCTTCTTTCTTTTCCTGCTATGTGCTCTCATACCATGCTGTATCCCTATCCTCCACCGCTTTATCACCTCCACCCTCGACGCCTTGGTGGAACGCAAGGCGGCTGCCTCTGTCATGGCCCTAACCCCATATACCCCTCTGCGGCCTGCCCCTAGTAATACTGCCCTCTACCGCTCTTAGCGGTTGAGGTCATACTCGAAAAAGGGGGGAGTGAGGCAGCTGGAAGGGCAGCTGTGAGAGAAAGTCCCTTCCCCCCGCCCCCCGCTTGGGTTGCAGCGAAACAGTACTTACTGTGATGATGTGAAAGCTGCAGAGCCCTTTAAAAGTAGAAAAAACTCTGAGATTTGTTCCCACAAGCGGGGGATGGGATCACAGAAGCACATTTCCCACAGAGAGAATGAAACTAAGGCACATAGAAGCAGGGTTAGCTTGAAGCCACACCCAACCTCTAGGACAGCTGCAAGCAGAGAGAGGGTGGGGTCAGAGAAGCAAACAGTTCACAGAACATATAAGCTGCGTCACACAGGAAGTGAGGGGAGAGATGAACAGGAGCTGGAGAATCAGTTGAGAGTTGATTCCAGAGCTTCACACACACGAGGACTAGGCACAGGACGGTGCAAAGGAAATTGCAATGCTAAAGGGAAACTAGCAAAACCCCGAGGACAAAGTTTCTTTGAAGAATCAGCTGAGTGGGAGGAGGAATCAGGTACTGATCAAACGGTATGTGCTTTTACACCAGAAAGACTGCAAAGAAGGTCTGTTCAAAGGCAGGACCGGTTGCAGGCTAGGAGCCAGAGGAAAAGGCCAGTAAACCAGGGAAGGAAGCAGGATTTCAAGGCTGTTAATTCTGCTAAGCCCAGAAGGACTGACCACTACTTACAAGGCAAGTGCAAAGGGTGTGGGCATAGAAGGAACCGGCAGAGAAGCCTGGATTGTACCTCTGAATCAGAATATAGCAGTTCTAGTCTTGAACCTCCACACAGATATTATAGAAAGCCTGTTAGGAGGAGAGTTACTGCTAGTCAAGAAGCTTTTGCATTTCCTGATGAGAAACTATTAAGGGGGAGAAAAGCAAAAGGTTCAAACCCAGTTACAGAGGGGAACCGTGAGCTAAAGTGGAGAAACCTTTGTAAGCTTCTGAAGAACATACAACAGGTTAAACCAGAGATTACCCCAAGTTCAGAGCCATACAATTCCCCAACAGAAATGGACGTGGACTGTCTCTCTGATAAATCAATGTCCTCTGCTGAATCGATGGATTGCAGTTTGTGTGTGTCTAATGTATAAAGCTTTTCCTGTATGCTGTATGAAACAAGTAAGAAGACGTCAGGAGTTCAGATATCATTGTATGCTTGGAAAGCAGACAAGTGGATAAGAGAAACCTCATGTGAAAGCCTAGCTAGTTTTATTGCTGCTGTAACGTCAGCTGAGAAAGCTAGTGGTTTAAAAGCTAAGAGGTAGCACTCTGAGTGATGTTTTAAACTTGAAGTCAGCAAGGAAAGTAAAGTTTTTCATACTGCCACGGTTTGTGAGTAATGCACAAAGATGTTTCTACTGCGTTTGTAAATACTAGAAAATACTGCTATCAAGGTTGAGAAGTTTATGGAAGAAATTCACCTTGTACATTTTGGAGAAGAATCCTATACTTTGGTTGAATGTGTTTTCCCTTTCTGGAATTTTGCCACGAATAATTTCCTTACAGAAAATAAAAATAAAAGCAATTTATGTTATAAATTGTCCTGTGCTCCTTCTATTCGGACTGCTAACAAAAGCAAACCACAACTACAATTAAGGAGGTGATCCACCGTCTCTCATCAGGCAGGTGTCTATACTAAATATCACTATAAGTGCTCAAACAGAGACGATCTGCCGTGCCACCCCTAGGGGCAGTGCGGTGAGAGCGGTGGAAGGCGTCACAGGTGGCGTAGTGTGTTGGATTTTTCGTTTGGAGTCACGTGACAACGGAGAGGTCATCTACAAACACAGGAAAGAGAATCCTAGAGCAGCTGTATCAACTTCCAAGGTCTGCGGAGTGGAAGGAAAGCCGGAGTGACCACTGGAACCCGAGTCCAGGGCAACGGAGTTGATGAAGTGAGACTCTGCACCAGTATAAGGTAACCCGTAGGCTGGAGGGTTGGACCGGATAAGCACTGGTGTAAGAGGGTGGCTGTTGGGATAATCACCAAGACAAGGGTGAAGTGGAAGGTTCCGCACTTGGTGCTTTGTTTCTGTTTTTTTTTACAGGAAAGAAGATGGAGTCCCGAGACATCTTGGACTGGGCGGCTGGTCAGATAGCCCAACATCAAGAGTTGTCCACGAGGAGCCTGGAACAGGCGAAGGCGCTGTTCCAATCACAACAAGCACCGGTTATACAAGCAATGTCCAGTTGGCTTGAGGCCCAAGGAAAAAAGGACGATGCTGCCAGGACTATGCCAGGTGCAAGGGCAGATTGTCGGGACTGGGACTGGTCAGGGACTGGGATTTTTGCAGGAGGTCGTCTAACAAAGGATGATGATGTAGACGACTACATTGAGTCTTTTGAGCGTATAGCTATTCTAGCAAAATGGCCTAAAGAACAGTGGGCGCTAAGATTTGCTGCCTCGCTTACAGGCGAAGCCGTAGCAGCTTACCGTGCCATGCCTGCTAGTTTAGTTACCAGCTATGAAGATGTAAAACAAGCGGTAAAGGATCGTTTGGGTCTAAATCCAGCGGTCTACCGTAGGCAGCTACGGTCATGTAAATTGAGGTCAGAGGAAACACCTCAGGCATTATATTACCGCGTAAAGAATTTGGCTTATAAATGGTTGATGCCTGAAGGTAGAGATATAGAGTCTGTCTTAGACACAATAATTCTTGAACAGTTCATGGAAGCAGTACCGAGCAGCGTGCATACCTTTCTAGTACTCCAAAGCTGTAAGAACACGCAAGAAGCAATTGCTTTAACAGACCGCTTTCTGGAGGCCAATAAGTTGAGCCTGGAGAAAGAAGGCATCTTTAAAAACAAAGTGGAGTTACTAGAAAGGAAAGCTAAGCTGGATGAATTTACAGATAGTAATGTGAAACTGTATAAGAGAAATGTGTTAAGAAAGTGTTTTTCGTGTGGAGAAGTGGGGCACGTGAAAAGGGACTGCAAGGCCAGGAAGGCTTTAATCACTACCCAGCACCGAGATACAGGGGAGGGATTCCTACTGAGGGTGGAGGTAGAAGGAATACCAACTGAGGCACTCTTAGATTCAGGGGCGAATCAGTCTATGATCTCCCGGAAGCTCTGGCAACAGATAGAGGCAAAAGAAAAACCCTCGCTGCCAAGCTCTGGGGATCATATTCGGATCCGGTGCGTCCATGGCGCAGCCTCTACCTACCCTATACACCCGGTGGTTATAGAGGGAGTGGGTCTCAAGAAACAAATGCAAGTGGCCATTGTACCAAGGCTTCCACACGAAGTAGTCTTAGGCCGAGATTGGCCACAATTTCGGAAAGGTCTGGCTAAGGAGTTGCAGGTGGAAAACTACCCACTCGCTACCTTTCCGCAAGTTGATTTAGCTGAGGAGAAGACCTTACCCAAGGTAGGCAAGGTAGCTGACCCCATGCTAGCTAAGAATAGGGCTATTATGAATACCACAGTCAGGGAGAAGACCTTACCCAAGGTAGGCAAGGTAGTTGACCCCAGACTAGCCGAAAGAATGGGTATGATAACTACCCGTACAGGGGATAAGCCCTTAGGAGAAGAAATTGGTTCTCAAGTAGACCCAGTGCCAGGAACATCCTTCCAGGAAGACCTGCTTACTCAGGCCAAAGACACTCCTAGGAAAGGAAAACCTGAAAGGAGAAGGGAGAGGAGGACCCGGGCACAAAATAGGGTTAAAGTAATGACAGGACAGGAATTACCCTGGGTTCCTGCCGAATTAAAGGAAAAATTTCCCTCATTCCCTGCGGAACAGAGGGCCGATCCTACTCTCCGTCGAGCGTATGAGTACGCTACGAAGGGATCGGAGACCCTCCCAAGATTTCTATTAGAGGACAAAATCTTGTACAGGGAAAGTACAGATATCCGCCTAGGGGGCACAAAGAAACAATTAGTGATACCTCAAGCTTTTAGGGGTGCAGTGTTGAGACTAGCACACGATCACCCATTGGGAGGACATAAAGGGGCACAGGGCACTTTGGAGCAAGTGTTGGCTAGGTTCTATTGGCCCGGGGTTTTTGGGGAGACAGCGAGATTCTGCGCGTCATGCCCGGCCTGTCAGAGGGTCACGACGGCTTATCCACCGGAGGCTCCCTTAATTCCGATGCCAGTCATAGCCAGACCAGTACATAGACTAGCGGTAGATATAGTCGGGCCGTTGGTAAAAACGCCCAGAGGCTACCAGTACATACTGGTCGTCATTGATCATGCCACTAGGTTCCCTTGGGCCGCCCCCTTACGGAATACGTCCGCTCGCCTCATAGCGTTGGAATTGGTGAAAATTTTTTGTGAGGTTGGGTTCCCACGGGAGGTATTATCTGACAGAGGGAGTAACTTTATGTCCCGATATCTTGCACAGTTATGGGAGGCCTTTGGAATCCAGCATATCCGTACTGCAGCATACCATCCACAGACTAACGGCCTGACGGAAAGGTTTAATCAGACCTTGAAAAATATGCTGCGGAGGTCCCTTGAGGGTAACATGGCCGAATGGGACACCATGTTGCCATTAGTGTTATATGCTTGTAGGGAGAGGAAGCAAGCATCCACAGGCGCTTCTCCCTACGAACTTATGTATGGGCGGACGCCGAGAGGAGTGCTGGACATACTGGGGGAGCAATGGATAGCACCCATAGAGGGCGGGCAGGAGGTGCCCCAATTTTTGATAGACTTAAAAGGCCGCTTACGCCGTATGGCGGAAGTGGTAGAAGGAAATTTAAAGACGAGCAAGGCTCGTCAGAAGGCTTATCACGACAGGCGAGCCCGACCGCGGGTCCTACAAGTGGGGGATAAGGTACTAGTTATGGTGGCCGCTGCCGCCTCCAAGTTTGAAAATACCTGGAAGGGGCCCTATAAGGTATTAAAACAGGTGGGTCCGGTGACATATTCCTTAGAGACGGGGAAGGGCAGGCGACAGGTGTACCACATCAACGTATTGCGCCCATGGCAGGAGCGGGTCGATAAAGTAGCTGCAAGTCCAGACAATAACCCAAGAGCATTAGTTGGGATTTCCAGCTATGCGCGCGTGGGTGCGCCAGCTGGCAATTGCTTAAGGTGGGGGATATGTGATGATGTGAAAGCTGCAGAGCCCTTTAAAAGTAGAAAAAACTCTGAGATTTGTTCCCACAAGCGGGGGATGGGATCACAGAAGCACATTTCCCACAGAGAGAATGAAACTAAGGCACATAGAAGCAGGGTTAGCTTGAAGCCACACCCAACCTCTAGGACAGCTGCAAGCAGAGAGAGGGTGGGGTCAGAGAAGCAAACAGTTCACAGAACATATAAGCTGCGTCACACAGGAAGTGAGGGGAGAGATGAACAGGAGCTGGAGAATCAGTTGAGAGTTGATTCCAGAGCTTCACACACACGAGGACTAGGCACAGGACGGTGCAAAGGAAATTGCAATGCTAAAGGGAAACTAGCAAAACCCCGAGGACAAAGTTTCTTTGAAGAATCAGCTGAGTGGGAGGAGGAATCAGGTACTGATCAAACGGTATGTGCTTTTACACCAGAAAGACTGCAAAGAAGGTCTGTTCAAAGGCAGGACCGGTTGCAGGCTAGGAGCCAGAGGAAAAGGCCAGTAAACCAGGGAAGGAAGCAGGATTTCAAGGCTGTTAATTCTGCTAAGCCCAGAAGGACTGACCACTACTTACAAGGCAAGTGCAAAGGGTGTGGGCATAGAAGGAACCGGCAGAGAAGCCTGGATTGTACCTCTGAATCAGAATATAGCAGTTCTAGTCTTGAAACCTCCACACAGATATTATAGAAAGCCTGTTAGGAGGAGAGTTACTGCTAGTCAAGAAGCTTTTGCATTTCCTGATGAGAAACTATTAAGGGGGAGAAAAGCAAAAGGTTCAAACCCAGTTACAGAGGGGAACCGTGAGCTAAAGTGGAGAAACCTTTGTAAGCTTCTGAAGAACATACAACAGGTTAAACCAGAGATTACCCCAAGTTCAGAGCCATACAATTCCCCAACAGAAATGGACGTGGACTGTCTCTCTGATAAATCAATGTCCTCTGCTGAATCGATGGATTGCAGTTTGTGTGTGTCTAATGTATAAAGCTTTTCCTGTATGCTGTATGAAACAAGTAAGAAGACGTCAGGAGTTCAGATATCATTGTATGCTTGGAAAGCAGACAAGTGGATAAGAGAAACCTCATGTGAAAGCCTAGCTAGTTTTATTGCTGCTGTAACGTCAGCTGAGAAAGCTAGTGGTTTAAAAGCTAAGAGGTAGCACTCTGAGTGATGTTTTAAACTTGAAGTCAGCAAGGAAAGTAAAGTTTTCATACTGCCACGGTTTGTGAGTAATGCACAAAGATGTTTCTACTGCGTTTGTAAATACTAGAAAATACTGCTATCAAGGTTGAGAAGTTTATGGAAGAAATTCACCTTGTACATTTTGGAGAAGAATCCTATACTTTGGTTGAATGTGTTTTCCCTTTCTGGAATTTTGCCACGAATAATTTCCTTACAGAAAATAAAAATAAAAGCAATTTATGTTATAAATTGTCCTGTGCTCCTTCTATTCGGACTGCTAACAAAAGCAAACCACAACTACAATTAAGGAGGTGATCCACCGTCTCTCATCAGGCAGGTGTCTATACTAAATATCACTATAAGTGCTCAAACAGAGACGATCTGCCGTGCCACCCCTAGGGGCAGTGCGGTGAGAGCGGTGGAAGGCGTCACATTACACATACCCTTTCGCCCAGAAAACCAGTAGACCAGAGCATACCAGTCTAAACAGGTCACTCGGGAATGCTTTATGAGAGCCCACTGTCCCCCCCCAGGGGCTACCGATTGGTGAAGAAGAGATACCTGGGGCGAATGGGAAGGTAGCAAGGGGGCTTGAGAATGTACTGTATATAAGACAGTGTGGGATGTCATTTGGGGGCTCAGATCTTTTGTCCAGGGTGCCGGCTCTGTGTTTCTGAGTCTGTGTACACAATAAAAGATTCTGTTTGCATTCTAGTCTGTCTGTGTGTTCCTTCCGAGGGTGTGGGAGACAGGGTTCCTGCTTCATCAGCACTATTAAAGCCCTTTGACAACTTGATATCTGCTGTATGACCCCTTATTCCAGTTCTAAGTCTTCTTCCTTTGGTATAATCCATTAATACGTATTAATGGACAGACGTTTTTGGAAGAGATAGCTTCATAAAGGATTTTTTTTTGTATTGGTCAACTCTTTGAGGGAAATGTACTAGTTTCTGACCAACATCTAATTGTTCGATATGGATTATCACCTTCTCAAGCCTCCAAACTTGACATTCTGGCCCAAAGTTTGGTTCAATCCTACTCTGGGTCTCAACGGGGTTGTCAGATTTTATATTTGATTGATATTATTCAAAAATCCTTAGTTGAGGGTAGATCAACCTTGTTTTTCTACAAGCTATTAATGAAAAATAAAAGACCCATCATTGTTGAGACTGCATAGGACTTGGAAAACTGATTTTGATCTACCACTTTTTGGTGTCGCATAATGCAACCTACGATGTCCAGTAGTTTGGCACAAAAAAAATTTTTTAATCGCACACCATGCATTTGGTCCCCACTTCAAATGTTTAGAGCAGAACTTCTGCTTTATAACCACTGCTGGCAATGTCTGCTGATATCTGTATTCTAATCCACATGTTACTGGACTGTCCACTTGTCAAGCCCTTCTGGATTGGTATGTGGAGATACTTTAGAGATGTTGATGTTGGATTGTTTTCCAAGCTTGATAGTTTGATTGCAGATGTTTTGTCACCATTAGAGGGGAAATATCCTTGAATGCTTGCATTTGTATTTATATAGGGGTTGGTGGTGACTCAGTTCTTTAGTTCGCAAGGATTGAATGGTTGGTTTCCCTGAGGGTTGCTGAGGGATGGTTGCTGTTTCTGAGTCTTGCTGGTGATGACTCAGCTTTTTTGTCTGCAGGAATTGATAGATTGGATTCCGTGAGGGTTGCTCGGGTGTAGTTGCTGTTCCTGGGACATCTTGGTGGTGACTCAACTCTTTGGTCCACGGGGATTGATTGGTTGGTTTCCCTGAGGATTGCTGGGGTGTAAAGCATAGTTACTCACCTGTAACAGGTGTTCTCCAGGGACAGCAGGAAACAGTCCTCACTTATGGGTGACGTTGGCACCGACGGAGCCCTTGCGGAGCAATTCCCCAGCTTTCAAAGAAAGCCTTTGGGATTGCTGACACGCATGCGTGGTCCTCTTCCCGCCCAAGGGTGCCATCTTGCTCAGTCAGGTCCCATAGCTAGAGCCCTACTAAGCAGATGACAAGGGAAGAACAAAAAATGAGAAACTCTTCAGGGGAGGCGGGAGTGTTGTGAGGACTGATTCCTGCTGTTCCTGGAGAACAGGTGAGTAACTACGCTTTCTCCAGGAACAAGCGGGAAGTTAGCCCTCACTTATGGGATTTCCCAGCTACAGGCTACTGAGCCTGTAACTCAAAAACACCTCCGCGAGGTCGTGAGCAGAAGTCGATGCCCGAAGGAGCCCGAGACCTCGGGTCCCCGGGGCAAAACTCTCGGTAGCCGTTGAAAAAGGGTCAGTAGTCATTGAAGAAGATTACGGAGTAAAGCCTGGCTGAAGGCGCTGTCCCGGCAGGGCTCCCTCTCCAGGCAGTAGTGCGAAGTGAAAGTGTTCACTGAAGACCAGGTCGCAGCCCGGCAAATGTCCAGTAGAGGCACTGAGTGCAGCAAAGCCATCGAAGCCGCCTTGGCCCGGACGCTGTGCGCAGTGACCCGTCGATCCAGTGGGGCGCCTGCCTTCGTTTGGGTGAAGGCGATGCAGTCCGCCACCCAGATGGAGATGGTGCGTTTGTGACTACTTGCCCCAGACGATTGGGATCATAGGCGACAAAGAGCCGGTCGGACTTGCAATGAGCTTGGGTACGCTGCAGGTAGAAGGCGAGAGCCCTCTTGCAGTCGAGTGTATGTAATACCGCCGATGCCCGGTCGGCATGCAGTCTCGGGAAGAAGGTCGGTAGGATATCTTCTGATTGAGATGAAAGTCCAAGACCACCTTCAGTAGGAACTTAGGGTGGGTGTGGAGGACCACCCTGTTCCCGTAAAACCTGGTGTATGGAGCCTCAGCCATGAGGGCATGGAGTTCGTTGACTTGGCAGGTCGAAGTCAAAGCCATCAGGAAGACCACCTTCCAGGAGAGGTGCCGAAGCGAGCATGTCACCATCGGCTCTAAGGGTGGTCGTGTAAGCTGCATAAGCACCACATTGAGGTCCCACTCTGCCGGAGGAGGCCGGATGGGAGGCTTAGAGAGCAAGAGACCTCGCATGAAGCGGGAGACCAAGGGTTGCCCCGAGAGGGGCTTACCCTTGATGGGGAGGTGGTTCACCAAAATGGCGCTCAGGTGTACCCTGACCGAATTGGACTTCAGCCCCACCTTCGAGAGGTGGAAGAGATACTGAAGAATCCACTGGGCAGAGCAGGAGAATGGATCGATCTGGAGCTCGGAGCACCAGACCAAGAAGCGGCGCCACTTAAAGTCATACGCCCGTCTCGTCAAGTCTTTCCTTGACGCAAGGAGAATCTCCTCAACCTCCTCCGGGAGGTACAGAGGCGCTAAGGCGACCCGTTCAGCTGCCAAGCCGTGAGGGACAGCAAGGCCAGGTTCAGGTGGAGCACCCAACCCTCCTCTTGTGATAGCAGGCCCGGGGCACAGCCCAGGAGGACTGGAGGCTCGGACAAGAGCCAGAGCAGAAGCGGGAACCAAGGCTGTCGAGGCCACAAGGGAGCCACTAGGATCACCAAAGCCCAGTCCCGCTGAATCTTGTGGAGGGTCCTCGCAATGAGAGGAGTGTGAGGGAACGCAGAGAGAAGGCCAGAGGTACAACTCAAGAGAAACGCATCCAGGGCCACCCTTCTTGGGTGCGGAGTCGGGCCGCAGAAGCGGGGAAACTACGCATTCACTGGACTAGCGAACAGGTCCATGGATGGGGTACCCCACCGACGGAACAAGAGGTCGGCGACCTCCGGATCCAGGCGCCACTTGTTTGGGCGGAAGATCCTGCTGAGCTTGTCCACAAGGACATTCTCCTGGCCTGGGAGGTAGACCGCTCGTAGGGTCATCCCCCGGGGGAGCGCAAAGGAGGATCACCTCCCAGCAGAGAGGTCGGGATCCTATTCCCCCCTCCTTGTTTATGTAAAACACGGCTACCCTGTTGTCGGTCTGCACAAGCACCGACTTTCCCCACAGATAGCCCTCAAAGGCCCTGAGGTCCCATCAGATTGCCCGAAGCTTGAGCAGGTCGATCTGCTGTTGAGACTCCTCGGGTGACCTCTGCCCCTGTGTGCACAAGGGAAGAATCCGTCGTTAGGACAAGGTCGTGCTGTGGGGTCTGGAAGGACATGCCCCAAAGGAGATTTTGGGAGTCCTGCCACCAACTCAGGGAGTTGTGGAGACTGCGGGAGACCCGAATAGGGTCTCTGAGTTGGCCGAAGGCCTGGCTCCATTGTGCCTTGAACACAGAGGGAGAAACCATCACAGCCAAGAACAAAAACAAATTGACATGTAATGGCTACATATTTCAAACAGTGTTTCATACCTTTTTACCCACGGTTAGTCGGTACTTCTTTAGTACTTTAGTTTTCTCTGCCTAATCTCACATTTTTCTAATAACACCTTTTTAGTGCGTTAGCAGTGCTTTTATGTATTTATTTGATTTATTGTAATCTGATATGTTTTTTATTTTTACTACTCATTTTTTTATATTAGTTTTAATAGGTTTTTGGTTTAAATTAACTATACGATAACATATGAACAATTTTACTGTCTTTCTGGTATGCTCAATGGTTTGTGAGAGTGTCATTTTTAATGTCAATTTATAATGTATATATTTTTTAACCCATAATGTTTTTTGTTTTTATGGACTAGTTTTTACCCACAGGGTTTTGAAGTTTTTACTCATGTCAATTCATGGTGCCTAAAAACTGCATTCTCCCAGTAATTATTTACTATGCCTTCTCCTCCCATGTCTCTATCGATGCAACGTCTATATGTTTTACTCCAATGATATTATATTTGTTTTAGTTCAAATGTATTTTTATTAATTTTTCGCCAACAACACACAACAGGTAACTATATGTATAACGAACACAACCATACAGGCATGAAAAGCAGGAAGGTACATACAGAGGCAGATATATGTAAAACCTCCTGGGTAAGCTACCTGACTGAGAGGGGCACAGAATAAATAGCCACCCACCTCAAACAGTCGAGGTACGAAGGCAAGCCCCCCAGAGCTTCTTGGGGACAGGAGGGCCAACCAAGACCAACAACCCCCCCAGCCTGTGCCACCCACTATCACTCCCCAACAACCCAGCACGTCAGAGCAAGCTGCAGGATCTGGGCCGGCCCAGGGTGTGCTCTTCTCCCAGGCCCGACCCTAAACCAATCACTAAGACGTACCCCCTGCCCTTGCCAAGACATCATTCATCCCTGCACCCCAACAACATCCACACACACCCCTCCCCCTCCCCCCTCCATGGCAGACACACCTCACAGTCAACCAATCAGAGAGACAGCAACCCCAATCATTAATGCCACCTATCCATCATATTCCACCTAGGACCCTACTACGCACTCGGATCGGTAAGAGAGAAAGATGAGGCCCCCAGCCATCCAAGAACCTCTGCCAGCGCCCCGGGTGCCCGGCAGCAAACAGCCGATCCAAAAGCAAGTGTTCATGGAGCTTCACTCGCCAAATACCATACACAGGTCCCGAAGCATCCAGCCACTTCTGGAGTATTGTCAGTCGAGCCAGCAGCAACACCAAGCGCAACCAATGCAGCGTCCCGGGACGAAGGCCAAGCCCCCCCGCGTCCTCCCACACATCCAGGACCGCGTTGCTCGCACTCAGAGAGAGGGGTTGCTGCAAGCAGCAGGTCAAATGACGAACCACCCGTTCCCAAAACATCTGTACCCGCGGGCATGTCCAAAACATATGCCCCAACGTGGCTCGGGCCTCATCACACCGGGGGCATCCAGGAATGCTAGCAAGCCCGGCCCGCCATGCCCTGTGCGGAGCAAAATAAAGTCGGCGCAATATTTTGAACTGGGCATCACGGTGAAGTACTTGCACGCTCAACTTGGGAAGGCCTGCCAAAGCATGCAACATCCCTTCTGCGGAGACCACTTCCCCCAGTTCCGCGGACCAAGCCCTGGCTAGCTCAACCACCGGTATCGGCTCAGCAGCCTCCCAGAGCATCTGATGTAGGTAGGAGACCCTCACACCCACGTCGGCTCCCCTGAGCGCAGCCTCAAGAGAGGAACTAACCTCCCCCCGCAAAGCCGCCCGAGGAACTCCCCGAAGATAACTACGAACCTGTAGATATGGGAAGAGATCTCGCGGCTCCAGCGGGTATTGCCGACAGAGCTGTGAAAAATCCTCCACCACCCCGTCCAGTGTGACCAGCTGTTCCAAATTTTCAATCCCCAGTCGAGCCCACCTAGCAAACACGGATCCCCCCCAGCCGGGTAAAAAGTCTGCATTCCCCCGTAACGGGAGGTAGGGAGAATAATGGACTGACAAGCCTCGTGTCAGACAGAGAAGGCGCCAGGCCTGCCGAACAGGGTCCACCAACACCTCCCGAAGGGTCCGATGAAGACCCCGCGTCTTCCGGGCGTGGAGAAGAAACCTTGGGTGCGACGGCCCCACCGCCTCCCGAAACAGTTCCAAAGGCGAGCAATCCTCGAGATCCCAGAGCCAGTCCCGTGCAATACGCAACAGACAAGCTACATTATATTTACGAAGGTCAGGGAGACCTAGACCCCCCAAAGGACGCGGCTGTTGGAGTACCTCCAGACGAAGCCTTGGCCGTCGCCCCCGCCACAGCAGACGATTAAGCAGCATTTGTATCTTCCGCAGATCCTTACTCTTAAGAAACAACGGGAGTATCTGAAGCATATAAAGAATCTTGGGAAACAAGGCCATTTTATACAACGCAATCCGGCCTCCCAGGGATAAGGGCAAATCCCGCCACTTGTCCACCGCCACCGAGACAGCATCGACCAGCTTAGATACATTAAGAGAATATAGGTCTTGCAGCCGAGCCGGCAAATAGATGCCAAGATACTTGAAGTGACCGGTAGCCCACCGCAGCGGAAAATCGCCAGACCACCCCTGCTGAGCAGCCGGACCTACCAGCATCGCCTCAGATTTATCCAGGTTCAAACGAAACCCCGATGGCACCCCATACTCCTGAATAAGCCGTAATAGAGGAGGTAGTCCCTCTCGAGGACTACCCAGATGCACCAAGAGATCGTCGGCAAACGCCGCGACGCGGACCTCAGCCCGTCCCACAGAGACACCCTGAAACCCCGTGGCAGCCCGGATCCGCTGTAGCAAAGGCTCCAATGTCAAGACAAATAAAAGCGGGGAAAGCGGGCAGCCCTGACGGGTGCCCTTCTGGATGTCGAACATCTCGGTCATGGCGCCATTCACCAAGAGCGCCCCTTTGGGCTCTGCATAAAGTAGGCGAACAACATCCACAAAGAACCCCGAGAAGCCCATCGCATCCAGGGTTTGATACATGAAATCCCAGCTTACCCTATCGAACGCTTTCTCAGCGTCGAAGCTAATCAGCATGGATCCATGGGTCACCACGTGCTCCGCGCACATGGAGAGCAAAATACGCTGTACGCTAAAGGCGGCATGACGGCCCCTCACAAAGCCCACCTGGTCCTTATGAATCAGATCTGGCAGGAACTGTGCTAACCGATCCGCCATGATCTTAGCCAATAATTTAATATCTACGTTAAGCAGCGAGATAGGGCGATACGAACTAGGCAGAAGTGGGTCGCGTCCAGGTTTTGGGAGGATAGTGATCAATGCCTTATTGGCTTCATAAGGAAACCGTCCCCTACGTACTAAATCCTCAAAGTATCCCACAAGGGGGACCACCACATCACCCCCCAACGCCTTGTAGAACTCGCTGCGAAATCCATCAACCCCGGGAGCCCGGCCCAACTTTAAATGCCTAATCCCCTCCTGAACCTCCCGACCCGAAAGTGGCTGACTCAAAGCCTGCCTGCCCTCCTCGCTAAGCCGGGGCAGACGACAGTCGCTAAGAAAGTCCTGACCGGCCGCTGCCGGAGCCCCCTCCCCCTCATAAAGATGCCTAAAAAAATCAGTAAAGACCGCCTCTATATCGGCACCATCGCGCCGGAGAGTCCCATCAGCATGTCGCACAGCACCGATGGTGCGAGGACCTCCAGCAGGCCGCACCAGGGAAGACAACAATCTGCCAGCTCTGTTACCGTGTTGATGCAACCGGAATCTGTAATATAACAGGGACTTTTGCGCTCTCCTATGAAGGAGCATCTCCAGCTCGGTCTGGAGCTCCCGCAGCTTGCAGTGGTTTTCCACGGTCCGACTGCCCGCCAACACTCTCCGCGCCTGCCCCAAATCCCGCTCCAGCCGCACAATCTGCTGATTCAGCCGCCGACGCCGCTGACTGGTATAATTAATAATGTCGCCACGAAGGACGGCCTTACCCGCCTCCCAGAGAAGAGCGGGAGAAGTCCCGGGCTGTTCATTGAGGGTAATGTAGTCTTTCCAACGGTCGCGAAGAAACGCTTCAAAATGCCGGTCCCCACAAAGTTCCAGGGGATAACGCCATAGCCGGCCCCGACCCGGACTTCCATTGCTAAGCTCTAGGATCACCATCGCGTGATCGGACAGGACAGAGGGACCCACCTCCGCATCTCGAACCCGACTAAATAGGGAAGCCGAAACCAAAAAATAATCTATGCGGGACCACGTTCCGTGTGCCCGAGATTGATGAGTATACTCCCGGTCTCCCGGGTGAAGAGTCCGCCAGATGTCTAAGAGCTGATGACCATCACACAATCCCCAGAGACGCCGCCGTGTCCTCTGGTTCCGACCACCGACCGGCCCGGAACGATCTAACTCAGCATGCAGCACTTCATTGAAATCTCCCCCAAGTACAACCTGATATCCGACAGTGCCCGCCAAAATCCGGGTGAGAGCCCGAAAAAAACTGGCGTCGTAGACATTTGGGGCATAAACCGAGCACAGCGCCACTTTCATCCCCGCCATTGTCCCCCACACACACACATACCGGCCCTCAGGATCAGTCTCCACACGCTCCTCCAGCCAATCCACAGATCGGGCAAACAGAATGGCTACCCCCCTCTTTTTCCCCACTGCAGGGGAGCCATACATTTTAGCAATATGGCCCTTACATAGCTTTCCATGTTCCTCCATAGACTGGTGGGTCTCTTGTAACATGACCACCCCTATCTGTTTACGTTTCAAAAGCTGAAGCACCTTATAGCGCTTGATCGGGGATCCAAGGCCACAAACATTCCAGGATGCTATCCTAACACCCGCAGTCATGACACCTATACCCGAAGGGTCCCCAAAGAGCCATCAACCAAGCTTCTGTAAAGTGAAGACCCCCCCAGCCTAGGGTCTCACCTATCACCCACAACCAAAACTCACACAACAGCCGCAACCACTCACCAACATACGAAGAGTCACCGTCAGTCCCACACGCATCTGCCTTACCCACTACTAACCAATCATTCCACCCAGACCCCCCTCCCCCCCCAGCCCCCCACCTTCCCCCCCCACCCCCACCTTCCCCCCCCCAACCCACCCCGCACCCTCCCCTCTCCCCCTTCCCCTTTCCCTAACGCAATCACCTCTACCTCCCAGCCCACCTCCACCGCTGGCCACACCGAGACCTCCAGTGCTTGCAGAACCCCCCCCCTCCCCCAGGCAGGTCATATCCCCCCACTATCCCCGTTGGCCAGACCCCCATCCTATCCCTGGGTTCCCCCCACCCCCAGTAGCCAGCCTACCCTCCCGCCCACAGAAGTCTACAATGACAAAACCCAGCCCCACAGAATACCTCCAAGATCTTCAGATGCAGCAGATAGCATGATAAGCTGCATGGAGAACACAGGCCCCCCACTGCAGGGGGCAGAGACAGCCCCAGCTTGTGCAGGGCCGGGGTCACATTACAGGAGGGATCACCCACAATGTCCCAAACAGTCTCCGCACGAGAGGCAGCTCCCACAGCCCCACAAGCCGCTCCCCCCAGACCATGGCGGGCGTCCCCCCCCCCCACGCTTCCTCCTTGTGTAACCCATACCCCAGCCTATCCAGCCAGGTCAGAGCATTACCAGAGGGAGAGCAATAACAATATGAACATTTGGTAGTTCAGTGAAACAGACAAAGGAGATTAAGAGAAATTACACAAGTCCAATAAAAGGAAATTAGGCACATAAGTTAAGTACAGAAGTACTAGCAATCTCAGGAGAAGGAAGGAAGAAGAGCAAAAAACACTCATGTCCCTAGGCATGTAATTGCCATAATGCCAATTAAACAAATATACATGAACTAAGGCCAACACGACCCCGGGGCTAACCGCAAGCCACTTAACCAGGCATCGGTAAAGATCCCCTCCTGCAGAACATGCCAAAACTGGCCACAGGAGCCGCGGTTAGGCACCGGAGCCTCCAATCAACCTCCCCCCAAGAGCTGGAAAAAAGGGGGAGAAGAGGCCTAGGGGGAAGGAGGAAAGAAGCAGTACCTCCCCACGGTCATGCAGGCCCGTAAACCCCCCACCAATTGCAACAAGACCCAGAACTAACATCCATCAGTCCCCGCAGGAGAAGAAAGGGACCAGGGGAGCTCTCCGCCGCCAACTTCACTGGGGATAGACCTTTCCCTCAGCTCAGGCCATTACAGAAGTCCAAGGCTGCCTCCGGTGTAGCAAAGGTTCGCCGACCCCCTTCATAATCGACCCGGAGAGTCGCTGGATAGACCATCACGAAGCGGAGGCCACGTGCTATCAGCCGGCTGCAGACATCTTTGTACGCGCGGCGCCTCTGAGACACTCCAGCTGAGTAGTCTTGGAAGATCAGGATCCGGCCCGGCTCACCTCCTGAACGGCGCTGCAGTCTGGACGCGCGCAGGACCCCCTCCTTCTGAGCAGCGTTCAGGAAGCGGGCGATCACCGCTCGGGGTCTGTTGTCACCGGCCCGTAGAGGCCCCAGCCGGTGCACCCTCTCCAACACTATGGCCCCCATCGACTCCTCAAGGGGCAGATTAGCAGGCAGCCACCTCTCCAGGTAACCACGCAGATCCTTCTCTTGTACCGCCTCCTCGATGCCGACAAAGCGCAGGTTGTTCCGTCGGCTCCTGTTCTCGAGGTCCTCAAGCTTCTCCGCATGTCGGGTCAGGGCCTCCTCCAGCTTTTTGATACGAGCGCCATCTTGTCCACATGTGTCCTCAAGAGCGCCAAGACGCTGCTCTACCTGCTCCACACGGCGGTTAAAATCGCCAACCGCCTGTGCCACCTCAGTGATCTGGGAAGCCAGACCCCCCAAGCGACCCTCCAGGGCTTCCACCACAGCCCTCGAAACCTCCGCTACCAGGGACGGCGCGGCCGCCGGCTGCGTCCCGTCAGGGGCGCCCTCTGCCATCTTGTTGTCACCACCTCGGATCCGCTCCCGGCGGGGGGTTTTTGTGGCCATGCGGGTTCTTCCTGCCAGAGGCTTCGGCAAATAGGCGCCCCCTGCCAAAGTAAGTGTGCGGCCCCCCGGCCTGCGACAAAGAGTGCTCAATCAAAGGATAAATAGCCGGGGGAGAGGAGACGGGTTCCGGAGCTAAGTAGGAAACGTCCTGCTTAGCCCACCATGCCACCGGAAGTCATTATATTTGTTTTAAAATGGTCTGTCTCTTTTTATACTCTTTTTATCAGTTGTGTGATCATTTTTACTGCTATTTATCGTGGTTTTATTTATTTGTTTGTTTTGGATTGTTTACAGTTCCTTGACCCCTGATGAAGGCATAAGCCGAAACGCGTTGGGGCTTTTTAATTTAATAAAGCACTTATGACCTCCACACCTTCGCTCCATTGTGCCCTGAGGCACCACTGGGCTGTCCGCATGTGCATGCGGGCGTGGGGGACCACATGAACGATGGTGACATGCTATATGTCAAACTCGCAAATTAGAAAGGGCTGCCTCTATTCCTTCCGCCTGTATTATCCCGGTATTGACTGGGTCAGTGTCACAGCAGGACATGCTAGGGAGATAAAGTTTCTAGATGAAATAAATGACTGCTTCTTAGAGCAGCTGGTTGATAAACCGACCAGAGGGGAAGCCATTTTGGACACCTGATCTAGTGCAAGCGATAAAGGTTTTGGGGCCACTTGGCATTAGTGATCATAGCATTATCGCATTTGATTTAATTAATGGAGGAGGAATGGTAAGGAAATCCAGAGTACTACCTTTTAACTTTCAAAAGGGAGACTATAATTAAATGAGGAAAACAGTTAAGAAAAAACTAAAAGGAGCAGTTGCAAAGGTTAAAGACTTACATCAAGCTTGGGTGTTGTTTAAAAATACTATCTTGGAAGCCCCGACCAACTGTATTCCACACTTTAAGAAAAGTAGAAGGAAGTCCAGAAAACTATCAGCATGGTTTAAAGGTGAGGTCAGAGAGGCTGTTGTTGCCAAAAATGCATCTTTCAGGAAATGGAAAAAAGAGCCAAATGATGAAAACGGGAAACAGCACAAGTACTGGCAAGTTAAATGCAAGGCATTGATAAGGCAGGCAAAGAGAGAATTTGAGAAGAAACTTGCCGTGGAAGCAAAAACGCATAATAAAGACTTTTTCAAGTACATTCATAGCAAAAAAACCGTGAAAGAGTCAGTTGGACCATTAGATGATAGAGGGGTAAAAGGGGCAGTAAGAGGGGACAAGGCTATAGCGGAGAGACTGAATGAATTCTTTGCTTCGGTCTTTACTGAGGAAGATGTAGGGATGTTACCCATGACTGAAGTGGTATTTAAAGGTGATACTGCGGAAGAATTGAAAGAAATATCGATACACTGGGAAGATGTATTAAAACTATTTGATAAACTGAAGAGTAGCAAATCACCTGGATCGGATGGTATACATCCAAGGGTGTTGAAAGAACTGAAATATGAGATTGCAGACCTGTTATATTAGTAATCTGTGAAATATCATTAAAATCATCTGTAATACCTGAAGATTGGAGGATCGCCAATGTAACGCCAATTTTTAAAAAGGGTCCTAGGGGTGATCCGGGAAACTACAGACCGGTGAGCCTTACGTTAGTATCAGGAAAAATTGTAGAAACCATCATAGAGAACAAAATTAGTGAACATTTAGATAGTCATGGCTCAATGGGAGACAGACAACATGGCTTTAGACAAGGAAGATCTTGTCTTACTAATCTGTTATTTTTTTTGAAGGTGTGAATATACAGGTAGACAAAGATGAGTCAGTAGATATAGTGTATCTGGACTTTCAGAAAGCTTTTGACAAGGTCCCTTATCAGAGACTTTTGGCAAAACTAAAGAGTCATGGGATAGGAGGCAGTGTACTATTGTGGATCAGGAACTGGTTAAAAGAAAGAAAGCAGAAGGTAGGGCTAAATGGACGATTTTCCGAATGGAAAAAGGTGAACAATGGAGTACCCCAGGGATCTTTGCTGGGTCCGCTGCTTTTTGACATATTCATAAATGACCTCGAGAAGGGAATAACGAGTGAGGTTATCAAATTTGCAGATGACACAAAACTATTTAAAGTTGTTAAAACCCATGAGGATTGTGGAAAATTGCAAGAGGATCTTGATAAATTGGAAGACTGGGCATCCAAATGGCAGATGAAATTTAATGTGGATAAGTGCAAAGTTATGCATCTAGGAAAGAAAAACCCAAACTATGGTTACACAATGCAAGGTTACACATTAGGAACCACCACCCAGGAAAAGGATTTAGGTGTCATACGTGGATAACATGTTAAAACCCTCCGCCCAGTGTGCAGCAGCAGCCAAGAGAGCAAATAGAATGCTAGGTATCATAAGGAAAGGAATGGAAAATAAAACAAAGGATATTATAATGCCTCTGTATTGTTCCACCTTGAGTATTGTGTACAATTCTGGTCGCTGTATCTTAAAAAGGATATTGCATTATTAGAAAAGGTACAGAGAAGATCCACCAAAATGGTAAGGGGATGGAAGGATACCCCTATGAAGAGAGGCTAAAAAGGTTAGGGCTCTTCAACCTGGAAAAGAGACGGCTGAGGGGAGATATGATGTAGGTCTATAAATTAATAAATGGCGTGGAACGGGTAAACGTAGATTGAGTGTTTACATCAGCAGAATATAGAAAGACTAGGGGACATGCAATGAAACTACAGGGTAAACTATTTAAGACTAATAAGAGAAAATATTTTTTCACTCAACGTGTAAATCAAACTCTGGAATTTGTTACCGGAGGATGTAGTAAGAGCTGTTAGTGTAGCTGGGTTTAAAAAAGGTTTGGACAAGTTCCTAGAGGAAAGGTCCATAAACCATTATTAAAAGGGACCCAGGATATCACTGCTTGACCCAATATATGCATTGAGGAACCTGTGTCTTTTGGGGAGACTGCTAGGAACGTATGACCTAGATTGGCCACTGTTGGAAACAGGATACTGGGCTTGATGGACCTTGGTCTGACCCAGTATGGCATATCTTATGTTCTTATAAGATTGAGAGGATATGGAGAGCTCTTGATTTATATTTGAATAATATTTAATTAGTCTATACATAGGCCACTGCCCCCCCCCCCCTCACTTTTCTTTTTCTTTTCTCTTCTTCCCTTTCTGGTTTTCTTTTGGGGGGAGGTATTATTTACTGTATTAAATAATATTATAACTTTTGTATAGATTTATGCTGAATATTTAAATAAATTTAATTTTAAAAAACAACAAAAAAAACCCTGCGCCCTCAAGAATGAATTTGGAGAAAGAATGGGTCCTCATCGGCCCTTGTGAAATATAAGGATCTCTCCAAATATAATCGGATAGCAATTAAGGCCACTAAGAAGGAATTCTATTCTAAATATCTCTTAGCATACTGGAATCCAAAGAAATTATTTCAAAGTCCTGGACAGCTTAGTGCATAGGGACCCTCCCCCTTTCCCTTGCTCTACGAACTTCGTTAAAATTCTTTCATACACTTCCTTCTTACATCAACCAGATTCCAATACACATACTGAGGCTCATACCCTCACTAATCCATTAACGACTTTTAATTTGCCCTCTTCTTTCACTATTGGTAAACTTTTATACTTCATGAAACCAACCACAGCACCTCATGATCCCATTCCATCTACCTGGGTAAAAGCTCAAAATGATTTTTTCAACCCCAATTTCAATAATTACTAGTCTTGATCAAAGAATAGTTCCAAACTCCTTGAAGGAAGCCATTATCCATCTAGTGCTCAAAACTCTTATAGCAGATTCCTCCTCTCCATCAAATTATAGGCCCACTTCTAATCTTTTACTAGCTGAACCTTTGGAAAAAACTGTGGTCAACCAATTGAATCTGTTCTTAGATAAAACTAATGTGCTCCATCGCAAAAAAACAGGTTTCCATGCAGCATATAGCACAGCAGTGTTCTTCCAAGGACCTTTTGAATGGGCATGCCACCCAGCTGATTTTACTGACTGTCCTGCTAACTTAATCTGATGAATTGACATGGTAAAATAATGAGCCTTTCATTTTTTCCATGGATTATTTATTTACTTTAAATGTCTACGTGTTTGCAGAGATAGAGATATTGAATTTATAAATAACAGAAAAAGAGTAGTTACTCACCTGTAACAGTTGTTTATTTATTTACATTCTCTTATATACCGCGCATCAGTGCAGTTTACATGAACAAACTGAAATTACATTGAACAGGGCATTATAACTTGGAGATAACCATTTTACAGGGAACATGGGCTATGGAGGGTTAAGTGGCTTGCCCAAGACCACAAGGAGCACCTGTGGGACTAGAAACCCCAGTCCTTCCGGCCCAAGGTGGCTGTCCTCTCGTGGGATTTGAACCCCCGACCTTCCGGCCTCAAGTACCTTGTCCCAACCACTAGGCCACTCCTCCACTCCTGTTCTCCAGGAGCAGCAGGAATCAGTCCTCACATATGGGTGACGTCAGTGTCGATGGAGCCCCCATGAGGAGCATTTCCCCAGCTTTCAAAGAAAGCCTTTGGGAATGCAGGCATGCATGCGCGGTCCCCTTCCCGCCCAAAGGTGCCATCTTGCTCAGTCAAATGACATAGCTAAAAGACAGCACAAAAAGAAAATGAACTATATACAACTGCAACTCCAAGGGGAGGAGGGAGGGTCATGAGGACTTATTCCTGCTGCTCCTGGAGAACACCTGTTACAGGTGAGTAACTACTCCAGGACCAAGCAGGAAGTCAGTCCTTACAATGGGTGACTCCCTAGCTCTGGGTTACCAGGAACCCAGGCTGAAAAATAGAGCTCCCTCTAGAGCCTCAGCAACAGTGAAAGAATCTTCTCCGAGACCACACCTGAATGGTAGCCCAACACCAGGTCCGGAGGGTAGGAGTTGCCTAAACCTCAAAGAGATTACGGAGTACCGCTTGCCCAAAAGCACTGTCCCTACGGGACTCCCTCTCGAGGCAGTAGTGGTCCGCAAAAGTCTGGCTTGAAGACCAAGTAGCGGCCCGGCAGATGTCTGCCAACGGAACAGAACGGAAGTGAACTACTGATGCGGCCTTTGCACTGACCCAGTGGGCCATGACTCGACCCTCCAGGGAGAGGCCGGCTGCCCTGTACACCCAGGCGATACAGTCTACCACCCAAATGGACAACGCACGCTTAGTGACAGGCAACCCCAATTTATTAGAGTCAAAGGAAATGAAGAGCTGAGAAGCCCTTCTATGCCCCTGCGTACGTTCTAGGTAAAAGGACAGCGCCCTTCTACAATCCAGGGTATGCAAGACAGTTTCGCCCCTACTGGCGTGCAGCCTGGGAAAGAACGTCGGAAGGACCACCTCCTGGTTGAGGTGGAAGGAGGACACTATCTTTGGAAGGAACGTAGGATGAGTCCGCAAGACCACCCTGTTCCTATAGAACCTGGTATACGGCCTATCCGAGACCAGGGCCTGAAGCTCACTCACCCGCCTAGCCGAGGTGAGTGCTACAAGGAACAACACTTTACAGGAGAGGAAGCGTAAATGGCAGGTTGCCATCGGCTCAAAAGGTGGGCGAGTCAGTTGCTGCAAGACCACATTGAGATCCCACTCAGTAGCCGGTGGATGAATAGGAGGCTTAAGCAGAAGCAGACCTCTGAGAAAGCGAGACACCAGAGGGTGGCCGGAGAGAGATTGTCCATCCACCAGTGAGTGGTGAGCTGAGAGGGCACTGAGGTGAACCCGGACAGAATTGGACTGAAGTCCTAGGTTGGAAAGGTGGAGTAGGTATTGTAGCACCACCTGGACAGAGCAGGAGAAGGGGTCCTCTTGCTATTGAGAACACCACGTAGAGAACCTACGCCACTTCAGAGCATAGGCCTTCCTAGTGGAATGCTTCCTGGAGGCCAACACCACCTCTTCAACCTCCCTTGATAGGAGCAAGGGAGCAAGGACTAGCCTTTCAGCAGCCAGGCCATCAAATTGAGGGGATGCAAGAGGGACCCCTGATCCTGAGTCAGAAGGTCCGGTTGCAACCCCAGAGGAAGTGTAGTATCCACTGCCAACTGCAGAAGAGGGAACCACGGCTGCCTGGGCCACCTGGGGGCTATCAGGATCACCGTGGCTCGGTCCTGCTGGGTTTTGAATAGAGTCCGGGCCACCAGAGGTGTGGGAAGAAAGGCATACAGCGGGCTCTCTGACCAGGGGATTAGGAATGCATCTGGCGCTGTTCTCAAGGGATACGGTTGCCTGGAACAGAACCTGGGTAGTTGCCTGTTCAGTGGACTGGCAAAAAGATCCATGGTTGGAAGAACCCACTTCAGAAAGATCTGTTGAACTACCAGAGGATCCAACTGCCACTTGTGAGGTTGCAGGAGTCTGCTTAGCCTGTCCGCCAGGTAGTTTTCCTGGCCTGGGAGGTAGTCTGCCCTGAGGGTCATGCCCTGAGTGACAGCGCAGGAGCAGAGAGCTTGTGCTTCCAGGCACAGAAGTCTGGATCCTGTGCCTCCCTGCTTGCTGACGTAGAACACAGTCACCTGGTTGTCCGTCTGAACTAGGACAGACTGGTGAGACAGGATCTGAGAGAAAATCCGTAAGGCTAGTCGAATGGCCCTCAATTCCAACAGGTTGATCTGCTGGGCGGCCTCCCACGGAGACCACAGGCCTTGGGTGCAGGCTCCCTGGCAGTGTGCCCCCCAGCCCTGCAGGAAGCATTGGTTGTCAGTACCTGAGTGTGTGGGGAGGCCTGAAAAGGAACACCCCGAGCAGATTTGGGAGATGTCTCCACCAGCGTAAGGAGTCCACCAGCGTAAGGAGTCCACCAAGAGTTTGGACACCTTTATTCTGTCTGACAATTTCCCTGTGGCCTGCAGCCACTGCGCTCTGAGGTATCACTGAGCCGGCCTCATGTGCAGCCGGGCATGTGGGGTGACATGCACTGTGGAAGCCATGTGACCTAAGAGCCGGAGGAAGTGTCTGGCTGAGACCAAAGAGTTCGCCCGAAACTGGCCGGTCAACTTTATCAGCCTGTGGGCTCTGTCCACAGGCAAATAGGCCTTTGCATTGATGATGTCCAACCTTGCCCCTATGAATTCCACGTCCTGTGAGGGGACTAAAGTGGACTTTGGGAAGTTTATAACGAACCCCAGGTGCTGAAGCAGGGATATGGTTCTGCAGGTGGCCTGCCTGGCCTCTTGTGGAGACTGGCCCCTGATTAGCCAGTCGTCCAGGTAAGGGAACACAAAGATCCCCTGGTTCCTGAGGTAGGCCGCAACCACCGCCAGGCATTTTGTAAAAACCCTGGGGGCGGAGGTGAGGCCAAAAGGAAGCACTCTGTACTGGAAGTGCTTTCCTCTCACCACAAATCTGAGGAATTGTCTGTGACTTGGATGGATGAGGATGTGAGTATAAGCATCCTTCAGGTCTAAGGAGCATAGCCAATCTCCCTGCTGGAGGTAGGGCAGTAAGATCCCAAGGGTAAGCATCTTGAACTTTTCCCTCTACAGAAACTTGTTCAGATTTCTCAGGTCGAGGATGGGTCTGAGGCCTCCTGTTCTCTTTGGTACCAGGAAGTACCTCAAGTAGAAGCCTTGCCCTTCCAGGTGGTGAGGCACCGGTTCCACCGCCTGGTCCCTTAGTAGACCTTCCAACTCCTGAAGGAGTAAGTTTCTGTGCAGAGGGGGTCTTGGAGGCTCCCCTGGAAAGTAGGAGGGGGGTATCTGGGTGAAGTGGAGCAGATAGCCCCTTTCGATGATGCTTAACACCCAAGTATCCCCTGTGATGGCTGGCCACCTGTCGGCGTACAGGGTCAGCCGACCTGTGCCCTGGAGAGGAGGAGAGGCTATGCTGGCATAGTCAAAAACCCCCTCCCTGCTGAGCAGGAGCCGGAGTAGGAGGCTTGGGGGCCTTCTGCCTATGGGGCCCATGACCCTGCCCCTTGGCCTGCTGGCCCTGTTGGGGAGCTGCAGAGGCCTGGTAGTGAGGGTAGGTTTTGTAGGAAGCGGTCTTCCTCGGGTAAAAGGTCTTTTTCCCCGAGCCTTTCTTCTTCTGAGAAGGGGCAGAGGTTTTCCTGGACAGCCTTGTCCGGGGTAATTGTCTCAGTCTCGAGTTCTGCAGCCTTTTCAGCCATGGGCTTGCCAAAGAGGTTTTCACCTTGGCAAGGGACATCGACCAACTTGTCCTGTACCCACGGCTCGAGGTCTGAGGATTGTAGCCAGGCCTGGCGGCGTGCACTGATGCCGGCCCCTGCTACCCGGGCCGAAGCCTCAAATCCATCGTAGGCTGCTCAAGATATAAACTTCGAGCACTCTCAAATACCAGAAGACAAGGCCTTGAACCTCTGCAAAGGTTCCTTGGACAGACCAGCAGAGAACCCGGCAATCTCCTTTGCCAGGTCTCGAAGGTACATGCCCATGTACAGCTGGTAGGTCTGGACATGGCAAGCAAGCATAGAGCCCTGGAAGCACTTTCTACCGAGGGCATCCAGGTTCTGGGCTTCCTTGCCGGGAGGCACCGAGAAGTGCATCTTCTGACTCTTCAGGCGATGCCTTGCCGATTCCACAACCATGGAATAGTGCGGTAGCTGTGCCTTTTGAAACCAGGGGTTCTTACGGACTCGATAGATGGAATCGACCCGCTTGCTTAGAACCGGCATTGAGGCCAGTGCCTCCCACATGCGGAAGAGCAACCGCTCCTGCATCGGAGGAACCGGGACAGTAAAGGCCTCCTTGTCCGAGGCTCGGAACCCGGTGAGTCCAAAGGGACGCACCGAGTCCGGAAGGTGTCAGGGGACTCCTCCTCCTCCGTTTCCCACACCGATTCCTCCGAGGAGAAATTGAGCGGCTCCGAGTGGGCGGGTACCGATCCCATCCGCCCCGACGCTGAGGGAACTGGTGTCGACGACCTCGGTCCCGAACAGGAGGCAGAGGGTGACCTCGGCCAAGGATCGACTCTAGTTCGCATGGTCTCGAGGATCGGCTCAGCCTCCGGGGTCGACTTGGACGTCAATGTCCCGGTGGTCGGGGCAGATGCGCCGGTGAGACCAGTGATCAGCACCCGCTGCTGCTCCATGAAGGCAGACAGACAATCTGCTCTCCAAGGCCGTCAACCTGAGTCCGAGCTCAGGAGACCCAGCAGCCTCCGACTCGGGCCCCGACGGCAGCTCCCCCGGAGGAGAGTCCACGAGGACTACAGTACTCACGTGACTCGGGGCCTCCGACTCTACATGAGGATGCTTTGCAGGCCTCTCCGACTCCGAAGACCCGGGACGGCGATCGGGGCTATGCGACCTGGCCCTCGAGGAGCCAAGAGCGTCCACCGATGCCGCCCTCGCGGGTTTCTTCTTCCTTCGGTGCTCCCTCGAGAGGGACTCCTTCAGATGAGCCCCGACGATGCTCGGGGTCAGACTCCCGAGACGTTGAGGCCTCTGACGAAGTCCAGACCCGTCCAGAGGCAGATTCGGTGCTGACGGTGCTGACGGCTCCATAATGCCTTGGAAGACATTTTGCCACAGGGACTACAGACCACAGAATCATGGTCTGGCCCCAGTCGTGGCAGCAGTCGTGTGTGTCGGTGAGAGACATCAGTTTCTTGCACCGATCACACTTCTTAAAGCCACTGGCAGCCATCGGGGGAAAAAGGGCCCCTGCAAGATCAAAAAATTGGGCTGCCAGGGAAAAGAAAAAAGGCGCGAACGCAGTCCCTAAGGACAAAAACCGAAAAAAGAGATCCGGGCTTGGCACCGGTGTTATCGAGTCCAGGCGGGAAAGGAACCGACGTCGAACTGAAGAAAAAACTCTACTCAACGCAGAAAAATCATCTTTTTTCACGGGTGACAAGGACAGGCGTCCGTAGGGCTCCACGGAAAAAAGAAGACTGAGCAAGATGGCACCTTTGGGCGGGAAGGGGACCGCGCATGCGTGCCTGCATTCCCAAAGGCTTTCTTTGAAAGCTGGGGAAATGCTCCACATGGGGGCTCCGTCGACGCCGACGTCACCCATATGTGAGGACTGACTTCCTGCTTGGTCCTGGAGAATTTTGTAATACTGTGCAGTATTCCCTCGCCCCTACCCAACTAGCAAATATTTCTGGGAAGAACACTACACAGAAATATTATTAGTCTTGTGGATTCATTCACATTAATTTGTATGCTTAAAAACTGCTCTTATTACCCTCAAATTGTCAGCAGCTTTTGATTTTTTCATCACTCGCCACTTTGAACAGATTATGTAATAGAGGTCTTAGAGCACAGTACTAAACTGTTTCACCTCCTGTCTCAGCAATATATCTTTTTTGTGTGCTCTGAAATAGTTCTTCATCTCCTACTTACATTTTTACATTCTGAATCTCTCAAGGTTCGATTTCTCCCATGTTATTTAATATCTTTATACACATACAATCACTGGAATTAACCTCATTCATCGACACAGTTGATATACAACTCACTGCTTTTGACCTTAATGATCCTACTGCCTTTCAATTCCTCTCTACAAAAGTGGGCTCTATTTCTCATTAGATAGCCAACAATAAGTGAAAACTGAATCCCTCCAAAACGGAAGACTACGTTTTTGGGTTTTTTTATTATTATTGAAAAGGCAGCACATATTACAACAAGCAGTTGTCGTACCATCTGTATATACAGTACAGTATCGAAAACAAAAATGACACTGCAAAGAAACACAAGCAACGGAATATGAAATCAACATAGCGCCCTTTTTTTTTTCCTCCCCCTCCTTACCTCCCCCTCCCCTCCCCTCCTCTAAGCAATATGGTTATTCCCCCCTCAGCAAACAGTCAATAAAACTCTCAGTACACATTACCCACCCCCTCTACCCCCCACCCCCCGCCCCCCTGCCATAACTGCTTTAACAGGTAAAAAGGAAAAGATACCCCACTGGAACAGACCATACGGGGAAGAGGAAGAAGAACCCAGGGATGGCACCGCACAGGGAAGCACAAGGCTGATGCCTCCAAAATAGATAAACACTCTCGAGGCACTAGGAGCCATACTTGGAGACAAAAGCTTCCCACACTCGCTCAAAGTGAGGCAACCGCATCCTTCCAACCGCCACTCCACGTTCCATAGTGTATGTCTCCCACATCCAGTCCAACCAACTAGAGAAGGCCGGAGGCCGGACCTGCTTCCAAGCAGCTGCCAAAGCCAGCCGGGCAGCATTCAAACCATGGCGAATCAAGGCTAACTGAGGTGACCGAGCACCAGGAACATTCACACCGAACAAGAAAATGCCTGGATCCCAAAGAATGTCCAACCCAACCAAGTGCCGTAAACGGTACTGGATCCCCCTCCAGAAAATATCAGTATTCATCCACTCCACACCAGCGCGGCACTGCGCCGCCGCATAATACCACTGGAGGTTAGGTGCCCCCATACCTCCATAGCGTGTATGCATATAAAGAATCCGTCGCGCTATGCGGGGATGGCGGTCCCGCCAGATAAACTTCATAAGTAGCGTTTGCCAAGTGACCAAGGTTCCCCGGGGCAAAGGTATAGGAAGTACTTGAAAGAGGTATAAAAACCTCGGGACAACCACCATCTTAACCACTGCTATACGCCCAAACCAGGACAGCATCAAACTGGCCCAGGTCTCCAAATCTCACCGAACCTGCTGAATTAAAGGTCCATAGTTGGCCTTATAGAGCGCAACCCGATCAATGGTCAGATTCACCCCTAAGTAGCGGAGAGAAACCGTCACCCACCGAAATGGATAGCTAGCCTTCAATTGCAAGCAGATTGCCTCCGGGACCCCAACATTTAAAATCTCTGATTTAGTATAATTAATTTTGAATCTGGAAACTTGCGCCAAAGGCTCCATCACCAAGGCAAACAACAGTGGCGACAAAGGACACCCCTGCCGAGTCCCCCTTTCCAACACAAAGCTCCCCGACTGACCCCCATTAACCCGGACACAGGCTATGGGATCTTGATAGAGACATTGAACCCAACGCATAAAATGAGGCCCAAATCCCATCTTTTCCAGCACACACCAAAGATAGCCCCAGCTGACTCGATCAAATGCCTTCTCAGCATCAACTCCCACCAAAAGCACCGGCTGAGAGTCCTGTCGGGCCACATGAATCACCTGTAGCATTCGCCTAATATTATCCGCCGCCTGTCGACCCGGCACAAAACCAACCTGGTCCGGATGCACCAGGGCGGGGAGGACCCGGTTCAATCGAGCAGCCAGTACCGAGGCCAGGATTTTAACATCCGTATTCAATAAAGAAATAGGACGGTAGGAAGCCGCCTCTTGCACAGGCTTACCTGGCTTAGGAAGAACTACAATAAGAGCCTCAAGTTGGGAAGGGGGCAGTGACCCCCCCTTCAGAACCTCATTGAAGAGCACCACCAGAGTTGGCGTTAATTGAGCACTAAATTTCTTATAATATTCCCCGGGAAAACCATCACTGCCCGGCGCCCTCTCAGTCCGTAAGCGACGAATTGCGGCCTCCACCTCTTCCGTAGTAATATCAGCGTCAAGTTGCTCTCTATCAGAACCAGCCAACTGCGGTAGTGTAACAGCCCGCAGGTAGTCCTGCACACAAGCAAATCGAAAGGCTCAGCTTTATACAACTGTTTTAAAAAAGCAGCGAAAACCTCACGCACCTCCCGAGAAACCACCCGCATGTGTCCCCGAGAATCCCGAATTTCTCGCACCTCTCTCGAGGTCTGCTGCTGACGAAGCCGTAAAGCAAGGTATCGACCAGCCTTATTCCCCCTTCATAAAACGCTTGCCGTAGCTTCCGACGTATATTATCTAGTTCTCTTTGCATACACGCATCCAACTGAGCCCGCGCCACTCGTCATTGACGCCAGACGCGTTTAGAACCCGTCCGAGTATGCTCCATCTGGAGGAGTCTATTTTCCGCCATCAGTCGGCAGGATTCCCGTTTCCAAGCCCGCCGAGTGCGAGCGGCCTCAGCAATCAGACGACCCCGAGCCGTAGCTTTAAAAGCATCCCAGACCATAGATAGCGAAACCTCCCTGGAATCATTTAACTCAAAAAATTCAGTTATAAAGCGCCCATGCTCCTGAACCGCACTCTGCCGCCGGAGAAAACGATCATCCAACCGCCACGACCCTTGCCGCTCGCTGCATAAATCAGCGGGAAGAGCAAGCCAGCACGGAGCGTGATCCGACCACGTCAACGTCCCATGTCCAGCCTCCACCCTCCCATCCATCAGACGTTGATCCAACAAAAAGTAGTCAATACGAGTATGGACCCTGTGTACAGGCGAGTAATAGGTATAGCCTTTCTCCCCAGCATGAGTATTTTATTTATTTATTTATTTTATTTATTTAGTATACATTTGTATACCGCTACTTCCAGCGATCAGCAGCGGTTTGATTACAGATTGGAAATTGTCAAATCATGACAGGAAATTTTTTTGAGGTATAAACACATTGATTAGACAGGAAAGCACAGCACACACAGAGAACTATTTTACAGGGAGAGTATCTCTCCAAACATCACGCAATCCTAAATCAAGCATAAATTTTTGCAACGCCTTGCTAGACCCACTCTGCGCCCGCCCAGCACAGCCCGTCGAGTCCAGATGCAGTATCATGTGAGCATTACAATCCCCGCCCAATATAATAGGCCCTTTTGCAAATTCAGCCAGCAGCGCTTTCAGTCGCGCAAAAAAGGTCACCTGGCCCTCATTGGGGGCATATATATTAGCCAGCGTTAATACGCGGCCCTCTAACCGGACATTCATCAAAAGCCACCGCCCCAATGTATCCCTCTTAACCTCCTCCACCCTAATAGACAAACACTGATGAAACATCAGGGCCACTCCACACTTCTTCCTGCCATGCACATCCGACGCTACCCACACCTCGGAATAAGGCTTACGTTTTAACCAACCTTGATTACAACCGCGAAGATGAGTTTCCTGCAGAAACACAATGTCCCCCTTCAAGGATCTCATTTCCGTAAACAGCAAGGAACGCTTCCCAGGGGAATTAAGACCCTTTACATTCAAAGACACCACCTTCAGCATGAGGAGTCTATTCCCACCTCACTTCTGCCCGTCCACTCCCTCCGCCCTGGGTAGTCTAGCCCCCCCTCCCCTCCTCCCATATGCACAAACCGTAAGCACAAAAAGCAGCCTCGTACCTGGTACCCCCTAATAATTACACATACGAGCCCCCCTCCACTACCCACACCCCTACTCCATAAGCTGACACATAAACCCCCACCCCTCACCCCTTCCCCCCAAACTCCTCCCATCAATCCCCCCCATCATGTCCCTCCCCCCAACCCATCAGTACCACCCGCCAGTCAAAAAGACAGGACACGGTAAAACTGATCCCCTAACCCAGCTCCAACCAGAACTCCCCATACAAGAGAAAATACAATATAATATGCATATAGGTACTTACATCCCCCATGATGATGTAACCATTCGGCTACCATACCGAGTACCCCCCCCCCCTCAACAGGACAACTGCAGTAACCTTCACTCCCACATGCATAAAGAACAAGATCCAAAAACCCCATAACATCAGAGGAACTCAAGGTGGACAGTGATAACAGGAGTGTGAAGCATCAAATTCCCACACAGGTATTAAAATAAACCCAAACCACTAACACCATAAACACTGTGAACTCCCCCAGCCCATAAAGACTGTGCCACAGGATCCAGGCAGTCTTAAGCAGATCTTCCCACCCGAGTCCACTTTGAAGACTGCGGCTTGGGATTTGGAAGCACCGGCAGCGCATTGTCTTCTACAAGACCCGCCTGGCGCAACGCTCTCCAAGCTTCCGTATGGTCCTTTGCTGAAATGTTTTTATTGCCCAAAAGGAAGCTCATCCGGAAAGGAAAGGAAAGGACCAAGAGTAGCGAATCCCTTTGTTATTCAGCACCATTATGATCGGTTTCATCTCTCTCCGGCGCACCAAAGTAAAAATCGAAAGGTCTTGATAGACGGATACCTGCGCCTCCTGATAATGAATCACTTTTTTCTCACGGCCCCGTCGTAAAAGCAGCTCAGCATCAGCATATCTCAGAAATCTTGCAATGACATCCCGGGGTTGGTTGTTAGGTGGTTTTCCCAGGGCACGGTGCACTCTTTCGATTTCCATCTCATTCCCACAGGCTTCAAATTCCTCCGCCGTGAGAAAGGCACCCATCAGAGTCTTAAGCACCACCTGCAGATCTTCAGCACCCCCCACAGCTTCCGGAATGCCTCTGAAACGCACATTGTTGCGATGGGACCTATTTTCAATATCATCAATCTTATAAGTCAGTTCCATTGCTTGCGAATTCTGGCGGTCCATCGCGCACTGTAACTCCACCAGAGCACTGTCATGATCCTCTAGTTTTGTCTCAACCTCTTCCACTCGAGTGCCTAGGTCTTTTATGTCGCCTCTAAGCTCCGCGATCGTACCCATCACTTCATCTTGCATGGAGCGAAATTCACAGGCTAAGTCTTCAAATCCCCTGCGAAGCTCCCGCTGCAGGAGAGCCTGTGTAGAAGACTCCACAGGGCCCTGTTCGAGTTCACTCAATGTCTCATCACCAGACCCTTCTGATGGCTGTTTTTTGGGTGAGCTGTTTGGAGAACCACTCTTACTCAGCAGACGCTGAGAGGCTCGCAACTTTTCCCGGGCTTCCAGCCCCTTGGTTTTAGCAGCCATAAGGCACCAAACTCTCCCCCTGGCGAGCAAAGAAATGTAGGGCAACACCAACTGCTAGACACGCCCACAACCGGGCCAGGTATATGCCAGAATCAGCAAGCAGGTGTTGAAGGACTATAGTGAGAAATAAAGAGAAAACGTCCCACTGTAAAACAGCAGATGGCGCTCCAGGCTCACAACACAGTACACCGGCCAGCCAGCACAGAAAGAAGCACCACGTTAGCTGCTGTTACAACAAATTCCACTGTACAGAGAAGGAGGAAGCAGCCGATCAAGTTTAAAGTCCAAAGATCTTGAGCAGAGATCCAACTGTGGAAGCAGGAATCATGAAGAGCAAGAAGATCCAGAGTGCAAATCACCGAGGAGCTGACATCATCACAAAGGGCTGCTTCCCGCCAAAAAAGACTGGAACGCAGATAGTATCATGCGTTCCACGACCGCATGGTAATGGCCGCCGTACCTCCCGAGCAAGCCACACTTTCACAGCCAGTTGCCCTCCTCTTCTAATAGCCTCCTACCTAGCCAGCACCGCTTTAAATGAAGGGGCAGCTCACAGATGATACCGGAGACACCGATCCCTCTCCCTTCTCCAGCACACGATTAGCAGAAAGGGAGCCGGCAGATAACAGGGAGGCAGCAACTCTCAATGTCCCCTCCGATCGCCGGGCCAAGCAGGGTATGGGACAGAAGCAAACAGAGCAGAAGTCACACTCCGATCTCCAGCAGCAAGGTATGGAGGTGACTCCCGCCGCAGCGTTTCACTCCACGGTCTCCCAGGCACAGGGGTGACCACCGATCTCGATCTTTGTCAGCAAGAAAGAGACCCCGGACAGTCCCGCCCCCGATTCAGGTATGCACGGGTGTCTTGCGCTGGGGAATGCAAGTATTAGCTCAATATATGGAGAACCCGGAGCAGAGCTGTTTTAAATTGCGGCCATTCCTTTACGGGCTCTCTAGCACCCCCTACCTTTTTTTTTTTTTTTTTTTTTTTAATTACAAATGGCAACCTTACAGTTCACTCTCTACCACTTACCAAAAATTCCATCAAGGTCTTAGGTATCACTCACTTTCAACACTCAGCTATCATTTACTGCCCATATTTCTACTGTTACTAAAAAGGCTTTTATGTCCTTTACTTGATTCGTTTTATTCATACTTGTTCAGAACCCATATTACTACCTACCTTGCTCCATGCTCTCGTTCTTTCTTATCTAGATTATTGTAACACTCTTTCATCAGGTGTAAAATCTTCTGAATTAAAACATTTCCAATTGATTCAAAATACTGCTGGTAAGTTCATAAAAAGCGCGACGAAATATGATCATGTTACATTTCAATTTTTCTGATCAAATACTCAGCATGATCAATAATAGCTTGGAACTGGGTATTGTTCCAGCCTATTGGAAAAGGCAGTATGGGTCCTGAGAGGGGGGATGGCTAAGGAGGAGAGAACCTGCACAACTCCCCATTCCTGTGGAAGGGACTGAGATGATCCCAGAAGTAGTGGTTGAGACTACACTATCCCCAGGAGGTTTGTCTGTCGGAGCTACAGTGGTTGGAGCCATCTTGATGGATAAACAGTCAACCTCAGTAGCCTGTTTGCTATCAAGTAATGTGGCACCATGAACAATTCAGTGGTTGGAGAGACCAGAGACAAATCACCCATGATACTATCTGACAAGCAATTGTACATCTGGAAGGAACTCTGGTAAACAAGTTGGGAAGGCTAGAGGTAAATGTTGTGGTGTGGTTCAGAGAAGTAACCATCGTTGAGGAACATCTTAAAGGCCATGATGTTCGGATGTTGAGACTGGAGGCCCAGCAGAGTGACTTTCAAGCAATCCAGTCAACAATTGTTAAGGACTGTGTGTCATTAACTTATAAAGCGTAGTTACTCACCTGTAACAGGTGTTCTCCAGGAGCAGCAGGAATCAGTCCTCACATATGGGTGACGTCGGCGCCGACGGAGCCCTCGCGGAGCAATTTTCCCCAGCTTTCAAAGAAAGCCTTTGGGAATTGCAGCACGCATGCGCGGTCCCCTTCCCGCCCAAAGGTACCATCTTGGCCAGTCTGGTGACATAGCGAAAAGACAGCAAAAAATTTGCAAAAACTAAATCATATGACTGCAACTCCAAGGGGAGGAGGGAGGGTTGTGAGGACTGATTCCTGCTGCTCCTGGAGAACACCTGTTACAGGTGAGTAACTACGCTTTCTCCAGGACCAAGCAGGAAGTCAGTCCTCACATATGGGACTCCCCAGCTTAAGGCTACCGGAGACCCTAAGCACAAAAAATGAGCTCCCTCAAGCTCAGTAGCACCGAAGGAAGGAATCTTCTCTGACTAATCTCCAACCGGTAGCCCAACATCCGGGATGGAGGGTAGGAGTTGCTTAAACCTCGAAGAGATTACGGAGGACTGCCTGTCCGAAAGCACTGTCCCTGCGGGACTCCCTCTCGAGGCAGTAATGGGTTGCAAAAGTCTGGCTCGAAGACCAAGTAGCGGCCCGGCAGATGTCTGCCAATGGAACAGAGCGGAGGTAAGCCACTGACGCAGCCTTCGCCCTAACCCGATGAGCGGTGACTCGACTTTCCAACGAGAGGCCTGCCGCCCCATAAGTCCAAGCGATACAGTCAGCTACCCAGATGGACAGAGTACGCTTGGAGACAGGGAGTCCCAATTTATTAGGGTCGTAAGACAGGAAGAGCTGAACAGTCTTACGGTGCTCCCGCGTACGATCAAGGTAGAAGGTGAATGCCCTCCGACAGTCCAGGGTATGCAAGACCATTTCAGCTCGGCTGGAGTGTGGCCTGGGAAAGAAGGTCGGAAGCACCACCTCCTGATTGATGTGAAAAGGGGGGGAGGCCTCGCAACCGGCGTCGCGAGGCCGGACGGAAAAAGGACCGGCGTCGAACCGAAGAAAATACTAAAATAAAGAAAGAAAATCAACTTTTCAGCGGTGACTTGTAGACAGCATCTGTAGGGCTCCGCGGAAAAAAGAAGACTGGCCAAGATGGCACCTTTGGGCGGGAAGGGGACCGCGCATGCGCGCTGCAATTCCCAAAGGCTTTCTTTGAAAGCTGGGGAAAATTGCTCCGCGAGGGCTCCGTCGGCGCCGACGTCACCCATATGTGAGGACTGACTTCCTGCTTGGTCCTGGAGAAAGTAGAATTTCTTGAATTTAAGGCATCTAAATCTTTGAGGTGGAGGAGTGACCTAATGGTTAGAGCATTGACTTGGGAACCAAAAGACCAAGGTTTGAGTCCTACTAACAACACTCCTTGTGGCCTTGGGCAAATTACTTAACCCTCCATTGCCTCAGAAAATTCCAAGTTATCAATGTCCCTGTTTAATGTACATTACCAAGTTTAAGTTACAATGTAAACCACTTTCATTGAAATGATAAAGCGGTATAAAAGACCCATTAAATAAATCTTAGGATTTTAAATTTTCCCCGTATGCCTAAAGTTTCTCCTTGAGAACTCTTGAAAAGGTTTCTAAAATGCCATGGATTACAGGATTCGAGGCAGCATGGTTCTACTAGAGGCAGGTCTTGTCAGACAAATCTCATTAATTTCTTTGACTGGGTGACCCGAGAGTTGGATCAAGGGAGAGCTGTACATGTAGTAGATTTCAGTAAAGCCTTTAACACTGTTCCTCACAGACGACTTATAAATAAATTGAGTGACCTAAGGATGAACTCTAAAGTGACTGACTGGGTTAGAAATTAGTTGAGTGGGAGGTGACAAAGGGTATACAGGTAAATGGAGCTCACTTTTAGGAGGAGGATATTATCAGTGGTGTGCCTCAGAGATCTGCCCTTGGTCTGATTCTTTTTAATATATTTGTTAGTGATATTGCAGAAGGGCTATCTGGTAAGGTTTGCCTTTTTGCAGATGATATCAAAATCTGTAATAGACACCCAGAAAAGGGGAGATAACATGAGGGGGGATCTAGCGAAGCTTGAAGAATGGTTGAGAATTTGGCAGCTGAGATTTAATGCTAAAAAATGCAACATCATGCATCTGGGCAGCAAAAATCCAAGGGAGTGGTACAGTATAGAGGGTGAAGGAAAATCTTGGATTATAATTTTTTGAAAGTGTGAATATACAAAGGTGAGCCAGTTGATCAGAAGACCTTTGACAAAGTCCCTCATGTGAGACTCGGGGAAATTAAAAAGTTATGTGATAGGAGGCAATGTACTACTGTGCATTAGGATATGGCTGAAAGACAGAAAACAGAGTAGGGCTAAATGGCCAATTTTCTCAATAGAGAAAAGTGAATAATGGAGTACACTAGGGATCTGTGCTGAGCCCGCTGCTTTTTAATATATTTATAAATGACCTGGAAATGAGAACAAGTGAGGTGATCAAACTTGCAGATGACACAAAATTATTCAAAGTTGTTAAAACACAAGAGGATTCTGAAAAATTGCAAAAGGACCTTGAAAAACTGGGAAACCGGGCATCCAAATGTCAGATGAAATTTAATGTGGCAAGTGCAAAGTTATGCACTTAGGGAAGAAGAACCTATACTACAGGTACACGATGTAAGGTTCAACAACAGGAATCACCACCCAGGAAAAGGATCTGATCATCATCATGGATAATACACTGAAACACTCTGCCCAGTGTACAGCCAAAGCCAATAAAGCAAATAGAATGCTAAGAATCATAAGGAAGGGAATGGAGACTAAAACGAAGGATATCATAATGCCTCTGTGTTGCTCCATGGTGCAACCACACCTTGAATATTGTGTGAAATTCTGGTCACCATATCTTTAAAAGGATATAGCAAAATTAATTAAGGTACAGAGAAGAGCAACTAAAATGGTAAAGGGGATAGAAGGATATCCCCATGAGGGAAGGCTTAAAAAGTTAGGACTCTTCAACTTGGAAAAGAAAAGGCCGAAGTTAGATAAAATAATGAATGGAGTGGAACAAGTAAATGAAGATTGGTTGTTTACTCCTTCAAAAAGTAGAAAAACTATGGGACACGCAATGAAGCTACAAAGTAGCACATTTACGACTAATCCGAGAAAGTGTAGCTACTCACCTGTAACTGGTATTCTCTGGGAAAGCATAGTTACTCACCTGTAACAGGTGATCTCCGGGAACAGCAGGAATTTAGTCTTCACATATGGGTATCGTCGGTACCAATGGAGCCTGCGCGGGAACGCTCCCCAGTGTCCAATTAGAAAGCTTTTGGGAGCATCCCACAGCGCCTGCGTGCTGCCTTCCCGCCTTTCCCAACTGCCTCTCTCCAGTTGAATTTAAAGCTGAGACAAAGAGAGAGAGAGGGAAAGAGAAAGAGATAGATAGAGAGATACAACTCCTAGGGGAGGTGGGTGGGTTGTGAAGACTAAATTCCTGCTGTTCCCGGAGATCACCTGTTACAGGTGAGTAACTATGCTATCTCCAGGAACAAGCAGGAATGTAGTCTTCACATATGGGGACTCCCTAGCTTTAGATGCCAGGGAGAGACCCCAGAAGTTGTGTGTCCCTGTGAAAGGGCTCCACTTCCCCCCATGGATCTCTGGCATCCAACCAGGGATGGTGGGTAGGAGTTGATTAGGTATGGAACAGGTGTTGAAGAACAGCCTGACCAAACAAGGCATCCTGGCGGGAGCCCTTGTCCAAGCAGTAATGGGCTGTGAAGGTATGAACCGAGGCCCAAGTGGCTGCTCGACAGATGTCGTCGATAGACACAGAGTTCAAATGAGCCATTAAAGCTGCCATGGCTCTCACATTGTGAGCTGTGACATGGCCCTCCAGAGGAAGATTCTTACTCTAATAGGCAAAGGAAATACACTGTGCAATCCAGCTGGACAGTGTACTCTTGGAGACTGGAAGTCCCAAATGAGAAGGATCAAAAGCAACAAAGAGTTGAGAGGACTTTCTATGTTGCTGTGTTCTTTGCAAGTAAAAGGCTAAAGCTCTTTTACAGTCCAAAGTATGAAGGTTCCGTTCTGCATTAGATGCATGAGGCCTTGGAAATAACACAGGCAGGTAGACCGCTTGGTTTAAATGAAAAGGCGAGACCACCTTTGGCATAAAGTGTTGATGAGTCCTAAGGACTACCTTGTCATGATGGAACCTTGTATAAGGTGCATCAGCTACTAGTGCCTGCAACTCACTGATGTGGCGTGCTGATGTGATTGCAATGAGAAAGATAACTTTCCAAGAAAGGAATTTCAATGAGGTAGTAACTAAGGGTTCGAAAGGTGGCTTCATGAGCTGACCAAGAACCAGGTTTAAGTCCCATGCCACCGGTGGTGGCCTAATGGGAGGCTTAGTTAGAAGAAGGCCTCTCATAAATCTTGCTATAAGAGGATGGGAGGAAATAGGTTGTCCATTTAGAGGCTTGAAAGAAGCTGCAATAGCACTCAAATAGACTCTTACTGAGTTAGTTTTAAGTCCTGCATTGGATAAATGAAGGAGATACTCCAGTAATGATTCCAGAGGTATCGCAAGGGGGTTAAGACCCTTCTGCGAACACCATATGGTAAACCTTTTCCACTTGAAAGCATAAGAGCATCTTGTGGAAGGCTTCCTGGAAGCATAAAGGATATCCTTTACCTGCTGAGGGAGGTTAAGATCATGAAGATCTAGGCCTTCAGCAACCAAGTCCTGAGATGCAGAGACTGGGGATTGGGATGCCACAACATTCCGTCCTCCTGAGACAGGAGATCTGGAGCAGATCCTAACTCCAGGGAGGGAGCTTGAGAGAGATGTAGAAGCAGAGGGTACCACACCTGCCGTGGCCAATGTGGAACTATGAGAATCACACGGCCTCTGTATCTCTGAAGCTTGAACAGGGTTTTGGGAATTAGGGGAATGGGTGGAAAGGCATAAAGGAAGTCTTGACACCAGTGAAGGAGGAAAGCATCCCTGGCCTGAGAGCCCTGAGCCGGAATTCTGGAACAGAACCGGGGAAGTTTGGCATTCAACGGACTTGCAAAGAGGTCTATGTCTGGGGTTCCCCAAATTTGAAAAATCTTGGCCACCTAGTCTGCATGTAGAGACCATTCGTGTGGAAGCAGAACTCGACTGAGTCTGTCTGCCCAAGAGTTTTGTATGCCTGGAAGATACACTGCCAGGAGATGAATCTGATGCTCTCTGGCGAGGGCCCATAGTCGCAAAGCTTCGTTGCAAAGCAACAGAGAGCCTGTTCCCCCCTGCTTGTTCACGTAGAACATGGCTACTTGATTGTCCGTATGAATGAGGACTGTCTTGTAGCTGAGCAGGGTGTGGAACACTCGAAGAGCAAGGAAGATTGCTCTGAGCTCTAAGAGACTGATATGTAGATGAGTCTCCTGTGGAGTCCAGGTGCCTTGGATGGAGAGGTCTTGCAGATGAGCTCCCCAACCCATTGGTGAAGCATCTGTAATAAGAGTTGCCTGGGGTAAAGGTTGTTGAAATGGGGACCCCAGCAACAGGTTCTGAGTGGACTGCCACCATTGGAGGAACAAAATAAGGCGATTTGGGTTTGCTATTTTGTCTGACAGGTACCCTGATGCCTGGGTCCAGTGAGTGGATTAAAGTCCACTGGGCTGCTCTCATATGGAGGCGAGCATAAGGAACCACATGCACTGTAGATGCCATGTGGCCTAGTAGTTGTAGCATTTCTCGGGCAGTGAGATGAGGCTTTAGCACTGCTTGAGAATCTAACTGCACCATGCGAAGGCAACGGGCCTGGGGGAGATAGGCCCTTGCTTTTCTGGTATCCAGTAAAGCTCCTTTGAACTCTAGAGACTGAGTAGGAGTTAGACTGGATTTTGGGATGTTTATGACCAGACCCAAATACTGAAGGATATGCATTGTGCAAGATAGAGAAGTCCTGGCCTCTGACTCTGAAGGGGCTCGAATGAGCCAGTCGTCTAAGTAGGGGAAGACGAATATTCCTAGAGTGCGAAGAAATGCTGCTACCACAGCCATGCATTTCGTAAACATCCTTGGTGCTGAGGCCAGGCCAAAAGGAAGCACCCTGTACTGGTAGTGCTTTCCTTGAAAAAGGAACCAAAGGAACTTCCTGTGAGCTAGGTGGATGAGAACATGGGTGTACGCATCCTTGAGATCTAGAGAACAAAGCCAATCCTGACTCTGAAGGTATGGCAGCAGAGTTGCCAGAGAAATCATCTTGAATTTCTCTTTGAACAGGAATTTGTTCAATTCTCTGAGGTCTAAAATAGGTCTGTGTCCCCCTGTTTTCTTTGGGATAAGGAAATAGGAGGAGTAAAACTCTGTACCCTGTTGATGAATGGGTACTTCTTCTATTACCCCTTGGGCAAGAAGCATAGTGATCTCTTGATCTAACAGGTTGATGAGAGAGGTCTGAGAATTGAACTGTCTTACCATTGTGGGAGGGGGCATGCACAGAAAGTGAAGCTTGTACCCCTCTTTTATAATGGAGAGTGTTCAATGTTCTGCTGTTATCTGCCCCCATCTGGGGACAAAGTGACACAACCTTCCTGGAATGGTGGAAGGCTCTGGTCCATTGAGGGCCAGGAAGGCTAAGTTCTCTAGATGAAAGTCAAAGGCCTTGTGAAGGCTGAGACTGCTGAGACGGTTGAGGCTTAACAGTCTTTGCCTTCCTTTCCTTAGGTGGTTGCTGACTCTTTCGGGCAGGCTGACCTGCAGAACATCCCTGCTGGGAAAGCACAGTTACTTACCTGTAACAGGTGATCTCTGGGAACAGCAGGAATAAGTCTTCACATATGGGTACGTCGGTACTGACGGAGCCTGCGCGGGAACGCTCCCCAGCGTCCAATCAGAAAGCTTTTGGGAGCATCCCTCAGCGCCTGCGTGCTGTCTTCCCGCCTTTCCAACTGTCTCTCCTCAGTTGAGTTTTATAGCTGAGACAAAGAGAGAGAGAGAGAGGAAAGATAGATAGAGAGGTACAACTCCTAGGGGAGGTGGGTGGGTTGTGAAGACTTATTCCTGCTGTTCCCAGAGATCACCTGTTACAGGTAAGTAACTGTGCTATCTCCAGGAACAAGCAGGAATGAGTCTTCACATATGGGGACTCCCAAGCTAAGATGCCTGGAGCCCTACATGTTGGAGATTGAACATGTTACACCTCCTATGGGCAGGCATCCCGAGGATGGAGGGTAGGAGTTGAAAAGAGAGGAGCTGTAGGAAACAGCTGACCCAAGATAGGACTACAGGCAAGGAGTCCTGATATGTATGATAATCATTAGGAAATATAAGAAAATAAACAATCACAATATGGACCTCACCTACTGAATTGCAGGAAGTAGAGAGTCTGACGGAATCTACTGGGGATCCAGTAGAGGAAACTTCAAGGTGACCTCACTGAAGCGAAGGTGAAGGTCAAAAACTGGAAGTGACAGGTGACCCCAGGATTGAACTGGGGTAGTACAAAAACGGTAGGTCTTTAGTGGGAAGCTTTATGGAAAAAGCTGAAAACTCTTTTGGCTACAGAGTTAATCATAGTTAGGAGCAAAAGAGGAAGACTGACCGATTTGGACAACTGGCCTAGTTCTTGAGGGAAGAAGGGGTATGGGAGAAACCCCGTATGCCCAAGAAGGACAGATGTCTGAGAAGTTGAAAATCTCAGATCTACTGAAGATCCACCATATCTTTCCTAACTGATGGGAGATAGGAAGATATGGGGGTATGGAGCTTCAGGGATACCTGAACCTAGGGTTATGGTAAGAGCTGTCAGCACCACAGCAGTGGTCGTGTGCATAATAGTCTAACATACTATGGAATAGAATGAACAAGTGCAAGCCCACTGTCTGGAACATACAGGAAGGAAAAAACCTTAATGAGCACAGACAGTTAGAAAGATAAGCATGTGAATAGATAATTACCTATAAGGAAGTATCTCGACAGATACACACACATATTTATGTATATATATATATATATGTGTGTAGATGTATATATATATAAGGGTATATATATATATATATATATACACATGTTTATGGCGAGATCCAGGGGGCATAACATATGCACACATGTCTGGCAGACATATGTATCTAAAGAATGTATATAGACATATGTACATATATGAATATATAGGTCTAAAGATAAATGTCTGCAATTAAGCAGACAAAGATATGTCTATAGGAACCTTCACATGGGAGATGTGAAGAGGAACGATTCATCTAATAACAAGAAGGTGGAACCTACTTGAGAAGATATAGAGAATCTGTTCCCTCTGGTTAAGATGGAGCAGGAATACTATCCAGTGAAATAACCAGGATGGTTGCGTGGAAAAAACAGAGGATAATATCAGTCTGCAAACAGCAAGTCCTGAGTCCGGTAGAACTCTAACATGGGAATGGACAGAAAACGCAGAGGATGAGATACCAGGTTGACCCACTTGAGGGACAAAGGGGGGGGGGGGGTATCATGCATTGTTTAATTAAATATGTGCTGTCCATGAAGGATTAGGATACCATGAGGACAAGCTGCAAGGAAAAAGAGCATATTTCCTGTAGGAATTGGGTAACTCTTTAGACTGTCACCTAGAGAAGGCTTATGTCCTTTTATTAAAAGGAAATAGAAGGGTGTAAAGAACCCCTACAGTCATGAGGAATGACTGAGGAAGCCTTTTTCAACCATATAGGATAGTAATTAGAGAAAAAATCCCCATGCTCTCAAGCAAGGGCCCATAGTGGAAAGCTTCTCAGTAGGATTGCAGAGAGCATTATGCAGGAGAATTGGGAAATAAAACTGGCTGTTGGGGAAAACCAGCTGCCACTTCAGTATGCTGCCAACTCCAGGGATTTGGAGATGGCAGAAAAGAAGCGATAAGGATTATCCAAGATAGATGAAGCACTATCTTGGAAGCACTACTAAGGCTAGACAAGAAGTAGTGGAATACAAGACTGGAACTTGTAGTAAAGTACCAGTAGTCCAATCACTGGAACTCCTGCATGGGCAGATGCTGAATGGAACAGCAGAGAGAATCTTTCTGTCTTTAACAGAGAGAACAGACAGAACAATAGGAGAAAATCCTGATCATGTCTGATGAGCTGCCCAAATGAAAGAAGGGAGGTTACTCCAGAGAAAACTCTACAATGGAAAGGAAAGAAAGACTAGAAAGGCTAAGAAAGCCTCCCAGTGGTATGGTACCACTCTTACAGGGGAGGCCCTGAAAAAGAGGGTAAAGAAAATAGGAGCTGAAGGGAGACTTGTCATATGGTAAGTCTGCAGAAGGAAAAAATTCATGGTGGTACAGGAAAAAACTATCATGAGATAGTTGGCAAACCTCTCTTCATGGTAGAAAGAGGAGGAAAACCCTGTGACCCATAGACATGAATCTCCTGACAGCTCAGCCTACCTAAGAGCAAGTGGATGTCCTGGAAAACAGGAATCCATGTGTAGAGTTTCAAATGAAAAAACAGTGAAAAAACTTCTGCTGAGAAGAAGTGAACTGCAGGTTATAAAAAGATTAATTAGAACCCTATTGAGGGTTAATTTTCCTGGCATGAGTTTGGATTCTTCAGATCAGAGCGAGGTTTCCCTTGTTTGGGAACATCTGTAGGATGGGCAGGAGAAGAATAAAACCTTCTTCTTTTAGGGAAAGAAGGTTTGGTAGGGCATTTCCTACCTACTGGGGAAGGAGAAGGCTTAGGATAGCCCTCAGAAACAGGGAAGTCAGTGGAGCAATGAGCAACCTGACGTAAAGACTCCTTATTGACGAGATTTTCTCCAGTACAAGGAGTATTACCCAGTCTTTGTTGTGCCCATCTGTTCAAGTCTGAAGCTTGGAGCCAGGCTCTACGTCATGCTCCTATGGCTATAGCAGAGGTTCTGCTAACAGAATCAAAAGAGTCTAGGGAAGCACGAGAAAGAAACCAAGAGATATTTTGGCTATGACTAAGAAGTAAGGAATAGTCTGCAGCCTTGGGCTCTGATAGAAAAGGAGTCAAAAGAGATAATTTCTTTGTGACCTCCTGAAGGGATAGACTCATAAAAAATATAAGAGAGAATCCTTGTTGCCAGCATAGATGTTTGGAAGGTTTGACATCCAAAGACATCCAGTGTTCTAGATTCACGGCCTGGCGGGTAAGAAGAATGCTTCTTCTTGCTTTTTACCTTCCTCATTGCTTATTCCACTACAATGGAATGATGGGGAAGTTGAGTCTTTTGAAACCCTGGAGAGGGGGGCACCTGATACAGAAGATCAGTTGCTGTAGAAGGTGAGGAAACCCTTAAAGGTGTTTCCCATATTCTCAGAAGAAGATCCTGCAAAGAATGATGTAAAGGAAGCATTATATTTTCCTTTTCCCCAGAAAAGCCTTGTGTAGGATCATAGCCAGGGATAGGAATAGCAAGGAATGTTGCCATGTCAAGGAGAAATTTCTGAAAAGAAGGATCTCCAATGGGAACCATCCCTGGACAGGCTAAAGTTGAAGAACTAGCCTGGGCACCGGAGGATGCACTTGTCCGGTGCAGAAAAGGATCCCTAATGGATGGATACTGGTACTGGCGGTTATTTATTTATTTTATTTATTTATTTATTTATTTATTTAACAGTTGCTTATATACCGCTACCTTCCACAGATCAGGTGCGGTTTACAATGAACAAGAATGAACAGATTTACAAGTCTGTTTTACATGGAACATTTGTTAACTAGGTACAATGTAGCTGTTTTACATGGAACATCTGTTAACTTGGTACAATTTTGCAATATACATTAATCATGAATGGCTAAATATGGTAAAACTTGTTAAATAACAAACGAACTTATTTACATATTTTGATTTATTACATATATTTATATACAGGATTTACAAGTAGTTATTTATTCGATTTTAATTGTAATTGTAGTTTGCTAGGAGAATTAGAGTTGGTGTACCCTGGGTACCGACGGCACCTATACGGAAGTGCTCTCTAGAGCTCAGAGTCCTTCTGAGCATGAGCCAGAAACCCCACCCCACTAGCCCGCCCCTAGCTAGCCAGTGAGTCTCTAGCTGTGCCCGGCATGTTATGACCTGAGACAGTCAGTACTGCATCGTCCATGCCAGGTATCGACTCCAAACTAGGTATAGCAAGGAGCGACCCTGGTGAAAAAGGCATGGAAGTAGCTGGTCCCGATGTTACTGCAGGTACCGGCATCGATATCGATACCGGTAGCTGTGCTGGAATCGAGGGCGATACCGACATCGAAGCAGTCATCGGAGGCTGCTCAAGCGGTACCGAGGTAACCAAAAATCCTTGGTGAGTATCCTCGGTACCGCGCATCCGGAATCGGTAAGCGTCGGTTCCGAGACGCGTCGGTACCCAGTCTTCCAGACTAGATATCGATTCCAGACTCGGCATCGAAGGAAGCGAGTCTATCGATGCATGTCTAGAGGGTACCGACGTCGGTGGTTGTATCGGCGATGCTGCCGATACTGGAAAGTCAATCTGGGACGTATTGATCGGTCTCGAAGGTACCGAGAACGCTAGATGACGATCCCTGGTGAGGAGTGAATCGCTCAACACCAGTGCCGATGCCGGGGTATCGGTACCGCTCGAAGCGGATGCCACCACCGAGCATGGCTCAGGTATCTTCTGTGAGGGGTGAGCCCCAGGAACAACCTGAAACCCCTGAAAGGCTTTGGAGACCGAAGACTCCCGCCGGGGTTTTGAAGCCAATAGGGTCTTGAAGGCAAGGCCGGAGCCGTCATCATGCTTGGCATGAGACCTACCACTCAAGGATTGGCTAGTCTTAAGAGACTGTTTGTGGGTTACCTGATCCTGTAGAGAAGAAATGGTCGGTGCCCTGACACTGGAAGGGAACTCGGTATCGAGGGAAACTCGAAATGGAAAATCTCTTCTCATAAAATTGTAGCCTAATGGCTCCGGAGGAAAAGGGTCAGGACCCAAACAGGTTAGACACCAGTTATTGGAGTCTAAAAAGAAAACTGTATTTCCACAGTTAAGGCACTTCTTAGGAGAAGGCGGCTCCATAATGGAGAGGCCTTACAGGCCCAAACATTTAAGACAGAAACTGAGGGGAAAAAAAACTCCCAGAGTTTGAGAAAAAGAAAAGAAAAAACCCACCGGCGGTACCGGTGGAGGCGGGGGAACAGCCGCGACCAGGGCCGGATTTACCTATACGCCAGGTACGCCCTGGCGTAGGGCCCACAGCTGGCAAGGGCCCACAAATAAGAGTCCCCAGGACTGAGAAAACCCGCACCCGGGGCCGGCCCACACACCGGAGGGCTTCAGAGGGAGCAGGGTAAGCTCGCGCGAGGCCCCGGCTCCCTCTGTACAGCCGCCAGCGTGAAGAGCCTTTTCCTTCACGCTGGCGGCTGTATCTGTAAAGCCGCGATTGCTGGGAAAGGTTAAAGGCAATGCCCTTTAACCTTTCCCAGCATTCGCGGCTTCACAGATACAGCCGCCAGCGTGAAGGAAAAGGCTCTTCACGCTGGCGGCTGTACAGAGGGAGCCGGGGCCTTGCGTGGGCTTCTCCGGCTCCCTCTGAAGCCCCTCAGACAGCCGCGGTGCTGGTCGGGGGGGCAAGGACTGCATGGGCTGTGATTGGGGGGGGACCTGGACCGGAAAAGGGCTATGGGGGGGGGGGCTTGGACTGGAAAGAAATGGGCTGGGATGGTGAGGGAGACCTGGTCTGTAAAATGCCTATGGGGGGGGGATACTTGGACAGGAAATGGGTTGTGATGGGGAGGGGGACCTGGACTGGAAAAGGGCTATGGGGGGGGGGGGACTTGGAATGGAAAGAAATGGGCTGTGATGGGGGGGGACCTGGACAGGAAAAGGGCTATGGGGGGGGGGACTTGGCCTGGAAAGAAATGGGCTGTGATGGGGCGGGACCTGAACTGTAAAAGGGCTATGGGGGGGAACATGGACTGGAAATGGGTTGTGATGGGGATGGGGACCTGGACTGGAAAAGGGCTATGGGGGGGGGGGTAACTTGGACTGCAAATGGGCTGTGATGGTGGGGGGGGAACTAGGACTGCAAATGGGCTGTGATTGGGGGGGACCTGAACTGTAAAAGGGCTAGGGGGGGGGGGCCCTGGACTGGAAAAGGGCTATGGGGGGGGGGGACATGGACTGGAAATGGGCTGTGATGGTGGGGGGGGGGAACTAGGACTGCAAATGGGCTGTGATGGTGCAGGGGGACTCGGACTGCAAATGGGATGTGATGGTGGGGGCTAGGACTGGAAATAGGCTGTGATTGGGGGGGGGGCTAGGACTGGAAATAGGCTGTGATGGGGGACTTGGACTGGAAATGGGCTGTGATGGTGGGGGGGCCTAGGACTAGAAGTAGGCTGTGATGGGGGACTTGGACTGGAAATGGGCTGTGACGGGGGGGGGCTAGGACTGGAAATGGCCTGTGATGTGAGGGCTAGCACTGGAAATGGGCTGATGAAGAGCTAGAATAGGACTGGAAATGGGCTGATGTGGGGCATGGGAGAATGGGACTAGAAGGGAGTGGATGCTGGGTGGGTCTAGAACTATAAGGGAACTGATTTTGGGGGAGGACTAGAATGGATGGGGAATGAGAATGGAGAGGGGAAAAATATTTTGTGTGGAAGAAAAGTCTATGATGGGCTGGGTATTGGGAGCGTAAGAGGGGCTTGAAAATGGAAGGGTGAAATTTAAATGGATGATAAAGGAATAAGGAAAGAATTGGGGGACAGAGCAAAAGGGAAACAATCAGTTTGTTAAAGCAGAAATAGAGAGAGAATGGAAAACATCTAAAAGAGAAGAAAGGACAAATGGATAGCTCGCAGAAGACACGAAGAAACCAGAAGAAAGTGACTGGAGCAATTACAACTGAAAAAATGCCCAAACAGAAGGTAGAAAAATACTTTTTATTTTGAATTTATTAACTGGAATATGTCTGGTCTGGGAAGTGTGTATTGCTAACATCTTTGCGTTTTGTTTAGTGCAAGAGGAAATTACTTTATAGTTTTATTTCTCCAGTGTTGTACATTTCATGTTTGGATTTTGGGGTTCCCAGTTTAATTATTATCTGACCAAGGAAGTTAGCCTACACGTATCCTCGGTAATTTTTGTGGGTGGGGCTGGGGGCGGGGCAGGGGTGGGACTAGGGGCAGAGAATGGGTGGAGCATGGCGAGCCACAGGTGTCGGGTTTTTTGCGGTGAAAAAGTTGGCAACCCTATTTGTGGGTGTGTTGAGTATGGTCAGAGTGAGAGGCGGGGTTGTGCGAGCCTGGATCCCTCGCTCTCTAGAGAGAGTTGAAATTGCTGCGGCCTAGCTGAACGGGGCCGTCCGCGAGCTTCTCCAGGCCCTGGCATGAAGGGGAAAGAGGAAAAGGAGAGTGGGGGAGGCGGGAGTCTGGAGAAGAGCACTAGCGCTCAGGAGTTAAAGGAGCAGGGAAACAGACTCTTCGTCACCCGCAAGTACCAGGAGGCGTTGGCCTGTTACACCAAAGCCATAGTGAGTACCGGGGAGCAGCGACGGCCAGGTCCGTTTCCTGTAGCTGCTGTAGTACCGCCGGATCATTCAGTGATCCTCTTCCCCGATGGATAAGACATTTTTTAATGTATTTCTTGAATTCCGATGCTGATTTTGTCCCTATTGCCTCTTTATGTCAGGCAATTCTATACATCTATTGCCATTTCTGTTTTGGTAAGTTGATCTCGTTTTTATTTTTTCTGGGGGCCCACAATTTTTGTTGGCGTAGGGCCTCACTCAAGGTAAATCCGGCCCTGGCCGCGACCACAAGAAAACAAGAATTAAAGAAAACATTTTCTGCGGTGACAGGAGGACGTCCTGCCGGCTCCGCAGAAAAATGAAAACTGAGGAGAGACAGTTGGAAAGGCGGGAAGACAGTACGCAGGCGCTGAGGGATGCTCCCAAAAGCTTTCTGATTGGACGCTGGGGAGCGTTCCCGCGCAGGCTCCGTCGGTACCGACGTACCCATATGTGAAGACTCATTCCTGCTTGTTCCTGGAGATTAAGAGGGATAAAACTTCTTCTTTTTTGAGAAGAATGGTTTCTTGAAAGATTTCTTTCTTGCAGGATCAGCTGTGGCTTTGGATAACCTATCCAAAGTGGAGTTGTCAGCATCCAACTCATTGGCTTTCTCTTGCCAATTCTTGCCAAATAGATTCTCACCTGTACAAGGGATATTGCCCAGTTTTCCTGCACCCAGAGCTCCAAATCGGATGCCTGGAGCCAGGCAATTCTACGTGCACCTATGGCAATGGCAGAGGTTCTGCTTATGCACTCAAAACAGTCAAAAGCTGCACGATTGACAAACTTAGAAACATCCTGGGCATGTTTAACCAGTGTGAGAAAATCCTGCCTCTTGTCATCAGGAAGGAGAGGGCTTAAAATCTGCAGTCCTGTGACTTCTTTAAGGAACATTCTCATATATAAAATATAGGAGCTGATCCTGGCAGAAAGCATGGAAGCCTGGAAAGTACGACGTCCAAAGGCATCCAAAGTTTTACACTCACGTCCTGGAGGATTAGAGGCATGCCTCTTTGCACTCCTGATCCTTCTCATAGCTGATTCCACTACAATAGAGTGGTGAGGAAGCTGAGTTTTCTGGAAACCAGGACAAGGAGGGACTCGATACATGGTATCCAGTCTGCAAGAGTGAGGAGAGGTGGTAAGAGGTGTCTCCCACATTCTCAACATGAGATCATGTAAGATCTCATGGATAGGCAAGGGTAGCTGCCTCCTTAGGAGCTTTGGGATTTTGTAAAATCTCCAACTCCTTAGCCCTGGGCTCTATTTCAGGAGTCACAGTAATGGACAGACCTTGAGCCACCTCCCTAATGAAATCCTGAAAGGAGATATCTTCTGGAGGAGACATCCTACGTTTAGGAGAGGAAGGCTCCTCCGGGAGAAGTATTCCGGTATCGACAGAGCTGTCAGAATCATCGGACTCGTCTGAGGATTCGAAGTATCTTCTGTCCGGATGCTCTTGAAGAGCCCAATACCCGTACCGACCAAAGTCGGTACCGGGGGGGAATCAGTACAGGTGTATCGGCACGGAAGGCATCGCATGATTGGGTGCCGGCAAAGCAGACACCGATGTCGATGCCGATGCTGTCGGAACCGGTACCGGTTGAACTGTCTGACGTGGTTCTGAGGGTGTCGATGCTGCAAGGAGAGCCACCAGACTGCGTTCAATAGCCTGGAACCTCTGGTCTATCGACGCTGCCAATGCCTGGGTATCGGTACCGGAAGCAGCCGGTACCCCAGAGCATGGTACCAGTAGTTCTGCTGAGGTCGAGGCCTTGAGAACATCCTGGAGCCCCGATAATGCTTTGGAAGCCGAAGCCTCCCGCCGGGGCAATTTTGCCGGTACAGAACACTCAAGGGCAACGCCAGAGGCATCTCGATGCTTGGAAGGAGATCTACCCTTTGAGGACCGGCTAGACTTATGTTTAGTTACCTGAGATCCATAGGAGGAAGACGAAGCCCTGGAAGACGTCGATGCCACAGAAGCTGCATTGGAGGGAAAAAGGGCGCTGAGCTTAGCAGCTCGGTTTTGTTGACCCCTCTTGGACATCATGGCACAAGCCATACACTCGGAGATGGAGTGGTCAGGACCTAAACATTTAAGACACCACTCATGGGTGTCAGTGACGGAGATGGTAACGCCACACTTGGTGCACTTTTTAAAACCCGAAGCGGGTTTTTCCATAGTGGAGGAAATTTTGGGCCTAAGGCCCAAAATGGCGTGTGCACCTGGAAAAGAAAAGTTTGGAAAAAAGAATAGTATATATATTTTTTTTTTTTAAAAGAAGGAAAGAAGAACCGGCGGTACCGGTATAGCGTCGAGGAAGGCAGACGCGACCACAAAAAAGAAGGAATAAGGAAAACATTTTCTGCGGTGACAGGAACAACGACCTGCTGGGTCCGCGGAAAACAAAGAACTGGAGAGAGGCAGTTGGGAAAGGCGGGAAGGCAGCACGCAGGCGCTGTGGGATGCTCCCAAAAGCTTTCCAATTGGACTCTGGGGAGCGTTCCCGCGCAGGCTCCGTCGGTACCGACGATACCCATATGTGAAGACTACATTCCTGCTTGTTCCTGGAGATCAGCAGGAATCAGTCCTCACATATGGGTGATGTCGGCGCCAAAGAAGCCCTCGTGGAGCATTTCCCCAACTTTCACAGAAAGCCTTTGGGATATGCTACAACACATGCATGGTCCCCTTCTCACCCAAGGGTGCCATCTTACTCAGACAGTGACATAGCTAAGATAGCAGTAAAAAAAATTAAAGCAAGGTAGGGACGGCAACTCTTAGGGGAGGAGGGAGGGTTGTGAGGACTGATTCCTGCAGTTCCTGGAGAACACCTGTTACAGGTAAGTAACTACGCTTTCTCCAGGAACAAGCAGGAAGTCAGTCCTCACATATGGGACTCCCTAGCTCCAGATCGCCAAGGACCGAACCATGACAGCACTAACAATGGCTAATCATGTAGCCATGAGTTGCAGAAGGTGAGTCCCCACTGAGAGACTCTGCATGACCCTAGTCTCCAGCTGTCAGGAGGCGGTAGCCCTCCTCTCTTTTGCAACACACAGTGGCATGCTCCTGCAGGCAGTTTACCTCCCGAGCCAGGACAACTGCCTGGCAGACAGATTCAGCAGAGTCCTGTGTCCACATGAGTAGCATCTCGACCCCACAGTGGTGGAGGAGCTCTTCTGCCTCTGAGACTGGCCCGAGATAGACCTGTTTGCCTCTCCAGCCAACACGCAGCTGGCTCGCTTCTGCTCCCTTCAGCCGCACCCAGAGAGGATAGCGGCAGATGCCTTTCCGATATCATGGTCAGAGGGACTCCTCTATGCATTTCCGCAGACTCCTTTGGTTGCAAGGACTCTGTTCAAAATCCAGAGCGTGAGGGCATCGGTGATACTGATTGCCCCTGGTTTCCTCTGATGCTCTCACTGTCAGCGGCACTTCCAGTCCCTCTGGGTCGAGCCCCAGACCTCCTGACCCAGGAGGAGGGCTCTCTCTTGCCCCAAATGTGGAGTTGCTGATGCTAACAGCTTGGCTGCTGAGAGGGTAGTTCTGGTCCCTCTCAACCTGCCAGCAGAGGTTGAAGAGATTCTGCTGGCCTCCAAAAAGCCCTCTACCAGAAGGGCCTATGCCTTTAAGTGGTGCAGGTTTGCCCTCTGTTGTGCAGAAGAAAGGAGAATCCCTTCTCCTACTGCGTCAGCTGCTACTCCAGTACCTGGTGCACCTGTCCCACGCAGGGCTGAAATCTAACTCCACCAGGGTGCATTTGAGCGCTATAGTCACTCACCACCACCCGATCAAGGGCAAATCCCTCTCAAGCCAGCCCCTAGTCTCATAGTTTCTATGAGGCCTTCTGTCGAAACCCCCTCTCTGCCCACCGGCGGCGAGTGGGACCTCAACGTGGTGCTCACCCAGCTTACCAGACCACCGTTCGAGCCCCTGGCCACGTGCCACTTGCGGTACCTGTCCTGAAAGGTGGCCTTCTTAGTGGCCTTAACCTCAGCTCGCAGGATGAGTGAACTCCAAGCCCTGGTGGTGGACCCTCTGTACACCAGGTTCTTCATGAACAGGGTGATGCTCTGCACTCACCCCAAGTTCTTCTCGAAGGTGGTATCCCCGTTCCACCTCATCCAAGAGGTTGTACTTCCCACCTTCTTTCCGTGGTCTCATGCCGGTAAAGAGGAGCTTGTACTCCACACACTGGACTGCAAACAGGCCCTGTCCTATTTACAGAGGACCCAAGGCCACCGTAAAGCACTGCAGCTTTTTGTGTCCTATGACCCCAGCAGACTGGGGTTTCCTGTGACCAAGCGTACTTTGTCCACTTGGGTGGCAGACTGTATTGTCCTTGCCTATGAGCGAGCAAGCCTCTCCCTGGAGCACCGGATCACAGTGCTTCTTGTCAGGGCAATGGCCATGTCGGTAGCCAACCTCTGCTCTGGGCCAGTGACGGAGATCTGCAGAGCTGCCACATGATCTTCATTTCACACGTTTGCAGCTTACTACTGCCTGGAAAGCAAGTCCTGCAGGGACAGTGCCTTCAGCCAGGCAGTACTCCATAATATTTTTGGGGTGTAGGCAACTCCTGCCCTCCGAACCCTCTGTGTTCAGGATACTGGAGGTTGATCTGTAATGGGGACTCCTCTTCGGACCAGTAGCCCTGTGTGCAGTGATCCCTGCAGTGAGCTCCCCACCCCCAGAGGGAGGGTCCATTGTCAGGGTCCCCTGCAGTGAGGACGCCTGGAAGGGCATTCCAGCCTGGAGGTGGCACAGGTCTTGCCACCAGTAGAGGGACCTCGCTATCTGGTGAGTGATCCTGACCCTGTCCCGGAGCCTGCCCGCGGCCTGGGTCCACTGAGAACACAGGCACCACTGGGCTGTCCGCATGTGTAAGCGGGCTAGGGGTGTGACATGGACCGTGGAGGCTATGTGGCCCAGCAGGCAGAGAAGGAGGCGGTCCAGAACCATCTTCTGTCTGAGGCATTCTGCCCTGTTCTGAGGGAGGGAAGCCCTGGCCCACATTGTATCCAGCTGAACACCCATGAATTCCAGATTTTGGGTTGGAGAGAGATGTGATTTGGGGTAATTGATGACAAACCCCATGTGCTGCAGGAGGAGAATGGTAGGTTCTGTGACCTGGCTGGTCTCTGTGGCTGTACTGCCTCTGATAAGCCAGTCGTCTAAGTAGGGAAAGACGAACACCCCTTGTAGGCGCAGATGGGGGCTACTACTGCTAAGCACTTTGTGAAGACCCTTGGAAAGTACCCTGTACTGGCAGTGGCCCCCTCTGACCACGAATCTCAAGAACTGCCTGTGAGAGGGATGGATCAGGATGTGCGTGTATGCATCCTTTAGGTCTAAGGAGCACAGCCAGTCTCCCTGGTGGAGGTAGGGCAGCAGTGTTCCAAAGGAGAGCATCTTGAACTTCTCCCTCACCAGAAACTTGTTCAGGTTTCAGAGGGCCAGAATGGGCCTGAGGCCCCCAGTTCTTTTAGAAACAAGGAAATATGTGGAGTAGAAACCCTTTCCCCAAGGCTCTACTGCCTGAATAGACTTACTAGCTTTGAGAGCAAGAGGGTCTGGTGAAGGAGAGGTCACACTGGCTCTCCTGGAAAATACCTCAGTGAGGTCTGCTGGAAGTGGAGGTGGTAACCTTCCTTTACCACCTGGAGCAACCACTGGTCGGAAGTGACCTCAGCCCACTTGTGGACGAAGAGTGCCATGCGGCCCCCTGTGAGCTGGTGAGGGTCTCCCGGGAGAAGGGAGGCTCTGCCCTGGGAGTCAAAGGTTCCCACCAGGCTGAGTCGGGGTCGGGTCCTGCGGCTTTGGGGCTTTTGGTTTCCTGGGTCCGTATCCCTTGTCTTTAGGCTGGGGTCCCTGCTGCTGTTGGCCTGAGAAGGCTTGGTAGTAGTGACTCTAATGAAAAGGCTCCTTTTTCCTTGAGAAAATTGGCCGTTTCCCCAATGTTTTCTTTCGGGAGAGGGCAGAGGGCTTCTTCGAGCGCCTCTGCCAGGTCACCAACTCAGCCTCTATCTCCGTCGCCTTATCAGCCATAGGCTTTCCAAACAGTTTCTCCCTGGTGCAGGGGACATCCAGCAGCTTTTTCTGGACCCATTGTTCGAGGTCCAAGGTCTGTAGCCAGGCCTGGCGCCGAGCTGCAGCTTTGAAACCATTGTAGGCAGCCCAGGAAAAGAACTTGGAACTGTCCCAGATTGTGGCAACCAGGGTCTGGAACCGCTGAAGGGATTCTCCAGCAAGCCCTGCCGAGAACCCGGCAAGCTCTTGGATGAGGTCCTTTAGATACATGCCTATGTAGAGCTCATAGGCCTGTATCCGGCAGCTCAGCATGGATCCCCGGAAACACTTGCGCCCCAGGGTGTCTAGGGCTCTAGCCTCTGGCCTCTCTGCCCAGGGTGACAGAAGAGTAATTCTTCTGGCTCTTCAGCTTTTGCATTGAGGACTCCACCACCATGGAGTTATGTGGGAGCTGGGATTTCTGGAAGCCGGGGTTCTTCTTAATGTGATAGATGGTGTCAAGGCTTTGGCTGACCACTGGTACCAAGGCCGCGGTTTCCCACATCTGCATGAGAAGCCACTCGAGGATGGGTTGCACTGACACCGACAAAGCATCCTTAGGCGGGGACTCATACTGGAAGATCTTCAGTCCTTTGGTGCGTGGATCCTCCTTCGACTCGGTCAGGACTGAGAGGGCCTGGGCCATGTCCCGGAAGAAGTCGTGGAAGGCCACATCCTCGGGTGGGGAATGGCCCCAGGGCTCCAGGGAAGACGGCTCCAAAGAGACGTCTCGGTGCCAAGAGGTCTCAGACGAGGCCTCGACATCGATCTCCTAGTCGGAGGCAGAGGGTGTCGAGGAGTCCGAGGCACCGGTTGTCCATGTCTCGAGACCCACCCCAAGAAACCGAGATCCTCCGGTGGGTCTCGAGTCAGACTCCCAGAGACTAGCCGGGGAGGACCGGATTCCCAAGGATCAGGACAGGGACCTCGATCGGTGCCGAGGGCTCGCCTGAGGCCGATGACGCTCGAAGCCTGGCTAGACTCCCAGGGAAGCTGCCAAAGTTGGGGGCCTGGTCATCGGAGCAGATGATGCAGACAATCCTAACATCATTGCCTGCTGCATGGCCAGGATGGCAGAGATATTATGCTTCAGGGCTGCCATTCTGGCCACGTTGCCAGAAGGCTCCGCAGATCTCGGGCCCGGTGCTGGCACTCTCGCGGGTGCATCCTCGACAAGGACCACAGCCTCGGGGAGCCTTGCATATTCGTCGCCGGCCAAGGACTCCCCGCTTAGAGACCTTAGGAGGGCGCTGCTCGGAGTCGCCCGAGTCCCGCCACAGAACTTTGACAGGTTTCACTGGTGGAATCTTGACTGGCTTTGAGGATTTTTTCTTGTTCTTGCCAGGGTCTGGGGTCTTTATGGAGGAGCCACTGCCCTGGGACTCTAAAGACGCCCAGGCTTCACAAGAGGTGCTTGGCTTGGGGCTCAGCGTCGGGGAAGCCGGGGATGAGCTGGACTGCGGGAACATCTTCTCCTGCAACTTCGACCTTTTCTTGTTGGTTCTCGGAGTCATGGCCTGACAAAGGTCGCAGGTGATACCGTCGTGGTCCAGACTGGGATAGTGCAAGCAGCAGTTGTGGGTGTCTGTAACAGACACGATTTGACTGCAGCGGTCACATTTTTTGAACCCACTGAGGCATGGTGGGAGATACCTGGCTGGGGTCAACAACCCCTGGGCGAAAAAGGGCACGAACGCCAGTCAAGACAAGCCTCAAAGAAAAAGGAAGAGAAAGCAGAGGACGGTGTCGGGTATTGTGCTAGCTCAAGGCAGGGAGAAGAACCAATACACAAACTGTAAAAAAACAAGTTTTAGGATAATTTATAGAGGATTTTTTCTGGGGAAACAGGACAAGCGTCTGCTGGGCTCTGCGGAAAAAGGGACTAAGTAAGATGGCACCCTTGGGTGGGAAGGGAACCATGCATGCGTGGTAGCATTCCCAAAGGCTTTCTTTGAAAGCTGGGGAAATGCTCTGTGCGGGCTCTGTCGGCGCTGACGTCACCCATATGTGAGGACTGACTTCCTGCTTGTTCCTGAAGAGAATATTTTTTCACTCAATGCGTAATTAAACTCTGAAATTTGTTACTAGAGGATGTAGTAAAAGCTGTTAATGTAGCTGGAATCTATATACCTTTGAGAACCTAACCTGGATTGGCCACTGTTAGAAATAGGATACTGGGATTGATGGACCCTTGAGGCTGACCCAGCATGGCATATCTTATGTTCTTATGGGAGGGGGGAATATTCAGAGGCAGTACATAGCCATCACCGCTGAATACTAACCCCATATATTCAATGCCAGGGCCATATCCAGCCACCGGCATTGAATATCCAGGTCACTGCACAGCTTGGAAGCTAACCAGGCAGCGGCAATATTGAGCCGCTGCCCGGTTAGCTCCTGCAGGTAAAGTTAGGCCAGCCTTTGCCATGTCTAATTTTACCCACGTGTCAGTAACTGCTCACTTCTGGTCATCTTAGACTCCCTTTCCTCTCCATCATACCTTCTCACTTGTGGAGTTCCTTAGGGCTCAGTTCTCGCCCCTCTTCTTTTTAACATCTTCCTTGCACCAATTTGGGATCTCAGCCTACTACTATGCTGAAATTATTCTGTTGACTCTCCACACCAATTCTTCATCTCCCAACCTCATCCCTCTGAATAACTGTCTGGTTTGTATCGCTTCTTGGTTGCACATGAACCACCACAAACTTAAATCTAAGAAAACAACAGCGACCTTGTTGACTGGTCCTACCAATCCACCTTCTCTTTTGCCCTTGCTTAATAGGACCCAGATTCCCCTGACATCTTCCTTCAGGTACTTTGGGATCATTCTAGATTCTGCTCTAACCATCCACCAACACATCAGCTCTGTTGTTCAGTGCTCCTTTCTCTCTCTCCGACAAATCAGGGCAGTCTGTTCATTCATCTGCACCCATGCTTTAACTACCCTGCTAATATTGCTTGTTCTTTCCTGCTTAGACTACTGTAACTCGGTTCTTGCCAGCCCTCCCTCGTTTGAACTGAAACAATTACAACTCATTCAGAATACCACCGCTAAACTTCTGTTTCATGCCTCATGTTTTAACTATGTTACCCCACTATTAATCCGTCTTCATTGGCTCCCAATTCAATATTGCATTCAGTACAAACTCCTCACTCTCGTCCATAAAATCCTCTACTCTGGTACAGTACACTATCTCTCCTAACTTATCATCCTCCATACACCACACTGTGCCTTCTGCTCTATTCATATGAACTGCCTCTATCTCCCTTCCACCTCCCAAGCTTATTGTGAATCCACTCGCCACTCCATCTTCTATTTTCTAGGTCCCAGTCTATGGAACATTCTCCCCCCAGACCTCAATATGGAATCCTCATTTGCCAAATACAAATCCCAACTCAAAACCCACCTCTTCCAATAAGCCTTCAATCTCCCCCTGAATGACATCCTCTGTCTGCCCTATCCCTCCCACTGACTTCCACTCTATACCCCTCTGCCTCTCCCCCTTCTGCGAGCGTGTACTACTATCCTATTATATTTGGAGTTTTTTCTTTCTTTAATTAATATTGTAAACCGCTCTGCTGTCCCCACAAAAGGGCGGTATATCAAAGTTTTAATAAACATAAAGTAGAGATCTTATTCACTGTCCTGCTCGACCGTATCTCACAGGGTATTAATAACATCAAACAGGTATTCCTCCATCTCTTCCTAGACATCACCGCTGCATTCAACAGTATAAACCACCAAATCATGCTCACCAGATTACAACAAAGTTTAAAAGGCACAGTTTTCCAATGGTTTACCTCTTATCTTTCACACAGAACCCAGCAAGAACGCATGGGTTCACACATATCCCAACACTATAACCAAGAAAAGGCCTCCCATAAGGTTCAGCCCTCTCAGCACTATTGTTTAACATATACCTACAGCCCATCTGCTCTATCTTTAAGAAATTCCAAGTAAATTATCATATTTACGCGGATGATATTATGATACATCTCCCTTTCAACATTAATAACCCAACAACTCAACAAATCACCAATTGCCTCACCGAAGTGGCAGAATGGCTTTCTTCCCAAAATCTCAAGATAAATTTTAGCAAAACTGAAGCTCTTTATGTAACCAGGAATCAAAGCTTCACCCCTCCCCCCCAACAAATATCCCATTCCAAGATTTAAACATAGCTGTCAAAAGTCAGGTAAAGTCTTAGAGTTATATCCTAGATAACTCCCTCAATATGTTATCTCACATACAACAAACAACAAAAAAGATCTTCTTCAAACTTAAAATGCTGAAACAGCTCCATTCACTTCTTCACTCACACGACTTTAAATCAGTTATTAATGCCATCATCACCCCCCACTTCGATTTCTGTAACACTGCACTGCATGGTATATCGAAACAGTCCATAAGACAACTACAGATTGCCCAGCACATTGCTGCTAGAATAACCTCAAACATCAACTTAACTGAACATATCACACCGGTATTATATAACCTTCACTGGCTCCCAATTCAAAGCCGCATCCAGTACAAAATCCTTGTAACTACATTCAAAATCATTAAAGATATTGCCCCATCCTACCTCACGACCCTCTTCTCTAAGGATAATAACATCTGTAACCAACACAATTGTAATAAAAACAAATGAACCATCCCACCGGATTTCAGAAATTCCACAAAATTGACCAACAACAGAGCTTTCTCCCATTTCTCCCCGGTCATCTGGAACAACCTCGCAGCTAGTATAAGATCCATAGATGACCTCACCACTTTCCGAAAAATACTTAAAACTCACTTGTTCACCCTACTCTTTGCAAACCTAAACGAAGATGATGATCCTACCACTACCATTCCACAAAATGATGCAAAGAATAGCTCATCCAAATAAGCCACACTGAAACAATATATATAGTATAACTCACTCACACGAATATCAGTGTACATAGTTACCCTTGCCACCCTATGTAATCAGTTAATTGTTCTATCCCCCTGTTTTACTGTAGATAGTTAAATGTTCTATGTAACTGAATATCTACATGTCTGTACAATTCAATGTTTTGTTCACTGTAAACCACATTTGATCTTTTCGAAAATGCGGTATAAAAATTTTAAATAAATAAATAAATAAAATAAAATAAACATAATCAGACAGCAGCTCAATATTGCTGCTGCCAGGTTAGCGGTGGGTGCTGCCTCCACTCTGCAACTTCCCAATGCTAACCGCATAGCGTAGGGGCATGTAGCGGCAGCACCCAAGGATATCCAGTGGCACTAACTGTGCTAGATCCCACTAACAGGCATTTAGACAGTTTGCAGGTCTACAAACCATGTAAATGCTTTTGAATATTCCCCCTTATGTTCTTAAGTACTAGACCTAGAGGTGATTGTTTCTGATAATATTAAGGTAGCCAAACAAGTAGAAAAAACTGGTAGACTAAGTCCATTGAACTGAAATCACATCTATTAGCAAAAACGTCCACCTGAATATGAAACCTATACTCTATATCTAATAATTCTTTTTGTCGAAGCAAGCCATAGGAGGGTTGAGATTGAGGCTCGACCCACACCAGACGGCCGGCTGCTTTTTATCAGTTAAGGTTCTCCACCCCCAAAATTGGAAACTTAAAAAATCCACACTTATCTTTTCAAAAGTCCTCAAAACGTATGTTGCTCATAAACCATCTGCTTAGCACGACGTGCACGTTTCGGGCAATGGCCCTGTATCAAGTGCATAACTTGTTATCTCAGCAATATGGCAACAATATTGACGAACGCCGTCATCGCGGCTCAGGTCAAACAGTCATTCAGGCTGAATGGGAGCTTTTTAAAGGAAGAACCCTCCAATAGAAGCAGTGAAAACCCCACCATCAGGGGACTCCCTGCTCCGATTGGATGAGATAGTATAGCAGCGTCATATCACACTCTGCCAATCAATCTCCCGATTGAGCCCATGCGGCTCAACCGTATCCACAGTAAAAATCCATTTCTGCTCCAACCATGGAAGTTTCCTCTCTCTATCGCCACCTCGCGGGTTAAAAGGCATATGATCCACAATGGTCCAGCGGAGATCTTCAAAAGAATGATGCTTTTCAATACATTACATATTCAGGTGGACGTTTTTGCTAATAAACAAGTAGAAAAGGCAACAGCAATAGCCAGAAAGATGCCTGGGTACATAGGGAGAGGTTTAACCATAGGAAGGAGGACGTGATGTGCCTCTGTATGTCTTTTGTGAGACCTAATTTAGACTATAGTATGTAATTCTGGAGATCACACCTTCAAAAGGATATAAACAGGATGAGGTTGGCGAAAATGGTGGTTACCAAAATGGTCAGTGGGCTTTATCATAAGGCATATGGGGGACAGCCTTAAAGATCTCAATATGTATGCTTTGGAAGAAAGACAGGAGAGAGGAGATATGATAGAGACATTTAAATACCCCCGTGGTATAAATGCACAGAAGGAGAGCATCTTTTAATTGAAAAAAAGCTCTGCATCGGGGGGGCATAGGATGAAGGTAAAAGGGGATAGACTCAGGAGTAATTTGCATAAATATTTCTTTATAGAAAGAGTGCTAAACATGTGGATAGTCTCCCAGTAGACGTAGTAGAGACAAAGACTGTATATTAATTCAAGAAAGCATGAGACAAGCACAGAAGTTTTCTAAAGGAAAAAAAAGGGACTATAGAGTTTAGTAGTTGGTATGAAATCTTTATCTGCCGTCATGTCTCTATGTCTAAAGAATGTTTAAAAATCCCTATGGAAGGATGTCTCTGCTTAATAGCTTCCATATGATGTACTCCACTGAGCTACGAGAGCAGAAATGAGCCCTTCGCCGCCAATGAAGAATCCAGAAACCCTGATGTCCATGCCACATACCTAGATAAACTCAAGACCTACTATAACAGCACACTCACGTCCAAAAAGGAGTACTACCCCAACACCCTTCTTAAAGCCCTCAACAAACCCAGGGAGCTCTTCAACCTGATCAAATCATTCAGAAGAGACCCCACCCAGCCACGACAAGTCTACACCCTCAACCCCAGGACATGGTCACGTACCTTCAGACGAAATCGTAGTTATTTAACTATAACAGGTGTTCTCCAGGGACAGCAGGAATCAGTCCTCACATAAGGGTGACGAAGCCCGCGTGGAGCATTTCCCCAGCTTTCAAAGAAAGCCTTTGGGAATGCCACTACATATGCGTGGTCCCCTTCTCGCCCAAGTGTGCCATATAAAGAGTGGGCAACTCCTAGGGGAGGTGGGTGGGTTGTGAGGACTGATTCCTGCTGTCCCTGGAGAACAGCTGTTACAGGTGAGTATCTGTATCTTGAGGAGAGCTCAGGCTACAAACGGAGTGGGAGGAAATGCATACAGGAGGCCGTGCGTCCACGACAGCTGGAAGGCATCGAAGGCTTCCCTGTTCGGGTGGGGAAATGGACTGCAGAACCGCGGGACCTGCAAATTCGTTGGCCTGGCAAAGAGATCCAGGACCAGAGTCCCCCAGCGCCGGAACAGCCATTGTGCCATCTGCGGGCAGATGCGCCACTTGTATGGCTGGAGGATCCGGCTCAGCCTTTCTGCCAGAATGTTGTCCTGAGCTGGGAGATAGGTGGCCTGTAGGACTATGCCTTAGTGAATCGCAAAGGATCACAGGGCTACCACCTACAGGCAGCAGCTATGAGTGCCAGTGCCCCCTTGTTTGTTCATACAGAACATTGCCACCCGATTGTCTGTCTGGACAAGCACCGTCCGGTGATGGACCCTGTACCTGAACGCCCTGTGTGCGGAGCTTGCCGCAGTGTGCTCCCCAGCCCGTTAGGGAGGCGTCCGTAGTCAAAACCATGTCATGCTGCAGGGCCTTGAATTGTGCTTCACAAAAACAGATGTGGTCACTTTTACCAGAGCCGAATGTTCTGTCAATTAATCTTTGTTACACTGACAATGTCTTGAAGATATAGTGTGATTCATGCAAAAACATGATTATTAGATCCTTTTCATATTGATTCCTTTCATATTAAATAAGCAATGGGTCTCAGACTTATCCAGGCATTGAAATACTCAGACTTCAATCAGTTTACTGAATATATGCTCTATTTGCATCAATGACCTCTATAATGTTTTATAAATAATACAAGCCGTGCTTAACTTTCAATGCAGTCCCCAACGCCAAACCTCAGCGCTTATTCTGTGTTTCACTGTGCCTCAATTTCCTCAGGGGGTTCTTTTTACCTATAAGCACTCCATCAAACGGATCATCTCTCTGAAGGTTCCGTTGAAAATTTTTTCTCTGAGCCTGAGGCACAGTGAAACGCAGAATAAGCGCTGAGGTTTGGCGTTGGGGACTGCATTGAAAGTTAAGCACGGCTTGTATTATTTATAAAACATTATAGAGGTCATTGATGCAAATAGGGCATATATTCAGTAAACTGATTGAAGTCTGAGTATTTCAATGCCCGGATAAGTCTGAGACCCGATGCTTATTTAATATGAAAAGAGGAAGGCGACCAAAATGATTTTGAGCCTGCTTCAGAAGATGTATGAGAAGAGACTTGAAGACCTAAATAGGTATACTCTGGAGGAGAGGAGAGACAGGGGAGATATGATTCAGGCCTCTAAATACTTAAACAGTATAAATGAACAAACTAACCTCTTCCAAAGACGGGGAACCTGTAAAACTAGAGGGCATAACATGAAACTGCAAGGGGGTAAATTGAAAGGCAATGTCAGGAAATATTTTTTCACTGAAAGGGTGGTGGATGCTTGGAATGCCCTCCCGATGGAAGTGGTAGGGGCGAACACGGTGACGGAATTCAAAAAGGCATGGGACAAACACAGAGCATCCCTTTACAGAAATAGGAAAAAAACCAAAATAAACGGTACCATCTAACTTCTGAACCATATAACGTCTCAACAAATAGGGGTGTCCTATATGGAGTGGTGGGTTTACCCCTGAACAAGGATATGGGGAGGGGTGGCCTGCGCGGAGCGACAGGTGCACCTACTCTTGCCATCTTGCTGGGCAGACTGGATGGACCATGCTGGTCTTTATCTGCCGTCAACTACTATGTTACTATGTTACCCAGGCACAGTACATCGAGCATTTTTTCCTGGATCCATTGTTCAAGGTCCGAGGACTGGAGCCAGGCCTGCCACCTGGCCCCAATACCCGCAGCTGCTACCCGAGCAGAGTACTCGAAGCTGTCATATACAGCGCGAGAAAGATACTTCGAACAGTCCCCCACTGATTTCAGGAGGGACTGGAAATGGCAGAGGTAATCGCCGTCGAGACCTGCCTGGAAGCCGCCGAGCTCCTTCGTGAGGTCACGAAGGAACATGCCTATATATAGCTGGTAAGCCTGGATGCCGCAAGTCAGCATGGAGCCCTGGTAGGCCTTACGCCTAAGGGCGTTGAGGGCAAGAGGCTCCCTACCCGGTGGGACTGAAGAGTGGGTTTTTGGACTCCTTTGCTTCCATATGGCAGACTCCACTATCATCGAGGTATGGGGAAGCTGGGCCTTCTGGAAGCCAGGCCCCCGCTGGACCCTGTACATGGTGTCCAGGCATTTGCTGACAATGCGGATAGATGCAGGTGTCTCCCACATGCAGTGAGCAGCCGGGTCAGAATGGGCGGAACCAGGACTGTGAGGGATTCCCTTGGCGGGGCCTTGTATTGTAAACTATTGAGTCCCTCTGCACGGGGCTCTCCTCAGATTGTGTGAAGAGCGCCAGGCCTCAAGACATGTCCCACACAAACTCCAGAAAGGAGGTATCCTTGGGAGGTGACCGCTGCTTTTGAAGGGGCGGAGAAGGATCCGAGAGGAGGTCCAGATGAGCCCAGGATTCAGGGGAAGTATCCCAGTCGGACTCCCAGCCCAAAATCTCCGAGGAAGATTCAGAGCTAGGCTGCTCAAGCAGAGCCTGAGACATGTGCTGGGCTCTCGAGGCCGAAGCCCTTCTGGAGCTGGAGATGTTGGCTCGGGAAGATCTCGCACCCGAAGACTGGGATGGAGATCGAGACCTCTCCTGGGATCCCTCACGAGGCCCCTGGCTCTCGGGGGTTGTCACGGCAGTCTGGGGAGCCAAGGCAGGTGTTGCCCTTGAAGTCTCAGGGCACGGGCCAGCAGGGCCTAGCACCAGCGCCTGCTGGGCAGCAAGGAAGGCAGAAATGCTGCACTCCAGTGCTAGCATTCAGGCCTCCCACTCAGGGGTGAGACCCTGTGACGCCGACACCAGGGTAACCGGGTCGGGCGTCGAAGAGGAGAGGGGGTACTCGCAGGGATGACCCTCAGGAGACCGGGCACCATTGCCGAAGGCCTCCGTATCTGTACGAGGTACCTTTCAGGGCCACTCCTTCTCCAACTCTAGGGACTGCCGAGGAGGGCTAAGAGACCAAGTGCGAGAATGCTCACGCTTGTCTGGAGCCCCCAACAGGGTCCTCAATGCCTTCTTCTTCTGCTCCCTTTCAGGGGACCCTTGCTCAGAGCAGCACCAGGGCCGTGGAGCGTCCACGGGGTACCCCAGAGGCTGAAGGTTGGTGGAGCGGGAAGCTACCAGGGACACCGGGGCCGTCTTCTGGAAAATTTCATCCAGTTTCTGCTTATGGCTCTGAATGGCCTTAGAGGACATCTTTTTACAAAGGGAGCAGCTCCGGGTTATGGTCTGCTCCCAAACACATGATGCAACAGTCATGGGTGTCCGTGAGTAATATGTTTTTGGAGCATCTGTCACACTTTTTGAAACCGGAGGCCATGGGGGCAAAAAGGATCTCCGCGAGGTCGAAGACCTTCGATTCGGCCAGCGGTTGAAAAGGGCGTGAAACGCGCTAGAGATTAACTCACAAAGAAAAGGGGAAAAATGAAAAATAACAAAGTCCCGGGTCTGCTGCCAAAGCAGGGGCACTGGGGATGGCAGGAAGAGGACCAGGAAACGAATTAGAAGACAATATGAAAAACGTTTTCGAGGTATGGGGACGTGCGTCCAAAGGGCTCCGCGAAAAAAGAGAAATTGATCAAGATGGCACCCTTGGGTGGGAAGGGGACCACGCATGCATAGTGGCATTCCCAAAGGCTTTCTTTGAAAGCTGGGGAAATGCTCCGCATGGGCTCCATCGGTGCCGACGTCACCCATATGTGAGGACTGACTTCCTGCTTGTTCCTGGAGAAGCATGGTTCCACCAGTCCCCTCACACTTACTATACCTACCCTGACCAAGCCAATGGATGCCTCCCACTCCTGGATCACTTTCAGAGACCTACCTCCAGATAAACTCAAGGCCATCATCTCACACATCAATACAACGACCACTCCATTGGACCCATGCCTGGTGTCGTGAATAAAAGCTACAAAGGATCACTTCTTACTAATCATATCAGCCATAGTACATACATCTCTGTCTCATGCCTATCTCCCCCCGCCACTCAAGCAGGTCTCCTTCTCCAGGAACTTGTTCAAACCTTTTTTAAACCCAGCTACACTAACAGTTTTTATTACATCCTCCGGTCACAAATTCCAGAGTTTGATTACACGTTGAGTGAAAAAATATTTTCTCTCATTAGTCTTAAATAGGTTACTCTGTAGCTTCAATGCATGTCCCCTAGTCTTTTTATCTTCTGATGACATAAACAATCGATCTACGTTTACCCAGTCCACTCCATTCATTAATTTATAGACCTCTAACATATCTCCCCTCAGCCATCTCTTTTCCAGGTTGAAGAACCCTAACTTTTTTAGCCTCTTTTCATAGGAGTATCCTTCCATCCCCTTTACCATTTTGGTGGCTCTTCTCTTCTCTGACTTCGCTACTATCCACCCTGATTGAAGGAACGGAGAACAAATCTTCCTGGACATCTCCTCAGTGTTCGACACAGTGTCACATCAAAAACTGCTAGACCAACTCCGCGAGATGGGAGTGCAGGACAAACCCCTCCACTGGTTCCACTCATACTTCTCGCACCATTGCCAACAAGTCAAGATAGGACATACCGAATCCCCCCCATACTCCTTGCCACAAGGAGTGCCCTAGGGATCTGCACTTTCATCATTGCCGTTCAACATCTACATTCACCCCCTATGCACAACAATCCAAAAATTCAATATCAGATATCTGCTGATGACATAATGGTATACTCCCCTTTGTCCACAGCCGCCCTCGATTACTCCAATCTCACAGCCTGCTTCAAGGAAATTGTCCATTGGCTCCAGCATCAAAACCTAGCAGTCAACTACAGCAAGACTGAGATACTACACATCACCAGGGACCTTGGGTTCACGCCTCCTGCAATAGTCAGACTCGGAGGCACAGACATCCAAGTCAGAACTCAGCTCAAATATCTCGGAGTCACCTTGGATCAGCACCTAAACTTTCAAGCACACCTCCAGAACACCACCAAGGCAATTTACTACAAACACAGGACACTATGCAACCTACACCCCCTTCTCTCCTCCGATGACTTCCACACAGTGTCAGGCAACAGTCACCCCCTTGCTTGACTACTGCAACTCCATATATCACGGGCTACCCAAGCACACAATCCGTCCACTTGCTCAGAACACCATAGCATGCACAATCTTCCAAACGCCCAGGCACTCTCACATAACACCCATCCTATAATCCTTCCTTTGGCTAACCATCGCCTCCAGGATCAAATTTAAAGTCCTCATCGTCATACACAAAGCTCAGAATGGCCTCATTGCCCAGCACCTCCAGCTGTCAATCAGCACCCCCAACTCCACCAGGCCCCACAGACAGAGCACACTAAACCTGCTCAGCCTCCCAATGCAGATATGCAAAAGCACCCAATATGCCCACCTGAGATCCTTCCCACTCTATGCCCCCACATTCTGGAACTCTTTGCCATCCACCCTAAAAAGTATTCAGGCAGCACAAGACTTTAGCAAGCATCTAAAGACCCACCTTTTCCATGAGCATTACGGCACATGCTAGCCCTCTAAAGAATCCACCAAACAGACTCCTGTGCCCAACCTATTGAACCTTTTGTATCTACCAATGATGGACCCCACTATCTCTACACCGTATCTCCTCTGTTGGATGTTCACTACTTGTAACTGAACTTGTCTTACCCACTACTCTTTCACCCTGTCTTTCTGCTTTTAATTGTTCGCCGTTTTGAATGGTAGAAGAACGGTATCCCAAAATCAGTTAATTAATTAAATAGATAAGTGATAGGAGATCTAATAATACAATTATGGAAGAATTGGAGGAAAGCGAGGTCCAGATTTCATTAGATACTCTTGACCTTACTACTATGCTGGATTTGCCTTTAGAAGATGTTTTGCAAAGCTACTTTGCTTATGATCTTTGTTTTTGAGGATGATAAACTTTCTCTTATGAGATTATTTTTTCAAAATAGGACTTTTTATTTTTGAGTCAAAATATTTAGTGTTTTCCTGACTTTTGTAGAGAGACACAGAGAAGGTGTCAGCTTTTTCTTACGTACCCTGCCAAATGTTGGTGAAAATTGTTAATGTGTGTTATGTTTTCTATGACCCTACCCATTTGAAAGATCTCCTTCATAAGATGTTTGCTATACTGGATTCAGTTGTGCAGCCAGGATGGGAGGGGGGGTGGATATGAGCTCCAGCTGATATGTTAACATGAGATCTTAGAAATGTATGCTAGTTTCCTATTTCATTTTTCCTCTTTGATGAAGTGTATCTTCCTTGTATTTTTCTGATTGGATAGTCCCGCTCACTGTTAGCAGATTGACAGGGAATGAGTCTTCAATTTTTTCTTTTTGCTTCTTTTCTTTTTCTTTATTATTATGTTTTATGGTATTCCATTTTCTGTATAGGAGTTATATGCTTGTTGCATCATTGTAAATTTAATAAATATAAAATTCAAAAAAATAGAACGAGGTTTGTCTTGAGGAAGAGGTAGACATACAGTGTTGTAATCCGAGAGAAGGACTGCATAGTAGAACAATGATCATGCCAACTGTTTCTTTAACTTTTTCTCCAAATAATGAATCCTCAATGCAAGAGTTATCTGCCAGTTTAGAATGGACATCCTCTCTTACTCTGGAGGCATATAGCCAAGTCAATCATCGAGCTGCTATGGCAGAAGCAGCTCTACCTCAGAAATCTCTCCAGAAATCCAGGCCTGAATCTCAGTCTGTTTATCTGACATTGCTGCTTGGATATTTCACTACTGTCTGAAACTGAACATGGCCAAAACAAAGCTTCTATCCTCCCCCCTAAAACCACTTCCCCCCTTTCTCCCTTCACCATTTCTGTGGAATAACACTGTCATCCTCCCTGTCTCCTCAGTTCGCAACCCTGGGGTCATCTTTGACTCTTTCTTTCTCTGCACATATCCAACAAATAGCTAAAACCTGTTGTTTTTTTCTCTATAACATTAGCAAAATTTGCCCCTTCCTCTTAGCGCATACTACCAAGACCCTTCTCCACTTTTTCATTACAACCCATCTAGACTATTTCAGCTTACTCATCGTTGGTCTCCCATTGAATCATCTTTCTCCCCTTTAATCTGTTCAGAACTCAGCTGCTCATGTAACCTCTTTTCTCAAGTTACTTCATTGGCTCCTTATGTGTTTCCACGTACAGTTCAAACTTCTCCTACTGACCTACAAACACATTCATTCTGCGGCTCCTTACTACCTCTCCTCTCTTATCTCTCTGTATATCCCTCCTTGGCAACTCTACTCATCACACAAAATATTTTTATCTATGCTCTTCTCTTCTATTGCCAACTCCAGACTCTATTCTTTACACCTTGCTTCACCATATGCCTGAAATAGACTACTTGAGTCAATACATAAAGATCAGTCTTTGGTCCCATTCAAATCCAGGCTAAAAACTCATCTCTTCGAGGCTGCTTCTGGATCCTGAAGCTCTTAATCTCCTATCTACATCCATGTGTATTCAATTATTTTACTAAAGAATTCCCTATCCCCCTGCTTTTTCTGTTTGTCTGTCCTAGCAGATCGTAAGCTCTGTAGAGAAGGAACTGTCTTATGTGTATGAGTATAGCACTGCATATGCCTAGTAGCGCTATATAAATGATAAGTAGTAGTAGATAAACTCTCAAAGATGTCATAGGCCGATTGAATGAGATGAGTGCCATATTTGCTTCAGTAAGAATGGCTCTTATACAATACTTGATCTCCCTACCTGCCTTACTACAGGAACTGAACCCACACCCCACATAAAGAACATTTTTTTGTCGGATCGCTCACCATGAAAAGAAACATTTCCTCTCTCGAAGTGAGCCCTCCTTTTAATCAATTTTAAAGAGACCGAATGCCCGGTCAAAAACCAGACTAAACAACACTTGTAGCTGTCCACACCTTATGCTAAAAATGGAGTCCCCAAGCTTAGATATGACGGAATTCTCAACTTCGTCATTAAGCACTTTTCCTTATCCATGAACAACAAGGGAAAGAGTCACTTAGCTGAATCCATGATTTGGAGGACTTTCCTAATCCCTCGTAAAATCTTCTCGAAGGAACGCCTCCAACTTTCACCCCCAACAGGGCTCCCGCGTAAGGTGTGGACAGCTACAAGTGTTGTTTAGTCTGGTTTTTGACCGGGCATTCGGTCTCTTTAAAATTGATTAAAAGGAGGGCTCACTTTGAGAAAGGAAATGTTTCTTTTCATGGTGAGCGATCCGACAAAAAAAATGGGGTGTGGGTTCAGTTCCTGTAGTAAGGCAGGTAGGGAGATCAAGTATTGTATAAGAGTTTTGGGGTTGGTTTCCAAGGGTGTAACAATATTTGTCAGTAAGAATGGCAGCAAGTTGGGATGTTTACGCTTGGAATGGACCAAGGGCGAAAAGTTGCACTTTTGGAAATATTGTATGCACATGCTGGCTATATATAACTGATGGGCCACAATGCAAGCAGTAAGCATGTCTGGCTCTCTGGAAAACTCTATTTCTGATGTGATCTGGTCAGTGTATTAAGGAAATCCCTGCATTTTTTGGCTTTTCTCTTAGCAGCTTCTACAACTACTGAAGAGTGAGATAGCCATTTAGTAAAATCCCTAAGACCACTGGACTTTATACTAAAAGTCCAATTTCTTTGATACTGGTTGAATCATAAGTGAAGTTTGCCATATATGATATTGCTGTTCCTTGAGGAGACCATGACCTGGAAATACTACAGTGTTTTTTGGAGCTTCATTATACTTGAGTAAACCAAAAACATCACAACAGGGTACTGATTCTTGCAGCATTTGCAAAAGAACATTCTTTGACATCTTATGGACAAACTTAGGATAAGAGATGTCCTCATAAGGAAATTCATTTCTCTATGGTAGAGGAGAGGGATCCAAAGTTATGTCTGCTTACCACTCCATCATCAGGATAAGGAGGGAAGCTAGTCATCAAGGGAGTTGTCCGTGTTGGATCAAATAGATGCTGAATTTGAAGGAGGCAAGAAATGCAACTTCTCTGGTTCAGAGTCAGAAGTGGTCAAAGAAATCACATGATCAAGAAGAGAGTCTTTTTCCACTAGGACAGTGGTTCCCAAACCTGTTCTGGGGGCTCCCCAGCTAGTCAGCTTTTCAGGATATCTTACATTAATATTCATGAGAGAGATTTGTGTACACTGCCTCTATAGTATGCAAATCTCTCTTGTGCAAAGATGATTGAGCAATGTTCCCACTAAGCAGCTTGAAGCTGTGCGAGTCCTCTGTCGGCATTCCTGCCAGTGAGGTGAGGTGCCATACAACTGCACTTAGGATCGCAAATCAAAGACAAGTCCTGAGGAATAAGGAGGACACACTAAAGTTTTGAGCTCTGGGAAAGCAGTTCTATCCCAGCATTATCAGATGACATCAGATGTTGATTTTGGGGGAGGGGGGGATTACTATTATAGCTTTTAGCTGTGGTTTTAGACTAAGCTTGGGGGCATTTAGACTGCTTTCCTTGTATAGACTTACATCAGATATCTGTGTGTGTGGCAGATAGAGAGTTATAACATACTAGGTTTTTACCCCTGCTACACTGGTTGGTGAAACCCCTATTCCCAGGGAGGAGCTGATTTGGAGCATTGTACACCTGGCCTGACACTGGTCTGAGCCAGTTTTGCAGAAGCTGAGAAGTATCCATTAAGCTAAGAACAAACCTTTCTATCTTCTCTGCTGGCTTAAAACTATAAATTCTAACCGTTGATTTTTGGGGGGATTACTATTATAGCTTTTAACTGTGGTTTTAGACTAAGCTTGGGGGCATTTAGACTGCTTTCATTGTACAGACTTACATCAGATATCGGTGTGTGCCCACGGTTCAGGAACAGCCTACCTGCCAGACAAACTTAGGTTCTGCCCACCCTACCCCTCACCCCACCTACCCCAGGGGCTACATTGCCTTTATAGTGGTCACATACGTGCCATCTATCCTTTCTTACTTGGGTTAAAAGTCCACATCTTCATCCTTTCTTCTTCTTCTTCCTCTTCTGGGACTGCTTAACCAACATGTCGTGTATTCAGTTCAATAACTGCGGTACTTTCATTCCAAGACGAATCATTTGGAGCCTAGGAGCTTGTCCTATGTGCCTCAGGTCAGCTGGCATGCATGACAAACTGACTCTACTAAGGAAAGACCTAGCTGCCATGCATAAAGAAGTGACTCTACTGAGGGAGGAAATGGCTGCAATGAAACGCACCTCTTCTAGGATACAAACTGAACAAAGTCCACCACCGCTCCCACAAAGAATCAAACACCCCAGGAACAAATGAATCACAGTGGGTTCTGGAAGATTGCGACCTGTAATGCAGAGACATCCTATACATCAAGTGATATCCCTGCATAATGCCTTCTCTGCCTTGGCTAATGAGGATGCTCAATCCAATGAAACTGAAGGGCACTAAAATGAGTCAGACAATGCCCAATCTCCTGCTAAAGCACCAAATATGAAGAAAACCTCACCAAACAGAAAACTACTACTACTTGGAGATTCCATCATCAGAGGCACCAACTTGGGAACACAGTTCAAAGGAGAGAAGATAGTCATGTGCCTACCAGGCTCGACAGCCAGCAGGAATACAAACCAAGTTGTTGAAGTACTTAGCGCAAAAAGTGAACATTCCAAACTTGATGTTGTTATCCACTTGGGCACAAATGACCTGGCTAGAAACAGTGCCGCTACGGTCCAAAAGGACTTCCAATCTCTGGGAGAGAAACTCAAGCCTTTGTTAACACTGTTGCATTCTCAGAGGTTCTGCCTGTTCTTGGTAAGGAGACAAAAAGGCTGCATTGCATTAACAGCTTTAATACATGGCTCCAGACCTGGTGCAAACAAGATGGATTCAGATTTATTGGCGACTGGGGAAACAGATGGACCAACAAGAGACTATACTGTGCTAATGGACTGCATCTCTCTGTCACAGGGAAAAGAATCTTAAGTGAAAAATTCAGGAAGTATGTGGATATGCATTTAAACTAGGAAAAGGGGGTGACGGATGTGGAAGGTCAAGGCCTGCACGCCACCCCCTGCAAAAGCAGAACATCATCAGAAACAGCCACACTTTTAAACCACACATCAAAAACAAGTGGGAAGATGTGGGCAGAACAAAATCAATGCAAAATACACACAAGCCAGGTAAATGCTGGAAAGCAATGAGCACAAATGCTCGAAGCTTAGCCAACAAAGTTCCGGACCTGGAAGCCCTAATGGTAGAAATGGATTTGGATATTGTGGCCATTACAGAAACATGGTTTAATGAATCGCATGATTGGGATATAGCCATAGCTGGCTATAATTTATTCAGAAGAGACAGAGAAAATGGAAAAGGAGTATGTCAAAAGCAATATTAAAGCTACTGAAATGCAGCAGACATGGGGAAAAGAAAAAGCGCTCTGGATTGCGTTGGAAAGAGGAGATGGCACTGTCATCCATACTGCTGTAGTCCACAGACCTCTGACTCAAACTTAAGAGATAGATAATGAATTGATTATAGATATTGCCAAGATAGCCACAAAGGGGAAAGCGATCATTTTGGGTGACTTTAATCTACCTGATGTGGATTGGATTACTCCTTCTGCACATCTGGAAAGAAGCAAAAAAATTGTAGATGCTCTCCAAGATGCATCACTTAGACAAATGGTCACGGAACTAACCAGGAAAAGCTCAACGCTGGATTTAGTGCTCACCAACGGTGATAGCGTGTCGAATGTCTGCGTGAGTGCCCCTGTGAGCAACAGCGATCATCACACGGTGTGGTTTGAGATAAAAGCCAAGGTACAGGCCAAACATAGCAAGCTCAAAGTCCTAAACTTCAAAAACACTGACTTCAATAAAATGGCCAAGTACCTAAAGGAGGAGATGACAGGGTGGAAGGAGATAAGGGAAGTGGAATTGCAATGGGCTAAACTAAAGGTGGCAAAAAAAGGGGCAACAGATAAATATGTAAAAAAGGTAAATAAAAACAAGAGGAGAAGGAAACCTATTTGGTTTTCCAAAGAAGTGGCTGCTCAAATAAAGGCAAAAAAACACAGCTTTTGCAAAATTCAAAAGCTTGCAAACAGAAGAACATAGAAATGAATACAGGACCAAACTCAAAGAGTCAAAAAGAGAGAAATAAGGATAGCAAAATCAAAGTCAGAGGAAAGAATAGCTAAATATGTTAAGGGTGGCGACAAAACTTTCTTCAGATATATTCGGGAAAGGAAGAACATCAGAGTTGGAATTGCAGGACTCAGAAGTGCTGGGAAAGGTCTCGTGGAAAGTGACATAGAAAAAGCGAAATTGCTAAACAAATACTTCTGCTCTGTATTTACTAAAGAAAATCCTGGAGATGGACCAGCTGTGACTCCCAAATATAAAAATGGGAATGAAGTAGATACCACACCATTCACAGAAAACGAGGTGTTGGAACAACTTGCTAAATTGAAAGTGGACAAAGCCATAGGACCAGATGGGATACATCCCAGGATACTGAAAGAGCTCAGAGAAGTTCTTGCAGGGCCGTTAAAGGATGCATTCAACAGATCCTTGGAAACAGGAGAGGTTCCTCAGGACTGGAGAATGGCTGATGTCGTACCTCTACACAAAAGTGGCAACAGGGAAGAAGTGTCAAACTACAGACCCGTGAGCCTTACCTCGGTGGCGGGAAAAGTAATGGAGGCGCTCCTGAAAGAGCGAATAGTGAACTTTCTCAAAACCAACAGGTTGCAAGATCCGAGGCAACATGGTTTTCCTGAAGGATGGTCTTGCCAAACAAATCTGATTGAGTTCTTTGACTGGGTGACCAAGGAACTAGATCAGGGGCATGCGATGGATGTCATCTATCTGGATTTCAGCAAAGCCTTTGATACTGTTCCTCATAGGAGGCTTGTCAATAAACTCAGTAGCATGGGGATAGGTCCCAAGATGGTAAACTGGATTAGAAATTGGTTGACAGACAGAAGGTGATGGTACATGGAGCTCACTCGGATGAAAGGAAGGTGATTAGCGGGGTGCCCCAGGGTTCGGTTCTGGGCCCGGCACTGTTCAATGTATTTGTGAGTGATATTGCTGAAGGACTGAATGGAAGGGTCTGTCTTATTGCAGATGACACAAAAATTTGCAACAGAGTGGACTCCCCCGAGGGAGTGGATAACATGAGGAAAGATCTACAAAAGCTGGAAGAATGGTCTAATGCTTGGCAATTACGATTTAATGCAAAAAAGTGCAGTGTCATGCACTTGGGTAGCAGAAATCCAAGGGAAATGTACACAATAGGGTGCGAGAGGTTGATGTGCATGGTTCAGGAGAAAGACCTTGGTGTGATTATCTCTGATGATCTCAAGATAGCAAAACAGTGCAACAAGGCGGTGGCAAAAGCCAGGAGGATGTTGGGCTGCATACAAAGAGGAATTACCAGCAGAAAGGAAGAGGTACTTATGCCACTTGTGATAAGGAAGCTTATCATAGCTCAGGAAGGAGCTATAGAAAAGGTGAAGTGTCTCTGAACAAGCAACCTGTCAGTGCTGGTAGAAATGAGAAAACAGAATTTTACCATAAAAGACTACCAGTCCCAGAATGCACCAGGTTTCCAACAGCCATGAGAGGAGCTGAAGTGAGAAAACGTGTGTTCAATCAAAAGGGCTATGAGGTAATCCCCAAGCACTCATTGCAAAGGGCAGGGCTTGATTCAGCACAGCTGCGCTGTGCTAGGATGGAACACTCATCTCAAAGGGCAAGGCCTGATTCAGCACAGCTGCGCTGTGTTAGGGAGGAACACTCATCTAAGCAGAATAAGAGTAGAGTTTATTCTACAGATGATCATCATCTTCATGATCACCTTGGATATCCTGAGAATCAGCTTGAGCTGCATCATCAGTTTCATCTGAAGGATTATCAGAAGCAGCAGCCAAACCGGACGGACAGAGAGGGAAAGAGACCCTTTGGAAGAAGGAAGAGAAAAGCCTTTGAGAGGTCTAGAAGAGTCCAAAGCAGTACGTATACTGGGAGGTATTCCAAGGGCCAGCATACACCATTGGACTGGGGAAAGCCAGAGGAATGGTGCTGCAGAGCTAGGAATCACCAGAGGCTACCTGTGAGGGAGACGGCTGCACGTGGAAGGGACCCTAAGACCTGTGCCAGAAGGTATGTGAAGAGAGATCCAGTGTCCAGGGATCTGGATTGGAAGGCTGGACATAAGAACTGGACTACATACTGGCCAGGCTATATAGAGAGGAACTCTAGCAGCAATGGAAGCTCAGGTATGAACACTGATCTATGCCCTAGCTATAACCTTGAAAGACAGCAGGGAAACAAGTATTCTCCTGAAAATGCTCCATTGAGAGATTCATCTGTGCCAATCCATGATATTGAACCCATGCTTATTGCACAAGGGGGAATAATAGCAGATGAGGATCCTGTTTATATGGACTGCTCTCTATCTAAACTCCGTTGGTAACTTTCTGTTATAAAGTACAGCAACCATCACAAAGAAATACAAATTTGTTCTTTAATCTACTCAGAAAAGCTCCTGAAGCAGGATTTGACCCACACAGTGGAAGGCAAGCCAGCTAAGGGGTTTCAGCTGGTAACTGCTAGCAATTAAGCCTTACCTAATTGCTTGTGAGCTAGGAGAGAATCACTTCTGTATCTATGTGGGAAGTAATCAGAAGTTAACCTAAAAAGAACAGTTTGTTTCTTGCTTTGTGGCTTTTCATTTGTTGTTTTCCTGATTTTAACTTTGTTTTTCCAAGTTAACACTGAAAGCAAGTAACCTAATTTATGTGCTACCAAGCATATCTGTGTTGGGAGAAATAACCCCATAAATAAATATCTTATTGGCTTTACCCAAGAGCACAACTAAATTATTGTCAGCAGCTGTGTCTGGTGTGAATGAACTACATTGCCCACAATACCTTGCAAATCATATAGAAATATGCACTTGCCAAGAATGTGAAGATTCTCACCCAGGCAGCCGTCTGACACACTGTACAGGTCGCTGGTGAGGCCTCACTTGGAATACTGTGTTCAGTTTTGGAGACCATATCTTGAAAAGATGTAAAAAGACTGGAAACTGTTCAGAGGAAGGCGACCAAAATGATTTGGAGCCTGCGTAAGAAACCTCATGAGAAGAGACTTGAAGACCTACATATGTACACTTTGGAGGAGAGGAGGGAAAGGGGAGATATGATTCAGACCTTTAAATACTTAAAGAGGAACGATGAACAAACAAACCTCTTCCAAAGACGGGGAAGCTGCAAAACTAGAGGGCATAACATGAAGCTGAAAGGTGGTAAATTTAAAGGCAATGTCAGGAAATATTTTAGCACTGAAAGGGTGGTGGATGCTTGGAATGCTCTCCCGATGGAAGTGATGGGGGCAAACACGGTGACGGAATTCAAAACAGCATGGGACAAGCACAGCAGATCCCTTTACAGCAACAGGATAAAAATAAAATAAACCGAACCATCTAACTTCTCAACAAATAGGGGTGTCCTACATGGAGTGGTGGGTCCACCCCTAAACAAAGACATGGGGACGGGTGGCCTGCACAGAGCGTCAGGTGTACCTACTCTTGCCGTATTACTGGGCAGACTGGATGGACCGTGCTGGTCTTTATCTGCCATCATTTACTGTTAATATCACCTGACTTAATCCTGCTGGTTGAGAGAAAAAATAATTTACCAGGAGCCATTAGTCCTATAAACAAAGGAAAAGATTTTTCAATACTCGATCCACATAGAGTCTAGTCTGATACCAGCAGTGTCTGGGTTACATGAGGATTTGACTAGCAATTGAAAAAAAGAATTTGTGTGCTTTAGTTTACCATCCTCTGTAACATGATTGTCTCCCATGTAGACAGCAACATGTGGTGGTAGGCTAAGAAAGAGTAAGTTGGTAGCTGAGCTGTCAAGGTATTCAATGCCATGTGGCAGATTTTTTGACTAGTCCTGGTACTGAACTTATACCCCAATGTATAATGATTTTCATAGTCACTGTTTTATCATTGAAGTCAGTGTTGCAGGTTCTGTAATCTGGAGGGGGTTGTCAGAAATCCAGAACCAGCCTAAAATCTCTATCCTGAAACTGGCAGAAGAATATAAAATGTATTTTTCATTCAAATAGAATAGCCTTTGGAAATTTCATCTCCTTGCTGATGTAAGATAGAAAACAGTACAATCCAGAATGATATACAATAAAGAGTAGTTACTCACCTGTAACAGGTGTTCTCCAGGAGCAGCAGGAATCAGTCCTCACATATGGGTGACGTCGGCGCCGACAGAGCCCTCGTGCGGAGCATTTCCCCAGCTTTCAAGGAAAGCTTTTAGGAATGCAGCGTGCATGCGCGGTCCCCTTCCCACCCAAGGGTGCCATCTTGCTCAGTCTGATGACATAGCTAAAAGACAGCAAAAAAACTAAATGAAGTATATGACTGCAACTCCAGAGGAGGAGGGAGGGTCATGAGGACTGATTCCTGCTGCTCCTGGAGAACACCTGTTACAGGTGAGTAACTACTCTTTCTCCAGGACCAAGCAGGAAGTCAGTCCTCACATATGGGACTCCCTAGCTTCAGGCTACCAGGAACCCAAGCTGAAAAATAAGCTCCCTCTAGAGCGTCAGCATCCGTGAAAGAATCCTTTCTGAGAACGCCCCCGTACGGTAGCCCAACACAAGGGCCGGAGGGTAGAAGTTGCCTAAACCTCAAAGAGATAGAGTAGTTACTCAGCTGTAACAGGTGTTCTCCAGGAGCAGCAGGAATCAGTCCTCACATATGGATGACATCGACGCCGATGGAGCCACTGCGGAGCATTTCCCCAGCTTTCTATGAAAGCCTTTGGGAATACTGCACGCATGCGCGGTCCCCTTCCCGCCTAAAGGTGCCATCTTGCTCAGTCAAATGACATAGCTAAAAAACAGCACACAGAAATGTAAATTAAACTATGTACAACTGCAACTCTCAGGGGAGGAGGGAGGGTTGTGAGGACTGATTCCTGCTGCTCCTGGAGAACACCTGTTACAGGTGAGTAACTACTCTTTCTCCAGGACCAAGCAGGAAGTCAGTCCTCACATATGCGTGACTCCCTAGCTCTGGGCTACCAGGAACCCAGGCTGAACAAAAGAACTCCCTCTAGTCCCAGCATCAGAGAAAGGCTTTTCACTGAAAGAACCTCCACCGGTAGCCCAACGGAGGGCTGGAGGGCAGGAGTTGCCTAAACCTCAAAGAGATTCCGGAGTACTGCCTGGCCAAAAGCACTGTCCCTACGGGACTCCCTCTCCAGGCAGAAATGGGCCGCAAAAGTCTGGCTTGAGGACCAAGCTGCAGCCCTGCAGATGTCTGCCAACGGTACAGAGCGGAGATGAGCTACTGAGGCAGCCACTGCCCTGACACGATGGGCCGTGACCCGACCCTGCAAGGGAAGGTCAGCCGCCTTGTAAGCCCAGGTGATACAGTCAGCCACCCAAATGGACAAGGTACGCTTGGACACAGCAAACCCCAAATTATTAGGGTCAAAAGAGCTGGGTAGCCCTTCTATGCCCCTGCGTACGGTCAAGGTAGAAGGATAAGGCCCTCCTACAGTCCAGGGTATGCAGGACCGCCTCAGCCTGGCTTGCACGAGGCCTAGGGAAGAATGTTGGAAGAACCACCTCTTGGTTGAGGTGGAAAGAGGAGACAACCTTTGGGAGGAACTTTGGATAAGTCCTAAGGACTACCCTGTTCCTATAGAAGCGGGTGTAAGGCCTGTCACAGACCAGGGCCTGAAGCTCACTCACTCGTCTGGCCGAGGTTAAGGCTACCAGGAAGAGTGTCTTCCAGGAAAGGAAGCGGAGAGGACAAGTAGCCATCGGCTCAAAAGGTGGGTGAGTCAGTTGTTGCAAGACCACATTCAACTCCCACTCAGGGGCTGGAGGACGGACAGGAGGCTTGAGCAAGAGCAAACCTCTGAGGAACCGGGACACCAAGGGGTGAACCGACAAAGAGTGTCCTTCCACCAGTGAGTGGTGAGCTGCTAGAACTGAGAGGTGGACCCAAACAGAATTGGACTTAAGGCCCTGATTGGATAAGTGCAGCAGGTACTGAAGCACCACCGGTACAGCACAGGAGAAAGGATCTTCTGTACGCAGCTGACACCACACAGAAAACCTCTTCCATTTCAGGGCATAGGTTTTTCTAGTGGACTGCTTCCTAGAGGCCAGGACGACCTCCTCAACTTCCTGAGGGAGGCTCCAGGGAGCCAAAACTACCCTTGCAGCTTCCAGGCCATCAAATTGAGAGATTTGAGTATGGCTGACCACCTGTGGGCGTACAGTGTCAGCCGGCCTCCTGTGCTGAGAGGAGCCGGCTGAGGAGGAGAGGCTATGCAGTGGGAGTCAAACCCTACTCCCTGCTGTGCAGAAGCCGGAGCTGATGGTTTGGGGGTTTTCTGCCTACGGGGCCCATGTCCCTGCCCCTTGGCCTGCTGACCCTGATGGGGAGCTGTAGAGGCCTGAAATTGAGGGCAGGATTTGTAGGCGGTAGCCTTCCTCGGGTAAAAGGGCTTTTTCCCCAAGCCCTTCTTCTTCTGAGAAGAGGCAGACGTTTTCCTGGACAGCCCTGTCCTGGTGAGAGTCTCAGACTAGAGTTCTGCAGCCAATCTACCTGCTGGAGGTAAATCGATGAGTTTGCCAAAAAGGTTCTCACCTCGGCAAGGGACATCGACCAACTTGTCCTGTACCTATGAACATAAGAACATAAGATATGCCATACTGGGTCAGACCAAGGTCCATCAAGCCCAGTATTCTGTTTCCAACAGTGGCCAATCTAGGTCATATGTACCTAGCAGTTTCCCCAAGAGACACAAGTTCCACAATGCTTGTACTGGGTCAAGCATTGATATCTTCGGTCACTTCTTAATAATGGTTTATGGACCTTTCCTCCAGGAACTTGTCCAAACCTTTTTTAAACCCAGCTACACTAACAGCCTTTACTACATCCTCCGGTAACAAATTCCAGAGTTTGATTACACGTTGAGTGAAAAAATATTTTCTTTTATTAGTCTTAAATAGTTTACCCTGTAGCTTCATTGCATGTCCCCTAGTCTTTCTATATTCTGATAACGTAAACAATCGATTTACGTTTACCCGTTCCACTCCGTTCATTAATTTATAGACTTCTAATATATCTCCCCTCAGCCGTCTCTTTTCCATTTTGGTGGCTCTTCTCTGAACCTTTTCTAAAATCGCTGTATCCTTTATAAGATACGGCGACCAGTATTGCACACAATATTCAAGGTGCGGTCTCACAATGGAACGATATAGAGGCATTATAATACCTTTTGTTTTATTTTCCATTCCTTTCCTTATCATACCTAGCATTCTATTTGCTCTCTTGGCCGCCGCTGCACACTGGGCCGAGGGTTTTAACATGGTATCCACAATGACGCCTAAATCTTTTTCCTGGGTGGTGGTTCCTAATGTGGAACCTTGCATCGTGTAACCATAGTTTGGGTTGTTCTTCCCTAGGTGCATAACCTTGCACTTATCCACATTAAATTTCATCTGCCATTTTGATGCCCAGTCTTCCAATTTATCAAGATCCTCTTGCAATTTTTCACAATCCTCTTGGGTTTTAACAACTTTAAATAGTTTTGTGTCATCTGCAAATTTGATAACCTCACTCGTTATTCCACTTTCCAGGTCATTTATGAATATGTCAAAAAGCAGCGGACCCAGCACAGATCCCTGGGGTACACCACTATAGCACAGTTACTTACCTGTAACAGGTGATCTCTGGGAACAGCAGGAATTAGTCCTCACATATGGGTAAGTCGGAACCGACGGAGCCCGCGCGGGAAAGCTCCCCAGCTTTTCAGATGAAAAGCTTTTGGGGCTTCCCACAGCGCATGCGCGCTGCCTTCCCGCCTTCCTTACCAGCTCTCTTCAGTTCGAGTTTATAGCTGAGACAATAGAGAGAGGAAAGGAAGGTAGATAGATAGAAGATACAACTCCTAGGGGAGGTGGGTGGGTTGTGAGGACTAATTCCTGCTGTTCCCAGAGATCACCTGTTACAGGTAAGTAACTGTGCTATCTCCAGGAACAAGCAGGAATAAGTCCTCACATATCGGGACTCCCTAGCTAAGATGCCTGGGAGATCCCCCTCCAAGGGTAAACCATCTTCGTATGGATCTCAGGCATCCATTCAGGGAAGGTGGGCAGGAGTTGCTTAAGTATGGAACAGGTGTTTGAGGACAGCCTGACCAAACAAGGCATCCCGGCGGGAGTCCTTGTCCAAACAGTAATGGGCTGTGAAGGTATGAACCGAGGCCCAAGTGGCTGCTCGACAGATCTGATCTATGGATACAGAGTGAAGATGAGCCATAGAAGTAGCCATGGCTCTCACATTGTGAGCTGTGACATGGCCTTCCAGAGAAATGTTCTTACTCTGGTAAGCAAAAGAAATACACTGAGCAATCCAATTGGAAAGTGTACGTTTGGAGACTGGAAATCCCAAATGAGAAGGATCAAAAGCCACAAAAAGTTGGGAAGACTTTCGATGTGGCTGAGTCCTGTTGAGGTAAAAGGCGAGAGCTCTTTTACAGTCAAGAGTATGAAGGTTCCTCTCTGCACTGGATGCATGAGGAGCCGGGAAAAAAACAGGTAGATATACCTCTTGATTAAGATGAAAAGGCGAGACCACTTTGGGCATAAAGTGGGGATTCGTCCTAAGGACCACCTTATCATGATGAAATCTGGTATAAGGTGGATTAGCCACCAAAGCCTGCAGTTCACTGATGCGGCGAGCCGAAGTGACTGCAATAAGGAAAAGAACCTTCCAGGAAAGAAATTTCAAGGAGGTAGAGTCCAAAGGCTCAAAAGGTGGTTTCATAAGCTGACCTAGAACTAGGTTCAAATCCCATGCTACCGGCGGAGGTCGGATGGGAGGTTTAGTTAGGGTCAGGCCTCTCATGAACCTTGCAACGAGAGGATGAGAGAAGACAGGTTGTCCATTTATAGGTTTTAAGGATGCTGCAATAGCACTTAAATGGACTCGTACTGAATTCGTCTTGAGGCCTGCATTGGAAAGATGCAGGAGATAGTCTAGTAGAGAATTCAAAGGAAGTGCCAGAGGGTCAAGACCCTGTTGAGCACACCAAATGGAAAAACGTTTCCATTTGAAAGCATAGGAACGCCTGGTAGAGGGTTTCCTAGAGGCATGAAGGATATCTTTCACTGGCTGAGAAAGATTAAACTCATGAAGGCTTAAGCCTTCAGTAACCAAGCTCGGAGATGTAGGGACTTGGGGTTTGGGTGCCACAAAGTCCCTTTCTCCTGAGACAGAAGGTCTGGCGCAGCTCCCAGGTCCAGGGAGGAGCCCTGGGAGAGCTGTAGAAGTAGAGGGAACCACACTTGGCGTGGCCAGCGTGGAGCTATAAGGATCATCGACCCGTGATCCCTCTGAAGTTTGAACAGAGTCTTGGGAATCAAAGGAATGGGTGGAAAAGCATACAGGAATTCCTGACCCCAATGCAGGAGAAAGGCGTCGTTGGCCTGAGCTCCCTGACACGGAGTCCTGGAACAGAACCGGGGAAGTTTGGCATTCCACGGACTTGCAAAGAGGTCTATGTCCGGGGTCCCCCATTCCTGGAAGATTCTGTGTATCTGGTCCATATGCAGGGACCACTCGTGTGGAAGCAGAACTCGACTGAGTCTGTCTGCCCGAGAGTTTTGAACTCCTGGAAGATACACTGCCAGAAGATGAATTTGATGCTCTCTGGCGAAAGCCCATAATCTGAGAGCTTCGTTGCAAAGCGACAGAGAGCCCGTCCCTCCTTGCTTGTTGACATAGAACATGGCCACCTAATTGTCTGTCTGAACTAGGACAGTCAGGTTGGCAAGGAGGGTATGGAAGACTGTGAGGGCAAGGAAGATTGCTCGCAGTTCCAGAAGGTTGATATGAAGGGTGGTCTCTTGGGGAGACCAGGTTCCCTGAGTGGAGAGATGTTGAAGATGAGCTCCCCACCCTGTTTGGGAGGCATCTGTTGTGAGGGTTGCTTGGGGCAATGAAGGTTGGAAGGGAGTCCCCAACAACAGATTTTTGGAGGATGTCCACCACTGGAGAGACCAAAACAGACGTTTTGAGGTGAGTACCTGGTCTGACAGCAGTCCCGATGCTTGAGACCACTGGGTGGCCAATGTCCATTGAGCTGCTCTCATATGGAGACGAGCATAGGGCACCACATGAACCGTGGAGGCCATGTGGCCCAGAAGTTGCAGCATTTCTCTGGCTGACAAGTGACTTCTGGACTGAGCCTGGGAGGCCAAGCTTATTAGCCGTTGGCCTCGGACCAGAGGAAGGTAGGCCCTTGCAGTGGTGGAATCCACATAAGCCCCTATGAATTCCAGGGACTGAGTAGGGATGAGTTGGGACTTGGGAATGTTTACCACAAGTCCCAGATTTTGAAGAATACGCCTTGTGCGGTCCAAGGAAATCTGGACTTCTGACTGAGATGGAGCTCGGATGAACCAGTCGTCCAGATATGGGAACACGAAGATTCCCATGCCTCTTAGAAATGCGGCTACGACTGCCATGCATTTTGTGAATACTCTTGGAGCAGAGGCGAGACCGAAGGGAAGTACTCTGTATTGGAAATGTTTTCCCTGGAACAGAAATCGAAGATATTTTCTGTGGGATGGATGGATGAGTATATGAGTGTACGCATCCTTGAGATCTAGAGAACAAAGCCAATCCTGACTCTGAAGGTATGGAAGGAGAATGCCCAGAGAGAGCATTTTGAATTTCTCCTTGAATAGAAACTTGTTCAATTCTCTCAGATCTAGGATAGGTCTGAAGTCCCCTGTCTTCTTTGTTATGAGAAAATAAGGGGAGTAGAACCCTAACCCCTGTTGAGGAAGAGAAACCTCCTCTATTGCCCCTTGGGCAAGGAGAGAGGAGACTTCCTGACCCAACAGGGTCAGAAGAGATGGGGGAGAACTGAATTGCCTCACCATGGTATGGGGAGGAAGGCTGGAGAAATGAAATTTGTAGCCCTCTCTGATGATAGAGAGGGTCCATTGCTCTGATGTTATTTGCTCCCATCTGGGAGCAAAGTGAGCTAACCTTCCCGGTATGGTGAGAGGCTCTGGTTGTTCCAGAGCCAGAAATGGTAAGTTCTCTAGGGGCAAGTCAAAACCCCTGAGGGGGTTGAGCCTGCTGGGGTGTAGCAGACACTGCAGACTTTGACTTTACTTGCTTAGATTGCTGACGTTTAGCAGCAAAGCGAGGCTGAGAAGATTGTTGGCCAGTATTTGTGGAAAATCTGGCCTTCTTGTAGTACGGCCTTTTAAAAGGTTTCTTTTTGGCAGGAGTAGAAGTAGACTTAGAAAGTCTATCTAGAGTGGCATTTTCTGCGTCCATTTGAGCAGCTTTAATTTGCCAGTCCTCACCAAATAAGTTCTCTCCTGTACAGGGCAGATTCCTTAAGCCATCCATGACCCAGGGTTCTAGGTCAGAAGCCTGGAGCCAAGCAAGACGTCGGGCTGCAATAGCGATTCCCGAAGCCCTGCCAGCAACCTCAAAGGAATCAAAGGCTGCCCTGTTGGAAAAACTTGGAGACCTCTGAAAGTTGTGTCACCAGAGTAGTGAAGTCCTCCTTTTTATCCTCAGGGATAAAGGGGGCTAAATGCCGTACCTTTAGGGCAAGTTCTCTGAGAAACATGCCCATATAAAGGCTGTAAGAATTGATCCTGGCTATAAGCATACTAGCCTGAAAGATCTTTCTACCAAAAGAGTCGAGGGTCTTACATTCTCGCCCTGGATGGGTAGAGGAATGCCTTTTAGGACTCTTTATCTTCTTCATAGCAGACTTCACCACAATGGAGTGGTGAGGCAGCTGAGTCTTTTGAAACCCAGGAGAAGGAGGGACCCGGTACATGGTGTCCAACCTACGGGAATGAGGAGACAGGGTTAGAGGAGTCTCCCACAAATCCATCAAGTGTTCTTGAAGGATTTCATGGATAGGCAGAGTAACTGCCTCTTTAGGAGGTTTAGAGTATCCTAAAATATCCAATTTTTTTGATCTGGGTTCCTTTTCAGCAGATGTAGCAATAGAAAGTGCTTTAGCTACATCAACAATGAAATCCTGAAAGGATAAATCCTCTGGAGGAGACATCCTCCTCTTTAGAGAAGAGGGCTCCTCAGGAAGATCAAACTCAGCAGAGTCATCAGAGGAATTGAACTCATCAGAAGAATCTGAGTATTCTCTCTGTGCTTGCAATGCACGATACGCGTACCGATCGATATCGACATCGGGCGTATCGGGCATGGGATTGGTATCGGGCAAAAGCCTGAATCCAGCAAGCGGAACCGATCGACGCTTGGAAGTCGATGGTCTCGGTTCCGGTGTGGATACCGGAACCGGGGTCGGTACCGATGGAATCAGTACCGAGGGCGTCGCAGCCTTAATGAAAGCCAAAACGGCCTGCTGCATGGTCTGGACAGTATTGCCCATGGACGCCACTGCTGCCTGGATGTCGGTACCGGTATCGACCGGTACCCCAGAGCAGTCTAACAGGTGATCAGTCGAGGCCGTGCCATCGATGTCAACCTGTAACCCCATAGGTGATGCTTTGGAGGCCGGAGCCTCCCGCCGGGGTTTTTTGGTCTGGGCAGAATCCTCGAACTCAAGATTGAGAGCCTCTCGATCTTTTGAAAGAGATTTGCTTTTAGAGGATTTGCCCACAGAAAGTTTGGTTACCTGAGATCCATCCGGAGAGGAAGACCTGGATGACTGTGATGCTGGATTATCTGAAGCAAACAGCACATGGAACTTGTTGGCCCGGTTCTGCATACCACGTTTAGACATCTGGGAGCAGAATGGGCAGTCCGGTATGGAGTGGTCAGGTCCTAAACATTTAAGACACCATTCATGGGTGTCTGTGAGAGAAATAACAGCATTGCACTTGGTACACTTTTTAAAACCAGGAGCTGGTTTCTCCATGAGGAGAATTTGTGTAGGCCTGAAGGCCTAACAAAAGTTACCAAGCTGTGCTGAGAAAATAAAAAAAGATTTTTATTTTTTTTTAAAAGAAAGAAAGAGAGACCGGCAGTACCGGTTTTGGTATGGGGAAGGCAGGTACGCGGTCAAAAGAAACAAATTAAAATAACAATTTCTTCAGCGGTGACAGGAACACGACCTGCTGGCTCCGCGGAAAAAGAGAAACTGAAGAGAGCTGGTAAGGAAGGCGGGAAGGCAGCGCGCATGCGCTGTGGGAAGCCCCAAAAGCTTTTCATCTGAAAAGCTGGGGAGCTTTCCCGCGCGGGCTCCGTCGGTTCCGACTTACCCATATGTGAGGACTTATTCCTGCTTGTTCCTGGAGATTCACCTTTCTCCATTGGGAAAATTGGCCATTTAGCCCTACCCTCTGCTTTCTATCTTTTAACCAGTTCCTGATCCACAATAGTACACTGCCTCCTATCCCATGACTCTTTAGTTTTGCCAAAAGTCTCTGATGAGGGACCTTGTCAAAGGCTTTCTGAAAGTCCAGATACACAATATCAACCGACTCACCTTTGTCCACCTGTTTATTCACTCCTTCAAATAAACATAACAGATTAGTAAGACAAGATCTTCCTTGTCTAAAGCCATGTTGGCTGTCTCCCATTAGGTTGTGACTATCTACATGCTGAGTAATTTTATTCTTTATGATGGTTTCTACCATTTTTCCTGGTACTGACGTCAGGTTCACCGGTCTGTAGTTTCCCGGATCACCTCTGGAACCCTTTTTAAAAATTGGTGTTACATTGGCGATCCTCCAATCTTCAGGTATTAGAGATGATTTTAATGATAGTTCACAGATTACTGATAGCAGGTCTGCAATCTCATATTTCAGTTCTTTCAACACCCTTGGATGTATACCATCCGGCCCAAGTGATTTGCTACTCTTCAGTTTATCTAATAGTTGTAAGACATCTTCCCGATGTATCGATATTTCCTTCAATTCTTCCACACCTTTAAATACCACTTCAGTCATGGGTAACATCCCTACATCTTCCTCAGTAAAGTCCAATGACTGTAGCCAGGCTTGACAGCGTGCACCGATGCCGGCCGCGGCTACTCGGGCCGAAGCCTCAAAGCCATCATAGGCTGCTCAAGAGATAAACTTTGAGCACTCTCGAATCCCAGATGACAAAGCCTTAAACCTCTGCAAAGGATCCTCGGAGAGGCCAGCTGAGAACCTGGCAATCTCCTTTGCCAGGTCTTGGAGGTACATGCCCATGTACGTCTGGACACGGCAAGTCAGCATAGAGCCCTGGAAGCACTTTCCACCGAGGGCATCCAGGTTCCGGGCCTCCCGGCCAGGGGGCACCAAGGAGTGCATCTTCTGACTCTTCAGACGATGCATGGCCGATTCCACAACCATGGAGTGGTGCGGTAGCTGTGCCTTCTGGAACCCAGGGCTCTTACGGACTCGATAAAGGGAATCGATCCCTTTGCTGAGAACCGGCGCCGAGGCCGGTGCCTCCCCACATGCGGAAGAGCAGCTGTTCCAGCATCGGAGGAACCGGTACAGTAAAGGCCTCCTTAGGTAGAGAGTCATACTGGAGGGCTTCGAGCTCTTTGGCTCGAGGCTCCTCCTCGGGATCCGCGGGGAAGCACAAGGCTTTGGCCATGTCCCGCACGAAGTCCGAGAACCGTGTATCCTCTGGTGGGGACCGTCTCCGAGGCTCGGACTCCGGTGAGTCTGATGGGATGCACCAGGTCCAGAAAGTGTCCGGGGACTCCTTGTCCTCCATCTCCCACTCCGACCCCTCCGAGGAGGAATCGAGTGGCTCTGGCCGGGCAGGCACCGATGCCATCCGCCCCGACGCCGAGGGCACCGGCGTCGACGTCCTCGGCCCCGAGCGGGAGGCTGAGGGGGACCTTGGCCGAGGATCGACTCGAGACCGCATCGACTCAAGGATCGGCTCGGCCTCCAGGATCGACTTGGACGTCGAGGTCCCGGTGGTCGGGGCAGATGCACTGGTCAAACTGGCGATCAGTACCCGCTGCTGATCAGCCAAGCTGCTCTCCAAGGCCGTCAACCTGAGACTCAGCTCAGGAGACTCAGCAGCCCCCGACTCGGGCCCCGACGACGTCGGCTTTCCCGGAGGGAAGTCTACGAGGACAACAGCACTCACGTGACTCGGGGACTCCGGCTCTACTCGAGGCAACTTGGCAGGCCTCTCCGACTGCGAGGACCCGGGACGGCGGTTGGGGCTATACGACCTGGCCTTCGAGGGGCCAAGAGCGTCCACCGATGCCACCCTCGCGGGTTTCTTCTTCCTTCTGTGTTCCTGAGAAGGAGACCCCCTTTCAGAGGAGCCTCGACGGTGCTCGGGGTCGGACTCCCGAGATGTCGAGGCCTCTGACGAAGTCCGGGCCCGGCCGGATGAGGAGTCAGAAAAGAGTCTTTCATGCTGATGCTGACGGCTCCTCAGTGCCTTAGAGGACATTTTGCCACACGGGACACAGACCACTGGGTCATGGTCGGGCCCGAGGCACCGGAGGCAGCAGTCATATGTGTCGGTGAGAGACATCAGCTTCTTACACCGATCACACTTCTTGAACCCGCTGGCAGCCATCGGGGGAATAAGGGCCCCTGCAAGGTCAAAAGACCGGGCTGCCAATGAAAAAGAGAAAAAAAAAAGCACGAGTGCTTGTCACAAAGGACAAAAACTGAAACCTAGCTCCGGGCTCGATACCGGTGTACCGGGCCCGATACCGGTGTACCGAGCCCAGGCGGGAAGGGAAACCAGCGTCAAACCGGGCAAAAACCATGAATCCAATGCAGGAAAAAATCATCTTTTTACCGGGTGACAACGACACACGTCCGTCGGGCTCCGCGGAAAAAAGAAGACTGAGCAAGATAGCACCCTTGGGCGGGAAGGGGACCGCGCATGCGCGCTACATTCCCAAATGCTTTCCTTGAAAGCTGGGAAAATGCTCCACATGAGGGCTCCATCGGCGTCGACGTCACCCATATGTGAGGACTGACTTCCTGCTTGGTCCTGGAGAAAACAACTTTTATCCAGAATGGTTGGGATCAGGATTGTTCAAAATGGATTTTTCTGAATAACAGAGGTTTTGGATAACTGAAGTTTTTGGATAAAAAAACAATTTGAACAATGGCAGCATTTGCTAGATAATATGTGAAACTAACTAATTTTTAGAGAATGCACATTTCATCAGATAATGGAACACAAACCAATGAACATGATTTTCTTCAAATAATGGGAGATTTTTAAGAAAGGAACTCTGGATATAAAATGTTCTCCTACATGGAAAAAGCATAGTTACTCACCTGTAACAGATGGTCTCCAGGGACAGCAGGAATCAGTCCTCAAATATAGGTGACATCAGGGCCGACGGAGCATTTCCCCATCTTCCAAAGAAAGCCTTTGGGACATGCTACCACGCATGCGTGGTTCCCTTCCCACCCAAGGGTGCCATCTTGCTCAGTCAGAGAATATAGCTAGGATCAATATTCCCGCTAAGCTGCGCTGGGTCCGCCGCCAACATTCCTGCCAGCGGCGGGAGGTGCAGAGCGAGCGACACTACGCCCCTCCCCCCACCATCAGGAATGCCGGCGGAGGACCCGGCACAGATTAAAGAGAACATTGCGAGGGTGCTGCGGCGTGCGTTAGACAACCCTCGCAATGTTCTCTTTCATTTGTGCCGGGTCCTCCGCCGGCATTCCTGATGGTGGGGGGGAGGGGCAGAGCATTGATCGCTCTGCACCTCCCCCCGCCAGCAGGAATGTTGGCGGCGGTCCCAACGCAGCTTAGCGGGAACATTGGCTAGGATGGTAGTAAAAATTAAAACAAGGTAGGAAGGTAACTCCCAGGGGAGGAGGGAGAGTTGTGAGGACTGATTCCTGCTGTCCCTGGAGAACACCTTTACAGGTGAGTTACTATGCTTTCTCCAGAAACAAGCAGGAAGTAAGTCCTCACATATGGGACTCCCTTGCTCCAGGCTGCCAAGAACTGAAACAGAACAGCACCAACGGCGACCAATCGGTTAGCCGTGAGTTGCAGAAGGTGAGTGCCAACTGAGAGATTCTGCAAGACCCTAGCATCCAGCAACACTATCATTCCAGTAACCTGAATGGTCGGAGGGCAGGAGTTGCCTACACCTCGAGAATATTACGGGATACTGCCTGGGCAAAGGCACTGTCCATGTAGGACTCGCTCTCCAAGTAGTAGTGAGCTGCAAATATATGAATTGAAGACCATGTGGCGGGCCTTGCAGATTACTGTCACCGGCACCGAGTGGAGATTGCTGTGATCCAGTGCTCGAGGGAGAGGCCAGCTCGCTCATAAGCGAGGGCAATACAGTCTGCCACCCAAATGGACAGAGTTTGCTTAGTCACGGGGAGCCCCAGTCTTCTGGGGTCATAAGACATGAAAGCCTGAGGAGCTTTTCGATGGGCCTGAGTCCACAGGGCCCGTTTGCAATCTAGTGTATGAAGTACTAGTTCCTCCTTGCTGGCGTGAGGTTGCAGGAAGAAGATGGGGAGGACTACCTCTTGGTTGAGGTGGAAAGGAGAGACCACCTTCGGGAGGAATTTGGGGTGTGTTCGGGACACTACCCTGTTCTTGCAGAACCTTGTATATAAGGGATCTGCCACCAGGGCTTGGAGTTCGCTCACTCTTCGAGCGGATGTGAGGGCCACCAGAAAGGTCACTTTCCAAGACAGGTACCGCAGGTGGCAAGTGACATGTGGCCAGGGGCTCGAACGGCGGTTTGGTGAGCTGGGTGAGCACCACCTTGAGGTCCCACTCTGCTGCTGAAGGGCAGAGAGAGGACTTGGATAACAGGAGGCTCCGGAGGAACCTGGAGCCCAGGGGCTGGCTTGAGAGGGGTTTTCCCTTGATAGGGTGATGGTGAGCGGCTATGGCACTCAGATGTATCCTCACAGAGTTAGACTCCAGCCCGGTATGTGACAGGTGCAGTAAGTACTGAAGTACTGGTTGCACAAGGCAGGAGAAGGGATTTTCCTCCCTTTCCGCACACCTGGCAGAGAACCTTCTCCACTTAAAGGCATAAGCCCATCTGGTGGAGGGTTTTCGAGAGGCCAGTAGGATTTCCTAGACTTCTCCTGGAAGATTGAAAGGGGCCAAGCTACCCTTTCAGCAGCCACACTGTTAGCGTTAGCAACCCCAAATTGGGGTGTAGGAGCCCTCCTCCTGGGACAAGAGGTGCCACTGACAGGGAAAGCAGCAGAGGGAACCAAGGTTACCTGGGCCACCTGGAGGCAATCAGTATAACTGATGCCCTTTCACTCTGGACCTTGAAGAGGGTCCTGGCGACCAGGAGGGTTGGTGGGAACGCATAGAGTAGGCCTTCGAGCCATGAGATCAGGAAGGCATCTGTCACCACTCTCCCCGGGTGCGGCTGATGGGAGCAGAAGAGAGGTAGCTGCATGCTTGTTCAATTCCCATGTAGGGACAAGCAACCTCAGGACGGAGGGACTTGGGTCTCTAGTCCCATGGCCACTCCTTGTGGCCTTGGGCAAGCCACTTAAGCCTCCATTGCCTCAGGTACACTTAGATTGTGAGCCCTTCGGGGACAAGGGAATAAATAGTGCCTGTTAGCATATATCTGTAAACCGCTTTGACTCGGTGAAAAGTGGTATATAAGCACAGCTAAATAAATAAATAAAATAAATGTTGTCTGGAGAGGCGAATAGGTCTATCATGGGCCTGCCCCAGAAGTGAAAGAGTTGCTTTGTTACTCTGGGGTTTAAGCGCCGCTTGTGTGGGCGAAGGATTCTACTCAGCCTGTCCGCTAGAAGTTGTCCTGGTCTGGGAGGTACACCGCTCACAGAAGCATGCTGTTGCATGCTGCGAAGGAGAGGAGGGCCACCACCTCTTGGTACAAGGAGTACGAAACTGTGTCCCCTGCTTGTTGATATAAAACATGGCGACCTGGTTGTCCATCTGGATCAGCATAGATTGGTATCACAGGTGGTGGCAGAACGCTCATAGGTCCAAGATGATTGTCCTGAGCTCCAGGAGATTGATCTGTAGGAGTGATTCCTCCTGAGATCAGCTGCCCTGTGTGCGGTAGTCTTCATAATGTTCCCCCCAACCAAGGAAGGAGGCGTCTGTGGTAAGGGGCATCTGTGGTGCGGGTGCCTGGAAGGGCATTCCCGCCTGGAGGTGGCGCACGTTTTGCCACCAGTTGAGGGACTCTGCCAGTTGGCAGGTAACCTTTACCCTATTCCATAGCCTGCTCGTGGCCCGTGTCCACTGCAAGCATAGGCACCACTGGGCTGTCCACATGTTGTAAGCGGGCTGAGGGCATGATATGGAATGTCAAAGCCATATGATCCAGTAGGCAGAGGAGGAGATGAGCTGGCACTGACTGGCGGCGTTGTACCTCTCCTGCCAGTTTCCTGAGGCATACTGCTATTTCTCTTGGGAGGATGGCCTTGACCTGTAATGTGTCCAGTTGAGCACCTATGAAATCCAGGCTTTGGGCTGGAGAGAGATGGGATTTGGGGTAGTTGATGACAAACCCCAGGTGCTCCAAAAGGAGTGTTGCACGCTCTGCGGACTGACTGAACTCTGAGGCCATACCACCTATGATGAGCCAGTCATCTAGGTAGGGGAAGAAGAAAGCCCCTTGTAGGCACAGGTATGCGGCTACCACTGCCAAGCATTTGGTAAAGACCCTAGGTAAGGAGGCCAGGCCAAAGGGTAGCATCCTGTACTGGTAGTGCCCTCCCCCCACCATGAACCATAAATATTGTCTGAGGGAGGGGTGGATCAGGATGTGAGTGTACGCATCCTTCAGGTTCAAGGAGCACAGCCAATCTTCATGGTGGAGGTAAGGCAGCAGTGTTCCAAGGGAGAGCATCTTGAACTTCTCCCTCACCAGAAATTTGTTTAAGCTTCTCAGGTCTAGTATGGCCTCGCAGATCTCTTTGGGACAAGGAAGTATCTGGAATAGCAGCCTTTTCCCCATAGATGTTTGGGTACAGGCTACTGCATTATCCTTGAGCAGACCTGCAAGCTCTGAGAGCAGAAGGGTCTGGTGAAGTTGAGGTTGCATTGGCTCTCCTGGAAAGAACCTGGGTGGTACCTGCTGTAGATGGAGGAGGTATCCCTCTCTTAACACCTGCAGTACTCACTGGTCCAAGGTGACACAGGGCCACCTGTGGGCAAAGAGTGCCAGGTGGCCCCCTGTGTGCTAGTGAAGGTCTACCGAGGGAGAGGAGGCCCTGACCCGGGAGTCAAAAGCTTCCCCCGGGGTAGGCGGGAGATGGGGCATGGGGCTTCTGTGTCTTTGGTTTCTGAGCTCCATGGTTTCTGTTACTGGCCTGAGAAGGGCTGGTAGTGGTGACTCTGATGAAAGGCCCCTTTTCCCTCAGGAACAGGTATCTTTTCCCTAATGGTTTCTTACAGGGAAAGGATGAGGTCTTTTTGGAGAGCCTCTGTCGAGTCACCATGTCGGCCTCGATCTCGGCCGCCTTGTCGGCCACAGGCTTGCCGAACAGGTCTCCCCGGTGCAGGAGACAACAAGCAGCTTGTCTTGGACCCATTGCTCGAGGTCAGAAGACTCCAGCCAACTTGGTGCCGGGCGCCGATGCTGGCTGCTGCTAGCTGAGATGCTGATTCAAAGCCATTATAGGCCACCCAGGAAAGGAACATAGCAGTCCTTGATCCCAGAGGTCAGAGATTGGAACCATTGGAAGGATTCCCCGGTAAGCCCCGCTGAAAACCCAGACAACTCCTGGGTTAGGGCCTTCAGGAACATGCCAATGTACATTTCATGCCAATGTACATTTCATGGGCTCCATGATTGTGGAATCGATCATGCACAAACTTAAGAGCCAGAAGATCCACTCCTCAGTCCCTCCTGGAAAGGATGCTAGATCCCTCGATGCCCTCGGACGCAAGTGTCACCAGGGCTCCATGCTGGCTTGAATCCAGCAACCCAGCATGGAGCCCTGGTGACACTTGCGTCCGAGGGCATCGAGGGATCTAGCATCCTTTCCAGAGGGACTGAGGAGTGGATCTTCTGGCTCTTAGGTTTGTGCATGATCGACTCCACAATCATGGAGTTACGTGGGAGTTGGGGCCTGTGGAAACCGGTGCCCTTCCAGATGTGGCACATGACAGAGATGCTGGCCCACCACTGGCACTGAAGCCGGCATCTCCCACATTCTAAGTAGCAGTCAATCGAGAATCAGCTGCACGGGCACCATGAGAGTCTCGGGTGGAGACTTGTAATGGAGAATCTCCAGTTCCTCGGTTGGCAGATCTTCCTCCGTCTCAGTTTGCACCAAGAGGGCTCTGGCCATATCCTTGACAAAGTCATGGAAGGCCATATCTTCCAAAGGAGAATGGCATCAGGGGTGATTGGTCCAAGGGAGTATCTCGGTGCTATTTGGTTTCCGGGGACGTCTTGTTGTCCGTCTCCCACTTGGAGTCGAGCGGTGATGACGAGTCCGAGGCCCTGCGACTCATGACATCAAGGTCGGCAGCCTCCAGAGGACCTGGGGTCTGAGTCACGGAAACTGGCCAGGGAGGACTGGATACCTGAGAAATAGGACAGAGACCTCGACCGACGCCAATGGCGCTTTAAGCTTGGCTCAACGATCAGGGACTCACCCGCAGTCGGGATACTGGTCATTGGGGCAGATGATAAGGATGAACCAGCCATTATTTCCTGCTGCAGGGTCAGGATAGCAGTGATGTTCTGTCCAAGGCCGCCATTCTGGTTTCCAAACCAGAAGGCTCTGCAGCTTTCGGTGCAGGCACCAAGGACCTCGGACCAGGCGCTGGCACACTAGTGAGTGCGTCCTCGATGAGGACTACGGTTTCAAGGAACCTCACATGGTCTCTGCCGGCCAAGGAATCCTTCTTAAGGACACTGGTAGGGCGCTTTTTGGAGCTGCCTGAGTCCTTCAGGGTGGTTTTACCGTGTTTCTCCAGTGCAACCTCGGCGGACTTCAAGGATTTTTTCTACTTCCTCTCAGGGTCCGAGGTCTTCTCGGAGGAGCCGCTGCCGCTTGGGCTTCACGGTAAGTGCTGGGCTTGGAGCTTGGCATTGGGGAGGCCGGTGCCAAGTCGGACCTAGGGAACAGTTTTTCCTGCAACTCCTACTTCTTTTTATTGGTTTTAGGCGTCATGGCCTGGCACAGGCAGCACAGGCAGCAGTCATGGGTATTGGTGACTGGCATGGTTTGACTGCAACGGTCACATTTTTTTTAACCCACTGGGGGATATGGTGGGGAACACCAGGACAAGGTCGATGACCCCTGGGTGAAAAAGGACATGAATTCCGGTCAAGGTGAGCATCGATCAAAAAAGACAAGAAGAGCCGAGAACAGCGCTGGTGCCGGTGTCGGTTCCAGTGCCAGCTCAAGGTGGGAAGAGGAGCCAGTACGCAAACCGGGAAACTATTTTAAGGATAATTAGCAAGGAACTTTCCATGGAAACAGGACAGACGTCCATTGGGCTCCGCAGAAAAAAGGAGACTGAGCAAGATGGCACCCTTGGGTGGGAAGGGGATTATGCATGTGTGTTAGCATTTATTATTTATTTATTTATTTATTTATTTTATTTAACATTTCTTATATACCGCCTTTCATGATATCAAGGCGGTTTACATTGAACAAACTGAAATTACATTGAACAGGGCGTTATAACTTGGAGATAACTATTTTACAGGGAACATGGGCAATGGAGGGTTAAGTGGCTTGCCCAAGACCACAAGGAGCACCTGTGGGACTAGAAACCCCAGTCCTTCCGGCCCAAGGTTGCTGTCCTCTAGTGTGATTTGAACCCCTGACCTTCTGGCCTGAGGTAACTTGCCCCAACCACTAGGCCACGCCTCTCAAAGACTTTCTATGAAAGCTGAGGAAATGCTCCACATGGGCTCCATCGGTGCCGACATCACCCATATGTGAGGACTGACTTCCTGCTTGTTCCTGGAGAAACTACGTTTTCTCTGGGAACAAGCAGGAAGTTAGTCCTCACATATGGGACTCCCTAGCTACAGGCTACCAAAAACCTATAAAAAGCCATGGGTGACCAGAAAAGTGAACCCTGAGCAGTAGCAACAGAGTCCTAAGCTAACAGACTCTCGAGCAACCCAAGTGTCCAGTGAGGAACCAGCACTCCGGTAGCCTGTACACAGAAGGATCGGAGGGCAGGAGTTGCCTACACCCCGAACAGATGACAAAATACGGCCTGACCAAAGGAACTGTCCGTTCAGGATTCCCTCTCCAGGCAGTAATGAGCTGCGAAGCTATGGACAGAGGACCAGGTGGTGGTCCGGCAGATTTCTGTCAGGGGGACAGAATGCAGGTTTGCCACAGAGGCCGCCATGGCCCTGACGATTGTGCCATGACCCAGTGCACCAGCGAGAGCCCAGGCTGCTCATAGGCAAGGGCAATGCAGTCTGTCAACCAAGTGGACAGAGTACGTTTGGTCACCCCTCTCCCAGCCAATTGGAGTCATAGGAGATGAAAGGTTGTGAGGCTCTGTGATGGCCTTGGGTATGTTGGAGGTAAAAGGACAGGGCCCTCTTACAGTCCAGAGTATGAAGGACGATCTCTGCTCCGCTGGTATGAGGCCACAAGAAGTAGGTGGGGAGCACTACCTCCTTACTGAGGTGGAATGGGGATACCACCTTGGGAAGAAATTTGGGGTGCATGTGGATCATGACCCTGTTCTTATAGAACCTTGTGAAAGGCGGGTCCACCACCAATGCCTGCAGCTCACTGACCCTGCAAGCAGATGTGAGTGCCACCAGGAAGATGACCTTCCATGAAAGGTAATGCAGGTGGCAGGTAGCCAGAGGTTCAAACGGTGGGCCAGTGAGCCATGACAGCACAACACTGAGGTCCTATTCTACTGCCGGTGGGCAAACGGGGAGTTTGAATAACAGGAGGCCCTGCAGGACGTGGGTTACGATGGGCTGGACCAAAAGAGGCTTGCGCTCAATGAGGTGGTGGTGCGCTGCAAGAGCACTCAGGTGAACCCTGAGCCAAGACAGGTGAAGCAAATATTGCAGCACAAGCTGCACAGAGCACAAGAATGGGATGACCCTTCACTCCACACAGTGGAGTGGAGGAGTGGCCTAGTGGTTGGGGCAAGGCACTTCAGGCCGGAAGGTCGGGGGTTCAAATCCCACTAGAGGACAGCAACCTTGGGCCGGAATGACTGGGGTTTCTAGTCCCACAGGTGCTCCTTGTGGTCTTGGGCAAGCCACTTAACCCTCCATAGCCCATGTTCCCTGTAAAATAGTTATCTCCAAGTTATAATGCCCTGTTCAATGTAATTTCAGTTTGTTCAATGTAAACCGCACTGATGCAGAATAGCGCGGTATATAAGAGAATGTAAATAAATAAATATAAATAAACACCACACAAAAACTGTGCCATTTGAAGGCATAAGGAGGTTTTGCGGGAGGCCAGGAGGACCTCCTCAAACTCCCCTGAAAGATTGAAAAGGGCAAAGGCTATCCTTTCAGTCGCCAAGCCGTTAGCATCAGAGACCCCAGATTGGGGTGTAGGAGGGAGCTCTCCTCCTGCGACAGTAGTTCTGGGTTGCTCCCCAAGGGAGCTATGGACATGTGAAGGATCAGTGGGAAACACAGTGGCCTGGGCCACCATGGGACTACTAGTATCAGCAATGCCCCATCCCGCTGAGCCTTGAAGAGGGTCTTGGCTATCAGCAGTGAGGGCAGTAAGGCATAAAGAAGGCCCTCCATCCATGGGATGAGGAAGGCATCTGCCACCACTCAGGATGGGTACGCTGTCGGGAGCAGAAGCGGGCCATCAGAGTAGGCTGGACTGGTGAAGAGGTCCAGCTGTGGATTTCCCCAGAGCTGGAAGAGCTGACAAGCCATTCTGGGGTCCAGCTGCCACTCGTGTGGCTGGAGGACCCTGCTCAGCCTGTCTGCCAGTGCATTGTCCTGGCCCGGCAGAGATACCTCCCCCAGGAGCATCCCATTGTGGTTCGCATATGAGCAGAGAGCTACTGCCTCCTGGTAGAGGGTGTGAGGCCCTGTGTCTCCCTGCTTGTTGATGCAGAACATTGCGACCTGGTTGTCCGTTTGGATCAGCACCAATTGGTGCTGCAGATGGTGGCAGAAGTCTCGGAGAGCCAGGGATATGGCCCAAAGCTCCAGGAGGTTGATCTGCTGTTGGCTTTCTGTCTGTGACCAACTGCCCTGAATGCAGAGCCCCCATCCCAGAAGGGAGACATCTGTGGTGAGAGCCATCTGGGGGGCAGGGGCCTGAAAGGGCATTCTGGCCTGGAGATGCTATGGCACTTGCCACCGGCCAAAAAGGTCCCGCCAGCCGGCAGGTCACAATCACCCTATCTTGCAGCCAGTCTGAGATCTGGGTCCACTGGGAATGGAGGCATTACTGGGCCGCCCTCATGTGAAGATGGGCATCCGGGGTAACATGGACCGTGGATGCCATGTGCCTTAGCAATCAGAGCTGAAGGCGAGCAGACAACAAGCGTCATTGCTGCACTTCTGCGCCAAGCACCCTGAGGCAGTTTGCCCTGTTCAGAGGGAGGAAGGTTCTAGCCTGGACTCCAGACACTGTGTCGGGAGGAGATGGGATTTGGGCTAGTTTAACACGAACCCCAGATACTGAAAGACATGGATGGTGCGGGCCGTGGCCTGCTGCACCTCAGCAGCCAAGTCCCCTCTTATGAGCCAGTTGTCCAGATAAGGGAAGACGAAGGCCCCTTGGAGGTGAAGGTGGGTTGCGACTACTGCTAGGCACTTGGTGAAGACTCGGGGGGGGGGGGAGCTACGTCGAAGGGTAGTACCCTGTACTGGTAGTGGCCGCCTCCCACCATGAACCTGAGATATTGCCTGTGGCTAGGATTTTACTTATTTATTTGTGTATTTTTTTATACCGCTATTTTGGGTAATCATAGCGGTTTACAATTGAACAACAGATACATAAAACAGGTTAACAGTATAACTGGTGCTGAAAAAGATAACTACAAGTTTACATAAATTCAAATAACTTATTTACAATTTTAATGAAAGAGCGTCAATATATTTAATGGAACGTTTAGGGTGAAGGGGGGAGGAAAAGGACTGAATGTTAGATAAGTGAGAGAAGTAGTTATTAGGTAGGATCGATAGCAGTTGAGATTACATTGTGTCCGAAGTGTTCATTGAAGAGATAGGTTTTAAGATGGGATCGGAACGTGGTTAGGTCTGTAATGTTCCGAAGGCTAGCTGGCACTGAGTTCCAGAGAGCTGGGGATATGTATTCAAATGCTCTATTGCTAGTGCATTGTTTAGTATTACAGAATTCTGGAGGAATAGTGAGGAAGTTGATCATTTGATTTCTTCTTTGTCGGTCATTAGATACAACTTTGATAAGGTGTGAGAGAGTAGTGGGAGCAATTTTCCTGACGATCTTAAACGTAATCATCAGAATTTTATATTTGATCCAGCTTTGGATTGGCAGCCAATGTAAGTCACATAGAATTGGTGTTATGTGGTCACTACGGTGAGAGTTGTGAATAATTCGTGCAGCTGAGTGCTGTGCCATGATGAGTGGGTGAAGGGATACTTTAGGAAGACCATGAAGTAGAGGAGTGATTAAGGCTTGCATTATAGTTCTAAAGTCAGAGAGCTGTAGTAGGGGTTTTAAGTGGCCCAGGAGACGGATCTTTTTATATATTTAGTTAGGTTTTTGATGTGGGTCTGGAAGGAAAAGTGTTTGTTTAGTGTTACACCAAGATATTTAACCTCTTCTTTAACTTCAAGTTCAGTGTCATCGACTGATACATTTTGTGGGGGCTCATAAGTTTGATTCCTTGTGATTATTAAGATTTTAGGGTTTTTTTGAAGTTTATTTGTAGGCCAAAGTTCTTGGGCCAGGTAGCAATTTCCTTGAAGCAGGAAATTATAGGGTCGACATTGGGTGATGCTATATTAAAAGGCATAGACAGCATTATGTCGTCTGCATAGATTGGATGAGAATGTGACTGTACGAATCTTTTAAGTCCAAGGAGCATAGCCAATCTCCCTGCTGGAGGTATGGCAGCAGTGTTCCAAAGGAGAGCATCTTGAACTTCTCCTTCATCAGGAACCTGTTTAGGTCCCACATGTCTAGGATAGGCCATAGGCCCCCTGTTTTTCTGGGTATGAGGAAGTACCAGGAGTAGAACCCTTTGCCCCAAAGATGTGGAGGCACTGGTTCGACTCCCTGTCTTCTAGAAAACCTGAAAGTTCCTGCAGTATCCCAGGAAGAATGGAGGGGGCATTTGCAGCAAGTTAAGGAGGTCACCCTCCCTGGCTACCTTTAGTACCCAGGTGTCAGTGGTGATAGATAGCCACCTGTGGACAAACTGGAATAGATGTCCCCATGTAGGCTACTGGGGTGGGCATGCTAGAGGGGGAGAGGCTATGCCCAAGGAGTCAAAAGATCCCACCAGGCTTGGCCGGAGCCAGTGCCTGGGTTTTGGGAGTCTTCAGCTTATGAGGGCTATGCCCTTGTCCCTTGGCCTGCTGACCCTGATGAGGAGCTGGGAAGGACTGATAATGAGGGTAGTTTCCATACGCCTTGCCCTTACTCAAGTAAGAAGGCTTTTTACCCAACGACCTCCGTCGGGGAAGGGTAGCGGTCTTCTTGGAGAGCCTGGTCCTCGTCAGGAATTTGATCTCCAACTCTGCAGCCTTATCGGTCATGGGTTTGCCGAAGAGATTCTCTCCCTGACAGAGAACATCAACCAATTTGTCCTGAACCCATTGTTCCAGGTCAGAAGACTGTAGCCAGGCCTGGAGCTGGGCGCTGATACTCGCTGCAGCTACTCTAGTCACTGACTCAAAGCCATCATAGGCTGCCCGAATCATGAATTCAGAACATTCACTGATACCCGAGGCCAGGGTCTGGAACCCGCTGGATGGGTTCCTTGGAAAGACCAGCCAAATACCCGATGAGCTCCTTCGCCAGATCTCCCAGGTACACGCCCATGCACAGTTGGTATGCCTGGATCCAGCCAATAAGCATCGAGCCTTGGAGGCACTTTCTGCCCATGGCATCCATAGTGCGGGCCTCCTTCCCTGGGGGCACCGAGGAGTATGTCTTTTGACTCGAGTCGATGCATGTCCGACTCCACCACCATGGAATTGTGTGGCAACTGTGCCTTCTGGAATCTAGGGCTCCTGCAGACTTGGTACATTGAGTTCAGCCACCAACTCACGATGGGTACCGATGCGGGTGTCTCCCACATGCGGAGAATATGGGGGATGGGCACTGTGAGTGCCTCCTTCGGAGGGGCCTTGTACAGGAGGATATCGAGTTCCTCCATGCGAGGATCCTCCTCCGACCCAATGTCGAACGCCAGTGCTTTCACCATGTCTCACACAAAGTCAAGGAAGGCCATATCACTGGGCAGGAACCAGTGCCGGGTCTTGGTAGGAGACAGATCTGAAGGCACATCATGGTGGCATTGGGTGTCCGGGGACACCTCATCTTTGGTCTCGGTCTCCCAGTCCGACTAATAGTTAGTGGAGGTATTGAGGGCGGTCCAAGCCTCAAGGTTGGGTCCGGGCCTGAGGGCCCTTGTCCTCCAAAGATCCTGTGGTTGGAGCCATGGGTACTCATTGGGGAGGATCTCGGCCCTAAGGATCGGACTGGGTTTGGGATCAGGACCAAGGCCAAGGAACATATCGAGGCTGGTACCATTCGAGGACCAGTTTGACCACTGGGGTGGTCCTCAAGGTCGAGGGCCCAGTAGTCAGGGCCAATGAACCAGAGGAAGCTGACATCAGGGCCCGTTGCTGGGCCTTGAAGGCAGACATGCTGGTCTCCATTCTAGATGGTTCTGCAGCCTTTGGCATGGGCACCAAGGATTTCAGGCCCAGCGCCAGTTCTGTCAAGAGGGAGTCCTCAACTAGGATGGCCTTGGGGGTCCAAAGTCGATCACCTGAGGCCAAAGAATCCTTTCAGCAACATTGGTCAGCCGTTCCGCTCCATCCCCTCAGACTCGCTGCATGTGCTGCGGGGCCGGAAGTGGGACTTACCCACCTTCCCCAACTCATCCACTGATGCACTCCTAAGGATTTCTTCTTCCTAAGTTGCACCTCCAGGATGCTCCAAACAGAGGACGCGCAATCTCGGGGTCACCCCGGGGGTCTGGAGGGGGGGGCCTTGGAGCGCGGTGTCACTGACTCCAGGGCAAAGTCAGACATCTGGAAAATATTTTCCTCCTACTGCTGACAACTCTTGATAGCCTTGGAGGACATCTTCTTACAGAGACCACAGTCCCAAGGGTCATGGTCTGGCCCAAGGCAATGGAGACAACAGTCATGGGGCTCGGTGAGGGACACAGTATGAATGCACCGATCACACTGCTTAAAACCACTGTCGGAGGACATGGGGAAAAGGGCTCCTGTAAAGTCGAAGACCTTATGCCCAGCCAGGGAAAAAGGGTGTGAACTGCACTGGTCGAGAAGACAAGAAAAAGAAAAAAAGAACCCGAGACACGATGCCGAGGTAGGTGGACTCGGGGGTTGGAAAGGGTGAGCGGTATGCAACCGGAGAAAGAAAAATTCAAGAGAAAATGTAAGAAAAAATTAACACTTTTTCCGAGGAAAGCAGACAGATGTCTGATGGGCTCTGCGGAGAAAAGGAGACTGAGGCAAAATGGCACCCTTGGGCGGGAATGGGACCATGCATGCATGGTGCATCTCCCAAAGGTTTTCTTTGAAAAATGGGGAGAAGCTTCCATGTGGGTTCCGTCAGCGTCGACATTACCCAGATGTGAGGACTAACCTCCTGCTTGTTTCTGGAGAACTTTAATGTACATGTACACTGGTTAAACTACAATCCGGATTAGTATCTAACACTATGCGACAGAAGTTACCTTCCACTTTTCCAAAGTAAATTGGCTAATTTAACAGAATAATGTATTGCACTTACAGAAGGATCAGGATTATAGCTGAGACTATTTAAAGCTATTTCATTAGACGCTCCATTGATAGCATCTTGGATCATTCCATGAAAGTCTATTATTTGGCCCTGAAAGGTAATAAAATGAAGTTATATAATACAGTTTTCTGCTAGAAAAATACCACTTTTTAAATTGTCAATAAATACTAAGGGCCAAATATTCAGTGACGGTGGCAGCTAGCGCTCCTAAAATGACTAGCTGCCAGCGCTGAACCATAGAACAGGATATTCAATGCCGCGGCTATATCTGGCCACAGACACTGAATATCCAAGTTTGGATGCAGAACTTGAATGATAACCGAGCAGTGGCAATATTTAGCACAGCCTTTTCTGTGCCTTACTTTTGTCACAGAGGAATACCAGGCAGCAGCTCAATATCGCTGCTGCCTGGTTATCCCCGGGTGCTGCCCCCAGAATGCCCCATTGCTAACCGGTTAGCATCGGGGAATACAGCAACAGGAGCCGTGGATATTCTCATTTACCATGATTAATGTGATTAGCAGCTCTACTAATCGCATTAATTGCTTTGAATATCTGGCCCAAAATTAATCTTTATTAATAACAACTAAAAATCAATCAATCAATCCTTACCTGTAATGTGTTCTCTGAAGACAGCTAGTCAGGCAGCCACACAAATCAGTCAAATGATCATAGCATCCATCTATTTTTTCTAAATGTTTCTGGTAAAAACTAGTAAATCTAGATTATGTATGGGCTTTCAATGTTTGTGGCCTCACAACTATCACATGGCAGCCCAAAAAAGACTGGGAGATACTCTAAGGGGAGATGGATGTGTCTGTTTATTTGGTTATCTGCTTTCTTCAAAGACAGAACATGAGGAGTTTCTACTGGCTGAAGGCCTAGGGAATGATAATGATCCCAGTTTTATATCATGGCTCCCTACCTTCAGCACTGATCAAGAAAACTTGGAAGTTATGAGCAAAATCTTTTTAACATCTAACCTCTCAAACTAGATAACATAGTTACTCACCTGTAACAGGTGATCTCCGGGAACAGCAGAAATTTAGTCTTCATATATGGGTATCGGCGGTGCCGACGGAGCCTGTGCGGGAACGCTTCCAAGCATCCAATAGGAAAGCTTTTGGGAGCATCCCACAGCGCCTGCGTACTGCCTTCCCGCCTTTCCAACTGTCCCTCTCCAGTTGAGTTTATAGCTGAGACCAAAGAGAGAAGGAGAGGGAGAGAGAGAAAGAGAAAGAGAGAGAGAGAGAGATAAAACTCCTAGGGGAGGTGGGCGGGTTGTGAAGACTAAATTCCTGCTGTTCCCGGAGATCACCTGTTACAGGTGAGTAACTACGCTATCTCCAGGAACAAGCAGGAATGTAGTCTTCACATATGAGGCCTCCCTAGCTGCAGATGCCAGGGAGATGGCCCCAGGAAGTTGTCAGCCCTTGTGAAAGGGCTATGCTTCCCCCCATGGATCTCTGGCATCCCACCAGGGATGGTGGGTAGGAGTTGACTAAGTCTGAAAAAGGTGTTGAAGAACAGCCTGACCAAACAAGGCATCCCGGCAGGAGTCCCTGTCTAAGCAGTAGTGGGCCGTGAAGGTATGTACCGAAGCCCAAGTAGCTGCTCGACAGATGTCATCGATAGACACAGAGTGAAGATGAGCCATTGAGGCTGCCATGGCTCTCACATTGTGAGCTGTGACATGGCCTTCAAGAGGACGTTTCTTACTCTCATAGGCAAAGGATATGCATTGTGCAATCCAGTTAGATAGAGTTCTTCTGGACACTGGAAGTCCCAAATGACTAGGATCAAAAGCAACAAAGAATTGAGAAGATTTTTGATGTTGCTGTGTCCTTTGCGAGTAAAAGGCTAAAGCTCTTTTACAGTCCAAAGTATGACGGTTCCTTTCTGCACTGGAGGCATGAGGCCTCGGAAAGAATACAGGAAGGTAAACCGCTTGGTTTAAATGGAAAGGCGAAAATACCTTTGGCATAAAGTGTGGATGAGTCCTAAGAACTACCTTATCATGCTGGAACCTTGTGTAAGGAGGATCAGACACTAATGCTTGCAATTCACTGATGCGACGTGCTGATGTGATTGCAAAGAGGAAGATGACTTTCCAGGAAAGGAATTTCAGAGATGTAGTGGCTAATGGTTCAAAGGGTGGTTTCATGAGCTGCCCGAGCACCAGATTCAAGTCCCATGCCACCGGTGGTGGCTTAATGGGAGGCTTTGTTAAAAGAAGACCTCTTATAAATCTCGCTATAGATTGTCCACTTAGAGGCTTGTAAGAAGCTGCAATAGCACTAAGATGGACTCTTACTGAATTTGTCTTAAGACACGCATTTGACAAATGAAAGAGATACTCCAGTATCGATTCCAGAGGTATCGCAAGAGGGTTAAGAACCTTCTGCGAGCACCATATGCTAAACCTTTTCCACTTAAAGATGTATGAGCGTCTTGTGGAGGGTTTCCTAGAAGCATAAAGGATATCCTTTACCTGTTGAGAAAGGTTGACATCCTGAAGCTCTAGGCCTTCAGCAACCAGGCCCTGAGATGCAGAGACTGGGGATTGGGATGCCACAGCATCCCGTTCTCTTGGGAAAGAAGATCTGGAGCAGATCCCAACTCCAGAGGTGGAGCTTGAGAGAGATGTAGAAGCAGAGGGTACCATGTTTGCCGTGGCCAACGTGAAGCTATGCGAATCATATGACCTCTGTCTCTCTGAAGCTTGAATAGTGTTTTGGGGATGAGGGGAATGGGTGGGAAGGCATATAGATGTCCTGACCCCAGTGAAGGAGGAAGGCGTCCCTTGCCTGACAATGTCGAGCCGGGATTCTGGAACAGAATCGGGGAACTTTGGTATTCAGCGGACTGGCAAAGAGGTCTATGTCCAGGGTTCCCCAAATCTGAAATATTTGGGCAAGCTGGTCTGCATGGAGAGACCATTCATGTGGTAGCAGAACGCGACTGAGTTTGTCTGCCCAAGAGTTTTGAATGCCTGGAAGATACACCACAAGGAGATGAATCTAATGCTCTCTGGCGAGGGCCCATAGTCGCAAAGCTTCGTTGCATAGCAACAGAGAGCCTGTTCCGCCCTGCTTGTTCACATAGAACATGGCTACCTGATTGTCCGCTTGAACTAGGACTGTCTTGTATCTGAGCTGGGCGTGAAATACTCGAAGAGCAAGGAAGATTGCTCTGAGTTCCAGGAGGTTGATGTGAAGACAGGCCTCCTGTGGAGTCCAGGTATCCTGGGTAGAGAGATCGTGCAGGTGGGCTCCCCATCCCACCTGAGATGCATCTGTCATTAGGGTGGCTTGGAATAGGGGTTGCTGGAAAGGAGACCCAATGAGAAGATTTTTGAGCGATTGCCATCATTGGAGGGACGAAATAAGACGGTCTGAGTTTATTTTGTCCGACAGGCAACCTGAGACCTGTGTCCACTGAGTGGATAAAGTCCACTGGGCTGCTCGCATGTGGAGGCAAGCATAAGGAACCACATGCATGGTGGATGCCATGTGGCCCAGCAGTTGTTGCATTTCTCGAGCAGTGAGATAAGGTTTGAGCACTGCTTGGGAAGCTAGCTGTATTATACGAAGACAGCGGGGTTGCAAAAGGAAAGCCCTTGTCTGTCTGGTATCCAGATGAGCTCCTATGAACTCCAGGGATTGAGTGGGAGCAAGATTGGATTTTGGGAGGTTTATGACTAGTCCCAAATACTGAAGGATTCACATTGTGCAAAACAAAGCAGAGCTGGCTTCTGGCACTGTAGGGGCTCGAATGAGCCAGTCGTCTAAGTAGGGGAAGACAAATATTCCCAGAGTGTGGAGAAATGCAGCTACCACAGCCATGCATTTTGTGAATACTCTTGGTGCAGAAGCCAGGCCAAAGGGAAGAACCCTGTACTGGAAGTGCTTTCCTTGAAACAGGAATCGGAGGAATCTTTTGTGATTTGGATGGATGAGAATATGAGCATACGCATCCTTGAGATCTAGAGAACAAAGCCAATCCTGACTTTGAAGGTATGGCAGCAGAGTTCCTAGAGAGACCATTTTGAACTTCTCTCGGAACGGATATTTGTTCAATTCTCTGAGGTCTAAAATGGGCCTGTATCCTCCTGTTTTCTTTGGAATAAGAAAATAGCGGGAGTAGAACCCTGTACCCTGTTGCGGAATGGGTACTTCCTCTATTGCTCCTTGCGCAAGGAGTGTTGTGACTTCTTGACCTAAGAGATTGTCGAGAGAGGTCTGAGAATTGAACTGCCTTACCATTGTAGGAGGGGGCATGCTGTGAAAATGAAGTTTGTACCCCTCTCGTACAATGGACAGAGTCCAATTTTCTGCTATTATTTGGTACCATCTGTGGGCAAAATGACATAACCTGCCTGGGATGTCCAAGGGTTTTGGACCCTTCAGGGGCAGGAAGGCAAAGTTCTCTAGAGAGGAGTCAAAGCCCCTGAGGAGGCTGAGCCTCCTGAGCTGGCTGAGGTTTTACCGCTTTTGGCTTCTTTTGTTGTCTAGGTTGTTGCTGTTGTCCCTTTTGGGCAGGCTGACCTGGATGGTGTCTCTGTTGGGTAGAGGAAGGATAAAACTTCTTTTTCTTATTGAAAACATAGTTACTCACCCGTAACAGGTGTTCTCCAGGAGCAGCAGGAATCAGTCCTCACATATGGGTAACGTCGGCGCTGACGGAGCCCCCGTGTGGAGCATTTCCCCAGCTTTCTAAGAAAGCCTTTGGGAATGCAGCGCGCATGCGCGGTCCCCTTCCCACCCAAGGGTGCTATCTTGCTCAGTCTGATGACGTAGCTAAAAGACAGCAAAAAACAAAATAAATATATATATATGACTGCAACTCCAAGGGGAGGAGGGAGGGTTGTGAGGACTGATTCCTGCTGCTCCTGGAGAACACCTGTTACAGGTGAGTAACTACGCGTTCTCCAGGACCAAGCAGGAAGTCAGTCCTCACATATGGGACTCCCCAGCTTAAGGCTACCGGGGACCCAAAGCTGAAAAATAAGCTCCCTCTAGAGCCTCAGCATGTGTGAAAAGAATCTTCTCTGAGAACGCCCCCGAACGGTAGCCCAACACCAGGGCCGGAGGATAGGAGTTGCCTATACCTCAAAGAGATTACGGAGAACCGCCTGTCCGAAAGCACTGTCCCTGCGGGACTCCCTCTCGAGGCAGTAGTGGGCCGCAAAAGTCTGGCTTGAAGACCAAGTAGCGGCCCGGCAGATGTCTGCCAACGAAACAGAGCGGAGATAAGCCACTGACACAGCCTTCGCCCTGACATGGTGAGCCGTGACTCGACCCTGCAAGGAGAGGCCGGCTGCCCTGTATGCACAGGCGATACAGTCTGCTACCCAAATGGACAGGGTATGCTTGGAGACAAGTAACCCCAACTTATTAGGGTCAAAAGAGACGAAGAGCTGGACAGCCCTTCGGTGTCCCCGCGTACGGTCAAGGTAGAAGGACAACGCCCTCCTACAGTCCAGGGTATGCAAGACCATCTCAGGCTGGCCGGCATGCGGCCTGGGAAAGAAAGTTGGAAGAACCACCTCCTGATTGAGGTGGAAGGAGGAGACAACCTTTGGAAGGAACTTAGGGTGAGTCTACTCTATTCCTATAGAACCTAGGGTAAGACTACTCTATTCCTATAGAACCTAGTGTATGGTGCCTCTGACACTAGGGCTTGAAGCTCACTTACTCGCCTTGCTGAGGTAAGAGCTACCAAAAAGCGTAGTTACTCACCTGTAACAGGTGTTCTCCAGGAGCAGCAGGAATCAGTCCTCACATATGGGTGACGTCGGCGCCGACGGAGCACTCGCGGAGCAATTTTCCCCAGCTTTCAAAGAAAGCCTTTGGGATTTGCAGCGCGCATGCGCGGTCTCCTTCCCGCCCAAGGGTGCCATCTTAGCCAGTCTGATGACATAGCTAAAAGACAGCATAAAAATTTGCAAAAAAACTTAAGCAGATGATTGCAACTCCAAGGGGAGGAGGGAGGGTTGTGAGGACTGATTCCTGCTGCTCCTGGAGAACACCTGTTACAGGTGAGTAACTACGCTTTCTCCAGGACCAAGCAGGAAGTCAGTCCTCACATATGGGACTCCCAAGCTTAAGGCTACCGGAGACCCTAAGCACAAAAATGAGCTCCCTCTAGCTCAGCAGCACCGAAGGAAGGAATCTTCACTGAATTATAACCCACCGGTAGCCCCCATCCGGGATGGAGGGTAGGAGTTGCTCAAACCTCGAAGAGATTTCGGAGGACTGCCTGTCCGAAAGCACTGTCCCTGCGGGACTCCCTCTTGAGACAGTAATGGACCGCAAAAGTCTGGCTCGAAGACCAAGTAGCGGCCCGGCAGATGTCTGCCAGCGGAACAGAGCGGAGGTAAGCCACTGACGTAGCCTTCGCCCGAACACAATGAGCCGTGACTCGACTTTCTAACGAGAGTCCGGCTGCCCCATAAGCCCAAGCAATACAGTCAGCAACCCAGATGGACAGAGTACGCTTGGAGACCGGGAGCCCCAATTTATTGGGGTCAAAAGACACAAAAAGCTGAGCAGCTTTACGGTGCTCCCGCGTACGGTCAAGGTAGAAGTTCAATGCCCTTCTACAGTCCAGGGTATGTAGGACCATTTCAGCTCGGCTGGAGTGTGGCCTGGGAAAGAAGGTCGGAAGTACCACCTCCTGATTGATGTGAAAAGGGGAGACCACTTTTGGAAGAAATTCTGGGTGAGTCCGTAGGACTACCCTATTTTTGTAGAACCGAGTGTAAGGGGGATCAGACACGAGGGCCTGCAATTCACTTACGCGTCTAGCGGAAGTGAGGGCTATCAGGAATAAAGTTTTCCAAGAAAGGAAACGGAGAGAACAGGTAGCCATAGGTTCAAAAGGCGGACAGGTGATCCGCTGTAAAACCACATTCAGATCCCAGTCAGGAGCTGGCGGGCGCAGAGGTGGTTTAAGTAGAAGGAGACCTCGGAGGAGAAACCTCGCTACGAGAGGGTCGCTGGAAAGAGGTCTGCCGTCCACCGGCACATGATGTGCTGAAAGAGCACTGAGGTGAACTTTGACGGAGTTGGACTTAAGTCCCAGATTAGAGAGGTAGAGCAAGTACTGCAAGATCACCGACACCGAGCAGGAGAAGGGATCCTGAGACTGCTGGGCACACCAAACAGAAAAGCGACGCCACTTAAGGGCGTAGCATTTGCGGGTAGAAGGTCGCCGAGAAGCTAGGACGACCTCTTCCACTTCTGCCGGCAGTAGAAGGGGAGCAAGGACTACCCTTTCAGCAGCCAGGCCATTAGATTGAGAGATCTGAGGTTGGGGTGTAGCAGGGACCCCTGATCCTGTGTTAGGAGATCCGGTTGAAACCCCAGAGGGAACGGATCCTCTACCGCTAATTGCAGCAGGAGTGGAAACCACGGCTGTCTGGGCCAGCGAGGAGCCACCAGGATCATGGAAGCTTTGTCTCGGAGAACCTTGAAAAGAGTTCGAGAGACTAGCGGGATGGGAGGAAAAGCATACAGAAGGCTCTCCGACCATGAGAGTAGAAAAGCATCTGCCGCTACTCGAAGGGGATGTGGCTGACGAGAGCAGAAGCGAGGAAGTTGCCGGTTGAGAGGACTGGCAAAGAGATCCATCGTGGGGAGTCCCCACTTCAGAAAAAGTTTCTGAACTACCAAGGGATCCAGACGCCACTCGTGCGGCTGGAGTATCCTGCTGAGTTTGTCCGCCAGGCAATTTTCTTGGCCTGGGAGATAAACTGCCTTGAGAAGAATGCCGTGACTGACGGCCCAAGAGCAGAGCTTTTGAGCTTCTCGGCAGAGAAGGAAGGAGCCCGTGCCCCCCTGTTTGTTCACGTAGAACATGGCAACTTGATTGTCCGTCTGGACAAGGATGAACTGGTGAGAAGTCAGGTGGGAGAAAGCCTTGAGCGCCAGACGGATTGCTCTGAGCTCCAGGAAGTTGATCTGCTGAGCAGACTCCCACGCGGTCCAGAGACCTTGAGTACATGCCCCTTGGCAATGTGCTCCCCAACCCAGGAGGGAAGCATCGGTCGTCAGCACTTGAGCCGGCTGAGGTGACTGAAAAGGCATTCCGAGCACCAGGTTCGGCCGATGAAGCCACCACTGTAGAGAAGAGGCCAGCGGCCCGGAGATGCGCACTAAGTCGGCTAGTCCGCCGGTGGCTTGTTGCCACTGCTTGCGAAGGCACCATTGAGCAGGCCGCATATTCAGGCGGGCATTGGGGGTCACGTGGACGGTGGAAGCCATATGGCCGAGTAGTCTCAGGAAGCGCCTGGCTGAGACCAGGGACTGGCTGCGAAAACGGCCGGCTAGGTCCATGAGCCGTTGAGCCCTGTCGAGAGGCAGGAAAGCTCGTGCCTGAGGAGTGTGCAGTCTTGCGCCGATGAACTCGAGATCCTGTGAGGGGAGCAAAGTGGACTTTGCGAAGTTTATGACAAAGCCCAAGTACTGCAGAAGAGTCACCGTGCGGTGTGTGGCATCGGTGACTTCCGGAGAGGACGATGCTCTGACGAGCCAGTCGTCGAGGTACGGAAAGACATAGAGGCCGTGAAGCCGGAGATAGGCCGCCACCACCGCAAGACATTTTGTGAAGACTCGCGGTGCGGAGGATAGGCCAAAGGGCAGTACTCTGTACTGGTAATGATTTCCTGCCACCACAAACCTGAGGTATTGGCGGTGGCTTGGGTGGATGAGGATGTGCGTGTAGGCATCCTTTAGATCCAAGGAGCATAGCCAATCTCCCTGCTGGAGGTAGGGCAGAAGGATTCCAAGGGAAAGCATCTTGAACTTTTCCCGCACGAGGAACTTGTTGAGGTTGCGCAAGTCCAGGATGGGTCTGAGGCCTCCTGTCCTTTTTGGTATTAGGAAATACCTGGAATAAAAGCCTTGACCTCTCAGGTGGTGGGGCACCGGTTCCACAGCCTGTTCCTGAAGAAGACTTGCTAACTCCTGAAGGAGTAAGTCCCTGTGCAGAGGGAGTCGTGGAGGTTCTCCCGGGAAATAAGAGGGAGGGACCTGGTGGAAGTGGAGAAGATAGCCTTCTCTTACGACTTGAAGCACCCAGGCATCTGAAGTGATGTTGGACCACCTGTGGGCGAAGTGAACCAGCCGGCCTCCGGTGCTGGGAGGAGCCAGCTGAGGGGGAGAGGCTATGCTGATGAAGTCAAAAAACCCCCACCCTGCTGAGCAGGGGCTGGTGGTGCAGGCTTGGGGGCTTGCTGCCTACGGGACCCGTTACCCCGTCCCTTGGCCTGCTGGCCCTGTTGGGGAGCTGCGGAGGCCTGATATTGAGGGTAGTGTTTATAGGCAGCCGCCTTTCTCGGGTAAAAGGACTTCTTTCCCGAGCCCTTCTTTTTCTGGGAAGGGGCGGAGGTCTTCCTAGAAAGCCTAGTCCTGGTGAGAGTCTCCGTCTCGATTTGTGCAGCCTTTTCAGCCATGGGCTTGCCAAAGAGGTTCTCACCTCGGCAGGGGACATCGACCAACTTGTCCTGCACCCAGGGTTCAAGGTCAGACGACTGAAGCCAAGCCTATCGGCGGGCACCGATGCCGGCTGCGGCCACTCGAGCCGATGCTTCAAAGCCATCATAGGCTGCTCGGGACATGAATTTGGAGCATTCCCGAATACCAGTTGTCAAGGCCAGGAACCTCCGCAAAGGTTCCTCGGACAGTCCAGCGGAGAATCCGGCTATCTCTTTAGCCAGGTCTCGGAGATACATGCCCATGTAGAGCTGGTAGGTCTGGACACGACAAGCAAGCATAGAGCCCTGGAAACACTTCTTACCAAGGCCATCCAGGTTACGGGCCTCCCTGCCAGGAGGCACCGAGGAGTGCATCTTTTGGCTCTTAAGCCTATGCATGGCCGATTCCACTACCATGGAATGGTGTGGCAGCTGTGCTTTTTGGAAGCCAGGACTCTTGCGGACTCGATAGATGGAATCGACCCGCTTGCTTAATACCGGCGACGAGGCCAGACTCTCCCACATGCGGAAGAGTAGTCGTTCCAGCATGGGAGGAACCGGTACAGTAAAGTGTTCCCTGGCGGGAGAGTCATACTGAAGGGCGTCGAGCTCTTCGGCTCGAGGCTCCTCCTCGGGATCCGCAGGGAAGGCCAAAGCCTTGGCCATATCCCTGACGAAGTCCGAGAACCGGGCATCCTTCGGAGGGGACTGCTTCCGAGGTTCGGACTCAGGTGAGTCCGAGGGGACACACCGAGTCCGAAACGAATCAGGTGACTCTTCCTCTTCAGACTCCCAGGCCGACTCCGAGGAGGAATCGGTGGGGTCGGCTCGGGCAGGCGGAGGCGTCGGCCGCCCCGACACCGAGGGAGTCGGCGTCGGCCGCCCCGACACCGAGGGAGTCGGCGTCGGCCGCCCCGACACCGAGGGAGTCGGCGTCGGCCGCCCCGACACCGAGGGAGTCGGCGTCGACGACCTCGGTCCCGAACGGGAGGCCGAGGGTGACCTCGACCGAGGATCGACTCGAGTTCGCATGAACTCGAGGATCGGCTCGGTCTCCGGGGTCGACTTAGACGTCGACGTCCCGGCGGTCGGGGCAGTGGCGCCAGCGAGGCTAGCGATCAGTGCCCGCTGCTAGTCCATGAAGGCAGATAGTCTGCTCTCCAAGGCCGTCAACCTGAGTCCGACCTCAGGTGACCCAGCAGCCCCCGACTCGGGCCCCGACGGCGTCGGGCCCGACGTCGGACCTCTCGGAGGCGAGTCCAGGAGGACTACAGGACTTACCCGAGCAGGCAACTCCGACTCCAGACGAGGTCGCTTCGGGAGGTGCTCCTTCTCCAAAGACCCGGGACGGCTATCGGGGCTATGCGACCTGGCCCTCGCGGAGCCAGGAGCGTCCACCGACGCCGCCCTCGCGGGTTTTACCTTCCGTCGATGGTCCCCGGAGGGAGAACCCCTGTCGGAGGAGCTTCGGCGATGGTCAGAGCTGGAACCTCTGGACGCCGAGGCCTCCGACGAGGTCTGGGTACGGCCGGGGTCAGCGAAGATTCTTTCCCGCTGGTGCCGCCGACTCCTTAACGCTTTGGAGGACATTTTGCCGCAGGCCCCACAGATCAGTTCTTCGTGATCCGGGCCCAGGCAGCGGAGGCAATTATCGTGTGTGTCAGTGAGTGACATATTTCTGTCACACTGAACACACCGCTTGAAACCACTGGCAGCCATCGGGGGAAAAAGGGCCCCTGCAAGGTCAAAGGACCGGGCTGCCAGCGAAAAACCGAAAAACGAAACTGACCAAAAATCAGAAAAACCGAAAAATAAGAGAAGGACTCGCAACGGCGTCGCGAGTCCGGGCAGGAAAAAGACCGGCGTCGAACCGAAGGAAAAAAGAGAAATAAATCACTAAAATCAACTTTTTCAGCGGGGACACGACGGGTACGTCTGTAGGGCTCCGCGGAAAAAAGAAGACTGGCTAAGATGGCACCTTTGGGCGGGAAGGAGACCGCGCATGCGCGCTGCAATTCCCAAAGGCTTTCTTTGAAAGCTGGGGAAAATTGCTCCGCGAGGGCTCCGTCGGCGCCGACGTCACCCATATGTGAGGACTGACTTCCTGCTTGGTCCTGGAGAAACAATGCTTTCCAGGAAAGGAAGCACAGAGGACAAGTAGCCATAGGCTCAAATGGTGGGCAAGTAAGTTGTTGCAAGACCACATTCAAATCCCACTCAGGAGCAGGTGGACGAACTGGAGGCTTAAGCAAAAGGAGGCCTCTGAGGAAGCGAGCTACCAAAGGGTGGCTCTAGAGAGACTGACCCCCCACCGGTGAGTGGTGCGCTGAAACAGCACTGAGGTGGACCCTAACAGAGTTGGATTTAAGGCCTAGATTGGACAGGTGCAGCAAATACTGCAGCACCACTGGTACCAGGCAGGAGAAAGGATCCTTCTTGTGCTGGGCACACCAGGTGGAGAACCTACGCCACTTAAGAGCATATGACTTCTGAGTGGACTGCCTCCTAGAGGCCAAGACCACGTCCTCCACTTCCCTAAGCAGCAGTAAAGGTGCTAGAACTACCCTTTCAGCAGCCAGGCCATCAGATTGAGAGACTGGAGATTGGGGTGTAAGAGAGATCCCTGGTCCTGAGACAGGAGATCGGGCTGCATCCCCAGAGGAAGAGGATCATCCACCGCTAGCTGCAAAAGAAGTGGGAACCACGGTTGCCTTGGCCATCTGGGGGTCACCAAGACCACCGAGGCCTTGTCCCGGATCACTTTGAACAGTGTTTTGGGCATTAGAGGCGTGGGAGGAAACACATATAGGAGGCCTGAAGACCATGGAATGAGAAATGCATCAGCTGATACTCTGAGAGGATGCAGTTGTCTGGAGCAGAACCTGGGCAGTTGACGGTTCAGTGGACTGGCAAACAGATCCATGGTGGGAAGACCCCATCTTAGGAAGATCTGTTGAACTACCAGAGGATTCAGCTGCCATTCGTGTGGCTGTAGGATCCTGCTCAACTTGTCTGCCAGGTAATTCTCCTGCCCAGGGAGATAGACCGCCTTGAGAAGTATGCCATGCTTGACTGCCCAGGAGCACAGGTCCTGTGCCTCCTGACAAAGAGGTCAGGACCCTGTGCCCCCTTGCTTGTTCACATAGAACATAGCAACTAGATTGTCTGTCTGAACTAATACAGACTGTTGACATGAGAGAAAGCCCGCACGGCTAAGCGGATCGCTCTGAGCTCTAGGAAATTGATTTGTCTGTGTGGCTTCCCAAGGAGACCACAGGCCTTGAGTGCACACTCCTTGGCAATGTGCCCCCCAACCTTGAACAGAAGCATCGGTTGTCAGCACTTGAGAGTGTGGAGGTGCTTGAAAAGGCACCCCTTGTAGTAGATTGGGAAGATGAAGCCACCACTGCAGAGATTCTGCCAGTAGGTTGGACACCCTCACTTTGTCCGTCAGGTGTCCTGTGGCCTGCAGCCACTGAGTCCTTAGGCCACACTGAGCGGGCCTCATATGCAGACGGGCATTTGGAGTTACATGGACCGTAGATGCCATGTAGCCTAAGAGCCTTACGAATTGTCTGGCGGAGACCAGAGAATTGCTGTGGAACTGTCTGGCCAGATCCATCTGTCTGTTGGCCCTGTCCACGGGTAAAAAGGCCTTCGCTTGAAGGGTGTCTAGTTTTGCTCCTATGAACTCCATGTTTTGTGAGGGGCGCAAAGCGGACTTTGCGAAGTTTATGACAAAACCCAGATGCTGGAAAAGTGACACAGTACAGAGGGTGGCTTGGTTGGTTTCCTGTGCAGACTGGCCTCTGATGAGCCAGTCGTCCAGGTATGGAAAGACAAAGAGTCTTTGGACTCTGAGATAGGCCGCCACCACCGCCAGACACTTGGTGAAAACCCTGGGGGCGGAGGTTAGGCCAAAAGTAAGTACCCTGTACTGGTAATGGTTTCCTCCCACTACAAATCAGAGATATTGTCTGTGGTCTGGATGAATAAGGATGTGCGTATGCCGTATACGCATCCTTTAGCTCTAAGGAGCATAGCCAATCTCCCTGCTGGAGGTAGGGCAGCAGGATTCCAAGGGTAAACATCTTGAACTTTTCCCTCTAAAGGAACTTGTTGAGATTTTGCAGGTCTAGGATGGGCCTGAGGCCTCCTGTCCTTTTTGGTACTAGAAAGTACCTGGAATAGAAGCCTTGGCCTCTCAGGTGGTGGGGCACCGGTTCCACCGCCTGCTCCTTTAGAAGACCTGCTAACTCCTGAAGGAGTAAGTCCCTGTGCAGAGGGAGTCTTGGAGACTCCCCTGGAAAGTAGGAGGGAGGTACCTGGTGGAAGTGGAGGAGATAGTCTCTTTGGACTATGCTTAGCACCCAGGTATCCCTGGTTACGGCTGACCATCTGTGGACATACAGGATTAGCCGGCCTCCTGTGCTGGGAGGGGCCAGCTGAGGAGAAGAGGCTATGCCACTGGAGTCAAAACCCCGCTCCCTGCTGTGCAGGAGCCGGAGCTGGTGGCTTGGGGGTTTTCTGCCTACGGGGCCCATGTCCCAGCCCCTTGGCCTGTTGACCCTGTTGGGGAGCTACAGAGGCCTGAAAATGAGGGTAGGATTTGTAGGCAGATGACTTCCTCGGGTAAAAGGTCTTTTTTCCCGAGCCCTTCTTCTTCTGAAAAGGGGCAGAGGTTTTCCTGGACAGCCTTGTCCGGGTGAGAATCTCGGACTCGAGTTCTGCAACCTTTTCAGCCATGGGCTTGCCAAAGAGGTTTTCACCCCGGCAAGGGAGATCAACCAACTTGTCCTGCACCCATGGCTCGAGGTCCGATGACTATAGCCAGGCCTGACGGTGTGCACCGATGCTGGCCGCGGCTACTCAGGCCAAAGCCTCGAAGCCATCATAGGCTGCTCGAGACATAAACTTCGAACACTCCCGGATCCCTGATGACAGGGCATTGAACCTCTGCAAAGGTTCCTCGGAGAGACCAGCAGAGAACCCGGCAATCTCCTTTGCCAGGCCTCGAAGGTACATGCCCATGTACAGCTGGTAGGTCTGGACACGGCAAGCAAGCATTGAGCCCTGGAAGCACTTTCTACCGAGGGCATCCAGGTTCCGGGCCTCCCGGCCGGAAGGCACCAAGGAGTGCATCTTCTGACTCTTCAGACGATGCATGGCCGATTCCACAACCATGGAGTGGTGCAGTAGCTGTGCCTTTTGGAACCCGGGGCTCTTGCGGACTCGATAGATGGAATCGACCCGCTTGCTCAGAACCGGCGTCGAGGCCGGTGCCTCCCACATTCGGAAGAGCAACTGTTCCAGCATTGGAGGAACCGGTACAATAAAGGCCCCCTTGGGGGGAGAGTCATACTGCAGGGCCTCGAGCTCCTCGGCTCGAGGCTCCTCCTCAGGATCCGCGGGGAAGGCCAAGGCCTTGGCCATGTCCCACACGAAATCCGAGATCCGGGTGTCCTCCGGGGGGGGGGGACCGTCTCCGAGGCTCAGACTCCGGTGAATCCGAAGGGACACACCGGGTACTGGATGTGTCCGGGGACTCCTCGTCCTCCGTTTCCCAGCCCGACCCCTCGGAGGAGGAATCGAGCGGCTCTGGTCGGGCAGGCACCGATGCCATCCACCCCGACGTCGAGGGTACCAGCGTCAATGACCTCGGTCCCGAACGGGAGGCCGAGGATCGACTCGAAAGCGCATGGACTCGAGGATCGGCTTGGCCTCCGGGGTTGACTTGGACGTCGATGTCCCGGTGGTCAGGGCAGATGCACCAGTGAGACCGGCGATCAGTGTCCGCTGCTGCTCCATGAAGGCAGCCAAGCTGCTCTCCAAGGCCGTCAACCTGAGTCCGAGCTCAGGAGACTCAGCAGCCCCCGACTCGGGCCCCGATGGCGTCAGGCCCAACGTCGGCTCCCCCGGAGGAGAGTCCACGAGGACTACAGTACTCACGTGACCCGGGGACTCCCCCTCTACACGAGGTTGTTTAGCAGGCCGGCTCCGACTCCGAAGACCTGGGACGGCGCTCGGGGCTATGTGACCTGGCCCCGGAGGAACCAAGTGCGTCCACCGATGCCGCCCTCGCGGGTTTCTTCTTCCTGCGATGCTCCCGTGAGGGCGACCCCCTCTCAGAGGAACCCCGGTGATGCTCGGAATCGGAATCCCGAGACGTCGAGGCCTCTGACGAAGTCCGGGCCTGGCCCAACGCGGAGTCAGAGAAGATTCTTTCTTTTTGGTGCTGCCGGCTCCTCAATGCCTTCGAGGACATTTTCCCACACAGGCCACAGATCATCGGGTCATGATCGGGCCCGAGGCAGCGGAGGCAGCAGTCATGTGTGTTGGTGAGAGACATAAGTTTTACACCGATCGCACTTCTTAAACCCGCTGGCAGCCATCGGGGGAAAAAGGGCCCCTGCGAGGTGAAACAACAGGGCTGCCAGTGAAAAATAGAAAAATGGCGCATACGCTAGTCACTAAGGACAAAAACTGAAAAGAGAAGTCCAGGCTCGATACCGGTGTACCGGGCCCAGGCGGGAAAGGGAAACCGGCGTCGAACTGAAGGACACACGAGTCCACACCGAAAAATTAACTTTTTCTTCTGGTGAAAACGAAACACGTCTGTCGGGCTCCGCGGAAAAAAGAAGACTGAGCAAGATGGCACCCTTGGGCAGGAAGGGGACCGTGCATGCGCGCTGCATTCCCAAAGGCTTTCTTTGAAAGCTGGGGAAATGCTCCGCATGGGGGCTCCGTCGGCGCCGACGTCACCCATATGTGAGGACTGACTTCCTGCTTGGTCCTGGAGAAAAATGTTTTTTAGAGGATCTTTTCCTTGCAGGATCGGCTGTAGATTTGGACAATCTATCCAAAGTGATATTGTCTGCATCTATCTCATTAGCCTTCTCCTGCCAATTCTTGCCAAAGAGATTTTCTCCTGTGCAAGGAATGTTTCCTAATTTATCCTGTACCCAAATTTCCAAGTCGGATGCCTGAAGCCAGGCAATCCGACGTGCACCAATGGCAATAGCAGAGGTTCTGCTTATGCACTCAAAACAGTTCTTGTCCATGAAGACTTCCCATGGACAACATTATTTATATTAACCACTTATACCCTCATTATGTTTGTTTCTGTGTAATCAGTTGAAATATACTGCTGTGTTATGTTCTCTGTAAACCGTCTTGAATTGTAGAAAGACGGTATATAAAAACTGTTAAATAAATAAATAAATAAAACAGTCAAAACTGCACAATTTACAAACTTGGAAACATCCTGGGCATGTCTGACAAGAGTAAGATAGTCCTGTCTTTTGTCATCAGGAAGAAGGGGGCTCATAAGCTTCAAGTCTCCTGTGACCTCTTTAAGGAACATTCCCATATACAAGATATAGGAACTGATCCTAGCTGAGAGCATGGAAGCTTGAAAGCATCAACGCCCAAAGGCATCGAGAGTCCTGCATTCACGACCTGGAGGATTGGATGCATGTCTCTTTGCACTTTTCATCCTACGCATGGCTGATTCCACTACCATTGAATGGTGTGGTAATTGAGTTTTTTGAAAGCCAGGACAAGGTGGAACTTGATACATAGTATCGAGTCTTCAAGAATGAGGAGATGTGGTTAGATGTGTTTCCCACATTCGTAGCATAAGATCATGTAAGATCTCATGAATAGGCAAAGTAGCTGCCTCTTTGGGAGCCTTAGGGTATTGGAGAATCTCCATCTCCTTTGCCCTAGGCTCTTTTTCAGGAGCTACTGTGATGGAAAGGCCTCTGGCCACATCACAGATAAAATTCTGAAAGGACATATCCTCTGGCGGAGACATTCTGCACGGAGGAGAAGAGGAATCCTCTGGGAGAAGTACTCTTGTATCGGCAGAGTCTTCGGAGTCATCAGACTCAGAGGATTCAAAATACCTCCGATCCCGGTGATCGTGCAGTGCAAAGTCGGTATCGGGTTGCTCCGGTACCGATCTGTTGATGCCGGAGACAGACACATGCCGTCGGTACCGGTGTCGGTACCAGTATTGGTTGAGGTGTCTAAAACGGTTTCAACAGTACCGAAGCCGTGAGAAGAGCCGCTAGACTGCATTCAATAGCAAGAAATTTCTGGTCTATCGACGCTGCCGATGCTTGGGTGTCGGTACCGGTAGAAGCAGCCTGAACCCCAGAGCATGGCGCCAGTAGTTCTGCCGAGGTTGAGGCCTCGAGAACATCCTGGAGCCCCGTTGATGCTTTGGAAGCCGAAGCCTCCCGCCGGGGCAGTTTTGCCGGTGAAAATTCCTCAAGGGTAACGCCAGTAGCATCTCGATACTTAGAAGGAGATCTACCCTTTGAGGACTGGTTAGATTTATGTTTAGTTACCTGAGATTCATGGGAGGAAGATGAGGCCCTGGAGGACGTTGATGCAACAGACACCGCGTCTGAGGGAAAAAGGGTGCTAAGCTTTGCAGCTCGATTCTGCCGACCCCTTTTTGACATCATTCCACAGGAGAGGCATTCCGAAGTAGAGTGGTCAGGACCTAAACATTTGAGACACCAATCATGGGTGTCGGTGACGGAGATGGTACCGCCACACTTAGAACGTTTTTTAAAACCAGATGTTGGTTTTTCCATTTTTAAGGAAAAATTGGGCCTAGTGCCCAAAATGGCGCCTAGCACCAAGGAAAAAAGTTTCTGAAGTAAAATAGCTCAAACTATAGTTTTGTTTTGTTTGGGTTTTTTTAAGAAGAAAAAAGAATAAACCGGCGGTACCGGTATACCGTCGAGGGAAGGCAGACGCGACCACAAAAAACAAAGACTAAAGAAGAAATTTTTCTGCGGTGACAAGGTATGGGACCTGTCGGCTCCGCGGAAAACGAAGAACTGGAGAGGGACAGTTGGAAAGGCGGGAAGGCAGCATGCAGGCTCTGTGGGATGCTCCCAAAAGCTTTCCTATTGGACGCTGGGGAGCTTTCCCATGCAGGCTCCGTCGGTACCGACGATACCCATATGTGAAGATTAAATTCGTGCTTGTTCCTGGAGATAACCTTTGAGACATTCTAGTGCAAATATTACAATTTGGATTATTATACAGGGATTGGATCAAATTGCTTAGCTCAGTAGTTCTCAACCCAGTCCTCTGGGACCCCCAGGACAGTCAGGTTTTCAGAATATCCACAGTGAATATGCACAAGATAGATCTGCATGCACTGCTTCCATTGTATGCATGCGACCACGGACATTAAAGACTTCAGAAAGAAATTGAAAACTCTCTCTACACAAACCATCTGGGACGCATCACTTATCCACCTGAAAAACGACAAGATCCATTCCATCTTTTGTAGACCCCTAGCCATGGACAAACAACTCATTTAACACTATGCACTGAATTATTTATAGTTATGTTATAGACACATGACAATGTACATAGTTAATCCTGTTGCCACCCTCTCCTCCTCTTCCCTTGTTTAAGCATTTTTTGCATACTGGTTAAATGTTCTATGTATAATGTTGAGTTGCAATGTAAACCACTTTGAATGAAGGATAAAGTGGTATAAAAAATGGTTAAATAAATAAGTAAATAAATAAACAAAGGAGCCCTTTACAAGCTTTATTTTTGTCCCAGCAATAACTAAGGAGCATGTTTACTAAACATTACTGTGCTATAAGTGCCACTGTGCTCACAGAAATAAATAGGTGCTGCTGCATTCAGCACGTTAACATTTGTGAATCTGCATTAACCTTTAGTAAATATGCCTGTTAATGACTGTCTGAATATCATTTGCATGTACAGTGAGGATAAAAATAGGCTACCAAATTTCTTCATTACTATCCTCCAGTGCCAACTGTCAAGTATATTAGGAAGTACTATGAAATCCTGCTCATTAAGAACCCATAACAAACGCATCATATCATAACAGGACTATCAGGACTCGCAAAAAACCAAACTCTACCTATAAAATGTCAGCATTCAAATATTAAACCACAAAACACCAATACATTTACTGGGAAAAGAGAAGAAATGGGACTGCTACATAGAAAGAGTAGTTACTCACCTCTAACAGATGTTCTCCAGGAGCAGCAGGAATCAGTCCTCACATATGGGTGACGTCAGCGCCGACGGAACCCCCGTGTGGAGCATTTCCCCAGCTTTCTAAGAAAGCCTTTGGGAATGCAGCGCGCATGCGTGGTCCCCTTCCCACCCAAGGGTGCCATCTTGCTCAGTCTGATGACATAGCTAAAAGACAGCAAAAATAGCAAAAATAAATCATAGGACTGCAACTCCAAGGGGAGGAGGGAGGGTTGTGAGGACTGATTCCTGCTGCTCCTGGAGAACACCTGTTACAGGTGAGTAAGTACTCTTTCTCCAGGACCAAGCAGGAAGTCAGTCCTCACATATGGGACTCCCCAGCTTAGGGCTACCGGAGACCCCAAACTGAAACAATGAGCTCCCTCTAGAGTCTCAGCATGCAAGAACAGAATCTTCTCTGATAACGCCCCCGAACGGTAGCCCAACACCAGGGCCGAAGAGTAGGAGTTGCCTAAACCCCAAAGAGATTATGCAGTACCGCCTGCCCGAAAGCACTGTCCCTGCGGGACTCCCTCTCAAGGCAGTAGTGGGCCGCAAAAGTCTGGCTTGAAGACCAAGTAGCGGCCCAGCAGATGTCTGCCAATGGAACAGAGCGGAGATGAGCCACTGACGCAGCCTTCGCCCTGACACGATGAGCCGTAACTCGACCCTCTAACGAGAGGCCGGCTGCCCTGTAAGCCCAGGCGATACAGTCAGCTACCCATATGGACAAAGTATGCTTGGAGACAGCCAACCCCAACTTATTGGGGTCAAAAGAAACGAAGAGCTGAACAGCCCTTCGGTGCTCCCGCGTACGGTCAAGGTAGAAGGATAACGCCATCCTACAGTCCAGGGTATGCAAGACCATCTCAACCCGGCTGGCATGCGGCCTGGGAAAGAAAGTCAGAAGAACCACCTCCTGGTTCAGGTGGAAAGAGGAGACAATCTTAGGCAGGAACTTAGGGTGAGTCCGTAAGACTACCCTGTTCCTATAGAACCTAGTATATGGAGCATCTGATACTAGGGCCTGAAGTTCACTCACTCGTCTAGCCGAGGTAAGGGCTACCAGGAACAACGCTTTCCAGGAGAGAAAATGTAGAGGACAGGTAGCCATAGGTTCAAATGGTGGACAAGTAAGCCGTTGCAAAACCACATTTAAATCCCACTCAGGGGCAGGTGGACGCACTGGAGGTTTAAGCAAAAGCAGGCCTCTGAGGAAACGAGCCACCAACGGATGGCTTGAGAGAGACTGTCCCTCCACTGAGGAGTGGTGTGCTGAAAGAGCACTAAGATGAACTCTTACAGAAATGGACTTAAGGCCTAGGTTGGACAGGTGAAGCAAATATTGCAGCACCACTGGTACCAGGCATGAGAAAGGAACCTCGTTGTGTTGAGCACACCAGATAGAGAATCTACGCCACTTAAGGGCATAAGACTTTCTTGTGGACTGCCTCCTAGAGGCCAAGACTACGTCCTCCACTTCCCTAGGCAGCAGTAAGGGCGCTAGAACTACCCTTTCAGAAGCCAGGCCATCAACTGGAGGGACTGGAGATTGAGGTGTAAGAGAGATCCCTGCTCCTGAGACAGGAGATCGGGTTGCATCCCCAGAGGAAGAGGAGTGTCCACTGCAAGTTGCAACAGAAGTGGGAACCATGGTTGCCTCGGCCATCAGGGGGCCACCAGAATCATCGAGGCCCCATCCCGGAGCACCTTGAACAGTGTCCTGAGCACTAAAGGCGTGGGAGGAAACGCATATAGGAGGCCCGTGGACCACGGAATGAGAAACGCATCCGCTGCTACTCTGAGGGGATGCGGTTGTCTAGAACAGAACCTTGGAAGTTGACGGTTCAGAGGACTGGCAAAGAGGTCTATGGTTGGTAGGCCCCATCTCAGAAAGATCTGCTGAACCACTAAGGGATTCAACCGCCATTCGTGCGGCTGCAAGATCCTGCTCAGCCTGTCCGCCAGGTAATTTTCCTGACCTGGGAGATAGACTGCTTTGAGAAGGATGCCGTGAGCGACTGCCCAGGAGCACAGTCTCTGCACCTCCTGACATAGAAGAAGGGACCCTGTGCCCCCTTGTTTGTTCACGTAGAACATAGCAACTTGATTGTCTGTCTGGACCAACACAGACTGGTGAGAAATGGGATGGGAGAAGGTTCTCAGGGCTAAGCAGATAGCTCTCAGTTCTAAGAGATTGATCTGTTGTGTGGCCTCCCAAGGGGTCCACAGACCTTGAGTACATGTCCCTTGGCAACGTGCACCCCAACCTTGAAGAGAAGCATCGGTTGTCAGCACTTGAGAGTTTGGAGGTGTCTGAAACAACACCTTGCACTAGATTTGGAAGATGAAGCCACCATTGCAGAGAAGAGGCTAGTCGTGTGGACACTCTCACTTTGTCCATAAGGTTTCCTGTGGCTTGGTGCCACTGAGTTCTGAGACCCCATTGAGCTGGCCTCATGTGCAGACGGGCATATGGGGTGACATGGACCGTGGAAGCCATATGGCCTAAAAGCCTCAGGAATTGTCTGGCGGAGACCAGAGAATTGCTGTGGAATTGCCTGGCTAGATCCATCAACCTGTGGGCCCTGTCCACGGGTAAAAAGGCTTTCACCTGAAGGGTGTCCAGCCTTACTCCTATGAATTCCATGTTCTGTGAAGGGTGCAAAGTGGACTTTGCGAAGTTTATTACAAACCTCAAGTGCTGAAGTAGAGCCACAGTGCGAAGGGTGGCCTGATCAGCCTCCTATGGAGACTGGCCCCTGATGAGCCAGTCGTCCAGGTATGGAAACACAAAAAGGCCTTGAAGTCTTAGGTAGGCCGCCACCACTGCCAGGCACTTTGTGAACACCCTGGGGGTGGAGGTTAGGCCAAAGGGCAGCACTCTGTACTGATAGTGGTTTCCTCCCACCACAAACCGGAGATATTGTCTGTGGTCTGGATGAATGAGGATGTGAGTATATGCATCCTTTAGGTCTAAGGAGCATAGCCAGTCTCCCTGCTGGAGGTAGGGCAGCAGAATTCCAAGGGTGAGCATCTTGAACTTTTCCCTCTCCAGGAACTTGTTGAGGTTTCGCAAGTCTAGGATGGGTCTGAGGCTTCCTGTTATTTTTGGTAAAAGGAAGTACCTGGAATAGAAGCCCTGACCCCTCAGGTGGTGGGGCACCGGTTCCACTGCCTGTTCCTTTATCAGACTTGCCAACTCCTGTAGGAGTAAGTCCCTGTGCAGAGGGAGTCTTGGAGGCTCCCCTGGAAAATAGGAGGGGGGTACCTGGTGAAAATGGAGAAGATAGCCTCTTTGGACTATATTGAGTACCCAAGTATCCCCTGTGACGGCTGACCACCTGTGGGCAAACAGGGCCAGCCGGCCTCCTGTGCTGATGTGGTCCAGCTGAAGAGGAGAGGCTATGCCACTGGAGTCAAAACCCCGCTCCCTGCTGTGCAGGAGCCGGTGTAGGTGGCTTGGGGGCTTTCTGCCTATGGGGCCCATGACCCTGCCCCTTGGCCTGCTGACCCTGTTGGGGAGCTGCAGAGGCCTGATAATGAGGGTACTGTTTATAGGCAGATGACTTCCTCGGGTAAAAGGTCTTTTTCCCCGAGCCCTTCTTCTTCTGAGAAGGGGCAGAGGTTTTTCTGGACAGCCTAGTCCGGGTCAGAGTCTCGGTCTCAAGTTCTGCAGCCTTTTCAGCCATGGGCTTGCCAAAGAGGTTTTCACCTCGGCAGGGGACATCGACCAACTTGTCCTGCACCCATGGCTCGAGGTCCGATGACTGTAGCCAGGCCTGATGGCGTGCACCGATGCCGGCCGCGGCTACTCGGGCTGAAGCCTCGAAGCCATCATAGGCTGCTCGAGAGATAAACTTTGAGCACTCCTGAATACCCGATGACAGCGCATTGAACCTCTGCAAAGGTTTCTCGGAGAGACCAGCAGAGAACCCGGCAATCTCCTTTGCCAGGTCTCAAAGGTACATGCCCATGTACAGCTGGTAAGTCTGGACACGGCAAGCAAGCATAGAGCCCTGGAAGCACTTCTTACCGAGGGCATCCAGGTTCCGGGCCTTCCAGCCGGGAGGCACCGAGGAGTGCATCTTCTGACTCTTCAGACAATGCATGGCCGATTCCACAACCATGGAATGGTGCGGTAATTGTGCCTTATGGAACCCGGGGCTCTTGCGGACTCGATAAATGGAATCGACCCGCTTGCTCAAAACCGGCGTTGAGGCCAGCGCCTTCCACATGCAGAAGAGCAGCCGTTCCAGCATCGGAGGAACCGGTACAGTAAAGGTCTCCTTTGGGGGAGAGTCATACTGGAGGGCCTCGAGCTCCTCGGCTTGAGGCTCCTCCTCGGGATCCGCGGGGAAGGCCAAGGCCTTGGCCATATCCCGCACGAAGTCCGAGAACCGGGTATCCTCCGGTGGGGACCGTCTCCGAGATTCACACTCCGGTGATTCCGATGGGACACACCGAGTCCGAAAGGTGTCGGGTGACTCCTCATCCTCCGTCTCCCAGCCTGACTCATCAGAAGAGGATTCGAGCGGCTCCGGTCGGGCAGGCACCGATGCCATCCGCCCCGACGCCGAGGGTACCGGCGGAAAAAAGAAGACTGAGCAAGATGGCACCCTTGGGTGGGAAGGGGACTGCGCATGCGCGCTGCATTCCCAAAGGCTTTCTTAGAAAGCTGGGGAAATGCTCCGCACGGGGGCTCCGTTTTCGCCGACGTCACCCATATGTGAGGACTGACTTCCTGCTTGGTCCTGGAGAAACTACATGAACAGAATGGAGAAATTTCACTTACCGTTAATTTCCTTTCCTGGAATCCTGCTAGACCAGTCCAGACAAATGGGTTAAGTCCCCCTGCCAGCAGATGTTGGAGACAGAGAAAACTACCAGAAGCTTGATTGGTTGAGCCCTGGTAGACATACAGCTGTACCCCTAGAGGTCGCCTTCAGTATTCTCTGACAAAGCCACGAAACCGTCACTGAATAAGGCATGATACCCGAACAACTGAGCGCTGCTCTCATGCAACGGCCAGAACTATAGACTATATGAGGGAGGACTATATGAGGGAGGAGTAGCCTAGTGGTTGGGGCAAGGTACTTTAGGCCGAAAGGTCGGGGGTTCAAATCCCACTAGAGGACAGCAACCTTGGGCCGGAAGGACTGGGGTTTCTAGTCCCACATATGCTCCTTGTGGTCTTGGGCAAGCCCCTTAACCCTCCATTGCCCATGTTCCCTGTAAGTATTAGTGTATGTGTCTCATATCCCTGCGTGTTAAATGTATCCCCCAATTGTGCTGTGACCACTTTGATTGAAGGATAAGGCGGTATATAAAACTGTCTAAATAAATAAATAAATACAAATTTTACTTGCTATACGGCCTATAGCAGGTAGCAGCTAGGTTGTTAAGGAAGTGACATGAAGCAACAACCCTTCATGAGGTGTGGCAACGAATGAACTGCCATATAAAAATGTGATCATTGGCTGTCAAAGTACCCAAAACAGGTGGGTTCTGGACTGCTCTATCAGGATTCCAGGAAAGGAAATTAACGGTAAGTGAAATTTCTCCTTCCAATTCATCCTGCTAGACCAGTCCAGACAAATGGGAAGTACCCAAGCTAACCCACTTCAGGGCGGGAAGAGACAGCAGCTGCCACCACACTGGCACGAAATTGCATCACATTGCACACTTGGAAATCAAGGCGACTGTGCCCAGATTGTGAGCCCTCTGCTCATGGTGCTGCTTGAGACCGGGTAGAGCAGGCTTTGTGCCCCCACGGGCACCGGCTTACTATCGAGGATGTAGCCTGACTCAATGGTTGTGCAGAGCCATTTGCAATGGAGGCTGTGGAGGCCGCAAGGCCCTTCTGAGGCCCCACAAACAGTACAAATGGAGATCGGTTTTGTGAAAGGAATTGGTGACTCTCGAAAGCGCCGTAGCACCTTACTGAGATCTATGGTCCTACATTGATGCCCGCATTGTTTTCTTGAAAGGCAGGAATCAAAATCATCCGATTTGAATGAAACGGTGTAAGCACCTTTGGCAGGAAGGAAGGCATCACCCAGAGAGACATGCAACTCGGAGACCTTCCTGGCCAAGGTTAACGGAGACTAGGAATGCCGTCTTGAGGGATGAGTCCCGGAAGGAGATATGTTTGAGCGGTTTGAAGGATGCCCGGATAAGGAAAAGCACCCACATACCCCTGAGAAAGCTAGCAACTTCTGCAGGAGACACAATTGAGCGTCCTTCAAACAGGTTAATGCAGAGACATGAACCCAGAGAGAGCCTAGGGCAAGACCAGAGTTGAGAGTGTTCTGAAGGAATTACAGAATGTCCAGGATCTGAAAGGTGCTGCCAAGAGCACCAAGGCTCAAAGGATGCCACATTCTCATGTAGGCTAAATATGTAATGGGCTGTCATGCCCTGGACAGGAGAGCTACTACCTATGTCGAGTGACCTCTGTAACTTGCCCAGCACCTTTCAAGCACCAGATCATAAGCGAGTAGGAAGAAGTATCGGCCATGGTGATTGGGCCTTGCCGCTAGAGATCTTTCTGAGGAAGGGAGATAACTGGGTTAGTCGAACAGGATCAGCATACTATGGTCGCTGAGGCCAGTCAGGTGCCACGAAGATCACCATGCCAGAATGAGCTTTGATCCAACGGAGAACCCTCCCAGTCAGAACACAAGGAGGAAACATGCACAACAGAGGAGTGGAAGGCCAGGACTGAACTAACGTGTCCAGGCCCCAAGGCCCATGCTCCTTCCGCCAACCGACAAAGGTCTACGTCTTGGCGTTCTGTGCCAATGGCCTAAGAACCACTGTGGGCAGCCCCCAGATGTGAACTATTTGTGGAAATGCCCCAGAGGCTAGTTCGCAATTGTCGGGATCAACAATGTGACAGCTGACGTAAGCTGCTTGTACGGTGTCTGTCCCCACAATGTTTTGTGCCAACAGCACTTGTCGATGACGCTCCATCCAGGGAAGGAGAAGAGCCATCTCCCTCGCCATTCCCAGATAGTTTGTTCCGCCCTGTCGGTTTAAATAGGACACCGTCATAGCATTGTCAGAAAAAAAGTAGACCGCCTGGGATCGAAGGAGAGGCATGAAGTGCAGCAAGGCAAGGTGAACTGCCTGGGCTTTTAAGCAGTTGATCGTCCAGCATGCCTCCTGAGGTGACAAGGTCCCCTGGGTCGTCTGGGACTGGCAAAGTGCTCCGTAGACCGAGAAACTGGTGTAAGTGGCTACTAGAATCCAGCAAAGAGCCTGCAAGAGAATGCCCCAAAGCAGATGGGCCGCTGAATGCCACCACAGAAGACTGGGTCACGTCATGTAGCGTAAGGGGGCGAGAGACGATGGTCAAAGACCATGCATATAGGCTCTGGTCCATGGGATGATCAATGGTGGCCACCATGGACCTTAGGGTCTGAAGATAGACACAAACACAGCTCTGTAGAAGAAAGAGTTGAAGTTGTGCAGAGCTCTTGAGAAAATGTTCTTGCGTCAGGAATTTATTTTATTTATTTTGAAACCATTTCTATACCGCAATTCCCAAGGATCAATTGCGGTTTACAATTAACAACATTTTTGAAGAGTACAAGAACAGTTGCATTCTACAAGTACATGAAACAGAGGAGAACTATATACATGAGCTGATTTAAATGCAAGGAATATCTTGCCCAGCCAGGTATCGACCAGTGCTCCGAGAAATTCCACAGTTTGGGGTGGCCAGAGGCAACCCTTGGAATAACTGACTACTCAACTGAGGCTCTCCGAGAAGGTGACCAGCCAGGGTACTGCCTGACTGGCTTCTAACATGGAACTTGCATGAATGAGCCAGTCATCCAAATATGGGAGGATTTGAATGTGCTGTCTGCACAAGGCTGCCACGGCCACCCCAATGACTTTGCAATCATCAGGCTAAATGGCAGAACGCAAAACTGAAAATGCTGTCCAAGCATGGCAAAGCGCAGAAAACGCTGGTGATTCTCCCAGAGAAGCATATGCAAATATGCTTCCATCAGGCTGGATGAGGCAAGGAATTATCCCATAAGGACTGCTTGAATTAGTGGACATATCATTTCCATGTGAAAACCCAGTACATGAAGGGCCTGATGGACCTCCTTGAGACACAGACTCTGATGAAAGAACCCCTCCTTTTTGGATACCACAAAGTAAAGCACAGTTACTTACCTGTAACAGGTGATCTCTGGGAACAGCAGGAATAAGTCTTCACATATGGGTACGTCGGTACAGACGGAGCCTGCGCGGGAACGCTCCCCAGCGTCCAAAAAGAAAGCCTTTGGGAGCATCCCACACGCATGCGCACTGCCTTCCCGCCCATTCACTTCCCTCTCATCAGTTAGGTTTGTAGCTGAGACCGAAGGAGGGAAGTAGACAAAGTAGAGAGAGAGAGAGAGAGAGAGAGAACAACTCCTAGGGGAGGTGGGTGGGTTGTGAAGACTTATTCCTGCTGTTCCCAGAGATCACCTGTGACAGGTAAGTAACTGTGCTATCTCCAGGAACAAGCAGGAGATGCCTGGAGGAGGCCCCAGCATGTTGCAAATCTAATAGATGGGCCATGCTATTTCCCAGAACCTCAGGCATCCAAGGGATGGAGGGTAGGAGTTGAATTAAAAAGGGTGTGCTGTGGAACAGCTTGACTAAACAAGGCGTCTAGAGGAAAGTCCTTGTGTAGACCATAGTAGATATTGAATTTCAATTTCTAATGTGGACCTTACTGAAAAGTATTGCGAAAGTATTTGTTGAGGCTAATATGGGTCTGCTGCTGAGAGCCAGTAGATTATCCTCAAAGAAAATACCTCACTGAGAAGTAGAGGAAAATAAATTTTGCAATACAGGCAGAGGTCAGAAGCCTTAATGGCTAGAACTAATCCCAGAAGAAAAAACTGGGGGAGTCTAATGAGGTTGAACTTTGGAGGAAAAGCTAAAGCTTCTGTAGGCCAAAGTTTAAAGCTCTTTGTCCCTGGAGCAGAATAAGGCTCTAAGAAAGAGAGGAGATAAATCTGAGTGGTTTGGAAAGATTTGTAGTAGGCGGTGTAGCCTCCAATTTCTTGAAGATCAGTAATGTCTTCCCTAAGTGGTGTCACTTAGGAAATGACTTTTCATGGAGAGCTTCAGATGTAACGTAACCTGAAAGGTTACAGTAAAAGGTCGTTTCTTATTACCATAGAAATTGGTTGTCCATTTAAAACCTTATGGTAGGCTGGAACAGCATTAATATGGACAGTAACAAATCTTTCAGAGTCAAATATACATATATCTATATATGGAGATTCACTTAATAACAAGAAGGGGTAAGACCCGCTTGAGAATATGGATAGAGAATCTCTTTCTGGTTACAGTGGAAGAACCATGGAGAAGGTTTCATGGAAACCAGTGGAATGTTCTTATCTATAAGGAGAGGTCTAGATTTCTTTAAAAATTCTAGCCTTTGAAACAACCAGGAATGGAGACCTATGTGAAGGGGTGCAGAGGAAATCCTTAGTCTTAAGACAACAAGTCTGGATCCTTCTATAACTTCAGTGTAGTAGCTGGAGAAGAAGACGCAATATAAGGGGATACCATGTTTGCTCCTCTATGAGGACAATATGAGTATCATGCGTTCTTTGTTCAGTATAAACTTCAATGAAGTATTGGAAATTAGAAGGAATGAACTAGACAAGGACCGAATGCAGTGAAAAGGAATGCATTCCTGTTGTAAAAATTCCACTGGAGATGTGGAACAACCCAGGGAATTGAGCAATTCTATATGCTTTCATGTGGTCTAAGCCCTGGTTCCTTTTCCTTAAAAGGAAATTTTAAGGAAGATGGTTAGAGTAGGACAGAAAAAACAGTCATGTAGGGGCATGACTGGGCAAAGCCTTTTTAACCATCTGGAAGTTACCTACTAGGAATGGTTCTGACGCTCTCTGGCAAAGGCCCATAGTTGCAGAGCTTTTTTGTATAATTGCAGAGAGCATGTTGTAGGTTGCTTAAAGAGATCTGGCTGTCTAATTGCCAGTGTGCAACCTAATCTATTCTGTGGGAGCCAAAAAGAATTGAAGGTGGCTAAGAATAGTAGACAGGCTGGTTGCCTGCAATGATAAATTGTCCAAGTGGGTTTTGAAACTTCTCTTGGAAGTATCTGTTATTAAGGCAGCAGAAAAAAGTTAGGTCCTATTGACTGGAAAAGGACCGACAGACATAATTAGGAGTGGTAAAACTCAATTAATGTCTGATAAGCTGTCTTAAAAGAAAAGTATGAGAAGATTGCAAAGGGGAAGAAAACTCTGTATGGAAACCACTTACTGGAGTAGGTATAGAAGAAAACCCTATGGGCTTAAAAAGTAAGCCCTCCAGTTGAATAGTATCACTCTTAGAGACTGTATTACTTCTATCCCTTTTAGTCGAGACATTCAGAGTTAAGAAGACTTACCATTTGGTAAGTCCCTGAAAAGGTGCGCCCCCTTGCAGTCAAAACTATGAGATATCCTCGTACAGGAAAACTGTCAAGGTGAAGAGCATAGCCTACCTTGTTGTTAGTTGTTACTCCTCCTTGTCCTTCAAAAGGGAGAGGAGAAACCTGTTTGTCCTCAATAGCTCTAGGAGCTAAAAGGCTGGATTGCTCTTGTGGCAAGAGATTCATGTCTAGGGTCGAGGACTGAGTCAGTGTATCACTGATATCTCAGTAAGGATGAGATGAACTGTAGATGCTACTGTTGATAAGAAGTAGGTTACCGGTTCTAAACCTCAAACAGGAAAAAGAGATTTAATGAATAAAATATCAGAAACCCTGCGACTGCTGGGTTTGCTGAACCTGTTGATGTTTTGATTTTCTTAGCCTGGTTTGATGGTGCCCTTCTTTGGAAACATCTGCAGGATGGGTAGAAGATGGATAAAACTTTTTTCCCTTAGAGGGGTAAAGTTTCTTAGGAGATTTTTTACTAGCTGGGATAGAGGAAAGTTTTGACAATCCTCTGAAAGCAACAATGTCAGTGTTTAACTGATTAGCTTGGAATAAAGCATCCTTGTTAAAGAGATTTTCACCAAGGGGAGTGGCTTGTCTAAGATGGCGGCAGTGGAGAACTAACCGACTATGCCTAAAAGGAAGGGTAAAGCAAAAGCTCCTCCCGCGGAGCCTTTACCTTCTGCTGAGGGGCCTATGGACTGCTTTGTCTGGTTACCCAAGGAGCAGGTTCAAGGGATTCGAGCGGGCTTTGTGGCACCGATGGACTCTGGCTCGGCGTCCTCCGCCCAGGTTACCTCGCTCTCCCCGGATGGACGCTCTCCCCCTGCTCCTCCCGGCACTCGGGCTGCCCAGTTGCTGAGTGATGACGTGCCGTCGACGGTTGCGGATGCGGCTACGTCCTCTGAGCGGGACTCGCTCCTGGTGAGTGCCCGAGATCGATCGGGGGTATTGCAGGCTCCTGTTGTTTCAGAGTTGCCATCTTTGCCTCATTACGGGGGTATTCAGGTCGGAGAAGTTCCTGATTTGCCGAGTGGTAACGTGGACTCAGCTCTGCCCCAACCTCCAGTTGTTTCTTTTGCTTTGGTTCGCCCTACATCTGTTACTCTTGAAAATATCTGGGATGCCATTTCACATTTATCTACAATGGTGGCTACTCAATTTTCAACACTCTCTGATCGGGTTGCAGTTACCGAAGAGGCTATTCGACCGATACAGTCTGCTTTTGCGGATATCAATCTTAAACAAGATAATTTGGATCGGCAGCTTGTTAAAGTTGCTGACTTAACTGACTCTCTGGTTAAAGATAATATTGCTCTTCATGCCAAGATTGAGTCATTGGAGAACGCTGCTCGTGCATCAAATATTCGTTTGTTGAACTTTCCAATTGTGCCTGGGACTGCGCCGATAGATATATTTAAGAAATATCTCCAGGAAGTGCTTTCAGTACCAGCAGATTTAATGCCTCCGGTTTCGAAAATCTACTATCTTCCTTTAGGGAAAAAGGAAGGGAAGTGTTCTACTGGGGGTTTGGAAATGGATTTCCTTAATGTTTCCGAATTACTCTCTACCCCTAAAGAAGAAGAGATAGCATTTTCAACTTTGTTAGTCACGCTGGCTCTCTCTTCCGACAGGGAATGGCTGTTGGAATTGTTTTATAAAAAACGTGCTGCTTTGTTTTATGGTAAAAAAGTTCTTCTCTTCCCAGATGTGGCACAGGAAACACAGAAGCGGCGGAGAGCTTTTCTATTATTAAAATCAGGGGTGGGCTGTCTGGGTGCTACGTTTATCCTTCGCTTTCCCTGCAAATGTTTGATCACCTATAAAGCTCATAAGCATGTTTTTTTTTCTCCTGCTGATCTTTCCGCTTTCTTGAGTTCTCATTTACCAGGTTCTTCTTCTCCTGAAATATGATTCCATCCTAGTGTTAGCACTCCTTGGAACACTGTCTTCACTTATTTTCTTAAGATACATTAATTGTGTGTTAGCCTTCTCCCCACAGAATTGGGGACTATCTATAATTCTTGCATTTAGTGTATTTCCTGTACATTTTACTTTTGTTATATTCATATTACTTGCAAGCATTATTGTTCTGTACAAGCGTTGCCTGATTTATTGTAAAATGCATAAATAAATAATTTAAAAAAAAGAGATTTTCACCAGTACAAGGAGTATTTCCCAGCCTTTCTTGTACCCATTTGTCCAAGTCTGAAGCTTGGAGTCAGGCCATGCATCGTGCCCCTATGGCTATAGCAGACGTTCCGCTAATAGACTCAAAACAGTCCAGGGAAGCACGATTAAGGAACTTAGAGCCATTTTGAGCATGACTAACTAATAAGAAAGAGTCTGCTCTTGTATGTTCTTGAAGAAAGGGGTTCAAAAACTTTAAGTTTTTTGTGACCTCTTCAAGAGATAATCCCATATAGAAAATATATGAGATAATTCTTGCTGAAAGCATGGATGCCTGGAAACATTGACGTCCAAAGGCATCTAAAGTCCTAGACTCACGACCTGGCGGATAAGAGGAGTGCTTCTTTGCACTCTTAACATGCCTCATTGCTGATTCTACAACAACAGAATGATGAGGAAGTTGAGTCTTTTGAAAACCTGGAGAAGGTGGCATCTTGTACCTAGTGTCAAGTGTCTCAGAATGTGGTGATACCGTTAAAGGAGTTACCCACATCCTTAAAAGTAGATCTTGTAAGATCTGATGCAAAGGAAGCATAATCACCTCCTTTGGAAGCCAAGGGGATTGCAGGGTCTCTGAATCCCCTGGCAAGGATTCTTTACCAGGTATAGAAATGGCAAGCAACTTTGCCATATCAAGCAGAAAAGCTTGAAAAGAAATCTCCCCTGAGGAGGACCCTCTAAAATGAGGGGTAAAGGCTAGACTTGTTACCGATGGACTCATCCTAGTCATCGGTATCAGAAGACCTGAAAGGATGAAGCATCGGATTTTCCTTAAAGCGATGTCTTCGGTACCCCCCGAAGTCGGTACCGAGACGAGTCGATACCGAATCATCCATGCTAGGGATCGATTCCAGGCTCGGCATCAAAGGAAGCAAGTCTGTCGAAGCAAGCATTGGCAGTACCAACACCGATGCCCATGTCGATACCGGTACCGGTACTGAAGCCAATACCGATACTGGAGGAACAGTCTGTAGCAACTCTAGCGGTACCGAAGTAGCCGAGAGCGCTAGACTGCGATCATCGGTGAGAGGTGTTTCATCCATCACCATAGCCGATGCCGGGGTGTCGGTATCGCTCAAAGCGGCCACAACCACCGAACATGGCCCAGGTATGTTCATTGAGTTAAGAACCCCGGGAACAACCTGAAGCCCCGTTAATGCTTTGGAGCCCGAAGACTCCCGCCGGGGCTTTATTGCCAAAATGTCCTCGAGGGCAAGGCCAGAGCCATTTCTATACTGGGAAGGAGATCTACCACTCGAGGACTGGCTAGTCTTTACAGACTTTTGTTTGGTTACCTGATCCTGTGGAGATATTCTAGCTGGTGACATTGAGTGCGATGTGAACCGGGTATCGAGTTGTGCTCAATTCTGAAGATTTCTTCTGTTTGAGCTCCAGCAGGAAAGACACTCCAGTGGGCAATGGTCAGGACCCAAACATTTTAGACACCAAGTATGGGTGTCTGAAAAAATATCTGTACCGACACAATTAGAGCATTTCTTAAGGTTAGTGGCTGGCTTTTCCATGAAGGAAAGATAGAGGCCTAGTGGCCTAGAAACCGTCAGACACTAAACAGGAAATATTTCTGAAGAAAAGAAGAAATTCTTTAGAAAAAAGAAAGAAAAGCACCGGCGGTACCGGTGGCGTCGAGGGAAGGCAGATGCGACCACAAAAAACTAAGAATAAAAAGAAGAATTTTCTGCGGTGACAGGAATACGCCCTGCCAGCTCCACGGAAAACGGAAAACTGATGAGAGGGAAGTGAATGGGCGGGAAGGCAGCGCGCATGCGTGTGGGATGCTCCCAAAGGCTTTCTTTTTGGATGCTGGGGAGCGTTCCCGCACAGGCTCCGTCGGTACCGACGTACCCATATGTGAAGACTCATTCCTGCTTGTTCCTGGAGATATAGAGTAATGAGCAGTCCCTCTTTGCGAGTTTGACTGGTCGAATAGCTCAAAGAAACCACAGACATTGGAGGGTGGATTGTATGGCGGCCCTCTTTTGGGGGCGCTCTGCTGGCCGAAACTAGAAAGGCTTCTTGGATGGGAGAGCATAGCCTTAACTGATGATGTTGAGGACCCACTGATCGAAGGCCATGTGGGCTCACTGCTGGGAAAAGGCATCTGCCCTCCTCCTATTGGCGGCAACATAAGCATCCTGTCCTTTTCTGAGTCCCCGAAAGGGCTGTGACCTTTATCCGGCCTGAGGACACAGCAAAGGCCTTTCCGAGGTGTGTAAAGGACCGCAGCTTGCCTTCCAATAGTCGCTGTGGCTTGACTTCTCCCAGGTCCTTGACAAGCTTGTCAAGGTCTTCACCAAAGAGCCACTTGTCTTGGAAGGGTAGCTTAGAGAGGCATGCCTTGAGGCTGGATCAGCCGACCACTGATAAAGCTAGAGCAATGTAGGAGGGTATAGGCCACCAGACCACTACAAACTGATGCCTGGAGCGCCAGAATGGACTTTCCTATCCTGATAATCCGAAAGGGCCGCACCCCCTTCAATAGGAATAAGGAGAAATTAGGCCTTACCTGCTAATTGTCTTTCCTTGAGTTCTCTCCGGGCCAGTCCAGGTACACTTGGGTAGTCAACCTCCTCCAGCAGCTGAGGACTGAATACTAAAATCTCTTGCTGACAGCCTATGGAGCTCCCCCTGGTGTCAGAGAGTCAGTCTCCTATTGTCAAAGCAGTGGAATTAAACTATAAACTACGCAAAACAACACGAACTCTAGATGCCTTGAAATATGACCTACACTGTCAAGAAGCGTCCTCAAGTCCCAAGGAGGCACTACCTGCCGAACCGGCGGCCTAATATTCTTGGCTGCCCTAAGGAACCGTTGAACATCAGGGTGCGACGAGAGCGACCCCCCTTGCACCCTCCCCTTATAACAAGCAAGGGCCACCTTTTTCTAGTCCCCCCTGAAGGAACGACAGAATATCTGGCAAGCTCGCGGAACAGGGCTTAACCCTACGCTCTTCACACCATGCTTCAAAAATGCGCCACACGCGAATATACGCCAATGATGTCGACCTCCTCCTGAACTTCAACATAGTGGTGATTACGGACACCGAGTAACCCCGACGTCTCAACCGTTCCTTTTCAAGAGCCAGGCCATAAGCAAGAACCGATCCACCTGCGGCATCAACACTGGACCTTGGCTCAAGAGATTTATTCGCGAAGGCAACCTCCATGGAGGAGCCACTAGGAGCCGCACCAGATCTGCATACCAGGGCCGCCTGGGCCAATCCGGAGCAATGATAATCACTTTTCCCCTGTACCTCGATATTCTCCGAATGACCCGCCCCAGCAGTGGCCATGGAGGGAATACGTACAGCAGCTGCCCCGCCGGACAGGGTTGCACCAGACCGTCGAGACCTTCTGACATGTGCTCTCTGCGCCTACTGAAAAACCGGGCCACCTTGGCCAGGGTAGCCATGAGATCCATGACTGGCTGACCCCACTGTACAGTGATTTCTTGAAAGACTGCTCAGTTCAGTTCCCATTCTCCGGGATCCAGGACATTGCAACTGAGATAGTCGGCTTGAATGCTGTCCTTTCCTGCAACATGGGCTGCCGAGAGCGCTAAGAGATGGCCCTCTGCCCACTGCAACAAACCTTGACTCTCCTCCAGTAACGCTGCACTGCCCGCGCCTCCTTGCTTGTTGATGTAGGAAACGGTTACCAAATTGTCGGAAAACACTCGCACTGCTCGACCGTCTAGCAGAGCAATAAACTCCCATAGAGTGAAGTGCCCCGCTCGTAGTTCTAACCGATTGATTGACCAATTGCTCTCTTCCGATGACCAGGTCCCCTGCGCCACATGAGACAGACAATGAGCCCCCCATCCGGAAAAACTGGCATCCGTTGCGACCAACACCCACTCCGGATCCTCTAGAGGAACTCCTGCCTGCAGATGCGCCGGGTCCAACCACCACTGCAGACTGTTGCGCACATCCTCCGGGCACAGCAGCCTCTGAGACAGTGGATGATCCTGTGGAGACCATCTGGAAAGCAACGCTTGTTGGAGCGGGTGCATATGGGCTCTGGCCCAGGGTACCAGGTCCAAGGCCGCCACCATCGAACCCAACAACTGTAAATACCTCCAAGCCGTTGGAGCCTTCAGTCGCACAAACAACGCTACCTGAGCCAAAAGTTTCTGCACCCTGTCCGAAGGAAGGAACACAGACCCAATCTCTGTATCGAACAGAGTCCCGAGATGCGTCAAGCGGTGCAGTGGAAGTAATTGACTCTTTGCCCGGTTGATGATCCAACCTAGCTGTTCCAGAACCTGCACCACCCGAGAAGTTGCCGCGATCGATTCCACAAGAGACCCTGCTCGGATCAGCCAATCGTCCAGATAGGGATGCACCTGAATCCCCTCCTTCCAAAGCGCCACCGCCACTACCACCACCATCACCATCACCTTGGTGAAGGTCCGAGGCGCAGTAGCTAGACCGAACGGCAATGCTCGAAACTGAAAATTCCCCATGGGAACTGCAAAGCGTAGAAATCTTTGATGCTCCTGCCTGATCGGAATGTGCAAATAAGCCTCTGTGAGATCTATGGACGAAAGCACCTCTCCCGGCTTTACCGCCCGGATAACCGATCTTAGGGTCTCCATCCAAAAATGAGGAACTCTTAAGCAGCGGTTTACGTGTTTGAGATCCAGAATTGGCCGAAACAATCCTTCTTTCTTGGGAACCACAAAATAAATCGAGTATCGACCTAATCCGTATTGGTCTTGAGGTACTGGTACTACCGCTTGAAGACGCAACAAGTGCTGCAGCATGCTTCTGATTGCTGTCCTTTTGGTTTGAGGCCCACACGAAGACAAAACAAAGGCTTCCGCCAGCGGGTGAGCGAACTCCAGCGCATATCCGTCGCGGATAATTTCCAGCACCCACTGATCCGTAGTTATGGTGGCCCAGGCGGCGAGAAACTCCTGTAAACATCCTCCTACTGGCATCTCCGCCTGGACCAGCCTCCCTTCATTGTGGTTTCTTAGAAGAGTTCTGCTGGGTGTTAAAATAGCCCCGGCCGAACCCCCCAGCTCCACGAAAGGACTGCCCTCTGGACACAAACCGGCCTCTTTGATATGGCGTAAACCGAGGTCCACGGAACCTGCGAAAATCTCTTCCTTGACCTCTCTGCATCATTCCCATCTTTGCCGCTCTGGGACGGTCTTCGGGAAGGCCTTTGGAATCACCCAAATCCTTCACAATTTTCTCCAACGCCTCTCCAAAGAGCAGTCTGCCCTTGTAGGGAAGCTTACTGAGGCGAGATTTAGAAGATGCATCCGCAACCCAATTTCTTAGCCAAAGAAACCATCTAGCGGCGAGCACTGACGCCATGGACTTCGCTGATATCCTAACCAAATCATAGAAGGCGTCCGCCAGATAAGCTGCCGCTGACTCCAGCTTCGTACCCTCAGAGGAAGAGTCCTCCTGCTTCTCCGGGCTCGGCTCCCCTTGTAGCCAACGGATAGAAGCCCTGGAGAGCGTAGTTACTCACCTGTAACAGGTGTTCTCCAGGAGCAGCAGGAATCAGTCCTCACTTATGGGTGACGTCGGCGCCGACGGAGCCCTCGCGGAGCAATTTTCCCCAGCTTTCAAAGAAAGCCTTTGGGAATTGCAGCGCGCATGCGCGGTAGTCTTCCCGCCCGAAGGTGCCATCTTAGCCAGTCAGATGACATAGCTAAAAAAAAGACAGCATAAAAATTTGCAAAAAGAACATAAGCAGACGATTGCAACTCCAAGGGGAGGAGGGAGGGTAGTGAGGACTGATTCCTGCTGCTCCTGGAGAACACCTGTTACAGGTGAGTAACTACGCTTTCTCCAGGACCAAGCAGGAAGTCAGTCCTCACTTATGGGACTCCCAAGCTCAAGGCTACCGGAGACCCTAAGCACAAAAATGAGCTCCCTCTAGCTCAGCAGCACAGAAGGAAAGAATCTTCGCTGAATTATCACCCACCGGTAGCCCACATCCGGGATGGAGGGTAGGAGTTGCTCAGACCTCAAAGAGATTACGGAGGACTGCCTGTCCGAAAGCACTGTCCCTACGGGACTCCCTCTCGAGACAGTAATGGACCGCAAAAGTCTGGCTCGAAGACCAAGTAGCGGCCCGGCAGATGTCTGCCAGCGGAACAGAGCGGAGGTAAGCCACTGACGTGGCCTTTGCCCGAACGCAATGAGCCGTGACTCGACTTTCTAAGGCGAGTCCGGCTGCCCCATAAGCCCAAGAGATACAGTCCGCAACCCAGATGGACAGAGTACGCTTGGAGACCGGGAGCCCCAATTTATTGGGGTCAAAGGACACAAAAAGCTGCGCAGCTTTACGGTGCTCCCGCGTACGGTCAAGGTAGAAGTTCAACGCCCTTCTACAGTCCAGGGTATGGAGGACCGTCTCAGCTCGGCTGGAGTGTGGTCTGGGAAAGAAGGTTGGAAGTACCACCTCCTGATTCAAGTGAAAAGGGGAGACCACTTTAGGCAGAAACTTTGGGTGAGTCCGTAGGACTACCCTATTCTTGTAGAACCGAGTGTAGGGGGGATCAGACACGAGGGCCTGTAATTCACTTACGCGCCTAGCGGAAGTGAGGGCTATCAAGAACAGCGTTTTCCAAGACAGAAAACGGAGAGAGCAGGTAGCCATAGGTTCAAAAGGCGGACAGGTGATCCGCTGTAAAACCACATTCAGGTCCCAGTCAGGCGCTGGCGGGCGCAGAGGTGGTTTAAGTAGTAGGAGACCTCGGAGAAACCTCGCTACGAGAGGGTCGTTGGAGAGAGGTCTGCCGTCCACCGGCACATGATGTGCGGAAAGAGCACTGAGGTGAACTTTGACGGAGTTGGACTTAAGTCCCAGATTAGAGAGGTGTAGCAAGTACTGTAAGATCACCGACACCGGGCAGGAGAAGGGATCCTGAGACTGTTGGGTACACCAGACTGCAAAGCGACGCCATTTAAGGGCGTAGCATTTGCGGGTAGAAGGCCGTCGCGAAGCCAAGACGACCTCCTCCACCTCTGCCGGCAAGAGGAGAGGAGCAAGGACTACCCTCTCAGCAGCCAGGCCATGAGGTTGAGAGACCTGAGGTTGGGGTGCAGTAGGGACCCCTGATCCTGGGTGAGGAGATCCGGTTGCAACCCCAGAGGGATTGGATCCTCCACCGCCAGTTGCAGCAAGAGCGGAAACCACGGCTGCCTGGGCCAGCGAGGGGCCACCAGGATCATGAAAGCTTTGTCTCGGAGAACCTTGAAAAGGGTCCGAGAGACTAACGGGATGGGAGGGAAAGCGTACAGAAGGCTCCCCGACCATGAGATCAGAAAGGCGTCCGCCGCCACCCGAAGGGGGTGAGGCTGACGAGAGCAGAAGCGAGGAAGCTGCCGGTTGTGAGGACTGGCAAAGAGATCCACTGTGGGGAGGCCCCACCTGAGGAAGAGCTTCTGAACAATCAAGGGGTCCAGACGCCACTCGTGCGGCTGGAGGACCCTGCTGAGTTTGTCCGCCAGGCAATTTTCTTGGCCCGGGAGATAAACTGCCTTGAGGAGAATGCCGTGACTGACGGCCCAAGAGCAGAGCTTCTGTGCCTCCCGGCAGAGGAGGAAGGAGCCCGTGCCCCCCTGCTTGTTCACGTAGAACATGGCAACTTGATTGTCCGTCTGGACAAGGACGGACTGTTGGGAGGTCAGGTGGGAGAAGGCCTTGAGAGCTAGGCGGATCGCCCTGAGCTCCAGGAAGTTGATCTGCTGAGCAGACTCCCACTTGGTCCAGAGGCCCTGAGTACGTGCCTCTTGGCAATGGGCTCCCCAGCCCAGGAGGGATGCATCGGTGGTCAGCACCCGGGTCGGCTGAGGTGACTGGAAAGGCATTCCCAATACCAGGTGCGGCTGCCGGAGCCACCACCGGATAGACGAGACCAGCGGCTCGGAGACGCGCACCAGGTCTGCTAGGCCGCCCGTGGCCTGTCGCCACTGCTGGCGGAGACACCACTGAGCAGGCCGCATATTCAGGCGGGCATTGGGGGTCACATGGACGGTGGAAGCCATATGGCCGAGCAGTCTCAGGAAGCGCCTGGCGGAGACCAGGGGCTGGCTGCGAAAGCGGTCGGCTAGGTCCATGAGCCGCTGAGCCCTGTCGAGCGGTAGGTACGCTCGCGCCTGAGGGGTGTGCAGCCTTGCGCCGATGAACTCGAGATCCTGTGAGGGGAGCAAAGTGGACTTTGCGAAGTTGATGACAAAGCCCAAGTGCTGCAGCAGAGTCACCGTGCGGCACGTGGCGGTGGTGACCTCCTGAGCGGACGCTGCTCTGATGAGCCAGTCGTCGAGGTACGGAAAAACATAGAGGCCGTGAAGCCGGAGATGGGCCGCCACGACCGCGAGACATTTTGTGAAGACTCGCGGTGCGGAGGACAGGCCGAAGGGCAGTACTCTGTACTGGTAATGATTTCCTGCCACCACAAACCTTAGGTATTGGCGGTGGCTTGGGTGGATGAGGATGTGCGTGTAAGCATCCTTTAGATCCAAGGAGCATAGCCAATCTCCCTGCTGGAGGTAGGGCAGAAGGATTCCAAGGGTAAGCATTTTGAACTTCTCCCGCACAAGGAACTTGTTGAGGTTGCGCAAGTCCAGGATGGGTCGGAGGCCTCCTGTTCTCTTTGGTATCAGAAAATACCTTGAATAGAAGCCCTGACCTCTCAGGTGGTGTGGCACCGGTTCCACCGCCTGATCCTGCAGAAGACCTGCTAACTCCTGAAGGAGCAACTCCCTGTGCAGAGGGGGGCGCGGAGGCTCTCCCGGAAAATAGGAGGGAGGGACCTGATGGAAGTGGAGAAGGTAGCCCTCTCGCACGACCTGAAGCACCCAGGCATCTGCGGTGATGCTGGACCACCTGTCGGCGAAGTGAACCAGCCGGCCTCCGGTGCTGGGGGGAACCAGCGGGGGGGGAGAGGCTATGCTGAGCGAGTCAAAAACCCCCACCCTGCTGAGCAGGGGCTGGTGGCGCAGGCTTGGGGGCTTGCTGCCTACGGGACCCGTTACCCCGTCCCTTGGCCTGCTGGCCCTGTTGGGGAGCTGCAGGGGCCTGATAATGGGGGTATTGTTTGTAGGCAGCCGCCTTCCTCGGGTAAAAGGTCTTTTTTCCCGAGCCCTTCTTTTTCTGGGAAGGGGCGGAGGTCTTCCTAGAAAGCCTGGTCCTGGTGAGAGTCTCAGTCTCAATTTGTGCAGCCTTTTCCGCCATGGGCTTGCCAAAGAGGTTTTCGCCTCGGCAGGGGACATCGACCAACTTGTCCTGTACCCACGGCTCAAGGTCGGACGACTGAAGCCAAGCCTGTCGGCGGGCACCGATGCCGGCTGCGGCTACTCGAGCCGAGGCTTCAAAGCCATCATAGGCTGCTCGGGACATGAACTTTGAGCATTCCCGAATACCTGTGGACAAGGCTAGGAACCTCCGCAAGGGTTCCTCGGACAAACCAGCGGAGAAGCCGGCTAGCTCTTTAGCCAGATCCCTGAGATACATGCCCATGTAGAGCTGGTAAGTCTGGACACGACAGGCGAGCATAGAGCCCTGGAAGCACTTTTTGCCAAGGCCATCCAGGTTACGGGCCTCCCTTCCAGGAGGCACCGAGGAGTGCATCTTCTGGCTCTTAAGACGATGCATGGCCGATTCCACTACCATGGAATGGTGTGGCAACTGCGCCTTTTGAAAGCCAGGGCTCTTGCGGACTCGATAGATAGAATCGACCCGCTTGCTCAGGACCGGCGAGGAGGCCGGACTCTCCCACATGCGGAAGAGTAGTCGTTCCAGCATAGGAGGAACCGGCACAGTAAAGTGCTCCCTCGCGGGAGAGTCATACTGGAGGGCGTCGAGCTCTTCGGCTCGAGGCTCCTCCTCGGGGTCCGCAGGGAAGGCCAAAGCCTTGGCCATATCCCTAACGAAATCCGAGAACCGGGCATCCTCCGGGGGGACTGCTTCCGAGGCTCGGACTCCGGAGAGTCCGATGGGACACACCGAGTCCGGAAAGAATCAGGTGACTCTTCCTCCTCCGACTCCCAGACCGACTCCGACGAGGACTCGGTGGGGTCGGCTCGGGCAGGGTGCGGCGCCAGCCGCCCCGACGCCGAGGGAGTCGGCGTCGGCGACCTCGGTCCCGAACGGGAGGCCGAGGGCGACCTCGACCGAGGATCGACTCGAGTTCTCATCGACTCGAGGATCGGCTCGGTCTCCGGGGTCGACTTGGACGTCGACGTCCCGGCGGTCGGGGCAGCGACGCCAGCGAAGCCAGCGAGCAGTGCCCGCTGCTGGTCCATGAAGGCAGACAATCTGCTCTCCAAGGCCGTCAACCTGAGTCCGAGCTCAGGCGACCCAGCAGCCCCCGACTCGGGCCCCGACGGCGTCGGGCCCGACGTCGGCTGACGCGGAGGCGAGTCCAGAAGGACAACAGGACTTACCCGGGCAGGCATCTCCGACTCCAGGCGAGGTCGCTTCGGGAGGTGATCCTTCTCCAAGGACCCGGGGCGGCTGTCGGGGCTATGCGACCTGGCCCTCGCGGAGCCAGGAGCGTCCACCGACGCCGCCCTCGCGGGTTTTTCCTTCCGTCGATGGTCCCCGGAGGGAGAACCCCGGTCGGAGGAGCTCCGTCGACGGTCCGAACTGGAGCCTTTCGACAGTGAGGCCTCCGACGAGGTCCGGGTACGGCTGGGGTCAGCGAAGATTCTTTCGCGCTGATGCCGCCGACTTCTCAACGCCTTCGAGGACAGTTTGCTGCAGGGCCCACAGATCAGTTCCTCGTGATCTGGGCCCAGGCAGCGGAGGCAAAGGTCGTGTGAGTCGGTGAGTGACATATTTCGGTCACACCGACCACACCGCTTAAAGCCACTGGCAGCCATCGGGGGAAAAAGGGCCCCTGCGAGGTCAAAGGACCGGGCTGCCAGGGAAAAAACGAAAACGAAAACTGACTAAGTCAGAAGAACCGAAAAAACCGTTAGAGGACTCGAGACCGGCGTCGCGAGTCCGGGCGGGAAAACGACCGGCGTCGAACCGAAAGAAAAAAGGATAAATACAGAGGAAAATCAACTTTTTCGCGGGGACAAGACGGGGACGTCTGTAGGGCTCCGCGGAAAAAAGAAGACTGGCTAAGATGGCACCTTCGGGCGGGAAGACTACCGCGCATGCGCGCTGCAATTCCCAAAGGCTTTCTTTGAAAGCTGGGGAAAATTGCTCCGCGAGGGCTCCGTCGGCGCCGACGTCACCCATAAGTGAGGACTGACTTCCTGCTTGGTCCTGGAGAAACATACACTCCACAAACCAAAGCTTGCAAAGCCAGTTCACTGGAATCAAAAGCCTGCTTCAGAAGCGCCTCTAACCTACGATCCTGCAAGTCCTTAAGAGCTGCACCCACTTCTACCGGAATTGTCGTCTTTTTTGGTGACCGCTAACACCAGTGCATCCACTTTAGGCATCCGCAACAGCTCCTTTTCCTCCTGAGGGAGAGGGTAAAGGCGCACAATGGTGTGACCTCCCCTCAGGGTAGCTTCAGGGCATTCCCACTCTGACTTTATCATCTGCTTAATTACCCTATGAATTGGGAAACAGCGCTGTTCAGACCTAAATCCCTGCAACAAGGGATCCTCTAGAGGCTCCTGCTGCACCGCAGGGAGCACTATATTCAACGCTGCGAGAGACTGAGCGATCAGTGCCCCCAGCTCCTCCTTGCAAAACACCCTAAAGACATTCGGATCCTCGCCTGGTCCCAGCTCTCCTTCCTCCAACTTCACTGGCCAAGAATCAAAACCTGCCTCAGAAAGAAGCTCACCCTCTTCCGCCATATGAGGACTAGAGAACTGCGGCCCGAAGCTATCAGAGCCTGCCTCTACAACTGAGTCTTTAGTCGAGACCCCTTCCCCAGGGTCTGCTGTCTTGGACTCCCCTTTATGTAAATCCAACTGGTTAGGAGCAGTCTGGCTCTCTACAGACTGAACCAACTTTAACTCATAAGCTTTATGCAGCGCCAGAATAAAATCCGCTGAAAACAGAGAGCTGAAGCTGTCCTGTACCGCCGATGGTGGCTTCTGATCCAGCCCCTCCGCCGGAGGCGCTTTGTGTGATTTTGACTTTCTCTTTCCCGACCGTGGCTGAAGCGTGGGAGAAATGGCAGGCTCTGGCAAAATGACTGCCGTTCCCGCCTTCACCAACGGCCCTTGGGCTCTCTCTCTAACCTCCTCTGAAGACCCCGCCTGTTCCATAACCGAGTGTGCGGTATGTTTTGCCCCAATGTAACAACTGAGAAACCGAAAGCAACTGACAGGAAAACAAGAAAAAAAACCACGATCGGGAGAAGGGGATTCAAGTCCAGTCTGCACGCTGTTGACCCCGAACTGATCTGCCCCTACAATACCTGAAACAAGCCACACTGCTAGGTCCCAAAACAACCTCCACAGTGTAGACCGTAGAAATCCCGCCTATCAACTAAACCCCTGCTGTGTTGCTACTGCTCTTACCTGAGCCAAACTACGACGGAGCTGCTCCTCTCCGGTTTCCCGCTGCTAGCGGGCTACGGAGAGCGAATCAATCGGCGGCAGGGAAGAGGACTCTGGGGCTCCCAGCTCCTTTCCCAAACCCCCCTTAAGGAACGGACCCTCAAAATGAGCCAGGCTCTGCCCCTGCTGCTCAAATTCTCTTTGACAGCTGAGGACCGTCTGGTCTTAGTTTCGTTAAATTCTGTCTTTTTTTTTATTTTTTTTTTAAAGGAGCACTCCCTTTGCTTTACTGCCCTGCTAGAGAAAAGGAACAAAGTTCTCCGTTTCTTTTCTTTTTTTTTTTTACTAGACTAATTGCCAATTTCCAATTCGTCTCTCCTGGGAGCCTGTCAGCCACACGTCCTGTTCAGCTGCTGAGGACTGAAAGACTGACTCTCTGACACCAGGGGGAGCTCTATAGGCTGTCAGCAAGAGTTTTTAGTATTCAGTCCTCAGCTGCTGGAGGAGGTTGACTACCCAACTGTATCTGGACTGGCCTGGAGAGACAAATAGGAATGGTATTCTTACTCTCGCCAGTCACCTGAGCATCCATCTTCGGATATGCGAAGCACCTGTCCAGATCCGCTGGAGACCAAAGATAGCACTATCCCTAAGGTAGAGCTGTCCCAGATGGCGAGCCGTACACATTAGGCAAATCACACTTCTGAGATACCATCTGCTAGGGCTCCAGTGGGAAAGAGCAGACTCTGGCGGGCTTTTGACTGCCCCGCAGGAGAGCTCTGGTGAGAAAAAGAAGGTCCCGGTGGGCTTTTGAATACCCTGCAGGATCAGATCGGCCTAAGAGAGCACATGAGGCTGATTGTGCTCTAGAGGATCGGTGAGGTGTAAGGCGTCCACTACTTGAGCCATCAGCAGGGAGTTCATCCTTGTGGAATAGGTGGATATCCTGTGTGCTGTCTTGCTCGTCAGCTCACCATCCTTCCAGTCAGAGGTACCCAGACTATCCTCGGCTGACAAAGCTTCTTCATCCGGGAAATCAGGTGCACAGACGGCTGCAGCCCAAGAAAGATCCTTGAGAGGATGCCCCGTGTTCCTAAGAGCTCACTCTTTCCAAGAGCATTTCCGGGACCCCTACACAGAGTCTAGCGAGGTTCTGTGGAATGAACAGGCCTCCAAACCAGAGATAACAAGGTCCACGTGCCAAGGGTCCAAGCCTGCCTAAGGAGCACTAGAAATTGTTGTGAAACTTGGTTCTGAGAAGACTGAGATGGGTTTCAAGGCAGCAGCGTCTGAGCCAGAGGATTGGGAGGCTGAGGGAGAAGGAGGCAGAGATAGTGCATCAACAGCTGAAGGAGCGATCCTGGAGACCACTGGGGGTGACAGAGCAGCAGGACCCCCCCATCGCCGCCTACTGACTGTGTGTGCAGACTCCCTCGGGTAAGAGAAGACTCACCCGGGTAAGCGTAACAGGCCATGCACCCCCCTGTGAAGTAAGAATTTCCACTTGTAGCTGTAGACAGTACACGTCTGAAGGAGGAGGGCACTGTAAATAAAATGTTCCCCTCAAATAATGTTACACAAAAGGAGAAAGTAAAACGCTGCGGCTCTAGCAAGCTGCACAGCTAACGTTCCTGCTTCAAATCATCCCCCGTGGCTGAGAATGCCGCGTGGCTCTGACATTTAAAATGGACGCTGCACCCCTCGCGTCTGAGGAAATGGCTGCCGCGTATGCCAGATCAGTCCAAACAAAAAGGCAGGAAGCAGAGAAACAGAAACACAGCAGTGCGGAAAGCAGGGCAGTGCAGCCGCAGCAGTCTCGAAGTAAAGAAAAAAATCCTGGTGTCTCTGCAATAGTGGGAGCGTGATCCAGCGCTCAAACGAAGGGGGGGGGGGAATTCAAACTCACTGTGTCCTCTTGGAGAAGCAGGAGAGCCAAGGCAAGAGCAGTATTGCAAGAAACTCAGAGCGCTTAGCAAAAATAAAAAGGCTCTCCCTGCTGCCGGAATCCCCGCTGTACGAGCGCCCAGAGCCTCCGTGTCCCAGAAGGTAAAGAAGAGCAGCAGACCCTGGGGGGGAGGGAAAGGGGGGAGGAACATACTCACTGTGCCCCATGCGATCACAGGAATAGTAGAGCAGGGGAGCCAAGGCAGACGCTGCAAGAAGGCTGACGAAAACTGCTGCTGTAGCTAAGCTCTATAAGAGCAATGAAGGCTCCCACTACTGCCGGCCTACCAGGTCCTCGTTATCAGGAGGCGGCCTTCCCCTCGCATAATGGGAGCTCGACTAGTCCTCTTGACCAGGAGCTCAACAAGATCCCTAAAGAGATGAGCTGGGAAATTTCAGAGGGGCACCTCCTGTGTGCCCTGAAAACATCCAGCTGAAATTAACAACTTAAAAGAAAACCTGAAAGAAAAACAGAACACCACCATCTGCTGAGACAGAGAAAATACTGAAGGTGAACAGAATACCACACTTCAGTCACTACTACTACTACTACTACTGAACATTTGTATAGTGCTACAAGACATACGCAGCGCTGCACAGACATATGTAAAACGACAGCCCCTGCTCATTAGAGCTTACAATCTAATTAAGACAGACAACACAGTAGCTGTAGACATAGGATACATCTAGGGGGAATAGTAAGGAAACACAAAGGAGATCAGGTGACTCATGATCCGAAAGTGGCAGCATAGAGGTGAGTTTTCAACCTGGATTTGAAAAGGGTCAGAGAAGGGACTTGACATACAGACTCAGGTAGTTTTTTCCAGGCATAAGGAACAGCAAGGTGAAAGAAGCAGTATGGAGTTACCAATAGAATAGAAGGGCACAGATAGAAGCGATTTGCCAGAAGAGCGGAGTTCAAAAGGAGGGGTGTAGGACAGATAAGAAAGGAAAGGTAGTGAAGAGCTGTAAAGTGAATGCACTTATAGGTCAGCAGGAGAGGTTTGAACTGGATGCAGAAACAGATAGGGAGCCAATGAAGTGACTTGAGAAGAGGGGTAATATGAGCATTAAAATCTCACAATCCCTAACCCATGAAACTCAAAACGTATCCTAATTTGCTGTAAATAGTTGTGAATATTTGTTATTACCTTATCTTATCGTTATCCCCATTGTCCCGGTTTCATTCCCTGTTATCTGTAAACTTGACATATGTTTTATGCTTAAGTACAAGGTTGTTAAAGTGTAAACTGCGCTGATGATGAATAGCGCGGTATATAAAAACTGTTAAATAAATTAATTAATTAATTAAGAGGCTGGTGGAAGACTAGTCGCGCAGCAGAGTGTGGAACAGATTGAAGGGGAGAGAGATGATTCAGAGGGAGACCAGCAAGGAGTAAGTTACAACAGTCTAAACAGGAGGTGACTAAGGAGTGGATAAGTGCCTTAGCAGTGTGTTCAGAAAGGAATGAGCAAATTTTGTTGATGTTGTAGAGAAAGAAACGGCAGGTTTTAGCTATTTTTTATTTATTTATTTATACCGCGCTCTTTAGAATTAGTGCGGTTTACATGTATACTAACAGGTACTTTTTATTCCCTTGTCCCCGAAGGGCTCACAATCTAAGTGTACCTGAGGCAATGGAGGGTTAAGTGGCTTGCCCAAGGCCACAAGGAGTGGCCATGGGGCTAGAGACCCCAGTCCCTCCGGCCTGAGGTTGCTTGTACCCATGCGGGAATTGAACCCCCAGCCTTCTGGCCTGAGGTAACCTGTCCCAACCACTGAGCCACTCCTCCCTCTATCAATTGGATGTGTGCGGAGAAGAAGAGGTGTCAAAGATGACCCCAAGGTTGCGAGCTGAGGAGACAGGGAGGAATAGAGTTATCCACAGAGACTGAGAAAGGTGGAAGGGGATAGGAGGGTTTAGGGGGAAAAATAAGAAGTTCAGTTTTGGCCATGTTCAATTTCAAGCAATGGTAAGACATCCAAGCAGCAATGTCAGAAAGGCAGGCAGAGATCCGGGCCTGGATTGCCGGAGAGATTTCAGGTGTAGAGAGGTAGATCTGGGAGTCATCAGCGTAAAGATGGTACTGAAAGCCATGAAAGAGATGTCTGCACCAAGGGACTGGGTATAGAAAGAGAAAAGGAGTGGACCCAAGACAGATCCTTGGGGTACACCAATTGAGAGTGGGATAGCAGTAGAGGAGAATCCACAGGTACAAACACTGAAAGAGAGATGGGAAAGATAAGAAGAGAACCAGGATAGCACAGAGCATTTAAAACCAACTGAGGACAATGTGAGTACAGAGGATGGAAATGTAATGGGGAGCGAGTGAAAGATAGAACGAAGTAAGAGGCTAGGGAAGGAGTAAGGGAGGGATTAGGAGAGCTGGGAAGATGGGCTGGGCTGGAGATAAGAGGAGGAGATGAAAAGTCGATAGGTAGTTGAAAAGTCAAATGCAAAACACAGACAGACCATCACCAAATATATAACAAGGCATCACAATTTAGAAATATGAAGACAATAATCGAACTGGGAACCTGAAGAAGCCTAACTTGGAATATACCACAATAGCAGAAAAATCAAACTAGAAATTAATTTCCTTTTGTACTGAACAAAATATGAAGACATCAGTGATGCACATTTACAAAGCTAATATATTCCAGTTAATAAATTCATAACAGAATTTTTTTCTGTCTTTTACAGTTTGTGCATGTTATTTTTCAGTAACAATTTTCCCAATCTCTCTCGTTTGCTTTACTCATCTGTCTTCTGCTCTTTCCAGTGTTTTCTGTCCATTTGTCCTTTATTCTCTCTTTTCCTGTTTTTTTACTTTCTGTCCCTACATCTTTCTCTGACATATTGATCTTTCCCATTTTGCTCTTTCCTCTATTTCTTTATTTCCTCCCTCTCCATCCACTAACATTTCAACCTCCTGTCCTCAATCCTCTTTTGCCTGTTCAACTACCTATCAACTTTCCATCTCCTCCTCTTATCCCCAGCCCAGCCCATCTCCCTAGCTCTCCCACTTCCCCCCTTACTCTTTTCCTAGCCTCTTATCTCCAGAAACAAGCAGGAATGTAGTCTTCACATATGGGGTATCGTCGGTACCGACGGAGCCTGTGTGGGAACGCTCCCCAGCGTCCAATTAGGAAGCTTTTGAGAGCATCCCACAGCACCTGCGTGCTGCCTTCCCGCCTTTCCCAACTGCCTCTCTACAGTTCTTCGTTTTCCGCGGAGCCAGCAGGTCGTGTTCCTGTCACCGCAGAAAATTGTTTCCTTATTCTTTATTTTTTTGTGGTCGCGTCTGCCTTCCCCAACGCTATACCGGTACCGCCTGTTCTCCTTTCTTTCTTTTAAAAAAAAATAAATATATATATTATTAATAATATTCCTTTTTCCAAACTTTTCTTTCCAGGTGCGTCCCATTTTGGGCCTTAGGCCCAAATTTTCCTCCACTATGGAGAAACCCGCCTCGGGTTTTAAAAAATGCACCAAGTGTGTCGGTACCATCTCCATCACCGACACCCACGAGTGGTGTCTTAAATGTTTAGGTCCTGACCACTCCATCTCCGAGTGCATGGCTTGTGCCATGATGTCCAAAAGGGGTCGACAGAACCGAGCTGCCAAGCTCAGTGCCCTTTTTCCTTCCGATGCAGCTTTGGTGGCATCGACGTCTTCCAGGGCTTTTTCTTCCTCCCATGGATCTCAGGTAACTAAACATAAGTCCAGCCAGTCCTCAAAGGGTAGATCTCCTTCTAAGCATCGAGATGCCTCTGGCGTTGCCCTTGAGGGTTCCGTACCGGCAAATTTGCCCCGGCAGGAGGCTTCGGCTTCCAAAGCATTATCGGGGCTCCAGGATGTTCTCGAGGCCTCGACCTCGGCAGAACTACTGGTACCATGCTCTGGGGTACAGGTTGCGTCTGGTACCGACACCCAGGCATCGGCAGCGTCGATAGACCAGAGGTTCCTGGCTATTGAACGCAGTCTGGCAGCTCTCCTTGCGGCATCAACGCCCTCGGAACCGCGTCAGATGGTTCCATCGGTACCGGCACCGATGCCGGTACTGGTACCGGTACTGATAGCATCGACATCGACATCATTATCGGTTTTGCCGGCACCCAGTCATGCGATGCCCTCCAGTGCTGATACACTGGATTACCCCCGGTACCAACTTCGGTCTGTACGAGTATCGGGCTCTTCAAGAGCATCCGGACAGACGGTATTTCGAATCCTCGGAGGACTCCGAGGATTCTGACAGCTCTGCCGGTACCGGGATACTTCTCCCGGAAGATCCTTCCTCTCCTAAACGTAGGATGTCTCCTCCAGAAGATATTTCCTTTCAGGATTTCATCAGGGAGGTGGCTCGTGGGTTGTCCATTACTGTGACTCCTGAAACAGAGCCCAGAGCTAAGGAGTTGGAGATTTTACAATATCCCAAAGCTCCTAAGGAGGCGGCTACCTTGCCTATCCATGAGATTTTAAATGATCTCATGTTGAGAATGTGGGAGACCTCTCTTACCACCTCTCCTCACTCTTGCAGACTGGATACTATGTATCGAGTCCCTCCTTGTCCTGGCTTCCAAAAAACTCAGCTTCCCCACCACTCCATTGTTGTGGAGTCAACTATGAGAAGGATCAGCAGCGCAAAGAGGCATGCCTCTAATCCTCCAGGACGTGAGTGTAGAACCTTGGATGCCTTTGGACGTCGTACCTTCCAGGCTTCCATGCTTTCTGCTAGGATCAGTTCCTATATTCTATATATGGGAATGTTCCTTAAAGAGGTCACAGGAGATTTAGAGGTTTTGAGCCCTCTTCTTCCTGAGGACAAAAGGCAGGATTTTCTCACACTGGTTAAACATGCCCAGGATGTTTCAAAATTTGTCAATCGTGCAGCTTATGACTGTTTTGAGTGCATAAGCAGAACCTCTGCCATTGCCATAGGTGCACGAAGGCTTGCCTGGCTCCAGGCATCCGATTTGGAGCTCTGGGTGCAGGACAAACTGGGAAATATCCCTTGTACAGGTGACAATCTATTCGGCAAAAATTGGCAAGAAAAAGCCAATGAGATGGATGCTGATAACTCTACTTTGGATAGGCTATCCAAAGGCAAAGCTGATCCTGCCAGAAAGAAATTTTTCAAGAAGCCTTTCTTCTCGAAAAAGAAGAGGTTTTATCCCTCTTATTCCCAACAGGGAAGTTCTGCAGGTCAGCTTGTCCGAAAGGGTCAGCAACCACCTAAACAAAAGGAAAGCAAAGACTGCCAAGCCTCAACCATTTCAGCAGTCTCAGCCTGCACAAGGCCTTTGACTTTCATCTAGAGAACTTAGCCTTCCTGGCCCTCAATGGACCAGAGCCTTCCACCATTCCAGGAAGGTTATGTCACTTTGCTCCCAGGTGGGAGCAGATAACAGCAGAGCATTGGACACTCTCCATTATAAGAGAGGGGTACAAGCTGCACTTTCTGTGCATGCTCCCTTCCACAATGGTAAGACAGTTCAGTTCTCAGACCTCTCTCATCAACCTGTTAGATCAAGAGGTCACTATACTTCTTGCCCAAGGGGCAATAGAAGAAGTACCCATTCATCAACAGGGTACAGGGTTTTACTCTCCCTATTTCCTTATCCCAAAGAAAACAGGGGGATACAGACCTATTTTGGACCTCAGAGAATTTAACAAATTCCTGTTCAAAGAGAAATTCAAAATGATTTCTCTGGGAACTCTGCTGCCATACCTTCAGAGTCAGGATTGGCTTTGTTCTCTAGATCTCAAGGATGCGTAAACTCATGTTCTCATCCACCCAACTCACAGAAAGTTCCTTCGGTTCCTTTTTCAAGGAAAGCACTACCAGTACAGGGTGCTTGCTTTTGGCCTGGCCTCAGCTCCAAGAGTGTTCACGAAATGCATGGCTGTGGTAGCAGCATTTCTCCGCACTCTAGGTATATTCGTCTTCCCCTACTTAGACGACTGGCTCATTCGAGCCCCATCAGAGTCAGAAGCCAGGACTTCTCTATCTTGCACAATGCGTATCCTTCAGTATTTGGGTCTGGTGATAAACATCCCAAAATCCAGTCTAACTCCCACTCAGTCTCTAGAGTTCATAGGAGCTTTGCTGGATACCAAAAAGGCAAGGGCCTATCTCCCCCAGGCCCGTTGCCTTTGCATGGTGTAGTTAGCTTCTCATGCAGTGCTAAAACCTCATCTCACTGCCCGAGAAATGCTACAATTACTAGGCAACATGGCATCTACCGTGCATGTGGTCCCCTATGCTCACCTCCATATGAGAGCAGCCCAGTGGACCTTATCCACTCAATGGACCCAGGCATCAGGGTGCCTGTCAGACAAAATAACAAACACAAATCATCTCATTTTGTCTCTCCAATGGTGGCAGTCCACTCAGAACCTGTTGCTGGGGTCCCCGTTTCAACAGCCTTTACTCCAGGCAACTCTCACAATAGATGCTTCACCAGTGGGTTGGGGAGCTCATCTGCAAGACCTCTCCACCCAGGGCACTTGGTCTCCACAGGAGACTCATCTACATATCAATCTCCTAGAACTCAGAGCAATCGTCCTTGCTCTTTGAGTGTTCCACACCCTACTCAGCTACAAGACAGTCCTCATTCACATGGACAATCAAGTAGCCATGTTCTACGTGAACAAGCAGGGGGGAACAGGCTCTCTGTCGCTTTGCAACAAAGCTTTGCAACTATGGGCCCTTGCCAGAGAGCATCAGATTCATCTCCTGGCAGTTTATCTTCCAGGCGTACAAAACTCTTGGGCAGACAGACTCAGTCGAGTTCTGCTTCCACACGAATGGTCTCTACATGCAGACCAGGTGGCCAAGATTTTTCAAATTTGGGGAACCCCGGACATAGACCTTTTTGCAAGTCCGTTGAATGCCAAACATCCCCGGTTCTGTTCCAGAATTCCGGCTCAGGGTTCTCAGGCCAGGGATGCCTTCCTCCTTCACTGGGGTCAAGACTTCCTTTATGCCTTTCCACCCATTCCCCTAATTCCCAAGAACCTGTTCAAGCTTCAGAGAGACAGAGGGCGTATGATTCTCATAGCTCCATACTGGCCACGGCAAGTGTGGTACCCTCTGCTTCTACATCTCTCTCAAGCCACCTCCCTGGAGTTAGGGTCTGCTCCAGATCTCCTGTCACAGGAGGATGGAATGTTGTGGCATCCCAATCCCCAGTCTCTGCATCTCAGAGCTTGGTTGCTGAAGGCCTAGATCTTCATGATCTCAACCTCCCTCAGCAAGTAAAGGATGTTCTTTATGCTTCCAGGAAGCCTTCCACTAGACGCTCTTATGCTTTTAAGTGGAAGAGGTTTACCATATGGTGTTCGCAGAAGGGTCTTAACCCCCGTGCGATACCCCTGGAAACATTACTTGAGTATCTCCTTCATTTATCCAATGCAGGACTTAAGACTAACTCAGTAAGAGTCCATTTGAGTGCTATTGCAGCTTCTTTCAAGCCTCTAAATGGACAACCTATTTCCTCCCATCCTCTTATAGCAAGATTTATGAGAGGCCTTCTTCTAACTAAGCCTCCCATTAGGCCACCACCGGTGGCATGGGACTTAAACCTGGTTCTTGGTCAGCTCATGAAGCCACCTTTCGAACCCTTAGTTACTACCTCTTTGAAATTCCTTTCTTGGAAAGCTATTTTTCTCATTGCAATCACATCAGCACGTTGCATCAGTGAGTTGAAAGCACTGGTGGCTGATCCGCCTTATACAAAGTTTCATCATGACAAGGTAGTCCTTAGGACTCATCCACACTTTATGCCAAAGGTGGTCTCGCCTTTTCATCTTAACCAAGTGGTCTACCTGCCTGTGTTCTTTCCAAGACCTCATGCATCAAATACAGAAAGGAATCTTCACACTTTGGACTGTAAAAGAGCTTTAGCCTTTTACTTGCAAAGAACTCAGCAACATAGAAAGTCCTCTCAACTCTTTGTTGCTTTTGATCCTTCTCATTTGGGACTTCCAGTCTCCAAGAGAACACTGTCCAACTAGATTGCACAGTGTATTTCTTTTGCCTATCAGAGTAAGAACCTTCCTCTGGAGGGCCATGTCACTGCTCACAATGTGAGGGCCATGGCAGCTCCAATGGCTCATCTGCACTCTGTGTCTATCGACGACATCTGTCAAGCAGCCACTTGGGCCTCGGTTCATACCTTCACAGCCCATTACTGCTTGGACAAGACTCCCGCCGGGATGCCTTGTTTGGTCAGGCTGTTCTCCAACACCTGTTCCATACCTAATTAACTCCTACCCGCCATCCCAAGTTGGATGCCAGAGATCCATGGGGGGAAGTGGAGCCCTGTCTCAGGGACACACAACTTCTGGGGTCTCTCCCTGGAATCTAAAGCTAGGGAGTCCCCATATGTGAAGACTACATTCCTGCTTGTTCCTGGAGATAGCATAGTTACTCACCTGTAACAGGTGATCTCCGGGAACAGCAGGAATTTAGTCTTCACAACCCACCCACCTCCCCTAGGAGTTGTATCTCTCTATCTCTTTCTCTTTCCCTCTCTCTCTCTCTTTGTCTCAGCTTTAAACTCAACTGGAGAGAGGCAGTTGGGAAAGGCGGGAAGGCAGCACGCAGGCGCTGTGGGATGCTCCCAAAAGCTTCCTAGTTGGACGCTGGGGAGCGTTCCCGCGCAGGCTCCGTCGGTACCGACGATACCCCATATGTGAAGACTAAATTCCTGCTGTTCCCGGAGATCACCTGTTACAGGTGAGTAACTATGCTATCCCATTCTATCTTTCACCTGCTCCCCATTACATTTCCACCCTCTGTATTCACCATCTTCTTCTCACTTACCTCCTTCCCAACTTTCCACATAGTTCAATCATCTCCCCTATCTGTCCCCGCCCATGCACCACTCCAGTTCAGATTCTCCCAGTCCCCTCATCCTTCCCCTTTACCCCTAAGATCCAACATCTTCCTTTTTCTCTTCCAATTCCCTAGCCCTTTGCTTCCCTTTTCTCCCAAATGGCCCAGCAGCTTTCTATCCCCTTCCCCTTCTCCATCCCCATCCCCTCTCCCTCCAGTGGTCCCACTCAACATGCCAAATTTTTTTTTTTTTAAATTTTGGTATCATTTCAGTAATGGTAATATTTTACATTCCAGCCTAGTATCTACTCTCTCCCCGTCATCCCCCCAACCTGTGGCGAAAGACTGCATGGCACCATCTTCAGATTTATCTTTCTTTCTCTGAGTCAATGACAGCAGCCAGTGCTGCCTGTAGTATTCACATCCAGTACATAGTTCAACTGTCCAGCACATCGGAAGTGAATGCTACAGGCAGCACCAGTTACTGCCACTGACTCAGAGAAGAGATGAAGCTGAGGCTGGTGCCGTGTGATGTCATAGCACTATACAAATGAAAAGAAGTAGTAGTAGTAATACTAGTAGATGCCATGATCTTTCTGTCTCCAGGGCTAGTGCCACACAGTGCTGCAATCTTTCTAACACTGGATCAAGACATTCCGCTGCCTGAGGCGAGAGATGAGCTGCCCTCCCCTCTGGCAGCCAAAACGGAGGTGTCATAAGAACATAAGAAATGCCATACTGGGTCAGACCAAGGTCCATCAAGCCCAATATCCTGTTTCCAATAGTGGCCAATCCAGGTCATAAGTACCTGGCAGTTTCCCAAAAAGACACACAGGTTCCACAATGCTTGTACTGAGGCAAGCAGTGGATTTACCAGGTCCTCTTTAAAAATGGTTTATGGAGCTTTCCTCCAGGAACTTGTCCAAACCTCTTTTAAACCCAGCTACACTAACAGCTTTTACTACATCCTCCGGTAACGAACTGCAGAGTTTGATTACACGCTGAGTGAAAAAATATTTTCTCTTATTGATCTTAAATGGGTTACAAAGTAGCTTCATTGCATGTCCCCTAGTCCTTCTACTTTTTGATGGTATAAACAATCAATCTACATTTACCCATTCTACTCCATTCATTAATTTATAGACCTCTATCTTATCTTCCCTCAGCCGTCTGTTTTCCAGGTTGAAGAGCCCTAACCTTTTAAGCCTCTCCTCATAGGGGTAACCTTCCATTCCCTTTACCATTTTGGTGGCTCTTCTCTGTACCTTTTCAGAGCTCTAATCGGGGAAAAGGAGTTCCTCTCAATCAGAACACCAATCAGTTGATTGCCCCAAAAGTAAAGAAAGCAACATATTCCGAGGCTATATACATTTAAAAACAAACAAACAAACAAACAGAGCCTTTTCATTTGCTGCCCCTACCCTTTGGAATGAACTTCCACTTACACTCCGCATGGCAAAAGACCGCCAACTTTTCAGAAAAGGACTCAAAACACACCTTTTCACTGAACATTTTGAAAACCCAACTGAAATCCCTCACCTCATACGAACTACCTCTCAACAATCACAAAACCAATCTACTAACCTTCCTAACCCACAACCTATTAACCCCCCCCCCTCACCTAATTCCTCCTAAGCCTCGCTCCACCCTTTCCAAATAAAAAGCTAAGTTAAGGAGAGACCGACTCCTGTATATATGTAAATACAAAGTTAAGTTGACCCTCAAGTTATTTGTACAATTGTTCCTTGTAAATAGTAAATACCACTGTTCCATGTAAAAGTTATTCAACTGTTAACTGTAAACCGCCCTTGATCTCTGGAAGGGGCGGTATAGAAGAAATGTATAAATAAATAAACTATGCAGTGATGTTAATTTGCAGCAAAAATTGGTAACTGTTTAATCATGCAGCCTGGAATCTAATATAAAACATATTGACTCCTGACAATGCACAATGAACTGACATGATATTTAATGTGAATATACAAACCTGCAAAGATAAAAGAGATGCACGGTGATCACAAACCAGGAGCAAAAACAAAAAGCAAGAATCACAGCAGAGTTTATAACACCAAAATTATTATAACTAATTTTATCTTGGCGTTATAAACTGTGCTGTGATTCTTGTTTTTTCTTTATGAACATATATTCTGCAATCAAAGAAACCCTCTCCCAACAATGGGTAGTGCAGAGCAGAACTAGGATATTTCCCACAGAACTCAACATGCCAAATTTGTTTTTTAATTTTGGTATCATTTCAGTAATGGTAATATAAACCCTCACCAGTACACAGCACATTGTTAATACAAAACCTTACAAAGATTACTCAGGACCTATAGAGAAAATCTATCATACCATAACAGCAACAACTTCTACAACTCACACAAGGAGCTTACCTAAAAAGAGCAGCACTATAAATATTGCAGTGAGCCCTAGAACATCCATACACTTATGCAGAAAACCAAGCAAACCGGATTACTCCGATCCCTACATAGAAACTCCATGCTACTACTACTACTGAACATTTGTATAGCATTACACAGGGGTGGCTCAAAGCAATCTGCTGCCTGAGGCGAGGGATGAGATGGCACCTCCCCCCCCCCCATAGTGTGGGGAGGGCAGGGGGCTTTCTCAAAACTCCAATCAGGGATGGAACCAAACCAAAAAGCCGACTGGATTATATGAAAGAAATGCAAGATGTTTGCGCACCAAGGAACTTTAAAAGCAAGAACCACAGCACAGTTTATAAAACTAAATTATAACTTATTTTTATTTTGTTGTCATAAACTGCTTTATGGTTCTTGCTTTTTCTTTTTGAACATATATTTTGTATCCACAGAGCCCCCTTGCTCAACAGTGGGTGCAGAGCAGAACTACTGTAGGACATTCACCCACAGAAGTCAATAACTTAAAACAAAATCTGATTCTGATCATCTCACCAACGACAACAAACATTCTCCAATACCAGTCATATTGTAAACTAATACAAAACCCTACAACAAAGTCAATGAGTATCTATAGATACTATATCTACATATACCATACCATATCAGCACCAATTTCCAAAACTCACATAAGGAGCCCATCCAAAAAAAGCATCACTGTAAATACTGCAGCAGGCCCTGGAACATCTAATATCTATTTGAAAAGCTGAACAATTCAGATTAATACAGTGCATATCCCTACATACAAACTTCATGTTAACATAACACCTGGGGGTATGTTTACTAAACGGCATTAATGTAGTATCTGTAATGTTAATGTGTGTTAAAGTTACCGGCAGCGGTAAAAGTCCCAGAGAGCGGGGAGAGGGCGGACAGTAGGGGTCAATAGGTGGGCGGGGAGAAGCCCCTGCTACACTAACGCTTTAACATAAATGCCAGGATTCTACCACCAGCGAAAACTTGTCGGTAAATGCACTTCTGCAGGAGAGAGAGACCATTTCAGTGTCAGCAATGTACAGCACAGACAGGGAGCCCAAGAAAAGTGATAGTAAGAACTTAAGATATGCCATACTGGGTCAGACCAAGGGTCATCAAGCCCAGTATCCTGTTTCCAACAGTGGCCAATCTAGGTCATAAGTACCTAACAGTCTCCCCAAAAGACACAAGTTCCTCAATGCTTTTGTATTGAGTCAACTCCATTCTCTCAACATAAACAAAACCTTCAGAAAAACAAAGAAAACTACAAGCTCCAGAGCCTTCTCATTTGCTGCCCCCACCCTCTGGAACGAACCCCCAATAACCCTTCGCATGACGAAAGACCTTCATCTATTCCGAAAAGAACTCAAAACCCACCTCTTCACCGAGCATTTTGAAATCCCCTACCTCCCAAGAGCCACCCCCCAGCAGTCACAGAAACACTCCCACCAACCTCCTGAACACGCATGCGACTAATTCAAAAAGAACCACTGCTATTAGCCCCCCTTATGTATTACGTAAGAAAAGAAAATAACTTCCAGAACGCACACAATATATGTAATATATGTTTATTGTCTATTGTTCTTTGTAATAATTGATTACTGTTCATTGTAAATAGTTATTGGACACAGCTGCATGCAATGTTACCTGTACATAGTTACAAATTACTGTTCCATGTAAAAGTATATAAAAACTGTTAAACTGTTCTCTGTAAACCACCCTTGATGTCTGGAAGGGGTGGTATAGAAGAAAAGAATGAATAAATAAATAAATAAAGCAGTGATATCCTGGGTCCCTTTTAATAATGGTTTATGGACCTTTCCAACAGGAACTTGTTCAAACTTTTTTTAAACCCAGCTACACTAGCAGCTTTTACTACATCCTCCGGTAACAAATTCCAGAGTTTGAATGCACGTTGAGTGAAAAAATATTTTCTGGTATTGGTCTTAAATAGGTTACCATGTAGCTTAATTGCATGTCCCCTAGTCTTTTTATATTCTGATGACGTAAACAATCGATCTACGTTTACCCGTTACACTCCATTCATTAATTTATAGACCTCTATCATATCTCCCATCAGCCATCTCTTTTCCAGGTTGAAGAGCCCCAACCTTTTAGCTTCTCATCACAGGAGTATCCTTCCATTCCTTTTACCATTTTGGTGGCTCTTCTCTGAACCTTTTCTAATAACGCTATATCCATTTTAAGATAAGGCGACCAGAATTGCACACAATATTCAAGATGCAGTTGTACCATGGAACGATACAGAGGCATTATAATATCCTTTATTTATTTTCCATTCCTTTCCTTATGATACCTAGCATTTTATTTGCTCTCTTTGCTGCCGCTGCACACTGGGCAGAAGGTTTCAACGTGTTATCCACGATGATGCCTAAATCTTTTTCCTGGGTGCTGGTTCCCAATGTGGAACCTTGCATCGTGTAACCATAGTTTGGGTTGTTCTTTCCTAGTTGCATAACTTTGCACTTGTCCACATTAAATTTCATCTGCTATTTGGATGCCCAGTATTCCAATTTATCAAGATCCTCTTGCAATTTTCCACAATCCTCATGGGTTTTAACAACTTTAAATAGTTTTGTGTCATCTGCAAATTTGATAACCTCACTCATTATTCCCTTTTCCAGGTCATTTATGAATATGTCAAAAACAGCGGACCCAGCACAGATCCCTGGGGTACTCCACTATTCACATTTTTCCATTGGGAAAATTGGCCATTTAGCCCTACCCTCTGCTTTCTATCTTTTAACCAGTTTCTGATCCACAATAGTACAATGTCTGCTATCCCATGACTTTTTAGTTTTGCCAAAAGTCTCTGATGAGGGACCTTGTCAAAGGCTTTCTGAAAGTCCAGATACACTATATCAACCGACTCACCTTTGTCTACCTGTTTATTCACGCCTTCAAAAAAAACATAACAGATTAGTAAGACAAGATCTTCCTTGTCTAAAGCTATGTTGGCTGTCTCCCATTAAGCCATGACTATCTACATAATGAGTAATTTTGTTCTTTATAATGGTTTCTACCATTTTTCCCAGTACTGACATCATGCTCACTGGTCTGTAGTTTCCTGGATCATCCCTGGAACCCTTTTTAAAAATTGGCATTACATTGGCGATCCTCGAATCTTCAGGTATTACAGATGATTGTAATGATAGTTCACAGATTATTAATAGCAGGTCTGCAATCTCATATTTCAGTTCTTTCAACACCCTTGGATGTATACCATCCGGTCCAGGTGATTTGCTACTCTTCAGTTTATCAAATAGTTGTAATACATCTTCCTGGTATATTGATATTGCTTTCAATTCCTCTGCAGTATCAGCTTTAAATACCACTTCAGTCATGGGTAACATCCCTACATCTTCCTCAGTAAAGAATTCATTCAGTCTTTCCGCTATAGTTTATAGTTAGGCACTTGATATACCACCCTTTAATATGTGCTTTACATATATATGTATATATACACAAGTATATTTTTATTACCTTGTCCCTGAAGGGTTCACAATCTAAATGTATCTGAGGCAATGGAGGGTTAAGTGGCTTGCCCAAAACCACAAGGAGTGGCCATGAGACTAGAGACCCCAGCCCCTCCAGCCTTAGGTTACTTGTCCCCATGTGGGAATTGAACCCCCAGCCCTCTGACCTGAGGTAACCTATCCCAACCACAGAGTCACTCCTCCCTCCCAACTTGAAATCAAACTTGAGCTCTTTGGTAATGCAGACCAGTGATACATTTACAGACAAAGAAATGACGTTTATAAGGAAACAAACACCTTTCCTATAGTTAAATATGGTGGATGTTCCATAATGTTGTGGGGCTGTTTTGCTAGTCTTGTCCCTTCTTACTGCCCCTTTTACCCCTCTATCATCTAATGATCCAACTGACTCTCTCACAGGTTTTTTGCTAAGAATGTACTTGAGAAAGTCTTTATTACGCATTTTTGCTTCCACAGCAAGTTTCTTCTCAAATTCTCTCTTTCCCTGCCTTATCAATGCCTTGCATATAACTTGCCAGTGCTTGTGCTGTTTCCAGTTTTCATCATTTGGCTCTTTTTTCCATATCCTTTAAGATGCTTTTTTGGCAACAACAGTCTCTCTGACCTCACCTTTAAACCATCCTGGCATTTTTTTGGATTTCCTTCCACTTTTCTTAAAGCATGGAATACAGCTGGTCTGGGCTTCCAAGATAGAAGAAATGAGGGCCTAGTGCCCAAAATAGAAAAGAAGGAAGAAAATGAAGAAAAGACCGGTGGTACTGGTATAGGTGTCGACGGTGAAGGCAGACGTGACAACAAAAAGAACATTTTCTGTGGTGACAGGGTTTGCTGCCTGTCGGCTCCACGGAAAACGAAGAACTGAAGAGGGAGAGTTGGAAAGACGGGAAGGCAGTGACGCAGGTGCAATGGGATGCTCCCAAAAGCTTTCCTATTGGACGCTGGGGAGCGTTCACGCACGGGCTCCGTCGGTACTGACGATACCCACATGTGAAGACTACATTCCTGCTTGTTCCTGGAGATAGCCTCACTACTGCTGAGTTCTGGACTATCAAGCTACTAAACAAAAGTAAACTGAGCCGTTCCCTGAAAATTTGAAATTTCCTTGAATCTGAATTGACAAAATATTTTAAATTTCAGTCTGGCAGCATAAAGAATGCAAAACTGCAAATCTCAAAACAATACATATTCCAGTACCCTCCCCAACCAACGCCCTACAATTGACCTCACCAAGAACCCATATATCAAATCTACTATTCCATAACAGCACTAACTTTCAAAACTCACACATGGAGTGCATCCAGAAAAGGGAAGCACCATAAATACTGCAGTGAGCCCTAGAACATCCATGCTCCTATTCAGAAAACTGAACAAGCCAGATTACTACAGCTCCCTACATAGAAACTCCATGCTAACAGAACATGTAGCCTCAGTCACATATATGCCAAACAGAGATAGATCTTCACCAAGTAGGGAATATATCAGTACAAACTAAAAGCAGACATATGTAGTCAAAAAATACTTTTACCCATTACTGTTAGGTTTACAGGATTCCTTTCCCAAAATTATACATTACTGCAGAATGAGGTGAAAGAAAGAATTCTCACACACAGGCATCTGCATTGTCAGCAGAAATTAACATAATGGCTCACCACAAGTAGCATGAGTGCAACTAATGCCACCTCAGTGGGTGGCCTTAGTTGTATCAGCAGCTGTTTTGCCACGCTAAAATGCAGTAACTGCAAGGGATGTAACTGCCTCCCTGCAGTTAGCATACGGCCCTGCGTAATCAAACTCTGGAATTAGATACCAGAGGATGCAGTAAAAGCTGTTAGTGTAGCTGGGTTTAAAAAATGTTTGGATAAGTTCTTGGAGGAAAGGTATATAAACTATTATTAAAGAGGACCTGGGAAATCCACAGTTTGCCCTGGGACAAGCATTATGGAACCTGTGTGCCTTTCTGGGAACCTGTCAGGTACTTGTGACCTGGATTGGCCACTGTTGGAAACAGGATATTAGGCTTGATGGACCTTAGTCTGACTCACTATGGCATTTCTTATGTTCATGTTACCAGTGCAGAGCCTAGGAAACATGCTGCTACATATACCAAACAAGAGGGCTCAATAGCACCCATGCAGCATCTCCCACTTCCACAAAAACAAGAGCGACTTGGCACCTCAACATAGCACTTCTCACCCTCTGAAAAACAAAGAGAGGCTCAGTGGCCCCTATACAGCACTTCCCTCCTTCTGAAAAACAAGAGTAACTTTGTGACCCCAACACAACACCTCCCACGCCAACATAAACACCAAGAAGGGCTTGGTAACCCCAACATAACTCCTGAAACTGCGCAATGGACCAGCATGGTGTTAATGCAAATATATATTCTGTAAAAAAAACAAAGGAAATGCAAGATGCCCACAAACTAAAGAGCTAAAAGAAAAAGTGAGAACCACAGCACAGTTTACCAATTATAACTCATTTTATTCTTTATAAACTGTGCTATGGTTCTCACTTTTTCTTTTTGAATATATATACTGCATCCACAGAAACCTCTCCCTCTACAGTGGGTGCAGAGCAGAAGTTGGACATTCACCCACAGAACTCAATATATTAAAAAAAACTGATTCTGGTCATCTCACTAACAATAAACATTCTCCAGTATCAGGCATATTAGGAATGAACATAAAAGCCTACAAAAATCACCAAAGATCTACAAGGCCAAATCTACCATATCATACCAGCATAAATGTCCAAAACTCATACAAAGGGCTTACCCAGAAAAAAGCAGCACTATAAATACTGTAACGGGCCCTAGAACATCCATAAACCTATTTGAAAATCTGAAAAAATTCAAATTACTACAGTACAAATCCCTACGTACAAATTCCATGTTAATAGAACACCTGGCCTCAGTCACAAACTTAGAACACAGACTCTCACCAAGTACAGAAAGCATAGTTACTCACCTGTAACAGATGTTCTCTGGGGACAGCAGGAATTAGTCCTCACATATGGGTGACGTCGGTGCCGATGGAGCCCTTGTGGAAGCATCTCCCCAGCTTTCAAAGAAAGCCTTTGGGAGATGCACCACGCATGCGTGGTCCATTTCCCGACCAAGGGTGCCATCTTGACTCAGTCTAATGACATAGCTAAGACAGCAAAAAATATAAGACGGTAAAGAAGCAACTCTAAGGGGAGGAGAGAGAGTTGTGAAAACTGATTCCTGCTGTCCCAGAAGAACACCTGTTACAGGTGAGTAACTATGCTTTCTCTGGGAACAAGTAGGAAGTCAGTCCTCACATATGGGACTCCCCAGCTAAAGGCTACTGAGAACCTGCAAAACAAAATGTCCCAGCACACCGCAAAGGTGAGCCGTGATCAGCAGCAGTTGAATCTCTAAGAGAGACTCTTTCAAGACCCAGGTGTCCGACAGAGAACTAGCACTCTGGTAGCCTGAACACAGAAGTGTCGGAGGGCAGGAGTTGCCTACACCCCAAAAAGATTACGGAGTACGGCCTGGCCAAATGCGCTATCCCGTTGGGACTCCCTCTCCAGGCAGTAGTGAACTGCGAAGGTATGTACCGAAGACCAGGTGGTGGCCCGGCAAATTTCCATCATGGGGACGGAACGCAGATTGGCCACGGAAGTAGACATGGCCCTGACGCGGTGCACCATGACTCTCTGGTCCAGTGGGATCCCTGCTTGCTCATAGGCAAGGGTAATGCAGTCCGCCATCAAATAGACAGAGTTCACTTAGTCACCGGGGGCCCCAGCCAGCTAGGGTCATAGGATACAAAAAGCTGTTGAGCTTTACAGTGGCCTTGAGTCCACTGCAGGTAGAAGGACAGGGCTCTCTTGCAATCCAGAGTATGGAGAATGGTCTCCGCCCTTCTGGCGTGAGGCTTCGGAAAGAAGATGGGGAATACCACCTCCTGAATGAGGTGGAATGAGGACACCACCTTTGGTAGAAACTTAAGAGCTTGTGGGGAGCAGCACTCTGTTCTTGTAGAACCTAGTGTAGGGAGGCTCTGCCATCAGAGCCTGGAGCTCGCTGATTCTGCGAGCGGATGCAAGTGCCACCAGGAAGGTGACCTTCCAGGAGAGGTACTGCAGGTGCAGGAAGCTAAAGGCTCGAACGGAGGCTTAGTGAGTTGCAAGAGCACCACATTAAGGTCCCATTCTGCCGCCTGAAGGACAACATGAAGCCCTGTAAGAACTGAGACACGAGGGGCTGAGCCAAGAAGGGCTTCCCCTCAATGGAGTAGTGATGTTCTATGATGGTGCTCAGATGTACTCTGACTGAGTTGGACTTCAGTCCCGTCTGCAACAGGTGGAGCAGGTATTGGAGTACCACGTGTACTTAGCAGGAGAACGGGTTTGTCTGCTTTTCTGTTCACCACAATGAGAAACGTCACCATTTGAAGGCATACTCCTTTCTTGTTGAGGCTTTCTGAGAGAGCAGAAGGATGTCTTCCACGTCCTGTGGAAGGTTGAAGGGAGCTAGCACTACCCTTTCAGCAGCCAAGTCATGAGTGAAAGGGACCCCAGGTTGGGGTGTAGGAGAGAGCTCTGCTCCTGCGAGAGTAGTCCTGGGGCTCGGCCCAGGGGGATTGGTGGTACCACCATTAGGGAGACGAGCAGCGGGAATCAGGGCTGTCTGAGCCACCGAGGGGCTATCAGCACTAGCGATGCTCTATCGTGATGAGCCTTGAACAGGGTCTTGGCAATCAGTGGCGTTGAAGGGAAGGCATACAGCAGGCCTTCCGACCATGGGATGAGGAATGCTTCTGCCACTACCCAAGACGGGTGAGGCCAACGGGAGCAGAAATGGGGCAACTGCGCATTGACCGGGCTAGTGAACAGGTCCATCACAGGGTCGCCCCAGAGCCGGAACAGCCGTGAGGCTACTGCTGGGTCCAGGCGCCACTCGTGTGGCTGGAGTACCCTGCTCAGCTTGTTCGCCAAGACACTGTCCTGGCCCAGGAGGTAGACTACCCTTAAGAGCATCCCTCTGTGTGTGGCATAAAAACAGAGGGCTACCGCTTCCTGGCAGAGGGGGTATGACCCTGTTCTCCCCTGTTTGTTCATGTAGAACATTGCAACCTGATTGTTGGTCTGGATCAGCACCATGTGGGTGCTGCAGCTGGTGACTGAAGGCTTTGAGGGCCAGGAAATGGCCCTGATTTCCAGCAGATTGATCTGCATTTCAGATTCCCTCTGGGACCAGCAGTCTTGTGTTCAGAGACTCTGACAGTGCACTCCCCAGCCCATTAGAGAGGCGTCGGTGGTGAGGACTTTCTAGGGGGGAGGATGCCTGGAAGGGGATCCCAGCCTGAAAGTAAGCTGGATTCTGCCACTATCCGAGGGAGTCTGCCAGCTGGCAAGTTACATGCACTCTGTCTCGCAGCATGCCTGTAGCTTAGGTCCACTGACAGCAGAGGCACCACTGTGCTGCTCTCATGTGTAGGCGGGCATCTGGGGTCACGTGGACCGTGGAGGCCATGTCTCCGAGTAGGCAGAGGAGAAGCCGGGCGGGCATTCTCCTGCACTGTAGCACTTCTGCTGCAAGTTCCTTGAGGCATACTGACCTCTCCTGAGGGAGAAAGCCCTTTGTCTGAAGGGTGTCCAGTTTTTCCTGCAACTCCAACCTCTTTTTATTGGTTTTAGGTGTTATGGTCTGGCACAGGTTGCAGGAGGTGCTGTCATGGTTCAAGCACAGGCAGCAGTCATGGGTGTCGGTCACTGACATGGTTTGACTTCAGCGGTCACATTTTTTGAACTCACCAGGGGAAAAGGTGGGGAACACCCGGATGGGGTCGACGACCCCCCAGGTCAAAAAGTACACAAACACCGATCGAGGCGAGCCTCAATCAAAAAAAAAATAAGGACCCGAGAACAGCACCAGTATCGGCGCCAGCTCAAGGTGGGAAGAGGAGCCAGTACACAAACCGGGAAACTATTTTGAGGATAATTAGCAAGGATTTTTCCAAGGAAACAGGACAGACGTCTGTTGGGCTCCGCAGAAAACAGGAGATTAAGCAAGATGGCACCCTTGGGCGGGAAGGCACCATGCATGCGTGGTAGCATGTCCCACAAGCTTTCTTTGAAAGCTGGGGAAATGCTCTGTGCGGGCTCTGTCAGCACCGACATCACCCATATGTTAGGACTGATTTTCTGCTTGGTCCTGGAGAATTATCCCTTCCCAAATTCAAGACACCCCTCAAATCTTTTCTTTTCTGCAAAGCATTTGACCTTCTTTCCTCTGACTCCCTACCCCCCTGACTTACTTTGACTATCCTCCCTTAGCTTATCAGTCTTCTTTCCTGAATGAATTGCTCTCCTTTACTATCTAAATTATATTGTGTTCCTTTCCTTTTCTGCTTTCTTTGTTTTATTGTACGCTGCTTTGATGCATTTATTAACAGTGGTCAATCAAATGAAATAAATATAAACATAAATATCACCTAGCCAAGAACCTGCAACAAGCGAACCACCTGATCTGTTGCTTGCTGACTCTTGACTTTTGTCTTGACCTTTATTAGCCAATCATCCAAATAAGGGTGCCAAAAAATATCCTCCTTGTGAAGCATCGCTGCTACAACCACAATGACCTTTGAAAAAGTACAGAAAGCCATGGCAAGACCAAAGGGAAGTGTGTGAAACTAAAGGTGGTTTCCCAGAATTTCAAAAAGAGTAGTTAGTCATCTGTAACAGGTGTTCTCCAGGAGCAGCAGGAATCAGTCCTCACTTATGGCGCCGATGTCACCCATAAGTGAAGTCAGTCCTCACTTATGGGTGACATCGGCACCGATGGAGCCCCCGTGTGGAGCATTTCCCCAGCTTTCTAAGAAAGCCTTTGGGAATACTGCACGCATGAGTGGTCCCCTTCCCGCCTAAAGGTGCCATCTTGCTCAGTCAAATGACATAGCTAAAAAACAGCACACAAAAATGGAAAAATGAACTATGTACAACTGCAACTCCCAGGGGAGGAGGGAGGGTTGTGAGGACTGATTCCTGCTGCTCCTGGAGAACACCTGTTACAGGTGAGTAACTACTCTTTCTCCAGGACCAAGCAAGAAGTCAGTCCTCACTTATGGGACTCCCCAGCTTCAGGCTACCGGGGACCCAGAGCTGAAAAAATGAGCTCCCTCTAGCCTCAGCATCAGAGAAAGGATTTCACTGAAACATACCTCTACCGGTAGCCCAACCAGAGGGCTGGAGGGTAGGAGTTGCCTAAACCTCAAACAGATTCCGGAGCACTGCCTGACCGAAAGCACTGTCCCTACGGGACTCCCTCTCCAGGCAGTAATGAGCCGCAAAAGTCTGGTTTGAGGACCAAGTTGCAGCCCTGCAGATGTCTGCCATCGGTACAGAGCAGAGATGAGCTACTGAGGCAGCCATTGCCCTGACACGGTGGGCCGTGACCTGACCCTGCAAAGGAAGGTCAGCTGCCCTGTAAGCCCAGGTGATACAGTCATTCACCCAGATGGACAAGGTACGCTTGGAGACAGGCACCCCCAAGTTATTGGGATCAAAAGATACAAAGAGATGAGTAGCTCTCCAATGCCCCTGCGTACACTCAAGGTAGAAGGATAAGGCCCTCTTACAGTCCAGGGTATGCAGGACTGTCTCAGCCCGGCTGGCATGGGGCCTAGGGAAGAACGTTGGAAGAACCACCTCCTGGTTGAGATGGAAAGAGGAGACAACCTTTGGGAGGAACTTAGGATGAGTCCTAAGGACTACCCTGTTCCTATAGAAGCGAGTGTAGGGCCTGTCACAGACCAGGGCTTGAAGTTCACTCACTCGCCTGGCCGAGGTCAGGGCCACTAGGAATAGAGTCTTCCAAGAAAGGAAGCGTAAAGGACATGTAGCCATTGGCTCAAAAGGTGGGCGAGTCAGTTGCGGCAAGACCACATTCAACTCCCACTCAGGGGCCGGTGGACGGAGAGGAGGCTTGAGCAATAGTAAGCCTCTGAGAAATCTGGACACCAAGGGATGAACTGACAAAGAGTGTCCTTCCACCATTGAGTGGTGAGCTGCCAGAGCAGAGAGGTGGACCCGAACAGAATTTGACTTAAGGCCCTGATTGGACAAGTGCAGAAGATACTGGAGCACTACTGGCACAGTGCAGGTGAAAGGATCTTTCTTGCGTTGTTGACACCACAAGGAGAACCTCCTCCACTTCAGGGCATAGGTTTTCCTGGTGGATTGCTTTCTAGAGGCCAAGACCACCTCTTCCACTTCCTGAGGCAGGCCCCAGGGAGCCAAGACTACCCTTGCAGCCTCCAGGCAATCAAATTGAGAGATTTGAGATTGGGATGCAGAAGGGAACCCTGATCCTGAGAGAGAAGGTGGGTTGGAATCCCACAGGCATTGGTGTCTCCACTGCCAGTTGAAGCAGCAGGGGGAACCAGGGCTGCCTCGGCCACCTGGGAGCAACCAGAAGTACTGAGGCCTTGTCCCTGAGAATCTTGAACAAGGTTCGGGCCACCAGAGGCGTGGGAGGAAACGCATAGAGCAGGCCCTGGGACCAAGAAATCAGGAAGGCATCCGCCGCCACCCTTAGGGGATGCGGTTGCCTGGAACATAACCAGGGCAGTTGGTGATTCAGGGGACTGGCAAAGAGATCCATGGATGGAAGTCCCCATTTCAGGAAAATGTGTTGAACCACCAAAGGGTGCAGCTGTCATTCGTGGGGCTGCAGAATTCTGCTTAATCGGTCTGCCAGAAAGTTCTCCTGGCCAGGAAGATAAACAGCCCTCAGCAACATCTGGTGCCTGAGGGCAAAAGAGCAAAGAGCCTGTGCTTCCAGGCATAGAGGCCTGGATCCAGTGCCACCCTGTTTGTTCACATAGAACATGGCTACTTGGTTGTCCGTCTGAATTAGAACAGACTGGTGAACCAAAGTGTGAGAAAAAGCCTTGAGGGCTAAGCAAATAGCCCGCAGTTCCAGTAGGTTGATCTGTTGCGTGGCTTCCCATGGGGACCAGAGGCCTTGGGTGCAGCTCTCTTGACAGTGTGCACCCCAACCCTGTAAGGAGGCATCGGTTGTCAACACCACTGTGGGGGCAGGCACCTGAAAGGGCACCCCCTGAAGCAAGTTGGGGGGGTGTAGCCACCACTGAAGAGAATTCAGGAAGGGCTTTGACACCCTGACTTCGTCTGCTAGGCTCCCTGTGGCCTGCTTCCACTGAGTTCTGAGGCACCACTGTGCAGGCCTCATGTGGAGGTGGGCATTGGGGGTCACATGCACAGTCGACGCCATGTGTCCCAGGAGTTGCAGAAAGAGCCTGGCAGGAACCCTTGGCAGGCTGAGAAACCGGGATGCCAACTCCATGAGCCTTTGAGCTCTGTCTCCTGGCAAGTAAGCCCTTGCTTGCAGAGAGTCCAGCTGTGCTCCTATGAACTCGAGGTTCTGGGAGGGGAGCAAAGTGGACTTTACGAAATTGATGACAAAGCCTAGGTCTTGAAGGAGTGTGACAGTCCTGAAGGTGGCCTGCCTGGCCTCCTGGTAAGTCTGACCTCGGATGAGCCAGTCGTCCAGATAGGGGAAGACAAAAACCCCTTGAGTCCTCAAGTAGGCCGCCACCACAGTTAGGCACTTTGTAAAGACCCGTGGGGCGGACGTTAAGCCAAAAGGCAGCACTCTGTACTGGTAATGGTTTCCTCCCACCATGAACCCGAGGTACTTTCTGTGGTCTGGATGAATGAGGATGTGAGTGTACACATCCTTTAGAGCTAAGGAGCATAGCCAGTCTCCCTGCTGGAGGTAGGGCAGAAGTGTTCCAAGAGTAAGCATCTTGAACTTCTCTTTCTCCAAGAACTTGCTGAGGTTCCTGAGGTCTTGGATAGGCCTTAGGCCTCCTGTTCTCTTTGGCACCAGAAAATACCTGGAGTAGAACCCATGCCCCTGTAGGCGAGGAGGTACAGGCTCCACCGCCTTGTCCAGAAGCAGACCCTGAAGTTCTTGGAGGAGGAGGTTGGTGTGCAGGAGAGGCTTCAGAGACTCTCCTGGAAAGTAGACAGAAAGTAACTGTTGAAAATGAAGCATATAACCCTGGTGAATGATGCTTAAGACCCAAGCATCCCCTGTAATGGGTGGCCACCTGTGGGCAAACAGGGCTAAGCGACCTCCTGTGCAGGAATGGGGCAGCAGGGGCGAAGAGGCTATGCTTTGGGAGTCAAAAAACCCCTCCCTGCTGGGTAGGAGCAGGAGCTGGAGGCTTGAGGGTCTTCTGCCTACGGGGCCCATGTTTCTGCCCCTTGGCCTGCTGCCCCTGTTGGGGAGCTGGGGAGGCCTGGTACTGAGGGAAAGGTTTGTAGGCAGACACCTTTCTCGGGTAGAAGGACTTTTTACCCGAGCCCTTCTTTTTGTGAGAAGGGGCAAAAGTCTTTCTGGACAGCCTTGTCCTGGTCAGGTGCTCGGTTTCGAGCTCAGCCGCCTTCTCAGCCATGGGTTTGCCAAAAAGGTTTTCACCCCGGCAAGGGACATCGACCAACTTGTCCTGTACCCAAGGCTCGAGGTCCGATGACTGCAGCCATGCCTGGCGTCGGGCCCCGATGCTGGCTGCCGTCACACGAGCCGAAGCCTCGAAACCATCGTAGGCTGCTCGGGACATGAACTTGGAACAGTCCCGGATTCCTGAAGACAAAGATTGCAACCTCTGCAAAGGTTCCCCGGAGAGGCCAGCAGAGAACCCGGCAAGCTCCTTTGCCAGGTCTCGGAGGTACATGCCCATGTACAGCTGGTATGACTGGACACGGCAAGCAAGCATCGAGCCCTGGAAGCACTTTCTGCCGAAAGCATCCAGGTTCCGGGCCTCCCTGCCGGGGGGCACCGCAGAGTGCATCTTCTGGCTCTTCAGACGATGCATGGCCGATTCCACCACCATGGAATGGTGCGGCAGCTGCGCCTTTTGGAAGCCAGGGCTCTTACGGAGTTGATAAATGGAATCGACTTGCTTGCTCAAGACCGGCGCCGAGGCCGGTGCCTCCCACATCTGGAAGAGGAGCCGTTCCAGCATCGGAGGAACCGGAACAGTAAAGGCCTCCTTCGGAGGAGAGTCATTCTGGAGGGCCTCGAGCTCTTCGGCTCGAGGCTCCTCCTCGGGGTCCGCGGGAATCGCCAAGGCCTTGGCCATGTCCCGCATGAACTCCGAGAACTGGGTATCCTCCGGAGGGGACGTACTCCGGGGCTCGAACTGCAGTGAGTCCGAAGGGACGCACCGAGTCCGGAAGGTATCGGGGGACTCCTCGTCCTCCATCTCCCATGCTGACTCATCCGAAGAGGAGTCAAGGGGCTCCGACCGCGCGGGTCGAGGTGGCACCTGCCCCGACGCCGAAGGCACCGGCATCGACACCCTCGGTTCCGAGCGGGAGGTCGAGGGAGACCTTGACTGAGGACGACTTCGAGCCTTCATGGTCTCGAGTATCGGCTCGGTCTCCGGGGTCGACTTCGACGTCGATGTCCCGGTGGTTGGGGCAGATGCAGCAGCGAGGCTGGCCATCAGTACCCACTGCTGCTCCATGAAGGCAGACAATCTGCACTCCAAGGCTGTCAGCCTGAGTCCAAGCTCAGGAGACTCAGCAGCCACCGACTCGGACCCCGGCGGCGCCGGGCCCGACGTCGGCTCCCTCGGAGGAGAGTCCATGAGGACTACAGGACTTACATGTCCGACGGTCTCCGGCTCTACACGAGGTACTTTGGACGGCTTCTCCTGCTCCAAAGGCCCGGGACGGCGGTCGGGAGTCTTAGACCTGGCCCTCGAGGAACCAGGGACCTCTTCTGACGCCGCCCTTACGAGCCGTTTCTTCCTCTTGCATTCCCGGTTGGGGGACCCCCTGTCCGAGGAACCCCGGTGATGCTCGGGATCAGACTCCCGAGACGTCGAGGCCTCAGACGAGGTCCGGGCCCGGCCAGAGGCAGAATCCGAAAAAATCCTTTCCTTCTGGTGCTGACAGCTTCGAAGTGCCTTGGTGGACATTTTGCCACACGGGCCACAGATCATGGGATCATGATCTGGGCCGAGGCACCGAAGGCAGCAGTCGTGTGTGTCGGTGAGAGATATTAGTTTCTTACACCGATCACACTTCTTGAAACCACTGGAAGCCATCGGGGAAAAAAGGGCCCCCGCGAGGTCAAAAGACCGGCCTTCCAGGGAAAAACAGAAAAAAGGGCGCGAACGCCAGCCACGATTGGCAAAAACCGAAAAATAGAAAACGGGCTCGATACTGGTGTACCGAACTCGGCGGGAAGGTGAACCGGCATCTAACTCGAAGAAAAAGACGAAGAAATCTTTGAAAAAACGTCAACTTTTCCGGGTGACTCGGACAGACGTCCGATGGGCTCCACGGAAGAAGAGAGACTGAGCAAGATGGCACCTTTAGGCGGGAAGGGGACCGCACATGCGTGCAGTCGTCCGAAAGGCTTTCTTAGAAAGCTGGGGAAATGCTCCGCACGGGGGCTCCATCGGCGACGATGTCACCCATAAGTGAGGACTGACTTCACTTATGGGTGACATCGGCGCCATAAGTGAGGACTGACTTCCTGCTTGGTCCTGGAGAACGCAAATAACTCTGATGAGGTTCCCAGCAGGGAATACCAAAGTGAGCTTCTTTGAGGTCTAAGACTGTGAGAAATTTCCTACTGCGGACGACGAAGATGACTGACCGCAAGATCGCCATGTGGAAATGCAGCACACAGAGAGCTAAGTTGTCCTCCTTTAAATCCATAATGGGACAAAATAAGCCTTCCTTTTTCAAGACAATGAAATATATAGAGTAATGACCTCTTCCCCATCCCTGAGCAAGCACAGGGGCCATTGTCCCTAGTACCAACAATCTGGCTAGAGTGGTTAACACTGCTGCCAACATGGTTGGTGCGCGACAGGGAAAAACTATATATAAATTGTTGAGGCTGTGGGAAAACTCCAACTTTTAACCCATTTTGATAATATCCAACACCCAATGATCTGAAGTGATTTGGGTCTACTTCTCAAAGAAAGGCAAAATACATCCACCTATCTGCTCCATCGAGACAGGGACTCCCCAAATCCTCACTGTTGACCCTTAGAGGCTTCTCACTCTTTCAGACCTTGGCAACCCCCCTTATACTCCGTTTGAAAGGAAGACGCATGACTGGAAAAACAAGTGCACTGGGAGGAAAGTACAGTTACGTACCTGTAACAGGTGATCTCTGGGAACAGCAGGAATTAGTCCTCACATATGGGTACGTCGGTACCGACGGAGCCCGCGCGGGAAAGCTCCCCAGCTTCCCAGAAGGAAAGCTTTTGGGGCCTCCCACTGCACATGCGCGCTGCCTTCCCGCCTTCCTGACCAACTCTCCTCAGTTCGAGTTTAAAGCTGAGACAATAGAGAGAGGAAAGGAAAGGAAAGAGAGAGAGATACAACTCCTAGGGGAGGTGGGTGGGTTGTGAGGACTAATTCCTGCTGTTCCCAGAGATCACCTGTTACAGGTAAGTAACTGTGCTATCTCCAGGAACAAGCAGGAATAAGTCCTCACATATGGGGACTCCCTAGCTAAGATGCCCGGGAGATCCCCTCAAGGGTATGAGACCCTGAAAGGTTCCTCATCTTCCTATGGATCTCAGGCATCCATTCAGGGAAGGTGGGCTGGAGTTGTTCAAGAATGGAACAGGTGTCTGAGGACAGCCTGACCAAACAAGGCATCCCGGCGGGAGTCCTTGTCCAAACAGTAATGGGCTGTAAAGGTATGAACCGAGGCCCAGGTGGCTGCTCGACAGATCTGGTCAATGGACACAGAGTTTAGATGAGCCATAGAGGTGGCCATGGCCCTCACATTGTGAGCGGTGACATGGCCTTCCAGAGAAAGGTTCTTACTCTGGTAAGCAAAAGAGATACACTGAGCAATCCAATTGGAGAGTGTTCTTTGGAGACTGGAAGTCCTAAATGAGAAGGATCAAAAGCAACAAAAAGCTGAGAAGACTTTCGATGTTGCTGTGTCCTGTGGAGGTAAAAGGCAAGAGCTCTTTTACAATCTAGAGTATGAAGGTTCCTCTCTGCACTGGATGCATGAGGAGTTGGAAAAAAGACAGGTAAATATACCTCTTGGTTAAGATGAAAAGGGGAGACCACTTTAGGCATAAAGTGGGGATTGGTCCTCAGGACCACCTTATCATGATGGAACCTTGTATAAGGTGGATTAGCCACTAGAGCTTGCTGTTCACTGATACGGCGAGCTGAGGTGACTGCAATAAGAAAAATAACCTTCCAGGAAAGAAATTTCAAGGAGGTAGTGGCTAAGGGTTCAAAGGGTGGCTTCATAAGCTGACCAAGAACTAAGTTTAATTCCCATGCCACCGGAGGAGGTCGAATGGGAGGTTTAGTTAAGGTTAGGCCTCTCATGAATCTTGCAATAAGAGGATGAGAGGAAACATGTTGTCCATTGATGGGCTTAAGGGATGCTGCAATAGCACTCAAATGGACTCTTACTGAATTTGTTTTGAGTCCTGCAATGGAGAGATGCAGGAGATATTCCAAAAGAGAATTCAACGGGAGTGCTAGAGGGTTAAGACCCTTGTGAGCACACCAAATGGAAAATCTTTTCCATTTAAAAGCGTAAGAACGCCTAGTGGAAGGTTTCCTAGAGGCATGTAGGATATCCTTCACTTGCTGCGAAAGATTGAAGTGTTGAAGGTCTAGGCCTTCAGTAACCAAGCTCTGAGGTGAAGGGACTTGGGGTTTGGGTGCCACAAAGTCCCCTCCTCCTGAGACAGAAGGTCTGGAGCTGCTCCCAAGTCCAGGGAAGGGGCTTGGGAGAGATGCAGAAGTAGAGGGTACCACACTTGGCGTGGCCAGCGTGGAGCTATGAGGATCATGGACCCTCGATCCCTTTGAAGTTTGAACAGAGTCTTGGGAATCAAAGGAATGGGTGGAAAGGCATACAGGAAAGCCTGACCCCAATGAAGGAGGAAGGCATCCTTGGCCTGAACTCCCTGACACGGAATTCTGGAACAGAACCGGGGAAGTTTGGCATTCCATGGACTTGCAAAGAGGTCTATGTCCAGGGTTCCCCATTTCTGGAAGATTCTGAGTACCTGATCCATGTGCAGGGACCATTCGTGTGGAAGCAGAACTCGACTGAGTCTGTCTGCCCAAGAGTTTTGGATTCCTGGAAGATATACTGCCAGGAGATGGATTTGATGCTCTCTGGCGAAGGCCCATAATCTTAGAGCTTCGTTGCAAAGCGACAGAGAGCCAGTCCCTCCTTGTTTGTTTATGTAAAACATGGCTACTTGATTGTCCGTGTGAATAAGGACTGTCATGTTGCTGAGGAGGGTATGAAAAACTTTGAGAGCCAGAAAGATTGCTCGAAGTTCCAAGTGGTTGATATGAAGGGTGGTCTCCTGTGGAAACCAAGTGCCCTGAGTGGAGAGATCTTGAAGATGAGCTCCCCAACCTGTTTGGGAGGCATCTGTTGTGAGGGTTGCTTGGGGCAACAATGATTGAAAGGGGGCCCCCAACAACAGATTTTGAGTGGATATCCACCATTGGAGAGACCAAAAGAGACGTTTGGAGTTTGCTATTTGGTCTGAGAGAGCTCCTGATGCTTGAGTCCACTGGGTGGATAAAGTCCATTGAGCTGCTCTCATATGTAGGCGAGCATAAGGCACCACATGCACTGTGGAGGCCATGTGGCCTAATAGTTGTAGCATCTCTCTGGCAGTCAAGTGGCTTCTGGACTGAGTCTGAGAGGCCAAGTGCACTAGACGGTGGCAACAGGCCTGAGGCAGATAGGCCCTAGCAGTGGTGGTATCCAACCAGGCCCCTATGAATTCTAGGGATTGAGTAGGGGTGAGTTGGGACTTTGGCAGATTGATCACAAGTCCCAGATACTGCAGAATGCGCCTGGTGCAATCCAGGGAAGTCTGAGCCTCGGACTGAGATGGAGCTCGGATGAGCCAGTCGTCCAGGTATGGGAAGACAAAAATTCCCAGGGCACGTAGAAATGCAGCTACTATTGCCATGCATTTGTAAATACCCTTGGAGCAGAGGCTAGACTGAAGGGAAGTACTCTGTATTGGAAATGTTTTCCCTGGAACAGAAACCGTAGGAATATTCTGTGGGATGGATGGATGGATGAGTATATGTGTGTACGCATCCTTGAGATCTAGAGAACAAAGCCAATCCTGACTCTGTAGGTATGGAAGGAGAGTACCTAGAGAAAGCATCTTGAATTTCTCCTTGCATAGGAATTTGTTCAATTCTCTGAGATCCAGAATGGGTCTGTACCCCCCTGTTTTCTTGGGAATGAGAAAATAAGGGGAGTAAAAACCTGACCCCTGTTGAAGAAGAGGAACCTCTTCTATTGCCTTTTGGGCGAGAAGAGTGGTCACCTCCTGACCCAACAGGTCTAGGAGAGATGGGGGAGAATTTAAACATCTCACAATGGTATGGGGAGGAAGGTTGGAGAAATATAGTTTGTAGCCCTCTCTGATGATAGAGAGGGTCCATTGTTCTGATGTGATTTGCTCCCATCTGGGAGCAAAATGAGTTAACCTTCCTGGAATGGTGAGAGGTTCTGGATGTTTTAGAGCCAGAAAGGTTAAGTTCTCTAGTTTTAAGTCAAAAACCCTGAGGGGGTTGGGACTGCTGGGCTGTAGCAGCCCCTGCAGGTTTTGCCCTGGCCTGTTTAGGCTGCTGACGCTTAGGAGCAAAGCGAGCTGCAGAAGATTGTTGGCCAGTATTTGTGGCAAATCTGGCCTTCTTGTAGAAAGGCTTCTTGAAAGATTTTTTCTTGACAGGGGTAGAGGTAGACTTAGAAAGTCTATCTAAAGCAGCATTTTCTGCATCCATTTGAGTGGCTTTGATTTGCCACTCCTTACCAAACAGATTCTCACCTGTACAGGGCAAATTTCCCAACCCATCCTGGACCCAGGGTTCTAGGTCATAGGCCTGGAGCCAAGCAATTCTGCGAGCCGCTATGGCAATACCTGAGGCTCTGCTAGCACCCTCAAAGGAGTCAAAGGCTGCTCTGTTGGAGAACTTTGAAATATCTTGGGTATGCTTCAGCAAAAGAAGGAACTCCTCCTTTCTATCCTCTGGGATAAAGGGGAGAAAATGGCGTATTTTTAATGCAATCTCCTTCAGAAACATGCCCATATAGCACAGTTACTTACCTGTAACAGGTGATCTCTGGGAACAGCAGGAATTAGTCATCACATATGGGTACGTCGGTACCGACGGAGCCCGCGCGGGAAAGCTCCCCAGCTTTTCAGATTAAAAGCTTTTGGGGCCTCCCACTGCACATGCGCGCTGCCTTCCCGCCTTCCTGAGCAGCTCTCGTCAGTTCGAGTTTAAAGCTGAGACAATAGAGAGAGAGGACAGGAAGATAGATAGACATACAACTCCAAGGGGAGGTGGGTGGGTTGTGATGACTAATTCCTGCTGTTCCCAGAGATCACCTGTTACAGGTAAGTAACTGTGCTATCTCCAGGAACAAGCAGGAATACGTCATCACATATGGGGACTCCCTAGCTAAGATGCCTGGGAGATCCCCCTCCAAGGGTAAACCATCTTCGCATGGATCTCAGGCATCCATCCAGGGAAGGTGGGCAGGAGTTGTTTAAGTATGGAACAGGTGTTTGAGGACAGCCTGACCAAACAAGGCATCCCGGCGGGAGTCCTTGTCCAAGCAGTAATGGGCTGTGAAGGTATGAACCGAGGCCCAAGTGGCTGCTCGACAGATCTGATCTATGGACACAGAGTGAAGATGAGCCATAGAAGTGGCCATGGCCCTCACATTGTGAGCTGTGACATGGCCCTCCATAGAAATGTTCTTACTCTGGTAAGCAAAAGAAATACACTGAGCGATCCAATTGGAAAGTGTACGCTTGGTGACTGGAAGTCCCAAATGAGAAGGATCAAAAGCCACGAAAAGTTGGGAAGACTTTCGATGTGGTTGAGTCCTGTTGAGGTAAAAGGCAAGAGCTCTTTTACAATCCAGAGTATGAAGGTTCCTCTCTGCACTGGATGCATGAGGAGCCGGGAAAAAGACAGGTAGATATACCTCTTGATTAAGATGAAAGGGCGAGACCACTTTGGGCATAAAGTGGGGATTCGTCCTAAGGACCACCTTATCATGATGAAACCTAGTATAAGGTGGATGAGCCACTAAAGCCTGCAGTTCACTGATGCGGCGAGCCGAAGTGACTGCAATAAGGAAAACAACCTTCCAGGAAAGAAATTTGAAGGAGGTAGAGTCCAAAGGCTCAAAAGGTGGCTTCATAAGCTGACCTAGAAGTAGGTTCAAATCCCATGCTACCGGAGGAGGTCGGATGGGAGGTTTAGTTAGAGTCAGGCCTCTCATGAAACGTGAAACAAGAGGATGAGAGGAGACAGGTTGTCCATTTATAGGTTTTAAGGATGCTGCAATAGCACTCAAATGGACCCTTACTGAATTTGTCTTAAGGCCTGCATTTGAAAGATGCAGGAGATAGTCCAAGAGGGAATTCAAAGGAAGTGCTAGAGGGTCAAGACCCTGCTGAGCACACCAAATGGAAAAACGTTTCCATTTGAAAGCATAAGAACGCCTCGTGGAAGGTTTCCTAGAGGCATGAAGGATATCTGTCACAGGTTGAGAAAGATTAAAGTCTTGAAGACTTAGGCCTTCAGTAACCAAGCTCTGAGATGTAGGGATTTGGGGTTTGGGTGCCACAAAGTCCCCTCCTCCTGAGACAGAAGGTCTGGCGCAGCTCCCAGGTCCAGGGAGGATCCCTGGGAGAGATGCAGAAGTAGAGGGAACCACACCTGGCGTGGCCAGCGGGGAGCTATGAGGATCATAGTCCCGTGATCCCTCTGGAGCTTGAACAGAGTCTTGGATATTAGAGGAATGGGTGGAAAGGCATAGAGGAATTCCTGACCCCAATGCAGGAGGAAGGCATCGTGGGCCTGAGCTCCCTGACACTGAGTTCTGGAACAGAACCGGGGAAGTTTGGCATTCCACGGACTTGCAAAGAGGTCTATGTCCGGGGTCCCCCATTCCTGAAAGATTCTGCGTATCTGGTCCATATGTAGGGACCATTCGTGTGGAAGCAGAACTCGACTGAGTCTGTCTGCACGAGAGTTTTGAACTCCTGGAAGATACACTGCAAGAAGGTGAATTTCATGCTCTCTGGCGAAGGCCCATATTCTGAGAGCTTCGTTGCAAAGCGACAGAGAGCCTGTCCCTCCTTGTTTGTTTATATAGAACATGGCTACCTGATTGTCTGTCTGAACTAGGACAGTCAGATTGACAAGGAGGGTATAGAAGACCTTGAGGGCAAGGTAAATTGCTCGCAGTTCCAGGAGGTTGATATGAAGGGTGGCCTCCTGCGGAGACCAAGTGCCCTGAGTGGAGAGGTTCTGAAGATGAGCTCCCCACCCTGTCTGGGAGGCATCTGTTGTGAGGGTTGCTTGGGACAACAAAGGTTGGAAGGGGGCCCCCAACAACAGATTCTTGGTGGATGTCCACCATTGGAGGGACCAAAATAGACGGCTTGAGGTGAGTATTTGGTCGGAGAGCGCTCCAGATGCTTGAGTCCACTGGGTGGCCAAGGTCCATTGAGCTGCTCTCATATGCAGACGAGCGTAGGGCACCACATGTACCGTGGAGGCCATGTGGCCCAGAAGTCGCAGCATTTCCCGGGCTGTCAAATGACTGCTGGACTGAGCTTGGAAGGCCAAACTCAGCAGGCGTTGGGCCCTGACCTGAGGCAGGTAGGCCCTTGCAGTGATGGTGTCTAACTGGGCCCCTATGAACTCGGGAGACTGAGTAGGGATTAGTTGAGACTTGGGAAGGTTTACTACCAGTCCTAGATACTGCAGAAGACGCCTTGTGCGGTCCAGGGAAATTTGGGCCTGGGACTGAGAGGGAGCTCGGATGAGCCAGTCGTCCAGGTATGGGAATATGAAAATTCCCAGGCCTCTTAGAAAGGCAGCTACGACTGCCATGCATTTGGTGAACACTCTTGGAGCAGAGGCTAGACCGAAGGGGAGTACTCTGTACTGGAAATGTTTTCCCTGAAACAGAAATCGAAGGTATTTTCTGTGGGATGGGTGGATGAGTATGTGTGTATACGCATCCTTTAGATCTAGAGAACAAAGCCAATCCTGACTCTGAAGGTATGGAAGGAGAATGCCCAGAGAAAGCATTTTGAATTTCTCCTTGAAAAGAAATTTGTTCAATTCTCTCAGATCCAGAATTGGTCTGAAGCCCTCTGTCTTCTTTGGTATTAGAAAATAAGGGGAGTAGAATCCCGTCCCCTGTTGAAGAAGAGGGACCTCCTCTATTGCCCCCTGGGCAAGGAGGGAGGAGACTTCCTGACCCAAGAGGGCCAGGAGAGATGGGGGAGAATTGAACTGCCTCACCATAGTATAAGGAGGAAGGTCGGAAAAATGGAGTTTGTAACCCTCTCTGATGATAGAGAGGGTCCATTGCTCTGATGTAATTTGCTCCCATCTGGGAGCAAAGTGAGCTAACCTTCCGGGTATGGTGAGGGGCTCTGGTTGTTCTAGAGCCAGAAAAGTTAAGTTCTCTAGGGGCAAGTCAAAACCCCTGAGGGGGTGGAGCCTGCTGAGGCGTAGCAGACGCCGCCGGCTTTGACCTTGCCTGTTTAGGTTGCTGACGTTTAGCAGCAAAACGAGGCTGAGAGGATTGTTGGCCAGTATTTGTAGAAAATCTGGACTTCTTGTAATAAGGCCTCTTAAAAGACTTCTTCCTGGCAGGAGTGGAGGTAGACTTAGAAAGTCTATCTAAGGTGGCATTTTCTGCATCCATTTGAGTGGCCTTAATTTGCCACTCCTCACCAAATAAGTTCTCACCTGTACAGGGCAGATTTCTTAAGCCATCTAGGACCCAAGGTTCTAGATCAGAAGCCTGGAGCCAAGCAAGACGTCGGGCTGCTATAGCAATGCCCGAAGCCCTACCAGCACCCTCAAAGGAATCAAAAGCTGCCCTGTTGGAGAACTTTGAAATATCCAAAAGGAAATGAACTGCTCCCTCTTATCCTCAGGGAGAAAGGGGGCAAAATGCCGAACTTTTAGAGCGATTTCACTGAGAAACATGCCCATGTAAAGACTATAGGAATTAATCCTGGCTATAAGCATAGTAGCCTGGAAAATGTTCCTGCCAAAAGAGTCTAGAGTCTTACATTCTCGCCCTGGAGGAGTAGAAGAGTGCCTTTTGGTACTCTTTATCTTCTTCATTGCAGACTTCACCACAATAGAATGGTGAGGCAACTGGGTTTTTTGGAAACCAGGAGAAGGGGGGACACGGTACATGGTGTCCAACCTGCGAGAAGAAGGAGACAATGTTAGAGGAGCCTCCCATAAGTCCATCAAGTGTTCTTGAAGGATTTCATGGATAGGCAGGGTGACTGCCTCTTTAGGAGACTTAGAGTATCCTAAAATATCCAGTTTCTTTGATCTGGGTTCCTTTTCAGAGGATGAAGCAATAGAAAGACCTTTAGCCATTTCTATGATGAAGTCCTGAAAGGACAAATCCTCTGGTGGAGACATTCTCCTGTTAGGAGAAGAAGGCTCCTCAGGAAGATCAAGGGAGAACTCATCAGAATCATCAGAGGAGTTAAAATCCTCTGAAGAAGCAGAGTATCCTCTATGTGCTTCCAACGCACGATACGCATACCGTTCGGTATCGACATCGGGCGTACCGGGTATGGGATCGGTACCGGGCAAAAGCCCGGATCCGGCATGCGGAACCGATCTGCGTTTGGAAGACGATGGCCTCGGTTCCGGTATGGAAGCCATTACCGGAACCGGACCCGGTACCGCTGGCTGCGGTACCGAGGGCATAGCAGCATTAATAAAAGCCAGAATGGCCTGCTGCATGACTTGGACAGTATTGCCCATAGACGCCACTGCTGCCTGGATGTCGGTACCGGTATGGGCCGGTACCCCAGAGCAGTACAACAGGTGATCTGTCGAGGCCGCGCCATCGATGTCAACCTGTGACCCCATGATTGCTTTGGAGGCCGGAGCCTCCCGCCGGGGTTTTTTGGCCTGGGCAGAATCCTCGAACTCAGAATTGAGAGCCTCTCGATCTTTAGAAAGAGATTTGCTTTTAGAGGATTTGCCCACTGGAGTTTTGGTTACCTGAGATCCATCCGGAGAGGAAGACCTGGATGACTGTGATGCTTCTGAAGGAAACAGCACATGGAACTTGTTGGCCCGGTTCTGCAATCCACGTTTCGACATCTGGGAGCAGGATGGGCAGTCCGGTATGGAATGGTCAGGTCCTAAACATTTAAGACACCATTCATGGGTGTCTGTAAGAGGAATGACAGCACTGCACTTGGTACACTTTTTAAAACCAGGAACTGGCTTCTCCATGAGGAGAAATTGTGTTGGCCTGAAGGCCTAACAAAGTACCAAGCTGTGCTGAAGAAAAGAAAAATATATATATTTTTTTTTTAAAAGAAAGAAAGAGAGACCGGCAGTACCGGTTTCAGAATGGGGAAGGCAGGTACGCGGTCTAAAGAAAACAATAAAATTAACAATTTCTTCAGCGGTGACAGGAACACGACCTGCTGGCTCCGCGGAAAAAAAGAAACTGACGAGAGCTGCTCAGGAAGGCGGGAAGGCAGCGCGCATGTGCAGTGGGAGGCCCCAAAAGCTTTTAATCTGAAAAGCTGGGGAGCTTTCCCGCGCGGGCTCCGTCGGTACCGACGTACCCATATGTGATGACGTATTCCTGCTTGTTCCTGGAGATAGAGGCTGTATGAATTGATTCTGGCAATAAGCATACTTGCTTGGAAGATTTTTCTACCAAAAGCATCCAAAGTCCTACATTCTCTTCCTGGAGGAGTAGAAGAGTATCTTTTGGTACTCTTTATCCTTTTCATAGCTGACTGCACCACGATAGAGTGGTGAGGGAGCTGAGTTTTTTGAAAACCAGGAGAAGGGGGGACACGATACATGGTGTCCAGACGACGAGAATGTGGAGATAGGGTGAGAGGAGTCTCCCATAAGTCCATCATGTGTTCTTGAAGAATTTCATGGATGGGCAAGGTGACTGCCTCTTTGGGAACCTTAGAGTATCCTAAAATGTCTAACTTTTTTGCTCTAGGTTCTTTTTCAGAGGATACTGAAATAGAAAGACCTTTAGCTACTTCAATGATGAAGTCTTGAAAGGATAAATCCTCTGGAGGAGACATTCTCCTCTTTGGAGAAGAGGGCTCCTCAGGTAGAGTAAGGGATACTTCAGCAGAGTCATCTGATGAATCAGAATCATCAGAAGACTCGAAGTATCGTCTGTTTGCTTCCAGGGATCGATAAGCGTATCGACTGATATCGACATCGGGGGTACCCGGAACCGGATCGGTATCGGGAAAAACCCCGGAACCGGGATCGGTATCCTGGTCGATGTGGATGCCCTGGGTACCGGTACCGGTTGTGGTACCGGAACCGCCAAAATGGCCTGCTGCATGGATTGAACTGTATGATCCATAGACGCCACGACTGTCTGGATGTCGGTACCGGATGATTGAGCCGGTACCCCAGAACAGTCTAACAGGTGATCGGTCGAGGCCGTGCCATCGATGTCAACCTGTAACCCCATAGGAGGAGCTTTGGAAGCCGGAGCTTCCCGCCGGGGTTGTTTGGCTGGGGCAGGGTCCTCAGGGTCAAGCCCAGGGGTATCTCGATACTTAGAGGGAGATTTGCCCTTTGAGGACCTGTCAGAGGAATGTTTGGTTAACTGAGATCCATCAGGAGAGGAAGATCTGGAAGATGTCGATGCTGGAGTATCTGTAGAAAACAGCATGTGAAACTTGGCTGCCCGGTTTTGTAAGCCACGTTTAGACATCAAAGAACAGGATGGGCAATCCGGAATGGAATGGTCAGGCCCCAAACATTTAAGACACCATTCATGAGTGTCTGTGACTGAAATAGTACCGCTACACTTGGTGCATTTTTTAAAACCAGAGGCTGGTTTCTCCATGAGGGAGAATTTGTGAAGGCCTAGAGGCCTCACAGAACAAACACACCAAGTGGGGAAAAAATAAGATTTTTTTTTTTTTTTTAAAGAAATAAAGGAAAAAAGACCGGCGGTATCGGTCCGGAATCGGGGAAGGCAGACACGCGGCCAAAGAAACAAATTAAAATAACAACTTCTTCAGCGGTGACAGGAACACGACCTGCTGGCTCCACGGAAAAAGAAGAACTGAGGAGATTGGTCAGGAAGGCGGGAAGGCAGCGCGCATGCACAGTGGGAGGCCCCAAAAGCTTTCCTTCTGGGAAGCTGGGGAGCTTTCCCGCGCGGGCTCCGTCGGTACCGACGTACCCATATGTGAGGACTTATTCCTGCTTGTTCCTGGAGATCCTATTCTTCCAGACCAATATTGCTTTCCAGAAAAGGACCTAGACTAAATCCTTGACTTGTACTCTGGTAATCTCAGGCTTAATCTCACCAACATTCTTAATCATCTTTTCCAGGTCTTCTATAAACAGAAGCATTACTCTAAATGGAAGACTGCTAATCCATGTTTTGGAGGCTCTATCTGCTAAACGATTCTTCAGCCACAAAAGACGCCAAGCTTTTACAGATACAGCCATAGTCCTGGTTGCAAAGTGCAAATAAGATCATATAGACAAGAGCATCAGCTACATAAGCCAATCCATCGTCTAACCAGGCCAAGTCCTTCTGAGATTGGTCAGAGTCCCCTGAAAAGGGGAAGGGAACTGGATTCAGCTCATGGTTTTTTTCAGTTCAAGGTCAGCTACATTAAGGTACAATAGGTATTTTCCTAGGCATATAATCTACGTTTTTAAGTGAGGCAATGGATGGTTAAGTGACTTGCTCAAGATCATAAGGAGCAGCAGTGTGATTTGAATCCTGGTTTCCTTGGTTCTAGCCCACTACTCTATTCTGGATCTCCATTCCCCCGTTTCTGCATCCAGGGCAAACATGCCCTTGACATGTAAATGCCACATATTGTTGCCTCAAACAGCTGCTTCAAAGATGACTCAAGTTTATCTAGCAAATCCTTTAAGGCTGTGACAACCTCTGCAGGGACAGTCATCTTTTTGGACCACCACTATAAACAGAGCATCTACCTTCGGAAGATTCAGCTTCTCCTTCTCCTCAGAAACCAGGGGGTAAAGTTTCCCCATGGCCCTGCCAACTACAACACTAGACACTAGAGTGTTCCACTCAGTAGAAATTGGCATCACCACTAGCACCTCCTTTTGGAACAATCGAACCATGGCAGGGTTATCCTCCTCTCCAATTGGGAGTTCCCCTGCTTCCAAAGGGTCTGAGAGGGTGCATCTCTTACCGAGCATACTAGCCAAAGACTCTTGGTCTGAAGTAGCTCTGGAACCCTCAGAACAGGAATCCCCTCTACTTTGCTCCGTCCAAACGTGGCCTCTTAGATGAAGAGGGGCCAGGCAGAATTTTAGGCTAACTCCATGTCAGAAAAGCCACCCTGCCCTGCCTTGCCTCATCAAAAAAAGCTTTATGCAAAAACAGCACAAATTCAGGAGAGAAACCTCCCCCTCGAGGCTAAAAAAACAGATCCATGGCCCCTCGCTTGCAGGAGGCCGAGCAGGCTGACACAGTAAGGCCACATCAGTATCCAGAGTGGAGGGAGGAACAGAAACATAAGGCTCCAGGCTCCAGGAAAAAAAGATGGCTGACTCTCCCACACTTTGCTCCATGGCCCCACCAGGCTGAGGAGAAACAGACTACAAATATGGCACCGCCCAAGGCCTTCTCTGCATCCCATTGCTTCTCCCTAGCAGAAGGATGTAGGCTTGATCAATCCAACGCACTTCCATGACAACAGACACAATGAATGGCATTATTTTGGTGCCCTCTACAGCAGGAGCAGTGCTTTGCCTGCTCCAAAGGCGCTTCTATACTGCAACAAAACAGTATAGCACAAACACACAGCTCCTCTGGTAACAGTAGCCTGCACTGGATCAGCTCCCCAAACCCAATGCTGCCTTCTGCAGCAAATTCAAGACTGCTCCTGGAACTCCCTCATAGTAGAAGGGGAAATACTAACACAATTAAAACTAGGGTTGCCAACTGGCTCCAGATGCGCCCGACACACTTGATCCAGTCCTAGGTCTACCCCACTGCATGCAGGGACATGTAGTTCTGATTTTTCCATTGCATTCCATAAGAAAAGCAAGACTACATGTCCCTGCATGCAATGGGGTAAACCCAGGACTGGATCGAGCCTGTCGGGCGCATCTGGAGCCAGTTGGCAACCCTAATTAAAACTGGAGCTCCTTCCCACATCACAGTCAAAAAAAAGGCCCAGCCCACAGACACAGCATCAACTATAAATAAAAAAACTCTCCTCTTTTTTATTTATTTATTTATATATCTATATTTTTTGAAGGGGAGGTTGTTTTGTTTTGCTTTTTAAAGAGGTAGAAGAGGAAGAGGAGACAGAGAAATTTAAAGACAGTGCATAGACAGAGATCAAGGTAGAAAATGCAAGTTAAAATAAGACAACTTTGACACATTCTCAGAGCCATAGGGAGGCAACTGGAATCCTTTAAGTATCACCCACAAGTGATCACTGATGCCTGGACTGGATGCCCTCTGACTGCTGCTGCTCAAATTGGAACCTCATTCTAGAATTAGGTCTAAGAGTTCCTACACCAGATCAGTACTGCTCCACAGAATTTCCACCACCATTTGCTGGAGAGAGAGAATACTGTGAACTAGAATACAAGTAGCTTATCAGAGGTGTGAGCTCCCAGCTCTTAAGTCTCTTTCATCATCTGCTGGTTAACGGGCACAACTCATACTTTCTGAACTAGTCTGGTGGACAATAAGGAAAGCTTTGTGTATCTGACTTACTCCTGCTTATTCACAGAAAAATATGTTGCCTAATTACAAAGTACATATGCACATTTGTGGCTAATCTGCAATATAATCACACAGATGGTGCATATATTTTGCACCTATTTCAGCAAGCAGTTGATTAGAGATAAAAGAGCACATTTACATTTTACAAATGTACATGCACCTTTTTCCTTCCTTCACCCACATACCCCCACAATGCCTCTCTTTTACCTAGTAAAACATATATGTGTTCTGAAATCCTATAAGTACTTTTAGCTGCTCTAAGGGGATCATTTTCAATCAGGTATCTGATTTTACTACTTACTCAGGTAGATACCTTTGAAAAAATTGGTTTCCCAATACCTCTGAGGATTCCAGGATCCCCTACCCCCTTTTTCTTTATATTTCTCTTCCTTCCATTAACTGTCTCCCTGCTCCTCTAGCCAACTTACAGGACTCACTTTTCTTACCTGTTTCTCTCTATCCCTTGTATTGTTTATATAATGTATTACATTTTGGAAGGGACAGAATATTTAACCTTCCATATTTCAAACAATAATACAATTTTGACAAAGCAAATCATTTCAGATGTAAGGGATTGATCATGATGGCTATATTGGTAAAGCATAGTTACTCACCTGTAACAGGTGTTCTCCAAGGACAGCAGGAATCAGTCCTCATATATGGTTGACATCGGCGCCGACAGAGCTCTCACGGAAGCATCTTCCCAGCTTTCAAAAAAAGCCTTTGAGAGATGCCACCACGCATACGTGATCCACTTCCCGCCCAAGGGTGCTATCTTACTCAGTCAGATGACATAGCTAGAGCTGACAAAAGAAGATGATAAAATACAGAAAAATACAGCAACTCCATGGGGAGGAGGGAGGGCTGTGAAGACTGATTCCTGCTGCCCTGGAGAACATCTATTACAGGTGAGTAACTACGCTTTCTCCAGGAACAAACAGGAAGTCAGTCCTCGCATATGGGACTTCCTAGCTACAGGCTACCGAAAACCTGTAGAAAACATGGCCCAGCCATGAGCAGCCACAAGCAAGTCTGAGAAAAGACTCTAAGGACCCCAGAGTCCAGGGAGAACCATCACTCAGATAGCTTTGAACACAGAAGGGATGGAGGACAGGAGTTGCCTAGACTCCGAAGACGCTTTACTGTCAGAACCTCCTCTCCAGGCAATAGTGAACTGTAGAGGTGTGGAATGAGGACCAATGGTGGCCCGGCAGATGTCTGCCATAGGGACAGAGGGCAAGCTTGAAACTGAGGTCGCCATAGCCCTGACATTGTGTGCCATGACCCGGCGTTCCAACGAGAGCCCAGTCTGATCGTGGGCAAAGGCGATGCAGTCCACCACCTATATGGCGTATGAAATGAAAAGCTGTGAGGCTTTGCAGTGGCCCTGGGTACATTGCAGGTAAAAGGACAGGGTGCTCTTACAATCCAGCATGCGGAGAACGGCCACCGCCTTGTAGGCGTGGGGCCGTGGGAAGAAGGTGGAGAGCACCACCTCCTGATTGAGGTGGAATGCAAATACCACCTTCGGAAAGAATTTAAGGTGGGTGCAAAGCACGACCCTGTTTTTGTAGAACCTGGTGTAGGGTGGCTCGGCCACCAAGGCCTGCAGCTTGCTGACTCTGCACGCAGAGGTGAGCTCCACCAGGAAGACAAACTTCTATGAGAGATAATGCTTATGGCAGGTAGCCAGAGAATCAAATGGTGTCTTGGTTAGCTGCGTTAAGACCACATTGAGGTCCCATTCCGCCAGGGATGGGTGGATGGGAGGCTTAGAGAGCAGAAGGCCCCACATGAACCAGATAATGAGGGGTTGAGCAGAAAGAGGTTTATCCTCCACAGAATGATGATGCGCCGAGAGTGCACTCAGGTGCACCCTGATGGAGTTGGAATGGAAAATAAAACAAAGGATATTATAATGCCTCTATATCGTTCCATGGTGAGACCGCACCTTGAATATTGTGTGCAATTCTGGTCGCCATATCTTAAAAAGGATATAGAGTTATTATAAAAGGTTCAGAGAAGAGCCACCAAAATGGTAAAGGGGATGGAAGGATACTCCTATGAAGAAAGGCTAAAAAGGTTAGGGCTCTTTAACCTGGAAAAGAGACGGCTGAGGGGAGATATGATAGAAGTCTATAAATTAATGAGCGGAGTGGAACGGGTAAACGTAGATCGATTGTTTACCTTATCAGAATATAGAAAGACTAGGGGACATGCAATGAAGCTACAGGGTAAACTATTTAAGACTAATAAAAGAAAATATTTTTTCACTCAACGTGTAATCAAACTCTGGAATTTGTTACCGGAGGATGTAGTAAAGGCTGTTAGTGTAGCTGGGTTTAAAAAAGGTTTGGACAAGTTCCTGGAGGAAAGGTCCATAAGCCATTATTAAGAAGGGACCCAGGATATCAATGCTTGAACCAATACAAGCATTGTGGAACCTGTGTCCCTTGGGGAAACTGCTAGGTACATATGACCTAGATTGGCCACTGTTGGAAACAGAATACTGGGCTTGATGGACCTTGGTCTGACCCAGTATGGCATCTCTTATGTTCTTATGTTCTTATGACTTGAGTCCAGCTTGCAAGAGGTGCAGCAAGTACTGCAGCACTGTGTGCACATGGCAAGAGAATGGGTCAATTCACTGCTCTGTGCACCACACTGAGAATCTGCGCAACTTGAAGGTGTAGGTTCATCTCGTAGAGTTCTTAGGCTACCCGTTCAGCAGCCACGCTGTTAACGACAAGGACCCCAGGTTGGGGTGGAGAAAGGAGCCCTCCTCCTGAGTAAGTAGCCCTGGGGTGTTCCCCAGAGGGACCGGAAGCTCCATCGAGAGGTGGAGCGACAAGAGGAACAAAGGCTGCCTGGACCACCAGGATCATGAAAGCCTTGTCCCGCAGGACCTTGAAGAGGATCCAGGTGATTAGTGGTATGGGAGGGAAGTCATACAGGAGGCCCTCCAACCACGAGATAAGAAAGGCATCCACCACTACCTGGGATGGGTGTGGCTGGCTACTGCAGAAGCGTGGCAGCAGAGCATTGGTCGAGCTGGCAAAGAGGTCCAGACTTGATGTGCCCCAGAATAGGAAGAGCTGCTGTGCCACCCTGGGGTCCAGTCACCATTCATGCAGCTGGAGGATCCTGCACAGTTTGTCTGCTAGTGCATTGTCCTGGCCCGAAAAGTACATCGCCCTGAGGAGCATTCCTTGGCTGACTGCATACAAGCAGAGGGCTACTGCCTCCTGGCAGAGGCGATAAGACCCTGTTCCCCCTTGCTTGTTCAGATAGAACATCGCGACCTGGTTGTCCATTTGGACCAGAACCAATTGGTGCTGCAGGCAGTGGTGAAAGGCCCTGATCGCCAGAAAAATGGCCCTGAGCTCCAGCAAGTTGATCAACTGCTGGCTCTCCGCTAGGGACCAATTGCCCTGCGTGCGGAGTTCCTCGCAATGGGCACCCCAGCCCAGTAAGGAGGCATCCGTGGTAAGGACCATCTGGGGATTTAGGTACTTGAAGGGCATGCCCTCCTGCAGGTGCTGTGTGGCCTGCCACCAATCGAGTGACTCCACTAGCTTGCGGGACACTAAGTCTTTGTCCCGGAGCTTGCCTGTGGCTTGTGTTCACTGGAAGTGGAGGCACCACTAGGCCACCCACATGTGAAGGTGGGCGTTGGGATCCACATGGACTGAGGTTGCCATGTGGCCCAGCAGGCGCAGCATGGACCATGCCGACACTGCATGGTGGTGTTGCACCTCGGTGGCTAGAACCATGAGACGACCTGCCCTGTCCAAGGGGAGAAAGGCCTTGGCCTGAAGAGTGTCCAGTCAAGCCCCTATGAACTCCAAGCCCTGTGTAGGAGTAAGGTGGGACTTAGGGTGCTTTATCACAAACCCCAGATACTGTAGAACACTGATAGTGCGGGCCGTGGCCTGTTGCACCTTGGTGGCCATCTCTCCCTTTATGAGACAGTCATCCAGATATGGGAAGCAGACGGAGGTAGGCTGCCACCACTGCCAGGCATTTGGTGAAGACTCTTTGTGCGGAGGTTAGTCTGGAGTGTAGTATTCTGTACTGGTAGTGGTCACCCCCCCCCCCCCCGACCATGAACCTTAGGTATTGCCTGTGGCTGGGATGAATGAGGATGTGTGTATCAGCATCCTTTAGGTCTAAGGAGCATTGCCAATCTCCCTGCTGGAGATATGGCAGCAATGTTCCAAGGGAGAGCATCTTGAACTTCTCCTGCACCAGGAACTTATTCAGGTTTCGCAAGTCTATGATAGACCTTAGGCCCCCTATTCTTTTTGGGACCAGAAAGTATCAGGAGTAGAACCGCTTGCCCTTGAGGTGATGGGGAACTGGTTCCATGGCTCTGTCCATGAGGAGGCCTACAAGCTCTTGTAATAGCAGAGCCTGGTGCAGGGGAGTCCGAGAGGGCTCTCCTGGAAAGAAAGGAGGAGCCGTCTGATCCAGGTGAAGGAGATAGCCTTCTGTGACTACTTGCAGTACCCAAGCATCAGTGTTGATAGCAGGCCACCGATGGGCAAAATGTTAGTAGCTCCTCCCCTAGAGGTGGAGAGGCTATGCTCAGAGAGCCAAAACCCCAAGCCCAGTTAGGCAGGAGCCGGGGTCTGGGGCTTGGAGCCCTGAGGCTTGTGAGGGCCCTGGCCTGCTCCCTTGCTCTGGTGACCCTACTGTGGGATCTGGGGAGTCTGATAGTGGGGGTAGCTTCGGTAAGGTTGGCCCTTCCTCTGGAATGGGGGCTTCTCCGGTGGTTTCTTCTTAGCGAGGGTGGAGGTTTTCCTGGAGAGCCAAGTCCTCGTGAGGTACTCTGTCTTGATCTCCTCCATCTTCTCCTCCATCGGCTTGCCAAACAGGTTTTCACCGAGGCAGGGGACGTCGAAGAGTTTCTCCTGGACCCATTGCTTGAGGCTCAAAGCCTGGAGCCAGGCCTGGCATCGAGGGCCAATGCCCACGGCGGCTACCCTCACATTTGACTCAAAGCCATCGTAGGCAGTTTGAGACATGTACTTTGAGCACTCCCTGATGCACTTCGTGAGCGTTTGGAAGGGGAGGTGATCCCCTTCGAGGCCCGCTGAGAAACCTGCAAGTTCCTTTGTTAGGTCCTAAAGATATATGCCTATATACAACTGATAGGCTTCTCAAGAGCAGAGATGTCTCTCTCCATACAAAGATTCGACTCATTCAGGCCATGGCATTTTCAATAACATCATATGGATGCAAAAGCTGGACAGTGAAAAAGACAGACAGGAAGAAAATTGATGCCTTTGAATTATGGTGCTGGCGGTGAATACTGCGCATATCATGGACTGCACAAAGAACAAACCAATCAGTACTAGAGGAGATCAAACCTAAGCTTTCTTTAGAAGCTCAGATGACAAGACTCTGACTTTCATATTTTGGACACATCATGAGAAGAGAGAAATCATTAGAGAAAGACATCATGCTTGGCAAGACAGTAGGTCAATGCAAAAGAGGAAGGCCAACAATAAGATGGATCGATACAATAACAGCAGCTACGGGTACCAGTCTATCAACAATGAGCCGCCTGACTGAAGATCGAACACTATTTAGGACAACTATCCAGAGGGTCGCCATGAGTTGACATTGACTTGACAGCACTTAACAACAACAGGCTTATATTCAGCAGGCCAGCATCAAGCCCTGGTAGCATTTGTGGCCAAGGGCATCTACAGCATGGGACTCCCTACCTGGGGGCACCGAGGAGTGTATCTTCTTGCTCTTCTGCCGGTGCATAGTTGACTCTACCACCATGGAGGTGTGAAGTAGTTGCAACTTTCGGAAACCGGGACCCCGCTGATCTCAGTACATGGTGTCCAGGCATCAGCTAACTATGGGTACCGATGCCAATATCTCCCACATGTTAAAGAGGAGTCACGCGAAGATGGCGGAGAGAGAAATCATCAGGGCCTCCTTGGGTGGAGCCTCGTATTGGAGGAACTCGAGTTCCTCCATACGAGGGTCTTCTCCGACTCAGTGTTGAAGACAAAGCCTTCAACATGTCCCAGACAAACTCAAGGAATGATGTGTCCTCGGACAGTAACAAACACTGCGATGTCAGGGGAAACGAGTCCGATGAGAGGTCGCGGTGTTTCCACATCTCCAGGGATGCCTCGTCCTCGGACTCCCAGTTGGAGTAGTCAGTGGAGGACTCGGCGGCTGACCGGACATGGGGTATAGGACCCAGGTTGGGGGCCTGGTGGCCCATGGTAGCTACATGGTTGGAGCCATGAGTGCTCAACAGGGAGGATCTCCCTCCAGAGAAGCGGGAGCAAGATCGAGATCCTCACCAAGGATCGACTTGAGGTTTCAGGCACACGAGGATCGTTTCAGTGATCAGAGGAGTCCTTGGTAATGAGGTCCCTGCTGTCTCAGCAGATGCACCAAATAATACTCTCGGTCTAACTTTTGGAGGGAGATCTACTATTAGAACTAAAATATACCCTCTATTAATACAAAACAAGCTCCAATCTCGTACCTCTTTCATTCACAGCAACAGCTGGCCACAAAAACCTCTAATTGCCCAACATGACAACTCAGAATGAACCAATGGTCTCAGTTTAAAATTATGCAACACGGGATAAAATACCCGAAGCTGCTAACTCCGATCACATCATTGACCATATGTTTGGTTCTTACCCTTATTTAGCCAGACTTTTTTACTTGAAAAATAAAATAGAAGTTGGAACTTATCTGAATATTGAAAGTTTTTCTTTTCCAAATCGCAAACAATGAATGTGCTGTAGTTTCACAGTGATTTGCTATGGATCCCCGACGTCACCTGTAAGGTACCATTCAGTACACGTTTTGATTCTTCTTCAAGGGGTACTTCTTTATGAAACAAGCACTGTCTGCATAGAAACATAGCCACACACTGAGATTATAGTAGCCCAGTAATTAATGTCCGTTATTAGCATCATACTAACACCAAATCATACTAGGAAAACTCCAAGAGCAGGATAAATCTCACCTTTGTTGTGAATGTATCAAACGCTTTGTTACATCATATGAATGTATCAAACACTAGGAGCGTGTTATGGTGAAGCTTTCCGGCTTTCTCAAAAAACACTGCGCATGCGAGAAGCAGCCATTCAGTTTTTTATATATATAGGAGGCTCACAAGATGACGTAGCAAGTGAGGTCAGAGGCATGCTCGCCACTCTATCATGCTGTTTAAGCCCTCAGGAATAACAGTATTGAGACGGTAAATCCATCTTTGTTCCAATAATAATAGCATTTGAGTTTGAGATCTGCCCCTACCACCAGTCAATACAGTCTCTATTACGAGACTCACAACAAACTCGTGAGAAATCCTACACGGGGGTAGGGGAGGAGGATCACATAAATTTTGTGACCCCGTATTCTCCGTTTAGTAGAAGGATTACACAGATCCTTCGCCGTCATCAAAACGTATTACGTACCCTACCGGGTCTCTCTGATAAGCATATTCGTTGTGTATGGACCCGTCAACGAAATTTAAAGGAGATCTTGAGTCCGGCTAAATTGCGCAATGTTCCCACAAGTTCAGAAGGGACTATTTCAGGCCATAAAAAATGTGGTCATTGCAATGTGTGCACAGTGATCGAGGAAGCAAACAGTTTTGACTATCATGGTCATCAATAGACATTAAAACAATCTACTTCGTGTGATTCAGACCATGTGATTTACGGCATTAATTGTCCATGTGGCCTCCTATATGTAGGTCAGACTGCGCGTTCTTTGCGAACCCGTATTATTGAGCATCGCAGCCGGATTCGGTGTAAGGTTCAAGAGGCCCCGATAGTACCTCATTGTTTACATAAACAGCATTCTTTTGAAGAATTGAGAGTGTTCGTAATAGAGACTGTATTGACTGGTGGTAGGGGCAGATCTCGAACTCAAATGCTATTATTATTGGAACAAAGATGGATTTACTGTCTCAATACTGTTATTCCTGAGGGCTTAAACAGCATGATAGAGTGGCGAGCATGCCTCTGACCTCACTTGCTACGTCATCTTGTGAGCCTCCTATATATATAAAAAACTGAATGGCTGCTTCTCGCATGCGCAGCGTTTTTTGAGAAAGCCGGAAAGCTTCACCGTAACACGCTCCTAGTGTTTGATACATTCATATGATGTAACAAAGCGTTTGATACATTCACAACAAAGGTGAGATTTATCCTGCTCTTGGAGTTTTCCTAGTATGATTTGGTGTTAGTATGATGCTAATAACGGACATTAATTACTGGGCTACTATAATCTCAGTGTGGGCCATGTTTCTATGCAGACAGTGCTTGTTTCATAAAGAAGTACCCCTTGAAGAAGAATCGAAACGTGTACTGAATGGTACCTTACAGGTGACGTCGGGGATCCATAGCAAATCACTGTGAAACTACAGCACATTCATTGTTTGCGATTTGGAAAAGAAAAACTTTCGATATTCAGATAAGTTCCAACTTCTATTTTATTTTTCAAGTAAAAAAGTCTGGCTAAATAAGGGTAAGAACCAAACATATGGTCATTGATGTGATCGGAGTTAGCAGCTTCGGGTATTTTATCCCGTGTTGCATAATTTTAAACTGAGACCATTGGTTCATTCTGAGTTGTCATGTTGGGCAATTATAGGTTTTTGTGGCCAGCTGTTGCTGTGAAGGAAAGAGGTTCGAGATTGGAGCTTGTTTTGTATTAATAGAGGGTATATTTTAGTTCTATCAGCAGATGCACCAGCATGCCGGGCATCAGTGCCTGCTGAGTGATGAGGAAGGTGGTGAAACTACACTTCAACGCCATCATTCTGGTTTCTCACTCAGGAGGTGCAGCCTTTGACGTGGACACTGGGGTTACTGAGTCCGGCGTTGGTTAGGAGACGGAGTCCTCGATGAGACAGGCCTTGGGGGTCTGTGGCCTGTTGCCAGAAGCCTCCGCAGCCATTTGGGGCACCTTGGCTGGCCAATCCCTCTGCAACACCTTGAGTTCACTCCGCAGACTGTGAACCTGGCATGGGACTTGCCCGGTATGTCCGAGTCCTGAGATGAGGTCCTCAAGGACTTCTTCTTCTTTTTGTGTTCCCGCTTCAGGGACCCTTGTCAGTGTGTTCATGGTCCCGGTCAGGCGCGGGAATATTACATGACTCAGAGGACCCATGTGGGGCTTTGGCTACCAGGGATACTGGGGCAGAGTCTGACCTGTGAAAGATGTCATCCTGCTTCTGCTGACGACGCTGGATGGCCTTCATGGACATCTTTTTAGAGAGGGAAAAGACCTCCAGGTCATGGTCAGCCATTAGACACCAGAGGCAGCAATCATGTGTGCCTGTAAGAACATGTTTTTAGCGCACCAATCACACTTTTTGAACCCGCTAGCCATTGGGGCAAAAAGTACCTCGGCGAGGTCGAAGAACCTTGGAGCCGCCAGCGAATGGAAAAAGGCACAAATTAAACCAAGGAACAAAACCTAGTATGGTTCCAGGACGCAATGCTGGGGCAAGCAAACTCAAAGGTGGGAAAGGGACCGGTCGCAACCAGATAGAGAAAAGCAGTTTTATCACACAATTTAATCAACGTTTTCCAGGAAAAAAAGAGAGACATCTGTTGGGCTCTGCACCCTCCACATACAAGGGTCCACTATTGCTTAGACAAGGACTCCCGTCGGACAGCCTCCCAAGTGGCTGCTCTACAGATGTCGTCAATGGACACAGAATGAAGATTAGCCATAGAGTCTGCCATTGCTCTCACACTGTGAGCTGTGACATGGCCTTCGAGAGAAAGTCCCTTACTCTCATATGCAAAGGATATGCAATTTGCAATTCACCTAGAGAAAGATCTTTTAGAAACTGGAAGTCCCAAATGACTAGAATCAAAAGCAACAAAAAGCTGAGAAGATTTTCTCTGTTGCTTAGTTCTTTGAAGGTAAAAAGCCAAGGCTCTTTTACAGTCTAAAGCATGAAGGTTCCTTTCTGCATTCGAGGCATGAGGCCTAGGGAAGAATACAGGAAGGTAAACCGCTTGGTTCAAATGAAAAGGGGAAACCACCTTTGGCATAAAATGAGGATAAGTCCTAAGAACTACCTTATCATGGTGAAATCTTGTATAAGGAGGATCCGCCACTAAGGCCTGTAACTCACTGATGCGTCTTGCAGAAGTGAGGGCAATTAGGAAGATGACCTTCCACAAAAGAAACTTTAGAGCTGTGGTGGCTAAAGGCTCAAAGGGCGGTTTCATGAGCTGCCCGAGAACAAGATTCAGATCCCATGCCACCGGCGGTGGCTTAATGGGAGGTTTTGTTAAGAGTAGACCTCTCAAAAATCTTGCTACGAGTGGATATGAGGAAATAGGTTGTCCATCCAGAGGTTTGCAAAATGCAGCAATGGCACTAAGATGGACCCTTACCAAATTGGTTTTAAGACCAGAATCTGATAAATGGAGGAGATACTTCAGAAGCGACTCCACAGGCACTGAATGGGGGTTAAGTCCCCTTTGAGAACACCATACAGAGAACCTCTTCCACTTAAAGGCGTAGGGTTGCCTTGTGGAAGGCTTTCTGGAAGCCACAAGGATATCCTTTACCTGCTGAGAAAGGTTGATATCAGGGATTCCTAGGCTTTCAGTAACCAGGCCCTGAGATGCAGGGACTGAGGATTTGGGTGCAATAGGGTCCCATTCTCCTGGGAAAGAAGATCTGGAGCATTTCCCAACTCCAGAGGTGTGGCTTGAGAGATATGCAGAAGTAGAGGATACCACGTTTGCCATGGCCAACGTGGAGCTATGAGTATCATACGACCTCTGTCCCTCTGAAGCTTGAACAAAGTTTTGGGAATGAGGGGAATGGGTGGGAAGGCATAGAGGAAGTCCCGATCCCAGTGGAGGAGGAAAGCATCCCTTGCCTGACAGTTTTGAGCCGGAATTCTGGAACAGAATCGGGGAAGTTTGGCATTCTGTGGACTTGCAAAGAGGTCTATATCTGGCGTTCCCCAGATTCGAAACACTCAAGCAAGCTGGTCTGAGTGCAGAGACCATTCGTGTGGCAGCAGTATTCGACCGAGTTTGTCTGCCCAAAGATTTTGAATGCCCGGAAGTTATACCACTAGGTGGATTTGAAGCTCTCTGGCAAGGGCCCACAGTCGCAAAGCTTTGTTGCATAATGACAGAGAGCCTGTTCCGCCCTGCTTGTTCACATAGAACATGGCTGCTTGATTGTCGGTCTGGACCAGAACTGTCTTGTAGCTGAGATGGGTCTGAAAAACTCGGTCAGCATGGAAAATGGCTCTGAGTTCTAGGAGGTTTATGTGAAAACAAGCCTCCTGTGGGGTCCAGAGACCCTGAGTTGATAGATTGTGCAAGTGAGCCCCCCAACCCAACTTGGACGCATCTGTTGTCAGGGTGGTTTGGCATAGAGGCTGCTGAAAAGGAGAGCCTATGAGAAGGTTTTCCAGTGATTGCCACCATTGCAGGGATGAAATGAGACGTGTGGAGTTTCTGATTTTGTCCATTAGCCGAACCAAGGCCTGTTTCCACTGAGAGGATAGGGTCCACTGGGCTGCTCGCATATGAAGGTGAGCATAGGGAACCACATGGACAGTAGATGCCATATGCCCCTGAAGCTGAAGCATCTCCCGAGCAGTCAGGAAGACTTTCATAACTGCTTGGGAGGCCAGCTGTACTATACAAAGACAACGTGGCTGTGGCAGGAAAGCCCTTGACTGCCTTGTGTCTAGACAAGCCCCTATGAATTCTAGAGACTGAGAAGGGGTGAGATGAGATTTTGGGAGGTTTATGACCAGACCCAAATACCGAAGGATTCGTATAGTGCAAGAAAGAGCAAAGCTGGCTTCTGGAGCTGTTGATGCTCGAATGAGCCAGTCGTCTAAGTAGGGGAAGATGAATATTCCTAGAGTTCTCAGGAATGCTGCTATTACTGCCATGCATTTTGTGAAGACTCTTGGGGCAGAAGCCAGACCGAAGGGAAGAACCCTGTATTGGAAGTGTCTTACCTGGAAAAGGAATCGAAGGAATTTCCTGTGATCTGCATGGATGAGAATATGCATATATGCATCATTTACATCTAGAGAACATAGCCAGTCCTGACTCTGAAGGTATGGCAGGAGTGTTCCGAGGGAGATCATCTTGAATTTTTCCTGGAACAGATACTTGTTTAATTCTCTGAGGTCCAGAATAGGCCTGTGTCCCCCCTGTTTTCTTTGGGATGAAAAAGTAGGGGGAGTAGAACCCTGTACCCTGTTGGGATATGGGTACCTCTTCTATTGCTCCCAGAGCAAGAAGTGATGCGACCTCCTGACCCAAGAGATTGGTGGCAGGGACCTGAGAATTGAACTGTGTTATGATTGTAGGAGGGGCATGCTGTGAAAATGAAGTCTGTACCCCTCTTGTACAATGGACAGGGTCCAGTTTTCTGATGTTATTTGTTGCCATCTTCTGGCAAAATGGCATAACCTGCCCAGGATGGTAAAGGGTTCTGGACCTTTCAGGGGCAGAAAGACTAAGTTCTCTAGGAAGGAGTCAAAGCCCCTGAGGAGGCCGAGTCTGCTGAGCCGGTTGAGCTCTAGGAACTTGTGGCTTCCTCTACTGTCTGGTCTATTGCTGCCCATTTTGGGGAGCATGAACTGGACAGTGGCCCTGATGAGTGTAAGATGGGTAAAATCTCTTTTTCTTCTTGAAAGAGGGTTTCTTGACTGACGTTTTCTTTGCTGGGTTGGCTGTAGACTTTGATAGTCTGTTCAAGGTAGTATTTTCAGATTCAATCTGATTTGCCTTGTCTTGCCAATCCTTGCCAAAGAGATTTTCTCCTGTGCAAGGAATATTTCCCAGTTTATCTTGCACCCATTGTTTTAAGTCTGATGCTTGAAGCCAGGCAATACGACGTGCACCGATGGAAATAGCAGAGGTTCTGCTAATGCATTAAAAGCAATCAAAGGTTGCACGGTTCACAAACCTACGAGACATCCTGGGCATGTTTGACCAGAGTAAGGAATTCCCCCCTTTTTTCCTCATGGAGAAGAGGGCTCATGAGCTCCAAGTCTCCTGCAACTTCTTTGAGGAACATTCCCATATAGAGAATGTAGGAGCTAATCCTGGCTGCCAACATGGAGGACTGGAAACATCAAAGCCCAAAGGCATCAAGCATCCTCGATTCACGGCCCAGAGGATTGGAAGAATGCGTTTTAGCACTCTTAATCCTATGCATCGCCGATTCCACTACCATTGAATGGTGTGGTAACTGAGTCTTTTGAAAGCCAGGACAGCTTGGAACTCGGTACATGTTATCGAGTCGTCGAGAGTGTGGAGACACCGTTAAAGGAGTTTCCCACATTCTTAGCATAAGATCATGCAAGATTCTGTGAATGGGCAGGGTATCTGCCTTTTTAGGAGCCTTAGGGTACTGAAGAATTTCTAAATCTTCTGCTCTGGGTTCCTCAGAGCTAAATCACGTATGAAATCCTGGAAGGACATGTCTTCTGGAGGAGACATTCTGCATTGTGGAGAAGGAGATGGATCCTCCGGAAGGAAAGCTCTGATACCGGCAGAGTTATCGGAATCAGAGGATTCGAAGTATCCCTGTGCTGGGTGTTCCTGCAATGCACGGTACCGGTACCGCTCGAAGTCGGTATTGGGGTGTCTTGGTACTGGTTTGTTGATACCTGAGAAAGACTCAAGGCTCGGCATGGGGGGAAGCATACCCGCCGAGGCACTCGGTACCGGCACCGGTGTCAGTACCGATACCTGTGGAACCGTCTGTTGCGGTCTTAGTGGTACCGCTAGACCTGCGTTCGATAGCGAGGATTCTCTGATCCATCACTCCTGCCAATGCCTGGGTGTCGGTACTGGTGGAAGCGGCTACAACCCCAGAACATGGCGCCAGTAGTTCTACAGAGGTGGAAGCCTCTGGAATATTCTAGAGCCCCATTAATGCTTTGGAGACCGAGGCCTCCCATCGGGGCTGTTTTGCTGGTGAACTTTCCTCGAGGGCAATGCCAGTGGCATCTCGATACTTGGAAGTAGATCTACCATTTGAGGACCAGCCAGTCTTAGAAGACTTAGGTTTAGTTACCTGAGATCCATGGGAGGAAGATGAAGCCCTGGAAGACGTCGATGCAACTGACATCGTATCTGCAGCAAAAAGGGTACCGAGTTTTGCAGCTCTGTTCTGCAGGCCCCTCTTGGTCATCTTTCTGCAGGAAAGACAATCCGATGGAGAATGGTCAGGACCTAAACACTTAAGACACCAGTCATGGGTGTCGGTGACGGATATGGTACCGCCACACTTAGAACATTTCTTGAAACCACTAGCTGGTTTCTCCATGTTTGAAGAAAAGTGGACCTTGTGCCCAAAATGGCACCTAGCACCAAGAGGGGAAAGGCCCCTGAAAGAAAAAATCTTTTAGAAAGCTTTTTTTTTTGAAAAAGAAGAAAAGAGAACCGGCGGTACCGGTAGGCGTCGAATGAAGGGAGACGCGACCACAAAAAACAAAAGAATAAGGATAAATTTTTCTGAGGTGACAGGGTATGCGTCCTGTCGGCTGAAGAGTGAGAGTTGGAAAGGCGGGAAGGCAGCACGCAGGTGCTGTGGGATGCTCCCAAAAGCTTTCCTATTGAACGCTGGGGAGCGTTCCCGTGCAGGCTCCGTCGGTTCCGACGATACCCATATGTGAAGACTACATTCCTGTTTGTTCCTGGAGATAAATGTGCATTGATATGGTAACCAATAACTAAAACCTTGACATTTCTATGGATATACTTTAACATATCCTTGCAGGACAAGGAGAGTTAACTAATGCCCTTAAATGCTTTAGTTCAGAAAGTCATTAATATTACACTATTATGGAAATGCATGGAATTCTACTGACCCTTCTTAAGCGATGGCCTTCTCCTGCTCCACTTGTGTTCATCGAGGATACATTTAAACAAAAATCTGAGATTCCTGCAGGGGTTGTCTTGCCATTTGTCTAAAAAAGGCAAATGCATTATAGTGCAAATGAATTAAAAAAGGACTTAGGAACAGACCACAAACAAAAAGTACTATCTGCAGACACAACTGGCCAATGGCTTGATAGTTAGCATCCTCACACGTCAGACAAGGATAAGTAACAGTAGCTAGCAAAGGTCATTCTAGCTTTACATGTGCCTACCTGAACCAAATAATAGAGCTTTACCAAAGTACTGGAAAAATACTGAGAAAACTACAAAAGGTTCAAAAAGCAAGAATGATTAAGAAACATGAAGCAGAATATTTCTCTGTTGACCAGACATGATGCCCTGGAAGGTGAGCATTCTCGGATACTGCTAATTAATGCTGGTAGAAATGATCCTGCGAAATATCCCCCATGAACATATATAAACTGACTTCATAGCTCTGGGAAAGTGAATGAAGCAGACACATGTGCAAGTGGTATTCTTCTCAATCCTCCCAATGGAGGATAAAGGCTAAGGCAGAGATGCTTACTTTCTAAAAAAGAAATGCATGGCTGCTTAGATGATGTCTTCGAAAACATTTTAGCTTCGAGAACTATGGAATGATTTTTCCAAGATTAATAAGTAGAGATCTTTATCTTTATCTTTATTCATCACTTGATAGACCGCCCAGGCAGGTGCATCAGGGCGGTGTACAATACAATCAATCAAAAAAGAGCAAGAAAAGAAAAGGAACGCCATTGGTTAGACAGGACAGAAAGAAACAGGAAAGGTAAAAGAGGGGGAGAGACAAGGGAGGGAAAATGCTAGCAGGAGGTTGGTTTAAGGTGCTGGGAGATCAAAGGCCTGCTGAAAGAGATGGGTTTTGAGTAGAGGTCGGAACCTTTGAAACGATAATTCGGTACGGAGGGCCAGTGGGAGTGAGTTCCAGAGGGCAGGAGCCAAGAAGTAAAAGGCAGAGTGACGTGTAGTTTCCAAGTGGGCTGAGGATGGAGCAGGGAGATAGAGACGGTAACCGTGTGCTGAGCGGAGTAAACGGGGGGAATCTACCTATTGAAAAGTGGTGAAGTGTCTTCTGGAACAGAATGGCTAACCTATTGAAAAGGGCTATAAAATGAGATCATTGGGGATGGGTGGGCAAAGGTCTCAGGTAAGTGCAATAAGGTGATATTTTAATTACCAGTTAATGTCCTTCCCTTGAGTACTGCTAGACCAGTCCATGCAAGTGGGTTGTATTCCCCTACCAGCAGATTGGTGGAGACAAAGAAACAATGAAATGCCCAAGTTTCAATTACATCACTCCCATGCCACTATTCGCCTCAAACTCCAGAGGGCCCGTCAGTATTCGTCCCAAAGCATATGGAAGAAACATGGCAAGAGACCCCAACTTCACTCCACCACCACATATAAGTGTCAAGGGAGCTGACCTAGGCACCAAGGAAACAATAAAATACCTCGGAGTCACACTAGACCATAGGCTCGATATGAAATCACACATAAACAATATCGTGAAATCTGTGTACTTCAAAATACGCACGCTCAGACACCTACGTCCCCTACTAGACCACGAAGACTTCAGAACCATCTACCAAGCTCTGATACTACCGCATTTCGACTTCGCCAACTCCATTCTACAAGGACTCCCACAATCCACCGTAAGCGCCTTACAGCTTGCCATGAACACCGCTGCCAGGGTTCTTCTAGGAGCGCCCAAAAATGAACACATCACACCTATCCTCAAACAGCTCCATTGGCTCCCTATACACAGAAGACTTACATTCAAAACCCTTATTCTCACTTTTAAGGCCATAAATGGTTTATCGTCCACATCACTTTCTAAACTCATCCAAACCGTCCCATCAAACAGAAATAGGAGACAGGCAGCATTAAACTCACTAACAACCCCAAAGGCTATAACAACGTGCAGCCTATCAACGTCAAACAGAGCTTTCATGTTTAGCGCACCAAAATGCTGGAATTCTCTCACACCTGATCTCCGCGCCATAACCGACCTAACCCAGTTCAGAAAAGCCCTTAAACTGCACCTTTTCATCAAATACTACCCCACATGAAGCGTAACATAATAGCCCCACCCTAATACAATCCACATGAAGCGTAACATAATAGCCCCTCCCTAATACAATCCACAGTCTCTCTCCTTGTTCCAAGCATTCCTGCTAATTTTATGTAAATAGTTTGAGCATGTTATCTAGTTAATAGATTATATACTCCATGTAAATAGTTCTCCCATGTTATCCAAGTTGATACTCCTGTTATATGTAATACCAAACAGCCTGTTGTTCTGGTTTCTTTATGTTATCTGTAAACCGCGCTGATGTCAAAGAGTGCGGTATATAAGAAGTTGAAATAAATAAATAAATAAATAAATAAAAAAGGCTCACACAACATAAGAAATGCCATATTGGGTTAGACCATAGTCCATCAAGCCCGGTATCCTGTTTCCAACAGTGGCCAATCTAGGTCACAAATACCTGGCAGATTCCCAAAAAGATACAAAGGCTCAATAATGCATGTCCTGGGGTAAGCAGTGGATTTCCTGAGTCCTCTTTAATTATGATTTATGGACTTTTCCTCCAGGAATTTGTCCAAATCTTTTTTAAACCCAGCTTTCACTATATCCTCTGGTAACGAATTCCAGAGTTTCATTACGTGTTGAATGAGAAAATATTTTCTCTCATTAGTCTTAAATAGGATACATTGTAGCTTCAATGCATATCCCCTAGTCTTTCCACTTCTTATGTCATAAACAATGATATATGTTTACCTGTTCCACTCCATTAGTTAATTTATAGACCTCTATCATACCCCCCTCAGCCGTCTTTTTTCCAAGTTGAAAAGCCCTAACCTTTTAAGCTTTTCCTTGTAAGGGTATTCTTTCATCCCCTTTATCATTTTGGTGGCTCTACTCTATATCTTTTCTACTTCCACTATATCCTTTTTAAGATATGGTGACCAGAATTGCACACAGTATTCAAGGTGCGGTTGCACCATGGAACGATACAGAGACATTATAATATCCTAGGCTTTATTCTTCATTCTTTTCCTTATGATTCCTAGCATTCTATTTGCTTTCTTGGCCGCCGGTGCACACTGGGTGGAGGGTTTCAAATGACACATAAATCCTTTTCCTGGGTGGCTGTTTCCTAATGGTGAACCTTGCATCATGTAACCGTAGTTTGGGTTGTTCTTTCTTAGGTGCCTAACTTTGCACTTGTCCACATTAAATTTCTTCTGCCATTTGGACATCAAGTCTTCCAATTTATCAAGTCCTCTTACAATCTTTCACATCCTCTTGTGTTACAACAACTTTGAATAATTTTGTCATCTGCAAATTTGATCATTTCAATCATTATTCCCGTTTCCAGGTTCATTTAGGAATATGTTAAAAAGCAGTGGGCCAAACATAGATCCCTGGGGTACTCTATTACTTACCTTTCCCCATTCAGAAAATTGACCATTTAGCCTTACTCTCTCCTTTCTGTCTTTTAACCAGTTCCTGATCCACAATAGTACACTGCCTCCTATTCCATGACTTTTTAATTTTGCCAAGAGTCTCATGAGGAACCTTGTAAAAGGGTCTTTGAAAACCAAGATAAACTATATCAACCGGCTCACCTTTATCTACCTGTTTAATCACACCTTCAAAAAAATATAACACATTAGTAAGGCAAGATCTTCTTTGGCTAAATCCATGTTGGCTTTCTCCCATTAAACTATGACTATCTACATACTCAGTAATTTTATTCTTTATAATGGTTTCTACCATTTTGCCCGGTACTGATGTCAGGCTCACGGGTCTGTAGTTTCCCAGATCGCCCCTGGAACCCTTTTAAAAAAAAACGGTGTTACATTGGCCACTCTCCAATCTTCAAGTACTATAGATGATTTTAATGATAGTTTACAGTTTACTAATAGCAGGTCTACCATCTCATATTTTAGTTCTTTCAGCACCCTTGGATGTATACCATCCAGTCCAGGTGATTTGCTACTCTTCAGTTTATCAAACAGTTCTAATACATCTTCCAGATTTATCAAAATGTATTTCAATTCTTCTGATACATCACCTTTAAATACCATTTCAGGCATTGGTAACTTCTGTACATCTTCTTCAGTAAAGACCAAAGCAAAGTATTTATTCAGTCTCTCTGCTATGACCTTGTCCTCCCTTTACACCCCTTTTATCCCTCCATTATCTAATGGTCCAGCTGGCTCTCTCACAGGTTTTTTGCTACAAATGTATTTGAAAACATTTTTATTACACCTTTTTGCTTCCTAACATTGTTCCTGTTTTCATCATTTGGCTTCATTTTCCATTTCCTGAAATATGTTTTTTTGGCTACAACAACCTCTCTGACCTCACTTTTAAACCATGCTGGCAGTTTTTTGGCCTTCCTTTCACCTTTCTTAAAGCGTGGAATACATGTGGTCTAGGTTTCCAAGATAGTATTTTTAAACACCACCCATGCTTGATGTAAGCCTTTAACCTTTGGAGCTGCTCCCTTTAGCTTTTTCGTAACTATTTTCCTCATTTTATCATAGTCTTCCTTTTGAAAGTTAAAAGATAGTACAGTGGATTTCCTTGCCGAACCCGCTGGAGAAAGCACAAGGTGCAAGGCTAGAGACCAGCCACCAGACCTCAGAAACAGGCCAAAGCTATCACCTGAACTTTCACGGAACTAAAGGAAAGGCCATTCCCCAGGCCGTCCTGTAGAAAGGCCAAAAGAGATGACATCTTGGCCTCCTCAGGAGCCAACTTCCAAGCACAGCACCATCGCTCAAAGAAGCAACAGATCCATATATATGCTAGCTTGGTAGACCAAATCCAGACTCCAAGCTGAGATGAGACCACCGCTGGAGAGTAGCTTTTATGTACTAGCCATCTCCTTTCAAGAGCCAAGCTGTAAGCGAGAAGGGAACCAGGTCCTTCATACAATCGGTCTCTGCCGCAATAGGCCCTGAGACAGAGGCAGCTGAAGAGGAGGCACCTGCAAGAGCTGCATCAGGTCTCCGAATCATGCTTTCTTTGGTCAATCTGGTGCCATTAGAACAATCCTGCCCAGGTGGTGTTCTACATGTCAAATCACATCCCCCACCTGGGGCCACAGAGGAAACACATACAGCAAATGCTGACTTGGTCAAGGCTGGGTCAGGGCATTGATATCCTCGGACCCCGTCTGTGTGTGGCAACTGAAGAAACAACAAACTTTGGCACTGGAGCAGGTCACCGTCAGATCCATTTTGGGGTGACTGCAGCAGTGCAGAATCAACTGAAACACCTCCTGACTCAACTCTCACTTTCCAAGATCCAGAGAGTGATGGCTAAGGAAGTTCGCTTCCGCATTGTCCATCCTGGCAATGTGCTAAACTGACAAGGCTAGGAGGTTCTTCTCTGCCCAGGCAAATAGGAGAGCCATATGCAGAGCTACCCTGGCACTCCTCGTGCTGCATTGCCGATTGGCAAAAGCCACCGCCATGGCATTGTTCGAAAACACTCAAATCATCCGGCCCTTGACTAGGGGCCAGAAATGCAGAACAGCCAACCTGATAGCCCTCACCTTGAGGTAGTTTAGGACCATATTGCTTCCCTGTAGTTCCAATGGCCCTGGGCTGTATGGTCTTGGCAATGGGCTCCCCAGCCCGAGAGACTGGCATCCAGTGTCAGAAGGATCCAGGAGAAATCATCAAGCAGCATGCCCTTCCTCATATGACAGGGCTGCAGCCACCACCATAGACTGAGCTTCAATAATATTATTGGGAACAGGAGCCAGCGCCCCAACTCCTGGGAACTTGGGGACCAGCGAGTCAACAAGGACCATTAGAGAGGCCACATGTGAGCAAGCACCCACAGTACCATCTCTATGGTTGCCACTATCAATCCAAGGAGCTGAAGATAATTCCAGACTCTGGGAGCCTGCTGCAAACAGAACAGTGCCAGGCAATCCAACATTCTTCTGACCATCTCCTCTGGAAGGAAAACTCTGCCCACTCAAGTGTCAAAATATGCACCCAGGAACTCCAGGGACTGAGAGGGCAACTGCTGGCTCTTTCACCGATTGATCACCCAGCCGAGACTTTCCAAAAGAGACACCACTCGGGACGCCACACGAGATGCCTTTGAAAGGGAATGGGCCTGGATGAGCCAGTCATCCAAATATTGATGGACAAAGAATCCTCGGCATCACAGCCGCCACCACTGCTATGACCTTGCAGAATGTCCTCGGGGAGGTGGATAGCCCATAAGGGAAGGTGGCAAACTGATAGAGAGAGCTAGGCATGGCAAAATGCAGGTACTTTTGCTGATCTGCCCAGATCAGGATATGAAAATATGCCTTGGCGAGATCCAGAGAAGAAAAGAATTCCCCCCAGTGCACTGCTTGAATCACAAAGTGCATGGTTTCCACCGGGAAGCACAGGACGTGCAAGTGCACACTGACTCCCTTGAGATCCAGAATGGGTCAGAAGGAACCGCCTTTTTTGGGCACCACGAAATAGATGAAGTATCAGCACTTGCCCCACTCATCCGGGGCGATGGGCACCACCACCTTTAGGTACAGCAACCTGTCCAAGATGGTCTGCACTTTTGACCGCAGGACGAACGCATCTGGAATCAGCTCTTTGCATTCCAGGACATAGTAGAACTGAATGGTGTCTACTACTAAGTGATCCTTGGTAACTTGGGCCCATTTCTGAAAGAAAAGGTGAAGCCTGCCTCCAACCAGAGGAACCAGGGAATGGGTCCCTAAACTTTCATTGTGCAGCCTGGGAGGGTCCTCTTCTGAAGGAAACTAAGATCCTGGGCCCAAGGGCACATGAAACGACTGAGAAAGAGCCCAAAGCCTGGAAACAGAGAGTAAGAAAGATTTTCCAGGTCAGCAATGACAAGAGTCCTGAGACCTCTGGGAATTTGGCTAGTGTGCTCTCAGTAGACGGGCGGAAGCTGATGAGAAAGGGGCACCTGCCCACTTCACAGGCCCCTTGAAACTGACTTCCAGAAGGTGGTAAATTTTGACTTGCCTGGGTCCTTTACAAGCTTCTCCAAATCTGGTCCAAAGAGAAGCTTCCCCTTAAAAACCAGTTGGGCCAGCCAGACTTTGGAGGATGTATCCGCTGTCCAGTGCCGGAGACAAATCCAATGCCATGACACTACTATCAGAGCACCATGCCTGGCCACCAAATGTACCAGGTCACACAAAGCATCAAAAAGGAAGGCCGTAGTTGACTCCAAAAGAGGGGTAGCATCATCCAGCAGAAGAGACTGAATCCACTGGAGCAAGGCTCGAGATGTCAGGCTGGTATGTACCACCAGTTGCAGAATAGCAGCCACCACGGTGAACTGGCTCAACAACAAATCCACTTTATGGCCCAGAAAGAGTAGTTACTCACCTATAACAGGTGTTCTCTGGGAACAGCAGGAATCAGTCCTCACATATGGGGTGATGTCGGCGCTGACAGAGCCCATGCAGAGCATTTCCCCAGCTTTCAAAGAAAGTTTTTGGGAATGCTACCACACATGTGTGGTCCCCTTCCCACCCAAGGGTGCCATCTTGCTCATTCAGATGGCATAGCTAAAATGGCAATCAAACAAAAACATAAGGAGGGCAACTCCAAGGGAGAAGGGAGGGTTGTGAGGACTGATTCCTGCTGTTCCCGGAGAACACCTGTTACAGGTGAGTAACTATGCTTTCTGCAAGAACAAGCAGGAAATCAGTCCTCACATATGGGACTCCCTAGCTCCAGGCTGCTGAGGACCGAACCACGACAGTACCAACGGCGACCGGTTGGGTGGCCGTGAATTGCAGAAAGTGAATCCCCAGTGAGAGACTCTGCAAGACCTTAGCGTCTAGCAACACTATCACTGAACACAGAAGGGTCGGGGGCAGGAATTGCCTACACTCCAAGAATATTGTGCAGCACTGCCTGACCAGAGGCGCTGTCCCTGTGGGATACACTTTCAAGGCAGTAGTGTGCTGCGATCGTGTGAATGGATGACCAAATTATGGCTCTGCAAATTTCTGTCACCAGCACAGAATGGAGGTGGGCTACCGATGTGGCAATTGCCCTCACGCAATATGTTGTGATCTGGTGCTCCAGCAAGAGGTCCACCCACTCATAAGCGAGGGTGATGCAGTTCGCCACCCAAGAGGATAGGGTACGCTTGGTTACAGGAAGCCCCAGTCTGCTGGGGTCATAGGATATGAAAAGCTGAGGTGTTTTGCGGTAGCCCTGGGTCCATTGTAAACAGAAGGACAGGGCCTGTTTATAGTACAGTGTGTGCAGTATGAGCTCCTCACTGCCAGCATGAAGCCGCAAGTAGAAGGTGGGGAGTAGAACCTCCTGGTTGAGGTGAAACAGGGATACCACCTTCAGAGGAATTTAGAGTGAGTGCGGAGTACTACACTGTTCTTGAAGAACCTGGTGTACGAGGGGTCCGCCACCAGCGCTTGAAGCTTGCTGACTCTGTAAGCTGAAATCAGAGCCACCAAGAAGGCTTGATCCAGGGGTACTGGGATTGTCGCCGCTAGCGAGAGCAGTAGTGGGAACCAGGGTATCACTGATGCCTTCTTGTTCTGAATTTTGAACAGAGTCTTGGCGACCAGAGGAGTTGGTGGGAATATATACAGCAGTCCTGCGGACCATGAGATCAGGAACGTGTCTGCTGCTACCCTCTCTGGATGCGGCTGCTTGGAACAGAAGTGATCCAGTTGCATGTTGTCTGGAGATGCAAACAGGTCCATCTCGGGCCAGCCCCAAAAGCAGAAGAGCTTCTTCGCCACTACGGGGTCAAGATGCCACTCGTGAGGGCGCAGAACTCTGCTGAGCCTCTCTGACAGATAGTTGTCCTAGCCCGGGAGGTAGACTGCTCACAGGAGCATGCCTGTACACACTGCAAAGGAGAGGAGGGCTACCACCTCCTGGCAGAGGGAGTACAAGCCTGTGCCCCCCTGCTTGTTTATAAAGAACATTGTGACCTGGTTGTCCGTCTGGACCAGAACAGGTCTGTTCCGCAAGAGGGTGCGGAATGCACGTAGGGCAAGGAATACTGGCCGGAGTTCCAGGAGGTTGATCTGTAGTAGAGACTCCTCCCTGGACCAGCAGCTTTGAGTATGGTGAACTCCGCAGTGAGCACCCCAGCCCTGAAGAGAGGCATCTGTGGTCAGGATCCTCTGCGATAGGGGCACCTGGAAGAGCATTCCTGCCCGGAGGAGGCCCAGGTCTTGCCACCAGCTGAGGGATCTCGCAAACTGGCAGGAGACCCTGACCCTGTTAGGGAGTCAGCCCGTGGCCTGAGTCCACTGAGAACGCAGGCACAACTGGGCTGTCCACATGTGCAGGCGGGCTAGGGGTGTGACATGGACCGTGGAAGCCATGTGTCCCAGCAGGCAAAGAAGAAGACAAGCTGGCACCGTTCTGCGGTGTTGGACCTCCCCTGCCAACTGTTTGAGCCGCTCTGCCTGTCCTGAGGGAGGAGGGTTCTGGCCCACACCATGTCCAGCTAAGCACCGATGAACTCTGGGTCTTGCACCGGAGAGAGATGTGATTTGGGATGGTTGATGACGAACCCCAGGTGCTGCAGGAGGAGGATGGCATGCTCTGTGCCCTGACTGGCCTCTGTAGCTGTGTCGCTTCTTATGAGCCAGTCATCCAAGTAGGGGAAGATGAACGTCCTTTGCAAATGGGCGGCTACCACTGCTAGACACTTTGTGGAAACTCTTGGCGAGGAGGCTAGGCCAAACGGAAGTACCCTTTATTGGTAGTGGCCTCCCCTACCATGATTCTCAGGTAATGCCAGTGAGATGGATTCACCAGGATGTGGGTGAACGCATCCTTTAGGTCCAAGGAGCAAAGTCAGTCTCCCTGGTGGAGGTAGGGCTGCAGTGTCCCAAGGGAGAGCATTTTGAATTTCTCCCTCACAAGAAAATTGTTCAGGTCTCGGAGGTCCAGGATGAGCCTTAGACCCCTGGTTCTTTTGAGAACAAGAAAGTACCTTGAGTAGAAGCCCTTGCCCCAAAGGTGCTGGGGAACAGGCTCTACTGCGCTGTCCCTTAGTAGACCTGTTAGCTCTGAGAGCAAGAGGGCCTGGTGAAGGAGAGGTCGCACGGCCTTTCCTGGAAAATGCCCCGGAGGTGGCAGCTGGAAGCAGAGGTGGTAACCCTCCTTCACCACTCGGAGCGCCCACAGGAGTCTGACCCGAGTCCTGTCAGGGGACCTGGCATGGCATGGGAACTCGGAGCCTCGGACTCCGACGCCCTTGGGCTCAGACTGGGAGACTGACGTCAAGGCCTCCCATGAGACCTCTCGACAACAAGACATCCCCTTGAAGCTGTCTCTCCCGGAACTCCAGTGCCATTCCCCACCCGAGGACGTGGCATTCCATGACTTCATATGGGATATGCCCTGAGCCCTCTCGGTCCTGACCGAGTGCGAGGAGGACCTGCGCACTGAAGAACTGGAGATCCTCCCCAACAAAGGAGGCTCTGTCAGTGCCAGTGCAACCCATCCTCGAATGTCTGCTCCTACAGATGTGGGAAAACCTGGTCTCGGTGCCGGTGGTCAGCCGGCACCTCTATGCTATCTACTGCATCAAGAGGAGTCCAGGCTTCCAGAAGGCACAACTTCCCCACAACTCCATGGTGGTGGAATCTTCAAACTCAAGAGTCAGAAGACTTATTCTTCTGTACCCCCAGGTAGAGAGGCCAGAGCCCTCGATGTCCTGGGCGTAAGGGCTTCCAGGGGTCCATGCTGGGCTGCTGGATACAAACCTATGAGTTTTACATACGGATGTATTTTAAGAGCCTCATTCAGGAGCTGCGGGCCTCTCAGCAGGGCTCACTGGGGAACACCTGGTTCCAGACCTTGGTGGCTACCATACGGGACTGCTCTAAGTTCCTGTCCTGGGCTGCCTATGATGGGTTTGATGCTGCAGCCCGGGCAGCAGCGACAGGTATTAGTGCTTGGCATCAGGTCTGGCTGCAGACCTCGGACCTTGAACAATGGGTCCAGGAAAAGCTGCTGGATGTCCCCTGCACCGGGGAGAACCTGTTTGGGAAACCTATGGCCAACAAGGTGGCCGAGATTGAGGCCGAGATGATGACCAGGCAGAGGCTCTCAAAGAAGACCTCTACCCTTCCCCATGAGAAAACCTTGGGGGAAAGGCCAACTTTCTCAAGGAGAAGTGTCCTTTCCATCAGAGTCACCACTACCAAGCCTTCCCAAGCCAGCAGCAGCAGGGATCACAGTCTAAGGGCCAAGGACACAGACCCAGGAAGCCAAAGGCCCCCAAACTGCAGACACCAGCTCTGGCTCAACCTGGTGGGAGCTTTTGACTCCCAGGAAGGGGCCTCCCTCCCCCTGGGAGACCCTCACCAGCCCACAGGAGGCTGCCTGGCACTAGCCGGGGAGGACCTGAAACTAGCCGGGGAGGACCTGACACCCGAGGATTGTCACTGGGACCTCAATCGGTGCAGGGGCTCGCCTGAGGCTGATAGCGCTCGGAGCCCAGCTCGATGCCCGGGGATACCACCACAGTCGGGGGCCCAGTTGTTGGGGCAGATGATTTATTTATTTTATTTTTTATTACATTCTCTTATATACCGCGCTATTCTGCATCAGTGCGGTTTACATTGAACAAACTGAAATTACATTGAACAGGGTATTATAACTTGGAGATAACTATTTTACAGGGAACATGGGCTATGGAGGGTTAAGTGGCTTGACCAAGACCACAAGGAGTACCTGTGGGACTAGAAACCCCAGTCCTTCCGGCCCAAGGTTGCTGTCCTCTAGTGGGATTTGAACCCCCGACCTTCCGGCCTGAAGTACCTTGCCCCAACCACTAGGCCACTCCTCCCTCCTCCAACCGGGGGACATGGTGAATGATGCGGACGAACCTGACATCATCGCCTGCTGCATGGCCAGGATAGCAGATATATTCTGCTCCAGGACTGCCATTCTGGCCTCAATACCAGAAGGCTTGGCAGCTTTCAGCGCAGGCACCGAGCACTGTTCCCTCTAAGCTGTGCGCATGCGCACGCGCGCACACCTTGCCGAGAGAGCGCACATACTTCACAACAAAGCTCACAAAAATTACGGCTCTGATTCTGATAGAAAACGACACAGACGTCTTAAAATTTAAAAGTTATGAATGTAATTACTAGAAATTTCCCACTTCATTTAGTAATCGTCTATTTTCATTTAATTTGATTAAAATTAATGTGGTGTACATTAGGGTGGTCCATAAAAATGAATTCCTGAATTCCTTTGCTCCCTGGCCTGATTCTGGTTCCTGAATGTAAGCTTGTTTGTACAGGGCGGTGTATACAACCAGACTGTCTAAGAAAACCTGAGAAAGAGTTAATTTTGTCCAGAACTTTGCTTAGAAATAAACTTCATATATTTGCTTACTAAGTAGGTGAAGAGGTACAAGTCCTGTAAATAAGAAAAGGGGCAGGTTGTCCTCCAGCCTTTCAGTCTCAGGGTTACTAGATATCAAGCAGTCAGCAGTAAACAGTTATGTCTTGGAATACATGTATGTCTCCTCATACTGACCTATGCTGATTAGAAATTGACCTATGATGTGATGAATACGTAATACCTGACGTAGAAAAATAAAGTGAAATTATGCTGTATCCTCCAAAAGAGCCTTATAAATAAAGTAAACCATAGCTAATAGTTAGAGTAAACAAAGAGAACTTGTTTCTATTTGTTTCTCTCCGCAAAGCTTTGGTGTATCTATATAGAAGTGTGTGGTATTGTATTGCTGTCTCTTAGATTCCCTTCTCATTGCTTTGAGTGTGGTTTTCTGTGACTCCAAGAGCCCTGCAGGTTGCTGGTGAGGGGGGGCAAAGAGAAGCCCTTCAGTTCCATTTGGGTAGAAAACACTGTGTACAAAGTTTGAAGCCAATCAAATAATATTTAGGGGTGGCTCAACAAGTCTTGAGATTTCCCCCTGGGAGCAGATGACGAAATGTTGCATCATCTTGTAACATCCACTCAGTTCCACGCTGATTACATTTGATTGCGTCATATTTGAACTAATCTCATCTCTGAGAGGTGGCAAAGACATTGTACTATTATCTTTGTATCTTTATTCTGTTCAGATGGCGAAAAAACATGGTTTTTATCTCATTGAAGAAATGTCCACCACAATTCTGGGGGCCAAGCTCCCCAGCAAGGAGCAAGTGTTAAGTGTATTTTTACATCACCATATGACATTAAACAAAGGCGTTAGTGAAAGTGCATCTATTGTAACAAGTGAAGTAGAAGCTTACTGGGAAAAGGCCAGGCTTCCTGTTCAAAGAAATGACAAAATTCAAGAAAAAGTAAAGAAATTGTTCAATCAGTGGAAACTTTTGAAGAAAAACAAAGGGAGAGGAGGGAAACAAGTGGCAAATGAAAAAGAATTCCAGGTTGCAATGAGAAACCTACTTGATGTGGCGCATGCCAATGCAATGTCTTTAATTCATATTCAAGAAGACAAAGAATTCTTAATAGCGCAACGAGAACCAGGGCGCCGCGGCTCAATGTGCGCGATGGACAAGAAACTGGCCAACACGGAAGCAAAATCGCAACAGCGAGAAGAAGAACTGAAAAGGCGCAGACAAAAACATGTTGCCGAAGCCGAGGCAACTACAAGCTAAGTTCAGCTGGAAGGATCTTCTTCCTCAGCAGAGTCAGGTGAAGACTCGTCGACATCTGCGACGGGCGAGAATCAAGCTGCAGCAGTTTATGAACTGTTACAGGAATGGTGTTTGGATGAAAAGGTTGCAGGCTTCTGCTTTGATACAACTGCATCGAACACGGGACGTCGATCAGGAGCGTGCATTCTTCTAGAACAGAGACTCCGTCGCACAGTCCTTCATTTGGCATGCCGCCATCACATTTATGAAATAATTCTTGGTGCAGTATTCTCTACATGCTCTGGAGCTTGTGGCACCGCAGACCAGCTGCAAGCAGATGGAAAAGTTTTAAACACGGAAAAAAGAGATAAAGAACAGCTGCAGCGACAGGAGGAACCACATAGAGGGAGCCAGAGAGACCTCTGGACGTCTGAAGAACCACGCCTTAAAGCCCATGACGTAATTCCAGCCAACACCCAAGGCAGAAGGGGAGGAACTCCTTTTAAATGCTCAGTTGACTGGAGGAGAGGGCAGGCAGTCAGGAAGGCAGTCGGCAGAGCAGGCGAGAGAGCAGCTGACAGAGCAGTCGGGAGAGCCGTCGAGGAGAGACAAGGAGACTGGCAAGGATACGTGCCAGAACACAGTCAAGGAGACTGGCAAAAAGACAAGCCAGAACACAGTCAAGGAGACTGGCAAGGAGACCTGTACAGCCAAAGAGGTTGGAGAAAAAGAGAAAGACAAAGAGGTTGGCAGACAGCTTCAGACAGACAAGGAGACTGTCAGGAAATTGTGCAGGAAGTTTCAACTCCCGAGCTACATGGATATCTGGAGAATCCAGGGAGAGGACTCCTGACCAAGGGAACCAGCCTAACCGTGCCAGCCAAACCAGGTACAGGAATCTACTGTAAACATTTTAAAGAAGGGAGAGATAAATTCTCCAGGAGAGAAAGCTTTTATAAAGCTGCTGACCCTGAAGGAAATTGGACTATAAGAGAGAGACCCAGGCCTAAGTTTGATAAGAGCCTGAGGCCTACCTGTGTAGCAGGTAATCTAGGACCTGCCAGGCCCAAACCTCAGCCTACACCTTTCAGAGAGCAACATGGAAGCAAAGGTAAATGCTATTTTTATAATGGTAATAGTTTGAATACTGTGACACAGAAAGGGGCAGACACTAGAGTCTGTTGTCCTCACAGAGGCCTGCCGGAAACAAGGTTCAAACCTGCACTTAATAAAAAGCTTAACAAAGAAAGTACTGTATGCAAGCGAAACTATCCTCAGCAGAGAAGTTTACAAATACAGGACTTACCTTGCAATGCTGACTACTGGCGTTTAATCCAAGCACTAAGCAGAGAGCCTGAAGGAAACCTCCCAAACGCTCTAAGCAGTGAACCGATGCAGGTGGAATACCAAGAGGATCCTTTAGACATTCCAATGGAAGTGAATTACTGCCTGTCAGAAAGAATTGAGCCCTAAGAGAGGCATAGCTGGGGTGAGCTAAGAATTGAATGTTATATTTCATGTGCCTGTACTGTGAAGAGAACAGTGTTTTCAATGCTTATGTTTTCCTTTACCTGAAGCAAGGACATTTTCTTTTTATGTGTTGTTTTTGTACTCTGGGCTAAAGAACCTGTTTTGCAAAAGAGGGAAATAAAAGCTTTACCATTTCCCTAACTCGGACTATATTTTCTTTGGAGAGTTAGTTGTACAGAAGGCTACCAGGCCTACAGAAGCCTGGGCCCTGCATAAGAACCAACCTCCTCCCTAAACAAACTTTTCCCCTCTCTGTCCACGCCCTTCTGTCGTGCCACGCCATCACCACTAGGGGGGCAGTGTGACAAGCTTCATCGGGTCCCGATGTCCAACTCTTTCGCCGGTTCCAAAAGAATTGGGGCTCCCTTGACAAGTCCAACTATCAAACTGGAAAAGACTTGGAGGTGCTGCAACCTGACAGGGATCGCATCATGAAGTTTGCGGAATCCAAGTTGGCACAGGGCAATCACCGAGATGATTACCTGGAATTCTTGGAGTTAACAATTGTCTGCCTTGGAGGGAATCTTCCTAGTTTCAATTTCAAGAAACCCGGAGCTTTCCATCATGCCAGATGGATGGCAAAAGTCTTGTACTGTCTCAAGATTTGGATGTTCCGAGGACAACTCAAAGATCTTACCCAACGGGAGGAGTCCTGTGTTCGTGATGTGAGCATTTTCTCCATCCTGATTCATGTGGAAGCCTGGTTTTCTGCCCCTGATGCCGCAGTTGCTCCTCAAACAGATTTGGAGATGCTGAAGAAACTACACTCTTACCACAATGACCGTGTTGGAAGAGCGGCCAGAGACAAACTGCAACAGCATCTGTGGTATGTGTCAGAGGAGCTTGTGGCACTGTCACTGTTCGATGAAGCTGTTTCAGCACCGACAAAGCGGGCCATAGTGTCGGCCATGATCCCGGCAGAATCAGATGAAAGCGATGAGGATGATGACGAAGACGAAGATCCCCCAAAGCGGGTCGAATTGAAAAGTTCCATGATTCCACCACTTGAATCTTTTGCAACTCGCAAGTCAATCCGTTTCCTGAAACACCTCGACATCAACAGTGATTTTCTTAATGCAGACCCAGAAGACTGGGAATAGAATGCATCATTCAAAGACGATCTGAAGAAAGTAAAAAATCTTCCAGTGATCAACGATGTGGCTGAGCGAGGGGTCAAACTCATTGAGGAGTTCAACGGCCGACACACCACAAAAGAAGAGCAACTCCAGTTCCTTCTGGGTGTTGTCTCGCAACACCGTAAGATGTTCCCCACATCGTCAAAGTCCTTACTAGCATCTGGACCACATTGAGTGCTTGGCAAGCATGATACCCCCATCTATGAGCGGATAATACCCAGTGGTCTGACGAACCCTGGGGGGGATCCAGGGGCCTGATAGATAGGGACCTTGAGCCACCCCTAAATATTATTTGATTGGCTTCAAACTTTGCACACATTGTTTTCTACATAAATGGAACCAGAATCAGGCCAGGGAGCAAATAAATTCCTAGTTTTATTTTTTCCCCTATGGCAGTGGACCACCCTAGTGTACATACTGTATTCTGACCTGTAGTCAAATTTTAAGGTATATAACTCCGAGTGTCATTATGTAGCGCACAAAAATGTAACCTTCCTTCAAAAGCTGCACACAGCTCATATTTTATGCGCACACAGCCTACAGAAAATTAGAGGGAACATTGGCACCGAGGGTTTCCGGCCCAGCGCTGGCACTCTTGCGAGCGCGTCCTCGACAAGGACCAAGGCCTCAGGGAGCCAGCTAAGGATTCCTTCCTAGAGACCTTAAGGGGGCGCTGCTCGGAGTCACCAGAGTCCCGCCTCGGAACCTTACCAGGTTTCCCCGGTGGAACCTTGACTGGCTTAGAGGATTTTTTCTTTTTCTTGCCAGGGTCCAGTGCCTTTCCATTGGAGTCGCCATCTTGGGACGCCGAAGATGCTCGGGCCTCCCGGGTGGTGCTCGGCTTTGGACTCAGTGTCGGAGAAGCCGGGGCTGAGCCGGACCGTGGGAACATCTCCTCCAACTCTGACCTTTTCTTGTTGGTCCACAGAGTGATGGCCTGACACAGGTTGCAGGAGGTACTGTCGTGGTCCGGGCCGAGGCAGTGCAAACAGCAGTCAAGGGTGTCTGTGACAGACATAATTTGACTGCAACAATCACACTTTTTAAAGCCACCGGGGGACATGGTGAATGACACCTGGACAGGGTCAACGACCCCCAGGCGAAAAAGAGCATGAACGCTGGTTGAGGCAAGCCTTGATGAAAACGAGAAAAGGAAGCCGAGAAAGGCGCTGGGGATGGTGCCGGCTCGAGGCGGGAAGAGGAGCCGGTACGCAAACCAGGAAAAACTCAACTATTTTTAAGGAATTTTTCCAGGGAAACAGGACATGCATCCTTTGGGTTCTGCAGAAAAAAGGAGACTGAGCAAAATGGCATCCTTGGGCAGAAAGGGGACCAAAACTGGGGAAATGCTCTGTGCGGGCTCCGTCGGCACCGACGTCACCCCATATGTGAGGACTGTCTTCCTACTTGTTCCTGGAGAAAATCCTTTAAGGCTGATCTACCTTCCACAGGAAAGGTGGTCTGTCTGGTAACTGCTGTGACTTGTGTATTCATCTTGGGAATGCCAATCCACTCAACGTACTCCTTCTCCGGAAGAGCATAGATCTTCCTACACACCCTTAACCCTTTAGGCAGGGAGTCGGGGAAGTCCCATTCTGACCGGATCATATCCTTGATTACATCTGAGAATGAAAAGAGAGTAGTGGATTACAGCACCCCTTGAAGGAGCAGGTACACCTTCAGCTCCTGTTCTGTGCCAGAAGTATCTGTCAAGTTCAAGGCAGATGAAACCCTGGAATCAATGCTGCCAGCTCCTCCTTCCGGAATAGGCAGATCACCCCAACTTCTTCACAGTCCTCTGAAGGTGAGAGTACTTCTTCATCCACATCAGAGCCCAGTACCGAGACATCTGAATCCAAGCCATAGTCAAAATCTCAGACAGCTCCCAGCGGTTCCCCACCTCTAGGGGCACCCCTCGCCGGGGGTTGTTAGTCAAAGGCAATCAACAAGGCTTCCACTCTCAGCCTGCCCTGCATAAGACTGCATCTGGGGGCACCTGGAGGCTGCAGGGTCTGAATTTCCACACCAGAAGGACCAGGCCTGCTGCAAAAAATAAAAGAATTCCAGGAGGACAATCCAGACTCCAGAAGCTCTCCTCTTGTAAATGATCCACCAACCTCAGTGAGCACAGCTGCCAAAGACCCCCTAGAGGATGAGCAGCAACATAACATGCTCGCTGGAGCCTCCAAACAGTTGGATATCCTTATCCATAGTGCCATCTGTCACTTCCTGCCATGGGGAAGGCAAGGCCGGACTAACTGCATCCCCCAGCTGAGAGAGGGAGAGCAGGCCCTCCAGGGATGACTCAGAAGCTGCCATGCAAGAAGAGTAGAGCCAGTCTGGAGATGAGGCACCTCACTTGCCACAGGTCAAACAATGTTTCCTGGAAGAAGACATATAGAGGTAAGGTGAGTATCACAACAGCGTGTGCTAAGGCTACAGTGGCCTGAAAGATAAATATTAACTGTGTTTTTATTGTAACGCATGTTACAGGCGCTAGGGAAGGAGTGAGTGTTGGCGCCACTTAGGCATAACGCGTACTAGCACCACGCGACTGCCAGGTACACAACAGATAAAAACACTACTAATGCTTGCAGAAAACAGTGAGAAACCTCCACACCACGCCAGCGGTCACCAGAGGTCCACCACAAACTGCTTCCCAGGATGACAGAATCAGGAGCCCCCAACAAGGACAATGATGAGGTCAAGCCTTGGTAGTCACCCCCGAGAGCCCCAGGCAGAGAATACATGCCGGGCTCAGCTCTACTCTCCTAAAACTGTTTTACTGGCTTTTCAGCACTGCATTTAAGGTGGCTAGCAGGCAGTTCCCTCTGAGAACCTTCTGAGATCTTCGAAGGAGAGCAGGGGAGGACAGAGGAGGAGGGGGAAGGAAGTGTTGAGGTTGTGTGAATCTGCTGCACTCTTCCAGATCCTTCCAATTTCTGTCTGCTCAACAGACTCTTATCATGATAAAAGCATGGAGCTAAACCAATATTCCCTCCTCCTATAGCTACCGAAAAGAACACAATCTAGTGGAGTCTCCCACGTCACGCTCAAGTGACAGAGTCACCCTCAAGGTGGTCATTCATGAGCATTTAATCAATCTTTTCCTCTCAATCCTCAGATTTTCTTCAGAAAGGAGAAAGTCCATCCACCATCTGCTGGAGACAAAGAAATACTGAAGGGACTCCTGGTGATTGAGGTGAATAGAGATATGGGAGTAATGTCATCGAAACCTGGGGTTTTCATTGGTTCTTTTTTCTCCACCAATCTGCTAGTAGGGGAACACAACCCACTTGTCTGGACGGTCTAGCAGGACAATATGGAATGCAATGTGTGCTGTCACGTCAATGCTGATTCCTGGTGACCTAGCAGTCCCTAGGTTTTCTTGGCAAGGAGTGACTGGAAGTAGACTGCCAGGCCTTTCTTCCAAGGCAGTGGAAGGTTAAGTGACTTGCCCAAGACCACAAGGAGTATCAGTGGGAACTAAACTCTGGTATCTTGGTTACCAGGCCATTGCTCTAACCACTAGGTTATTCCTCCATTCCTCATTAAGTACAAGATTAAATACTCTTATTGAAATAGGAAAAACAGACACCATCTGAAAAGCTATGTATACTAATGTACATAATATGGGAAATAAAATCCCAAATCTGGAGGCATCATGAAAGAAGAGGACATAGATTTAGTGGTTATTGCTATTACTACCACTACTAGTTATTGTTATAGTGCTCCATATGCAGTGCTATACATTCATGATAAGTATTTGGTGTCACCAGTAACCTCCCCAGAGCCTGGGGCACGTAGGGTTGGTCAGCCTGGGTATCCTAACTTAGTAAGTATGGCAGAGTAGTTGTTCCTGCACTGCCTTATGGGAGTTGTAGTTCCTCTTACTCTCCAAGAAAGAAGTAATTGTAGTCGAGTGGTTTCAGGCAAAATGACAAGGTTTTTATTTCCCCTTCCGGGCGGATTAAATGCATGTGAAAACTTAGGACAAAATAGCCATATGCAACTGGCATAAAGAAAACATTTCAGGAACTTAGGACAAAACAGCTTCTTTAGCTTCAAGCTTCAAAATATGTAGTGCTTAACCCAAACACAAAAGTAACAGTCACTTTTTATACAAAAAGAAACACTTTGCTTCTCTTCTGCTGTTTAGACAGCCTTCTTAACAGCCTGGTCAGCAAAGTGATATAATATGATCAGCTAGTGATAACGTGCAGTCCATTTGCTCATCTGTTATATCCTCAATAACAGGCCCTATCTGCATTTCCTCTGAATCACTATCAGCTGGGTAAGTTTGCACACTGTTATATGGCGTTTCAAAGTACACTCCCCCTCTGTCTTCCCGAGGCTTTTCTTCATAGCACTCTAATGAGCAGGGTTGTGAAGTACCGTATATATTGGAGTTAGCATAAGGAGAGTCCAATACTTCTTGGCAAGCACAAGGAAAACTTTTATAGCTAGTTTCACCTCTGTATAATTTGTGCAGCCTACCTTTTGGCTTTAGAAAGGAAGAACTTCTCAGCACTGCTGGGCCAGCAAGGGTTCCAAACACCGGATGTGTTTTCCTGCCTTTTAGCTTCTCAGCCTTTTCCTCAGACATACAAATATCCTCTGGCCAGCACCTCTCTCTCTCTGGAGTTTGAGTGCTCCCAAACTAGCCTCTCAGGCAGTCTCTCCCTCCGGCTGCCTTCAAGGTATGGCACCGGTCCTGGGCTGCTCCCACCTGGCTTCTGGGCACAGGCTGAGTCCTTCTTACTCTGGCTTCCTCCTTGTTCTTCTCTTTCTCTTCCTCTGTTTCCTGTGCTGTATCTCCTGTTGCTCTCTTCACCTCCTCCCTTGTCTCCTCTCTCAAATCTAGTGAGCACTTTTTATATCCCTGCTTCTTAGGGCTCAGCTCCGCCCCTCCCCCAACCAGGTGTTTTCCCTTAACTCCTGAGCTTGGGGATACATTGCAGCATGGGCGTGTTTGTTCCTCTCGTGACTCACTCTGTTTACGTTTCCCTTGGAAACCCTGAGCCATTTGCTCTGCCTGCCTGTCAGTTTCGGAAGCAAATTCCTCTGCTTCACCTAGCTCCATAGGCTCAGAAGGGTCTTCTACATGACATTGGATACAACATTTCCCTGCCCCGAAAAGCTTCCAATCTAAATGGGTACTTAAGGCAATAGGATATAAAATGACTTGTTCAAGGTCACCCGGAGTGTCAAAGGCAAAAGCAGGACTTGAACCCCAGCTTCCCTGATTCTTAATCCACTGCTCTAACATGGCCATGTCCTCTCCCTCCAACAGTCACAGAAACATGGTACACAGAGAGGCCTGTCTGAACTATAGTTATACTGGGTTATAATATATTCAGCAAGGAGAGGATAGGAAGAAAGTGTGTGTGTGGGAGGGGGAGAGCGGTAGTATACATAAAAAATAACTATTAAAGTAACAGAAATGCAGGGCTTACAAGATAAGAAGACGGCACTATGGGTTAGTCTGGATAGAGGGAATGGAACATCTATATTTTAGTGTGACATACGGACTTCCTTAGCAAGCAGAAGAAACAGAAATTTAATACAAGGTATTCACAAAATTGCTGTGAAAGGGGAAATGCTATTGCTAGGTAAAGGAGTAGTTACTCATCAGTCCTCACATATGGGTGACATCGGCGCCGATGGAACCCACATGCGGAGCATTTCCCCAGCTTTCAAGGAAAGCCTTTGGGAATGCAGCATGCATGTGCGGTCCCCTTCCCACCCAAGGGTGCCATCTTGCTCAGTCTGATGACATAGCTAAAAGACAGCAAAAAAACAAAATGAAGTATATGACTGCAACTCCAGGGGAGGAGGTAGGGTAGTGAGGACTGATTCCTGCTGCTCCTGGAGAACACCTGTTACAGGTGAGTAACTACTCTTTCTCCAGGACCAAGCAGGAAGTCAGTCCTCACATATGAGACTCCCCAGCTCTAGGCTACCGGGAACCCAAAGCTGAAAAAATGGCTCCCTCTCAAGAGCCTCAGCATCTGTGATAAGAATATCCTCTGAGAACACCCCCGTGCGGTAGCCCAACACAAGGGCTGGAGGGTAGGAGTTGCCTAAACCTCAAAGAGATTACGGAGTACTGCCTGTCCGAAAGCACTGTCCCTTCAGGACTCTCTCTCGAGGCAGTAGTGGGCTGCAAAAGTCTGGCTTGAAGACTAAGTAGCGGCCCGGCAGATGTCTGCCAACGGAACAGAGCGGAGATGAGCTACTGACGCGGCTTTCGCCCTGACATGGTGGGCCGTGACTAGACTCTGCAAGGAGAGGCCGGCTGCCTTGTACACCCAGGCGATACAATCTGCTACCCAAGTGGACAATGTACGCTTGGAGACAGGTAACCTCAATTTATTAGGGTCAAAAGAGGCGAAGAGCTGAGTAGTCCTTCGATGCCCCCGCATACGTTCTATGTAAAAGGACAACGCCCTCTTACAGTCCAGGGTATGCAAGACTGTTTCAGCCCGGCTGGTATGCGGCCTGGAAAAGAATGTCAGAAGAACCACCTCCTGGTTGAGATGGAAAGAGGAGACAACTTTTGGAAGGAACTTCGGATGGGTCCATAGGACCACCCTGCTCCTATAGAACTATGTGTACGGTCTATCAGAAACCAGAGCTTGTAGTTCACTCACACGTCTGGCCGAGGTAAGAGCTACCAGGAAGAGCGCCTTCCAAGAAAGGAAGCGTAAATGGCAAGTAGCCATCGGTTCAAATGGTGGGCGAGTAAGTTGCTGCAAGACCACGTTCAAATCCCACTCAGTGGCTGGTGGACGAATCGGAGGCTTGAGCAGAAGCAGGCCTCTGAGGAAGCGGGACACCAAGGGGTGAACCGACAGAGACTGTCCCTCCACCGATGAGTGGTGTGCTGATAGAGCACTGAGGTGGACCCGAACAGAGTTAGACTTTAGGCCTAGGTCTGACAGGTGAAGCAGGTATTGTAGTACTACTGGCACAAGGCAGGAGAAAGGATCTTCATTGCGCTGAGCACACCATATTGAAAATCTACGCCACCTGAGGGCACAGGACTTTCTGGTGGACTGCCTCCTAGAGGCCAAGACCACCTCCTCAACTTCCTTAGGTAGAAGTAAGGGAGCTAGCACTATCCTTTCAGCAGCCAGGCCATCAGATTGAGGGATCTTAGATTGGGGTTGTCACACCGCCCCCCCTGGTGGCAATGGCGGGTCACAGCAGAAAGGGGGTGGACATGCAAAGTTTGTTTGTGGAGGAGTTTAGATCAATTACAGGGCCAAGGTTTTTATAGTCCTGGTAGCCTTCTGTGTAACTAAAAGCTCCCAAGAATATCACAGTCCGAGGGTAGGGAAAAATTAAGGCTTTTATTTCCCGTGTTGCAAATAGGTTCAAATAGCACAGATTACATCAACACAAAAGAATGTCCTTGCTCCAGGTTAAAAGAAAACATGAACTGAAGAAAACCTGTTAACTTCACAGCAATACCAAACGGAATACAGAATCAAACTTTTACCCCAGACCACAGCTATTCCTCCGCTAAGGGCTCAATTCTTTCGGCCAGGCAATAGCTACAATCCATCGGGAGGTCCGAGGGATCATCCGGGAATTCCACCTGCATTGGTTCGCAGTCTGGAATGTCTAGGGGCTCTCCTTCAGGCTTTTTGTATAATGCTTGTATGATGCCCCAATGTTCAGCATCTAAAGGTAAGCCTTTGCTTTGTACACTTTTAGAATGTGGATAGTCTCTCCTGCACACTGTTCCTTCTCTAGAAAGTCTCCTGTTTGGTACAGGTTTGTATTTTGTATCATGAATGCATCTAGAAGGACAGCATTCTCCAGTGCCTTGCTCCTTCTGCTTCACCGCATTCGTAAAATCATAGTCAGTAAAATAGTAATTACCTTTTCTTCTAAGGTTATCACAGTGAGGTGAGGGCTGAGGCCTGTTCCTGCTGGGGCTTGGCTTCTCTGGCACCCAGGTAGGCCTCCGGTTCTCAGGTCGGCCTTCTGCTGGAGTTAAGCCGCACTGGCACCACAGCTTCTTTCTCCCAGGGCCTTGAAAGTTGCCTTTCAAAATTCCTCTTTCACCTCTTTCCTGGTTACTCCCTGTTGCGCCTTTCAACAGTTGCTGGCCCTTGCTATACTCAGGTCTTGGACTCTCTGGTACATTCCTTCTCCTTCCAGGGTTAGCTTCCACACGGTATCTTTCCCTCCTGGAAAGTGTGTCTTCTCCCCTTTTGAGATATCTAAAGCAAGTTTCTTCACCTGGCTCTGCTGAGTCTGCTAGGCCGGTTCCATCTGTTAGGACTCCTATTCCTAGGTCCTCCTCTCCTTCCAGGAAAGCTCTCCTTTCTCCTTCCAAAGTTAGCTTCCCTCCTGGATCTGGATCTCCATGCGAATCTGGAATTGGAACTCCTTGCACAACTCCCTGCCAGTCTGACTTTCTCCAGTCATCTGGACTTTTAAAAGGAATCCTTCCCTTTCTGGATTGGGTGCAGGCCGGTACTGCATCATTGGCTCTAGGGCGTGGTTCCTCAGTCCTCCAGAGGTCCCTCTTGCTCCCCCTATATGGCTCCTCGTGATGCTGCAGCCGGTGTCTGCCTCTTTTTTCTGAGTTTAAAACATTTTCTTCTGCCTGCAGAGGGTCTGCAGTGCCACAGGGTGCAGAAGGGAACCCTGATCCTGAGACAGGAGGTCGGGTCGCAACCCCAGAGGGAATGGAGTTTCCACCGCCAACTGCAGCAGAAGTGGAAACCACGGTTGCCTCGGCCATCTGGGGGTTACCAGAATCACTGAGGCCTTGTCCCGTAGAATCTTGAACAGAGTTCAGGCCACCAGGGGCGTGGGAGGAAACGCATACAGGAGGCCCGTAGACCAAGAGATCAGAAACGCATCTGCTGCCATTCTCAGGGGATGCGGCTGCCTGGAGCAAAACCTGGGCAGCTGACGGTTCAGTGGACTTGCAAAGAGACTGATGGATGGAAGTCCCCATCGTAGAAATATCTGCTGAACCACCAGTGGATTCAACTGCCATTCATGAGGCTGGAGAATCCTGCTGATTTTGTCTGCCAAGAAGTTCTCCTGACCAGGTAGATAAACTGCTTTGAGAAACATGCCTTGTTTGATTGCAAAGGAGCAAAGGGCCTGCGCCTCCTGACATAGGAGTCTGGACCCCGTGCCTCCTTGCTTGTTCACATAGAACATTGCTACCTGATTGTCTGTCTGAACTAAGACAGACTGGTGAGAGAGGCATGAGAAAAAGTCTGTAGAGCTAAGCAGATTGCTCGCAGCTCCAAAAGATTGATCTGCTGTGTGGCCTCCCAAGGAGACCAAAGGCCTTGAGTGCACGCACCCTGGCAATGTGCACCCCAGCCCTTTAAGGAAGCATCGGTCATCAGCACCCTTGTGTGTGCCGGGGCCTGAAAGGGTACCCCCCTGAGAAGGTTTGGTAGATGTAGCCACCACTGCAAGGAGTCCAAGAGTGGTTTGGACACCTTTACTCTGTCTTGGAGGTCGCCTGTGGCCTGCGCCCACTGAGCTCTGAGGCACCACTGAGCAGCCCGCATGTGCAGACGGGCATTCGGGGTCACATGTACTGTGGATGCCATGTGGCCCAAGAGCCGCAGGAAGTGCCAGGCGGAGACCTGAGAACTGCTTTGGAACTGGTTGGCCAAGTCCATCAGTCTGTGGGCCCTGTCCTTGGGCAAGTACGCTCTTGCCTGCAGGGTGTCTAAACTTGCCCCTATAAACTCTAGGTTCTGTGAGGGGAGCAAAGTGGACTTAGCAGTTGAAAAGGTAAGAATAAAACATTAGCATATACAGTGGCTGAATAAGGAGACAAATCTTTTTCTCAGACATATTAGTGACAGGATGGCCATGCCAGCCTGAGTGAGCCTGATCTTGACCGATCTTGGACGCTAAGCAGATTTGGATCTAGTTAGTACATGGATGGAAGACCACATGCTGTATGCTTACTGTGCAGAAGAAAGGCCTGTCAATCTACTTCTGGTCGCATCCTGCCAAGAAAACCCAATGGATAGTCACAACCAGGAAACAGCATCGACTCAACAGCACATAACAGTTACATTAGTGACAGGGGAAAGTGCAAAAGTGGCATTGTGAGACTCAAAGTTGAAGAGACAAACTATGTAGAAAAAAATGAAGAAAGACAAATTGCTCAACAAATATTTCTGTTCAGTGCTCACTGAGGAAGGATTGGGACTAGGATCACAGAATATGGACACAAATAGGAATGGGAATGAGGAAGACCTCAAGCTAATTTCTTAAAACTGTTTTCATGAGAAGCTAGCCAAACTAAAAGTAGACAAATGGCTGGACAGGATACATACTGTACAAGGGTATCGAGAGAACTAAGGAAGTTCTAGGGGGCTCTACTATCTGATATTTTCAATCCTTCCTTAAAGTTAGAAGTCATTTCAGAGGCTTAGAAAAGATGGATATGGTTCCTCTCTGCAAACATAGAAACAAGGAAGCAGCAGGGAACTATAGGCCATTTGGTCTGGCCTCAGTGGTAAGTAAATTAATGGGATTGTTGCTACAACAGAGGATAGTACACTGTCTAGAATCCAATGGATTACAGGATCAGAGGCAGAATGGTTTTACTAGCGGTCAGTCTTATCAGAAGAATTTGATCAATTTCTTTGAACGAGAGACCTAAGAGTTGGTTTTCGGGAGAGTGTTAGATATGGTATATGTGGATTTGTGTCTAGGTCTTTAACACTATTCCACATAGGTGGCTAATAAATAAACTGAGCGTCCTTGATAAGGGCCCAAAGGTGACTGACTAGGTTAGAAAATGGCTGAGTATGATAATTTTAAATAGAGTTTATTCTGAGGAAAGGAGTGTTACCAGTGTTGTGCCACAAGAATCAATCCTGGCCTGGTTCTTATCAATATTTTTCTAAGCGGCATTGCGGCGGGGCTGTCAGGAAAAGATTGCTTTTTTATGAATGATACAAAAATCTAACAGGGTAGAGACTCTGGAAGGTGTGCATAACATGAAGAAGGATCCAAAGAAGAATGTGAAATAGACTAGGGTTTGGCAGCTAGGATTTAATGCTAAAAAATGCAAGGTCATGCATTTTGTCTGCCAAAATCCCAGATAAACAATACAGTATGGCAGTGAAGGAGTGGAGGAGTAGCTTAGTGGTTAGAGCAACTACCTAGTACCCAGAAGATCAAGGGTTCAATTCCCACTAGCACTCCTTGTGATCTTAGGCAAGTCACTTTACCCTCCTTTGCCTTGGAAGAAAAGGCCTGGCAATCTACTTCTGGTGATACATTGCCAAGAAAACCCAGAGGTAGCTGGGTCGTTAGGAGACAGCAATAAAAAAAAAATGGGAGTGAAATTTTTTGGTACACAAAAGAAAAGCAAGACCAGAAGGTGATCATAGTGGATGATCTTAAGGTGACAAAGCAAGTAGTTAAAGCAACAGGAAAAGCTTGAATGCATTAGAAGAGGAATGGCCAGGAGGAAAAAGAAGATGACAGTGCCTCTGTATAAGTCTCTGGAAAGACGTCATTTATAGTACTGTGTGCAGTTCTGGAGACCGCACCCTCACAAGATATAAAACAGATGGAGTCAGTCTAAGACCAATCCTAAAATGGTCGACATCTTTATCATATGGGGATAAACAAACATGTATATCCTGGAGAAAAGGTGGGAAGGGAGAGATAGCGTAGTTACTCACCTGTAACAGGTGTTCTCCAGGGACAGCAGGAATCAGTCCTCACATATGGGTGACATCGATGCCTATGGAGCCCTTGTGGAAACATTTCCCCAGCTTTCATTGGGAGATGACACCATCTATGCATGTCCCCTTCCCGCCCAAGGGTGTCATCTTACTCAGTCAGATGACATAGCTAGAGCTGACAAAAGAAGATGGCAAAAATAGTATGGCAACCAAGGGGAGGAGGGAGGGTTGTGAGGACCGATTCCTGCTATCCCTGGAGAACACCTGTTACAGATGAGTAACTTTGCTTTCTCCAGGAACAAGCAGGATGTCAGTCCTCTCATATGGGACTCCCTAGCTACAGGTTACCAAGAATCTGTAGAAATAAAACACTGCCCAGCTGAGAGCAGCCACAAGCAAATCTGAGGACAGTCTCAAGCAAATCTGAGGATACCAGTGTACAGGGAGAACCATGGCTCCAGTAGCCTGAACAAGAAGGGTCAGAGAGCAGGAGTTGCTTAAACCCCTAACAAATTATGGAATACAGCCTGAACTAAGGCACTGTCCCATCGGGACTCCCTCTCCAGACTGTAGTGAACTGCAAAGGTGTGGACTGAGGACCAGTTGGCAGCCCTACAGATGTCTGCTATAGGGACAGTGCGTAGGCTCGCAACTGAGGTTGCCATAGCCCTGACATTGTTTGCCGTGACCTGGTGCTCCAACGATAGCCCAGGGGCACAGAAGAGTGAGTCTTCGGGCTTTTCTGTCGATGCATGGCCGACTCGACCACTATGGAGGTGTGAGGGAGTTGCACCTTCCTGAAGCCGGGTCCTCACTGGACCCGGTACATAGTGTCCATGCGTCAGCTCACAATTGGCACCGATGCTGGTGTTTCCCACATTTGGAGAAGGAGGTGCCTGAGCATGGAGGGGACAGGAACCGTGAGGACCTCCATGGGTGGGGCCCCGTATTGGAGGATTTTGAGTTCTTCCATGTGGGGGTCCTCCTCCGACTCCGTGGTGAGGGACAGTGCCTTCGCCATGTCCCGGACAAACTCGAGGAAAGAGGTATCCTTGGGCAGGGACCGGCACCTCGATGCTAGCAGGGACAGATCTGAGGGGAGGTCATGGTGTGCTTGTTGTCTCTGGGGAAGCCTTGCCTTCGGAATCCCAGTCTGAGTAGTCTGTTGAGGACTCGAGGCTCGAGGAAGTGCATCATTGGATCTGCCCTTCGATGAACCATGGCTGGGACTTGGCCAGAGCCAGAGGCACTTGCCAGGGAAGATCTTGCTCCCAAGGACCAGGACCAGGACTGAGACTCACCGAGGATCGGCTCAAGACATGGGGCTCTCAAGGATCTCTTTGGTGGCCCGGAGAGTCCTCGACATCGAGGTCCCTGGGGTCTCAGTGCGTGCGCTGACAGGGCCGGGCATCGATGTTTGCTGCAAGGCAAGGAATGCAGAAGCTCTGCGTTCCAACGCCATCATCCTGACTTCCCACTCCGGGATTGTAGCCTTCAACACAGACACTGGGGTGACCGGTTAGGGTGTCGGGGAGGAGAAGGAGTCCTTGATGGGATGGGCCTTGTTGGTCCGAGATCCGTCGCCAGTGGCCTCGGCGTCTTTCCTGGGTACTTTGGCCAGCCACTCCCACTCTGACTCCTTGGAAACCCTCCGGGGGCTGTGGGACCTCGCACAGGACTTGTCGTGCATGTCCTTTTCTGAGGAAGAGGTCCTTGAAGATTTCTTTTTTCTTCTGCTCTCGCTCCAGGGAACCCTTATCAGAGTGTCCGCATAACTCTGAGGATCCATGCGGGGGCTTAGAGTGCACGGCTACTGGGGATACCGGGGCTGAGTCTGATTTGTAGAAGATGTCATCCTGCTTCTGTTGGTGACTCTGGGTGGCCTTAGTGGATATCTTTTTGCACAGAAAGCATGGCTCTGGATCATGGTCGGCACCTAGACACCTGAGGCAATAACCATGTGTGTCGGTAAGGGACATGTTCTTGGAGCACTGATCACACTTTTTAAATCCGGTGGCCATTGAGGCAAAAAGGGCCCCAGCGAGGTCGAAGACTTTTGACACGGCCAGTGGCTAGAAAACGCGCAAAACCACGCTGAATGAAAAAAACTTAACTAGAAAGGTTCTGCGTCCCGAGGCCGAGGCGACGGGGCTCGGAGGCAGGAAAGGGACTGGTGCTAACCGGATGCTACACAGAAGTGCACAAGGAAATCAATTTTTTTCCAGGGAAGAAAGATGAACATCTGTAGGGCTCCATGGAAAAAGGGAGATTAAGTAAGATGACACCCTTCAGCGGGAAGGGGACCACGCATGCATGGTGGCATCTCCCAAAGGCTTTCTTTGAAAGCTGGGGAGATGCTTCCGTGAGGGCTCCGTTGGTGTCGACATCACCCATATGTGAGGACTGACTTCCTGCTTGTTCCTGGAGAAATGACAGTCATTAAAATAATCCCAGAGTATAAACTTGAGGAGTTGGGCCTTTTTCAATGGAAAAGAAACTCTGGAACTAGGGGTCATAGGATGAAGGTAAAGAGAGGCAGACTTAGGAGCAATCTAAGGAAATATTTCTTTACAGAAATGGTATTAGTGCATGGAACAGCCTCAGTGGAGATGGTGGACACAAGAACAGTATCAGAATTCAAGAAAGTATGGGACAAACATTGAGAATCTCTGAGGAAGAATAATGGATTCCAGATATAGGTCTGTTGGTTTGGAAGAACAAACTGGGCAGGTCGTATTTTCTTTATCGTCATTTTCTAATTTTAAGTACATTGTAGCCAAAAGAATTAAGATATATTACATATTCCTGGGGGAATTCTGTGCAACTGCAGAATTCCCCACCTGCACAGAATTCTGCTTTTGCTATGCAGAATTCTGCGCAGACACAGGATCGGCGAGCCAGTGCGGCACATGAGCCTGTGAAGCACGCTCCGGCACCCAGCTTTAACGGCACCCAAGCCTGACTCATTGCTTTCCTTTTCACAGCCATGGGAGCATTTCTCTTCACTTCCGTGGCTATGCTACAACCTCTGATGCCAGCAATGCGAGATTTTAATAAGGTAAATGGAAGTGCTTCCTTTTTCTTGTTAGAAACAGGAAGCGCTTCTGTTTAGAAACATAGAAACATGATGACAGAAAAAGACCATATGGCCTATCTAGTCTGTCCTTTCATATCAACAACTACAACAGTCCACTTTTTACCTTTAGAGATCCTCTGTGTTGGTCCCATGCTTTTTTGAATTCAGTTACTGTCCTCATCTCTACCACCTCCATTGGGAGACTATTCCATGGATCCACTACTCTTTCAGTAAAGAAATATTTCCGCATATCACTCCTGAATCTATCTCCCTTCACCCTCATCCCATGTCCCCTCGTAGCAGAACTTGCTTACCTTATTAAAACATTCAGTATTGGCGTTGAAAGTATATCACAGCCACGGGACCAAAAGGAAATGCTCCCATGGCTGTGTTAAAAATGCTGCTGCAGGTCGAGCAGAAATAGTGAATGGTTGGGGGCTGCTGGTGAGTCAGGGAAAGGTGGCTGTGGGCTCAGAAGATCTGCTGGTGAACTGGAGAGGTGACTAGGGAGCTGAGACAGGCTGCTGGTGAGTCATGGAAGGGTGGCTGAGGGCTGAGATGGACTGCCAAGGAGTCGGGGATGGCTGGGGACTGGAGAAGGGCTACTGATGAGTCAGGAGGGGTGGCTGGGGGCTGGAGAAGGGCTACTGGTGAATTGGGAGGGTGGCTAGGAACTGAGATGGGTTGCTGGCAAGTCAGGGGGTTGCTTGTGGCTGAAATTGGCTGCTAGTGAGTCAGAGGGGTTGATCAAGGCTGCTGGTGGGTGGAGTGCAGTGGGGAGAAAAAGGTGGAGGTATGGGCCTGGGAAGAAAGGAGAGGTAAGGGAGAGATAATGTTTGGTGCATGAGGAGGGAAAAAAAGGAAGTGAGGTAAGGTGAGAGTATGTGCATGAGGGCAGATGTTAGGGACATAGAGCAATCAGGATCTTGCTAGAACTTAGAGGGCGAGAGAAGGGGGGCAGCAAAGGCTTTGTGGTTGGGGAGAGAACTGTGATTGGTCTAGAGGAGGAGTTAGGCTTTATGATGGGGGAATTGCTGTCTACAGAGAACCTCCATTACAGGTAAGCAATTCAGTTTTCTCTGCAAACAAGAAGGAGGATGCAGGCATGCTCCATGATGAGTCCAGAGCCGAGGGTCACACAGTATTATTGTGGATGCGCGTACTGGGCTATGATCTGTGATGGGTGGAAGGTGAAGTATGGATTCAAGAGGAAAACAGGTTTCGGAGGATTGCCTACCCAAAGGCTAAGTCTCTCGCTGTCGAACGATTCAAGCTGTAGTGTCTGGTAAACATATGAATAGACGTCCGAGTAGCAGCTCTGCAGACATCCTCAGCAGAGACTGTGGATCAACTTGCTACAGTAGTTATCACTGCATATAAGTGATGGGGACCAACTTGATCTGGGACTGGTAAGCGAGCTTGGGCATAACAAAAGGAGATGCAGTCTGAAACCCAGGATAAAATAGTCTTTTTCAAAGCTGAGCATCTGAGGTTGTTTGGATTAAAAGTGACAAAGAGTTGTGAGGATGATCTCAAATCATTGGCTGCATGTAGATATTTTTATTTATTTATTTAGACAAAGGCAGGCAGTACAATGGACTGATTTGAAACTCTGACACAATTTTTGAAAGGAACTAAGAGTGTGTCCTTAAGAGCGCCTTGTTATGAAGAAACTGCCTGTAAGGAGGGTTGTGCACGAGTGTTTGAAGCTCACTGATCCTCCATGCAGAGGTTAATGCCACAAGGAAAACTGTTTTCCAAGTAAAATGCTTTGGAGAAGTTGATCCAAGGGGTTCGAAGGGAGTTTTCATAAATTCTGCTAAGACGACATTCAGGTCCCAAGCTGGAAGAAGTGGTTTGATAGGAGGTTTGGTATTTATGAGGCCTTTCATAAACCTCGAGGTCAATGGGTTAACAGAGATAATTTTGCCTTCCATGGGGACAAGGGAAGCCACTATAGCAGAGAGGTGATAAATAGACAGACATGGTTTGCAGACCAGAATTGGAGAAATGCAGTAGGTAGGCCAGGACCTTTCCCAGAGGACAGTGGACAGGGTCCTGATGATGTTCCTTCCCCCAACGCACAAAGTGGGACCATTTTTGATGGTAGGATAGTCGAGTAGCCTGTTTTCTCAATGAATTAATCACTTCTAGCATGTCTATGGGCAAGGACGCAGTTATTGCTGAGATACTTGGATCTTTCAAGCTGCTAATGAAAGGCTGGGGAGACTGGGATGGAGTAAGATGCCTTGATGTTGAATGAGCAGAAAAGGATCTGTGCCTAGAGACTGCAGCCCTTGCATTGTCAGAGCAAGAAGGTGCGGGAACCAAACCTACCGTGGCCACTGAGGTGCAATGAGGATGATAGAGTAGTTACTCACCTGTAACAGGTGTTCTCCAGGAGCAGCAGGAAAGCACAGTTACTTACCTGTAACAGGTGATCTCTGGGAACAGCAGGAATTAGTCATCACATATGGGTACGTCGGTACCGACGGAGCCTGCGCGGGAAAGCTCCCCAGCTTTTCAGATGAAAAGCTTTTGGGGCCTCCCACTGCCTTCCCGCCTTCCTGACCAGCTCTCCTCAGTTCGAGTTTAAAGCTGAGACAATAGAGAGAGAGGACAGGAAGATAGAGGAATAGAGAGACAACTCCTAGGGGAGGTGGGTGGGTTGTGATGACTAATTCCTGCTGTTCCCAGAGATCACCTGTTACAGGTAAGTAACTGTGCTATCTCCAGGAACAAGCAGGAATAAGTCATCACATATGGGGACTCCCTAGCTGAGATGCCTGGGAGATCCCCCTCCAAGGGTAACCATCTTCGTATGGATCTCAGGCATCCATTCTGGGAAGGTGGGCAGGAGTTGTTTAAGTATGGAACAGGTGTTTGAGGACAGCCTGACCAAACAAGGCATCCCGGCGGGAGTCCTTGTCCAAGCAGTAATGGGCTGTGAAGGTATGAACCGAGGCCCAAGTGGCTGCTCGACAGATCTGATCTATGGATACAGAGTGAAGATGAGCCATAGAAGTGGCCATGGCTCTCACATTGTGAGCTGTGACATGGCCTTCCAGAGAAATGTTCTTACTCTGGTAAGCAAAGGAAATACACTGAGCAATCCAGTTGGAAAATGTGCGTTTGGTGACTGGAAGTCCCAAATGAGAAGGATCAAAAGCCACGAAAAGCTGAGAAGACTTTCGATGTGGCTGAGTTCTATTGAGGTAAAAGGTGAGAGCCCTTTTACAGTCAAGAGTATGAAGGTTCCTCTCTGCACTGGATGCATGAGAAGCCGGGAAAAAAACAGGTAGATATACCTCTTGATTAAGATGAAAAGGCGAAACCACTTTAGGCATAAAGTGGGGATTCGTCCTAAGGACCACCTTATCATGATGAAATCTGGTATAAGGTGGATTAGCCACCAAAGCCTGCAGTTCACTGATGCGGCGAGCCGAAGTGACTGCAATAAGGAAAAGAACCTTCCAGGAAAGAAATTTCAGGGAGGTAGATACCAACGGTTCAAAAGGTGGCTTCATAAGTTGACCCAGAACTAGATTCAAGTCCCATGCTACCGGAGGAGGTTGGATGGGAGGCTTAGTGAGGGTCAAGCCTCTCATGAATCTTGCAATAAGAGGATGAGAGGAGACAGGTTGTCCATTTATAGGTTTTAAGGATGCTGCAATAGCACTTAAATGGACTCGTACTGAATTCGTCTTGAGGCCTGCATTGGAAAGATGCAGGAGATAGTCCAGTAGAGAATTCAAAGGAAGTGCTAGAGGGTCAAGACCCTGTTGCGCACACCAAATGGAAAATCGTTTCCATTTGAAAGCATAGGAACGCCTTGTAGAGGGTTTCCTAGAGGCATGAAGGATATCTTTCACTGGTTGGGAAAGATTAAACTCATGAAGGCTTAAGCCTTCAGTAACCAAGCTCGGAGATGTAGGGACTTGGGGTTTGGATGCCACAAAGTCCCCTGCTCCTGAGACAGAAGGTCTGGTGCAGCTCCCAGGTCCAGGGAGGAGCCCTGGGAGAGCTGTAGAAGGAGAGGGAACCACACTTGGTGTGGCCAGCGTGGAGCAATGAGGATCATGGATCCGTGATCCCTCTGAAGTTTGAACAGAGTCTTGGGAATCAAAGGAATGGGTGGAAAAGCGTACAGGAATTCCTGACCCCAATGCAGGAGAAAGGCATCGTTGGCCTGAGCTCCCTGACACGGAGTCCTGGAACAGAACCGGGGAAGTTTGGCATTCCACGGACTTGCAAAGAGGTCTATGTCCGGGGTCCCCCATTCCTGAAAGATTCTGCGTATCTGGTCCATATGTAGGGACCATTCGTGTGGGAGCAGAACTCGACTGAGTCTGTCTGCCCGAGAGTTTTGAACTCCTGGAAGATATACTGCCAGAAGATGAATTTGGTGCTCTCTGGCGAAGGCCCATAATCTGAGAGCTTCGTTGCAAAGCGACAGAGAGCCCGTCCCTCCTTGTTTGTTGACATAAAACATGGCCACCTGATTGTCTGTCTGAACTAGGACAGTCAGGTTGGCAAGGAGGGTATGGAAGACTGTGAGGGCAAGGAAGATTGCTCGCAGTTCCAGAAGGTTGATATGAAGGGCGGTCTCTTGGGGAGACCAGGTGCCCTGAGTGGAGAGGTGCTGGAGATGAGCTCCCCACCCTGTTTGGGAGGCATCTGTTGTGAGGGTTGCTTGGGGCAACGAAGGTTGGAAGGGGGTCCCCAACAACAGATTTTTGGAGGATGTCCACCACTGGAGAGACCAAAACAGACGTTGTGAGGTGAGTACCTGGTCTGATAGCAGTCCCGATGCTTGAGACCACTGGGTGGCCAATGTCCATTGAGCTGCTCTCATATGGAGACGAGCATAGGGCACCACATGAACCGTGGAGGCCATGTGGCCCAGAAGTTGCAGCATTTCTCTGGCTGACAAGTGACTTCTGGACTGAGCCTGGGAGGCCAAGCTTATTAGCCTTTGGCCTCGGACCAGAGGGAGGTAGGCCCTTGCAGTGGTGGAGTCCAATTGGGCCCCTATGAATTCCAGGGACTGAGTAGGGATGAGTTGGGACTTGGGAATGTTTACCACAAGTCCCAGATATTGAAGAATACGCCTTGTGCGGTCCAGAGAAATCTGGGCTTCTGATTGAGATGGAGCTCGGATGAGCCAGTCGTTCAGATATGGGAAGACAAAGATTCCCATGCCTCTGAGAAATGCGGCTACGACTGCCATGCATTTTGTGAAGACTCTTGGAGCAGAGGCCAGACCGAAGGGTAGTACTCTGTACTGGAAATGTTTTCCCTGAAACAGAAATCTTAGATATTTTCTGTGGGATGGATGGATGAGTATATGAGTGTACGCATCCTTGAGATCTAGAGAACAAAGCCAATCCTGACTCTGAAGGTATGGAAGGAGAAGGCCCAGAGAGAGCATTTTGAATTTCTCCTTGAATAGAAACCTGTTCAATTCTCTCAGATCTAGGATAGGTCTGAAGCCCCCTGTCTTCTTTGTTATGAGAAAGTAAGGGGAGTAGAAACCTAACCCCTGTTGTGGAGGAGGAACCTCCTCTATTGCCCCTTGGGCAAGAAGAGAAGAGACTTCCTGACCCAACAGGGTCAGAAGAGATGGGGGAGAACTGAATTGCCTCACCATGGTATGGGGAGGAAGGCTGGAGAAATGAAGTTTGTAGCCCTCTCGGATAATAGAGAGGGTCCATTGCTCTGATGTGATTTGTTCCCATCTGGGAGCAAAATGAGCTAGCCTTCCAGGAATGGTGAGGGGCTCTGGTTGTTCTAGAGCCAGAAACGGCAAGTTCTCTAGAGGGAAGTCAAAACCCCTGAGGGGGTTGAGCCTGCTGGGGTGTAGCAGACACTGCAGGCTTTGACTTTACCTGCTTAGATTGTTGACGCTTAGCCGCAAGATGAGGCTGAGCAGATTGCTGGCCAGTATTTGTGGGAAATCTGGTCTTTTTATAGTAAGGCCTTTTAAAAGGCTTCTTCCTTTTAGGACTCTTTATTTTCTTCATGGCAGACTTCACCACAATGGAGTGGTGAGGCAGCTGAGTTTTCTGGAACCCAGGCGAAGGAGGGACCCGATACATGGTGTCCAACCTGCGGGAATGGGGAGACAGTGTTAAAGGAGTCTCCCACAAATCCATCAAGTGTTCTTGAAGGATTTCATGGACAGGCAGAGTGACTGCCTCTTTAGGAGCTTTTGAGTATCCTAAAATGTCCAATTTTTTTGATCTGGGTTCTCTTTCAGAAGATGTAGCAATAGAAAGTGCTTTAGCTACATCAACAATGAAATCCTGAAAGGATAAATCCTCTGGAGGAGACATCCTCCTCTTGGGAGAAGAGGGCTCCTCAGGAAGAGTAAGCTCAGCAGAGTCATCAGAGGAATTGAATTCATCAGAAGAATCTGAGTCTTCTCTCTGTACTGCCAATGTACGATACGCATACCGATCGGTATCGACATCGGGCGTATCGGGCATGGGATCGGTACCGGGCGAAAGCCGGAATCCGGCATGCGGAACCGATCGACGTTTGGAAGTCGATGGTCTCGGTTCCGGTGTAGATACCGGAACCGGGGTCGGTACCGAGGGCGTCGCAGCCTTAATGAATGCCAGAACGGCTTGCTGCATGGTCTGGACAGTACTGCCCATAGACGCCACTACTGCCTGGATGTCGGTACCGGTATGGGCCGGTACCCCAGAGCAGTCCAACAGGTGATCTGTCGAGGCCGTGCCATCGATGTCAACCTGTGACCCCATGATTGGTTTGGAGGCCGGAACCTCCCGCCGGGGTTTTTTGGCCTGGGCAGAATCCTCGAACTCAGAATTGAGAGCCTCTCGATCTTTAGAAAGAGATTTGCTTTTAGAGGATTTGCCCACAGAAGTTTTGGTTACCTGAGATCCATCCGGAGAGGAAGACCTGGATGACTGTGATGCTTCTGAAGGAAACAGCACATGGAGCTTGTTAGCCCGGTTCTGCAAACCGCGTTTAGACATCTGGGTGCAGGATGGGCAGTCCGGTATGGAGTGTTCAGGTCCCAAACATTTGAGACACCATTCATGGGTGTCTGTGACAGAAATGACAGCACTGCATTTGGTACATTTTTTAAAACCAGGGACTGGCTTCTCCATGAGGAGAATTTGTGTAGGCCTTAAGGCCTAACAACGGGTACCAAGCTGTGCTGAAGAAAATAAAAAAGTCTTTTTTTTTTTTTTTTTTATAAAGAAAGAAAGAGAGACCGGCGATACCGGTTTCGGTATGGGGAAGGCAGGTACGCGGTCTAAAGAAACAAACAAAAGTAACAAATTCTTCAGCGGTGACAGGAACACGACCTGCTGGCTCCGCGGAAAAAGAAGAACTGAGGAGAGCTGGTCAGGAAGGCGGGAAGGCAGCGCGCATGTGCAGTGGGAGGCCCCAAAAGCTTTTCATCTGAAAAGCTGGGGAGCTTTCCCGCGCAGGCTCCGTCGGTACCGACGTACCCATATGTGATGACTTATTCCTGCTTGTTCCTGGAGATTCAGTCCTCACATATGGGTGACGTCGGCGCCGACGGAGCCCCCATGCGGAGCATTTCCCCAGCTTTCAAAGAAAGCCTTTGGGACTGCAGCACACATCCGCGGTCCCCTTCCCGCCCAAGGGTGCCATCTTGCTCAGTCAGATGACATAGCTAACAGACAGCAAAAAACAAAAATAAATCATATGACTGCAACTCCAAGGGGAGGAGGGAGGGTTGTGAGGACTGATTCCTGCTGCTCCTGAAGAACACCTGTTACAGGTGAGTAACTACTCTTTCTCCAGGACCAAGCAGGAAGTCAGTCCTCACATATGGGACTCCCAAGCTTAAGGCTACCGGGGTCCCAAAGCCGAAAAAATGAGCTCCCTCTAGAGCCTCAGCATGTGTGAAAAGAATCTTCTCTGAGAATGCCCCCGAACGGTAGCCCAACACCAGGGCCGGAGGGTAGGAGTTGCCTATACCTCAAAGAGATTACGGAGTACCGCCTGTCCGAAAGCACTGTCCCTGCGGGACTCCCTCTCGAGGCAGTAGTGGGCCACAAAAGTCTGGCTTGAAGACCAAGTAGCAGCCTGGCAGATGTCTGCCAACGGAACAGAGCGGAGATGAGCCACTGATGCAGCCTTCGCCCTGACACGGTGAGCCGTGACTCGACCCTGCAAAGAGAGGCCGGCTGCCCTGTATGCCCAGGCGATATAGTCTGCTACCCAGATGGACAGGGTATGCTTGGAGACAGGTAACCCCAACTTATTAGGGTCAAAAGATACAAAGAGCTGGACAGCCCTTCGATGCTCCTGCGTACGGTCAAGGTAGAAGGACAACGCCCTCCTACAGTCCAGGGTATGCAAGACCATATCAGCCCGGCTGGCATGCGGCCTGGGAAAGAAAGTCGGAAGAACCACCTCCTGATTGAGGTGGAAGGAGGAGACAACCTTGGGAAGGAACTTAGGGTGAGTCCGTAAGACTACCCTGTTCCAATAGAACCTAGTGTATGGTGCCTCTGACACCAAGGCTTGAAGTTCGCTCACTCGCCTTGCTGAGGTAAGAGCTACCAAAAACTACGCTTTCCAGGAGAGAAAGCGCAAAGGACAAGTAGCCATAGGCTCAAATAGTGGGCAAGTAAGCTGCTGCAAGACCACATTCAAATCCCACTCAGGGGCAGGTGGATGAACTGGCGGCTTAAGCAAAAGCAGGCCTCTGAGGAAGCAAGCCACCAAAGGGTGGCTTGAGAGAGATTGACCTCCACCGGTGAATGGTGCACAGAGAGAGCACTGAGATGGACCCTAACAGAGTTGGATTTAAGGCCTAGATTGGACAGGTGAAGCAGATATTGCAGCACCACTGGTACCAGGCATGAGAAAGGATCCTGCTTGTGTTGAGCACACCAAGTGGAGAACCTACGCCACTTGAGGGCATAAGACTTCCGTGTGGACTGCTTCCTAGAGGCTAAGACCACGTCCTCCACTTCCCTAGGCAGCAGTAAGGGTGCTAGAACTACCCTTTCAGCAGCCAGGCCATCAGATTGAGGGACTGGAGGTTGGGGTGTAAGAGAGATCCCTGCTCCTGAGACAGGAGATCAGGTTGCATCCCCAGAGGAAGAGGAGTGTCCACCGCCAGTGGCAAAAGAAGTGGGAACCAGGGTTGCCTTGGCCACCTGGGGGCCACCAGGATCACCGAGGCCTTGTCCCGTATCACCTTGAACAGTGTCTGGGGCACTAGAGGCGTGGGAGGAAACGCATATAGGAGGCCCATAGACCATGGGATGAGAAACACATCCGCTGCTACTCTGAGAGGATGCGGTTGTCTGGAGCAGAACCTGGGCAGTTTATGGTTCAGTGGACTGGCAAAGAGATCTATGGTGGGAAGACCCCATCTTAGGAAGATTCGTTGAACCACAAGAGGATTCAACTGCCATTCGTGGGGCTGTAGAAGCCTGCTCAATCTGTCTGCCAGGTAATTCTCGTGTCCAGGGAGATAGACCGCCCTGAGAAGTATGCCATGATTGACTTCCTAGGAGCACAGGTCCTGTGCTTCCTGAAAGAGAGGTCGGGACCCTGTGCCCCCCTGCTTGTTCACATAGAACATAGCAACTTGATTGTCCGTCTGAACTAAGACGGACTGGTGAGAGAGGACATGAGAGAAAGTCCGCAGGGCTAAGCGGATCGCTCTGAGCTGTAGGAAATTGATCTGCTGTGTGGCCTCTCAAGGAGACCACAGGCCCTGGCAGTGTGCCCCCCATCCTTGAAGAGAAGCATCGGTTGTCAGCACTTGAGAGTGTGGAGGTGCTTGAAAAGGCACCCCTTGCAGCAGATTCGGAAGATGAAGCCAGCACTGTAGAGAAGAGGCTAGAAGCTTGGACACCCTGACCTTGTCCATCAGGTTTCCTGTGGCCTGCAGCCACTGAGTTCTGAGGCCCCACTGGGCTGGCCTCATGTGCAGACGGGAATTTGGAGTTACATGGACCGTGGATGCCATGTGGCCTAAGAGCCTCAGGAATAGTCTGGCGGAGACCAGAGAATTGCTGTGGAATTGTCTGGCCAGATCCATCAGTCTGTGGGCCCTGTCCACAGGTAAAAAGGCCTTTGCCTGAAGGGTGTCTAGTCTTGCTCCTTTGAACTCCATGTTCTGAGAGGGGCGCAAAGCAGACTTTGCAAAGTTTCTGACAAACCCCAGATGCTGGAGAAGAGAGACAGTGCGGATGGTGGCTTGATTGGTCTCCTGTGGAGACTGACCCCTGATGAGCCAGTCGTCCAGGTAGGGAAACACAAAGAGTCCTTGAACCCTGAGGAAGGCCGCCACCATCACCAGGCACTTGGTGAAAACCTTGGGGGCGGAGGTTAGGCCAAAAGGGAGAACCCTGTACTGGTAATGGTTTCCTCCTACGACAAATCGGAGATATTGTCTGTGGTCTGGATGAATAAGGATGTGAGTATAAGCATCCTTTAGATCTAAGGAGCATAGCCAATCTCCCTGCTGGAAGTAGGGCAGCAGGATTCCAAGGTAAGCATCTTGAACTTTTCCCTCTCCAGGAACCTGTTGAGATTCCGCAAGTCTAGGATGGGCCTGAGGCCTCCTGTCCTTTTTGGTACTAGAAAGTATCTGGAATAGAAGCCTTGACCTCTCAGGTGGTGGGGCACCGGTTCCACCGCCTGTTCCTTTAGAAGACTTGCAAACTCCTGCAGGAGTAAGTCCCTGTGCAGAGGGAGTCTTGGAGGCTCCCCTGGAAAGTAGGAGGGAGGTACCTGGTGGAAGTGGAGAAGATAGCCCCTCTGGCCTATGCTGAGCACCCAGGTATCCTTTGTCACGGCTGACCACCTGTGGGCATACAGGGTCAGCCGGCCTCCTGTGCTTAGGGGGGCCAGCTGAGGAGGAGAGGCTATGCCACTGGAATCAAAACCCTGCTCCCTGCTGTGCAGGAGCCGGAGCTGGTGGCTTGGGGGTTTTCTGCCTACGGGGCCCATGTCCCTGCCCCTTGGCCTGCTGACCCTGCTGGGGAGCTACGGAGACCTGAAATTGAGGGTATGATTTGTAGGCAGATGACTTCCTCTGGTAAAAGGTCTTTTTTCCCCGAGCCCTTCTTTTTCTGAAAAGGGGCAGAGGTTTTCCTGGACAGCCTTATCCGGGTGAGAGTCTTGGACTCGGGTTCTGCAGCCTTTCAGCCATGGGTTTGCCAAAGAGGTTTTCACCTCAGCAGGGGACATCGACTAACTTGTCCTGCACCCATGGCTCAAGGTCCGATGACTTTAGCCAGGCCTGACAGCGTGCACCGATGCCGGCCGCGGCTACTCGAGCCGAAGCCTCGAAGCCATCATAGGCTGCTCGAGAAATAAACTTCGAGCACTCTCGGATCCCCGATGACAGGGCCTTGAACCTCTGCAAAGGTTCCTCGGAGAGACCAGCAGAGAACCCGGCAATCTCCTTTGCCAGGTCTCGAAGGTACATGCCCATGTAGAGCTGGTAGGTCTGGAAACGGCAAGCAAGCATAGAGCCCTGGAAGCACTATCTACCGAGGGCATCCAGGTTCCGGGCCTCCCGGCCAGGAGGCACCAAGAAGTGCACCTTCTGACTCTTCAGACGATGCATGGCTGATTCCACAACCATGGAGTGGTGCGGTAGCTGTGCCTTTTGGAACCCGGGGCTCTTGCGGACTCGATAGATGGAATCGACCCGCTTGCTCAAAACCGGCATCGAGGCTGGCGCCTCCCACATGTGGAAGAGCAACCGCTCCAGCATCGGAGGAACCGGTACAGTAAAGGCCTCCTTGGGAGGAGAGTCATACTGCAGGGCCTCGAGCTCCTTGGCTCGAGGCTCCTCTTTGGGGTCCACGGGGAAGGTCAAAGCTTTGGCCATATCCCGCACGAAGTCTGAGAACTGGGTGTCCTCCGGGGGGGGGACCGTCTCCGAGGTTCGGACTCCGGTGAGTCCGAAGGGACACACCAGGTCCGAAAGGTGTCCGGGGACTCCTCGTCCTCCGTTTCCCAGCCCGACCCCTCAGAGGAGGAATCGAGCGGCTCCGGTCGAGCAGGCACCGATGCCATCCGCCCCGACGCCGAGGGTACTGGCGTCGACGACCTCGGTCCCTAACGGGAGGCCGAGGGAGACCTCGGCCGAGGATCGACTCGAGAGTGCATGGACTCGAGGATCGGCTCGGCCTCCAGGGTCGAATTGGACGTTGATGTCCCGGTGGTCGGGGCAGATGCACCGGTGAGACCGGCGATCAGTGCCCGCTGCTGTTCCATGAAGGCAGCCAAGCTGCTCTCCAAGGCCGTCAACCTGAGTCCGAGCTCAGGAGACTCAGCAGCCTCCGACTCGGACCCCGACGGCGTCGAGCCCGATGTCGGCTCCCCCGGAGGAGAGTCCACAAGGACTACAGTACTCACGTGACCCGGGGACTCCGGCTCCACACGAGGTTGTTTAGCAGGCCTCTCCGACTCCGAAGACCCGGGGCGACCTGGTCCTCTAGGAGACAAGAGCGTCCACCGACGCCGCCCTCGCGGGTTTCTTCTTCCTGCGATGCTCCCACGAGGGAGACCCCCTCTCAGAGTATCCCCAGCGATGCTCGGGATCGGAATCCCGAGACGTCGAGGCCTCTGACGAAGTCCGGGCCCGGCCCGACGCAGAGTCAGAGAAGATTCTTTCCTTCTGGTGCTGCCGACTCCTCAACGCCTTTGAGGACATTTTCCCACATGGGCCACAGACCATCGGGTCATGATCGGGCCCAAGGCAGCGGAGGCAGCAGTCATGTGTGTCAGTGAGAGACATAAGTTTCTTACACCGATCACACTTTTTGAACCCGCTGGCAGCCATCGGGGGAAAAAGGGCCCCTGCAAGGTCAAAATAGAGGGCTGCCAGTGAAAAATAGAAAAAATGGCGCAAACGCTAGTCACGAAGGACAAAAACCGAAAAAGAAGTCCGGGCTCGATACCGGTGTACCGGGCCCAGGCGGGAAAGGGAAACCGGCGTCGAACCAAAGAAAAAACAGTTCCACTACCAAAATCAACTTTCTTCTCGGGTGAACACGAAACACGTCTGTCGGGCTCTGCGGAAAAAAGAAGACTGAGCAAGATGGCACCCTTGGGCGGGAAGGGGACCACGCATGCGTGCTTCAGTCCCAAAGGCTTTCTTTGAAAGCTGGGAAAATGCTCCGCATGGGGGCTCCATCGGCGCCGACGTCACCCATATGTGAGGACTGATTTCCTGCTTGGTCCTGAAGAATGATGCTTTGTCCTGGCATATCTTGAGAAGAATGTAACTGATGATGGAAAAGGAGGGAAAACGTAACAGAGCCAGTGACTCAAAGAGATGGAAAAGGCATTGTATGCCAATCAGAGAGGATTTGGTCGGATGGAGCAGAAAAGTCTGCATTTGGGTTTCTCTGCAGTAGCGAAGAGATCTACATCCGGAATACCCCACTGAGCAAAGAGCATCTGTACCACTGAGATATTGAGTAACCATTCGTGAGGGTTCAGACATCGACTTAATGAGTCTGCTAGTTGCTTCTGAGCTCCTAGTAAGTACGTTGCTCTGAGTGAAGTGTTTGAGAGGACAAAGAACCAGAGGTACGTGACTTCATGAAGGGATCCCACTCTGCCTTGTTTGTTGATGTAAAACATGGATACTTGACTGTCTTTTGAATTAAGAGGATCTTGTTGCTGACCCAGCTTTGGAAGACCTTCAAGCCATATAGAACTGCCTGAAGTTCCAACACATTGATCTGAAGAGAGCGCTCCCATGGTGACCAGAGTTCTTGCATGGACAGATGCAATAGGTGTGCCCCCCCATCCATAGGTGGACATGTCTGTCATTAGGGTAAGTTGAGGTAGAGGCAGTTGAACAGGCAACCTACCAATAGGTTAAAGACAAACCGTGACGGTCTAGATTCACATTTGTGGACAATAGGATTGTTGTCCGCAGGGACTGTGCATGTTGATTCTGGTGTGTTCTGAGGAGCCACTCAAGAAGTCGCATGCACAGCCTTGCAAGTGGTATGACATACACAGAAGCTGCCATATGGCCTAGTAACGGAAGCAGGGTGCGAGCAGTCACAACCCAGATGTGAAGCAGTCTGCTGCTGAGATCCCAGAGAAGCTTGAGCCTGTCATTGGAGGTTTTTCTCCATCTTGTATCTATGCATGCTCCAATGAAACAGAGCTTCTGCCAAAGGTTGAGCTGAGATTTTTGTTCATTTATGACAAAGCCTGTTGCTTGAAGGATGGTTATGGTGTCCTGAATCGTATGGCTCGTTTTCACTGTGGAGGGACCCGATATAAGCCAATCAGATATGGGTAAACACAGTGTCCCTGCCTCCAGAGGTAGCATGCAATGACTTCAAGGCATTTTGTGACTATTCTGGGCACAGCAGAAAGGCCAAAAGAGAGTACCTTGTATTGGTAGTGTTGACTTTTGAACTTGAAGCAAAGGTACTTCCAATGCAAGGAATGAATGGGAATGTAAGTGTAGGCATCTTTCAGGTCCAGAGAGGCCAGCAAGACATGCTGACTGTGCAAGGAAAGGATTGTGCTGAGAGACATCATGTTGAATTTTTTCCCTTTTTATGTAAGAATTGAGGTCCCGAAGGTCTAGTTTGGGAAGTAATCCCCTGGTCTTTTTTGGAATCAGGAAGAAACACGAGTAGAAGCCCTGTCCGCATTGTTCGCGGGAAACTACTTTGCTTGACTGCATAGGAGCTCTGTGACTTCCTGTTCCAAGATTCGTAAGTGATGAACCTAAGATATGGGCATGTTAGAACATGAGTGAGGGTGTGGAAGTTGTAAAACTTTGATCTTGTACCCCATTTTGACCATGTTGAGTACCCACTGATCGGTAGTTATGGAATACCATGCCTCTCTGAAGTCCTGAATTCTGCCTACTACTGGCAGATAGTCAAAAATTAGGAGTAGGTTTGAGGGCTGCTTTCTGTCCCATTGCGTAGAGCATTCAGGGTAAGCTGATACAGCAGAACGTTATGATGGTTGCCTGGAATATGGACGATATTTCTGATGAGGGTAAAATTGCTGAAAATATTGATAAGGGTAAGCGCTCCAATAATGAGAAAGTTGAGAGTGCCAGGGTTTTGATGTCAATTCTACTGGCTGGGCAGCTAATTCTCTGACTGTGGACGAATGGTTTTTAACCTCCGAGACCGCTTCCTGCACCTTAGATCCAAAAAGGCTATCTTTCTGACATGGGGCATCTGCCAAATGATCGTAAAGGCCTCAAGGAGTCCTGATACCTGGAGCCACGATCTGCATCTGGCTAAAATTGCTGTGGTGGCGGAGCACGCCTTTGAATCAAGGGCATCATTAGTGGTGCAGATGATATGGTATAGAGACTCATGCAAATTAGTGAGAAGCTGAGCCTGCTCTTCTGCTTTTAAGGCTTGAGTATCAGCCAACTATAGAAGGAGATCATGGTGGTAATGCAAGATCCGGAGCCGATGAGCTAGAACTCTCATGCCAACAAGGCTACTCTGATAAGTCTTTCGACCAACAGCATCAAGAGATTTTTATTCTTTGCTGGATGGCATCTGGAAAGCCAACTTAGTTGACTTTGACTTTTTAAGGGGAGCTTCAGATACCACCGACTGATGAGACAGCTGCTGGTGGTCAAACCCTGGGGCCAATGTCTTGTATTTGAGGTCAAGTCACCAGGAAGTAGCATGTACTGAAGTGAGATTCTTCCAGATGGAGGATTACCGATCTTGAAGGATTTGATGAACTGACAGGGCTAAAATCTGCTCAGGTGCACTGCAAGATGCAAGAATATACTGGAAATCCAGCTTATTAGTGGGAGTTTGAGAGCCACTCAAAACCAAGGACCTAGAAACATTTTGTAGGAATTTTGGATAAGATCAATCTTTGGGCACATTCTCCCCAGTAAGAGCTTTGGGAAGTCTTTGTTTATCCTGTAGCTAGTGTGAGAGTAAGGAGCGCTAAGCAGGGAACAGGTGTCATCCTCTAGTGATGTGGGAGTTCGCCATACTATCATAGAGGGTGATCGTGGGTGACTATAATATCAGAGATCAATAAGAGTATCCATTGGCATGCTGAGTCCATAAATTCCTGGGTTTGCAGGGGCCGCACTAAGGATGACTGAGTTAACCTGAACAAACTTCTGCAATAATGAGAGAAGGGAAGTGTTAGGACTTGAAGTCTGTTCTGACTGTGGATGCTCTGGCATAGTGGGAGCGTTCTGCCTCTGCGATTTTTTTCCCAAACTTTTAACTTTATTAATATAAAACAAAGAAAGAGATTTTACAAACAAGTTCCCATCAAGAGGGGAAGAAACCTCGCCAAATATACATATATAAAGTTCAAAAAGGCAAACAATTAGAATACAAAAGAAGAACTGTGCCAAGCTACTGAGAATTTAAACCCTTTTCATATCCTCATTAACTAAACCCAGAAAGAGAAATATATATCAATATAATGCAAAAAATATATACATATATATCAAAATACTAAAATTACTTCCCAGCTAGAAAAGCCTCTAACTGAATTGGATCCATAAACACATATTTATCTTCAGAATACGTTATGAGACATTTGCACGGATACTTTAAGAAAAAAGAAGCACCAAGCGCCAAGACCTGAGGTGTAAGGCTAAAAAAGGCCTTCCTTTGCTTCTGGGTAACCCTATAAACATCCGGGAACACCTGGATCACCTTTCCAGAAAATAATGCGCTTTTCTTAGAAAAATAGAGCTTCATTATAAGGTTCTTATCAATACTTGAAAGAAAAGACACTACTAATGTGGCATGAGTTGGAATAACATCCTCCGTGGACTCAATAAATGCAGAGATGTCCAGGGCCCCAGATGCAGTAAGCAAATCTAATTCACCATCTGCTGGAGCCTCGGACTTGACTCCTTGGGGTATATAATAGAAATTAGAAATGTGAATCGATTCAATATCCTCAATCATCAAAACATCCTTCAAATACTTTTTCAGCAAAATTAACGGTGAAATGTAAAGTGTCAAAGGAAAATTAAGAAATCTTAAATGTTTTGCCTGGGCCATGTTTTCAAGAACCTCCATTTGATGATGGATAGATAAACTATCCCTAACAGAGAATGAAAGAGCGGCCTGGGCTACAGACATCTGACCTTCCAATTTTGAAACTGCCGAATTAACATTAACCAAACGGGTATCTTGTTCATTTATCTTAGCAACAACGTTAACAGTAAATTGGGATACTTGAGTTAAGGAGGAATGCAAAGAAAGTTCTGTACGAGGTACTATCTCCCAAATGTCTTACAATGATATTTCCAATGGAGCCACACAAGGCTCCATAGAAACTGAAAATTGTAAAGGTTTAAGCAAATTAGTTAAAGTTATACCCCTCAATGGGGCATCTGATATTATAGGCTGGGAAGTAAGAGGAGAAAGACCCTCCCCGGGGAGGAAGACGCCCTAGTAGAGTTCTCCAGGTCAGGCAAGGTAAACCCTGTACTATCAGGAGAGTCGCATCCGAAACAGTACTTACTGATCCCGAAATATTCATTTCTGGAGTAGCAGGACCATGGTAGGGGGCTGAAAATGTCGATCCAAAGGAACAATAAGTTTAACAGACTTAACCAGTACCGCCAACTGGATCCTTTCCTTTCGTTTCCCCATTTACACCCTGTCTGTATGCAATACTCCTCCGGACTCCGAAGGGGCTCCAAAGGGGCAAGCCGTTCCCCTCTGGCCACGCCCTTTGGGCATGCACCCACATCCGCCTCCCACGGCTTGCAGGTCTTAAATACTGGGTAGGTGTGACGTCTGCAGCAGGAACTCCACCTCCTCTAGCTGCAGCAAACAGCGTTCAGCAACAGAAAGGCAAAAGCAAGTAGATTAACTTCCCCCAATTTTGGAGGGACAGGCAGGCGAGGGCGCTTAGGTGCCTTACCCACTGAGCTAATTCTGTCAGTAGCATGCTTTAGATGTTTAGTTTTTGATTTTACCTTACCTCCAGTAGCGCTGGCTTCTCTCACTGCTTTCAGAAGTTGAGGAGTGGAGCCCCCAGCCTGGATAAGCAGACTTTAGGTAGGCTGTGAAACTGCATGTGCCAGTAGGGAGTCTGCCTCCAGACACACGGCTGCCCTCTGGTGCCCCAATCGTGCCTGATCTGGGCCCAATGGGGCAGGGCTCACTGAAGACTGTGCTGACATTCCCAGGTCTTCTTTCCGCAGCACTAAATGACAAAGTTGATATGCAGGGAGAAAAAGGCTAAAGGCAGCTTGACAGGCTGCCCTGCTTAGCCAGTGAATTCAATTCTTCTTTTTTTTTTTTTTTTTTTAAAGAAGAAAGGGCTACACAGCATGAAGCCACAAGCCGTGGCTTGTGAGAGAAAAATAAATTGCAAAAATAAAGCCCGCGGCTGAGCCGAAGTGAAAAGCAAAGTGAAAGTAAAATCGTTGTGCCGAAAACCCCAACATGAATGCACTGTGAAGATTAAAAAAAACAGACTAAACAGGAGGAAGGAGAGAGCCGTGGCAACTTGGTCCACAGCAGAAAGAAAAATTGATTTTGGAAGGAGCGATGGTCAGCATATAAGGCGCACGCTTGGAGATGTTCAAAGGACGGCACCACAGAGTGTGCCTGCATCCCCCTGCTTGTCTGCGGAGAAACACATTTATCCATTTGATAAATATAAGATATCTCTCAGAAATCCCTGTCAGGAAGCCTTGTTTTTTTATGTCTATGTTTTGTGAACAAGACATACTGGCAGTTGACAAAAAAAGAAGAAATCAATTCCTATGAACTGTTCAGAAATGGCACGTTTAAACACCCAGAATGAAGAAGTATGATACATTAGCATCATTCTGAGGATGAATCTCAAAAACATTTTTAATAAATACTGTATCATTTATTCCCTGCGAATTTTAAAGCAATACTGTATATCTGCTATGATAACATTTGCAGAGCTGAATATTAGCAAATCTGTTTCTTTCTTATAAACAAACGAATCTGCAGAAAGAGGGTCTTGTGTCAGGATACAGAAAATCATATTGTTACAGAACTCCCTAACCAGCAGATGGGAGGGGGTTTTGAGGAGTAGAAGGGTTCTTATCAAAGTTAATCTAGAGTTGAGGCTGAAAACTAGGACAAAGTTAACCTGTATATAGCAGAGACATAGGAAACCCTACACAAGAAAGAACTACAACACTTACAAGATCCTTGTTAAGAGTAGTGGTTTTCTACCACTGGTAAACCTCATTTCCTAAGCTAGACTATGACAGGAAGACTGGCCTCTAAGAAGTCCTCCCCACCATCTATGAAACCCACTGCACAAGCCAGAGAAGCTAAGATTGCCACAGAAAGAAGAGAGGCCTGAAAGATGCCAACAAAAAAAGCATCCTGAAGAACATTAACAGATTTAGAATCAGATCCAGAAGGAGAAGCCTGAGAACGTAGTTACTCACCTGGGGACAGCAGGAATCAGTCCTCACATATGGGTGACGTTGGCGCTGACGGAGCCCACGTGGAAGTATCTCCCCAGCTTTCAAAGAAAGCCTTTGGGAGATGCACCATGCATTTGTGGTCTCCGTCCCGCCCAAGGGTGCTATCTTGCCTCAGTCTAAGGACATAGCTAAGACAACCAAGGAAAAATAAAAGAAAATACTGTAAAGAAGCAACTCCAAAGCGAGGGGGGAGGTTGTGAGGACTGATTATATGTGTCCAGAGAACACCTGTTACAGGTGAGTAACTACGCTTTCTCTGGGAAAAAGCAGGATGTCAGTCCTCACATATGGGACTCCCCAGCTACAGGCTACTGAGAACCTGTAAAAATGCCTCAGCGACCATACTGGGACTCCCTCTCCAGGCAGTAGTGAGCTGCGAAAGTATGGACCAAAGACCAGGTGGTGGCCCGGCAGATTTCCATCATGGGGATGGAATGCAGATTTGCCACGAAAGTAGCCATAACCCTGATGTGGTGCGTCGTGACCTTTTGGTCCAGTGAAATCCCCACCTGCTCACAGGCAAGGGTAATGCAGTCCGCCACTCAAGTGGACAGAGTTTGCTTAGTCACTGGGAGTCCCAGACGACTGGGGTCATAGGATATGAAAAGCTGAGGCGTTTTGCGGTAGCCCTGAGTCCATTGCAGACAGAAGGACAGGGCCCTTTTACAATCCAGAGTATGGAGAACGGTCTCTGCCCTGCCAGTGTGAGGCCTCGGAAAGGAGGAGAGCACCACCTCCTGACTGAGGTGGAATGGGGACACCACCTTCGGCAGAAACTTGGGGTGTATATGGAGCACCACACTATTCATGTAAAACCTCGTGTAGGGGGCTCTGCTATCAGAGCCTGAAGCTCGCTGACTCTGCGAGCTGATGTGAGTGCTACAAGAAAGACAACATTTCAGGAGAGGTACCGCAGGTGGCAAGTAGCCAGAGGCTCAAATGGAGGCTTAAAGAGCTGCAAATGCACCACATTGAGATCCCACTCTGCCACTGGAGGACAGACAGGGGGTTTGCATAACATGAGGCCCTGCAGGAACTGAGACACGAGGGGTTGAGCCGAGGGGGACTTTCCCTCAACAGGATGGTGATGCACTGTGATTGTGTGTACTCTAACCGAATTGGACTTTAGTCCCACCTGCGATAGGTGGATTGGATACTGGAGTGCCACTTGTGCCGAGCAGGAGAACGAGTTTGTCTGTCTTTCTGCATACCACACCGAGAATCGGCGCCACTTTAAGGCATACGCCCTTCTTGTGGAAGTCGTACGAGAGGCCAGGAGAACCTCTTCCAAGTCCCGTGGGAGGGTGAAGGAAGCTAACGCTCCCCTTTCAGCAGCCAAACCGTGAGTGACAGGGACCCCATGTTGGGCTGTAGGAGAGAGTCCTGTGAGAGTAGCCCTGGGGCTCGGCCCAGGAGAATCAGTGATGCCGCCAATAGGGAGAGGAGCAGTAGAAAGCAAGGCTGCCTGGGCCACTGAGGCGCTATCAGCATTAGTGATGCTCTGTCAGGCTAGACCCTGAATAGGGTCTTGGCGACCAGTGGTGTAGTTAGGAAGGCGTACAGAAGGCCTTCCGTCCATGGGATGAAGAATGCATCCGCTGCAACCCGGGATGAGTGTGGCTGGGCGGGAGAAGAATTGGGGCAACTGTGTGTTGTCCGGATTGGCGAACAGGTCCGTCGAGGGTACACCCCAGAGACAAAACTGCTGGGAGGCTACTACTGGATCCAGGTGCCACTGGTGCGGCTGGAGGACACTGCTCAGCTTGTCCGCCAGGGCACTGTTGTAAACCGCCCTTAGGAACATCCCTTTGCATACCACATTGGAGCAGAGGGCTATCGCTTCCTGGCATTGGGGGTTCCTCCTTAACTCAGGTATCCCAATTTACTGTTGATGTTGTTGCTAAGATAAACAAACAAAATACCCGTTTGGTTAATGTTAATTTGGCGGTTTCAAAATTGGAAGGTCAGATGTCTGTAGCCCAGGCCGCTCTTTCATCCTCTGTTAGAGATAGTTTATCTATCTTTCATCAATGGAGGTTCTTGAAAACGCAGCCCAGGCAAAAAATTTAAGATTTCTTAATTTTTCTTTTATACATTACCTTTCATCGTTAATTTTGCTGAAAAAGTATTTGAAGGATGTTTTGATGACTGAGGATATTGAATCGATTCACATTTCTAATTTCTATTATATACCCCAAGGAGTCAAGTTCGAGGCTCCAGCAGATGGTGAATTAGATTTGTTTACTGCATCTGGGACCCTGGACATCTCTGCATTTATTGAGTCCACGGAGGATGTTATTCCAACTCGTGCCACATTAGTACTGTCTTTTCTTTCAAGTATTGATAAGAACCTTATAATGAAGCTTTATTTTTCTAAGAAAAGCGCATTATTTTGTGGAAAGGTGATCCAGGTGTTCCCGGATGTTTATAGGGTTACCCAGAAGCGATGGAAGGCCTTTTTTAGCCTTAAACCTCAGGTTTGTTCACATAGAATGTTGCGACCTGTTTGTCGGTCTGGATCAACACCAAGTGGTGCTGCAGCTGGTGGCAGAAGGTTCGGAGAGCCAGCAATATTGCCCTGAGCTCTAGCAGGTTGATTTGCATCTGGGATTCCCTCTGGGACAAGTCGTCTTGCTTCTAGAGGCCCTCGCAATGCGCTCCCCAGCCCAGCAGGGAGGCGTGCATGGTGAGGACTTTCTGGGGGGGGATGGGTGCCTGGAAGGGCATACCAGCCTGAAGGTGATGTGGAATCTGGCACCATCAGAGGAAGGCTGCCAACTGACAAATCACTTTCACTCTGTCCCTGAGTCTGCCTGCAGCTTGTGTCCACTGAGAGCAAAGGCTCCATTGGGCTGCCCTCATGTGCAGACAGGCATATGGGGTCATGTGAACCATGGAGGCCATGTGTCCCAACAGGCACAGTAGAAGCTGGGCAGGCAGCATCCGGCATCAGTGCACCTCTGCAGCTAACCCCCTGAGGCGTTCTGACCTCTCCTGAGGGAGGAAGGCTTTTGCCTGGAGGGTATCTAGTTGCACTCCTATGAACTCTAGGCACTGGGCCGGAGTGAGATCAGACTTGCAGTAATTTATGACAAATCCTAGGAGCTGCAGGATGCTTATGGTGCACCCGGTGGCACATTGTGCCTCTGTAGCTGTGCCCCCCTTTATGAGCCAGTTGTCCAGATAGGGGAAGACGAAAGCTCCTTGGAGCCAGAGGTGGGCTACGACCACCACAAGGCACTTTGTGAAGACCCTTGGTGACGAGGCCAAACCAAAGGCCAGCATCCTGTATTGGTAGTGCTGTCCCCCCCACCACGAACCGGGGGTATTTTCTGTGGCTGGGATGAATTAGGATGTGCGTGAAGTAATCCTTTAGTTCTAAGGAGCATAGCCAATCACGCTGATGGAGGAATGGCAGCAGTGTCCCAAGGGAGAGCATCTTGAATTTCTCCCTGACCAGAAACCTGTTGAGCTCTCACAGATCCAGGATGGGCCAGAGGCCCCCTGTCCTCTTGGAATCGAGGAAATACCTGGATTAGAAGCCTATGCCTCAGAGATGTTTCGGCACTGGCTCCACTGCTTTGTCCTGGATTAGACCTGCTAGCTCGGTGAGAAGCAGGGTCTGGTGAAGGAGAGATCTGGAGGGCTCTCCTGGGAAGTACGAGGGTGGCGCCTGCTGTAAGTGGAGGAGGTAGTCCTCCTTGACCACTTGTAGCACCCAGGTATCGGTGGTGATGGTTGTCCACCTGTGGGAAAACAGGGCTAGGCACCCCCTGTGGGCTGCAGAGGACCCCCTGGGGCAATGTTCCCTCTAATTTTCTGTAGGCTGTGTGCGCATAAAATATCAGCTGTGTGCAGCTTTTGAAGGAAGGTTAAATTTTTGTGCGCCACATAACGACACTTGGAGTTATATACTTTAAAATTTGACTACACGTCAGAATACAGTATGTACACCACATTGATTTTAATCAAATTAAATGAAAATAGACGATTACTAAATGAAGCGGGAAATTTCTAGTAATTACAATCATAACTTTTAAATTTTAAGACGTCTGTGTTGTTTTCTATCAGAATCAGAGCTGTAATTTTTGTGCACTCTGTTGTAAAGTATGTGCGCTCGCTCGGCGAGGTGTGTGCGCGCGCACACGCGCACAGCTTAGAGGGAACAGTGCCCTGGGGGGAGAGGTCGCACCCAGGCAGTCAAAAGCTCCGCCCCAGGCTGGGTTGGGGCCGGCCCTTGGGACTTCAGGGTCTTTTGCTTTTGGGGACCATGCCCCTGGCCTTTTTGCTGCTGGCCCTGTTGAGGGGCCGAGAAGGCCTGGAAATGTGGGGTACCGCCAAATCCCCCCTTCTTCCTCCGGAAAAGGCTTCTTCCTCAGGGCTTTCTTCACTGAGGTCTTCTTTGAGAGCCTGGTTCTCATCAGGAGCTCTGTTTCTATCTCTGCAGCCTTGTCTGCCATGGGTTTCCCAAATAGGTTCTCTCCTATGCAGGAGACATCAATCAGTTTGTCCTGCACCCATTGCTCTAGGTCAGACAACTTCAGCCATGCTTGACTTCTTGCCCCGAAGCCTGCAGCAGCTACCCTGGCCAAAGACTTGAAGCCATGGTAGGTTGCTCGAGACAAAAGTTTCAAGCACTCTTTACCACCGAGGTCAGGATCTTAAACCTTTGTAGGGGTTCCTCATCGAGGCCTGCCGAAAATCTAACAAGCTCCTTCGACAGTTCCTTCAGGTACATGCTGATATAGTGCTGATAAGAGTAGATCCAGCAAGTTAGCATTGAGTCCTGAAAGGCTTTCTGGCCAAGAGTGTTGAGGGTTCGAGCCTCCCTGCTGGGTGGCACCAACGAATGAGTTTTTTTGGCTTTTGAGCCAATGCATGGCCGACTCCACGACCATCGAATTGTGGAGAAGCTGGGTCTTTTGAAACCCAGGGTTTCGGCGTACCCGGTACATGGTGTCAAGGCACCTACTGAAAACTAGTACCAATGACGGTGTTTCCCATATCTGGAGGAGGAGGTCGAAGATTGGAGGCACCGGTACCATAAGGGTTGCCTTAGGAGGTGCCTCATATTGGAGCATATTGGAGCATGTCCATTCCTCGGTGCGCAGGTCCTCCTTGGCCTCAGACTCGGACTCCAAGTGAGAGCCTTGGCCTTGTCCCACACAAAATCCAGGAGAGCAACATTGTCAGGCATGGAACGGCGTCAGGGCATCAGGGGAGATGGGTCTGAGGGCACGTCTTGGTGTCACCTCATGTCCAGGGACTTTTCATCCTCAGTCTCCCATTCAAACTTGAAGTTCAAGTATGAATCCGATGCCACATGATCACCTCAGTCAAGGTACGCTCCAGGCTGTCCGCGACCTCTGGAGGATCTGTGGTCCGAGACGCGGGCTCTCACCGGGGAGGACTAGTGCCCTGAGGAACGGGACCAGGACCTTGTCCGGTGCCAGGGACTCTCGAGGCCAGTGGCACTCGAGGATCAGCTCGATGTGCAGGGAAGCCCTCGATGTCAAGGGTCCCGTTGTCAGGGCAGATGAATCAGACAAACCGAATATAAACGCCCGTTGCATAGTTATGAGGGCAGAGATACTGTTCTCTAAGGCCTTCAAAATATAGAATGACTAGGGGACATGCAATGAAGCTAGTGCGTAACCTATTTAAGACTAATAAGAGAAAAAATGTTTCACTCAACGTGCAATCAAACTCTGGAATTCGTTATCGGAGGATGTAGTTAAAGCTGTTAGTGTAGCTAGGTTTAAAAAAGGTTTGGACTAGTTCCTGGAGGAAATGTCCAGAAACCATTTTTAAAGGGGACCCGGGAAATCCACTGCTTGCCCCAATACAAGCATTGTGGAACCTGTGTCTTTTGAGGAACTTCTAGGTACTTGTGACCTAGATTGGCCACTATTGGAAACAGGATATCTGCGTTGATGGACCTTGATGGCATATCTTATGTACTTATGTTCTTATGGTCTCCATACCAGTTGGCTCCGCAGCCTTCAACGCAGGCACCAAGGTCTTCAGGACCAGCACCAGTACTGTCGAGGGAGAGTCCTTGATGAGGATGGCCTGCCGATGACTCCTTCTGGGGCAGCTTGCAAGGCCGCTCCCACTCTGACTCCTTGGATTCATGCCTGGGACTGTGGGGCCTGGGGTGGGATTTCCCCTTCTTCCCAGACCCATCCTCCGAGGCAGTCTTCAAGGTTTTCATCTTCTTGTGTTCCTCCTCCGGGGATTTCTGCTCACAGGAATCGTAACTCTGAAGAGGCTCGGGCTTTGCGGGCCTCTGAGGTATCAGAGAGGGCCCTGGAGCGTGATGTCACCAGAGACTCCGACACGGAGTTAGACTTCTGAAAAGTTTTTTCTTGCTGCTGCTGATGGCTCTTTAGGGTCTTTTAGGTCATAGTTCTGCAGAGTTCGCAGTCGGCGTCATTATGTTCTGGGCCAAGGCACCGGACGCAGCAGTTGTGCGGGTCGGTGAGAGATATCATTTTGCTACACTGGTTGCACTTCTTGAAGCCACTGAGATCATCGGAAAAAACGGGGTCCCCGCCCCTGGCAGGGGCCTGAGGCCTTCAGCTGAAAAAGGGTGCGAACATTGGTCGAGGGACACCTTGATGAAAAAAAGAGATAAATAAATGAACGAACCTGAAGAGCAACGCCAAGATGAATTGGCTTGGGGGCAGGAAGGAACCGTTACGCAAACCGGACAAAAACATAACAAAATCATATTCTTTCCAGGGGAAACTGGACAATGTCCGGAGGGCGCCGTGGAAAAAAGGAGACCGAGGCAAGATGGCACCCTTGGGTGGGAAGGGGACCACGCATGCGTGGTGCATCTCCCAAAGGCTTTCTTTGAAAGCTGGGAGATGCTTTCGCATGGGTTCCGTCGACACAGTCGCCCATATGTGAGGACTGACGTCCTGCTTGTTCCCAGAGAAAAATCCTTACCAAGACAGAGGAAGTCCAAAGACCAGAAGAGGAACCAAACAAGCTTGAGTGGGGAAGCCCTGGCATAGCAGAAACATAAGAACTAAAACATCTGAGTGAGAGATCTACAGTTTATTTATTTTGGGGTAATTTTAGGACCAGAGTAGTGGTTATGAAAATATAGCGACTGCCACTTAGAATTTCAATCAGATACTCTATTAGACACCATGTGCAGTGTACTAACTCCAAATTATTGTCCATTAATAAAATATATTATCCCAGGGAAAGGCTGAGCCTGTGTAGCAAGCATAACAATATAGGAAAAAACCCAGGAAATGTAAAAGTTGGGTTTGTTGCCCACACTCTCCCCCTTTACAATATGGTTCTGGAAAAGAAAGAGAATCTTGTTAATTTTCTTTTAACTCATTTTTCAAATGCTAATTTTTAGTTTCATTTAATAGTGAGGTTCACATATTATAAAACCCACTGTGCTGCTATTCACTGATTAAAAGTTACATAAGAGTACATGCATTTGAACCGTTTAATTTACCTGTTTTTGGCTCTCTTTGTTTGATGGTTTCAGTTCTGCTTTCTTCCCAAGGGTTCTGGATAATGGTCGTTGAACTGTCTGATGCTGACTGATACTAGGAAGAGTCTGGAAGGAGCTACTAGACGTCCTAGGATTCAAAAAAATATATATATACAGTACCTGAATGTAACTTCCTTAACCGCCTAGGTGCTACCTGCTATATATGTTTATGTTTATGTTTATGTTTATTAAAACTTTATATACCGCCCAATACAAAATAGCATCTGGGCGGTTTACAATACATAAAAGCATTTAAAAGGAAGGCTGCGGAAAAAGAAACAGAAAAGAACGCCATAAAATCAAAGAACAGGGATAGAAACAGATAGCAGTCAGGGGATACAGAAGGCAGACATGGAGGGAAGGAAGGGAGCACATAGACAAAACAAAGAAGCTCAGGAAAGAGGAATTAGGAACTAACATAAGTTTACTAAGTAGGAGAAGAGGGTGGGGCTGGAAGGTGGAGGTTGAGGCAGACATGAAGGGAGGGGGGAGACATTGACAACACACAAGGTGCAGGAAGGAGGGTTTAAGGATTTGACATGATTAGTCCTATGATGAAGAAGAGGACGGGACTGGAGGAGGGAGGTTAAAAGCAGAACAGAAACTGTGAGTTTTCAACTTGGCTTTAAAGGATTGATAGGAGGTCTCTAAACGTAGGGAGTGGGGGAGTGAATTCCAAAGCCTTGGACCGAGAAAGAAGAAAGCAGAAGATCGAGTTAGTTCTAAGTGTGCTTGAGAGGGAGGGGGAAGAAACATACGATTAGCGTGGATGGAACGTAGGGAGCGGTGAGGAGTATGAAGACGAACTTGATCAGCAAGATACAAGGGGACACCTGAGTGGATCACCCTGTGAACAAAGATAAGAACTTTAAATTGGACACGAAAAGGAACAGGAAGCCAGTGATAGTGTATTAACAAGGGAGTGACGTGATCAAAACGAGAAGCGTGAGAAAGAATACGAACAGCAGCGTTTTGGACCCGTTGAAGACGACAAATTTGTGATTGGGGAAGCCCAGCAAGACAGACATTACAATAGTCAAGACGCGACATAACAAGGGAGATAAGCAGGGTGGCCAAAGAGGAAGGGGTAAGGAAGGGGCGTACAGTACGAAGTTGTCTTAAAGTAAAGAAAGAGCGCTTAACCACAGAAGAAATATGTTCTTTAAAGGACACTGTAAATATAACTATAACTACAAAAAGGTTCGCCAGGAATGTGTTTTCCATTTTTAGCAGGAAAAAATATGTCATCTTTAGGGTCAGTTTTTCAAAACAAGTCCAGTGCTTCATTTAGGAATTCCATTTTAGGAACATAAATTTAGGAAATTTTCAGCCTAACTTAAGCATTTAAACATTTGCATGAAATGTTTTCCCAAAGTTAGGTCTGCAGTTCATTTGCCTAGATTTAGGTGTTCAGTGCTGAAAATCAATGCAATTTTCCCCAACCTAATTCATCCTCAAATACTGTAGCCAGAAACATTTTAGAAACCTAAATTTAGGGATCAGTCCCAATCATTTTGCAAAACGGTCCATTCAAGTTTCTAACCAAAACATTAAGCACCCCAATCCTTTGTAAACTGGCACTATAAAAATCAAACTGCTATCACTAACAGATCAATGCAGAAAATCTTAGTGTGACATTTTTCTGGTGCTTTTCCTGTGCTAGGCTTGCTCTCCAATGCAGAAAAGGCAGTTACTCACCTGTAGCAAGTGTTCTCCATGGACAGCGGGAATAAGACTTCACATATGGGTGACATCATCTGACGAAGCCCACACGAGAACGCTCCCCAGCTCCTAACTGAAGCTTTTGGGAGCTTCCTCTGCACTTGCGCGCCATCTTCCCACCTGCCGCAGTGGCATCATCTTAGATTAGTCTGATACTATAGCTATAATAGCATACAACTCCCAGGAGAAGTAGGAGGGTTGTGAGGACTTATTCCTGCTGTCCACGAAGAACATCTGCTACAGGTGAGTAACTACCTTTTCTCTGTGAACAAGCAAAAATGAAGCCCTCACATATGGGACTTCCTAGCTATAGGCTACCGTAAACAAATGCAAGTGCAGACAAGCCCATTAGGGGCAACTAAATCTGTTTTCTGGCAACAGGCCTTTTGTATCCATATATATATATTATACACACACACACACACACACTCATTTTTTATAGTTTTTTTAGGTAGCTTGAACAGAAAAGAATGGACCTAGGTAGGGATGGAATTGGATTCTAATCCCCAAACAGATCCCATAGTACTGCTTGGTCAAAGTTGCGGTCGCATCAGGAATCCCCCTCTAGACAGTAGTGAGATGTGAATGTGTGGACAGAAGACCACGTTGCAGCTTTGCAAATCTCTTCCATGGAGACCGAACGCAAGTTGGCCACTGGCACAGCCATAGTTCTGACATTGTGAGCAGCAACATAACCACCGTGGTTCAGGCCTGCCTAGGCACAAGCAAAAGAGATGCAATCTGCTAACCAAATTGAAAGAGATCAACTCAAAACTTTCCTATTCACCTCCAACTATGGCTCCCATTCAAATTCTGACACACAAGCTGATGCCATAACAAGTCAAATGGCAAAACTAGCAAGTCTAACAGTCAGTCAAACATAAGATAGCAACTTACGGGCAGCAGACTGTTAGAGCAAATAAAACACCAGCTATAATCATCTATTGTATATAGTTAAGGGTGCCTCTACCCTTTTACCAATGTATTGATAGAGCATAAACATCAACTATGCTCACCCTTGTATATAGTTATAGGGTGCACCCATCCTGTTATGTCTGAACCTCATCAATGTAAATAGTCATTTCCGTTCCATGTAACTGAATAAGACAATGTTTGTGTACTTTTCAGAAAATTGTTATTTGTAAACCACATTTGATCATATGGAAAGTGCGGTATAAAAATGTTTGTTAATTAAATAAATAAATGAATAAATATGGAGACAGCAGCCCCTAACTTATTAGGGTCAAAAGAAACAAAAAGTTGGATGGACTTTCTATGGGCTTTCATTCACTCCGAGCAGAAGGCCAAGGCTCACTTGCAGTCCTACCTGTGTAATGCAGCTTTCCCTTTGTGGGCATGAGGTTTTGGGAAAAATGTTGGTAGGACAATTGACTGATTAAGATGGAAATCTGATACTACCTTTGAAGGAATTTAGGATGAGTATGAAGGACTACTCTATTATGATGGAATCTGATGTAAGGTGGATGAACTACGAGAGCCTGAAGCTCACTCACTCTGCCTGCTAAAGTGACCGCCACCAAAAACAAAACCTTCCAAGTCAAGTACTTCAAATGGCAGGGATTGAGAGGCTCAAAAGGTGAAGTTGATCTGGTGGAGACTTTCCTGGTAGGACCAATTGCCCTCAGCGTGAAACTCATCAAGATGAGCTCCCCAACTCAGTTTGGATGCATCTGTTGTCAAAACCTTTTGAGGTGGAGAAATATGGAAAGGGAGACCTTTGAGCAAACTGTGGTGGATTGTCCACCATTGCAATGAGTGAATGAGTGGACTAGTGACATACAGACGAACCCTGAATCACCTGTGGCCTGAGTCCACTGAGTCCTCGGAGTTCATTGAGCCTGTCTCATATGGAGATATGCCAAGGGTGTTACGTGTACCGTAGAGGCCGTATGACCTTGTACAGTTAACATCCTGCGAGCTGTAACCTGCTGACTCAATTGAGTCTCCTGTGCTAGCGCTATCGGTCTGTGAAGCCTGTCGTGCAGGGGGAAGGTTCTCATCTGAGTACTGTCTAGCAGCGCTCCAAAGAAATTCCAATTGCTGGGCGGGTTGTATATGGGATTTGGAGTAATTTACGACAAACACTAGTTGTTCCAGTATTCAAATGGTCAACATTGTTGATTCTTGAACTCTTTCCAGAGTGGTACTCTTGATCAGCCAATCGTCCAGACAGGGAAAGACAGACACTCCCAGCATCCGGAGATAAGGTGCTATCACTGCCAGGCATTTTGTGAGATATGTGGTGCTAAGGCTAGGCCAAAGGGAAACACCCGGTACTGGAAGTGTTGTCCCTCCAGGACAAATCTGAGATACCTCCTGTGAGTGGTATGTATCTGTATGTGGGTGTAAGCATCCTTTAGATCCAGGGAGTATAGTCAATCTCCTTTGTGTAGATAAGAGAGCAGTGGTGCCCAAAGTCGTCATTCTGAACTTTTCCTTGACGAGGTACCTATTCAGATCTTTGAGATCTAGGATGGAACAGAATCCCTCCGTTTTCTTGGGGATCAGAAAATACCTGGAATAAAATCTTCACCCTCTTTGCTCTGGCAAGATCTCCCAAGAGGGCGGAGATTTCTTTCTGAGAGTTGATATGGTGCATCTTCGGAGGGCAATTTGGAGGCAGGTTGAATAGATGTAAAGGTTACAAGGGGCCACCTATGGGCAAAAAGAGTGAGCCTGCCCCCGACAGGAGAGTTTTCCCATTGTGGTTACCGGTAGAGTGGCTATGCTCTGAAGGAACCAGTCAAAACCCTGCCCCAGGCATAGGCTGAGGAATGGACTGGGGCTTCTGAGTCTTTGCATGCTGTGGTAGTGGTCGAGGAGCCTGCTTCAGTTGGAAAGTTTGTGATCCAAGAAAGTACTTCTGACTATGAAAGTAATAGGTCTTTTTCTGGGTTCCCCCTTAGTACCTCCTGCATTGGAGACCATTTCAGCCGTGCACCTTGAGAGATTCTGAAAGGTGACATGCTGTGTTTCAATGAAGCCAGTTTTCTCTTCAACTTGTTCTCCAAAGAGATTCTCTCCATGGCACAACAGCAAGCTTCTCCTGCATGGAGTTTTCCAGGTCTGAGGACCGGAATCAAGTGAGTCTCTGGGCACCAATACACATGGCAGAAGCTTTCATTGCTGTTTCAAAGATATGACAGGTCACATGGACCATGAACTTCAATCTGTCCTTGCTGTGAGCCACTAGATAATGATATTGTTCCAATTTCTCCAGAAGGAGATATTGGGACAGATCTGTGAGGTCACACATGATGTTCTTCAAAAACATGCCCATGTAGAGCTGGTAAGAGGCCAACTCTGAAAGATTCTCATTCTCAAAGAGTCCAATGTCCAAGCTTCCCTTCCTGAGGGCACCGAGGAGTGAGTCTTGGAACTTTTGGATCTCTTAAGAGCAGATTTGACCGCCAAGAAATGGTGAGGAAGCTGGGCCTTCTCAAATCTGGAAGCCTTTTGAACTCTATACATGGAGTCACGTCTTCTATGGAATGGAGGCACAGTGAGGGGGTTCTCCTATATTCTCATCTGTACTCTCTGAAGGATGCAGAGCATGGGTACCATCACCCCTTCCTTAGAGGCCAGAAAATACTGAAGAATCTCCAATTCTTCTGCCCTGAGTTCATTCTCAGTCTCTAAATAAAATGGGATAGCCTTGGCCATGTCCCTGACAAAATCTTGGAAGGTCAGATCCTCAGGAAGGGACGTGCACCGCTCATGAGAAGAAGGGCCCGATGGAAGTTCAGGAGACCTGTCCTCAGACAAGTCCTCAGACTCGACACTGGTGACCTAGCCTTCTGAGTCACTTAGAGAGGAAGTCGAAGTACTTCTGAGTCTCTGCCTGGATCTTTCTCATGACTCTTGGGGATCAGGAGCTCCTTCGGAAGCAATGATGCACTGATGCTCATCTAGATTTCAAGGGGATATTGGACCCTGAAATGCTAGCGTGATATCGACTGGGCAGGCACCGGGGCCAGGGCCTTCAATGCCCCAATGACGATGCTTCTCCAACAGGCAAGCCGTGAGTCTTGAGAATCGGTTGGATGGGTGCCATTGTCAATGTAGCCAACATCGAGGCACTGGCCTGCTGCATGGCCAACAGCATTGTGATCTGTTCCTCAACAGCATTCAGAAAGCGTCTCTCCATGGCTGCCGACTCCGAAGGCTGCGGGGCCTCAGCAACCTCAACTGATGTACCCGGACTCTGCAAGTGGATATCAGCAGCCATCAGCAGGCCATAGGTGCCCCTACGATGTCCTGGAGAATGAGCTCTCTTCTCTTCAGGGCAGCTTAGAGGAGTGCTCTCGTGGGCCCTCATTGCTTTTAATGCTTTGCCTCGAGAGGCTTCGATGCCAGTGCACCGGAACCTTCACTCGGTGCTCAGCACGATCACTCTGCAGCACCAATGAAGAAGACTAAGCCAAATCATTCCTCATCTCCGGGTGGAGATCGATCGATGGCCGATGATACATGACTCTACGGTTGTTCAGCTCCAAGTGGGCTTGAGAACTCCTTGCTGTCGATGCACCACCAGCATCTGATGCAGCTTTTGAAACCATTGAGACCAGTGCCGCCAATGTCAATGAATCGGATTTCTGAGCGCCAAAAATTGATTTGTGCTGTTTCTCTTGACCCTTGAGTCTTCTTTGTGTCATTTGCAAGCACAAATTACAAGAAGAGGGCTGATGATCGAGTCCCAGGCACTGAAGGCACCAGTTATGAGTATCCAAGGGAGACATGGTCCTTGAGCACTGGTAATGCTTCTTAATCCTGCTGGCAAGTTTTTGGGACATATCAGCAGGAAAAATAGCCGCAGTGAAATCAAATGGCTCGATTTTGTAAAATAGAAGGACCCACGGCCGGAGCACCGGTGCCTAAGGGGGCAGAGGTGCCGTGAAAAATAAAAGGAAACTTTAAACAACTGAAAAACTGAACTAACTAAAAGGGGAGATACAAAACCGAAACAAGCAGACAGGAACAAAAGTGGCCCTGGAGAGGGGAAAATTTACTAACACTGTGGAGAGTCTACGAAACGTGCCCATTGGGCTCCATGGAAAAACAAAGACTAATCTAAGATGGTGCCACAGTGGCAGGCAGGAAAATGTTGTGCAAACACAGCTGAAGCTCCCAAAAGTTTTAACTAGTAGCTGGGAAGCGTTCTTGCGTGGGCTCCCTTGGATCACATAATTCATACATGAGGGCTTCATTCCTGCTTACCACGAGATAGCACTGGAAAAACACCAGAAAAATACAGCTGAGACCAAGCTGCTGATACCCCCTTGCAGAGTCCGGGTATGTAGGTTGAGGTTGCCAAAGCCCCGCAGCCTTCGAAGTTGGCAGCCATGGAGAGACGCTTTCTGAATGCTCCTGAGGAACAGATCACAACGCTGTTGGCCATGTAGCAGACCAGTGCCTCGATATCAGCTGCATCGACATTGGCACCCATCCAGAATTGCAGTACAGTGGGCATGCAAATCGCATCCAAAGTGAAGAATATTTAATTGCCCCTGATGTAAAAAACTGCACTGAAAGAGCAGTTTTTTACATTATTTTTAACATTGGATCTTTACACCATAAAGATTCAGTGGGAAGTAAAAAGATCATGTGAAGTGAGGTCTGACACGTCACTTCAGATGATCCAGACATTGACACAATGTTGAGAGGATCAATGCCCCCCGGTTCTCCCCACCCACCTAAAACAAAAAAGGACCTGATGGTCCAGTGGTGCCTAACCCCCTCACCCTTGAACCCTCTCCAGTACCTTAAACATTGTGGGGCAGGATTATTGCTCCCACCCCTGCACCACCATCTTGCAAAATGGTGGCACCTGGCCCCACTCAGTGCATCCCGGGGATACACCTGGAGGTGTCAGACAGCCATATAAGGCAAAAAATGCCTTACATGGCCGAATGACTCCCCAGGTTGCATCCTGGGACCGCCAACCTCATGTCGTGCATCCCAAGCTGCAGTCCTGATGGGGGGGGGGGGTATCATTCTGCCATATAAGCCATTTTTTTGCCTTATCTGGCAGTCTGACCCTACCCAATGTATCCCAGGATGCACCACACAGGGCCAGGCACAACCATTTTGCAAAATGGTGGCATGGGGGCAGGAGCATGTGGGTAACAATTTATAAGGTACTGGGGAGGGTTTGGGGGGTGGGGAGGTATTAGGATCCACTGGACCACCAGTTCCTTTTTTGTTTTGGGAGGGTAGGGACACTGGACAACCAGGTCCTTTATTTGTTCTAGGGGCCAGGGGAGAAAATCAGGGCCCATGAAGCCAACAATCCTGTTTGTTTCAGGGGATGGGGAGGGATCAGGACCCACTGTGCCACCTGTGATTTTACTTCTGTTGGGGGAGCGGTGTTTGGCAGGGAAGCATGCCCCCACCCTCCAACATAGTGCCAATGACATCGGAGGCTTTCTTTGATACCTTGATCAGCTGAGGTGAAGTGATCAATTACACGCCATTGTAATGTGTCAAAACTGTGTTGCTGTTCAATACAATGAACCATTAAATGAGCTGATATAGTGTAGTTACTCACCTGTAACAAGTGTTCTCCGGGGACAGCAGGAATCAGTCCTCACATATGGGTGACATCGGCACCGATGGAACCCACGCAGATTCACTCCCCAGCTTTCAAGAAAGCCTTTGGGAGTTACACCACGCATGTACGGTCAACTTCCCATCCAAAGGTGCCATCTTACCTCAGTATGATAATATAGCTTAATCAGGCATAAAAAGAAGAAAAACTTCAAGGGGAGGAGAGAGAGTTGTGAAGACTGATTCCTGCTGTTCCCGGAGAACACCTGTTACTTGTGAGTAACTATATTGTCTCCAGAAATAAGCAGAAGTCAGTCCTCATTTATGGGACTCCCAAGCTACATGCTACTGAAAAAACCTGTAGGAGCCATGGACAACTCAAAAAGGCGAATTGTGCAGGACAGCAAGGAGTGCTGAGTGGCTTGAAGTCCAGAGACACAGGTGCAGCATTGAGCATGGGATCACCTCACCAGTAGCCTGAATACAATGAGCTGGAGGGAAAGCGTGGCATTATTCCCTAAAGAGGTGTTGAAGTATTGCCTGGCCGAAGTTGCTGTCATGCCGTGAGCTTTCTTCTAAACAGTAATGTGCTACAAAGGTATGGACTGAAGACCAGGTGGTGGCCTGGCAAATGTCCAACAGAGGGACCGAGCGTAGGTTGGCCACTGAGGCCACCATGGCACGCACATTGTGTGCAGTAACATGATGCACCAGGGAAAGTCCAGTCTGCTCGTAGGTGAAGGAGATGCAGTCTGCCACCCAGGCAGATAGGGTACACTTGAAGACTGCAACCCTGAGTCTGTTAGGGTCATAGGCGACAAATAGTTGCAACAACTGGTGATGGGACTATGTTCTCTGAAAGTAGAAGGACAGTGCCCTTTTGCAATCCAGGGTGTGGAATGAGGCTTCCACTCAGAAGCGTGAGACCTGGGAAAAAAGGTGGGGAGGACCTCCTCTTGGTTCATATGAAAAGCGGACACCACCTTAGGCAGAAATTTTGGGTGTATCCAGAGAACAACTCTGTTTTGTAGCACCAACACCCGCAGCTCACTAACTCTCCTAGTGGAAGTGAGAGCTACCAGGAATACCACTTTCCATGACAAGTACTTGAGATGGCACGTGGTCAAAGGCTCAAAAGGGGAAGCCATCAGCTTCCCAAGAATGATGTTCAGGTCCCACGCCACTGGCAGGAGGCATACAGGGAGCCCAAGAGAAGAAGCCCCCTCATGAAGCAGCCCACCAACAGCTGCAGCAAGACGGGCTGGCCATTGACAAGGTGATGATGTGCCGCTAGGGCATTGAGGTACATCCTGACAGAATTGGAATTTAAACCCATCCGAGAGAGGCAGAGGAGGTATTGCAGGATGTCCTGCACCGAGCAAAAGAAGGGGTTGAGATTCTTTTCTGAGCACCAGACAGAGAATCAATGCCAAGGCATATGCTTGGCTTGCAGAGTCCTTGCGCGATGCCAGAAGAACATTCTCCACCTCTCTGGACAAATAGAGAAGCATTATGGCTAGTCTTTCAGCAGCCTCGCCATCAGGACGAGAGACCAGAGATTGGGTTGGAGAAGGGTCCCATTCTCCTGTGAGAGCAGGCCCGGGTCCTGGCCCAGGGGTATCAGGGCTGTTCATAACAGCTGCAGGAGCAGGGGGAATCATGGCCGTCGGGGCCATGAAGGAACAACGAGAATTAGGGAGGCCCCGTCTGCCTGAACCTTGAGTAAGGTTTTGGGAATCAGGAGAGTAGATGGGTACACATACAGAAGGCTCTCAGACCAGCACAGGAGAAAAGCGTCCTCCGTTACTCAGCATAGGGCAAGCCTCCAAGAGTAGAAGCACGCAGCTGCACATTCTCGGGACTAGCAAAGAGGTCCAATGTTAAGGGCCCCCAATGTTGAAAGATGGAGTTGGCTATCTCTGGGTTGAGTCGCCACTCATGGGGCTGAAGCACTCTGCTGATCCGATTTGCAAGCAGAGTGTCCTGGCCCAGTAGGTAGACTGCCTGGAGGGTCATGCCATTCTCCGTGGTGAAATTCCACAGGTGAACCACCTCCAGAAAGAAGAGGTATGAACCCGTTCCTCCCTGTTTGTTGATGTAGAACATTGACACTTGGTTGTCCATCTGGACAAGCACCACCTAACCCATCAGGTGGGTGCGGAACACCCTGAGGGCATTTGTTACAGCCTGGAGCTCTAGGAGGTTGATCTGGAGGGCGCTCTCCTCCCAAGTCCAGGAACTCTATGACTGTACTGTCACAATGGACTCCCCAGCCGAGCTTGGAGGCATCCGTAGTGAGGACGTGGTGTGCTGGAGGGGCCTGGAAGGGTAGGTGGGCCATGAGTTTTAGATGGCTGTGCCACCAGGTGAGAGAGGTTGCTAGAGACCAGGTGATCCGGATACAATCCTCCAGATGTCCCATGGCCTGAGCCCACTGAGAGGTCAGAGTCCACTGGGCCTGTTGCATTCGGAGACATGCCTGCAGGGTCACATCACGGTTAAGGCCATGTTCCCCTAGAGGTGCAGCAGAAGCCGGATGGACACCATAAAGCGGTTATGCACCTTCCCTGCTAGTGATGCAAAGAGCTGCGCCTGATCCAGAAGGAGGAAGACTCTAGCCTGTGTCAAGTCCAGGAGTGAGCCAATGAACTCCAGGAACGGAGTCGGGAGCAGATGTGACTTTGGGAAATTGATTACGAACCCCAGAGTCTCCAGCACCTTGACAGCACGGTGGGCCGCATTGCATGCCTCCTCTGGCCAGCTTGCCTTTATAAGCCAGTCGTCCAGATAGGGGAAGACAAAGACTCCCAGCAAGCAGAGGTGAGTAGTGATGACTGCCAGGCACTTGGTGAACACTGTGGGGCCGAGGAGAGGCTGAAGGGGAGCACCCTGTATTGGTAGTGGCAACCTCTGATGACGAAGCAGAGGTACTGACGGTGCCGGGGATGCATCAGGATGTAGGCAAATGCAGCTTTGAGATCCAAAAAGCATAGCCAGTCTTTCTGGAGGAGGTAGGGTAGCAATGTTTCAAGGGATAGCATCTTGAACTTTTCTTTGAGCAGAAACCAGTTGAGGTCCCACAGATCCAGGATGGGCCAATAGCTGTCATTTTTGGAAAAAGGAAGTACTAGGAGTAGAACCCTTTGTCCCAGAGGGGCCAAGGTACTGGCTCCACAGCCCGGTCCCCAAGTAGGGACTCAAGTTCCTTCTTCAGGAGCTCTCTGTGCAGGGAGGTCATGGGAAGCTCCCCTGGAAAGAAGGGAGGAGGCATCTGGTTGAAGTGCAGAATGTAGTCCTCTTGCACTACCTGCAACACCCAGGCATTGGTGATAATGTCCGGCCAGAAGTGGGTGAAGTGCACCAGATATCCTCCTGTGTGCCTTGGGCCCTGGCCTTCTGTAAGAAAACAAACTATGCCCAGGAAGTCAATGGCCCCACTGGGCTGCGGCTGGGGTGTGGGGTTTGGGGGCTTTTTGCTTTTGGGGCCATAGCCCTGGGTCCTTGGCCTGTCGTCCCTGTGGACGAGCTTGGTAGGCTGGAAACTGAGGATATTTCCCATAAGCCTTTTTCCCCTTTGGGTGGAAGGTATTTTTCCCGGAAGCCTTCCAACAGGAAGGGTCAGCTGTCTTCTTGGACAACCTAGTCCTGGTCAGGAACTGCCTCCAGCTCAGCCACCTTGTCAGTCATGGGTTTGCCAAAGAGGTTCTCTCCTCGACAGGGGACATTGGCCAGTCTGTCCTGTACCCACTGCTCCAAGTCAGAGGACTGTAGCCTGGCCCAACAGCAAGCATTAATGCCTACTGCAGCCACATGGGCCACAGACTCCTAGCTGTCAAAGGCTGCCTGAGTTTGAAATTTGGAGTATTCCTTGACCGTGGAGACGAGGGTCCAGAAGCACTCAAGGGATTCCCTTGCCAGCCCAGCTGAGAACCTGACGAGCTCCTTTGTCAGGTCCCTCAGGTACATGCCACCTGGTATGCCTGAATACAGGCAGTGAGCATCGAGCCCTGGTAGCACTGCCTGCCAAAGCCATCCATTGTGTGGACCTCCATGCTGGGTGGCACCGAGGACTCATCTTCTGACTCTTGATCCAACACATGGTTGACTCCACCACCATGGAGGTGTGAGGCAGCTGTGTTTTTTGAAACCCTGGGCTCTTGCCAACTCGATATTGGGAATCGAGTCGCCAGTTCACTATGGCCACCATCACCAGGCTTTGCCACATCCTGAACAGCAAACATTCCAGGATGTGGGGAATCAGCACCATCAAGTGCCTCCTTCGGAGGGGCCTCGTACTGGAGAATTTCAAGGTCCTCAGCACAAAGCTCGTCCTCTGGCTCCTCAACAAAGGACAGGTCCTTCGACATCCTGCAGACAAATTCGAGGAACGCAATGTCCTCGGGCAGTGAGCACCTGTACTCCCGCAGTGGAGATAGGTTGGAGGGCACATCTCTGTAGCACGGTATCAGGTGACTCGTCATCAGTCTCCCATCCTGATTCAGAGACAGAGGAGACCTCATGCTCTGAGTGATCACTGTGCCAATGCACCACCGGCATTGGGGAATGCGGTGCCCAACATGCAGACTCTGAGACAGGCTGGATGTCCTCTGGAGAGGCCCTGGCTGTGGAGGGTGTCGTGGTCAGTGCCGATGACCAAGAGACACCGGGTGTCAGGCTTTGCTGCGCCTCGAGGAAGGCAGCTAGGATGCATTCCAGAACCGCCATCCTGGCCTTGATGCCAATAGGCTCCACAACCAGCTTGGGTCTCAACAGCATCGAGTCCGGAGCCAGATCCCTCAGAGGGGAGTTACGGATAATGATCATGCAGAGGGAATTAAACCCTATCCCCTGAAGCGGTGGGAGTCTCCTCCCACCAGGGTAGCTTTGAGGGCTGCTCCCAGCCATCGCCTTCAGTGTCGGGTCAAGGGCTTCGAGCCCGAGTACCCAAGGATTTATCTCTGATGTTGGGGTCAGACTTCGTCTTAGACCTCAACTTGGACGATGTCTTGAGCCCGCAGGGGAGATCCTCAGAGGACAATCCCCAGTCTGAGGCGCCCTGACTTTGGGGTTCAGACCGAGCACTCCTGCGCAACGCCGAATTGTCGGACGCGGACCCTGAGGGCAGCAATTCCATGCTCGAGGCCAGCCCTGCGGCAGAGTCCTTTGAGCCAAACAGCTCCTTACACTGCTGCTCACTCAACTGGAGGGGGTGGGGTAGAAATGCCCTCTGACTCTTTGCCCTTTCACTTGTGCTGCCTCATTCCCTGCCTTAGCTTTTGACAGTGGGGAGATGGATAAGGGAGCTGGAACACTCACTGGTTCTTTTATATGAACCAATGCAGTATCAGTTGCACCTTCAACCAGTGGGATGTGGGAACTCCAGCTGGCTCTTGCGCTGTTATTACTCTGGGTCTGGAATGCCTCTAACTTGCTGGCCACACACAGGCACAAACAAAAAGTTACATACAAACGGGACCAATAGAGCCAATCAAACTTCATCTCAACTACATGCACTCTCATTTTTAGTGAAATATACCTTGAAAAAAAGAGAGAAAAGTCTTAGCCAACATATTTTACCTTCTTGGCTTTCCTCCACTTCTTGGCTTTGACTGGAGTTTCATATCTGGAGCCAATTCAAAGTAGAAAAGGTACATAATTAAAAATAAGAAATATTTTCACCAGTAAATAGAAGATTTTTTAGAAAACAAATTTTTGGACAGAAATATAATTAACAAATTAATTCATAATGTGTAAATCTAGTTTATATTTTGCAGTTTATTTGTATACCTTTTTTGATAGATAACCTGAAAGTGGTCACAAGTAAAGCTCACTAAAATACCATGACATAAAGCAAAATAATATTCCCAAGAGGCAATATAAATATTGCAGAAATGCAGCATAAACATTTGCATCTGAGGCAAAGAGTGTGCCTAACTTTGCAGCTCGATTCTGCAGGCCTCTCTTTGTCATCTTCCTACACAAAGAAAACTCTGATGGCTGGTGGTTGGGTCCAAGACACTTGAGACACCAGTTGTGGGTGTCGGTAGCGGAGATGGTACCACCACACTTAGAACATTTCTTAAAACCACTAGTTGATTTTTCCATTATGTCAGTAGACAAATGGTAGGCCTAAGGCCGAAAATGGTTCCAATGCGCCCAAGAAAGTTGTACTTTTTTTTTTTTTTTTTTATAGCCGCAAACCACAAAAAACAAAATAAATAAAATAAACAAATTTTCTTAAGTGACAGGATTTGCTTCCTGTTGGTTCCACGGAAAATGAAGAACTGAAGAGGGAGAGTTGGGAAGGCAGCAACACAGGTGCAGTGGGATGCTCCCAAAAGCCTTCCTATTGGATGCTGGGGAGTGTTCCTGTAAGGGCTCCATCGGTACCGACATCACCCATATGTGAAGACTACATTCCTGCTTGTTTCTGGAGGTAATACTAAACTTCACTGAAAAGCACCAGCTAATGACTCTTTACAGAACCAAACACAAACTGGAATATCAAGGGTGCTCAGTACTAGTGTTAAGTGATTGCTCTGCAAACATGGCTGAAAGTAGAATGGCAATGGCCCCGTATTTCTGTCCTAGCACAGAAGGGGATAAGATTTATGCTCTAGTTCCCCGCGCAGGTTCGGGTCACCCACATGAACTGAACTCAACAATTGGACACAGTAACTGCCCTGAAAGCTTTTGTGGACAACTTGTCAGCAGACTGAAACATAGAAAAAAGACATGGACTATATTAACTAACAGTTTCAATGTTTGGTTCTGTTTTTTGGAGTCTCTTCTTTGAGCCACATCAAAGGAGAAGTACTGTTTGGCAGGAACATGCACAGCCCATGACTTTGAACTCTCCTGCACTGCCGAAAAGGGGACAGATACAGGGACAGTGAAGACACAAAACATCCACCTTGAGCCAGCATGGGGATGGCAGGGGAATCCAGAATGGCACACTGCAGTGAGACTGGGAAAAACCAAAGAGCAGAATGGGCACTTGGCTGCGCATGGGGCTGCTACTCTGGCAGCTCTTGTCGGAAGGACGGGGCAAGCAGAAGGAAAAAAACGTTACGTATAGACATCGAACTGCTAAGGGATGAACATTAAAATTCCTGAAAAACCCGCACATTCTTAACGGTGGGGTGGGAAGAGGGAAGGGGGACCAGAGATGTGCATAAATGCTGTTAATGGAGGCCGGGGACCTCTAGGATTGTAAAGAATGCTGGAACATGGGAGAAGATTGGATGTATGAGAGGACGTTCTATGAAATGCTTCCCGTTCCAAAGGGAAGGACCCAAAAGGCAGACAGAGCTCCAGAGTCTCAATGCATGGATGAGACAATGGTGCAAGGATGAGGCTTTTGGATTTGTTAGGAACTGGGGAACATTCTGGGGAAAGGAGGGTTTCTTCCAAAGGGATGGGCTTCACCTTAACCGGGATGGAACCAGGCTGCTGGCATTAACCTTTAAAAAGGAGATAGAGCAGCTTTTAAACTAGATAATAAGGGAAAGCCGACAGTCGCACAAGAGTGCATGGTTCGGAAGAATGTATCCTTGAAGGATACTACCAAAAGCAGAGAGGTTCCAAAAAAGAGTAAAGTAGCCCAAATGCCCTCGAGTATGGAGCAGACAGAACTTAAAGATCCCAAATTACCCATGCCTACCAATAGCCAAATTAATATGAATAAAATACAGTCTCTAAAATGCTTGTATGCAAATGCTAGAAGTCTAAAAAATAAGATGGGAGAGTTAGAATATATAGCACTAAATGAGAGGTTAGATATGATTGGAATCTCAGAGGACAACCAGTGGGACACTGTGATACCTGGGTACAAACTATATCGTAATGATAGAGCTGATCAAATTGGTGGAGGGGTTGAGCTCTATGTTAGAGTCAGAAAGGATTAAAGTTTTGCAGGAAAAAATTTGCTGTATTATCTCTATGGATTGAAATTCCATGTAAAAAGGGGAAAGCGATGGCAGTGTGGGTGTGCAATCGACCGCCTGGCCAGAATGAACAAATGGATGATGAAATGCTCAAAGAAATCAAGGAAGCTAACAAAAGTTACAGCACAGTAATAATAATGGGTGATTTCAATTACCCCGGTATCGACTGGGTCGGTGTCACCGCAGGACATGCTAGGGAGATAAAGTTCCTAGATTAAATAAATGACTGCTTCTTGGAGCAGCTGGTTCATGAACCGACCAGAGGTGAAGCCATATTGGACCTAGTCCTTAGTGGAACACCAGATCTGGTGCAAGAGATAAGGGTGTTGGGGTCACTTGGCAATAGTGATCATAGGATGATTGCATTTTATTTAAGTGGAGGAGGGATAGTAAGGAAATCCACAGTGCTACCTTTTAACTTTTGAAAGGGAGACTATGATAAAATGAGGAAAATAGTTAAGAAAAAACGAAAAGGAGCAGTTGCAAAGGTTAAAGACTTAGGTTTAGGTTTATTAAAAACTTGTTATACCAAAAAACTGCCAGCATGGTTTAAAGGTGAGGTCAGAGAAGCTGTTGCCAAAAAAGCATCTTTCAGGAAATGGAAAAAAGAGCCAAACGACGAAACCTGGAAACAGCACAAGCACTGGCAAGTTAAATGCAAGACACTGATAAGGCAGGCAAAGGGAGAATTTGAGAAGAAGCTTGCTGCAGAAGCAAAAACGCATAATAAAGACTTTTTCAAGTACATTCGTAGCAAAAAACCTGTGAGAGAGTCAGTTGGTCCATTAGATGATAGAGGGGTTAAATGGGCACTAAGAGGCGACAAGGCGATAGCAGAGAGACTGAATGAATTCTTTGCTTCGGTCTTTACTGAGGAAGATGTAGGGATGTTACCAATGACTGAAGTGGTATTTAAAGGTGCGGAAGAATTGAAGGAAATATCGATACATCGGGAAGATGTCTTACAACTATTTGATAAAATGAAGAGTAGCAAATCACCTGGACCGGATGATATACATCCAAGGGTGTTGAAAGAACTGAAATATGAGATTGCAGACCTGTTATTAGTAATCTGTGAACTATCATTAAAATCATCTGTAATACCTGAAAATTGGAGGATAGCGAACGTAACACCAATTTTTAAAAAGGGTTCCAGGGGTGATCCGGGAAACTACAGACCAGTGAACCTGACGTCAGTACCGGGAAAAATGGTAGAAACCATCATAAAGAACCAAATTCCTGAACATGTAGATAGTCATGGCTTAATGGGAGACAGCCAACATGGCTTTAGAAAAGGAAGATCTTGTCTTACTAATCTATTATGTTTTTTTGAAGGTGTGAATAAACAGGTAGACAAAGGTGAGTCGGTTGATATAGTGTATTTGGACTTTCAGAGACTTTTGGGAAAACTAAAGTCATGAGATAGGAGGCAGTGTACTATTGTGGATCGTGAACTGGTTAAAAGATAGAAAGCAGAGGGTAGGGCTAAATAGCCAATTTTCCCAATGGAGAAAGGTGAATAGTGGTGTACCCCAGGGATCTGTGCTGGGTCCGCTGCTTTTTGACATATTCATAAATGACCTGGAAAAGGGAATAACGAGTGAGGTTATCAAATTTGCAAATGACACAAAACTATTTAAAGTTGTTAAAACCCATGAGGATTGTGGAAAAATGCAAGAGGATCTTGATAAATTGAAAGACTGGGCATCCAAATGGCAGATGAAATTTAATGTGGACAAGTGCAAAGTTATGCACCTAGGGAAAAACAACCCAAACTATGGTTACACGATGCAAGGTTCCACATTAGGAACCACCACCCAGGAAAAAGATTTAGGCGTCATTGTGGATAACATGTTAAAACCCTCGGCCCAGTGTGCAGCGGCGGCCAAGAGAGCAAATAGAATGCTAGGTATCATAAGGAAAGGAATGGAAAATAAAACAAAGGATATTATAATGCTCTATATTGTTCCATGGTGAGACCGCACCTTGAATATTGTGTGCAATTCTGGTCGCCATATCTTAAAAAGTATATATCGTTATTAGAAAAGGTTCAGAGAAGAGCCACCAAAATGGTAAAGGGGATGGAAGGATACCCCTATGAAGAAAGGTTAAAAAGGTTAGGGCTCTTTAACCTGGAAAAGAGATGGCTGAGGGGAGATATGATAGAAGTTTATAAATTAATGAACGGTGTGGAACGGGTAAACATAGATCGATTGTTTACGTTTGAGAATATAGAAGGACTAGAGGACATGCAATGAAGCTACAGGGTAAACTATTTAAGACTAATAAAAGAAAATATTTTTTCACTCAACGTGTAATCAAACTCTGGAATTTGTTACCGGAGGATGTAGTAAAGGCTGTTAGTGTAGCTGGGTTTAAAAAAGGTTTGGACAAGTTCCTGGAGGAAAGGTCCACAAACCATTATTAAAAAGGGACCCAGGATATCAATGCTTGACCCAATACAAGAATTGTGGAACCTGTTTCTTTTGGGGAAACTGTTAGGTATGTATGACCTAGATTGGCCACAGTTGGAAACAGGATACTGGGCTTGATGGACCTTGGTCTGACCGAGTATGGCATATGTTATGTTCTTACTAAATGAATGGAGGGGAATGTATGCAGATATCTACTGGGGGAGTGATGATGGGCCAAAGGGGGGGATGGGAGAGGGGCAGAGTGTGATCCAACATGAGAAGGGAGGGATGAGATGAACGACCCTGTTCCTATGGAATCTGGTGTAGGGCTCATGTGCTATGAGCGCCTGCAGTTTGCTCATGCACCTGGCGGAGGTGAGCGCCACCCAGAAGATGACCTTCCACGAGAGGAACTTGAGAGGACAGGTCGCCAGGGGCTCCAATGAGCTTCCCTAGGGCCACATTGAGGTCCCATGCTATCGGCGGTGGCGGACCAAGGGTCGGGAGAGGAGAAGGTCCCGCAAGAACTGGCCTACCTTGGGGTGGATGGAGACGGCCTGGCCTTCTACTTCATGGTGGTGAGGCCAGCAGGATATCCTCCACCAGCTGAGGCAGGCAGTAGTCAGCTATGGCTATTCTCTCAGCAGCCAAGCTGTCAGAACCAGGGACTGGATGTTGGGGTGTTGCAGTGTGCCGTCCTCCTGCGAGAGCAGGTCTGGGGCACACCCCAAAGACCAGAGGTTCCCTCAGGATAGCTGCAGCAGCAGGGGGAACCAGGGCTGCCTCAGCCACTGGGCGCAATGAAGAGGACATCTCCGCCTGAATCTTCAGGAGGGCCCGATGCGCCAGGGGCATCGATGGGAAGGCATACAGGAAGCCCATGGACCACAGGAGGAGAAAGGCATCCGCCATTTCCTGACCCCAGGCCGGCTTCCTGGAGCAGAACCTTGGGAGCTGTGCATTCTCTGGACTGGCAAAGAGATTGATCTCTGGGGTGCCCCACCGCCGGAAAATTTCCTCCTGAATGGCTGGGTTCCGCCTCCATTCGTGGAGTTGGAGAATGTGGCTCAGGCTGTCGATCAGTATATTGTCCTGGCCCGGCAAGTACACTGCTCTGTGCAATGTTCCACCCACCGTAAAGTTCCAGAGGTGTACCGCCTCCCAACAGAGGTGGTAGGAACCCATGCCCCCTTGTTTGTTGATGTAGAACATCACTACCTGGTTGTCCGTATGGACCTGGACTACCTGTCCTGCCAGATGATCCTGGAAGACTCACAGGGCATAACAGACCACCTGGAACTCAAGCAGGTTGATCTGCAAAACATTATCCTCCAGTAACCACAGCCTCTGTGACTGTAGATGATCGCAGTGGGCACCCAGTCCCTCTTGGACGTGTCCATGGTGAGGATATGCTGCACCAGTGAGGCTTGGAATAGCAGCCCAGCCCTAAGGTTGCAGTGGTCCTGCCACCAGGTCAGGGAGGCTGCTAAGGCGGGCGTAACCTGGATACAGTCCTCCAGGCAGCCTGACGTCTGCCATCATTGAGCATTGAGCGCCTAATGGGCCTGCCGCATGTGCAGGCGAGCAAAAGGGGTCACATGAACAGTGGACGCCATGTGCCCCAGGAGGTGGAGCATCTGTCAGGCTGTCACTGGAGCACCGCACTGTACCACTTGCGCTATGGTGATGAGGCAGAGAGCCCGATCCAGGGATAGGAAGGCCTTTGCCCGAGTGGAGTCTAGCAGGGGCCCAATGAATGCCATGCACTGCATTGGAGCGAGATGAGACTTTGGGAAGTTCACGACGAAGCCTAGGTGCTGCAGCAGCCCTAGTGTGCGCTGAGTCACATTGCACACTTTGTCCAGCATGCCTGCCAACACGAGCCAGTCATCCAGGTAGGGGAACACAAACACTTCGAGGACCCAGAGGTGAGCAGCCACGACCACCAGGTATTTTGTGAATACCCATGGGGTGGAGGTGAGGCCAAAGGGAAGCACCCTGTACTGATAATGGTGGCCCCCTACTACGAAACAGAGGTACTGACAGTGCCTGGGTGGATTAGGATGTGGGTGTAAGCATCTTTGAGATACAAGGAGCATAGCCAAACTCCCTGAAGGAGGTAAGGCAGCAAAGTTCCAAGGGATAAAAATTTTGAACTTTTCCTTGACCAGGAAGCCACTGAGGTCCCGAAGATCAAGAATGGGCCTGAAGCCGCGTGTCTTCTTGGGGACCAAGAAGTAGCAAGAGTAGAAACCATTTCCCTGAAGATGAGGACGGATGGGCTTGACTGCCTGATCCTCGAGTAAAGACCCAAGCTCTTTCTGAAGTAGCTCCCTGTGCAAGGAGTCCATGGATAATTCCCCTGTGAAAGATAGGGGAGGCAGCTGAGTAAAGTGAAGGAGGTAACCTTTTTCGACCACTCACAACATCCAGGCATCTGTGGTGATAGACGGCCACCTGTTTGCAAAGTGGACAAGCCGTCCCCTAGTAAACCTTGAGCCTGTTACCTCCTGAGGGAGGGAGGCTATGCCCAAAGAGTCAAAAACTCTCCCCAGGCTGTGGCTGAGTCGCTGTTTGGAGTTTGGGAGCTTTAGGCTTACAGGGGCCATGCCCTTGGCCTGTTGCCCTTGAGGGGGAGCGGAGTAGGCTGGACTTCAGGTGGAAGCTTCTCTAACTCGTCAACCTTGTCCATCATGGGTTTGTCGAAGAGGTTATCTCCACGGCATGGGACATCGGCTAATTTATCCTGCACCCATTGCTCCAAGATAGAGGACTGCATCTAGGCAAGGCGGCAGGCACTAATGCCCACCGTAGCCACACGAGCCACCGACCCGAAGCCGTCGAAGGCTGATCGAGTCTGAAATTTGGAGCATTCCTTGACCGAGGAAACCAGGGCCCAAAAGCGTTCAAGGGGCTCATCTGATAAACCAGCTAAGAATCTGTTGAGTTCTTTTGCCAGGACTCTCAAGTACATACCCATGTACAGCTGGTAAGCTTGGATCTGGGCTGTAAGCATAGAGCCCTGGAAACACTTCCTACCAAATGCATCCATGGTACAGGCCTCCCTGCCAGGAGGTACCGAGGAGTAGGTTTTCTGGCTCTTGATTCGACGCATAGCCAATTCCACCATCGTGAAATTGTGTGGAAGATGTGCTTTATGGAATCCTGAGCTCTTGCTGATTTGATATTGTGAATCAAGTTGACGGTTCGCAATCGTCACCATCACCGGGGTCTCCCACATCTTGAACAGCAGGCGCTCTAGGATGGGGGTACAGGCACCGTCAGCGCCACCCAAAGAGAAGCCTTGTACAGGAGGATCTCAAGGTCCTCAGCACGTGGCTCGTCCTCGGGCACCACCAAAAAGGCGAATGCCTGGGACATCGCCCTCATGAATTCCAGGAAGGCCAGGTCCTCTGGAGGGGACCTCCGCCAATTATGCGGTAGAGAGAGGTCAGAAGGGATGTCCCAATGGAGCATGGTGTTGGGGGATTCCTTGTCTGTTTCCCATTCCAACTCCGAGCCGGAGGAGTTGGTGAACATTCCTCAGTCCTTGGACCAACTCGGCGCCAATGACTCTTAAAGTCGGTCTTCCGACGGCGTCATGTTGGTTGTCAATGGTCTCGACACCAACCGTGCAAGGCGCTCCAGAATGGGTGGAGCATCCTGTGGGGAAGTCCTCAATGAGGAGGTTCCCGTTTGGCACGCCGACAACTTGGAGGGATCAGGAGTCAGGCTCCGCAGCGCCTCGAGGAACACAGAGAAGCTGCGTTCAAGGGCTGCCATGTGGGCCTCGATGCCAGATGGCTCTGCCACTGTCCCCGATCCCAACAGTGTCGAGCGAAGCCAGATCTCTGGCTGGGGAGTCCCGGATCATAATGGAGTCATAGGTGACTCATCTCTTCAGGGTTGCTTCAACGGGTACTCCCATCCATTGTCCCCTGAGTCGAACCAAGGGCTCTGAGGCAGAGTCGAGGTGGACCTACCACTCGATGCCAGGTTGATCCTTGGCATTGACTTCGAGGAAGACACCAAAGCATGCAGGAGATCCTCAGAGGATGACTCTGATGCTTGATGACCTCTGAGCTCAGAACGAGCCTGGGCAAGCGACACCGCATCGCCCAGCACCAGCATCAAAGGAAGGGATTACGCCCCCAATGCCGAACCAGAGCCATACCTACCAAACAGCTCCACATTCCTTCTGGGTTTTGGCCGACATGAGGAGGCAAAGCAGGCAGGAAGATCTGTCGTGGACTGCCCCGAGGCACCTGATGCAGGTGTTATAGTGATCCATACAGGACATAATACAACTGCACTTGCCACACTGCTTAAACCCACAGGTCAAGGACATAGCGGGAAAAATGAGACCCGTGAGATCAAACTCAGACATCTCGACCAGATAGACCGCAATAAAAAACCCTGTGTGCCAAAAGAAGAAAAATTAAAGAAAAAAAAAATACCTGAGCGAAAATCAAGACACTGGGGTGAAGACTCAGGTGCGGAAAGGTGATTGACTCAAGCACTCAATTAAAACAGAAAAATTGAGCAAAGGGTCGAAAAAAAATCTACTTTTACCGCGAAAAAAGAAGGGCAAGATGGCACCTTTGAACGGGAAGGTGACCACGCATGCGCAATATAGCTCCCAAAGGCTTTCTCTGAAAACAGTGGAGTGGATTTGCGCAGGCGGCACCGACGTCACCCATATATGAGGACTGACTTCCTGCTTGTTCCCAGAGAATTGCAACTTTTAACACACAAGCTGATAGCCTTTGATTTACACAAGAGTGTGGCAGACCCAGGAAAGATATCATATTCGGGGGGGAGGGGGCAAAGAGTCGTCCTGTGTAAATTATATGTACCCAACACATATCAGCATGGGGTTTTCTCCTCATTATTGGCAAATATTGTGGGCTTTGAGAGATACCAACCTATTATAGGAGGAAATTTTAACTTGCCTAGGGACCTGGGAATAGACTGCACACCTCCCCAGCAAAGCATAAAGAACGTGGAGCAGAAGGAGGCAAACTTTCTTATGATAGAGCTCAGATTGTTGGATGCTTGGCGCACCATCGTAGCTTGATTCTGCCTCCCCCCCCCCCCCCCCCCCAGGGAGCCTTTTCTCAAGGCTTCCTCATACTGCGCCAGGAAAGGCACCGCCATCTCTTCACCTAAGATTTTATAAAATTCCGCTCCCAGCCCATCCGGGCTTGGGGCCTTCACCAACTTGCATGCCTGTACTGCGTGCAGAACCTCCTCTTGTAATGGGGCATTGAGTGTCTCTTTCCATCTCTTCTAGCTCTGGCAGTAGCAGGTCCGCAAAGAAAGCATCTCTGCCCCTGGGGGTCTTGCGTCCCTCCCCATACAGTTCACTAGTATGCGTGAAACTGTTGTAGGATAACCTTTTCTGTCCATTGTAGTACTTGGGATAGTTTCTCCAAATGGGTTAGTTTTGCGCATACCATGACAGGTGTGAACCTCACTTATAAGCCAGGTCATGGGGAATATGATATCAGTCTCTCAAATTTACTGCTAAGGCTTGGCGTAATACTTGCATCGTGCCAAAGAGAGTCTCCTGCTGCAGTTCATAAGTTTAACATGTATGGGTAGTTTGTCAAGATGTGCTTGGAAATTCTTCTTTATCAGCTTGGTGGCACACAACACAATGGGAAATATTTCTGTATATTTCTGTCACATTTTCTTGGTCTCTGACTGCATTTCCTGGTATGTCAGGATCTTCTGCCGCTCCACACAATTCACAGAATAATCACTCGGTACCGACACTTCTATTATCAAAGCCGTTCTGGTATTCTTCTCCTTTATCACAATGTTAGGTTTTCTGGCATCCAATTTCTTATCCGTCGGAATGGGAATGTCCCATGTGATCATAACCTCTTCATTCTCTGTTATTCTCTTAGTGTCATGATCCCAGTGTTTTTCAGGGCTAGTGATGTTGTAGTGTTTACAGAGTTTCACAGAGTAGCACCCTTGTGGAGTCCCTGATCCCTGTAATCAAGCATTTCATTTTTGCTGGGCTCACCAATTTGGCCAGTAGTTTCCCACACTTATTGTCCCATATATGGAGCTGGCATTTATACATTTGTATGTTCCCTTCTGTCCTTTGATTCGACAACTCTTTTAAGGATCTACGAATCTCCAGATATTTTTCCCTGTTTGGCTTCCCTAAGGCTCCTTATATGTTGTTTCCTAAATGTTTGTAGCTGTTTGGAAAGGTCTAACAATTTTGCATGTCTTTGCCTCCTCTTTTTGGTTGCATAGGCTATAATTTTCCCCCTCATTGTGGCTTTGGCTGCTTCCCATAAGGTGCTTCTATCCATGTCTTCCCTCTCATTCTCCGTCCAGTATCATTGCCAGGCTGTTTTCAAGAACTTTTGGAAGACCTGGTCTTGGTACATTGTGGGGTTCCTCGTTCATAATCTGCTTCCCCTCTCCTCCACTGTTTGTTTAAGTCTGAGCTCCATCCACACTGGAGTGTGGTCCGACAGTCTTGGGTCCCCTATTTCCGCTCTGTCTAGCTCCCAGAACAGTTTATCCCCTATGAGTAGGTAGTCTATTCTGGCATAGCTATGGTGAGGTACTGAGTAATGTCTACTTCCTCTGGTTGCAAACTGGGAAGGGACCCCACCTTGGTCAGCTCGTACCAGCCAATCTCCTTAAGAAACCAGGATGTGAAGTTGGTGGCAACCATCTTGGCAAAACAATTGCGCCGATACTTACCTACGCTGGTCCACCCAGACCAGGTGGGGGACGTTGTGCCAGGGAGGTTTGCATTTACTAATATTCTAAAGGCCTTAAATGTGCTGTATACTGCCCTGGACAGGGAGGGAGATGCAATTATCATGAATCTAGATGCTGAAAAGGCATTTGATAATGTATCTTGGACTTCATGTTCTGGGTGGTGAGCAGATTTGGGATTGGGGAAAACTAGGATACTAGCAAAAGAAGGAAGTTAGGGCATATCAGTAGAGAGGTTCCAATAAAAACAAAAGTAGCCCAAATGCCCTTGAGTATAGAGCAAACAGAGCTTAAAGATTTCAAAATACCCCTGCCAACCGATAGCCAGATTAATATGAATAAAATACAGCCTCTAAAATGCTTGTATGCAAATACATGAAGTCTAAAAAATAAGATGGGAGAGTTAGAATATATAACACTAAATGAGAGATTAGATATTTATTTATTTATTTTATTTATTTATTTACATTCTCTTATATACCGCGCTATTCTGCATCAGTGCGGTTTACATTGAACAAACTGAAATTACATTGAACAGGGCATTATAACTTGGAGATAACTATTTTACAGGGAAGGCTATGGAGGGTTAAGTGGCTTGCCCAAGACCACAAGGAGCACCTGTGGGACTAGAAACCCCAGTCCTTCCGGCCCAAGGTTGCTGTCCTCTAGTGAGATTTGAACCCCCGACCTTCCGGCCTGAAGTACCTTGCCCCAACCACTAGGCCACTCCTCCACTCCATATCTTAAAAAGGATATAACGTTATTAGAAAAGCTATAGAGAAGAACCACAAAAATGTTAAAGGGGATGGAAGGATACCCCTATGAAGAGAGGCTAAAAAAGTTAGAGCTCTTCAACCTGGAAAAGAGACGGCTGAGGGGAGATATGATAGAGGTCTATAAATTAATGAATGGAGTGGAACAGGTAAACATAGATCGATTGTTTATGCCATCAAAATATAGAAAGACTAAGGAGCATGCAATGAAGCTACAGGGTAACCTATTTAAGACTAATAAGAAAATATTTTTTCACTCAACGTGTAATCAAACTCTGAAATTTTCTACCGGAGGATGTAGTAAAGGGTGTTAGTGGAGCCGGGTTTAAAAAAGGTTTGGACAAGTTTCTGGAGGAAAGGTCCATAAACCATTATTAATGTGGACCCAGAATACCCACTGCTTGCCCCAATACAAGCATTGTGGAACATGGACCTTGGTCTGACCCAGTATGGCATATCTTATGTTCTTAGTCCCGACAGAGAGAATCTGCAAGATCTTCACGTGCAGCGACAACATAAACTCCGGTAGCCTGAACACAGAAGGGTCGGAGGGCAGGAGTTGCCTACACCCCGAAAATATTACGGAGTACTGCCTGCCCGAAGGCACTGTCCCTATGGGACTTGCTCTCCATGCAGTAATGAGCTACAAACATATGAATCGAAGACCATATGGCCGCCCTGCAGATTTCCATCAACAACAGTGAGTGGAGGTTGCCTGCACGCAATGTGCAGTGATCCGGTACTCAAGATAGAGGCCCACTCGCTCACAGATGAGGGCAATGTAGTCCACCACCCAAGTGGACAAAGTTTGCTTCATAACTGGGAGCCCCAGTCTACTGGGGTCATATCACAGAAAGAGCTGAGGATCTTTACGATGAGCCTGGGTCCGCTGCAGGTAGGAGGACAGGGCCCACTTACAGTCTAGTATATGCAATATGAGTTCCTCCCTGCCGGCGTAGGGCCATGGAAAAAAGGTGGGAAGGATCATATCCTGGTTGAGGTGAAAGGGCGATACTTTGGGGAGGAATTTTGGGGGTGTGTTTAGAGCACTATCCTGTTCTTATAGAACCTTGTAGATGGCGAATCCGCCACCAAGGCCTGGAGTTCGCACACTCTCCAAGCGGACGTGATGGCCACCAGAAAAAACACTTTCCAGGATAGGTAATGCAAATGGCAGGTGGCCAGGAGCTCAAACGGCAGTGTAGTGAGTTGGGAGAGTACCACATTAAGGTCCCACTCCGCCATAGGAGGGCGGAGAGGGGGCTTTGACAGCAAGAGGCCCTGGAGGAACCTGGAGACCAGGGGCTGGTTTGAGAGGGATTTCCCCTCTATAGGGTGATGGTGAGCGGCTATGGCACTCAGGTGTACCATCACTGAGTTCGACTTCAGGCCGGCATACGAGAGATGCAGTAAGTAGTGTAGCACTATTTACACATGGCAGGAGAAAGTGTTCTCCTCTTTCTCTGCACACCAGATGGAGAATCTTATCCATTTGAAGGCGTACACTCTTCTGGTAGAGGATTTTCAGGAGGCGAGCAGGATCTCCTCGACTTCCCCCGGGAGACCAAAAGGAGCCAATGCTACCCTTTCAGCCGTCAGTGCTAGAGACCCCAGAATGGGGTGGAGAGAGCCCTCTTCCTGGGACAGGAGGTCAGGATCCCGACCCAGTAGGATTGGGAGTGCCACCGACAAGGAGAGCAGCACCCTGCTCATTCTGGACCTTGAAGAGGGTCTTGACCACTAGAGGAGTCGGTGGGAAGGCATAGAGAAGGCCCTTGGACCATGGGATCAGGAAGGCATCCACTGCCACTCTCCCCGGATGCGGCTGGCATGAGCAGAAGCAGGGCAGCTGCGTGTTGTCTGGGGAGGAAAACAGGTCCATCATGGGCCTGCCCTAGAGGCAGAAGAGTCTTTGCGCTACCCTGGGGTTCAGACGCCATTCGTGTGGACGTAAGACTATGCTGAGTTTGTCCGTCAAGTAATTGGCCTGACCTGGAAGGTATACTGCCCGTAGGAGCAATCCAAAGCACACTGCAAAGGAGACGAGAGCCACCGCCTCCTGGCAGAGGGAGTACAAACCTGTGCCCCTGTTTGTTTACATAAAACATGGTGACCTGGTTGTCCATCTGGATCAGCATAGGACGGTTGCACAGGAGATGGTTGAAGGCCAGGAAGATGGCTCTGAGTTCCAGGAGGTTGATCAGTAAGAGCAACTCCTCCTGTGACCAGTTGCCTTGAGTGCGGAGAACTCTGCAGTGTGCCCTCCAACCCAGGAAGGAGGCGTCTGGTCAGGACCCTCTGTGGCGCAGGCGCCTGAAATGGCATCCCTGCTCGGAGGTGGCATAGTGACTGCCACCAGCTGAGGAAGTCCGCCAATTGGCGGGTGACCCTGACCCTGTCCCGCAATCTGTCCATGGCCTGAGTCCTCTGGGAGCAGAGGCACCACTGGGCTGCTCACATGTTCAAGTAGGCTAGGGGTGTGACATGGACCGTTGAGGCCAAATGGCCCAGTAGGTGGAGAAGGAGGCGAGCCGGTACTGGCCGGTGCCTCTGCAAGTCTCCCGCCAGCTGTATGAGGCGAAGGGCCCTTTCCTTTGGGAGGAAGGCCTTGTCCTGCAACGTGTCCATCTGGGCACCTATGAACTCCAGATTTTGGGTTGGAGAGAGATGGGATTTAGGGTAATTGACGACGAACCCTAGGTGCTGCAGGAGGCAGATTGTTTGCCCTGTAGCTTTGCTGACCTCAGGGACCATGCTGTCTCTAATGAGGCCAGTCGTCCAGACAGGGGAAGATGAAGGCCCCTTGTAGGCACATGTTGGCGGCCATGACTGCCAGGAACTTTGTAAAAACTCTTTCCCATCAGCGCCGGCGAGCTCAGCTTTAACAGAGCCGTGGGAAAGGGAAACACTCTCCCTTCGTGCGGCTCTGCAAAGCTGAGCCAGCGCAGAGGGAAAACACTGGCAGGGCTATTACAGGAAGGCAGTGGCCACGGGGCACTTCATTCTGCCGCTTCTACAGCAGGGTTTTTTTGGTGTTTTCTTTTTTCAATTTCCCTGGGCTGGGGGGGAGGTAGCACAGGAAATATTAATGGGCTGATGGGGGGAGGGCTAGGACTGGAAATGGACTGATGGGGGGTTAGAACTGGAAATGAGCTGATCGGGAGGGGTGCTAGGACTGGTACTGGGCTATCGGGGGGTTAGGACTGGAAATGGGCTTAGAACTGGAAATGAGCTGATTGGGAGGGGAGCTAGGACTGGTAATGGGCTATCAAGGGGGGGCTAGGACTAGAAATGGGCTGATCAGAAGTGGCAGCTAGGACTGGTAAAGGGCTATCGGGAGGGGGGCTAGGACTGTAAATGGGCTGATGGGGGGGTATTAGAACTGGAAATGGGCTGATCGGGAGGGGGCTAGGACTGGTAATGGGCTATCAAGGGGGGGCTAGGACTGGAAATGGGCTGATCAGAAGGGGCAGCTAGGACTGATTTCAGTAAAGCCTTTGACACTGTTCCTCACAGACGACTTATAAACAAACTGAGCACCCTAGGGATGGACCCTAAAGTTACTGCTTGGGTTAGAAATTGGTTGGGTGGGAGGCGACAAAGAGTACAAGTAAATGGAGCTCACTCTGAGGAGAAGGATGTTACCAGTGGCGTGCGCCCCAGGGATCTGTCCTTGGTCCGATTCTTTTTAACATCTTTGTTAGTGATATAGCGGAAGGGCTGTCGGGTAAGGTTTGCCTCTTTGCGGATGATACCAAAATCTGCAATAGAGTAGACACCCAGGAAGGTGTAGATAACATGAGGAGGGATCTAGCTAAGCTTGAAGAATGGTCTAGAATTTGGCAGCTGGGATTTAATGTTAAAAAATGTAAGGTCATGCATTTGGGCTGCAGCAATCCAAGGGAGCAATACAGTATAGGAGGTGAAGTACTTTTGTCCACTAAAGAAGAGCGGGACCTAGGCATGGTTGTGTCTGATGATCTTAAAGTAGCTAAACAGGTAGAAAAGGCGACGGCAAAAGCTAGAAGGATGCTTGGGTGCATACGGAGAGGAATGGCTAGCAGAAAAAAGGAGGTGATAATGCCTCTGTATAAGTCTTTGGTGCGACCTCATTTGGAGTATGGTGTGCAATTCTGGAGACCGCACCTTCAAAAGGATGTGAACAGGATGGAGTCGGTGCAGAGGGTTGCTACTAAAATGATTAATGGGCTTCATTATAAAGCATATAAGGACAGACTTAAGGATCTTAATATGTACACCTTAGAGGAAAGGTGGGATAGAGGTGATATGATTGAGATGTTTAAATACCTCCGTGGCATAAATGTTCAGGGAGAGAGCCTCTTTCAATTGAAAGCAAGTTCTGCTACGAGGGGACATGGGATGAGAGTGAAGGGAGATAGATTCAGGAGTGATATGCGGAAATATTTCTTTACGGAAAGAGTAGTGGATCCGTGGAATAGTCTCCCAGTGGAGGTGGTAGAGATGAGGACAGTAACTGAATTCAAAAAAGCATGGGACCAACACAGAGGATCTCTAAAGGTAAAAAGTGGACTGTTGTAGTTGTTGTTATGGAAGGACAGACTAGATGGGCCTTGTGGTCTTTTTCTGTCATCATGTTTCTATGTTTCTATGACTGGTAAAGGGCTATCGGGAGGGGGGCTAGGACTGTAAATGGGCTGATGGGGGGATTAGAACTGGAAATGGGCTGATCGGGAGGGGGGCTAGGACTGGTAATAGGCTGATTGGTGGGGTTAGGCCTGGAAATGGGCTGATTGGGAGGGTTAGGACTGCTAATGGGCAGATGGGGGGCTAGTACTGGAAATGAGCTAGGACTGGTAATGGGCTGATTGGGGGGCTAGGACTAGAGTGGGCTGATGGGAATAGGACTGGTAATGGGCTGGGACTGGAAATGGGCTAATAGGGGAGGGGAGGAGAGTGCTGATGGCCCTAGAAGAAAACTAGGGGCAAGGGCTACAATTTGGCTGATGTGGGGGGATGGTAAAATAGGACTGGAAGGGAGCAGATACTGAGAGGGTCTGCCAGAGGAAGGAGAGGGCAGGAAGGGAGCTGACACGGGGAAGGAGGGGCTGGAAAGGAGCTGACACCTAGGATGTACTGAAGGGGGACTGGAAGGGAGCTGACACTTGGGGATGGGAGTGGTAGGTGGCTGGGTAATGGGGAGGAGGCTGGAATGGAGCTGACATGCAAATGGCACTGGAAGGGGGATGGAGAGAGGGTAGGGCGACTGGAAGGGAGCTGACTGGTGGGGTGGCACTGAGAGTGGACGTGAGCTGATACCTGGGATGGTATTTTGACTGGACAGTGAGGAAGAAGGGGGACTGGAAGGGAATGGACACCAGTGGTAGTCATGGGAATTCAAGGCGGTTGACACTGGAAGGTACTGGGAGGGGAGGACTGGAAAGGGGGCTGATACGGGGGAGAGTTACTGGAACTGGAAATGGGCTGATGGAAGGAAGTGAAGAAAACAAAAAAAAAAAGATAAGAAATGGCAGATGGACCATGGACCATAGACCACAGAAAGAGAGCTAAGAGAAGACAGGAAAGCAGAAGCCTCAGATCAGGGCCAGCATGATCAGAGAATAAAATGGTCAGACAACAAAGGTAGAAAAAATAATTTTATTTAATTTTAGTGATTGGACTTTGGGCTATTTGTATATTTTACACAGTATTGGGGAACTGCATGTGGACTCTGGCTTCTTGGGGTTTCAGTTTAAAATTTTTCTACATATTTTTATTTTTACTTTAGATTGTGGTTACTTATTCTGTACTTGATGAGGGTCAATGTTGTGAGTGTGTGACTGAGGTCAGGTGTTCTGTTAACATGGAGTTTGTACATAAAGATCTATACTGTACTGTAGTAATTTGACTTGTTCAGCTTTTCAAATAGGTGTATGGATGTTCCAGGGCCCACTGTAGTATTTACAATGACACTTTTTTTGAATGGGATCTTTATGTGAGTTTTGGAAGTTTGTGCTGATATGGTATGGTATGGTATGGTAGGTTTTCTCTTTGTTGTATGGTTTTATATTAGTTCACAATATGCCTGGTACTGGAGAATAGTGGTTGTTGTTGTTGTTGTTCAGATGATCAGAATCAGATTTTTTTTTTAAATATTGAGTTCTGTGGGTGAATGTCCTGGTTCTGCTCTGCACCTACTGTGGATGCAAAATATATGTTGAAAAAGAAAAAGCAACAACCATAACGCAGTTTATAACAAAATAAAAATGAGTTATAATTTAGTTTTATAAACTGTGCTGTTGGTTCTTGCTGTCTTTTAGCTCCTAGCCCTGTGTCTTTTGGAGAAACTGCTAGGTACTGTCAGACGGCTGCCTGGGTGAAAATGTTCACAGTCTTGGCAAGTGCATATATCTATATGATTTGCAAGGGATTGTGGGCAATGCAGTTCATTCACACCAGACACAGCTGCTCACAATAATTAGTTGTGCTTTTGGGTAAAACCAATAAGATATTTATTTATGGGGTTATTTCTCCCAACACAGATATGCTTGGTAGCACATAAATCAGGTTACTTGCTTTCAGTGTTAAACTTGGAAAAACAAAATCAGGAAAACAACATTTTAACTTATCAGGCAATCAAAGCAAAAGAAATAAGACCTGGTTGATAACAAACTGGTCTTTTCTGTAGGCTTAGCTAATATTTTCTTAGCATGTATCAAACAACAAACCAAAAGCCACAAAGAAAGAAAAAAAAACTGTTCTTTTCAGGTAAACTTCTTATATCTTCCCACATAGATTCAGAAGTGATTCTCTCAGAGCTCACAAGCAATTAGGTAAGGCTCAATTGCTAGCAGTTATCCAGCTGAAACCCCTTAGCTGCAGGGCCGGATTTGCCTATACGCCACGTACGCCGTGGCGTAGGGCCCACAGCTGGCAAGGGCCCACCGGGAATGTTTTTTGCACAGGGCCCCGCGTTTCAGGGGGCCCCGCGCAAAAAACATTCTGATCCATCATTAAAATTAAAACAAACAAAAAAAAAAGCTGTCGCTGCCTCTGCCGGGGCCGCCGCGGCAGAATCGAGTGTGCCGCGGGGCCCCCCCTGCCCAGCAGAGCCTGGCCTGCCCTCCCCGGTATCACCTCTCGAGTCTCAGCTGCCTCCCTCCAGTCACACGCGCCGGCTTTCAGAGCGCGAGGTGAATTTCTCCCTCGCTGCTCTGTTAAGCCCGCGGGAGCTGATGGGAAGTCCCATCAGCCCCCGCGGGCTTAAACAGAGCAGCGAGGGAAAAACTCTTCCCTCGCGCTCTGAAAGCCGGCGCGTGTGACTGGAGGGAGGCAGCTGAGACTCGAGAGGTGATACCGGGGAGGGCAGGCCAGGCTCGGCTGGGCAGGGGGGGCCCCGCGGCACCCTCGATTCTGCCGCGGCGGCCCCGGCCCCGGCCCGGCAGCGACAGCTTGTTTTGTAAAAAAAAATTCGCTGGGCTGGGGTGGGCTGGGGGGGTTAGGACTGGTGATGGGCTGGGGGGGTTAGGAGTGGTAATGGCTGTGGGCTGTTGGGGGGGTTCGGACTGGTGATGGCCTGGGGGGGTAGGAGTGGTAATGGCTGTGGGCTGTTGGGGGGGTTAGGAGTGGTGATGGGCTGGGGGGTTAGGAGTGGTAATGGCTGTGGGCTGCTGGGGGGTTAGGACTGGTGATGGGCTGGGGGGGGTTAGGAGTGGTAATGGCTGTGGGCTGTTGGGGGGGTTAGGACTGGTGATGGGCTGGGGGGGGTTAGGAGTGGTAATGGCTGTGGGCTGTTGGGGGGGTTAGGACTGGTAATGGGCTATGGGGGGGTTAGGAGTGGTGATGGGCTATGGGGGGGCTATGGGCTATGGGGGAGCTAAGTCTATATGGGCTGATGGGATTAGGACTGGAAGTGGGTTGATGGGGGCTTAGGACTGGTAATGGGCTATGGGGGGGGCTTAAACTAATAATTGGGTGATGGGGATTAGGACTGGAAATGGGCTGGTGGGATTAGGACTGGGAGTGGGCTATGGGGGGCTAGGACTGGTAATGGGTTGGGGGATTAAGACTGGAGGTGGGCTGATGGAGTTAGGACTGGTAATGGGCTGTGGGCTGTTGGGGGGGTTAGGACTGGTAATGGGCTATGGGGGGCTAGGACAGGAAATGGGCTGATGGGAAGGGGTTAGGACTTGAGGTGGGCTGATGGGGTTAGGACTGGTAATGGACTGTGGGCTGATGGGGGGTTAGGACTGGCAATGGGCTATGGGGGGGTTAAGACTGGTAATGGGCTGTTGGCTGATGGGGGCTGTCTGGTAATGGGCTATGGGGGGTTAGGACTGATAATGGACTATGGGGGGGGGCTAGGACAGGAAATGGGCTGATGGGGAGGGGTTAGGACTTCAGGTGGGCTGATGGGGTTAGGACTGGTAATGGACTGTGGGCTGATGGGGGGGGGGTTAGGACTGGCAATGGGCTATGGGGGGCTGACTGGAAATGGGTTGATGGGGGTTAGGACTGGAAGTGGGCTGATGGGGGGTTAGGACTGGTAATGGGTTATAGGGGGGGCTTAAACTGAAAATGGGGTGATGGGGGGTTAGGACTGGAAGTGGGTTGATGGGGGGGCTAGGACTGGTATTGGGTTGATGGGAGGGGCTAGGACTGGAAATGGGCTAATGGGGGGCTAGGACTGGAAATGGGCTGATGCAGGGACTAGAAGGGAATGGATGCTGGGTGAGGCTGGAACTAGAAGGGAGCTGGTGTTGGGGGAGGATTAGAATGGGATGGGGCTGGGAGAGTAAAATGGAGAGGGGAAAATATTTTGTGTGGGAGGGATAAAAAATCTACAATTGGCCGGTTGCCCTTTAACCTTTCCCAGCATTCCCGGCTTCACAGAAACAGCCACCAGCGTGAAGGAAAAGGCTCTTCACGCTGGCGGCTGTACAGAGGGAGCTGGGGCCTCGCGCGGGCTTCCCCGGCTCCCTCTGAAGCCCCTCAGACAGCCGCGATGCTGTCCGGGGGGCCAGGACTGCATGGGGGGGCCCAGGACTGCACGGGGCGGGCCAGGACTGCACGGGGGCACGGGGGGGCCCAGGACTGCACGGGGGCGGGCCCAGGACTGCACGGGGGCGGGCCCAGGACCGCACGGGGGCACGGGGGGGCCCAGGACTGCACGGGGGCAGGCCCAGGACTGCACGGAGGCACGGGGGGGGACACGGGGGGGCCCAGGACTGCACAGGGGGGGCCCAGGACCGCACGGGGACATGGGGGGGGCCCACAATTTTTCTTGGCGTAGGGCCTCACTCTAGCTAAATCCGGCCCTGCTTAGCTGGCTTGCTTTCTACTGTCCCTACTTTTCTGAGTAGATTAAAGAACAAGTTTGTATTTCTTTATGATGGTTGCTGTACTTTGTAACAGAAAATCACCAAAGGAGTTTAGACAGAGAGCAGTCCATGTAAACACATTCTTCATCTGCTATCATTCCCCCTTCTTCAACAAGCATGGGTTCAATATCATGGATTGGCACAGATGAATCTCCCAATGGAGCACTTTCAGGAGAATACTTGTTTCCCTGCTGTCTTTCAAGGTTATAGCTAGGGCATAGATCAGTGTTCATACCTGAGCTTCCATTGCTGTTAAGAGTTCCTCTCTATATAGCCTGGCCAGTATGTAGTCCAGTTCTTATGTCCCAGCCTTCCAATCCAGATCCCTGGACACTGGATCTCTCTTCACATACCTTCTGGCACGGGTCTTAGGGTCCCTTCCACGTGCAGCCGTCTCCCTCACAGGTACCGTCTGGAGATTCCTAGCTCTGCAGCACCATTCCTCTGGCTTTCCCCAGTCCAATGGTGTATGCTGGCCCTTGGAATGCCTCCCAGTATACGTACTGCTCTGGACTCTTCTAGACCTCTCAAAGGCTTTTCTCCTCTTTCTTCCAAAGGGTTTCTTTCCCTCTCTGTCTGTCCGGTTTGGCTTCTGCTTCTGATGATCCTCCTGATGATGAAGATGATCAAGCTCAAGCTGATTCTCTGTAGAATAAACTCTACCTTTATTCTGCTTAGATGAATGCTCCTCCCTAACACAGCGCAGCTGTGCTGAATCAGGCCCTGCCCTTTGAGATGAGTGCTTAGGGATTACCTCATAGCCCTCCTGATTGAACACACGTTTCCCCACTTCAGCTCCTCTAATGGCTGTTGGAAACCTGGTGCATTCTGGGACTGGTAGTCTTTTATGGGAAAATTCTCTTTTCTTATTTCTACCAGAACTGACAGGTTGCTTGTTCAGAGTTACTTCACCTTTTCTATAGCTCCTTCCTGAGCTATGATAAGCTTCCTTATCACAGTACTTATGACCTAGATTGGCCACTGTTGGAAACAGGATACTGGGCTTGATGGACCTTGGTCTGACCCAGTATGGCATATCTTTTTTTTTTTTTATGACTTTTATTTATGAGTTTTCCTGCATATGAATGGTACAGAAACATACTGAAAACACGATTACTCTTAACACAAAACAATGACTCCCCACCCTCCCAGACACTCGAGGGTAGAAAGGTTAACATATTCAGGGCGCCTCCACAGATCAGCATTTAGACCCTTAAACTAAACACAATACAACTAGAACATTGGATCTCCAAAATGTGGTCTCTCATTTAGGTGACTTCTGACCGGGCTTTATATTGATCTAAAAGTGACCATCTATCGAAGTTTAGCTCACCTTTATCGGGATGGTGGAGCTTGCTATACAGTCTCTCATACTTAGAGTATTGACACACAAGACCCCACCAGTTGCCCAAGTTCAAATTTCTGGAATTTTTCCAATTGAGCAAAATCAGCTTTAAGGCTATAGCCATCATGAAATTTAGTAGAAAAGTTCTCTTCAGTCATGTGCTGGAAAAGCTCCAGAGATCTCAGAAAGACCACATTCTTAGAGAGCTTGTCCGAAATGCCCAAGATTCTTTGGATTTTATCCCAAATCGCCTTCCAAAATCACTGAACAAAGGGACAATCATAAAGCATATGCACATAGGTACCTTTCTCTCGCTGACAGGACCAGCATTTCCCGGTGGATGATTTATCCCACTTTGAGAGTTTTACAGGCGTAATATAGGCCCTATGCAGCAGAAAATACATCAATTGTGTAATGGCCGCCGAACACGAAGCCCTAGTTACAGGCCCCCACAGACTCTTCCAGGAGCTAGGATGCAATGTCCGGGATAGATCTAACTCCCACACTTTTGACAGCCCCTCAAGGGCCTTGGGAGGCATAATCTCTAAACATGGCGTAAAGCCTGGAGATTGGCCCCTTCGGACCAAGCGTTGCTTTGATGTTTTTAAATAAAGCTCCCTCGGCTGCCAACTCCCTAACTTTTATTTGGGAAGCTAAGATGCTATGCTTAAACTGCAACCACTGGAAATAGCTGTTCTCAGGAAGGAAAAACTCCCCTCTCAAGGAGGCGAAGTCCTTCCACCCATTTTCTCCCACCAACTGCCCCAGCGTCCAAATGCCCTTCTCTTGCCAACTTTTCCATGCAAACTTCCTCCCTCTAATTTTAAATTGTGGGTTCCACCACAACGGAGTCGTTCTAGAGGGCTTACCATCTCAGTCTGCCAGTTGTACCAGTTTTAAGAAGGTGGCTTGAGTGGCCCGGATCACGGTCCCCGCTGTTCCCTCCTCTGGGTGTGACATCCCGAGCATATGAGTCAGGGGGTATGGAGCGACCATACAAGCCTCTACTTTGAGCCAACTAGGGCCTTGGGTCGTGCCCTCTGCATCCAATCATGCGGCTCCCTGCTTTAAGAGAAGAGCATGGTGGTACCATTGAAAGTCAAGAAAGTGAACCCCACCTTTTTCCCTGGAGGCTTTCAATTTCTTGCTGGCAATTCTATGTTGAGAACCATTCCAAAGGAACCTCAGAAGGCTTCTCTCCAAATTTACAAATATTTTGGCCGGCAGGGAGAAAGGGAGCATAACTAACACATAGTTTATTCTAGGCGCCAACACCATTTTAATACTTTCTAATCTTCCCCACCAGGTGAAATGCAGAGGAGACCAAGCCAGAGTCTTGTTGCGGATCGTCTGGGTTAGCTCCTCCACATTCGCCTGGATAATATGGTCCACTGAGGCGCTGTACCATGCTCCCAGATACTTGATGCTACCTGACTCCCATCGGAAAGGAAATGAGGCCATTAATCCCGCATTCAAGCAGCTATTAAGCGGAAAGGCTACTGACTTAGTCCAATTAATTTTATACCCCGAGATATTTGAGTAAACATCGATTAACGCTAATATCTGTGGAACCTCCGAGGGCTGCGTAAACAAAAGGAGGTCGTCCGCATATGCGGAGAGTTTCACTTGCAAACCACCAAAATTGAAGCCCTTTATGTCCTTGCTTTGTCTAACTGCAATGGCTAAGGGTTCTAACGCCAAATTAAAGAGCAAAGGGGAGAGGGGACAACCCTGTCTAGTACCTCTGTGCAAAGAAAAGGATCGAGATAGGATACCATTGGCGAGGACACTAGCGCTGGCTCTTGCATATAATACCCTGACCTTACTAATAAAGCCCTCTCCTAGACCAAACCATTTCAGGGCTGAGAAAAGAAAAGACCACTCTAATCTATCAAACGCTTTTTCTGCGTCGAGGGAGAGGGCAACAAACGGGGACTTTTCCACAGCAGCCCTATCAAACAGATTGCATAAGAGCCTAGCATTATCTGAGGTTGATCTACCCGGAATAAACCCACATTGGTCAGGGTGCACTAGCTCCCCAATGACTCTAGTAAGCCACTGTGCCAGTATGCTCGCAAAGATCTTGTAATCTGCATTTAGCAAGGATATAGGTCTATAGTTTATGACTCGACTGGAATCCTTGCCAGGCTTTTCTAAGACAACTATCGTGGCTTCCGAGAAGTTACCTGAATGCCATTGCCCCTCCACTAATTCTTTGTAATACAGCATTAGATATGGAATCAGCTCTTTACTCAATACTTTGTATAATTCAGCTGGTATCCCGTCAGGGCCTGCAGCTTTCCCCGCCTTCATAGAGTTAATTGCCCTAGAAAGCTCTTTGCTCGAAAAAGGTTTGCCTAGCCGCTGGGCTTGCTGGGCCTCCAATTGAGGATGTCCCAACTCGTCCAAGAAGCTTGCGACCTCCTCAGGGTCCGCCACTACCTCATTGGAGTACAATTTAGTATAGAATTTTGAAAATTCGTCTAAGATTTGATCATTATTGACATACCTCGTCTGATTATCGTCCACAATGGAGACGATCCTTGATTTTTCTCACTTCCCTCTCAAGGTTCGCGCTAAGAGCTTACTAGCTCTATTTTGCTCTACATGATATCTGGCAGCCTGTTTCAACATAACTTGTTCAATTTCAGAGCTCAATATTTCATTATATTGGAATCTTAATCTTTGCAGCCTAAGTAAAATCCCAGAGTCCGGGCGCCTGATCCATAACCTCTCCCCCACTTTAATCTGATTCTCTAAGGCCAATAACTGAGCCTTCCTTCTTTTACACTCTTTGATCTTGTAGCTGGTGATGGTTGCCCTGAGAGTGGCCTTAAATGCCTCCCACCAGGCCCAGCAGGCAGTGTCGCCCAATTTGTTAACTTCAAAGTATGACCTGATGGAGCTCCTCAATTCATTCTGAAAAGAGGGCTCCGCCAGCCACGCTCTGTTAAATGACCAAGGTGCGCTAGGTTTAGCCGCCTCTTGCACTAGAATTTTGACCGTAATAGCTGCATGATCAGACACAGACATGCCCAAAATATCTGCTCCACAACTGCATGGAACCAGGGATCTAGATATTAAAAAGTAATCTATCCGAGAGAGGGAATTATGCACTGGGGAGAAAAAGGTATAGTCTTTATCGACCGGATGGAGCAGTCTCCATATGTCCACTAGCCCACAGTCCTCCATAAGGGCTGAAAGAGCCGTTCCCGCACGAGAGAGCCTCTCTACCCTCCCTGGGTTATGGTCTAATAGAGGCTCCCTTACCATGTTGAAGTCCCCGCCCATGATTACTGGGTCCGAGTTATCCCTCTGTAGTGTACTATTTAAATCGCGGAAGAAGTCGGGGTCATCTTTATTAGGACCGCACACATTGACAATTAAGAAGTTGAGATTCCCAACCTCAATTAGGGACTTGGACCACCTCCCCAGGGCATCGTTGCTAGCATTCACAATCGTTGCCCCCAGTGTTTTACGCACAAGCGTGGCCACCCCGTTTCTCCTTTGATCAGCCGGGGAGGAACCAACCAGAGTATATTGTTTATCCTCCAACTTCCCAGTTTCCTGCAAAGAGAGGTGGGTCTCCTGTAAGAGAACTATATCCGCTTGTTGGCGGTTACAATAAGTTAGTATTTTTTTCCTTTTCATTGGCGTCTTAATACCCTTCACATTCAGGGATAAAATCTTAAGCCCATCAGCCATTATAACTTACAGAGATATCCTCGGTTGCGACCTGTGGAAGACTTCCCTTGACATTAGAGCCCACATTCTTCCCCAGAGAGCCTTCCCTTATCCCCCAACAAAACACACAACAACAACAGCTTGGGTGAGACAGCGAGACCATCCCGCATAGCGCAGCCTGGCCCCTGAGATATTTTCCCACCATAGGACTCACATTGCATCTCATACAAGCAGGCAGACAAGAAAAATACAAACAGGCAGGCAAGAGAAAAAAAACTCTTCCCTACGGCCCCGACCACGGAGGCCCGCACACCTCCCTATCCCCTAGCCCTGACTACACAGTCAATCAGTTCAGGTTTCCTCAGCCCAGACAAGTCCAAAGAGTTGGGGTATAAATCAAATGGGATTAGCTTGGAATGCCATTGCATGCCGCAGATCCGGTGCTTCTGTCAGAATGTCCACGGCCTCTGCAAACAAACGACTAGTGCCAGGGTTATCTTAAACTTAGCTTGACTGCATAAGCAGAGCCTCTTGGTCTTCTATGTACCCAGCAAGTGCAGCGGGATCCTCAAATGTTTTAGTTACATTGTTCAGGGTCACCTTAAATCGCGCAGGGTTGAATAAGCCATATCTAGCCTGGAGGCACTGAAGACGAGGCCTCATCGCAAGAAATTGCTTCCGTTTCTCGACAGTAGGCTTGCTAAAATCAGGATAGAAAGGAACCCTCTGGCCTTCGTGCTGAAGGGGATGACAAGCTTTTACTGCTGCCAAAATTTGGACTGCATGCTGATGCCTCGGGCGCAGGTATCTGGATCATTGATTAGCTATAGATGGCAACCGGTGGGCCCTTTCAATTTCCAACGGGTGAGAAAATTCAAGCTTCAATAGCTTCGGTATAAACAATTCCAAAAAATGAATGGGATCACCCCCTTCCGCCCCTTCTGTTAACCCTGTGATGCGAATGTTGTTGCGGCGGGCCCTATTGCTCATGTCTTCAAGGCTTCTTTCAAGCCCGTCCAGCTTGCGTTTGATCTTTGGGATTTGAGCCAAGCGATCCTCGTGTTCCACCACTGTCACTTCCACTCTCTCGACCCTTTGCGTTAGCATTTGCATTTGAGCCGTTAGCTCTTTCAGGTCCGCCTGCATTACAGTAAGGGACTCTCATTTGAATCCACCCGGCTGCGTACAGCCTGCACCTCTTTCAATATTTCCTGCAGGCCCTCCGCCGCTTCTTGGGAAGGCGCCATCTTTTGCGGGGATAGCTGGTCTGTCTTGGATCTTTTAGTGCCAGATGCCGCTGCTGCGGCGAAGTCCAGGCAGGTCTGCTTGCCCCCGGACATAATCGCGATCTACTGTACTAAAGTTCCGCCAATCTAGGCAGGTGGACTTGCCGATACAACCAAGATTAGCTGACTGAGGCCAGGAGAGACACTCTTACGCCGCCATGTCGGGACTTCGCAGGCTCCGCCTCCCAGTATGGCATCTCTTATGTTCTTATGTGCAAGCGGTGCAGCCACTCAGGGCGCAAAGGCTTGGGGGCGCATTTCGGCTGTTTGCTGTTGCCCTGCCACCGCTGGCAGGACAATGGCAGGCAGCCGAAATGCGCCCCCGAGCCTTTTCGCAGCACTTTATGCAGGTCTGGTCCCTCCCTCCTCCAACGCGATGTCAGAGCAGGGAGGGACAGATCTGCTTAAAGTGCCGGCGCCTTTCAGATCGGGCACATGCACCCCTCTCCTCTTCCTCCCAAAACCTCCATCCAGTGCTGCCTGCTCTTTCCCTGCTGCTGCCGGCGCCGCCATGAAAAAAACAGAGGGTGGCAGCAGCAGGGAAAGCGCAGGCAGCACTGGACGGAGGTATAGGGGGGGGAGAGGTGGTGTGTGCACCCAAGCTGTAAGTTGCACAAGGCGCGATTGCAGCTCGGTACGGCCCTGTGTGCAAAAATCTTCCATTTCCTCCATATAATTTAATCAGCTTTTTGGTTTGGTTCAGTCTCTGACTGGATTTCTGAAAAAGCCCCACCCCCTCTAAGGTGGGAGGGGGCGTCATCTCATTCTTTGCCTCAGGCAGCAGATTGCCTTGAGCCGCCCCTGCAAGAGGCCCAATATTCAAAGCAAGTTGTGCATTCGGCAGGAGAAGGCAACAACTGGCATTGAAAAAATCTGGCTATTTAACTTGTTAAATGGCCAGACTTTATCCACATAATAAAGGGACCAGCTTTTGGGAGAAGCGAAGTTTGTTTATTTATTTAAAGTCTTTTCTATACCGTGCTTTTTAAAATCAGCGCGGTTTAGAGTCAACAGCAAATTTGTAAAGTCCCAGCCGAGCCGGTACTGTACTTACAATGAACAGGATTTGCAACTTGGATTAACTGGGGTAACTATGTACAGGCTGCACAGCAGGTTAGCATGGCAGCTCTTTTAAGTAACTATATACAGGCTACGCAGTCGGGCCACCGATGTGCGATGGCGACCGGGGCTGCTTGGCCACTATTTACACAATTAGGTGACTATCTACAAGTGCATACCAGGGTGTCTGTTAGTGTTCATGTGCCGGGCTGGGTCTGTATATTGTGGGTGGGTTGGGGGGGTTGTCTTGGTGGTTGAGTGTGACTGGTTGTGGCGTGTCCCCTTTGTGAGAGTAGTGCTGGAGGAAGAGGTGGTGCTTCTGGGCCTTCTTGAATTAGGTAATGTCGGTGATGGACCGGATGGTGGGCGGGAGGGCATTCCAGCATGTGGGTGCATAGTATAGACTCGGTTTCTTGTTGCTTGAGAGCACTTTGTAATTTTGCTGGGGATTCTCAGTATGTTGGCAGCGGCTGACCTTCTGACTCTGTTTAGGGGAGTGGGAAGGACGAGGTCCGTGATGGAGGAGGCGGTGAGGCCATTGATGGCCTTGAAAGTTAGCAGTAGAATTTTAAAGGAGAGTCTGCAGTGGACCGGCAGCCAATGAAGGTGTTTCAGGATTGGGGTTATATGGTCTCTCCTGGCAGCTCCGTGTAGTATTCTGGCGCTGCATTCATTGCAAGCTGAAGTGGGTTCAGTGTATTTTTTGGGAGTCCCTGTAGGACTGCGTTAGCGTAATCAAAGTGGGGGATTATCAAGGCTTGATAGATTGTGCGGAAGTCGTCTGGCTTGAGTAAGGGTCGTAGATGCCAGATTGTCCGTATTTTGTGGTATACTGCCTTGGAGCCAGCAAGTTGGAGCCAGCAATTATCTATTTACCAGCAATATTCAACTACTAAACAGAAAAGCTAGCCATTCAACTTTAGGTCTGCCTAAAGTAAATGGATAGTCACCAGCACGGTCTATACATATAGGGGGTATTCTGTCCCGCGAATAGTGGGGATGGATGTCCTGTTGGGATATCCTTCTCCACTACTCACCCCCCTGCCAGCACCGGCAAAAGCCTCCCTGTACGAACAAAGCATTTGTACAGGTAGGCTTAGACAGAGGCGGGAGGGTGTGATCCGGAGGCAGAGCGAGATTGGGGCATGGGCAGTCTGCGACCCCAGATGTACAGGGACGATTCTGATCCCACGGGCAAGTCTAGCCCCTGCGGGATCTGAATCGGGTCTACCTCTGGGCATCCCGATTCTGATCGGACACAAAGGAGCCCAGATGGACACGTTGGAATATGCCTCACAGAGGCCAATTCTGTTCTGGGCGTCCCCTGCCTGTCCAGGCACCCAGAATCTGGATGTGCCCCAGTTGCACCTGATTCTGATCCTTCAGGGGCTAGACATGCCTGCGGGATAAGAATCAAGTGCAACCGGACAGGCATGCAGGCCGTGCCCAATTCTGGGCACCTGGACATCCAGCTCATTACCCGGCTAGCCCAGTCAGGCTCCTGCATGGAGTCGCAGCATCGTGGCATCCTTTTGCCATTGGCACCGTGGTTCCATTCAGAAGTCACGATCCCCAGCAGCCCCGAGATGTTCCCTTCCCAACTGCCCGACCCCCGATCAGGCCTGCCGTGGTCAGGGTCAGGCCATGGGGAACCCCCTGCACCCCCTCACCTTCCTTTCTGGGTCCGGGTCCTCTGTCCTCCACCGTCCAGGGAGACTTATTCCACCTCCAAGGTGGAATAAGTCTCCCGTACAAATGGCTGACCCTGGACGTACAGGGCTGACCTCAGAATTGGCCCTGTACATCCAGGGTCATGGCGCCGCCCACAGCCCACCCTTGCTCTGCCTGTGGCCCACCCCCTTCTGCCCACAAACAGAGCTCCACGCACAGCTCAGATCTACATGCAGAGAGCTCTGTTTCCAGGGCTCGGGCCAGGTGTTTAACAGGCCTTGATGTCCGGATCGGACGTCCAGATCTGCTAAACATGGTTCAGAATGCCCCCATATTGGGTAGAGCTCATTAAAGGGGCAGCTCTGCTGAAAATATGTATTAAGTTAAAAGTCACCACTAGTGCTTAAATAAACAATGACTGCCCCAGCTGAAAATCAGGTCCAAAGTCGGATCCCAGAGATATGCTATTATCTGCTTTATAATATATTTGAAACTTTATTTAAAAATCATATACCTGCATCTCCCGTCTTTTTGGTGACTTTAGGATATTTTTGGAATTTTATGAAATAATAACTTTCATATTCCAATAAGATTGTCTCCAGATCTATGTTATCACAAACTTCAAAGCGACGTAGACCTAATTTGGATTCCTGTTCAAGAGCATTCGCAGCATCAACATACCTATTAATTAAAAAAAAAACCAGACAAAATTAAATATTACAATTTACAATAAAATAAAAAGTTAAGGTCAAGCTTTTGAGAAACCCTCAAGAGTGAAACTGTGAATAGATAATTTAACAATTCAAAACAAACAACAACAGAAAAAACAATTAAAAAGGGGTAATTAAGAAAATAAGAATGGCATACTGAATCAGACCAAAGGTCCATCTAGCCCAGTATTCTGTTTCTAATAGTGGCAAATCTGTAAGGCTATTGCCTACAGTCTTTATTGGGCCTCCTGAACCAAAATCTATGAATCAAAGTGACAAGGATTAGTTACTACATAGGCCTCTGACCTTGTGATGTTGCAGAACTCAAAACTTGCCAAGTTGCCCGTTTGTCGACAATGAAAGACCCATGGGGGTAAATATTCAGGAATGGCAGTCAGCATTTTTAAAGCACCTAGCTGCAACCACTGGAACTGAAACTTGATATTCAGCACCACAGCCAATCTGGCATCCAGCACTGGAAATCTGGTTTTGCCAGCAATTGATGTTGCTATCTGGATAGCAGTAATATTCAGCCTCTCAAATAATTATAGATTTTGGTAAATGCCCTCTTTAAGATAGACAAAGAATGCCAAAATTCTTCTAATTGCTGCACCTCTTCATCACCTCCCACCCCTATAGATTTTCCGCTCATCAAATGCTGCACCTGTTAACACTGTAGGAACATCCCCTTCCAGTAAATCATTCTTTTCCCTTAGTTCACTGAAAGACAGAACTAATCTTCCTCCATCAAATGGCAAAAACTGACAAAGCCGCTCTTTTCCCACCTATCCACAATCCTCATTCTCCCCACCAGATCCCTCTTTGCTTCCAGCCTAACAGAAGCTTTGCTAAAACATTCCCTCTGCAATCTTAATTTCAACACTTTGCTTCAGATTCCCATCAAATGTTTGGTAATTGGATCAACTGGATGGGGAAATTAGGTCTTACCTGATAATTTGCTTTCCTCGAGTTCCTCCAGTCCAGTACAGACTATTGTGTTGTCACCCCCCACTCACAGCTTGGAGACTGAGCATGCCAAGTCTTGATGATCTCACCATACTTAGGTAGCTGACACCTCCTTCAAGGCTCAGTATTCTACTGACAAAAACAGACTCCACAAACAGAACCATGCAGAAAGCACCAGAATAAACACTAAGAACTGATTAGATGAACCACTGAATGAAAAGCACAGTTACTTACCTGTAACAGGTGATCTCTGGGAACAGCAGGAATTAGTCCTCACATATGGGTAAGTCGGAACCGACGGAGCCCGCGCGGGAAAGCTCCCCAGCTTTTCAGATGAAAAGCTTTTGGGGCTTCCCACAGCGCATGCGCGCTGCCTTCCCGCCTTCCTTACCAGCTCTCTTCAGTTCGAGTTTAAAGCTGAGACAATAGAGAGAGGAAAGGAAGGTAGATAGATAGAAGATACAACTCCTAGGGGAGGTGGGTGGGTTGTGAGGACTAATTCCTGCTGTTCCCAGAGATCACCTGTTACAGGTAAGTAACTGTGCTATCTCCAGGAACAAGCAGGAATAAGTCCTCACATATGGGGACTCCCTAGCTAAGATGCCTGGGAGATCCCCCTCCAAGGGTAAACCATCTTCGTATGGATCTCAGGCATCCATTCAGGGAAGGTGGGCAGGAGTTGCTTAAGTATGGAACAGGTGTTTGAGGACAGCCTGACCAAACAAGGCATCCCGGCGGGAGTCCTTGTCCAAACAGTAATGGGCTGTGAAGGTATGAACTGAGGCCCAAGTGGCTGCTCGACAGATCTGATCTATGGATACAGAGTGAAGATGAGCCATAGAAGTAGCCATGGCTCTCACATTGTGAGCTGTGACATGGCCTTCCAGAGAAATGTTCTTACTCTAGTAAGCAAAAGAAATACACTGAGCAATCCAATTGGAAAGTGTACGTTTGGTGACTGGAAGTCCCAAATGAGAAGGATCAAAAGCCACAAAAAGTTGGGAAGACTTTCGATGTGGCTGAGTCCTGTTGAGGTAAAAGGCGAGAGCTCTTTTACAGTCAAGAGTATGAAGGTTCCTCTCTGCACTGGATGCATGAGGAGCCGGGAAAAAACAGGTAGATATACCTCTTGATTAAGATGAAAAGGCGAGACCACTTTGGGCATAAAGTGGGGATTCGTCCTAAGGACCACCTTATCATGATGAAATCTGGTATAAGGTGGATTAGCCACCAAAGCCTGCAGTTCACTGATGCGGCGAGCCGAAGTGACTGCAATAAGGAAAAGAACCTTCCAGGAAAGAAATTTCAAGGAGGTAGAGTCCAAAGGCTCAAAAGGTGGTTTCATAAGCTGACCTAGAACTAGGTTCAAATCCCATGCTACTGGCGGAGGTCGGATGGGAGGTTTAGTTAGGGTCAGGCCTCTCATGAACCTTGCAACGAGAGGATGAGAGGAGACAGGTTGTCCATTTATATGTTTTAAGGATGCTGTAATAGCACTTAAATGGACTCGTACTGAATTCGTCTTGAGGCCTGCATTGGAAAGATGCAGGAGATAGTCTAGTAGAGAATTCAAAGGAAGTGCCAGAGGGTCAAGACCCTGTTGAGCACACCAAATGGAAAAACGTTTCCATTTGAAAGCATAGGAACGCCTGGTAGAGGGTTTCCTAGAGGCATGAAGGATATCTTTCACTGGCTGAGAAAGATTAAACTCATGAAGGCTTAAGCCTTCAGTAACCAAGCTCGGAGATGTAAGGACTTGGGGTTTGGGTGCCACAAAGTCCCTTTCTCCTGAGACAGAAGGTCTGGCGCAGCTCCCAGGTCCAGGGAGGAGCCCTGGGAGAGCTGTAGAAGTAGAGGGAACCACACTTGGCGTGGCCAGCGTGGAGCTATAAGGATCATCGACCCGTGATCCCTCTGAAGTTTGAACAGAGTCTTGGGAATCAAAGGAATGGGTGGAAAAGCATACAGGAATTCCTGACCCCAATGCAGAAGAAAGGCGTCGTTGGCCTGAGCTCCCTGACACGGAGTCCTGGAACAGAACCGGGGAAGTTTGGCATTCCACGGACTTGCAAAGAGGTCTATGTCCGGGGTCCCCCATTCCTGGAAGATTCTGTGTATCTGGTCCATATGCAGGGACCACTCGTGTGGAAGCAGAACTCGACTGAGTCTGTCTGCCCGAGAGTTTTGAACTCCTGGAAGATACACTGCCAGAAGATGAATTTGATGCTCTCTGGCGAAAGCCCATAATCTGAGAGCTTCGTTGCAAAGCGACAGAGAGCCCGTCCCTCCTTGCTTGTTGACATAGAACATGGCCACCTGATTGTCTGTCTGAACTAGGACAGTCAGGTTGGCAAGGAGGGTATGGAAGACTGTGAGGGCAAGGAAGATTGCTCGCAGTTTCAGAAGGTTGATATGAAGGGTGGTCTCTTGGGGAGACCAGGTTCCCTGAGTGGAGAGATGTTGAAGATGAGCTCCCCACCCTGTTTGGGAGGCATCTGTTGTGAGGGTTGCTTGGGGCAACGAAGGTTGGAAGGGGGTCCCCAACAACAGATTTTTGGAGGATGTCCACCACTGGAGAGACCAAAACAGACGTTTTGAGGTGAGTACCTGGTCTGACAGCAGTCCCGATGCTTGAGACCACTGGGTGGCCAATGTCCATTGAGCTGCTCTCATATGGAGACGAGCATAGGGCACCACATGAACCGTGGAGGCCATGTGGCCCAGAAGTTGCAGCATTTCTCTGGCTGACAAGTGACTTCTGGACTGAGCCTGGGAGGCCAAGCTTATTAGCCGTTGGCCTCGGACCAGAGGAAGGTAGGCCCTTGCAGTGGTGGAATCCAGATAAGCCCCTATGAATTCCAGGGACTGAGTAGGGATGAGTTGGGACTTGGGAATGTTTACCACAAGTCCCAGATATTGAAGAATACGCCTTGTGCGGTCCAAGGAAATCTGGACTTCTGACTGAGATGGAGCTCGGATGAGCCAGTCGTCCAGATATGGGAACACGAAGATTCCCATGCCTCTTAGAAATGCGGCTACGACTGCCATGCATTTTGTGAATACTCTGGGAGCAGAGGCGAGACCGAAGGGAAGTACTCTGTATTGGAAATGTTTTCCCTGGAACAGAAATCGAAGATATTTTCTGTGGGATGGATGGATGAGTATATGAGTGTACGCATCCTTGAGATCTAGAGAACAAAGCCAATCCTGACTCTGAAGGTATGGAAGGAGAATGCCCAGAGAGAGCATTTTGAATTTCTCCTTGAATAGAATCTTGTTCAATTCTCTCAGATCTAGGATAGGTCTGAAGCCCCCTGTCTTCTTTGTTATGAGAAAATAAGGGGAGTAGAACCCTAACCCCTGTTGAGGAAGAGGAACCTCCTCTATTGCCCCTTGGGCAAGGAGAGAGGAGACTTCCTGACCCAACAGGGTCAGAAGAGATGGGGGAGAACTGAATTGCCTCACCATGGTATGGGGAGGAAGACTGGAGAAATGAAGTTTGTAGCCCTCTCTGATGATAGAGAGGGTCCATTGCTCTGATGTTATTTGCTCCCATCTGGGAGCAAAGTGAGCTAACCTTCCCGGTATGGTGAGAGGCTCTGGTTGTTCCAGAGCCAGAAATGGTAAGTTCTCTAGGGGCAAGTCAAAACCCCTGAGGGGGTTCACCCTGCTGGGTAGTAGCAGACACTGCAGACTTTGACTTTACTTGCTTAGATTGCTGACGTTTAGCAGCAAAGCGAGGCTGAGAAGATTGTTGGCCAGTATTTGTGGAAAATCTGGCCTTCTTGTAGTACGGCCTTTTAAAAGGTTTCTTTTTGGCAGGAGTAGAAGTAGACTTAGAAAGTCTATCTAGAGTGGCATTTTCTGCGTCCATTTGAGCAGCTTTAATTTGCCAGTCCTCACCAAATAAGTTCTCTCTTGTACAGGGCAGATTCCTTAAGCCATCCATGACCCAGGGTTCTAGGTCAGAAGCCTGGAGCCAAGCAAGACGTCGGGCTGCAATAGCGATTCCCGAAGCCCTGCCAGCAACCTCAAAGGAATCAAAGGCTGCCCTGTTGGAAAACTTGGAGACCTCTGAAAGTTGTGTCACCAGAGTAGTGAAGTCCTCCTTTTTATCCTCAGGGATAAAGGGGGCTAAATGCCGTACCTTTAGGGCAAGTTCTCTGAGAAACATGCCCATATAAAGGCTGTAAGAATTGATCCTGGCTATAAGCATACTAGCCTGAAAGATCTTTCTACCAAAAGAGTCGAGGGTCTTACATTCTCGCCCTGGAGGGGTAGAGGAATGCCTTTTAGGACTCTTTATCTTCTTCATAGCAGACTTCACCACAATGGAGTGGTGAGGCAGCTGAGTCTTTTGAAACCCAGGAGAAGGAGGGACCCGGTACATGGTGTCCAACCTACGGGAATGAGGAGACAGGGTTAGAGGAGTCTCCCACAAATCCATCAAGTGTTCTTGAAGGATTTCATGGATAGGCAGAGTAACTGCCTCTTTAGGAGGTTTAGAGTATCCTAAAATATCCAATTTTTTTGATCTGGGTTCCTTTTCAGCAGATGTAGCAATAGAAAGTGCTTTAGCTACATCAACAATGAAATCCTGAAAGGATAAATCCTCTGGAGGAGACATCCTCCTCTTTAGAGAAGAGGGCTCCTCAGGAAGATAAAAATCAGCAGAGTCATCAGAGGAATTGAACTCATCAGAAGAATCTGAGTATTCTCTCTGTGCTTGCAATGCACGATACGCGTACCGATCGATATCGACATCGGGCGTATCGGGCATGGGATTGGTATCGGGCAAAAGCCTGAATCCAGCAAGCGGAACCGATCGACGCTTGGAAGTCGATGGTCTCGGTTCCGGTGTGGATACCGGAACCGGGGTCGGTACCGATGGAATCGGTACCGAGGGCGTCGCAGCCTTAATGAAAGCCAAAACGGCCTGCTGCATGGTCTGGACAGTATTGCCCATGGACGCCACTGCTGCCTGGATGTCGGTACCGGTATCGACCGGTACCCCAGAGCAGTCTAACAGGTGATCAGTCGAGGCCGTGCCATCGATGTCAACCTGTAACCCCATAGGTGATGCTTTGGAGGCCGGAGCCTCCCGCCGGGGTTTTTTGGTGTGGGCAGAATCCTCGAACTCAAGATTGAGAGCCTCTCGATCTTTTGAAAGAGATTTGCTTTTAGAGGATTTGCCCACAGAAAGTTTGGTTACCTGAGATCCATCCGGAGAGGAAGACCTGGATGACTGTGATGCTGGATTATCTGAAGCAAACAGCACATGGAACTTGTTGGCCCGGTTCTGCATACCATGTTTAGACATCTGGGAGCAGAATGGGCAGTCCGGTATGGAGTGGTCAGGTCCTAAACATTTAAGACACCATTCATGGGTGTCTGTGAGAGAAATAACAGCATTGCACTTGGTACACTTTTTAAAACCAGGAGCTGGTTTCTCCATGAGGAGAATTTGTGTAGGCCTGAAGGCCTAACAAAAGTTACCAAGCTGTGCTGAGAAAATAAAAAAAGATTTTTTTTTTTTTTTAAAAGAAAGAAAGAGAGACCGGCAGTACCGGTTTTGGTATGGGGAAGGCAGGTACTCGGTCAAAAGAAACAAATTAAAATAAAAATTTCTTCAGCGGTGACAGGAACACGACCTGCTGGCTCCGCGGAAAAAAAGAACTGAAGAGAGCTGGTAAGGAAGGCGGGAAGGCAGCGCGCATGCGCTGTGGGAAGCCCCAAAAGCTTTTCATCTGAAAAGCTGGGGAGCTTTCCCGCGCGGGCTCCGTCGGTTCCGACTTACCCATATGTGAGGACTTATTCCTGCTTGTTCCTGGAGATTAAAAGAAACTGCCGGAAACCACTGGCCAAACAGAAGCAGAGCTAATGAACCACTTCTATCTCTCATGCCCACTGTCTTCATCCCTGACATTTTTTTTTCTTTTTTCCCCATGTGCATCAGGAATCCTGTGAGCTTTGCAGGAAACGCACACAGTCAGGCCAAACACCACCCCCAGAACCACTAATGCGATGTACTCTTCAGGTCCGGGATCGCCCTTCAACTAGTCCAGCAATCTCTGGGTGGGTTCTAAACTGGACTGGAGGAACTCAAGGAAAGTAAATTATCAGGTAAGACCTAATTTACCCTTCCTTTTCATTCCCTCCAGTCCAGACTATTGAGATGTACCAGAGCAGACTTACTCTCCGGAGGGATCCGCAAACCCAGTCTGAAGAACCACTGAGCCAAATCGAGCATCACCCGCAGCTTGCACGTCAATGACAATGCTGGACAAAAGTATGCGATGATGACCAAGTCGCTGCTTGAAAGATGTATACCGGCAGAACCAAGGAGGCCTCCGCCCATGAAGCCGCTTTTGCCCTGGTGGAGTACACCCTGAACCCCGAGGGCAACTCCTTACGTCGCAACAAATACGCTGCTGCGATTACCTCTTTTATCTAACGAGCAATAGATTCTTGTGACGCAGCTTCTCCTTTCCGCAGATCCCCAAAAAGGACAAACAAATGGTCTGACTTGTGTAATGACTCCATCCGCTTCAGATATATGCACAGTATCCAGCGCACATCAAGTAAATGCAACTGGTGGTCCTCTGTCCTCAACACACCACTTGAAAACACCAGCAAGGACACCGGCTGATTAAGATGAAAAGCCAAAACCACCTTGGGCAGAAAGGAAGGCAAGGGACGCAGTACAACCTTCTCCTTAGCATCAACAACAACGGTTCCCGGCATGACAATGCCTGGAGCTTCAAGATCCTTCAAGCCAAACAAATCGCCATCAAAAAGATTGTCTTCAAAGTCAGATCCTTCAACATAGAAGACCCCACAGGCTCGAAGGAGCCACCGTCAACATTTTCAAGACTAGATTCAGATCTCACGGAGGAATTAAGGACTGGAACGGAGGCCAGACATTCTTCACCTCTCTCAGGAAATGGACTACATTGGGGTGAGACCCCAGGGACTACCCCTGGACTCTACCTCTATAGCAGGTAAGCGCTGCCACCTGTACTTGCAAAGAACTACAGGTCAATCCCTTATCCAGTTCTGCTTGCAGGAATGCTAGCACTCCAGCAGAGAAGCCAAAGAGGGCCGGTACCCCTGCTGCACATACCAGTCCTCAAACAAACACTCTCCAAACTCAGACGTATGACAAACTAATGGACTGTTTATGGGCCTTCAGCATTGTAACAATCACTTAGGCAGATTAATCTCTCTTCCACAACCGAGCCCTCTCAACAGCCAAGTCGTAAGTGAGAATCGACTCACCTGAGGCATGAGGATGGGCCTTTGCCTCAGCAGACTTGACATCTCTGGGAGGCACCACGGTCGATCCAATGTCAGCCGCAGCAGATCTACATACCAAGGATGTCACAGCCAGTCTGGGGCTATCAACACTACCAGCCCCGAATGAACTTTGATCCTTTACAGCACACTCCCGATCAGTATCCAAGGCGGAAAGACACAGAGAAGTCAGTCCACCAGCCATGTCTGAACCAACGCATCCAAGTCCTCCATCATCCTTTCCTGCCGTCTGCTAAAAAAGCAGGCCACCTTTGCGTTCTCGAAAGTCGCCATGAGGTCCATAACTGGCTGACCCCAACATCTGACGATCTGGGCATACACCACATTGCTGAGGGACCATTCCGCCAGGTCCAAGCAATGCCAATTGAGATAGTCGGCCTCCACATTGTCTCTGCCAGCGACATGTGCTGCGGAGAGGGCCAACAGGTTCTCTTCTGCCCAGCTCAAGAGTGGAGCTAACTCATCTGCCAGCTGCATGTGCTCTGTTCCACCCTAGCGAGTGATGTAGGCCACCATGGTGACATTGTTGGAAAACACCTGAACCGTTTTCCCCCTGCAGGAGAAGATGAAACTCCAGCAGTGCGAGAATGACTGCTCGCATTTCCAGTCAATTGATGGACCACTGACTCTCCTCCTGCGTCCAGCGCCCCTGAGCCAGTCCGACTGGCATCCATGGTCACTGGGACTCCAGTTCAGCGGCTCCAAAGGCATGCCCATCAAGAAGTTGTCCCAGGAAAGCCACCAGCGCAGTGACCTCCGCGCTGATACATGGCAGGGCAACCTCTGGTAAAAGGACTGTCTCTGAGGAGACCACTGCTGCAGGAGAGTCCTCTGTAATGGCTGCATATGCGCATGGGCAAGAGGTCTATGGCCACTGCCATGGATCCCAGCAACTGTAGATAGTTCCAGGCCGAGGGCGCTGCCATCCGAAGGAAATGCCTGACCTGGATCTGTATCTTTCACACTCTCTCGTCGGGCAGGCACACCATTCTCTGTCGGTCCGAAACCGTGCCCTGAGGTACACCAGGTCTTGGCTGGGCTGCAGATGACTCTTGGCAACATAGACCACCAGCCGAGTTGCTGCAGACAGGTAATCATTTGAGCCATCGCCACTCTGCTCTCCTACAATGACATTACTCATACGAGCCAATTGTCCAGGTACGGATGCACCAGTATGCCTTCTTTCTGTAGCGCCACCGTGACCACCACCATGACCTTGGTAAAGGTCCACGGCACTGTGACTAGATCAAACAGAAGCACCCAGAACTGGAAAATGCCCCATTGGCACTGCGAACCGCAGAAACCGCTGATGATCAGGCCAGATCGGAATAAGCAGATTTGCCTCCGTGAGGTCCAGTGCCATGAGAAACTCGCCCTGCCTTACAGGCACCCATAACATCTGGGACACCTATGGCACCAGTAACGTCCGGTTTACCTGCTGGAGATCCAGGATGGGTCAAAAAGCTCCCTCTTTTTTGGGGACCACAAAGTAAATCGTAAATCGAGTATCGACCACACCCACATTGGTCTGGTGGCACTTCCACCACTGCTTCCAACTGCCACAGCCACAGCAGTGTGTCCTGCACCACTTGAGCCTTTCATGGCACTCTGCAGGGCAACCGGATGAAGGCGTCCCGCAGGGGCCTGGCAAACTCAAGTGCGTAACCCTCGCGGATGACCTCCAACACCCACTAATTGGAAGTGAGTTGGACCCAGGCGGAATATAAGTCCCGGAGCCATCCTCCCACTGGGTCTACTCTGTCCTGGGCCCCCCCTCATCTCATTGTGTGTCTTCTAGGTACCAGAGGAAGCGTTGGGGTAAAAACCTCTACACATACCTCTGGAGCCTCGAAAGGGCTGCCCCCGTGACTGGTAGTGGCCTCTTGAGCAAGGGACAAAATGCAACAGACTAAAACACCCGAAATCCCTAGGCTGCCCCTGCGCCAACTGCACCGGTCTCACCCGCTTGGGCTAATCCTCCGGGAGGGGACCTCCTTTTGTGTCTGTCAACTCCTTCCCAAACTTCTCCAATGGCTCGTCAAACAGCTTGCCTCCGAAAGGAAGCTTACTCAAGCGAGACTTGAAGGTACCATCCGCCGATCAACTTCTCAACCAAATCAAGCAACACATGGCCACCACCAAGGCCGTGCCCTTCGAGGAGGTATGAATCAAGTCATAAACAAAATTGACCAAATACACCATACCCGACTCCAGCTGGCCTACTGCCAAAGATGCTTGCGATGACCCTTCGCCACTATCTAAGACCCCTTGCACCCATCTCAAACAGGCCCTTGCCACATAGGCTCCACAGATGGGACGCCTGCAGTAACATTGTGCCAATATACAACACCTGCTCCAGTAGGATCTCCGACTTACAATTCTGCGTGTCTTTGAGAGCAGCACCTCCCTCAACCAGAATCGTAATCTTTTTAGCTACCACCGACACCAAGGCATCCATCCGCGGTACACATAGTGGTTCCCCATCTGACAAAGAGTACAATCTGGACATGGTTCGCACTCTCTTCAGTCCTGCCTCCGATACTTCCCACTCATCCTGTATCATCTTCTTGATAACCCTTTCAACCGGGAAGACCGTCTGTGGCTTCTGAACCTCTTGAAAAAAGGGGATCCTCCAACTGATCCTCCTCTGCTGCCACTCCATGCGGGACATTAAGGACTGCAAGGGAATGAGAAATCAGCGTAGCCAACTCCTCATGCCAAAACACTCTTACTAGCCTTGGCTCGTCCCTTTGTGGAACACTGCCATCCTCTGATTCCACTGCCACTCCCCCCAGATGTCAGTTGCACTCTTCTACAGCTCCTCTGACTCCTCCAAGTATAAAGAGCCAGCATCTTCCCAGAGTTCACAAGCCCAGGCTTTCACTTAGCCAGGGTTCACCCTGCTCCAGGCGCTGCCTTTGAGCATCCGGCAAACTCCTCTTTTTTGCTAGTTCCGTCTCCCCCCCCTCCCCCGAGCTGTCTCTGGCCTCCTGCTGTATGCAGAAAGCTTTGTGCATCAAGAGCACAAACTCTGGGGAGAAGACCCCTGAGAAGGGCTTGGCCTACCCCTCCTGGGATGTTGAGGGTCTTAGGAAAGACTCCCTGACTCGTCAGACCCCCTTCTTACCTAAAGGGGAAAGCTTGCCTAGACCCTCTTCTGCAGGTGCCCCTCACCCCGGTAACTCCCCAGGAGAGGGGGGCACCAAAGGCTCCAGATCTGGCCTATCTGATACGCCTGTATTTTTTCAAATCCTCTCTACCAACTGTTCCTCCACTGTACGGGACTCTGCCTCACAACTGCAGCAAAACCCCGTGGCTGAGAGGGAGCCCCATTGTGCTCCACATGCTAAGCATTTGGGCTTGGGCATTCTCCCAAAATAATGTTCAGGCTATCCCCAACAAGAAAGGGCCCCCCCAAAACAACAAAACGCAAGTAATTCTCCCCCAGCGTCTGGAGCTCCCTTCTCCGCATCTGTGAAACTCATCTCTCCACCAAATAGAGCCCCCCAGAGGTTTCCAACCATGGTTGGCCCCAAAATGGCACCAACCAGCTCGCCCTTTGGCCTCTGCCCACCAAACACCGCAGTCACAGCAAGAAGGGCACAGCAGCATTCTGTCACCATGACGCCCGAGCTCAAAAACAAAAAACCTCCCCAGAACAACAAAGCGGATCACCCTTGCTGCCACAGCCGAAGCGCTGCTGCAACAGGACTGCCCTGGCAATGGCGGTTCTTGTGCACTGCACAGGCCTTCTACACATCATGCCCTCCGAGCAGAACTCCTCTCCCATGGAAGGGATCTGGAGGTGCTCACCAACCAGTCTGCGGCTGCTCCAATCTAGGCATGCACCGAGTGCTTCACTCCCCAGACTGAATCTATTTTTTTTTCAATAATCTTAAGGGGGCCAAGCCTCTGACAAATGGGAAATACCCAGGTAAGGCAAATTTAATCTTCTTCCTTATTGCCTCTCCAGTGGAGTCCACACTACAGTGAGAGTTACCCCCAAGCTGCTTGGAGACTACCAAGTCTTTAAGGATGTGTCAGCTACCTAAGTATGGTGACATCATCAAAACTGGCATGCTCAGTCTCCAAGTTGCAGATGGGGGGTGACAACTCAGTAGTCTGGACCGGACTGGAGGGAACAATAAGGAACTCCTCTTAACGCCGTTAAATCTGACAACTAGGAGCTTCTAATGGCAAAATACAGCAGCAAATTCATTTTTGCAATTGCTATACTCCCCCACTACAATAAATAACCCTCAGTCCCCTCTCTAAATCCTCATTTATCCTCTTAAAAAACCCTTATAGTTATACTTATATCTATCCAAATCTGCGCCGATTTGTATACCCAAATAGGTTATTGATTCCCTTGCCCATCTAAAGTGGAAGTTTGACTAAATATGCACCACCCCTGACCATCCATATTCAAATTCAAAACCTCCATTTACTTTAAATCACATCAGTCTCCCATACTCCTTCAATTCCCTCATCAAAGTACTGGATGAACTACATGCAACAAAATGACATACACGAATGGAGCAATCTTATGCTTCTGATCCTTTACCCTATTCCCCTTGATATCCCCATTCCCCCATATCCTTACTGAATGCTGACACAAAATCATACTGCTAGGTAGAGATGAATGCATGGTTGCATGGATGATGTCATCAAAAGCATTTTGGTTTCCTGGACCACGGGATGATTTCTCACGGACTCCTGGGCAGAGAAGGTGTCCACTTATTTTCAGCAGCAGACTGGCTACCTACAGAAGAGGGCTTTAAACTAGATTTGTTGGGTTTGGGTGAAGAAAGACCGCAGGTAAGTAAAACCATAAATATCTCTATAAAAATGGGAAAACAGGTCAACATCTAGAAAGTAGTATGTATTAATGCCCACAATATGGGAACTAAGATGGTGGATCTTGAGGCCTTAATGGAAGAGGCTGACGGGTTAACAGCAGTCACAGAGACATGGTTCACGGAGAACCATAACTGGGATATAATTCATTCAGTAAGGACAGGGTAGGAAGAAAGGGCACTATATATAAAAAATAATATTAAAGAAACAGAACTGCAGGGCTTACAAGGGAAGAGGGCAGCACTGTGGGTTAAACTGGAAAGAGGGAATGCAGCATCCATATGCCCTGGTGTGATATACAGACTTCCTTCACAGGCAGAAGGGGACAGAGATCTAATTGAAGACATTCACAATATTGCTGTGAAAGAAGTGCTACTGGTAGGTGATTTCAATATTCCGGATGTTGATTGTGTCATCCCTGCTGCAGTATCAGCTAGAAGTGAAGAGACCTTGGATTTTTCTACAGGGAGAACTATTACGGCAACTAGTAACAAAACAACACTGGACCCAGTGCTTACAAATGACAAGAACGTTTCTGATGTTATAATATTTATTTATTTTAGTAATTCTTGATATACTGCCTTCCTTAGAATACTACATCAAAGTGGTTACAATTTTAAAACATCATAAAAATGCTTAAAATAAAATACAACTCAAATGAAAACAATTAAAATACAATTCACAGAAAACAATCTTCTTGTCAAACCTACCTAACACTGAGATAACTGGTGTAGATTCTCTTTGTTCTTTGACCTTTACACAATACATACAGGGCATGATTAACCCTGTAGTAAGCCTTAGTTAAACAGGTGTGTTGGATCTTCATAATATAACTGCATTTTAAATTCCCACAAAAGTCTTCTTACATGGTTCTGACTGCAATAGAAAATTGGCAGAGAAGGAAACAGCAGTTAAGTGCTGCTTGCTGACTCTTTCTACAGATTGGGGAATAGGAGGTGATCATCTCTCATCCAGTAATCACTGGTGTGGTTCAGTATTAGGACAAGAGCTGAGATAGTTTGTTCAAAAGTGAAGGTCCTAGAATTTAGGAGAATTTAATTTATTAAGATGGGTCAATACCTCAAAAAGACGTTAGCTATATGGGAACAGCCGGGAGATATAGAAAGGCAGTGGCCAAAACAGAAGGTGACATTTTACTTAATAGATAATGTACTCTCCTTGAGTCCTGTTAGGCCAGTCCAGAGAAATGAGTTGGTGGAGCAAAGAATCAATAAAATGCCCAGGTTTAAATGACATCACTCCCCATGCCTCTATCCGCCTCAGCCATCAGAGGTCTCTTCAGTATCTGCCCCAAAGCACATGGGAGAACATGGCAAGCCCGCTGTGAAATGAACAGCGCCAGACAATCCAACAATCTCGTGACTTTTTCCTCTGGCAGGAAGACTCTGCCCACTCTAATATCGAAATGTGCTCCCAGGAACTCCAGGGACTGGGAAGGCCTCAACTGGCTCTTTCCCCGACTGATCACCCAGTCAGGGTCTTCCAAATAGGACACCACTCGAGGTGCTACCTGAGACATCTCAAAAAGAGAATAGGTTCAGATAAGCCCTCGGTGCCGTAACACCATGGCCATCAGCACCATGACCTTGGAGAACGTCCTTGGGGCAGTAGAAAGGCCGAATGGGAAAGCAGCGAACTGGAAGAGAGATCCAAGCATGGTAAAACGCAGATACTTTTGCTGATCCTCCCAGATCGAGATATAAAAATACACCTCGGACAAATCCAGAGATGCCATGAACTCCCCTAGGCGCACCGCTTGAATCATGAATTGCAAAGTTTCCATCCAGAAGCGCAGGACGTGCAAGTGTTCACTGACACCCTCGAAGTTCAAAAATGGGCATGAATGATCTATCTTTCTTCGGCATCACAAAAATGTATAGAATACCTGCCCGTGCTCTGATCGTCCAGGGGAACGGGCACCATGGCCTGCAAGAGTAGCAACTTGTCTACTGTGATCTGCACAGCCGCCCTTTTGTTTGGAGATCCATAAAGGGAGAAGACAAAAGTATCTGGGATCGGCTCTTTGCATTCCAGGACATAGCCGTATTGAATGGTGTCTAGCTTCCAGCGATCCTTGGTGACCCAGACCCAATCCGGAAAGAAAAGGCGAAGCCTATCTCCAACCGGAAGTATCAGGGAATGGGCCCCCATACGATCATTGCACAGTCCAGGAGGAACCCCCTCTGGAAGGGGCCAAATCCCTGGGTCCAGGAGCTCCTCGAAAGGACTGAGAACGAGTCTGAAATCTGGAAGCGGAGGGGAAGACAGACTTTCCAGGCCGGCAGTGCCAGGTGCCCCAAGATTCCCAGGGATCTGACCAGTGTGCCCGCAAGGTACAGGTGGAGGCTAATGGAAAGGGGGCTCCTGCCTGCTTCACAGGCCCCCCTGAACTTGTCCTCCAGAAGGTGGTAAGATTTAATCTCCCCAGATCTTTCACCAGCTGCTCCAAAGCAGCCCCAAACTGAAGCTTCCCTTTAAAGCCAGTCGAGACAACCGGGCATTGGAAGGGGTTTCCGCTGCTTAATGTCAAAGCCAAATCCAACACCAAATCACTGTAGACAGGGCACTGTCCCTGGCTGCTAAGTGAATGAGGTCATACATGGCATCAGGAAGGAAGGCCATAGCCGATTCCAAAAGAGGGGTAATATCTGCTGGAAGAGACTGAATTCACTGGAGCAGGGCTCAAGACATCAGGCCTGCACATACTGCAAACTTTGGATGTACTTTGCTCATGAAACAGTTAATGGAGCAGCCCATGGGGAGATTCAGGCGAGTAAACTAAAACCTGAAGGAAAGGAGGGAGGACTGCTAACACAGCAACACTGCTGGTAACATAATAAAAACAGTGTGATGAAGGAAGGTGGGATGGGGACAAGTGCTTCCTACCTGGGGACAACTAAGAGGAGTTTTCTTGTGCTGCTATCGAATTGAATGTGGATGTTTACCTTTATTTGTGATGTTTGAAGAAAAAGGTCAACACAGTACTGCTGCTAAGATAGTTTTGAGTGCTGGACTTCAGTGGGAATTCCCACCATTGGAATATACTCCTGATAGCTGCTGGATTACGAAGAGTGTTTGTTGGGGACGCCTACAAAACCCCGGATGGATTAGAAAACCCGGAGTGGAGTGTTCGAATGGAGAGCAAGTGAAACAAGCAATCTGGACGCTTTGCCCAGCGTACAACATTACAACAGGTAATATATTCTTCTGTCGTGGGATCAATATTTTGTTTTTGTCTAATCCCTGGATCCAACAACCATTCACAATGGTTTTAGGTAGCACATTTGTACGCTGTACAAACTATATTCACAGGATAACCTTGAGTTCTAAATCTATCATGCAATCTATCTGCTTGTAAACAGAATTCTGACATGGATGAACAAATTCTTCGAAATCTCAAAAATTGTGACTAAGGTAAGCTGTTACATAACGCTACTGGATGAAAACTGTTGGAATTGAACAATGTATTACAATCCATGGGGCTTTGAGTACACTGAGGTTGAAAAAACAGTTATTGTCTTGAACACCGGTAGATCCATAAAATGAATCTCTGAAATATCACACTGCATCTCAAATTTAATAGCAACATTGCAAAGGTTCAAATATGTTACAAATTGATCTAATGCATCTTTAAACCCTTTCCAAAGCAAAAAATGTCATCAATGTAGTGATACCAGCCATGGATAAATGGCTGAAACACAGACGTATACCCCCAGCCCTCCTCAAACTGTTGCATATAAAGATTTGCTGAAAAGGGAGCAAAGGTAGCTTCCACTATAGTCCCTGAGATCTACAAATAATATTGGCTCTGATACAAAAAATAATTCTCACATAATGCTATCTCTGCTGACCGCATCAAAAAATTAGTGGGTACCCAATGAGGTCTACTCCTATAAGACCAAAAATCATAAAGAACTTACAAAGCTTCAGTTTGAGGAATTGATGTATATAAAGCACACACATCCAAGGTCACTAGCCATTAGACAGATTGAACATCTAAAGTATCCTGAAGAATATTAAGAAAATGGGTAGTATCTTTTATATAAGATGCTATCTTTGGGACGCTATAACGCAAAAACTCATCCAGATAATGTCCCACACTTTCCAAACGTGGCCCATTACTAGACAAAATTGACCCTCCTGACAGGTTGTCTAAGGTTTTATGGACTTTAGGGAGTACAGTGGAACCTCGGTTTTCGTGATTAATCCGTTCGAAAAAGTCTGACTAAAACCGAATGTATGAAAACTGAAGCAATATTTCCCATAAGAAATAATGTAAATCCAATTAATCTGTTCCAGACACACAAAAATATGAACAAAAAATACATTTTATAGATAACTATATTTTTACATACAAAAAACAATGAGAAATAAATATAAATGACTAATGAAATGGATAAATGAACATTTAACATCACTTTTACCTTTATTGAAGACTCTTGTTGGCATATGGAAGACAGTCAATCAGCAAGAGAATCAAAATAAAGAAAATCCCACTTCTGGCCACAAGATGGTGCTCCATTTTCAACTGTAAGAAAACTGAGACAATGTACAAAAACTGGGACAAAATCTTGACGAAAAAAGTCAACGAAAACAGAATCATACGAAAACTAGGGCATACGAAAACCGAGGTTTGACTATCCTCAAAAAGAGTACTCTAGACCCCTCTTCCCCCTCCAACTGGCGTCCTATATCTAACCTCCCTTTTCTTTCTAAGCTCTTGGAAAAACTGGTCTTTTCTCAGCTCTCCTCCCACCTTGAAGTTTCTCTCACTCTCCATCCACGTCAATCAGGTTTCCGTCCAGGCCACAGCACTGAATCTGTTCTTCTCGCCCTTCTTAACGACTTGTACTCTGCTCATGATCGTGGTTTACTTTCTCTTGCTGTTTCTTTAGATCTCTCGGCTGCTTTCGACCTGGTTGATCACCGCACCTTGTTATCTCATCTTCGGGATGCGGGTCTTTCTGGTTTAGTTCTTCGTTGGTTTCACTCCTTTTTGTTCAATCGCACTTTCTCAGTTCACACCGGCTCAGAGTCCTCTCCTTCCACACCCCTTCCCTGTGGTGTTCCTCAAGGTTCTGTTCTCGCCCCTCTTCTCTTTAATGCATTCCTGGCCCCTCTTGCCCTCCTTTATCACACTGATCCTGTTGCACCCGATATCACTGCTTTTAATACCTGTCTTTCCTCTGTAGCTTCCTGGCTCTCCACTAATTTTCTTCATATTAATCTCTCGAAAACTTCGGCCATATGGTTCACTTTTGGTAATCCCACTCCTACCCTCACTCCCCTATTTTCTTCTTCACCCATCCCCACCGTCTCCTCTTTGGGGTACTTGGGTGTGATTCTTGATTCCTCTCTCTCCTTTAAAGACCATATCTCCTCAGTTGTCCAACGTTCCTTCCTTTCCCTTAAACAACTTCGTGCTGTATGACCTTTTCTTACTATCTCCTCCATGACTACTCTCATTATCTCCCTTGTTATGTCTCGCCTCGACTACTGTAATGTTTGTCTTGCTGGTCTTCCCCAATCACAACTTTGTCGTCTTCAACGTGTTCAAAATGCCGCTGTTCGTGTCCTTTCCCATGCTTCACGGTTCGATCACGTCACCCCTCTGTTAATACATTTTCATTGGCTTCCTGTTGTCTTTCGTGTCCAATTCAAAATTCTTATTTTCGTTCACAGGGTGATCCATTCAGGTATCCCCCTATATCTTTCTAGCCTGGTTCACCTTCATACCCCTCATCGTTCTCTCCGCTCCATTCACGCTAACCGTATGTTTCTACCCCCTCCCTCCCAAGCACACCTCGAACCTACTCGGTCTTCTGCCTTCTTTTTTCTTGGTCCTAGGCTCTGGAACTCCCTTCCCCCCTCTCTACGTCTGGAAACCTCCTACCCGTCCTTTAAAACTAACCTTAAAACCCACCTTTTCTGTTCTGCCTTTAACCTTCCTCTCCCGGTCCCACCTTCCCCCCCCCCCTTTAGGCCTCTGACAGCACACCCCTTACCCCTGTCTTATATTTCTTTTTTGTTGTTGTCATCCCTTTCTCTCTCCCTCATGTTACCCATCTTTACCCCCCCAATCTATTTCTCTGTATCTATCCCTTTTCTTTAATTTTATGGCGTTCCTTTTCTGGCTCTTTTTCGCAGCTCTCTCTCTTTTTAACATTTTTTTTATCAGATTTTATGCATTGTGAACCGCCCAGATGCTAATTGTATTGGGCGGTATATAAAGTTTTAATAAACATAAATAATACCAGTGTGCATGGACAAGGAGGATTTAGGAAGGTTCTCTCTCTCATTATCAGATAAACAACTGACAAATTCCGCTTACGATACAGGTTAAGCATTGACTGTAAACGGGCAGTCAGGTCTTCTACTAATAAACTGTAACAATCCGTATTTGCCAATTGTCGACAGATTTCAGCATCATAGTCACTCGTATCAGGAACGACTATTGCTCCTCCCTTATCTGCCCTCTTAATAGTAATTGTATCATCATTTTTAAGTTCTCGCAAAGTCAATTTCTCTCTTTAGTTAGATTGGGTATAAATCTTTATGGGGTTAGTGATACTGAATAATAGTGTATTACTAAGGTCTTTTTCTATGTGTTATTATTGATTGCCTTGGTTAGTGTTTCTTGTGAGTTCATATTCTATAGCATTCATATTTATATGCCTGCATTATATGTTGTCTCGTGGTCCAATGAGCACTTTTTTATGTTTATTAAGTTCATTTATACATTTTGATTTTCATATTTTCTTCTTTATGCATGTTATAATATTTTTATTTATTACTTATTTTATAATTGTACCAATATGGATGACACATGCAAGGAAATAGAAGCAGAAACTATTAGAGGAAGAACAAGATCGGCTTTCCTAAAGCTACAAGAGTTAAAGAAAAAATTCCAGTCTCGGAATGTTACAAGATGCTCAAAGATCTACGTTGAATGATGCTGAGAAGATCAAGAAAAGGTGGAAAGAATATACAGAGTTTTTATATGATAAATATCAAGTGGACCAACAGTCATTTCAACTTGTACCTTATGATCCGGAACCATTGGTGATGAAAGAAGAAGTCAAAGCAGCATTGAAAGCATTATCAAAGAACAAAGCTCCAGGTATTACTGGCATTTCCATAGAAGTATTACAGCAATCTGATGCAATTGTTACCGTAATTACAAGGCTCTGCCAAGAAATTTGGAAGACAACATCATGGCCAACTGACTGGAAAAGATCTGTGTTTATACCAATACTAAAGAAAGGTGATCCAACAGACTGTGGAAATTATCGCACAATCGCTCTGATCCCACATGCCAGCAAGATTCTACTGAAGATTATTCAACAGAGACTACAACCATACCTGGAACAAGAACTACCTGAAGTGCAAGCAGGGTTCAGGAAAGGGCGAGGAGTGAGAGACATCACCACGGATGTGAGATGGATCCTTGAAAAGACTAAAGAATACCAAAAGAATATCTATTTGTGCTTTATCGACTATAGCAAGACTTTTGACTGTGTAAACCATGAGAAACTCTGGGCCACATTAAGAAGCATGGGTATACCAGAACACCTGATTATTCTCTTGCACAATCTGTACATTGATCAAGAAGCAACAGTTCGAACGGAACAAGGAGAAACAGAATGGTTTAAAATAAGCAAAGGTGTAAGACAAGGCTGCATACTTTACCCCCTACCTGTTTAATTTATATGCAGAACAAATCAGAGAAGCAGGATTGTATGAAGACAGAGGTGTGAAGACTGGTGGAAGGCTCATCAACAACCTTCGCTATGCTGATGATACCACATTACTGGCTGAAAGTGAAGATGATCGGAAACATTTGCTTCTAATGATCAAAAAACATAGTCTCAAAATGGGCCTGCACCTTAATGTAAAGAAGACAAAGATCATGATAACTGGCAAAATCAACAAGTTCATCGTTGAAGGAGAAGAAATTGAAATCATGGACAACTTTAACCTACTTGGATCAACTATAGGTTTTTTTTTCCGAGAGCTGTTTTGGTTATTCCACGTAATCTTTATGTTTTTTGGTGCGCTGAATCCGAAAATGACCTCCATTTTGTCATAGGACATCAAGTTTCCTGACAATTTAGGTAACTATGTTAAATAAGGCAATACCTCAAAATAAATGGAAATAGACTTATAAAATTAAAATTAAAGTTTTATTACAATATTTTCGTGAAAATCCTTTTTTGAACTGAAATGAGCTCACCTACACACACTAAACTCGATTCTTCTTCCTTGTGAGGCTCTTCTTGGTGCATTTACGCTTGTGAGTAGCATCTGGAATGTCTCTCTGAAGCATCCAACAGTAGTCTGCCATCATTGTAATGCTCCATTTTCCCTGGTATCTCCTTTCCATCTCTTTAATGTCTTGGTGGAATCGTTCACCTTGTTCCTCACTCACAGCTCCCAAATTTTCAGGAAATTAGTCAAGGTGGGACTGGAGGAAATGCACTTTTAAACTCATCAGGCAACCTAAAGCTTGAAATGCTTTCAGCATTTGTCCGACAATCTTTTTGTAGTGAGGATCTTTGTTATTGCCTAAAAATTTCTGTACGACTTCTTTAAATGCAATCCACCCTTCTTTTTGAGGATCCGTCATGGTATTGACAAACTCTTGATCAACTATAAGCCTTCTAATGTCTGGTCCGACGAACACACCTTCCTTCAATTTTGCCTCCGACAGGCCTGGAAACTTGGTGACCAAGTATTTGAAGCATTCTCCATCTCTTGGAAGTGATTTTATGAATTGCTTCATCAATCCCAATTTTATGTGGCGAGGTGGCAGAAGAACTTTATGGGAAGGTACCAAAGTTTCTCTGAGGACATTTTTTTCACAGACTGTTAGCATCCTCGGCTGCCAACTCTTCTTGGTCCAGTGATTTTGTCGGTCTCGACTGTCCCATAGACACAGAAAACAAGGATATTTGGTATACCCAGCTTGTTGCCCGAGCAGCATGCACAAGACCTTCAAGTCCCCACACACTTGCCAACCATGGTCTTCATATTTAAGTTTACGAAGAACCAATTCCAAGTTCTCGTAGGTTTCCTTCAAGTGTACGGAATGACCTACAGGTATGGAAGCGTAAAAACCATTGTGGAGTAAAACTGCTTTGAGACTTCTTTTTGAAGAATCTATAAAAAGACGCCATTGCTCTGAATCATACTGGATTTTAAATTGACCCATCAGACCTTCGACATCGATGCAATAAACCAACTTGTCTTCCTGGGCGAAGTAAGGAACGAACTCCTTTTCACGATGTCTGAACCATGAAGATGACACTCCTGGCAACAATAAATTCCTGCTTTTCAGCCTTGATCCGAGTAACACAGCGGCATCTTTGGGAAGATTCAAGTCTCTTACCAAATCATTCATCTCCTCCTGAGAAAACAATTTTGGTCTTGTATCATCTTCAACGTCAGAACTTGATTCGTCATCTGGTTCAGGTATGACTTCACCTTCATCGGAGCTAGGTATCTCTTCCAAGGTAGCAGGGGGCTTGGGTACTGGTAGATCTGTGCCATGGGGTATGGGACGAATTGCCGAGTGAAGATTGGGGTATGAAATGGAATGCTTCCATTTGGAATTAAACCCTTTCACATCGCATGAACAAAAAGTAACAGTCGTCACTATGGTTCTGTTGCTCTCGCCATACCATAGGAATCCCATAACGGAAAGATTTTTTCTTACCCTTGAACCAGTTTCGGAGGTCCTCAACACACCGTTTGCACACTTTATGAGGCGCCCAGACTTTATCTTGATCTCCAATTTTTAGTCCAAAGTATGCAAAGTATACTTTTTTCACAAAGTCTAACATTCTGCTGTTGCTTCAACACTGTATATTCACCACAGATGAAACAGAAACTGTCTGGCGAATTAATACACTTTCACGGAGCCATAACATAATGGTTGAAGAATGACGAGCTAACACGAATTGCGATGAAAAAGTGTGAACAGCCTAGAACCAAGAACCTGATGATGATTCGTGCACAAGTGTGGCATGCAGGAGAGAGCAGCTCTGTGTCTGTACACGAGATGTCACAGTGCTGGCCACGCCCCCCTGCACTGACCGGAGCTGCTGCTATCTGCCCTGTGTCTCCCTCCCACTGGATTCTTCAGGAAAGATTAACCCCTTCTACCATTAGAAACACGGACTTAAAACTTGCTTAGCTTATGTATATATTGCTGACAATCAGATTTACAGTGCTATTTTTTTTTTACATAACTCGGACAACCCCTTTAAGGTTTTTTTGGCATTTTATATCTTAAATGCACTTATGTGAATTAATTAATAGTAATTTGAAAAAATGTGGTAAATTTGAAGACAATTTTGCATGTTGTGGCAAATCATGACGTCTAGGAGTTTCTTCAATATTTTATTTGTTTTCAGCACACCAAAATACATGGAAAATAGATGAAAATAATCAAACAGCTTTTTAGTCGCAGACCTGTGCTATCAATAAAGAAGCAACAAGCAGTCAAGAAATACGACAATGCATTGCTCTTGGCAGAATGGTTATGAAAGACCTAGACAAGATTCTCAAGAGCAGAGATGTCTCTCTCCATACAAAGATTCAACTTATTCAAGCCATGGTACTTTCAATAACATCATATGGATGTGAAAGCTGGGCAGTGAAAAAGATACAGGAAGAAAATTGATGCCTTTGAATTATGGTGCTGGCGGTGAATATTGCGTATACCATGTGTGGTAGGCTATGGCCTATATAATAGCCTGTACATGTATGAGAGGCCTGCAAGCTAGGCCTGAGTCCCCACCCCCACTTAGAAGTAGTGCTGCGAAAGATCAAAGTCAGTGAAGGCTGAGGATCTGCCTTAAACCGCTCTAAACTGCTTTTGATAAGTTTGTGTTAATCCTTATTCAATGCTTATATGCTGATGATAGATATGTTCCAGTGTTTTGCATTCTCATATTCTCTGAGCCTAGCAATGACCTTGTAGTAGGAATGTATTTATGTCTAGAAACTGAGCTTTAGTTAGAATAGCCTGAGAAGGGGGAACAGGGTGTTAGGCCCAGTGAGGGTCCCCGATTGGATAGATGCAGTGGGCGTTGGGACCAATAGAAAGTCTGCCTGTATCAAACAGTGAAACTTGTATATAAGGAAGTTGTTCCTGTTCGCCATTGCTCAGTCCTTTTTTGAAGCTTTGACTAACTGAGCCATGTGCACAATAAATTGGCTTGGATCTTTGAACTGACTCCTGGTTTTATTTATTGCATGCTTATCAGCTGCTACACATGGACTGCCCGAAGAACAAACCAGTCAGTACTAGAGGAGATCAAACCTAAGCTTTCTTTAGAAGCTCAGATGACAAGACTTTGACTTTCATACTTTGGACACATCATGCGAAGAGAGAGATCATTAGAGAAGACATCATGCTTGGCAAAATAGAAGGTCAACGCAAAAGAGGAAGGCCAGCAATGAGATGGATCGATACAATTTATTTATTTTATTTATTTTTTATTTATTTACAATTTCTTCTATACCGCACTATTCAGCATCAGCGCGGTTTACATGGAACATAACAATCAGACAGGGTACATAGGTCTGAGTTTACAATTAACAGGAGAAACAACTTGGATAACAAAAGGTAACTATTTACACAATGAAGTCACATAAGACATAACAAGAGATTTAATGGTCAGCTACGGGTACCAGTCTGTCAACAATGAGCCGCCTGACTGAAGACCGAACGCAATTTAGGACAACTATCCAGAGGGTCGCCATGAGTCGACACCGACTCAACGGCACTTAACAACAACATGGATGTTTTATTGATATATTGTTTTTACTTTGAGGTTCCCCCTGAAGAAGGTCGCAGGCCCAAACACATCCATATCAGGGTACTTTTATCAGTAAAAAGACTCTTGTTTTTACTCCTCGCTCTTCTTTGTCTAGTTTGTGCTTCTGCGAGGGATTGTGTTCCCTTGTGGACCTCCCTGGCAATTGACATAAGCCACTGCAGTGGCACTGTCTGAAAGCATGCATACTGCCTGACCCACAAGCAAATGGTGAAATGCTTTCAATGCCAAGCAAATGGCCCAAGCTTCGAGCCAATCAATGGGCAAACATGCTTTCCTGGGGATCCACCGCCGCTGCAATGAGTGGCCCAGACAATGAGCACCCCCACCTCAACAGGCTGGAATCCACTGTCACTATTGTCCAGGGCGGAGACTCTAAGGGCATGCCCTGGAGGATGTTGCACGATGGGCTCACCAGCACAGGCTGGCCGACACTGCTGAGGGTAGGGAAGATGCACCAAATAATTTTGAGACAAGGGGACTAACAAGAGAGCCTGCTGCAACAGACACATGTGCACTCATGACAAGAGAACCAAATCCAGGGTTGCCACCATGGAACAGAGTAACTTCAGGTAGTCCCACTATAGCGGCAGAGCGCAAACAATCCAATAAAACCAGGAGTCTGTTCAGAAGGTCCAAATCATTTATTGTGCACAAGACTCAAGCAGAATCACATTCAAAATGGCTGAGCCATGGTTTCTAGCAAAACAACAACTTTTATACCTTTCTTCTCCATTCTGAACATAGGCAAACTTTTCATTGGTCCCAGTAACCCTTTTTGCCCCATCTATTGGTCCCGATGCCGTTACGTAGCTATCCAATGAGTACCTTTGTCTGGGCTCAGCACCTGTTTCCCCCCCTTACAGCCCTCATTACAATGGTCAGTTCTTAGACTCTTGATACATCTCTTCTCCAAGGTCACTAGCTAGCTGGAATATGTGTGAAAGCAGGGCACTGTAACCTTTCTTTCAACAAAGTTAATTAATTCCATAGAAGCTTCTCACATCCCTATCAGTACCAATTAAAGCTGTTTTTCTATCTTTTCTAAGTTTCGATTCTGCTTAGCTATGCTTGGTTATGCTTAGTTAAGTTTCGATTCTATGGAGGCAGCATTCAGGGGGGTTTTCATTCCTCTGGGCCTAAACACAGGCTTCATTTACAGGTCAAGCTGCTTAGGCCTGTCTGTTAAGTTCAAGCAGCATGGATCATAGGCCTTCGCCTACCACACCACACTGTGCCCAAAACTCGATCCAGCACTCCTTGGTGAGGAAGACCTCTCTCACCTAAGTATTGACCATTGTCCCCAGAAACACCAAGCACTAGGATGGCCGCAAATGGCTCTTGGCATGGCTCGCCACCCAGCTTAGATCTCGAGGAACTGAACAGCCCGAGCAACCGCTCTTTGAGCTTCCGAATGAGTCCTTGTTCGAATAAGCTAGTCGTCCAAGTAGAGATGAACACAAACCCCTCTCTTACCAAAGCGTTGCTGCCACCACCATCATGACTTTCAAAAAGGCCTGAGGAGCAAGTAGCTAGACCAAAGGGCAGGGCAAGTACTGAAAGTGCTGCCCCAAGATGGCAAATCACAGGAAATGTTGCTAATCCTCTTGAATGCGAATACGAAAATAGGCCTTAGTGAAATCCAGGGACGCAAGAAACTTCCCTTCTTGCACCACCTGAATGAGAGACCTCAAAGTCTCCATGCGAAAGCAGTCATTGACTCCTTTCAAATCAAGAACTGGATGGAAGGAACTGTCCTTTTTGGAAATGACAAAGTAAATGGAGTACCTCCCCTTTCCTCACTCTGTGGCTGTGGCTGAGACAGGATGTATTGCACAGAGAGAAAGCAGACGCTGTAGTGTGCAGTGTACCACCGCTTGCTTGACTGCAGATCCGCTAGGGAGACCATGAAGGCATCTCAGGCAGGTCTACGCACTCCTACACATAACCCTGCTTGATAATATTGAGCACCTAAGAATTCAATGTTATTCGGGCCCATTCCTAGGAGAAAAGGCTCAAACATCCACCCACTTGCAGCACCCCATAATGGGCCCCATATCCGTCAATGAGCAGGCAGAGCTGAAGACGATTTAGAGGAGGAGCTAGGCCCATCACAAGACTGCCATATGCCATGAAAATCCTAATAATAACTGAAGCACTCCATTCAAACAATTAACCTCAGTGGTAAAAATCTCTTCAACTGTATATTGCTCGTAGTCTTCTCCTATCAAACTTTTTCTTATCAACTTCTCTACCAACAAACAAAAAAGGAGGGACAAAGAACCTGGGCATCATCAAAGGCAGCCAATATATAGTTCAGATTAGCAACAGTACCAGGAGGTTTCAGACCATATACCGCGCTTGGGCAAATGCTTATTTAATTAAAGCAACAGCGCACTGGTTACATCAATAACCTTCCTGGATTTATTGTCTTTTTTTGTTTTTTTGTGTATCTTTTCAATTAGCTGATACATGCACCAGATCTCCCCCTCCAACCAACTTCTACCTGGAGTGAAACGCTAATAAGCGTTGAGGTGCAGAAGACACAAGACACAAAGCTAAGATTCTTTTCTATCACTAGGTTAATCACTACTGAGGTTAATTGTTTGAATGGAGTGCTTCAGTTATTATTAGGATTATTATTCACTCCGTGTAGACCGGTTTGTCTATTTTTGTATTGATATGCCATGAAAAGGCTGAGCTTTCACCCCTGTACCTGAAAAGGAACTGGATGGTTTCCCGGGCCAGTATCTCTTGGAATCCCAATATCATGCCTTAAGAGTATCTGGCAGCCAAAGCAGAAGGGTGCTTAGAGGAGGCCTTAGGTTTGTCTTCTGGCAAACTCTGCAGCTTCGCCTCCCCCAAATCTTTGACCAATTTCTCAAGATCTTCTCCAAAGAGCAGCTTGCCTTTTAAGGGTAGCCTTGACTTAGAAGAAGCATCAACTGCCCAGTTGTGGAGCCACACCCACCTATGTGCTACTGTCACCACAGCAATACCCCTAGTGGCTAATCGCAAAAAGTCATAAAGGACATCTGTCAAAAAAGACCACCACTGACTCTAGATGGGCGAAGGCTGAGTCCACTGGCAAAAGCTGAATCCAATGCAAAAGTGCTCACGCCTCCTTCCATTGGAACTGTGGTACACTTTGTGATGGCTGTCACTAAGGCATCCACCTTGGGAAAGCACATTCTCTTATCCAGGTCAGTCTGATACCATTTTGTAGATCTTCCCCAACTATTGATCACTCCACAGCATGGCAGCTGGAGCATCCCATTCCGCGGACACTAACTGCTGCAATTCCTGGGGAAACGGAAAGGCCTTCAATGGCCTCCGAATGCCCACCAGAATGGGATCTGACTGAAACTTGGGCTTCTCCTCCTCTACAATGCAGAGTAGCAACAATTTGTGAAATCAGGGTCGAGAACTCATCCTTGCAAAAAAGACGACTATTCAAAAAATCTCTCTCATCCTTCTTAGAAGACAACTCAGTTTCCTCCCAACTGGTATCACAGACAGAAGCCCCCCCCCCCCCCCACTGGAATCCATACAATGGTTCATACCTTCACTCACTGGAGACTCTTGAACCTTCGTCCCCCGAGAGCCAGGAGGCCACCTTAGGGAGTTGGGGGACATCATTCCCTGCATGCTCACAGGACCTTCGACCCTTTCTGGAAGAATCCTTGACCTGTGAATCCCCCAGCATAGGGGGCACTCAAACTGCCCCTGCTGAGAGGTCTTGCACATGAACCTGTGCTCCTGCAGACAACACAGACCAAACCTGCTGGACAAAGGACAAATGTTCTGCCATAAGTGGGCCCCCCCACCACTGGAACCACCATCTTTGGGTGCCCTTCAGCCACAAGGACAGATTAAAGATTTGCATCAAGCATAGGTGTTGTTTAAAAACACTATCTTGGAAGCCCAGACCAGCTGTATTCCATGCTTTAAGAAAAGTGGAAGGAAGTCCAAAAAACTGCCAGCATGGTTTAAAGGTGAGGTCAGAGAGGCTATTGCCAAAAAAGCATCTTTCAGGAAATGGAAAAAGGAGCCAAATGATGAAAACTGGAAACACAAGCACTGGCAAGTTAGATGCACGGCATTGATAAGGCAGGCAAAGAGAGAATTTGAGAAGAAGCTTGTTGTGGAAGCAAAGATGTGTAATAAATACTTTTTCAAGTACATTCATAGCAAAAAAAATTGTGATGGAGTCAGTTGGCCCATTAGATGATAGAGGGGTAAAAGAGGCACTAAGAGGGGACAAGGTCATAGCGAATAGACTGTATGAATTCTTTGCTTCGGTCTTTACTGAGGAAGATGTAGGGATGTTACTCATGACTGAAATAGTATTTAAAGGTGATGTTGCAGAAGAATTGAAAGAAGGAGAAATTTTCACTTACTGTTAATTTCCTTTCCTGGAATCCTGCTAGACTAGTCCAGACAAGTGGGTTTAGTCCCCGTATGAGCAGATATCAGAGACAGAGACAAATAAAAAAATACCAGTAGCCTGATAGACTGTTCCCTGGTAATATCTAGCTAACCCCAGTAGAGGGTGTTCCAGTATTGTAATAAGCGATAACGGAAAACAGATGTAACCATGAAGCAAAAAATTTAAAAAACCCAAACATCTAGTATTTACCAGAGGCGATAGCACTCCGCTACGAAGTCTTGGCTGTTCCGCAATACACCTCTGAACCAGAATGTCAGAATAGGGAGGGTCCTGGACTGGTCTAGCAAGATTCCAGGAAAGAAAATTAACGGTTAGTGAAAATTTCTCCTTCCAGTACATCCTGCTAGACCAGTCCAGACAAGTGGGAAGTACCCAAGCTAACTGCCCTTTGGGTGGGAAGACACAGCCGCCAAGACAATCTTTGCTCCGAACGGCGCTTCTTCCCGAGCTTGAGTATCGAGTCGATAGTGACACACAAAAGTGGACAGGGAGGATCACGTGGCCACCCGACAGATATCAAGAGGATGAACCTGAGAGCGCTCCGCCCAAGACGTAGCTTGCGGTCGCGTAGTGTGTGCTCGGAGACCGATAGGGACAGGTTTCCCCTTAAGTATTGCGACGCTCCTGCCTGGGCCCTAGAGCTTACAGGCAGGAGTGGCCTTATATAATGTCCCTTATGAATAAAGCTGGTACTGATCCCTATGAATGCTGGGATTCGTAGTACACTTGTTTTTTTTCTTTAGGGATGAAAGTTGTAGTTGTGACTCGAGTGATAAGGCTTGCAAGAAATTTATTTGTTGTGGGGATATTTTCAACGCATTACAATTCAAAGGTGCATAACGTAAAGGTGCAACTTTCAACATAAAGGTGAAATCAGGAGGTCAGGAAAACAACTGAAATCAAATAGCTTTAACTCAGCTTTACACAGTCACGGTAGCTTCTACTCAGCTTTGCCTCGTGTGGTTGCTTGGGATTATTGCAGCCTCACAGTAACAGCTGTTCTCACAGCGTGGCTTTACAGAAACAGGTGAAAACAATTTGTGAACTTTCACGGCTAGGCAACAGGTATAGCAAACGTTTTGTATTCTTCTCATACAAACTCCAGATGCTTCTTTACACTGTTACTCTCTAAAACATAAAGAGCAATCCATTGCACAAGGATCATAACTCAAGGTAGGCACATCATTATCTATCTGCATACATTCATCTGGGCTAAGGCAATTGTTCTCTTCATCAGGTTTCTTATGCTTCCCTGACTTTAGCTCCAGAAATTGCTGAAACTCTTTTAGAAGCAATTCAGCCTGTAGCTGCTCTTTAGCTGCTTGATAGTCTCCGATAAGGGTCACACCCTTCCCCCACTCACTAACTGCTCCTGTTGCAGAGTTTGGCTTAGGGAGGTCAGCACAATAAAATGGTTTCTCCAGCAAGGCATTAAAATTAGGAAATTCAGCTTTACCTTTATCAGAGACGTTGGCATAAGAACAGGCACCTTTCTTCCAGGACTCTCTCCTCTCTAGAAACTCAGGAGCCTTATGGCTAGTTCTTCTGCTAGGGGAATTTCTCTCAGAAAAACTTCTTTCCTGTTTTGGTTCCTGGCTTTTATAGCACTGCTCGCCACCAGACAAAATACCTTTTCTCCAAGAGCTGGGTTTGCTAGCCTTCCCACGTTTAGGCTCTACCATGTAGTAAGGATCTCCTCGAGAGTATATTGGGCTCCAAGGCTTACTGTTCCAGGGTTCTGCCTTCTCCCAGGGTTCTAGCGTTTTTCCCCTTTGATTCCAAGTTCCTCCTGAAGACCAACGTGCACTGGAAGCTGCTTCTCGTCTGCTTCATTTCTTGCTGCTCTCCCTGTCAGCCTTGCTGCTTCCTCTGTCAATCCCGTCTGAGGATTTAAAAAGGGCTTCATTTCCCGGCACTCCCTGTCATTCCCCTGGGTGTGCCCAATCAGTGCTGAAGCCTAACTCCTCCCCTGGGCTGGGGCTTGTCTTCAGCTCAGCCGATAACTGTGTTTTTTCCAAGTCAGTTTTGGAAATCCTGTGTGTGTCATCCCTTCTATCAGGATTTTCCCCTATCTCCATTTCCTCTGGAGGGGAGTCTTCACCACAGAATGTACGCCGATTCAATTGCCAACCGCAACCACCGAGTGATTGTGCGCTTGGAAGCAGCTTGACCCTTACGGGGTCCAGCAAAAAGCACGAAAAGATGATCCAAGACACAGAAAGGATTGGTTACCCGAAGATACCTTTGAAGGATTCTGCCAAGATCCAGATAACGGAGTCCCTTATTTTCACCCGCACACTGATCCTCCGAAAAAAACGGTAGGAAAATCGGCTCATTGACATGAAAAGACGTAAGTACCTTTGGAAGGAAAGAAGGAACAGTACGCAAGAGGACCCCTTCGTTTGAGAAGGAAAATAAGGGTCCCTGCAGGACAGTGCTTGTAATTTGGATACTCTCCGTGCCAAAGTCATTGCTACTAGAAACACTGTTTTAAGCGTTAAATTTCTCACGGTGATGTGCTTAAGCGGCTCAAAAGAAGCCCACATCAAAACCTCTAAGACGAGGGACAGAACCCATGCCGATACCGGAGGCCGAACCACCTTAACCGCCTTAAGGAAACGGGACACATCTGAATGGGACGCTATAGAGCGACCACCAACAGGCCCCCGAAAACAAGTCAACGCAGCTACTTGCACCCGGAGGGACCCCAGCGCTAACCCTTCATCCAGACCCTCCTGGAGGAAGGTAAGAATCTTAGGGATTCCCGTCTTCCAAGGAGAGATACTCCGCTGCATGCACCAGGCCTCGAAGACGCGCCAAACTCGGGCATACGCTGATGAAGTCGATAGATGGCGCGCCTTTAGAAGGGTTGCAACCACGCTACTCGAATAACCTTTACCGCTTAGGCATCGGCATTCAAGAGCCAGGACATAAGCGAGTATCGAATCGGGTCGTCCATCAGAATTGGACCTTGACATAGTAGACCCCGACGAGCACCCAGATGCAATGGTGGTACTCGAGTTAATTGAATGAGGTCTGCATACCAAGGCCTCTGAAGCCAGTCAGGAGCTACCAGGATCACATTTCCCCGGTGTGACAGAATTTTCCAGAGAACTCTGCCGATGAGAACCCATGGAGGAAACATGTATAGTAGCTCCCCCTGTGGGCCATGGTTGAGCCAGGGCATCCAATCCAGGGGACTGAAACTCCCTCCTAAGACTGAAAAAGACCGGTACACTTTGGAATTTGCTACCATCGTCATTAAATCCATTATCGGTTACCTCCATGATCGGACAATTCTCTGAAAAGCCCAAGGAGATACTCTCGATCCCGGAGAGTGGGAGCTATGTCGGCTGAGGAAGTCGGCTTGCAATTTTGCACCCCGGCGATGTGTTGCACCAAGAGAGCCTGCAGATGTGCTTCTGCCCAGGGAAGGAGAAGGGCCATTTCCCTGGATACTCCTAGGCACTTGGTGCCGCCCTGGCGGTTGATATATGTCACTGTTGTTGCGTTGTCGCATAGAACTTGTACCGCCCGTGCCTCGAGGAGAGGCAGAAAATGCCACAAAGCCAGGCGAACCTCCCACGCTTCCAGTCGATTTATGGACCACTGTGCCTCCTGAGTCGACCACGTCCCCTGCGTCGACTGATGCTGACAGAGAGCACCCCACCCAGAGAGACTTGCATCTGTTGTCACTAGAATTCAACGAGGAGTCTCCAGGGAAACACCTTTGAGTAGATGATGGGGCGCCAGCCACCACTGCAGGCTGCGTCGGGTATCCGAGAGGAGCAGCAGACATATGTCGTAGATTTCCGACACAGGGGACCAGCACGAAAGAAGAGCCCTTTAGGGTCCCCTCATGTGCGGTCTGGCCCAAGGCACGATCTCAATAGTGGCCGCCATGGACCCCAGAATCTGTAGGTAATCCCAGACCCTCGGGGATGTCTGAAGAAGGAACAAACGCAGCAAGGCTGTGAACTTTCAAAGCCTTTCGTGTGTTAGAAAGACTTTTCCCTTCGCCATGTCGAAGCGTGCTCCTAGAAACTCGAGCTGCTGAGACGGTTGAAGATGACTTTTGGCAACATTTACCACCCAGTTGAGCTTCTCGAGGAAAGAAACCACTTGAGTCACTGCCCGACGCGCTTCCAGCAGGGAGTCCACTTGAATCAACCAGTCATCCAGGTAAGGATGCACTCGGATTCCCTGTTTGCGCAAAGCTGCTGCAACTACTATCATGACCTTTGAAAAGGTGTGCGGAGCCGAGGCCAGGCCGAAAGGCATTGCACAAAACTGGAAGTGCTGACCCAGTATCGCAAAGTGGAGGAAACGCTGCTGATCATCCTTTATGGGAATGTGAAAGTAAGCTTCCGCCAGATCTAGAGAGGCGTGGAACTCTCCTGCATGCACCGCCTGGATCACTGATCAAAGAGTCTGCTTCCAGAAACGTGGAACCCGCAGACACCGATTTACGCCTTTGAGGTCTAGAATTGGGCAGAAGGCACCATCCTTCTTGGGCACTACAAAATAAATGGAGTAACACCCGCAGCCTCTTTCTTCACAAGGGACAGGCCGAATAGCCCTCAAAAGAAGCAGGCGGCGGACGATGGAACGAATCGCCACTCTCTTCAGTGGTCCTCCACCTGGCGAGACGACAAACGGCTCAGGAATGGGTCGGGAACACTCGAGAACATAACCGTGAGAAACTATGTCGAGGACCCACTGATCTGAGGTAATGAGAGACCACTGATGAGAAAACAGAGTCAAACGTCCACCTATCGGAGGGATCCCTTTGGGTGGACCGCCTTCCAGAAAGATTTCCTGATGCGGACTGTCTGGCCAGTCAGCAGGAAGATTTTGCGGGCCCGGCAAACTTGGAAGACGACGAGTAGTTTTCAGATCCCTTATGGGCACCCCGAAAGGACTGCGACCTCTGGTCAAAACGTCCAGAAGTCGAAGAGGAAGAAGGCTTACCCGGGCAATAGTGATGAGCGTCGCAAAATCTGGAGGTGCATCTCGACATAGGCGAATACCGCTGAGAGGAACGCCTACTAGCAAACTTAGGCTTATCTTTCAGGAGCCGCTGGGGTTGAACTTCCCCTAGGACTTTGACCAATTTGTCCAGGTCCTCCCCAAAAAGAAGCTTCCCTCTGAAAGGAAGTTTGGAGAGGCATGCTTCAGATGCCGAGTCTGCTGACCATTGCCAAAGCCAGAGCCATCTGCGAGATACTTTGACCGCCGCCACCACTCTCGCCGAGAGGCACAAGAGATCATAAAAGGTATCCGCCAAGAACGCTGTGACTGATTCCAGACGGGCCAAAGCTGGATCTTCTGGCAGACACTGAATCCACCTGAGAAGGGCTCAGGCTGCTAGACCCCCGCAAACAGAGGTCTGGAGAGATAAAGACGAAGCCGAAAAGGCCGTCTTGAGAAGACTCAACTTTCCTATCTTGTTGGTCACGAAGTGCTGCACCGCCCTCCACGGGAATGGTAGTGTGCTTTGTTACTCCAGTCACAAGAGCATCCACCTTGGGGTATGTTAGCCATTTATCTAAGTCCGGCGACGCCCAGAGATAAAGCTGCCCTAGACAGCGGGCAGACCGGAGGGGGATATCCGGAGTGTCCCATTCCTGCAACAGCATCTGTTGCAGCTCTGCCAGGAATGGAAAGGCTCTAGAGGGCTTGCGAATGCCTTGTAATATTGTGTCTGGCTGAGAAGTAGCAGCAGACTGCGGATCTTGCTGCTCCTGTTAATCTGTCAAACGTAGGGCTTCAACCACCTGCACAATTAGTGCCGGCAACTCCTCTTTGCGAAACAAGCGAATATCCTGCGCCTCTGCTTGGCCTTCCACAGAATACTCTGAGGGTGACCATTCGCCATTCTCCCATTCTGAGAAGCCATCGCTCTCCTCACCAGAGGACAAGCCATCCTCTGGGGCTTTTGGCCAAGCGGTAGTAGCCCAGGAAATTTCCTTAGGAGACAGAGTATCTATCTTGGATATGTCCTTTGGCCTAGAGTGCTTGCGAAAGGCTGTGGCTGCAGACTGAGGAATCTGAGCCGGGGTATCCACCGTAGATCTGGAAGTATTAGTGTGCCAGAGATCCCAGGCTTGCCTAAAAAGTTCCAAAAACTGGGTATCCGAGGCATGCAGTGGCTCTTGTTGACTGAAATATTCTGGAGCAAGAGAGGAGAAGCGAGGAGAAAAGGCAGGTTCACCCACTGGAGGAAGCTGCCTGGGTCCCTCTAGCCCCCGAGTACGCGCAGCAGGACTACCTCTGTCCTGAGCCCCCTTGGCCAATGTCACAGAAGTCTCCCCAGGATGATCAAGGCACACACTACAAATGCCATCCTGCAAATCCTGATATTTCTTAGTGCAGATCATGCACCGCTGAAGGGAAGGCATAATAGAGGCAAATAGTGACAGACAGCGGCCCCGAAAGGTACAAAAAAACCCCAAAACTCTCAAAACCAACTTTAAAAAACCTCAGAGGCGCACAGACTGGCAGGGAAGGCAGAAATAAATATATTTAAGGTACCCACAAAAGCCCGCCAAAAACGGAGCTATGCTGTAAAATTCCCGCCGAAACACAATGGCTGCCGCTCAAACTCCGTCTGAGAAAAAGAGCTCCCTGAAGCCTTAAAACATGCAGAAAAATTACAAAACTAACAGATTCAAGGAGCTAGGGCTGTAAGGACCCTAAATAGGGTGGCTATTCCCAAAAACTGGCTCTAGATTGCCCCGACGGCGTCCCAATGAAAATCGGGAGGGGGGAGGGGAACTTTGAAGATCAACTCACTGTGCCTGGAACAGAAGCAGTGCAGAAGCCAAGGCAGACAAGTTACAGCAGAGGAGAGATAAAGCTGTCAGGAAAAAAACTGCAGGTTCCCCCGATGACCGGCTGCACAGCTCCTCATGAGCTGATGCAGGTTTTCTCCCCTACAGAGAGGGAAGCTCAACTGATCCTCCTGACCAGGAGCTCAACCTCAATCTGCAGCCACTCAATATATATATATAAATCTAAATATATATATATGTACGTGGCTGGGAAACCCAGAGGGGCACCTCTTGTGCGCCCTGGGTGCATCCAGCAAGAAATAATAAAAGGTTTAATAGAAAAGAACAGAGAGAAAAAAAAAACTACACTCCACATCTACTGGAGACAGAGAAATACTGGAGCACCCTCTACTGGGGGTAGCTAAATATTACCAAGGAACAGCCTATCAGACTACTGGTATTTTTTTTATTTGCTCTGTCTCTGACATCTGCTGGTAGGGGGACTAAACCCACTTGTCTGGACTGGTCTAGCAGGATGTACTGGAAATATCGATTCACCGGGAAGATGTATTACAACTACTTGAAAAACTGAAGAGTAGCAAATCACCTGAACTGGATGGTATACATCAGAGGGTGTTTAAAGAACTGAAATATGAGATTGCAGACTTACTATTACTAACCTGTGAACTATCATTAAAATCATCTGTAATACCTGAAGATTGGAGGATGACCAATGTAACGCCAATTTTTAAAAAGGGTTCCAGGGGTGATCCGGGAAACTACAATTCAATGACCTGATGTCAGTACCAGGAAAAATGGTAGAAACCATTCTAAAGAACAAAATATTGAACATGTAGATAGTCACGCCTTAATGGGAGACAGCCAACATGGCTTTAGCCAAGGAAGGTCTTGTCTTACTAATCTGTTATGTTTTTTTGACGGTGTGAACAAACAGGTAGATAAAGGTGAGTCGGTTGATATAGTGTATCTGGATTTTCAGAAAGTCTTTGGCAAGGGCCCTCATGAGAGACTTCTGGTAAAATTAAAGAGTCATGGATTGGAGGAAGTGTACTAATGTGGATCAGGAACTAGTTAAAAGACAGAATGCAGAGGGAAGGGCTAAATGGCCAATTTTTCCAATGGAGAAAGGTGAATATTGGAGTACCCCAGGGATCTGTGCTGGGTCCACAGCTTTTCAACATGTTCGTAAATAACCTAGAAATGGGAATAACGAGTGAGGTAATCAAATCTGCACATGACACAAAACTATTCAAAGTTGTTAAAACCCATGAGGTTTGTGGAAAATTGCAAGAGGATCTTGATAAATTGGAAGACTGGGCGTCCAAATGGCAGATGAAATTTAATCTGGACAAGTGCAAAGTTATGTACCTAGGAAAGAACTACCCAAACTATAGTTCCACGATGCAAGGTTCCATTAGGAACCACCGCCCAGGAAAATAAATATGGATAACATATTGAAACCCTCCACCCAGTGTGCAGCAGCAGCAGCCAAGAGAGCAAACATATCATAAGGAAAGGAATGGAGAATAAAACAAAGGATATTATAATGCCTCTGTATCGTTCCATGGTGCGACCGCACCTTGAATATTGTATGCAGTTCTGATCACCGTATCTTAAAAAGAATATAGCATTATTTGAAAAGTTATAGAGACGAGCTACCAAAATGGTAAAGGGGATAGAAAGATACCCCTATGAAGAGAGGCTAAAAAGGTTAGGGCTCTTCAACCTGGAAAAGAGACGGCTGAGGGGAGATATGATAAAGGTTTATAAATTAATGAATAGAGTGGAACAGGTAAATGTAGATCGATTAAGCCATCAAAATATAGAAAGTCTAGGGGACATGCAATGAAGCTACAGGGTAACCTATTTAAGACAAATAAGAGAAAGCACAGTTACTTATCTGTAACAGGTGATCTCTGGGAACAGCAGGAATAAGTCTTCACATATGGGTATCGTCGGTACCGACGGAGCCTGCGTGGGAACGCTCCCCATCGTCCAATCAGAAAGCTTTTGGGAGCATCCCACAGCGCCTGCGTGCTGCCTTCCCGCCTTTCCCAAATGTCTCTCCTTAGTTAGGTTTTAAAGCTGAGACAAAGAGAGAGAGAGAGGGAAAGGAAAGATAGATAGAGAGATACAACTCCCAGGGGAGGTGGGTGGGTTGTGAAGACTTATTCCTGCTGTTCCCAGAGATCACCTGTTACAGGTAAGTAACTGTGCTATCTCCAGGAACAAGCAGGAATGAGTCTTCACATATGGGGACTCCCTAGCTTTAGATGCCAGGGAGAGACCCCAGAAGTTGTGTGTCCATGGGACAGGGCTCCACTTCCCCCCATGGATCTCTGGCATCCCATCAGGGATGGTGGGTAGGAGTTGATTAAGTATGGAACAGGTGTTTGAGAACAGCCTGACCAAAAAAGGCATCCCGGCAGGAGTCCTTGTCCAAGCAGTAATGCGCTGTGAAGGTATGAACCGAGGCCCAAGTGGCTGCTCGACAGATGTCGTCGATAGACACAGAGTTCAGATGAGCCATTGAGGCTGCCATGGCCCTCACATTGTGAGCTGTGACATAGCCCTCCAGAGAAAGGTTCTTACTCTGATAGGCGAAAGAAATACACTGGGCAATCAAGTTAGACAGTGTTCTCTTGGAGACTGGTAGTCCCAAATGAGAAGGATCAAAGGCAACAAAGAGCTGAGAGAATTTTCTATGTTGCTGTGTCCTTTGTAAATAAAAAGCCAGAGCTCTTTTACAGTCCAGGGTATGAAGATTCCTCTCTGCACTTGATGCATGAGGCCCTGGAAAAAAGACAGGTAGGTAGACCTCCTGGTTGAGGTGAAAGGGCGAGACCACCTTAGGCATAAAATGTGGATGAGTCCTAAGGACTACCTTGTCATGATGGAACCTTGTATAAGGTGGATTAGCTACGAGTGCTTGCAATTCACTAATACGACGTGCTGATGTGATTGCAATAAGATAGATAACTTTCCAAGAAAGGTATTTCAAGGAGGTGGTAGCTAAAGGTTCAAAAGGCGGCTTCATAAGCTGACCAAGAACCAGGTTCAAGTCCCATGCCACCGGAGGTGGTCTAATGGAGGCTTTGTTAAAAGGAGGCCTCTCATGAATCTTGCTACAAAAGGATGAGAGGAAACAGGTTGTCCATTCAGAGGCTTAAGGGAAGCTTCAATAGCACTCAAATGGACCCTTACTGAGTTAGTTTTAAGGCCTGCATTAGAGAGATGGAGGAGATACTCCAGCAAAGATTCCAGGGGTATGGCAAGGGGGTTAAGACCCTTCCCAGCGCACCAGATAGTAAACCTCTTCCACTTGAAAGCATAAGAACGTCTAGTGGAAGGTTTTCTGGAAGCATAAAGAACATCTATCACCTGTTGAGAAAGATGAAGATCTTGGAGATCTAGGCCTTCAGCAACCAAGCCCTGAGATGCAGAGACTGGGGATTGGGATGCCACAACTTCCCGTCCTCTTGAGATAGGAGATCTGGAGCAGACCCTAACTCGAGGGAGGGAGCTTGAGAGAGATGTAGAAGCAGAGGGTACCACACTTGCCGTGGCCAATGTGGAGCTATGAGAATCATGTGGCCTCTGTCTCTCTGAAGCTTGAACAGGGTTTTTGGAATTAGGGGAATGGGTGGAAAGGCATACAGGAAGTCTTGACCCCAGTGAAGGAGGAAAGCATCCCTTGCCCAAGCCCCCTGAGCCGGAGTTCTGGAACAGAACCGGGGAAGTTTGGCATTCCACGGACTTGCAAAGAGGTCTATGTCCGGGGTTCCACAAATCTGAAAAATCCTGGTCACCTGGTCCACATGTAGGGACCACTCGTGTGGAAGCAGAACTCGACTGAGCCTGTCTGCCCAAGAGTTTTGAACGCCTGGAAGATAAACTGCCAGAAGATGAATTTGATGCTCTCTGGCGAGGGCCCACAGTCACAAAGCTTCGTTGCAAAGCGACAGAGCCAGTTCCCCCCTGCTTGTTCACATAGAACATGGCTACCTGATTGTCCGTGTGGATAAGGACTGTCTTGCAGCTGAGCAGGGTGTGGAACACTCGCAGAGCAAGGAAGATTGCTCTGAGTTCCAAGAGACTGATATGTAGACAAGTCTCCTGTGGAGACCAGATGCCCTGGGTGGAGAAGTCTTGTAGATGAGCTCCCCACCCCATTGGAGAAGCATCTGTTGTGAGAGTTGCTTGGGGTAGACTGCTGAAAGGGGGACCCCAGCAACAGGTTTTGAGGGGACTTCCACCACTGGAGAGACAAAATGAGGCGTCTTGTGTTTGCTATTTTGCCTGGCAGGCAGTCTAATGCCTGGGTCCATTGGGTGGATAAAGTCCACTGAGCTGCTCTCATGTGAAGGCGAGCATATGGGACCACATGCACGGTGGATGCCATGTGGCCTAGTAACTATAACATCTCTCGAGCAGTTAAGTGAGGCTTCAACTCTGTTTGAGAAGCTAACTGCACCAAGCGAAGGCAACGGGTCTGGGGGAGATAGGCCCTTGCCTTTGTGGTATCCAGCAACGCCCCTTTAAACTCCAGAGACTGAGTAGGGGTTAAATTGGATTTTGGGATGTTTATTATCAGCCCTAAATACTGAAGGATACTCATTGTGCAGGCTAGAGAACTCTTGGCCTCTGACTTAGTGGGAGCTCGGATGAGCCAGTCGTCCAAATAAGGGAAGACGAATATTCCCAGAGTGCGCAGAAATGCAGCTACCACTGCCATGCATTTTGTGAACACCCTTGGTGCAGAGGCCATGCCAAAAGGGAGCACTCTGTATTGATAGTGCGTCTCTTGAAAAAGGAACCGAAGGAACCTTCTGTGAGTTGGATGGATGAGAACATGGGTGTACGCATCCTTGAGATCTAGAGAACAAAGTCAATCCTGACTCTGAAGGTATGGCAGCAGAGTTCCCAGAGAAATCATTTTGAATTTTTCCTTGACTAGGAATCTGTTCAATTCTCTGAGATCTAAGATAGGTCTGTAGCCCCCCTGTTTTCTTTGGATTAAGAAAATAGGGGGAGTAGAAACCTGTGCCCTGTTGTTGAAGAGGCACTTCCTCTATTGCCCCCTGGGTGAGAAGGGTGGCAACCTCCTGCCCCAACAGGCTGAGGAGGGAGGTTGGAGAATTGAACTGGTGCACTCTTGTGTGAGGGGGCAAGCTTGAAAAATGAAGTTTGTACCCCTCTCTTATGATGGAGAGTGTCCAATGCTCTGCTGTAATTTGCTCCCATCTGGGAGCAAAATGACATAACCTTCCTGGAATGGTGGAGGGCTCTGGTCCTTCCAGAGCCAGGAAGGCTAAGTTCTCTAGCGGAAAGTCAAAGGCCCTGAGGGGGCTGAGGTTGCTGGGTCGGTGGAGGCCTAGCAGCCTTTGCTTTGCTCTGTTTGGATGATTGCTGACGTTTGGTAGGGAACTGAGCTGCAGAAGATGCCCGCTGACCATAAGCAGGATAGAATCTTCCCTTTTTAGAAAAAGGTGCTTTCTTGAACAACCTTTTCTTAGCAGGAGCAGCTGTGGATTTGGACAGTCTATCCAAGGCAGAGTTTTCAGCATCCATCTGATTGGCTTGTGCTTGCCAATCTTTACCAAACAGGTTCTTACCTGTACAAGGGATATTTCCCAATTCATCTTGAACCCAGATCTCCAAATCAGATGCTTGAAGCCAAGCAATTCTACGTGCACCTATGGCAATAGCTGAAGCTCTGCTGATACATTCAAAGGAGTCGAAAGCTGCACGGTTGGAGAATTTGGAGATATCTTGGGCATGCTTAAGCCAAGTGAGAAAGTCCTGTCTTTTATCTTCAGAAATGAAAGGACTTAAAGTCTGCAAATGATCAGTGACTTCTTTTAAGAACATTCCCATGTAAAGACTATAGGAATTAATTCTCGCAAGCAAGCATGGAAGCTTGGAAGACTCTTCTTCCAAAAGCATCCAGGGTTCTACATTCACGTCCTGGAGGATTAGAGGCATGTCTTTTGGCACTTCTAATCTTTCTCATAGCAGACTCAACCACAATAGAGTGGTGAGTTTTATGGAACCCAGGACAAGGAGGGACACGATACATGGTATCCAACCTGCGAGAATGAGGGGAGGTGGTCAGAGGTGCTTCCCACATCCTTAACATGAGATCATACAAAATCTCATGAACAGGCAAGGTAGCTGCCTCCTTAGGAGTTTTAGGATATTGTAAAATATCTAACTCCTTGGCTCTGGGCTCTGTCTCAGGGGCCACTGTAATGGAAAGGCCCCGAGCCACCTCCCTGATGAAGTCTTGAAAAAACAAGTCCTCTGGAGGAGACATCCTTCATTTAGGAGAGGACTCCTCCTGTGGAAGAATCATCACTGCATCGACCGACTCTTCAGAATCCTGAGAGTCCTCAGAGGAATCGAAGTATCGTCTGTCCGGATGCTCTTGCAAAGCCTGATACCCGTACCGAGTGGGATAGGCATCGGGAATAACCGGTACTGGGGTATCAGTACCGGAGGGCTTCAGAGGACAGAGTACCGGCATAGCAGACACCGATGCCGATGCCACCAGTACCGGAATCGGTACCGATGGCGATGCTATAGCTGGTACCGGTGGGGTAGTCTGTTGCGGTACCACGGGCGTCGATGCCATAAGGAAAGCCGCCAGACTGCGTTCTATGGACAGAATCCTCTGATCCATCAACGCCACCAATGCTTGGAAGTCGGTACCGGTGGAAGCCACCGGTACCCCAGAGCATGGCACCAGCAGATCTGTCGAGGCCACGCCATCGAGATCATCCTGGAACCCCGATGATGATGCTTTAGAGGCCGAAGCCTCCGCCAGTGCAGAATCCTCAAGGGCAACGCCAGAGGCATCTCGATGCTTAGAAGGAGATCTACCCTTCGAGGACCGGCTGGATTTATGTTTAGTTACCTGAGATCCATGTGAGGAAGAAGAAGCCCTGGAAGATGTCGATGCCACCAAAGCTGCATCAGAGGGAAACAGGGTACTTTACTTGGCAGCTCGGTTCTGCCGACCTCTTTTAGACATCATAGAACAGGACATCCAATCTGTGATGGAATGGTCAGGACCTAAACATTTTAGACACCAGTCATGGGTGTCGGTGACGGAAATTGTACCGCCACATTTTGTGCACTTAAATCCTGAGGCAGGTTTTTCCATGTTAAGGAAAAAAGGTTTTGGGCCTAAGGCCCAAAACGCAAGTGCACCTGGAGAAATGAAGACGGAAAAAAGATTTTTTTTTTTTTTTTTAAACAAGAAGAAAGAAAAAGACCGGCGGTACCGGTGGAGCGTCGACGAAGGCAGACACGACACAAAAGAAATAAAGAAAAATAAAGAAATTCTTCTGCGGTGACAGGAACACGACCTGCTGGCTCCACTGAAAAGAAGAACTGAGGAGAGACAGTTGGGAAAGGCGGGAAGGCAGCACGCAGGCGCTGTGGGATGCTCCCAAAAGCTTTCTGATTGGACGCTGGGGAGCGTTCCCGCGCAGGCTCCGTCGGTACCGATGATACCCATATGTGAAGACTCATTCCTGCTTGTTCCTGGAGATAATAATTTTTCACTCAATAATCAAACTCTGGAATTTGTTACCGGAGGATGTAGTAAAAGCTGTTAGTGTAGCTGGGTTTAAAAAAGGTTTGGACAAGTTCCTGAGGGAAAGGTCCATAAACCATTATTAAAGGGGACCCGAGATATCCACTGCTTGACCCAATACAAGCACTGTGGAACCTGTATCTTTTGGGGAAACTGCTAGATACTTGTGACCTAGATTGGCTACTGTTGGAAACAGGATACTGGGCTTGATAGACCTTGGTCTGACCCAGTATGGCATATCTTATGTTCTTAACTACTGTAGTTCCCAGGTCCTCAGGGGCAACTGCAGCTCTGGACGCCGTCTGATGGCTGCATCCCTAAACGTTCCTCCTGAGACATTTCCCCGGGGTCTGCAGAGCAGATGGCGCACAATCTGTTCATTAAAAAAATGCTGCTGCTTCCCACAACCTAGGCTGCGCTGGGAAGACTATGGCATGAAGAGACCAATTGGCCTCTGCGGCCACAAGGTCAATGGAGACTCCAGACATGAAGGAGATTAAGAAGAACCCATACTGCAGGAAGCAATCGCCCCTTAGTCCCTGGCATTCTACCCAGGCCCATATTTCAAATGACGGCATGGCACTTCCTCTGACAGGATTAACTGTCTTCTACTACTACTACTGATCATTTGTATAACACTACAAGGCATATGCAGTGCTATACAGACACATGTAAAAGATGGTCCATGCTCATCAGAGCTTACAATCTAATCAAGATAGACAACGCAACAGCTGAGGACAAGGATATGTCTAGGGGAATGATAAGGCAACACTTACAAGACTAAGCGGCTCAGTATCCAAATGCGGCCTCGAAGAGGAGAGTTTTCAGCCTGAATTTGAAAAGGGCCAGAGATGAAGCCTGACATACAGACTCAGGTAATTTGTTCCACGCATAAGAAGCAGCAAGGTGGAAGGATGGAAGTCTGGACATAGCAGTAGAAGAAAAGGGCACAGATAGAAACAATCTGCCAGAAGAGCGGAGTTCCTGAGGAGGGGTGTCAGAGAAATAAGTGAGGAAAGGTAGTGAGAGTTTAGAAACAGATGCCCTGAACATGGGCACCTATGCTGGCATCCAAATAGACAGCCCCATTAGGAAACTGCGGGGTGACGATGTCCATCTCAAGCAAGGGTGCATATGGGGATGGCCAGCAGCATGGTAAAACAAAAACACAAGTCATCTTTCCCTGTCAGTGTTTGTTATCAACTTGTAAATTAAAGGGGATAACTGTATCCCCTTCTCCACATCCTCTGGATGTTTGCCTGGCAAAATAAGCACTTTTAAGATGACTATCTGTGCCTGGAGCAGGTATAAATTGTGAGGCAGCTCAAGACATGCAGAGCATTTCTGAAATCAGGCGGGGATGTCCAAATTCTCAGGAACACTCTGGACATGCCACCACCATTCCCCCATCCTGCCTTGGACATCCTCGTGCCAAGAACATCTTTAAAAGAGCTTTGTAAAATAGCTCCGGGGACATCTTCATGCTTTGGATGTCTCTATGCCCATTTTCAGATGTCCAAAGCATGAAGAGGGCTTCTAAAATGAACCCTCTCATGGCAATGATTTTGAAAATTAATCTCTAAGGCACACTTGCAACTTCCAAGGACAACTTTCAAAGCATTTTACCCATGTCAGACAGCTGTCTGACAACTGCCCTCCATCAATGCAGCTAAAAGTAGATACATTTTTCCCTAACACAAATATGTCTACCCATACTGAGAGGAGGTATTCCCAGGCACAATTTTAGTAAAGAAGAGAAAAAGTATGCAGGCAGCACTCCTACCAAGCTGCACGAGTGTCCTTTGCTAATGCTGAGTAACACCAAGTTCCATCAAGCCTAGAATACTGTCTCCAACATTGACCAGTATTTGTTTTATTTATTTAGTCTTATATACTGTGTTTCCGAGGATCAATTCGGTTTACATGGAACATAACTTCAACAATACATGGAACGATGTTACATTATAACAAGGTGAAGCTAAAACAACAAGGCAAAAAGAGAAATTAGACATACCTGCTAATTGTAGTTCCTTGAGGAACTCCAGTTCAGTCCTCCACCTCTGGGTAGTGCACCTCCTTCTGCAGCATGGAAGCATGGAGACTGGACATGTCAAAACTGTGACATCACTGGATATACCCTGCTGGTCTCTCCCATCAGCCCCAGTGAACTACTGACAAAGCAGACTCAAAGGAGCAACAAATAAGTAGCTAAACATTAAATTCAAGGGGTTTTTTTTCAACCAACTTTTAACCGCTAAACTACCTTCCCCGTAATTAAGGAAGAAAACTCCGTCTTACACTTTCTCTTTCCTCCAAGAACCAAATAAGAAAGACAGGAAGAAAGAAAGAAAGACTAGAATAAAAGAGCCACAGCGATCTGGAGATTTTTTTTTTTTAACATACATTGCGACTCCCTCAGAGTAACGTACCACTTGCCATAATTACTGCGTTTAACTATCCCCACGTCAACCTGTCCTAAAGACAAACATGCCGACTATTATTCTAATTTGTACATAGTGTATATAGTTCACCCCGTTCTCCATGTTTAAGTTCCCTGTAAATGTCAATGTTAGACTGTTATATATTGTACAACTTTGGTTACATGTAAACCGCGCTGATGATAAATAGTGCGGTATAGAAGAAATCACAAATAAATAAATAAATACATTGTGACTGGCACCCCTCCCCAGACTGAACTGACCTCTGACCTACTCACTCATCCCTAGGCGGGATTTAGGACTGAACTAGAGTTCCTCAAGGAACTATAATTAGCAAGTAAGTCTAATTTCTCTTTCCTTATCGTTCCTCCAGTTCAGTCCTCCACTTCTGGGATGTAACAGAGCAGTAATCATTGGGAGGGACCTGTCCACCCGGATCGCAACACCGCTGACCCGAAACAGGCATCATTCGCCGCCTGAACATCCAGGCGATAGTGTTTACTGAAGATATGGAGAGACGACCAGGTGGCCGCTCAGCAAATCTCCACTGGCGGTACCAAGCTATACTCCGCCCACGAAGCCGCTTATGCTATAGTATAATGAGCCCGTAACCCCACAGGCACTTGACGATCTTGCAAAATATGCGGATGCTATTGCTTCTCGGACTCATCTGGAATCGAAGCTTTAGCTACCACTTCCCCTTTATGGGGATCGCCAAACAGAACGAAAAGACGTTCCGACTTACGAAAGTATTCTGAAATCTTTAAGTATTGACGAAGAACTCTCCTTATGTCCAAGTGACGTAAACTACGGTCCGAGACGTTCCCCTCCAAAAGTCCTAATACTGGCAGCGGACACGCATGATTCATGTGAAAAGGAGAAACTACCTTGGGAAGAAAGGACGGTACTAGCTAGAACCCCACCTTTTCCCTAGAAAAAGACAAAAACGGCTCTTGACAGGACAGCGCCTGCAACTCCGAAACAAATTGCCACTAAAATCACTGTCTTTAAGGTTAAATCCTTGATGGAAGCCTGATACAGATGCTCGAAAGGTTCCCTAGTTAACGCCCCCAAACCAAATTGAGATCCCAAGGAGGGACCACCACTCCGCAAGAGGGCCGAAGCCTATATACCACTTTTAGAAAACGAACCACGTCGACGTGAGAGCCCAAAGCCACCGCCTGGACTTTACGTCTATAACAAGAAAGAGCCGTCAGCTGGACCCGTAAGGAACTGGCTGCCAGACCCTTATCAAAATCATCCTGTAAGAAACTTAATACCATGGGGACGGAAACCGTGGAAGAACAGACCTGCCGCTGAGAGCACCAGTCCTCAAAAATACGCCAAGTTCACATGCATGCTAAGGATGTGGACCTCTTCCTGGCCCGAAGTAACGTCTCAACCACCGCTGCTGAGTAACTCTTTCTCCTTAACCTCGCCCTTTCAATGGTCAAGCCGTAAGCGAGAACCGAGCTACCTGAGGCATTCGAAGTGGCCCCTGAACCAAGAGATCCGCCGTTGCCGGCAGTCGCCAAGGATCCCCATCGAGTAACCGGACCAGACCGGCATACCACGGACGTCTTGGCCAGATCGGTGCCACCAACACTACTCTCCCCCGAAGAGCTTTGATGCGCTGAACCACTCGTCCTATCAGCGCCCACTGAGGGAAGACAGAGAAGACCGGGCAACGGCCAACATTGCATCAAAGCATCTCCTCCGACATCCCCTCTCTTCTTCTGCTGCAAACGGACTTGCCTTGGCCGACCGAAAAGTCGCCATAAGATCCATAATCGGGGGACCCCACCGGAGGGCTATCTGCGCAAAAACGTCCGGATGAAGCTCCCATTCTCCAGCATCCACCCGGACTCTGCTGAGAATATCTGCCATCACACTGTCCATTCTGGCAATGTACGCTGCCGAGATCGCCTGCTGCCGAGGCTCCACCCAGGCGAACAGAGCTGCTGCTTCTTTTTTCATCTTAATAATAGAAAAAACACTCCACTTAAAACTATAACTTTAGTGGTAGAAAAATTCTTTCAACTAAACATTACTGATCATCTGTAGATATATTCATGATATTTCTTCTGTCGATCACTGAACTCCACAGAAACAGGAACCTGGATTCTAATAGTATATACAACTACTTCAGGAGGTTTCAGACCATGTACCGCACTTAATAAATGCTTATTGGATAAAGCTATAGCGCACTGGTTACATCAACAACCTTCCTGTGTTTTTTTCATGTTTTTTAATTTTCATGCCATGTGTCCATCTGTACCCAACTTTAAGTGAAAGACAAAAAACAAAAAACCTTAACTTATATCTTGTGCCTTCTGCGCAGAAGATTGAGATAAGCCACCATCGTGGAATTGTCCAAAAGCACTCGCACTGCTTGACCTGTCACCGTGGATTTGAATGCTTGCAGAACTAAAGCCATTGCTCGCAGTTCTAGACAGTTGATCGACCAGTGCACCTCCTGGTCATTCCAAGTTCCCTATGTGAAGAGATACCCGCAATGCGCTCCCCAACCTGCGCGACTCGCATCTGTCAACACTGGGAGTCACTGCGGTTGTTCCAATGGCATGCCTGTCGCCAGATTTGTTGGCCAAAAGCACCACTGAAGGGACCGCCTAACCCGCCAGGGACAGGGAAGACGTATGTTTAGAGAATCGTTCCGGTGCGACCAACATCCTCTGTAACGGACGCATGTGCGCTCTGGCCAATGACACAACTACCAGGGTTGCAGCCATCGTGCCCAGCACGCGAAGACAGTGCCAAGCCGATGGGACCGGAACCGAGACAAACTTGCGCACTAGGCGCCAAAGAGCCTGAGCTCGTCGATCCAGCAGAAACACTGCTCCCACGCGAGTGTCGAACCGCACTCCTAAGTATTTTAGAACCTGTGACGGAACCAAACAACTCTTGGCTGCTTTGACTACCCAGCCAAGACTTTGAAGGAAGGTCACCCCTCTGCTTGTAACCTGTACACTATCGGCCTTGGACTTTGCCTGAAATAAACCAATCGTCGAGGCATGGGGAACTAAGATTCCTTCTTTTTGCAGTGCCGCCGCCACCAGCACCATAATTTTGGTGAAGGTGCGTGGCACCGTCGCCAGCCCGAAAGGCAATTTTTGATGTGCAGGTCAGATAGGGATGTGCAGATACACCTTGGTAAGATCGAGGGACGTCAAGAACTCTTCCTGTCGAACCGCCACAAATACCGACCGTAAGGTTTCCATTCGAAAGTGAGACACTCTCAGACAGTGATTCACGCCCTTGAAATCCAGAACAGGGCGGAGGGACCCATCCTTTTTGGGTACAACAAAATAAATATAGTAACGACTGATGCCACAGAGCTCTTGCAGAACCGGCACCTCCGCTCCTAACTGTAAGAGATGATCTAAAGTCTGCCGAACCGCTACTGTTCGCTAAAGCCCTCTGCAAGGAGAGAGGACAAACGAACCTAGTACCGGTCGGGCAAATTCGAGGACATAACCTTCGCATATTACCTCCAACACCTCTTGAACGGATGTTACCTGGACCCTTGCAAGAAGAAAGCCCCAAAGTCATCCTCCTATCGGTTGAACTCCCACCTGAGCCCGCCTCGCTTCATTGTGTTTTTCTGACTGAGCTGGTAGAGGTAGCTGCAAACTCTCTACGTGCTCCTTGAAAACACGAAATCCCTGCACTCTGGAGGCAAATCTACCTCTTTGAAAACCTCCCAATCGTGAGGCACAAAATCGCCTGAAGTCTCTAAACTGACCGCACAAAGATGGAAGGGTTCTCCCTTGCTTAGGTTTATCCTCCGGCAGTCTCCCGCCTTTGGACTCTCCCAAATCCTTAACCAGCTTATCAAGATCTTCACCAAACAACAATTTCCCCTTAAAGGGAAGCTTTCTAAGACATGACTTAGAAGAACCATTCGCCGCCCAATTTCTTAACCAGAGATAATGGCACACGGCTAACAGGGAAGCCATACTATTCGCCAATGCCCTGAACAAATCATAGTGGACATCCGCTAAATACGCCGGACCTGATTGCAGCTGTGACCCATCCAGTAAGCTCTTCTGTGCTTGCTGAGAAGGCTGCTGCAAGCGTTGTAACCACCTGAGGCAAGCTTTCGCCACCCACGCTCCGCAGATGGAAACTTGCAATGAGAGAGCATTAACCTCAAAGGCTTGCTTTAACAAGCCGCTCATCTTTCTGCCTTGCGTCTCCTTCAAGTCGCACTGCCTTCCACCGGAATAGTCGCCTTTTTCCTGACCGCTGATACCGCTGCATCTATACGTGAAGAACAAAACTTTTCCCTCTCCTTGACCGCCCAGGGGTAGAGCGTATTCATAGCTCTAATGCCTCGCAGTCCAGCTTCTGGCAAACCCATTCATCTTGGATTATCCGGTCAACTACTCGGTGCACCAGGAACACTGCCTGAGTTTGCTGCACTGCCTGAATGAGAGGGTCCTCCAGACTCTCTTCATCCGGTGGCTGGATCGAAGTAAGGTTGAGTGCCTGAAGAGACTCCATAGTAAGTGCCGTAAGCTCTTCCTTTCAGAAGACTCTAATGATTCTCACCTGATCCTCCGGATCTCTCCTTCCTCCAGATCTTCCATTCCTGATTCTGGCCCCAACTCCACATCTTCCACCTTGGGCCAGTCGGAATCCAAGGACTGATCCTCGATGTGTTGAGCCCTCATGAGAGGACTCACTAGACTGCTAGTAGGCTTTTCTGACCCTGAAGCCGTACCCCAGCACCAGGCGGCAACAGAGAAGTCACCGTCCCCTGCCATCTCAAGGAATACGGTTGCTGCATTATCAGCATTGTCTGGAGAAAAAACCTGCCATAGCCGCCCCGGCTCCTGTCGGAGCCACTGGGGTAAGTGACCCTGCTTGGCGATCCATAAGGGGCCTGGGCGGAGGATCCAGCAGACTGCGAAGCCTGAGCCCCTTCATCAGTTTTAGCCTGAAACTCGTGCTCCATTGGACGAGGCTGCAACACAGCCCCTGCAGCCCCCGGCATCCGATACTGCGCCTCTGCGAGAGCCACATACCAAAAACAGTGGCCAAGAAGGCATTAGCTATACAATACCATAAAATTCTCTGACAGTAAGGAAAGATCTAACTAAAAACAAAATGGGTCTCCTCTACCTTAACAGTGTCTTCTTGTTTTCAAAGCCTCCTCCAAGGCCTGAGAAAAAACAAAATCCTTCTGACCCAGAAATTAACCAAATTAAAGTAAAGCAAACTACATTAAATTAAATTAGTTAAATCCATCCCATGAAGAACATGCCTGCCTCACAGAGCCTGAGCGATATGAAGCACTGCCGCTGCCTCGAGACCTAAAATCACGGCCTAAAAAGCACGGGAGAGACAGCCCGCGCAAACAGCAGGCCTATCTGCCATTGCTAACAGATTAGTGTCAGCAGCTTTCCCGCCTGTTCGCGCCTCACTGAATCACTCACCTGCTCCGCCGACGCCAAAAAAAGCCCACATGCAAATTTCTGCTTTTCGCCGGCACACCTGACCACCCTGCAATCCGCGATGCTGCTGCACTGAGAGGTGTGAGCAGCCATTGCGGAGAGGGTCTTCCAGGCTCTGCTGCTCTGGTCATATGTCTGTGAAGTCATCCGAAGCTGACCGGCAATTTGACTTTACTGCTGCCTCACTCCCCTCCGTTCAGACCAGGAGGGAAGAGCAGATTGTGGCCCCAGAAGAGGTTTAAGAGTTGAAAAAAGCTGGTACGATTCCTCACAACCTTCTTATTTTTATTTTTTTTTTTTAAAGGGACCATTGAAAAAATAAAGAAAGTGATAGGGAATAAAAATAAATTCAGAAAATAGCCTCCTAGAAACTATCTATCCTAAAAGCGCTCCTTATCTGATCCTCTAGTGAGCCCAGCACCTAGGCTATGTCCTCCTGCTGCAGATCGGCATACCACGAACATCTCGGCCAGACCGGTGCCACCAACACTACTCTCCCCTGAAGAGGGCTGATGGGAGAGACCAGCAGGGTATATCCAGTGATGTCACAGTTTTGAGATGCCCAGTCTCCATGCTGCAGGAGGAGGTGCACTACCCAGAAGTGGAGGACTGAACTGGAGGAACCTTTAGATGTTAGAAAGAATATGTAAGATGATTTAGGCTAATTCTGTAACTTCTGTGGATGTTTGGGAGTCGAGCTTTTTGGGTAGTGTTTGTGTTTGGGAGCTTGCAGCAGTGTGGGAAACTTCCCCCCCCCCTCCCCGCTGCATTTAGGTGCGATTTCTTATTTAGGCCTGCATGTGTTTAACCCCCTGCTGTGTTTTGGGTGCCTGGGAGAGGCAGCCACCGGAGAATAAAGCAGGACAGAGCAGCCTCTGCCTAGGGGCCATTTGCAGTTTCTTTTTCATTTCAGTTTCAGTTAATTAGATTTGATTTTATTTTACTTCAAGTACTCTAGTGCTCTGTGCCTGAGCCTGTGGAGGTGGGAGTCGAGCTGTTTGGATAGCGTACCTCTCCTCCAGCAGCTTGGAGGCTGAGCCTGTCATCTTTTTGATGACACTAGTGTACATATGCAGCTGGCACCGCCCACCAGCCCCAGTACCTATTGACAAAGCAGACTCAGAGGAGCAACAAAATAAGTAGTACGCTTCTACGTCTAAATAAACTAGTACCCCCTCCATCCCCTAGGAAGGATACCCCATCCCCCACTCCAGGATGAAGAGGCCTACCTGTTGAGCGCCTGAGCAACTCCAACCAGCAGGAAGCGAGCAACTGACAGCTCTTCTGGTCCGCCCCTCCCCCAAACACTGACTACACACCCCTCCCTGGCTCCTCCTAGCCACTTCCTCCACCAAGGGAACCAGCTTCAGGACCAAGGAATAACAATTAGCAGGTAAGTCTAATTTCTCTTTCCTTATCGTCCCTCCAGTCCAGTCCCGCACCTCTGGGATGTATCAGAGCAGTTAAACTAACGGGAGGGACCTGCACAACCGGCCTGAAGCACTGCCGATCCGAAACGAGCAGCCCCCGCCGCCTGGACATCCAAGCGAAAATGTTCAGAGAAGTATACCACCCTACAGATCTCCACCGGCGGAACTAAAGTATACTCTGCCCTTGAGGCTGCCTGAGCCCTCATGGAATGCGTCTGCAACCCCACCGGCACTGTTCTACCCTTCAAGATGTATGCCGACGTGATTGCCTCATTGATCCATCTGGAAATGGAGGCTTAGCTGCCACCTCACTTTTGCACGACCTGCCAAACAAAACCACATACCTTCCCAGGACTCTCTTACCATCCAGGTGGCACAGCTGTGGAGTGCCATGGCCCATACCCACTCTCGCCCACATCCGCACTCACCAGAGCCGGTAAGGAAATGGCCTGATCTACATGAAATGCTGACACCACCTTGGCAAAAATGAAGGTACTGAGCGCCGGATAACTTTCTCCTTGGAGAAGGAAAGGAATGGCTCCTGGCATGACAGGGTCCGAACCTCCGAAATCCTGCATGCCGAGCAACTCACCACCAGGAATACCATTTTCAGAGCCAAATCCTGCAGGAAAGCTCCCAAACCTCTTTTGAACCCCACTCTATAAGTAGCCCTGGCTACGTCCTATGGCAACAGATCCCACTATTTAGTTATGCGCTGCATAAAAAATAATTAGATACAATTTATTTTCAATCTGCTGATCATTAGTTTCACAGATGGTCCTCTTGTTTTTCTGTTGATTGCAAGTTTACACAACCATTCCCTATTTAACTGTTCAACCATGATTTTATGAACTTCTATGATATCCCCTCTGCGTTGTCTTTTCTCCAAGTTGAAAAGCCCTACTTCATAAGGGAGGTGTTCTATCCCCTTTATCACTCTTCCATGAACCTTTTCTAATTCCGCTATATCCTTTTTAAGATGGAATGATTAGAACTGCCGGCCTGCACAGTCTAGCTGTCTGCCACATGCATGGCCTTTGCAGCCTTGAAGGCACTTGTCCTGTACTGAGGAGAAGAGGCTGTCGGAGGAGGGTTGGGTGGGGGGGAAGAGAGGATGTGGTAGCTCTGCTGTACAAAATTTAAAAGAGAATCATCCTTTTAATTAAAGACTTTTTTTTTAAAAAACTGTCAAAACAAAAAAATATCTTTAATCAGAACTAGGGTCCCCTTTTTTACAAGAACCTCCTGCTCAAATGGTCCCTGTGACCAGGAATGACCCCTTATGGTGGGCGGGAAACTCCAGAGGGGTTTTCAAAAATACACCCTGGAGACCTCCGCTAATGAGGCTTGACTGGAAGGCGCCCCTCAGTTGCCAGGAGTCCATGAGCCTCACTTCATCAGTCACATGACCACCATCCGCTGGAGACAGAAAAGCTGGAGGGTGCTCCTGCTGCAGCAGTATTAGCACCAGTGATGTCACTGAAGCTTCTGGATTTTTCTCCATCATCTGCTGGCAGTGGGGCATAACCCACTTGTCTGGCTTGCTCTAGCATAGAGGTTCCCAACTCCAGTCCTGGAGGGCCAAACACCATTCAGGTTTTCAGGCTGTCCCTAATAAATATGCATGAGATGTATTTGCATGCACTGCCCCCATTGTATTCAAATGTATCTCATGCATATTCATTAGGGACAGCCTGAAAAACTGAATGGTGTTTGGCCCTTCAGGACTGGAGTTGGGAACCTCTGGTCTAGTAGGACACTCTGGAATTAATCTTAAATCTGCCAGGTCTCGTTTGATCTTGTAAGCTAAAGAGTAATTAGGTCTTACCTGCTAATTAGTGTTCCTGAAGGATCTCCAGTCCAGTCCCTTTCTTCTGGGTTGTGTCCCCCTTCCAGCAGCATGGAGACTGAGCACATCATCTTTTTTGATGACCTCAGGATACATATAGTCCTGGCACCTCCCACCAGATCCAGTATCCTATTGACAAAGCAGACTTAACGGAGAGACAAATTAACTACTATAGAACTTTTCAACTATAAAACTATAAAAATCACCAATGCCCAACTCCCTCGGAAGGGAATTCCCCCCCCACCCCCGAAGAGGAGGAGGCTTACCTGAGATCGCCATTACCCATACCTAGGCCCCTCGCTCATCCACACCCCTTCCATTCACTTTGGCTAGCCCGCATCTAGCTTCGGACCGGCGAAACCTGTTAGAAAAACAACAAAACTGGAGATCCTTCAGGAACACTAATTAGCAGGTAAGGCCTAATTACTCTTTCCTTAGCATCTCTCCAGTCCAGTGCCTTTCTTCTGGGATGTAACAGAGCAGTTCAAGCCTGAGAGGGACCTGCAAGGCCGGACCGAAGCACCGAACCTCGAAATCCTGCATCACCTGCAGCCTGAACGTCCAACCGGTAATGCTTGGCAAAAGTGTGCAGTGAAGACCAGGAAGCAGCTCTGCAGACCTCTAGTGGCAGAACTAGACTAAATTCTGCCCACGAGGCTGCCTGAGCTCGAGTAGAATGAGCCCGGAGCCCGAACGGTACTTGCTTCCCTTTTAGGATATATGCCGAAGAAATAGCTTCCCTGACCCATCTAGAGATGGACGCCTTGGACGCCGCCTCCCCTTTCCGCGACCCCCTGAAACAAAACAAACAAACAAACAAACAAACAATCTCTTGGACCTACGAAAGGAGGTTGTCCAATTCAGGTAACGCTTCAAAACTCTGAACACATTCAAAAGTCACAAACGAGCATCGTTTCCCCCCCCTGACCCGCACCTGAGAAGGAAGGGAGAGAAACCGTCTGATTCAGTTGAAAAGCAGAAATCACCTTAGGCAAAAAGGAAGGGATCGTCCGAAGGACCACCTTCTCTTTAAAAAAGGATAGAAAGGGAGAACAGATGGCTACCAGGAAGCCTAGCTGAACAGATGGCTACCAGGAAGACTGCCTTAAGAGTCACATCCTTCAAGGACGCACGCTGCATTGATTCGAAAGGAACCACAGTCAAGGCGTCTAATACCAGGTTGAGATCTCAAGGAGGAACGGGTGACATCTGCTGGGGCCGCAAACGTCTCATCGCCCTCAGAAATTGACTTATGTCAGCATGTTCACCCAAGGACCTTCCCTGAATCTTGCCCCTGTAACAAGAGATAGCGGCCAACTGCACCCGCAGAGAGCTGGCTGCCAGACCCTTATCGATAGCTGCTTGCAAGAAATCCAAAACCTCTGGAACAGACGCCGAAAGGGGCCTTTTTTGGTGCTCCGAGCACCAGCCCTTAAAAACCCGCCAGACCCTCACATAGGAAAGACAGGTCGAATGTTTACGGGAACTCAGCAAGGTGGAAATCACTGCTCCAGAGTAACCCCGCTTCTGCAGCCGTGCCCTTTCAATAGCCAGGCCATAAGCGAGAACCGATCCATCTGCAGAATGCACACTGGACCTTGAGTCAAGAGATCGTCCCTCACCGGAAGGCACACGGACGATCAGCCAGAAGCCGCATGAGATCGGCGTACCACAGGCGCCGAGGCCAATCCGGTGCTATGAGAACCGCCCAACCCGGGTGTGCCTCTACCCATTGAAGAACCCTGCCTAAGAGAGCCCAAGGAGGAAACACATACAGAAGACTGGAAGTCAGCCACCTCTAAACCAGAGCATCCAGGCCCTCTGACTTCCTTTCCTTTCTTCGGCTGAAGAAACGACTCGCCTTGGCCAACTCCCACCACGCCACGAGACCCATTATGGGAGTCCCCCAATGGCGCACTACCTTCTCGTACACCTCCTGACAGAGCTCCCACTCTCCGTGATCGACTCTGTTTCTGCTTAATTAATCTGCCATTATGTTTTCCACTCCGGCTACGTGCTGCGCTGACAAGGCCGTTAGATGGACCTCGGCCCACTCCAAGAGACCCTCCGCCTTCTCCTCCAAGGGAGGGCTGCTTGTGCCGCCCTGATGGTTGATGTATGCCACTGTGGTCATATTGTCGGACAGTACCCGGACTGCCCTTTGGCTGAGAATCGGCTCGAACGCTCTGAGAGCTAGAGCTACTGCTTGCAACTCCAGCCTGTTGATCGACCACTGATCCTCCTGAGCAGTCCAGAGACCCTGAACAAACTGATCCTTGCAGTGAGCACCCCAGCCAGCTAGGGAGGCATCCGTCGTCAGTTGTACCCATAGTGGGGATTCGAGATATATACCCCGCTCCAGATTCCCTGGCCGAAGCCACCACTGCAATGCCTCCTTGGTCACCGACTGGCAGGAAAGTGTCATGGACATGGGCTGACGCTGATGAGACCAGTGCCGGAGTAAGGCCCTCTGAAGAGGCCACATATTTGCTCTGGCCCAAGGCACCAATTCTATCGTTGCTGCCATGGTTCACAGGACCTGCAAATAATGCCATGCTGAGGGTGCCTTAATGGTTAGAAAATGCTGCACCAGCCACCTTAGTTCCTTTGCCCTGAGGGCCGGCAAGAACACCATGCCCCTGGCCGTGTCAAACCTTGCCCCCAGATACTCGATCTCCTGCGAGGGCCGCAACTTGCTCTTCGCCAGGTTGATCACCCATCCTAGACTCCTTAGGAAGTGTACCACCTTGGACGTTGCCTTTCGACTCTCTTCCTCGGACTTCACCCGGATCAGCCAGTCATCTAGGTACAGGTGAACTAACACCCCCTCCTTGCGCAGAGCCACAGCCACCACCACCATGACTTTGGTAAAGTGCGCAGAGCCGTGGCCAAGCCGAAAGGTAACGCTTGAAACTGGAAGTGTCCCCCTGATACTGCAAACCTCAGAAATTGCTGATGTGACTTGCGGATGGGAATATGCAAATACGCCTCCGTGATGTCTAGAGACGTCAGAAACTCTCCCTGCCTTACTGCTACCATCACAGACTTCAGAGTCTCCATTCGAAAATGAGGCACCCTGAGGCAGCGATTGACACCCTTCAAGTCTAGGATCGGTCGGAAGAAGCCTTCTTTTTTGGGTACCACAAAATAAATAGAGTATCGACCGTTGGTCTAAGGGAACCGGCACGACTGCCTCCAACAGTAGCCGCGCCAGTGTCTCCTCCGCCACCGCCACCTTGGCAGGTGACTTGCAAGGGGAGAGCACGAAGGAAGGCAGAACAGGTCTTGCAAATTCGAGAGCATTGCCCTCTCTTACCACTTCTAAGACCCATTGATTGGACATGACCCGGGCCCAAGCCGAAAAGAACTGCCGAAGACATCCACCCACCAGCAGGACTCCCGGCTGGGCCCCTGTTGTCTTATTGCGGCTTCCTAGGTCCTGAGGTGGCGGAAGAGGCCCCAAACCCCTTGCCTGCGCCACGAAACTCCCGAAAGCCCTGTCCCCTAGAGAGGAAGCGTCCTCTCTGAAAAGGCACAGACCGGGCCACTCGAAACCTTCGCGACTCCCGAAGCTGTGGTCGCGAAGGAGCAGGAAGGCAGCCCTGCTTCGGTCTATCCTCGGGAAGTCTACCTCCCTTAGACTCCCCCAGCTCCTTCACCAACTTATCCAGGTCCTTCACAAAGAGAAACTTTCCCTTAAACGGGAGTCTGCTGAGGCGGACCTTAGAGGAACCATCCACAGCCCAGTTGCGAAGCCAAAGGTAGCGACGAGCCGCTGCCACCGAAGCCATGTTCTTAGCTAAGCTTCTGATGAGATCCTATTGACTATTTGCCAAGTAAGCAGCCCCAGATTCAATTCTCGCCACCTGTCCAGGTGACTCAACCGAAGGGTCACCAGCCAGCTGAAGCTGCTGAGACCACTTCAAGCAAGCACGGGCTACCCAGGCCCCACACATCGAAGCCTGGAGGGCAAGGGCACTCACGTTGAAGGCCTGCTTCAACAACGAGTCTAACTTCCTATCCTGAGTGTCTTTGAGGGCAGCACTGCCCTCCACTGGAATCGTGGTCTTCTTTGTCACTGCCGAAATGGCAGCATCCACTCTAGGAGAGCGGAGCAATTCCTTCTCCCCCTCCGGCAAAGGGTACAACCTCGTCATAGAGCATACCCCCCTTAGCCCGGATTCCAGCTGATCCCACTCCTCTTGATTCATCTGCCTCACCACCCGGTACACTGGAAAGACCTTCTGTGATTTCCTGACTGCCTGAATCAGCGGATCATCCAGCACCTCTTCTGCCGCTGGGACCTCCATTGACATATTCAAAACTTTCAAAGCTTCCCCAATCAAAGCCAGAAACTCTTCCCGGCGGAAAACTCTAACGATCCTAGTGTGCTCCTCTGCAGGTAGCTCACCCTCCGAGCTCCTCCTCGTCCTCCCCCAACTCCCTGTCCAAGATCTCTTCTTCCAGTGTCTCAGATGGAGGGGAATGGAGGACCTCCTCATGGGAGAGCCTAGCACGCTTAGGAGGAACCCCTGCTTCCTCCTGACCCTTGGACTCCGATGGACGCACTATGAGATCCCCTTGGGCAGATCCCTGACCCTGCGTCCCCAGCTGACGCAGGCAGAACGCCTTATGCATCAGGAGGACAAATTCAGAGGATAAACCCCCTCCTCTCTCAGCCTCCAAGCCACCCAAAGAGGTGGAGGGGCTGGGTTGAGGCAGAGGAAAGCCGGACTGCTCCTGGGGAAAAGGAAGGCCTGACGTAGCCTGGAACATGGTCGCTAAAGGCTCCCCTGACTCCTGAGAGACTGGCGGAAGTGGGTCTTGAGAAGAACCTGCCAGAATGCCTTGTTCCACCGAGGCTGCCTCAGCTGCGCAGCCTCTGCACACGCTGGTCTCTGACACGGTTCCCCGACGAGTCCCGCAGACTAAACACTGCGGTCTATCCGGCATGGTGGCAACCTTCCCCAGAAAGGCCCAAAATTTAGCAAGAAGCCGAGAGAAGCTAAAGAAAAATAAAAGCAAACTGCTCTTTGTTTTTTTTTTGTTTTTTTCAAAAGAAGAAAATGAGTCCTACCAGCCAACTAGAAAGCTAAAAACTGAAAGAAACCTGCACTCTTACTGAACAGGCCACTTCAATCCCAGCGCAAAAGACAGCAAGAATGGTTACCTTGTTTGCCGCTGCACAGAGAAAGCCGACAGAGGCCTCTGCGACATGATGCCGAAGACCACATTGCTGCCTCAAAGCCACACGTGGTTCGCTGCAGCGCTCCTGCCCCCAGCCACCTCAGCATCTCCCGCAGCTCTCCGCTGTGAAACAGCACTCAGCCGGGGATACCTCTTCTACTGCAGCATGTCCAGCGTTGGCAGCTGTGCGTCTTCCCCCCCCCCTCGTGCTCAGCCACCGGGAGGGCTTCGGCAGCGAGGTGGGAAGGAGGACAAGGGCTCCTGGCACCAGCAACAGTGGATCCCAGGCAGAACGCTTTCTTCCTCTTTTAAAACTGAAGCGGACTGTCCAAAGCCTTCTCCTCCACCTAAACCCCCGAGGCACAGAAGAGGGGGGAGGCAAACCTCAAAGAGCCTTCTTTTTTTCTTTTACCTAAGAAAAGAAAACCAAACGAAAGACAGCCCAAAGAACTCCAAAATAATGCCAAAATTTCCCCCACTAACACTAGGTCTCTCCAGTAAGTCTATCCTCTGGATTACTGACTCCCTACAGCTGCTTGGAGAATGAGCAAAACTGGATCTGGTGGGAGGTGCCAGGACTATATGTATCCTGAGATCATCAAAAAAGATGACGTGCTCAGTCTCCATGCTGCTGGAAGGGGGGCACAACCCAGAAGAAAGGGACTGGACTGGAGAGACGCTAAGGAAGAAGGATCAGGCCTGGCTGCTACATGGATAGGAGACCATGTTCTTGACCTTTGTTCCTGTACTTCTCCAGCCTCCTACTATCTGGTGACCATCGCTATACATTGCTTTAAATCCTGGCAACTTCTGAGTACTGGAAAGCTCAACCCAAAGGGAAAAAGAGGTTGCTATAGGTGAACATGCACAATCTAGGCAAAGGGTTCCGTGGTGTTCCCTTCTGAAGCATCATCCAGACATGACAACATGCACATTTTATAAAATACATGTGTGCATCCTACCTCTGACCCTACTTCACCCAAACTATGCCCCAGGAATGCCTATGTGCCATGGGCCCAATATTCAAAGGGATTAACATGGTTAGCAGACCCACTGAATAACTGTGGGTGCTGCTGCTGAAATAGTAATTACACTTACCTGGTAACTGTAGTTCCTTGAGAGACGACAGCTTAGTCCTCTACCAATGGGTTGTATGCACATCCTCCTGCAGCTTGGAGACTGGACCAATCAAAACTCTGCATTCCTGCAAGTAGTGTGCTGGCATTCCATATCAGCTCCAGTGAACTATTGACAAAGCAGACTCAGAGCAACAAATAAGTAGTCAATACCAAAAAAATGCACTATAAATTGTTATAAAGTATCATTAATGATTAGCAATTAGAAAGCATCATAAACTGCTGAAAAAACTGTAGAACGGAACCCCCCCCAAAAGTACCGAGGAAGCCATCTGGAAGGGGAGACCGCCCCATGCCCTGCCCCCCGCCTGCCGAGCCAGAGCCAGGTTGCGAGAGACAGGGAATAGACAAAGTAAGCAGATGAAAGTAAGCGGGATATACTTACCCGCCCCAACTGCATCCCAGGTTGAACGCGTGCCGCGCCAAGGCAGATACCCACGGGCGGGACTGAGGACTAAGCTGTCGTCTCTCAAGGAACTACAATTACCAGGTAAGTGTAATTACTATTTCCTTATCGTTCCTCCAGCTTAGTCCTCTACCAATGGGATGTAACAGAGCAGTACTAACGGGAGGGACCCTGCCAGCCGGCACGCAAGACCGCCGACCCAAAACAGGCATCCCTCTCCACCAGAACATCAAGCCGATAATGCTTGCTGAAGGTATGCAAAGACGACCAAGTCGCCGCCTTGCAAATCTCCAGTGGAGGCACCAAACTGTATTCCGCCCAGGAGGCCGCCTGCGCTCTAGTCGAATGAGCCCGAAGACCCATCGGAGCAGAGCGACCCTGTAACAAATAGGCGGAGACAATGGCCTCCTTAATCCACCGGGAGATAGAGGCCTTCGCCGCCGCCTCACCTTTCCTGGGCCCCCCAAACAAGACGAACAAGCGATCGGACTTGCGGAAGGATTCGGTGACTGACAAATAACACGCAAAGATCGCCAGATATCCAAGCGACTAAGCCCCCGGTCGGAAGCCTGCTCTCCCGCCACCCGCAAGACGGGAAGAGAAACCACCTGATTCACATGAAAGGCAGAAGACACTTTAGGGAGGAAGGAAGGAACCGGGCGAAGCACCACCTTATGAGAGGAAAAGGAGAGAAAGGGTTCCCTACAGGAAAGCGCCTGGAGCTCCAAAATACGCCGAGCCGAACAGATGGCCACCAAAAAGACAACCTTCAAAGTCAAATCCTTCACAGAGGCCTGCGATAAAGGCTCGAAAGGCGCCCTACTCAGCGCCCGCAGCACCAAGTTAAGATCCCACGGAGGGACCGTAAGTCGACGAGCCGGACGCAACCGGGCGACCGCCTTAAGGAAACGCCCGACATCAACATGTGTTCTGAGAGCTACCCCGTGCACCTTTCCCCGGTAGCAGGCCAGAGCCGCCAGCTGTACCCGCAAGGAGCTAGCCGCCAACCCTTTATCGAAGCCATCCTGCAAAAAATCAAGCACCACCGGGACAGAAGCTGTGGCAGCCCGGATCTGACGCCTTGAACACCAGTCCTCAAAGACGCGCCAGACGCGGACATACGCGAGTGAAGTGGAACGTTTACGCGCCTGAAGCAAGGTTGTAACCACCGATGTGGAGTAACCTTTCTTCCTTAGCCGCGCCCTTTCAATGGCCAAGCCGTAAGCGAGAATCTCTCCACCTGCAGCATCAGGAGTGGACCCTGAAGCAGCAGCTCCGGCGACAACGGAAGACGCCACGGAACCCCGTCGAGTAAACGCACCAGGTCGGCATACCACAGACGTCGGGGCCAATCCGGCGCAATCAACAGTACCCGTCCGCGATGCGCCTCGATACGCTGGATCACTCGAACGAGGAGTGCCCACGGGGGGAAGACGTAGAGAAGACCCCTTGAGGGCCACGGCCGCATGAGAGCATCGATGCCTTCCGACATGGGTTCCCGCCGTCGGCTGAAGAACCGACTCACCTTGGCGGAACGGAAGGTCGCCATAAGATCCATCACAGGCATTTCCCAATGAAGCACTAACTGCTCGAAGACGGTGGGATTTAGCTCCCACTCCCCTGCGTCCACTCGCACTCTGCTGAGAAAATCCGCCATTACGTTGTCCGTTCCTGCTATGTGCGCTGCCGAGATTGCTTGCAATCACGGCTCCACCCACACAAACAGACTCTGGGCTTCTTCCTCCATGGCCGAGCTGCCGGTGCCGCCCTGTCGATTTAGGTATGCCACGGTCGCGGCATTGTCGGACAGCACCCGCACCGCTCGCCCCGTCAAGTGAGCCTCGAAGTGCTGCAGTGCCCGAAACACTGCTCTCAGCTCCAGACGGTTGATCGACCACTTGCTCTCCTCCGTTGACCAGAGACCCTGCGCAAACTCCGCTCCGCAATGGGCTCCCCAGCCCGCCAAACTGGCATCTGTCAACAGCGGAAGCCACTCGAGCTGCTCCAAGGGCATTCCCGCCCGCAAAACAGACGGCTGAAGCCACCACTGCAGCTCTTTCCGGACCCGCGGCGGACACGGAAGCCGTTTGCTCAAGGGGTCGAACTGATTGGACCAGCGGCGAAGAAGGGCACGCTGTAACGATCGCATATGAAACCGGGCCCAAGGGACCACCTCCAAGGTTGCCGCCATCGTTCCCAGCACCTGAAGGTAATGCCACGCCGATGGTGCTGAGAGCTTGCAGAACTTCCTCACCAGCCTCTGCAGGGCCAGAACTCTCCGATCTGGGAGGAACACGGAGCACTTCCGAGTATCGAACCGCACCCCCAGGTACTCGAGCACCTGTGTGGGCACGAGGCGGCTCTTGAGCGGATTGACCACCCAACCGAGGGACTCTAAGAAGGATACCACTTTCGCCGTGACCGCCAGGCTCTCGTCTCGGGACTTCGCTCGAATTAACCAATCGTCCAGGTACGGATGGACCAAGATCCCCTCCCTTCGCAAGGCTGCCGCCACCACCACCATAACTTTGGTGAATACGCGAGGAGCAGTAGCCAAACCGAAGGGCAGAGCCTGAAACTGATAATGTCCCCAGGGAAGAGCGAAACGGAGAAATTTCTGATGGGACGCCCGGATGGGAATGTGCAGATAAGCCTCGGTGAGATCGAGAGAGGTCAAGAACTCCCCTTTTCTGACTGCGACGATAATGGATCGTAGCGTCTCCATCCAAAAATGAGGTACCCGAAGACAACGATTGACGCCCTTCAGATCGAGAATGGGACGGAGGGAGCCATCCTTCTTTGGCACCACGAAATAAATGGAATACCGGCCGAGACCGTATTCCGCTGGCGGGACGGGAACAATCGCTGCCAACTGCAGCAGCCAGTTTACTGTTTGTCGCAGCTGGAAAGCCTTCTGCGGGTTGCGGCAAGGAGATAGGACGAAGGAGTCTAGAACCGGCCGGGCGAGATCTAAGGCATAGCTGTCACGGATGATCTCCAACACCCACTGGTCGGACGTAATGTGGGCCCAGGCAGAGAGAAACCCCCGAAGGCGACCCCCAAGAGGCCGAGTCTCAGCCGGGACCCGCCGCCCTTCATTGTGGCTTTCGGGCGACAGCGGAGGACCCCGCCGCAAAACCTCTACTGGCCCCCCGAAATCCACGAAAGCTCTGGTACCTAGAGGCGTAACGACCCCTCGAGGACCCTGCAAAACGTGGGGAACGAAATCTCCGAAAGTCTCTACTTTGGCCACGAAATGCCAGTGCCGCCTTACCACGTCTGGGTTTATCCTCCGGCAACCGGCCCCCCTTAGTTTCTCCCAGGTCCTTAACCAACTGTTCCAACGCTTCACCAAACAGCAGCCTTCCCCGAAAGGGAAGCTTGCCGAGCCGCGCCTTTGACGAGCCATCAGCCGCCCAATTCTTCAGCCAAAGAGCCCTACGCGCCGCTACCAGGGAACCCATACTGTTCGACAGGGCTCTGATGAGGTCATAGTGGACGTCCGCTAGATATGCCGAACCCGATTCTAAGCGCTGAAGCTCCCTCACTGCGTCATCCTCCAAGGAAGTCGACTGCCGTAGGTGCTGTACCCACCGAAGACAAGCCCGCGCAATCCAAGCACCAGAAATAGAAGCCTGTAACGCCAGTGCGTCCGCCTCAAAAGATTGCTTCAGCAAGCCATCCATCTTTCGGTCCTGTGCTTCTTTCAAGGCCGCACTGCCTTCTACTGGTATAGTGGTTTTCTTAGTAACCGCGGACACCGTAGCATCAACCTTGGGGGATCGGAAGCGCTCCTTGTCCTTGTCCGCCAGGGGATACAGCTTGTTCATGACCCGGACCCCCTTAAGACCAGACTCGGGTGCATCCCACTCCACCTGGATCATCCGATCAATCACCTTGTGAATGGGGAAAACTACCTGGGTCTGACGGACCGCCTGAATGATGGGATCCGCCGCATCCTCATCCTCTGTTGGTCGCTCCGGCGCCAAGCGGAGCGTCTGTAGGGCTTCCGTAATCAGGGCCGGTAATTCTTCCTTACGGAACACCCGAATAATTCGAGCCTGATCCTCGGGTTCCGCAATCTCCCCCTCTTCTAGTTCCTCCATGTCGATATCCAAATCCAAGTCCATCTCTTCCGCCTCTTGCCAGTCAGCGTCAGCAAGGGAGAGATCAGCCGGGCGGGGGCGCTTGGGGGCCTTTGCCCCGCCAGCTGCACGGTCACCCACCGGTGATAGCATCTCCGAGGGAGCGACAGGCAAGGTACCAGGCAGCTGCCCCTGCCGACTGCGACAAAAGGCCTGATGCATCAGCAGCACAAAATCCGGAGAGAATTCGTGCATGAGAGAAGAGCCCCCGAGATCCAATGGCCCACTGGCCAACCCGGGCACGACCGACGGTGAAGGAGCAGAAGGACCAGCCACCACTGCTCCGCTCTCCTCCCCCACCAGAGCCCCCTGAGCTTCCGGGGCCCCTGACATCTCCAACTGCTGCTCCATAGAGAGGGAAACAGAGGCGCAGCGATGACAGACGCCCGTTTCCCCGCAGGCCCCCCTGCGGGTGCCGCAGATTAAACACTGAGAGCTAGAGGGCATAAGCTCTACCAGGGCAGGGCCCGAGGAACTGCTGCCTCCAGCAAGCGCTAGGCCAAAGACAAGAAGGCACCCCTCAGCGTGGGTGCACTGCCCTATTAGCCCACGTTGGTTCTTTTTTTTTTTTTTTTTAATCTAATACTGCATTTCAAACAAAAATGGACCGCGAAACAGTCACTGAGCAAAACGCGGGAAAAAACAAAGAAACACAAAAAAACTAAATTAAACTCGAAATAAAATATTACCCCAGAGAAACTGGGCAGAACAGCAGCAGCAGCGCCAAACAAAAAAAGAAAAAAAGAAGCTCCAGAGCTGTCCGCCGACATGCGGTGGCACGGAGACCCGTAGAGCCGCGTGCTCAAAATGGCTGCGGCTCCACAGAAAAAAGTTTTGGCGCTTTTTTCTACGGGCGCTAGGAACCCACGAGCCGAGCACAGGCTGGCGCGGTAGAGCGCGTCCCGTATCGGTCCCTCTCACCCGAGCGAACCGAGGAAGCTGCCAAGGGCTGAAAACGCCCGATCCGGCCCCCAGCTCAAACACCCAGGTCTAAAGAAAAAAAGGGCAGACAAATTGCCGCGGACTGCCCAGAGGCAGAACCGGACCGCTGGGGTACCGTGGTAGGAGCTGTGCCCCGATTAGTCCTGGGACAGAGATCCTTTTATGTGGATTGACCGACAGACAGGCTGGCAGGAAATCCAACGGTGGCTTGGCAGACGGGGGAAAGCAACGGAGAAACCCCCCCTCCTCCACCTCGACCCGAAGCTGACAGCTGTTGTAGCAGCTCGGGGGGGGGGGGGGAAGCTGTTCGGGGGTTTTTTTTTTGTTTTTTTTTGTTTTTTTGAGTGCCCTTAAAGAGCCAGCCCAAGCCAATCAGCCAAATAAAGAGAAAATTAAATTTAGCACAATACTGCTCCTTATCTGTTCTTCCAGTGAGTCCAGCACCTAGACTCACTAAGTCCTCCTGCTGCGTGGAGACTGGACACACTGGAGCTGATATGGAATGCCAGCACACTACTTGCAGGAATGCAGAGTTTTGATTGGTCCAGTCTCCAAGCTGCAGGAGGATGTGCATACAACCCATTGGTAGAGGACTAAGCTGGAGGAACGATAAGGAATAACCTTGAGGGCCGCTGCTGCATGCCTCAATGTGATCCAGGGCGTGTTCTGGGGATGGCACCCAATGATAACCAGGCAGAGGCAATATTGAGCCGCTACCCAGTTATCGCTAAATGGCAAAAGTCAGGCAGTTAAAGGCTAGCCTAACTTTCGCTGCTGAAGCTAACCAGACAGTGGCTGAATATGACCACTAATCTGGGAAAATGAAAATTACACTAACCTGGTAATTGTAGTTCCTGGAGGGTCCAGTTTAGTCCTCCACAATCGGGTAGTGCACCTCCTCCTGCAGCCTGGAGACTGGACCAATCAAATCTTCCGTAGTATATATGCAGACGGAGCTCCCAGAAGCCCCCAGTGTACTAGTAACAAAGCAAACTTAACGAAGCAACACATTAGAGTAAGAGAAAAAAATGCATACTAAAGAAGAAACTCGTTCCCCCCAATAAGCTATCAGCCCCCTCCCCAAACGAGGAAGCCAGAACACTGCACCGCGCCTCTAGCGACGCCCCGGTAGCAAAAAGACAGCCCACAGTCAAAATTCCAAGAGAGCTGCCTGAAAATCCATTAGAAGGAATAGCACTGACAAAGAGCGCGGCCGCAAAAAAGGACCGAACGAAAAAGAGGAAACCGTCTCAGGGCCAACCCGTTCGGAAAGCGCGCCGCACTAAACCAGCTGATACTCGGGAGGGAAGGAGGACTAAACTGGACCCTCCAGGAACTACAATTACCAGGTTAGTGTAATTTTCATTTCCTGATCGGTCCTCCAGTTTAGTCCTCCACAATCGGGATGTAACAGAGCAGTCAACACCGGGGGGACCTTGCCATCCGGCGCGCAGAACCGCCGAACCAAAACAGGAATCCCGAGCGGCTGACACATCCAAGCGATAGTGTTTACTGAAAGCATGTAACGACGACCAAGTAGCCGCCTTACAGATGTCCGCTGGCGGAACCAGGCTATACTCCGCCCAAGAGGTCGCTTGAGCCCTTGTGGAGTGAGCTCGGATCCCCTCTGGAATCGGCCGCTGCTGCAACAGATACGCGGAGGCGATCGCGTCTTTGAGCCATCGGGCAATGGAGGCTTTAGCCGCCGCCTCCCCCTTCCGTGCACCTCCGAAGAGCACGAACAAGTGGTCGGTCTTACGAAAAGATTCGGTAACCTTCAAGTAGCGACGAAGCACGCGACCAACATCTAGACAGTGAAGCCCCTTGTCCGCAGCCTTGGCGGAGCCAGAAGGTAGTACCGGGAGAAACACTGCCTGATTCACATGAAAAGGAGAAACCACCTTAGGCAAAAAGGAAGGAACCGGACGAAGAACCACCCGATCTTGGGAAAAGGACAAAAAGGGCTCTCTGCAGGACAGCGCTTGGAGATCAGAAATACGCCGCGCCGAGCAGATGGCCACGAGAAAAACCGTCTTCAGCGTGAGATCTTTCAGAGACGCCCTACGCAGGGGCTCAAAAGGTTCGCGAACCAGGGCCCGCAGCACGAGATTCAAGTCCCATGGAGGTACGAAGATCCTGCGGGAAGGCCACAAATGAAAAACCGCCGTAAGAAAACAACGGACGTCTGGATGAGACCCAAGGGGATGGCCCAAAACTTTGCCGTGATAGCAGGCGATTGCCGCCAACTGGACTTTCAGGGAGCTAGCAGCCAGACCTTTATCAAAACCATCTTGGAGAAAACTTAAAACGACGGGCACGGAAACCGTCGCTGCCCGGATCCCTCGCCGGGAGCACCAGTCTTCAAAGATTCTCCAAACCCGCACATTTTTCGTGCCCGCAGGAGAGTAGCAATCACCGCGGTAGAGTAACCCTTCTTTCTTAACCGAGCCCTCTCAATGGCCAAACCGTAAGCGAGAATCGACCCACTTGGGGCATCCGCAAGGGCCCCTGAAGAAGAAGATCCGGCAACGCGGGCAGAAGCCAAGGAACGCCGTCGCGGAGCCTGACCAGGTCAGCATACCAGGGTCTCCTGGGCCAATCCGGGGCCACCAACAACACCCGACCCCTGTGGGCCTCGATGCGTTGAACGACCCGGCCGATCAGAGCCCATGGAGGAAATACATAAAGAAGACCGGCCGTTGGCCACGGCTGAATGAGGGCATCGATCCCCTCGGACATGCGCTCTCGTCGCCTGCTGAAGAAGCGCCCCGTCTTGGCCGACTGGAACGTCGCCATGAGATCCATGATGGGCGGACCCCACCGATGAACTATTTGCGCGTAAACCTGCGGGTTGAGCTCCCACTCTCCGGGGTCCACCCGCACTCTGCTGAGAAAATCTGCTTGAACGTTGTCTGCGCCCGCGATATGGGCTGCTGAGATCGCCGGAAGACGAGTCTGCACCCAATTGAACAAAGCCGTCGCCTCCGATTCCAGGGCTACACTGCCGGTGCCCCCTTGGCGATTGATGTAAGCTACCGTGGTCGCATTGTCCGAGAGAATCCGCACTGGCCGACCGAGGACCAGGGCTTCGAGGGCAAAGAGGGCTAGCCGCACCGCCCGCAACTCGAGCCGGTTGATCGACCAAGAGGCTTCCAGGGGAGACCAGTTCCCCTGCGTGAAGCGGGTTTCGCAGTGTGCACCCCAGCCGGAAAGGCTGGCATCCGTTGTGAACGGAACCCAAAGGGGAGGCTCCAAGGGAATCCCCCGCGTCAGGTTCTTGGAGGAAAGCCACCACCGGAGCGAACGGCGAACCTGTTTCGGACAAGGTAGTCTCATGTTCGACGAGTCGAACTGGTTGGACCAACGACGCAGAAGAGCACTCTGGAGCGGACGCATATTGAAGCGGGCCCAGGGCACCACCTCCAGGGTCGCCGCCATCGTGCCGAGTAGCCGAAGGTACCACCACGCGGATGGAGCGGGCATCCCCCGGAAGAGACGGACGAGGCTCTGCAACGCTAGGACACGGCGCTCCGGCAAAATTACTAAGCCCCGCGCCGTGTCGAAGCGTACTCCCAGGTATTCGAGTTCCTGAGTCGGGCACAAACAGCTCTTGCGTTCGTTCACCACCCAGCCGAGAGATCGCAACAGAGCCACCACCCTGTTCGTGACCTGCACACACTCTGGGCTGGACTTCACCCGAATCAACCAGTCGTCGAGATACGGGTGGACTAGGATGCCTTCCTTGCGCAAGGACGCCGCAACCACTACCATCCCCTTTGTAAAGGTGCGGGGAGCCGTGGCGAGACCAAACGGCAGGGCCCGAAATTGGAAGTGGCCCCATGGAAATGCGAAGCGAAGAAACCGTTGATGAGACGATCGGATGGGAATGTGAAGATAGGCCTCGGATAGATCGAGGGATGTCAGAAACTCTCCTCGCCATACCGCGACAATGACTGACCGCAGAGTCTCCATACGGAAGTGCGGTACCTTGAGAGCGCGATTCACGCCTTTGAGATCCAGTATTGGGCGAAGAGAACCGTCCTTTTTGGGAACCACAAAATAAATGGAGTAGCGACCGGCGCCTCTTTCCAAGGGAGGGACGGGAACCACCGCCCCCAGGGAGAAGAGCCGATCCAGAGCCACGCGGATGTCCCGCTTCTTTTGCTCTCCCTTGCAGGGAGACATAACAAAGGAATCTCGAAGCGGGCAGGCAAACTCCAGCGCATAACCCTCTTCGATAAGCTGTAACACCCATTGATCTGACGTAATCTGGGCCCAAGAAGGAAGAAAATCGCGCAAACGACCCCCGATAACCGGACTTCCCTCTAGAGCCCGCCTCGCTTCATTGTGGCTTGCGATTAAAGGAAGAGGACGAGGAAGAGGCGGCTCCGGAGAAGCCTCGTCCTGCCCCCCTGAAACCACGAAACCCCTGGTAACGGGCTCCAAAGCGACCGCGCTGAGACGACCACAGTCGGGAAGAACGAAACCTGCGAAAATCCCAAAATTGACCGCGCACCGAGGGGGACGATCTATTGAGTTTAGGCTTAGCTTCCGGCAGCCTACCTCCCTTAGATTCACCGAGATCTTTTACCAACCTATCCAGAGCCTCACCAAACAACAATTTGCCCTTAAAGGGCAGCTTACTAAGGCGAGACTTGGAAGAACCGTCGGCCGCCCAGTTACGTAACTAGATGGACCGACGTGCCGCCGCCACCACGGAGGCCATACTATTAGCCAAGGAGCGGATCAAATCATAAAGCAGATCCGCCAAGTAAGCCGATCCGGACTCCATGCGGGTAGCGTCCAGCAACCCCTGCTGGTCCAGTCCGGAACCCGAGCGCAGATGCTGAGACCAACGTAAACAAGCCCGGGCAACCCACGCCCCACAAATGGAGGCCTGTAGGGACAAGGCGTTGGTATCGAAGGCTTGCTTCAACAAATTATCAACCTTCTTATCCTGAACATCCTTCAAGGCCGCGGCGCCCTCAACCGGGATGGTGGTTTTCTTAGTCACCGCTGACACCGCAGCATCCACCCGCGGTGACTTAAACAAGTCCTTGTCCTTGTCGGCCAAGGGGTAAAGACGATGCATGGTCCGAACACCCTTCAAACCGGATTCGGGTTGTTCCCACTCCGAGTGGATCATTTGCTCAACGACCCGGTGTACAGGGAACACCACTTGGGCGTCCCTGACCGCCTGAATGAGAGGGTCTTCGAGACCCTCCTCCTCCAGAGGCCGAACCACAGCTAGGTTAAGGGTTTGAAGGGACTCCGTGATCAAAGGGACCAGCTCGTCCCTACGAAACACGCGAATAATCCGAGCCTGATCTTCTGGCTCCGGGATCTCCCTGTCCTCTAGCTCATCAGCCTCCGTCTCAGGATCACCCTCCGCCTCAACATCAGGAAAACAAAGGGTGTCCTGATCGTGGTCCACAAACTTGAGCCTTTTGGCGGCCGGCTGAGAAGCGTGCCGAACCCCCCCCGAGGAGCAAGGGGAAAGGGACGCGTGCCAAGCCTCCGGCAGCTGACCGGACCGACTCAAGCGGAAAGCCTGATGCATGAGGAGAACGAAATCTACAGGTGGCGCTGCTACAGCCGCATGCTGCAACTCAGGGACACCCCCACTAGACAGCGGTACCGAACCAGACGGGAGAACGCCCGACGAAGGTACACTCTCCCCCGCTACAGAAGCGTCAGTAGGGACAGGCAGCTCCTTCAGTTCAAGTGAATGTTCCAGGTCTGAAGAAGCTGAGGCACAACCCCTGCAGATGCCAGAGTCAGAAACCGCACCTCTGCGGGACCCGCAAATTACGCACTGCGGTTTGGTAGCCATCTGTTGGCAACCTCCCGGCAAGCGGAAGAGAAGGGAGCAAAATCAGGTCAAGCCCACACCAAAGGGACTAACCCGATGAAAATAAGGACTGGAATTAAACTTCTTTTTTTTTTTTTTTTTTTAAGAAAATAAAATACTCCCTAGATTCCCAGGACTGTCCTGAGCAAAATCGCCAGCATAAAAAACCCCAAAAATGCCAGGGGAACCCGTGCACAAGTGTTAAAAACTGAGAAGTTCCCTTTTTAAAACTTCAAAATGGCCGCCGTTTGAGCTCCCGCGGTAAAAAAAGGGCGCGAAAATACAAGGGAACCGGAGAAAGATGAAAATAAATAAAACGGACCCCAAAGAAGGGCAAATTAGAAAAAAAAAACAAAATTCCAGCACACAGCAGGAAATCGGGACGCTGGGGAGCTGAGAGACCCACAGAAAATAGCACCGGGAGTGAAGTGCAGCACCCGATAAAAATAAGTAACAGAAAAGTCCTACCAGCTCTGAAAACAGCACAGGATACAGCCAGCAATTCAGATGGAAAGGCAATGCTGGACCCGGTATGGCTCTTCCCCGTACAGTCTAGGGGAGAGCTCAACCGAGGCTGTCCAAATACACCAGGAGGAAGACAGGGGCCCAATGCAGGACTGGCTTCTCACCCCGGGAGGTCCCCTGTGTCTAAGCCTTTTTTTTTTTCTTTTTTTTTTTTAAAAGAGACAGCTACCTAGGAAAGAAAAGGTAATGAAATAAGGAGAGAAAGCAAAAACCCCATAAAAGAACTAACTAGTGTTGCTCCCCCAAGTGTCACTAAGTGTGCCCAGGCAGGGCACACACGTCCTCAAGCTGCAAGGAGACTGGACACACTGGGGGCTTCTGGGAGCTCCGTCTGCATATATACTACGGAAGATTTGATTGGTCCAGTCTCCAGGCTGCAGGAGGAGGTGCACTACCCGATTGTGGAGGACTAAACTGGAGGACCGATCAGGAACCTGCATATTCAATGCCAGGGCCAAGATATGGTCCTGGCATTGAATATCCGGACAGGGCCATAGCAAGGGCTGTGAGAACGGTGTGGCCACATGGGGTGCAAGTACAGAAGGAGTGCTGACATCACTGAGCTTCCAGTTAGCTCAAAAAGAGTGAGTTACTGGACATGGCTGGGTGGTGAGGGGTGCCAGATTTGTTAGTTGCACAGGGCGCATTTCTAGCTTGGTAAACCCAGGGGCTGCTGGGTCGCCAGGAGTCAGCATTGACTTGGAGGCACTTAAAAAAAATGGTACTGCATCTGGGTCTAATGTTCGACCCTCATAAGCATATATGTATATGCCATCAAGTTGGTATGCATACTTATATGCATGTATTCAACTGCAGAATTTTGAAAGAGCCTTTTTCGGCATATAAAACTGTCTTTACATGCAGAAAATACTTGATACAATACATACCGAGGGGATAATTTTATCTTCTCTCTTACTATTTATATGTGATTTGTATCACAAGGGAAACAAAAACAACATTATATCATACCCTTCTTGCAAAAGGTAATGCATAATCAGAATGAGAAGATTTTTGCGGCGAGCCTCTGTCCGAATCACATCCTGTGAAAAGAAATAAACTTTCATCATTTTCAAAACTAAATCAGATGATAAAGGACTATTTTAAAGTGGAGCTAAAAAGTCTGAAAGTTACAGTATGTTGCTTGCAGAATTTCAATATAGTGCACCTTTTCGATCACAGTTTTAAATTTCTGCAATTTGTAGAAGGGATAACATTACACAAAATAAAATTTGTATGAGCAATATCTTTTGCCAAAAACAATGTCGAATTTTTATCCTGTTCTTAAAAGGGATTGCTTCACCTAATTTGAAGCTAGAAATGAGGCTTTGGTGAATAATAACCACATCTTAAACAGCAAGTAAGATCTTATAAAAGTATTTGCCAGCATGGAAAGGAGACTCATAGAAACATAGCAAATGATTTTATTTATTTTATTTATTTATTTATTTATTTACATTCTCTTATATACCGCACTATTCTGCATCAGTGCGGTTTACATTGAACAAACTGAAATTACACTGAACAGGGCATTATAACTTAGAGATAACTATTTTACAGGGAATGTGGACCTAGTCCTTAGTGGAACTATTTTACAGGGAATATGGGCTATGGAGGGTTAAGTGGCTTGCCCAAGACCACAAGGAGCACCTGTGGGACTAGAAACCCCAGTCCTTCCAGCCCAAGGTTGCTGTCCTCTAGTGGGATTTGAACTTCCGACCTTCCGGCCTGAAGTACCTTGCCCCAACCACTAGGCCACTCCTCCACTCCAATGATAGCAGATAAAGACCACACAGCCTATCCAGACTGCCCATCCATAAGAATTATTAAGTTCTACAGTCCCTTCCTCTCCCTTGGAGAGCCTCTGTACCTGTCCCATGCTTTCTTGAATTCAGGTACAGTTCTCGCCTCCACCAGCTCCACTGGGAGGCTGCTCCACACATCTACCACTCTTTCCGAAAATAAATATTTCCTCAGATTACTCCCCAGTCTAGTCTTTTTCACCTTCATCCTACGACTCCTCATTCCAAATTTCCTTTCAACTGGAAGAGGGCCACCACCTGTGCACCTGTGATGCATAATCTCATTCCTCTCCCACCTTTCCTCCAAAAGTATACATACTGAGATCTTTAGTTCTATACAATATAACTTATGACCAAGACCACTGATCATTTTAGTAGCTGCCATCAGGACTGTTTATATCCTTCTGAAGGTGTGGTTTCCAGAAGTGTACATGGTACTCCAAATGAGGTTCACTAGAAACTTATACAAAGGCACTATCACCTCCTTTTTCCTGCTGGCCATGCCTATCTCTATGCACTCAAGCATCCTTCTGACTTTTGCTATCACCTTTTCTACCCGTTTGGTAACTTTAAAATCATACAATACAGTCACCCCCTGATCCTGCTCTTCTTTTGTGCATTAAAGTACTTTACTCCTTTGGGCTTTTGCAGCCCAAATGCAAGATGGATACATTTTACATACCTGATAATTTACTTTCCTTGAAGCCTGCTAGAGCAGTTCAGCAGGTGGACACAAACTTGAGCAACTTTCAGTGATGTCATCACTTGGTAGATGCTTCTGGTGCAGCACTGAAAGAAGCCAGTAGCACACTTCCCAAGGAATAAGCAAGACTGAAAAATTCTGAAAACCTTTTTTTAACACAAACAGATTTGCCATAGTTCTCTTATCATGAAGAAATTGGGATCGGACCATAGGACTGACTAGGCCTTTTAAGGCAGCTGGACTCCCAGAACTGTAGAAAGAGTCTTCCAGGCACTAATAGACAATGGGGATAATTACAGAACACGAATAAGCCAGTTAGAAATGTTTCACGCAGAAACGTCTAGAATCGTATGCTGAAACCACACGGCCCTGCACATATACTGTGCAAGCATGGGGGAAATCGCAGAACGTGGGCAGGAGGGGGTGGAATGGAGGTGGAATGGGGGCGTGGCCAGCCTTGAAGACATATAAAGCACTTAACTCTTAAACAGCTGAACTTCCACCACATACTGTATGTACATATGTTCATTGTAAATAAGTTATGCTTCAGAACATCCCTCGCATGTCATCCCGAGTTTCATAATGAGTTCTTTGTAAATGTGTGAGTTATAATGTAAACCGCTTTGATTTAATGATAAGGTGGTATATAAAAGCTGTTAATTAATAAATGAATAAATAAATAAATATCCAGGAAAGGCCCATGTACGTTGTCAGTGTTACCCGCGTAGCTCCTAGTTAATCCCATGGAAACGTGGAATAAAGGCTGGACTTAGAAAATGTTCCGCTCTGCTCTGCAATGCAGTCCATATAGAAGATTGGCTGTGGCAATTATGTTTTGCACCAGTGTGTCTGCAGTCTGAGAAAACACAAGATGCAGTTTTACAGAACAGAAAGCAGAGATGAGGGAAGGTTGTACGGTAAGGAAACATTATGAAACACCCCCATCTAAATATTAAGAAGTGCCCCAGTGTTCATTCTGGCAATGCTGACATTCACTGCTTGTGCTAAATGAGCAAATCTGGGGGTCCCTAACAATTCAAATGGCAAAAATATGTGACTGGTTATGGAGACTTGGGATGCCATGCTATAATGTTATACCAGCTGTAGTTGTTAGGTGCTGGGCATGTTTTTTGCATAAGTATGCATTTATGAGACTACAGGTGAGCGTATGTGTGTGGGGTTTGTGTGCTGCATGGGAGGATGTAGTGTGCTCATCCACAAATCAGGGGAGGGGGAGGACATGAATGGCTGGTTGGTACCTGGACCATAAAGCACAGTTACTTACCTGTAACAGGTGATCTCTGGGAACAGCAGGAATTAGTCCTCACATATGGGTACGTCGGTACCGACGGAGCCTGCGCGGGAAAGCTCCCCAGCTTCCCAGAAAGGAAGCTTTTGGGGCCTCCCACTGCACATGCGCGCTGCCTTCCCGCCTTCTTGACCAGCTCTCCTCAGTTCGAGTTTATAGCTGAGACAATAGAGAGAGGAAAGGAAGATAGATAGATAGAAGATACAACTCCTAGGGGAGGTGGGTGGGTTGTGAGGACTAATTCCTGCTGTTCCCAGAGATCACCTGTTACAGGTAAGTAACTGTGCTATCTCCAGGAACAAGCAGGAATAAGTCCTCACATATGGGGACTCCCTAGCTAAGATGCCTGGGAGATCCCGTTCCACGGTTCGCCATCTTCGTATGGATCTCAGGCATCCATCCTGGGAAGGTGGGCAGGAGTTGTTCAAGTATGGAACAGGTGTTTGAGGACAGCCTGACCAAAACAAGGCATCTCGGCGGGAGTCCTTGTCCAAGCAGTAATGGGCTGTCAAGGTATGAACCGAGGCCCATGTGGCGGCTCGACAGATCTGATCTATGGAGACAGAGTGAAGATGAGCCATAGAAGTGGCCATGGCTCTCACATTGTGAGCTGTGACATGGCCTTCCAGAGAAACGTTTTTACTCTGGTAAGCAAAGGAAATACACTGAGCAATCCAATTGGAAAGTGTACGTTTGGAGACTGGACGTCCCAAATGAGAAGGATCAAAAGCCACGAAAAGCTGGGAAGACTTTCGATGTGGCTGGGTCCTGTTGAGGTAAAAGGCAAGAGCTCTTTTGCAATCTAAAGTATGAAGGTTCCTCTCTGCACTGGATGCATGAGGAGCCGGAAAAAAGACAGGTAGATATACCTCTTGATTAAGATGAAAAGGCGAAACCACTTTGGGCATAAAGTGGGGGTTCGTCCTAAGGACCACCTTATCATGATGAAATCTAGTATAAGGTGGATTAGCCACTAAAGCCTGGAGTTCACTGATGCGGCGAGCTGAAGTGACTGCAATGAGGAAAACTACCATCCATGAAAGAAATTTCAAGGAGGAGGAGTGTAAAGGCTCAAAAGGTGGCTTCATAAGCTGACCTAGAACTAGGTTCAAGTCCCATGCTACCGGGGGAGGTCGGATGGGAGGCTTAGTTAGAGTCAGGCCTCTCATAAATCTTGCAACAAGCGGATGAGAGGAGACAGGTTGTCCATTTATAGGCTTTAAGGATGCTGCAATAGCACTCAAATTGACTCTTACTGAATTTGTCTTAAGGCCTGCATTAGAAAGATGCAGGTGATAGTCTAGTAGAGAATTCAAAGGAAGTGCCAGAGGGTCAAGACCCTGTTGAGCACACCAAATGGAAAAGCGTTTCCATTTGAAAGCATAGGAACGCCTCGTGGAGGGTTTCCTAGAGGCATGAAGGATATCTTTCACTGGTTGAGAAAGATTGAAGTCATGAAGGCTTAGGCCTTCAGTAACCAAGCTCTGAGGTGTAGGGACTTGGGGTTTGGGTGCCACAAAGTCCCCTCCTCCTGAGACAGAAGGTCTGGCGCAGCTCCCAGGTCCAGGGAGGGTCCCTGGGAGAGATGCAGAAGTAGAGGGAACCACACTTGGCGTGGCCAGCGTGGAGCTATGAGGATCATGGATCCGTGATCCCTCTGTAGTTTGAACAGAGTCTTGGGAATCAAAGGAATGGGTGGAAAGGCATATAGGAATTCCTGACCCCAATGCAGGAGGAAGGCGTCGTTGGCCTGAGCTCCCTGACACGGAATCCTGGAACAGAACCGGGGAAGTTTGGCATTCCACGGACTTGCAAAGAGGTCTATGTCCGGGGTTCCCCATTCCTGAAAGATTTTGCCTATCTGGTCCATATGTAGGGACCATTCGTGTGGGAGCAGAACTCGACTGAGTCTGTCTGCCCGAGAGTTTTGAACCCCTGGAAGATATACTGCCAGAAGATGAATTTGATGCTCTCTGGCGAAGGCCCATAATCTGAGAGCTTCGTTGCAAAGTGACAGAGAGCCTGTCCCTCCTTGTTTGTTTACGTAGAAACACCTACTACACCTGATTGTCTGTCTGAACTAAGACGGTCAGGTTGACAAGGAGGGTATGGAATACTTTGAGGGCAAAGAAGATTGCTCGCAGTTCCAGGAGGTTGATGTGAAGGGTGGTCTCCTGCGGAGACCAAGTACCCTGAGTGGAGAGGGATTGTAGATGGGCTCCCCACCCTGTTTGGGAGGCATCTGTTGTGAGGGTTGCTTGGGGCAACAAAGGTTGGAAGGGGGCCCCCAACAACAGATTCTTGGTGGATATCCACCATTGGAGGGACCAAAACAGACGTTTTGAGGTGAGTATTTGGTCGGAGAGCGCTTCTGATGCTTGAGTCCACTGGGTGGCCAAGGTCCATTGAGCTGCTCTCATATGAAGACGAGCGTAGGGCACCACGTGTACCGTGGAGGCCATGTGGCCCAGAAGTCGCAGCATTTCTCTGGCTGTCAAGTGACTGCTGGACTGAGCTTGGGAGGCCAAGCACAGCAGACGTTGGCCCAGGACTTGAGGCAGGTAGGCCCTTGCAGTGGTGGTGTCCAACTGGGCCCCTATGAATTCTAGAGACTGAGTAGGGGTAAGTTGAGACTTGGGAAGGTTTACCACCAGTCCCAGATACTGCAGAAGGTGCCTTGTGCGGTCCAGGGAAATCTGGGCCTCTGACTGAGATGGAGCTCGGATGAGCCAGTCGTCCAGATATGGGAATACAAAAAATTCCCAGACCTCTTAGAAATGCGGCAACAACTGCCATGCATTTGGTGAACACTCTTGGGGCAGAGGCTAGACCGAAGGGAAGTACTCTGTACTGGAAATGTTTTCCCTGAAACAGAAATCTTAGATATTTTCTGTGGGATGGGTGGATGAGTATATGTGTGTACTGTGATGATGTGAAGGCTGCAGAGCCCTTTAAAAGTAGAAAAAACTCTGAGATTTGTTCCCACAAGCGGGGGATGGGATCACAGAAGCACATTTCCCACAGAGAGAATGAAACCAAGGCACATAGAAGCAGGGTTAGCTTGAAGCCACACCCAACCTCTAGGACAGCTGCAAGCAGAGAGAGGGTGGGGTCAGAGAAGCAAACAGTTCACAGAACATATAAGCTGCGTCACACAGGAAGTGAGGGGAGAGATGAACAGGAGCTGGAGGATCAGCTGAGAGTTGATTCCAGAGCTTCACACACACGAGGACTAGGCACAGGACGGTGCAAAGGAAATTGCAATGCTAAAGGGAAACTAGCAAAACCCCGAGGACAAAGTTTCTTTGAAGAATCAGCTGAGTGGGAGGAGGAATCAGGTACTGATCAAACGGTATGTGCTTTTACACCAGAAAGACTGCAAAGAAGGTCTGTTCAAAGGCAGGACCGGTTGCAGGCTAGGAGCCAGAGGAAAAGGCCAGTAAACCAGGGAAGGAAGCAGGATTTCAGAGCTGTTAATTCTGCTAAGCCCAGAAGGACTGACCACTACTTACAAGGCAAGTGCAAAGGGTGTGGGCATAGAAAGAACCGGCAGAGAAGCCTGGATTGTACCTCTGAATCAGAATATAGCAGTTCTAGTCTTGAACCTCCACACAGATATTATAGAAAGCCTGTTAGGAGGAGAGTTACTGCTAGTCAAGAAGCTTTTGCATTTCCTGAGGAGAAACTATTAAGGGGGAGAAAAGAAAAAGGTTCAAACCCAGTTACAGAGGGGAACCGTGAGCTAAAGTGGAGAAACCTTTGTAAGCTTCTGAAGAACATACAACAGGTTAAACCAGAGATTACCCCAAGTTCAGAGCCATACAATTCCCCAACGGAAATGGACGTGGACTGTCTCTCTGATAAATCAATGTCCTCTGCTGAATCGATGGATTGCAGTTTGTGTGTGTCTAATGTATAAAGCTTTTCCTTTATGCTGTATGAAACAAGTAAGAAGACGTCAGGAGTTCAGATATCATTGTATGCTTGGAAAGCAGACAAGTGGATAAGAGAAACCTCAGGTGAAAGCCTAGCTAGTTTTATTGCTGCTGTAACGTCAGCTGAGAAAGCTAGTGGTTTAAAAGCTAAGAGGTAGCACTCTGAGTGATGTTTTAAACTTGAAGTCAGCAAGGAAAGTAAAGTTTTCATATTGCCAAAGTTTGTGAGTAATGCACAAAGATATTTCTACTTCGTTTGTAAATACTAGAAAATACTGCTATCAAGGTTGAGAAGTTTATGGAAGAAATTCACCTTGCACATTTTGGAGAAGAATCCTATACTTTGGTTGAATGTGTTTTCCCTTTCTGGAATTTTGCCACGAATGATTTCCTTACAGAAAGATAAAAATAAAAGCAATTTATGTTATAAATTGTCCTGTGCTCCTTCTATTCGGACTGCTAACAAAAGCAAACCACAACTACAATTAAGGAGGTGATCCACCGTCTCTCATTAGGCAAGTGTCTATACTAAATAGCACTATAAGTGATCAAACAGAGACAATCTGCCGTGCCACCCCTAGGGGCAGTGCGGTGAGAGCGGTGGAAGGCGTCACAGGTGGCGTAGTGTGTTGGATTTTTTCGTTTGGAGTCACGTGACAACGGAGAGGTCATCTACAAACACAGGAAAGAGAATCCTAGAGCAGCTGTATCAACTTCCAAGGTCTGCGGAGCGGAAGGAAAGCCGGAGTGACCACGGGAACCCGAGTCCAGGGCAACGGAGTTGATGAAGTGAGACTCTGCACCAGTATAAGGTAACCCGTAGGCTGGAGGGTTGGACCGGATAAGCACTGGTGTAAGAGGGTGGCTGCTGGGATAATCACCAAGACAAGGGTGAAGTAGAAGGTTCCGCACTTGGTGCTTTGTTTCTGTTTTTTTACAGGAAAGAAGATGGAGTCTCGAGACATCTTGGACTGGGCGGCTGGTCAGATAGCCCAACATCAAGAGTTGTCCACGAAGAGCCTGGAACAGGCGAAGGCGCTGTTCCAATCACAACAAGCACCGGTTATACAAGCAATGTCCAGTTGGCTTGAGGCCCAAGGAAAAAAGGACGATGCTGCCAGGACTATGCCAGGTGCAAGGGCAGATTGTCGGGACTGGGACTGGTCAGGGACTGGGATTTTTGCGGGAGGTCGTCTAACAAAGGATGACGATGTAGACGACTACATTGAGTCTTTTGAGCGTATAGCTATTCTAGCAAAATGGCCTAAAGAACAGTGGGCGCTAAGATTTGCTGCCTCGCTTACAGGCGAAGCCTTAGCAGCTTACCGTGCCATGCCTGCTAGTTTAGTTACAAGCTATGAAGATGTAAAACAAGCGGTAAAGGATCGTTTGGGTCTAAATCCAGCGGTCTACCGTAGGCAGCTACGGTCATGTAAATTGAGGTCAGAGGAAACACCTCAGGCATTATATTACCGCGTAAAGAATTTGGCTTATAAATGGTTGATGCCTGAAGGTAAAGATATAGAGTCTGTCTTAGACACAATAATTCTTGAACAGTTCATGGAAGCAGTACCGAGCAGCGTGCATACCTTTCTAGTACTCCAAAGCTGTAAGAACACGCAAGAAGCAATTGCTTTAACAGACCGCTTTCTGGAGGCCAATAAGTTGAGCCTGGAGAAAGAAGGCATCTTTAAAAACAAAATGGAGTTACTAGAAAGGAAAGCTAAGCTGGATGAATTTGCAGATAGTAATGTGAAACTGTATAAGAGAAATGTGTTAAAGTGTTTTTCGTGTGGAGAAGTGGGGCACGTGAAAAGGGAATGCAAGGCCCGGAAGGCTTTAATCACTACCCAGCACCGAGATACAGGGGAGGGATTCCTACTGAGGGTGGAGGTAGAAGGAATACCAACTGAGGCACTCTTAGATTCAGGGGCGAATCAGTCTATGATCTCCCGGAAGCTCTGGCAACAGATAGAGGCAAAAGAAAAACCCTCGCTGCCAAGCTCTGGGGATCATATTCGGATCCGGTGCGTCCATGGCGCAGCCTCTACCTACCCTATACACCCGGTGGTTATAGAGGGAGTGGGTCTCAAGAAACAAATGCAAGTGGCCATTATACCAAGGCTTCCACACGAAGTAGTCTTAGGCCGAGATTGGCCACAATTTCGGAAAGGTCTGGCTAAGGAGTTGCAGGTGGAAAACTACCCACTCGCTACCTTTCCGCAAGTTGAATTAGCTGAGGAGAAGACCCTGCCCAAGGTAGGCAAGGTAGCTGACCCCATGCTAGTTAAGAATAGGGCTATTATGAATACCACAATCAGGGAGAAGACCTTACCCAAGGTAGGCAAGGTAGTTGACCCCAGACTAGCCGAAAGAATGGGTATGATCACTACCCGTACAGGGGATAAGCCCTTAGGAGAAGAAATTGGTTCACAAGTAGACCCAGTGCCAGGAACATCCTTCCAGGAAGACCTGCTTACTCAGGCCAAAGACACTCCTAGGAAAGGAAAACCTGAAAGGAGAAGGGAGAGGAGGACCCGGGCACAAAATAGGGTTAAAATAATGACAGGACAGGAACTACCCTGGGTTCCTGCTGAATTAAAGGAAAAATTTCCCTCATTCCCTGCAGAGCAGAGGGCCGATCCTACTCTCCGTCGAGCGTATGAGTACGCTACGAAGGGATCGGAGACCCTACCAAGATTTCTATTAGAGGACAATATCTTGTACAAGGAAAGTACAGATACCCGCCTAGGGGGCACAAAGAAACAATTAATGATACCTCAAGCTCTTAGGAGCATGGTGTTAGGGATAGCACATGGATACGCGGGAAGAGTGCATAAAGGGGCGCAAGATACCCTAGAGCACGTATTGGCTAGGTTCTATTGGCCAGGGGTATATACGGAAACGGCGAGATATTGTGCGTCTTGCCCGGTTTGTCAGGGGGGCGCAGCAAGGCGTCCACCGAGGGCACCCTTAAGGCCAGTTATAGCCGAATCGGTGCCTAGATTAGCCAAGGAAGATGGTCATGCCCGTCAGAAGGCTTATTATGCCCGACGAGCCCGACCGCATTTCTTACGTATGGGGGATGAGGTATTAGTAATTACCAAGGCCAGCTCCAAGTTTGGAACTGCCACGAAAGGCCCTTATAAAGTATTAAAACAGATAGGTCCTCTACACTATTCCTTGGAGACAGGGAAGGGGAAGTACCACGCATACCACATCGACAGCTTGCGTCCGGCGCAGGAGCATGTTGATAGAGTAGCTGTAGGACCTGACAATAACCCAAGAGCATTAGTTGGGATTTCCAGCTGTGCGCGCGTGGGTGCGCCAGCTGGCAATTGCTTAAGGTGGGGGATATGTGATGATGTGAAGGCTGCAGAGCCCTTTAAAAGTAGAAAAAACTCTGAGATTTGTTCCCACAAGCGGGGGATGGGATCACAGAAGCACATTTCCCACAGAGAGAATGAAACCAAGGCACATAGAAGCAGGGTTAGCTTGAAGCCACACCCAACCTCTAGGACAGCTGCAAGCAGAGAGAGGGTGGGGTCAGAGAAGCAAACAGTTCACAGAACATATAAGCTGCGTCACACAGGAAGTGAGGGGAGAGATGAACAGGAGCTGGAGGATCAGCTGAGAGTTGATTCCAGAGCTTCACACACACGAGGACTAGGCACAGGACGGTGCAAAGGAAATTGCAATGCTAAAGGGAAACTAGCAAAACCCCGAGGACAAAGTTTCTTTGAAGAATCAGCTGAGTGGGAGGAGGAATCAGGTACTGATCAAACGGTATGTGCTTTTACACCAGAAAGACTGCAAAGAAGGTCTGTTCAAAGGCAGGACCGGTTGCAGGCTAGGAGCCAGAGGAAAAGGCCAGTAAACCAGGGAAGGAAGCAGGATTTCAGAGCTGTTAATTCTGCTAAGCCCAGAAGGACTGACCACTACTTACAAGGCAAGTGCAAAGGGTGTGGGCATAGAAAGAACCGGCAGAGAAGCCTGGATTGTACCTCTGAATCAGAATATAGCAGTTCTAGTCTTGAACCTCCACACAGATATTATAGAAAGCCTGTTAGGAGGAGAGTTACTGCTAGTCAAGAAGCTTTTGCATTTCCTGAGGAGAAACTATTAAGGGGGAGAAAAGAAAAAGGTTCAAACCCAGTTACAGAGGGGAACCGTGAGCTAAAGTGGAGAAACCTTTGTAAGCTTCTGAAGAACATACAACAGGTTAAACCAGAGATTACCCCAAGTTCAGAGCCATACAATTCCCCAACGGAAATGGACGTGGACTGTCTCTCTGATAAATCAATGTCCTCTGCTGAATCGATGGATTGCAGTTTGTGTGTGTCTAATGTATAAAGCTTTTCCTTTATGCTGTATGAAACAAGTAAGAAGACGTCAGGAGTTCAGATATCATTGTATGCTTGGAAAGCAGACAAGTGGATAAGAGAAACCTCAGGTGAAAGCCTAGCTAGTTTTATTGCTGCTGTAACGTCAGCTGAGAAAGCTAGTGGTTTAAAAGCTAAGAGGTAGCACTCTGAGTGATGTTTTAAACTTGAAGTCAGCAAGGAAAGTAAAGTTTTCATATTGCCAAAGTTTGTGAGTAATGCACAAAGATATTTCTACTTCGTTTGTAAATACTAGAAAATACTGCTATCAAGGTTGAGAAGTTTATGGAAGAAATTCACCTTGCACATTTTGGAGAAGAATCCTATACTTTGGTTGAATGTGTTTTCCCTTTCTGGAATTTTGCCACGAATGATTTCCTTACAGAAAGATAAAAATAAAAGCAATTTATGTTATAAATTGTCCTGTGCTCCTTCTATTCGGACTGCTAACAAAAGCAAACCACAACTACAATTAAGGAGGTGATCCACCGTCTCTCATTAGGCAAGTGTCTATACTAAATAGCACTATAAGTGATCAAACAGAGACAATCTGCCGTGCCACCCCTAGGGGCAGTGCGGTGAGAGCGGTGGAAGGCGTCACAGTACGCATCCTTGAGATCTAGAGAACAAAGCCAATCCTGACTCTGAAGGTATGGAAGGAGAATGCCTAGAAAAAGCATTTTGAATTTCTCCTTGTACAGAAATCTGTTCAATTCTCTCAGATCTAGGATAGGCCTGAATCCCCCTGTCTTCTTTGTTATGAGAAAATAAGGGGAGTAGAATCCTGTCCCTTGTTGAAGAAGAGGAACCTCTTCTATTGCCCCTTGGGCAAGGAGAGAAGAGACCTCCTGATCCAACAGGTCCAGGAGAAAAGGGGGAGAATTGAAGTGCCTCACCATGGTATATGGAGGAAGGTTGGAAAAATGAAGTTTGTAGCCCTCTCTGATGATAGAGAGGGTCCATTGCTCTGATGTGATTTGCTCCCATCTGGGAGCAAAGTGAGCTAACCTTCCGGGAATGGTGAGGGGCTCTGGTTGTTCTAGAGCCAGAAATGTTAAGTTCTCTAGGGGCAAGTCAAAACCCCTGAGGGGGTTGAGCCTGCTGAGGAGTGGTAGACACTGCAGGCTTTGACTTTGCCTGTTTAGGTTGCTGACGTTTAGTAGCAAAGCGAGGCTGAGAAGATTGTTGGCCAGTATTTGTGGAAAATCTGGCCTTCTTGTAGTAAGGCCTCTTGAAAGACTTTTTCTTGGCAGGAGCAGAGGTAGACTTAGAAAGTCTATCCAAGGTAGCATTCTCTGCATCCATTTGGGTGGCTTTAATTTGCCAGTCCTTACCAAATAAGTTCTCACCTGTACAGGGCAGATTCCGTAAGCCATCAAGGACCCAGGGTTCTAGGTCAGAGGCCTGGAGCCAAGCAAGTCGTCGGGCTGCAATAGCAATGCCCGAAGCTCTACCGGCACCCTCAAAGGAATCAAAAGCTGCTCTGTTGGAGAACTTAGAAACATCTAAAAGCTGTTTCACCAGAGAAATGAACTCCTCTTTTCTATCCTCAGGGATAAAGGAGGCAAAAGGTCGTATCTTTAGGGCAAGTTCTCTAAGAAACATGCCCATATACAGACTGTAAGAGTTAATCCTGGCTATAAGCCTGGAAAATTTTCTTGCCAAAAGAGTCTAGGGTCTTACATTCTCGTCCTGGAGGGGTAGAAGAGTGCCTTTTGGTACTCTTAATCTTTTTCAGTGCAGACTTCACCACAATGGAATGGTGAGGCAACTGAGTCTTTTGAAAACCAGGAGAAGGAGGGACCCGGTACATGGTGTCCAGCTTACGAGAATAAGGAGACAACGTTAGAGGAGCCTCCCATAAGTCCATCAAGTGTTCTTGAAGGATTTCATGGATAGGCAGGGTAACTGCCTCTTTAGGAACCTTGGGGTATCCTAAAATATCCAATTTCTTTGATCTAGGTTCTTTTTCTGAGGATGTGGTAATAGAAAGTCCTTTAGCTAATTCAATAATGAATTCTTGAAAGGACAAATCCTCTGGTGGAGACATTCTCCTCTTTGGGGAAGAGGGGTCTTCATGAAGAACCAGAGACAGCTCATCAGAGTCCTCAGAGGAGTTAAAATCCTCTGAGGAATCAGAGTATTCTCTATTTGCTTCCAACGCACGATACGCATACCGATCGGTATCGACATCGGGCGTACCGGGTATGGGATCGGTATCGGGTAAAAACCCGGATCCGGCATGCGGAACCGATCTGCGTTTGGAAGTCGATGGTCTCGGTTCCGGTATGGGAGACGATACCGGAACCGGACCCGGTATCGCTGAACGCGATACCGAGGGCGTCGCAGCATTGATAAAAGCCAGCATGGCCTGCTGCATGGTCTGAACAGTATTGCTCATAGACGCCACTGCTGCCTGGATGTCGGTACCGGTATGGGCCGGTACCCCAGAGCAGTCCAACAGGTGATCAGTCGAGGCCGTGCCATCAATGTCAACCTGTAACCCCATAGATGGTGCTTTGGAAGCCAGAGCCTCCCGCCGGGGTTGTTTGGCTGGGGCAGGATCCTCAGACTCAAAAGAGAGAGCCTCTCGATGCTTTGAAGGAGATTTGCTCTTTGAGGACCTGCCCACAGAGGGTTTGGTTACCTGAGATCCATCCGGAGAGGAAGACCTGGATGACTGTGATGCTGGATTATCCGAAGCAAACAGCACATGGAACTTGTTGGCCCGGTTCTGCAACCCACGTTTAGATATCTGGGAGCAGGATGAGCAGTCCGGTATGGAGTGGTCAGGTCCCAAACATTTAAGACACCATTCATGGGTGTCTGTGACAGAAATGACAGCACTGCACTTGGTACACTTTTTGAAACCAGGAGCTGGCTTCTCCATGAGGAGAATTTGGGTAGGCCTGAAGGCCTAACAAAAGCTACCAAGCTGTGCTGAAGAAAAATAAAAAGATTTTTTTTTTTTTTTTTAAAAGAAAGAAAGAGAGACCGGCGGTACCGGTTTCGGTATGGGGAAGGCAGGTACGCGGTCTAAAGAAAACAAATAAAATTAACAATTTCTTCAGCGGTGACAGGAACACGACCTGCTGGCTCCGCGGAAAAAGAGAAACTGAGGAGAGCTGGTCAGGAAGGCGGGAAGGCAGCGCGCATGTGCAGTGGGAGGCCCCAAAAGCTTCCTTTCTGGGAAACTGGGGAGCTTTCCCACGCAGGCTCCGTCGGTACCGACGTACCCATATGTGAGGACTTATTCCTGCTTGTTCCTGGAGATAGATGACTGCAGTGTCACCATGTGCCAGTGTTATCGGGCAGAAAAAAGCAGAACAGGTTCTCCATAGCTAAATGTCAACACATATCCCTGTCAGTAATGAGAAACCCTCAGAATGAGAGCAGTCACCACTGCAAACAGCACAAATACATGCCCAAGACCATCATCATTGGTCTCTACAAATGTGCACAATTGTAGAGCGTGATGATGGAGCCTTTGGGCATGTCTTAGTGCTGTTTGCATTAGTGACTGCTCTTATTCTGAGAGTCCCTCATTACTGACAGGGATATGTGTTGACATTTAACTATGGAGGACATGTTCTGCTTTTGTTGGTCCTGGCTTGACACTGTACAGATTTTTCCTGAGATGACCAAAACCAGCTGAACCAGGGAGGTTTTCTACTGCCATGTATGTTGTGATGCATTGCAGAGCATGACAAACAAATCACCTTAAGAACATAAGAATATAAGATATGCCATACTGGGTCAGACCAAGGTCCATCAAGCCCAGTATCCTGTTTCCAATCTAGGTCATACATACCTTCTACTTGCTTTTATATTCTATTCTATTTAACATTTATATAGCGCTTCAAACGTATGAAGCGCTGTACATACATGAAGAAAAGACAGTCCCTGCTCATCAGAGCTCACAATCTAGTCAAGAAGATCTGTCTCTCATACACCATAGTGCTTTGTTCATGCTGCACCGAACACATCTATGTCCCCAATTCCGCAGCTTCAGTTGCAGAATCACATTAAAATCAGCCCCGTTTTCGCTTTGGATGTGCCAGCTGGCCGGACATGCATGTTTATTTTTTATTTATTTATTTTATTTATTTAACATTTCTTATATACTGCCTTTCATGATATCAAGGCGGTTTACAATGAACAAACTGAAATTACATTGAACAGGGCATTATAACTTGGAGATAATTATTTTACAGGGAACATGGGCAATGGAGGGTTAAGTGGCTTGCCCAAGACCATGTTTGGGAATTGAGCTCCATGTGACCAAAAAGGCAGCAGGCTTCCCAACCTGCAATAGGAGTCTTGCAAGGCTGGTCCTGGACTGGAGTAGCAGGATTCAAGGAACGTAACTTATCAGGTATGTAAAATTTTAAAATGTATCCTCTCTTATCATCCTGCTAGATCACTCCAGATGAGTGGGATTTACCTAAGCAGTGGACCCAGGGTGGGAGGAAGATGACCCTAAGAACAGAGTAACCTGCCAAATTCACCAAACACTATCCGCTGGCGCTCTGAGGGCTTCACAAAGGCATTTAATAAAAACCAGGAAGCCTTCTTACAGATATATCTTGGAAACATCAGAGCAGATTCTGTCCAAGGGTTTTGCACACCATGGAGTGAATTCTGACTCACTCCTGGACATGACTACTAGCCAGAAAGTACACTGCCTGAATAACCTCCTTAAGCCAGTGGAAATAGAGCCTTTGGTCTCCCCCAGTACATTCCTCAAACCACCAAGGAGGATAGAAGATCCGACCAGTGGAAGGAATTAGCAATTATTACCATGAATCCAAGCATCACCCTCCACGAATTCAGCATATGCAGTGAGGAGTCTTTCTGAAGATCCTTCTCAGAGAAGGAAGACAAAACCACAGTCTGGTCAAGATGAAAAAGGGGGGGGGGGGCAGTACCCTTGAAAAAAAGGACAGCATAGACCTCAAAGTGTCCTGTTGGGTCTCGGTGGGTCTCTGAGGATGAGGGCACTGAAAGAGCCCTTCTTTGGGCCTGTATAAGGCCTCCCTAAAGAGTTGGTTCTTTACGGTGGCTTCCAGGGGATTCTAGCATCTGCAGAGTGTTCTTTGTGCTGCAGCCCTTCTCTTTTAGAGAACTATGTTGATTTTTAAAAGTCTTCTTTCACATAGTTTGCCACCCACCCACTACCTGGACCTTGAGGGTTTCCAGGAGGAGGTGGCCTTTGGTGCCCTTCAGGGGTGAGGTACTACGATGAGACCCTAGGGATTCTGGGTGATGTAGTCCTGAGCCTCCTGAAAGGGGTTGAGATTGTAGTTGTGTGCTCAAGTAGTTAAAGGCAGGCAAAGAAATTTCTTTTTATGAGGTTTATTTCCCGCTTTGCAGTTCAGTGCAAACAGACGCTAAGACGTTTTATAGCACAAAAACAAGAGTGAGAAAACCAAAATATACAGGGTTTGCAATGCTGGGCTAAGTGTCCATTAGCTTCTGGATTCACATTCAAATTGTCAGGTGACTCTTTCATGAACTGAAACTAAAAAGAGTCTGGTACAACAGCAAAGCTTCTTATATCCAGAAAAATGCTTTAACTTATTCAACTTTCATAAGTTTTCTCAGCATGTTAACAAGTAAGGTAACTTCTGTTATATTTCTTTCATATAACTTTTAAAGCACTTTAATTAATGTCCTTTTCAATGGTACAAGTTGAGCAATCCATCGCTATCTCTTGCTCTGTGGAAGGCTGTAGGCTTCAGCTGGCTTATTAGAATATCTTGTGCTGCTTGAATGCTTTTCAGGCTGCACCAAACTGCCACAGTTTTGTCTGACTTTGTTCTGGCTTTTAAAGTTATCCTTCCAGCTTTCTTGCTTCCCAATATTATAGCTGCTAGCTGCTTCAACCCCACTTCGTACCTTGTGCTGAGAGTGTCTCCAGGAGAAATCTTTATCCCTCTGGTTTCTGCTCCAAGGTCCTGCTTGGTTCTCTGGAATCATGGGCTGTATCTTCAGGTCTCTCAGTGTTCTTGAGCCCTTCTTCCCATAGAAGTCTCTCACTGCGCCTGAGTCTCCCAAGTATTTGCTTCGTGACTCCCAACTGCTCCTCCGTGGAACACAGCTGCCTTGTTACTCTCCTTGCCGTTGCTGTTTCTCTGTCTCAGTCTCCAACTCTTCCGGTCTCTCCACCCATTGTTTCTGTGTTTGATTGCTTAACAAGCTCCCCATGTGTTGCCCTGCCCGCCTCCTGCTTGGGCGTGCCCAATCAGGGACTTGACCTATTTCTTCCCCTAAGGTGAGGTGTGGTTCCTGATCAGCTACCTGTTTTTTTCTTTCTGAAGAGAAAATCCTGCTTTCCCTTGCAGTACCAGTTTTCTCCACCAGATCTCCGTCTATCTCCATTGCTTCTTGAGAAGCTTCTACGTCACAAGTTACATAGTATATGACGGCAGATAAAGACCAGCATGGTCCATCTAGTCTGCCCGCAAGGTGAAAATCAAAATAAATTTAACTATCTCTTATATCTCACAAATAAGGGTGACCTGCACAGAGTGGTGGGACACCCCTAAACAAAGGCATGGGAGGGTGACCTGCATGGAGTGGCAGGTGCACCTATCCGTGCCACCTTGCTGGGCAGACTAGATAAACCATGCTGTTCTCTATCTGCCGTCATATACTATGTTACTATGTGAAAGAAGACATTTTAAAAATCAGAATAGTTCTCTAAAAGACAAGGGCTGCAGCATAAAGAACACTCTGCAGATGCTAGAATCCCCTGAAAGCCACCATAAAGAACCACTCTCTAGGGAGGCCTTATGCACAGGCCCCAAGAAGGGCTCTTTCAGTGCCCTCAGAGACCCACTGAGACCCAACAGGACACACGGGCTGACAGAACTGCTTCACTCCTGGGAAAACGATCAACACCAAGATACCTTTAAGGGATCTCTTGATCATGTAACTGCTGTAGTCCAACAGAACTGCCATCCAAACCTTGAGAGTTTAGGGCAAAGCCCTGGTCAAGTCGGACTGCTAAGGAGCTCCCACCTAAGCTTAGGACATAGAAGCCCACCAGGAAATCAGCAGGGAGGCTAATAGCACTCCCAAACAGCTCTTAATGGAAGGCTTGCACCGACAAGGGCCTGGCTATAAACGAGAAGGAACTGGGAAACTACATTACCAGGAACACCTGTTGCATTTCTTATTATAGGCCCATATCTTGAGACAGCAAGAGAGGGTCACAACTCTCAAATCATGAATCTGTGTACCATGGTCTGCAAGTTCAATCTCGAGCCTCTAGGATCACCAGGTCCAGATGGGTTCACAACTTATGCAGAAGACAGCTCACCAAGGGTCAGGGAGGGATACATACTGCATCTCTTCCCAAAGTATCTCTTCCCAGGCCACTAAAGCCTGCCATATACAGAACCTTCCTGCATCTGAAATAGCTCCTCAATTTGGAATCCTTAGTAGCCATCAAGTGAAGTACTGGAAGATCCCATCTTCGCACTAGCAGGTCTCATGCAGGAAAGCAGAGCTCTCACTTCAACTGAACTCACGCAGTTCCAACAACAAATGTCGGGCTGCATGCTGTCAAAGCTTGTGATGTGTGCCACAAACAGGGCGATCAGATGCTCCTCTGTCCAACAACATAGCTTCACGGCTTCAAGAACCACTCCAGCCCTGCAAGTTCTGTTTCAGTTGTGGGCACACATCACTGCTAGGCTAGAGTCTGAGAGCACACAGCGTGCAACAACCAGAAGAGGCATGAACCTCTTCAGGGTCAAAATGATTGCTCTAACCTCCAAGCAGAAGATCCCCCAAGAGGTCTCCTAAGGGGGGTCATAGTCCCAGGGCCAACTGGGCCAGGCCTGTACCCCCAGCTCTTCAGGCTGGCATTTAAGCTGACAAGTACTCCAACCGGTGCTTCCAATGGCATCCCAGACATCAGGCAATGGAACTGCCACGACCTCCATAACTGCTCCTTGAGTTCCCAGGGGAGAGGAAGGGCCTGGTTGAACAGTGGGAAACATGGAGACCAGAAGATTAGCTGGTGCCTCTGCAACAAGTGCATATGCATCCTGATCCAAGGATCCAGTCCCAAGGTGAGCATCACAGACCTGAGGACCTGGGAAGTCCCAGGCCCATGGAACAGACTAAGAATCATACCTTGTCAGACGGCTGCCTAGGGTGAGAACTTACACAATCTTGATGATGCATATATTCATATGATTCTTGCAAGGTATTGTGGGTAATGTAGTTCATTCACTCCCAAACACAGCTGAAGACAATAATTGAGTTGTGAAACCAAGTGGTAAAGCCAATAAAATTCTTCTTTTATTGATGGGGTTTAATTCACCCAGCACAAATATGCTTGGTAGCAATATAAATGAGGATACTTGCTTGCAGTGTTTAAATGGATAACATAAAGTCACAAAGCAAACCAGAAAACAACCTTCAGCTTGTCAGGCAATTAGCTAATGTTTTCTTAGCAAATAATTACCAAATAAAAAGGCACAAAGAAATGAATAAACTTTGCTTGTTAGGTTAACTTCTGCTTATTTTCCACGCAGATCCCAGCAGTGATTCTCCCTTGCTCACACACACAATCAGGTGCAGCTTTAATTACTATCAATTGACCAGCTGAAACCCTTTAGCTGGCTGGCTGCTACTGTGTGAACCCAAATCCTGCTTTAAGAGCTGTTTGCAGTGGAAATAAAGAACAAAGTTAGGTTTCTTTGTGATGGCTGAGGTGTTTGCTCACAGAAAGCTAGCAATAGCATTTAGATAGAGAACAGTCCATGTAATGAATAGTTTCATCTGCTGTATCTCCCCCTTCATCAATCAGCATAGGGTCACTATCATACATTGGCACAGACGAGTCTTTCATTAAGGCACTATCATGAGAATGCTTATTCCCTTGCTGCCATTCACTATTATGGATAGGGTCTGGATCAGTGTTCATACCTGAGCCTCTCCTGCTATCATAATTCCTCTCTGTATAGCCTGGCCAGTATGTAATCCAATTCTGATGTCCAGCCTTCCAATCTTGATCCCTGGACACTGGATCTTTCCTCACATACCTTCTGGCATAGGTCTGAAAGTCCCTTCCACGTGCAGTCTTCTCTCTCCTAGGTAGCCACTGGTGATTCCTATCTCTGCCATTCCATTCCTCTGGCTGACTCCAGTCCAATGGACTCTGCTGGCACTTGGAATACCTCCCAGTATGGGTACTGCCTTGGACTCTCCCAAACCTGCCAATGGCCTTTCTTCTCTTCCTTCCAGAGAGTTTCCTTCTCTCTATCCGCTTGGCTTGGCTTCTGCTTCTCCAGGTGATGCTGGTGCTTGTAGCCGTTGCTGTAGCTGTCTCCCTTCCTGAAGCTCTTTCTGTAGCTATTATCTGAAGAATAAGCTCTATTCTTATTCTGTTCTAATGTGTGCTCCTCCCTAACACAGCGCAGCTGTGTTGAATCAGGTCCTGCCCTTTTAGATGAGTGCTTAGGGATTACCTCATAGCTCTCTTGATTGCACACACATTTTCTCACTTCAGCCCCTCTCATGGCTGCTGGAAACCTGGTGCATTCTGGGACTGGTAGTCTTTTATGTGAAAACTCTGTTTTCTTACTTCTACCAGAACTGACAGGTTGCTTGTTCAGAGTCACATCATCTTTTCTATAGCTCCTACCTGAGCTATGATAAGCTTCCTTATCACAACCTTCAAGTCGGATGAGGTTTGAGTGGACTCCCCGTCATGAGGAGCTTGACTCAGAAGAGTAAGGAATTAACCTCCAGCTACTCAAAATCCTGGAAGAGAATCAGGATGTTCTTAGGACAATCACCAACCCCAGCCTTCCCAACCAGCGCTCATCAGGGCTGTGTCATATCTGGCAGTCACAAAAGAGACTGAGCGGGTCAGACCAACGTCCAGGAATGGCCACTTAGACCCTCCACATGCAGAAATGTGCCACTACCACCTTTATTACCTTGAAAAAGGTGCAGAAAGCCACATCCAGGTCAAAGACAGCCTAGAACACAGATGCAGAAAAACACCTAATGCTGTTACACAATGAGAAAGCGACAAATGCCATGGCAAATTCCATGAAGTGAGAAGCACCCTCTGCTGACTAATACAGTGATAAACCTAAGAGACCTCATATGAAAGAGAGACGTGGAGCCCGATTCCCTAAGGGGCATGTCCGGGTCGTCCGGACGGCCCCAAGCAGGACGAGCCTGCCTGGACGCGATTCTGAACCACGAGAGCAAAACATTCCAGTGGCAGTCAGAATCAGGCCCAAGACAGCCCGAAGTGCTCCTTCTGTTGCCGTAGGGACGTCCTCCCTGCGGCAGCACATGTGCATTGCACCTTAGGACCCCGATTCCCCGCCGCCCATGCCCGACGGGGCAACCAGTGCCCTGATCAGGCAGGGGAACCCACATGCGCCATGATCTGACTCCGGGATGGAATAAGCAGGCCGTCCCACTTATGACCCCCAGATGTACAAGGCCCACACTCCACCCATGCTGTGCTCCCTTCACACCCATGTTCTTTGCTGCATGTACAGCAGCTCTGTGCATGCAGCGGAGAGGCAAGCAGAATACTGGCAGAGGGAATAGCGGGACTGCACGTCCTCCCCACTATTCTCCTTACAGAATCGGGGCCTTAGAGTTCAAAAACAACCAGCTTTAGTTCCAGAGCATGCCAGAACAAACTTATTTTCTTTGCCCCTGGCCCAGCAGTGGAAAGTATGGGAAAAATAACCTGCCATTACAGGAGGTGCTGACGAGCTTCCACAACCATCACCCACATGAGCGGAGAACCACAGGGAGATATACTAGGAAGACCTTTATAAGCCCCGCAGTAATTCAAAATGTTGCACATCAGAATTCCCAGGCTGGCCTGAATCGGAATTTCAGGGACAAAAGGCAGGCAGTTTGTAGAAGGAACTAACACATCTACAATCTTCCCCAAGGACCCCAGAGTCTCACTGGTCTAATAATCTGAGTGATGGGAGAAAACAGACAGTTGCCCAACAGCGCATGGTTTGGAATGATGTATCCTTGAAGGATACCAGCAAAACAGGGAAGTCAGGGCATCCCAATAGAGAGGTTCCAATAAAGGTAAAAGTAACCCAGGTGCCTGTAAGTAAAAATCAGAGGAAGTTGAAAGATTCAAAATAAACCCTGTTATCAAATAGTCGGAATGTTAATATTAGCAAAAAACAAACTCTGAAATGCTTGTATTCAAATTCTAAAAGTCTAAAAAATAAGATGGGAGAGTTAGAATATATAGCACTAAACTTTATCTCCCTAGTATGTCCTGATGTGACATTGACCCAATCAATACCAGGGTAATTGAAATCTCCCATTATTACTGTGTTGTAAACTTTGCTAGCTTCCCTAATTTCTGTTAGCATTTCATCATCTATCTGTTCATTCTGTTCAGGCAGACGGTAGTACACCCCCACTGACATACCCTTCCCCTTTTTACATGGAATTTCTATCCATAGAGATGTTAGAATAAAGGTTTTGCAGGAAACAAAATACACTGTTTGACTCAATGTCTTCTTTAACATATAAAGCTACCCCTCCATCAATGTGATCTACCCTGTCACTGCGATATAGTTTGTTGCCCTTTACCACTGATTATCCTCCTTCCACCAGATCTCTGAAATGCTTATTATTGAATTGATGATAAAGCGGTATATAAAACTTGTTAAATAAATAAATAAACTAAATATTATATCTAATCTTTCTTTTAGTGCTGGGGCTGGTAGGTGGTGCCAGCTGCATAAGTACACTAGTGTCATCAAAAGGATGACATGCTCAGTCTCCAAGCTGCTGGAAGAGGTACTGTTTCATGGAGCAGCTGGTTCAGGAATAGACACATAGGTATGCTATTTTAGACCTAGTCTTCAGTGGAACGCAGAATCAAGTGCAAGAGGTAACTGTTTTGGGACCACGTGGCAATAGCGATCACATGATCACATTTGATTTAATAAATGGAAGGAGGATAGCAAGGAAATTGACTGCGCTAGCATTTAACTTTCAAAAAAGAGACTATAACAAAATGAGGAAATTGTTAAAAAAAACCTGAAAAGGAACAATTTAAAAGGTTTAAGGGTTTGCATCAGGCCTGGGTATTATTTAAAAATACTATCTTGGAAGCTCAGACCAGATGTAGTCCATGCTTAAAAAAAGGTGGAAAGAAAGCCAAACAGCCAGTATGGCTTAAAGGTAACATCAGAGAGACTATGATAGCTAAGAGAGAATCTTTCAGAAAATGGTAAAAAGAGCCAAATGACAAAAATAGGAAAGAAGTAATTAGGTCTTACCTGCTAATTAGTGTTCCTGGAGACTCTACAGTCCAGTCCCTGCATCCTGGGTTGTGCCTCTCTAACTGCAGCTTGGAGACTGAGCCAATCAAACTTCTGGCGTCACAGGACCTATATAGTCCACTGGCACACCCACCAGCTTCAGTATCCTGTTGACAAAGCAAAGAAACCGGAGAGCCAACTAACAACTAACCACAAACCAACTTAACCAACACCCCCGCGCCCCCCCCCCCCCCCCCCGCACCAGACCGGGGAGAAGCCGGGGTCCCCCGTCCCCCCCAGGAAAGAGGAAGGAGGGGAGGGGAGGAGAAGACTTACAGGACCGAGACTCCCCCGGAATTTACCTAAGGACAAACAACACTCTCACCAGCAACCAGGCTCCGTCACAGCCCCAACCGGCCTGCCATGAGAGCCGCAGGGCAACGAGAGCAACGCCAGCCCCGGAACACGGAACCACCCGAGGCGCTTCAATCCAACAAATGACTCTGGGAGGGAACAGGGACTGGACTGTAGAGTCTCCAGGAACACTAATTAGCAGGTAAGACCTAATTACTTCTTCCTGATCGCCTCTACAGTCCAGTCCCTGCATCCTGGGATGTAGCAGAGCAGTTCAAAAATGGGAAGGACCCGCCAAGCCAGATCGAAGCACCTCTCTTCCAAAACGGGCATCCGCCGCCGCCTGCACATCCAACCTGTAGTGCTGTGCAAAGGAATGCAACGACGACCAAGTCGCCGCCTTGCAGATATCCAATGGGGGAACTAGGCTAAACTCCGCCCAGGACACCACCTGAGCCCTCGTAGAATGCGCCCGCAAGCCCACAGGGACCTGTCTACCTTTCACCATATACGCGGACGCAATAGCCTGCCTGATCCATCGAGAAATCGTGGCTTTGGCCGCCGCCTCCCCCTTACGCAGCCCCCCAAACAACACGAACAAGCGCTCCGACTTACGGAAGGCCTTAGACCGCTTCAAATACCACCGCAGAACTCTATGGACATCCAGAAACCGCAAACGAGAATCCCCTTCCCCCTGCCCCCCAGCAGGAAAGGAAGGGAGAGACACCAACTGATTAACGTGAAAAGGCGAGACCACCTTAGGCAAAAAGGAAGGAACTGTGCGCAAAACCACCTTCTCCCCAAAAAACACGAGAAAAGGCGGCCGACAGGACAGCGCCTGCAACTTGGACACTCGCCTAGCTGAGCAAATGGCCACCAAAAACACAGCCTTAAGCGTCAAATCCTTCAGAGAAGCAGTAGCAAGCGGCTCAAAGGGCGCACCAGCCAGGGCGTCCAACACCAAATTTAGATCCCAAGGCGGCACTACTAACCGCCGATGCGGCCGCAATTTCCTAACCGCTTTGAGAAACCATACCACGTCGGGGTGTTGCCCCAGGGGCTTACCTTTCACCTTACCTCTGTAACAAGCAATGGCTGCCAGCTGGACCCGCAACGAACTGGCCGCCAGCCCCTTCTCGAGTCCAGCTTGCAAAAAATCTAACACCTCCGCCACAGTCGCCGCCAGAGGACGCTTACCATGCTCCTCGCACCAGTGCTCAAAGATACGCCAGACACGCACATACGCTAAGCAGGTGGACCGCTTACGGACCCTCAGCATAGTCAAAATCACGGCCCTCGAGTATCCTCTCTTCTTCAGCCTTGCCCTTTCAATAGCCAGGCCGTAAGCGAGAACCGACTCACCTGCGGCATCCTGAGAGGGCCCTGCCGGAGAAGATCTGCCCGAACCGGGAGCCACCAGGGACGGTCCGCCAGCAACCAGACCAGGTCGGGCATACCAGGGCCACCTGGGCCAATCCGGCGCTATCAGGATTACTACCCCTCGATGCGCCTCTATCCTGTGCAGAACCCGACCTATGAGCGCCCAGGGAGGGAACACATATAAAAGCCCCTCTGCGGGCCACCTCTGAACCAGCGCGTCGAGCCCTTCCGACATCCTCTCCTTTCTTCTGCTGAAGAACCTGTCCGTCTTGGCCGACGACCACCGCGCCATCAAATCCATCACCGGTTGCCCCCACCGGCGCACTATCTGGTCGAAGACGTCCTGACAGAGCTCCCACTCGCCGTGATCCACTCTGTGCCTGCTGAGATAGTCTGCGGTCACATTTTCCACTCCGGCGACATGCTGAGTTGACAGGGCTAGCAGATGCTCCTCGGCCCAAGCAAACAAATCGGCCGCCTCCTCTTCCAATAACCTGCTGCCCGTGCCGCCCTGCCGATTGATGTAGGCCACCGCTGTCACATTGTCTGAGAGAACCCTGACTGCCTTCCCCAGAACCAAGGAACGGAACTCTGAGGGCCAGCGTCGCCGCCCTCAACTCCAACTTGTTGATGGGCCACCGAGCCTCCTGAACGCTCCAAACCCCTTGGGCAAAAAGGCCTTCGCAGTGAGCCCCCCAGCCTGAGAGACTCGCATCCGTGGACACTTGAATCCAACAAGGTGACTCTAGAGGCATTCCCCTCTCCAGGTTCCCCAGAGAGAGCCACCACCGCAAGGACTCCCGGGCCTCCGCCGTACAAGGAAGCACCACCAGTAAGGACTGCGTCTGATGGGACCAACGGCGAAGCAGCGCCCGTTGCAGAGGCCGCATATGAGCCCTGGCCCAAGGAACCAGATCCAACGTCGCCGCCATGGTCCCAAGAGCCTGCAAATAGTGCCACGCTGAGGGCGTCTCCCGTGCCAGAAACTCCCGCACCAGCCGCCGAAGGTTCTCTACCCTGTGCACTGGCAGAAACACCTCGCCCACGCTGGTGTTGAATCTTGCTCCTAAGTACTCCAGGTCCTGGGAGGGTGTCAGCTTGCTCTTCGCCTCGTTGATCACCCATCCCAAGCTCTGAAGAAATGCCACCACTCTGGCCGTCGCCCACAAACTTTCCTCCTCGGACTTGGCTCTGATTAACCAGTCGTCCAGATAAGGATGGACCAGGATGCCCTCCTTGCGCAGGGCCGCCGCTACCACCGCCATCACCTTGGTGAACGTGCACGGGGCCGTCGCCAGGCCGAACAGCAACGCCTGAAACTGAAAGTGGCCCCCCGGCACCGCAAACCACAAGAACTGCTGATGAGCGGCCCTGATGGGAATGTGCAAGTACGCCTCGGTGAGATCGAGCGAAGTCAGAAATTCTCCTGAACGCACTGCCACTATCACCGACCGCAGAGTCTCCATCCGAAAGTGCGGAACGCGGAGACACCGATTGACGTGCTTGAGATCCAAGATTGGGCGCCAAGAACCCTCCTTTTTGGGGACGACAAAATTAATCGAGTACCGACCGCAGCCGCGTTGATCGCCGGGCACCGGGACTACGGCCCCCAGCTCCAGCAACCTGGACAGCATTTGTTCCACCGCCGCCCGCTTGGCTACCGTCCTGCACGGAGACTGAACGAAAGAAGGAAGAACCGGTCTGGAGAACTCCAGGGCATAACCAAACTGGATGACCTCCAGAACCCATCTGTCGGACGTGACCCAGGCCCAGGCGGGATGGAACTGCCGTAACCGCCCTCCTACCGACAGGACCCCCACCTGAACCCCCGCTGTCTCATTGTGGCTTCTTCGGGCCCGAAGAAGCAGAAGAGGCGCCAAAGCCCCTTCCCGCCCCCCGAAACCCCCGAAAACTCTGACCTCTGGAAGAGAATCGGCCCCGCAGAAAGGAACCCTAGCGAGATGGTCTAGACCTCCTGACGTCCCGCTGCTGAGAACGCCCCCCGGAGGCAAAACGACCCTGCCGCGGTTTATCCTCTGGAAGTCTACCCCCCTTAGACTCCCCCAGATCCTTCACCAATTTATCCAAGTCCTCTCCAAAGAGCAGCTTCCCCTTAAAACGGAAGCCGACCAAGGCGAGCCTTGGAAGAAGCATCGGCCGCCCAATTTCGTAGCCAAAGGTACCTACGAGCCGCCACCACAGAAGCCATATTCTTAGACAAACTCCTGATCAGATCGTACTGACTATCCGCTAGGTATGCCGCCCCGACTCTATGCGCGCGGCCTCCCCCAGCGCTCCAACATGCGACTCCCCAGACCCTTGCAACTGCTGGGACCACCGCAAGCATGCCCTGGCCACCCAAGCTCCGCACACCAAAGCCTGTAGGGCCATAGCACTAATGTCAAAAGCCTGTTTCAGCAACGTGTCCAGTTTCCGATCCTGAACATCCTTCAGGGCTGCACTGCCCTCCACCGGGATGGTGGTCTTCTTGGTCACAGCCGCCACCGCCGCGTCCACCCGGGGGGACTTCAACATTTCCTTCTCTGCCTCCGGTACGGGGTACAAGCGTGCCATGGAGCGCACGCCCCTAAGGGCAGCCTCGGGCTGATCCCACTCCTCCTGGATCATCTGCTTGACCATCTTATGAACGGGAAATACCTTCTGAGATTTCCAGACCGCCTGAATCAAGGGGTCCTCCAAAGCTTCCTCGTCCTCCGGAGCCCCCACGGACATGTTCAAGGCCTTCAAGGACTCCCCAATCAGTGCGGGTAACTCTTCCTTGCGAAACACCCTCACAATCCTTGCCTGCTCTTCCGGGATTTCGCCCTCCTCAAGCTCCTCTTCCCCCCAGTCTATCGGATTCCCCCAATTCAGATTCTGGGGAAAAGGGCTCCTCGTCCTCCAGTCTAGGACGCTTGGAGGGGACTACCGCCTCCGCCAGAGACCTGTCCAACAACTGCCGCTTGCGGGAACCCCCCGGACCCTCCAGCTGCCGCATACAAAAAGCCTTATGCAACAAGAGGACAAACTCCGGAGAGACCCCCCCGGGGCCGCCCTCTGCCGAGGGGCCCGGCTGAGGATGGGAGGGGACCTGGAAACCTAAGGGAACCGAGGACAAGGACCCCTCGCCCCTGGTTTCCCCTAAGGGCTCCACCGACTGCGCCGGCCCGGCAGCAGCCGGGAGCAAGTCATTACCAGCAGGAAGGTCTTGTTCCACAGAAACTGCCTCCAACGCGCAGCCCCTGCATACTCCGGTCTCGGACACCGCCCCCCTGCGGGCCCCACAGACCAGACATTGAGGGCGAGCAGGCATAGCTGCTCTTTGTCTTCTGCTCTTCTTTGCAGATTCTTTTTTTTTTTTTTTTTTATAGAGCAGACTAACACACTCTAGCAACTAGCAGATGCATATATATATATATATATATATCAAGCTAGAGACAGAAAGATATATATAAATATACATATACCAGATATACCAGATATACCTATATATTATATATATATATATACAGAAATATATACATATCTATATAGATATACAGAAGACCCCAGGACACCTAAGCAAAAACGGAAAACAAAGAAATAATGCAAAAAAACAAGCTATAGGGCACTTCCCCCCACCGAAACTGACGATCGCATCAAGATCACATCCCCCATTGCCTCACAGGCCGCCGAGGGCCGTGCGCGGGAAAAGACCCCGCCGCTAACTCCCCCGACGCGCCGCGAGCGTCTGAAGCCCAGGCCCACACCTACCACGTGGCCGGAGCGCTCTGCCCGCGGCCGACTCCTGCCCGTTGAGATCCGCGGCTCTCCGCAAGCGCCTCCAAAATGGCACGAAGGGAGGAGAGGAGCCATGGTCTTCCCGCCCTCGCGCTCAGCCGCCTCGGGGCTTCGGCAGCGAGGCGGGAGACTGAGGAGGAGGCCCTGCGCTGGCGAAAAGAACCGGCTCACTGAAACCAGCCGGTCTGCGCCATTCGATGCCCCGCTTGGTTCTCTTCGGGGTTTTTGTTTGTTTTTTTTTAAAGTGAAGAACACCGAACCCGGTGCTGTAAGCCTCCTCCGGAGGGGGGGGGGAAGGGGGAGAGGAGGGGAGCAACTCCAAAGACCTCTGGTCGCAGGAAATAAAAGAAAAGATATAGAGAGTCAGAGACTCAAATAAACCAAGGCTAAAACAGCCCAAAAAACCTAAACCTCTCCAGCTAACTAGCTTAACTAGGTTGCTGCTCTCTCCAGCTGCTTGGAGACTGAATACTGAAGCTGGTGGGTGTGCCAGTGGACTATATAGGTCCTGTGACGCCAGAAGTTTGATTGGCTCAGTCTCCAAGCTGCAGGTAGAGAGGCACAACCCAGGATGCAGGGACTGGACTGTAGAGGCGATCAGGAACAACATAAATACTAGCAAGTTAAATGCAAGGCACTAAACATAAGAAATTCCACATTGGGCCAGACCAAGGTCTATCAAGCCCAGTATCCCATTTCCAACAGTGGCCAATCCAGGCCACAGGTACCTGGCAAGTTCCCAAAAAGGTACATAGGTGCCACAATGCTTGTCACGGGGTATGCAGTAGATTCCTCAGATCCTCTTTAATAATAATTTATGGACCTTTCCTCCAGTAACTTCTCCAAAATGTTTTTAAACCCAGCTACACTAACAACTTTTACTATATCCTCAAGTAACGAATTCCAGAGTTTGATTATGCATTGAAACAAGAGAAAGATGACTGACCACGAAGAGAGCAGGATAGAGAGTTCCAGAGAAAGGGCTATCACACTAGAAGAAGAGGAACATGCTGCAGAGGTGCATACAAGCCGAAAACTGGGGACGACAAGAAGATGTTGCGAAGCTAAACAGAGAGTGTGTGGATTGTAGGGCACTAGGAAGTGTGTAAGGAAAACAGGGTTACCAGATTGGAGGGTGTGATATGTCAGAATGAGAAGTTTGTGCCTAATATGGAAGATTACCAGAAGTCAGTGACGAAAAGAGGAATGACTTGGTCAAACTTGCAGGCACCCTGAAGAAGTTTGATGGCAGTATTTTGAATTAATTGGAGGCAGTGAAGTTGATACAGGGGAAGACCAGAAAGTATGTAATTAGCATAATTAAGGTGGGTGATAATGAGAGAATGAGAGAGAGAGAGAGAGAGAGAGAGAGAGAGAGAGAGGATGAGTAAGCAAATAGAAAGGTTGAGGAGTTTGCGAACTGAGCAAATTTGATGAAGGAGAAAGAAACAGCATTGAACAATTGAGGAAACATGTTGACTGAAGGAAAGCTGACGGTCAAAGGTCACACCAAGGATCTTAATGGTTTCTTGGAATGGGAGGGGGTGCCAGGAAAGAGGGAGAAATGACATTGGAGAAATGCATAACAGCGGTTTTTGAGGTGTTAAGTTTGAGTCCATGATCTGCGAGCCAGTCTGCAATTTTAGTGAGTTATTGAGTTATTTATTTATAAGGTTTTTTCCTATATGGCCCCTTCCAGAGATCAAGGGTGGTTTACAATCAACCAGCACTCACATTAAACTCTTATTTATAAATTTCATAATGTTTGAACCTAGTATACCCGAAATACAGTAAAATTCTTTTACAATACAAAAACTTATTTTCAATAAACATATTATACAATCAACTTATTTACAATGGGGATATGATCATTAGTGAAGTGAACTAGGAAGATTTGATTATGCTGAGGGATATACTAGGGAAGGTCAATGGATATTCATTTTATGTAGGGTATATTTTATGTATCTCGGCTGCATCGCCAAAATGCTCTTTGAATAGGTAAGTTTTATTTATTTTTTTATTTATTTATTTAACACTTCTTCTATACCGCGCTATTAAAATCAGCGCGGTGTACATCGAACAAAAGTACCGCAATGCATACAAGCAACATTGAGTTTACAAAGAACAGGGGATTAAACATGGGATCGAAACCGGGGAAACTATATACATATCAACTTGAAACTATGTACAAAAGTCTAATGTAAGTGGTTTTGATCTCTTTGCGGAAATCTTTAAGGTCCATAATATTTCTCAGATTATCTGGTAGTGCAATCCAGAGTATAGGTGAGAAGTAAATAAATGCTCTGTTGCTTGTGGCCCAATTTGTGTTACAATAGTTGACGGGGACTGCTAGAGTGTTATTGTTACAGCTTCTTCAAGATCCCATGTTCAGTGTGCTGTTGATCAGAGTGGATAAGAATGATAGTGCAATTTCCCTCATAAGTTTAAATGTTGTAACAAGAATTTTGTATTTAATGGGGCTCATTATAGGTAACCAGTGCAGCTTGTGTAGTATTGGTGTGATGTGTTCTGTGGCACTTGTCCTGTATATAATATAGGCAATTTGAGAAAAATCTGAGAAAGAACAGAGGAATAATAAGTAGGGAAGTGAAAGAGAAGCTGGATGTCATCTGTGTAAATGGGAAAAGAATCTATCAAGAGATTCAATTAAGAAAGCTAAGGGGACCATGAAGATGTTAAAAAGAATATTTATTTATTTAACACGTTTTATATACTGTCTTACATTCAAAGCGGTTTACATAGAACACTGCACATTTTAGAAATTACATTGAACAGGTAATCAAACTTGGAGTTAAAGGGGAAATGCAGTACAAGATTTATAACAGGGAATAAGAATTAATGCTATTAAGTATTTACAATAGGGAAAAGCAATTAATGTTGAAGGGTAGGGTACACTGGGAAAATGGTGGAAAATCTGCCTTTGTGCATTAAGTGTAAGGTGTTGTAGAAGGGAGTTCTCAGGTGGTCATAAAAGAATAGGACCCGGGACAGAACCGTGGGGAACACCACAGGAAAGAGTCTGAGGAGGGGAAAGCAGAGATGACCAAGACACCCGAAAAGTACAATTGTGCACGTAGAAGCGGAATCAGGCTAAAGCTGTGCCCGAAATTCCAAAAGAAGAGAGCTGAGAAAGGAGAAGGGAGTGGTTGACCAAGTCAAAAGTGGCAGAAAGATCAAGAGAAACCAAAAAAGCCTCATGGTGAGAGTCAAGGGAAGTGCGGAGGAAATCAGTAATGGCTAGAAGAAAATGTTCAGTGGATAGATGGGGGCGAAAATCGGTCTGAGCTGTGTGGAGGGCACCAAAGTGGAAGAGGAAGGTTTGAAGTAGTTAAGCAGCCAGATGCTCGGTGACTTTGAATAGGAAAAGAAAGAGAGAAATAGGTTGGTAGTTAAACGGGTCAAAGGAATCAGTGGCAGCAGATTTAAGGATGGGGAGGACAATGACTTCTTTCCAACAGATGGAGAAGGTGCTGGAAAAGAAAGACAAGGCGATAATAGAAAGAAGCTGAGGAAGAAAGGAATTGCTGATTGTTTTAAACAACTGCGATGATATGGGATCGGTTGGTGCGGTAGTGGACCGAGAGAGGGTAATGAAGTGTGAGAGCTCAGTAGAAGTGGGGACTGCAAGTGTACAGACACTAGGAGCTGAAGAGGAGCGGGAGCTAGGGCTGAGAGGAAGGTGGAGGAACAGAAGGGGGGGGCAAGGAGGACTGAATGGTAAGCATCCTCTGCTGGAAAGCTGTGGCAAAAACCTGTGGGTGAAGAGAAGAGGCATCAGAAGAGGCATGGGGAAGGGATCAATGAGGTGACACAGTAGGCGGCACAGATGAGTAGAAGAAGCATCTCTGTTCACAAGGGAAGAGAAATACGATTTCTTGGCTGAGGTGACAGCAAGGTGATAATGGCGAGAAGCAGACTGGAAAGAAAGCAACAAGAAGGGGGAACAGGATTTTCGCCAGCAGCGCTCCAGATGCTGGAGCTGCCATTTGAGAAGACAGAGACCAGGATGGTACTATGGGTTGGAAGGAAGTGTAGAAGGATGGACAAGACAAAGGGGCACAACCGAGTTGAAGGCTGTGGAAATGGTAGAATTGAGGAGTATCTGGTCATTTAAGCAGTAGGAATCAAACTCAGGAGGAAACGGTGGACAATGGTCGATGAAAAAATCAGGAGTAAAGGTACTGAGGTTGAGGTGTTGACTGGTATGGGAGTGGATGGGGAACACTGGAGAGAGGAGATCAAGAGGGAGGAGGAAACAAGGAGATGATCTGTTCAGGGTAGAGGGGTAGCTGCAAGGGAGTAAGCGGATGCAGAAGCAGTAACTAAATCTAAGATTTGACCTGAAGCATGCATTGGGTAATGAACATGCTGTTGTAAGCCAGAGGCAGACAGAAAGTCCAAGAGATTGGCAGCTATGAGATCTGTAGCCAAGGAGACATGGGTGTTAAAGTCCCCGAGAAGTAATAGTGGAGTTGGATCAAGCGGGTAAGGGGAAATGAAGTCATACAGGATTTGCAGAGCGGCCAAGGAAACAGGCGGAGGTAAACAGATGATCAGAAGAACATAAGATATGCCATACTGGGTCAGACTAAGGTCCATAAAGCCCAGTATCCTGTGTCCAACAGTGACCAATCAAGGTCACAAGTACGTAGCAGTTTCCCCAAAAGACACAAGTTCGACAATGCTTGTATTGGGTCAAGCAGTGGATTTCCCGGGTCCTCTTTAATGACGGTTTATGGATCTTTCCTCCAGGAACTTGTCCAAAACTTTTTTAAGCCCAGCTACACTAACAGCTTTTACTATATCCTCTGGTAACGAATTCCAGAGTTTCATTACGCGTTGAGTTAAAAAATATTTTCTATTAGTCTTATATGGGTTGTTACACTGTAGCTTCATTGCATGTCCCCTGGTCTTTCTACATTTTGATGGCGTAAACAATCGATCTACGTTTACCTGTTCCACTCCATTCATTAATTTATAAACCTCTATCATATCTCCCCTCGGCCATATCTTTTCCAGGTTGAAGAGTCCTAACCTTTTTAGCCTCTCCTCATAGGGATATTCTTCCATCCCCTTTACCATTTTGGTGGCTCTTCTCTGTATCGTTTCTAATTCTGCTATATCCTTTTTTGATACGGAGACCAGAACTGCACACAATACTCGAGGTGCAGTCGCACCATGGAACGATACAGAGGCATTATAATATCCATTGTTTTATTCTCCATTCCTTTACTTATGATTTCTAGCAATCTACTAGCTTTCTTGGCCGCCACTGCACACTGGGCAGAGGGTTTCAACATGTTATCCATGATGACGCCTAAATCTTTTATACTGGGTGGTAGTTCCCAATGTGGAACCTTGCATTGTGTGACCATAATTTGGGTTGTTCATTCCTAGGTGCATAACTTTAAATTTGTCCACATTAAATTTCATCTGACATTCGAATATCCAGTCTTCCAATTTATTAATGTTCTCTTGCAATTTTTCACAATCCTCTTGTATTTTAACAACTTTGAATAATTTTGTGTCATCTATAAATTTGATTACCTCACTCATTATTCCCATTTCCAGGTTGTTTACGAATACATTAAAAAGCAGCAGACCCAGCACAGATCCCTAGGGTGAGTCCACTATTCACCTTTCTACATTGGGAAAATTGGCCATTTAGCCCTACCCTCTGCTTTCTATCTTTTAACCAGTTCCTGATCCACAATAGTGCACTGCCTCCTATCCCATTACTTTTAACTTCACCTAGAATCTCTCATGAGGGACCTTCTTAAAGGCTTTCTGAAAATCCAGATACACTACATCGACCAACCCACCTTTGTCTACCTGTTTATTTACACCTTCAAAATATATAACAGATTAGTAAGACAAGACCTTCTCTGGTTAAAGCCATGTTGGCTTTCTCCCATTAAACTATGACTATGTACACGTTCAGAGATTTTGTTCTTAAAAATGGTTTTCTACCATTTTTCCCAGTACTGATGTCAGGCTCACCAGTCTGTGGTTTCCCGGATCACCCCTGGAATCCTTTTAAAAAATTGGTGTTATATTGGTCAAATCTTCAGGTATTACTGATGATTTTAATGATAGTTCACAGATTAGTAATAGTAGGTTTGCAATCTCATATTTCAGTTCTTTCAACACCCTTGGATTTATACCATCCGGTCCAGGTGATTTGCTATTCTTCAGTTTATCAAATAGTTGCAATGATGAAGGATGACCGATTGCAGAGAGACTAGCTTAGAAACTAGTACTTCAAGGGAAGAGGAGAGAAAAGAGTCAAGACGAGTGAGAGGGTAGGCAGAAAAGGATGGCTAGGCCACCGCCACAACACTGGGGACGATTCAGGTAGATGTATTTATAGACAGGGGGGGGGGGGCAGGCTTGACAGAGTTAAGCCAAATCAGAGTCTCTCAACCATGTCTCTTTCAAACTCAGAGTTTAAGGAAGCAGAGACAAGTCTGAAATCTGTTGAAACTTAGCAGTATGGGCAAGAATTGGGTATGCTGAATGGCCAATCTTTCTACCATCACTCAGAGAAGGGGTCTCCAATTCTGGTCCTGGAGGGCCACAAACCAGTCAGGTTTTCAGGATGTCCCTAATGAATATGCATGAATAAATCTGAATGGGGGCAGTGCATGCAAATATATCTCATGTATATTCATTAGGGACATCCTGAAAACCTGACTGGTTTGCGGCCAAGACCAGAATTGGAGACCCCTGACTTGGGTAATTTTATCAGGCGTACATACTTTTATGAACCAAGTACGTTCCTAACTGGGAGTTATTTTAGTTATTAACATACGTATGTAGCAACATATGCAAGTTAATAAATGACCTTATATAAAAGACTGGCCAGCATAAAAGTAAAGAACAAAATCAAATGATTTGCAGGAAAAAGTTCCAACCATTTATTCAATCATCAGTACTCATTCACACCTCACTCCTCTTAACCATTTCCAAAAAAACAAAAATGGAGAATAAAACAACAACTTGTACACAGTTCATATCAAAAATGCTGGATTTTATCCCAAGGAAGCTCAAAATTCAGCATAGCAATACTTTTTCTATGTGCTCAAATGCTCTCAATGCTCCTATTTATTTAACATTGCATATATTTCACTTATATCACAATTGTTATTTGCCTGATTCTTCTTAGATATCACAAAAGTAGCGCAATAGTGATACAAATAAGTGAAATTTATATGATGTTAAACAAGTGAAACAATGACAACAGCCTTTGAGCACATAGAAAAAGTATTGTTTTTTGACTTTCGAGCTCCTTTGGGATAAAATCCAGCAAGTCCAACATATTTTATGTGAACAGTGTATACATATTGTTTGTTATTTTATTCATTTTTGTTTTTTTGGAAATGGTTAAGAGGATTGAGGTGTAAATAAGCACTGATGAATGAATGAATGAATGAATACATGGTTGGAATTCGTTCCTGTAAATCATTTGATTTTTTTTCTATTACCTTTTGCTGTGGATGAAGTGTGGATATGGGATCGTGCCGTGTTTCTATTCAACATAAAAGTACACATATTACTTGATGGCATATACTTTACCAGTGGGCATGTACCTGGGTGTAGTTTAGGCAGAGCATGGGTGAAGCACACACATATATTATAAAATTCTATAATTTAAGTGTGCTCTTGCATTCACCTAGACAGGGGCTTTTACTCTAGAGCTGGTATAAATGTCCATGCTTTAACTTAAAGTGCAATTTCTGAGATTCAGGCTAGCATTTTACAAAGACAGGTAAGCACCCACTTGTTTTCATAAAACAGGCTTAGCATGGACTCCTTGAAAAGCTCTCTAACATGGCATTCCTTATAAAATTACCCTCCTACTGTATTATTGCGAAGATGCTAAACAAGCTAAGGAAACAATTTTTTCATGAGGCCCGGTTAAGATGATGATGCCTGACTCTTATGAAGCCCAGCTGTAAAACGATCCTACCATAGTGAGACTGACACATTATACAATGGATCTGTAAGTAGCCTCCATTAAAAAGGTAGCACCCGTACAACGCGTTTGTTGAATCTTATTTTCATGTACCCATTACAATCCATTGCGAAAGGATTTTGAAAGCCTACGATTTTATCCAGCTCCTACTATCGTGCATCGCCCTTCTAGCCTGCCTGATAATGAATAAATACATTGCCGCGCAGGCACCAACGAATCATCCCGCCCCTGCAAGCCAAACTGTGAGCGCATGCGCCACAGCTCACAGGCACGTCTCCATAGCAACCGGAAACTTTACAGCCGTGGACGCGCAATCTCTAGCAGGCGCCTTCACTATTTTGGAAACAAAACGTTTCCTTGCAACTGGCAAAGCACGCTGGCTTTTTAAAAGTCCACTGTTACGAGCTAAGTGCAGTCTATGGCGCAGCTGCTTTAAGCCCACGTCGCAAGCGGTACCTTGTTGGTCAGAACCTCTTTTTCTCCCCTCCCCTCCCCGGCTACTCACCGCTTCCCGTGTTTGATACGCAGTTTTTATTGACTGGTAAGATAGCTCCATAGAGATCAGCTTGCCTATAAAAGAACGCTACAGGATAGCGGCTTAAACATTGACGACTTCTCTGGGGGTGGAAAGTCGTTCAATCACACCGTCCGGACCTCCGCTATACACTGTTACTATCTCAATCCAATCGCAGCCTAGAATTACGGACCGTCCTCTAGTCGATAACCAATCAGAATTTAGAGAGGCGGGGATAAATCTTACTTAGTAACCTTGGGGTAGGTGCTTCGAAGCTTGTGAAGTATCATATGTGACCCGTGGTCAGAGTATAAGCATTAATTTTTCAAAACAGTCGAGGGTATGTATCTCAGTACAAACGACTACAGAATGGCACCCAGGCAAGGGTTGCTTTAGCACCTTATTTCTATTTTGAATTCTGGTACTCAGAAATTCGGGCGGACTCAATAAGTGCAGGATGGCACCCTTGGCAGTTACTCAGATTGTCAAGGTGCTGGCACCAATAAAGATGGCTGGGATTCAGAACAGCATTCATATAGATCGGATGTGCACCTTAATATGGTCCCTGTATATATTACATCCTGAAGGTCATTTTCTATGGCAGGATGCAAGACGAGCACTGGCACTAAAGTTGAGAGACTGAGATCATACCTAACAAACCTGGCTACACTTTAGGGAATTATGTAATTATGAACGCACCTAACTTTGCATTTATTTCACAATATTTTTATACTGCTTTATCTTACAATCAAAGCTGTTTACATAGAACTCAACAAATTACAGAGAACTAATAGTAAAATACAGGTAAGGGTGGCATGCTGGAGGTGCTCGGAGGCAGAACTTATATACATAACAACTTAAGCGGGGTTATCTGTGGATTTTGAATGAGAAGAGGGAAGGACTAGATACTGTCTTTGAAGTGGTCGGTAAAGAGAAATGTCTTGAGAAGTTTTCTGAAGTCCTTCAAGTCCTTTGTTGTTCTGATTTTTTTCAGGCAAAGTGTTCCAGATGGCGGGAGCAGCTAAGGAAAGGGCACTCTTTATGGTGGAGTTTTTTACTTTCGATTAGGAGCTGCGGATCAGTATGGTGTCTCTTGTCTTCTGTCTTTTGGGTCTACTGCTTGAGTTTGTACAAATGAGGTCTAGTGTGGAGCCTGAACGATGGGAAGGACCCTTCATAATTTGGTAGAATTGGAGAGATTCCATTGCTTTGAGAAAAGCTTCTTCATCTCTGAGTTTAGATTTAGGTCACCTAGTATCAGTGGCTTATGGAGGGAGATAGCAGAATATACGACTTCAGTTGTGATGGATGTTTCATCAGAGTCAGCATATGGGGCTCTGTAAGCAAACTGTCTGTTCCTGAGCGGTCCTCCAGTTTAGTCCTCCACATCCGGGTAGTGCACCTCTTCCTGCAGCCAGGAGACTGGACCAATCAAATTCTTTAGAGTAGACCATGGAATATATGCTGCTGGAGCTCCCATCAGGCCCCCAGTGTGTCCAGTCTCCTTGCAGCAGGAGGACGTGTGAGCCTGGTTCTGGGCTCACTTAGGACCTTTCTTAGCAACGCTAGCTACATTTCTTTTATTTTGGGGGGTCTTTTGTTTTACTTCTTTCTATTTCTTTTGTTTTATGTCTGTACCGCTTTAAAAAAAAAAAAAGTGCCTTTGCAGAGCTGAGCCGTACTGCCCTTCCTTCCCCTTTGTGGCGTTTACTGAGGCAGCATTTCTCGATCGATCCCCCTAGACAGTACGGGGGACAGATCGGAATATCACAGCAGCTCCTTTCTCTCCCGTACCTGTGGGTGCTGGCTGCGGAGCTTAAAAATCTGACGGCGAACTTCACAGCTGTGGGCTCAGTTTCCCGACGGTCTTTGACTGCCGGGTTGTCAATTCAGCACCGCTCAGGCTCGAGCGGTTTCGCTGTTTCTATAAGTTTTCCTTTGTGCTGGAGTAAGTGCCTCCCTTTCCCGAATATCCCCGCAGTTTTTCTTTTGTTTTTCACCGCGTTGTTCAGTTTTTAGTTTTGGCGCCCTTTTTTTCTTCGTTTCGCCGATCGTGGCGGCCATTTTTGGCTTCCTTTTTTTTAAGGTCCTGGGAGCACAGTAGCCTGCGGGTCTCTAGCTTTTGGGGTTTTTAGCGTTTTTTGACACAGTGTCTCTCTTTTTACTTCTTGGCCCTTCTTTGACTCGAAGTTTAAAAAAAAAAAAAAAAAAAAGAAAGGGGTTTTATGCGTATCAGAGCTAATGTCTGTAAATCCACAGGTTTTGCACCCTATGAAGCCTTAATGGGAAGGCCAATGCAACGGTGGGAAAATATGCTGAGTCCTTTTCTTCCAGAGGACCAGACCGTAATTCTCACCAATGAGTGGATGAAATCCCTGCAAGAACATCTAAAAGAAATTCAGACCTCTGTGCTAGCTAACACAGAAAAAGCTAGAGATTATTTGCAGGAGGTACATGCAAAAGGTTCTGATTTAAGGCCCCTCAAGGTTGGGAGTAAAGTGATGATTCTGAGACCTAGACCAAACCTCCCCTTTGGAACTGCAAAGTGGGAAGGACCGTACTTAGTTACTGATACCTTAGGCCCAAGCCTATACCAGATCCTAATGCCTGACAACCAGCAGTACTGGAAACACATCACCCAGTTAAAACCATATGGGTAATATGTGCTTTATCAGTCTTTGTTTTCAGATACCACCTGAAGACAGCACGGACAGCTGCTTTCTGAACAAAAGTCGCTTAAGGACGGTAACTAGTTACTCCTGCTGTACATGTGTTAATAGTTATGTAAATAAGTAGTTAGTTATGTAAATAAGTAGTAGAAATTATTAATTTTGTTTGTTTGTTTTGTTGTTACATAGTATAAGTGGGCAGTATTAGTTTACTCCCTAGTAGAGTGAAACAAGTTAGCTTTTATTATGTCTCGGTTTGCTGTTGTTCTTGTATCTGCTCTCTTCTACTCAAGTCTCATTACAGGAACTATCATCCGAATATGCACGATTGGCTGGGCTAACTCCACAAGTGGGGTATATCGTTATCAAGAAATACCCCCACCGTTCCCGGAAGGAAAGGATCTGGTCATCCTGAGTTTCTGTTCGGTACAGGACAAGCCAGTGTTCTATTCATTAAACATCACTCAAGTACAGTGGGAGCCACCAGTTTCCACTTCTCTGGAAAGGACACAAGAATTGAGGGCACGCCCCGGAACGTTACTTTCTAGGTCCTCCTGCTTTGATTTTGTACAATATTTCCTGTCAGGACAGAGGTACCTGGAAAAATAACTTATACATGGGTTTTGAGTGATCAACAGCACATCACTGAGACTTCATTCCTTTTGGATGTATCTTGTTTACCTACCACCCCTCATCCCAACCCTCCCACTACTTCTGCTCCTCCTGTACTCTACCTTTCTGATATCCACCCATTTCAGGAAGGACATCCCTTTCAGATTAAATATGATGCACCACACGATGTTTTATATGATGTGGAATACCATTTTCTTACTTGGCATCTATTTCCCAAATTGTTTCTAGTTACTCACAAATATCCAAATTGCTCTCAGTTTGTTGCCAACCACATACAAATGCTTAATACTTGGTTTGATATGCAGTCAGTAACACCCAGAGCTAAGCAATTTCGACACAAGCGTGAATTAATTGATACAATTTTAGGTGGCACAGGGACTGCACTGGGTGCCCTTAATGTAATTGATATAGAGGTGCTCCGTAATAAAATGGGATCCACTGCTCAGCATGCTGCTGATGGTTTTACCTCACAACATATTATTAATGAAGCTTCCTCTAAACTGTCCAATGTAGTTGTAGATACCTTTGCTCTTATATCTCCCATTATAGAACAGAAAATTGTTACCTTAGCACATGGAGAATATAGATTGGGAAAGAATATTTCCTGGGCTCTTGCCTGTGATCAAGTACAGATCGAGCTTATTACTATACTAAGGAAATTCTGATCACTGCTAAGTTAGGACACTGGCCACCATCTCTCATCCATATGGCTAGTACCAAAATACCAGAATTTGCTATAGCTCACCTTGATTGGTGGACAGTTAGTGTTCCCATTTGTTCACCACAAGGCTGCTCTATCTGTACTTTGATCCCATGGTCAGGACAACACACAGTTATTTATCCTGTTGTTAATATTGGGGTGCAGTTTGATAATATGCTTATGTATCCTGTGGACCATCTCACATGGGTGCAGCCACTGGACGACACCTGGACTTCATTCAAGCCGATGGACCCCAGTTTGTGTGAGCAGACTACATTTCAGTTCAAGTGTCAACCTCACCAGTTTAAAGAGGCTGACACCTCCTGCTGGAACAATTCTTCCTCTTGCTCCCTGACTGTTAAGCTCTCATATCCCCTGACTACCTTGGAGCTGGACACTTTTGTTTTCATCTGTTCTTTCCCCAGAAAGTTTCTTTTTCGATTGCTCCCAGAATGCATGACATTCGCCTTCCCAAGAACACTTTGTTGTACAGTTCAAACTATTTACCAAACAATACCTGGTGCAGTCATACACCACTGGTCTCCCTCACCATTAATGGGACAACTTATTCCACACCGCTGGTTACCAATGACTCTATGGACATTCCAGACTTTATCTCATATGCTGTGCATCCATTACCACTTGGCATGGGAGAAGAGACACTACATAAACTGCTCAACTTTACAGAACTCCATGCCTATATTGATCACCTTAAAACAACATCCACTGAAGTGAATCACACCATCGCCTATGAGAATGGACACATTCAACAAATTGTTGGACACTTGCTACAAGATGCTCATGTGTCTGTGTGGGAATTGTTATTTGGTTACTCACCTACTGCTGATCATGTCTTTAATGTTTTTATTCACCCTATTATTATTTTAACTGCTGTACAAATATTGCTATGCATTATTGTAATTTTCTTGTGCTGTAAGATGAAAAAAAATGTACATTTCCTTGCAGCGCATGTCATACAGAACAACAACATTTTAAGGTAGTTACACTGAACCTCTCCAGCATCCACCCCTACATCCAGGCTAACTTGGCCTGCTAATTTGGCTAATTCGGTATTTCCTATTACACTGAATACCAGAGTCAGCTGCAGTCTAGTATTGCTTCCTATCCTCACTCATAGCATCCTGGTACCGTTTGGTTTTAGCCTCCTTAAAAATTCCTGCAGACCTTATGCACTGTTCACTCTCTCTAAGACGGGTATGTAAGTGGCATATTGGGTCCCCCCCCCAGTAGTGGCTGCTCAACCTAAGACACGAGGTTTGGACTCATAAGGAGACTTGTTTATCTCTAGAACACTAGAGACAGTACTAGAGACAGTACTGTGCAGGACAGGGGACCTGCTAGACATAGCAAGGTATTTAATACAGGAGGTATTCGATGAGCTGCCTACTATCAGGTAATGGCAGCTGGGACAGGTACCACAGGTTTGCTTCCACCAATTCCAGGCACAAATAATAAATAAAAATAAAAAAGGTGTGGGAGATGTCAGCATACATTTCATGCAGCTATGGACTCTGTTTAATTCAGTCTAAACTCTGACCCCTGGTTGACGTCAGTCTCTAGGACCTGGCTGCAGCCCCCTCTTGCTAAATCAAGATGGGTAGACCTTAAAGGGAGTGGCCAAAGACAATAGCAGACCTCAAGGGGAACTGCTGGAGAGGCACTATAAAGGACAGACACACTTCCTGTCTCTCTCTCTCTCCCTCCTTCATCGGACAGGTTTGGACACTACCATGAGGCTCTGATGATCAACTCCCTTCACCCCTCCCCCTCTCTCTCTCTCTACCCACATGTTCTGGCCTACCATGCGGCTCTGACCCACAGGTTCTGGCCTCTATCTCTCTCACACTTCACACATGCACACACAGATTCAATGATACACACTGAAACAGCTCTGTAACAATCACTATATACCTCTGTTCAATACCTATGTATTAAGCCTATTTTTACATAAAAACCTTTCTCCAAGCCACACCTGTTTGCTTGTCTTATTACAATACCCTCCTGCGTCTGTGAAGTGAAATGAACCCAGGACCAAGCGGAGATTAGACCAGAGATTACATATTCAGAAGATTACAGGGAGGATTTCTAGTTTTGGTGTCGGGGGCCTTAGTGTTTCTAGTCACTGCAGTTTTGATTCACCGGAGGTCTTAGTTCACAGTTATGGCGTCGAGACCGCAATGCGTGATCTGCGGGTCTCGTAAGAGCATAGCTGCAGAGTCAGGTGTTTGCAAGGGCTGTGCTGTGGTAGCCTCTCACGCAGAACAGCACATGGAAGGTCCGGCGCTGCCAGATCCTGTAGTCCCTTTTTCGGCTGCTGAGGGGACTCCTTCTCCGGGTACTCTCATGTCCCCAGATCCTGGCTTTTCGAAGGGGCTGGGTTCTGCGCTGCCGGCAGAAGGGGCAGAGTCTTCTTCTGCTTTGGCAGATTTTTCCCCAGATTTCGTGTTGATTATGCATCAGGCTTTCCAACTGGGGCGTTTAGGTAAGTTACCAGAAACATTCTCCGCTTCCTTGCCTCTACCGCTATCTTCAGCGGAGGGGTCCGGTCGGCTGGCACCCAGACCACCTAAAAGATTGCGGTCTCTGGATTTAGAACCGGACGATTTGCAGTGGCAAGAGTCTGAAGCGGCAGTTGATCCAGAGGACATGCTTGACGACTTAGAGGAAGGAGAAATTCCTGAGCCTGAGGATCAGGCTTGGATTATTCGAGTGTTCTGAAAGGAAGAGTTGCTCCCCTTGATTACGGAAGCCCTGCAAACTCTCAATCTCGCCTCTGCGCAGCCTGTGGAAGAGGAAGCGTTAGAGGATCCTCTCATTCAGGCGGTTCGACAATCTCAGGTGGTGTTTCCGGTGCATAGAGTGATGGATCAAATGATTCAAACTGAGTGGGATCAGCCTGAGTCAGGTTTGAAAGGTATTCGGACAATGAACCGTCTGTATCCGTTAGCGGACAAGGACAAGTTCAAGTCTCCTCGGGTAGACGCGGCGGTGTCGGCAGTAACCAAGAAGACCACAATCCCGGTTGAAGGGAGTGCCGCCTTAAAAGATACTCAGGACAGGAAAGAGGACGGTCTTTTGAAACAGGCTTTTGAGACCAATGCTTTGTCGTTGCAAGCATCTATATGCGGGGCGTGGATAGCTAGAGCTTGTTTACGCTGGGCTCAGCATTTGCGTCAGAATTCCCTTCTCGATCAGCAAGCCTTACTCGAAGTGATGCATTTGGAGTCGGGATCGGCTTATTTAGCTGACGTCCATTATGATTTGATCAGAACCTTAGCTAACAGTATGGCTTCTCTGGTAGCGGCGCGGAGATCCATCTGGCTGCGAAATTGGGCAGCTGACGGGTCCTCCAAATCTCGTCTCAGCAAGCTGCCGTTCAAGGGCCGCTTATTGTTTGGGGATGATCTAGATAAGTTGGTGAAAGACCTTGGGGAGTCTAAAGGTGGAAGACTACCGGAGGATAAACCTCGGTTAGGTAGAGGGTTGCCAGCTTCTCGGGTTCAATTCAGGGACTTTAGAAGGTTCCGATCTTCCCGCCTTTGGAGTTCTCAGAGGGGCAGGTTCGGATCACTATCACATAATTTTCGAGGTTTCCGAGGAGCGGGCCGAGGCTTTTCAGCTACAGCCTCCTCTTCCTCCTCTTCATTTAATCGCAAACCACAATGAAGTGAGGCGGGCCCTGGAGGGACATGAAGTCATCGGAGGTCGTCTTCGGGACGTTTTTCCTTCTTGGGTCCAAATAACAACAGATCAGTGGGTGCTGGAGATAGTCAGAGAGGGTTATGCACTGGAGTTTCCTTTTCCGCCCCGAGACTCCTTCATTCTATCGCCCAGCAGGGGTCAGTTAAAGGAACCGGCCATTCACTCTACGTTGGACTGGCTTCTAGACTTGGGGGCGGTTATTCCTGTTCCAGAGCCCGAGCGTGGGGTAGGTCGTTACTCCATTTATTTTGTGGTGCCAAAGAAAGACGGGTCTCTCCGTCCTATCTTAGATCTCAAGGGGGTGAATCGTTGTCTCCGAGTGCCACACTTTCGGATGGAAACTCTGAGGTCCGTCATAGTGGCACTGCGACAAGGGGAGTTTTTAACTTCACTGGACCTGGCAGAGGCCTATCTACATATTCCTATCAGGCCGGTTCATCAGAGGTTTCTTCGGTTCGCTTTCCCTTGGGGACACTACCAGTTTCAAGCGTTACTGTTCACCTTGCAACAGTGCCTCGCACCTTCACCAAAGTAATGGTGGTGGTGGTGGCGGCGGCGCTACGAAAGGACGGTATTCTGGTCCACCCTTATCTCGACGACTGGTTGATTCAAGCGAAGTCCGAGACGGAGAGCTTGTAGGCGACGGCCAGGGTCGTACACTTTTTGCAGAGCTTAGGATGGGTGGTCAATGCGAAGAAGAGTCATTTGGAGCCTTCTCAGATGTTCGAATATCTAGGGGTCTGTTTCGACACGAAAAGAGGTTTGGTATCCTTACCGAGTCGCCGCGCACAAGCTTTACGACGTCTAGTTTGGACCTTCTTGGCGATCCCCGCTCCGTCGGCATGGTGGTATCTTCGCCTGCTGGGCACCATGGCGGCTACTCTAGATGTAGTTCCTTGGGCCAGGTTTCATATGCGTCCGCTACAGAGAGCCCTCTTGCGTCAATGGTCAAATCAGACCTACTCGCTAAGTCGCAGGTTACCTTGCCCGAGACGGGTGCATCGGGCGTTGCAGTGGTGGCTTTGCCCACGGTCCCTTCAAGCGGGACTGCCTTTGGAACAGCCGACTTGGTTACCTGTCATAACAGATGCGAGTCTAGCGGGCTGGGGAGCCCACTGTCAGGGTCATTACACTCAGGGAACTTGGTTGGCGCAAGAGCTCAAGTGGTCGATCAACCGGCTCGAGTTGCGCGCAGTGGGGCTAGCACTGCGAGCCTTCGAGTCAATGGTGTTAAATCGGGCGGTGAGAGTTCTGTCAGACAATGCGGCTACAGTGGCGTACATCAATCTACAGGGCGGCACAGGAAGCGTAGTCATGGAGGAGGAGGCACAGGAGCTCTTCGAATGGGTGGAAATACGCCTTCTGGCCATTTCGGCTGCGCATATCGCCGGAAAAGACAATGTCACGGCGGATTTTCTCAGCAGAGTCCAGGTGGACGCCGGAGAATGGGAGTTGCATCCGCAGATTTATGCGCAAATAGTTCGCCGGTGGGGACCTCCGATCATGGATCTCATGGCGACCTTCCAGTCGGCAAAGACGGGTCGGTTTTTCAGCAGGCGGAGAGAACGCATGTCCGAAGGAATCGACGCCCTCATCCAACCGTGACCCGAGTCCGGTCTCCTGTATGTGTTTCCACCGTGGGCGTTGATCGGCAGAGTGATCCAACGCATCGAAGCGCACCACGGAAGGGTTCTATTGGTGGCTCCAGACTGGCCCAGGCATCCTTGGTATGCCGACCTGGTGCGGCTTCTCGACGGGGCGCCATGGAAGCTTCCTCTTCTCGGGGACCTACTAGTTCAGGGTCCCTTGAGTATGCCTCAGGTGGATCGGTTCTCGCTTACGGTTTGGCAATTGAAAGGGCTTGGTTGAAAAAGAAGGGCTATTCACCGTCAGTTATTGCCACGCTTCTTCGAGCCAGGAAGTCTTCTACTTCGCTTACGTATGTCCGCATTTGGCACATTTTTGAGGATTGGTGTTCAACGCATAATATTCGGGCAGCGACGGCTTCAGTGGCCGTGGTTCTCAGTTTCTTACAAGACGGATTTGACAAGGGTCTGGCCGCTAGCTCCCTAAAGGTTCAGTTGGCAGCTCTCGCGTGTTATCGTGGTAAGATAAACGATCTCTCTCTAACAGCGCATGCGGATGTGCAGCGTTTTCTTAAGGCCGTGTTTAGGCTGCGTCCTTCGCGCAGAGTGACTATTCCTCCTTGGGATTTGAATTTGGTTTTGCAAGCCTTGGTTCGGAAACCCTTTGAGCTGCTGCGCCAAGCATCAGTTAAGGACTTAACCCTGAAAACGGTCATTCTCATAGCCATTTGTTCGGCGCGGCGAATTTCGGAGCTCCAGGCGTTATCTTGTAGGGCTCCCTTCTTGTCGTTTTCTAGAGATAAAGTGGTTCTTCGACCGGTACCCTCCTTCCTTCCGAAGGTGGTTTCTCCGTTTCATTTAAATCAGTCCATTGTTCTACCGGTTTTCAATGCAAACCAGTCCGCGGGTGCCGATGTCGGCCTCCACCGGTTGGATGTGAGTAGAGTTTTGCGTCAGTATCTGAGGGTTTCAGAGGTTTTCCGTAAGTCGGAACGCTTGTTTGTCCTTTTCGGTGGCGTTCGGAAGGGGGAAGCGGCGGCGAAGTCCTCCATTTCCCGCTGGATTAAGGAAGCCATCGCCTCTGCATATATGTTGCACGGTCGGCATGTGCCTTTGGGTTTACGAGCCCATTCTACCAGAGCGCAAGCGGCTTCTTGGGCGGAGTACAGTCTGGTTCCGCCAGTGGATATTTGCAAAGCGGCTACTTGGTCTTCACTCCATGCCTTTAGTAGACATTACCGGTTAGATGTACAGGCGTCTCGGGATTCTTGTTTCAGTTCGGTGGTACTGCGTGCTGGTTGGCAAGGTCCCCCCCGTTGATTACTGCTCTGTTACATCCCGGATGTGGAGGACTAAACTGGAGGACCGCTCAGGAAATAGAAATTACACTTACCTGGTAATTGTAGTTCCTGGAGGGTCCAGTTTAGTCCTCCGTCCCGCCCAAGAGTCTAAGAAGTGTCTTTTATCTGTCTGGCGCGCTACCTCTGTGGGACAAGGATTAGGGAAAGTGACGTACTTCCACTCCTCATGCTGCAGGTACTTTCGATATCTTTTATTTGGTAAGTCCTTTTTTTCCTTATCTGTGCTGCAGTGTCTCAGTTGCTTCAGGTAAAGGGGGCGGAAGCAAGGTACAATGTTCTGACTCTCGTTTGGGGAGGGGGTCAAGTGGTGTTCGGGGACATAAGCCAGTTTATAGTTACATTTTTTGTTGCTTACGTGTTGCTTCTTTGAGTCTGCTTTGTTAATAGTTCACTGGGGGCCTGATGGGAGCTCCAGCAGCATACATTCCATGGTTTAAAGAATTTGATTGGTCCAGTCTCCTGGCTGCAGGAAGAGGTGCACTACCCGGATGTGGAGGACTAAACTGGACCCTCCAGGAACTACAATTACCAGGTAAGTGTAATTTCTATTTTTCTATAATAAGAATGTTGCATTGCTTCAATGAATAAAATTAAGATCCATATGTGCAAGAATTAGGATGCCACCACCTCGCTTATGTGTGCAGGGGCAGTTGAAGGCGGTATGAGAATGTGGAGTGATTTGAGATAGAATGGCCTGGCTTTAGCCAGGGTTCTGTGATGCATAGTATGTTCATCTGATGGTATTGCATATGGTCCATGATAATGTTGGTCTTATTTCTGACAGACCTTGCATTGATTAGCCCAATATTAATAGGAGTGCTTGTGGTATGAAGGCTGCAGTGTCCAGCTGCATGAGGATTGGTTTGAGATTTTATTAACCTGTGGGGTCTTCTGTAAAGGTGCTTTTGTGTGTTCAGCCATAAATTGATTTAGCTATGCTTATATACCGCTTTTCACCAGGTCAAAGAAGTGGTTTACCTTAAACAAAATGGGAGTACATTAGAACAGGTGGTAACATATTTACGGGGGGGGGGGGTCCCATCACCAAGAGAGGTTTAACATATTTACAATCCTAATTAGGGTGTGTATCAGGGTTCTCTTTTGGTCTCTCTCTCAGTCAGCTTTTTTGACGCCTATCATGGAAATGATTTCAATGGGTGCAGTTCTGTTCCAAGCCTAGGTGTTTTCTGAATAGGTGGGTTTTTAATTGTTTTCAAAAAGAGGATCTTTGATGGTCTGGATTTTAGATTGGGAGAGAGTTCCATAACGTTGGGGCATATAGATTGAATGCACAATTGCAGGTTTGTTGGTTGAACTTAGTTCTTTCATGTGGCACAATCAGCATATTGCTTGCGGCCTGCCATGTCAGTCTTCCCATGTTCGGTTTTAATAGTAGAGTATGTAGATGTGATGGTTGCTGCTGATGAAGTGCTCTGTGGATCAGCATTAATGTTTTGTACTTGATCTGAGCTTCTAGTGGGGAGGATGTGTAGCTCTTTCAGGACCGGAGTGATGTGATCGAATTTCTTTACTCTTTGGATGATCTTGGCTGTTGTGTTAAGGACAGTTTGAAGTGGGTTGAGTGCGGTGATTGGAAGACCATGATATATCGCGTTACAATAATCCAGATGGGGGAGTATCATAGCTTGCATGACAGATCTGAAGTCTTGTGTGTCTAGGAGTGGTCTAAGGCACTGTATAATCTTGGCTTTGAAAAATATTGTCTTTGCAGTTTTTGCAATCTGTTGCTTGAATAATAGAGTTTGATCTAGGATGATTCCCAGATACTTTATTTGCAGTTGGGCTTTTGGGTTGTTCCCAGGGTGAGGTGTGTCAGTGGGGTGAAGGCTTGATCCTTTGAAACAAATAAGGCTTCCATCTTCTTGAGGTTTATCGTGAGGTTATTCTCTTGGAGCCATCTGGAGATATTGTTGAAGCAGTTTATTAACTGTGGATTTGTTGGATTTTTGGTGGTTATGGGCCTATAGCTCATGATGTTATCTGCATATATGTGAAAGCTGACACTGTGTGACCATATTATGGAGCAGAGAGGTTGCAGATAGATGTTGAATAGCATAGCTGATAGTGCAGAGCCTTGTGGTATTCCTTGGGTTTGTTGGTATGGGGGGGTATGTGGTGCTGTTGGTTCGGATTTGCTGATACCTGTCTGTTAGGTAGGATTGGAACCATTGCAGGACTTTGTCTTGTATGCCGGTCTCTTGCAGTCTGCATAGGAGGATGTTGTGTGAGATGGTATCGAATGCTGCATATATGTCCAGGAAGATCAGTGCATATCCAGTATGCTTGGTCTGTATTCCTTTGGTTAGGGTATTAATGAAACCATGAGGGTTTCGACTCCATGAGATGGTTGGAATCCGTGTTGTTGTGGGTCAAGCGTGTTGTTTTTGTCCAAATAGTCCTGTAGTTGCTGTTGAACTCTTTTTTCAATGATTTTTGCAGTGAATGGGAGGCTTGCTACTGGTCTGAATGAGGTAGTGTCCAGTTCATCAAGATCCAATTTTTTGAAGATCGGGCATATGATGGATGTTTTGAGGCTATTGGGCATCCAACCTTGCTTGAGAGATTCATTTACAATGCTGGCAAGCACTGGGCTTAGTTCCTGTTTTGTCTTTTTAATCCAGTCAACCGAGCAGGGATCGAGAGGGGAGGGGGTAGTGTTGAGTCCTGATATGGTGGTTTCGATCCTCTTTTTGGAGGCTGTTTCAAATGTGTCCCATGTGGAGCCGGAGGCAGCCTTATGGTCACTTGTCGTTATCAGGGGCTGCGCATTGGTCTTCTGTTGGAGCTGCTTGTATTATACTGCAAGTTGTTGTGGTTTGAGAGTTGGTTCAAGTGATTAGGTGTTTTGGTTAGCTGTTTGACAATGTTAAAAAGCTCACGTGGGTGGTTAAGTGATGTATTTATGAGTTTCGTGTATCATCTATTTCGGTGCGGTAGTTATTTAAAGTATCCATGTATCTTGTCGTGTCAGTTTTGTTTTTCATCTTTCTCCATCTCCTCTCATATCTAGTTGTGTTTTTAGTTTCTGTAATGCGGGTGTGAACAAACGTGCTTTCGTTGGTCTCACTTTGTTTCTTTTGGGTGCTGTCATTACATGTGCTGCTGTGGATATGGCAGTGTTCCAGTTGTTAATCAATGTTTCAAGATTTGCATATCCCGATTGTATGTTTGGTAGGAGTTGATTGAAGAAGTTCTCTTTATTAAATGGTTTGAATCTTCTTGTTGGGTTCGCCTCTTCTTTGGTGGAGATGGGTTGATAGGAGCTGACGAAGGTAATGAGAGATAAATAAAACCCACTTATTCTCTCTACACTACAATACACTACCTAATCAGAATACACAAAGAGACACAGGTTAGCAACCATACTACAATACAACAAAACACACAAAATATTTTTACGCATCACAATTTGCCCTATGATATAAATTGTAAGTACCCATAATGTAAATACGTTCTAACTTTTTACCGTTCAAATGTTATAATGTTACTTGTAAATAGTTCCACCTGTTCTATGTGATACGACTAGGTATGTGCTTCCACATACCATATAATTTACTGTTCTTTGTAAACCGCACTTGATACTTGGGAAAGAGCGGTATAGAAATAAGTGTTAAATAAATAAGAGAATGGTCGGACCATGGTATAGATGTAATCTTTGGATTCATGTTTCTGTTATCGGATTTGGAATTGAGGAATATGAGATCCAGGATATTGTCTTTCTCATGCGTTGGCGCGCAGACGATCTGTGTCAGTTCAATTGCTTCAATGAATGCCTTAGCATGTTCCTCTTGTACAGATGTGAAGTTGAAATCACTGAGTATTATCAGTTCTTTTGCGTTGTTGGTACTCCCCGACACTTTTTTGAGAATGTCTGATAGGTCTGAGTTTGCTGTAGGTGCTCTGTATATCAGGCAGTTCAATAAGTGCTTGTTGGTGATTTTGAGTGTGTCCGCTTCTTCTGAGCTTTCTGACGCAAGGTTCCAGAGGTGGAGGTTGGATTTTGCTATTATAGCCACTCCTTCTCCCCTGGAGTGGATACGGGAGCAATTATATAGATTGTATCCTTGGGGTATAAGCTGGTTCATGAGTACAGTGTCTGCTTCTGATGGCCACATTTCTGTTATACAGAGGATATCAATCTTTTGAGATGTGATGAGGTCTTGGAATATGGGGAGTTTGCTCCTCACTGATCATATGTTTATGAGTGCAATTTGAAGTAGTCGTGTGGGCACTGGTATTGTGTGGTGCCCTGTTATGAGTGGGATGGTTGTGAATCTTCGTTGTGGGTGTGGGTTTTTTTTGGGGGGGTAGCTATTGTTTCTGTTGTTATGTGGGAGGCATATGAAATGTAAAAATAAAAATAAAGGAATATCATACAATACAGTAAGTTGACAATAAAAGATATAATATAAAATATAAAAAACAATAGTAAACGTATGTGTATGTGTAAAAGAGCTAAAATAATATAAATACATTAAAAATATAACTATGAAAAACTTTTTTAAAAAATATCATAATGATAATAACAACAATAAACAAACATTAAAACATCTCAGTAAAAACATATCAAGACATGCTGTGATATAAAATTAAAGATTAAAGGGTAAGACGTGACCAAATTTGTGCCAAAGTGATGGAACTTAAATGAGAACATCATGAAGCTGATCATTCTATAGTGAGACCATAAACATCACATGCTAAAAAACTCACCAATCTGGAGGAGACACTCCTATATAGTCTCAGTTGTTATCTAGAACCACGCAGACCGGAGGAGACATAAGTAATATTTTAGCCCAATAGGAAGAAATCACCTACATATTATTCAATCCTAGGGTGTGGGCAGGGGCGGCCCAAGGGGGGTGCGGGGCCATGTGCGGAGATTAATTGTGGGGCCTCATTTACATAGGGAGCCTCATTTGCATAAATACTTGCGTAATGTTAACATGCATTTTTAGTAAACATGCTTCTTAATCAGTGTCTGGATAAAGAAAGACTAACAGATTTCTACGTTACTATATTCCAGTGCCAACCGCCAGGCCCATTAGGAAGTTCTATAAACACTGACCATTTAGAACTCATAGCAAATCCACCCTATCATAACAGCTCTGCCAGGACTCACAAAGCACCAAACCCTACCTATCAAAAGGCAACACTGCAAATATTAAACCAATACATCTCAGAGAATACCAATGCATCTCCTACTGGGGAAAGAGAACAAGTGACATGGTCAAATAGAAACTACATGAACAGAATACCTCAGCTTGGTTAAAATGCAGAACATAGACCGTCACCAAAGAACAAGGGATCGCAATTTAGAAATAGGAAGACAATAATTAAACTGGGAACCCCAAAAGCCAAACTTGGGATATACAACAACACTGGAGAAATAAAACTATAAATTAATTTCCTCTTGTACTAAACAAAACACAAAAGACGTTAACGATGCACATTTCCCAGAGCTGATATATTCCAATTAATAAATTCAAAATAAAAAAGTATTTTTCTACCTTTTGCTGCTTGTGCATTTTCTTTTCAGTTGCAATTGCTCCAGTCATTTTCTTCTGGTTTCTTTGTGTCTTCTGCGAGCTATCCATTTTCCTTTCTTCTCTTTTAGATTTTTTTCCAAATTTTTTCTCTATATCTTCTTTAACATACTGATCTTTCCCCTTTTGCTCTTTCCTCCATTTCTTTCCTTATTCCTTTATTATCCACTCAAATTTTACCCTTCCATTCTCAATCTCCACTTAATCTTCCAGTACCCGGCCCATCGTAGACTTTTCTTCCCTCCCACACAAAATATCTTTTCCCCTCTCCATTCTCATTCACCATCCCTTTCTAGTCCTCCCCCAAAGTCAGCTCCTTTATAGTTCTAGACCAGCGATGGCGAACCTATGGCACGCGTGCCAGCTGTGGCACGCGAAGGCCTTGCAGCTGGCACGCGGGAAGGTCCGCCATCGAAAAAAAAACAACAACCCTGTCTGCTGCCGTTGTCGGGGCCGCCGCGGCAGAATCGAGCGTGCCGCGGGGCCCCCCTGTACCCGGCACAGCCTCTCCTCCCTGTAGCAGCTCTCTCGTTGGAGCTGCAGTCAGACTCGCCGGCTTGCAGAGCGCGAAGGGAAGAGTTTCCCTTTCGCGACTCTGTTAAGCCCGCGGGGGCTGATGGGAACTTCCCATCAGCCCCTGCGGGCTTAACAGAGCAGCGAGGGAAAAACTCTTCCCTCGCGCTCTGCAAGCCAGCGCGTCTGACGGCAGCTCCAGCGAGAGAGCTGCTACAGGGAGGAGAGGCGGTGCCGGGTCCAGGGGGGCCCCGCGGCACGCTCGATTCTGCCGCGGCGGCCCCGACAGCGGCAGCAGACAGGTTTTCTTTTTTTTTTTAATTTTCCCTGGGCTGGGCTGGGCTGGGCTGGGGGTGGGGGTGGGGGTTAGGAGTGGTGAGGGGCGGGGCGGGGCTGGGCTGGGGGGCTTAGGAGTGGTGATGGGCTGGGCTGGGCTGGGCTGGGGGGGTTAGGAGTGGTGATGGGCTGGGCTGGGCTGGGGGGGGTTAGGAGTAGTGATGGGCTGGGCTGGGCTGGGGGGTGTTAGGAGTAGTGATGGGCTGGGGTGGGGGGGTTAGGAGTGGTGATGGGCACTGGGCTGGGGGGTTAGGAGTGGTGATGGACACTGGGCTGGCTGGGGGGGGTTAGGAGTGGTGATGGGCACTGGGCTGGCTGGGGGGGGTAGGAGTGGTGATGGGCGCTGGGCTGGGGGGGGTAGGAGTGGTGATGGGCGCTGGGGGGGGTTAGGAGTGGTGATAGGCGCTGGGGGGGCTTAAACTAAAAATTGAGTGATGGGGGATTAGGACTGGGAGTGGGCTGATGGGGAGGTTAGGACTGGAAATGGGCTGGTGGGATTAGGACTGGGAGTGGGCTATGGGGGGCTAGGACTGGTAATGGGTTGGGGGGGTTGCTAGGACTGGAAATGGGCTGAGTGGAAGGGGGCTTGAACTGCAAATAGCTGTTGGGGATGGGGCTTGGAATGGAAATGGGCTGAGGGGAAGTGGGGGGCTTGAACTGCAAATAGCTGATGGGGACGGGGCTTGGAATGGAAATGGGCTGAGGGGAAGTGGGGGGCTTGAAGAAGGGAATGGATGCTGGGTGAGACTGGAACTAGAAGGGAGCTGATGTTGGGGGAGGATTAGAATGGGATGGGGCTGGGAGAGTAAAATGGAGAGGGGAAAAATATTTTGTGTAGGAGGGATGAAAAATCTACAATTGGCCAGGTATTGGGAGAGTAATTGGGGATTGAGGATGGAGGGGTAAAATTTGTGTGGATGAAATAGGAATGAGGAAAGAGCAAAAGGAGAAAGATTAGTATGTTAAAGCAGATGTAGAGAGAGAGAGAATGGAAAAAAAACTAGAAGAGAGAAGAAAGGACAAATGGACAGCAGACGATGGAGAGTTAGCAGAAAACATGAAGAAACCAGAAGAAAATGGCTGGACCAATTGCAACTGAAAAAAAATGCACAAAAGGTAGAACGATATCTCTTTATTTTGAATTTATTAACTGGAATATGTCAGCTCTGGGAAATGTGCATCATTAACATCTGCGCTTTGTTTGGTACAAGAGGAAATTCCTATTTGACGTTGCCACTTGTTCTCTTTCCCCAGTATTCACTGAAATGTATTGGTTTAATATTTGCAGTGTTGCCTTTTGATAGGTAGGGTATGGTGCTTTGTGAGTCCTGGTAATGCTGTCAGGATACGGCGGGTTTGCTATGGGTTCTAAATGGGCAGCGTTTGTAGTAGTTCCTAATGTGCCTGGCGGTTGGCACTGGATTATAGTAATGTAGAAATCTTTTAGTCTTTCTTTATCCATACACTCATTAAGAGACATGTTTACTAAAAGTTAGTGTATGGTAACATTATGCAAATATTTATGCAAATAAGACCACTTATGCAAATGACGTGCTGGCACTTTGAGGAAATTCTTTGGTTTTGTGCGGCAGTTTGGGCACTCGGGCTCAAAAAGGTTAGCCATCACTGTTCTAGACCCACCCAGCATCTGCCCCCTTCTAGTTCCAGTCTCCCAAGCTTCCACATCAGCCCATTTCCAGTCCTAGCCTCCCATATGCTGTTTTCCAGTTCCATTCCAGCCCCCCATCAGCCCATTTCCAGCCCTATTCCAACTCCCATCAGCCCACTTCCAGTCCTATTCCAACTCCCATCAGCCCACTTCCAGTCCTATTCCAGCCCCCATCAGCCCATTTCCAGTCCTATTTCAGCTCATCACCCATTTGCAGTCCACGTTCCCCCCATCAGCCCATTTCTAGTCCTATCCTAGCTCCTCATCAGCCCATTTCCAGTCCTAGCCCCCATATGCTCTTTTCCATTTCCATTCCAGTCCCCATCAGCCCATTTCCACTCCACGCTCCCCCATCAGCTAATTTCCAATCCTAGCCCTCTCGTCAGCCCACTTCGCCCTATTCCAGCCCCCATCAGCCCATTTCCAGTCCTAATCCAGCTCTTCATCAGCCCATCTCCAGTCCAAGTTCCCCCCCCACCATGACAGCCCATTTTGTCCATTCCCCCCCACCATCACAGCCCATTTGCAGTCCTATCCCCCATCACAGCCCATTTGCAGTCGTCCCCCCGTCACAGCCCAATTGTAGTCCGTTCCCCCCATCACAGCCCATTTCCAGTCCGTTTCCCCCCCCCATCACAGCCCACTTGCAGTCCTTCCCCCCACAGCCCAATTGCAGTCCATCCCCCCCCATCACAGCCCATTTCCAGTCTGTTTCCACCCATCACAGCCCATTTCCAGTCCGTTCCCCCCCCCCATCACAGCCCAATTGCAGTCCATTCCCCCCCCCACATCACAGCCCATTTCGAGTCTGTTCCCCCCCATCACAGCCCATTTCCAGTCCGTTCCCCCTCACCATCACAGCCCACTTGCAGTCCTCCCCCCCACAGCCCAATTGCAGTCCATTCCCCCCATCACAGCCCATTTCCAGTCCGTTCCCTCCCCCACCATCACAGCACATTTCCAGTCCGTTTCCCCCCATCACAGCCCAATTGCAGTCTGTTTCCCCCCATCACAGCCCATCCAGTCCTAGCCGCCCCCCCCCACCGAAGAGCCCCGCGCCGTCGAAGGGGCTGCAGAGGGAGCCAGGGAAGCCCGCCGAAGCCCCGGTTCCCTCTGCACAGCCCGCCAGAGTGAAGAGCCTTTACCTTCCTGCTGGTGGCTGTTTCAGTGAAGCCGCGAATGCTGGGAAAGGTTAAAGGCAATGCCCTTTAACCTCTCCTGGCATTCGCGGCTTCATTGAAACAGCCGCCAGCGTGAAGGTAAAGGCTCTTCACGCTGGCGGGCTGTGCAGAGGGAACCGGGGCTTCGGCGGGCTTCCCCGGCTCCCTCTTCAGCCATCCATTGAGCGAGAATGTGGTTCGCGCGGGGCCCTGTGCAAACAACATTCTCGCTCAATGGACGGGCCGGCCCTGGGTGTGGGAACCTATAATGGAGAAGGAATAAGGTAACAGAATTAAAGCAGCTATACTTAACAAAACAAAAACTATACGATGAGCGTATTAAATACTCTAAGAAAGAATACCATACAAATATAATAAATAATTCCATCAACAAACCCAGAGAGCTTTTTGAAATTGTAAAGACTTTAACAAAAGAGCAAAAAGCAGAAGGTGAAGCTCAAATTGAACCGCAGAAGTATGCAGAATATATTAAGGAAAAATTCCACTCTAAGGCGAAAGATATATGCAGACTTAACTTAAATTTAGTCTCAAATTCCAGGGTCTGGGATACATTCTCCTTTCCATCTAAAGAGCAACTCTCGCACATTATTTCTTCTATAAACACATGCACTTCTCCTACTGATCCATGTCCTGTATCTTGGATTAAGTCCACAAAGTCAAATTTTATTCACATCATACAAAACATTGTGCAAAATTCCCTCTCTCAAGGTAGTTTACCAAAGCAACTAAAGCTTGCAACTGTTAGACCAATCCCGAAGAAGACAACGTTAGACAAGAATAACCCGACTGCTTACCGGCCAATTTCCAGCATACCCTTTTTAGCGAAGATCATTGAAAAGACAGTGCAACTTCAACTCCAAGAACACATTGATGTTCACGCGCCTTTAGATGATAACCAACATGGTTTTCGCCCAAACCACGGAGTTGAAACATTAATGATTTATCTTTTTGACTACATACTACATACCATTGATGACATTAAGAAGGGTATTATAATGATTTTTATAGACATTTCTGCTGCATTCGACTCTGTAGATCACAATAGGTTACTACATAGATTAGAGGAGATTGGTCTATATGGGATCACATTAAAATGGTTCCATTCCTATCTGACAGAGAGATTTTTACAAGTAAAGATCGGGCAAAAAACTTCTCTGCCCATAAGAGTATTACAAGGTGTACCACAAGGTTCTGCTCTTTCATCGCTTCTTTTCAATATTTATATGCAGCCAATATGCAATATTCCATTGAAAAGTGGCATAAAGTATACAATTTATGCTGACGACATTATGATATTCACAACTGTTTCTATTGAGAAACCTGATTTTTCCAGCATTACAGATTGTCTCTCAAAAATGTCCACCTGGTGTAAAACTAACAACATGGAAATTAATTTTAGCAAAACAGAGGCGTTATTTGTATCTCGTAACCATAATTTTGCACATCCACCTGACCTCAAGATAGATAACTCAATTATTACTATTAAATCGGAAGTGAAATATCTTGGAGTTACTCTAGACAATGAGTTGAATCTTAAATCACACATAAATAAGACAATTAGAAGCGCATATTATAGAATGAAGATCATCAGAAGACTAAGGCCGCTTCTTGAAACTGTTCACTTCCGAAATGTTTGTCAAGCATTGATTACACCATTACTTGACTTCTGTAATCCAATATATCTGGGTTTAACTAAGCAGTCACTCAAGCCTTTACAGTTAGCGCAAAACACCGCTGCACGTATAATTTTTGGTCTATCAAGTAAAGAGCATATAACTCCCATCTTAAAGGAGCTCCACTGGTTACCCATAGCATCTCGCATAAAATATAAAACAATAATTTATATTTTCAAGATAAAGCAACAATGTTCTGCAGAAAGCCTGACGTATCTCATCCAGTCAGATATTAGCAACAGACCTAGAAGAAGTGGGTCTGACAATAGAGTCAGCTCCTCAAATGACATCAGAAAAACACGTAAGAACACCTCTGAGAGAGCTTTCTCTTTTGCTGCGCCTTCCATCTGGAACTCGCTACCTAATGATCTGAGAGCAGCTCAGGACATCAATGACTTTAGGAAGCAACTGAAGACGGTTTTGTTTATGGAAAACTACGGTCATGCAATCAATTAATTAGTTTTTAGAAAGCAAATCATATATACATATTGTATAATAGCTCACTTTATAGTATAGCTAACAAAGTAGATAGTACACCAATTTCCAAGACATTATATCATATATGTACAAACTATGTATCTTTTATCACTGTATGTTTCACTATTACTTGTTATATTTTTGTTTGTTGATCCGCTTTGATTTTATGATAAGGCGGTATAAAAATCCAATTAAATAAATAAATAAATAAAATAATAACCCAACTTATCTAGAAGCCTACTTTAAATGTAGCAGGCCTCTTATCCCACTATACAGATGTAACAAAGGAAATGGCAATTCTATCTATATTACTGAAATATACTCTTTAAAAGTCAAATAATTATATGGAGCACGTCACTGTGGGGAGTATATGATATGTACCGTATCTCAGGGGACCATATTTCTTTAAAATATGGCCAAGTTGTTGGAACCCTTATAGCATTGTGATAATCCTAAAAATTGTTTGTCCATAGGGCCATCCAGGAGTATCAATGGATCTCAACATATATTTTAAAAGAAATACTGCACGAGTGTTCTTAGATCCCCTATCGAGCATGCTCTAAATACCTAAAAGTCATTATAGATAAGTATTTTTCCCAAGAAAATGTAAAATCCCTAAACTGGGCATAGATTTCCAAAGAGAGAAAATATTTATATTTATACATACATTTTGGGTTACCGAAGATGCGGTTGCATAAAAAACAAAAAAATGCCATCGAGAGGCAAAATGTTGTGCCTACATATTGTATTAAGGTTCAAAACCACCTTAATACAATATATAGCCAAACTACATGTCAATAACATTGTGCAATAAGATTTAAAGTGGGCCAAACTGAACACATCTAAAAAACACAACTCTCTAACGGATAGCACAAGGGTCTAAACAGTATTGTTTGGAACTAAACAATCCGGTATCGACCCTAGAGATAATATTTTATGGATTGAAATAGGTCTTTAAAATTTAAAAAGCAGAAAAGAAAAGAGGAACCATTAATGCTATTCATATCCAAAAACGTATGCTAAAAAACACCCAAGTTCCTTTGCGTCCCTCTAGTCCAGTCCCGGAACCTTAGAGTCTAGAACGCCTTCCAGCAACCTTGGAGACTGAATGATGTCATCTTTTTTCTGATGTCACCAATACAAGTAGGCTAACTCCGCCCCCCTTTCTTCAGTATTTCAGTCTCCAAGCAGCTTGTGAGACGTCTGAGCCTGTGTCTGGGCTCAGTTGTAACAAACAAGTAGAGCTGAATTTTTTATTTAGTTTTTATTTGGCTTGATTCAAATTCTGATTAGATTTTCTCTTTTTGTTTTTAGGAATGCTGCTGCTGCTGAAGCTTCCTGCTGGGCTATTTTAATTTATTTTGTTTTGCCTCATCCCCATCTTCTAAACGAGCAGAGACTTGATAGATTTAACTGATAGATCCTCCCGAACCCAGTAAGAGGGGTGAGGAGCAGGTGGAGGGAAAGAGAAAGGAAGTGAAACAAAAAGATTTATGCTGTGCACAGCCCTTAGGTAAAAGGGATTGCAGGGCATTTTGTTTTCTTCGACGTCGGTGCCGAAGCCGCTGAACGGCTGAGCTCTGACGCTTTGAACTCCCCCCATTTTCATGCACAGGAATTTAAGGTATGTGGGGGAAGTTACTGGCAGTTAATTAGTTGTTTTTTGAAGCCGTCTTGTTGCCGTTGATCGTTTTGGCCGCAAGTGTTCGGCGCGCGAGTGTGCAGCGCACGAGTGTTCGGCGCGCGGCATACTATGCAATTTCTTCAGGGGACTTAGCTTAAGCGGGAGTCAAGCAGCAGTCTTTTTAATTGGGTTTTTTATTACCGGTTTCACTTTATGTTTAATTATTCTCTTTAGTTTGGAAAACTAATCACTTTTAAGTTTAAAAAAAAAAAAAGAGAATAGTAAAACTTATTATTATTGCATCTTTGGCTGGATTTTGGTTTGATAATCTTCTTCACTTTTTATTATAGAATGCCGGCTAAGCCACGGTGTTTAGTTTGTGGCTCGCGGCGTGGAGAAGTAATGGATTCGGGGGTGTGTAAGTCATGCACTTTGGAGCCCGATGGTGCAATCAAAGCCCAAGGAAGTTCCTTGGGTGCTCAGGTTGGTTTAACAGGGGAACTTGGTAATTCTCTGCCACCTGCTTTAAGTCCTGTGCGGACAGGGCCTGGGTCTTCTGCTGAGGTTGATGCTCTGGTGCTTCCTTCTATGGAGCACAGGAGATGTTCATTCTATTCCTCCTAATTTCTATTTGCTGATGTCTCAGGCCTTGGAGCTTCTGCAGCCTATGTTAGGGGTTTCTTCTCAAACTTCAAAGGGTATGAAGCGTACTGGGTCGGTTTGTCTACCCGAGGAGGACGCAGGGTTAGCAAAGATCAGTAAGCAGGCAGTAAGTGATAGTCTTCTCGAGGAAGTGTTGGAAGGTGCGGACGATATAGATCAGTCCTCTGAGATGGAATTAGAGGAAGGAGAGTTGCCAGAAGAAGAACAACAAAGTAGAGTGGTTAGAGTATTTCGTAAAGAGGAGTTGCCTGCTTTGATTTCTGAGACTCTCAGGTCTCTTAATATGCCTGCCGGGGATTCGGTAGCTGATGAATCTTTGGAAGATCCTCTTTTGCAGGCGGTGCAGAAGTCCCAGTGAGTTTTCCCAGTTCATAGAGTTTTTAAGTCTATGATTCAAGAGGAGTGGGACTGTCCTGAAGCAGCTTTTCGAGGTTCTAGATTTTTAACTCATCTTTACCCTCTTTCAGATCAAGATAAGGAGCTTTTTCGCTCTCCTAAAGTGGATGCTGCGGTTTCAGCTGTAACCAAGAAGACTACGATTCCGGTTGAAGGAGCCGCTGCATTAAAGGATGTTCAGGACCGGAAATTAGACACTTTGCTTAAGCAGGTGTTTGATGTTAGCGCCCTTTCCTTGCAAGCCTCGATTGCGGGGGCATGGGTCGCAAGAGGATGTTTGCGGTGTTCGCAAAAGTTGCAGGTAGATCAGGTAAATGAGCAGTTAGAGGAGGTAACTCGGTTGGAATCGGGCGCTGCTTATTTATCGGACATTCATTATGATCTTATCAGAGCTCTGGCTAAGAGTATGGCCTCGGTTGTGGCGGCCCGAAGATACCTTTGGTTGCATAACTGGTCAGCAGACGCTTCTTCTAAGGCTCGTCTTAGTAAGTTACCTTTTAGGGGTAAACCTTTGTTTGGTGGAGATTTGGAAAAGTTGGTTAAAGAACTAGGGGAGTCCAAGGGTGGTCGTCTGCCGGAGGATAAACCTAGGCAGAGTCGAGGTGCTGGGGGCTTACGAGGAAATTCTAGAGAGTTTCGTAGATTTCGGACGCCTCGTTTTAGTCAGCCCCAATGCGGAAGGTTCTCAGTTCGGGGTCAGGGATTTCGGAATTTCCGGGGAGCCGGAAGAGGGTTTTCTCAGTTTCAGGCCCCAAATCTTAGGAAATCCCAATGAGATGACACAGGCTCAGGCAGGGTTTATTCCTGTGGGAGGAAGGTTGAAGGATTTTTACCCTGCCTGGGTCAAGATTACCACAGATCAGTGGGTTTTAGAAATCATTCGAGAAGGTTATGCTCTAGAGCTCCTTCGGCCCGTGTCAGACTTCTTTGTTCAATCTCCTTGCAGCACTCCACAAAGACTGAACGCAGTCGCAGAGACGCTGCAGCGTTTACTACAGCTTCGGGCAGTAATACCCGTTCCTGCGGAACAGTGCGGTCTCGGTCGGTACTCCATCTATTTCGTAGTACCAAAGAAAGAGGGCACTTTTCGACCGATTCTAGATTTAAAAAGGGTAAATCGTTGTCTTCGGGTTACCATTTCAGAATGGAGTCGCTACGCTCTGTCATCGCGGCTGTGAAAGCAGACAAATTCCTAACCTCATTAGATCTGACAGAAGCGTATTTACATATCCCCGTGCGGAAAGATCATCAACGATTTCTGAGATTCGCTCTGCCCATGGGGCATTTTCAATTTCAGGCGATGCCTTTCGGATTGGCTACAGCTCCGCGAACGTTTACCAAGGTTATGGTAGTGGTAGCGGCTGCTCTACGCAAAGAAGGTGTACGGGTACATCCTTATTTAGATGACTGGCTGATTCGAGCAAAGTCAAGACAGGAGAGTCTGATGGCCACCGCGCGGGTAGTACAGTTGATGGAGAGCCTTGGTTGGGTAGTCAATTTTGCAAAGAGCAAATTGGATCCAACACAGTCTCTAGAATATTTAGGAGCACGTTTCAAAACAGCGAGAGCTGCGGTTTTCCTCCCAAGTCACAGAGTTCAAGGTTTGAGGGACATGGTTTGTCGATTTCTAGCCAGACAGGCGCCAACAGCGTGGCATTATCTACAATTACTGGGGACAATGACGGCCACGATCGAAGTGGTACCGTGGGCCAGAGCTCATATGCGAGCATTGCAGGGAGCTCTTCTGCAACGGTGGTCTTACCAGAAGGATGCATTGACTCGGCGCCTAATCTGTCCTCCAGAGGTTCGTCAGGATCTTCTCTGGTGGTTAGCGGAGGAGCATCTGGAGGCGGGTATGCCTCTAGAGCCTCCATCCTGGATTTTGCTAATGACGGATGCAAGCCTCACAGGTTGGGGGGCTCATTTCCAAGGCAGGTTTGTCCAAGGTCTCTGGTCTCCGGAGGAACAGACTTGGTCCATCAACCGTCTAGAAATGAGAGCGGTAGGTTTGGCGTTGCAGAAATTTCAGAAGTTTCTGAATCATGCAGCAGTAAGGGTGTTCTCAGACAATGCGACAACAGTCGCCTACATCAATCATCAAGGAGGAACCGGCAGTCTGGTTCTGCAAATGGAGGCGAGTCAGCTTTTGAAGTGGGCAGAGCACAATCTGATGGCTCTTTCCGCTCAACATGTCGCAGGAGTGGAAAATGTGTAGGCGGATTTTCTAAGTCGTCGCAGAGTAGACCCAGGAGAGTGGCAGCTTCACCCGGAGGTGTTTGCGTTGTTGGTTCAAAGATAGGGGATTTCCCTAATGGACTGATGGCAAGTTTCGAGTCGGCTCAAGTGTCGCGATTTTTCAGCAGGAGATGGGAAAGGATGTCCGAAGGCCTAGATGCCTTAGCTCAGAGTTGGCCGGAAGGCGGTCTCCTTTACATGTTTCTGCCGTGGACTCTAATAGGGCGTGTACTTCAACGGGTGGAGAGACATCGAGGTCGGGTGTTACTGATAGCGCCCGATTGGCCTCGAAGACCTTGGTATGCAGACCTAGTACGTCTGCTAGTGGACAGGCCCTGGAGGATTCCATTTCGAGAGGATCTTTTACAGCAGGGTCCATTACGCATGCCCCAGGTGGCTCGATTCTCGCTTACGGCTTGGCTCTTGAAAGGGCTAGGATGACTGCCAAGGGTTACTCGCCAGCGGTCATCTCTACTTTGCTTAAGGCTCGTAGACGTTCAACTTCTTGGCTTACATACGGGTTTGGAGAATTTTTGAAGCATGGTGTGTGGAACGGAAACTAAGGCCCTTAGGGGCCTCGGTGCTGCAGATTCTTTCTTTTTTACAAGATGGTGTGGAAAGGGTTCTAGCGGCTAGTTCTTTGAGAGTGCAGCTGGTAGCTATCTCATGTTATCGTGGTAGGATTCAGGGTCAGCTGTTGGGTTCTCACGTAGATATTCGTAGATTTTTAAGAGCCATATTGCTTATGAGGCCTCCTAAGCGTAATTTTATGCCTTTATGGGATTTAAATTTGGTATTAGAGTCGCTAATGAGTTCACCTTTTGAACCATTGGGAGTTTCGTCATTGAAGGATTTAACGTTGAAAATGGTATTTCTCGTGGCGATCTGTTCCGCTAGAAGGATTTCGGAGTTACAAGCTTTGTCTTGTAAAGAACCATATTTATCATTTTTTAATCACAAAGTCGTATTACGTACAGTACCATCATTCTTACCAAAAGTGGTTTCCGTTTTTCATGTCAATCAGGTGGTTTCACTGCCTGTATTTTCAAAGAGTCAGAAGGATAAGTCTGGTCGTAGATTGCATCTTCTGGATGTTCGTAGAGTGCAGAAATGGTATCTCCGTAGAACCACTCCTTTCTGGAAATCTGATAGATTGTTTGTGTCCTTTGGAGGTCCTCGTAAAGGAGAAGCGGTGGCAAAGTCTTCTATTTCTAGATGGTTGAAAGAAGCGATAGCATCAGCATACTTTCTTAAAGGAAAGGCAATTCCAGTGGGTCTTCGTGCTCATTCAACCAGGGCGCACGCAGCGTCTTGGGCGGAGGTTAGTTTGGTTCTGGTAGGAGATATCTGTAGAGCGGCTACATGGTCGTCTTTACATTCTTTTGCTAAGCACTATCGGTTAGATGTGCAGGAAGCAGGAGATGGACGTTTTGGTTCAGCGGTTCTTCAGGCTGGTCTTGCAGGTCCCTCCCATTAAGATTAACTGCTCTGTTACATCCTCTAAGGTTCCGGGACTGGACTAGAGGGACGCAAAGGAAGACAAAATTAGACTTACCTGCTAATTGTTGTTCCTTAAGGAACTCTAGTCCAGTCCCAGATCCTTCCCAGTGTATTTGAAGGGGATTTAAGTTTAATACAGTTTTATAGTTTTTTGCAAACTTTGCCATATAGTTTTATTTTTAGGTTTTCTTGTGGCAGCAGTGCTTTGTTAGCATGCAAAAAAAAAAATTCTTTATAGATTTTTTTTATAGATTTACAGTTTATTGTATGAAGGTATTTTTGCCAATTAATTAATTTTTTCTATTATCTACTTATTTGTTGCTCTGCTGAGTCTGCTTTGTCAATAGATACTGATGAAAGGGGGCAGAGTTAGCCTACTTGTATTGGTGACATCAGAAAAAAGATGACATCATTCAGTCTCCAAGGTTGCTGGAAGGCGTTCTAGACTCTAAGGTTCCGGGACTGGGCTAGAGTTCCTTAAGGAACAACAATTAACAGGTAAGTCTAATTTCGTCATCAAAACCACAACTTGGGCGCGAAAAGTCTACTGTGTTCTTTTTCTAAAAGGGGATCTCTTACTTTTTAAAAAAACGCAAATTAGTCATCCAAATCGTCAACCACAATGTGGGGAAGTTTGCTCTTTTGGTGATATGGATGTTGAAAATGGTTTGAAAACGGCTAAAATACACTGAAGTATAACGTCACTTACCCAGTTGCAGAAAGCTCCAATTAGAAAAGAATTAAATGCATTGGATAGGATGTCTTTAACTATGCATGGGGAATTTAAGACTGTACTGTCCTTTCCTGCAGCTCTTTTGTATGGTCAGGTATTTGAATTTAATATATCCAGATGTTGCACAACAAACAACAGAACTCAAAGAAGAATGCAGGGAGTTTGTGGATAAAATAGGGAAATTTAAAAAAATAGTCGGTGGCTTAATTGAACTTGTTGATCAACCAGCAAAACAAGCTGAAAACGAGAAAATGAAGGCAATTGGTGCAAGAAATTTGCTCAAATCGATAGCAAAGCAAGGGGAAGCACAACAGCAGCAGCTACATGCATTAATAGCAGAGAAGAAGATGCAGCTTGTGATAAGGAAGCTTATCATAGCTCAGGTAGGAGCTATAGAAAAGATGATGTGACTCTGAACAAGCAACCTGTCAGTTTTGGTAGAAGTAAGAAAACAGAGTTTTCACATAAAAGACTACCAGTCCCAGAATGCACCAGGTTTCCAGCAGCCATGAGAGGGGCTGAAGTGAGAAAACGTGTGTGCAATCAAGAGAGCTATGAGGTAATCCCTAAGCACTCATCTCAAAGGGCAGGGCCTGATTCAACACAGCTGCGCTGTGTTAGGGAGGAGCACACATTAGGACAGAATAAGAATAGAGCTTATTCTTCAGATAACAGCTTCAGACACAGATACAGCAACGGCTACAAGCTCAAGCACCAGTATCACCTGGAGAAACAGAAGCCAAGCCAAGCGGATAGAGAAAGAAGGAAATTCTCTGGAAGGAAGAGAAGAGAAGAAAGCCCATTGGAAGGTCTGGGAGAGACCAAGGCAGTACCCATACTGGGAGGTATTCCAAGTGCCAGCAGAGTCCATTGGACTGGAGTCAGCCAGAGGAATGGAATGGCAGAGATAGGAATCACCAGTGGCTACGTGGAAAGGACTTTCAGACCAAGGCCAGAAGGTATGTGAGAGGAGATCCAGTGTCCAGGGATCAAGCTTGGAAGGCTGGACATCAGAATTGGATTACATACTGGCCCGGCTATACAGAGAGGAATTATGATGGCAGGAGAGGCTCAGGTATGAACACTGATCCAGACCCTATCTATAATAGTGAATGGCAGCAAGGGAATAAGCATTCTCATGATAGTGCCTTAATGAAAGACTCGTCTGTGCCAATGTATGATAGTGACCCTATGCTGATTGATGAAGGGGGAGATACAGCAGATGAAACTATTGATTACATGGACTGTTCTTTATCCAAGTGCTATTGCTAGCTTTCTGTGAGCAAACACATCAGCCATCACAAAGAAACCTAACTTTGTTCTTTATTTCCACTGCAAACAGCTCCTAAAGCAGGATTTTGGGTTCACACAGTAGCAGCCAGCCAGCTAAAGGGTTTCAGCTGGTCAATTGATAGTAACTAAAGCTGCACCTGGTTGTGTGTGTGTGAGCAAGAGAGAATCACTGCAGGATCTGTGGGGAAAATAAGCAGAAGTTAACCTAACAAGCAAAGTTTATTCATTTCTTTGTGCCTTTTTATTAGGTAATTATTTGCTAAGAAAACATTAGCTAATTGCCTGACAAGCTGAAGGTTGTTTTCTGATTTGCTTTGTGACTTTATGCTATCCATTTAAACACTGCAAGCAAGTAACCTCATTTATATTGCTACCAAGCATATTTGTGCTGGGTGAATTAAACCCCATCAATAAAAGAAGTATTTTATTGGCCTTACCACTGGTATCACAACTCAATTATTGTCTTCAGCTGTGTTTGGGAGTGAAAGAACATTACCCACAATACCTTGCAAGAATCATATGAATATATGCATCGTCAAGATTGTGTAAGTTCTCACCCTAGGCAGCCGTCTGACAAGCTAGAAAGGTATCGAATTGAGTACGAAGCCCTTTGTAAAGTGGAAGTGGAAAAGAATGAATTCATCGATCAGTTTATTCTTTAGAAGTGATGCATTCAGAAAAGGAAGGAGAAACCCATTGATATTTCTAAAGACAGTTGATGTGGGTAAACTTGCATCATTTCAACATACTTGTGCTTTTATTTGAATACATTTATTTGAATACATATACATATAAGACTACTTCATTCATCTGACTAATTCCCTTGCCTCTGATCCTCGCCGTCTCTTTAACACCCTCAATTCTCTCCTCAAGGTCCCCCCTGCCCCCAATCCCGCCCAAAACCTAGCCGACTACTTCCACGACAAAATCCTCAAAATTACCCTCCAATTCCCTACCCCCTCATCTACCTCCCCTCCTCCCCATTTCTCTTCCCCCATCCATACTCCCCTCGCCACCCTCTCCTCCTTCCCTTCGATCTCCGACAAAGAAACCACACTCCTTCTTTTCTCCTCCAAACCCACCACCTGTTCTTCGGACCCTATCCCCACCCATCTCCTATGTTCCATCTCCCTCACCATTGTCCCCTCCATCACTCATATTGTGGCGCTCGCGCCCCTACCAGGCGGCCGCCTAGTAGGGACAGGTGATCACCTCTTCTATTTCCTAGGGTTGTAGTTGTGTAAGGAATGATGAGGCCGAGTGGTTTATAAAGCGCACAGGAATTTATTCAGCTTCCTTGCAGGTAAGTGGATACAATTTCTCCCAAACACATGTACTCTCCAGACAAAAGAAAATAGTGGATACTTCTCCAGTAACAAATGTCCAAAACAAAACAACAGTGAATTCCAATATCAAGTGTTTCTGGCTCACACTAATTTACCTTAGTGCAGGCATCACATTCCATCTCTGAGACATTTGAATTTACCTCAGCCTCTTTGGCTTCAATGTCCATACTCTCTGCTGAGCTGTAGCAGGGTTCTGCTAGGTACCGCTCAGGAACTTTCTGCTTTAGACTTTTTAACAGGTTAAACAACCTCTCCCACTTTCTTGCCTTCCCTGCCCTAGGCAGGTCTCCTATGGGTTGCTCTTGCTTAACCTTCCTGGTACAACATTTCTTTTTGTGCTGTGTTATCTGTGGCATAACAGCTTCCTCAGAGTCAGAAAAATAAACATACTTAGAAGGCCTTGCTGCCTCCCTTCTCCTACCTTGGGCTTCTTGTGCAATATTCTCCTGGTTAGAGCTTTGGCCAGTCAGGACTCCCTCTGCCTCAGCGTAGGGCAGAGACCTGTGGTAACACTTTCCCACTCTCTTGCTAGGGTAGGTGGTTCTCCCCCTGGAACCTTCCCTATATCCTCGGTGGCTACTGCGCTGAGTATGGTGGCTTCCTTTGTACCTTCTCTGGCTGTCTTTATAGCGGTTCCTTTTCCTGCTGCTCCTTTTGGCTACAGGGCTGTTCCCTCTGTACCTTCTGGAACTAGGACTGGAACCTGAGCTGCAACTCCCACTTAGGCCTGGACTGCAACTCCGACAACAACTGCCACTGCAACTGGAACTGTATCTCCAATCATGCTTCTCACCATGCTTCCAACCAGCACTTGAACCAACTCCTGAATCAGCTCTCCAACCATGCTTCCAACCGCACTCTGAACCACCTCTTGAACCAGCCCTCCAACCAACTCTACAACCAACTCCATCTCTAGTGTTTGTTTGCTCCCTTTCAAACACTGAGCAGGGCAACTCCCTTCCTGGCTCCGCCCTTCTGTACCTCCCACTCCTGTCTGTGGCTGACCTGGAGTGTGGGCGTGACTTCCAGCTAGGTCTGCCCTCTAGGTTTCTCTCCAGGTTCCTGCTGTGGACTATGTGATCCTGTGTGCCCATCCCCCGCAAAGAGGAAAAAATCTTCCTTTTTTCACTTTTCCCTGGCTGGGCTGCACTCTCCTTATCACATATTCCCCCCCTTAGACTATTACGGGCTGGCGCCAAAACCTGCGAACAGCACGTAATACAAGATAAGGCCTGAGAACTATCACCTGCTTTTTGAGCTAGCTGGCCATCCCCTACACGCTCGTGCCATTGCCGCAATACATTAACGTGGTATACTTGCTGTTTTCCTCGTCCCGTATCCACAGCATAAGATACCGGTCCGAGCTGCTTTGCTACTCTGTAGGGACCTTTCCATGAATTCTCAAACTTGGAATTCGCCGCGGCTATCAGTACCATTACCTTATCCCCGACCTTTAAAACCCGAGGCCTTGCCCTCCGGTCGTGATAGGTTTTCTGTTTATGTTGACTCTTTTTTAAATTTTCCTCCGCTACCGTGGCTATACGCCGTAACCGATTCTTTAGATCCGTTAAAAACCTGGGAACCTCTTGTACATCATCAACTGGTGCAAACCATTGTCCCCTTAATATATCTAACACGCCGCGCGGAGTCCTCCCATACATAAGCTCGTATGGCAATGTGCCGGTGGAGGTTTGTCTCCTCTCTCTGCAAGCATACAACACAAAAGGCAACATCGTATCCCATTCGCTAAACCTACCCTCCAAACCTCTCCTCAACAAGTTCTTTAAGGTTTGATTAAACCTTTCTACTAACCCATTGGTTTGGGGATGGTAAGCCACTGTGCGGATATGCCTAATTCCAAATGTGTCCCATACCTGGGCCAGATGTTGGGACATAAAATTTGTTCCCCGGTCTGTTAAGACCTCACACGGGAAACCCACTTCGCAGAACAAGCGTATTAGTTCTACAGCTATCACTCGGGCAGAGGTGTTCCTTAACGGAATAGCCCAGGGAAAACGAGTGGCATGGTCCATTACGACCAAAATGTATTGGTGACCTCTGGGGGTTTTAAGCAAGGGCCCCACTATATCCACCCCCAACCTATGCACTGGCTTATTTATGACTGGTAGGGAAACCAAAGGTACTTCCGGCGGATGGTCATTAGAGACCCTTTGACAAGCCGGGCAAGAGGCACAGAACCTCGCTGTCTCTGCATACACGCCTGGCCAATAGAACCTGGCAAGGATTTGATCCAGGGTACTCTGTACCCCCTTGTGTCCCCCTACTGGGTGATCGTGGGCCAATCTTAAAATAATATTCTTAAAGGAGGAAGGTATTACCAGTTGCCTCCTCGGATCCCCCGTCCGTGGGTCTATACTCTCCCTGTACAATAAATTATGATCCCATAGAAATCTTGGTAGGGTCTCAGACCCTTCCCGGGCGAACTCCCCCGCCCGCCTCAAGGCAGGATCTGCCTTCTGCTCCTCCGGAAATGAGGGAAACTTTCCTATTATCTCTTCAGGAACCCATGACAGCTCCTGGCCTGATAGCAATTGACTCCTATTCCTAGCCCTGATGCTCCTATCTCGCCGCTTTTCGGCCTTTCCCTTCCTGGGGACATCCTTGGCTGGGGTTATTAAATCCTCATGGAAAGAGGTCCCTGGGATTGGCTCTTCCTGGGAATCTTCCCCCGCCTCTGAGGGCCTAGAGCCTGAACGTGTGGTAACCAAGCCTGTTCTTGCTTTCAACTCTTCCTCCACCCCTTTCCTAAACTGGGACCAATCCCGGCCCAGTATTATATCATGGGGGAGTCTAGGTATTACTGCAACGCCTACAGCCCCTCCACTACCTAAACCCTTTATCTTAATCTTTTGAAGCTGGTAGGTGGAGGTAGCCCCATGAACACACCTAATCTTAACGTGCCCCTTTGAGGACTCTTGGGAGTGCTGCCTCTGGGCTTCTATCTCTCTCTATAATTTGTTGGAAATCATGGACTGACTAGCCCCTGAGTCTAGAAGTGCCTCTGCAGGTATCCCTTCCACCTCTACTGATAGGAGGAATCCATCACCTATCTCTTTGGGATTTGCTGTTACAAAAACCTTCTTTATTCTGCAGTTTTTCTTGAGGTGACCTGGCTCACCACAGGAAAAACATTTTCTCTGGAGGTTAAATCTTTCCTCCATGGGTCTATTTCTCTTATCTGCCTGATGTCTGACAAAGGCTGAATTCTCTACCTGTAATCCTGTCCTCCTAAAAACGCCCTCTTTCTTTAGGCTCAACTTCTGGGCCTCCAGAAAGCACTCTGCCAACGCAATGGCTTCTTGGGTGTTTTTACAGTTTTGCATCACTAGGAAACTTTGCATTTCTGTAGGGACAGCTTCTGTAAACTGTTCCAGAATGATCAAATCAATAATGGTATCTACCTTATTCTTTTCAGGTACCAGCCACTTACAGACCAAGCTCCTTATTCTATGATACAAAGCTTGGGGTGTTTCACCCTCTTTCAGTGTACACGCCCTTAGAGACCTTCTATAGACCGAGGGACTTAACCCTACTCGATCCTTTATGGCCTTCTTCACCTGCTCATAATCATCAATCAATGTTACAGGCATTTCCCTATAGGCTGCTAATGCCTCACCGCTAAGGGTAGTAGCAAACCGTATAGCTAGTTGTTCCTTTGGCCACTGAGCCAACACAGCTATCCTTTCAAATGCCTCTACGTGGTCATCAAGGTTAGCCTCCTTAGTTAAGCGTCCACATGCAAAAGGTGCAAAACCCAGTCCTTCCCAACCTGTACCAACAGGCTGTGTCACTGGAACAGTCTGTGCTGCCTTGGTTGCCTCCTCCTGGGTCCGGATCCACCGTGCCATCATCTCCAGCAGGGCTTGCTGCTGAGCCCGAAGCATGGCAGCTGCTTGTTCCTGGCTCACCGCTGCCATCTCCCTCTGCTTGGCGAACTGGTCAGCCACCCACGACAACACATCCGCGGTCTCCATCTTGGACTGCGGTCTCTGCAACACAAACAAAAAAAAAAAAAACACACAAAGTGCAGCACTTTTTTTTTTTTCTTTCCCACTTCTAGTGGGTACCTGGTGGCCCTCCCTTACACCAGAATCCAGGCCTACCCCTTCTAGCCTATGGGTTACCTGATTCTGATGCAGGTCTCAGCTTTGCCACCAGTCACAGTGCTCCCAATCCGATTCCACTCCAGACTTTTCTTCCGTCTTCCTTGGTCGGTCAGCGTCCTTCCTGGATCTTTCCTGTCCAAAGGTATGGCTTGGAAATGCTCTGCTTGACCGCTGGAAAGCTGGATACAAAAACTACGCCACCTGTGATGCTCGCGCCCCTACCAGACGGCCGCCTAGTAGGGACGGGTGATCACCTCTTCTATTTCCTAGGGTTGTAGTTGTGTAAGGAATGATGAGGCCGAGTGGTTTATAAAGCGCACAGGAATTTATTCAGCTTCCTTGCAGGTAAGTGGATACAATTTCTCCCAAACACATGTACTCTCCAGACAAAAGAAAATATTGGATACCTCTCCAGTAACAAATGTCCAAAACAAAACAACAGTGAATTCCAATATCAAGTGTTTCTGGCTCACACTAATTTACCTTAGTGCAGGCATCACATTCCATCTCTGAGACATTTGAATTTACCTCAGCCTCCTTGGCTTCAATGTCCATACTCTCTGCTGAGCTGTAGCAGGGTTCTGCTAGGTACCGCTCAGGAACTTTCTGCTTTAGACTTTTTAACAGGTTAAACAACCTCTCCCACTTTCTTGCCTTCCCTGCCCTAGGCAGGTCTCCTATGGGTTGCTCTTGCTTAACCTTCCTGGTACAACATTTCTTTTTGTGCTGTGTTATCTGTGGCATAACAGCTTCCTCAGAGTCAGAAGAATAAACATACTTAGAAGGCCTTGCTGCCTCCCTTCTCCTACCTTGGGCTTCTTGTGCAATATTCTCCTGGTTAGAGCTTTGGCCAGTCAGGACTCCCTCTGCCTCAGCGTAGGGCAGAGACCTGTGGTAACACTTTCCCACTCTCTTGCTAGGGTAGGTGGTTCTCCCCCTGGAACCTTCCCTATATCCTCGGTGGCTACTGCGCTGAGTATGGTGGCTTCCTTTGTACCTTCTCTGGCTGTCTTTATAGCGGTTCCTTTTCCTGCTGCTCCTTTTGGCTACAGGGCTGTTCCCTCTGTACCTTCTGGAACCAGGACTGGAACCTGAGCTGCAACTCCCACTTAGGCCTGGACTGCAACTCCGACAACAACTGCAACTGGAACAGTATCTCCAATCATGCTTCTCACCATGCTTCCAACCAGCACTTGAACCAACTCCTGAATCAGCTCTCCAACCATGCTTCCAACCGCACTCTGAACCACCTCTTGAACCAGCCCTCCAACCAACTCTACAACCGACTCCATCTCTAGTGTTTGTTTGCTCCCTTTCAAACACTGAGCAGGGCAACTCCCTTCCTGGCTCCGCCCTTCTGTACCTCCCACTCCTGTCTGTGGTTGACCTGGAGTGTGGGCGTGACTTCCAGCTAGGTCTGCCCTCTAGGTTTCTCTCCAGGTTCCTGCTGTGGACTATGTGATCCTGTGTGCCCATCCCCCGCAAAGAGGAAAAATTCTTCCTTTTTTCACTTTTCCCTGGCTGGGCTGCACTCTCCTTATCACAATATCCTCAACCTTTCACTCTCCACTGCAACTGTCCCCGCTGACTTCAAACACGCTGTTGTCACACCCCTCCTCAAGAAACCCTGACTTGATCCCACATGCCCTTCCAACTATCGACCCATCTCCCTCCTTCCCTTCATATCCAAACTATTAGAACAAGCAGTCCACGTCGCTTCCTTGCATTTCTCACTTCCCAGGCCCTCCTGGACCCGCTTCAGTCCGGCTTCCGTCCCCTACATTCCACTGAAACGGCACTCACTAAAGTCACAAACGACCTATTCCTGGCTAAGTCCAAGGGCTTCTACTCTATCCTCATCCTTCTTGACCTTTCTGCTGCCTTTGACACCGTGGACCACGACCTTCTCCTCATCACCCTCTCCTCACTTGGCTTCAAGGATTCCCTACTATCCTGCTTCTCCTCCTACCTCTCCCATTGCTCATTCAGTGTATGCTCTGGTGGCTCCTCCTCCTCCCCTACCCCACTCCATGTAGGAGTACCCCAGGGATCTGTCTTGGGCCCCCTCCTCTTCTCTCTCTATACCCAAGGCCTTGGCGTGCTCATCTCCTCCCATGGCTTTCAATACCATCTCTATGCCGATGACTCCCAAATCTACCTCTCTACACCAGATATTTCCCCGGCAACTCAATCCAAGATCTCTGCCTGTCTTTCGGACATCACTGCCTGGATGTCTCATCGCCGATTAAAATTGAACATGGCCAAGACTGAACTTCTTGTCTTTCCACCTAACTCCTCCCCCCACTTCCCCCTCTCTCAATCCATGTGGATGGATCTACTATCCTTCCTGTTCCCTCGGCCCGCAATCTGGGGGTTATCTTTGACACCTCTCTCTCCTTTTCTGCTCATATTCAGCTTGTAGCTAAGACCTGCCGCTTCTTTCTCTACATCAGCAAAATCCGCCCCTTTCTCTCTGAACACACCACCAAAACGCTTATCCACTCCTTAATCTCCTCTCGCCTTGATTACTGCAACCTACTTCTCGCTGGTCTTCCCGCTAGCCACCTCCTTCCCCTCCAATCTATACAAAATCACGCCACTCGACTAATCTTCTGCCAACCTCGCCATGCCCACGTTACTCCTCTTCTCAGGTCACTTCACTGGCTCCCTGTCCAGTCCCGCATCCAATTCAAGCTTCTCCTGCTAACCTATAAGTGCATCCACTCTATGGCCCCTAACTACCTCTTTTCTCTCCCTACATCCCCTCTCAAAATCTGCGTTACGCTAACAAATTACTTCTATCAATGCGAACTCCTGACTGCGCTCCTTTCACCTTGCTGCACCTTACGCCTGGAACAGCCTACCTGCGTCTGTGCACCTGGCATCCTCCTTGGCCCTCTTCAGATCCAAATTGAAGACCCACCTCTTCACTGTTGCATTCAGATCCTGACTCCTTCCTCATCTTACCCTAACCCCCGTCATCATTTATGACCAAACTACTGACCAAACCGTACCTTGCGCAGAACTGACTAATGCTCTATACTGTTCTAACTTATGTTTTGTTCTAACTAGATTGTAAGCTCCGATGAGCTTGACTCTGACAGGCAGGGACTGTCTCTTGTATGCTGGCTACCTCTTGTAGGTCAGCTGTGCAGCGCTGCATGTGTGGCGCTCTACAAGTGCTGAATAGTAGTAGTAGTAGAATGACGTTTCCATGATGTCATATCTATGCCAAATACATTCTTATACATATTTTGGAGGGAGGAGGGAGGAGGGAGGAGTAGCCTAGTGGTTTGGGCAAGGTACTTCAGGCCGGAAGGTCGGGGGTTCAAATCCCACTAGAGGACAGCAACCTTGGGCCGGAAGGACTGGGGTTTCTAGTCCCACAGGTGCTCCTTGTGGTCTTGGGCAAGCCACTTAACCCTCCATTGCCCATGTTCCCTGTAAGTATTAGTGTGTGTGTCTCATATCCCCGCGTGTTAAATGTATCCCCCACTTGTGTTGTGACCGCTTTGATTGAAGGATAAGGCGGTATACAAAACTGTCTAAATAAATAAATATTTTAGACTGCTGCAGTTTTATCAATGTATACATTAATTCATAGCCTCCTGATTGGCTGCAACCCAATCTAGGGGAAACTGCAAGGAAAAAAATGTTATTGTCCATCCTTGATCAGGTTCAGATAGACAAATTGCATATTATAGGTTGGATCATGGAATCCTCTTGCAAGATAAGACACCTCCAGGATTTATCACAGTACATATGCGACGTTACTATAATCTCAAAGTGAGCGAGATAATTCCATGTGTCTTGTAGATCTTCTATATGGCATAGTGAAAAGACTCTAAATAGCAGCCGCAAAGATGAGTATCACTGTAAAAAAAAAAGGAGGGGGGAGAGGGAAGAAAGAAGAGAGGAGGGAACTAAAAGTGATATATCAATAAACCATAATAACGTGTACTATAAAGGTATAAATAATATACAACTCACTAAAATTATATAAACTAAAAATGGATGTAAAACCAGCATAAGGACAGCAAATGATAAAAGCCAAAGAAGGGAAGCTTGGCAGAACGCACTTCAAAAAGTACTTAAAGATGATGGTCATAAGGAGGCACATAGGGTCTGATGGAAACATGTAATATATCCTCAAATCACTGTGCCGCATAAGGTTAACCATAGAGAACAACAAATAGGGTAAGTTAAAATAGTAAAAAATATGGTAACAGGTATAAATAAAAACCAGGAAAGATAAAACATGTTTGTTAAAAAATGTGTACAATAAATAATATATAGATGTATGTGAATCAAAAAGGGGTGGGGAGATAGGGAAGGAGAAGGGGGAGGGGGAAGGGGAAAGGAGGAGGAGAGGGGAAAAGAGGAGGGAGGGGGAAGGAGAAGGGGCACAGGAGGGGTAAAAGGGAAGGAGGAGGGGAGGGGGACAGGGGGAGGAGAGAAAGGGAAGAGGGAGGGAGGGGAGGAAGGAGAATAGAAGAACGGAAGGAGAGGGACCAATAGGATCTCCCGTGTGGAATGACACTAATAAAAACCATCCTTCCTTATCGTTCCTCCAGTTTAGTCCTCCACCTCTGGGTTGTGCACCTCCTCCTGCAGCTTGGAGACTGGGCATGTCAAAGTCGTGACATCACTGGATATAGCCTGCTGGTATCTCCCATCAGCCTCCAGTCTGTCCCGTCTCCATGCAGCAGCAGGACGTAGTGAGCCTAGCTTCTGGGCTCACTTGGGGGGAACAGATAAGGAGCATTTAGTGTGACAAATTCTATTCTGATTTTCTTTGAATTTTACTTTTAATTCAGTTACCTTTGGTTAATTGGCAATCAGGGATTAGTTCCCTTTAGTTATTAGGAACAAATTTCCTTATATTTACAGTAATTTTAAATTTGAGCCTGGCTCTTTAAATTAGTAGCAGCTCTCGCCTTCCCTCCTTGTCAGTTATTTTCACTTGCTGCAGGCATTCGCCGGTGCGGATCTCTCTCCCTGGACAGTACGGGAGAGAGCTCCAGGTCCCGTACAGCCACACTGAAGCTGTGTGAGATGGAGCCTCTCCGTTGCTGCAGGATTTTAATTTTACTCTGTGGAACCGGCTGAGCGGTCCTCGCCGCGGCTGACAGGCGCATCAGCGCGGCTTGAGGATCGGATGAATTCAAGGTGGTAGGAGCAGGCTGCGTGGCTTTTGGCCCTGCAGGTAAGGCCTTCGGGCTCTGTCAGTCTGCTGAGGCCTCCTTTTTGCAGCGGCTGTTGTTCTTGGCGCCAAAATTCATTGGCGAAGGGGCTGCCATTTTCTCTCTAGGTATTTGGACCGCATGGCGAGAGTTGCAGGGAGCTGCCTGTGTGAGGAAGACGACAGGCAGAATAGCTAGATTTTTGGGCCTAGTGTTTCTTTCTTTTGTTTGTAGGTTTTTTGAGGCTCGGGGGGTTCCTCATCCTTAAGGGGGTTGTTGTCAGCCCTCTTTATTTTTAAGTTTATTCTTAGTTTTATAGGACAGCAGTTTTTGCATTGATCTCTGATACCACATGTTCTTTCCCTCCTAATCATGTCTCTGAGGAGCATCTGTTAAGTCCCGGGATATTAGGGATGTTAACTGCTATACTAAGTAGCTACTATGTAACCAATACCTTGTAACAATACCTTGTAATAATGCTATCTCTACTATTATAACAATGTATCAACTGTGATGTATTGACAAGTCTCTCACAAAGTTGTACCCTAGCTCCCCCCCTCTCGTATTACCATCTCACATAGATACTGAGAAAACACTGTACCTCATATACTCCTTTTATCCCAAACCTCACTATATCTCCAGGTTCCATTGGATGCCCTTCACAAGCAACAGAGATAACATTAAAGAAAGCTAATCATGCCTACCTCAACCCTAACTTTCGTTTTTCTCTATACCATTGCCATGACCATTCATGACTCTGATTCATCCATACATGATCACAACCCTATCCCAGTATTCCTAGGATCAAATAGAAAATATCACTACAACTATTATCAACCTCATCCAAACCTACAACACAAGAGACAGACACGCCTGCTCTACATAACACTGGAGACCATTACTAACAAAAAGATCAACAAAGATGACGTGCAACACGAGCTCAGGTGTGCACTCATCAACGCATGGTCTGTGCGCAACAAATGGCCAGCCATCACAGACCTAATATCCAACTACAACCTAGACCTTCTAATGGTCACTGAGTCATAGCTCTCTGACTCAGACACTGCCCTAATTAACCAAATCACTCCCCTTAATTTCTCACTCTTCGCTTGTAACAGAGATAACAGAAGAGGTGGAGGAGTCTTCATAATAGCGAAGTCCGAGCTGCAATACCGAGTGTCCCTAACCAGAAGCTCTCAGCACCTAGACACTATAACTATCACAAATAGAAGCAACTCTATCAATCTCATTTACTCAGCACCAAACGCAGTATCAGAAGATTTCTCAGATATAATAAACTTGGCCTGCAACCCTGACAATCCCAACAAACCAAACTGGTTGTTGGGTGATTTTAACCTTGCCTCTCTACATCACGACTTATCTAGTACATTCCTCGATGCAATGACAGACCTTGGATACAAGCAAATCGTGCACACCCCACACCACACACAAACAAGGGAACATCCTCGATTTGATATTCGTTCCTTCAGCAGTCACAAGCTTAAATAATCATACCCAACCATCTATTATCCCAGTCCCTTGGTCAGACCATAGCCTGATCATATTTCAGATACCAACAAATCCAAACACACTCGCCCAGCCAGTCACCTCAACAGCAAGCTCAGGGCGATTTAAGCCGTTAGACATAGAGACCCTCACTAAACAAGTGCTGCCAAAACTATCCAAGCCAACGGACAACCTGAATGAATTGATCTCTAACTGGAACGACACTATCTATCAGTATGCCCATCAACCAATCATGAACAAGAAACTCCCACCCAAGAATCGCTCCAATAAAAAGCAGGATGCCCCATGGTTCTCTACAGAACTACGTACATCTCTACTTCAACTGAGGAAGCTAGAAAGAAAGTGGAGACACACCCACAACAGCCAGGATCAAGAAGAGTACCTCACTCACCTCAAAAAGCATTGCGAACTAACTTGGGCCACAAGGAAAGAATTCCACTCCGATCTTCTCAGCAAAGCACTAAATAGACCACGTGATCTCTTCAATTTAGTAAAAACATTAACCAAAGAACCATCGCCACCGCATCAAGAATCCATACAACCACAATTATATGCCAACTTCATCCAATCCAAATTGGTCAAGGCGAATACAACTTCATCACAAGTACTAATCCAACGCCCTCAAGCTCAAGCTTCACTCGATAAATTTTCACCTCCATCAAGAAAAACCATCGAAGATATTATCGCCACCATAAACACCACCACGGCACCAAATGACCCATGTCCAGCACACTGGATCAAAACCTTACGTGCTGAGCTTAGCCCTTGTATAGCTAAGATCGCAAATATCTCCTACCTAACTGGGATTTTCCCTACTGCCCTTAAACAAACATCAATTCGCCCACTACTAAAAAATAACCAGATGGACCCAAAGAAGGAAGAGTCTTACCGCCCAATTTCCAGTATTCCCTATCTAGCCAAGATACTTGAGAAGGAAACTCAGAGGCAGATCCAACAACACATAGACACAGCAGCCCCGTTGGACCCATGCCAACACGGATTCCAAGAAGCTCATGGAACTGAAACACTCATGACTTCACTATTCAACAAACTCATTTGTGGGATCGACAACATTCACATGGCCATTGCAATGATTTTCCTGGACATATCAGCGGCATTCGACTCAGTTGACCATAAGATTATGCTAGCTAGACTTCACGAAAAAGGCATCCATAACCTTGCCTGGGACTGGTGCAAATCATACCTAGAAGAGCGTTGGCAACAGGTCCGTATAGGCAACATTACATCTGAACCCTTCCAACAGAAACAAGGAGTTCCCCAAGGCTCATCTCTATGTGTGCTGCTTTTCAATATGTACATGCAGCCAATCTGCCAAATCACCAGAGACTTTGGTATATCTTGCCTATTATATGCAGATGATGTGCTAATTTTCACACCGATCAATGTATCAAATCCTGACTACTCTGCACTAATCAACTGTTTCAATGCAATAACCGACTGGCTTCTCAATCAGAACATGAGAATAAATTTCAAGAAAACCGAAGTGCTCATAGCCACAAGAAACAAGCAATTTTCTCCACCAACCACCCTCATAGTAAGAGATGCAGAACTCCCGATCAAGGCCTCCATAAAGTACCTCGGTGTGATACTCGATCAGCAACTCAATCTTAAGGAGCACACATAAAGAACACAGTAAGGACAATTTACTACAAACTAAAAACACTGCGTCACCTGAAACCAATGCTGGAGACCAAGGATTTCCGTACAGTTTTCCAAGCAATAGTCACACCGCACTTCGGCTATGCGAATATCATCCTTCATGGCCTCCCCAAGAATACACTAAGTCCACTTCAACTGGCGATGAATGCGGCAGCCCGCATCTTATCCGGAGTTTCAAAAAGAGATCATATAACACCAATACTGATCGATCTACACTGGCTCCCGATAAACTGCAGAATAATATACAAAGCTCTCCTCATCACATTCAAGGCTATTAATAAAATATCCCCTGCATCGATCTCAAATCTACTCACCCACGCACCGAACAATAGATCCAGGAGACTAGTAGCAGAAAACACACTAGTTACTCCTAGTATCTCCACAAAATGGACACAACAAACCACTAACAGAGCTTTTGTGTCTTATGCTCCCAAGTGCTGGAACAAACTACTACCCCCCAGCATCAGATCAATCAGGGATATCACCCAATTCAGAAAGTCCATCAAGCACTATTTATTCACTTTGCACTTCAAGCTATCATACACACCATAGAATTGTCTTCCGCATCACTCATCTAACTCTTGCACATAACAACAACCCAGAACAAAGGTTTAAAATGTGAAAAATACTGCATTTCATCAAATACCAAACCTTGATGTAACATATTTAATTGTATATAGTTATCCCCAGGTCACACCCAGTTTACCTTCCCTGTTATCTGTAAACCTAGATCAGTTATATATTGACAGGTATGTTGTTTAATGTAAACCGCAATGATGATGAATAGTGCGGTATATAAAAACTGTTAAATAAATAAATAAATATAAATAAAATAAATAAATTAGGCAAATTGCCAGCTTTTAGGTTCAAGAGCAGAGCCCTAACTTGTAGTTGGAAGGAGGGACAGGCTGGAAGTGTGCCTTTGTGTATTCTATAGTGAAAGTTGCCCAAATGCCTGTGGTTTCACAGGGACAGGTTTAGGAAACCTTAGGATATAAAAAAGTATATAACAGTTAACTGTCAACCAAGAAGTGCCTGTGCTACGGTCTATGGCCACCAGAGGGTAGCTGGTACACTCAGTAGTGCCTTTCTGTGACCGTGTGTATGCAGCCATATCAGATTGATCATTCTCTGCAAGTCAGGGAAGAAATAACCACAGGGCCACCTCATGGGCTCTCAGGGGTTAGTGACTAAACAAGCAACTAATGTTCTGCAAATCAAGATTATATGACCGAGATTTAAAGCTCTTAACTTCTGTATCATTTGTCGGGCTGTGGTGCCCTAAAGGCCACCGGATGGCAGCGCTGCTCATGAATCACATATAGTATTCAGTGCCCCCATCCCTGGTGGGGGGGGTGGTAAAATACAAAATCGTATTACTCATCAGATTCACACAAGCAGCAACCTCTAAGTCCTCCATTAGCAAGGTTGTCGGTGTATCCCACTGCTATTTCTCTCGCATGCTTTTTTGCTTCAGTGGTCTACAAGTGGAGTCTGTACCAGGTGGTATAATGGGAACTTGTCTGCAGTTTCTCGGCTTCTTCATTGCTGACTCAATTGCCACTGCGGAATGAGAAAGCTGTATTTCCTAACACCAGGTGCTAGTTGAACTTAAAATATAAAGTCCATCTTTGTGCAGTCAGACGGAATGGAGCGTTACTCTAGCAGGAAGGCCGTGGATTAGTATGCCTGTGATTGGGAGTTCTTTCTACTTCATATTGTTGGCACGGAAAGAGCTTCTCCTAACATATGCTAAAGGAATTTTTGCTTAAGAGATGTCTTTGTGAAAAAAAAAAAAAGTATTCAGCTGTCCTGAATTTGCCTGTTCTTGATTGACATTTTGAGGCTAAGCAGGTGCAGGCCTGGGTACTACGTGGGTGGGTGCACACCTTGCACTACCAGGGGGGTGTGGACTCACTGGATGGAAGAAAGCCCTAGCAATCTTCTTTAGCGCAAGATAGGAAAGTAGATGGTTCACTGAAGCGATTGTTGGGGGCAATGCTCTGTCCTTACAAGCTCCCATTTGTGGAGCCTGGGGGGGCGAGAGCATGCTTCAGTTGGTTGCAGTGTTTACGGCAGGCTACTTGCCTGGAACAGGAAAGGATCAGGGAGTTGAATCGACTAGAGCCTGATTTGCTTTATGTGGCAAATGTGCATTATGGTTTAATTCGAGCGCTAGCTAATATTATTGGCTTCCTTGGGGTTCATCCGGAGGTCTCTCTGATGGAGGAATGGGGCGGCTGATGATTCGTCCAAGTCGAGGCTCAGTAAGCTCCCAGTTAAAAGTCTTTGTTTTGTCCTTTCCCCGTGGGCTCTCATAGGGCAAGTAGTTAGCGTATCGAGGCTTTCGGGGAAAGGTACTCTTGGTAGCACCCAGTTGGACGAGACGGCCGTACTAGGCTGATCTCATTCGCCTACTCGACGGCCATTTCCTAGAAGTTGCCGGTAGCGGACTTTCTGCTGTGGCTAGGTCCGCGGCGAATGTCTCAGGTGGATCGGTGCCCGCCTACGGTTTGGCCTTTGAACGGGCGGGGCTGAAGAAGAAGGGTTATTCTGCGGCAGTCTTTGCCAGCTTGTTGAGAGCAAGGAGGCAGGCTGTGTCTGGTACATAGGTCTGTGCTTAGCGCCTTTTTGAAGGCTGCTGTTCATGGCGGCAAGTCCGGGCGACAAAGGTGTCTGTATCCTTGGTCCGAGTTCTCTGCAGGACAGTGTCTGAAGGAACTAACAGCCAGTTCCTTAGAGGGTCCAGCTGGCGACTGTTTCCGGCTGTAGAGGTTCTGTGGAGGGAATAGCGCTAGGTGTTCGGATCGATGTGTGGCGCTTCCTTAAGTTGGGACCCGACTGCGCTCTTCAAGGAGAGTTCAGGTGCCACCGTGGGATACCGATTGGGCCTTAGTGGCGTTAACTAAAGAGCCCTTTGATTCTTTACTCCAGGCGTCGGTAAAGGCTTTGCTGTTATAGACAGTGGCTTTGATAGCTCTTTGTTCGACGCGACGAGTTTCAGAGTTTCAGGCGTTGTCATGTAATGAGCCATTTTCACCCTTTCTGGATAGAGGGTGGTGTTTGCGACCAGTCCCATCGTCCTTCCAAAAGGTGGTATCTGATTTTTCTCCTGAGCCTATTGGTTTCTCTTCCAGTTCTCGGTTTTTCTGGAAGGGGAGGTTTTTATTCGTAGCTTACGCCGATAGGAAACATAAAATGCAGGGTGCGGCATTCGTTTCTTTGTTTTTGTGTGTTGGTTGGAGGTCCCCACAAAGGGGAAGCAGCAGCGAAGGCAGCCATTTCGCACTGGGTTAAGGCGGTGGTTACCTCAGCATTCTGGTGGCGAGGTTGTACGATTCCGGGGGGCTTTCTGACTCTTGCTACCAGGGCGCAAGCAGCTTCATGGGTGGATCACTGTGTCATTCCACCAGGGGGGATTGGTAGAGCAGCTTCCAGGTTGTCTCTTCATTCCCTCAGTAACCACAGCTGCCTAAATGTTCTGGCAGTAAAGGATGCCTGTTCCGGGTCGACGGTGTGGTGAGTTGGCTGGATAGGTCCCTCCCTTATTACTGCTTGTTACATCCCAGAGGTGGAGGACTAAACTGGAGGAACGATAAGGAAATATAAATTACACTTACCTGGTAATTGTCATTCCTTGAGTGACGACAGTTTAGTCCTCATTCCCGCCCAGGGGTGTGATTTCTTCAGAGTTTATTTTTAGGTGGAGTGGAGCTTCAATCTCAAGGAGTAGACAGATCCTTTCAGATTCTAGATCGCAATGAGTATCCCTCTCTGTTGTTTCTTCCTTCTCTCTTATTTAAACGAGGGGATGGTATAGGAAACGTGTTTGCATAGGGGGACGTGAATGTAAAGTTTAAAAAAATATATAAGACTGATAAGGTTAAAAAGGTTCCTCAAGTTGAGGAATGGAGAGTTATTTAAAGCTACGGTATAGTTACTTATTTGTTGTTCCTTTGAGTTTGCTTTGTCAATAGTACACTGGAGGCTGATGGGAGATACCAGCAGGCTATATCCAGTGATGTCACGACTTTGACATGCCCAGTCTCCAAGCTGCAGGAGGAGGTGCACAACCCAGAGGTGGAGGACTAAACTGTCGTCACTCAAGGAACGACAATTACCAGGTAAGTGTAATTTCTATTTATTGTCCCATATTTGTGCTCTCATAGCAAAAATCAGTGAAATCTTGCCCCTTAAAAATAAATAAATAAAAGGCAATTTATAAAAATGCAGTGAAATCTCCTTCTCTCCAATGAGGATGTACCCATTTAAAGACCAAAATTTTTAAATCTGAAATTTTATGTTTCGCTGTAATCCAATGGTCCACCAATGTTTTTTGTGGAATATTGTGCTTCAAACAACTCAAGTGTTCAATAATGCGTATTTTCATATTCATAGTTGTCTTACCTACATATACAAGGTTGCATAGACATGTGATAATGTATATCACATTGTCTGAGTTACAGTTAGAAAGTTGGTCAAGAGATAATGTCTCTCTGTCTGCAGGTGAATAAAAGCTGCCTTACAAATGATGGCATGTTCACAGACCGAGCATGTTCCGCACCAGAAATGTCCCATAGAACAGAGGGCTGGCCTCTGTTCCCCTGACATCGGGGAACTGGTAATGCGGAGGGGACAAGTGTATTGGATAAATTGGGATTTCTTTTATGTGCAACAATCACATCTTATTCTGCAAAGGATGGAATTGTCTGAACAATGTGCCATAAGCCACATTTAAAGTAGGCTTATGGATGAGTTGAGTTACTACAGGATATGGTTCCCATATCGGGCTAATTTATTACTCATGTCTCCTCCGTAGTCTGAGTGGTTCTAGATAACAACTGAGGCTATATAGAAGTGTCTCCTCCAGATTGGTGAGTTTTTTAGCATGTGATGTTTATGGTATCACCATAGAATGATCAGCTTCATGGATGTTCTCATTTAAGTTCCATCACTTTGGCACAAATTTGGTCACATTTTACCATTTAATCTTTAATTTTATATCACAGCATGTTCTGATACATTTTACTGTGGTGTTTTAATGTTTGTTTATTGTTATTATTATTATGTCATGTCAGCAATATGTGAAAGTGGGCGTGGCGGACGCAGCGGTTGCAGCCTGCTGCAGACAAAATTTTGTCCTGGTCATGTGTATCTGACATGCTAGCAAGCATGTCAGCAGCAGGTACAGCGAAGCATATGGCGATCCTTCCCTTTTGAGGTCTTAGGCAGCAGCACGTGTGCCTACATCCCCCAGGGAGGGGGCAAGAGCAGCAAGGTGTGCCTAGCTGCATGTGTGCCACTTCAATAAGGTTGCCTACAGCACTGAAGCGGGGCAGCTGTGCCATGATGGCAGGAAGGGAAAGAACGGGTATAATGCTGTCTACCATGATCGGTGGACCCTGGCACCCGGCTAGTTGTTCAAGTGGATGGGATCAGGATGCTCCCCACCCGCACATATTGAGTGGATATGTGCATGTGGAAAAATATGCCACTGAGGCAGGAATAGTATGCAATATGATAATAGCCTATGTCAGAGGAAAAACACCCACCCTACCCCTCACCTTCAAAATGACGACCAAAATCTGTGTGTGAACCTGTGACTCCTCCATAAGTACACAGTCAGTTACAACCATCTGAACCACATATGAATCCAAACAAGCTATGTTGGTCTGCATGATATGAAGTTATTCCATGACTGCACCACAAGCACATACCAGGAAATGGGAACGTTCATCATTCTGCTAGTACACCCATGGTCTACAATGTGTGTGTTCATGTACCATGGCCTGCCCCTTTGACTGGACAGATCCCATATGTAAAACATGAAGGGCAGTTGAACCAGCAGCATAGCAAGGCAGTGCAACATACAGACCTAACATAATGTGTCTCTCCCACACCTGCCAAACATACCATGTCAGACAAATATGATAGAGAGCCTGCAGAGATCTAAGCGGACACAGGCATACCCCAACCCATGTCTGCATGCATCCTGACAATGACCACATATATACCCATGGACTGATAAACCCATACAGCTGCTCTCTGGCTCCAAACCACATGGCCAATGTGTGTATGAGAGAAAGGTCACAGGTTCAAGACCAGCCTGTGGATCAGGAATTGTATGTCCAGGTGTGTTAACTTTATCCTACATTTCGAGATCAGCATGTGCACCCTTCAACAAGAGCCCACTGAGAAGCTGCATCACCCATGGCTGGATGGTAGAGCATGCTAATAGCGCCTGCACACTGAGCAGGAGTTGACAGCGCCCAAGCAGTACAAAGCACGCTAATAGTGCCTGCATATCAAAGGAGGCCTATGGGGCAGATAAGAATGCCAACCTGTAACACTTTTGGGCAGTGGGGTCGTGTGTGTGTTTCCAAAGTAGTATGAGCCGCAGTAATGCACTGTGCATGCATGTGTTGCCCAGGTTTTATACAGCAACCCCACATACTGTTTGGAACACCATTTATATGCAGAAGGTTAGTTTGCAGTAAGTAGTTGCAACCTGTGGCTATGATGCATTCCCAGTTACACCATCAACAAGACCCATCCCCCCCCCATGACACTTTATTTATTTATTTATTTATTTAACAGGGTTTTTTTTTAATACCGTTTTATCTTTCAGTCAAAGATGATTACAATGTACATTAAACAGAGACATTGATAACTTTGATTTTTCTGAGGCAATGGAGGCTAAGTGACTTGCCCAAAGTCACAAGGATTGCTAGTGGGAATCAAACTCTGTTCTCTTGGTTCCTAAGCCAATGCTGTAACAATTAGGCTACTCCTCCACTGTGCAACTCCCAAATTGTCTGCTGACTTGACTGGAGTGAGCAGGAGGAACATGTTTGTGTGTGTTGCAATCCTTACCCCTGGCTCAGCTTCCAGGCCTCAGGACACACCAATTTGCAAAGGTGAGAGGCCAGATTAATGCCAACTGCCATTACAGATGTAGCCATGGCAAGAGTATCAGCCCACCTAGCGCAGCTGAAGCCTATAAGGAATTAGGCTCAGGAGGAGGGCTGGCCTCTGTGAATGTTCAATCCATGCACTTAGTTGGAGACACTGGTTGGAATCTGCGATTTACCTGCATACACATTGCTCTTGTCCCATGCTGCATTCACAGAGTGCAAGCAAGGGGACTCTTTGTTAAGTCCAAGGTAAAAGGGTACATAAAGAGGAGCAGAGGATTCTAGGTATTGTCTAAATAGAGCAGTTTGCACAGGATGTATCTGTGTTGGAGGGTAGGTCATTGGCTGAGCCATCTTAGCATCGGTCTGCCATGGACATGGCCAGGGTGCACACATCTGTTCATGATGAAAGGCCACTCTCACTCTGACCGAGCTGTGACCATGTCACAGCTATGTATGCAAATAGTGCTATATAGAGTCAAGTTGTAGTGATATGTGGGCTGTTTTTTTACAGCAGTCCGGTCACTACACAGGCTGCTGGATGTCCATGATGTTTGTACAAAACCAATGTGCTTACGGTGGCTATGTGTACATGCAGCGTGTGATGATTAGCAGACTAGGCACAGATGGTATGCGAGTGGCTGACACTGGACAGTGTTGCCCAAGATATGCAGGCTGCCTGGGCTTGATCAGGTTGATTGGAATTCCCAGAAAGTGAGGCTAGCATCTGTTCTTGGGCTGTTGGTAACCTGCTGGTAACTATGGTCTTGCTAGGCCCTTCTTCCTGGTGTCAGCACCCACCTCCTGCCTAGACAATACTTACTGCATTTGGGTTCCCTGGCAACAGCTGCTGCAACCTTAGGGACAGACAGGAGATATTATATATACAGGAGTCCCTGGCCAACAGGAGCAGGCCACTCCAGCCTGCTGCAATTGTACAGGATACCCATGGACTAGCATCACACACTGCAGACAATACCTGTAGCACACTGGCAGTGATAGAGATCTGCTCCAGAACCTGGAGAGTTCACCTATTGCAGGGCTTGCTCTGGGGACCAGGTGGTGTGTGCCTTCCTACACTCTGGAGGAGAGGAGGGACAGGGGAGATATGATTCAGACCTTTAAATACTTAAGAGTATTAATGGACAAACAAACCTCTTCCAAAGACGGGAAAGCTGTAAAACTAGAATGCATAACATGAAGCTGCAAGGGGGTAAACTGAAAGGCAATGTCAGGAAAAACTTTTTCACTGAAAGGGTGGTAGATGCTTGGAATGCCCTCCCGATGGAAGTGGTGGGGGCAAACACAGCGACAGAATTCAAAATGGCATGGGACAAACAGTGGATCCCTTTATAGCAACAGGATAAAATCAAAATAAACATAACTTTCTCTTATATCTGAACAAATAGGGGTGACCTACACGGAGCGGTGGGTACACCCATAAACAAAGGCAGTGCATACTGTATGTGGCCCGCTGTGGGCAGGCCCTAGGTGAGGTGTACCACTGTCTCAGACTGTGCCAGCCACATTGTTTCATGTCCTGGGTTTTGCCCATTGCAGGCAGGGACCTGCAGTCTCTTTGATTCCAGGCAATGCTATGGAGATCAGTGTGGAGGTGTAGCCTAATGGTTAGAGTACTGTCTCAGTAAGCAACAGCACAGAGTTTGACTCCCACTTGCTCTCTTTGTGGCTGTGGGATACTTGTTTCAATATACTGTCAGAAACAGTCTGGGGTCTGCACTGACTGGTGGACACACATTCTTATACTTTTTTATGTGTTACGGTAGCACATTGGGTCTGCAGATATCCACATTGCAAGCATGCCCATCTGACAGCATGACTTTATTGGCTTTGCTGTAGCTCATTGCAAAGAGTCAGACATGTTCACCCTGCTGATGTATGACACATGAGTGTGTGAAATATTTGGAATATTTCATCATAACTGTGAATGAACATCTTTGGCTCCATCACATGTATACAGTACATGTGGGAACATCCCACTCCTAGGATGGCCACCTGTAGAGATCATCACATGTCCCTATTTGCTCCATATGGCCAATATAGGAGACACTTGTCCAGTTGTTACATGCACATGTGTCAGGAGGATTGTATGGTGGTTAGAAAAGCTGACACAGCTGTCATACCCAAATAGCTGGTATTGGGACTTCCCCATGGCACAGATACACTTTTTTCACACACACTGCAACTGCATTTGTGTGGTCACATCAGGGCAGTAAGGCCATACCACACTCTCATCTGCCACCATCCATTCTTCAGCCCATCCATCAGCATATGCCCATTATGTTCAGTCATGTATTCTGTCAGCTGCTACAGCATGGCCCACACACGAACAGTTTAATCATTAGGATGTATCACTCTTATCTCTTCTGTGAATGATCTGCACGTCACCACTCCTACTCGGTCATTCTTTTGATGCCCACATCGTGGCGATGCTGGCTCCACCAGGGGACCCTTCTTCCCAATCTTAAGCCACACACTGAAATTACAGCATATTGCGTGGGCACCCCTCACTGGTACAGTTCAGTTGCCTCCCACATGCTCATCCCACTTACTGACATATAGGATACATATGGATTTGACAGGTCCATCAGCTCTTACCTTTCCTTCCATCTATCACCTAAAATATGACTTTCACAAGTGCTCTCTTATCCTGCATTAAGGTGCCTGTCATTTTTGGGCATTAAGGTGCATGCTTGACACCTTAATGCCCGATGTCCTGTTAGCACCTGATAAGTGGAGCCAAGGGCCCTTACCACCGGAATGCTTACTTGCTCGCCAAGGTCTTTACCGCATGATGACAACCTTACTGCTGCCATTATCACATGCTATCCACTGTGCCCTTAACGCTCTTTAGTAAACATACCCCTAAGTGTGTGTTTTCAAAAAATATAGAGATGATATGGTGAAATTAGACTTACCTGCTAATTGTTGTTCCTTGAGGAATGCCAGTCTAGTCCGGAACCTCTGGGTTTAGCACCTCCTCCAGCAGCTTTGGAGACTGAGAAACATCATTTTTGTGATGACACTGGTACAAATCCCCCAGGGACCGCCTCCTGACTCCAGTAATCTATTGACAAAGCAGACTCATCGGAGCAACAATTAAGTAATAAACATTATAACCAACTTGTAACTAACTAGTACATTAACTTCTACCTTAACTGAGTACGAGGAAAATCAAGTACGTACTTATACATAGCTTAAGTCTGCCGTCCCCCTCTTTACAGAGGATGTTGACCCCAGCAGAATCCCCATCTATGAACGTCCCCTTACGGATCGCAACCCGCACAGCTGTTCCTCCAGCCTGTCCTGATAAATAAATCTCTTCGCTTCAGGCGATAGTCCAAAGAACTATCAGAGAGGGATGCGGGACTAGACTGGAGTTCCTCAAGGAACAACAATTAGCAGGTAAGTATAATTTCACCTTCCTTATCGTCCCTCCAGTCTAGTCCCGAACCTCTGGGGATGTAACAGAGCAGTGATAAATTCAACAGGAGGGTCCAGTTAGACCAGCCTGATGCACTGCTGATCCAAAACGGGTATCATTTTCCGCTTGAACATCCAGATGGTAATGTTTGACAAATGAATTTAACGAGGACTAAGTAGCCGCTCTACAAATATCAATAGTCGGAACCAAACTGCACTCGGCTCATGACACCATCTGCGCCCTAGTGGAATGAGCTCTAAGCCCGTCAGGCACTACTTTTCCCTTCAAAATGTACGCTGATGCAATAGCGTCCTTGAGCCACCAAGCAATAGAGGCTTTTGACACTGCTTCTCCTCTCCTTGGCCTCCCAAACAAAACAAACAGCCTATCCGTATTGCAGAATCCCGCTGTCCTCCTAATATACTTCTTTAACACCCTATGCACATCTAAGAGATGCAATTTCGCTCCGGAAGAACTCTCACTATCTCCATCAAAAACCGGCAATGAAATCACCTGATTTACATGAAAAACCGATAGCACTTTGGGCAAAAAAGATGGTACCGGCCTCAATACCACTTTCCTCTCGTAAAAGGAGAGAAAAGGCTTTCGGCATGACAGAGCCTCTAATTCCGAGATTTGTCGAGCAGAGCATATAGCCACCAGAAACACCACTTTGAGAGTCAAGTCCTTTATTGATGCCTTCGATAAAGGTTCAAATGGCTCGCGTACCAACGCTTCCAGCACTAATTGCAGATCCCACGTCAGAACCGTCGGTCTACATGGCGGTCTCAAAAGAGCCACCGCCCTCAAAAAACGCTTAATAACTGGATGCACTCCCAGCTCCTCGCCTTTTATCTTACCTCTGTAACAGGATAGCGCCACTAACTGTACTCTTAAGTATGCTGCCGCCAAGCCCCTTTCAAAGCCATTCTGTAAAAAGGACAACACCTCTGAAATCAAAGCTCTCAAGGCCTCCACCTTCTTGTCCTCACACCATGTTTCAAATATATGCCAGATACGAACATACGCCAATGAAGCAGACCTTTGTCTCGCTTTCAACAATGTGGAAATCACCGCTGTAGAGTAACCTCTTGCAGTTAACCTTACCCTTTCAAGAGCCAAGCCGTAAGCGAGAACCAATCCACCTGAGGCATGTGCAGAGGGCCCTGCAATAACAGATCCCTATGATTTGGTAGACGCCAAGGCCGCTCCACCAATAGCCTTATGAGATCCGCATACCAGGGATGCCGTGGCCAGTCTGGTGCGATCAATATCACCAGCCCCTTGTGCACCTCTATGCGTTGCAGCACTCAACCTATTTAACACCCAGGATGGAAACACTTACAGAAGTTGGTCTTCCGGCCATCTCTGAATGAGCGCATCTAAGCCTTCCGACATTCTTTCCCGTCTTCTGTTGAAGAATGGGTTGGCTTTTGCCGACTCAAAGGTCGCCATCAAATCTATTACTGGTGTCCCCCAACGTCACACCACCATCTCAAACACTCCGGATGGAGAACCCACTCTCCTGGGTCCACCCTAACCCGACTCAAAAAATCGGCCTCCACATTGTCTACTCCTGCCACATGCGCCGCCGACAAAGCTAGTAGATGTACTTCGGCCCAATCAAACAGCTGCTCGGCCTCGTCTTCCAGTGACACACTGCCGGTGCCTCCTTGGCGGTTGATGTAAGCTACTGTGTTCGCATTGTCGGAAAACACCTGAATCGCCTTCCTCTGCAGACAAGGTTGAAGGGCTCAAAGTGCCAGCGTTACCGTTCTCAACTCCAACCTGTTGAATGACCAAACCTGTTCACGCTCGTTCCACTGTCCTTGAGAGAAACTTCCTTCAAAGTGTGCTCCCCAGCCTAGTAGGCTTGCATCGGTCGTTAAGGGTATCCAGGGAGGAGACTCCAAGGGCATTCCCTCTTCCAGACCCCCTGGACGTAACCACCACTGAAGAGCCTGGCGTGTCTCCAGTGGACAGGGTAGCTTCTGAGACAGCGTATCCTCCTAATGTGACCACCTTCTGAGCAACGCTCTCTGTAATGGTCGCATATGTGCCCATGCCCACGGCACTAACTCGAGCGTTGCAGCCATGGTCCCTAATAGCTGTAGATAATGGCATACTGTAGGCGCCTTCTTTTCTAGAAACTTGCGGACTGGCTTTCTCAAAACCTTGGCCTGCAGTTGTGGCAGAAAAACTTTTCCTACGCTTGTATCGAATTGAGCACCCAGATATTTCAGGGTCTGCAACGGTTTTAATTTGCTCTTTGTCATGTTGACTACCCAACCGAGACTCTGTAGAAACTCCACTAATCTGGTTGTAGCCGCCCTGCTCTCGCTCCTGGACTTTGCCCGAATTAACCAATCATCCAAATAAGGGTGACCTAATACTCCCTCTTTTCGCAATGCCGCCACTACCACCATCACCTTTGTGAAAGTCCGTGGAGCCAAAAGGTAATGCTCGGAATTGAAAATGTCCCATCGGGACTGCAAATCTGAGAAACCTCTGATGTTCCGGTCGAATAGGAATATGTAGATAAGCTTCTGATAAATCCAGAGAAGTGAGAAACCCTCCCTCTCGTACTGCCACAATAACTGATCTCAGAGTCTCCATATGAAAATGAGCCACTCGGAGACAACGATTTACCCTTTTGAGATCCAGAATTGGTCGATAGGACCCTTCCTTCTTTGGAAATACAAAGTATATGGAGTACCGACCGCAACTGTACTGGTCTGGAGGTACTGGCACCACTGCGCTGAGCTTCAGTAGCCTGTCTAAGGTCTCTTGCATCGCCTCTAACTTGGCCCACGCCTTGCATGGGGACTGAACGTAAGAGTCGACCACCGGGCATTGAAATTCCAAAGCATATCCTTCTCGAATAACCTCCAACATCCACTGATGTGACGTGATTTGGACCCAGGCAGGGTAGAAGTCCCGTAACCGACCTCCCACAGGCACCTGCCCTACCAGGGTCCTCCTCCCTTCATTGTGACTTTCTAAGGTTCGAGGAAGTAGAGGCCCCAAAACCTTTGCCTGCCTTTCAAAAACCTCGAAACCCCTGAGTCCTATAGGGGAACCGTCCTCTTTGAAATTGACCGTACCGTGGAGAACGGAAACGCCAAAATTCCCATTGCTGAGTCTTGGCTGCCGGCACTGGACGCCCTTGCTTCTGCTTGTCCTCAGGTAGCCTTCCGCCCTTGGACTCTCCTAGATCCTTTACTAACTTGTCTAAGTCTTCTCCAAAAAGTAGCTTACCCCTGAAAGGCAGTTTACCAAGCCTTGTCTTGGAGGAACCATCCGCTGCCCAATTGCGCAGCCAAAGATACTGTCTTGCCGCTATTACTGATGCCATACTCTTTGACAATCCACGAATAAGGCATAATGAATATCTGCCAGATACAGATTCTAGTCTAGATGCTTCTCTGGCTGCCTCTTCCATCTGTTTACCCTGAATCTGCCACCCATGCTCCACAAATAGAAGTTTGAATGGACAAGGCATTGACATCAAAAACTTGTTTCAACAAGGTATCTAACTTCCTATCCTGGGAATCCTTGAGAGCAGCACTACCTTCCACCGGAATGGTGGTTTTCATTATCACTGCTGAGACTGCTGCATCTACCTTCGGAGACTTAAACAACTCCCGGTCCTGGTCAACCAAGGGATAAAGGTGAGCCATCACCCTTGACCCTTTAAAAGCTGCCTCGGGCATGTCCCACTCCTCTTGAATCATCTCCCGTACCACTCTGTGAACCGGAAAGGCTCTTTGAGTCCTTTGAACGGCCTGCAATAATGGGTCTTCTAAGGTGGAATCCTCCGCTGGCCCCACCGATGACATATTAAGAGCTTTCAGGGTCTCAGTAATAAGTGCTGGAAACTCATCACGACGAAAAACGCGCACCACCCTAGCCTGGTCTTCCTGTTCAGTAAGCTCTCCTTCCTCTAACTCGTCCTCTAACTCTACATCTGGCTCCCCATCTTCCGACTGGAGCCCCTCTGAGATCACAGATTGGTCTGGCCGCTCCTTCACTGTCCTAGGCTTCTTAGACAGAAATCCAGTGTCCCCCAATCCTTGTGGAGTCCCTGGACGCTTTCCACACTGTTCCCCTTCCGCGGAACTAGCTGCTAGCCCTCTTCACACCTCCAAAGGCCTGCTGAAGCAGAGACACAAAATCTGGAGAAAACATTGCCGCCAAGCCTCCCGGCAACAGTGCCGGAGACAGAGAAACATCAGGAGCGGAAGACGGTACCGCTACCGGCTCTAGAGATGGTACCAAGGGAGAAATAGGCTACGGTAGGGCCTCAGCTGGACCTTTCTGACTGTCACCAGCACTTTCCAATGCCTGCTCCATAGAGGCTGCTTCCTGGACGCAGCCTCTACACACCCCATCTCTGAAACTGCTCCTCTTCTAGCACCACAGACCAAGCACTGTGGCCTAGAAGTCATCCTTTTTATTGAAACCCAGCCCTTAACTATAGCTGAGCGCCCTGAACCCACAGCTACTTTCCCAAGTGAAACACTGTAGATCACCGCAAAGAGAAACAGCAAAAAACTTAAACTAAACTTAAACCTTTTTTTTTCAAAGGTATCAGGAGCCAATCCTGAGTCACCCCAGTTAAAATAAATGTATCCCGTCAAAAAACGAGGGCCCCCAAGGCCAAAATGAACTGCCTGCACAGATTACAGCATCTTCCTGCCTTCCCGCGCTTCTGACATGTGGCGTGGCCTGAAACGCTACGGCACACTCAGTCCCCGCGGCACACACACCCCTGTCAAAACGGTTGCTTTGGGACCTCTTACTTCGATCCAAAACTTTCTCGCGGCTGTTACCTGCTTCCCTACCCGCACTCAGCCGAAAATAGCAGCTTCCGCGTCGGGTTAAGGAACGGCTGTGCAGAGAAGCTGTGTCCTGCTTTTTTGCCTGTCAGCATGCTGCGGATAAAAGAACTTCTACTCTGCTCCGTAGCTTCTGCTGCTGACTCCTCACCCAAACTGTGGGTTCGGGAGTCGGCTGTCCCTTTACAGACTTCCTTCCCCGATGCAGCCTCTTGCTCTGTCTTCTCCTCCGCTCCGTTAAATACAATAAGGAGGGAGAGAGAAGGTCGGGGGGGGGGGGGGGGTGGCGCACCTCAGCACAGCTCTCACTCCACAAGTTAACAAGCCTTTTTCTATTTCACTATTGCACCATTTCTCCTAAAATCTCGCTAAGTCTTTCCTTAGTTGTTCCTCAAGTGAGCCCCGATCTCTAGGCTCACCACCCTCCAGCTGCTTGGAGACTGAGAGAACTGGAGTCATTAGGCAGTCCCTGGGGGATTTGTACCAGTGTCATCACAAGAATGACGTTTCTCAGTCTCCAAAGCTGCTGGAGGAGGTGCTAAACCCAGAGGTTCAGGACCAGACTAGAGGGACGATAAGGAATGGGCTGTTTAAATTGCTATATGCCAAAGGAAGGAGTGGAGAGAGACCACGGCCACATAAAGCAGGGGTTCTCAACCCTGTCCTCGGGACCCACCTAGTTAGTCGGGTTTTCAGGATAACCACAATGAATATGTATGAGAGAGATTTGCATACACTGCCTCCATTATATGCAAATCTCTCCCATGCATATTCATTGTGGTTATCCTGAAAACCCGACTGGCTAGGTGGGTCCCGAGGACAGGGTTGAGAACCCCTGACATAAGGTCTTCTGTTAACACACTTTATTGAAGAACCAACTTGACAAAGTTTTGGCAACTATGCCTGCATCAGGAGCAACATATAGTTCAGCTGGTGCAATATAAAGCAATAAAACATCAAAATGAAAAAACAGGAACAAACAAGTATGTAAAAAGTTCCGGTTCAGATCCTGGTCCCATCCCCATAGATCACTTCTGGTCCTAGCTCCACTTCTTTTCTGACCCCAATTAAGCCCTGTAGGTGTCAGTATTTTTTTTTTATCTTAAAGTGCCAAGCTAAACAATTAAATAGCTACAATGTTTGCTGCATTTTAATTATATAGCCTGGGAATATGTTGCTTTCCTTTTTTTTTTCTGGCAAAGCCACTGAATGAGAACTTCTGCTCCCTCTAAGTATCTTGAAGGTGCCAGTTCCTTCTTCACCTTGTTGATATACTGGCTTCCTATCCATCTAGAGTTTTTTTTAAAAGCCATCATAATGAATATGGAAATGAATATAAAAATATGCCACCCCCCAACTGCAGCAAACTATGCCCGTGGCTGTTAGCACAGGATACTTATTGCGTTTTAAAACCCACACTAAAGGTTAATGCACATTAGTAAACATGTCTCATAGTTTTAGGCACATTTCACTTTAGTGTAGTAGTGTGTACTGTTGAGGGTTCAAGTGGGCAGAACTTTTGTCTGTCCTGTGCTTTCCACAGAGGAAGGCCGCAGTTGACTGCCTGTGGAAACCCCGTCTTCCACGAGCAGAAGGGAAAAGTTGCAATTGTGGTAAAGATCCCTTTTGTTTATCTGCAGGGATCCCATCTCCTATGGGCAGAAGAGGAGGGGAAGGCTGTGATTGCAGCCAAAGAGCTTAGCTGTCTGCCTGTGGGAACCCCATCTCCCGTGGGCAAAGGAAGGAGGAAAGCAGCACTTGGCCTACCTGAGGCCTGGAAAGAGATTAGAAGCAGTGGGAGGGTAATGGAGAGAAGGGAAGAGAAATTTAAAGGGTCAGTGAGCTTGTGAAGAGAAGACTGGTGAGGAGGGCATGGAGGACAGAGGGTGAGAGTGCCGAGGGGGGGGGGGGGAGAAGCTCTGAGGAGGGAGGACAGCAGGAGAGGGGATGGGGGGAGTAAAGTACAAGGGACTGGAGGTTGAAGAGATGAAGGACATGGGGACAAAGGAGAAATTAGGCCTTACCTGCTAATTGTCTTTCCTTGAGTTCTCTCCGGGCCAGTCCAGGTTACTGTTGGGTAGTCAATCTCCTCCAGCAGCTGAGGACTGAATGCTGAAATTTTCACTGGCAGGTGTTATAGCTCCCCCTGGCGTCAGGAAACCAGTTACCTATTGTCAAAGCAGCAGAGCAAAAATAACAAACCAACTAATATTGAGCGATTGTAATGAAACTGAGAAACAAAAAAAAAAATTGTAGAGCACGCTCTAAACTGTTAAGAAGTGTCCCTCAGGAAAGAACTGCCAAGATACTTAAAGGTTTGCTTTTCTCTTTGTTCCTCTTTTTTTTTTTTAAATAATGCACTCTCTTACCAGAATTTCCAATATCCTCTTCCAGTCACCGCTTTTACGACCGGCAAACGCGGAGCCCCGCGACGGATGACTAGAATGCTTCTGAACACACCGAGTTTTCCGCAGACTAAATGGGAGGGACCTGGACTGGCCCGGAGAGAACTCAAGGAAAGACAATTAGCAGGTAAGGCCTAATTTCTCCTTCCTCTTCGTCTCTCTCCAGGCCAGTCCAGGTTATTGTTGGGCAGTACCAAAGCAGTACCTAAACTGGGGAGGGTCCTGCGAGCCCCGCCATAATGGCCGAGGCCCCAACCCTTGCATCTGCGCGAGCCTGCACATCCAACCTATAATGCTTCGTGAAAGTATGGAGCGAGGACCGGGACGCAGCCCTACAGATATCCGCGAGCGGAATCAAGGCCAACTCCGCCCAAGAAGTAGCCTGAGCTCTCGTCAAATGCACCCGAAGCTCCTTGGGAGGAGTCTTGCCCCTGGCCTCATAAGCCCCCGCTATCGCCCGCTTCACCCAACGAGCGATAGATGCCTTGGTAGCCGCCTGACCCTTACGAGGCCCTCCAAACAGAACGAACAAGCGATCGGACTTCCGAAAGGGCCGTGTCTTTCGAAGATACTTCCGCAACACGTGTCCTAAATCTAAGCTTCAAAGAGCCCTGTTTACTTTACCGCCACCCTGCGACCGAAAGGTCGGAAGTGAAACTGTCTGATTCATGTGAAAGTCGGATACCACCTTTGGCAAAAATGAAGGAACCGGCCTTAGAACCACCTTTTCCTCTGAAAAATGAAGGTACGGCTCTCTGCAAGAAAGTGCCTGCAAATCTGAAACTCTCCTAGCCGAACACAAGGCTACCAGAAAGGCCGTTTTCCAAGACAACTCCTGGAGACTGTCACTGTCAGCCAACTCAAAGGGTGGCCCCGTTAAGGCCTCAAGAACTAAATTTAAGTCCCACGGAGGCACCACGAGTCGCAAGGGTGGACGGATGTTCTTAGCCTCTCTGAGAAATCGTTTAACATCCGGGTACGAAGAGAGAGAAGACCCCTTCACCCGACCCCGAAAACAGGAGAGAGCCGCCAGATGAACCTTGAGCGTACTTAGGGCTAGACCTCTCTCAAGCCCTCCCTGAAGAAATGCTAACATCTCCGGTAAACCTGCCGCGCCGGGTTGCAAGCCCCGATCTCTAGACCATGCTTCAAAAATGTGCCATACGCGCACATACGCTAACGATGTCAATTGCCTCCAAGACTTCAACATAGTAGCGATCACGGTCACCGAGTATCCTCTACGCCGCAATCGCTCCCTCTCAAGAGCCAAGCCGTAAGTAAGAACCGATCCACTTGCGGCATCAACACCGGACCCCGACTCAAGAGGTTGACCCTCGAAAGTAACCTCCAAGGCAGCGCTACGAGGAGACGAATCAGATCCGCATACCAGGGCCGTCTGGGCCAATCCGGAGCAATGAGAATCACCTTGCCGCTGTAAGTCGAAATTCTCCGAATGACCCGACCTATCAAAGGCCAAGGAGGAAACACATAAAGGAGTTTTCCCGCCGGCCAGGGCTGCACTAAACCGTCCAGACCTTCCGACATGTGCTCCCTGCGCCTGCTGTAAAACCGTGACGCTTTGGCACTGGTCAGCGTCGCCATGAGGTCCATAACCGGCTGACCCCACCGAAGGGTGATGGCGCAAAACACTGCGCAGTTGAGCTCCCACTCCCCGGGATCCAGGCGATGACGGCTGAGATAATTGGCCTGAACGTTGTCTTTTCCCGCTACATGGGCCGCTGAAATTGCCACGAGATGCAATTCCGCCCACTGAAATAAAAGCTGACTTTCCTGCAGCAAGGGCGCACTGCCCGTGCCCCCTGCTTGTTGATGTAGGCCACCGTTACGAGATTGTCGGAAAACACCCGGACCGCATGACCCTCGAGAAGATCCGCGAAACGCAGAAGCGCAAGACGCACCGCTCGCAGCTCCAACAGATTGATAGACCAAACGCTCTCCTCCGCCGACCAGGTCCCCTGCGCCACTCGAGACTGACAATGAGCTCCCCAACCGGACAGGCTGGCATCTGTAGTGACCAAGATCCACTCTGGATCCTCCAGCGGTACTCCCGCCTATAGGTGTGCCGAGAGTCGCCACCACTGTAGACTGACTCTGACCTCCTCCGGACACTGAAGCCTTTGCGACAGGGGATGCACTTGCGGAGACCACCTCGAGAGCAAGGCGTGCTGCAGCGGCCGCATGTGAGCTCTGGCCCAAGGCACCAGATCCAAGGCCGCGGCCATCGAACCCAACAACTGTAAATACCTCCAAGCTGTTGGAGTCGCTAGACAAAGGAAGGCATCGACTTGGGCTATCAGCTTCCAGACCATGTCCAGCGGAAGAAGAACCCTTCCGCTCTTCGTGTTGAACAAGGCCCCGAGGTAAGTCAAACGCTGAGCTGGTAGTAACTGACTCTTCCCTTGGTTGATGACCCAACCGAGGTGTTCCAGGAACTGCACCACTCGAACCGTCGCCGCGGCCGAGAACCTGCCCGGATGAGCCAATCATCCAGGTAGGGATGCACCTGAATGCCTACTTTGCGAAGAGCTGCTGCTACCACCACCATCACCTTGGTGAAGGTACGAGGCGCGGTAGCCAGACCAAAGGGTAACGCCCAAAATTGAAAATGTCCCATAGGAACTGCAAACCGCATAAACCGTTGGTGTTCCGGACGTATGGGAATGTGCAGATAGGCTTCCGTCAAATCTATGGAGGTAAGCCATTCCCCTGGCTTCACCGCCCGAATGACAGACCTCAGTGTCTCCATCCGAAAATGCGGAACCCTTAAGGAACGGTTCACGTGCTTGAGATCTAAAATAGGCTGGAAGGACCCTTCCTTTTTGGGTACTACAAAGTAAATCAAGTACTGACCTACTCTGTATTGGTCTAAAGGCACTGGAACCACGGCCTGTAGACGCAGCAAATGCTGCAGAGTGCTGTTGACCGCTTGCCTTTTCCAAAGAGGCCCGCATGGGAACAAGACAAAGGCATCTGCCAGAGGGGATGCAAACTCAGAGCATAGCCTTCGCGTATGATCTCTAGTACCCAGAGATTGGAAGTTATGTTGGCCCAGGCAGAGAGAAACTCCTTCAAACGTCCTCCTACCGGAACCTCCGCCTGGACCGGCGTCCCTTCATTGTGGTTTCTTGGACGAGGTCTGCTGGGCGTTGAAAACCCCCGGGCCAAACCCTCTAGCTCCTTGAAAGGATTGCCCCCTGGAAAAAAAGCAACCCCCTTTGGTAAGGGGCAAAGTGAGAGCCGCGGAACCTACGAGCGTTTCTGCCGTGACCCCTTTGCATCGTAGTGGACTTCATCGTTCTAGGCCGATCTTCAGGCAGCCGACTGCCCTTAGAATCGCCCAAATCCTTGACAATCTTTTCCAATGCTTCCCCAAAAAGCAGCTTGCCCTTGTATGGAAGCTTACTGAGGCGCGATTTTGAAGACACGTCCGCCGCCCAGTTCCGTAATCACAGAAATCTCCGAGCTGCAATCAGCGACGTTATGGATTTCGCTGATATCCTAACCAAATCATAGAAGGCGTCCGCGAGATAAGCCGCCGCTGACTCCAGTTTCGCCCCTTCTGGGGATGGATCTTCTAATTTTACCGTAGACTGCTCCCCTTGAATCCAACGGATAGAGGCTCTGGACACATATGCCCCACAAACCGAAGCTTGTAAGGCTAGTGCGCTAGCGTCAAAAGCCTGTTTCAAAAGCGCTTCTAACCGACGATCCTGAAGATCTTTAAGGGCTGCTCCCCTCTCCACCGGGATCGTGGCTGTCTTAGTGATCGCTGACACCAGCGCGTCTACCTTAGGCATCTGCAGCAACTCTTTCTCCTCTTGAGGAACCGGGTAAAGCCGGGCAAGGGTACGCCCACCTCTCAAGCTAGCCTCTGGGCACTCCCATTCTGACTCAATCATTTGCTTAATAACCCTGTGCATAGGGAAACACCGCTGCTCAGGTTTAAACCCCTGTAATAAAGCAGCCAGAGACTGCAGAATTAGAGCCCCCAGTTCCTCTTTACGAAAGACTCTGAAAACATTGGAGTCCTCCCCAGGCCCCAGCTCTCCTTCCTCCAAGTCCATAGGCCACGAATCCAGCCCCACATCAGACAAAATTTCCCCTTCTTCAGGCATCAGTGGATCAGAGAGCTGAGGATCAGACGCCCCCGAAGAGAAGTCTGCACCAGGGCACTGCGTCGAGGTACCTTCCCCCGGATCTGAGACGTTAGGGTCTCTCCCAGATAAATCTGCTTGAGGCTTAGCCAACTGGCCCTCTACAGGCTGAGACAGCTTTAACAGATAGGCTCTATGCAAGGCCAAAATAAAATCCGGAGAAAAAAGAGAGTCTAACGGAACCTGAGCCTCAGGAGCTGAAGACTTGCCTAACTCCTCCACTGAAGCAGTTTTCTGAGATTTAGATTTCTTTTTCCCTGAACGTTGCAAAGGCACGGGAGAGGCAGAAGTCTCTGCAGATACTATGGCTGCCGTTCCCGCCTTAAGAAGAGACCCCTGAGGCTTCTCTGCCGCCCGCTCTCCAGAGCCTGAGCTGTCCATTATGTGCAAATCATTAACCAAACAAGTAAAGGAAGCCACTAAAATACCCCAAGGGCCAGAAACGAAAAACAACTGGAACGCCGAAATTCGCCGCATAAAACGCAACTCGCACGTGAAACAAAAAATGGCGCGCGCGTGCTTTCCTGCCGGCAAAACCCCCCCCCCACACACTTTAGGAAGCCAAAAAAACCATAGTGACCGCCGTGACAAGCAAATGGAACCAGAAACTCACTCAAACACCAACTAAATTAAACCGTACCTGAACTCCGAAGACTTCACTTTCGTCTCCAGGGACCCGCTGCTAGCGAGACTGAGAGACGCAGCGACCTGCGGCGGGAAGAGGATACTGGGTCTCCCAGCTCCTAACTACTCCCCCGCAGAAGAACAGATCCTCTGGAAGACAGGCTCTGTCCCCAATAAAGCTAAAAACTACCAATATAGCTGAGGATCGACGTTCTGCCCTTCTCCGTTGATTTTACCTGTTGCTCATGAAGAAGGGAGTATAGCTCACTGAATGGCCCTGCTAGAGCTCGCGATCAAGCATGCCTCTTTTAATCAGAGCAGCCTGTTTCCTTCAGAATCCCTTCTTATACTATTATATATATATATATATATTTTTTTTTTTTTTTTTTTACAACACAGATCTAAATCTTTGAGTCTTCTGGGAGCCTGCCAGATAAACGTCCTACACAGCTGCTGAGGACTGAAGACTGGTTTCCTGACGCCAGGGGGAGCTATAACACCTGCCAGTGAAAATTTCAGCATTCAGTCCTCAGCTGCTGGAGGAGATTGACTACCCAACAGTAACCTGGACTGGCCCGGAGAGACGAAGAGGAAAGGGCACATGTAAATATGGCAAAGGGCCCCTCCCCAGAATACACACACACACACCCCCGCTGACCTCTAACCTGGATATTCAATGCTGCGGCTATGGCATTGAATATCTTGGGATCACCACACACACACCGGAAATTGCTGAAGCTAACTGGGCAGCAGCAATATTACATTCTGCCCAGTTAGCTCCTGCGCCTTAAAAATAGGCGAGGGTTTTCCTCGTCTATCTTTTTGGAGCAGATCGCTAACTGGGCAGCATGCAATATAGCTGCTGCCTGGTTATCGCTTGTCGCCGCTCCGCCCTGACATGCCCCAAAGCTAACCAGATAGCATTGGGGCGCGTAGGGGAGTTAGAAGGGGATATTCAATGGCACTAACCATGTAAGTGCAGTTTAATATCCCGATCTAAGGCATTTACACAATTTACTGGGCTGTAAACCATGTAAATGCCTTTCAAAAATCGGGCCCTTATTGTTTACATTTACTAGTGTTTTATGAGCTACATTATTTTGAATGTATTTGTTTTTAGCTGTTAGTTTTGATCTTTCATAAGTTTATTGGATTTTATATTAGAACTGGAAAATTCTTAATTGATAATCTCAATTTGACTTGTATTTATATAGACTAATATGGTCCATCTAGTCTGCCCAGTAAGGTGGTTAGAGTGACTGTACCCACCACTCTGTGCAGGTCACCTTCCCTCTGTGCCTTTGTTTAGGGCTGTGTTGTTTAGGGTTGTACCCGCCCTGCCATGCAGGCTATTTAAGCTTGTTTTGATTTCATCCTCTTGCTATAAAGGGATAGAAACATAAAAACATGATGGCAGAAAAAGACCAAATGGCCTATCTAGTCTGCCCTTCCATATCAACTACAATAGTCCCCTTTTTCCTTAAGAGATCTTCTGTTTGTCCCTTATTTTTTGAATTCAGATACTGTTTCTAATACCTCCACTGGGTCACTATTCCACGCATCTACCACTCCTTCCATAAAGAAATATTTCCACATATTACTCCTGAGTTTATTCCTTTTCACCCTTATCCTATGTCCCCTGGTAGCAGTGTTTGCTTTCAATCGAAAGAGGCTCTCCCTTTGTGCATTTATGCCATGGAGGTATTTGAAAGATACTCTGCGCCCCCCTCACCAGCAACACTGCAGGGCTCTTGGAGTAACGGAAAACCACACTCAAAGCAATGAGAAGGAAATCTATAAGACAGCAATAAAATACCACACACTTCTATATATATATAGATATACCAAAGCTTTGGGAGAGAAACAAATAGAAACAAGTTATCTTTGTTTACTCTAACTATTAGCTATGGTTTACTTTATTTATAAGGCTCTTTTGGATGATACAGCATAATTTCACTTTATTATTCTACGTCAAGTATTACGTATTCATAACATCATAGGTCAATTTCTAATCAACATAGGTCAGTATGAGGAGACATACATGTATTCCAAGACATAACTGTAGATATTAAGTTTACTGCTGACTGCTTGATATCTGGTAACCCTGAGACCGAAAGACTGGAGGACAAGCTGCCCTTTTTCTTATATCACATAGCTTACAGGACTTGTACCTCTTCACCTACTTAGTAAGCAAATATATGAAGTTTATTTCTAAGCAAAGTTTTGAACAATTGTAACTCTTTCTCAGGTTTTATTAGACAGTCTGGTTGTGTACACCACCCTGTACAGACAAGCTTACTTTCAGTCCCTCCTCTGATTCTGTAAAGAATCATTCCCAAAGTAAGGAAACTCAGACATTGCAATTAAAGTGGAATTAAAACTAGATTCTGGGTCAGTCTGTAACATCATTGTAGGGGTCAGTGATTCCACTGATTTCTTACAGCAGGCTGATATTACACAGAGAATTAATACTCCTAGAATGAGAATCCCCAAAAAGCCAAGTAATGATGCTAACATGCCTTGCAAAGGCCTGGATAATGAATTCCAAAATGAAGAAACAGAATCAAGTAGATATGAAAAAGTACTTACATAACTATCACTTGAAACAAAAGTACGGTTTCTAACTTTATCTAGTAGGCCTTTTACTATTTTTCCATTATTATCAAGCATACTACAACAAAAACCAACTATTACTCCACACACACCATTTTCCTTTGCTAGGAGATAGTCTAAAGCCATTCGGTTCTGGGCTGCATAAGCTGACACTTTATTCACTGCACCTTGCAATACACGAATTGCCTCAGTGAGATCCAGGGCTGTAAGTTCAACAACTGCCTGTAGTCGCATAATCTGGGTACCATATTCTCTGCTGGGTGCTATAGCTCCAAAGGTTGAAAGCCACACAGTACCTGTGAATGCATCTATTTGAGATTTAGTTAAAGGTTTTGTAGTATCTACCAGTTGTTGAGCAACCTCTATGGCCTTATCCTGAGGAGAAACATCCCTTTTTCTTCTAAAAGAATTGTTCAGGGTTGATAATAAAGTAATGTTCTGGTAAGGTACAAATCACCACGGGGTATCTAATTGGGCTATATAACAAGTACCTGACCAACCTCTGGGAAGCTCTGTATATGCAAACGTACCACACACAAAATAATCTCCTTCTAAAGCCACTAAGCCATCTTCCCAGATTGTCAAATTCTGGGGACAAGATATATTCTGGATACAATTATTCAAAACCCACTGAGTCATGTCCATTTCTTTAAGCCCTCCAGACAAATTACGTTTCCAGGGATGATAATACCCTAGTAAAGGGAGACTCCAGTTATGTATGTTTAGGTCTGAACTAGAGTCATTCAAAGGGTAGCCAGACCTATTATATTGTAGTAATTCATAATCATGCACCTGGATCCCTTGAACCGACATTAATTGTACTACTGAAATATAAGAGTTTCCTACATGGGATTTCTTATACCAGATAGAAGAATTATGCAGCATTACTATTCTACAAACGTTCCATGGAGTATCCCCTACCTTTCTTCCCTTACCCTGAGCCATAAAACATATTGGAGGATTTTGTAGAGGCATAGAACTAACTATTCTATGTTCTGGGTTTGTATGAGACCATTGTACAGTAGTTAGATTAAAAGCTATGTCACAAAACTCTTCGAAGTTCTTAGGCCTAACCCTAGGTAGAAATCCATGCTGAGTAGCTGTCACAGATGAAAGACACACTGCACAGTCTGATAAATTAAAATGTTTTGTCACTGAGTGTACTTGTGACTCGAAAATATTTGAATATTCCTCATAACATTCCCAAGGTTCTAACTGCAGCACTGCTTTGCTACCACTAATATGCCCCAGCACAACTAAGATTAGATATAAAAACATCCTTAGCAAAACTCTTAAATATCTAAAACTATAATTACTTAAAAATATACTAAATCAAAACTGAAAATATACCTACTCTTCTTAATACTCTCCTTTATATAATGAAGATATATACTATAGCTATAATTAGCCTCTAAGTCTCAATAAGTTTAGGAAGTAGAGGTTAAGTACCTAAAGGTCATTACATATATATCAGGAAAATACTAATCTAAACTGACCTCATCCCTCTAAGCAATACTATAAATGCCGAACAAAAGCATTTTACATGAATAGTCCATTCAGAATTTACTTAATACAATAATCATTTTCTGTGATGTCACCATTGTTCTCTCTGAAAGTACTTTAAAGCATAAAAATCTTTTTCTGCAATATCACTGTTGTCCGAGGAGTCTGCGTTGTATTTCTTGAATCATGGATGCGGAGAACCACCTTCCGGATCTTGTGAGGGAGCCTTCTTACACTGTGTAAGATGTATCCAATGAGAATGTCCTTCCACTTTACAGGCTGAATATCCCACCAGAAGTACACGGAATGGACCTAGGAATTTCGGAGCCAGAAGCGTCTTTGGATGCAAATTCTTAATCATGACCCAATCCCCTGGTTTCATGTCCGGATGTGATGAGTCCGGAGGAGCATCTTGTTGAGGATTCACCTTCAATAAAGGGGAAACAGACAGGACTGAGTGCAATCGCGCACAATAAGTTAAGATATCGCTGCGCAACAACTGGGGGTCTGGGATAACTGCCAAGGCATGTGGAGAAGTAGCTGGACGTCCAGTAACTATTTCATATGGTGTCAGACCTCCTTGAGTGCGCTGGGGGGAGTTACGCACCGCCATAAGGGCAAAAGGAAGGGCTTCTGTCCAATCTGTAGCCCAATCCTGTGTCATAGTGCGCAAGAAACCTTTGAGAGTCCTATTCATCCGCTCCACTTGACCAGAGCTTTGCGGATGACAGGGTGTGTGCAGTTGTCTTTTGACACCAAACCAATTTTCAATATCCTCCCAGACACGTGCAATGAAGGCCGGACCCTGATCAGAAGAAAGAACAAAAGGTACACCCCAGACAGGAATAAACTGAGTGAGCAACAATTTTATGGCAACCCCAGCTGTCATACTGGTAGTGGGATAAGCCTCCACCCACCCAGAGAAAAGACAAGTGATCACCAACAAATACCGCCTCCCTCCTCTGGCACAGGGCAAATCAGTAAAATCAAGCTGCAAAATCAGAAATGGTCCAGAAGGTCGGGGAAGAGCAGCAGCAATCTTCAGAAGGGGCCCCACCCTGCCAGCCTGCAAACAATCCAAGTAAGCAGCATGCACAGCCTGTGCCACAGAAACAAACTTCGGGTGATACCACAAAACCGCAAAGGCATGAGTCATGGCTGCAGCGGATAAGTGAAGTTTATGATGCAGGAACAGAGCAAGCGGAAACAAAAGAGAGTCAGGGCAAATGAGTAGGTGCTCCTTCTTCCAGTAGCCCTGAGTATCACAGGATGCACCCCATGAAGTCCATAGAGTTTTGGTTTCAAGGGAAGTGTCTCGATACTGCTGTAAAAGAGAGGACAAGGAGAACAAAGTCATGTTAGAAGGCTTTAAATACAGCAGCGTTGGTGACACTAATGCCTGAAGAGCAGCCTTCTGCGCTTCTTGGTCTGCAAAATGATTGCCCTTTGAAACTAAATCACCAGCAGAGGAATGTCCTTTACATTTTAAAACTGCAACTTGTGCTGGCAAGAGCACAGCTTGTAACAAACGGTAAATGTGTATAGAATGTTTAATTGGTTTATTAGCAGAAGTTAAAAATCCTCGTTGCGCCCAAATATTGCCAAACTCCCATAGAACACTCATTGCATAGGAGCTATCTGAATATATATTTGCTAGAAGATATCTAGAGAGTTCAAGAGCACGTGTCAATGCAAAAACTTCTGCTAACTGGGCACTAGAAAATGGCAGAGAAGCTGATTCAACCACGTCATCAATTGTGGTTACTGCATAGCCTACACGAAGTTTTCCCATTTCATCTCTGAAAACGGAACCATCCACAAATAAGGTTACATCCGGGGCTGGCAGGGGTACAGGTGAGAGATCTGGTCTAGCACGAGAAGATGTCAAAATACTTTGAAAACAATCATGGGACCCATCCTCCTCCACCAGATCTGCCAAAGGAGCCAGGAGCGTAGATGGATTGCATATGGACGTAGTACATATTTTTATATGAGACTGAGAAATTATCAATTCCAGATCAATAAACGTGTGGAAGACAAAGGCTGAGTTTTAGTTAAATGGAGCAACCTAGAAACGGAATGTGCCACATATACCTCAAGAGGGTGCTGTAACACTAAAAAATCAGTAATTTCAATTGCAAATGCCACTGATACCAAACTGCGCAAGCATGGAGGAAGTCCCAAAGTCACTGAATCAAACCGCTTTGAAAAATATCCTATCGGCTTGCGACCAGTTGGAAATGCCTGCAAAAGCACAAATGTGGCAGATATGGCTGAACTAGCCACATACAATTTGAATGCTAAAGAATAGTCTGGAAAAGATAAACACGGTGCAGTGCTTAGTGCAGTCTTTAAATGTACAAAAGCTTCCCACTGTGATAACGTAGGTACAATGAGACCCTGTGGACCCTCTTTCCCAATCAACGCATAAAGCGGAGCTGTAAGGTCTGAAAAATTAGCTATCCACTGTTTACAGAAAATCAATAATCCCAGGAATCTACGTAACAACACTGGTGTCGCTGGGAAAGACAATGATAGAATAGGTTCCAATCTGGCAGAAGTAATTTCACGACCAGCTGGAGTTAGAACAACACCCAGAAAAATAACATTTTGAAATACAAATTGCAGTTTAGACAAATTAACTTTCAGTCCTAATTTGGCAATATGAGCTAATAAAGACAAAGAGTCTGATAGACAAATCTCATAACTTGGTGAACACAAAAGCAAATCATCTACATATTGAATTAAAGAGGATTGGTCAAGCTTCACATCTAATAATGCAGTTCTTAGGGCCTGCGAAAAGTAAGCAGGACTGTCAGTGTAGCCCTGACACAGCGTAGTCCATGTATACTGCTGATTGTCAAAATGAAAAGCAAATAAAAATTGGTTTTCTTTGCTAATTCTCACTGAAAAATAAGCAGAACTCAAATCTACAACAGAAAACCAAGTAGTCTCTGAAGGTACCTGTGTCCAGATATCATGCGGATTAGGTACCAAGGGAAAGATTGGCAAAATTACCTTGTTAACAGCTCGCAGATCTTGCACAAATCGATAAGTCTTGCCGTCAGCTTTCAGTACAGGAAGTATTACATGGCGATGTAGAAGGATAGATGACACCTTGCATCTGTAAATCTTCAATTACCGGACGAATTCCATCTATAGCAGCTGCTGATAGTGGATACTGTTTGAGTCTAGGAAGTTGTATTCCAGGTTTCAAGGTAATCTTCACAGGAGGAATCAAGAGGCATCCGACATTGGATCCTGGAACTGCCCGCAGAGTAGATGGAAGTCCTCCGAGAGCAGGGTGAATAACTTTGACATCCGCAGGGGGCTGCACTTCAGAGAGAGAATACAACTGAAAATGTAACTTTCCACTCATCCAGGATAAAGTTGCATGATGAGAAGCCAGGAAATCGCGACGAAAAAGATTCACTGGTAATGTGTCTCCTACCAGAAAGTTAGTAGGGTACACAGTCTCTCCAATCTGCAAAGGCAAAGCTTCAAGTTTACGATGAGGAATTATCTTACCTTCAATGCCTTCACAATGCACTGTTGGAGCTTGTGCTAGCTGAGTATGATAAACTTCAGGCAAATCCTGTAGATGCAGCGCAGATGTAGTAGCTCCCGAATCAATAATGAATTTCACAGTAGAACCTCCCAGTTTAGCTTCTAACTCACCCTGAGAAGTTACATTCAGATTCAATAATAGTCATGCATCCCAAGAATCACAGTCTTCTGGATTAGAAAAACATTGATATACAGGAGTGAACTCAGCAGGTGGGGGAGGAAGGCACTCAGCTCTCTGGTCATCCAGATTCCGATTCTGTGGACATTCTCGCTGTAAATGGCCACACTCACCACATGTATAACAAGCACGCATTCCTCTGGCTTGTCCACGCCCTCGCTGAGAATTGCCTCGCTGAGAATTCCCATAGCTTCCCCTGAACCTGCCTCTCCCCCGCCCCCTTCCCAGGGCTGGATGCATAGAAGCAATTTGTAAATTGAGCAGTTTAGTCTTCTTTACATCTAATCTGGTTTGTTGCTCCTGCAATTCCTTGAGATATTTCAACTCACTGTACCGTGCACCCTCCAAAATTGCATCAGCTGATCTAGCAGGCCAATCTATTATTGAAGTTTCCAAAATTTCTATTATTCTTGGAATCAAACCATTTACAAAAATATTAGTAAATCCTGAAGGGTGTATCTTCTGTCTCACCAGAATAATCCTTAAAAGCTAGCATACACCTAGTGTGAAAAGCTGTAACTTTTTCACCCCTTTCCTGTGTTAAAGAAGTGAGTTTTGACCAGTCCTTCACAGGCTTACATACTGTTTTAAGAGATTCTAACAATTTTTCTCTACATAGAACAAAATTATCTCTTTGTGTCTGTTCTTTAAGATCTGTCACAGGGTCTGTCTGTGGCCATACCCAATTATCATCTCTAATTGGATGAGTTACCTTATGAAAATCAGCTGGATTAATGAAAACAGATCTGAGCAGATTATCTAGATCTGCCCAAGTAGGATTATAACTATTAATTATTTGAGACCACAAGGACACAAATCTACCTGAATTTTCCCTGTAATCAGGAAAGGTTTTAGCCAAATCAAATACTTCTTTAGGACTCCAATTTGCAGGTACAGTCATTGCACCTGTAGGTCCTGTTGGATATACACGAAAAGGATATGCTGGTACTATATCTTCTTCTACAGGTTTTGCAGTTACAGAACATGGGTCATTATGTCGGCGTAAAACAGTCTGAAGAAAGCTTATATCACCATATAATTGATCACATTTTTCCTTATAGGTTATAAAATGCTTATCCAGATCTTTCTCAATATTATCAATAAGTTTACTAGAAATTCCCAATTCCTTTGTAGCAGAAATATTATTCCTTACTATTCCCTTTAAGGTTTCTATCATATGTACAATACTTTCTATCTCACGGCTAAAAAGTGCACTCACTTCTCTAAGCTGAGAAACATTACAATTACTGAAATCTTCAAACTTTGCATCCCCCAATATTTTCTGTTTATTCCTTATCTCTTCTCTTAGTTCTGCTGCACGAGTGACCCTCCCCCTTCCAGAAGTTACATGACTCTCAGATGAAACAGGGGGAGACGATGGGGATGCACTTGGGACTATTCCAGCTCCAACTACCAATGCAGCCACATCTGCATCATATTCTGGAGAAAGAACTGCTGGGAATTTCCCTGCCTGTTCACTATCATTCTCCTGTGATTCACTCGCTTTACCAGCTCCAGCATTCTTTAACACAAACAAATCATTTTTCGTATCATGTGCCATTCGTTGCCACCAATTAAACACTAGCCCTTCACGGGCATCACATAGTTTACGTTTAGCCTGCAAGGCACATTTCAGATAACGAAGTTTATCTATAGAAAAAGTTCCCTCCAAAGGAAACTGTAGAAGCACATTATCTTTAGTCACTGCATGCCAGTGTACAGTATAATTAGTAGCCATATCCCCATACTTCTCACGCATACAATAAGAAGGGCTACCTTTCTAAAACCTTAGCTTTGTCATGCCATTCACGCAACTGAGACAAATCCTGTCTACCTAACAGATTACCCATTGCTGTCACCATATAATACTCACAAACACCTTCTGCCCTTGCCAAGAATGTAGAAATCTGTAATCCGAGTCACGGCACAAACTGAAAGATACTCTGCGCCTCCCTCACCAGCAACATTGCAGGGCTCTTGGAGTAACGGAAAACCACACTCAAAGCAATGAGAAGGAAATCTATAAGACAGCAATAAAATACCACACACTTCTATATATATATAGATATACCAAAGCTTTGGGAGAGAAACAAATAGAAACAAGTTCTCTTTGTTTACTCTAACTATTAGCTATGGTTTACTTTATTTATAAGGCTCTTTTGGATGATACAGCATAATTTCACTTTATTATTCTACGTCAAGTATTACGTATTCATAACATCAGAGGTCAATTTCTAATCAACATAGGTCAGTATGAGGAGACATACATGTATTCCAAGACATAACTGTAGATATTAAGTTTACTGCTGACTGCTTGATATCTGGTAACCCTGAGACCGAAAGACTGGAGGACAAGCTGCCCTTTTTCTTATTTCACATAGCTTACAGGACTTGTACCTCTTCACCTACTTAGTAAGCAAATATATGACGTTTATTTCTAAGCAAAGTTTTGAACAATTGTAACTCTTTCTCAGGTTCTATTAGACAGTCTGGTTGTGTACACCACCCTGTACAGACAAGCTTACTTTCAGTATTTAAATGTCTCTATCATATCTCCTCAATCCTGCCTTTCCTCTAACGCAGGGGTCTCCAAACCAGTCCTGGAGGTCCGCAATCCTGCCAGGTTTTTGGGATATCCCTAATGAATATGCATGAGTTATATCTGCATGCACTGTCCCCATTTTATTTGAAGTTCTCATGCATATTCATTAGGTATATCCTGAAAACCTGACTGGTTGTGGCCCTCCAGGACTGGATTTGGAGACTCCTGCTCTAACATATATATATTAAGATCTTTAAGTCTGCCATCATATGCTTTATAACGAAGACCGCTAACCATTTTAGTAGCCACCCTCTGCACCAACTCCATCCTGTTTATATCCCTTTAAAGGTGTGGTCTCCGGAATTGCACACAGTACTCAAAATGAGATCGCACCAGAGACTGATGCAGAGGCACTAGCACCTCTTTTTTTCTGCTGGCCATTCCTCTCTCTATGCACTCAAGCATTCTACTGGCTTTTGCCATCGCCTTTTCCACCTATTTAGCTGCTTTAAGATCGTCAGACACAATTATGCCCAGATCCTGCTCTTCTTTCGTAGACAAAATTATCTCACCCCATACACTGTACCGCTCCCTATGATTTTTTCAGCCCAAATGCATGACCCTGAATTTTTTAGCATTAAATCTCAGCTGCCAAATTATAGATCATTCTTCAAGCTTAGCCAGATCCCTCCTCATGTTATCTACTCCTTCCTGCGTGTCTACTCTATTGCAGATTTTGGTATTATCCGCAAAGAGGTAAACCTTACCCGACAGCCATTCCATAATATCACTAATAAACATGTTAAAAAGAATTGGACCAGGAGAGATCCCTGCGGCACACCACTGGTAACTTCTTTCTTCATAGAATGAACTCCATTTACCTTTACCTTTTGTCACCTACCACTCAACCAATTTCTAACCCAGTCAGTCACTTTAGGGTCTATCCCTAGGATACTCAGTTTGTTTATAAGTCGCCTGGGCAGAACAGTGTAAAAGGCTTTACTGAAATCTAAGTATACCACATCTACGGCTCTCCCTTGGTGCAACTCCCTGGTCACCCAGTCAAAGAAATCAATCAGATTTGCCTTGGATCCTGCAATTCATTGGAGTCCAGAAACCTCACTATTCTCTCTTCTAGCAGTGTTTCCAATATTGGCCTGCAGTCAATCTCAACCTTACTTCCGCTTTTGTGTAGAGGGCCACATGTGCCTTTTTCCAATTCTCTGGAACCACTTCTGACTCCAAAAATGCATTGAAAAGGTCAGTCAGTGCAGCTGCTATAACGTCCCCAAGTTCCTTTTCTTTGATGTATCTCATCAGGTCTCACGGCTTTGTCAACTTTTAGTTTAGTTAATGCCTCACAGTCTTCTGAATATCGTTCAAGATCCCCATCGCTTCTGTTCCTATTTGTGGGTGTTTTCTGAGGTCCTGCTCCTGGACCTTCATCTGTGAAGACAGACCAGAATATTTGTTAAATAATTCTGCTTTATCCCCTTCACCTTTGAGTCTGACAATATCACTTTTGCCCTTATTCCTCTCCCTAACATATCTGAAGAATGTCTTATCCTCCCCCTCCCCATTTTATTGCATTGGCTATTCTTCTTTTTGTATCTTTGCGTTCCTGACTACTTCGCTAGCTTCTCCAAGTTTTTCCAAATATAGATGCCTGTTTTCCTCTCTCTGTGATCTCTTGTATTTCAAGAAGACCCTCTTTTTCTTCACCTTTTTGGCTACTTCTTTTGAGAACCATAGTAGCCTCCTATTACATTTATTTATCTTTCTAACCTAAAGGTTTGATGCCCTTAAAATTTCCCCTTTCAGTTTTGCCCATTGCTTTTCTACATCCCCCAGCTGTTCCCATCCCAGCAAAGTTTGTTTTCCTAAAGTTTAAGGCCCTCACTTTTGAATGGATTTTATCAGCCCTAGTCCTAATACTGAACCATACCATCTGCTGACCATTGGATGTGAGATGATCTCCCACTATGACATCAGAAACACTTTCCCCATTGGTAAGCAGCAAGTCCAATATGGCCCCTTTATGTGTGGGTTCTGTAATCTGTTTCTGGAATAGTTCTCTCTGTAGAGAATCTAGGACCTCCTTACTTCCAGATGACACCGCAGCATGGATATGCCAATCAACATCCGGCATATTGAAATCACCTATCAGTAGCACTTCTCCTTTTATGGCAATACTACGTATGTTTTCTATTAAATCTCCATCCACATCTCCCTGTGAAGGGGATCTGTATATCATTTCAAAGTAAATGGAGTTCCCTTTCCCTCTTTCTAATTTAACCCACAGTGCCTCTTTGCTCCCTTTTAAGCCCTGTAATTCTATAGCTTTAATATTATTTTTTACATAAAGTGCCACTCCTCCTCCCCCTTCTTCCTCCCCTGTCCTTCCTGAATAAAGTATAGCCTGGTATAATTACATCCCAGTCATGGTTGTCCATGAACCATATCTCTGTAACTGCCACTAAATCCAAGTCAGCCTCTCCCATTAAAGCCTCAACATCTGATGATCTTATTTCCCATGTTATGGGTATTTATACATACTGCTTTCCAGTTGTTATCCATTTCTACAGAGGTATTTTCAGTCAAAGCGGTTTACATTGTAACTTAAACTCGGTAATGTACATTATACTTTATTGAATTTTATATCTATGAACATTCCGGCATTCACATGAATGAACCAAGCAATATGGAACTACACATTACGTAATAACAGCATTACAGAAAGGAAATACATCCTATACCAAATATTAGCCCATATACAAAACCAGAAAAAAAGAAAAAAAAGGGGGGGGGGGGGACAGGAAATTTATACCCAGGTCCTCAATTACAATCCTAACCTGAACGTAAAGAGACCTTTAACAGAAAAAAAAAAACATAAGGCAGGAGAGACTTATGCGTCTGCCGTATGGGAACACACATCGACCTTAATCACTTCTCTAGCATTTAAAAATTCTAGAAGCTGCTTAGGCTGAAAAAACAGGTAATTCTTTCCTTGATAGGAAATATAGCAACGAGATGGAAATTTTAACACATAAGTAGCACCCATGGAGACGGTCCTGGCCCGATAAGCCAGAAATTCCTTCCTCCTTAACTGGGTTATTCGAGACAAGTCAGGAAATATACGAACTTGTGAACTAAGAAACTTCTCATTAATGTTCTTGAAGAAAGCACGAAGAATCAATACCTTATCTGTCTCCAGAGCAAGAGTCACCAGCATAGTAGCTCTCTCTGTTATCACATCCAAAGAGCTTTCCAGAAACCCAGTCAGGTCCCCTTCTCCAAACATTAACGCCTCAGAGCCAGATCTCCATGGCCTCAGATTGTTAACAGATAGATATTGGACCCTGGTAGATAGATATTGGAGGCAGGTGCTGCGGTGGAATCTTAAGTACCTCACTAAAATATTTCCGTACCATTTCCAAAGGAGGCATGAGAGGGGACCTAGGAAAAGTCAATAAATGAAGATTATTTCTTCGTGCTTGGTTTTCTAGTTGCTCAGTCTTTCGAGTCAACACTGATCTTTCCTTCATCAAAGCTACATGCTCCTCGTGTAGATGATTCAGATCTTCTTTCACCTGTGATAAAACACCAGCCTGTAACTCCCATTCCCTGGAAGCCTCTGATACCACCAATTTCATTGTAGACACTTCAGAACTAACAGTTCCCACAATAGTTGTTAGATTAGTAGACAAAGTAGATATGGCATCCCACAGTGCGTCCAATGTTATTACTGCGGGTTTGACCAAACCCCGATTGCCAGGAATTAACCCACCTCCAGACTCCAATGGCCACGGGTCCACCGCATCGAGAGGCAACTCCACTATCCTGCCTCCCTCCAGCTGTCTCCATTCTCCGGAATGTGGGCTAGAAAACTCCAGCAGTCATCCCTCACCACCAGGCTCCGGGGTACTCACCAATAAGCCAGGCAAAACAAGAGGGAAAACACCATCAGCCGATAACACACTCCCGGGTTGTATCGGGGGCGCCCACTGATCAGGTGAGAGACTCACCCCTGATGCACCCAGCACAGTCAAAAGTTTTTCCTGCTGTGCCATCGAAGACGCTGCTCCGGACCCGACAGCTGTAAACTCGCAAAATTCCAGAGTCCTCTGGCCGGAAGCAGAAGGCTGCGAGGGAGCTCCAAGGGACCCCACTTGCTTCCTTTTCCTCCGCCCCATCTCAACCCGGGGCAGAGCTCACCACTCGCCGACCAAAAACACAGAACCTCACTGCAATACAACCGCCTACTATCCACTTTCTGCCACCATCTTGCCCCCTCCAGGTAATGTACATTAAACAGGGACACTGATAACTTGGATTTTTTCTGAAGCAATGGAGGGTTAAGTGACTTGCCCAAGGCCACAAGGAGTGCTAGTGGGAAGTGAACCCTGGTCTCAGTCCCCAAGCCAGTGCTCTAACCATTAGGCTACTCCTGCGCACTACTGAAATACCTCCACTGTGGTATTTAATCTTTCACTTACCTGGGGGCTTTATTCACTCATCTCCAATGAATCTAGTTTAAAGCACTCTTCAATAGGTTAGCTAGTCTGCTGCGGAAGACACTTTGACCCTTCTTGGATCCACTGTGTCTGTCCCATGCCATTTTGAATTCCATCACTATTTTTGTCTCTACCACCTCCATTGGGAGCGCATTCCGAGCATGTACCGTCCTTTCAGTGAAAATGTATTTCCTGACATTGTTTTCAAGTGTACCTCCTTGAAGCTTCATTTTATGCCCTCTAATTTTGCAGCTTCCTCTTCTTTGAAAAAGGTTGGTTTGTTCATTAATACCCTTTTAAATATTTAAACTTTGTATCATATCTTCCCTGTCCCCCCTCTCCTCTAGGGCAGGGATTCTCAACCCAGACCTTGGGACACACCTAGCCAACCAGATTTGCAAGATATGCATATTCACTGGGATTGAGAGAGATCGCTACGCAATGGAGGTAGTGTATGCAAATTTCTCTTATGCATATTCATTGTGGTTATCCTGAAAACCTGACCACTAGGTGTGTCCCGAGACTGAGTTGAGAACCCCTGCTCTAGGGTATACATATTTAGGTCTTGAAGTTTCTTCTCATACATCTTCTGGTGCAGGCTACAAATCATTGTGGTCGCTTTCCCCTGAACCATTTCAAATCTTTTTATGTCCTTTGTGAGATATGGTCTCCAAAATTGAACACAATACTCCAAGTGAGGCCTCACCAACAACTTGTACAGGGGCATTAATACTGACACCTTTCTTCTGGTTATTCCTCTGTATACAAACCAACATCCTTCTGGCCTTGGCTACCGCCTTGTCACATTGTTATGCCATCTTGAGATCCTCAGATACTGTCACTCTGAGGTCCTTCTCCTGGTCCATGCACACCAACATCTTGCTCTCTAATGCATACAATTCCTTTAGATTTCTGCATCCCAAGTGCATGACTGAACTTCTTCACATTAAATCTTAACTGCCAAACATTACACCATTCGTGCAGTTTTTGTAGATCTTTCCTCATGTTGTCTTCTACCTCGGAGGAGTTCACTCTGTTGGAACTCTTCATATTATCTGCAAAAAGGCAAACTTTTCTCTTCAGTCCTTCAGCAATGTCATTCATAAATACACTGAACAGTACTGATCCCTGGAGCATTCCACTACTCATCTCCCTTTCATCTGAATGAATTCTGTTTACCACCACTTTCTGTCGCCTCCGAGTCAACCAATTTCTGATCCAGTTCACCACACCTGGGACTCATGCCTAGGTTACTCAGTTTATAGATAAGCCTCCTATGAGGAACAATATCAAAGGCTTGTTGAAATCTAGGTAGATCACATCCATTGCATGCCATTTTTTCTGGTCATCCAGTCAAAGAATTCAATTAAATTTGTCTGGCATGATCATCCTTTGGTAAAACCATGTTGCCTCGAATTATGCAACCTACTGGATTCTAGAAAGTCCACTATTCTTTCTTTTAGTAGCACTTCCATTACTTTTCCTGCCACCGAGATAAAGCTTACCGGCCTATATTTGTCATCTCTTCCCTATTACCACTTTTGTGAAGAGGTATTACATCAGTCCTTCTCCAATCCTGCAGAATCTTCCCTGTCTCTAAGGATCTAATCCACAGAACCTTAAAAAGCCGTGGGCCCTGCCAGAACTTTTCTGAGCTCTTTTAGTATCCTGGGTTGCATCTCATCTGGTCTCATGACCTTGTTCACTTTCAGTTTTGCAAGCTGTTTAAAAACACCATCTTCTGTGAATGGTGTGGTAGCTACTCCATTCACATTTGTATATTTGTCAATCATACATAGTTCTTCTCCAGAATTTTCTTTTGTGAATACAGAAGTATTTGTTAGCATTTTTGCTTTTTCCATGTCACTTTCCACAAATCTATTCTCAGCACTTTTGAATCCTGCAATTCCACATCTGGTCTTCCTCTTCTCCCGAATATACCTGAAAAAGGTTTTGACTATGCACTTGACATCTTTAGCCATCTTTTTTTCCGCCTTTGCTTTTGTTAATTTTCTTTCTTTCTACGTCTCTTTTAGCTTTATCCTGTATTATTTTCTGTGCTCCTCTTTTTGTAATCTTCTGGATTTTGTGAAAGCTGTGGGCGTTTTGCCTTTATTTGTGCAGCCACTTCTTTGGAAAACCATATGGGTTTCCTTTTCCTCTTGTTTTTATTTACTTTGCTTAAATATAGATCCGATGCCCCTTTTATTGCCTCTAAGTATAGCCCACTGCCCTTCCACTTCCCTTATTTCCTCCTACCCTGCCAACTCCTTCAGGTACTTTCTCATTTTACTAGTCAATGTTTTTGAAATCTGGGACTTTGAGTTTGCTGTGATTGGACTCTGCCTTGGCTTTTACTGTGTGATGATCACTGATGCTCACATGGGCACCCACCTGGACATTAAACACGCTATCTCTACTGGAGTTCCAGCGTCAAACTTTCCCTGGTTGGTCCCATCACCATTTGTCTAAGCAATGCTTCTTGAAAGGCATCAACAATCTTTTTACTTCTTTCCAGATTTGCAGAAGGAATACTCCAATCCACCTCTGGTAGATTAAAGTCACCCAATATCATCACTTCTCCCTTCCTTGCTACCTCTGCAATATCATTGATCATCTCTATTCATTTCTTCTGTTTGAGTTGGAGGTCTGTAAACTACACCACTATGCATGATAGTGCCATCTCTTTTTTCCAACACAATCCACAGTGCGTCTTCTTTTCCCCATGTCCCCTGTGCTTTTGATATAGAGGGTTACTACTTTTCTGCCCTCTCTATCCCTTCTAAATACATTATAGCCAGCTATGGCTATATCCCATTCATGAGACTCACTGAGGGGCTTGTTTACAAAGCCGCGGTAGCGGTTCGCGGTCGTTATCGGAGCCGCGGCCCCATTGAGATCAATGGGGTCGCGGCTCCGATAACGATCGAGAACCGCTACCGCAGCTTTGTAAACAAGCCCCTAAATCATGTTTCTACAATGGCCAGAATGTTCAAGTCCATTTCCACCATCAGGGCTTCCAGGTCAGCAACTTTGTTGGCTAGAGTTTGAGCATTTGTGCTCATTAACTTCCAGCAATTGTTGGTTGGATTGCAATTGTTGGCAGTTTGCATGGATTTTATTCCAGACTCCTCTTCCCTCTTGTCATTAATGTGTGGGTTAATACAGTATGATGACTATTTTGAGTCTGGAAGGAGGGGGGTGCCTAAGATTGCAGCTTCTAGCTGAACGTGTGTGACTTTTCCTTTCTCCTTTACCTTCGAATGGCCCCCAAGAAAAACAAAAGGTAAAGAGGGGGGGCAAGTCTTTGAAAGCCTCCCCCGCTACCTCGAAGCAGCCAGCCACTGATGCTAAGCTTCTGAAGATCACCGCTGAAAGAGCTGTGAGTCCTCCACTGCAGAGTCAGCTGGTAGAGTTCTGACAACGCCTGCACTTAATGCTGTTGTTTCAGCGGCCTGCATCGGCTGAAGCCGATACTACAGATAAAGATGCCCTGGGCTGCTTGGTTGAGAGCTCTGAAGGCAGTCCTGCAAATGCAATGATCATCTTGGCTTTACACTCTGTGAGCGATGAGGCAAAAGTGAGTATAGAGTGTGTGGCTAGGGGGACGACCGATCAATTGGCGTCCCAAAGGTCAATTGTAGTGGCTGGGTCAACAAATCCTCACCCTTCTCCTCAGGTAAAAGAAGATGGAGGAGTGCCTGAAGTTACTTTATCTGCTATTTGGTCTATGCTGCTAAGGCTGGAAGCTACTGTCTCAAAAGATTCTGCAGGCATTAATTCTCTTGTTCAAAATGGGGTCAGTTTTCCCAGAAACAGGAACACATGAATCTGTAAATTAATAAAAGAAATCAGGTTACATTATGGAATTGGTGATTAAGGACAAAGTTATAATACATCAGAAGCTTGAACAATTTGAAAATCAGATAAGGCACCTGAACCTTCGGATATTGAACTTCTTTGAGTTATCATATATGTCATCTAATGAGCTCTTCAGGAAATACCCGATGGAGGTATTAAAAATTCAAGAGACATTTATTCCACCTTTAAATAGGATATACTATCTACCTGCTGGGAAAGCACAGCTTGATAGAACAGAGCAACAGGATTTGGATGTTACAGTTTTAATTGAGTTGTCGGATCATGAGTTCCAAGACAGAGCTACGCTTTTAGTGTCCTTTATCATTCAACAGGATTTGAGTCTTGTTCTGTGACTTTATTTTAGGATGATCACAGAGCCCTTTCTGAGTCAGCTGGTAAGGATTTTCCTGGATGTTGCTCAGGCAACTCAAGAGAAAACAAAACTTTTCTTGGCTATAAGACAAGAGACTTTTAGCTCTAGACGCTACCTTTATCCCTGTAAATGTATTGTAAAGTTTCTTAATATTAAATTAAATATTTCCTTTTGCCTGAGCATTTGAGGGCTTTTTTTTTGGATGTCAAGAGGTTGGCTATACCAGTCCCCTCTCCTTCTTCGTTTGACATTAGTGCTTATGTATGTATTAGGTGGTTTTGATGCCTACAGACATGTTTTTCCGGTTTTAATTTTTTTTTATTCTTTTGATTATTTCATCTTTTTCAGGTACTTCCCTCATTTATGGTGGGCTACTGGAAAATTATTGTTCAAGTAGATACTTGTATAATTTTTTTAATACTTTATAAATAAAAAATTACTGAGGAGTCCATCTGCCAACCAGATTTGATGTCTAGAAGGGTGTGCTGTCTGCCAGGTGCCGAAATCTGAGGTGTTATGGAGAGTTTGCTGAGACTCATCAAGCCTACTGACTATTATCTGATGTTGCTCATCTATAGTCAGCACATATGATACTGCTAGGAATCCTTCTGAGCATATCAAACGTGACTTCAAGGCTCTGGGACAGAGGGTGAAGCAGACAGGTGTGCAAGTGGTGTTCTTTTCAATCCTCCCTGTTCATGGTAAAGGCCAAAGCAAAGAAGCTCGCATCCTGGAGATAAATGCATGACTGCGTGGATGGTGTCATCGAGAGTGTTTTGGTTTCCTGGACCATGTGATAATGTTCCATGCAGAGCAGTGATGTTTTTCATTTGTCCAAGAAGGGGTTGAAGTGTCTTCAGCAGCAGACTGGCTAACCTACTGAAGAGGGCTTTAAACTAGATTCATTGGGAATGGGTGATCCCAGGTAAGTGAAGAAAGCCCTCGGGCAAGTGAAACATTAAAAACCTCTGTAGAAATGGGTAATAGGGGCAACCTCTAGAAAGAGGTGTGCATAATGCCCATAGCATGAGAAAGAAGATCCCAGATGTGGAGGTTTTAATGGAAGAGGCTGACTTGGATTTAGTGGCAGTTACAGAGACATGGTTCACAGACAACCATGACTGGGATGTAATTATACCAGGCTATACTTTATTCAGGAAGGACAGGGTAGAAAGAAGGGAAAGTGGACTGGCACTATATGTAAAAAATAATATTAAAGCTATAGAATTACAGGGCTTAAAAGGAAGGGAGGCGGCATTGTGGGTTAAACCAGAAAGAGGGGAAGGGAAATCCATTTGCATTTGAGTTATATACAGATTCTCCTCACAGGGAGTAGAAGAGGATGAAGATCTAATAGAAGACATACGTAGTATTGCCATGAAAGGAGAAGTGCTACTGATAGGTGATTTCAATATGCCAGCTGTGGATTGGCACATCCCTGCTGTGGTGCCATCTGGAAGTAAGGAGATCCTGGATTCTCTACAGGGAATCCACCACTCCACCAAGACCTGGCGAACTGCAAAAACCAATTATTCGAGCAGCCAGACTTAACACCACAATGGCTTACTAGAGGAAGAATGTTACTCCTTTTGAAGGGAGACCCGAGTAACATTCCTAAAATTTATAGACCAATAACCTGATTTACCTACAATCTATAAGCTGTTCACTGTGAAAGATGCAGACAGAAGATACGATCATATCGAACTCAATAACACATGGCAACAGAGCAAAAAGGCAATAAGAGAGGAGCATATGAAACCAAAGACCAGTTAATGTTCTCAGAAGATACCCACTGAAATGGAATCAGGACCCCCAGTGTAAATAAGATGTAGATATGTTATACAATGTACATAGTTCCCCCCAGTTACTGCCAAGTTGATCTCCTGTTTATTGTAAATACAACTCAGGGTTCCTGTGTTGTATGGTTGATGTTGAATGTAAACCGCTCTGATCTAAAATAGAGCGGTATAGAAGAACTGTTAAATAAATAAATAAATAAATAAATAATGTTGAATAAGGCCATCATGGCCAGTGCTAATAAAGGCAGAAATCTCGGTATAGCATGGATTGATTATAAGAAAGCTTTTGACAGTGCCCCACACTCTTGGATAATACATTGCCTTGAAATGTATAAAATAAATCCTGGCTTTATACATTAAGTTCACTATGACAATGTAGCAAACCACACTCTTTTTGAAATATGAAGATGGTTAGTATATCATTCCTAACATTAAAATCCAGCGAGGAATATTTCAGGGAGATTCCCTGTTGCCACTTCTGTTTTGTTTGGCGCTTAACCAATAAGTGATTTCATCAACTCTTTGGGATACGGATTTAGCCTGAATCCAAAAGAAGGTAACAATCCAGAAATAACTTCCCATATATTATTTATAGATGATCTGAATCTCTACAGTTCCAATGACCAATAATTAGCAGAGCAACTCCATATCGTGAAAAGCTTTTCTAATGACTGCAGGATGACTTTTGGCCTTGACAAGTGTGCTAAGGCAACCTTTTTTTAGAGGAAAGTTGAGCCCTTGCTGAGGGCTGTGACATCAGGGACCTTGAACAGGAAGGTGTATATAAGTATCTCGGAAAAGAGGAAAAATAACACGTGAGCATAAACTACTGAGAGAGAAGATCAGTAAAGAATATTACAGGAGATTAAAATTGCTATTGAAAAGTGCTTTAATATTATGGAATAAGATACAAGCCATCAATCAACTGGCAATTCCTGTACTTTCATACAGTTTTGGGATTGAGGACTGGCCTCTTAAAGATCTTGAAAAACTGGATGTGCGAACAAGAAAACTCCTCCATGCTCATGAAGTAATTTACAAGAATTAGTGTATGCCAAGACTGTACATTCCTAGAGCTGAGGGAGGGCTAGCACTTATAAAGTTTGATTACACCTACAGAGCTACTATCATAGGCCTATATGCCTACCTGACAGCATCATCAGATCCAAATATGCAAAAAGTGTTGAAATATGAAAATAAACATCCAGAATCTATTTCCATCATCAAATCTGGACAAACAATCCAACGATTAGAAGGAATGAGTGAGAATCCACAGGTATGCACAAAAAGAAAGTTTGCAAAACAAGACAAAAACTCTTCAAAGAATTAGTTCAGCAGATGAAGAAAAAACAAGTGGCAAATGCACAAATACAGTGGAAAATACAGTGTGTTACTCTAAGAACCTTTTGTTGAACAAGAACGGACACATGAATGGTTAAGGAGAGGTGAACTGTAACCGAAGGATGAAAGATTGATAGTTGCAGCCCAGGACAGCGGATTATGGACAAACATAGAAACATGACGACAGAAAAAGACCACATGGCCTATCTTGTTTATGCAAGATGGTTTACGGTGAGTATTGAAAAAACTGACAAAACAGACATATGTAGATTCTGTAAGAAAGAGCTGGAAACAGTGACTCACCTTATAACAGGCTGTGACGTTCTGATGGCGGAAAATTTCTATACAGAAAGGCACAACAAAGTAGCACGCCTCCTTCACTGGAAACTCTGTAAACACTACAATATCACTGTCCCTGAAAAGCACTGGGATCATGACCTTAAGAGAATAACAGAGAATGAAGAGGTTATGATCACCTGGGACATTCCCTTTCCGACAGATAAGAAACTGGATGCAAGAAAAACTGACATAGTGGTAAAGGAGAAGAATACCAGAATGACATTGATAATAGAAGTGTCAGTACCGAGTGATTATTCTGTAAATTGTGGAGAGAGGTAAAAGATCCTGAAATACCAAGAAATGCAGTCCAACCAGAAAGCACAAGCCCACGTGCTAAGTAACAGTCAAAAACCGTGGGTAGCAAGGAAGGAATTTTTATTAGAACACTCTTACTTTCAGGGCCTGGCTAAATAAGTAAGAGTGTTCTAATAAAAATTCCTTCCTTGATACCAAGAAATGCAGTCAGAGACAAAGAAACTGTGGCAGAAAGATACATAAATGCACAGGAGGAGAGCCTCTTTAGATTGAAATCAGGCTCTGCTACGAGGGGACATAGGATGAGGGTGAAAGGGATAGACTCAGGAGTAATATGCGGAACTATTTCTTTACAGAAAGAGTGGTAGATGCATGGAATAGTCTTCCAGTGGAAGTGGTAGAGATGAGGACAGTATCTAAATTCAAAAAAGCATGGGACAAACACTGAGGATCTCTAAAGGTAAAAAGTGGACTATTGTAGTTGATATGGAAGGGCAGATTAGATAGGCCATGTGGTCTTTTTCTGCCGTTAGAAACTTTCTATGTTTCTAAAATATGATGACTACTTCTATTTCCAGTTTTATTATGTTTTATGTCATTTTATACATTTTTATATTATTGTTCTTGTTTATTTTCTTTTTCATTCTTTGCTATAACTATAATTAATTTTGATCTATAAATTCTAAAATAGCTTAAAATAAAGCAAGAAAGAAAGAAAGTAAAGTATGACATGGTCTACTATGCTGGAAATGAAAGAAAGAAGTAATAGTGTTGCATTTATAATTAAGAAGAAATATGTGAGAACCATAATGAAATACAATGCAACCAGTGAATGCTTAATTTCTATTCATTTACGAGGAATGCCCATCAACACAACTATAATTCAAGTATATGCCGCAACAACAGATACAGAAGAGGATGAAGTTGATGAATTCTATTAACAAGTGCAAGTTGAAATTGACAGAACATGCAAACAGGATATCCTGATATGAGTGACTGGAACGCAAAGGTTGGCAACAAAATGAAGTTGGAGAAAGACTGATAGAATTCTGCAAGACCAATGATCTATTTGAAAGGAGGCTTGTTTGTACACGGCTCTGTACACTGTGAGGGTACTCAGTAATAGTATATCACTAAAAGTCCTCAGAAAGAGTTAACACCACAGATTCAGTAGCTCAGACATTCCAAAGCCTATTACTAAGCTGATGGCCTTGAGGAGGCTCTACTGAATACTCTGCAGAAAGTTCAGATATCATAGAAACTGTAGGCCTGTTTATAGAACAAAAGGTTGCAGGGAAAAACTTTATCTTCAGTCTTGAAACAAACACTGTGAAAACTGCTTGTTAGAATTATTGTTCAAGAAGTTATGTCTGGGAATACATGTGTTTCTCCTCCTGATGACCTATACTAATAAGATCTGACCAATGACAGAGATGCACATTTTGAATATGCATTAGTAAAAGATGTAACGTGATACTTGACGTAGAATAATAGGATGGAAATTATGTTGCGAGATGGCATTTTAAACCAAGTTGCAAGCTTTGCTCTTTCTCCCAAAGTGCTTTGGTCCTGTGTGTACCACAATTGTGTGTGTTAATTGTATTATTAATTATTATTGCTTTCTTCTCATTGCTTTGAGTGTAGAGATTCGTTCCCAACAGCCCAGGTTCTGTTGCCAGTGAGGGGTGGAGCACAGTACAGTCACTATTAATTAATTTAATTTATTTATATTCTCTTATATACCGTGCTATTCTGCATCAGTGCGGTTTACATTGAACAAACTGAAATTACATTGAACAGGGCATTATAACTTGGAGATAACTATTTTACAGGGAACATGGGCTATGGAGGGTTAAGTGGCTTGCCCAAGACCACAAGGAGCACCTGTGGGACTAGAAACCCCAGGCCTTCCGGCCCAAGGTTGCTGACCTCTAGTGGGATTTGAACCCCCGACCTTCCGGCCTGAAGTACTTTGCCCCAACCACTAGGCCACTCCTCCACTTAATCTCAAACACCGTCTTCCAGCAACACAAATGGCGACTCTACATGTGGACTTCACCCAATGGATTGTACAAAAAATCAAACTGACTACATCTGTGGAAGTCAATGATGGAAAAGCTCTGTACATCAATGAACACAAAACCTGGAGCTGACTAGCAGTTCACCAACTGCTAGTATGTAAACTCAAGCTAAAGTTGAAAAAGAGCAAGCCACTCATGAATGTAGCAAAATATGACCTTAAAAATATACCACTGGAATTTAAAGACTGCCTGCAAAATTGATTTGCTGCTTTAGATACAAATGACAAAGCTCCATAAGTATTATGGGATGACATCAAGAAGGTTGTGCTGGCAGAAAGTGAGAAGTCTCTACAAAAGGTGATAAAGCAAAAACAGTCAAAAAGGATGATTGAAGAAATTCTGAAAATTGCCCAGAAACACAGCGAAACTAAAGCCAGAGGAGAAAGACAGGCAATCGCAGAACTCAGCAGAGGATTTCCAATGTGCTGTGACAAGACAAGGAGAAGTACTACAATGATGTATGCAAGGAAATAGAAGCAGAAACTATTAAGATCAAAAAAAAGATTGGCTTTCCTAAAGCTAGGAAAGTTAAAGAAAAAATTCCAGCCTCGAACTGGAATGTTATAAGATGCTCAAGGATCCATGTTGAATAATGCTGAGAACAGCAAGGAAAGGTGGAAAGAATGTACAGAGTCATTATACAATAAAGATCAAGTAAACCAACAGCCATTGCAACCTGTACCTTATGATCAGGAACCATTGGTGATGAAACAAGAAGTTGAAGCAGCAATGAAAGCCTTATGAAAGAACAAAGCACTGGGCATTGATGGCATTCCCATTGAAGTATTACAGCAATCTGATGCAGCTGTTACTATACTTACAAGGCTCTGCCAGGAAATTTGGAAGACATCATGGCCAACTGACTGGAAAAGATCTGTGTTTATACTAATACTAAAGAAAAGTGATCCAACTGACTGTGGAAACTATACTACATTTGCTCTGATCCCACATTCCAGCAAGATTTTATTTATTTATTTAGACAGTTTTGTATACCACCTTATCCTTCAATCAAAGTGGTCACAACACAATTGGGGGATACATTTAACATGAGGGGATATGAGACACATACACTAATACTTACAGGGAACATGGGCAATGGAGGGTTAAGTGGCTTGCCCAAGACCACAAGGAGCACCTGTGAGACTAAAAACCCCAGTCCTTCCAGCCCGCTGTCCTCTAGTGGGATTTGAACCACCAACCTTCTGGCCTGTGGTACCCTGCCCCAACCATTAGGCCACTCCTCCCTACTGAAGATTATTCAACAGAGACTACAACCATACCTGGAACGAGAAGTGCCTGAAGAGCAAGCAGGGATCAGGAAAGGGCAAGGAACGAGAGACATCATCGCGGATCTGAGATGGATCCTTGAGAAGACAAAAGAATACCAAAAGGATATCTATATGTGTTTTATCGATTACAGCAAGGCTTTTGATTGTGAAAACCATGATAAACTCTGGGCCATATTAAGAAGCATGGGTATACCAGAACACCTGATCGTTCTCTTACACAACCTTTACATTGATCAAGAAGCAACAGTTTGAATGGAACAAGAAGAAACAGAATGGTTTAAAATCAGAAAAGGTGTACGACAAGACTGCATACTTACCCCCTACCTGTTTAATTTATATGCAGAACAAATCATCAGAGAAGCAGGACTGTATGAAGACAACCGAGTTATGAAGACTGGTGGAAGACTCATCACCAGTGTTCACTATGTTGATGATACCACATTACTGGTTGAAAGTGAAGACAATCTGAAATATTTGCTTCTCAAGATCAAGGAACATAGTCTTAAAATGGGCCTGAACCTTAATGTAAAGAAGACAAAGATCCTGACAACTGGTAAAATCAATAAGTTCATCGTTGATGGAGAAGAAATTGAAATTGTGGACAACTTTAACCTACTTGGATCAACTATCAATAAAGAAACAACAAGCAGTCAAGAAATTTGATGATGCATTGCTCTTGGCAGCATGGCTATGAAGGACCTAGACAAGATTCTCAAGAGCAGAGATGTCTTTCTCCATACACATGTGGTCCCTTTACACAAAAGTGGAAGTAAGAATGTGGTTGAAAACTACAGGCCTGTTAGTTTAACCTTGGTGGTGAGTAAATTGTTGGAAGCGCTGCTGAAAGAGAAAATAGTGAGGTTCCTGGAGTCCAACAAATTACTGGATCCGAGACAGCATGGATTCACCAGAGGCAAGTCTTGTCAGACAAATCTGATTGATTTCTTTGACTGGGTGACCAGGGAGTTGGACAAGAGCAAGCCCTAGATGTGGTGTATTTAGATTTCAGTAAAGTCTTTGACACTGTTCCACAAAGGCGACTTATAAACAAACTGAGCACCCTAGGGATGGACCCTAAAGATACTGCTTGGGTTAGAAATTGGTTGAATGGGAGGCGACAAAGGGTACAGATAAATGGAGCTCACTCTGAAGAAAAGGAGGTTACTAGTGGTGTGCCCCAGGGATCTGTCCTTTGTCTGATTCTTTTTAACATCTTTGTTATTGATATTGCAGAAGGGCTGTCGGGTAAGATTTGCCTCTTTGTGGACGATACCAAAATCTGCACTAGAGTAGACACCCAGGAAGGTGTAGATAACATGAGGAGGGATCTAGCTAAGCTTGAAGAATAGTCTAGAATTTTGCAGCTGAGATTTAATGTTAAAAAAATGCAAGGGCTGCAGCAATCCAAGGGAGGAATATAGTATAGGGGTTGAAGTACTGTACGTCTGTCCACAAAAAAAGAGTGGGACCTAGGCGTGATTGTGTCTGATGATCTTAAAGTAGCTAAGGGGTGTTTCCAAGATGGCCATGTGAGGAGAGTTCTGTGTTTGCTCCATGACAAAGTGTAAGAGGAAGGGTAGGGCTTACCTTGTGGAGCCCCAGCCAGCCAGTCCGGGTCCAATGGACTGATTTGTTACAGTCCCTGAGGCTCAGAAGTGGGAGATATGCGTGGGCTTTGCAGGTGTGCCGTTGGAAGGCTCGGCTCTTCTGTCCGCCCTGGAAACCAGCTTGTCTTCTGATACCCAAACGCTGCCTCCACTGCATCAGCAGACATGACTAAGGAGTCTGGTGTAGGAGCCTCTGCCACCCTATCACAAGGAGCTGCTGCAGACAAAAGTGTAGCGGCTGCCTTTTTGCTTTCTGGGCCAGTGCCAGGTAGTGATGTGCATGTGGAGCCATCCCTTGTTGAAGGAGAGTTACAGTCGGAAGTCTCTGTGGGAACTTCAAAGGCCACGGTTTCTTTTACTCTTCAGCGTCCACAGAAGATTACTCTTGAAAACATCTGGGAGGCAATTACTTTGCTTTTGGAAAACCTGGTTAGACAATGTGATGATTTTTCCTCTCAGGTTACTGCTCTTGCCCAAAAGGTGGACTTGTGTTTGGGAACATTTGATTTATTAAAAAAAGAAAGTGGATGATTATGAGATTAAGTTGAATGCTTTTGAAGACTCCAGTGCTGTGCTGATTAAGGATAATATCCTGCTGCGTGCAAAGGTGGAGAATTTGGAAAATGTCACTAGGGCTTCTAATATTCGGGTTTTGAATTTCCCGGTTCTCCCAGATACTTTGCCTTTGGATCTCTTTAAGAAGTATTTGACTGAGAATTTGGCAATTGCTGCGGAGTTGATGACACTGATAATGAAAGCCTTTTATTTGCCAGGGGGGAAAAGGAACACTGGAGTCATGGGAGAGTCTTCTCCAATGGACATTGTTAATGTTTCTGAGATTTTGAAGTCTCCTGAGTTAACTACACTATGAACTACTACTTTGGTGGTAAAGTTTGCTTTAATGCCTGATAGGGATTGGTTAATTCATTTATATTATACTAAACGTTCTGCACTTTTTTTTGGACAGAAAATTTTGATCTTCCTGAATGTTTCTAGAGATGCCCAGAAGCAGCATAAACAGTTTCTTTTGCTTAGGCCAGGGGTCTTGGAGTTGGGGGCTATCTTCTATCTTAGATTCCCATGTAAATACATTATGGTCTATAAGTCGCAGAGGCTTACTTTTTTTCAGCCATCAGATTTATTTGCGTTTATAAGTGATAGACTTCCTATAACTTCTTCTCCTTCATAGTTTTGGGGTGGCATGTTAGAGAGCCACTAAATGGATTGTCTGGGGTCCTCCGTGGCCTTTTGTTTCCTTTTGATATTTTTCTCAATTAGGTATTGCTAGGTGGGGTTCCTTCTGTCCCACTAAGTATTTGGGCAATTATATACGCCCCATTATGGACTATAGGTGTAATTGCCTTCGATTATTTTTCTTTAATACAATTTTTTGTAACATTTCTGGCATTATACCTTTCTGTACAAGCTTTGTTCTAGATTCCATTGTGAAAATTCTTAAAAAATAATAAAGCAGCTAAACAGGTAGAAAAGGCAAAGGCAAAAGCTAGAAGGATGCTTGAGTGCATAGGGAGAGGAATGGCCAGCAGAAGAAAGGAGGTGATAGTGCCTCTGTACAGATCTTTGGTGCGACCTCATTTGGAGTATTGTGTGCAATTCTGGAGACCGCACTTCAAAAGGATATAAACAGGTTGGAGTCGGTACAGAGGGTGGCTACTAAAATTTTGGTCTTCATTATAAAGCATATGAGGACAGACTTAAGGATCTTAATATGTATACTTTAGAGGAAAGGTGGGATAGAGGTGATATGATTGAGATGTTTAAATATCTCCGTGGCATAAATGCACAGGAGGAGAGCCTCTTTCGACTGAAAGCAAGCTCTGCTACGAGGGGACATAGGAAGAGGGTGAAAGGGGATAGGAGTAATATGCGGAAATGTTTCTTTACGGAAAGAGTGGTAGAATGCTGGAATAATCTCCCAGTGGAGGTGGTAGAGATGAGGACAGTATCTGAATTCAAAACAGCATGGGACAAAAACAGAGAATCTCTAAAGGAAAGAAAGGGGACTGTTGTAGTGGTTGATATGGAAGGGCAGACTAGATAGGCCATGTGGTCTTTTTCTGCCGTCATGTTTCTATGTTTCAAAGATTTGACTTGTATTTTTAATAACTTCATATGGATACGAAAGTTGGACAGTGAAAAAGATAGACAGGAAGAAAACTGAATGCAATGAATATGGTGTATACCATGTGTAACCTTTCGCCGCTTCCTACGTTCGGTTACTCTCCTGTTGGTCCACTTCGCAGAGGCAGTAGGGTTTGCAACACACCAAGACAACCAAACTAGTGTGGTTTGAAAAAAGGTTTTTATATAGAAATAGGTCTCTTACATGGGTACAGAACAGAGGTATATAGTGGTTACCGAGCTGCTTCCGATGTGTGTACCTGGGTGTGGGAGAGAGAGAGAAAAAGGGGGGGGGAGGGGAGGTAAAGAGAAGTGTGTGTCAGAGTCTCATAGTAAGAAGTGTCCGATGAATAGGAAGAGAGATATTTTTATCCGTCTCTGTATTTATAGTGAAGTTCTCCTTCTCCAGCACCTCCCTTTGTCATACTTTGGTCTGTTTGAGGTCTATTATCACCTGATTAGCAAGGAGGTGCTGTTGTCCTGCAGACTAATCTCATCAGGCATGCTAAGCCCATCAAGTCTGGAGACGTCCTATCTGACATCACCAGGGCGTCAGAGCTGCCTGCAGGCCAAGGTCTGGGAAAAGCCATGAAACCTATGCTAGGCATAATGTCATGCTGTATGCTGACACCATGTACTGCCCAAAAAAACAACAACACAGTACTAGAGGAGATCAAACCTAAGCTTTCTTTAGAAGCTCAGATGACTTTGACTTTCATACTTTGAACACATCATGTGAAGAGAGAGATTGTTAGAGAAAGACTTCATGCTTGGCAAGGTAGAAGGTCATTGCAAAAGATGAAGGCCAGCAATGAGATGGATCAATACAATAACAGCAGCTATGGGTTCCACTCTGTCAAGAATGAGCTGCCTGACTGAAGACCGAACACAGTTTAGGACAACAATCCAAAGGGTCGCCATGAGTCAATACTGACTCGATGGCACATAACAACAACAACAACATTTGCATACAGGCATTTCAGAGGTTGTATTTTATTTATTTAACAAAGTTGTTTATACTGCCTTATCCTAAAATCAAAGCAGTTTACATTACAACTCAAAAAACATTAGAGAACTCACATTGGAAATACAGGAAAGGGTGCCATGCGGGAGATGCTTGGAAGCATACCTTATCTACAGCGAAACATATATACATATGCCTTTCGGCATATTACCAAGTATCTGGGGGTTAAACCATGATAGTGTAGTCTGGAATCTGGAGTGCTAGATGTACTCCCTGAAGTGATCCATGAAGAGGAAGGTTTTTAGCTTCTTCCCAAAGTCTTTTATATCCGTGGTGGTCCTTAGTGTATCCAAAAGAGAGTTCCAAATGGCAGGTGCCGCTAGTGATAGTGCCCTCTTCGCGGTAGACCTGTTGGCCTTCGTGAATGAGTTGAGTGTTGGGATGGTGTTTATGGTGTTCTGTCTCCACGGCCTGTTGTTATGCTTTGTGCATATCAAGTCCTGCAGTATTTCAGCTGACAAGTTGTTTCTGATTTTAAAGATGGTCAGAGCTGTCTTGTATTTGGCACATGAGATGATTGGGAGCCAGAGGAGCTGGTTCAAGAGGGGCATTATGTGTTCGTGTTTCGCTGATCCAGTAATGATGTAGGCGGCGGTGTTCTGGGCTAATTGCAGAGGTTAGTTGGTTTGTTTTGGTAGTCCATGGAGTAGGGAGTTGCAATAGTTCAGTATGGGTGTAATGACAGCTTGGCAAACTGTACGGAAATGGTCTTGGCTGAGGAGGGATTTGAGTCTTCGGATAATGGCTATTTTATGAAAAGCTTGTCTGGTGGTTCTATTGATGTGTGCTTGTAAGTTCAGGTTGCGGTCTAGGCTAACTCCAGGTACTGCACTTCGCCTTTTACTGGAATAAATGTATTGGCCAGGTTGATTGAGATTCGGGGGGTAAAAGAGGTGTTTCGTGTGATAATTAGAGCCTCTGTCTTCTTGATGTTGATGCTGGAGAGGTTGTTGTTGGAGAGCCAATCGATCATCTCTTGTAGACATTTTGCCATGGTTGTGTAATCTGGGGTGTCGAGGTAGATTAGAGTGTAGACCATGATGTCGTCTGCATATATGACATATTGAACATTGTGCCTTTTGAAGATGTTGCAGACTGGCTGTATATAAATGTTGAAGAGGAGGGCGGACAGAGAGGACCCTTGTGGGACTCCCTGTGCTGTATCAAACAGAGTGGAGGTGTTTGCTCCGAATCTGACTTGTTGTTGCCAATCACTGAGGTAAGACTGAAACCACTTAAGTGGGGTGCTGTGGAGTCCAGTGTCTGAGTCTGTTTAATAGGATGCCGTGTGATACTGTGTCGAATGCAGAGGAGATATCGACAAAGATGAGCAGGAAGCCCTTTTTTATATGGTCGATTCCTCTGATCATGTTGTCAAATAGTTGAGTGAGCAGGGTTTCGACACTATGGTTGGGTCAAAATCCATTCTGGTGGGGGTCCAGAGGGGCGTGTGAGTCAATGTGGTCCTGTAATTGTCACTGAACTATCTTTTCTATTATTTTGGATAGAAAAGGAAGGCTGGAAATTAGACGGTACGATGCGGGGTCTGCGTTATCTGCTGATATGTTTTTGTGGATTGGGCAGATGCTTGTTTGAGGGTGAGGGGCATATATCCTTGAGTTAGAGAGGAGCTTATCTTGTGGATAATTGGATAAGCTCTTCCTTGGCTGATTTTATCCATCCTACCGGACAGGGGTCAGAGGGTGCTGTGCTGGTGTTTAGTGCGGTGATTGTGCGGGCAACTTGTTCAGTTGTAGGAATGTAGAATTCACCCCATGTGTGTCTGGTAGTGCGGCCTACACTCCCGATGGGGGGGAGCGGCGCTGGTGTCAACGAGAGGTTTGGCTCTCGGGGGGGGGGGGGGGGGGGGGTTGGGGGGTTGTTCTTGGCAAGTAGGAAGTTTGCAAAGGATTGAGGGTGAATTATGTCTTCTCCTGTGTGGGTTGGTTCCTTTGTTAGGGTGCAGATAATCTCAAAAAGTTCTCTGGGCTTGTTGCTGGATTTTAAGATAAGGTTGGTGTGGTATTCTTGTTTGTTGATCAGACTGTTGTAGTCCTGTTGCCTTAGTTGGTATTGTTTGGAATAGTTGGTATTGTTTTAATGTGGTTTCTGACTTGTCTTGTCTCCAGCGCTGTTCTAGCTTGCGTAGCATTCTCTTAGCCTCCCTTATTGTATCAGGAGTACCAAGGGGCTGATTTTGGTCTTGCCTCCCTGTGCCTGGGGTTTTCTCGATCAGGAGCTTTTGCAGCTACAGTGATGATGGTATTCCAGGTTTTGATTGCCTCATCTACATTGGTGAAGTCTTGGGGAGGTTATGGAGGGTGTCCTTCAGGAATTGGTCTATGTCGAATCCTTTGAATCTTCTTCCAGGGTGAAGCGTTTTCTGTGGTATTCCTTGGTGGGGAACATGCATCTTAAAGTGTATAGCATGGTGGTCTGACGAAGGTATTGGTGTAACCAGGGGAGGCATTATATTATCCTGTTCTAGAAAGTTTCGTGGGGCAAATATGAGGTCTGGGGTGGGGCCTAGGCAGCGGGAGGGTCTCGTAAGTATTTGGTTGAACTGAAGTGATTCCATTACTCTGTGGAAAGCGGCTGCCTTTTTGCTGGATGTAGAGCTAAGGTTGAGATTGCCTAATAATATAAGCGGCTTATGGGGAGAGTTAGCTGCACACACCGTTTCAAGTTTGTAGATATTTTGTCGGCATCAGCACTGGGGGCTCTGTAGGTGAGGCAGATGGCTAAGTACCTGTTTTCTATGGTGATTATGTTACAGTGTTCGGTGCTTGTGGACTTGGAAGTTTTAAATCTGAGGTCGGATCTGACTAGGATTAGTACCCCTCCACCTCTTTTGTGGGTGCATGGACAATTGAATGCAGTGTGTGTATGAGGTGTAATTTGATTTAGGATGATTTGGTTGGGTGTTTTTCAGCCAAGATTCGGTAATGCAAAGTATGTCAGTTTGGCAGGATTGAAGGTGATCTATAATTGTGTTTGTCTTGTTTCAAATGGATCTGGCATTGATGAGTTCTGTATTAATAGGAGAGCTTTGAAGGGGCTGGATGTGGTGACCAGTTGTGTGTAGTGATGATTTGAGTTTTATTAGTCTAGTGGTTCTCTTGTTGGAGTGTTGGTAAGTATTTTGCCATATTGGTTGGTAGTATAGCATGTGCAGCAGTGGATGTAGTAGGGCTGTTATGGCTGTAGTGGTAGTGGGGGTAGCCCTCGTAAAGTGGAATAGCAGGGTAAGGATAAGTAGAAAGGCATATACTTTTTGGAAGGCTGGCATGTTGTGCCTCTGTGCTATAAGGTGAGATCTGCATCTCAGAGAGGTGGTTACGGGTGATAGAGGAGGAGTTCCTTCTGCAAAATGCCCCATATCTGTTGCGCCCTACTTACAGTTTCCAGCTCCTTTGAAGGCCATTGGATGTTGTTGCCTGTGCAGTGGCATCTGGGTGTGTTGGTACAGGCGGCAGTCCTTGCTCGGTGGGGTTTATTTTATCTGGCTGCTTGTGGCAGGCTTATTGTGGTGGAATCCGCAGCATATGCAAAGGCTATGCTTTATGATGTGCCTTGCAGCCGGTCAAGGAAGAGTGGATGTGGTTCTGACTGAACAAGGATTGGTGGTGGGGCCTTCGCAATGCTTGATCTCAGCTCTGTAGGGTCTGGATGTGGTTGTTATGGCAAAACTGGGCTTAGGCTTCCTGGTGTTGATAGCGTTCCCTGCCTTAGGGCCACGCCAAAGGGCCCTCTGGCACGAGCCCGCCAGGGACATGGGCGTCTGATGGTGCCTTGTATTTGAATTGTCCCAGTGAGCCTGATTGGGCTGGAGGCAGACAGCAGGGCAGAGTTGATCTTCCCGCTCCTGTGTTCATATCAACAATCTGGTTATCAGTTGACAGGAGTAATTTTGAATCTTTCAGCTCTGTCTGCTTTGTATTTAAAGTCAGCTGGGTTACTTTTACCTTTATTGGAACATCTTTATCGGGATGCCCTAACTTCTCTCTTTTGCTAGTATCTTTCAAGGATACATCATTCCGAACCCTGTGCTCTTGAACAACTGTTGGCTTTCCCCTATCTCCTATTTGAAATTTAATGACAGCAGCCTGGTTCCACCCCAGCTAAGGTGAACATAAGATATGCCATACTGGGTCAGCCCAAGGTCCATCAAGACAAGTGTCCTGTTTCCAACATTGGCCAATCTTGGTCACAAGCACCTAGCAGTTTCCCCAGAGGACACAGATTCCATAATGCTTGTACTGGAGCAAGCAGTGGATTTCCCGGGTCCCCTTTAATAATGGTTTATGCACCTTTCCTCCAGGAACTTGTCCAAACCTTTTTTAAACCCAGCTACACTAACAGCTTTTACTACATTCTCCAGTAACGAATTCCAGAGTTTGATTACACATTGAGTGGAAAAAATATTTTCTCTTATTAGTCTTAAATAGGTTACACAGTAGCTTCATTGCATGTCCCCTAGGTGGAAACACTAATTGCTTGCTACATAGTGCCCTGACTTTTACAGTTCATTTTCAGTAAAAGATGCATTGCTATACAGTGTCCTAACTGGCTTTTATAGTTGGTTTAAGTAAAAACTGGCCTGCTACAGAACTGATTTTATTAAACACAGAACTTTAAAATAGACACAGATTTTATCAGTTTAAACCCAAACAATTCCCTTTAACCCAAGAGTGTGGGAAATTCCCATCAGGTAAATGTTTACCAGTGCAGATTCCGTCCTAGCAAGCATAGCTTTTCTCAGTAGCCCTTTAATGCCAGGTAGTGTGGTGCGCCACACCACACTACCTCGCATGCAGGTGCACTTACCACCACCCCATACTAATGCAGAATTTGCAGTTAGCACATACCCAAAATACTGTGATGTGCCATCAATGCCCACATCCTGCCCCTGATCCACATAGCCCTTCCCCAATCGTGCGCTAGTCAGTTAGCATGGGATTTCTAGTGCAGAGCCCATGCTGTTAGTGTGGCACTCTTACTGCGAAGCTAACCCCATACGGTTAGCATACATTAGTAAACATGTCCCTAAATGCAAACACCTCTCCAACCTACCTCTGCTCACTGCAGATCAAAATACACACATACAAGTGTACTTTTGTCCATACATTTGACAATCTTCTAAAAGCCCACATCTGCATGAAAGGACTGTTTTACGCAAACTGTACATAAAGGGGTCAAGAATGTCTGTCCATCTGTCTTTGTCTCTCTGAAAGTTTAGAGGAAGGGGACCAAAAACAGGTACAAATCCTGAATGGAGAGGAATGGAACTGGTAAATTTGAATTGATCATTTACCGTTTCAAAAAGTACAAAAACTAGAGGACAAGCCATTAAATTACTAAGTAGTACATTTAAAACTAATTGGAGAAAAGATTTTTTTTACCCAACGCAGTTAAGACTCTCAAACTCGTTGCTAGACGATGTACTAAAAGCAAATAGTGCAGCTAGATTTAAAAAAGGCTGGGACAAATTCATGGACGAAAAGTCCATAAATTGTAAAGGCAGACCTGGGGAAATCAAGTGATTTTCCCTACGAGTGAGAAACATGGAATCTTGCTCTTTTCTGGAATCCTGTCAGGTTTTTCCCTGTGACCTGGATTGGCTACTGTTGGAAACAGGATACTGGGTCAGTGTCACGGCAGGACATGCTAGGGAGATAAAGATTCTAGATGAAATAAATGACTGCTTCTTGGAGCAGCTGGTTCATGAACCGACAAGAGAGGAAGCCATCTTGGACCTAGTCCTTAGTGGAACACAAGATCTGGTGCAAGAGATAAGGGTGTTGGGGCCACTTGGCAATAGTGATCATAGCATGATTGTGTTTGATTTAATAAATGGAGGAAGGATGGCAAGGAAATCCCCAGTACTACCTTTTAACTTTCAAAAGGGAGACTATGATAAAATGCTCTGTTTTTACTAAAGAAAATCCTGGAGAAGGACCACCTGTGACTCCCAAGTATAAAAATGGGTATGAAGTAGATACCACACCATTCACAGAAGATATGTTAGAACAACTTGCAAAACTGAACGTGGACAAAGCCATGGGACTGGATGGGATACATCCCAGGATACTGAAAGAGCTCAGAGAGGTTCTTGCAGTGCCGTTAAAGGATGTTTTCAACAGATCCTTGGAAACAGGAGAAGTTCCTCAGGACTGGAGAAGGGCTGATGTGGTACCTCTTCACAAAAGTGGTGACAGGGAAGAAGTGACAAACAACAGGCCCGTGAGCCTTACCTTGGTGGCGGGAAAGGTAATGGAGTGACTCCTGAAAGAGCAAATAGTGGACAGGTTGCATGATCCGAGGCAACATGGTTTTACCAAAGGACGATTTTGCCAAACAAATCTGATTGGGTTCTTTGACTGGGTGACCAGAGAACTAGATCAGGGGCATGCGATGGATGTAATCTACCTGGATTTGATACTGTTCCTCATAGGAAGCTTATCAATAAACTCAGTAGTTTGGGGATGGGTCCCAAGGTGGTGAACTGGATCAGAAATTGGTTGACTGACAGACGACAGAAGATGATGGTAAATGGAGCTCAGTGTCGACCCTCTGGATGATGGTAAATGGAGTCAGTGTCGACCCTCTGGATAGTTGTCCTAAATTGTGTTCAGTCTTCAGTCAGGCAGCTCATTGTTGACAGACTGGTACCCGTAGCTGCTGTTATTGTATCGATCCATCTCATTGCTGGCCTTCCTCTTTTGCGTTGACCTTCTATCTTGCCAAGCATGATGTCTTTCTCTAATGATCTCTCTCTTTGCATGATGTGACCAAAGTATGAAAGTCAAAGTCTTGTCATCTAAGCTTCTAAAGAGAGCTTAGGTTTGATCTCCTCTAGTACTGACTGTTCTAGTTCTTCGGACAGTCCATGGTATACGCAGTATTTGCCACCAGCACCATAATTCAAAGGCATTATTTTTCTTCCTATCTTTTTCACTGTCCATTGTTTACACCATCAAAATATAGAAAGTCTAGGTGGCATGCAATGAAGCTACAGTGTAACCTATTTAAAACTAATAAGAGAAAATATTTTTTCACTCAACGTGTAGTCAAACTCTGGAATTCGTTACTGGCGGATGTAGTAAAAGCTATTAGTGTAACTGGATTTAAAAAAGGTTTGGACAAGTTCCTGGAAGAAAGGTTCATAAACCATTATTAAAGGGGACCCAGGATATCCACTGCTTACCCCAATACATTGTGGAACCTGTCTTTTGGGGAAACTGATAGGTATTTGTGACCTAGATTGGCCACTTTTGGAAAAAAGGATACTGAACCTGATGGATATTGGTCTGACCCAGAATGGCATATGTTATGTTTCTTACACTGTGCTTGATGGATCTTTCGTCACGGTCAGACACATAAAAATTCCCATACTGGGTCAATCTATAAGTGAGAACGTATATGTCTGTGCATTTGCTATGTGTGTCTGATCACGAAAATAGAGGAGGGGAGATGTGGTTTGAAAAGGTGCAATTTCCTAACTGATGTAATTTAGTTTATGAACGTTGTTACTATATCACCCTTCGAAAACAACAGAGCAGTTTAGAAAAATATTGAACTGGGGGAGCCTCTTCTCATAGGGGTACTGAACAGAGAGATAGGATCCAAATTAGATAATACAATACTGAGAACGATTTATAGGTAGAAATGATATTCACAAAAACACAGGGAGGTAACAGAACGCCCAACATCGCCTCGCCTTCGCAACAAGCCTCTTCCCGTCTCTCAACCCCTTGAAAAAGGAGCCATGATCGTCTCCAGCGCGCGCTTGCGCACAAGGGCTTTTTCACGTGCACACGTCATTGTCACGTGACGGTGCCGGGGCACCGGTGGTCGCGCGTCGCAGGATGGTGCAGGTGGTGGTTGCGGCGGCAGTGGCCGGCGAAAAATGGCGGATTTCGAGGAGTTGAGAGTGAGTGGAAGGTGTCTGACTGCTGTACCGGAAAACAGGCTGATGCGGTGGATGGGCGGGACTTGAAGGGGGCGGAGGGAGGGCGAGGGTTCCGCAAAACAGCCGGTGTGCGGGAGCGTTGGGCCCGCTTGGTATCGTCCGTTTTTGCTATGCAGTCAGCGTGCTGTAGGCGCAGTGTTTGTGCCTGAAGATGCTGGGCCCGTTGCCAATGGTCTTTTGCTTGTTGTAGTTTGGAAGAAAACGAACGCGTTTTGTGTTGCATTTGTATTTTGTCAGCATTTCTACCAAGGCGAGATTGACAAGATCGAAGCATACATGGTGAAAATCGGGGGAAGCTAGTATGCGGCTCGGGTATAACCGTAGAGGTGGTTAGGTTGTAACGTCTTTGGTGGGTTTAGTAAGATTTAATTGAACCGTTTTATCGATCGCATGTTTGTTTTTATTTCCTATGAGCTGATCGCCTGTAGAACAGTGCAGGGCCAGTAAACTGTCTGTGGTTCTGTTACAGGGTTGAAAGCCGATCGAGTGATTTTTGTTTGGGTGCAGCACGCTGGTACTCGCATACTTTTCATGTTTTTTTCAAGGAAATTAAATAAAGTATGTGACCATAGTTCATAGAAATCTTTCCAACTTCTTTGTTGCCGTCGCCCATGTTTTATTACTTCATTGGCTCTATTCGTTTCTGCCTACCAAACTTCTACTATCTTGCCTTGATTCGGTTGCTCCTTACCTTTCCTCTCTTATCTCTACCTACATTTCTTCTCGGGAATTCCGCTCTTTTGACAGATCCCTTTCTCTTCCACTCTTCGATCTTTCCACCTTATGCCTGGAACATACTACCCGAGTAAGCTGTGCGCTATCTCTGGCCCTGTTCAAACCTAGGCTGAAAACTCACCTCTTTGCGACTTTCAGATCCTGATCACCTCTGCCTCCTGTTCACCTCCTATGTGTTTCCTTACCATTCCACTCCACATATCCTCCCTAGTTGTTGTGGTGTTTGTCTTGACTAGACTGTAAGCCCTGATGAGCAGGGACTGTCTCTTACATGTGTCTGTACAGCACTGTATATGCCGTGTAGTGCTACACATATGATTAGTAGTAGGGTTTGTGTTCCTCTTACCTGGAGGACAGGGGAGATTAGAATGAAGCTGTACCTAAACATTCCCTTGGCTTTGAAAGGAAAAATAAAAAGGAAATCAGATGTGATAATATATTTAACCATTCTATGGCAGGGCTTGATAAATTCCTGGTCACCATGGTGACTTGGCTTCTGGTTCCTGGGATTTACTTGCACCCCCTACTTTTTTTAAAACCACAATCGAGGGACAAGAACCTTTCTGTCTGCCTGAGAGAAACCGATTCCTGTGGGCAAAAGAGAAGGGGAGGGGGTGGCTGCCATCACAGCCCCGATGCAAGCTGTCTGCCTGTGGGAGATCAGAACAGGTGGGGATTGCTGCCTTGAAGCAGAAGAGAGCTGATGGAGACGTCAATTATTTAAAAAAAAAGTTAGAGAGGGGGGGGGGGGTAAAACTGCTTAAAGGACCAGTAACAAAAACAAAGGAAAGAGGGTGAGGGTGAGGGGTGGGAGGGAGAAGAAAGTCTGGAAGAGGAACAGAGATTGGGGAGGAGTTGAAGGGAAGTTTGCAAGGTGTTGGATTTTAAAGGGATGAAATCATGGGAACAAAAGGGCACAATGTGTATTTGCTGTAAAGTGCATTCCCCTACCCCCAGCATGCATACACACAAGCACTTCACACATGCAGGCACCCCACCTCTGTGGAAGAGAGATGCATTCCAGCTCCATACTACATACACATGCACATATATAGGCACATTGTCTCCGCATTACACATGTACACATTCACACACAGGCACATTTCTTCTGCACATCACACATAGGCTCCCCAGCTCTGCAGCACACACACACACTGCAGCCCTGCACCCCACCCACATGCACTCGCCGCCACATCCCACACACAGACAGGTATCGCACACCCACATAGATACTTGCTATCTGAAACTATAACTGTCATCTAAAGATGACGCGTAGTGTAGGAAGGCTGACACTGGTCTCATGAGACCTGAACATGAGACAGACAACTGGGGCTGGGAGGCACAGGGGGGTAACATGCACTGGCTCCTAAGATTTTGGAATGGCTCCTAAATCCGCACACAGTTTGTCAAGGCCTGCCCTACGTGAACTTTTAGTCCTGCATGATGATTAAACTCAACAGTCATGGCCATCCTAACACTACCCCTTCCACATCAGTCCTGTAAAAATGTATAATTGGACATCATACACGTAGCTATCAGAATCTTATATTGCTTTGACTGCTGCTACTCTTTGATGCCCCTCAGAAGTTTCTGCCCTAGGTGATGATCAAACTACTGTAGCTCTGTTACAAATAATATTCCTGGGGGGAACTCTGCGCAGCACAGAATTCCCCACCTAGAAGCAGGATCAGGCGCACAAGCTTTAAGAGCATCCGATCCTGCCTCACTGTTAGGGTGGCAACTTCTGTTTGCTGTTGTGGCTGTGCTACAGTCTGACACCGGAATGTTTTGAAAGGTACATTTCCTGTGTACCTTTTGATAATGCATTGACGTTGGACTCTAGCACAGCCGAGGGAGCAAACCGAAGTGCTTCAGCGACTGTGTTCTGCAGTTGGGCTGCTAGTGAGTCGAGGGGGTGGGGGCAGGAAAGGGATGCTGGTGAGCAAGTGGGGTTGTTGGGGGCAGGAAGAGGGCTGCTGTTGAGTAAGGGAGATTACTGTTGGCAAGAGATGGACTGCTGGTGAATTGGGGGTTTGCTGGGGGCTGGAGATAAGCTGCTGGTTTTTGGGGGAGGGGGTGGCTGGTGACAGGAGAATGACTGTTGGTGAGTTGAAAGTTTGCTGGGGGGCTAGAATTTAAAGGGAGAGAAAAGGATCAGTTGGGGGCAGAACTGTGATTGGAACGACAGAGCTAAGGAGGAAAAGGGCAAGGGAAATTTCAGGTTTAGAGGAAGAGTTAAGCTTTATGATGGGGGAGTTTTGCACAAAAATGTAGTAATAAAGCTTGCAGAATTTTATTTTTTTGCACTGAATTCTCCCAGGTGTAAAATAATTTTGTCTATGAAATAATTCTTCTGCATTGTTTTCCAGCATTTGTCGGTTTGCAGCTTGCTGGCTATATTGAAGGATCACTTGATATAATGTAATGAAACACTGTGGATTCTTATGAGGATCTATTAATTTTTTTCTGTATTTTTTCCCTCTTCTTTAGAATATGGTATCAAGTTTTCGGGTTTCAGAACTACAGGTTTTGTTGGGCTTTGCTGGCCGTAATAAAAGTGGAAGAAAACATGACCTTGTGATGAGGGCATTGCATTTATTAAAGAGTGGCTGTAGCCCAGCAGTTCAAATTAAAATTAGAGAACTTTATAGACGTCGGTACCCAAGGACAATTGAAGGTCTCTCTAATTTGTCAGCTGTAAAATCATCTATCTTCACTTTCGATAAGAAATCTCCCATAGACCCTGATTTGGCTGTAGCTGGTATTCACTCGCTGCCTTCAACTTCAGTTACACCTCATTCGCCTTCTTCGCCTGTTGGCTCTGTACTTCTTCAGGAAGCAAAGCCTCATTTTGAGATGCAGCAGCCATCGCCCCCCATTCCACCTGTGCATCCAGATGTTCAGCTGAAAAGCCTCCCATTTTATGATGTGCTTGATGTCCTTATCAAACCAACAAGTTTAGGTAAGTGTTAATGATTTCTTCACATATACAGAATTTATAGCTTATATTCAGGCCATATCCCATAACATTAACATTCAGGAAACCTCAAGAGAAAGATAGAGAAAACATATATTATAGACTGGAATATCAGCCAACATCATAAGAGAGAGCAGATGATAACTATGAAAATGAAAAACAAATCAGGAAGTCAAAAAAGATGGCATAACCTTAGTGAACCCTCCTAAAAATAGACTCCTAAGATACAACCTTTTTATCTATTAAAAATGTTTCCAAATGCATTGGATGAAAAAAAGAAAGTGCTCCCCTGCCAAGTGACTACACACTTGCAGGGGAACCTCAGAAAAAAGGTAGCTCCAACTCTCAATATTTTAGAGGGTATGTATACTAAACTGCGGTAGTGGCCTCTGTGTGATATTGGAGCCGCAGCCCCATTGATTTCATTGCAGGCCCAATATCTCATGGAGTCCGCTACTGCCGTTTTAGTAAACATGCCCCTAGGTTTCAAGGCCAAGAACTGCTTGCGGCGCAGTGGCGTACTGTGCGACACATCTGAAAACAGAGTACATAGGCCTTTGCCTGCAAAAAACTTGCAGTACAGTTTTCAAGATTTTTATCTTCTCTACTTCAGACCGAAAAGTAACCAAAAAAAGTACCCTGCTGAGATTGTTTCCTGAAATGTTAATGTTGTGGGATATGGACTGAATATTTCCTTAAATGTTTTATGTATTGTGTAACTGTAAAATGTTTATAAAAAAAATAATTATAGTTTAAAGTCTTTATAACTCAAATTTAAGTACCCAAGCAATTTTTTTCCTACACTAGGAGCTTTGTTTCAAGTTGGATTATTTCATGATTGATGTATAGCATTAACTGTGAAATATCCAAGCTTGAAGAAAAGATGGTTTGATATTTTCTGCAATTCTCTGATATGCCAGTTCTCTACATTTCCATGAAACTGCAGGAAAGGTATCTGTTAACAAATACCAAAGTAAACTCCGCTAAAACCTGGGTAGTTTCACTCTTGTAGTACATAGTGTTATATATTCACGTAGTCAGCACTGTTGAGAAATTTTAGCTAGGTTTTATTGAGCTAATAATTTACTCACCATGCATTATGATTCTGTACTTCTATCTCGGCTGTGTCCTCCAATGTATTTCATGAACCCGGGGTGGAAGATGATATTAATAGTGAAGAAGAATTTGTTTTAGTCAAATTGAATTTGCACAGATAGGTGGTATGGAGTGTGTGATAGCAACAAATGCAAATTGTGCTGTATGTGTGGTTTATTGTGCATGCAATGTCCCTATTTCTGAGCTTTTTAATTTTTTAGCAATCTTGTCTGTACTGCATATTAATCTTTCCTGCTGGATGGTGGTAGGGGATTTTAATTTACCCCATACTTTTATGGGAAAAATGTTATCTTTGATCCACTGCTGGATTGCTTTATTTCTGGCATGGTGCGTTGGGCTATCGGCAGATGGTGTCCTAACCTACTCATGCTTGTGGTTCTATTCTAGATTTCATTTATGTGCCTTCTGCTATTGATTATGTATTTACTGTAAATAGCCTGCAAGGTTTGCCTGTACTTTGGTCATATCACATGCTTATGTTATCTGTGTTGGATTGTTCCTTTGAGGCTTTAACGGCCTCTTTGTAATAATAATTATCGGTGTTATGGTCCCTTTTGATAAGGAACATTTTTTGGAGTGTATCTGTCCATTGATGTCTGAGGTGTGTGTGTTAAGAATCCAGATAGGTTGGTTGCTAATTTGGAATAATGTAGTTGCTGGACTTGCTTCTAAGCATTATGTGATCCCTAATAGTTATTGGAAGCATGTAGCACCATAGTTTGTTGTCTCTGTGAGGATAAGGAAGTGGGGGTTGAGACATGCTAAGCGTAGATGGTGTAAATGTCGGACTGAGGTATTGAGATTGGATTATTTGCAACTTCTTCCTGAGTATCGTGTGTATGTTTTAGATGATAAGGTGCATTTATTTATTCTCATTGTATTATAGCTGCACTTCATCCTCATGAAGTTGGGTTTGTTTGTTTGTTAACGTTGTGAATGCACTTATTAGTCCCACAGGGTCAGACTATAATTGCTATCCTTAGTCTTGATGAGTTTCTTGAGTATTATTCTAGTAAAATGGCTGTAGTGATGAAGTTGCTGAAAGGGATTTTCATCTTTGATGATGCATTGATTTGTGATTGGCCATGGACATGGGCTGAGTTTCGAATGCTGATGGAGAATGATGTACTTTCAATTATTATGGCCGTTAGGTCCATTGGAGAAGTTATGATATTATGTCTTGTAAGTTGGCTCAAGACAGTTAAGTATGATGTAGCATTTGTCTTTGGCAAATGGGGTGATGCCAGCTGATTTGCAGCAGGCATCTGTATGTCCGCTTCTTAAAGGTGGCCAGGATCTTTTGCTGCCTGCTTTGTCGTCCTATAGTTTGCCATTAATGGCAAAGCTTATTGAAATGCTGTCTTGAGCAGCTGCAGGATTTTGTAGAGTTGCATCTTGGATGAGCAGCAACATGGTTTTCGATGGCATCATTGGGTCTAGAGTCTGTTTATTGTCAGTGTTTAACAGCTTGTAGTGTAACCTGGATTCTGCAAGTTCTGCAATATTGTTGATGTTTTTATATCATCTGCCTTTGCTTCAGTTAACTCGACGTTACTGATGCAAATGTTAGACCTTTGGTATTTCAGGTACAGTTTTGACTTGGTTTCAGTCATACTTGATCGATTTGGTATCGGAAAGTTAGAAAGTCTGCTTGGTCACCATTGCTTCAGGGGGTTCCACAGAGATTGGTGTTATCAGCCCTCCTGTTTAATTTACATGTGGCTCCTGTCTATTCTTTATTTCAGCAGTATGGTGTTTCTTACCATGTTTATGATGATGACTTTGTATATGTCTTTCTATTGTTTCAAGTTTTGAGTCCCTGGCGATTTTTGACTGTGTGCTATTGTGTGTGTTCTTGGAACATGGGTTATACGTTAATTACAGGAAAACTGAGCTGGTGTTTGTGGCACATGACAGTTTGTGCCTCCACAGTCAGTCCTGCTGAATGGCCATAGGGTAGAAGTGAGCAATGAAATGGTTTATTTAGGAGTCACATTAGATCAAACCTTGAGTATGCATGCGCATGTAAAGAAGCTTGTCAAATGTTCATTTGTTCAACTTTGACTTTTTTTTTGTATTTAACATTTTTATTAAATTTATGTCATATCATACAGGCTTTTCTTAATTCAACAAGTTATACAGATTTTATAACATCAATCTAACATTAGCTGAACCAATTTCCCCCTAGAATCTAATGTAACATTGCGTTAGTATTTACTCTGCATCCTATCCCCCCTTATACATTCACATCTTGTGCTCCACCTCTTTTCGCTTGTAGCACTTCTACATATATAGGTATTTCTGCCACTTAACTCAACAGCCATTCCTTTTGTTTACTCATAGCTTTGTATGGTCATGTCCCCCCTCCTTTCTTTCCATTTTCCCAACCTTTTCCAGACCCCCTGCCAGTATTTCATAACCTTTTCCCATGTCGCAACCCTGTCAGTTGATGCATCAAACACAGGTCCTCCATTCTGCTGATAAATCCTGCCCTCTGAGGCCTCCCCTCCCCTGTCCAATGTTGTGCTATTTCATTTCGTGCTGCTGCTATACAGTGGTGTAATACCCCTCTCTCTCCCCTTCCTCCAAATCTTCCCCCAACAGATACAAGAGACACACCTCTGGTGTTTTTTGTAAGGCATGGCCAGTCATTTCATAGATTATCGATAATACCTCCTCCCAAAAGTGTTGAAACAGTTCACACTGCCACCACATATGTAACACATCCCCTTTCTCCGGACATCCTCTCCAACACCTATCCAATATTCCCCTCCCTGTCTTTTTTTTTTTGTCGTATCGGTGTCCAGTACCACCGATAAGAGTACTTTATAGGCATTTTCTTTTATGTGAGTGGCAATGGATATCCCCGCTGTGGCCCATATGACTTTTTCCCACCTCTCCTCTGTCCATTGTTGGCCCAGGTCTGCCTCCCATTTCTTCATGAACTCTAATTTACCCTCCGCACCTTCCATTAGCCCTTTATAGATTTTAGACAAAATACCCTTGCATCCTAAATTAACCGGAACAAAGTGCCTCAAACCACCCTCTATTACTCCACAGATCCCGCCATACCCTCTTCTGCCTCACAAAATAACTCACCTTGGCATAACATCAGTGCTAGGTAGTCCATACAGATCCTTTATCCCCTCAAAATCCCGTGGTCCATCCTCGCCTACTATCTGGGAGATGTGTGTAAGTCCCCGTTCTGCCCATCCTCGAAGTATCCGCCCCCCCAGGCCTCTGTCCCCTCTCAAAGCACGCCTCCAGAGTCATCCCCTGTATATATCTTTTATCTTGTACTAATACTTTCTTAGTTCTCCGCCAGATCTGCAAAATATGCCTTACGAAAGGGTTTGGCACTCTACTGGCCACCGCTGTGTTTCCCCTCCATACCAACTTTTCCAACTCCTCTTCCATCTGAACCCAATGTTTATATTTTTCGCGGTGCCAAGCATATAATGTTTTCAATTGCGCTGCTAAATAATATTTACTAAAATTTGGTACCCCAAGCACCCCCTCTTCCCTAGCTTTCTGCAATATAGACATCGCCACTCTTGATCCCTTATTGTTCCATATAAATCGCATAATGCTTCGTTGCAGCTGCTTTAGCTTTTGCTGTGGTAGGTCTATCGCTAATGTCTGAAACAGAAACAAAACGTTTGGCAATATCATCATCTTTACTGTTGCAATGCAACCAAACCATGATAAAAATCCCCGCCCCCACCCGGCCAATAAAATTTCAACTTGTCCAAACAGCTTTTTATAGTTGAGATCGTATAGGTCCTCTAGCCTGCTGCTTACCTGGATCCCTAGATACCTAATCGGCCCCTTTGCCCACCTAAAGGGGTACTGCATTCTTAAGCTCAGCCTGCAGCTCCGCTGGTACTGTCAAATTCAGAATTTCTGATTTTGCCCAGATGATTGTGAATCTGGATAACTTCCCGTATTCCTCTAATTCCCACATTAGAATAGGTATTGAGCATCTCGGACGAGCCACACTCAATATAGTATCATCCGCAAATAATGATATTCTATATTGTCTTTTCCTTACTATTATACCCTGCAAATCCTCCCTGGCTCGCACTCTCTCTGCAAATGGTTCTAATGAGATTGCAAATAATAAGGGTGACAATAGGCAGCCCTGCTTTGTCCCTCTTTCTCGCTCGAAAAAGGCAGAGTGTGCACCATTTACCCAAACACATGCCTTTGGGTTGTTCCAATATAATGCTTTCACCCACCCCTTAAATTCCCCTCCCAACCCCATTCTGTCCATAACCTGGAATAGGAAGGACCCAAGACACCTGGTCAAACGCTTTCTCCGCATCTAAGGACATTAACAAAGCCGCCTGATCACTTTGCCCCACCGCCCAAATAGTGTTCAGAGTCGTCCGAATGTTCCTTTGCGTCCCTCTAGTCCAGTCCCGGAACCATAGAGTTTACAACCTCCACCAGCAGCTTTGGAGACTGAAAGATGACGTCGCTTTGATGTCACTGGTATAACTTGGCTGGTACCGCCCCTCTTCCACCAGTACTTTCAGTCTCCAAGCAGCTTGGAGGTTTTGAGTCCGGGACTGGGCTCAGTAGGAACAAATAAGCAGAGCGTTTTGTTTTCAGATTTTCTTGGGTTAATTTTGCCTTTTTGGGTTTATTCTAGGACAGACCTGCTGCTGCTGAGAGGCTGCCTGCTGGTTGTGGACCGTTTTTTTCCTCCTCCTTTCTCTTTGCCCCTTTTTCCTCTCTTTTTCTCCTTTTTCCTCTCTGGCTGTCTTGAGTCCCCAGCGTGTAAACGAGCATTTTTGGAGTTGTTCACAGCCTCCCTGCTCCCGAACCCGATTCCAGGGGTGAAGAGCAGGTAGAAGGCGGGAAGATAGTGCTGAGGCACAGCGGGGGCGTGTGAGCTGGTGCCAGTTGTTATCCCTGAAGGGCAGAGGGATCTTCGGCCTTCCTCCTTTGCCTCCCTGCTCCCGAACCCGCTTAAAAAGGGTGAGGAGCAGGTAGCAGGCGAATCGGCAGAGCAGCGGCAGCACAGGTGAAGAATAAGGTCAGTGGTTTTGTGTTTTTCTTTCAGGACCGCTTCCTGCACCGCCGTCGGGGCTGCAGCCGCGAAGGCAGGGCCTCGCGGCGGGTGGGTCTCAGCTGTGCCCTCTTTTCCTTTGTTTGGGGAATTATATCGAGGAAGCTTGGCCAGGGGTACGCGGTTGTTTAACGCGAGCGGGTGCTTGGAGCCGCCGTGTGGTTTTTGGGCACGTTCGACATTTTGCGGAGGAAGCCGGTGCCGGCGGCCATTTTAGAGCCGCGTTGTTTTCCGACAGCAATTATCGGGTGTTTTTTGCAGCCTGTGGGCCTCGTTTCGAATTAGGCAGAGAGCCTTTTCTTTAGTTGGGCTATTTCCTTGCTGGCACGTCCTTTTTTTTTTTTTTAAAGGGGGGGGCACAATCACTCATTCAGTGGGGGATCCACGGAATAGTGGGGGTCCTTCTGCTTTCCGCAGCGTTGTCCGCTCAGGGGTTCTGGGGGAGACATTCATTAAAGAGGCTTATTCTGCGGAAGATGCCGGCAAAACCTCGCTGTCTGGTGTGTGGGGTGCGCCGTAGCGAGGTTTTGGAGTCAGGCGTGTGCAGGGCTTGTTCTTTGGAGACAGCGGTGATGGAAAAGGCACACCAGGGACTGGCTGCGGGGCCGGACGCTGGTCCTCAGGAGGTCGGTGACTCTCAGCCACCTGTTTTGGATCGCCCGGAGCCGCCGGCAGGGCCATCCTCCGGGGCAGGGGCGTCTGGGGCGGCGGGAGGAGGTACGACCGCAGGGGTATCGGGTATCCCTCCGGATTTCTTTTTTCTTATGCAGCAGGCGTTGGCCTTGCTGCAGCCCGGCCTGGACGCGCTGTCTCCCGGACCAACTGGTCAGAAGAGGCCTGGGAGTCTTCTAGAGGGGGACAGTGGTCCGGTAAAACGACGAAAAGAGGTCGTGCAGGCGGGCCCGTCTTCGGTGGTAGATGACGAGGGACGGTTTTCGGATGTCGAGGTAGAAGCTGTCTCGGAGGGAGAACTAGAGGACGGAGAGTTGCCGGACGCGGAAGAACAGAGTAGATTGGTACAGGTGTTCCGTCGCGAGGAACTGCCGGCGCTAATTGCAGAAACCCTTAAGACGCTCAATATGCCCGCGGTGGTGCCGGCCGCAGAAGAGGTGTTAGAGGATCCTTTCTTGCAAGCCGTTCGGAAGTCTCAACGTGTGTTCCCGGTCCATAGGGTGTTTCGCGACATGATTCAGGAAGAGTGGGACGCCCCGGAAGCGGCGCCGCGGGGCACTAGAGCGTTGGCTCATTTATATCCCCTTTCGGACCAAGATCGGGAGTTGTTCCGTTCGCCGAAGGTGGATGCGGCGGTGTCTGCGGTTATGAAGAAGACCACGATTCCGGTAGAAGGCGCCGCGGCGTTAAAGGATGTGCAGGACAGGAAATTGGAGACTCTGTTGAAGCAGGTCTTTGATGTGTGTGCCCTTTCCTTGCAGGCCTCAATAGCGGGAGCGTGGGTCGCCAGAGGCTGCTTGTGGTGGTCCCAGCGGCTGCAGGAAGGGGTCCTGGAGTCGCAGGCGGATGAGTTGGCACGGCTAGAGTCGGGTACTGCCTATTTGTCGGATATCCACTATGATCTTATTCAAGGTTTGGCCAGGAGTATGGCCTCGGTGGTGGCGGCTCGTCGGTATCTCTGGCTGCGCAACTGGTCGGCGGATGGGTCGTCTAAGGCACGTCTTAGTAAGCTTCCCTTTAGGGGAAAGCTTTTATTTGGGACAGACTTAGAGAAGCTGGTTAAGAATCTGGGGGAGTCCAAGGGCGGCCGGCTCCCGGAGGATAGATTGAAGCAGAGCCGCGGGATGTTGGCTTCCAGGGGACTCTCGAGAGATTTTCGTAGATTAGACCTCCTGTATATACAATCCAAAGCTAATTATATTTTGTACATAGGTTTTTAGTTCCCCTGTTGCTCCAAGTTTATGCTCCTGTTACAATGTATGTTCCAAGTTTAAACTCCTGTTACAATGTAAGCACAGAACAGACTTCTGACTGTGCACCCTTGTTGTATGTAAACCGCACTGATAACAAATAGCGCGGTATATAAAAGTTATAAAATAAATAAATAAATAAATAAATTTCGCTCCTCGCGCTTTAGTCAACAGCAGCGGGGGCGTTTTCCTCAGAGGAGTCAGCCGTTTCGGGGATTCCGGGGGGCGGGTAGGGGTTTTGCCCCTTTCCACTCTTCGGGTGCGAAGAAATCGCAATGAGATACGGCGGACCCAGGTACCGGACGTTCCCGTAGGAGGCAGGTTACGGGAGTTTTATCTGGCCTGGGTCCAAATTACCACAGATCAGTGGGTGTTGGAGGTCATTCGCGAAGGGTATGCGCTGGAGCTTCATCGACCCGTCTTAGATTCCTTTGTCCTTTCCCCGTGCAGGGCTCCTCGCAAGTTGCGGGCGGTCGCAGAGACGCTTCGTCGGCTCCGTCGCCTCGGGGCAGTGGTGCCTGTGCCCCTGGATCAACACGGGTGCGGTCAATACTCCATCTATTTTGGCGTTCCGAAGAAGGAAGGCTCCTTCCGGCCAATTCTCGATTTAAAAAGGGTAAATCGTTGTCTTCGGGTTACCCATTTTCGGATGGAGACCTTGCGCTCGGTCATTGCGGCGGTCAGGAAGGGGGAGTTCTTGACGTCTTTGGACCTCACCGAGGCGTACCTGCATATTCCCGTGCTCCCGGAGTATCAAAGGTTCCTGCGCTTTGCGGTGCCCATGGGGCATTTTCAATTTTGAGCGTTGCCCTTCGGCTTGGCGACGGCGCCGCGGACATACACCAAGGTCATGGTGGTGGTGGCGGCGCTCCGCCGAGAAGGGATTCTGGTGCATCCCTACTTGGACGATTGGCTCATTCGGGCGAAGTCCAGGCAGGAGAGTGCTACAGCCACCTCTCGGGTCGTTGAGTTTTTTTAGAAAGCCTAGGATGGGTGGTCAATTTTGTGAAGAGCAAACTGGTCCCGGCGCAAACCCTGGAGTTCTTGGGAGCTCGGTTCGAGACGGAACAAGGAGTAGTGTTTCTTCCAAGCACGCGAGCTCGGGCCTTAAGGGATCTCGTGAAGAGGTTTTTGATGTACCAGGCTCCGACGGCGTGGCAGTATCTACAGTTGCTCGGGACGATGGCGGCCACGTTAGAGGTGGTACAGTGGGCCCGGTTTCATATGCGACCGTTGCAGAGCGCGCTTCTCCGGCATTGGTCTCATCAACGGGACTCCTTGTCTCAGCGTCTCGTGTGTCCGCTACAGATGAAGCAGGAGCTTCATTGGTGGCTGCGGCCCAGAAACTTGGAAAAGGGCGTGGCGCTAGAAGCTCCGTCCTGGAGGCTGGTGACTACGGATGCCTGTCTGGCGGGCTGGGGGGCGCATTGCGAAGGGAGTTTTGCCCAGGGGACATGGTCGACTCTAGAACAGGGTTGGTCGATAAACCGCCTGGAAATGCGCGCGGTGTATCTGGCGCTGCGGCAGTTTCAGGGGGCCTTGGGTCGTGTAGCGGTAAGGGTTCTTTCCGACAATGCGACGACGGTGGCTTATATCAATCGTCAGGGGGGCACCGGGAGTGCGGCGCTGGAAGAGGAAGCCGGACAGCTGTTGAGTTAGGCCGAGCGGCATTTGGTGGCGTTGTCAGCGCAGCACGTGGCCGGCGTGGAGAATGTCGAAGCAGATTTTCTAAGCCGCCGCAGAGTGGATCCGGGGGAGTGGAGCCTTCACCCCGAGGTCTTTGCAATGATAGTGCAGCGCTGGGGGACTCCGGTGATGGATCTCATGGCGCGCTTCGAGTTGGCGCAGGTAGACAGGTTTTTCAGCAGGCGCAGGGAGCGAATGTCGGAGGGGCTCGATGCCTTGGCGCAGCGATGGCCCGAGGACGGTCTTCTTATGTGTTCCCCCCTTGGGCGCTCATAGGGAAAGTGGTTCAACGCATAGAGCGTCACGGGGGGTAGTCGTTCTCATAGCGCCCGATTGGCCCAGACGGCCGTGGTATGCGGATCCGGTTCGGCTGCTGATAGACCGGCCGTGGAGTCTGCCGCTGCGGGGAGACCTCTTGCTGCAGGGTCCATTACGCATGCCGCAAGTGGGTCGGTTCTCGCTTACGGCTTGGCTCTTGAAAGGGCTAGGCTAAGATCCCGCAGTTATTCGGTGGCGGTCATTTCCACCTTGTTGAGGGCGTGGAGGCGTTCCACATCGCTGGCTTACACCCAGGTGTGGCGGGTGTTTGAGGCGTGGTGTCAGGAGTGTGATCTGCAGCCTTTTCGGGCTTCGGTGTCTCATATTCTAGCGTTCTTGCAGGATGGTTTGGAGAAAGGTTTGGCGGCTAGTTCGTTGCGAGTGCAGTTGGCGGCCATCTCCTGTTTCCGAGGGAAGATTCAGGGGCAGTTGGTAGGGGCGCACTGTGGTGATCGGAGGTTTTTGCGAGCGGTGCTCCTTCTTCGGCCACCGCGACGCCCGTCAATTCCTCCATGGGATCTCAATGTGGTGCTAGACGCGTTAATGGGAGCGCCGTTTGAGCCGTTAGGTGAGGCCTCCCTTAAGGACTTGACGTTAAAGACGGTCTTTTTGGTGGCTATTTGCTCCGTGAGAAGGATCTCGGAGTTGCAGGCGTTGCCGTGTAGAGAACCGTTTTTGTCCTTTTTCGCACACAAGGTGGTTCTGCGCACGGTTCCGTCCTTCTTGCCTAAGGTGGTGTCGAGTTTTCACGTTAACCAAGTGGTGTCTCTCCCGGTTTTTTCTCTGGAACAGAAGTCTCAGTCGGACGGTCAGCTGCATCGCTTGGACGTTCGGCGGGTACTTAAAGTATCTCCGTAGAACGGAGCCCTTCAGAAAATCGGACCGGCTGTTTGTTGCTTTCGGTGGGCCGCAAAAAGGGGAGGCGGTGGCGAAGTCTTCGATTTCTCGGTGGTTGAAGGAGGCTATTGCTTCGGCCTATCTGTTGAAGGGTAAGGTGGTTCCGGTGGGCCTGCGGGCGCATTCGACCCGGGCGCAAGCGACGTCTTGGGCGGAATTCAGTTTGGTACCGGTGGAGGACATTTGTAGGGCGGTGACCTGGTCCTCGTTGCATGCTTTTGCGCGGCACTATCGGCTGGATGTTCAAGCGCAGGGGGATGTGCGTTTTGGGTCCGCGGTACTTCAGGCTGGGCTTGTGGGTCCCTCCCATTGATTTTAACTGCTCTGTTACATCCTCTATGGTTCCAGGACTGGACTAGAGGGACGCAAAGGAAATGAGAATTAGACTTACCTGCTAATTGTTGTTCCTTAAGGAACTCTAGTCCAGTCCCGGACCCCGCCCTAGGGGGTTTTCCACGGTATGCAGCCTGAATATTGGAAATGAGTACGTAAAGAGACGGAAGAGGCAGTTGCAGGGGTCTTTCTTGTTAGGACGGTGCACAACCGAGCCGCAGTTCGGTCTTTCTTGAGCAGCAGGACCGGGTGGGGGCTCGGGGACACCATGTATATATTTTAAGATGGTTAGGGTTATACCCTGTTTTATATATTGCTTTCTGCTTATTTGTTGCTCTGCTTAGTCTGCTTTGTCAATAGGTACTGGTTGAAGAGGGGCGGTACCAGCCACGTTATACCAGTGACATCAAAGCGATGTCATCTTTCAGTCTCCAAAGCTGCTGGTGGAGATTGTAAACTCTATGGTTCCGGGACTGGACTAGAGTTCCTTAAGGAACAACAATTAGCAGGTAAGTCTAATTCTCATTTATCCGCCACCTGCCTCCCTGGAATAAGCCCTGCTTGATCTTGATGGATCAACTTCCCAGTAACCTTATTTAAATGAGTTGCTAATATTTTAGCCAATAATTTGGCATCTAAGTTGAGTAAGGAAATTTGGTCTGTATGACTTACAGTCCTGCTGATCCTTACCCTCTTTATGTATCACCGTGATCCCAGCCCAGCCCATAGTATCTGCTAGCACCCCACCCTCCCTTAGTAGATTAAACAGCCTTAGCAGGGGAGCTATTAAGAGCTCTCCAAAGTTTCTGTAGAATCTTGCTGTGAGCCCATCCAAACCCGGTGCCTTGTCTACCTTTTTAACTGTTTTATTGCCTGTAAAATCTCCCCTGCCCCAATTGCTATATTTAACTGGTTTTGTTTCTCCTTACTCAATGTCGGGATCTTAATAGAGTCCAAATAGCTTTGTACTCTTTCCGAATCCGGAGGGGCCTGAGTTGCATACAATTCTTGATAATTGAACCAGAGGAAGTGACCCACTCATGAACACACCATGCCGTTCTTTATATTATTAAGACTCTATTCTGTTCTATGTAATTATCTCATGTATATAGTTTACCCCGGTTCTCCAAGTTTGTACTCCTGTTCGATGTAAACCAAACAGCTTGTTGTTATGGTCTTTATGTTATAATGTAAACCGCGCTGATGCCGAATAGTGCGGTATATAAGAACTTGTAATAAATAAATAAATAAAAATAATATCTTTTAAAGGCCTCTCTTATATCCCCATCTTTATAAACCAATTTCCCCTCCCGGTCCCTAATTTGCAATATTTGTGATCTTAGTTTCCTTTGTTTCAATCTCTGCGCCATGTATCGCCCTGCTTTTATTTCCCCCCTCAAAAAAAACCCTGTCTCAGTATTTGCATTCGGTATCTTATAATGTCTGCCTGCATAGCATTTAATTGCGCACCAACCGCCAGCACTTGGCTTCTGTACGTTCCTCTTCCATCTTGCCCATCTAATGCTTCCAGTGCCATTAACTTTTCTCTCAGTTCCCGCTCTCTCTCCTCCCTCTCCCTCTTTTTGCGTGCCCCCCCCATTTGAGGAAGACTCCCCGCACCACTGCTTTATATCCATCCCACACTCCCTCCCCCCCCCGACCACCTCCCCATTATCATTCCATCTAAAGTATTCCACTGTCTCCCGCTCTATCCTCTCATTCTCCAACAAGGATTTGTTTAACCGCCAGAATCGTATGCCTCCTCTCTCTCTCTCCAATGTCAACCTGACCTCCACCAATGCATGATCGGACCAGGTTATAGAGTCTATATCTGCCCCCTTAACCCTTCCCGCCAATTCCTTTGTTATCCAAATTGCATCTATTCTGGAGTATGATCCATGTACATGTGAAAAGAATGAGGAACTGCCTTTTCCGGGGATGATAGAATCGCCATGTATCCATCAAACAAGTGCTGTGTTACAAAATTGCGATATTTTCTCCTATCTGCTCTTTTGCCCTCCCGTTTCCCTGTGGCATCCTTATCCGGATTCCATGTTAAATTTAAAGTCTCCCCCACAAATAATGTTTCCTTCACCTATTTTCCCCACCTCAGCTTCTAATTTTGTCCAAAATGCCCCTTGCCCCCCTGTTGGTGCATAAACATTGATTATGCAATACCATTCATTCCCAATTTGTATGCGTAACATTATATATCTCCCCTCTTTATCTCGAATTACCTTCTGTACCTCCGCTTTCAGGTTGGAGGCTATAAGAACTGCCACCCCACCCTTCTTTTTTCCACTGTTTGATGCATATAGACCTGTTTCATATCCCGCAAGCTTGACCATATGTTCTGTTGCCCTTGTTAAGTGCGTCTCCTGTATAAGCGCTAGCGACGCACTTTGACATCTTACCTCTTTATAAAGTTTCTGCCGCTTGAATGGCGAATTAAGCCCTTTAACGTTTTTAGTGTTACAGATCTCCTCTACTTTCACTCTCCCAGATATACCCCTCGCTCTTTTCACCTTAACCGTCTCACTTTGCCTTCCCCCTCCTGCGCTCATTTGCAATCCACTCGTTCCTCCGCCTTTTTCTTTGCTGGCCCCGCCCTTTGGAATGCTCTCCCTTCCTCCCTCCGTTTAGAACCCCAATACAATGTTTTTAAACAAAACCTCAAGACCCACCTGTTTTTGCCTAGCGTTTAATCTTCCCTCTCCTTTTGTGTGACTTCACTATCCCCTATCCTCCCTTTTGGTGTTTCCCCATGTCGTTATGTCTCGTCCTGCCTCCCTTCTTCTGCTATCCTTTTTATAAAATTGTACATTTCTTTTCCTTCTCGTTGGCCTTTGGCCTTCTTTTACTGAATTTGTTTTAATTGTACACCGCCTTGGTTATTTTAGAAAGGCGGTTTTTATCAAATAAATAAACATAAACATAAACTTGCCTTGTAGTGTTTTTCCCTATCCCTTCCTTCTGTGCCTCCCCTCTATCTACCCACCCTCCCCCCTCCCTTCCCCATCCAACTTCTCCGCTGAAGAGATACGACTTCTATAACAGTGACCGAGTATCGGACCGCAACCTACCCCTGCCCCTCTATCCTCCCCCCCCACCTCCCTCCTCCTTCCTTCCTTCCATGCTCCATCTACCCCTTCTTACACCTACCCCCCCATCTCTCAACCCCTATGCCCCCTCCATCCCCCACCTACTCGCTCTTGTGTTCGCTTCTCATTAGCAAATCCCGCATCCTCTACCTTACCCTAGAGCCCCCTCCCTCTATCTGGTACTTATTACAACCACCCAAAACCTTTTCCATATTAGATGTCATCTGGCTCAAGTCCATATATTGTCCTCTGCTTCAGCCTGCTTCTTTTTCAATCACTTTTCCTCGTTGACGATCCTTGGCCAGTCTCGCCAGTCTCCTACCGCCTTCTGCTGCTCTATGCCACCTCAAGCTATCCGCCTTAGTAGTGCTTGCATCATTGTCCATTGTTTTAGCTGGACTTCTGGCCTCTTTCGGGAGATTTGCTGCTCCTAAGTCTCTCAACACTCTCCAGGCTTCTACACTTGTCTTCACTCTTCGTGACCACCCTTGTACTGTGATCAACAATCCAAATGGGTACTGCCATTTATATCTCAGGTCGGCCTTCCTCAAGTAAGCCGTAACCTCCTTTATCTCCCTTCTACGTTGCAGCGTTCCCTGGGACAGATCCTGAAACTGTTCCAATTTGTGTCCTTCCCACTGGAAGTTTCTTAGCTTTCTAGCTGCTCCCAGTAAGCGTTCTTTCATCTTGAAGGAGTTCAAGCAGACTACAATGTCTCTCGGACGATTGTCCATTATGGGCCCCAGCCCTCTATGTGCCCTTTCTATTTTCAGATTGTCCCCTTCATCCTCCTCTGTTAGAGCTGCAGCTTTTAAAAGTTCTCCGAATACTTTTTGAGCCACCTCCTCACTGTTCTTATATTTGGGATCCTCCTGGACACCTCACACTCTGTTGCATCTTCTAGACCAATCCTCCAAGTCTTCCATTTTAACCTTCATCTCCTCTTGAGCCTGCCTCAGCTCCTCCCAGCCTTTCTGGATTTGCTCCACAGCTACCCCTTGTTCCAACTGAGTCTCTGCGCCTTCCACACGCTCTCCCAGATCGTGATGTCTTGTTTGATTGTTTGTAGGGTCTCTTTTAACTCATTTTTTTACTCCACTAATTTCCTCCTTTAAATCCTATAAGCCACTGTTTGATTTTCTCAGCCATTCCCGATCACTCCTCGCCTTCCGTGTCTTCCACTTGCTCTGGCAATGAGTCCACCATCATTTTACCAGCCTTCTCTCCCTCCTTCCCTCCTCTTGATGGCGCATAGGAGGAGTGAAATTCCGTCAGGTTTTTTCTTCACGGCCCCTTCTCTTTTTGATTTATCCATTTCTTATTTTTAGTGAGTTCCACTCCGCGGGCAGTGGCTACTTTTGAAAAGCTCTACTGTTCTCCCCCTCCCCATGGAGTGCTTTGTCTGGTCCTTAAACGTCTCCCACTGACTGAGGCACTACTGTTCCTCCTGACAGGGATAGCCACTTGATTGTAGATTTATTTTGCTTCTATCTCTGGGCTTACTTGCTGTGCCACTCCCGATGTAGCCTTGATATTGTTTGCCTGAACTGCACCGCTCTTCGGGGTCTCTTTCGGCCGTGTTTTACTCCCTTGGAGGCCGTCTTCTCCCTCCAATTCAGCTCCCCCTTCTCCTCCGCACACTCTTACCGCTCCACACACACCTCTGGGCTGTCTGGCTCATCAGCTTCTCCACCGGGTGCCGGTTGTACTGTGCTGCCCGTTGCACGGCCGTGTACTCCAGCCCGGTTTGCACTCGTCTGCTCTCCTCCATGTACTGCACTCCCCCCCCAACACGTGGCTTCTCACTCGGGCCTCTCCCAACTGCCAATTCAACTGCGCTTCCCAGGCTTGTCTGTCTCTCTGCCTCCAGCTCTCCTCTGGACAGTGCGGCCGCTCCAACTCACAGTGACCTTACTCCTGCTCGCACTCAGACAGCGTGCACTATTCGCGGGTCTCTCCGGCCTTCACTGTTCCGTACGGTCCTCTCTCACCGCGCATGCAATGCTGTGGGTGAGTACCGCGGCTCGCGCCCGCTTCAATTGTTTGTAGAGTCTTCCTCCCCTAGTTCCTTCTCATTTGCCGCTTTAATTTTTGTGCCCTTGGGGGTGTTATGCCCCTCTTTGGCAGGCCTTGTTAGCGGAGCTGATCTTCTACTCCGCCATACGCTCCGATGACATCACCAGAAGTCCGTCCAACTTCGACTTTTAAAGTATCTATCTGCCTAAGATTTTCATATGGATTTTTTTTCCAAATTCAGACTGTCAATGTTGTGCTGATTGGTTTTCCCAATTCTACTTTGCATGCTCTGCATTTAGTGAAGAATGCAGCTGCTCGTGATTTTATTATGTAAATCCCGTTGTGGAGATATCACTCCTTGCTTGCGTGATCTTCATTGGCTGCCTGTCCGTCAGTGTAAAAGTAGTATCTATCATCTTGAAAATTAGTTTGGGGATTTTATCAACATTTATTTATTTAAAAGGATTTAATATACCGCTTTCTCTTTAAATCAAAGCAGTTAGCACATCAAACAATCAAGAGTGGGAGGGTGAATAAATGCAGTGGATACATTGAGTTGTGTGGTGTGGGTGAGCAGTGTGATTGATTAACTGGTGAGCTATATACTGTACGTTGTGAATTATGAACAGGGACTATATACAAGTAGCAGGGAGCTATATATATTGTGAACTACGAACTGGGGCTGTATCCAAGTAGCAGGGGGGATGCAGTGGTCATTTATAGGTTGGAGAAGGCTGGTAGCTGGTTCATGTGAAGTCCTTATAGTGCTCATGGCTTGTGGGGCGATTGGTGCTTGGTGGTCTTCGTTGAATTGTTCAATGAATAGGGTAGTTTTGAGCAGCTTTCTGAATTCTTTTATATCAGTTGTTGATCTTGCTGATTTTGTTGCAATTGTATTCTTCCGGTCAGCTGACTCGTTGGTTATACCTTCCTCTTCTAGTTGTTTGCATGTTACCTCTGCTCGAGTTTTAGGTATTTTATGCCAAGTTTCTAGAATCAACTACCTGCTAATCTTTGTCTATTTGACAATATACTAAGTTTTAGGAAATTTTTTGAAGTTCTAGTTTTTTTCAGTTGCGTTTTTACTCTCTTGAAATGTAGTAATTTTACTGTGAATGTATGTTTGTCTGCCTTGGACTTTGAGAAGGCAGTATATAAATTGTTTTAAATAAAATACATTTTTTTGCAACATTCAGTGTTCTTGAATGGACACAGAGGGATTTTTGACCCAGCAGTCTCCAAATGCTCCTTTTGTACTTCCAACTCAATTCGCACTAGGTCTGGGATCTGACATCATGAAACTTCATTTGCAACTACCCAGAGATGTTTTCCATATTTTCTGTCCTCTTTGAGCTTACTTTAGTTCAATTCTTGAATAATAGTATCTGAGTGGGGACCATTCACCTTCTTGAACTCTGCAGTCATGGACTTTTACTTCTGTCTACCAGTCATTGTCATTGTGTAACTATGGATCCATCTCCTCTATTTCTTCCCCCCCCCCCACACACAACCCCAAGGGCTGTGGATGTGCTCTCTGCACCATTCCTAGCTGGCTTGGGGAGTGAAAGGCCTAGACTAACAATTGAACTCGGGACCCTCTGCATGGTGATGGCAGATTTTGCCTCTGGGCCAGCCTCGGGACAAAGTATTTATCAATGGGGATAATAACTATGATGAACTATGAATTCTAGTGAGATTTAGATAGAGGGGACACAAACACGTTAGCAAAAAGATAAAGAGGCTATTAACACCTTATAAACAAATTCATTGACATACAAGCTTTCCATTAAGTGGCATTGAAAGCTCATGCCTCAGAGATCAGTTAGTCTAATTTGCCACTAGCCTTTTGTCAGTTTTTCGGTTATAGACTAACACCGTTAGTCCTCTGGAAGTTTTCAGAATACATTGCTTTCTCTCTGCTTCTACCCAAGTATATCTCTCCCACCATAGCTAGGCCTCAGTTGAAATGGGTAGCCTGATTTATAGTTTTAAGTATATTAATTTTGTCATAACATATACTAATAAATGTCCATTTATTTTTCTAGTACAGAGTACTATTCAGCGATTTCAAGAAAAGTTTTTTATTTTTGCATTAACACCTCAGCAGGTCAGAGAAATATGCATTTCCAGGTAAGATAAATGATATATTTCCAATAATAGAGTGCTAATTCAATGTTTCATACACAAGTTCATTTGGATTCAGACATTTTCGATGTAGAAAATAGGAAATTAAGTAAAAATAATCTAGTTGAAGTAAAGAAAAAAAGAGAAAGAAATAGCTTGTCAAGATATAAAAACAAGAAAAACAGAGCCTGTGGTGTTTAGGATGCAGTAGAAGACCACTCCACCATCAATTTTATACAGCAATGTTTCATTGAGCACAGGACTGTGAACTTGTGCATGTCCATAGTCTCCTGTTTAAAATGTGAACTTGGTGTACAAAATGAAAAAAGGACCTAGCACTCAATTGAACAGAAGGAAGATAAATTTTCATTTCACATTATCAGTGTGTTGGTACATCAAAATATTTAACTGATCTGGAAGTGATCTCTTGTGCATTTCCTTACCATGAGTGCATAGTTTATTACAATTTGTACCATATTCTCACTTACATGTGTTCAAATTTGAGCAAGGTCTTGTTAATATTGATTAGATTTATACAGCACTAAAATGTATAAAGCAAATAACAGTGAAAAGACATAAGGATATTCGAGTTTATTAAATACAGCATGAAGCTTAGTTGCTGAAGTGTCACTGGATGCCCTTACATGGTAACATAGTAAATAATGACAGATATTACTACTATTAATAGTCATTTCTAGAGTGCTACTATCTGTATGCAGCGTTGTACAGATTGACACAGATTTCATTTTCCTTATTGTCATTAGTGACAGGGTGGTTATGGGGTTTAGCATATAATGATTAGTTTTATAAGCGAGTTGTTTAGTGGAGGGGGTAGTTTATGGTTTGATTTGTTTTATTTAGATGTGTTAGTTTGTTATACTGTAGGGGAATGGGTGTTTGATGTTTATTGTAAATCACCATGAGTCTTTGGATGGTGACTGTCTATAAATTGAAATAAATAAATCCTGCTAGACCAGTCCAGACGAATGGGTTATGCTCCCTTGTCAACAGGTGGAGGCAGACTTGAGCAACTTTAAGTGATGTCATCACTTGGTATGTCTTCTGGTGCAGCACTGAGAGTCACCAGTAGTTTCTGCTTCTAGCAGGTGGCAAGGTGCAGCAGTGCAAATAGGTCTGATTCTCCTGACCCACACTACGTTGCAGTGATTATTGTGATTGAGTCTCAAAAGGCTTAATATTTCCCACGCTTGGTGGGTCTGAAGAGTAGCAGGGGGGACTCCACGTGGTACATTGGGCCCAGGCCTCCCTCCCCACTTGCTCTCCTTATCTGCGTGCCCTGTATTATTTGGAGGGTTTTTTTTTATTGCTTTACTTCCCCCCCTCCCTCCCTTTGGCTTCAGTGGGCAATATTTGACTCTCTGCTGCTTTTAATAAAGCAGTTTCAAATAAAAAAAACAAAAAAAAGCCTTGGCAGCTGGGCCTCCCAGGCTTGCTTGAGTGACCGGAGTTTCCCTACATGGGCTTCCCAGTTAGCTCAATAGGTCTTAGGACTCCCTTTTCGCCACAGCCCTGCTTCTTTCTTCATTGCGGGCTTTTTTTTGTCATCGCAAGCGCAGCTTTCAGCCAGTCTGCATCCCCCAGTGTTTGTTTTGTTTTTTGTTTTTTTGTTTTTTTTACTACAGCTGCTGCTTTTTGCCACTGTTCCTCTGGCCCTTGCTGCTCCCTCCTTTTTTAAAAAAAATTTCATGCTGATGAGTACTGTAGCCACTTCAAGAGCTCATGGGCTGCGTTTAGTCTGGCTAGCTGCTTAGCAGCCCCCTTCATGGAGACCTGAGGCCTGAACTTTCCCTTCTGGACCACAGGGCATACAAGCATTCCTGTCACAGGCAGCTATAGTAGTCATGACCCCTGCTTCGCCGTTACACTCTTAAATTCTTATATTCCTCCGCTCCTCTCAGAGTTCAACTTTATCCCCTACTGGGAGATTGGTTGAAGGACTCAAGTGAAATTCTTGTTGCCAGAAGGTAAGTTGGAGGAGGACAGGGTGGTAGTTCCCCCCCAGAGGCCAGTTCGGATCTCTGTGATCTGCCTTTCCTCTTGTGGGCCCTGTTTATGCCCTTTCAAGATGATATGGTGGCTCTGCAGGTTGTGGAGCCGGCTTTCAAGTAAGTTTAGTAGATGGGTTCTCCTTATACCTGGTGGATCCAGTGATCTGCTGCATTTATACCTCTCTCTGACTCTATGCAGTAGCACATAGGAGTTTGAGGTAACCCCCAAACCAATGTTCCCTCTAATTTTCTGTAGGCTGTGTGCGCATAAAATATCAGCTGTGCAGCTTTTGAAGGAAGGTCAAATTTTTGTGCGCTACATAACGACACTCGAAGTTATATAATTTAAAATTTGACTACACGTCAGAATATAGTATGTACACCACATTGATTGCACTAGAAAATATTGTAGAACTTGTGAAAACCATAAATACACAACAGCTTTTAAATTTTATGACGTCTGTGTTGTTTTCTATCAGAATCAGAACCGTAATTTTTGTGCGCTCTGTTGTAAAGTATGTGCGCTTGCTCAGTGAGGTGTGTGCGCGCGCATACGCGCACAGCTTAGAGGGAACAGTGCCCCAAACGTGTCCGTCAAAGTCCTAAGGACATGTCTTGGGTTGTTCTTTCTGCCCCAAGGTGAGTGGGATCAGCCATTCCAGCCACCCCCTGGGGTGGGAGACCTGTTCATGGCTGTGACTAAGCCCTTGATCATCCTGGTGAAGGGAAGGTTCTGCCTGTTTTAGATGACCGAGGTCCTTAAGAAGGCCCTAGCATTCTCCACCTTAGACTCTTGGGGCAGCACTGTGTGAATGCCTGGAGGTTAGCCCTCTGCTGGTAACTTTGTTACTTTAGCCATATGACTAGGGCCCTTTTGATTCTAAGGTTGCAGGTTTGTTTCCTGAACACCAAATGGTCATTAAGCCCAGTCACTTTCTGGATACTAGGAGCCTTGCAGTAGTCTGCTCAAGTGGCAGCTGCTGCTGCTGCTGGTTAAAACTGGTCAGTGTCTCTACTAGCTTCATGGTAGTGGTAGTATTGGCTGTTTGGCAGAACTGGGACTACCCTTAGTTGATAGATGACTGCAGTGTGTGGCAGAACAGTGTCTCTTAAGGGCTGCTTTCTCTGCATGAGTAGACGCTTGCCCACAGAGACTCCTGGAGGACAGCTTAGAAGGGCCAAGGAGCCTTCTAAGGCCATGCATAGAAACTAGAAGTGCCCTCGGACTACTGTGAGTCCTTCAGGGCTTTATTTGCAGTAGGGGCATTTCTTTTTGAGCTTTTGGTGTGCTGGGTTCACCTCCATAGCTCCTCTGGGATCCTGTAATTCCCCTTAACACTTTGAAGGCCTACTTTAAATTTTTAATCCACATTCTGCAGCCGGGTTAATTTTTGCATATTTCAGGAAAATTGTACCCGTCTTATTCAATATGTTCCCGCTCAGGGATTCTAGCCCAATCGGGGCTGTGGGAGGAGGAGAAATCAACTTCAAAAGAGCACTGCCGCCGGCAGGAAAAGAAACAGAACTGCGACCATCACCAGGCTCCCCTGATCGGGGTCGAGCAACTGAGCGGGCTGGAAATCAACTTCAAAAGAGCGCCGCTGCCAGGCGGGCCTCGCCAGAGGGTCCTTTGGCGTGGCCCTTAGGCGCGGACCAAGCAGTGGTCAAAGAGCTGTGTTTCAAGCCATCATCGAAGTTAAATCCGCTGCCATACCCTGCCTAGACAATCCATTGCTTGCATAGTTAACGCTGTTATCTTGCCTGGACAATCTATTGCTTGCATAAATTAATGCTGTCGATACTGATACCTTGCCTGGACAAACAACTGCTTGTAGATTAATTGCATAGAACTTGCTATCCATTTTACATAGGCTTGTGCCGCATGAGTTGTTTTACGATCCAGGCTGTTACCTCCATCAATTTAGCTTCCACCTCATAACTGATCTAAGAACATAAGATATGCCATATTGGGTCAGACCAAGGTCCATCAAGCCCAGTATCCTCTCTTTTTCAACAGTGGCCAATCTAGATCATACGTACCTAGCAGTATCCCCAAGAGACACAGGTTCCACAATGCTTGTATTGGGTCAAGCATTGATATCCTGGGTCCCTTTTTAATAATGGTTTATGGACCTTTCCTCCAGGAACTTGTCCAAACCTTTTTTTAAACCCAGCTACACTAACAGCTCTTACTACATCCTCCGGTAACAAATTCCAGAGTTTGATTACACGTTGAGTGAAAAAAATATTTTCTCTTATTTGTCTTAAATAGTTTACATGTCCCCTAGTCTTTCTATATTCTGATAGCGTAAACAATCGATCTACGCTTACCCGTTCCACTCCATTCATTAATTTATAGACCTCTATCATATCTCCCCTCAGCCGTCTCTTTTTTCCAGGTTGAACAGCCCTAACCTTTGTAGCCTCTCTTCATAGGAGTAGCCTTCCATCCCCGTTACCATTTTGGTGGCTCTTCTCTGTACCTTTTCTAATAACGCTATATCCTTTTTAAGATACGGCGATCAGAATTGCACACAATATTCAAGGTGCGGTCGTACCATGGAACGATACAGAGGCATTATAATATCCTTTGTTTTATTTTCCATTCCTTTCCTTATGATACCTAGCATTCTATTTGCCAGATCTGCAAACTAAGAACATAAGAACATAAAGACATGCCATACTGGGTCAGACCGAGGTCCATCAAGCCCAGTATCCTGTTTCCAACAGTGGCCAATCTAGGTTATACGTACCTAGCAATATCCCCAAAAGACAGGTTCCACAATGCTTGTACTGGGTCAAGCATTGATATCCTGGGTCCCTTTTTAATAGTGGTTTATGGACCTTTCCTCCAGGAACTTGTCCAAACCTTTTTTAAACCCAGCTACACTAACAGCTCTTACTACATCCTCCGGTAACAAATTCCAGAGTTTGATTACACGTTGAGTGAAAAAATATTTTCTCTTATTTGTCTTAAATAGTTTACCCTGTAGCTTCATTACATGTCCCCTAGTCTTTCTATACTCTGATAGCGTAAACAATTGATCCACGTTTATCCGTTCCACTCCATTCATTAATTTATAGACCTCTATCATATCTCCCCTCAGCCGTCTCTTCTCCAGGCTAAAGAGCCCTAACCTTCTTAGCCTCTCTTCATAGGAGTAGCCTTCCATCCCCTTCACCAATTTGGTGGCTCTTCTCTGTACTTTTTCTAATAACGCTATGTCCTTTTTAAGATACAGTGACCAGAATTGCACACAATATTCAAGGTGCGGTCGTACCATGGAGCGATACAGAGGCATTATAATATCCTTTGTTTTGTTCTCCATCCCTTTCCTTATGATACCTAGCATTCTATTTGCTTTCTTGGCCGCCGCTGCACACTGGGCGGAGGGTTTTAACATGTTATCCACAATGACTCCTAAATCTTTTTCCTGGGTGGTGGTTTCTAATGTGGAGCCTTGCATCGTGTAACTATAGTGTGGGTTGTTCTTTCCTAGGTGCATAACTTTGCACTTGTCCACATTAAATTTCATCTGCCATTTGGATGCCCAGTCTTCCAATTTATCCAGATCCTCCTGCAGTTTTCCACAATCCTCTTGGGTTTTAACAACTTTAAACAGTTTTGTGTCATCTGCAAATTTGATAACCTCACTAGTTATTCCCTTTTCCAGGTCATTTATGAATATGTCAAAAAGCAGCGGACCCAGTACAGATCCCTGGGGTACTCCACTATTCACCTTTTTCCATTGGGAATATTGGCCATTTAGCCCTACCCTCTGCTTTCTATCTTTTAACCAGTTCCCGATCCACAATAGTACACTGCCTCCTATCCCATGACTTTTTAGCTTCGCCAAAAGTCTCTGATGGGGGACTTTGTCAAAAGCTTTCTGAAAGTCCAGATACACTATATCAACCGACTCACCTTTGTCTACCTGTTTATGCACACCTTCAAAAAAACATATCAGATTAGTAAGACAAGATCTTCCTTGTCTAAAGCTATGTTGGCTGTCTCCCATTAGGCCATGACTAATTTTGTTCTTTATGATGGTTTCTACCATTTTCCCTGGTACTGACGTCAGGCTCACCGGTCTGTAATTTCCTGGGTCACCCCTGGAACCCTTTTTAAAAATTGGTGTTCCGTTGGCGACCCTCCAATCTTCAGGTATTACAGATGATTTTAATGAAAGTTCACAGATTACCAATAGCAGGTCTGCAATCTCATATTTCAGTTCTTTCAACACTCTGGGATGTATACCATCTGGTCCAGGTGATTTGCTACTATTCAGTTTATCAAATAGTTGTAATATATCTTCCCGGTGTAGCGATTATTTCTCTCAATTCCTCTGCAGTATCACCTTTAAATACCACTTCAGTCTTGGGTAACATCCCTACATCTTCCTCAGTAAAGACCGAAGCAAAGAATTCATTCAGTCTCTCTGCTATAGCCTTGTTTCCTTTTACTGCCCCTTTTACCCCTCTATCATCTAATGGTCCAATTGACTCTCTCACAGGCCTTTTGCTACGAATGTACTTGAAAAAGTCTTTATTTTGTGTTTTTGCTTCCGTAGCAAGTTTCTTCTCAAATTCCCGTTTTGCTTGCCTTATCAATGCTTTGCATTTAACTTGCCAGTGCTTGTGCTGTTTCCAGTTTTCATCATTTGGCTCTTTTTTCCATTTCCTGAAGGTTCCTTTTTTGGCAGCAACAGCCTCTCTGACCTCACCTTTAAACCATGCTGGCAGTTTTTTGGACTTTCTTCCACTTTTCTTAATGCGTGGAATACAGCTGGTCTGGGCTTCGAGGATAGTATTTTTAAATAACACCCAAGCTTGCTGTAAGTCTTTAACCTTTGGAACTGCTCCTTTTAGTTTTTTCCTAACTATATTCCTCATTCTATCATAGTCTCCCTTTTGAAAGTTAAAAGGTAGTACTGTGGATGCCTTTACTATCTGTCCTCCACTAATTAAATCAAACATGATCATACTATGATCACTATTGCCAAGTGGTCCCAACACCCTTATTTCTTGCACCAGATCTGGCGTTCCACTAAGGACTAGGTCCAGTATGGCTTCCCCTCTGGTCGGTTCATGAACCAGCTGCTCCAAGAAGCAGTCATTTATTCCATCTAGAAACTTTATCTCTTTAGCTTGTCCTGCTGTGACACTGACCCAGTCGATACCGGGGTAATTGAAATCACCCATTATTACTACTCTGTTGTGACTTTTGTTAGTTTCCTTGATTTCTTTGAGCATTTCATCATCCATTTGTTCATTCTGGCCAGGTGGTCGATAGTATACTCCCACTGCCATCAACTTCCCCTTCATAAATGGAATTTCAATCCATAGAGATTCTACAGCAAATTTTGTTCCCTGCAAAACTTTAATCCTTTCTGACTCAATGCCCTCTCTAACATAGAGCGCAACCACTCCACCAATTTGATCAGCTCTATCATTACGATATAGTTTGTATCCAGGTATCACAGTGTCCCATTGGTTATCCTCCTTCCACCATGTCTCTGAGAGTGCAATCATATCTAACCTCTCATTTAGTGCTATATATTCTAACTCTCCCATCTTATTGTTTAGACTTCTAGTATTGGCATACAAGCATTTTAGAGACTATTTTATTCATATTAATCTGGCTATTGGTAGGCAGGGGTAATTTGGAATCTTTATGCTCTGTCTGCTCCTTACTCAAGGGCATTTGGGTTACTATACTCCCTTTTGGAACCTCACTGCTTTTGGTAGTATCCTTCAAGGATACCTTCGTCCGAACCATGCACTCCTGGCAATGTTCCCTCTAATTTTGTGTAGGCTGTGTGCGCATAAAGTATCAGCTGTGTGCAGCTTTTGAAGGAAGGTTAAATTTTTGTGCGCCACATAACGACACTCTGAGTTCTATACTTTAAAATTTGACTACACGTCAGAATACAGTATGTACACCACACTGATTTTAATCAAATTAAATGAAAATAGATGATTACTAAATGAAGCAGGAAATTTCTAGTAATTACAATCATAACTTCTAAATTTTAAGACGTCTGTGTTTTCTATCAGAATCAGAGCCATAATTTTTGTGCGCTCTGTTGTAAAGTATGTGCGCTCTCTCGGTGAGGTGTGTGTGCGCGCGCACATGCGCACAGCTTAGAGGGAACAGTGACTCCTGGGTGACTGTCGGCTTTCGCCTAGCTTCTAGTTTAAAAGCTTCTCTATCTCTAACTAACCATAAGTAACACAACACAGAGTAAAGATACCACTAATAATGCAAAACTACACCTATAGGACACAACTCAAGTCAAGCCCAGGTCAGTAAACCACAAACCCTATCCCAGATCAGTATATACAAGTTATAAAATGCACTCCACTACTTCATGGCCTACCTCACATTCCTCCACATGTTTGCACTCTGCACACACAGAATCAGACTAAACGAACAAACACCCTTGATAAACCCACATACCACCCAATCTAGATGCACACCAGCATCACACACATCCAAAGAACGCCAACAATCAAAAGAACACAGCCCACAAACCATACAATGCCACACGTAACACACCCTCTCACCACACAAATAATGAACACACAAACCCAATCACATCAACAAACATCAGATGTGCTCTACTGAACACCAGATCTATCAGGAACAAATCAAATACTATCCTTGACCTAATCCATGACAAGAAGCTTGATATAACTTAAATCACTGAGACCTCGTAGACTATTCAGACCAGGTCATATTAAATCAAGTAATCCAACAGGATTCTCAGCATTTAACTGCATCAGAGCACAAAAGAGAGGAGGAGGAGTACTAATACTTAACAGAAAGAATTTCAGATTCAAAACAATTGCTACCACTAACACAATCAAATCCAATACACTCACTATAGCCAACAAGTACCTAACCATCTCCCTCACAAACAGACCACCTGGAACCACAACTGAACACCTATCCACAGTAATTGAAACAATATGCGCACATAAAAGAAGACACAAACCCCTTGTTGCACTAGGAGACTACAACCTAACATCCGCACCCACCAGAGAAACTACAACGTTCTTAAAAGCCATGGAGTCACTAAAATACTGCCAGACAATTAACGCCCCAACGCACAAGCATGGTACAACTCCGGACATGGTATTCATGCCAACACAACTGGTAGAACAGAACAAAACTACAAAACCAACAATCACCCTAGTCCCTTGGTCAGACCACCATGTAATTGAATTCACCATGACCCTGAATAACCCAGCTCAACGCAAAGAAGATGAAAGAATAATTCGGTTCAAAACATTTAACAGAGACTTGTTCATAAACAAAATCACTCCACAACTTCAACAAGAACACGACACCCTGGATCTTAACATAGAAGAGTGGAACACAATAATAGTCAACGCAGCATCTGCCCCTACTATTAATGAACCAGAAATTCACAAAAGATCCAACGCCCCATGGTATTCACACGAAATCAGAGTTGCTAAGCGCACACTAAGAAGACTAGAAAGAAAATGGAGACGAACAAATCACACAACCTCCTAACACAATACAGAGACATACAACTGGAATATAGCAATCTAATGAGCGCAAACAGCAACACCATACCAACCTAATCATGAAATCTACCAATAGACCAAGAGAACCTTTTAGCATTATCCAAAAGCTCACCAAGGACGACATGCAACAAAACACCCACCATCTTGACCCACAAAAATATGCAGACTACATGAAGTCAAAAAACACTAAACAAACATAATTTGCTTCACAACAAACAAATGATCACACGATAAAAAAGCAACATCAAGCATGGGAGAGCTTCAACATACTAACAAAACAGCAAATAGAAGACATTATATCTGGACTAAACACAACAACTTCACCATCAGACCCATGCCCAGTGTCTTGGATCAAAGCCACAAAAAGCCAGCTCTCTCATCACATTCAAAAAATCGTAAAGGATTTGCTCCAACAAGGATACATGTTGCAACCCCTAAAACATGCAATGATACGACCAATACTTTAAAAGTAGCAATCTGAGCCCATCCAAACCAAAATCATACCAGCCTGCCATTACATAAGAACATAAGATATGCCATACTGGGTCAGACCAAGGTCCATCAAGCCCAGCATTCTGTTTCCAACAGTGGCCAATCTAGGTCATACGTACCTAGCAGTTTCCCCAAGGGACACAGGTTCCACAATGCTTGTACTGGTTCAAGCATTGATATCCTGGGTCCCTTCTTAATAATGGTTTATGGACCTTTCCTCCAGGAACTTGTCCAAACCTTTTTTAAACCCAGCTACACTAACAGCCTTTACTACATCCTCCGGTAACAAATTCCAGAGTTTGATTACACGTTGAGTGAAAAAATATTTTCTTTTATTAGTCTTAAACAGTTTACCCTGTAGCTTCATTGCATGTCCCCTAGTCTTTCCATATTCTGATAAGGTAAACAATCGATCTACGTTTACCCGTTCCACTCCGTTCATTAATTTATAGACTTCTATCATATCTCCCCTCAGCCGTCTCTTCTCCAGGCTAAAGAGCCCCAACCTTTTTAGCCTTTCTTCATAGGAGTAGCCTTCCATCCCCTTTACCATTTTGGTGGCTCTTCTCTGAACCTTTTCTAAAATCGCTATATCCTTTTTAAGATACGGCGACCAGAATTGCACACAATATTCAAGGTGCGGTCTCACCATGGAACGATATAGAGGCATTATAATATCTTTTGTTTTATTTTCCATTCCTTTCCTTATCATACCTAGCATTCTATTTGCTCTCTTGGCCGCCGCTGCACACTGGGCCGAGGGTTTTAACAAGGTATCCACAATGACGCCTAAATCTTTTTCCTGGGTGGTGGTTCCTAATGTGGAACCTTGCATCGTGTAACCATAGTTTGGGTTGTTCTTCCCTAGGTGCATAACCTTGCACTTCTCCACATTAAATTTCATCTGCCATTTTGATGCCCAGTCTTCCAATTTATCAAGATCCTCTTGCAATTTTCCACAATCCTCCTGGGTTTCAACAACTCTAAATAGTTTTGTGTCATCTGCAAATTTGATAACCTCACTTGTTGTTCCACTTTCCAGGTCATTTATGAATATGTCAAAAAGCAGCGGACCCAGCACAGATCCCTGGGGTACACCACTATTCACCTTTCTCCATTGGGAAAATTGGCCATTTAGCCCTACCCTCTGCTTTCTATCTTTTAACCAGTTCCTGATCCACAGTAGTACACTGCCTCCTATCCCATGACTCTTTAGTTTTGCCAAAAGTCTCTCATGAGGGACTTTGTCAAAGGCTTTCTGAAAGTCCAGATACACAATATCAACTGACTCACCTTTGTCCACCTGTTTATTCACTCCTTCAAAAAAGCATAACAGATTAGTAAGACAAGATCTTCCTTGTCTAAAGCCATGTTGGCTGTCTCCCATTAGGTCGTGACTATCTACATGCTGAGTAATTTTATTCTTTATGATGGTTTCTACCATTTTTCCCGGTACTGATGTCAGGCTCACCGGTCTGTAGTTTCCCGGATCACCCCTTGAACCCTTTTTAAAAATTGGTGTTACATTGGCGATCCTCCAATCCTCAGGTATTAGAGATGATTTTAATGATAGTTCACAGATTACTGATAGCAGGTCTGCAATCTCAAATTTCAGTTCTTTCAACACCCTTGGATGTATACCATCCGGCCCAGGTGATTTGCTACTCTTCAGTTTATCTAATAGTTGTAAGACATCTTCCCGATGTATCGATATTTCCTTCAATTCTTCCACACCTTTAAATACCACTTCAGTCATGGGTAACATCCCTACATCTTCCTCAGTAAAGACCGAAGCAAAGAATTCATTCAGTCTCTCCGCTATCGCCTTGTCGCCTCTTAGTGCTCCTTTAACCCCTATATCATCTAATGGACCAACTGACTCTCTCACAGGTTTTTTGCTACGAATGTACTTGAAAAGGTCTTTATTTCGCGTTTTTGCTTCCGCAGCAAGCTTCTTCTCAAATTCTCTCTTTGCCTGCCTTATCAATGCCTTGCATTTGACTTGCCAGTGCTTGTGCTGTTTCCAGGTTTCATCGTTTGGCTCTTTTTTCCATTTCCTGAAAGATGCTTTTTTGGCAACAACAGCCTCTCTGACCTCACCTTTAAACCATGTTGGCAGTTTTTTGGACTTCTTTCCACTTTTCTTAAAGCGTGGAATACAGCTGGTCTGGGCTTCCAAGATAGTATTTTTCAACAACACCCAAGCTTGATGTACGTCTTTAACCTTTGCAACTGCTCCTTTTAGTTTTTTCTTAACTGTTTTCCTCATTTTATCATAGTCTCCCTTTCGAAAGTTAAAGGGTAGTACTGTGGATTTTCTTACTATCCCTCCTCCACTAATTAAATCAAAGGTGATCATGCTATGATCACTATTGCCAAGTGGCCCCAACACCCTTATCTCTTGCACTACATCTGGTGTTCCACTAAGGACTAGGTCTAATATTGCTTCCCCTCTGGTTGGTTCATGAACCAGCTGCTCCAAGAAGCAGTCATTTATTTCATCTAGGAACTTTATCTCCCTAGCATGTCCTGTTGTGACACTGACCCAGTCGATGCCGGGGTAATTGAAATCACCCATTATTATTACTGCACTGTAACTTTTGCTAGCTTCCTTGATTTCTTTGAGCATTTCATCATCCATTTGTTCATTCTGGCCAGGCGGACGATAGTACACCCCCACTGCCATCGCCTTCCCCTTTTTACATGGAATTTCAATCCATAGAGATTCTACAGCAAATTTTGTTCCTTGCAAAACTTTAATCCTTTCTGACTCAATGCCCTCTCTAACATAGAGCGCAACCCCTCCACCAATTTGGTCAGCTCTATCATTACGATATAGTTTGTACCCAGGTATCACAGTGTCCCACTGGTTGTCCTCCTTCCACCATGTCTCTGATATTCCAATCATATCTAACCTCTCGTTTAGTGCTATATATTCTAACTCTCCCATCTTGTTTTGTAGACTTCTAGCATTTGCATACAAGCATTTTAGAGACTGTATTTTATTCATATTAATTTGGCTATTGGTAGACATGGGTAATTTGGGATCTTTAAGTTCTGTCTGCTCCATACTCGAGGGCATTTGGGCTACTTTACTCTTTTTTGGAACCTCTCTGCTTTTTGTAGTATCCTTCAAGGATACATTCTTCCGAACCATGCGCTCTTTGCTAAAGTCATGGAAAAAGAAGTCCAAAGGCAACTTCAGGACCATATAGATATCAATGCCCCACTGGACATACATCAGCATGGATTCAAGCCCCAACACGGTGTGGAAACGCTACTCGCCTCCCTCTTTGACTATCTCCTAAGAGGCATAGACAACATAAAAAACGGCTTCCTGCTAGTGTTCATGGAGATCTCAGCAGCCTTCGATACCGTGTCACACCCCAAGCTATTGCAACGCTTACAACAGATAGGACTATGCAAGAATACCCTAAAGTGGTTTACATCATACCTGGAAGGGCGAGCGCAACAAGTCAAATGCGATCAAAAGAAATCCCTACAATTCCCCGTCACGCAGGGAATACCTCAAGACTCAGCTCTATCTTCAGTGCTCTTTAACATCTACATACAGCCCATATGCAACATCATAAAGCACCATAAACTATACTACCGCATTTATGCTGATGACAACATGGTGTACGCTCCAGTCAACTTACTGGCACTAAACACTACACCAATAACAAATTGCCTTGAAGACATGAATGACTGGCTCATAGTCAACAACTTAACCATCAACTACGACAAAACAGAGGCAATGTTCGTCACCAGGAACCCCACCTTCATACCCCCACAAACCATCAGCATCCTAGACAAACACATAGTAGTCAAAGAAGAAGTTAAATATCTGGGCATAACACTAGACAGAGCTCTGAACCTAAAATTCCACATCACCAAAACTGTAAACAAGGCATATCATCGATTTGAAAACAGTCATACAAATCAAACCAATGCTCCGTCAAGACCACTTCTGCACAGTGTGTCAAGCACTCATCACACCACTGCTTGACTATGGAAACTCACTATACCAAGGCCTTCCTCATCAGTCGCTACACCCATTACAGATGGTACAAAACACCACATCACGCATCATTACAGACACCCCAAGGACCGAGCACATCATTCCCATCCTACAGCAACTACACTGGCTCCCAATGGTGGCAAAAGCTAAATACAAAACAATCATGATAATCTTCAAAGTCATTCACCATCTCTCAGCGGACGTACTCCAAAACATTATAACAAGAGACATCAGCAATAGACCAAGAAGAACCAACAACAACAACATGATTGGCACACCTGCAGGCTATCACAGAACCAAACAACTTCAAAAAGAGCACCATCACTACTAGCATCCTCACTATGGAACTCCTACCAGTGAGCCTGAGAGCTTTAGAAGATCTCACAGACTTCCGCAAAGACCTCATAACATGGTTATTTATAGAAACCTATGAACATTCAAGCAACATCCCCTAACGAAACAGCAACACTACTACCACCGCCAACTAACTACACACCCACCCCATCCACACGCATAAATTTATCACACCACTTTAGTAAATACCTTTGTTAAATGTTACTTCTACTGTAATGTCTAAATACTGTTACATAACTGTACTGTCTAAATGTTTACACGTACCCTAATGTTAAATGTAACCCTTCAGTTGTGTTGTGACGTGCCACTTTGAAGGAAAAGGTGGCATACAAATCTGTCTAAATTCTGCATCAGGGGAAAACATAAGCCATATGGTCTGTTTTTTTTTTTTTTTTTTTTTCCTGCTGTCATGTTTCTATCTAGTCTGTCCTTCCATATCAAATACTATAGTCCCTCTTTCTCTTTTAGAGATCTGTGTTTTGTCCCATGCTTTCTTGAATTCAGATACTGTCCTCGTCTTTACTACCTCCACTGGGAGACTGTTCCATGCATCTACCACTCTTTCCATAAAGAAATATTTTCACATATTACTCCCGAGTCTATCCCCTTTCACCCTCATCCTATGTCCTTGGTTGCGGAGTTTACTTTCAATTGAAAAAGGCTCTCCTCTTGTGTATTTATGCCACAGAGGTATTTAAACATCTGTCTGTCTCCATATGGTTTATAACGGAGACCACTAACATTTTAGTAGCCACCCTTTGCACAGACTCCATCATGTTTTTATATCCTTTTGAAGGTGCAGTCTCCAGAATTGCACACAATACTTAAATGAGATCGCATCAGATACAGAGGCACTATCGCCTCTTTTTTTGCTGGCCATTCCTCTCCCTAATCACCCAAACATCCTTTTGTCTTTCGCAGTCTTCTTTTCTACCTGTTTGGCTTTGATCTTAAAGTAGCTAATCATGCCCAGGTCCTACTTTTTTTTCGTGGACAGAAGTACTTCACCCCTTACACTGTATGGGTCCCTTGAATTTCTGCAGCCCAAATGCCTGACCCTGTATTTTTTAGTATTAAGTCTCAGCTGCCAAATTCTCAACCATTTTTCAAGTTTAGCTAGATCTCTCCTTATTTTATCTACTTCTTTCTGGGTGTCTATTCTATTGCAGATTTTGGTATCATCCACAAAGAGGCAAACCTTCCCGACAGCCCTTCCGCAATATCACTGACAAAGATGTTAAAAAGAATCGGAGCAAGGAGAGATCCCCGGTGCCAAAGGCTTTACTGAAATCTAAATATACCACATCTAGGGCTCTTCCTCGGTCCAATTCCCTGGTCACCCAGTCAAAGAAATCAAATCTGTCTGACCAGACCTGCCTCTGGTAAACCCATGCTGTTTCAAAACCTGCAATCCATTGGACTCCAGAAACCTTACTATTCTCTGTTTTAATAGTGTTTTTCCAATAATTTACTCGCCACAAGGTTAGACTAACCAGCCTGTAGTTTTCAACCTTATCCTTACTTCTGTTTTTGTCTAAAGGGATCCACATGTGTCTTTCTCCAGCCCTCTGGGACCACTCCCAATTCCAAAGAATTATTGAAAAGATCAGTCAGTGGAGCTGCTAGAACTTCCCCAAGTTCCTTCAGTATTCTCTGATGTATCCCATCCGGTCTCATCGCTTTATCTAGTTTTTAGTTTAGTTAGTTCCTCATTAACATAATCTTCTGAAAATCGTTAAAGCTCCCCATCACTTCTGTTCCTATTTGTGGGTGTTTTCTGAGGTCCTGCTCCTGGCCCTTCATCTGTGAACACAGAACAAAAATATGTGTTAGGGAATTCTGCTTTATCCTCATCAGCTTCTACATATTCCTCCCCTTCCCTCTTGAGTCTGACAATACCACTTTTGCACTTCCTCCTCTTGCTAACATATCGGAAAAAGGTCTTGTTCTCCAATTTTATCACATTGGATATCTCTTCTTGTATCTTTGCTTTCCTGACTTTTCCTAGCTTCTCTGAGTGTTTTTCTAGATATTGATGCTTATCTTCCTCTCTGTGGTCTCTTGTAGTTTATGAAGGCTGCTCTCCTCCTCCTCCTCTTCTTTTTTTTTTTTTTTTTCTTCATCTTTAAAGCTACTTTTGAGATCCATAGTGGCCTCCTTTTTCCTTTTACATTTATTTACCTTTCTAACAAAAATATTTGTTGCCCTTTAAAATATCCCCTTTTGGTTCTGCCCATTTGCTTTTCTACATCTCCCAACTGTTCCCATCCACTAACGACATCTTGAGGTATTGTCCCATCTTGGCAGTTAGTTGTCCTAATGTCTAAGACCTTTACTTTTGAGTGGATTTTATAAGCCCCAGTCCTAATACTGAACCACACCATCTTGTGATTACTGGATGTGAGGTGATCTCTCCCTTTAACATCAGAAGCACTTTCCCTATTGGTAAGAACCAAGTCCAGTATGGCCCCTTTACATGTGGGTTCTGTTGCCAGAACAATTCTTCTTATAGAGAATTCAGGATCTCCTTACTTCTACATGACACTGCATCACGGATGTGCCAATCAACATCCGGCATATTGAAATCACCTATCAGTAACACTTCTCCTTTCATGGCAAAAGTGCATATGTCTTCTATTAAATCTCCTTGTGAATGAGATCTGTATATCGTACCAATGTAAATGGATTTCCTGTTCCCTCTTTCTAGCTTAACCCACAGTGCCTTCTTGCTTCCTTTAGAGCCCTGTAATTCTATAGCTTTAATATTCACTGGTCAACATTGAAATCGTTACTGACTTTAAAAGGCCCTAATCTGTAGTATCTTGGTGAGCTGAACACGAATATAGCATTAAAAATTTTTTATTGGCTCTTGTTTTGAAGATATTGCATGTAGTTCATTTTTGACGTTTCACCGTGTAAATTTATCCAGTAGGACATCAACATCCCAAATAACCCTTGAATGATGTAATATTGCATCACATTGCATAATACCAGCATTCACACATCATCCAGAGTTGATTGCATCATTTTCTGATGCAATGCAATACTACTGCCAGACGGCTGCTGAAGCCATCTGACGTCAGCAGTGTACTATATGCAGTCGGAAAGGTTGAGCATTTAAAATATTTCGGACTGTGTGCGAGACAGTTTAAGCTACTGTTACTTTTATTAATAATATAATCTTAGCCATTTAGGTACAATACAGAACAGTAATGCCGCGAAAGTGCGTTTAATACCGTTGACAGTTTCTACTACATTTGTGGGGAAGTGACATTTGCCAACCAGAAGAAAAGTATCACTTCTCAACTAAGAAGGCACATCATCTTTACTTCGGATGCAAGATTGGTGACCAAGACAAGCCTTGGTCCCAGCATATATGCTGCGCTACATGTACAACACAGCTTTCACAGTGGTTGAATTGCAAAAGACCATCAATACCGTTTGCAGTCCCCATGGTGTGGAGAGAGCCAAGCAACCACATAAATGACTGTTACTTCTGCTTGGTTCCTCCTCTTCCCAGCGGAATAATGAAGCAAAAGAAGTCGAGCATAGTCTACCCAAACATTCCGTCTGCATTGAGACCAGTTCCACATGGTGAGGAACTTCCTATTCCAGAACCTCCATCAGAATATTCTCTTGATTCATCTGATGAGGACAAGGGTGAGCCGACCTGTTCTTCTCCTGGTCCGTCATCATGCAGTGACCCAGATTTTCACTGGGATGCATTATCAACTCCACACAGAATAACACAGGAAGAACTAAATGACTTGGTTTGTGATTTGGACTTATCCAAGAACAAGGCAGAATTGCTAGGATCAAGACTCCAACAATGGAATCTTCTAGAAGAAGATGTCAACATTACTTCATATCGAAAGTACCACCAGCAGTTGGAGCCTTTCTTCAGAAAGGAAAGTAATCTAGTATTCTGTTCCGATATTGAAAGCCTCACGAATGCCTTAAAAATCACTCATGACCCACAAGACTGGAGACTATTTATATACTCTTCGAAACTGAGTCTGAAGGCTGTGCTTTTGAACAATGGAAACCGTCTTCCATCTATTCCAGTAGCGCATGCCGTCCACATGAAAGAGACATACGATAACTTAAAGCATCTACTGACTTCCATTAACTATAACAAGTACAGCTGGCACCTCTGTGGTGACTTGAAGGTAGTTGCCCTTTTAATGGGACTGCAGCAGGGATATATAAAATACATGTGTTTCTTATGTGAGTGGGATAGCCGAGCAAGGGATTGGCACTACTTGTGGAAGGAATGGAATCGCAGACAAAATGTAACAGTTGGAGAGAAGAATATCCAGCACCCAGCTCTGGTTGAGGCTCACAAAATCCTGCTACCACCCCTTCACATCAAACTAGGTTTGATGAAAAACTTTGTGAAAGCCATGGACCGCACTTCGCCAGCTTTCCGATACCTGCATGAAAAATTCCCTCGACTCAGCGAAGCAAAGATTAAAGAGGGAGTTTTTGTGGGTCCTCAGATTCTAGAGATCTTCAAAGATGACCGGTTCAACAACTTGCTGCAGGATGATGCGAAACAAGCATGGAATGCTTTTCGCCTAGTGTCAACAAACTTTCTCGGGAATGTTAGGGCAGAAAACTACAAGGAACTAGTAGAAGACATGCTGATGCAGTATCAGAAACTTGGCTGCAATATGTCTCTAAAGATCCATTTGCTTGATTCCCATCTTGATTTCTTTCCTGACAACTGTGGTATGGTTAGTGATGAACTGGGCGAACTTTTTCACCAGGGAAAATGGTCCACTACAATGCTGGCTGACTACTGCCTGACACTCCCCAGAGAAGCTCCCGAACAGCTGTACAAGAGAAAGGCGAAAAAATCTAAGAAGTAGTCTATGACTTGGTTTTTTACAGGTATTAACCGAAGGCCTATTATATTTACTATTGACATGCATTTCGTGATGTAAACATTAATTCTTGTAGATTACAAAAAACCTAGAGCCAACTTTGCAATTTCACTGTCATATTCGTGTTCAGCATATACAAATTGATGATAAATGACTATTTTTATTTCAGTAACATGACTTTTGTAAAAATTTGTTGACCAGTGAATTATTTTTTTTACAAATAGTGCCACTTATCCTCCACTTCTTCTTACCCTGTCCTTCCTGAATAAAGTATATCCCTGTATAATTACATCCCGGTCTTGGTTGTCCATGAACCATGTCTCCATAACTGCTGCTAAATCCAAGACAGCCTTGTCCATTAAAGCCCCAACATCTGGGATCTTATTTCCCACAGTACGGGCATTTATGCACACTGCTTTCCAGGGTTTGCTCCTTTTTTACCCATTTCTACAGAGGTATTTAATGTTTTACTTACCTGAGGGCTTTCTTCACCCATCCCCAATGAACCTAATTTAAAGCCCCTTTCAGTAGGTTAGCCAGTCTGCTGCAGAAGATACTTTGACCCTTCTTGGATAGGTGGACATAATAATAAATTGGCACAGCTCTCTAGAGTTTTCAGCCCTATTGGCCAAATTATAGAAACAGATGACTTCATAACCTGCAGTCAACTGTTATACAAATTACAGAACAGATGCCCACTCAAGCTTATTAAGTCCATTGGAAGAGACTGTTTTCAGTTGAAAAATCCATTGCTTCTCCTTTTATAAGTAACTGTTCCCTATTTCCATTCCTCCAGCTGAACGGCACAGAGTCAATTATCCTCTAAACAATGTCCATAGCTGCATGTTGACATTTTAAGCCAAAATGGTTGCTCATTTATTTGCAATCTACTACTATTACTAATCATTTTGTGTAACACTACAAGGTATGCGCAGTGCTGTACGTATAGATGTAAGACACAGTCCCTGCTCATCGGAGCATACGATCTAATCGAGACAGAACGTAGTGAAGCTGGGGACTAGAGTATGGTAAGATACATAAGTAGTGGACAAGAGAGTGAGGAGCATCAGGATCCAAAAGCTGCTTCAAGGAAGTGGATTTTTAGCTTGAGTTTTCATAGGGCTAGAGAAATCACCGCGTTGGTCAGTCTAACAGATCATCTGGTTCTACCCACATATACCAGAGGGCAGGAGCAGATAATCACATAAATGACAAACACAGTAGGACAGGAGTTGTCATTCAGAGCTCAAATTAATTGAACCAACATAGGGTGTCTCCACCATTCCCTTCAGTACACCACTTGCAATTACCACAAGCCCGATTATAAGCCCTTGTGATCTGATGCAGTCAGAAAAGGTGGCAATTCACCAATGTTCTTATCTTGTTGGTAGGCAATAGCAGGAGTTCCACAAATATTTGAATGCATTGAAAGAATATGCCATTGTTGTCTAATCAGATTAGTCACATATCTGGAGCCAGTAAAAAAAGGCAAAGTGCAGAGAATTCTATCCTCTTTAGGATGACGTTTTAGTAATAAATCATGCTGTGCAAACCGAGCTCTAACGTATGCTCTTTTAACAGCCAGTAGAGGAGATCCCCTAACCAGACAGCGCTGAGCCATATCCGTTCTTAATCGGCCAAGGAGGAAGAAATTCTATGTAGCCTAAGAAATTGACTAATCAGTAAATTAAATTTGAGATTTGAGAGTCATCACTCGTATAGATTGTTATGTTCTACTGGCTTCCTAAAGAGTGTATTCCATATAAATTGGAATAATGCACATCCATGAAATCCACACAATCAGAATGATGATGCATGGTAAATTTCAGATGTTGACTAAAGGAGTTAATGCATTGATGAAATTATTTAGGCTGATTCTGTATTTTGCCAGCCGAAAAATATGTTGCCTAAAAAGCATTTCCAAAAAATAATCTGTTGAAAATAAGAGTAACTATACACATTGTTCCTCAAATTGAGCCACAGAGTAGCTACCGAGGGAATAAGAGGGGCCCCTGTAGCTATATGATGGTACTGTTGATGGAAAGACCCATCATAATAAAAATAATTCTCCTGAAGAACCAGTCCACTAAGTTCATGCAAAAAATCTGGAGAAATATGACTAGCATGATGTATCAAAAATAATTCCGATATTATACTCTGCTTCATCCTGAGGTATACTTGTATGCAAAGATACTATGTCCATAGTTGCCAAAATGGCACCTCCTAGGAATACCATTAATTTCATCCAACAATTGCAATAAATGTGAAGTATCCTATAAGAGGGAAGCAACTTTAAATGCCAACAGTTTGTGATAAGGAAGCTTATCATAGCTCAGGAAGGAGCTATAGAAAAGGTGAAATGACTCTGAACAAGCAACCTGTCAGTTCTGGTAGAAATAAGAAAACAGAATTTTCCCATAAAAGACTACCAGTCCCAGAATGCACCAGGTTTCCAGCAGCCATTAGAGGAGCTGAAGTGGGGAAACGTGTGTTCAATCAGGAGGGCTATGAGGTAATCCCTAAGCACTCATCTCAAAGGGCAGGGCCTGATTCAGCACAGCTGCACTGTGTTAGGGAGGAGCACTCCTCTAAGCAGAATAAAGGTAGAGTTTATTCTACAGAGAATTATCCTCAGGATCATCATCATCTTCATGATCAGCTTGGATATCCTCAGTTTCATCTGGAGGATCATCAGAAGCAGAAGCCAAACCGGACGGACAGAGAGGGTAAGAAACCCTTTGGAAGAAGGAAGAGAAAAGCCTTTGGGAGGTCTAGAGGAGTCTGGAGCAGTACATATACTGGGAGGTATTCCAAGGGCCAGCAAACACCATTGGACTGGGGAAAGCCAGAGGAATGGTGCTGCAGAGCTAGGAATCCCCAGACGGTACCTGTGAGGGAGACGGCTGCCCGTGGAAGGAACCCTAAGACCCGTGCCAGAAAGTATGTGAAGAGAGATCCAGTGTCCAGGGATCTGGATTGGAAGGCTGGACATAAGAACTGGATTACATACTGGCCAGGCTATATAGAGAGGAACTCTAACAGCAATGGAAGCTCAGGTATGAACACTGATCTATGCCCTAGCTATAACCTTGAAAGACAGCAGGGAAACAAGTATTCTCCTGAAAGTGCTCCATTGGGAGATTCATCTGTGCCAATCCATGATATTGAACCCATGCTTGTTGAAGAAGAGGGGGGTGATAGCAGATGAAGAATCTGTTTACATGGACTGCTCTCTGTCTAAACTCCTTTGGTGATTTTCTGTTACAAAGTACAGCAACCATCACAAAGAAATACAAACTTGTTCTTTAATCTACTCAGAAAAGCTCCTGAGTAGGATTTTTAGCCACACAGTAGAAAGCAAGCCTGCTAAGGGGTTTCAGCTGGATAACTGCTAGCAATTGAGCCTTATCTAATTGCTTGTGTGCTCTGAGAGAATCACTTCTGAATCTATGTGGGAAGATATAAGAAGTTTACCTGAAAAGAACAGTTTTTTTCTTTCTTTGTGGCTTTTGGTTTGTTGTTTGATACATGCTAAGAGAATATTAGCTAAAGCCTACAGAAAAGACCAGTTTGTTGCCAACCAGGTCTTATTTCTTTTGCTTTGATTGCCTGATAAGTTAAAATGTTGTTTTCCTGATTTTGTTTTTCCAAGTTTAACACTGAAAGCAAGTAACCTGATTTATGTGCTACCAAGCATATCTGTGTTGGGAGAAATAACCCCATAAATAAATATCTTATTGGCTTTACCCTAAAGCACAACTAATTATTGTGAGCAGCTGTGTCTGGTGTGAATGAACTGCATTGCCCACAATCCCTTGCAAATCATATAGATATATGCACTTGCCAAGACTGTGAAGATTCTCACCCAGGCAGCCGTCTGACAGGTTGCAGGTTGACATCGATGGCACGGCCTCGACCGATCACCTGTTAGACTGCTCTGGGGTACCGGCACCTTCTCCCGGTACCGACATCCAGGCAGTCGTGGCGTCCATGCATCACACTGTTCAATCCATGCAGCAGGCTATAATGGCTTTTATTAAAGCTGCGACGCTGACGGTACCGCAACGAGTCCCGTTGTCGGTACCGGTACCGACTGCATCGACATCGGCCAGGATACCGACTCCGGTTCCTTGTCCAGGGCTATTTCTCGGTACCGATCCGGTACCGAGGACGCCTGATGATGGTACCGATTGATACGCGTATCGATCGTTGGAAGCGGATAGACGATACTTTGATTCCTCTGATGATTCTGATTCATCAGATGAGTCTCCTGAAGTATCCATTACCCTTCCTGAGGAGCCTACTTCTCCAAAAAGGAGAATGTCTCCTCCAGAGGATTTGTCCTTTCAAGACTTCATAATAGAACTGGCTAAAGGACTCTCTATTTCAGTAACCTCTGAAACAGAGCCTAGAGCAAAAAAATTAGAAATTTTAGGATACTCTAAGGCTCCCAGAGAGGCAGTCACCTTGCCAATTCATGAAATTTTTCATGAATATATGATTGACTTATGGGAGACTCCTCTCACCCTTTCTCCTCATTCTCGCAGATTGGACACTATGTACCGTGTCCCTCCTTGTCCTGGATTTCAGAAAACTCAGCTTCCTCACCACTCCATTGTGGTGCAGTCAGCTATGAAAAGGATAAAGAGTACCAAAAGACACTCTTCTGCTCCTCCAGGAAGAGAATGCAGGACCTTGGATGCTTTTGGTAGGAAAATCTTCCAAGCCAGCATGCTTATTGCCAGAATCAACTCATATAGCCTTTATATGGGTATGTTTCTAAAGGAAGTTGCAGAAAAGCTGCACAACTTTCTCCCTTTTATTCCAGAGGATAAAAGGGATGAGTTCCTCCTTTGGCTTAAGCATACTCAAGACATTTCAAAGTTTTCCAACAGGGCAGCCTTTGACTCCTTTGAAGGTGCCAGCAGAGCCTCAGGCATTGCTATAGCTGCTCACAGAATTGCTTGGCTCCAGGCTTCTGATCTAGAACCCTGGGTTCAGGATGGCTTAGGAAATCTGCCCTGTACGGGTGAAAATCTCTTTGGCAAAGAGTGGCAAATAAAAGCCACTCAAATGGATGCAGAGAATTCTGCTCTGGATAGACTTTCCAAGTCAACCTCCATTCCAGCCAAGAAAAAACCTTTCAAAAAGCCTTTTTACAAAAGGAGCAGATTTCCTTCCACTTCTGGCCAACAATTTTCTACAGGTTGCTTTGCTACTAAGCGTCAGCAACCTAAACAGGCCAGGCCTAAACCTGCAGGGGCTGCTGCAACCCAGCAGTCCCAACCCCCTCAGGGTTTTTGACTTGATACTAGAGAACTTAACCTTTCTGGCTCTACAACAGCCAGAACCTCTCACCATTCCAGGAAGGTTAGCTCATTTTGCTCCCAGATGGGAGCAAATCACATCAGAGCAGTGGATCCTCTCCATCATAAGAGAGGGCTACAAACTTCATTTCTCAGACCTTCCTCCCTACACCATGGTGAGACACTTCAATTCTCCCACATCTCTCCTCGACCTTCTGGATCAGGAGGTGACTACCCTTCTGGCCCAGAGGGCCATAGAAGAAGTTCCTCTTCTTCAACAGGGGTCAGGGTTTTACTCCCCCTATTTTCTCATTCCAAAGAAAACAGGGGGATACAGACCCATTCTAGATCTCAGAGAATTGAACAAATTCCTATGCAAGGAGAAGTTCAAGATGCTTTCTCTAGGTACTCTCCTTCCATACCTGCAGAGTCAGGATTGGCTTTGTTCTCTAGATCTCAAGGATGCGTACACTCATGTCCTCATCCATCCATCTCACAGAAAATTCCTACGTTTTCTGTTCCAGGGAAAACATTACCAATACAGAGTGCTTCCTTTCGGTCTAGCCTCTGCTCCAAGAGTGTTCACCAAATGCATGGCAATAGTTGCTGCATTTCTATGCACTCTGGGAATATTTGTCTTCCCATACCTGGACGACTGGCTCATCCGAGCTCCAACCCAGTCGGAGGCTCAGATCTCCCTAAACCGCACCAGGCGCATTCTGCAATACCTGGGACTTGTGGTAAACCTCCCAAAGTCCCAGCTCACCCCTACTCAGTCCCTGGAATTCATAGGGGCCTGGTTGGACACCACTTCTGCAAGGGCCTACCTTCCTCAGGCCCGTTGTCAACGTCTAGTGCAGTTAGCCTTCCAGATTCAGTCAAAGAGCCACTTAACTGCCAGGGAGATGCTACAGCTGCTAGGCCATATGGCTTCCACAGTACATGTGGTATCCTATGCTCGCCTACACATGAGAGCAGCTCAATGGACTTTGTCCACCCAGTGGACTCAAGCTTCAGGAGCTCTCTCAGACCAAATAGCAACCTCCAAACGTCTCTTTTGGTCTCTCCAATGGTGGATGTCCACTCAAAATTTGTTGCTGGGGTCCCCCTTCCAACCTTTGTTACCTCAAGCAACCCTCACAACAGATGCCTCCCAAACAGGTTGGGGAGCTCATCTACAAGACCTCTCCACCCAAGGCACTTGGTCCCCACAGGAGACCTCTCTTCATATCAACCACTTGGAACTTCGAGCAGTGTTCCTAGCTCTCAAGGTCTTTCATACCCTCCTCAGCTACAAGACAGTCCTCATTCATACGGACAATCAAGTAGCCATGTTTTACATAAACAAGCAAGGAGGAACTGGCTCTCTGTCGCTTTGCAACGAAGCTCTAAGATTATGGGCCTTCGCCAGAGAGCATCAAATCCATCTCCTGGCAGTATACCTCCCAGGAATCCAAAACTCTTGGGCAGACAGACTCAGTCGAGTTCTGCTTCCACACGAATGGTCCCTGCACATGGATCAGGTACTCAGAATCTTCCAGGAATGGGGAACCCCGGACATAGACCTCTTTGCAAGTCTGTGGAATGCCAAACTTCCCCGGTTCTGTTCCAGATGCCTTCCTCCTTCATTGGGGTCAGGGCTTCCTGTATGCCTTTCCACCCATTCCTTTGATTCCCAAGACTCTGTTCAAACTCCAGAGGGATCAAGGATCTATGATCCTCATAGCTCCACGCTGGCCACGCCAAGTGTGGTACCCTCTACTTCTGCATCTCTCCCAAGCCCCCTCCCTGGACTTGGGAGCTGCGCCAGACCTTCTGTCCCAGGAGGAAGGAACTTTGTGGCATCCAAACCCCAAGTCCCTTCACCTCAGAGCTTGGTTACTGAAGGCCTAGACCAGTGATGGCTAACCTTTTTGAGCCCGAGTGCCCAAACTGCCGCACAAAACCAAAGAATTTCCTCAAAGTGCCAGCACGTCAATTAAAGCTCCATTTGCATAAGGTGCTTCATTTGCATAAATATTTGCATAATGTTACCATACACTAACTTTTAGTAAACATGCCTCTTAATGAGTATATGGATAAAGAAAGACTAAAAGGTTTCTACATTACTATAATCCAGTACCAACCGCCAGGCACATTAGGAACTACTACAAACGCTGCCCATTTAGAACCCATAGCAAACCCGCCGTATCCTAACAGCACTACCAGGACTCACAAAGCACCATACTCTACCTATCAAAAGGCAACACTGCAAATATTAAACCAATACATCTCAGAGAACAACAATACATGACCTACTGGGGAAAGAACAAGTGGCAATGTCAAATAGGAATTATATAAACAGAATACCTCAGCTCAGTTACACATGCAGAACAGACCATTACCAAACAAGGAATCACAATTTAGAAACAGGAAGACAATAATTAAACTGGGAACCCCAAAAGCCAAACTTGGAATATACAACAACACTGTAGAAATAAAACTATATATTAATTTCCTCTTGTACTAAACAAAGCGCAAAAATTAATGATGCACATTTCCCAGAGCTGACATATTCCAATTAATAAATTCAAAATAAAGAGATATTTTTCTACCTTTTGTGCATTTTTTTTCAGTTGCAATTGTTCCAGCCACTTTCTTCTGGTTTCTTCGTGTCTTCTGCTAACTCTCCATCTGCTGTCCATTTGTCCTTTCTTCTGTCTTCTTGGGTTTTTTTCCATTCTCTCTCTACATCTGCTTTAACATACTAATCTTTCTCCTTTTGCTCTTTCCTCATTCCTATTTCATCTACTCAAAATTTACCCCTCCATCCTCAATCCCCACTTACTCTCCCAATACCCGGCCAATTGTAGATTTTTTATCCCTCCCACACAAAATATTTTTCCCCTCTCCATTTTACTCTCCCAGCCCCATCCCATTCTAATCCTCCCCCAACACCAGCTCCCTTCTAGTTCCAGCCTCACCCAGCATCCATTCCCTTCTAGTCCCTGCATCAGCCCATTTCCAGTCCTAGCAGCCCCCCAACCCATTTCCAGTCCTAGCAACCCCCCAACCCAATACCAGTCCTATCCCCCCCTCATCAACCCACTTCCAGTCCTAACCCCCCATCACCCCATTTTCAGTTTAAGCCCCCCCCCTATAACCCATTACCAGTCCTAACCCCCCATCAGCCCACTTCCAGTCCTAACCCCCCATCAGCCCACTTCCAGTCAGCCCCCCATAGCCCATTGCCAGTCCTAACCCCCCCCATCAGCCCACAGTCCATTACCAGTCCTAACCCCATCAGCCCACCTCAATTCCTAACCCCTCACCATCAGCCCATTTATTGTACCAGCCCCCAATAGCCCTTTATAATTACTAAACCCCCCCATAGCCCATTACCAGTCCTAACCCCATCAGACCACCTCCAGTGTTAACCCCCCATCAGCCCATTTCCAGTCCTAACCCCACCCAACAGCCCACCTCAAGTCCTAACCCCTCCCCATCAGCAGTCCTAACCCCCCCTAGCCCATTAGCAGTCCTAACCCCCCCTCTCTAGCCCATTAGCAGTCCTAACCCCCCCCCCCATAGCCCATTACCAGTCCTAACCCCCCATCACCCCATTTCCAGACAGCCCCCATCAGCCCACAGCCCATTAGCAGTCCTACCCCCCCAGCCCATTAGAAGTCCTAACCCCCCCTAGCCCATTAGCAGTCCTAACCCCCCCCCCTAGCCCATTAGCAGTCCTAACCCACCCCCCATGGCAAATTTAAAAAAAAAAAAAAAAGCAGCTGGCTCTGGCTTCTGCCGCGGCAGCGGCAGAATGCAATGTCCCGCGGGGCCCCCTCCGCCCGCTAAGCCCCTCTGCAAGGGCTTTCAGATTCGCGAGGGAGAGCGTCTCCCTCGCGTCTCTGTTAAGCCCGCAGGGGCTAATGGGAAATTTCCCATCAGTCCCTCTAAAGGGGCTGATGGGAAATTTCCCATTAGCCCCTGCGGGCTTAACAGAGACGCGAGGGAGACGCTGTCTCCCTCGCGAATCTGAAAGCCCTTGCAGAGGGGCTTAGCGGGCGGAGGGGGCCCCGCGGGACACTGCATGCTGCCGCGTCCGCGGCAGCAGCCAGAGCCCGCTTTTTCTTTTTCTGCGGACCTTCACGCGTGCCAGCTGCAAGGCCTTCGCGTGCCACAGCTGGCACGCGTGCCATAGGTTCGCCATCGCTGGCCTAGACCTTCAAGACTTCAATCTTTCTCAGCAAGTGAAGGATATTCTCCATGCTTTCAGAAAACCTTCCACTAGGCGTTCCTATGCTTTTAAGTGGAAAAGATTTTCCATTTGGTGTGCTCAAAAGGGTCTTGACCCTCTGGCACTTCCTGTGAATTCTCTATTGGAATATCTCCTGCATCTTTCCAATGCAGGCCTTAAAACAAATTCAGTAAGGGTCCATTTGAGTGCTATTGCAGCATCCCTTAAGCCTCTCAATGGACAACCTATTTCCTCTCATCCTCTTATTGCAAGATTCATGAGAGGCCTAACTTTAACTAAACCTCCCATTCGACCTCCTCCGGTGGCATGGGACTTAACCTTGGTTCTTGGTCAGCTTATGAAGCCACCTTTTGAACCCTTAGCCACTACCTCCTTGAAATTTCTTTCCTGGAAGGTTATTTTCCTTATTGCAATCACTTCGGCTCGCCGCATCAGTGAACTGCAGGCCTTAGTGGCTAATCCACCTTATACAAGGTTCCATCATGATAAGGTAGTCCTTAGGACAAATCCTCACTTTATGCCTAAAGTGGTCTCACCTTTTCATCTTAATCAAGAGGTATATTTACCTGTCTTTTTTCCAGCTCCTCATGCATCCAGTGCAGAGAGGAACCTTCATACTCTAGATTGTAAAAGAGCTCTTGCTTTTTACTTACACAGGACACAGCAACATAGAAAGTCTTCCCAGCTTTTTGTTGCTTTTGATCCTTCTCATTTAGGACTTCCAGTCTCTAAAAGAACACTGTCCAATTGGATTGCTCAGTGTATTTCTTTTGCTTACCATTCTCTGGAGGGCCATGTCACAGCTCACAATGTGAGGGCCATGGCCACCTCTATGGCTCATCTTCATTCTGTGTCCATCGACCAGATCTGTCGAGCAGCCACCTGAGCCTCGGTTCATACCTTCACAGCCCATTACTGTTTGGACAAGGGCTCCCGCCGGGATGCCTTGTTTGGTCAGGCTGTCCTCAGACACCTGTTCCATTCTTGAACAACTCCTGCCCTCCTTCCCTGAATGGATGCCTGAGATCCATAGGAAGACGAGGAACCCTTCAGGGTCTCATATCCTTGGGGATCTCCCAGGCATCTTAGCTAGGGAGTCCCCATATGTGAGGACTCATTCCTGCTTGTTTCTGGAGATAGCACAGTTACTTACCTGTAACAGGTGATCTCTGGGAACAGCAGGAATTAGTCCTCACAACCCTCCCACCTCCCCTAGGAGTTGTATCTCTCTCTCTCTTTCCTTTCCTCTCTCTCTCTATTGTCTTAGCTTTAAACTTGAACTGAGGAGAGTTGGTTAGGAAAGACGGGAAGGCAGTGCGCAGGCGCTGTGGGATGCTCCCAAAAGCTTTCCTTCTGGGAAGCTGGGGAGCGTTCCCGCGCAGGCTCTGTCGGTACCGACGTACCCATATGTGAGGACTAATTCCTGCTGTTCCCAGAGATCACCTGTTACAGGTAAGTAACTGTGCTTTCCCACAGTGGTGGCAGAGCTCTGCTGTTAGGCAGAGAATCATCTGGTGGCCCTGTCAGCTGCTTACATTTTGTAGGCACTGACGATGTGTAAGTTGAATTTTAGAGTCTGAAACACCATGGATCTTGGCAAATGGCAGCTAAGTATTCATGTATTTCACCTCATTGTTAGGCATTCTCATGGGTGGACAGCCTAAGTGGCAAACCTTTCAGTAACAGAAAAGACCTGCAAGCAATGGAATTGGGGCCATGCCTGCAAAAGAATATCCAATGGTGCTGGTTTGAAAGTAATTGTTGCAGAACATAAGGCTTTGGAAGCGCTTTGGGGGACACACAAGCAGTTGCTGAAGCTGTCTCAACATATGAAGGAGGCTCTGAATACACACTTCCCTTCTGAGCAGGACACTAAGCCAGCTCTGGGTCAGGTAGGAGCTTTGGTGACTCCGGTTGGATTTTCCTTGTAACATGTACTGCTTCACAAAGATGTTCAGCAAACTTCCAAAAAACTGTATCTCTTTGAGTCTTTCTTATTTATATATCACAGCTCCAAGATTTCTTATACAAAAGTGCTGGAGGAAAAAGACATCGGAATACTATGCCAGTGCAATTAGCCAACAATAGCCTCTCGCAGATGTATCATTAATCTATCACCATCTCACACCATCATAGGTTAGAAAAAACCTCCAGCACAAGTCACCTACACTCGCAAAATGGCTTTTTTTGTGGGTAAATTTGATTTTCACAACACAATATTGCATGGCCTTTCAAACAAGTGTAACTAGAATATTGTACTTAGCTGCTGACTGCTAGCACTCATGAACACTCTGCAGACTTGCTGTCAATCGGTTTTCAAATAATCACGGTTCAACACCAACGCTGGGCATTTTGCTTCAGGGAGCTAAACCCTTTGCCCATGTTCTGTGCCCTGCGTCTTGAGTTGAACTGTTTAGTGTCTGTTTTATATTTGTTGAACGAATTGATGATTAGAAATCTTGGAAGTTTTGTTCTAAATCATGGAAAATGATCTCTGGATTTATTTTATTTATTTATTTTTTTACAGGGATTTTTTGCCTGGAGGCAGAAGAGATTACACAGTACAAGTACAATTAAGGTTGGTTTAATTTTTCCATGAAATGATAGTCTCAGTAAATCGTACTGATACAAAGATTGTCTTTATAAACATGTGAAATAATGCTTAAGAATGAAACTTCTTTTTGGAAATAGGTTGTGTCTAGCAGAGACTAGCTGTCCTCAGGAGGATAACTATCCTAACAGTCTGTGTATAAAAGTAAATGGGAAGCTGTTTCCTTTGCCAGTAAGTAATCACATTTTTTTCTTTTATTTACTTTGGCATTTATATGATTTCCTGAAACCGCATACCGTACAACAAATTTCAGCAGATATGGATGCAGAGTGTCTGCCCTAAAGAGCTTCAGTCTATATGGCAGTGGAAAATAAAATGACTTGTTCACAGCTAATGAAAACATATAAATTAAGCGCTCCAATACTAAACTAAGAGAATGCGATATAAATCAGCAACAAGGTCTCAGACTAGAGTGGGGCTAAGGATCAGGTCTTATCATGCTGATCCTCATGCACCCATTTGCATCAATGATCTTATAGTGTTGCTCCAAGAAATTATCAAATGTATCATCAAACAAAATAAAAGCAGCTGTTTGCTCTCAAATATATATATATATATAACTGTATGTGCTTATCTTGATGAAGATGACCACTCTAGTCTGAGACCTTGTTGCTGATTTATATCGCATTCTCCTAGTTTAGTATTGGAGCACTTAATTTATATGTTCTCAACAGATTTGCTGCTCTGGCAAGAGACTGAATAAGTAATTTTGTCTTGTTCACAGCTAAAGCAGAGTTGAAACAGAGTGTATTACATTACAGCCTATTACTCTACTATGCACTTTTGTTTATATAGTTAGTTCAGCATTCTGTCAAAATTATTTTTGAGCATTTCAAGTGACTGACTGACAAATTTAAAAAAATATATCACTGCTATGTAAAACTTCTCTTATGATTAACAAGAAAAGTCAAGTTATAAAATATTACTTGTAATCTCCAGGAACAAGCAGGAATGTAGTCTTCACATATGGGTATCGTCGGTACCGACGGAGCCTGCGCGGGAATGCTCCCCAGCGTCAATAGGAACGCTTTTGGGAGCGCATCTCAGTACATGCGTGCTGCCTTTTCGCCTTTCCAACTGTCCCTCTTCAGTTCTTCGTTTTCCGCGGAGCCGACAGGATCTATTCCCTGTCACCGCAGAAAATTCCGTCTTCAAATTTCTTTTCTTGTGGTCGCGTTTGCTTACCGCACGATGCCTACCGGTACCGCCGGTTCTTTTCTTTTCATACAAACCCCCCCCCCCCAAAAAAAAAACTTAGGCTTTAGACTGTTTCTTTTCAGAAACTTTTCTCTTTGGTGCTAGGCGCCATTTTGGTCACTAGGCCCCATAATCCTAAAACATGGAAAAGCCAACTAGTGGTTTTAAAAATTGTACTAAGTGTGGCGGTACCATTTCTATCACTGACACCCATGATTAGTGTCTGAAATGTTTCGGACCTGAACATTCTCCAACTGAATGTCTCTCCTGTATGGGGATGACTAAAAGAGGAAGACAGAACCGGGCTGCAAAGCTCGGTACCCTCTTTTCTTCAGATGCCAGATCCATTGCATCGACATCGTCAAGGGCCTCTTATGTAACTAAACATAAAAGCCGGTCCTCAAAGGGTAGCTCTCCTGCTAAGCATCGAGAGGTCATTGGCGTTGCCCTTGAGGGAACCACACCGGCAAACAGCCCTGGCGGGAGGCTTATGCTTCCAAAGCATCGATGGGGCTTCAGGATGTTCTTGAGGCCTCAACCTCGCAAGAACTACCTGTGCCATGCTCAGTCGTTCCAGCCGTCCTTACCGGTACTGACAACCAGGCATCGGCAGCGTTGATAGACCAGAGGTTCCTCGCTATCGAGCACAGCATCGCAGCTCTTCTTTCAGCTGCTGTACCGGTGGTCCCACGGACACCGGTACAGACACTGGTACCGACACCGACGATACCGGTACCGGCTCCGGTGGGAACCCTTCCCATGCCATCTCTGGCTCAAATTGACAAAGCGGTACCGGGTCAGCTCGGTACCGGGATCGTGCTTTTGCAAGAGCATCGGGGTCAGGAATACTTTGATTCCTCCGATTCCGAAGACTCTGACAATTCTGCTGGTACTAGAGGGTTTCTTCTAGAAGATCCCTCTTCTCCCCAAAGCAGAATGTCACCTCCAAAGGACATGTCATTTCAGGATTTCATCCGTGATATGGCCAAAGGTCTTTCTATCACAGTAACTCCTGAAGAGGAACCCAGAGCAAAGGAATTGGAAATTCTCCAATATCCTAAAGCTCCTAAGGAGGCAGCCACTCTGCCTATCCATGAAATTCTGCGTAGCTTGATGCTCAGAATGTGGGAGACACCTCTGACTACTTTTCCTCACTCTAGGAGACTTGATACTATGTATCGCGTTCTGCCATGTCCTAGATTTCAGAAAACTCAGCTGCCACACCATTCAGTGGTAGTGGAATCAGCCATGCGTAGGATGAAAAGTGCAAAGAGGCATGCATCCAATCCTCCAGGTCGTGAATGCAGGACTCTGGATGCTTTTGGGCACAGAACTTTTCAAGCTTCCATGCTTTCAGCTAGGATCAGTTCATATATCCTATATATGGGAATGTTCCTCAAGGAAGTCACAGGAGATTTGGAACTTATCAGCCCATTTCTCCCAGATGACAAGAGATAAGATTTTCTTGCTCTAGTTAAGCATGCTCAAGATGTCTCCAAGTTTTGTCAATCGTGCAGCCTTTGACTGCTTCGAATGCATCAGCAGAACTTCTGCTATTGCCATTGGCGCACGACGGATTGCCTGGCTACAGGCATCAGACTTGGATACTTGGGTACAGGACAGGTTAGGCAACATTCCTTGCATGGGGAAGAATCTCTTCGGCAAGAACTGGCAGGAAAAGGCTAACGAGTTAGATGCTGACAATTCTACCTTAGATAGATTGTCATAAGAACATAAGATATGCCATACTGGGTCAGACCAAGGTCCATCAAGCCCAGTATCCTGTTTCCAACAGTGGCCAATCTAGGTCATACGTACCTACCAGTTTCCCCAAAAGACACAGGTTCCGCAATGCTTGTACTGGGTCAAGCATTGATATCCTGGGTCCCTTCTTAATAATGGTTTATGAACCTTTCCTCCAGGAACTTGTCCAAACCTTTTTTAAACCCAGCTACACTAACAGCCTTTACTACATCCTCCGGTAACAAATTCCAGAGTTTGATTACACGTTGAGTAAAGAAATATTTTCTTTTATTAGTTTTAAATAGTTTACCCTGTAGCTTCATTGCATGTCCCCTAGTCTTTCTATATTCTGATAACGTAAACAATCGATCTACGTTTACCCGTTCCACTCCGTTCATTAATTTGTAAGTCTACAGCCACTCCATCCAAAAGGAAGCCTTATAAAAAACCCTCTTTTAGCAAAAAGAGGAAGTTTTATCCTTCCTTTACCCAGCAGAGTCAAACTCCAGGTCAGGTTGCTCAAAAGGGACAAACTAGACAGCAAAAGAAGCCAAAAGGCCTGAGAGCCCAACCAGCTCTCCAGGTTCATCCTCCTCAAGGGCTTTGACTCCTTCCTAGAGAGCTTTGCCTTCCTGCCTCTGAGGGGTCCGCAACCCCCTAATATTCCGGGCAGGTTATGCCACTTTGTCAACAGATAAGCAAAAATCCAGTTGATCTTCTGAACGATCACAGATTAATGTAAATACAGGTCAAAAATTGTTCAAACTTTACCACTAGAAAACTCAAACTCAAAATATATTATATTCAACTTCTTCCAACTACTTTTCTCTATCAATATATTATGTCAATATAATTTCAGTATTCCCAAAGGTCTCAGATTACTGAATTGCGCAAACCCATATTATGAGTCCTAAACAAGCGCTAGTAACATCAACGACCTGTGTCCATGGAATACATCAATTAAATGAAATTAAAACACTTTGTGAGACAAGCTGCTCCCAATCTAAATCTAGCAAGACGCGATGACATGGATATGAGTTTTTCTATTATTCGTTATTTTCAAGATTTTCAAGATTTGAATCCTTTAAAACACTCTTGAATAGTTGACTCTGTCATCCGTCATTTCTTGAGAGAAGGCTCACACTTCTGCATGTATTCTTAAATCCCAACACTTAAATTCAGGCACCCATGCGTTTCACCAAAGATGGTTTCTTCAGGGGATTATCGATCACTTCAAGAAAACAAAAGAGAAGGAAAAGCTATCCATTAATTCTGTTTTCTTTAATCTAAAAAAGTAACCCCAGACTATATATAGAGTAGAATTAACCTGCCCATAGGTGGATACTGCACATGTTATATTCTCTTCCAAAACAGCCCTTCACTTCGGCTTCCACTCGGCTACTAGAGAACACCGCGCATGCGGTCTAAACATCTTCCACCCCTTATATACTGTCAGACGGCTGCCTAGGGTGAGAACTTACACAATCTTGACGATGCATATATTCATATGATTCTTGCAAGGTATTGTGGGTATTGTAGTTCATTCACTCCCAAACACAGCTGATGACAATAATTTGAGTTGTGAAACCAAGTGGTAAGATCAATAAAATACTTCTTTTATTGATGGGGTTTAATTTACCCAGCACATGTATGCTTGATAGCACTATAAATGAGGTTACTTGCTTGCAGTGTTTAAATATGGATAACAAAAAGTCACAAAGTAAACCAGAAAACAACCTTCAGCTTGTCAGGCAATTAGCTAATGTTTTCTTAGCAAATAATTACCAAATACAAAGGCACAAAGAAAAGAATAAACTTTGCTGGTTAGGTTAACTTCTGCTTATTTTCCACGCTGATCTCAGCAGTGATTCTCCCTTGCTCACACACACAATCAGGTGCAGCCCTAATTACTATCCATGGACCAGCTGAAAGCCTTTAGCTGGCTGGCTGCTACTGTGTGAGCCCAAATCCTGCTTTAAGAGCTGTTTGCAGTGGAAATAAAGAACAAAGTTAGGTTTCTTTGTGATGGCTGATGTGTTTGCTCATAGAAAACTAGCAATAGCATTTAGATAAAGAACAGTTCATATAAATAGTTTCATCTGCTGTATTTCCCCCTGCATCAACAATCATAGGGTCAATATCATACATTGGCACAGATGAGTCTTTCATTAAGGCACTATCATGAGAATGCTTATTCCCTTGCTACCATTCTCTATTATAGATAGGGTCTGGATCAGTGTTCATACCTGAGCCTCTCCTGCTATCATTATTCCTCTCTGTATAGCCTGGCCAATATGTAATCCAATTCTGATGTCCAGCCTTCCAATCTTGATCCCTGGACACTGGATCTTCTCTCACATACCTTCTGGCCTTGGTCTGAAAGTCCCTTCCACATGCAGTCTTCTCTCTTCCAGGTAGCCACTGGTGATTCCTATCTCTGCCACTCCATTCCTCTGGCTGAATCCAGTCCAATGGACTTGGCTGGCCTTTGGAATACCTCCCAGTATGAGTACTGCCTTGGAATCTCCCAGACCTTCCAATGGCCTTTCTTCTCTTCCTTCCAGAGAGTTTCCTTCTCTCTCTATCTGCTTGGCTTGGCTTCTGTTTCTCCAGGTGATACTGGTGCTTGTAGCCGTTGCTGAAGCTCTCCCCTCTGTATCTCTTCCTGAAGCTGTTCTTGAAACTGTTGCTGAAACTGTTTCCTGAAGAATAATCTCTATTCTTATTCTTTCCTAATGTGTGCTGCTCCCTAACACAGCGCAGCTGTGTTGAATCAAGCCCTGCCCTTTGAGATGAGTGCTTAGGGATTACCTCATAGCTCTCTTGATTGCACACACATTCTCTCACTTCAGCCCCTCTCATGGCTGCTGGAAAGCTGGTGCATTCTGGGACTGGTAGTCTTTTATGTGAAAACTCTGTTTTCTTGCTTCTACCAGAACTGACAGGTTGCTTGTTCAGAGTCACATCATCTTTTCTATAGCTCCTACCTAAGCTATGATAAGCTTCCTTATCACAATACTCCTTCATGATGTAAGAAATGGTCTTATCCACACTAACATCTTCCAGAAAAGCGAAACTTCTTCTTTCAAACTAAACACGCTGCCCAATCCATCTTAGTATTCAACTCTCCTGGAACCACTGACTTTAAGATAAAAATCCAGCACTGTTCCGTCCACACCAATGTTTGTTCTAATGATCTTCCCATTGACTCCATAGTTACTTAATCTATACAAAAGCACTGCAATTGCTCAAAAGTATGACCCTCATGTTCACAATTTTGCACCAAAGGAGCCTCTCTCACTTTGCATTTGAGCCAGCTCCAGTGCTCTCTCATCCTAGTCCTGAATAAATGAAGGATTTTCCCAATATAGATTATTTATTTATTTATTTAACTGCATTTATATCCCGCTTTTCACCGGGTCAAAGAGGTGAAACATATAACATAGGGGGGGCAATTTTAAGGGTGTGGCCATCACCAGGGGCAACAATTAACGATTAGGGTAGACATGGACATGTATGCTTCTGCTGAATCTAAGCATTAGGTCATGAGGATGGGGTGGTAATTCTGTTCAGAGATGTTCACGGAATAGGATTGTCTTCAGTTGTTTCCTAAATGATGTGATGTCAGCGTTGGTCCTGATATGGGTTGGTAGAGAGTTCCAGAGGGATGGAGCGTAAAGTTCGAAGGCTCTGTTGCAGGTCCGTTGTGTGGATTTGGTTCTTTTGTGGGGGACAACGATAGAGTTATTGGAGGAATGTCTGGTTAGTCTGTTGTGGGATGGGCGAGGCAGCAGGGAGTGGAGTGAGGTGTTTCTTGTTTGGTGGATAGTTTTGTGGATGAGTAGGATAGCTTTGTACTTGATTCTTGCTTGTATTGGAAGGAAGTGGAGGTCTCTTAGGATTGGGGTGATGTGATCCCGTTTTTGCATTCTGAATAATCCTTGCTGTGGTATTTAAGGCAGTTCGGAGGGGGTTGGTGTGTGAGGCAGGAAGTCCATGATAGATTATATTGCAGAAATCCAGATGAGGGAGTGTCACAGCTTGCATTACTGTCCTGAAGTCCTGAGGTTCTAGGAGGGGTCGGAGGCGTTGAACAGTTTTGGCTTTGTGGAATATTGTCCCAGCAGTTTTGTTGATTTGTTGTTTAAAGGTGAGAGCTTGGTCGATGATGACGCCTAGATATATTATTTGAGGCTGGATTTGGATTTGCGTGGTTCCCATGTCGAGGTGGGTAGGTGGTTTGAAGTCGTGTTCTTTTGTCACTATAAGGGCTTCGGTTTTCTTTATGTTGATGGATAGATTGTTCTCCTGTAGCCAGTTGGCCACGTCGTTGAAGCAGGCTGATAGCTGGTCGTTTTTTGGGTTGGTGGTTATAATTGGTGCGTAGAGCATTATGTCTTCTGCGTAGATGTGGAAGTTGATGTTGTGGGTGCGTATGATTGAGCATAGTGGACGGAGATATATGTTGAACAACATGGCTGATAGGGCGGATCCTTGGGGTACTCCTTGGAGTTGTTGGTAGGGGGGCGAGGTTGTGGAGAGGGTGCGGATCCGTTGTCTGTTGGTTAAGTAGGATCTGAACCATTGGAGTACTGGGTCTTTGATTCCAATTGATTGTAGTCTGCGTATGAGGATTTCGTGGGAGATTGTGTCAAAGGCCGCTGATATATCTAGGAAGATCAGGATGTAGCCTGATTGTTTCTCTTGGGTTCCAATGATGAGAGTGTTCATTAGGATGGTCATGAGGGTCTCGACTCCATGTAGTGGTCGGAAACCATGTTGCTGCGGGTCAAGTATGTCGTTGGTGTCCAGATGATCTTGAAGTTGGCGTTGGACTATCTTTTCTATTATCTTGGCGGCGAGGGGGAGGCTTGCAACTGGTCTGTAGGAGGTGGGGTCCAGGGGGTCCAGGTTGTTCTTCTTCTTTATGGTTGGTCGAATGATTGATGATTTGAGGGCATCTGGTATGTATCCTTGTTTAAAGGATTCGTTTAAGATGTGGGTTAATGGGGCACTCAGGTCTTCCTTGGTTTTCTTTATCCATTCCGTAGGGCAGGGGTCTAGCAGGGAGGTAGTGGTGTTTAGACAGGAGATGGTGGAGGATATCTCTTCTTTTGAGGTTTTATTGAATGTATTCCATTCTGCGCTTATGGTGGTGTTGTAATATGTCCTTGTGGTTGTATCGCAGAGGCAAGGTTGTTGGGGTTGCTGAAATTGTTTGTATTGTCGGGCCAAGAGATCCGAGGGGATATTTGGGAGTTGATCAGAAGTGGTCGGTGTCTTTGTCAGTTTTTTGGCAATTTGGAAGAGTTCTCGGTTTGTTTACAGCTGTCGTGATGATTTTGGTGTGGTAGTTTCTCTTTGCATTGTCGGTCTCCGAGTGGTAGGTAGTGAGTTCGTAGAGGTATTGCCTTTTGTCTATTTCATTTTTGGTTTTCCTCCATTTTCTTTCTGCTCCTCTAAGTTTTGTTTTTAGTTTCCGTAGGTCAGGAGTGAACCAGCGGGCCCTTGAGGAGATGGATTTGTTGCTGATTTTGTTCAGAGTTGCACTGGATGCTGAGGAGATTGTGGTGTTCCAGTTGTTTATGAGGTCATCAAGGTTGTTGGAATTCGTAAGTAGGTTAGGTAGGGTTAGTGTCAGGAAGTCTTCTTTGTTGAATGCTTTGAATCTCCGTGTGTGTTGAATGTTTCCTCTGTTTGTGTTTGGTTGATATGCGTGGGAGAGGTGGATGATGTAGTGGTCTGACCATGGGACTGGTGAGATTGTTGGACTGTTGTATGAGGAGGATGTTTGGGAGTTCAGAAATATGAGGTCCAGTGTGTTTCCTTTTTCGTGCGTTGGTTCTTTTATGATCTGAGTCAGGTTCATTGCTGTCATGGCGTCAAGGAATGTTTCTGTTTGTGAGTCTTGGAGGGATGGGAGATTGAAATCTCCTAATATAATTGGTTCTTTTGATGGGTCAATGCTCTCGGAGATGAGGTGTAGTATCCTTGGTAGGTCAGAGTTTGCAGCGGGTGTTCTGTAGACCAGGCATATCGAAAGGTGTTTGTTAGTAAGGGTGAGGATGTCTGCTTCATCGGAGGTTTCCGAGGCATGGGACCGTAGGTGGAGGTTGTCCTTTGCAATGATGGCTACGCCTCCGCCTTTTGCGTGTGTTCGGGAGCAGTGATGAAAGCTGTATCCGGTTGGTGTCAGTTGGTTCATTATTACCGTGTCAGTTTCTGTTAACCAGGTTTCTGTTATACATAGGATGTCAATCTTCTCAGATATGATCAGGTCTTGGAGCATGTGGTATTTGTTCCTGGCTGAGCGTGCATTTATGAGTGAGATGGAGAGGTGCAGATGGCTGGTGTGATTGGTGGTTTGGGTTGGAGTGTGGTGTGTGTGTGTGTTTGGTTGTGTGCGGTGCTGCAGATGTTTGTGGGTTGAGGTGCTGTGGTTCCTGTGTATGGAAGGTCAATTGGTGCGGTTGGGTGTGGGTATGGCGTCTGTGCAGAAGAGGTTGTGCTGGGTAGTGTGTCTGCGTAGAGAGTATTGCTGAGTGTGCTTGGGTGTGGGTATAATGTTAGGATGGGAGTGAGAAAGTAGATGGGGTTAGGAAGGGCGGCATGGTGTGTTAGAGTACCTGGGCTTTTGAAGCGGTGTGGTCTCTTTCCTGTATATTTGCTGGAGTTTTGGATCTTCGGGTGTTTGTCCTGTTGAGCTGCTTGCCACGATGGGTTTTCTACATCAGAAATGGTTTGTCAGGTGTGTTGAGGCTGGTGATAGGAGCCGGCGTGCCTACCTGTGTTCCAGGACGCTCTCGTTCAGCGGTTCTTGAAGATGCGTTTGTCGATGGTACTGGAGCCAGCGAGCTCAGACCCGGTCAGGGGAGCTCGAGCCGGGTGTGTTTAGAAGGAGTCGTGGTTTTGCTTGCGTTCCTGTTTCTTTCAGTGGAGGGTGTATACTGCGGTTTATCTTTCGGGCCTGCAGGGCCGCGCCTAAGGGCCACGCCAAAGGGCCCTCTGGCGAGGCCCTCAGGCGCGAGCCCGCCCGGTAGGGACGCCGCTTATATGCAGAGCGGGGTGCTTTGTTGGCTTCTCCCACTGCCTCCGATTGGGCAGGAGACCTCCCACTGCTCCGACTGGGCAGGAGTGCACCGGGGGAAGGCTGATGCGATAAGCGGCTCCCTCGGGGTAGGGACGCCGCTTATATGCAGAGCGGGGTGCTTTGTTGGCTTCTCCCACTGTCTCCGATTGGGCAGGAGACCTCCCACTGCCCCGACTGGGCAGGAGTGCACCGGGGGAAGGCTGATGCGATAAGCGGCTCCCTCGGGGTAGGGACGCCGCTTATATGCAGAGCGGGGTGCTTTGTTGGCTTCTCCCACTGCCTCCGATTGGGCAGGAGACCTCCCACTGCCCCGACTGGGCAGGAGTGCACCGGGGGAAGGCTGATGCGATAAGATTAATGCACAGGGGCAAATTATAGCATATACTACATTTAATGAATCACAGGTGGTGCGTTTCTTCAATTTGTACAATACTTCATTGTATTGAAAAGACTCTTTCTCCAAAGTAATGTCGCAGATGTCACATTGTCCACATTTACGATGACTTCCCATAATATTCGGTACTGTCATTGACCTCAAAATCGTCGGGCTCAAGGTCTCCTTTAGATTGCGGCTCCTGCTCCAAACACAGCGTATTTTTTTACCTATCAGGCCAGGCACCATTTGGATGACATTACTATGTTTTCTCATTACTTTTTGTATCATTGAACTATACAGTGAAAACCTAGTGATCAAATTTACCTGATCAGAATCCAAACTAATCGGAGCTGGAGTGCTGCAAGGCTCTAATAGAATATCACGATTATTGTATAGGGCTCTGGCATAAGATCATTTTATTACTCTTCTGGGATAACCCCGGATCTGAAAATTCTGTTTTAATTGTTTTGAAGAGGTTTTAAAATCCTTTAAACGGGAACAGTTTCTTCTATAACGTAAAAACTGTGATAACGGAAGACTGTCTTTCAATGCATTGCATCCGATTGCATTAAAAGAAAGTCTTCCGTTATCATGAAGGAGCATATAAGGGGTGGAAGATGTTTAGACCGCATGCGCGGCGTTCTCTAGTAGCCGAGTGGAAGCCGAAGTGAAGGGCTGTTTTGGAAGAGAATATAACGTGTGCAGTGTGCTTGTCTCACAAAGTGTTTTAATTTCATTTAATTGATGTATTCCATGGACACAGATCGTTGATGTTACTAGCGCTTGTTTAGGACTCATAATATGGGTCTGTAGATGTTTGCGCAATTCAGTAATCTGAGACCTTTGGGAATACTGAAATTATATTGACATAATATATTGATAGAGAAAAGTAGTTGGAAGAAGTTGAATATAATATATTTTGAGTTCGAGTTTTCTAGTGGTAAAGTGTGAACAATTTTTGACCTGTATTTACATTACTTTGTCAACAGATGGCATCAAATAACAGCAGAAGATTGGACTTGTCCATTGTAGGAGAGGGGTACAAGCTTCATTTTCACAGCATGCCCCATCCTACAATTCTAAAGCAATTCATTTCACAAACCTCTGCAGACAATCTGCTAGATCACGAGGTCTCCACACTTCTTGCCCAAGGGGCAATAGAGGAAGTACCCATTCTTCAACGGGGTGCAGGGTTCTACTCCCCTTATTTGCTTATTCCAAAGAAAACAGGAGGAGACAGACCCATTCTAGACCTCAGAGAATTGAACAAATATCTGTTTCGAGAGAAATTCAAAATGATTTCTCTAGGAACTCTTCTGCCATACTTTCAAAGCCAGGATTGGCTTTGCTCTCTAGACTTAAAGGATGCATACACTCACATTCTCATCCATCCAGATCACAGGAAATTCTTAAGTTTCCTTTTCAGGGGCAAACATTTCCAGTACAGGGTTCTTCCCTTTCGTCTGGCTTCAGCACCAAGGGTATTCACGAAATGCATGGCAGTAGTAGCTGCATTTCTACGAACCCTGGGGATTTCCCTTACTTAGACGACTGGCTCATTCAAGCTCCTACAGTTTGAGGCCAGCACTGCACTGTCCCATACAATGCGAATCCTCCAATACTTGGGATTGGTAATAAACTTCCCAAAATCTCAACTAGTTCCTTCCCAATGCCTAGAATTCATAGGAGTCTGTCTAGATACCAGACAGGCAAGGGCTTTCCTTCCACAAACCCGGTGTCTTCACATAATGCAACTAGCTTCTCAAGCAGCAGGCAAATCCTCCCTCACTGCTCGAGAGCTACTGCAGTTACTGGGACATATGGCATCCACAGTTCATGTAGTCCCATATGCTCGCCTCCACATGCGAGCAGCTCAGTGGACCCTCTCCACACAGTGGACACAGGCCACGGGTCATTTGTCAGACTAAATAATCTCTCAACCACCAATTTTGTCCCTCCAATGGTGGCAATCACTAGAAAATCTGACAGTGGGGTCTCCTTTCCATCAACCCCTCTTTCAGGCCACCCTAACAGATGCATCACAGTTGGGTTGGGGAGCACACCTGAATCAGCACACCTGAATCATCTGTCTACCCAGGGCACCTGGACTCCACAGGAAGTTGGTTTACACATAAACCTCCTGGAATTAAGAGCAATCTATTTAGCTCTTCGAGTATTCCACGCCCAGCTGAGCTACAAGACAGTCTTAGTCCAGACGGACAATCAAGTAGCCATGTTCTATGTGAACAAGCAGGGCGGAACAGGCTCTCTGTCGTTATGCAATGAAGTTTTACGACTGTGAGACCTCGCCAGAGAGCATAAAATTCACCTTCTAGTGGTATATCTTCCAGGCATTCAAAACCTTTGGGCGGACAAACTCAGTCGAGTACTGCTGCCTCACGAGTGGTCCCTCCACCTAGACCAGGTGGCAAAGATATTTCGTCTCTGGGGCACTCCAGACATAGACCTCTTTGCAAGTCCACTGAATGCCAAACTTCCCCGGTTCTGTTCCAGGATTCCTTCTCACAACTGTCAGGCAAGGGATGCCTTCCTCCTTCACTGGGGTCAGGACTTCCTTTATGCCTTCCCACCCATTCCCCTCATCCCCAAAACACTCTTCAAGCTTCAGAGAGACAGGGGTTGCATGATTCTCATAGCACCACGATGGCCACGCCAAACATGGTATTCCCTGCTTCTACATCTCTCTCAAGCGGCACCTCTGGAGTTAGGGCATGCTCCAGATCTCCTTTCCCAGGAGAACGGGACGCTATGGCACCCGAATCCCCAGTCCCTGCACCTCATGGGCTTTAAATAGGAGTAGATACATGAGGAGGGATCTAGCTAAGCTTGAAGAATGGTCTAGAATTTGGCAGCTGAAATTTAATGCTAAAAAATGCAGTCATGCATTTGGGCTGCAAAAATCCAAAGGAATGATACAGTGTAGGGGGAGAGGTACTTCTGTCTACAAAAGAAAACCGGGACCTGGGCGTAACTGTGTCTGATCTTAAAATAGCTAAACAAGTAGAAAAGGCGACTGTGAAAGTCAGAAGGATGGTTGGGTGTATAGAGAGAGAAATACCCAGCAGAAAAAAGGAAATGATAGTGCCTTAGTTATGTATCTTTGGCGAGACCTCATTTGGAGTATTGTGTGCAATTCTGGAAACCACACCTTCAAAAAGATATTAGATGGAGTTGGTGCAGAGGGTGGCTATTAAAATGATTAATAGTCTTTTATTATGAAGCATATGAGGACAGACAAAGATTTTAATATGTATGCTTTCGTGGAAAGGTGGAATAAGGCCAATAAGAGACATTTAAATGCCTCTGCAACATAAATGCACAGGAGAATCTCTTTCAATTGAAGGCAAGCTCTGCTACGAGGGGACATAGTATGAGATTGAAAGGGGATAGACTCAGGAATAATATGAAGAAATATTTCTTTACAGAAAGAGTGGCAGATGCATGGAATAGTCTCCCAGTGGTGGACTTGAGGAGTGGTTGGGGCAGGCTGGAGGGCAAGGAGATCAAATCCCGCTAGAGGACAGCAACCTTGGGCCGGAAGAACTGGGATTTCTAGTCCTACAGGTCTCCACTTAACTCTCTGCTGCCTCAGGTACAAAAATGCAGATTGTGAGCCGTTAGGAGACAAGGGAAATTAGAACTGAAGCCCGATCTCTTGGTTACCAAGCTAGTGCTCTAATCACTAGGTTACCCCTCCACTCAATAAAGTGTAGTTACTCACCTGTAACAGGTGATCTCCGGGAACAGCAGGAATTTAGTCTTCACATATGGGTATCGTCGGTACCGATGGAGCCTGCGCGGGAACGCTCCACAGCGTCCAATACGAATGCTTTTGGGAGCATCCCTCAGCACATGCGCGCTGCCTTCCCACCTTTCCAACTGTCCCTCTTCAGTTAAGTTTGTAGCTGAGTGAAAGGATAGAGGGAGAGAGGAAAGAGACAGAGAGAGAGACAACTCCTAGGGGAGGTGGGTGGGTTGTGAAGACTAAATTCCTGCTGTTCCCGGAGATCACCTGTTACAGGTGAGCAACTATGCTATCTCCAGGAACAAGCAGGAATGTAGTCTTCACATATGGGGACTCCCTAGCTGAAGATGCCAGGGAGATAGCCCCAGGAAGGTGCCACCCTAGAAGGTGGGAATCCTTCCTCCCATGGATCTCTGGCATCCCACCAGGGTTGGTGGGTAGGAGTTGATTTAGGTGTGAGAGAGATTTTGAAGAATAGCTTGGCCAAAGGCGGCATCCCGATGGGAGGCTTTATCCAGGCAGTAGTGGGCTGTGAAGGTGTGTACCGAAGCCCAGGTGGCTGCTCGACAAATGTCATCGATAGACACAGAGTGGAGATTAGCCACAGAAGCTGCCATGGCTCTCACATGGTCCTGAAGAGGAAGACCCTTACTCTCATAAGCAAAGGATATGCATTGGGCAATCCATTTAGATAAAGTTCTTTTGGAGACTGGAAGTCCCAAATGACTAGAGTCTGCACATTTTGTTATCATCCACAAACAAGCAAACCTTACCCGACAGCTCTTCTGCAATATCACTTACAAAGATGTTAAAAAGAATTGGACCAAGGACATATCCCTGCAGCACACCACTGGTAACTTTCTTCTCAGAGTGAGCTCCATTTATCTGTACCCTTTGTCGCCTCTCACTCAACCAATTTGTAGCTCAATCAGTAACTTTAGGGTCCATTCCTAGGGTGCTTAGTTTGTTTATAAGTTGCCTATGCGGAATGGTGTCAAAGGCTATCTTGAAATCTAAATACACCTCGGTCCAACTCCCTGGTCACCCAGTCAAAGAAATAAATCAGATTTGTCTGACAAGACTTGCCTCTGGTGAATCCATGCTACTTTGGATCTTGCAATCCATTGGACTCAGAAACCTCACTATTCTCTCTTTTAGTAGCCTTGCCATTAATTTATTAACCATAGAGGTTGGACTAACCAGCCTGTAGTTCTCGATGTCATCCTTACATCCCCTTTTGTGTAAAGGGACCACCATGTGCCTTTCTCCAGTCCAGACTCCAAAGAGGCGTTGAAAAGGTCAGTCAGTGGAGCTGCTAGAATGTTCCCAAGTTCCCTCATTATTCTCGGATGTATCCCATCCAGGCTCATGACTTTTTGTCCTACGTTTAGTTTAGCTAGTTCCTCATGATCAGTCTTCTTAAAATTGTTTGAGATTCACATCACTTCTGATTTCCAGAAACAAGCAAGAAGTCAGTCTTCACGTATGGGTGATGTTGGCATCGGCTGAGCTTAGCGCGGGAACACTCCCCAGCGTTCAGTAGGCATGCTTTTGGGAGCGTTGCTCCACACATGTGTGCCTGCCTTCCCGCCTTCCCTCCTTGTCTCCTCAATTGTCTTTTCTTTTTTTTTTTTTTTTCCTCCGCAGAGCCGTTGGGACCTTGTCCCTGTTTCACTGTGTCAAGAGACATCTACGTTTTTACTGATACTGTTGAGTACTTTAGTTTTTACCTTACCATCCACCAACTCGACACCCCATCGATTCCGGTTCCCTTTTTTTTGTTTGTTTTCTTTTAAATTATAAATTTTTTAACAAATTTTACTTTGACTGTTTTTCGGGCCTAGCACCCACCTGAGCACTATTGTGCATTTTGATCTTACCGCCCTCCTTTTTGCAACCGTGGAAAAGTCCTGGAGTGGTTTTAAGAATGCTCAAAGTATTCCAGTACCTTATTTCTGACCGATGAGACGGACTGACTGACTGATTGGTGCCTTAAGTGTTTGGGCCCAGACCACAATGTAGTGTCTTGTTCCCCCTTCGCTATATGACTTCCAGAGGGAGAAAGAACTGAAACACACAGAAGGCTGTTTCCAGCAGTCTTAGCTTCTTTGGTGCACTCCTTGGGGACGTCAACTCCATCAAAATCCTCCCATGCTTCCACGTCATCATCGACACACAGAAAGAGAAGCATCACTTGAAGTCCCCAGTGCATTTCAAGAAGACATTGGCTTTGGCATAGAGATGCTCCCATTCATTGACATAGAGGTCAGCATAGGTATCAGCCACTGAGCAGCAGCATTGACATCGATCGCACTCCGATGGGGACTGTCCAACTAAACAACCCCGGCGGGAGGCTTCACCCTCCAAAGCCTTACAGGGGTTAGGGAATGCCCCTGAGGCTCAGTCCTTAGCGGTGAAGAGGATCTCAAGAAAAACAGCAGATTCTCCCAAGAAGAAACCTGCTGCCAAGAAACCATTGTACTCTAAAGAAAAAAAAAAGGCTCTACCATACCTACCAAACCTGATCTGCTTCTCAACATCAGCAGAGACAGTAGGATACTAAGCAACCTCACAAAGCTAAGGTAGCTAAACCACAACCTACCCCTGCATCTCAGCCCATCCAGAATTTTTGACTCTCCAAGAGAGCATAGCCAGTTGTCCCATAGAATTCCCTCCCTTAATTCCAGCGAGATTAGGTTTCATCTCAAAACCCTAGACCTTAAAGCTAGTCAGCAGCAGCCTAAAACTCTGCTTCAAGCAGCTCCCACCCATTAACTTTGTGGCCCAATCCTGTGTGGATCTCCAACACACATCCTTACTACAACAGGAGAGCCACTCTACTCACACAGGGAGTAATAGAGGAGGTCCCTCCATCTCAGCAAGGCCTAGGGTTCTACTCCCGATACTTTACTTTACTTTACTTTTTTATCCTGAAGAAGACAGGAGACCTAAGACCTATCTTTGATCTTTTCTTTGACAAGAACATTTGCTGAGATTTTGAAGATCTAAGTTGATTTTCTCTTGATACCTCCCCTTTACCTCCAACCAAATAATTGGCTATGCTCTTTGAATCTAAAGGATGCATATACACACATCCTAATCCTCTTAAGTTACAGAAAGTTCTCAGATTCACTTTTCAGAACAACCATTATCAATATCTGGTCCTGTCTTTCGGCCTAGCCTCAGCTCCACAAATCTTCACAGTGTCTTTCTGTTGTGGCAGCCTACCTCCGGACACTGGGCATCTTTCTATTCCCTTATTTAGATAACAGGCTGATAAGGGCAGATATCATCCAAAAAGTTACTATCACACTTCAACAAACCATCCATGTCCTACAAGACTTGGAGTTTGTCATAAATTATTCAAAGTCACATCTGCTTCCGACCTAGAACTTGGAGCTCATAGGAGCTCAACTGGACACCATTCAAGCCCGAGCTTTCCTCCCAGACGACAGATAGTCTGGTTATTTTTTCTGGCCACTCAGTTTCAACACCAATCAGTGGCAGAGGCCAGGATCTTCCTTTGCTTACTAGGCCACATGGCATCCACATTATATGTAGTACCAAATGCCCGGCTCAACATGCGAGTCAGACAGTGGAACCTGTCGCAGAGGTGGACACAATCCACAGGTAGAATGTCCAATCTCTTCAATGGTGGACCAACCCACAGAACCTGTAGGGCTGGGTTACTGTTTCAGAAGTCTGTACCACAGTCTACCTTGACGACAGATGCATCAAAGCAAAGTTGGGGGGCTCACTTCAACGGTCTCTCCATCCAGGGTCAGAGTCTGCTCGAGAGAACTCCCTTCACATAAATCTCCTGCAACTCAGAGCAATCTTAAACGCCATCCATGTGTTCTCTCACCACTTGACAGGCCAATCAATCCTCATCCAGACGGACAATCAGGTGGTCACGTTCTATATCAACAAACAGGAGGCACAGGCTCTCGTCCTTTTATGCAGTGAAGCAATATGCCTCTGGAACAGGGCAATCTCTCAGAGAATCCATCTTCGTGCAGTATACCTCCTAGGAGTGGAAAATCAGTTAGCCGACAAACTAAGTCGTATTCTACAACTGCACGAGTGGTGGTTGAAACCTCCAAGTAGTGCATCACTTGTTCCACTAGTGGGGAACACCATACTTGATCTCTTTGCTTCTCCTTGCAAGCTCGGCTACCTCTGGTTTTGTTTGAAATCCATCCCACTCAGAGAAACCTCTGATGCCTTTTTCCTACACTGGGGAGGGAGTCTACTCTATGCCTTTCCCCCGTTTCCCCTCGTTGCCAAGTCTTTGTTCAAACTCTGGGCTGACCAGGGGACAGTGATCATCATTGCACCTTTAGTGGCCCAAGCAACCATGGTTTCCTCTTCTTCAACTAGCCCAGGCTCCTCCCCTCCGCCTAGGCTCTGCACCAGATCACCTTTCTCAGGAGCAGGGAATCCTCATGCACCCCAGCCTCAACACTCTCCACTTGAACGCTTCATCCTCTCACATTTAGGACTTCAAGAAGATGTTTTGCATATTCTTCTCTCTTCCAGGAAGGATTTGACCAGACAGTCTTATGCTTTCAAGTGATGCAGGTTCTCACTATGGTGCACACAGAACTTTAGACCCCTTCACACATCTGATTCCGGATCTTCTCCAAAACTGCTTCACTTGTCTTCATTGGGACTTAAATGAACTTGTACAGAGTTGATTTTATTCGCCATAGCCACTTTTCACCAGACCTTAGACAATTGCCCTGTCTCGGCGCACCCCACTGGTATCAAGTTTCATGAGAAGTCTGCTCTTGTCCAAGCCGCTGCTATGCCTGCCAGCAGAGGACATGGGGCTTAAATGTTGTTCTCACACAGCTCATGCAGAACCCCTTTGGCCTTGGCTGCTTTAAAATTCTTCACATGGAAAGCCTTTTTCTAGCAGCTTTGACTTCAGCTCGCAGAGTTAGTGAGTTTTAGGCGTTGGTGGATTACACTCCATATACCAGATTCCACCATGATAAAGTTGTCCTCTGGACACATTCCAAGTTCTTACCGAAGGTTGTCACTTCCTTCCATCTTAACCAGTCAGTCTTTCTGCCAGTTTTTTTTCCTAGGCCTCACAGCTCCAGGACTGAGGCGCAGCTCCATACTCTTGATTGCAAGAGAGCACAAGCTTACTACCTCGGCGAAGGTCATTGTAAATCCTCTTGGCTTTTTCTCTCCTTTGATCAAAGTCATTTAGGCTTACCAGTTACCAAGAGGACTCTCTCTCTAATTGGACTGCAGACTGAATATCGTTTGATTATTTGCAGGCTGGCTTGTCCTTACTTCACAGCCCACAGTGTCCGAGCCATGGCTGCTACTGTGGCCATTCTTCGTTCAGTCTCCATTGTGGAAGTCTGCCAAGCAGCCACATAGTGGTCTCTGCATACTTTTGGAGTCCTTGTCCAGGCAATAGTGATCTGCAGAAATGATGCTCAGTTCAGACAGTCTGTTCTCTATAACCTTTTATTTTTTCAAATCTAGGCAACTTGCCCTCTGCCCATCTTGGCTACCTTACAAGGAGTGCTCCGAACGGACTGAGTCTCTTAGATCCCCTGCTGCAACCTTCGGCTGCACTGGGACCCTTTTTTCCTTGTTCAGTTGTCATGAGCTAGGAAGTCCGATATGTGAAGACTGACTTCCTACTTGTTCCTGAAGATAGCATAGTTACTCACTTGTAACAGGTGATCTCCAGGAACAGGAAGAATCAGTCTTCACAACCTGTTCACCTCCACTTAAAGTTGCCCCTTTTTACTTTTTTTGAATTTTCTCTGCTATTCACCTGACTGAGGAGACCAGAAATGAAGGCAGACACACATGTGGAGCAATGCTCCCAAAAGCATTCCTATTGGATGCTAGGGAATGTTCTCATGCTGTGCTCCGTCAATGCCGACATCACCCATATGTGAAGACTGATTCCTGCTGTTCCTGGAGATCACCTGTTAGAGGTGAGTAGCTATACTTTCCTCTTTGTGGTTGTTTTCTGAGATCCTGCTCCTGGCACTACATCTGTGAACACAGAATAGAAATATCTGTTAAGTAATTCTGCTTTATCCTAATCAGTTTCTGCATATTCCTCCCTGTACCCTTGAGTCTGTCAATACCACTTTTGCCATTCCTCTTCTCACTAACTTAGCTGAAAAATGTCTTATCCCCACATTTTACTGTATTGGCTATTTCTTCTTTTTGTACCTATTGCTTTTCTGATATTTTGCTAGCTTCTCTAAGGTTTGTGGTGTGCGTGGAGGGGGGGGGTTCCCCCCTCCCAAATATAGATAGATGCCTGTCTTCCTCTCTCTGTGATCTCTTGTATTTTATGAAGGCCTCCCTCTTTTTCTTATCTTTTCAGCTACTTCTTTTGAGCACCATAGTGGCCTTCTTTTTCTTTTATCTTTATTTACCTTTTCTAACAAAAAGCTGCTTTGTCCGTTAAAAAAAAAAAAAAAGAAAAAAAAAGAAAATCTCCTTTGAGTTTTGCTCACTGTTTTTCTACATCCCTCAGCTGTTCCCATCCCACTAACTACTCTTTGAGGTATTGTCCCATCTTGGCAAAGTTAGTTTTCCTAAAGTCTAAGACCCTCTCTTTGAATAGATTTTATCATCCCTAGTCCTAATACAGAACCATACTATCTGGTGATCACTAGATATGAGATGATGTCCCACTGTAACATCAGAAACACTTTCCCCATTTGTAAGCACAAAGTCTACTATGATTATATCACGTGTGGGTTCTGTTACCAGTTGCCTGAATAGTTCTCCCTGTAGAGAATCCAGGATTCCTTACTTCTAGATGACACCACAGCAGGGATATGTCAATCCACATATAACATATTGAAATCACCTATCGGTAACACTTCTCCTTTCATGGCAATGCTGTGTATGTCTTCTAATAAATCTTCATCTACTTCTACTCCCTGTGAGGAAAATCTGTATATAACTCCAATGCAAATGGGTTTCCCTTTTCCTCATTCTAGTTTAACCCACAGTGCCTCCTCTCTTCTTTTAAGCCCTGCAGTTCTATAGCTTTAATATTATTTTTTACATATAGCGCCACTCCACCTCCCCTTCTTCCTACCTTTCCTGAATAAAGTATAGCCCAGTATAATTACATCCCAGTCATGGTTGTCCGTAAACCATGTCTCTGTAACTGCCACTAAATCCAAGTTGGCCTCTTCCATTAAAGCCTCGACATCTGGGATCTTATTTCCCATGCTACGGACATTTATACACACTGCTTTCTAGATGTTGCCCCTATTACCCATTTCTACAGTGGTATTTAATGTTTCTGTTACCTATGGGCTCTCTCCACTCATCCCTAATGAATCTAGTTTAAAGCCTTTTTCAGTAGGTTAGCCAGTCTACCCACCTCTCTGGACATCAAATCTAGTTGGCAGATGGACACCTCAGTATCCCTCAGAAAAGAGTCACTAACCACCACTGCCCTTCGCTTCTTAGTGGTGACTGATTCTGCAATTTTGGGGTGCTCGGGCTGTGGTTCTTCCCTTTCCTTGGATGCTTCCACCTCATCTTCCAGGGCTGCATACTAGTTCATCAATTCAAGGACTTGAGGATTTGGAGTGTTGATACTGCAGGCTCTGGTGACTCGTGTCCTACCTTCTTCCTTCTGTAGCCTCCCATATTCACCTCTGTCGGAGAGCTTGAATGTTTCAAAAAGCATCTCATCAATGTAGTTTTCTGTCTCGAATGCTTCTCAGCCTTGCCTCCTCTTCCCTCAGCTCCTCCTACTTCTTTCCTGAAAGCCTCAGCATGCAGGCATCCTGCACATGGAACTGGTCTTTCAACTGGCATTGAGATCTCTGCATAGTAGCAGAAGCTGTAACAAGGGCAACAACTTTAGCAATAAGGTTTTTCCCAGCCATTGTTTAGTTAATGGAACGTTGGTATCTTGCTTTGCAATGGAGTCTATCCATCATCAACATCTAATCGGCTTTTACATTAAGTATGTAATACAATTCACTGATTTTGAGATTTAAAGTATGAATCCATTAATATCTGGATACTGCATGCAGGCCTAGTATTCATTTGAAATGTACGATATGCATCTCCTTTTGCTTGGTCTAGATTGGTGTGAGATCCTGCCTTTTTTTCTTTTTCTTTCCTTTTTTCATCTAATTTCACACACTTAATTCAAGACATTGAATGTACTGTAATTATCATTTTTAAAGCTTGTGTTTCATTCTCTTAGATATATTTAAATGGCATCTGCCAGGTACTTTTGACCTGGACCGGCCACTATCTGAAACAGGATGCTGGGTTAAATTGACCTTGTGCTGATTCAGAATGATTTTTATATCTTAATTGAAAGAGCTTAAAGTGTAAAGGCAGTTTGCAGTAGATAGATAAGCTATTAAATATCAGTAATCTGTTCCGGAGCACTGTTTGGTGCTGGATAATTTTCACACCCAGTGGAAGAACTGAAGTTTTGAGTGTTGATCCAAGATCAGTTCACCTGATAATGTGGCATCCAAACCAGACCGAACTCATCTGATTGTTGGATTTAGGCTGTTTTTGACTTGTCACAGAGTGTTTTGATAGCTTCTTAACCCTCTGAAGTAGTGGTTCTTAATCCAGCCAGTCAAACTTTCAGAATATCTACAATGAATATGCAGAAGATGTTTTGTATGCACTGCCTCCTTTTGTATATAATTTATCTCATGTGTATTCTTTGCAGATATCCTGAAAATGTAACTTCCTCTTCGTCTCTTCGGGCCAGTCCAGGGACAGTAGGGGTTGTCAACCTCCTCCAGCAGCTGAGGACTGAATTCTGAAGTCTTGCTGACATTCTATCTGGCTCCCCCTGGTGTCCGAACCTCAGTCTTTCAGTCCTCAGCAGCTGGAAGGGACGTGGAGCTAACAGGCTCCCGGAGAGACGAAAAGGAATTTTACTAAGAGAGAACTAGTTTGTTGTTTTACTTTGTCAATTGAGAGAAAAGAAGTCCGGAGGTGGGGGACCCTAGCAGGGAACTCCACCGAAGGGACAGGAGTTTACTTCAGCTTGGAAAAAAAAAAAAAAGGCTGCCGAGCCTTGCACAGCAGTGGGCAGTGAAGGCAGAGCCTGCCTCAGTCAGCAGCTCCAGATACCGGGTGAGAGCGGAGATAGGATCTGGGAGCCCCAGAGACCAATCAGCCACCTCCGGAAGCGGTTTCCTTTCGTCGGCTATCTTTTCGGCTTTGGTGAGATGACGTGCATGCTGCCTGGCTCAGCAGTGTGTGCTCAGTGTACCTGTCAGCGGTGGCTCTCTGAGATGGGGCTTTGCCGGCGGTGCGTTAGAACAGACAGTATTCTTCACCAGTGCGTTAGCGCAGCATGGAAAGCAAGCCGCAGGCCTTAGAACTGTTAGGGGCTCTACAAGGTGGGACAGAAAAGGCGGGAATAGTGGCCATTTTGGACAGCGCTCCCGTTCCTGCAGCGAGTCACGAAAAGCCCGGGAAGAGGAAGACAAAATCCAAAAAGCCTGTGCAGGTGGAGGATGCTCCTTCATATCCATTTTCCTCCGGCAGGGGGGCTTAGGCTCTCTTTTCTCAGCTGACTTTATACTGTCCCTACATAAGGCCTATTGCCTGAAGTTGCAGCAGGTTCAGAGCAATGGCTCTCTTCCTGTTCATGCAGGAGCACAGAGAAGAGAGGGATCCTCCACATCAGCCTTGGGGGCTGGGGCGAGCACCGATTAGTGTTGGTCAGCGCGTCTCAGCTCTCCATGGTGCTGAAGAGGGAGAAATTCTCTTAGACTCAGGCCTGGATCACTGGTCTGCGGATCTGGAGGAAGGTGAGCTTGGGCTCGGCGAGGATCCTAATCTATTCAGAGTCTTTAGAAAGGAAGAATTGTGAGTACTTATTGCCCAGTCATTAGCAGCCCTAAATATTGCCCTGCCAGCGGCTCAGGAGGAGCCCTTGGAGGATCCACTGCTCCAAGGGTTTAAGGCGGAGCAAAGGTGTTTTCCGGTTAACAGGGTAATCAAACAGATGGTGGAGTCCGAATGGGAATGTCCGGAGGCTAGCCTGTGGGGAGCGCGGGCCATCGGACGGCTGTACCCGCTGCTGCAGGAGGAACAAGATTTGCTGAAGATGCCCAAGGTGGATGCCTTGGTATCGGCGGTAGACATACGCAGCATTGCTAGGAAAGGGGAAGTGCTACTGCTAGGAGATTTCAATATGCCAGATGTTGATTGGCACTTTCCTGCTGCAGTATCATCTAGGAGTAAGGAGATCCTGGATTCTCTACAGGGAGAACTATTCAGGCAATTGGTAACAGACCCCACACGTGAAGGGGCCATACTGGACTTGGTGCTTACCAATGGTGAAAGTGTTTCTGATGTTGTAGTGGGAGATCATTTTGCATCCAGTGATCACCAGATGGTGTGGTTCAGTATTAGGACTAGGGCTGTTAGAATCCATTCCAAGGTGAAGATCTTAGACTTTAGGAAGACTAACTTTGCGAAGATGGGCCAATACCTCAGGGAGTCATTAGTGGGATGGGAACAGCTGGGGGATGTAGAACAACAGTGGGCAAAACTGAAAGGGGGTATTTTAAAGGCAACCAACCTTTTTGTTAAAATGGTAAATAAAGGCAAAAGGAACAGGAGACCGCTATGGTTTTCGAAGGAAGTAGCTGAAAAAGTGAAGAAAAAGAGGGAGGCCTTCATGAAATACAAGAGATCACAGAGAAAGGAAGACAGGCATCTGTATTTGGAAAAACTTAGAGAAGCTAGCAAAGTAGTCAAGAAGGCAAAGATTCAAAAGGAGGAGGAAATAGCCGATGCAATAAAATGGGGAGATAAGACATTTTTCAGATATATTAGTGAGAAGAGGAAGGGCAAAAGTGGTATTGTCAGACTCAAGGGTACAGGGGGGGAATATGTAGAAGCTGATAAGGATAAAGCGGAATTGCTTAACAAATATTTTTGTTCTGTGTTCACAGATGAAGAACCAGGAGCAGGACCTCAGAAAACACCCACAAATAAGAACAGAAGCGAGGGACATCTTGAACAATTTTCAGAAGACTGTGTTCGTGAGAAACTAGCTCAACTTAAAGTAGACAAAGCGATGGGACCGGATGGGATACACCCTAGAATACTGAGGGAACTTGGGGACGTTCTAGCAACTCCACTGACTGACCTTTTCAATGCCTCGTTGGAGTCTGGAGTGGTGCCAAAGGACTGGAGAGAGGCTCATGTGGTGCCTTTACACAAAAGCGGAAGTAAGGATGTGGTTGAAAACTACAGGCCGGTTAGTCTAACTTCAGTGGTGAGTAAATTAATGGAAACGCTGTTGAAAGAGAAAATAGTGAGGTTTCTGGAGTCCAGCGGATTACAGGATCCGAGGCAGCATGGATTCACCAGAGGCAGGTCTTGTCAGACAAATCTGATTGATTTCTTTGACTGGGTGACCAGGGAGTTGGACCGAGGGAGAGCTCTAGATGTGGTGTATTTAGATTTCAGTAAAGCCTTTGACACTGTTCCTCACAGGCGACTTATAAACAAACTGAGCACCCTAGGGATGGACCCTAAAGTTACTGCTTGGGTTAGAAATTGGTTGGGTGGGAGGCGACAAAGAGTACAAGTAAATGGAGCTCACTCTGAGGAGAAGGATGTTACCAGTGGTGTGCCCCAGGGATCTGTCCTTGGTCCGATTCTTTTTAACATCTTTGTTAGTGATATAGCGGAAGGGCTGTCAGGTAAGGTTTGCCTCTTTGCGGATGATACCAAAATCTGCAATAAAGTAGACACCCAGGAAGGTGTAGATAACATGAGGAGGGATCTAACTAAGCTTGAAGAATGGTCTAGAATTTGGCAGCTGGGATTTAATGTTAAAAAATGTAAGGTCATGCATTTGGGCTGCAGCAATCCAAGGGAGCAATACAGCATAGGAGGTGAAGTACTTTTGTCCACTAAAGAAGAGCGGGACCTAGGCGTAGTTGTGTCCGATGATCTTAAAGTAGCTAAACAGGTAGAAAAGGCGACGGCAAAAGCTAGAAGGATGCTTGGGTGCATACGGAGAGGAATGGCTAGCAGAAAAAAGGAGGTGATAATGCCTCTGTATAAGTCTTTGGTGCGACCTCATTTGGAGTATGGTGTGCAATTCTGGAGACCGCACCTTCAAAAGGATGTGAACAGGATGGAGTCGGTGCAGAGGGTTGCTACTAAGATGATTAGTAGTCTTCATTATAAAGCATATGAGGACAGACTTAAGGATCTTAATATGTACACCTTAGAGGAAAGGCGGGATAGAGGTGATATGATTGAGATGTTTAAATACCTCCGTGGCATAAATGTTCAGGGAGAGAACCTCTTTCAATTGAAAGCAAGTTCTGCGACGAGGGGACATGGGATGAGGGTGAAGGGAGATAGATTCAGGAGTGATATGCGGAAATATTTCTTTACGGAAAGAGTAGTGGATCCGTTGAATAGTCTCCCAGTGGAGGTGGTAGAGATGAGGACAGTAACTGAATTCAAAAAAGCATGGGACCAACACAGAGGATCTCTAAGGGTAAAAAGTGGACTGTTGTAGTTGTTGTTATGGAAGGACAGACTAGATGGGCCTTGTGGTCTTTTTCTGTCATCATGTTTCTATGTTTCTATGTAACAAAGAAAACGACAATTCCAGTAGAGGGCGGTACGGCCCTTAAGGATTTACAGGATAGAAAATTGGAGACCCTACTTAAGCAAGCGTTTGACGCTAGCGCTCTGTCGCTGCAAGCTGCAATCTGTGGAGCATATCTCCAGGGCCTCGATTTGTTGGATCCAAGGGGATTCTCATGCGGAAGGTGAAGATGGCTCTATCTCGGAAGGCGCAAAGTTGGAGTCAGCAGCAGCTTATCTAGCTGATACTTTCTATGATCTGGTAAGGATTTCAGCTAAATCAATGACGTCTGTGATAGCGGCCAGGAGATTCCTCTGGCTGAGGAATTGGGCGGCGGACGCGTCGTCTAAAGCTCGTCTTAGCAAGCTCCCATACAAGGGCACGCTGCTCTTTGGAGCAGCTCTGGAAAAAATTGTGAAGGATCTCGGAGACTCCAAGGGCAGTCGGCTTCCGGAGGACCGTCTGAAAGGCCAGAAACCTAACATTCTGCCCAGAGGACAATTCCAAGAATTTTGCAGATTCAGAGGATCTCGCTTTACCCCGTATCAGAGAGGGCGCTTTATATCCAGAGGGCAGTTCTTTTTGGGGAGCTCGGGGGTTCGGCAGGGGATATTTCGGTACCCAGAAGAACCCCAATAAGAAGCCACAATTAAAGGAGTTTGGTCCAGACGGAGGTGCCGGTGGGAGGTCATCTGCGGAACTTCCTCTCCGTCTGGGCCACCATAATGACGGACCAATGGGTACTGGAAATTATTCGCGACGGTTACGCACTCGAGTTTGCTCGGCCGTTAGTAGAGGCTTTCGTGGTGTCTCCATGTGGTTCTGCGGAAAAGAAGAAAGCGGTATCCTCAATGCTTCAGCGGTTACTGCAGCTTCAAGCGGTGGTTCCGGTCCCTCAAGACCAGTTAGGGTTAGGTCGATACTCAATTTATTTCATGGTACCCAAAAAGGAGGGGTCTTTTCGACCTATTTTGGATCTCAAACATGTGAACCTCTGTTTAAGAGTTCTGCATTTCCGCATGGAAACCCTGCAGGTCAGTTATTCGGTCAGTGCAGCCAGGAGAGGTGCTCTCGTCCATAGATCTGAGAGAAGCCTACCTCCACATTCCTGTCCGGCCAGAGCATCAGAGGTTTTTGCGTTTTGCGGTACCCATGGGTCATTTTCAATTCCAGGCATTGCCGTTTGGTCTGGCTACGGCACCTTGTACATTCACGAAAGTGATGGTAGTGGTGGCGGCGGTGTTGAGGAAAGAGGGCATTCTTGTGCATCCTTACCTCGACGATTGGTTGGTTGGAGCACTGTCCGTGTCTGAGTCGATTGGGGCAAAGGCACGGGTGGTGAGTGTCCTAGAGCAGCTCGGCTGGTTGGTGAACCAAGCCAAGAGTCAGTTGCAGCCGGTACAGGGTCTCCTTTACCTCGGGGCGGTGTTCGACACGGCGGTAGGAGCAGTTTTTCTGCCGGAAGACAGAGTACAAAAAATTTGAGACAGGTGATGGCATTTTTTGCACCTAAAGGCTCCAACAGCGTGGCGTTTACTTACAACTTCTGGGTTCCATGGCGGCGGCCTTGGATCTGGAACCCTGGGCAAGGGCACATATGCGTCTACTGCAGCAGGCATTGTTGACAAGATGGTCTCCTCAGGATCATCCCCTGGATCGAAAGTTGACATACTCGCAGACGGTCATCTACAGTTTGCAGTGGTGGTTGGATCCCAGCCATCTTCGGGCGGGAGTTCCCCTGGCACAGCCGGATTGGGTGCTCATCACCACAGATGCCAGCCTCTTCGGCTGGGGAGCGCATTGTCTATCACACATGGCTCAGGGGTGCTGGCCACCAGAGGTAAAAGGTTGGTCCATCAATCACCTGGAACTGAGAGCGGTGCTCCTCACTCTTCAGCAGTTTCTCCATCTCAACGGGGGAAAGCGGTACGTGTGTTCTCCGACAATGCGGTGACAGTGTCTTATATCAATCGGCAGGGTGGAACAGACAGTACAGCCCTGCTGGAGGAGAGTCAGAGGTTGATGAGCTGGGCAGAGACTCATCCTCTTATCTGTTTGACTGTGTCTGTACTCTACTCTGTCCTATTTTATAATTGGCATTCCTTTCTCTTTCCCTAAATGATGAAGTATTGTAAACCGCTCTAATACCTTTTTGGTCTGAGCGGTATATCAAATTTAAATAAACATAAACATCTGTTAGCTTTTTCGGCGGCTCATGTAGCAGGACGCGACAGTGTACAGGCTGATTATCTCAGCCGGCATGTGATAGACCCAGGAGAGTGGGAGTTGAACGCAGCAGTTTTTCACGACCTTACGCTGCGATGGGGGGCGGCCGGTAATGGACCTGATGGCCACCTTCGACAATGCCAAGGCCGGTCGGTTTTTCAGCAGGCACAGGGAACGCTTGTCGGAAGGTCTCGACGGCTTGGTGCAGCCATGGCCTTTAGGAGTACTGCTTTGTTTTTCCTCCATGGCCAATGATCGGGCGAGTCATTCTGAGGATAGAACGTCACGAGGGTCAGGTGATTCTCATCGCCCCAGACTGGCCCAGGAGAGCATGGTATGTGGACCTAGTGCGTCTCATAGTGGACAGTCCCTGGAAGCTACCCACTCGGGCAAACCTCTTGTACCAGGGTCCACTACTCATGCCGAACGTGGATCACTTCTTGCTTACGGTTTGGCTCTTGAAAGGGAGAGGTTAAGTCGTAGAGGTTATTCGACAGTGGTGGTAGCCACTATGTTAAAGGCCAGAAGGCTATCTACTTCCATAGCCTATAGTCGTATTTGGCGTATCTTTGAGCGCTGGTGCGCAGAGCGGGGCCTTCGATCCTGCAATGTGTTGGTGTCGGATGTGTTGTCTTTTCTGCAGGAGGGGTTGGATAAGGGCTTAGCCCTAAGTACCTTCAAGGTCCAATTAGCTGCCCCTAGCGTGTTTTAGAGGCAAGGTACGAGGGGATATTCTATGATTTTTGAGAGCGGTGAAGAACCTGTAGCCCCCGGTTAGACCGGTAGTTCCGGCCTGGGATCTGAACTTAGTCTTGGAAGCGTTGGCGAGACCTCCCTTTGAACTGGCGAGGGGGGTATCGCTCAGAGATTGTTCATGGAAGACCGCTTTCCTGGTAGCATTGTGTTCGGCGAGAAGGATCTCCGGACCTCCAAGCGCTCTCGTGTAGGGAGCCGTATATCCAGTTTTCTGAGGAGAAAGTAATTTTGCAGCCGGTGCCCTCCTTTTCTTCCGAAGGTAGTGTCAAGGTTTCATGTGAATCAGCCTATTTCTCTGCCAACCTTTAGGGGCCAGGGGGGACAGCCCATAGATGGGACCCTGAAAAGTTGGATTTGGGGAGAGTGCTCCGGAGATACCTTAGAAAGACGAAACCTTTCAGACGGACAGACAGATTGTTCGTGCTATTTGGAGAACCTCGTAAAGGTGAAGTGGCCTCCAAAGCCTCGATTGCTCGATGGATAAAACATGCAATATCAGCAGCGTATTAAGCCAGCGGTCAAGCACCCCCAGAGGGGCTACGTGCTCATTCTACTCAAAGCCAGGCGGCGTCCTGGGTTGAGTTCGAGTTAGTTCCACTGGTGGATATCTGCCGGTCGGCTACTTGGCCATCACTTCATACTTTTGCCAAGCATTATAGATTGGATGTTCAATCCAGAGGGGATGCAAATGTGGGGGCCTCGACCATCATAGCGGGCCTCGCAGGTCCCTCCCGAGGTTAGGTACTGCTTTGGTACTTCCCTACTGTCCTTGGACTGGCCCGGAGAGACGAAGAGGAAGAAGAAATTAGACCTTACCTGCTAATTGTCTTTCCTTGAGATCTCTCCGGGCCAGTCCAGGGCCCACACAAATCATTTGCAAAAGGACAGAATTTGGACAGTAGAGTCGGGTACGTTGGCTGGCCATGTTTTAAGGGACATGGGGGCATTAGCGTTATGGGGTGGGGGACTCAACACAGGGGCTTATTGGTCTTCCGCCTAGACAGTCAAGAGCGATTTGGGCTATGGGGCTCCCGGGTAGTAGCGGGAGGTTAGATATAATAGCAAGTAGAGAAGAAAAAATATTAAAGAAAGAGGAGCTGACTACGTCTTGGGTAGGCTCTGGAGGTTTTGGTTGTGGTTTATAGGTTTTTTTTGTTACAATAGTTTTGGTTTGTGGAATGAGAGAGGTTTCACAGACTGCTTTGACAGGAGTAGACTGAGGTTTGGACACTAGGGGGAGCCGGATAGAATGTCAGGAAAACTTCAGAATTCAGTCCTCAGCTGCTGGAGGAAGTTGACAACCCTACTGTCCCTGGACTGGCCCGGAGAGATCTCAAGGAAAGACAATTAGCAGGTAAGGTCTAACTTTCTTTCTAGGGACAGATGACCAAAAAGCAACCTATCCAATAGACAAGCAAAGATAGAGAGAACCTCAGTTAAGACCCTAACATCTTTATCTAAGCGATCTGTACAAACACTACTATGCAAATACCATGAATAGTATAACACCTCTGGTGGGCCTAGTGCCAGAGCTCCATGAATACATATGCACAAACAGTTATGTATATATTAAGAACAGGCTAATACCTTTTTAGTTTAGCCTTACAAACTCTATTATCTCCTCTATACCATTGTATATGTAATTCAATGTTACATGCTTCCTGTTTTGTTCCTAGTTCAATGTAAAACTCAATTTTATTAATTGTAAACAACTCTGACTTGTAGAAGAATAGTATAGAAGAATAGTCAAATAAATAGACTGGATTGAGAGGCACTGTTCTAAGTGTACATATATTTAAATTTATAATAATTTTTTCACTGGGAACAAGCAGGAAGTCGGTCCTCGCATATGGGTGATGGCATCAATGGAGCCCACGCGGCAGCATCTCCCCAGCTTCCCGCCCAAGGGTGCCATCTTGCCATGGCCTCCATTTTTCCACGGAGCGCACCGGACCTCTGTCCCTTTTCCCTGGAAAAAGTATCTCTTTTTTGCCTTAAAATCATCCATTCCGGTACGTGTACTGCTTCCTCTAACTTCCCCCGAGCCAGCTCACCTCTGCGTTGCTCCCAGAGTTCATTTTCTTTTATTTTTTGTATTTTTTAATTTTTTTTTTTCTCAAGGTGTCCCTTGACTGGCACTTTGTGCCCTTTTTTGGCCAGTAGGCCTCGGACCCTTGCCTGGATTGAAGGACCTGTTTTTTCCCATGGCCTCCAGCGACTTAAAAAAAAAATGTGATTGATGCAGTAAGATGTCCCTCACTGACCCACATGACTGCTGCCTCTGTTGCCTCGGACTGGACCACAAAAACTCTGGCTACGACTTTTGCAAGGTGTCCAACGGGGCACGACACCACGTACCAGAGAGGTCCAACAAAAAGACGTGGATGGCAAAGGAGGACGTATAATACCTTTATTAACCAACATCAGCCAAAGGCCCAACACAGGCCGTGTTTCGGATTACCCTTCTTCAGGGGCTAAATGGCTAAAACAACACATAAAAATAGAAAAAAGAGATAAACAATTTAAAACAATTAAAACTTAATACAAATTGGCATGACCGGCGGACATAAAGAATGTATAAAAGCATATATTTTTTTCAGTAAACTTATATATAAAAAATATATATAAAAAATATATATAAAAAAGGGGAACAAAATAAGTACGGCTAACATGAAAAAACAGGAATAAAACGGAACTCAAATGTCACATCAAAACACAGTTAAAATAAATAAAACATATTGCTTGTAATATATAAAAAATTATTTATATAATATATAAAAAATATAAATAGATGATTTAAATGTTGTATCATTTAATTATTAATAAATAAGTAAATGCATGCGAAGAAACATATAAATAACACATACCTGAAGTAAAAGTGTGTAACTTTATCAATAAAGACTTAAAACAATTTATATCTTCACAGATATGCTAAACAAAAACAAACGTTACAATGATGAACCTGCCTTAAATAAACAACAAATCAATATCAACATAACCAATAGTCAACTGTGATAAACTTGGAACTAAAAAAACTTTTTTGTATATGGATATTAATAATGAAACAATTTTATGCCTTCATAGATGTACTTGACAACTCTACTCAAGCAGAGAACGTAAAAAATGGCGGTCTATAATAGACAAAACTCTATAAAATTTCTTATATTTACATATAAATGTTGATAGATAAATGAATGAATAATTAAAATAAACTGTGAAACAATCAAAAAATATAATGACATGTGACTAGAAATAAAGTTTTTAAATAAATTTTTAATTTGAATTAAATTATTGAAATAGATTTTAAGAGAGATGAAGGAAACTTGTGTCGATTTCTGATAAATAAAACTATTACCTGATTTGGAATAAATCTTCCTATCAGTGTAATTGTGCAATCTATAAAATGTAAATAAAATGACAAATGAATCTATAACAACAACAATGGTCATTGTGGTACAAAATAAAATTTGCTAAAAACCTATAACAAGTTAATGAAAGGGGACACGATGAAACTCTTGAGGCAAATAGTAATTTGAAAAGTAGACCTTACTGAATATTTTCAAATAATGTGCCTAAAATATACAAGGAAAAAAATCAAAAAATGAAATGAGAATCAGAATAGAATAGACGTGCTCATCTATGACAAAACAAGGTGAGTTAGTAAGCACTTATGAATATACACCAAAATAAAAGGATTATAAGTGAGACAAATTCAAAAACGTGCCGAAGATTATGTGAGTGGGTATCAAAACCCACGCTGTGCAAAATCAACGTGAAACAAATTAAACAATCCAAAAATGCAAAAGCCAAATGTATCTGCCACACAAAACATGAAGGATGAAGAAGTGTCTCATTAAACACATTAAAGAAATCAAACCATGCCACATTGTGACATCGTGAATTCTAAAATGAAATTAAAGTGATGAACTGAAATATCTATGACAAACCAGAGTGATTTATGCCATTAGAGGTGTGCATGCTAAAACACATTGTGACCACTGAATTGAATGAAAATAAAATAATCAAACTTAAGAATGAAAATGATAATAAAAATGTCCAAGGAACAGATTAATGTCAAAAAAATAAAATCATAAAAAACATCACCTTGTAAAGAAAACATGAGAGATTGAAAACGCTACAAGAGTGTAATAATCTACCAAAGACATGTCTTGCTGGTATAGAATAAACCGGAGAAAAGGAGAAGTTGTTCAAAATGCTACGAGATTATAAGAATCTACGAAAGCCATGTCTTGCTGGTATGAAAAAACTGGAGAAAGAGGGGAAGTTGTTCAAAATGTGACTGCAAACGTAAGAAACCCTAAAAAAGTATAACATCCTAAATGTCATAAAAAATCATCGATGTTCAGATGTAAAGGTCTGCAAAAACCGTGTCTGGTTGGTTTAAAATAAGCATGTAAAAACCTTAATTCACACACATTTTTTAAGGTTTTTACATGCACTTTTATTTTTGATGGCCCCTTGATGTTTACCTGCAAGTGCAGCCTGGATATTTTTAGATAATTATTTATCTTTATTTCCTGCTTTGCTGCTTTTTAATTTATATTTATGTATTATTCATATTTATATTTATTCACATTATTACAATATTATTATTATTATTTATTACTTATTTTTTATTTTTGTTTTTTCATATATTTAATGTTTTATATTTTTTATTTTTTTATTCTGTTTATTTTTTTATTTTTTAATGGAAATTCAATCGTGCATATTTTCCCCCCTTTTTTTAATTATTTATGGTGTTTGTAAGGACTGAATTATATATGCTTTCAGATCGTCTCCCCCTTTTACATGAACCTGCTTATATACAGCCTTTTCTGTTTTGTGGATTCATTTAGGGTGATTTTACATATATTGATTCAATGAATCAGACTTTCGGTTTATGCTACATTTATTTATTTTTGTAGTTAAAATCTCAGAATCGTGTTTGTAAGGCAGTTCTAATGATATCTGTCCCAAATGAGATGTATTCATTGTGGTTAGTTTTGTGTATGCATGATAAAGATGACGTCAATGTCCTCGTTTCTATTTTAATCCTGCACCGCGCAGCTGCGGGCGTTTTTAGTTTGCAAAGACTGTGCTGGTTTTGGCGCGAACATTGCAGGTTGCTGCATTCATCCCTTTGGCAGTAAGTATCTGTATATATTTTAGTCATCTTCAAATATCGGAGGCCCCCTCTTTTATTTAGTTCCTTAAGGTATTAAAGTTGTTATAGCCCTTCGGGGCTTTTTTACGGTTGTAGTATTGAATAATTTCATCTATTTCTTGGGCTTATTTTAAACCAACCAGACACGGTTTTTGCAGACCTTTACATCTGAACATCGATGATTTTTTATGACATTTAGGATGTTATACTTTTTTAGGGTTTCTTACGTTTGCAGTCACATTTTGAACAACTTCCCCTCTTTCTCCGGTTTATTCTATACCAGCAAGACATGTCTTTGGTAGATTATTACACTCTTGTAGCGTTTTCAATATCTCATGTTTTCTTTACAAGGTGATGTTTTTATGATTTTATTTTTTTGACATTAATCTGTTCCTTGGACATTTTTATTATCATTTTCATTCTTAAGTTTGATTATTTTATTTTCATTCAATTCAGTGGTCACAATGTGTTTTAGCATGCACACCTCTAATGGCATAAATCACTCTGGTTTGTCATAGATATTTCAGTTCATCACTTTAATTTCATTTTAGAATTCACGATGTCACAATGTGGCATGGTTTGATTTCTTTAATGTGTTTAATGAGACACTTCTTCATCCTTCATGTTTTGTGTGGCAGATACATTTGGCTTTTGCATTTTTGGATTGTTTAATTTGTTTCACGTTGATTTTGCACAGTGTGGGTTTTGATACCCACTCACATAATCTTCGGCACGTTTTTGAATTTGTCTCACTTATAATCCTTTTATTTTGGTGTATATTCATAAGTGCTTACTAACTCACCTTGTTTTGTCATAGATGAGCACGTCTATTCTATTCTGATTCTCATTTCATTTTTTGATTTTTTTCCTTGTATATTTTAGGCACAGTATTTGAAAATATTCAGTAAGGTCTACTTTTCAAATTACTATTTGCCTCAAGAGTTTCATCGTGTCCCCTTTCATTAACTTGTTATAGGTTTTTAGCAAATTTTATTTTGTACCACAATGTCCATTGTTGTTGTTATAGATTCATTTGTCATTTTATTTACATTTTATAGATTGCACAATTACACTGATAGGAAGATTTATTCCAAATCAGGTAATAGTTTTATTTATCAGAAATATCGACACAAGTTTCCTTCATCTCTCTTAAAATCTATTTCAATAATTTAATTCAAATTAAAAATTTATTTAAAAACTTTATTTCTAGTCACATGTCATTATATTTTTTGATTGTTTCACAGTTTATTTTAATTATTCATTCATTTATCTATCAACATTTATATGTAAATATAAGAAATTTTATAGAGTTTTGTCTATTATAGACCGCCATTTTTTACGTTCTCTGCTTGAGTAGAGTTGTCAAGTACATCTATGAAGGCATAAAATTGTTTCATTATTAATATCCATATACAAAAAAGTTTTTTTAGTTCCAAGTTTATCACAGTTGACTATTGGTTATGTTGATATTGATTTGTTGTTTATTTAAGGCAGGTTCATCATTGTAACGTTTGTTTTTGTTTAGCATATCTGTGAAGATATAAATTGTTTTAAGTCTTTATTGATAAAGTTACACACTTTTACTTCAGGTATGTGTTATTTATATGTTTCTTCGCATGCATTTACTTATTTATTAATAATTAAATGATACAACATTTAAATCATCTATATTTTTTATATATTATATAAATATTTTTTTATATATTACAAGCACTATGTTTTATTTATTTTAACTGTGTTTTGATGTGACATTTAGGTTCCGTTTTATTCCTGTTTTTTCATGTTAGCCGTACTTATTTTGTTCCCCTTTTTTATATATATTTTTATATATATTTTTTATATATAAGTTTACTGAAAAAATATATGCTTTTATACATTCTTTATGTCCGCCGGTCATGCCAATTTGTATTAAGTTTTAATTGTTTTAAATTGTTTATCTCTTTTTTTTTCTATTTTTATGTGTTGTTTTAGCCATTTAGCCCCTGAAGAAGGGTAATCTGAAACACGGCCTGTGTTGGGCCTTTGGCTGATGTTGGTTAATAAAGGTATTATACGTCCTCCTTTGCCATCCACGTCTTTTTGTTGTACGACTTTTGCAAGTCCATGTCTGCAAAGGCCATCAAGAGCTGTCAGTTGCAGCAGGAGAAGTTGTTCTATAGATCCAACTCTGTGCCACAGTCCCCAATGACACCATGCTCCAAGACCCCCTCCAGTAGCTCAGTGCTCCGTGATGCTCGGGCTGCCTCGGAGTCTCGTGGCTGTGGCTTTTCAGATAAGCTCCCCAGAGGTGAAATGCAAGAAGAACTCGAAAACCTCAAAGACCGCCTCTGAGGATAGGTCTGGAAAAATGGGTAAATCCCACACCAGGCCCCGCAGTTCCCAGCATGAATCAGAGGGGTCGGAGCAGGAGCAGCCTCAAAGCTGCCTTGGAAGTAGTAGTCGGCGTCGGGCAACCGGCCTCTGACCCCCGAGGCCATCCTGGTTGAGGAGTCCACCTTGACGGAACCGATGCTGGACACAAAGCCATCAGTGCCCACATAGAGGGCTGTGGAGCCATCTAGCATAGATGACCCTCGACCTCAAGGTCTTCCCTGGTCATCAAGCTGATCCCAAAAAACCACGCAGCTTGAGAGACTCATTGGCATCAGATGAGGTCCCGGTCACATTATTCGGGACACCGGTCTTCTCTGGCGAGTGCACATGGCTCAGACTGCAGGTCCCCTGGGAGTCACAAGCCTTTGGGCTCAGGACCCAACCACAGGAGCCGCAGATCCTTGGATTCTTCCTCCGACTTTGAGTCGCACTGGGAGACTGAGAATGAGGAGCCCCTGGACACCCTTGATACCAAGACTTGCCCTCTGACCTGTCTCCATCGGTGTCCTTGCATCGTTCCCTGCCCAAGGATGTTTCCTTCTTCGACTTTGTGTGGGATATGGCAAAGGTGCTTGCGTCTGAGACAGAGACAAAGGAGGAACTTGAGATCTTCCAGTACGAGGACCCTCGAAGAAGGCCGTTATGGTGCCAGTCTCTCCGATCCTTGAGCACCTATTTCTCCATATGTGGAGAAACACAGTCATTGGTACCCATTGTGAGCAAAGTGCTCGATGCGATGTTCTGAGTCTGTCGAAGCCCGGGGTTCCAAAAAATCCAGCTCCCTACTATAGTCGTTGATTCGGCCATGCGACGACTCAAGAGCCAAGAGACTCATTCCTCGGTGCCCCCCGTGTAGGGATGCCCAGACCTTGGACACCCTTGGCCGAAAATGCTACCAGGGCTTGATACTGGTTTGCTGAGTCCCATCCTACCAGTTGTTCATCGGCATGTACCTAAAGCAACTGGTAAGGGAGCTCGCTATCTTCTCTGCAGGTCTCAATGGGGAACCTCTTCAGCGGTTCAAGTCACTGGCCTCGGCAGTCAATGAGTGCTTGAAGTTCCTGTCTCGAGCAGCATACGATGGCTTCAAATCCTCAGCCAGAATGGCCGCCAAAGGCATCTGGGTCTGACACCAGGCATGGCTGCAGTCGTCTGACCTCGAACAATGGGTCGAGGACAAACTCATCGATGTCCCTTGCACTGGCGAGAACTTTCTCGGAAAACCCATGTCAGACAATGCTGCTGAGAATAGATACTGAGTTCCTGACCAGGACCAGACTCTCGAAGAAGACCTCGGTGCACCCCCGTAAGAAGGCTCCAGGAAAGAAGCCTTTCTTCCTGAGAAAGAAGGGATTGTTTTTGGTAATGCCCCACAATACCAGGCCTTCTCTGCCCCACAGCAGGGACAACAGTCCAAGGGGCAAGGGCACTGCCCCCTGTAAGCCTAAGACCCAGGCACCGGCCCCAGTCCCAGTCCCGGGCCAGCCTGGAGGGAGTTTTTGACTCCTTGGGCATGACCTCCTCTCCCCCAGGAGACCCTAAGCAGCCCACAGGGGGACATCTGGCCCTGTTTGCCCACTGGTGGTCCTGCATCACCACAGATTCCTGGGTGCTGCAAATAGTCAAGGAGGGATATCTCCTCCATCTGCAACAGATGCCACCCTTGTTCTTCCCAGGAGAACCTATGAGGCCTCTCCTTCACCTGACTGTGCTCCTCACTGAGCTCACAGGCCGCCTCATGGACAAGGTGGTGGAGCCAGTGCCCAGACATCTCTGGGGCAAAGTCTTCTATTCCCAGATATTTCCTCATTTCCATCTTGGACCTATGGGACTTTAACAGATTTCTGGTATGGGAGAAGTTCAAGATGCTCTCCCTTGGAACATTGCTGCCTTACCTCAAGCAGGGAGAATGGCTATGTTCCTTAGACCTGAAGGATGCTTGTACACATATTCTGATCCATCCCAACCACCAACAATATCTCTGGTTCGTGGTGGGAGGAGGTCACTACCAGTACAGGGTGCTACCCTTTGGGCTAGCGTCATCGCCAAGGGTCTTCACCAAGTGCCTAGCAGAGAGTCCTCCCTGTAAAGATGGGGAGCTCATTGCGAGGACATCCACACCCAATGCATGTGGTCCCAGACACTGCCAGTTTCAAATCAGCCTCCTGGAGCTCTGGGCGATATTTCTGGCCGTTCGAGCCTTTTGCCATCCATTGCAGCACCAGTCTGTGCTGGTCCAGATGGACAAGCAAGTCACAATGTTCTGTCAACTAACAAGAGGGCACGGGGTTATACTCCCTCTGCCGGGATTCTCCTGTGGACAGTCTACCTCCTGAGCCTGGATAACGCCCTGACAGACAGGCTGAGAAGAGTCCTCCAGCCACACGAGTGGTGCCTGGACCCCAAAGTGGCCTCCCGGCTTTTCCGACTCTGAGGACACCTGCTTGCCAGCCCGGACAACATTCAGTTGCCTCGCTACTGCTTCCACCAGCTGTGCCCATCCCAGATGGCAGCGGATGAGTTCTTCATCTAATAGATGGAAAGCTTCCTTTTTATACCTTCCCACCGACACCACTAGTTGCCAAGACCCCTCTTCAAGGGCAAGACAGGGCATCACTGATTCTGGTAGCCCCCCCCCCAATGGCCCAGGAAACCTTGGTTCCTGCTGCTTCTCTGTCTGTCGGCAGCGCCTCAGATTCCCCTTGGGCCATGCCCTCGAACTACCTTCACAGGAGGAGGGCTATCTCCTGCACTCCAACCTGGGGTCCCTGTCGCTCGCGGCTTAGCTGCTGAAATGATAGCTCTAGCTCCCTTCAGCCTCCCACAATAGGTAGAGGAGGTCCTTCTGGCATTCCGCAAGGCCTCCACGAGAAGGGCATCTATTTTCGGTGTGGTGCACTGAGAGGCAGGCAAACCCATTCTCTTGCTCGGTGCAACTGGTGCTCCAGTACTTCACCTGTCCCAGGTGGGACTGAAGTCCAACTCTCAGTCAAAGTACATCTGAGCGCTGTTGTGGCGCACCACCACTCCATCGAGGGCAAGCTCCTGTTGGCTCAGCCCCCTATTTCTCATTTCCTGCAGGGCCATATGTTGTCCAAGCCCCCAGTCCGCCCACCAATGGTGGAATGGGACCTCAATGTGGTGCTCTCACAGGTCACTAAGCTGCCATATGAGCCCCTGGCTACTTGCCACCTGCGGTACCTCTCCTGGAAGGTTGACTTGCTTGTGGCACAACGTGTAGACTTGCAGGGTCAGCAAGTTCCAGGCTCTGATGGCAGAGCCGCCCTACCAGAGGTTCTACAAGAACATGGTGGTGCTCTGCCCACACTCCAAGTTTATACCAAAGGTGGTATCCCCTTCCATCTCAATCAGGAGGTGGTGCTACCCACCTTCTTCCCAAGGCCTCATGCTGGCAAGGCAGAGACTGTTCTCCATACTCTGGATTGTAAAAGAGCCCTGTCCTATCTACAACTGACCTGGGGCCACTGCAAAGCGCCTCAGCTTTTCATCTCCTATGACCCCATTTGATTGGGACTTCCAATGACCAAGCAAACTCTGTCCCCTTGGTGGCAGACTGCATTGCCCTTGCCTGTGAGCAGGCTGAGATCTCACTAGACCACTGGGTCATGGCACACTGTCAGGGCTATGGCTATTTCTGTAGCAAATCTGCATTCCATGCCTGCTTAGGAAATCTGCCGGGCTGCCACCTGGTCTTCAGTCCATATCGTTGCAGTTCACTACTGCCTGCAGAGGAAGTCCCAATAGGACAGTGCCTTCAGCCAGGCTATGCTCTGTAATCTGTGTCCCTTGGGGAAACTGCTAGGTACGTATGACCTAGATTGGCCACTGTTGGAAACAGAATGCTGGGCTTGATGGACCTTGGTCTGACCCAGTATGGCATATCTTATGTTCTTATGTTCTTATCTCTTTGGGATGTAGGCAACACCTGCCCTCTGCCCCTTCTGTGTTCAGCCTACCAGAATGCTGGTTCCTTGCCGGACACTTGAGTCTTGCAAGTCTCTCAGTTGGGACTTAACTGCTGCAGCTCATGGCTCACCACCTGTGGTCACCTGTGGTGTTTTGTACAGGTTCTCAGTAGCTGGGGAGTTGCATATGTGAGGACTGACTTCCTGCTTGTTCCCTTTAACAGGTGTTTTCTGGGGACAGCTGGAATCAGTTCTTACAACACTCTCTCCTCCCCCTTGGAGTTGCTGCTTTACCATATTTTATTTTTACCGTTTTAGCTATGTCATTAGACTGAGGCAAGATGGCATCCTTGGGCAGGAAGGGGATCAAACATCCATTGTACATATCCCAAAGGCTTTCTTTGAAAGCTGGGAGCTGCTTCCGCGTGGGCTCTGTCATCGCTGACGTCACCTATATGTGAGGATTGATTTCTGCTGTCTCCAGAGAACACCTGTTACAGGTGAGTAACTACGCTTTGTAAGCTACTGTGGGTGACTGAGCAAAATTGCTATGCCAAAAATATGTCTTATGAAATAAGAGATAATGATATAAACTTGCCCTGTGCATAAAACCTGTTTTTACTTGTGGGAAAATGGCTTTTATAAAATTACTCCATAAGTTATGGGCTTGTAAGTATGTGTGGTGACAAAACGGTGCATACTTTTACACGATGCACATGTAGGCATGTTTTTGGGTAGAATATGGGTGGAGTCATAAAAATCATATATATTCTTTGTCCATATTTTATATTCTGTGCAACGATGCATAAGTACATTTGCTCTAGTTCTTGAGTTGGTGTAACTATCTAGCCACAATTTCTACTGGTTTATCTCTAGTATTTTTATAATAAATATTGCTACTACTGAGCATTTGTATACGTAGCGCTGCACAGACTCATGTAGAAGACTGTCCCTGCTCTTCAGAGCTTAGAGTCTAGTCAAGACAGACAACACAGGAGCTGTAGGCATTGGGATACATTTAGAGGTAAGGAAACAAAAAAGGATACTAGGTGAGTCAAGATCCAAAAGCGACAGCGAACAGGTGAGTTTTCAGCCTGGATTTGAAAAGGGCCAGAGAAGGCACTGATGTACAGACTCGGGAAGTTTTTTCTAGGCATAAGGAGCAGCAAGGTGAAAAGATGTGCTTATAAAAGCACATACACACAACTATGTGTCTTCCTAAAAATAGTCTGCAAATAGAGGCTGCCTTAACCTAGGTGACTTGTTATAAAATTATTTCCAATATGAATAAAACTGATATGCAGGATTAGAGTGCTTGATTGTTCCTGCATTATCACTATTGATCACAACTGCGATGCTATATCTCTTTATTGCGCTTGAAAAAAACAAAAATCCACAGATGTTTTTGAACATGCAAGTCCTACAAATTACTGCAGCAGCACTCCGAAAAGTACAAAACCAGCCTTTAACAGTTAACCCATGTGGAAAAATTGCCCCGAGGCAAAACATTCATGCTCTGTGTTGAGAAGGATGTGAAGAGCTACTTGGGTATAAGCATAAAGGATATGTTTTTGCTTAAAGGGAAAGGATATACTGACTGATTTGTCTATATATGGTTGATCTGACCCTTTAATGTTTCCCTTTCTTGAACTTGCCTTTAAAAGCCGGAGTGTTTTAGTGTATGGGAGTTTCTGGTGTGTGTGTTTTTTGGGTTTTTTTGTCTTGAGGAACTAGAGCAGAATATCTATGTGGGTGAGGATGGCATTTGTAGTTGAAATGGAGAGAGACCAGGAGTTAAAGGAGGTTGAAGAGGAGGAGAGAGGAATGAAGAGAACAGGCGAGAAAGGAAGGGAGGGTCTTTTATGGAATGATATAAGGGGAGGGCCTTTATGGGATGGCGTTGTACCAGTAGTTCCTTAGCGTCCCTCCAGTCTAGTCCCGAACCTTAGAAGTTGTGTATGACCTCCCGCAGCTTGGAGACTGAGCATGTCACAGCTTTGATGACACTGGCATAAGTATTGCAGGGACCGCCTTCTTGCTCCAGTTTTCAGTCTCCAAGCAGCAGAAGGAGGCGTGAGTTCTGAGGTTCGGGACTCACTGAAGGAATCATTAAGGATAGATTAGATGGGGCTAATAGGCATTAAATGTTTGCAGGGGATATAAAAAAAATAGGGGCTGCGGTTCCTTTAAATCGGCGAAATTGGAGATTTTCAGATTTTGAGAATTGAGTTGAAAATTGAAAAGCTGGCCCACTGTCCCCCCCCCCCCTCTCTGTAATACAAATCGGCTGCAGAGAAGAGTGGGGGAGACGAGAGCAGGGACTCCAGTATCCTCTCCCCCGCGGTGGGAGAGGAACCGTTGAGGATTGCTGCTCGTGCTGGGAGAAAGGCAGACGGTGTTCAGCAGCTCTGTGGCGGCGAAAAGGGCCCTCGCATGTCCTGAGGCGCCCGGAGTGGAGGCAGAGTGGTGGGTGATCGGCTTCCAGCTGGGGAGCAAGGCTCCAGTGATTAGAACGGGCAGTTAGGAGGTAGTAGGTAGTTTGGGTTAGAAAAGTAAAGTGCCAGCGGCCATTTTACCGCCGCGTGGTTTTTCGGCGGGAAGAAGGGGCTGCACGGGGTGCCGTTTTGTGAGTGCTGACAAGTTTTTAATCAGTGAGGATAGAAGGCAGGGTTGGCTGATGGTGGAGATTTCTTGAGAAAAAAAAAAGAAGAAATCAAGAACGGACAGTTTTGGAAACTGGCAAAAGCACACTTGAAGGGTGCAAATACTTATACCTTCAAAACCTCGCTACCTCCTCTGTGGGATCAGGAGGGTGTCCGTTTCGGAGGCAGGAGTGTGTAGTGCTTGTGCCCGTGAGGCATCGATATCCGGTATGGAGGAGCATACTGCAGCTGAGCTGTCAAAGGAGGTCGTTGGGGCTGAGGTGCGCCTAGAGACCCCTACACTGATTCAGGAGCCCACGCCGGGTCAGTCTTCAGCGCCGGATGGGCCGTTGTCCCAAACCCCTATACAGGGGGGTTTGGGGGCAATTTTTTCCCCAACAGTTTATGGTCCTGCTACAGCAAGCTCTTGGCGGGCCTGGGGCCAATTTAGTGGATCCTGGAGGGGTGGTTTCGCCCGGGTCCAAGAGGCAGGGGCCTTCCCTGGAGGGGGAGAAAGGGGGAGTTCCTGAGAAAAGGGCCAAAATATTAGAGGACAGGACGAGCCTGGACGTGGCGCTGGAAGGGCAGTCAGAGTAGTTGGAAGACTCTGACATGGACCAAGAGTTGGAGGAAGGCGAGTTGCCGGAACCGGAGGACCATGCTAGGGTGGTCAGGGTATTCCGAAGAGAGGAGCTGGCGGCATTGATTGGGAAGACGCTGAAGGCGTTAAATATGCCGGCCGAGGATCAGGGAGTAGATGCTTCTTTGGAGGATCCATTGTTACAAGCCATGCGGAGGTCGCAGCGAGAGTTTCCGATTCATAGGGTGTTTAAGGAGATGATACAGGAAGAGTGGGACACGCCGGAAGCAAGCATTAAAAGATCGCGGCTGCTGAACAGGTTGTATCCGATACAAGAGTCGGATAGGGATTTGTTTAAGCCTCCTAAGGTGGATGCGGTGGTTTCCTCGGTTACGAAGAAGACTACCATTCTCGTAGAGAGAAGTGCAGCGCTTAGATGCCCAGGATAGGAAACTAGATACGCTGCTAAGGCAGGTGTTTGAGGTTAATGTGCTCTCCATGCAGGCCTCGATTTGTGGAGCTTGGGTGGCGAGGGCATGCTTGAGGTGGTCCCAAAGGATGAGGGGACTGCAGGTTGAAGGAGCGGTAGAGGAAGCGGCTCGAATGGAGTCGGGTGCAGCGTATTTAGCGGACAGTCAGTACGACCTTATGAGAGGGTTAGCAAAGAGTATGGCGTCTGTAGTGGCAGCAAGGAGATCGCTCTGGCTCCGAAATTGGGCGGCAGATGCGGCGCCCAAAGCGAGATTAGGAAAGCTGCCCTTTAGATGTAAGCTTCTCCTTGGCGAAGATCTGGAGAAGCTGGTGAAAGATTTAGGAGACTCAAAAGGGGGCAGATTACCAGAGGATAAGGTCAAGCAGGGGCATCAGATGGCCCCGTCTCGGAGTCAGCAACGTGAGTTTAGGCGTTTTCATCAGTCAAGATTTGGGCAGTTTCAGAGAGGAAAGTTTTTCCGTACAGGGCCTCGGGGATTCAGGGGGGCAGGAAGAGGTTTTGGGGCCTCCTCCTCCCCAAGCAGTAAGAAACCGCAATGAAGCGAGGAGGGTCCAGGTGGGAATGGTTCCCGTGGGGGGACGCTTAAGAGTTCTTTCCAGCCTGGACCCAAATTACTTCGGATCAGCGGGTGTTGAAAATCGTGCAGAAAGGGTATGCACTAGAGTTTCAACGTCCAGTGAGAGACGCTTTTGTACAATCTCCCTGCAGAACACGGTCAAAGCGGGCAGAGGTACAGCAAACATTAGAGCAGTTATTGGAGCTGTGCCGAAAGACGAATACGGCTGCGGTCGATACCCCATCTATTTCGTGGTACCAAAAAAGGAAGGAACCTTGAGGCCAATTCTGGACCTCAAGAGAGTAAGCAGGTGTCCCATTTCCGTATGGAATCCCTAAGGTCGGTCATAGCGGCAGTTCATCAAGGCGAGTACCTCATGTCCCTAGACCTTTCAGAAGCGTATCTGCATATACCGATCAGGTTAGAGCATCAGAGGTTTCTTTGGTTTGCGGTGCCGATGGGGCATTTTCAGTTCCAAGCGTTGCTGTTTGGCCTGGCAACAGCACCAAGGACGTTCACCAAGGTCATGGTGGTGGTGGCTGCGGCGTTGAGAAAGGAAGGAGTGTTGGTTCATCCTTACTTAGACAACTGGCTGATTCGAGCAAAGTCGAAGGAGGAGAGCGTAGTAACTACAAGACGAGTGGTAGAGTTTCTGCAATCGCTAGGATGGGTGGTAAACGTGGCAAAGAGCAAGCTCAACTCAGTTCAGGAGTTAGAGTATCTAGGGGCTCGATTCGACATGGACAAGGGCAGAATCAGCAAGCTAAGGATGTTAGTTCGGACCTTCCTGGACAGAGCGGCTCCTTCAGCGTGGCAGTATTTGCAGATTTTGGGCACGATGGCAGCCACGCCGGAGGTGGTGCCGTGGGCCAGAGCTCACATGAGACCGTTACAAAGGACTCTACTCAGGAGGTGGTCGCATCAATCCGATCAGTTGTCCAAGAGGTTGGTCTACCCTCCAGCAGCAAGACAGTCGCTGTAGTGGTGGCTGCGCCCAGGTTGTCTGGAAAAAGGAATGCCTCTGGAGGCCCCGGATTGGAGGGCGTTGACGACTGATGCAAGTATGTTCGGCTGGGGAGCACACTTCGAGGGTCAGTATGCGCAGGGGCAATGGACAGAACTGGAGAAAATGTCGTTGATCAACAGGTTAGAACTGAGAGCAGTCACGCTAGCTTTGAAATTCTTGCAGCGGGAGCTGAAAGGGAGTGCAATAAGAGTGTTTTCGGACAATGCTACGGCAGTGGTGTACATCAATCGTCAAGGCGGTACGGGCAGCGTGGCTCTTGAGGAGGAAGCGGACGAGCTGCTCGATTGGGCTGTGGAAAATCTAGCAGCGTTTTCGGCGGCACATGTGGCAGGAGTGGACAATGTGACGGCGGATTTTTTGAGTCGAGTCAAAGTAGATCCAGGCGAATGGGTGCTTCATCAGGAGGTGTTCGAGTTGATAGTACAACGCTGGGGACTCCCGGCCATGGATCTCATGGCGACTTGGGCATCAGCAAAGGTGGAGAGGTTCTTCAGCAGAAGAAGAGAGCGAATGTCAGAAGGGTTGGATGCTCTGATTCAAAAGTGTTCGGAGGATCGGCTGCTATACATATTCCCACCTTGGGTGCTGATAGGGCGAGTCCTGCAGCGCATAGAAAAGCACAAGGGAAACATTTGGCCAAGGAGGCCTTGGTATGCTGACTTGAGGCATCTGCTAGTGGAGCCGCTGTGGAAGCTGCCATTCAGAACAGATCTGCTGAAGCAGGGGCCATTGGCCATGCCTCAGGTGGATCGTTTCTCGCTTACGGCTTGGCTCTTGAAAGGGCAAGGTTAGCAGCCAAAGAATATTTGGCGATGCTGTTAAGGTCTAGGAGGAGATCTACGTCAATGGCGTATATTAGAGTTTGGCGGATTTTTGAATCTTGGTGCAAAGAGAGAAGACTTAAGGCGTTAGCGGCCTTGTTGGCGCAAGTCTTGTCCTTTTTGCAAGATGGATTAGAGAAAGGGCTGGCAGCTGCTTCGCTTCGGGTGCAGCTAGCGGCAATTTCGTGTTTTCGAGGCAAGGTGCCAGGTGTGGCTCTAGGGGCGCATCCAGACTTAAAGAGATTTTTGCGTGCGTCGGCGCTGTTCAGACCACGTAGAGTTTTGGTCCTGCTTTGAGATTTGAATGCGGTGCTGGAGGTGTTGGTGCGGGAGCCGTTTGAGCCCTTAGTGAAAGCGACAATGAAGGACCTTACCCTCAAGGTGGTGTTTTTGGTAGCCATCGCTTCGGCAAGAAGAGTTTCTGAGTTGCAGGCTTTGTCCTGTAGAGAGCCGTTTTTGTTTTTTTGAGGTCAACAAAGTAGTGTTGCGAACAGTGCCCTCCTTCTTGCCAAAGGTAGTGTCAGCTTTTCACGTGAATCAGGTGGTGTCTTTACCGGTGTTCAAAAAGGCAAGCAAGGGTAAAGATGAAGGTCGGCTGCATAGGTTAGACGTCGGGAGAGCGTTGAAGTATTTGCAGTGAACGGCGGCGTTCCGAAAAACAGACAGGTGGTTCGTACTATTTGGGGGGCAAAGACAAGGAGAGATGGTGGCTAGATCTTCTATTGCTAGGTGGATCAAGGATGCTATTGCGTCGGCTTATCTGCTAAAAGGTAAAGTTGTTCCAGCGGGTTTGAAGGCGCATTCCACTAGGGCGCAGGCTGCTTCTTGGGCGGAGAGTAGTTTGGTTCCGGCAGTGGACATCTGTAGGGCGGCAACTTGGTCGTCCTTGCATACGTTTGTAAAACATTATAGACTTGATGTTCAAGTGGAAAGGGACTGTAAGTTTGGATCGGCGGTGCTTCAGGCTGGTCTGGCAGGTCCCTCCCGGTGAAGTGTTTACTGCTCTGTTACATCTCCTAAGGTTCGGGACTAGACTGCAGGGACGCTAAGGAAGGTGAAATGAGACTTACCTGCTAATTGTTGTTCCTTAAGGAACTCCAGTCTAGTCCCACATCCCTCCCTGTAATTACCTGCCGGACGGCACCCTGAAGTATAAGATGAGGCGTAAAAGGAGGCAGAGAGAATCTCTTGTGCGGCGGTATTTGGGAGAGGGGTTTGGAAAACGGGGGATGTCGGGCTTTCTAGTCGGGTAAAAAAATAAATAAATAAATAAATTTGACCTTTGAAATTGATATTTAGGAGTTTTTTTAGCAAAAGACTGCATTTTATAGCTAGTTTAGAAAACGTTTAACTGGTTACTTAATTATTGCTCTGGTGAGTCTGCTTTGTCAATAGGGTACTGGAGCAAGAAGGCGGTCCCTGCAATACTTATGCTGGTGTCATCAAAGCTGTGACATGCTCAGTCTCCAAGCTGTGGGAGGACGTACACAACTTCTAAGGTTCGGGACGAGACTGGAGTTCCTTAAGGAACAACAATTAGCAGGTAAGTCTAATTTCACCTTAGTGTAGCTACATGATACTTGGGTTGAGTCTTCTGGATTGGCAGTGAGAATCAAGACTTGTTCTCTGGTAAAAATAGGGCAAGGAATCTGATCTTTTGAGCCCATGCTGCTTTGTGTGACATACTTGCACAGGTGCCACAGTTAGAATCTTCGTGGCTTTATTTATTTATTTAACATTTCTTATATACCGCCTTTCATGATATCAAGGCGGTTTACATTGAACAAGGCATTATAACTTGGAGATAACTATTTTACAGGGAACATGGGCTATAGAGGGTTAAGTGACTTGCCCAAGACCACAAGGAGCACCTGTGGGACTAGAAACCCCAGTCCTTCCGGCCCAAGGTTGCTGTCCTCTAGTGGGATTTGAACCCCCGACCCTCCGGCCTGAAGTACCTTTCCCCAACCACTAGGCCACTCCTCCACTCCTACAAGCTTACAAGCGTTTGCAATGATGGTTAGCGATGGACATCTTCTGTTTGCCCTTGAGGTAACACTTGAATCCACTGGTCTGCTTTCTGACATCATGAGGAAAGTCAGCAGTCTACATGATGCAGTACTTGTCCATAATTTTGAAAATTCCCATGAATGCACCTAGTTCTCCCTCAAAAGAAACAAGTAAAGTTATGTCACTTGATGGAAATTGGTGAGGAGCATGAAAAGTCTTTTCTGTATGACCTATGATGCTTTGAAACATAATCTCTGTGATGGCTAGTGATGTTTGAAGGGTCTCATAGTTGTATTCAGTACATTTCTGTGACCCCCACCCATTACATTGTCAGTTTTCTCAGATTGCTTTTAAAACTACCATTCCAAGTCATCCTGCTAGACCAGTCCAGACAAATGGGTTAAGTCCCCCTGCCAGCAGATGTTGGAGACAGAGAAAAACTACCAGAAGCTTGATTGGTTGAGCCCTGGTAGACATATAGCTGTATCCCTATAGGTCGCCCTCAGTATTTTCTGTCTCCAGAAGATGTTGGTGTTCTTCTGTTTTTCTCTTCAGGTTTTCTTTTAAGTTTATTAATTTCAGCTGGACGTTTTCAGGGCGCACAGGAGGTGTGCCCCTCTGAAATTTCCCAGCTCATCGCCTTGGGGATCTGATTGAGCTCCTGGTCAAGAGGACTAGTCGAGCTCCCATTATGCGAGGGGAAGGCCGCCTCCTGATCACAAGGATCTGGTAGGCCGGCAGCAGTGGGAACCTTCATTGCTCTTATAGAGCTTAGCTACAGCAGAGGTTTGTCAGCCTTCTTGAAGCATCTGCCTTGGGAGCTTAGCTACAGCAGCAGTTTTTGGTCAGCCTTCTTGCAGCGTCTGCCTTGGTTTCCCTGCTCTACTACTGCGATCGCATGGGGCACAGTGAGTAAATTCCTCCCCCCCTCCCCCCTCAGGTCTGCCGCTCTTCTTTACCTTCTGGGATATGGAGGCTCCGGGCGCTTGTACAGCGGGGATGCCAGTAGGCCAGCAGCAGGGAGAGCCTTCTTATTTTTGCTAAGCGCTCTGAGTCGGTCTTTTGCAATACTGCTCATGTCTTGGCTCTCCTGCTTCTCCAGGAGGACACAGGGAGTTTGAATCCCTCCCTCCGTTTTGAGCGCTGGGTCATGCTGCCACTATTGCAAAGACACCGTGTGTGTTTGTTTGTTTGTTTTTTTTTCTTCGAGACTGCTGCGGCTGCACTGCCCTGCTTTCCGCATTGCTGTGTTTCCATTTCTCTGCTTACCGCCTTTTTGTTCGGACTGATCTGGCATGTGTGGCAGCCATTTCCTTAGCCATGGGGGGTGCAGCATCCATTTTAAATGTCAGAACTGTGCGGCATTCTCAGCCATGGTGACTGGTTTAGAGTGGGAAAGTTAGCTGTGCAACCTGCGAGAGCCGCAGCATTTTCTTTCTCCTTTATGTAACATTATTTTGGGGGAACGTTTTATTTACCAGTGCCCTCCTCCTTCAGAAGTGTACTGTCTACAGCTACAAGCGGAAATACTTTCATCCGGGTAAGCGGAACAGGCCAAGCACCCCCTGTGATGTGTCTTCTCGCACAGTCGGTAGGCAGCGATGGGAGGTCCCGCTGCTCACCCCCAGTGGTCTCCAGGGTCGCTCCTCCCTACCGTCTCCTCCCTCAGCCTGCCGATCTTCCGGCTCAGACACTGCTTCCTCAAAACCCATTTCGGTCTTCTCAGAACCAAGATTCACAACAATTTCTAGTGCTCCTTAGGCTTGGACCCTTGGCACATGGACCCTGTCATCTCTGGCTTGGAGGCCTGTTCAGTCCACAGAACCTCGCTAGACTCTACGTTGGGGTCCCGGAAGTGTTCTCGGAAGGAGTGAGTTCTTAGGAACATGGGGCATACTCTCAAGGAACTTTTCTTGGGCTGCGGCTGCCTGTGCACCTGATTTCCCAGATGAAGAAGCCTTGTCAGCCGAGGATAGCCTGGTGCCTCTGACTGGGAGAATGGTGAGCTGACGAGCAAGACAGCACACAGGATATCCACCTGTTCCGCAAGGATGAACTCCCTGCTCTGATGGTTCAAATAGTGGACGGCTTACACCTCGCCGATCCTCTAGAGCACAGTCAGCCTCAGGCGCTCTCTCAGGCCGAAAAGCCTTTTCCCACGGGAGCTCTCCTGTGGGGCATATCAAAGCCTGCCAGTCCCGCCAGGGCTCTCCTGCAGGGCAATCAAAAGCCTGCCAGGGTCTTCCCTTTCCCACCGTAGCTCTAGCAGATGGTATCTCAGAAGTGCAATTTGCCTGATGCATACGGCTCGCCATCTGGGACAGCACTACCTTAGGGATAGCGCTATCTTTGGTCTCCAGCGGATCTGGACAGGTGCTTTGCATATCCGAAGATGGCTGCTCTGGTGACTGTCGTCACTAAGCACATTGCTTTTCCGGTTGAAGGGGGTGCGGCCCTTTCGGATCATTAGGTTACGAAACTCCACTCAGGCATCAGTTTGTAGAGGTCTGGCGGCCTATGCCCTCCTACATTGCTTTAGCTTTGTCAATGGTCAGCTGATCTAGCCTTTAAGGCGCGCCTCTCTAAGCTACCCTTCCAAGGTAAGTGGCTCCTTGGTGAAGACCTTGACAAGCTTGTCAAGGACCTGGGGGAAGTCAAGCCACAGCAGCTATTGGAAGGCAAACTGCGGTCCTTTACATGCTGCGGAAAGGCCTTTTTGCTGTGACCTCATGCTGGTCAAAGGTCACAGTCCTTCGGGGAATCAGGAAAGGACGGGATGCCTATGTCGCCGCCAATACGAGGAGGGTGGATGCCTTTTTCCAGCAGTGAGCCCACATGGCCTTCGATCAGTGGGTCCTCAACATCGTCTGCCAAGGCTATGCTCTCCCATCCAAGAAGCCTTCCTAGTTTCGCCCAGCGGAGCATTCCAAAAGAGGGCAGCCATACAATCCACCCTCCAACATCTGCAGTTTCTTTGAGCCATTCGACCGGTCCATCTCGCAAAGAGGGACTCTGCTCGTTATTCCATTTACTTTGTGGTATCCAATAACGAGGGGTCCTTTCAGCAGAATCTGGGTCTCAGGGAGGTCCATTGGCCCTTCATGTACCGTTTTTTCACATGAAAATGATATGTCCAATAATTCAAGCAGCCTTTATGGGATAATTCCTTGCCTCATCTAGCCTAGCAGAAGCATATTTACATATTCTTCTCCGGGAGGATCACCGGCGTTTTCTGCGCTTTGTCACGCTTGGGCAGCATTTTCAGTTTTGCATTCTGGACCGTGTTTTTTTTCTACTGTCCTCGGTAGTCTGGAGCTAGGGAGACCCATATGTGAGGACTGACTTCTGCTTGTTCCTGGAGAAAGTGTAGTTACTCACTTGTAACAGATGTTCTCCAGGGACAGCAGGAATCAGTCCTCACAATCTTTCCTCCTCCTCCTGGAGTTGCTGTTCATTTCTTGGCCATCTTCTTGGTTGGGCTTTAGCTGTGGCGCCCGACTGATCAAGATGGCACTCTTGGGCAGGAAGGGGACCACGCATGCGTGGTGGCATCTCCCAAAGGCTTTCTTTGAAAGCTGGGGAGATGCTTCCACAAGAGCTCCGTCAGTGCTGATGTCACCCATATGTGAGGGTTGATTCCTGCTGTCCCTGGAGAACACCTGTTACAGGTGAGTAAATATGCTTTCTCATCTAGCACTCTCTGGTTAAGAACATAAGAACATAAGATATGCCATACTGGGTCAGACCAAGGTCCATCAAGCCCAGTATTCTGTTTCCAGCAGTGGCCAATCTAGGTCATATGTACCTAGCAGTTTCCCCAAGAGACACAAGTTCCACAATGCTTGTACTGGGTCAGGCATTGATATCTTCGGTCACTTCTTAATAATGGTTTATGGACTTTTCCTCCAGGAACTTGTCCAAACCTTTTTTAAACCCAGCTACACTAAAAGCCTTTACTACATCCTCCGGTAACAAATTCCAGAGTTTGATTACACGTTGAGTGAAAAAATATTTTCTTTTATTAGTCTTAAATAGCTTACCCTGTAGCTTCATTGCATGTCCCCTAGTCTTTCTATATTCTGATAAGGTAAACAATCGATCTACGTTTACCCGTTCCACTCCATTCATTAATTTATAGACTTCTATCATATCTCCCCTCAGCCGTCTCTTTTCCAGGTTAAAGAGCCCTAACCTTTTTAGCCTTTCTTCATAGGAGTATCCTTCCATCCCCTTTACCATTTTGGTGGCTCTTCTCTGTACCTTTTCTAAAATCGCTATATCCTTTTTAAGATACGGCGACCAGAATTGCACACAATATTCAAGGTGCGGTCTCACCATGTAACGATATAGAGGCATTAGAATATCTTTTGTTTTATTTTCCATTCCTTTCCTTATCATACCTAGCATTCTATTTGCTCTCTTGGCCGCCGCTGCACACTGGGCCGAGGGTTTTAACATGGTATCCACAATGACGCCTAAATCTTTTTCCTTGGTGGTGGTTCCTAATGTGGAACCTTGCATCGTGTAACCATAGTTTGGGTTGTTCTTCCCTAGGTGCATAACCTTGCATTTGTCCACATTAAATTTCATCTGCCATTTTGATGCCCAGTCTTCCAATTTATCAAGATCCTCTTGCAATTTTTCACAATCCTCTTGGGTTTTAACAACTTTAAATAGTTTTGTGTCATCTGCAAATTTGATAACCTCACTCGTTATTCCACTTTCCAGGTCATTTATGAATATGTCAAAAAGCAGCGGACCCAGCTGCTTTTTGACATCCCTGGGGTACACTACTATTCACCTTTCTCCATTGGGAAAATGGGCCATTTAGCCCTACCCTCTGCTTTCTATCTTTTAACCGGTTCCTGATCCACAATAGTACACTGCCTCCTATCCCATGACTCTTTAGTTTTGCCAAAAGTCTCTCATGAGGGACCTTGTCAAAGGCTTTCTGAAAGTCCAGATACACAATATCAACCGACTCACCTTTGTCCACTTGTTTATTCACTCCTTCAAAAAAACATAACAGATTAGTAAGACAAGATCTTCCTTGTCTAAAGCCATGTTGGCTGTCTCCCATTAGGTTGTGACTATCTGCATGCTGAGTAATTGTATTCTTTATGATGGTTTCTACCATTTTTCCCGGTACGGACGTCAGGCTCACCGGTCTGTAGTTTCCCGGATCACCCCTGGAACCTTTTTTAAAAATTGGGGTTACATTGGCAATCCTCCAGGTATTAGAGATGATTTTAATGATAGTTCACAGATTACTGATAGCAGTTCTGCAATCTCATATTTCAGTTCTTTCAACACCCTCGGATGTATACCATCCAGCCCAGGTGATTTGCTACTCTTCAGTTTATCTAATAGTTGTAAGACATCTTCCCGATGTATCGATATTTCCTTCAATTGTTCCGCACCTTTAAATACCACTTCAGTCATGGGTAACATCCCTACATCTTCCTCAGTAAAGAGCGAAGCAAAGAATTCATTCAGTCTCTCCGCTATCGCCTTGTTGCCTCTTAGTGCTCCTTTAACCCCTTTATCATCTAATGGACCAACTGACTCTCTCACAGGTTTTTTGCTACGAATGTACTTGAAAAGGTCTTTATTTCGCGTTTTTGCTTCCGCAGCAAGCTTCTTCTCAAATTCTCTCTTTGCCTGCCTTATCAATGCCTTGCATTTGACTTGCCAGTGCTTGTGCTGTTTCCAGGTTTCGTCGTTTGGCTCTTTTTTCCATTTCCTGAAAGATGCTTTTTTGGCAACAGCCTCTCTGACCTCACCTTTAAACCATGCTGGCAGTTTTTTGGACTTCCTTCCACTTTTCTTAAAGCGTGGAATACAGCTGGTCTGGGCTTCCAAGATAGTATTTTTCAACAACACCCAAGCTTGATGTGCGTCTTTAACCTTCGCAACTGCTCCTTTTAGTTTTTTCTTAACTGTTTTCCTCATTTTATCATAGTCTCCCTTTCGAAAGTTAAAAGGTAGTACTGTGGATTTCCTTACTATCCCTCCTCCACTAATTAAATCAAAGGCGATCATGCTATGATCACTATTGCCAGGTGGCCCCAACACCCTTATCTCTTGCACTAGATCTGATGTTCCACTAAGGACTAGGTCTAATATGGCTTCCCCTCTGGTCGGTTCATGAACCAGCTGCTCCAAGAAGCAGTCATTTATTTCATCTAGGAACTTTATCTCCCTAGCATGTCCTGACGTGACACTGACCCAGTCGATACCGGGGTAATTGAAATCACCCATTATTATTACTGCGCTGTAACATTTGTTAGCTTCTTTGATTTCTTTGAGCATTTCATCATCCATTTGGTCATTCTGGCCAGGTGCTCGATAGTACACCCCCACTGCCATTGCCTTCCCCCTTTTTATATGGAATTCAATCCATATTGATTCTACAGCAGATTTTGTTTCCTGCAAAACTTTAATCCTTTCTGAGTCAATGCCCTCTCTAACATAGAGCGCAACCCCTCCACCAATTTGATCAGCTCTATCATTACGATATAGTTTGTACCCAGGTATCACAGTGTCCGACTGGTTGTCCTCCTTCCACCATGTCTCTGATATTCCAATCATATCTAACCTTTCATTTAGTGCTATATATTCTAACTCTCCCATCTTATTCTTTAGACTTCTAGCATTTGCATACAAGCATTTTAGAGAATGTATTTTATTCATGTTAATTTGGCTATTGTTAGACATGGGTAAATTGGGATCTTTAAGCTCTGTCTGCTCCATACTTGAGGGCATTTGGGCTACTTTACTCTTTTGTGGAACCTCTCTGCTTTTGGTAGTATCCTTCAAGGATACATTCTTTCGAACCATCCGCTCTTGGGCGACTGTCGGCTTTCCCCTAATATCTAGTTTAAAAGCTGCTCGCTCTCCTTTTTAAAGGTTAATGCTAGCAGCCTGGTTCCATCCCGGTTAAGGTGAAGCCCATCCCTTCGGAAGAGCCCCTCCTTTCCCCAGAATGTTCCCCAGTTCCTAACAAATCCAAAACCCTCATCTCTGCACCATTGTCTCATCCACGCATTGAGACTCCGGAGCTCTGCCTGCCTTTTGGGTCCTGCGCGTGGAACAGGAAGCATTTCGAAGAATGCTACCCTGGAAGTTCTGGATTTCAACTTCCTACATAAAAGCCTAAATTTTGCCTCCAGAACCTCCCTACCACATTTTCCTATGTCATTGGTACCGACATTTACCAAGACAGCAGACTCCTCCCCAGCACTATCTAAGACCTTATCTAGGTGGCGCGTGAGGTCCGCTACCTTCGCACCAGGCATGCATGTTACCAGGCGATCCTCACGTCCACCAGCCACCCAGCTATCTACATGCCTAATGATTGAATCACCAACTATAACGGCTGTCCTAACCCTTCCCTCATGGGCACATGGCCCTGGAGAAACTTCCTCGGTGCGAGAGGGTTTTACATCACCTGGAGGACAGGTCCTAGTTACAGGATCACTTCCTGCCACACCAGGGTGATGCTCTCCTGTCACGTGACCTCTCTCCTCCATGGCAACAGGGGTGCTGCCAGACTGGAGGTGGGACTTCAGGACTATATCCCTGTAGGAGAGTGGGAATTGAGTCGGGAAGTTTTTCAGTTGTTTCTGCGCTGCTGGGGTTTCCCCAAGAGGGATCTGATGGTGACCTGCTCCTTTGCAAAAGTGTGCTGCTTTTTCATTCCCAGAGGGCATCAGTGCCTTGGCTCAACTTTGGCCAAGTCAACTCCTGTATGTGTTTTATCTGTAGCCCCTGGTGGGGCATATTAATTGGCATATGGAGCGTCACCTGGGAAGGATTATTCTGATGGCGCTGGGTTGGCTGATGAGAGCGTGACTTGGAGATCTGATACGGCTCCTGCAAGCACTACCTTTCGTTTGCCTCCATCTTGAGGCCTAGTAGGGGGCTGCTTTTCCTGGAGGGCTCTGCTCCCTTCTTGCTTATGGCTTGGCTCCTGAAAGCAGATGGTTAGCACATATGGGCTACTCTCCGGTGGTGGTTTTCTATTCTGCTTGAAGCCTGAAGCAGGTCTGCAAACCTTGCATAAGTGTGGGTCTGGTGCCTGGAGAGCTAGTGTGGTGCATGGCAGCTGGTTCCTGAGGCGGGTAAGGTCCTGTCTCTTTTGGCCTATCTGTTAGCTCCCTGAAGGTTCAGGTGGCAGCTTTGGCCTATTTCAGAGGTCTTTTGGCTGGTAAGTCTCTAGCCCGTACACCTGAATGTTTCGTGCTTTCTTCAGGGGGTTTGGCGTCTGCGTCCTCCCCTTACAGTCTGTGATCCCTTCCTGCAATCTGTGTTTGTTTGCTTGGGGCCCTGATGTTGGAACCCCTTGAGCCATTGAAGTGCACTACTCTGAAGTATTTGGTGCTCAAGACTGTCGTCTTGTTTGGAATTTATTCCGAAAGGAGGATTCTGTGTTGTCTGCTCTGTCTTGCCAAGATCCTTACCTATCTTATCCTAGGAGGCTGTTTCCATTTGGCCTGTGCTTTTCTTTTTTTCCTGAGGTGATTCTCCTTTTATGTGAACAAGGTGGTTTACCTACCCTCTTTCTCTAAGGAGCAGTGTCAGGGGAATAGCAAGGATCTTCACCTTGTGTATGTCCGGAGGATGCTTCTCCAGTTCTTGAAGATTACAATTTCTTCTCATATTGTGCTGTTTGCTGGCCTGTGCAAGGTGACATCAGGGCTAAGTCTGCATTGGGGTGCTGGATTGGAAGGTGGTTGCCCTGGCAGATCTGTTGCGGAACCGGAAGGTTTGCGCACCCATTCTACCAGAATGCAAGCATCCTTGTGGACATAGCGGAACTCAGTAGACCCTGCAGGCATTTGTTAGATGGCAGCGTGACATCACTTTCTACTTTTGTCGAACATTTTATCTTTGATGTCCAAGCTTGGGTGGATATGACCTTTGGCTCTAAGGTTTTGCAAACTGCTGTCATCTTCCTGCCCAGTGGAGGTATAGCTTCTGTAAGTCCCATTTGTCTGGACTGGTCTAGCAGAATGATATGGAAGGTGACATTTTACTTACCAGATAAGGTCCTGTCCTTGAGTCCTGCTAGACCAGTCCAGGGCCGCCCGCCCTCTGGAACTGTTTTTTGCTTTGTTGTTCTGTGGCAGTACCCTTGGACCTGCTATGATTTGTATACTTGGCTCTGCAGGTCCATCTTCTGTGGACAGCCTTATGTTTATGCTTTCCTGTACATAGTTCTCTACTGTTTGGTTGCTCATTGTTGACCATGTTGAGGCTGTATGAGACTTGCCATATTCTCCCAAGTGCTTTGGGGTGGATAGAGGCAAGGGAGTGATGTCATTGAAACCTGGGCTTTTCATTGGTTCGTTGTCTCCACCAATCAGCAGGTAGGGGAACACAACTCTCTTGTCTGAACTGGTCTAGCAGGACTCAAGAAAGGACATGTAAGTAAAGTGTCAGCATTTGTCAGTCTATGACCCTTTTAGAATTATCACTAAGGCTGAATATTCATTTTGGGAAACGTTTTCATGGTCCGGTTGTGGCAGTGCAGACCATAAAAGTTGGTCTTATTTTCTTTTTTCTGATCATGTACACCATGTCCTATGGCAGGGGTGGGCAATTCCGGCCCTCGTGCACCACAGTCCAGCCTGGTTTTCATGATGTCCCTAATGAATATTCATGAGATCTATTTTCATCCACTGCCTTCCATTGTATGAAAATAGGTCCATGAATATTCATTAGGGACATCATGAAACCAGGCTGGATTGTGGTGCACGAGGGCCGGAATTGCCCACCCCTGTCCTATGGGATGTGTACAACATTGTATAATGACTGGCAGAGCCATGCGTATTGCAGTATCATCACCTGCAACCAATGAAGTATAATGAAAGGTATTGTGAACTGCAAAAAACCTGTACTATTCTACTTAAGATACCATCCATACATCTTATTGGCGATTGTTACAAATGTAACTATCTTTCCATTGAGATAAACGTTTCCATATCGTCCTGCTAAGCCAGTCCAGACAAGTGGTTTGCGTTTTCCTTTCGGCAGAGGTGGAGACGGAGAAAAATCCAAAGTATTCCGATGACCTCATCCTGCACTATGTTGGCAGCAGCTAGAGGGCATACAGTCTCAGTGTTTCTCTGTCTCCAGCAGAGTGTGGACACTTTGGAGCAGCTCTGAAAATTTTGAGAAAAAGAGAGAGAGTGATTTAGCTCTTGGGGGCAACTTGCTCATTCGAACTTGATTTGGGAAGCACCCTTAAAACTGGTGACCTCCTGAGTTTGCCATGGAGGAAGGGTATATGTTCAGTTTCTCATCCTATCCTGTTAAGAGCCGACTGAACAGCCAGAATTGTTGGATTAGGACACTAGAGGAATTGTCGGCTGCACAGCCTCTGTGCCCCTTTCCCTTCCTTCTCCCCTAGCTGCCCCCTGAAGATGGCATGAAGATTCAGAATTATGTGTGGCTGCTGTCCTTGGAAGCTGGAGAGTAGCATTGAGTCCAGCACTGTTGCTTCTTCGGTTCCCCGGGAGTGAGAACCAGATTTAAGTTCCTGTTTTCTGTGCCAAATTTCTTTTTAATGATGTGTCGGGGGGGGGGGGGGCCTCTGCCTTCTGCCATTTTTTAGTGATGGGTTTGTCAGGTGAAGGATTGGAACTGTTGGTATTCATGGCTGTTCCCGCCTTGTGCTGGCTTTGCTTGTGCATGTTACCAGCTCTTGGCTATGCTCTAACCTGCTTCCTCGCACGCATTAGTACGCACAGTAGTGCATGCTTTGGACATTATCTCTGCAATGCATGGTAGCTTCATGTTTCCAGTGTGTGTGCTTTAAACATGGCTTACCGCAGCACACCTTGGTTGCATGGAAGGATTTACTTCAGGAAACTGCTCTGTGATACAGATGTTTCTCCAGGACCAAGCAGGAAGTCAGTCCTCACAAATGGGTGACGTCGGCACCGACGGAGCCCTCGCGGAGCAATTTTCCCCAGCTTTCAAAGAAAGCCTTTGGGAATTGCAGCGCGCATGCGCGGTCGCCTTCCCGCCCAAGGGTGCCATCTTTTTTCCGCGGAGCCCTACAGACGTACCCGTCGTGTCCCCGCAAAAAAGTTGATATTTACTCATAATTTACTCTTTTTTCCTTCAGTTCGACGCCGGTCTTTTTCCCGCCCGGACTCGCGACGCCGGTCACGAGTCCTCTTCTTCTTTTTCGGTTTTTCTGACTTAGTCAGTTTCGTTTTCGGTTTTTCCCTGGCAGCCCGGTCCTTTGACCTCGCCGGGGCCCTTTTTCCCCCGATGGCTGCCAGTGGTTTCAAGCGGTGTGGTCAGTGTGACCGAAATATGTCACTAACTGACACACACGACAATTGCCTCCGCTGCCTGGGCCCGGATCATGAAGAAATGATCTGTGGGCCCTGCGGCAAAATGTCCTCCAAAGCGTTGAGAAGTCGGCGGCATCAGCGGGATAGGATCTTCGCTGACCCCAGCCGTACCCGGACCTCGTCGGAGGCCTCCGCGTCCAGAGGTTCCAGCTCGGACCGTCGCCGGAGTTCCTCCGATAGGGGTTCTCCCTCTGGGGACCATCGACGGAAGGTGAAACCCGCGAGGGCGGCGTCGGTGGACGCTCCTGGCTCCGCGAGGGCCAGGTCGCATAGCCCCGATAGCCGTCCCGGGTCCTTGGAGAAGGAGCACCTCTCGAAGCGACCTCGCCTGGAGTCGGAGCTGCCTGCTCGGGTAAGTCCTGTGGTCCTCCTGGACTCGCCTCCGAGACCGCCGACGTCGGGCCCGACGCCGTCGGGGCCCGAGTCGGGGGCTGCTGGGTCACCTCAGCTCGGACTCAGGTTGACGGCCTTGGAGAGCAGACTGTCTGCCTTCATGGACCAGCAGCGGGCACTGCTCGCTGGCCTCGCTGGCGCCGCTGCCCCGACCGCCGGGACGTCGACGTCTAAGTCGACCCCGGAGACCGAGCCGATCCTCGAGTCCATGCGAACTCGAGTCGATCCTCGGTCGAGGTCACCCTCGGCCTCCCGTTCGGGACCGAGGTCGCCGACGCCGACTCCCTCGGCGTCGGGGCGGCAGGCGCCGCGCCCTGCCCGGGCCGACCCCACCGATTCCTCGTCGGAGTCGGTCTGGGAGTCTGAAGAGGAAGAGTCACCTGATTCTTTTCGGACTCGGTGTGTCCCCTCGGACTCACCTGAGTCCGAACCTCGGAAGCAGTCCCCCCCGGAGGATGCCCGGTTCTCGGACTTCGTCAGGGATATGGCCAAGGCTTTGGCCTTCCCTGCGGATCCCGAGGAGGAGCCTCGAGCCGAAGAGCTCGACGCCCTCCAGTATGACTCTCCCGCCAGGGAACACTTTACTGTACCGGTTCCTCCCATGCTGGAACGACTACTCTTCCGCATGTGGGAGAGTCCGGCCTCCTCGCCGGTCCTGAGCAAGCGGGTCGATTCTATCTATCGAGTCCGCAAGAGCCCTGGCTTCCAAAAAGCACAGCTACCACACCATTCCATGGTAGTGGAATCGGCCATGCATCGTCTTAAGAGCCAGAAGATGCACTCCTCGGTGCCTCCTGGCAGGGAGGCCCGTAACCTGGATGGCCTTGGTAAGAAGTGTTTCCAGGGCTCTATGCTTGCGTGTCGTGTCCAGACCTACCAGCTATACATGGGCATGTATCTCCGAGACCTGGCTAGAGAGCTAGCCGGATTCTCTGCTGGTTTGTCCGAGGAACCCTTGCAGAGGTTCCTGGCCTTGTCCTCTGGCATTCGGGAATGCTCAAAATTCATATCCCGAGCAGCCTATGATGGCTTTGAAGCATCGGCTCGAGTGGCCGCAGCCGGCATCGGTGCCCGCCGACAGGCTTGGCTTCAGTCGTCTGACCTTGAGCCCTGGGTGCAGGACAAGTTGGTCGATGTCCCCTGCCGAGGCGAAAACCTCTTTGGCAAGCCCATGGCTGAAAAGGCTGCACAGATCGAGACGGAGACTCTCACCAGGACTAGGCTTTCTAGGAAGACCTCCGCCCCTTCCCAGAAAAAGAAGGGCTCGGGAAAGAAGTCCTTTTACCCGAGAAAGGCGGCTGCCTACAAACAATACCCCCAATATCAGGCCCCTGCAGCTCCCCAACAGGGCCAGCAGGCCAAGGGACGGGGTAACGGGTCCCGTAGGCAGCAAGCCCCCAAGCCTGCACCACCAGCCCCTGCTCAGCAGGGTGGGGGCTTTTGACTCCTTAAGCATAGCCTCTCCCCCTCCGCTGGTTCCTCCCAGCACCGGAGGCCGGCTGGTTAACTTCGCCCACAGGTGGTCCAGCATCACCTCAGATGCCTGGGTGCTTCAAGTCGTGAGAGAAGGCTATCTTCTCCACTTCCACCAGGTCCCTCCCTCCTATTTTCCGGGAGAACCTCCACGACCCCCTCTGCACAGGGAATTACTCCTTCAGGAGTTAGCAGGTCTTCTACAGGAACAGGCGGTGGAACCGGTGCCCCACCACCTGAGAGGTCAAGGCTTTTATTCCAGGTACTTTCTAGTACCAAAGCGGACAGGAGGCCTCGGACCCATCCTGGACTTGCGCAACCTCAACAAGTTCCTCGTGCGGGAGAAGTTCAAGATGCTTACCCTTGGAATCCTTCTGCCCTACCTCCAGCAGGGAGATTGGCTATGCTCCTTGGATCTAAAGGATGCCTACACGCACATCCTCATCCACCCAAGCCACCGCCAATACCTAAGGTTTGTGGTGGCCGGAAATCATTACCAGTACAGAGTACTACCCTTTGGCCTGTCCTCCGCACCGCGAGTCTTCACAAAATGTCTCGCGATGGTGGCTGCCCATCTCCGGCTTCACGGCCTCTGTCTTTCCGTACCTCGACGACTGGCTCATCAGAGCAGCGTCCGCTCCGGAGGTCACCAACGCCACACGCCGCACGGTGACTCTTCTGCAGTACTTGGGCTTTGTTATAAACTTCGCAAAGTCCACTTTGCTCCCCTCACAGGATCTCGAGTTCATCGGCGCAAGGCTGCACACTCCTCAGGCACGAGCGTTCCTACCGCTCGACAGGGCTCAACGGCTCATGGACCTAGCCGACCGTTTTCGCAGCCAGCCCCTGGTCTCCGCCAGGCGCTTCCTGAGACTATTCGGCCATATGGCTTCCACCGTCCATGTGACCCCCAATGCCCGCCTGAATATGCGGCCTGCTCAATGGTGTCTCCGCAAGCAGTGGCAACAAGCCACAGGCGGCCTAGCAGACCTAGTGCGCGTCTCCGAGCCGCTGATCTCGTCTCTCCAGTGGTGGCTTCTTCGGCCGAACCTGGTACTCGGCATGCCTTTCCAGTCACCTCAGCCGGCCCGGGTGCTGACGACAGATGCATCCCTCCTGGGCTGGGGAGCACATTGCCAAGGGGCACGTACTCAGGGCCTCTGGACCACGTGGGAGTCTGCTCAGCAGATCAACTTCCTGGAGCTCAGAGCGATCCGCCTGGCTCTCAAGGCCTTCTCCCACCTGACCTCTCACCAGTCCGTCCTTGTCCAGACGGACAATCAAGTTGCCATGTTCTACGTGAACAAGCAGGGGGGCACGGGCTCCTTCCTTCTCTGTCGGGAAGCACAGAAGCTCTGCTCTTGGGCCGTCAGTCACGGCGTTCTTCTCAAGGCAGTTTATCTCCCAGGCCAAGAAAATTGCCTGGCGGACAAACTCAGCAGGATCCTCCAGCCGCACGAGTGGCGCCTGGATCCCTTGGTAGTTCAGAAGCTCTTTCTAAAGTGGGGCCTCCCCACGATAGATCTCTTTGCCAGCCCTCTCAACCGGCAACTTCCTCGCTTCTGCTCTCGTCAGCCACATCCCCTTCGAGTTGCGGCAGACGCTTTTCTACTCTCATGGTCGGAGAGCCTTCTGTACGCTTTCCCTCCCATCCCGCTAGTCTCTCGGACTCTTTTCAAGGTTCTCCGAGACAAAGCCTTCATGATCCTGGTGGCCCCTCGCTGGCCCCGACAGCCGTGGTTTCCACTCCTGCTGCAATTAGCGGTAGAGGATCCATTCCCTCTGGGGTTACAACCGGATCTCCTCACTCAGGATCAGGGGTCTCTGCTACACCCCAACCTCAGATCTCTCAATCTAATGGCCTGGCTGCTGAGAGGGTAGTCCTTGCTCCCCTTCTCCTGCCGGCAGAGGTGGAGGAGGTCGTCCTAGCTTCGCGACGACCTTCTACCCGCAAATGCTACGCCCTTAAATGGCGTCGTTTTTCCGTTTGGTGTACCCAACAGTCTCAGGATCCCTTCTCCTGCCCGGTGTCGGTGATCTTGCAGTACTTGCTATACCTCTCTAATCTGGGACTTAAGTCCAACTCCGTCAAAGTTCACCTCAGTGCTCTTTCAGCACATCATGTGCCGGTGGACGGCAGACCTCTTTCCAGCGACCCTCTCGTAGCGAGGTTTCTCCGAGGTCTCCTTCTACTTAAACCACCTCTGCGCCCGCCAGCGCCTGACTGGGACCTGAATGTGGTTTTACAGCGGATCACCTGTCCGCCTTTTGAACCTATGGCTACCTGTTCTCTCCGTTTTCTTTCTTGGAAAACATTGTTCTTGATAGCCCTCACTTCCGCTAGACGCGTAAGTGAATTGCAGGCCCTCGTGTCTGATCCCCCTTACACTCGGTTCTACAAAAATAGGGTAGTCCTACGGACTCACCCAAAATTTCTTCCAAAAGAGGTCTCCCCTTTTCACATCAATCAGGAGGTGGTACTTCCGACCTTCTTTCCCAGACCACACTCCAGCCGAGCTGAAACGGTCCTCCATACCCTGGACTGTAGAAGGGCATTGAACTTCTACCTTGACCGTACGCGGGAGCACCGTAAAGCTGCTCAGCTTTTTGTGTCTTTTGACCCCAATAAATTGGGGCTCCCGGTCTCCAAGCGTACTCTGTCCATCTGGGTTGCGGACTGTATCACTTGGGCTTATGGGGCAGCCGGACTCTCCTTGGAAGGTCGAGTCACGGCTCATTGCGTTCGGGCAAAGGCTACGTCAGTGGCTTACCTCCGCTCTGTTCCGCTGGCAGACATCTGCCGGGCCGCTACTTGGTCTTCGAGCCAGACTTTTGCGGTCCATTACTGTCTCGAGAGGGAGTCCCGCAGGGACAGTGCTTTCGGACAGGCAGTCCTCCGTAATCTCTTTGAGGTTTGAGCAACTCCTACCCTCCATCCCGGATGTGGGCTACCGGTGGGTAATAATTCAGCGAAGATTCCTTCCTTCTGTGCTGCTGAGCTAGAGGGAGCTCATTTTTGTGCTTAGGGTCTCCGGTAGCCTTAAGCTTGGGAGTCCCATATGTGAGGACTGACTTCCTGCTTGGTCCTGGAGAAAGCGTAGTTACTCACCTGTAACAGGTGTTCTCCAGGAGCAGCAGGAATCAGTCCTCACAACCCTCCCTCCTCCCCTTGGAGTTGGAATCATCTGCTTTAGTTTTTTTGCAAATTTTTATGCTGTCTTTTTTAGCTATGTCATCTGACTGGCTAAGATGGCACCCTTGGGCAGGAAGGCGACCGCGCATGCGCGCTGCAATTCCCAAAGGCTTTCTTTGAAAGCTGGGGAAAATTGCTCCGCGAGGGCTCCGTCGGCGCCGACGTCACCCATTTGTAAGGACTGATTCCTGCTGCTCCTGGAGAACACCTGTTACAGGTGAGTAACTACGCTTTGTCTTCTTGGAGGAGATGCTGCCTGGCAACTTGGCATGAAGGCTTCTGCTTTCCTTTTGGAGGTATCATTTTTACAGTTGATGGACATAAACTTTCTTTTGCCTCTTCAGCTCTGCAGGTGTTAATGTGGCCCCCTTCTGCTATGGGGACAGTCAAGGTGGCAGGTCATTTACTACCCTCTGATCTATCTTCTACAGAATTCTTCTCCTTTTTCTGCAGACATGGTCCATCTAGTGGAGTGCTTAGGACCCATGGGCCTCAGGGCCCTCTTGTTTCTTTGTGTCTCACTCGGAGGAAAGCTTCTCATTTCAGAAGGGCGAGTTTCTGTAGGGGGCCTTTACACAGAAGTAGCCCCTAAAAGGAATGGATTCAAGGTGCCCTGCTCAGCTCTCCAGCACCAGCGATTTTCCTTGCATTCTGGGAGATCAGCTGGTGATTTCATGGTCCCTGTCACTGTGTTGGCTCTTAAGGAGATACCACATTATAAAATTCCTGATCTGCTTGATTCTTCCCCTCCTCATCTTTGGGAATTTTACTCGTCATATTTCATCGGCCACTGATTCCGTGACTTTCAACTTCTGCTGTTTTCTTTGTGTTCACGATCTGCATCAGAATGTCTTGGTTCCCACCCATGCCGCTGGTCAAACAATGGATCGTCTCCTTACTACTTCTGTGTCTTTCGGTTTTGGCAGTCATGCCCATACCTTGATCTGATCACTTCTTGTTTTCTGCCACAGATACTTTTTCTCCCTCCTCTCAGCCTTCCCTGCAGGCCCAGTGTTGCCAGCACCAGTCTCTGTGGCAATTTACTGCAGAGTCTTTTGTCCCTCATTGCCTACCTTTCCCTGACGATTTGGCCTCATGTCCTCTTGATGACCAGTTGGATCTCCTATATTTCATGCTCTCCTCTGCTTTGGAATCCGTAGCTCCATTTGCATCCCTCTCCCTCATTACCATGCCGCTCTAACTCCTGGTACCATCTCAATTTCCATCTCCTTAAGCGCCAATTACGCCACTTAGAGCATCGTTGATAGAAGTCCTGCTCCATGCCATTGCTTGCAGCTGCTTGTTCTGCATCCCTTCATTACCATGCTGCCATAGTTTCAGCCAAGAAGTCTTTTTTTTTTTGTTCATCCACTAGGACACTAGTTCTTCCTAGCTGTATTGTTTAGTTTGTCATCTCATTGCTCTATTGCAACCCCCCTCTGCTGCCAGAACTTTGCTGTTGCCTTTCGTCAGGAGGTCTTGGATGTTCAGTCCACTTTGCCTACTCCTTCCTCTACTCCACTCATTCCCTCTGCCTTCTCTCCTGCCTCTTCCTCCAGTATCTATGTCTTTGAAGCTCCCACTTACTGTGGCTTTCTTGCATCATCTTTATCACATCCTACCATTGCCCTGTCTGACCTTATGCTTTCCATTTTTTTGGGATGAATTATGCTTCCTTCCTCCTTGCACTACATTATATCTGCTTCCTTTTCCTCTGGTTCTTTCCCTTCATGTTGGAAGCAAGCTACTGTTGTTCCCATCCTCAAACCTGGGAAGGTGAACTCTCATGGTCCCCTTCATTATCAACCCATCTCTTTATTGCTCTTTCTGTCTAAGGTCATTGAACATGTAGTGGCTCAGCAGCTCCAGGCTTTCCTTCTCCAGACCAGTGCTCTTCATCTGGCCCAAACGGGTTTCCGCCCCAAGCTCTCCACTGAACACACTCTTGTAGCTATCTCATATTTTCATCACACTACCCTTGACTTTCACTGTGAGGTTCTTCTGGTTTCCCCTGATCTCGATGCTGCCTTCGACTTGATGAATCACTCTCTTCTCTCCCAGCTCCACTCTCTTGGTGTTTCTGGATCTGCTGTGCTGTGGTTCTATTCCTTTCTTCAGGGTTACTCCTTTTGGGTTTCCTGGTCTTCTCGGTTCTCTGCTCCCTTGCCTTTTGACTGTGGTGTCCCTCAGGATTCTGTATTAGGGCCCATTCTCTTTAATATTTTTCTTATCCCCTAGGCTTCACTCATTCATTCTCTGGACATAACTTTTTTTCTGCTAAGCTGATGATATTCAGCTGCTTTTATACTTGCCCATCTACTCTGGGGCTGCTGTATCCTGGGTTTCTACTAAGCTTGTCCAGGTGCTGACTGGTTGTCACTTGATGGTTTAAAGCTTAATTCCTCCAAGACAGTGGCTACTTAATTCTCATACTCTTTCCCTATCACTCCCTGTGCTTTCCTCTATAAACAGCATTCCTGTTCCTCTGCACAATAATGTTAAGATTCTCGGAGTTTACTTTGATTTCTCCCTTTCCTTTTCTTCAGCTGTGCTTTTTATCTGCTTTTCCAACTTTGTTTCCTTTGTAAATACCTTGACGAATCTTCCCTTCGTCTGCTATTACTTTCTCTTGTGATTTCTAGGTTAGATAATGCAAACTCCTTCTTTTCCAGTCTTTCTCCACTGTATGCTTTCCTGTCTTCAGCTGGTGCAGAACATGGCTGTAAAATTACCTCACTGTGCCCACCGTTTTGATAGCGTCACTCCTCTTCTTCTTTTTGAGCACTAGTTGCCAATTTTCTTCCATGTCTCCCACAAGGTGCTCACCCTTATTTTTTACGCATTCTATGCTGGTAGTCCTACCTGTCTCATCTCTTAACACGTCTACTAGCTCTCTTTGCTTGGCTTCTCATAACCTCTTAGTGGTCCCATGTCCTCAAATAGTCCCCACTACAGCTGCTTGCTCCTCTGCTTTCTAAGTTGTGGCCCCTGTTCTTTGGAACTCCCTCTCTAATCACTTGCACACTCGGTTCTCTTTTAGTCGTTTCAAAGCTCAATTCAAAGGTTCTTTTTCTGCAGGCCTTTCCATCACCTACTCCCTGAGTTGCTTATCCTTGCCTTGACCACCTTCCAGTAGCAGCAATCCCCTGGTGAAACGCTGATATGGTGCCAAATAGAGGCGTCAGGCACAATTTCAGCTAATCTGGATAAGCGCGGAGTTAATCAAGATAAGCGATAAGCGATTTTTTAATTTGAAGACGAAATAACAGTAGTTCAAAGTAGTAGCTTAAAACCATTTTGGAGGTCGTTGATGCAATTTCGTTACTTTGCAAAAAGTCATGTTTTGAATTCAGTACCATAAGTCTGAGACCTCCATTAGCTACATATACATTTATGGAATGTTTATGTTAAAAGAAATACAACCATTAGGAGATTATATAAGCCTATTGGTGGAATAGAGGACTTTTCCTAAGAATAATAATTTAGTTTAATCCTCTACACAATTGACCACCTTCCAGCCAGCCATTCTGGTTGCACTGTTCCTTTGTCTCCCCCTTCTTTTTGTAGTCTTATGTAGTTTTGCTGATCTTGTAACCTAGGCCTCCTGCTCCCTCCTCTCCTTGCGGTTCATCCATTGTTTTTGTGTGTTTATTTTTTTGTTGGTTGTTCTGATCTTATTGTACACCGCCAAGATGTGTTTCTCAATTGGTAGTATATCAAGTTAATTAAACTGTAATTGAAGAATATGAACTGCTGGCATGGATGACCAATTGCTGGTGTGGATGACCAATGATCCCCTCTCCCCTCCCCCCTCCCCCCTCCTTCCCTGACAGGGGAATCGGAAATCCCTCCGGGGTGTTTTTTCCTTTTCCAGAGGTCTTAAAGAGCATATTACATCCATAGTGGGACTTGCCTGCTGCTCTGCTGAAAGGGGAGCAGAGTCGAGAGTAGTCTTCCCCTCCCCCCGCCCTTTCTAGGAAGGTCTTGCTAACTGGATGCTCTTGTCCCAGGTGGATGCGCAGGTGATGGCTGTAGCTAAACACACCACCATTCTGGTAGGGGTGGTGGTGCAGCCCTTAAAGACCAAGTGGATCACAAGGTTGAGGCTTCCTAATAGTCAGCTTTCATCTGCCTCCCTTATTCTCCAAACAGTAATTAGCAGGAGGGAAGGGGGGCATATAGTTTGTACCCTACTTCATTGGATCCAGTTGCTCCTGTGGCATGATGTTTCGATGCTTCTGGAATCGGCAGCACTTTTTCTGTTGGCCAGGGTATTGCCTTTTTTATGGTGGCAAGTCGTTTGCCTTGGCTTCATCTTTGGGCAGCTGTCGTGGTATCCTAGTGGGAGGATTTGGAGAAGTTGGTCAAGAATCTGTGAGCATCCAAACACACACCATTGTCCAGAGAATCAACCTAAATGGCTTTTGAAGCTTGGCCTCTCCTCTCTGCATTTTCTTTGTCCCACCATCTTGGGCGTTCAGGGACTCCCAGAAGGATCGCCTGGGGAGGCCATACTTCCTTTCTCTGGTTTCCATTTCTGGGCCCAGTCCTTTCATGATCTCATGGGATCTTCAGGGCTCCTTCTGCCTCCAATCTGGGTTCTCCTGTCAGATGCAAGGATGGGGTGGGTCTGTTACCTCAGACCAGTGGGAGCCTGACATCATTTGTTTCAGATATGTGCTGGAATGCAAGGCACCCATCCCAGATGCCTTCCTGATATCTCCGTGTGGGTGTGGAGCCATTCAGACTTCCCTGCAGAGACTCCTCGGCCTCTGTGCTGTAGTTCCAGTGCTCCCTGCCAAAAAGAACAAGGGCTGGTATTCAATTTGCTTTGTGGTGCCAAAGGAGGTGGGGTGCCTTGACCTGATTTTGGATCTTAAGAACGTCAGTGTTCATTTAAGGTCCTTTCTCTTTCACATGCAGACACTGAAGAACGGTCCAGCAAAGAGTTGCCTCCATTACTGGACTTGGCCAAATCATGTTTCCACATTCCTATCCACGAGGATCAGCCATGCTTTCTGCACTTTCACTTTCAGTTTGTCACTCTATGCTATGGCCTCTCCACTGCATGGGGACATTCACCAGGATTCTGGTGGAGGCATTTGCCTCCCTGTGGCACCAAGGGATTTGTGTGTAATCCTGCCTGGATGATTTGGAGCCTACCCAGTTGTTAGAGTACCTTGGAGCATGGTTCATCACTGGCTCAGGAAAGGCTTTTCCTGCCCAAGAAGAGGGGAGGGAAGCTGTGTTACCCTCAGCTGAGGGTGTTTCGGAGGCAGCAGCTTCCCAAGACTTGGGACTACCCTCCTAGGGTCAGTGGTGGTGATGATTGAGATGGTCCCCTGGGTGTGAGTGCACCTATGTCCACAGCAAAGATCCCTGCTGTCCTGCTGGTTTACTTCTTCACAGGACTTCAACATCAGACTCTCTCTTCCCCCACTAGTGAGAGCCAGCCTGCTCATCTGTTGAAAGTCCTTTTTCTGGATGTTATCCAGTGACTTTCTCTGCTGATGGATGGGGAGCTCGTTACTAAGGGCAGACTACCCAGTGTCAATGGAGCAAGTGGGAGATGACTTGGCCCATCAATCGGCTAGAGGCAAAGGCCATTCACTTGGCTCTCCTGTGTATCTAGAACATAGCCTGAGAAAATCCTCAATGTCAGTCGGTGAGGGTGCATGAAGAATTCTGGGGTCTTCTTGGAAAATGACCCTCCTGATTCCTTGGATAGAATGGCTCAGTGGTTGGGACAGGTTACCTCAGGCTGGAGGGCCATGGGTTCAGTTCCCATATAGAAACAAGTAACCTCAGGCCAGAGGGACTGGAGTCTCTAGTCCCATGGCCTCTCCTTGTGGCCTTGGGCTGTAGGGATTATTAGTAGCACAAAAATAAGTTAGGCTCCCCGTTTATGTCCAGGGGATATTAGCTACTGATACCCAGCTCGAAGCTCTATGAGTTATGCTGGTAATGAGCCACGGAAGCAGTCTTGTGTGTGTGTGTGTGTGTGTGTGTGTGTGTGTGGGAGTGTGGGGGTGGGTGGGGGTGGGGGTGTGTGTGTGTGTGTATAATATTTTATTATGAACAGCCAGGTAGAGTAGCAGTTTGATAAATCCTTAATTAGTAACCAGAAGTCACTGATTTGCTCTGCACAGAGAAAAGTTATGGAATAAGTTTCTAGCTAACCATTGCCCATGAGGAGGAGGAGAGAGAGACTGTACTTTAGCTTTGTCTGGCACTCTGGTGGTTGGGGTTCGGAAACTCTGGAGCAACACAAGTACAAGGAGGCAGATAACGCAGGCTACAGCCCTTTCGGAAGTGAGCCGCGGGAGAACACAGAATGAAAGATATTTGTGAAAGTCTCATCTCAGTCCTTAGGAGAACGGCCTGGCACACACATAGCGTGTCTGTCTTGCAGGCAGATCAGGTAGTAGAAACCCAGGTAAGCAGGGCACAAACAGCAAAAGGCACCAAAGTTGTTCTGCGCAGACTGTATTATTCTTTGTGATGAGCCTTTGTCATAGGTCTTGGTGATTGGTTGGCACAAGACAGTCCGAGGTGTTCTCAGCGAATCAGGAGGTAGGTGACAGGCATCTTTCTTGCAGACAAAGGATCCATAGTAAGATGTCATGCGGAGGAAACAGTATGTAGTTTCTGGGCATAGTTACAAGTGTCCAAGGCCAGTAGAACCATCTATAGATAAGCACCGGAGAAGCAGATGTTCTTGCATGTGGGCAGTGAATTGGCCAGGAACAATGGGCTTCAGTATGCACACATAGAAACGCTTGGCAAGCAGTTGCTTGAAGGTCAAGTCTGTGGCTGAACACAGCAAAAGTGTAGCAGGAAACCATCTTGTTTGATCAGCTTTGGTTCAGGCTTTAGCTGCTGAGCAGGCTGGAGATCTGCAGGCGCAGAATTGCAGGGGTATCAGCCTACAGGGCAAGTCACTTAACACTCCGTTGCTTCAGGTACACATAGATTGTGAGCTCTTCGGGGACAAGGGAATAAAAAGTGCCTGTTAGTATATATCTTTAAACCGCTTTGACCTGGTGAAAAGCAGTATATAAGCACAGCTAAATAAATAAATAAACCCTCTCAGCACAGTATACTGCATAAGGGGACAACATGGAAACGGACTATCTCATTTTGGGGAGTGGGTATTGAGCCGATTGGCGTTCCAGAGGATCCTGGACAGCTAGGATTCTCCAGGACCAAGCAGGAAGTCAGTCCTCACTTATGGGTGACGTCGGCGCCGACGGAGCCCTCGCGGAGCAATTTTCCCCAGCTTTCAAAGAAAGCCTTTGGGAATTGCAGCGCGCATGCGCGGTCGTCTTCCCGCCCGAAGGTGCCATCTTAGCCAGTCTTCTTTTTTCCGCGGAGCCCTACAGACGTCCCCGTCTTGTCCCCGCGAAAAAGTTGATTTTCTTCTTTATTTTATCCTTTTTTCTTTCGGTTCGACGCCGATCGTTTTCCCGCCCGGACTCGCGACGCCGGTCTCGAGTCCTCTTACTTTTTTTCGGTTTTTCTGACTTAGTCAGCTTTCGTTTTCGTTTTCCCTGGCAGCCCGGTCCTTTGACCTCGCAGGGGCCCTTTTTCCCCCGATGGCTGCCAGTGGCTTTAAGCGGTGTGGTCGGTGTGACCGAAATATGTCACTAACCGACACACACGACTTTTGCCTCCGCTGCCTGGGCCCGGATCATGAGGAACTGATCTGTGGGCCCTGCAGCAAACTGTCCTCAAAGGCGTTGAGAAGTCGGCGGCATCAGCGCGAGAGAATCTTCGCTGACCCCAGCCGTACCCGGACCTCGTCGGAGGCCTCCGTGTCGAAAGGCTCCAGCTCGGGCCGTCGCCGGAGCTCCTCCGACCGGGGTTCTCCCTCCGGGGACCATCGTCGGAAGGAAAAACCCGCGAGGGCGGCGTCGGTGGACGCTCCTGGCTCCGCGAGGGCCAGGTCGCATAGCCCCGACAGCCGCCCCGGGTCCTTGGAGAAGGAACACATCCCGAAGCGACCTCGCCTGGAGTCGGAGATGCCTGCCCGGGTAAGTCCTGTGGTCCTTCTGGACTCGCCTCCGTGACAGCCGACGTCGGGCCCGACGCCGTCGGGGCCCGAGTCGGGGGCTGCTGGGTCACCTGAGCTCGGACTCAGGTTGACGGCCTTGGAGAGCAGACTGTCTGCCTTCATGGACCAGCAGAGGGCACTGCTCGCTGGCTTCGCTGGCGTCGCTGCCCCGACCGCCGGGACGTCGACGTCCAAGTCGACCCCGGAGACCGAGCCGATCCTCGAGTCGATGAGAACTCGAGTCGAGGTCGCCCTCGGCCTCCCGTTCGGGACCGAGGTCGCCGACGCCGACTCCCTCGGCGTCGGGGCGGCTGGCGCCGCACCCTGCCCGGGCCGACCCCACCGAGTCCTCGTCGGAGTCGGTCTGGGAGTCTGAGGAGGAAGAGTCACCTGATTCTTTCCGGACTCGGTGTGTCCCCTCGGACTCACCGGAGTCCGAGCCTCGGAAGCAGTCCCCCCCGGAGGATGCCCGGTTCTCGGACTTCGTTAGGGATATGGCCAAGGCTTTGGCCTTCCCTGCGGATCCCGAGGAGGAGCCTCGAGCCGAAGAGCTCGACGCCCTCCAGTATGACTCTCCCGCGAGGGAACACTTTACTGTGCCGGTTCCTCCTATGCTGGAACGACTACTCTTCCGCATGTGGGAGAGTCCGGCCTCCTCGCCGGTCCTGAGCAAGCGGGTCGATTCTATCTATCGGGTCCGCAAGAGCCCTGGCTTTCAAAAGGCGCAGCTGCCACACCATTCCATGGTAGTGGAATCGGCCATGCATCGTCTTAAGAGCCAGAAGATGCACTCCTCGGTGCCTCCTGGCAGGGAGGCCCGTAACCTGGATGGCCTTGGCAAGAAGTGCTTCCAGGGCTCTATGCTCGCATGTCGTGTCCAGACTTACCAGCTATACATGGGCATGTATCTCCGGGATCTGGCTAAAGAGCTAGCCGGATTCTCCGCTGGTCTCTCCGAGGAGCCCTTGCGGAGGTTCCTAGCCTTGTCAACCGGCATTCGGGAATGCTCTAAGTTCATGTCCCGAGCAGCCTATGATGGCTTTGAAGCCTCGGCTCGAGTGGCCGCAGCCGGCATCGGTGCCCGCCGACAGGCTTGGCTTCAGTCGTCAGACCTTGAGCCCTGGGTACAGGACAAGTTGGTCGATGTCCCCTGCCGAGGCGAAAACCTCTTTGGCAAGCCCATGGCGGAAAAGGCTGCACAAATTGAGACTGAGACTCTCACCAGGACCAGGCTTTCTAGGAAGACCTCCGCCCCTTCCCAGAAAAAGAAGGGCTCGGGGAAAAAGTCCTTTTACCCGAGGAAGGCGGCTGCCTACAAACAATACCCCCATTATCAGGCCCCTGCAGCTCCCCAACAGGGCCAGCAGGCCAAGGGACGGGGTAACGGGTCCCGTAGGCAGCAGGCCCCCAAGCCTGCACCACCAGCCCCTGCTCAGCAGGGTGGGGGTTTTTGACTCGCTCAGCATAGCCTCTCCCCCCCCGCTGGTCCCCCCCAGCACCGGAGGCCGGCTGGTTCACTTCGCCCACAGGTGGTCCAGCATCACCGCAGATGCCTGGGTGCTTCAGGTCGTGCGAGAAGGCTACCTTCTCCACTTCCATCAGGTCCCTCCCTCCTATTTTCCGGGAGAGCCTCCGCGCCCCCCTCTGCACAGGGAGTTGCTCCTTCAGGAGTTAGCAGGTCTTCTGCAGGATCAGGCGGTGGAACCGGTGCCACACCACCTGAGAGGTCAAGGCTTCTATTCAAGGTATTTTCTGATACCAAAGAGAACAGGGGGCCTCAGACCCATCCTGGACTTGCGCAACCTCAACAAGTTCCTTGTGCGGGAGAAGTTCAAAATGCTTACCCTTGGAATCCTTCTGCCCTACCTCCAGCAGGGAGATTGGCTATGCTCCTTGGATCTAAAGGATGCCTACACGCACATCCTCATCCACCCAAGCCACCGCCAATACCTAAGGTTTGTGGTGGCGGGAAATCATTACCAGTACAGAGTACTGCCCTTTGGCCTGTCCTCCGCACCGCGAGTCTTCACAAAATGTCTCGCGGTCGTGGCGGCCCATCTCCGGCTTCACGGCCTCTATGTCTTTCCGTACCTCGACGACTGGCTCATCAGAGCAGCGTCCGCTCAGGAGGTCACCAACGCCACGTGTCGCACGGTGGCTCTGCTGCAGCACTTGGGCTTTGTCATAAACTTCGCAAAGTCCACTTTGCTCCCCTCACAGGATCTCGAGTTCATCGGCGCAAGGCTGCACACTCCTCAGGCGCGAGCGTATCTACCGCTCGACAGGGCTCAGCGGCTCATGGACCTAGCCGACCGCTTTCGCAGCCAGCCCCTGGTCTCCGCCAGGCGCTTCCTGAGACTGCTCGGCCATATGGCTTCCACTGTCCATGTGACCCCCAATGCCTGCCTGAATATGCGGTCTGCTCAATGGTGTCTCCGCCGGCAGTGGCGACAGGCCACGGGCGGCCTCGCAGACCTAGTGTGCGTTTCCGAGCCGCTGATCTCGTCTCTCCGGTGGTGGCTCCGGCAGCCGAACCTGACATTCGGTATGCCCTTCCAGTCACCTCAGCCGACCCGGGTGCTGACCACCGATGCATCCCTCCTGGGCTGGGGAGCGCATTGCCAAGAGGCGCGTACTCAGGGCCTCTGGACCACGTGGGAGTCTGCTCAGCAGATCAACTTCCTGGAGCTCCGGGCGATCCGCCTAGCTCTCAGGGCCTTCTCCCACCTGACTTCCCAACAGTCCGTCCTTGTCCAGACGGACAATCAAGTTGCCATGTTCTACGTGAACAAACAGGGGGGCACGGGCTCCTTTCTCCTCTGCCGGGAGGCTCAGAAGCTCTGCTCTTGGGCCGTCAGTCACGGCATTCTCCTCAAGGCAGTTTATCTCCCGGGCCGAGACAATTGCCTTGCGGACAAACTCAGCAGGGTCCTCCAGCCGCACGAGTGGCGTCTGGATCCCTTGGTAGTTCAGAAGCTCTTCCTCAAGTGGGGCCTCCCCACGATGGATCTCTTTGCCAGTCCTCGCAACCGGCAGCTTGCTCGCTTCTGCTCTCGTCTGCCACACCCCCTTCGGGTTGCGGCGGACGCCTTTCTGATCTCATGGTCGGGGAGCCTTCTGTATGCGTTCCCTCCCATCCCGCTAGTCTCTCGGACTCTTTTCAAGGTTCTCCGAGACAAAGCCTTCATGATCCTGGTGGCCCCTCGCTGGCCCAGGCAGCCGTGGTTTCCGCTCCTGCTGCAACTGGCGGTGGAGGATCCAATCCCTCTGGGGGTACAACCGGATCTCCTCACTCAGGATCAGTAGTCCCTCCTGCACCCCAACCTCAGGTCTCTCAACCTCATGGCCTGGCTGCTGAGAGGGTAGTCCTTGCTCCCCTTCTCCTGCCGGCGGAGGTGGAGGAGGTCGTCTTGGCTTCGCGTCGGCCTTCTACCCGCAAATGCTACGCCCTTAAATGGCGTCGCTTTGCAGTCTGGTGTACCCAACAGTCTCAGGATCCCTTCTCCTGCCCGGTGTCGGTGATCTTGCAGTACTTGCTGCACCTCTCTAATCTGGGACTTAAGTCCAACTCCGTCAAAGTTCACCTCAGTGCTCTTTCAGCACATCATGTGCCGGTGGACGGCAGACCTCTCTCCAATGACCCTCTCGTAGCGAGGTTTCTCCGAGGTCTCCTTCTACTTAAACCACCTCTGCGCCCGCCAGCGCCTGACTGGGACCTGAATGTGGTGTTGCAGCGGATCACCTGTCCGCCTTTTGAACCTATGGCTACCTGTTCTCTCCGTTTTCTGTCTTGGAAAACACTGTTCTTGATAGCCCTCACTTCCGCTAGACGCGTAAGTGAATTGCAGGCCCTCGTGTCTGATCCCCCTTACACTCGGTTCTACAAAAATAGGGTAGTCCTACGGACTCACCCTAAATTTCTTCCGAAAGTGGTCTCCCCTTTTCACATCAATCAGGAGGTGGTACTTCCAACCTTCTTTCCCAGACCACACTCCAGCCGAGCTGAAACGGTCCTCCATACCCTGGACTGTAGAAGGGCTCTGAACTTCTACCTTGACCGTACGCGGGAGCACCGTAAAGCTGCTCAGCTTTTTGTGTCTTTTGACCCCAATAAATTGGGGCTCCCGGTCTCCAAGCGTACTCTGTCCATCTGGGTTGCGGACTGTATCTCTTGGGCTTATGGGGCAGCCGGACTCTCCTTAGAAAGTCGAGTCACGGCTCATTGCGTTCGGGCAAAGGCTACGTCAGTGGCTTACCTCCGCTCTGTTCCGCTGGCAGACATCTGCCGGGCCGCTACTTGGTCTTCGAGCCAGACTTTTGCGGTCCATTACTGTCTCGAGAGGGAGTCCCGCAGGGACAGTGCTTTCGGACAGGCAGTCCTCCGTAATCTCTTTGAGGTCTGAGCAACTCCTACCCTCCATCCCGGATGTGGGCTACCGGTGGGTGTTAATTCAGCGAAGATTCTTTCCTTCTGTGCTGCTGAGCTAGAGGGAGCTCATTTTTGTGCTTAGGGTCTCCGGTAGCCTTGAGCTTGGGAGTCCCATAAGTGAGGACTGACTTCCTGCTTGGTCCTGGAGAAAGCGTAGTTACTCACCTGTAACAGGTGTTCTCCAGGAGCAGCAGGAATCAGTCCTCACTACCCTCCCTCCTCCCCTTGGAGTTGCAATCGTCTGCTTATGTTCTTTTGCAAATTTTTATGCTGTCTTTTTTAGCTATGTCATCTGACTGGCTAAGATGGCACCTTCGGGCGGGAAGACGACCGCGCATGCGCGCTGCAATTCCCAAAGGCTTTCTTTGAAAGCTGGGGAAAATTGCTCCGCGAGGGCTCCGTCGGCGCCGACGTCACCCATAAGTGAGGACTGATTCCTGCTGCTCCTGGAGAACACCTGTTACAGGTGAGTAACTACGCTTTACCCTGGGATGGATTTGATGGCGACCCAGGCCATTGCCAAGGTGCACAGGGTCTTCTGTCACCACAAAGAGGTGGATTCGGAGGGCATAGTCGCTGTAGTTAAACCTTTGCCAAGGTATATTTTGCTGTATGTGTTTTCTCCATGGCCTCTTATGGGAGAGTACTTCATCATGTGAAGCGCCAGCAGGGTTCGGTAGTGTTGTGGCAGTGCTGAATTGTCTGAGGAGGCCATCGTATGTGGATCTGATGCATCTCCAGCAGTGCATCTATCTGCACCTGCCATTGATATGGGGTCTCTTGAGTCAGGTGCCGATCCTGCTTGCCAGTCTGGCTCCCCTCTTGCTTCTGGCTTGACTCTTGAGAAGCATTTAGTTAGGTAGAGCTATTCTATGGCTATAGTTTCCATGCTTCTGGCCACGAGAAGATGCTTTACCTGCCTCGCCTTTGTATACATCTGATGTCTTTATGAGCACCATGGCACCGTAACACAGTGGGTTTGTCAGCTCTTCCTTCCTTCCCCCAGGATGGATTTGATGAGGGCCGTACCTAAGGCTATGCAAGGGATGCAGCCACCCAGAGCGCAAATAAGAAAGGGGCTCTGATATCATCACTGGGCTTCTAGGAAGCTCAAAAATAGTGAGTTTCTGCATGCAGCTGGGTGTAAGGGGCCATCGGATTTGTTAGTTGCATGGGGTTCATTTCTAGCTTGGTACAGTCCTGGGACCTTTCCCTCAGTTTCCTGAAGGATCAGGTGGCAGTCTTGGCTTCTTTTAGAAGGCCTGTGATGGCGCACTCTGTGACCTTGCATCAGAATGTGGCTCATTCCTGCAGGGAATTTTAGCACTTTTGCCCTCCTCTGTCCGGTAGTTCCTTCCTGGATTCTGTTTGATTCTTCAGGTCTTGGTGGCTGAGCTGTTTGTCCCTTAAGGCTGCCTTTTTGGTCGCGATCTGCTCGATGTATCTCGGAGTTACGAACCTGGTTGTGTCGATTCCTATATGTCCCTTTTTGAAAATGGGTTTGTTTTTTGCAACCTGTTCCTTCCTTCTGGCCTAAAGTGCTATCTGTAGTCCTTTTCAATCAGGTGATCTGCTTGCCATCATTCTCGAAGCACAATGCCGGGGGAAGGATAAGAGCCTTTGCCTGATGGGCTTTAGTTGGGTGTTTCTTCGACCATCTGAAGGTCGTTAACTCTTTCCTAGAGTTGGACAGACCTTTGTCCTGTTTGAAGGCCCACGTAAGGGTGAGGTGGCCATGAAGTCTTCCGTAGGTCGCTGGATAGACTGAGGCTGTCTACTCCTTTATCTATTGTTGGACTGGCTGGTCCTAGAAGATTTGCGTGTGCATTTTGCATGGGCTCAGGCTTCCTCCTGGGTGGAGCGCAGCTTGGTCACTCTTTTCAACACTTATCGAGTGGCAGCATTATCATTTCTTTCCACCTTTTATCAAGCATTTCTGTTAGGATATCTATGCTCAGGTGGGCGTGGCCTTGGTGGAGAAGTTTTGATGGCTGCCGGGTTTTCTTCCTGCCTAGTGGACGCATAGCTTTGGTACGTCCCACTTGTCTGGACAGGCCTAGCAGGTGATGTTTCTTACCTGGTGTCCTTTCCTTGAATCCTGCTAGGCCAGTCCAGGACCTGCCCCTGGGATTTGATATGATCAGATTTGTTGGGATTGGTTATGATTTGCTATGGTCTGCCTTTGTCCGATCTGATCTGCTACAGTTGGTGATGTGCTGGTATAACCTGTTCTGATTTGATCTGATATAATCTGCTATGATCAGTTTAGCTCTTCAGGATGTATTCCTCTTGGTTGACCTTCTGCACGCGGGATGGACTGTTAGGCCTTGTTACCCTCCTTAGGGTTTGTACAGCCAGGGGTTCTTATATGTGGCTTGGCTATGAATACTGAAGTTGTATGTCCTGCTGTTTCCAATGTAGTGCAGGATGAGGTTGTCTGAAGACTCTCTATTTTTCTATCTCCACCTCTGCTGGTAGGGGGACACAACACACTTGTATGGACTGGCTTAGAAAGATTCAAGGAAAGGATATTATCAGGTAAGTACAATGTAACCTTCTTATGTAGGAAAATGATACTCCATGGGTGAGAGTCTACTTTGCATGAAAAGAAACCCCTTATGGCACACTTTGAAAGTGAAAATATTAGTCACAGAGCTTGTGTGTACTTCAGCATTTGTATACTGTTTATGGAAACAGATTTTTTTCCCTTTTTCTTTTTTATTGCAGGGATATGCTCCACCTCCCAAAAATGGAATAGAACAGAAAAGACCTGGACGTCCACTGAATATTACTTCTTTAGTGAGATTATCGTCAGCAGTGCCAAACCAGATTTCAATTTCTTGGGCATCTGAAATTGGGAAGGTAAATTGTGCATTCATATGTCTATAATGCTGTCAGTGCACAGTGCTACCCTCGTCCATCAGAGTACATCTCAGCACACACTCAGTCTATCATAGCCTCATTGATAGTATTCCAGCTTTGAAATGTCCCATCATTTCTTGATTCATGAGGAGCATTCTTCATAACAAGCCACTGTTTTAGAAGTCTTCTATGCAATATGACCTTAATGCTGTCCTAACCTTTCTCATTCAGTTGCCTTTTGAGCCAATGGAGTCCACAGGTCAAGCATTACCTGGAAAGTGCTATTTGAATAGCGATTGCTTTAGCTAGAAGAAATAATGGAGTGGAGGAGGAGGAATAGCCTAGTGATTAGAGTAGAAAGCTGAAAACCAGGGAAGTCAGGGTTCAGATCCCATTGCTGCTCCTTGAGATTTTCAGTCAAGTCATTAAACCCTCCACTGCCTCAGGCTCCGCCCTGATGTTCAACATATACATGCAGCCCATATGTAACCTGATCTGTTCTTTAAATGTTAACTGCCTTATATATGCGGACGACATACTGCTGTACATGCCTTTCTTGACTGAGAACCCAGACCTCTCCCCACTAACAAACTGCTTCAATGCAGTGTCCAACTGGCTACAAACCCAAAACCTCAGAATTCAGCATAAGAAAACAGAGGGTCCTATTCATTACAAGGAATCAAAGCTTCTCCACGCCACCTTCCCTAAAAGTCGACGAAGCAGAACTCCAGTCCAAACCCTCGATCAGGTACCTTGGAGTCACACTAGATCAGCGCCTGGACATGAAGGCGCACATAGGCAACACGATGAGAGCGGTGTACCACAAGATCCGATCTCTCAGACACCTAAGATCCTTGCTAACACCAGACGACTTCAGGACAGTCTATCAGCTACTAATCATACCACATCTGGATTATGCAAACTCAATTCTGCATGGTCTCCCTCAAACCACACTGAACCCACTGCAGCTCGCGATGAATGCTGCGGCAAGAGTCTTCCATGGAGCATCCAGGAAAGACCATGTGACCCCCATCCTGAAGCACCTACACTGGCTCCCAATACGCGGCAGACTCACATACAAAATCTTACTGCTGACATTTAAGGCCGTCAACGGACTCTCATCCACATCACTAACAGAGCTGATCCAGACAACGCCCCACAATAGGTCTAGAAGATCTACAGCAGTATCTCCAGGAACAAGCAGGAATGAGTCTTCACATATGGGTATCGTCGGTACCGACGGAGCCTGCGCGGGAATGCTCCCCAGCGTCCAGTAAGAAAGCTTTTGGGAGCATCCCACAGCGCCTGCGCGCTGCCTTCCCCAACCGCCTCTCTCCAGTTCTTCTTTTCCGCGGAGCCAGCAGGTTGTGTTCCTGTCACCACAGAAGAATTCTTTATTTTTTTTCTTTATTTTTCTGTGTCGCGTCTGCCTTCTTCGACGTCAGACCAGTACCGCCGGTCTTTTCTTCTTAAAAAAACCCCCAAAAAACCCCAAAACCAACCTTTTCTTTCTTCAACTGTGCATTTTCGGTTTGGGCCTTAGGCCTGAACATATTTTCTCCTCATGGAGAAGCCGCTTCCGGGTTCAAAAAGTGCACGAAGTGTGGCGGTACTATTTCTATCACAGACACCCATGACTGGTGTCTAAAATGTTTGGGTCCTGACCATTCCATCACGGATTGTGTGTCCTGTACCATGATGTCTAAAAGAGGTTGGCAGAACCGAGCAGCCAAGCTCAGTACCCTGTTTCCCATGCAGCCTCGGTGGCATCGACGTCTTCCAGGGCTGCTTCTTCCTCCCATGGATCTCAGGTAGCCAAACATAAATCTAGCTGGTCCTCGAAGGGCAAATCTCCCTCTAAGCATCGAGATGCCTCCGGGCTTGTCCTCGAGGATTCCACACCGGCAAAATTACCCCGGCGGGAAGTTCCGGCTTCCAAAGCATTGTCTATGGGGTCACAGGTTGACATTGATGGCTCGGCCTCGACCGATCACCTGTTGCCGTGTTCTGGGGTACCGGTGGCCTCCACTGGTACCGACATCCAGACTCTGGTGGCGTCGATGGATCAGAAGATTCTGTCCATGCAGCGCACCCTAACGGCGTTTATGCAGGCTTCGATGCCTCCGGTACTGCAACAGTCTCCGTTGCTGGTACTGACTCCGGCACCGGCATCGTTCCCGGTGCCGGTACTGATTGCATCGACATCGGCTTCGGTGTCGACTGCAACGGTACCCTGTCCTATGATGCCCATCGGTACCGAACCGGTACCGCTTACTCCCGATGTCGATCCCACTCGGTACGCGTATCGGGCTTTACAGGAGCATCCAGACAGGTGATACTTCGATTCCTCCGAAGACTCTGAGTCGGAGGTTTCTGTCGATGCACCGGTACTTCTTCCTCAGGAGTCTGATTCTCCAAAACGAAGAATGTCTCCTCCAGAAGACTTGTCTTTTCAGGACTTCATTAGGGAAGTGGCTAGGGGCCTCTCCATTACAGTGGCCCCTGAGTCAGAGCCAAGAGCCAAGCAACTAGATATTTTGCAGTATCCTAAGGCTCCTAAAGAAGCAGCTACTTTACCTATTCATGAGATTCTCTATGATCTCATGTTGAGCATGTGGGAGACTCCTCTTACCACCTCTCCTCATTCTCGTAGATTAGACACCATGTACCGTGTCCCTCCTTGTCCTGGCTTTCATAAGTCTCAGCTTCCTCACCACTCTATTTTCCTCATGGCAGACTCTACCACAATAAAGAGTGCAAAGAGACACTCATCTAATCCTCCAGGACGTGAATGCAGGACCCTTGATGCTTTTGGCCGAAGGGTTTTCCAAGCTAATATGCTTGCTGCCAGAATCAACTTCTATAGTCTCTATATGGGGATGTTTCTAAAAAGTCACAGATCATCTGCAGACTTTAGCCCCTTTTATTTCAGAAGATAAAAGGCAGGAATTTCTCACTTGGTTTCCAAATTTTCCAACCGTGCAGCCTTTGACTCTTTTGAGTGTGTAAGCAGAGCCTTGTCTATTGCCAAAGGTGCACGCAGAATTGCTTGGTTACAAGCCTCTGATTTGGAACTTTGGGTCCAAGATGAACTGGGAAATCTTCCTTGTACAGGTGAAAACCTTTTTGGCAGGGATTGGAAAGCAAAGGCCACTCAGATGGATGCTGAGAACTCTGCTTTGGATCGACTTTCAAAGTCTACCTCTGCTCCTGCTAAGAAAAGGTTGTTCAAAAAGAGAACTTTTTCTAAAAAGGGAAGATACTATCCTGCTTATGGTCAGCAGGCATCTTCTGCAGGTCGTTTTGCTTCAAAGCATCAGCAACCACCTAAACAGGCCAAGTCAAAGGCTGCCAGGCCTCCCACGGCCCAGCAGCCTCAGCCTCCCCAGGGCCTTTGACTTGCAACTAGAGAACTTAGCCTTTCTGGCTCTGGAAGAACCAGAGCCCCTCACCATTCCAGGAAGGTTGGCTTACTTTGCTCCCAGATGGGAGCAAATTACAGCAGAGCAATGGACCCTCTCCATTGTAAGGGAAGGGTACAAGCTTCATTTCTTAAACCTTCCTCCCCACACCATGGTGAGACAGTTCAATTCTCCAACATCTCTCCTCAACCTTCTGGGTCAGGAGATTGCTACCCTTCTTGCCCAAGGGGCAATAGAAGAAGTACCCCTTATTCAACAGGGCTCAGGGTTCTACTTCCCTTATTTTCTTATTCCAAAGAAAACAGGGGCCTACAGACCCATATTAGATCTCAGAGAATTGAACAAGTTTCTATTCAAAGAGAAATTCAAGATGATTTCTCTCGGTACTCTGCTGCCATACCTTCAGAGTCAGGACTGGCTTTGTTCTCTAGATCTCAAGGATGCGTACACCCATGTCCTCATCCATCCAACACACAGAAGGTTCCTTCGGTTCCTTTTTCAAGGAAAGCACTACCAATACAGGGTGCTTCCTTTCGGTCTGGCCTCTGCACCAAGGGTGTTCACGAAATGCATGGCAGTAATAGCTGCATTTCTACGCACTCTAGGAATATTCGTTTTCCCATATCTGGACGACTGGCTTATTCGAGCTCCATCCCAGTCAGAGGCCCACATTTCTCGAACCTGCACAATGCGTGTCCTTCAGTATTTGGGACTGGTAATAAACATCCCAAAATCCCATCTCACACCTACTCAGTCTCTGGAGTTTATAGGGGCCTTGCTGGATACCACAACTGCAAGGGCCTATCTTCTTCAGGCCCGTTGCCTACGCTTGGTGCAGTTAGCCTCCCAGATACAGTTAAAGTCCCATTTAACTGCTCGAGAGATGTTACAACTATTAGGCCACATGGCGTCCACCGTGCATGTGGTTCCATATGCTCGCCTTCACATGAGGGCAGCTCAATGGACTTTGTCCACCCAATGGACTCAGGCATCAGGTCGCCTGTCAGACAAAATAGCAAATTCCAGTCGCCTATTTTGGTGTCTCCCGTGGTGGAAGTCCCCAACAAATCTGTTGCTGGGGTCCCCTTTTCAGCAGTCGCTATCCCAAGCAACTCTGACAACAGATGCTTCTCCAATGGGTTGGGGAGCTCATCTGCAGGATCTCTCCACCCAGGGCATCTGGTCTCCACAGGAGACTTTTCTCTGCATATCAATCTCTTGGAACTCGGAGCAATATTCTTAGCTCTCAGAGTGTTCCATTACCTGCTCAGCTACAGGACAGTCCTCATCCATATGGACAACCAACTAGCCATGTTCTATGTAAACAAGCAGGGCGGGACTGGCTCTCTGTCGCTTTGCAACGAAACTTTGCGACTGTGGGCCTTCACCAGAGAGCATCACATCCATCTTCTGGCAGTATATCTTCCAGGCGTTCAAAACTCTTGGGCGGACAGACTCAGTCGAGTTCTGCTTCCACACGAGTGGTCCCTCCACATGGACCAGGTAGCCAGGATTTTTCGAATTTGGGGAACCCCAGACATAGACCTCTTTGCAAGTCTGTGGAATGCCAAACTTCCCCGGTTCTGTTCCAGAATTCCGTGTCAGGGAGTTCAGGCCAAGGATGCCTTCCTCCTTCACTGGGGTCAAGACTTCCTTTATGCCTTTCCACCAATTCCCCTATTTCCCAAGACCCTATTCAAGCTTCAGAGAGATCAAGGGACCATGATCCTCATAGCACCACATTGGCCACGCCAAGTGTGGTACCCTCTACTTCTGCATCTCTCAAGCTCCTTCCCTGGACTTGGGCTCTGCACCAGACCTTCTGTCCCAGGAAGAGGGAACTTTGTGGCACCCAAACCCCCAGTCGCTCCATCTCAGGGCTTGGTTGCTGAGGGCCTAGACTTTCAAGATTTTCATCTCTCTCAGCAAGTCAGAGATGTTGTTCATGCCTCTAGAAAGCCTTCTACTAGACGTTCCTATGCTTTTAAATGGAAAAGATTTACCATTTGGTGTTCAGGGAAAGGTCTAAACCCTCTTGCAATACCTCTGAATTCTCTACTAGAATATCTCCTGCATCTATCCCATGCAGGTCTGAAAACAAATTCAGTAAGAGTCCATTTGAGTGCTATTGCAGAGTCCCTCAAGCCTCTCAATGGACAACCTATTTCCTCTCATCCTCTTATAGCTCGGTACCGACGATACCCATATGTGAAGACTTATTCCTGCTGTTCCCAGAGATCACCTGTTACAGGTACGTAACTGTGCTTAATACGCTGATAATCCCGAAATCAATAACCCAATGCACATGTTCAACCGCAAACAGAGCCTTCAAATTCAGTGCGCCAAGATGCTTGAATGCCCTACCTCCCAGCGTTCGAGCAATCTCTGACCTAACACAGTTTAGAAAGGCATTGAAGCACCATCTCTTCCTCCAGTATTACCCCCTAGACAGCGCCTTAATAGCCCCATCGGCCACTTAGCCGACACATTTCAGTAACCCTTCCACACAATCAACCATGACTATCTCCAGCAAGGTGATACCTATCTTGCCTCATAGATGTACATAGTTTACCCTTGTTATTCAAGTTCTGTTACCTTGTTCAATGTAAACACAAATCAGCTAATGAGATGTGTAAGTTGTTGTATGTAAACCGTGCTGATGCCAAATAGCGCGGTATAGAAGAGACTGTAAATAAATAAATTAATTTAAGCTTTCTAGGGAAAGGAAAATACCTACTGTGCCTGAATGTAACTACTACTGGAAAAAGGCATGAGCTAAAATCCAAAACCTCTTCCCATTCAGCCTTGGTCACCTATGAAACTACAGTTCGTTTCATCACAACAAGATACTCGCTCATTCTAAGTTCTTAACAAAAGTAGCCACACCTTCCATGTCAGTGAAGAAATTGTGCATAGAAAGATAGGCCATGTGGTCTTTTCTGTCATCATATTTCTATCTAGTCTGTCCTTCCATAACAACTACAACAGTCCCCTTTTTACCTTTAGAGATCCTTTGTGTTTGTCCCATGCTTTTTTGAATTCAGTTACTGTCCTTATCTCTACCACCTCCACTGTGAGACTATTCCACGGATCCACTACTCTTTCTGTAAAGAAATATTTCCGCATATCACTCCTGAATCTATCTCCCTTCACCCTCATCCCATGTCCCCTTGTAGCAGAACTTGCTTTCAATTGAAAGGCTCTCTCCCTGAACATTTATGCCATGGAGGTATTTAAACATCTCAATCATATCACCTCTATCCCGCCTTTCCTCTAAGGTGTACATATTAAGATCCTTCAGTCTGTCCTCATATGCTTTATAATTTTATTTATTTATTTATTTAACAGCTTTTATATACCGCACTTTTGATATTAGCGCTGTTTACATTTTAACAATTTTGTACTTAAACATAGAACAAATGTTAAGTTTACAAGGAACAGGGAATAAAAACATGGATAACAGGGATTAACAATTAACAAATATTTTCAATTATTTACAATAGATTCTTAAATGCTCGAGCTCTAAAGATAGGGTTTGTGAGGAATGGACTAGAGAAAGTGATAAGGTTTCGGGAGCTTATTTGACTAGCCGTGATCAATGGTTTGTGTAGGAGGAGGAGGGGGGTCAGTATATTGTGAGAAGTGTTGTAGGAAGAGATGTGTTTTTAGGGATTTTCTGAATTGGGACAGGTCTTTTTGTGATCTAATACTAGGTGGTAGCGTGTTCCAGCATCTAGGGGCGAAGGAAGAGAATGCTCTTAAAGTGGTTGTTTGAGTGAGTTTTGTACTGTCTTTTGGGACTGTTAGCATGTTCTCTGTTATAGATCGTCTAGATCTGGCGTTCTGTGTGTGTTGGAGGAGATCAGATAAAGAGGATGATGAGATATGGTGGAATGCTTTGAAGGTCAGAATGAGGGCTTTGTATAAAATCCTGCAAGATAGTGGGAGCCAGTGGAGGTCAAATAGGATGGGAGTAATATGTTGGCTCTTTGGGGATCCATGAAGAACCCTGGCCGCTGTATTCATGGCCAATTGAAGCGGGTTCAGCGTGCTCTTGGGTAGGCCATGAAGTACAATATTTGCATAGTCAAAATGAGGAGTGACTAATGCCTGGAAGGTTGTGCGGAAGTCACATGGTTCGAGCATAGGTCTGAGGTGTCGAAGAGTCCTGATTTTGTAGTAGATGGCTTTTACAGTATTTTTTATGTGTTCTTTGAATTCAAGTCGCTGGTCAAGTATAACACCCAGGTAACGTATTGAGGTTTTGAGTGGTAGATCAGCATCTCTTGTTCTTAGAGTTGGTGGAGGAGAGAAGTCTTTGTTCCTAGTGACAATCAGGACTTCGGTTTTTTTAAAGTTGATTCTGAGATTTTGTGAGAGTAGCCAGTCTGATATCGAGTTGAAGCAGGTGATTAGTGTAGTGTAGTCGGGTTTTAATACATTAATTGGAGTGAATAAGAGCACGTCATCTGCGTAGATAAGACATGATATTCCGAATGAGCGGGAGATGTTGCAGAGAGGTTGCATATAGATGTTAAATAGAAGGGCTGAGAGAGAAGAACCTTGCGGAACTCCTTGCTTCTGATGAAAAGGCTGAGATGTGGTATAATCAATCCGTACTTGTTGCCAGCGATCTTCTAGGTAAGATCTGCACCAATTCAACGCCATTCCTTGAATTCCTTTTTCGTGGAGCCTGGTGAGTAGTTGGTTGTGGTCAACAGAGTCAAAAGCTACTGCTATGTCTAGGAAGATCATAGCGACTCCATTTCTGATATTGTCTGTTGTATTAATGAGTGTGTTCAATAGGGAAGTTAGGAGGGTTTCAACTCCGTGAGCTTCTCTGAAGCCATGTTGGTTTGGATCTAGTGGGGCCTCGAAATCAATGTGTTGTTGGATTTGTCTCAGTATGACTTTTTCTAGGATCTTGGCTAATAAAGGAATGCTTGAAATTGGGCGATAGGAGTCTTCCTTTTTCGGATCCAGTTTGTTGTTTTTCAGTAGGGGACGGATGGAGGTCTGTTTGAGAGCTGTTGGAAATATCCCGGATCTAAGGGACTGGTCAGCTAAGGCTGATATGTATGGGCTAAGTTCTGTTTTCAGTGATTTGATCCAGAAGGCTGGACATGGATCATTTGGGGCGGTAGTGGCGTTGATGGATGTAATAATTTCTTCGATAGACTTTGGAGTTGGAGATGAGAAATTATTGAGTATGAGTTGGACGTTGGAAGGTTGCATGGTTACACTTGTGGTTACTTTAGTGATCTTGATTGCCTTGGATTGGATGTAGTCAGCATATAGTTGTGGGTGTATATATTCCTGTTGTGGTGAGGGAGGTTCAATGGTTAGGGATTTTACTATTTGGAAGAGATCTCTTGGTTTGTTGAGGGAACGGCTAAGTAGCTTTGTATGGTGTTCTCTTCTCTTATCCCAGGTTAGCTGGCGATGGGACTTCAAGTTAGCTAAGTAAATGGCCTGGTCGTGAGGGTTGTCAGACGGCTGCCTAGGGTGAGAACTTACACAATCTTGACGATGCATATATTCATATGATTCTTGCAAGGTATTGTGGGTATTGTAGTTCATTCACTCCCAAACACAGCTGATGACAATAATTTGAGTTGTGAAACCAAGTGGTAAGATCAATAAAATACTTTTTATTGATGGGGTTTAATTCACCCAGCACATGTATGCTTGATAGCACTATAAATGAGGTTACTTGCTTGCAGTGTTTAAAAATAGATAACAAAAAGTCACAAAGTAAACCAGAAAACAACCTTCAGCCTGTCAGGCAATTAGCTAATGTTTTCTTAGCAAGTAATTACCAAATACAAAGGCACAAAGTAAAGAATAAACTTTGCTGGTTAGGTTAACTTCTGCTTATTTTCCATGCAGATCTCAGCAGTGATTCTCCCTTGCTCACACACACAATCAGGTGCAGCCCTAATTACTATCAATGGACCAGCTGAAAGCCTTTAGCTGGCTGGCTGCTACTGTGTGAGCCCAAATCCTGCTTTAAGAGCTGTTTGCAGTGGAAATAAAGAACAAAGTTAGGTTTCTTTGTGATGGCTGATGTGTTTGCTCACGGAAAACTAGCAATAGCATTTAGACAGAGAACAGTCCATATAAACTGTACTTTCATCTGCTGTATCAATCAGCATAGGGTCATTATCATACATTGGCACAGACGAGTCTTTCATTAAGGCACTATCATGAGAATGCTCATTCCCTTGCTGCCATTCTCTATTATAGATAGGGTCTGGATCAGTGTTCATACCTGAGCCTCTCCTGCTATCATTATTCCTCTCTGTATAGCCTGGCCAATATGTAATCCAATTCTGATGTCCAGCCTTCCAATCTTGATCCCTGGACACTGGATCTCCTCTCACATACCTTCTGGCCTTGGTCTGAAAGTCCCTTCCACATGCAGTCTTCTCTCTTCCAGGTAGCCACTGGTGATTCCTATCTCTGCCACTCCATTCCTCTGGCTGAAGCCAGTCCAATGGACTCTGCTGGCTTTTGGAATACCTCCCAGTATGAGTACTGCCTTGGAATCTCCCAGACCTTCCAATGGCCTTTCTTCTCTTCCTTCCAGAGAGTTTCCTTCTCTCTCTATCTGCTTGGCTTGGCTTCTGTTTCTCCAGGTGATACTGGTGCTTGTAGCCGTTGCTGAAGCTCTCCCCTCTGTATCTCTTCCTGAAGCTGTTCTTGAAACTGTTATCTGAAGAATAAGCTCTATTCTTATCCTGTTCTAATGTGTGCTGCTCCCTAACACAGCGCAGCTGTCTTGAATCAGGCCCTGCCCTTTGAGATGAGTGCTTAGGGATTACCTCATAGCTCTCTTGATTGCACACACATTTTCTCACTTCAGCCCCTCTCATGGTTGCTGGAAACCTGGTGCATTCTGGGACTGGTAGTCTTTTATGTGAAAACTCTGTTTTCTTGCTTCTACCAGAACTGACAGGTTGCTTGTTCAGAGTCACATCATCTTTTCTATAGCTCCTACCTGAGCTATGATAAGCTTCCTTATCACAGGGTTTAGGGAGTGTCTCCATTTCTTCTCTAGTCTCCTCAGTTGTTGTAGGGAGGTTCGTAACTCTGAGGAGAACCATGGTGCGTTCTTTTTCTTGGCAATAGAAGAGTTGGTAGAGGTTTTATCATGTGTAGTGGTAGGCTGCGCTGATAGTCCAAGAGCGTTGTTCCAGTTTGATACAATATCATCGATGTTGTCAGGTATAATGGAGAGTTTTGGCATGGTATGGGAGGTGATTGTATCCATGTTGAAAGGTTGGAATCGTGCTGGTTTTGGTGGTGGGTAAGCATCTGGTGACTTGTTTGGAGATTTGATAGATGGAATGATGAATGAGATAAGGTTGTGATCGGACCAGGGGACGGGGGTTGAGAGGGGCTCGGGTTGGTTTATCAGATCCGGGTGTGCTGATGGTGCAAAGATGAGATCAAGGAGATTTCCTTGTTTATGAGTGGGAGTTTTTACAATTTGATTGTAGTGTAAGTTGATCATGGCATCAAGGAAGGAGTTGGATACTGAGGGTGGTGTGGATGCAAGGTTAAAATCTCCGAGGATCCAGTTAGGTTTGTTGATATCTAATGGGTTGATGGCAAGATCAATTATGGTTGAGAGATCATCAGCTGGAGCATTTGGGGCTCTGTAGATGAGGTTTATGGTGTTGCTATTATTGGAGATGGATAGAGTATTTGTGTGGTTTGTGGCATTGGTAGATATTACGTGGTATTTCAAATCCGTTTTTGCTATTATGCAGACTCCTCCTCCCTTTCTGTTTTCTCTGTTACAGGTATAGATGGTGTAGTTAGGTGGGGTAAGATGGTTCATTAGTACGTTGTCAGTATTAGAAAGCCATGTTTCTGTGACCAGTAGGATGTCTAGTGTGAGGTTTGATATAAGGTCAATGATGGCTGGCCATTTGTTGCGGGCTGAGTGTGCGTTAATGAGAGCACACCTGAGATTCTGTGGAGTAGTTCTTGGATTAGGTTTCTTGTTTGTATTTTCAAGAGGTACATAAAGACAGTAATTGTGCCTACTGTAGTATGTACTTTGTGGATAACTTTGATGGGGTTTCCTATTACGGGTTTGGTGAATAGGTATAGGGTTGATATCAGATGTTAGGGCAAAGGAAATATGTAATATGCTAGAGAGGATGGAGAGGAGCAGGAGTGAACAAGTAATGGTAGCCATGGTGTTATCCTGGGATGGTAGAGATGGTGTAAATACTTTGACTTGAGTGCTACTGGCAACAGTAATAAGTGAATGCAACAGTACAATTGAAAGACACTGGCAACAGTAATAAATTGTTACTGACCACAGTAATAATAAATTCCTATAATGAAGACCACTAATCATCAAGAAGCAACAGTTCGAACGGAACAAGGAGAAACAGAATGGTTTAAAATAAGCAAAGGTGTAAGACAATGCTGCATACTTTCCCCCTACCTGTTTAGTTTATATGCAGAACAAATCATCAGAGAAGCAGGATTGTATGAAGACAACAGAGGTGTGAAGATTGGTGGAAGACTTATCAACAACCTTCGCTATGCTGATGATACTACATTACTGGCTGAAAGTGAAGATGGTCTGAAACATTTGCTTCTCACAATCAAAGAACATAGTCTCAAAATGGGCCTGCACCTTAATGTAAAGAAGACAAAGATCATGACAACTGGCATAATCAACAGGTTCATCGTTGAAGGAGAAGAAATTGAAATTGTGAACAACTTTAACCTACTTGAATCAACTATCAATAAAGAAGCAACAAGCAGTCAAGAAATCAAACAACGCATTACTCTTGGCAGAATGGCTATGAAAGACCTAGATAAGATTCTCAAGAGCAGAGATGTCTCTCTCCATACAAAGATTCGACTTGTTCAAGCCATGGTATTTTCAATAACATCATATGGATGTGAAAGCTGGACAGTGAAAAAGACAGACAGGAAGAAAATTGATACCTTTGAATTATGGTGCTGGCGGCGAATACTGTGTATACCATGGACTGCCCGAAGAACAAACCAGTCGGTACTAGAGGAGATCAAACCTAAGCTTTCTTTAGAAGCTCAGATGACAAGATTTCGACTTTCATACTTTGGACACATCATGCGAAGAGAGAGATCATTAGAGAAAGACATCATGCTTGGCAAAATAGAAGGTCAACGTAAAAGAGGAAGGCCGGCAATAAGATGGATCGATACAATAACAGCAGCTATGGGTACCAGTCTGTCAACAATGAGCCGCCTTACTGAAGACCAAACACAATTTAGGATAGCTATCCAGAGGGTCGCCATGAGTCGACTCCGACTCGACGGCACTTAACAACAACAACAATCATTTTAGCAGCCACCCTCTGCACCGACTCCATCCTGTTCACATCCTTTTGAAGGTGTGGTCTCCAGAATTGCACACTATACTCCAAATGAGGTTGCACCAAAGACTTATACAGAGGCATTATCGCCTCCTTTTTTCTGCTAGCCATTCCTCTCCGTATGCACCCAAGCATCCTTCTAGCTTTTGCTGTCACCTTTTCTACCTGTTTAGCTACTTTAAGATCATCAGACACAACCACGCCTAGGTCCTGCTCTTCTTTAGTGGACAAAAGTACTTCACCCCCTATACTATATTGCTCCCTTGGATTGCTGCAGCCCAAATGCATGACCTTACATTTTTTAACATTAAATCCCAGCTGCCAAATTCTAGACCATCTTCAAGTTTAGCTAGATCCCTCCTCATGTTATCTATACCTTCCTGGGTGTCTACTCTATTGCAGATTTTGGTATCATCCGCAAAGAGGCAAACTTTACCTAAAAGCCCTTCCGCTATATCACTAACAAAGATGTTAAAAAGAATCGGACCTAGGACAGATCCCTGGGGCACACCACTGATAACATCCTTCTCCTCAGAGTGAGCTCCATTTACTTGTACTCTTTGTCGCCTCCCACCCAACCAATTTCTAACGCAAGCAGTAACTTTAGGGTCCATCCCTAGGGTGCTCAGTTTGTTTATAAGTCGCCTGTGAGGAACAGTGTCAAAGGCTTTACTGAAATCTAAATACACCACATCTAGGGCTCTCCCTCAGTCCAACTCCCTGGTCACCCAGTCAAAGAAATCAATCAGATTTGTCTGACAAGACCAGCCTCTGGTGAATCCATGAAGCCTTGGATCCTGTAATCCGTTGGACTCCAGAAACCTCACTATTTTCTCTTTCAGCAGCGTTTCCAATAATTTACTCACCGCCAAAGTTAAACTAACCGGCCTGTAGTTTTCAACCACATCCTTACTTCCGCTTTTGTGTAAAGGCACCACATGAGCCCTCTCCAGTCCTTTGGCACCACTCCCGACTCCGAGGCATTGAAAAGGTCAGTCAGTGGAGCTGCTAGAACGTCCCCAAGTTCCCTCAGTATTCTCGGGTGTATCCCATCCGGTCCCATCGCTTTGTCTACTTTAAGTTGAGATAGTTTCTCACGAACACAGTCTTTTGAAAATTGTTCAAGATGTCCTTTGCTTCTGTTCCTATTTGTGGGTGTTTTCTGAGGTCTTGCTCCTGGTTCTTCATCTGTGAACACAGAACAAAAATATTTGTTAAGCAATTCCGCTTTATCCTTATCAGCTTCTACATATTCCTCCCCTGCTTCCTATGTTTTGTCCTAAACCACACAAGAATCCTTGACGCCTCTTCACGCGCTGGCCTGCAGACGAACCCTTGTCTACTATCTTAAGACTTGTTCCTATCAGAAAATGTATTCAGCTATTTGTCCTCTTTGATTCCCAACTTGGTATTCCAGTAGCTAAATGAGCTTTGGCAAATTTGCTAGCATCCTGCATACAATTATATTTAGAACAAGCTAGTATTCTCTAATGAGTAAGTCAGTCCTCACCAAATATGAGCCATGAGCCATTGCAGCTACAGTGGTACTCTTGAAATTGCTTTGCATATGTTTATGCAAAACAGCTGCTTGTCCTTGCTTTCATATCTTTACTTCACACTACTGCTTGTACTACCCTAGTCGGAAACATTGTATGTGGTCAAGCTGTGCTGGCTAACCTGTCTTTGTAACATTGGCAACTTTTACATCTTGCTTTATGACAGGATTGCTCTTGGATAAGGGCCAAACTTGAACTAAGGTAAGCAGCGCTGAGCTTGGGAGACTCCCACTTGTGCGCCTACTCTGTTGTGCTGATCAATGGACAAAGCATTGTTTTTCACCTGTAATAGGTGTTCTCTGTAGACAGTAGGCTATGTCAAGTACACAGCCACTCCCACCTCCCTGAGAGTTGTGTTTCTTCTTGAGCTGTGGAACTGAGGATCTGAGGAGAGTGCTGTGCGCAGGAATGGCCACACATTCTCAGACTCCACACTAGTGCAGAGCTCTGGGAGAGCTGTTTTGTCTTGGAGCCATCTGATTGTCTTTTTTTATTTGAGTGCCTGGTCAATCCTGTTTATGGAAAACAGCTGTTACAGTTGAGAAAGAATGCCTTAAAAGAAGCCAGAGGTGAATAATAGTATTAAACTCTCCTCCATATAGTAAATCTCAGGTATACAAACTAAAAGCTAAAAATGTTTCAATATATTAAAAAAATAAATAAATACAGATTACCAACTAATTTCATTTTAGGTATAAATATTCTTTCACAATCTGACTTTTCAGATTTTTCAACGGAATTATAATCCAGTTTGACATGGTTTTAACCTGTTTTGGACCAGCGTGTATGTTTTACATACATAAGGTTTCCATACTTACTACTCAACTAATTAATGGTTATAAATTCAATGGAACTATGTTTAGCTATTATCTTTATGTCAAAAAACGTGTTATACAGATTTTTTATCTGAGATCTAGTTAGTTTAATAGGTATTCAAAGTTTGCTGATTTTGACGGTATTGGCAGCTCAACATAAAAAGATCACAAAAAGTAGTAAGTAGCTTATAATGCTGTAGTAGCTACTATTTTGCAAATAAAAGTATTTGTAGACTTTAGAAAATAGGTTTAGATAACTAAGTTACTTAGTGTCAGAGTTATTGGTGCGTATATCGGCCTTGTATGTTTTTCATACGCTGGACTAATATGTTGTCGAAACTAATTGCTGCAAGCGAGTGCTGGACTATTATTTGGATAGAACTAAAGATCACAGAAAATCCTCTCAATTATTCATTTCCTTTGATCCTAGTCGCCTGAGCCTACCAGTGATGAAACGTACTCTATTTAGGTGGATAGCAGATTGCATTTCTTTTGCTTATGCACAAGCAGGATTTTCTCATTGGAGGGTCATGTCACTGCTCATAATGTGTACACTACTGTCCGGACAGAGACTCCCATCGGGATGCTGTCTTTGATCAAGCTATACTCCAGCACCTCTTTGGGACTTAAACTCAACTCCTACCCTCCGTCCCAGTCTTCTACAAGATACCAGACTATCATCGTGGGAGTATCACTGTCTGGAATAGAGTCCAATGGTCCACAGCGCTTCCAGACTTGTTGGCTACACCTTCTTTGCCTCAAGAATTGCACCGCTCTCCCCTCCCCCCTCCACCAGTCTGGTACCTGGGAGCTAGTGAGTCTCATATGTGAAGACTGCATTCCTGCTTGTTCTGGAGATAGCATAGTTACTCACCTGTAACAGATGATCTCCGGGAACAACGGAAATCAGTCTCCACAACCCACCCTCCTCCTCTTGGAGTTGTAGGGTTATTTTATTTTATTCTTCTTCTCCACTACAAACTCATCTGAGGAGAGGAGTTGGGAAGGCAGGCACGCAGGCGCAGTGGAGTGCTCCCAAAGGCTTTCCTATTGTATGCTGGGGAGCATTCCTGCACGGGCTCTGTCAGTGACATTCACCCATATATGAAGACTGATTCCTGCTGTTCCTGGAGATCACCTGTTACAGATGATTAACTATGCTTTACAGAATAAAGGTTTGTCCAATTATATAATTTAATTGTTGAAGTTTTACACAGGATCATCTCTGAAAATGTGTTTCTAGAACTGTTGCTAATAAAATGTGAGATTTTAATTTCCATTTTAATTTAAATTTGGTTCTTTTTTGTTTGCTTTATAGAGCTACTCCATGTCAGTTTATCTTGTACGGCAACTTACTTCGGCGATGTTGTTACAGAAGTTAAAATTGAAAGGTATTCGAAATCCAGATCATTCCAGAGCATTGAGTAAGTAAACTTTATGTTGCAGACAGTCAATGTTCCAAGAAACATTCAGTCTTGTATAACTTGCTGTATTTCGTACTGGAAGCCTTTGCCAGACTATTCAGTAGAGAGTCTTTATTCAAATGGGAGATTAGTCATGTTCTATATAAACAAACAAGGAGGAACTTGTCCTATGTTCTCTGTAAAAAGGCTTTGCTAATTTAGAACTGGGCAATTTCTCGCTGAATGTCCCTTTCAGCTTCATACTTCTCTGAAGAGCTGATTGTGATCATGAGCAAACGCATATAATGCCTGGAACCTCACAAATGGTACATTATACCAAGAGATGATAGAGGACATCCTTTTGAAAAAAAACTCTACCTACTTCAGTGGAATACAACAGCAAACTTCCAGTGTTGTGCTCCAGAAGACCAAGCTAATATAATCTGGTAGTGGATGCTTTCCATGTATTTTTGGTAACAAGGCTTCTGAATGCCTAGCCCTCATTCTACTTATATCCAAGACACTTCAGAAGATAATGTAAGATAGGGTTTCGGTGATGCCTCATCAGGTATGGTTTCCCCATCTACATCAGCTTTTGGTCAATACTCCAATTTGAACCAATCTCCTGCGCTGATCACACAAGACTTGGGAAACATTCTTCATACACACATATCCATTTGCTAGTGGATTTTGAACATGCACTAGTAGCCCCTTTCTACCTTTAAGTAATAGAAGAGATCTTAATAGTTTCTAGGAAACCTCAGAACTTCATAAGTAGAAGAGATTCCCCTTTTGGTGTGGCCAGGCATAACATCAGCAATTTACTTGTTCCCCAAAGAGTCTGTCTCTATACTTATTCACCTTTGAGTTTAACTACTTTTTCAGTGAAAGAGGATCAGTGTGATACAAATTTATCTTCCAAATCTCCTGCTAGACCATAAGAACATAAGATATGCCATACTGGGTCAGACCAAGGTCCATCAAGCCCAGTATCCTGTTTCCAACAGCGGCCAATCTAGGTCATACGTACCTAGCATTTTCCCCAAAAGACACAGGTTCCGCAGTGCTTGTACTGGGTCAAGCATTGATATCCTGGGTCCCTTCTTAATAATGGTTTATGGACCTTTCCTCCAGGAACTTGTCCAAACCTTTTTTAAACCCAGCTACACTAACAGACTTTATTACATCCTCCGGTAACAAATTCCAGAGTTTGATTACACGTTAAGTGAAAAAATATTTTCTTTTATTAGTCTTAAATAGTTTACCCAGTAGCTTCATTGCATGTCCCCTAGTCTTTCTATATTCTGATAACGTAAACAATCGATCTACGTTTACCCGTTCCACTCCATTCATTAATTTATAGACTTCTATCATATCTCCCCTCAGCCGTCTCTTTTCCAGGTTAAAGAGCCCTAACCTTTTTAGCCTTTCTTCATAGGGGTATCCTTCCATCCCCTTTACCATTTTGGTGGCTCTTCTCTGAACCTTTTCTAATAACTCTATATCCTTTTTAAGATACGGCGACCAGAATTGCACACAATATTCAAGGTGCGGTCTCACCATGGAACGATATAGAGGCATTATAATATCTTTTGTTTTATTTTCCATTCCTTTCCTTATGATACCTAGCATTCTGTTTGCTCTCTTGGCTGCCGCTGCACACTGGGCCGAGGGTTTTAACATGTTATCCACAATGACTCCTAAATCGTTTTCCTGGGTGGTGGTTCCTAATGTGGAACCTTGCATTGTGTAACTATAGTTTGGGTTGTTGTTCCCTAGGTCCATAACTTTGCACTTGTCCACATTAAATTTCATCTGCCATTTTGATACCCAGTCTTCCAATTTATCAAGATCATCTTGCAATTTTCCACAATCCTCTTGGGTTTTAACAACTTTAAATAGTTTTGTGTCATCTGCAAATTTGATAACCTCACTCGTTATTCCACTTTCCAGGTCATTTATGAATATGTCAAAAAGCAGCGGGCCCAGCACAGATCCTTATAAGTGGGTTATATTCCCCTGCTACCAGATGTTGGTGATATATATAATACCAAAGGCTTCACTGAGCATGCCCTGGCACCTAGGTGTCGCCTTCAGTATTTTTCTGTATCCAGCAGATGCTGGTTGTTACTCGCCTTGCTCCTCAAATAGAGTTTTATTTCAGGACTAATTCAGTCAACGTTCAACTGTGCAGGTCTCTAGGAAACGCCAGAGGTGTCCCCGCAGAGTTTCCCACATTCTTGAAGCCAGTCTCTGGGCAGTAGCCACTGATCACGAGGATCAGAAAGGCCTGCCGTCTGCACAGGGGATCAGGCTCCAGGCCATGAGGGCCTGTGTAGCCTGTATAGAGAGAGCTGAGCACTGCCATCGGAGCCTGAGCTGCCTGCCCTAGCACAGCCATTTTTGTTCAGTGATTTTTGTTTTGTGTTTTTGTTTCTGTATTGGGATTTCACTTACAGAACCATGGCCAGCTACTGCTCAGTCCCCAGACAGCTTGTCGGATTGGCTCTTGCAGCTTTGGTGAAACTGAGTGACTGGTTTTCCCCTCCTCTCCTGCCGACGGCACTCTCTCTGAACGCCGCAGTGCTGCCACCACTTCTGACATCATGAAGCCCTCTACCGCCACAGTTCCGCTTCTTCACTACCGCTGCTGACTACTCCTGCAACGCCGACCTTACAGCTTCCTTTTCACAACGGCTCAGACCCCGCCTCAGTTTGTTGCCCTTATCCTCCGCCGCTGGCTCCTACTTCAGCCACGTGGTATCTGGAGGCGGTACACGTTTTCAGCGTGTCTGCTCCAGCCTGCTGGCCTGCATCTTCCTGCCTTCATAGTGGTCATTTTAAAGTGCTGGTTTTTGTGCCTACTGCATGCGGTGGCCATTTGCTCCCCAGAGACTCCAGGCAGCATTCCAGAGCCAGTAATTCAGCAGGAGATTCTATTTTTCAGTCTTCCACGACTGCACAAGGACACCACATTAACATGGCACTGGGGGAGACAACTCAATGCTGCTATGCCTCCGCTTCTGTCGCAGTGCCTTGCCAGTGGGCTTACGTAAATGCTGGCAATTAATAGACCATATTTGTGCCACCTGCTCTGCCCGCCCTGGTGAAGCCTCTGCGTTCACATCACCACTGGGAGCCCAGGAAAGCAGGACGCAGCCCCCTCTGGCAGTGGACCACGCGGCTATTCCCCATGGTGCCACTCCAGCTTCAGAGGAAGGACCCTACCCTCACCCCCAACCCCGGCTGCTCCCCAAAGATCTAGGGCAGAAACATCAGACCTCTTGCCTGCAAACATGGACCATGAATCCGACAGATTCATGGCTCTTTTTAGAAAGGCTTGCGATGCCTGGCACGGTGCACTACTCCTCTCACAGGATTCCTCAATGCCATTGTCGACTTAACCTACTAAGCGCCAACATTCCACCAGGAAACGTGCCTCGGATGTTCAGGGGATGGAGCAAACCCAAGACAGTTTCTTGGGTGGCTGGGGTTAGCGACTCACCTCCTCAAATTGACTTGGCTCATCTCTCAGAGGCTGGCAGCCAGCATTCTGTCTTAGATCATGAGGACAATGAAAGGTTCCCGCCAGAAGATCCAGAGGAGGACCCTCATGACTCCCAAGATGTCAGACTGTTTCACAGAGATGAGCTGGCAGTGCTTATTGCACAAATTGTAGAGGCTCTTCATATTTCGGATGGCTCTGAGGCAGTGCCGGCTGAAACCTCGTCGCAGGCCTATCCCATTCTAGCAGGTATCCAAAAGCCAGCTACGGCCTTCCTGTTTCTGCTGGAGCTCCAGCAGATGTTCTCCCTGGAATGGCAAGCCCCGGAGGCAGCACTCCAGTCAGCAAGACAGTTAGGCAAACTTTGTATTTTCACTAGTTGACCTCGACAGCTGGCTTCGCTTCTCCACAGTGGATGCCTTGGTCACAGCCGTAACCAAGCACACCACCATTCTGGTGGAAGGTAGAGTGGCTCTCCATGATCAGAATGACCGCAATGTGGAAGGCTTGTTGAAGACGGCCTTCTCCTCCTCCTCGCTTGCTTTGCAAGCTTCTGCCTGCTGTGACTTGGCGGCTCGCACCCTTTTGCGTTGGGTTCAACTCTTGCCCGAGGATTCCGCCTCAGTGTGCATGTAGTCCACTGTCATGTTCGTGGCAAATGCTCTCTATGATCTCATTAGGTTAGTGGCTGGGGACATTGTCATGACCGCACCACTCATGGTGTCTGGAACCTTCGGGAGGCATCCTGGCCCATCAGTCACCTGGAAGCCAGGGCTGCGCACCTGGCCTTGCTGCACTTTCTGCCGTACATCAGTCACAGAGCAGTACGGATCTTCTTAGACAATACCACAACCTCAACAAACGGGGGCACCAAGTGTCCGGAAGTTGCGAAAGGAGATGGCTCGCCTATTCGCCTGGGCGGAGAGACATATGCTGAGCTGACACTATCAGCACATCGTGTGCATAGACAACATGCAGGCCATCTGTCTCAGCCGACATGCCTTGGATCTCGGGGAATGGGAGCTTGCCCCGTGGGCCTTCCAACGGATAGCTCGGCAGTGGGGTCGGCCGGTGATCTATCTGATGGCAACCACAGCCAATGCCATGGCCCCGATCTTCAGTCGTAGGAGGGAGCCTGGAGCTCAGGGATTATATGCGCTGGTTCAGCCCAGGCCGACAGCAGCCCTCCTGTACCTCTTTCCTCCCTGCGCGATGATTAGGCGAGCCCTTTGACGCATCAAAGCTCATTAGAGACTAGTGATTCTGGTGGCCCCCGATTGGCCGCGCCGCCTGTGGTTCGCCAACCTCATTCGCCTCACGTTGGGGCAGCCCTTCCTGCTGGGGTCTCGTCGCGGACTGCTCTGACAGGAACCCGTATGGATGGATGATCCAGCTCCTTATTTGCTTACGACCTGGCTCTTGAAAGGCGCCGCCTAGAACACAAAGGTTATTTGCAGCGGGTCATTGCGACCCTACTTCAGGCTCATCAGTCGTCTACCTCTCTGGGTTATGCATGGCTCTGGCACCTCTTCGAGGCCTGGTGCGCATGCTGCAGAGTTTTGCCCTGGAGTATACAGATCCTTGACATCCTCGCCTTCTTACAAGATGGCTAAGACAAGGATTTGCGCTGAACTCCTTGAAGGTCCAAGTGGCTGTTCTAACTTACTTTAGAGGGCCCATCGTAGGCCGCTTAGTGGCGGCACATATCTGTCAGGCATTTCCTTCGCAGTGTCAGATTACTGTGCCCGCCTCTGCATCCTATGATTCCTCCATGGGACCCCTTTCTGGTCTTGCGCAGCTGACTCCTCTTAAGGAGGCTATGCTGTGGGATTTGTCTTTGACTTGTAAGACTGCCTTCTTGGTGGCCAACATATCCGCTAGATGGGTGTCAGAGCTCCAAGCGCTTTCTTGTCAGGATCCCTTCTTGATCTTTTGTATAGGAAGAGTCTCTATCCGACCTGTACCGTCCTTCTTACCCAAGGCCGTGTCTCCATTCCACCTTAATCAACCTATCCTTCTGCTCGCCTTTTCCAGTCGGGACTGCGCAGCCTCTAAGCATAATCTTAGGGCGTTGGATGTCAGCTGCATTCTGCGCCGCTACTTGCGGATGATGAATTCCTTCAGGAAATTAGATCGCCTTTTTGTCCTTTTAGCTGGGTCCTGCAAAGGGCTCGCTGCTTCCAAGCAGATCATTGGCCGATGGATGAAGAGAACCATTGAATCTGCCTGTATTTTTCAAGGCAAACTGCTTCTATTAGGCCTTAGAGCATATTCTACTAGAGCACAAGTCACCTCCTGGACGGAGCGGTCCTGCATAGATCCGGTGGACATTTGTCGAGCTGCCACTTGGTCATCTGTCTACTTTTTGTGTGCCATTATCGGCTGGATATCCAGGCACGTACTGCGGCAGCTTTCGGGGCCAGCATAGTGTCTGCGGCTGCCTTGTCCCGCCCACAGGTGGAGATAGTTCTGGTACTGCCCACTTGTAATGACTGGTCTAGCAGGAGATTTGGAAGGTGAAATTTTACTTCCTTTCCTGGAGTCCTGCTAGAACCAATTCATCTCCTGCCCTCATTCATTGTATTACTGGCCGTAGTTCTTCAGCAGCTGGCACAGCTGTTACGACAGAGCTTCCAGTTAGTGGCTATTCTCTGCACTGAACATAGTTATGCAGCACTGGGCACTAGTTGCACTATGGTTCTCATTTATAATGGCGTTCTGGTTCTCACTTTTAGTTTAATGGGACACGCTCACTTGGTGATTATGCTTCAACAGAGGTATACTGAAGGCGACACCTAAAGGAGGCACATAGCTGCCAGGGCATGCTCGGTGAAGCTTTTGGTATTATATCTGCCTCCAGCATCTGCTGGAAGGGGAATATAACCCACTTGTAAGGACTGGTCTAGTAGGAATCCAGAAAAGGAAATTAATGGTAAGTAAAATTTCACCATATGCATTTGCAGGGAAACCCAATCTTGAGTCACCTATTAGTGTCCATGACGAGATCTGTCATATGCAAAAAATGCAATGCAGGGTGTGCCATCAAGGCCATGCTGAACTCTCAACAAAGAAATTTCTGATCTCATGGGACCTAAACTTAGTCCTAACCCATCATTTTACTACCCTTTGAACTCGCGGATTCAGCAAACTTAAACTATCCTAGAAAGTTCTATTCTTAGTTATAACTTCATTCCAAAGAGTAATTGAGCTCCAGGCTCTTTATCTTGAATTTACCTTACTTATAATTCTTCCAGAATAGTATGAATCTCTAGGAACAAGCAGGAATGTAGTCTTCACATATGGGTATCGTCGGTACCGACGGAGCCTGCGCGGGAACGCTCCCTAGCGTCCAATAGGAACGCTTTTGGGAGCATCCCTCAGCACATGCGTGCTGCCTTCCCGCCTTTCCAACTGTCCCTCTTCAGTTCTTTGTTTTCTGCGGAGCCAACAGGATCTATTCCCTGTCACCGCAGAAAATTCCGTCTTTAAATTTCTTTTCTTGTGGTCGCGTTTGCCTACCGCACGACGCCTACCGGTACTGCCGGTTCTTTTCTTTTCTTTTCATACAAAAAAAAAAAAAAGAACTTAGGCTTTAGACTGTTTGTTTCTTTTCAGAAACTTTTCTCTTTGGTGGTAGGCGCCATTTTGGGCACTAGGCCCCATATTCCTAAATCATGGAAAAGCCAACTAGTGGTTTTAAAAAATGTACTAAGTGTGGCGGTACCATTTCCGTCACCGACACCCATGATTGGTGTCTGAAATGTTTAGGACCTGAACATTCTCCAACTGAATGTCTCTCCTGCATGGGGGTGACTAAAAGAGGAAGACAGAACCGGGCTGCAAAGCTCGGTACCCTCTTTTTCTTCAGATGCCAGATCCATTGCATCGACATCGTCAAGGGCCTCTTCTTCCTCCTCCCAGGGATCTCAGGTAACTAAACATAAAAGCCGGTCCTCAAAGGGTAGCTCTCCTGTTAAGCATCGAGAGGCCATTGGCATTGCCCTTGAGGGGGAACCACACCGGCAAAACAGCCCCGGCGGGAGGCTTCGGCTTCCAAAGCATCGATGGGGCTTCAGGATGTTCTCGAGGCCTCAACCTCGCAAGAACTACCTGTGCTATGCTCAGGGGTTCCAGCTGTCCTTACTGATACCGACACCCAGGCATCGGCAGCGTCAATAGACCAGAGGTTCCTCGCTATCGAGCGCAGCATCGCAGCTCTTTCAGCTGCGGTACCGGTGGTCCCACGGGCACCGGTACCGACATCGGCACCGGCCCCAACGATATCAGTACCGACGGTACCGGCCCCGGTGGGAACTCTTCCCATGCCATCTCTGGCTGGAATTGACAAAGCGGTACCGGGTCAGCTCGGTACCGACTTTGATCGGTACCGGGATCGTGCTTTGCAAGAGCATCGGGGTCAGGAATACTTCGATTCCTCCGATTCCGAAGACTCTGACAATTCTGCTGGCACTAGAAGGTTTCTCCTAGAAGATCCCTCTTCTCCCCAATGCAGAATGTCACCTCCAGAGGACATGTCATTTCAGGATTTCATCCGTGATATGGCCAAGGGTCTTTCAATCACAGTAGCTCCTGAAGACGAACCCAGAGCAAAGGAATTGGAAATTCTCCAATATCCTAAAGCGCCTAAGGAGGCAGCCACTCTGCTTATCCATGAAATTCTGCATAGCTTGATGCTCAGAATGTGGAAGACAGCTCTGACTACTTCTCACTTTAGACTTTATACTATGTATCGAATTCCGCCATGTCCTGGATTTCAGAAAACTCAGCTGCCACACCATTCAATGGTAGTGGAATCAGCCATGTGTAGGATGAAAAGTGCAAAGAGGCATGCATCCAACCCTCCAGGTCGTGAATGCAGGACTCTGGATGCTTTTGGACGCAGGACTTTTCAAGCTTCTATGCTTTCAGCTAGGATCAGTTCATATATCCTATATATGGGAATGTTCCTCAAGGAAGTCACAGGAGACTTGGAACTTATGAGCCCTTTTCTCCCAGATGATAAGAGACAAGATTTTCTTGTTCTAGTTAAGCATGCTCAGGATGTCTCCAAGTTTGTCAATCGTGCAGCCTTTGACTGCTTCGAATGCATCAGCAGAACTTCTGCTATTGCCATTGGTGCACGATGGATTGCCTGGCTACAGGCATCAGACTTGGAGACTTGAGTACAGGATAAGTTAGGCACCATTCCTTGCACGGGGAGAATCTCTTCGGCAAGAACTGGCAGGAAAAGGCTAACGAGTTAGATGCTGACAATTCTACCTTAGATTGTAAAAATCTACAGCCACTCCAGCCAAAAGGAAGCCTTATAAAAAACCCTGTTTTAGCAAAAAGAGGAAGTTTTATCCTTCTTATACCCAGCAGAGTCAAACTCTAGGTCAGGTTGCCCAAAAGGGACAAACTAGACAGCAAAAGAAGCCAAAAGGTCCCGAGAGCCCAACCAGCTCTCCAGGTTCAGCCCCCTCAAGGGCCTTGACTCCTTCCTAGAAAGCTTTGCCTCCCTGCCTCTGAGGGGTCCCCAACCCCCCAATATTTCGGGCAGGTTATACCACTTTGTCTGCAGAGATTTGTGAATTGAATTGCTTTAGAATTGTAGGAGGGGGCATGCTGTGAAAATGAAGCTTGTACCCCTCTCCTACAATGGACAAAGTCCAATCTTCTGCTGTTATTTGATGCCATCTGTTGACAATCTGCTAGATCACGAGGTCTCCACACTTCTTGCCCAAGGGGCAATAGAGGAAGTACCCATTCTTCAACAGGGTGCAGGGTTCTACTCCCCCTATTTTCTTATTCCAAAGAAAACAGGAGGACACAGACCCATTCTAGACCTCAGAGAATTGAACAAATATCTGTTTTGAGAGAAATTCAAAATGATTTCTCTAGGAACTCTTCTGCCATACCTTCAAAGCCAGGATTGGCTTTGCTCTCTAGACTTAAAGGATGCATACACTCACATTCTCATCCATCCAGATCACAGGAAATTTTTACGTTTCCTTTTCAGGGGAAGACATTTCCAGTACAGGGTTCTTCCTTTTGGTCTGGCTTCAGCACCAAGGGTATTCACGAAATGCATGGCAGTAGTAGCTGCATTTCTACGAACCCTGTGGATTTTCGTCTTCCCCTACTTAGACGACTGGCTCATTGGAGCCCCCCTACAGTTGCAGAGGCCAGCATTGCACTGTCCCATACAATGCGAATCCTCCAATACTTGGGATTGGTAATAAACTTCCCAAAATCTCAACTAGTTCAACCACGAGAGAGGAAAGCTTTTCCATCTTTCTAGTTCCAAACTGATTTTATGCCACATCTGAGCATAGTTTAGCCGGTAAAGTTGTGAATTATCAGCACTTAGCTGTACACCTAGATACTGCAACTTGCTTTTTGCCCATGTAAAGGGGACCTGGTCTCTCAACCTCATTGACTCTGCCTCTCCTAGAGAGAGATTTAATATCTCCATCTTATCCATGTTGACTTTAAAGCCAAGTACATATTGGTAAGTGCTCATATTCTCTTAAGTATCTTGAAGGGTCATCTCAGGCTGTGTGAGTTATTATTTGCTGATGTTATTTTGTTATTTTATAGTGCTCCCCTCCCACTATCACCCTGTGTATGCTCTTCTTATGTTTTATTAGTTCTGCAGAAGTTTGACAGAAATAGCCAATAGAGGAGAAAGCAGGCAGCCCTGCTTGTACCCCTACATAATGGGAAGAACTTCAAATATCCCGATTGACGTTTACTTGGCCACCGGGCAGGTGTACAGCGCCTTTACCCATCCTATAAAATATGACCCCATCCCCATTTTATCCATGGTAGGCCATAGGAAATTCCAATTCAGGCGGTCAAATGCCTTTTCTGCATCGACCGCTAAGAGCACTGCCGGTTCTTTGGTTTGCTTAATCTTCTACTATATCAAATTTACCACTCTTTTTATATTGTCTCCTGCCTTGCGATCTGGTATAAAACCTGTTTGGTTAGGGTTTTATCACTCTTGGCATGATTGGACCCAGTCTGGCTGCTAATGCTTTTGCTAGAATTTTTGCGTCCCAAGTTTATTAGCGAGATTGGCCTATACGAGGAACAGAGGAGTGCACTTTTCTCTGGTTTCAGGATAGCACTTATACCCACCTTGCCCCATGGTACTTGGCAGCGAGCCACCCTCCCTGACTTCATTAAACACCCATACCAACCATGTAGTTAACAGGTCTTTAAAGGTCTTATAGACCTGGGCCGTCAGCCTGTCCAATCCTGGGGCCTTCTCATTTGCCAAGGAAGCAATAGCTTTATCTATTTCTTCCGCTGTGTTGAGTTGATCAAGCCTATCTCTTTCCTGCCCTGTGAGCCCCTGTAGTTCCACATGAACCAAGTTTGCCAAAATTTTCCTGCAGGGATATTTCCTATTCTATTCATAGAACGCTTTAAATTCTAGTCGCAAAGTATCATCGCCCCATACCCATTCTCTTGATGCTGTCTTAATCTTTTTCATATCATACTGGGAATGCTGGGCAGGTAAGCTCCTTGCTAGTATCCTCCCCGCTCTGTTCCCATGCTCATAGTACCTCTTCTTCACTCTTTGAAGCAATTGCAATTCTTGTACTTTCACTCTCAACAGCCTGCTTAGAAACTTTATCTCCCCTTCTTCCATGTAACTGCTCCATCTCCTTCAGATGAGAATGGGTGTACTCCAGATCTAGCTTTCTCTTTTTCTTTTTCTTTTTTGAAAGAACCCCATCCTGTGAACCACCCCCTAAGGAAGGCCTTAAAGACATCCCAGACCACTGTTAGCGTGGCTTCTCCCTGGGTATTTGTCAAAAAAATTCCTTTATATCCTTCCACAAAGCTGCTGTTTGTTAGCGATCCTTTAGCAGGGAGTCATTCGTTCTCCAGTACTGGAGTCCCATCCCCCCACTTCCATCCATACCGCCCTGTGATCAGACCACGTTATCGTATTCTCCTCTGGTCACAGATGTTGTGTGGTACAGAATAGAATGAGTGAGTATACCAGACTATGTGAGTTTCTCTCTCTCCATCCATCCAATAAGCTCCATGCCCGCATCCAGTCCAGCAGGCCTCTCCTATGTTTCTTTCCTCATGTCCCTGGGAATGATCCATCACGGGATTTAAGCTTATATTAAAATACCCTGCTACTACCAAGACTCTGCCTAGAAACCCTGAAAGCTCTGTTTGTATCTGCTTAACAAACTGTCCCTGTCCTTGATTTGGGACATATACACTTACTGTTAAGTGCATCGAGTCGGTATCGACTCATGGCGACCCTCTGGATAGTTGTCCTAAATTGAATTCGGCCTTCAGTCAGATGGCTCATTGTTGACCTGTAGCTGCTGTTATTGTATCGATCCATCTCATTGCTGGCCTTCCTCTTCTGCGTTGACCTTCTATCTTGCCAAGCATGATGTCTTTCTCTAATGATCTCTCTCTTCGCATGATGTGTCCAAAGTATGAAAGTCGAAGTCTTGTCATCTGAGCTTCTAAAGAAAGCTTAGGTTTGATCTCCTCTAGTACTGACTGGTTTGTTCTTCGGGCAATTCATGGTGTACGCAGTATTGCCACCAGCACCATAATTCAAAGGCATCAATTTTCTTCCTGTCTATCTTTTTCACTGTCCAGCTTTCACATCCATGTGACGTTATTGAAAATACACTTACTAGCGTTATCAATTTCCCAATGATTTTGCTCCTAAGGGCTATGTATCACCCCTCTCTATCTTTATGCACCACCTCCTCTTCCTTCAGGACAGAATTCTTGATCAGGATTGCTATCCCTCCTTTTTTCCCCACTTCCCTTTGGAGAGGCACAATATCTCTGTTGGTACTGTATGGGAGATAGTAAGCCTTGGTCTCTCATTCTTAAGCGTGTCTCCTGCAGACATACTACCACTAAATTTAAGTGCTGCATTTCCTTATACAGCAACTGTCTCTCATTGGGGTGGTATTTTTAAGCCCTCTATTGTTAATGTTTCCTATCCTCAAGCTCCCCATACAAACAAGTGCTCCATCCCTTCTCTTTTCCCCCTTGCTATGCCGATATCTCTCCGCCCCCCCTCCCCACACTTGTAATCCCCTTCCTCCTAAGCCGCCCTTTCACCTTAGGTAACATTTCCATTTTGCTCTCTGGGATGCAAAAATGCTCAGTGCTTCCGCATCTCCCTCCCCCCCCCCCCTGTTCCCTCCCCGATCATTTTTCTCTCTCCCTTGTTCAATATGGACTCATCCTTAAACTCTTCTATCCCTCCCCTTGGCAGCTCCCTTCCCCTTTTACCATTCTCTCCAGTCCATGTATTCCCCTGTCTCCCTCCTTCTATTTCAATCCTTCATGCCCCCCATACACCTTCCATTCACTCTCCACCAATTGTACCCATTTCTGATGCCCCCTTCCTCCATTCAGAGTCTCTAGTAAGGCTCCTCCATCAGTTCTACTCAGCACCTTCCTTGGTCTCTTCATGAAGGGCTGGCTTGTGAGTTTGTTTCTGTTGTCTGGTGAGGCTGCCGCTTCAGTCTTTTGCCTCCCTCTGCTCTTCTCCATGTTGACTCATTACGTGCTAAGGTCTGGGTCTTCTTGGTTAATTCTTCTGCAACCTTCACCCACATACCTTGCAATCTCAAGGAACAAGCAGGAATGTAGTCATCACATATGGGTCTCGTCGGTACCGACGGAGCCTGCGCGGGAACGCTCCCCAGCGTCCAATTAGAACACTTTTGGGAGCATCCCACAGCGCCTGCGTGCTGCCTTCCTGCCTTTCCCAACTGCCTCTTTCCAGTTCTTCTTTTTCTGCGGAGCCAGCAGGTCGTGTTTCTGTCACCGCAAAAGAATTTCTTTATTTCTTTTTGTGGTCGCGTCTGCCTTCTTCGACGCTTGTCAGACGGCTGCCTAGAGTGAGAACTTACACAATCTTGTCGATGCATATATTCATATGATTCTTGCAAGGTATTGTGGGTAATGTAGTTCTTTCACTCCAAACACAGCTGAAGACAATAATTGAGTTGTGTAACCAGTGGTAAAGCCAATAAAATACTTCTTTTATTGATGGGGTTTAATTCACCCAGCACAAGTATGCTTGTTAGCAATATAAATGAGGTTACTTGCTTGCAGTGTTTAAATGGATAACATAAAGTCACAAAACAAATCAGGAAACAACCTTCAGTTTGTCAGGCAATTAGCTAATGTTTTCTTAGCAAATAATTACCAAATAAAGGCACAAAGAAATGAATAAACTTTGCTAGTTAGGTTAACTTCTGCTTATTTTCCACGCAGATCCTGCAGTGATTCTCTCTTGCTCACACACACAATCAGGTGCAGCTTTAATTACTATCAATTGACCAGCTGAAACCCTTTAGCTGGCTGGCTGCTACTGTGTGAACCCAAATCCTGCTTTAAGTGCTGTTTGCAGTGGAAATAAGGAACAAAGTTAGGTTTCTTTGTGATGGCTGATGTGTTTGCTCACAGAAAGCTAGCAATAGCACTTGGATAAAGAACAGTCCATGTAATCAATAGTTTCATCTGCTGTATCTCCCCCTTCATCAATCAGCATAGGGTCACTATCATACATTGGCACAGACGAGTCTTTCAATAAGGCACTATCATGAGAATGCTTATTCCCTTGCTGCCATTCACTATTATAGATAGGGTCTGGATCAGTGTTCATACCTGAGCCTCTCCTGCTATCATAATTCCTCTCTGTATAGCCTGGCCAGTATGTAATCCAATTCTGATGTCCAGCCTTCCAATCTTGATCCCTGGACACTGGATCTCCTCTCACATACCTTCTGGCCTTGGTCTGAAAGTCCCTTCCACGTGCAGTCTTCTCTCTTCCAGGTAGCCACTGGTGATTCCTATCTCTGCCATTCCATTCCTCTGGCTGACTCCAGTCCAATGGACTCTGCTGGCATTTGGAATACCTCCCAGTATGGGTACTGCCTTGGACTCTCCCAGACCTTCCAATGGCCTTCCTTCTCTTCCTTCCAGAGAGTTTCCTTCTCTCTCTATCCGCTTGGCTTGGCTTCTGCTTCTCGAGATGATGTTGGTGCTTGAGCTTGAAGCTGTTGCTGTCTCCTTTCCTGAAGCTGTTATCTGAAGAATAAGCTCTATTCTTATTCTGTTCTAATGTGTGCTCCTCCCTAACACAGCGCAGCTGTGTTGAATCAGGCCCTGCCCTTTGAGATGAGTGCTTAGGGATTACCTCATAGCTCTCTTGATTGCACACAGGTTTTCTCACTTCAGCCCCTCTCATGGCTGCTGGAAACCTGGTGCATTCTGGGACTGGTAGTCTTTTATGTGAAAACTCTGTTTTCTTACTTCTACCAAAACTGACAGGTTGCTTGTTCAGAGTCACATCATCTTTTCTATAGCTTCTACCTGAGCTATGATAAGCTTCCTTATCACACGCTCTACCGGTACCGCTGGTCTTTCTTTTCCTATTTCTAACAAAAAAAAAAATATTTTTCTATTTTCTTTAGGTGCACCCGCCTTTTTGGGCCTTAGGCCCAAAAACTTCCTTAACATGGAAAAACCTGCCTCAGGTTTTAAAAAGTGCACCAAGTGTGGCGGTACCATTTCCGTCACCGACACCCATGAATGATGTTTAAAATGTTTAGGTCCTGACCACTCCATCACGGATTGTGTGTCCTGTGCCATGATATCTAAAAGAGGTCGGCAGAACCGAGCTGCCAAGCTCAGTACCCTCTTTCCCTCTGATGCAGCTTCGGTGGCATCGACGTCTTCCAGGGCTGCTTCTTCCTCCCGGTACTCGAAGGGTAGATCTCCTTCTAAGCATCGAGATGCCTCTGGCGTTGCCCTCGAGGATTCTGCACCGGCAAAATTACCCCGGCGGGAGGCTTCGGCTTCCAAAGCATTATCGGGGTTCCAGGATGTTCTAGATGGCTCGGCCTTGATAGATCTCCTGGTGCCATGCTCTGGGGTACTGGTGGCTTCCACTGGTACCGACTTCCAGGCATTGGCGGCGTCCATGGACCAGAGAATTCTGAGCATGGAACGCAGTCTGGCAGCTTTCCTTGCGGCATCGACGCCCTTGGTACTGCGACAGACAACTCCGCCGGTACCAGCATCGGTATCGGCACCGGTACTGATAGCATCGGCATCGGTGTCTGCTATGCCGGTACTCTGTCCTACGATGCCCTCCGGTACCGATTCTCCGGTACCGGTTATTCCCGGTACCGACCTTGGTCGGTAAAGGTATCGGGCTCTGCAGGAGCATCCGGACAGACGATACTTCGAGTCCTCAGAAGAATCTGAGGATTCTGAAAGTTCTGTCGATGCAGAGATACTTCTTCCAGAGGAGTCCTCCTCCCCTAAACGCAGGATGTCTCCTCCAGAGGACATGTCTTTCCAAGACTTTATCAGGGAGGTGGCTTGGGGCCTGTCCATCACTGTGGCCCCTGAAACGGAGCCAAGGGCCAAGGAGTTGGAAATTTTGCAATATCCCAAAACTCCTAAGGAGGCAGCTACCTTACCCATTCATGAGATTCTATATGATCTCATGTTGAGAATGTGGGAAACACCTCATCTCCAGGAACAAGCAGGAATGAGTCTTCACATATGGGTATCGTCGGTACCGACGGAGCCTGCGTGGGAACGCTCCCCAGCATCCAGTAAGAAAGCTTTTGGGAGCATCCCACAGTGCCTGCACGCTGCCTTCCCACCTTTCCCAACCACCTCTCTCCAGTTCTTCTTTTCCGCAGAGCCAGCAGGTCGTGTTCCTGTCACCGCAGAAGAAGTTCTTTATTTTTTTCTTTATTTTTCTGTGTCGCGTCTGCCTTCTTCGACGTCAGACCGGTACCGCCGGTCTTTTCTTTTCTTTCTTAAAAAAAAAAAACCCAAAAAAACCCTTTTCTTTCTTCAACTGTGCATTTTCAGTTTGGGCTTTAGGCCTGAATATTTTTCTCCTCATGGAGAAGCCCGCTTCCGGGTTCAAAAAGTGCACGAAATGTGGCGGTACTATTTCTATCACCGACACCCATGATTGGTGTCTAAAATGTTTGGGTCCTGACTATTCCATCATGGATTGTGTGTCCTGTACCATGATGTCTAAAAGAGGTTGGCAGAACCGAGCAGCCAAGCTCAGTACCCTGTTTCCCTCTGATGCAGCCTCGGTGGCATCGACGTCTTCCAGGGCTGCTTCTTCCTCCCATGGATCTCAGGTAACCAAACATAAATCTAGCCGGTCCTCGAAGGGCAAATCTCCCTCTAAGCATCGAGATGCCTCCGGGCTTGTTCTCGAGGATTCCGCACCGGCAAAATTACCCCGGCGGGAAGTTCTGACTTCCAAAGCATTGTCTATGGGGTCACAGGTTGACATCGATGGCTCGGCCTCGACCGATCACCTGTTGCCGTGTTCTGGGGTACCAATGGCCTCCACTGGTACCGACATCCAGACTCTGGTGGAGTCGATGGATCAGAAGATTCTGTCCATGCAGCGTACCCTAACGGCGTTTATGCAGGCTTCGACGCCTCCGGTACCACAACAATCTCCGTTGCTGGTACCGACTCCGGCACCGGCATCGTTCCCGGTGCCGGTACCGATACCGATTGCATCGGCTTTGGTGTCAACTGCAACGGTACCCTGTCCTATGATGCCCATCGGTACCGAACCGGTACCGCTTACTCCCGATGTCGATCCCACTCGGTACGCATATCGGGCTTTACAGGAGCATCCAGACAGGTGATACTTTGATTCCTCCGAAGACTCTGATGAGTCGGAGGCTTCTGTCGAGGCACCGGTACTACTTCTTCAGGAGTCTGCTTCTCCAAAACGAAGAATGTCTCTTCCAGAAGACTTGTCTTTTCAAGACTTCATTAGGGAAGTGGCTAGGGGCCTCTCCATTACAGTGGCCCCTGAGTCAGAGCCAAGAGCCAAGCAACTAGATATTTTGCAGTATCCTAAGGCTCCTAAAGAAGCAGCTACTTTACCTATTCATGAGATTCTCTATGATCTCATGTTGAGCATGTGGGAGACTCCTCTTACCACCTCTCCTCATTCTCGTAGATTAGACACCATGTACCGTGTCCCTCCTTGTCCTGGCTTTCATAAGTCTCAGCTTCCTCACCACTCTATTGTGGTAGAGTCTGCCATGAGGAAAATAAAGAGTGCAAAGAGACACTCATCTAATCCTCCAGGACGTGAATGCAGGACCCTTGATGCTTTTGGCCGAAGGGTTTTCCAAGCTAATATGCTTGCTGCCAGAATCAACTCCTATAGTCTCTATATGGGGATGTTTCTAAAAGAAGTCACAGATCATCTGCAGACTTTAGCCCCTTTTATTTCGGAAGATAAAAGGCAGGAATTTCTCACTTGGCTCAAACATGCCCAAGATGTTTCCAAATTTTCCAACTGTGCAGCCTTTGACTCTTTTGAGTGTGTAAGCAGAGCCTCGGCTATTGCCATAGGTGCACGCAGAATTGCTTGGTTACAAGCCTCTGATTTGGAACTCTGGGTCCAAGATGAACTGGGAAATCTTCCTTGTACAGGTGAAAACCTTTTTGGCAGGGATTGGCAAGTAAAGGTCACTCAGATGGATGCTGAGAACTCTGCTTTGGATCGACTTTCAAAGTCTACCTCTGCTCCTGTTAAGAAAAGATTGTTCAAAAAGACACCTTTTTCTAAAAAGGGAAGATATTATCCTGCTTATGGTCAGCAGGCATCTTCTGCAGGTCGTTTTGCTGCAAAGCATCAGCAACCACCTAAACAGGCCAAGTCAAAGGCTGCCAGGCCTCCCACGGCCCAGCAGCCTCAGCCTCCTCAGGGCCTTTGATTTGCAACTAGAGAACTTAGCCTTTCTAGCTCTGGAAGAACCAGAGTCCCTCACCATTCCAGGAAGGTTGGCTTACTTTGCTCCCAGATGGGAGCAAATCACAGCAGAGCAATGGACCCTCTCCATTATAAGGGAAGGGTACAAGCTTCATTTCTTAAACCTTCCTCCCCACACCATGGTGAAAAGTTCAATTCTCCAACATCTCTCCTCAACCTTCTGGGTCAGGAGATTGCTACCCTTCTTGCCCAAGGGGCAATAGAAGAAGTACCTCTTCTTCAACAGGGCTCAGGGTTCTACTCCCCTTATTTTCTTATTCCAAAGAAAACAGGGGACTACAGACCCATATTAGATCTCGGAGAATTGAACAAGTTTCTATTCAAAGAGAAATTCAAGATGATTTCTCTCGGTACTCTGCTGCCATACCTTCAGAGTCAGGACTGGCTTTGTTTTCTAGACCTCAAGGATGCGTACACCCATGTCCTCATCCATCCAACACACAGAAGGTTCCTTCGGTTCCTTTTTCAGGGAAAGCACTACCAATACAGGGTGCTACCTTTCGGTCTGGCCTTTGCACCAAGGGTGTTCACGAAATGCATGGCAGTAGTAGCTGCATTTCTACGCACGCTAGGAATATTCGTTTTCCCATATCTGGACGACTGGCTCATTCGAGCTCCATCCCAGTCAGGGGCCCAGACTTGTCTAACCTGCACAATGCGTGTGTCCTTCAGTATTTGGGACTGGTAATAAATATCCCAAAATCCCATCTCACCCCTACTCAGTCTCTGGAGTTTATAGGGGCCTTGCTGGATACCACAACTGCAAGGGCCTATCTTCCTCAGGCCCGTTGCCTGCGCTTGGTGCAGTTAGCCTCCCAGATACAATTAAAGTCCCATTTAACTGCTCGAGAAATGTTACAACTATTAGACCACATGGCATCCACCGTGCATGTGGTTCCATATGCTCGCCTTCACATGAGGGCAGCTCAATGGACTTTGTCCACCCAATGGACTCAGGCATCAGGTTGCCCGTCAGACAAAATAGCAAACTCCAGTCGCCTATTTTGGTCTCTCCAGTGGTGGAAGTCCCCTCCAAATCTGTTGCTGGGGTCCCCTTTTCAGCAGTCCTTACCCCAAGCAACTCTGACAACAGATGCTTCTCCAATGGGTTGGGGAGCTCATCTGCAGGATCTCTCCACCCAGGGCATCTGGTCTCCACAGGAGACTTCTCTGCATATCAATCTCTTGGAACTCAGAGCAATATTCTTAGCTCTGAGTGTTCCATTCCCTGCTCAGCTACAGGATAGTCCTCATCCATGCGGACAACCAAGTAGCCATGTTCTATGTAAACAAGCAGGGCGGGACAGGCTCTCTGTCGCTTTGCAACGAAGCTTTGTGACTGTGGGCCTTCGCCAGAGAGCATCACTTCCATCTTCCAGGCAGTATATCTTCCAGGCAGTATATCTTCTGGCAGTATATCTTCCAAAACTCTTGGGCAGACAGACTCAGTCAAGTTCTGCTTCCACACGAGTGGTCCCTCCACATGGACCAGGTAGCCAGGATTTTTCGAATTTGGGGAACCCCGGACATAGACCTCTTTGCAAGTCCATGGAATGCCAAACTTCCCCTGTTCTGTTCCAGAATTCCGTGTCAGGGAGTTCAGGCCAAGGATGCCTTCCTCCTTCACTGGGGTCAAGACTTCCTTTATGCCTTTCCACCAATTCCCCTATTTCCCAAGACCCTATTCAAGCTTCAGAGAGATCAAGGGACCATGATCCTCATAGCACCACATTGGCCACGCCAAGTGTGGTACCCTCTACTTCTGCATCTCTCTCAAGCTCCTTCCCTGGACTTGGGCTCTGCACCAGACCTTCTATCCCAGGAAGAAGGAACGTTGTGACACCCAAACCCCCAGTCTCTCCATCTCAGGGCTTGGTTGCTGAGGGCCTAGACCTTGAAGATTTTCATCTCTCTCAGCAAGTCAGAGATGTTATTCATGCCTCTAGAAAGCCTTCTACTAGACGTTCCTATGCTTTCAAATGGAAATAATTTACCATTTGGTGTTCAGGGAAGGGTCTAAACCCTCTTGCAATACCTCTGAATTCTCTACTAGAGTATCTCCTGCATCTATCCCATGCAGGTCTGAAAACAAATTCAGTAAGAGTCCATTTGAGTGCTATTGCAGCGTCCCTCAAGCCTCTCAATGGACAACCTATTTCCTCTCATCCTCTTATAGCAAGATTCATGGGAGGCCCTTTTTTTTTTTTAATTGTGATTTTAGTCATTACAGCAACCAAAACAAAGAAGGAAAAAGCAGTGTACACTCGCAACCAGCAACAAAATAACAAGAAACAATACAGCCAGTAAAATTGGACAAAATAAATAATTAGCATGGGACACTTATTATAGCCCACATTACGGGAGCTTAACTGTATCTAGATAAAGGAAACATAGTATAAGGAAAGCAAGGCCAAACAAGCCCAAAAACCGGAGGCTATTTTACTTAAACTGGACCTTCCCCCACTCTACCCTGCCTATCAGAGAGAAATTTTTCCAAATGGGAAACATCTACAAAGACATAAGAAGCCCCCTCGTAATTGATTACACACTTCTTTGAAACCTGGGGAAATTGCTCCGCGAGGGCTCCGTCGGCACCGACGTCACCCATATGTGAGGACTGATTCCTGCTGCTCCTGGAGAACACCTGTTACAGGTGAGTAACTACTCTTACCCATATGTGAAGACTTATTCCTGCTGTTCCCAGAGATCACCTGTTACAGGTAAGTAACTGTGCTTTACCACCTCTCCTCATTCTTGTAGGTTAGATACTATGTATCGTGTCCCTCCTTGTCCTGGGTTCCATAAAACTCAGCTTCCTCACCACTCTATTGTGGTGGAGTCAGCTATGAGAAGGATTACGAGTAGAAGTGCAAAAAGACATGCCTCTAATCCTCCAGGAAGTGAATGCAGAACCCTGGATGCTTTTGGACGTAGAGTCTTTCAAGCCTCCATGCTTGCTGCAAGAATCAGTTCCTATATTATTATTATTATTATTAACAATTCTTATATACCGCACTATTAGACATCAGCCCGGTTTACATTGAACATAAAAACATCCGACAGTTTACATATGTCTGGTCGTTACATTTAACAGGAAGTATAACTTGGCGAAATAGGGGAAACTAAATACAATGGCGAAATAGGGGAAACTAAATACAATACTATAGTCTCTACATGGGAATGTTCCTAAAGGAGGTCACAGATAATTTACAGACTTTAAGTCCTTTCATTTCTGAGGAGAAAAGACAGGACTTTCTCACTTGGGTCAAACATGCCCAAGATGTCTCTAAATTCTCCAACCGTGCAGCCTTTGACTTCTTTGAGTGTATAAGCAGAACCTCGGCTATTGCCATAGGTGCACGTAGAATTGTTTGGCTCCAGGCATCTGATTTAGAGCTCTGGTTACAAGATAAATTGGGAAATATCCCTTGTACTGGTGAGAACCTGTTTGGGAAAGATTGGCAGGAAAAAGCCAATGAAATGGATGCTGAAAATTCCACCTTGGATAGACTATCCAAGTCCATTGCTGATCCTGTTAGAAAGAAGTTGTTCAAGAAAACACCTTTTTCTAAAAAGAAAAGATTTTATCCTGCTTATACTCAGCAGGCATCTTCTGCAGGTCAGTTTTCAACCAAACGTCAGCAACCACCCAAACAGAAGAAAGCAAAGGCTGCTAGGCCTCCACCGGCTCAGCAGCCTCAGCCTCCTCAGGGCCTTTGACTTTCAGCTAGAGAACTTAGCCTTTCTGGTTCTGGAAGGACCAGAACCGTCCACCATTGCAGGAAGGTTATGTCATTTTGCCCCCAGATGGAGGCAAATAACAGCAGAGCATTGGACACTCTCCATCATAAAGGAGGGGTACAAACTTCATTTTTCAAGCATGCCCCCTCACACTATAGTGAAGCAGTTCAATTCTCCAACACCTCTCATCAACCTCTTAGGTCAGGAGGTTGCCATTCTTCTTGCCCAAGGGGCGATAGAAGTGCCTCTTCATCAACAGGGCACAGGGTTCTATTCCCCTTATTTTCTTATCCCAAAGAAAACAGTGGGATACAGACCTATATTAGATCTCAGAGAATTGAACAAATTCCTTGTCAAGGAGAAATTCAAGATGATTTCTCTCGGTGCTCTGCTTCCATACCTTCAGAGTCAGGATTGGCTTTGTTCTTTAGATCTCAAGGATGCGTACACCCATGTACTCATCCACCCAACCCACAGAAAGTTCCTTCGGTTCCTTTTTCAAGGAAAGCACTACCAATACAGGGTGCTTCCTTTTGGTCTGGCCTCTGCTCCAAGGGTGTTCACGAAATGCATGGCTGTGGTAGCAGCATTTCTCCATACTCTGGGAATATTCGTCTTCCCTTGGACGACTGACTCATTCGAGCTCCAACACAGTCAGAGGCCAAGACTTCTCTATCCTGCACAATGCGTATCCTGCAGTATTTAGGGCTGGTAATAAACATCCCAAAATCCAGTCTGACTCCCACTCAATCTTTAGAGTTCATAGGCCCTTGCTCTTGTGGTATCCAGAAGAGCTCCTATCTCCCCCAGGCCCGTTGCCTTCGCTTAGTGCAGTTAGCTTCTCAAGCAGTGCTAAAGCCTCTTCTAACTGCTCGAGAAATATTACAATTGCTGGGCCACATGGCATTCACCGTGCATGTGGTTCCATATGCTCGCCTTCACATGAGGGCAGCTCAGTGGACTTTATCCACCCAATGGACCCAGGCATCAGGGTGCCTGTCAGACAAAATAGCAAACACAAGTCGCCTCATTTTGTCCCTCCAGTGGTGGAGGTCCACTCAAAATCTGTTGCTGGGGTGCCCTTTCCAACAACCCTTACCCCAAGCAACTCTCAAAACAAATGCATCTCCAAAGGGTTGGGGAGCTCATCTGTAAGACTTCTCCACCCAGGGCACCTGGTCTCCACAAGAGAGTTGTCTACATATCAGTCTCTTGGAACTCAGAGCAATCTTCCTGGCTCTGCGAGTGTTCCACTCCCTGCTCAGCTACAAGACAGTCCTCATTCACACGGACAATCAGGTAGCCATGTTCTATGTGAACAAGCAGGGGGGAACGGGCTCTCTGTCGCTGTGCAACGAAGCTTTGCGACTATGGGCCCTCTCCAGAGAGCATCAGATTCATCTGCTGGCAGTATATCTTCCAGGCATTCAAAACTCTTGGGCGGACAGACTCAGTCGAGTTTTCCTTCCACACAAGTGGTCTCTGCATGCAGACCAGGTGACCAGGATATTTCAACTTTGGGGAACCCCGGACATAGACCTCTTTGCAAGTCTGTGGAATGCCAGACTTCCCCAGTTCTGTTCCAGAATTCCGGCTCAGGGAGCTCAGGCCAAGGATGCTTTCCTCCTTTACTGGGGTCAAGACTTCCTGTATGCCTTTCCACCCATTCCCCTAATTCCAAAAACCCTCTTCAAGCTTCAGAGAGACAGAGGTCACATGATCCTCATAGTACCACATTGGCCACGGCAAGTGTGGTACCCTCTGCTTCTATATCTCTCTCAAGCTCCCTTCCTGGAGTTAGGGTCTGCTCCAGATCTCCTATCTCAGGAGAACGGGATGTTATGGCATCCCAATCCCCAGTCCCTGCATCTCAGGGCTTGGTTGCTGAAGGCCTAGATCTCCAAGATCTTCATCTTTTTCAGCAAGTGAAAGATGTTCTTTATGCTTCCAGAAAACCTTCCACTAGACGTTCTTATGCTTTCAAGTGGAAAAGGTTTACTATTTGGTTTTCAGAAAAGGGTCTTAACCCCCTTGCTATACCTCTGGAATCCTTGCTGGAGTATCTCCTCCATTTGTCTAATGCAGGCCTTAAGACAAATTCAGTAAGAGTCCATTTGAGTGCTATTGCAGCTTCTCTTAAACCTCTAAATGGACAACCTATTTCCTCTCATCCTCTTATAGCAAGATTTATGAGAGGCCTCCTTCTAACCAAGCCTCCCATTAGACCACCTCCAGTGGCATGGGACTTAAACTTGGTTCTTGGGCAGCTCATGAAGCCACTTTCGAACCCTTAGCTACCACCTCCTTGAAATTCCTTTCTTGGAAGGTTATCGTTCTCATTGCTCATCACATCAGCACGCTGCATTAGTGAATTGCAAGCACTAGTAGCTAATCCACCTTATACAAGGTTCCATCATGACAAGGTAGTCCTTAGGACTCATCCACACTTTATGCCTAAGGTGGTCTCGCCTTTTCATCTCAACCAAGAGGTCTACCTACCTGTCTTTTTTCCAGAACCTAATGCATCAAATGCAGAGAGGAATCTTCATACCTTGGACTGTAAAAGAGCTCTAGCTTTTTACTTACAAAGGACACAGCAACATAGAAAGTCCTCTCAACTCTTTGTTGCTTTTGATCCTTCTCATTTGGGACTTCTAGTCTCCAAGAGAACACTATCTAACTGGATTGCACAGTGTATTTCTTTCGCCTATCAGAGCAAGAACCTTTCTCTGGAGGGCCATGTCACAGCTCACAATGTGAGAGCCATGGCAGCCTCAATGGCTCATCTGAACTCTGTGTCTATTGACGACATCTGTCGAGCAGTCACTTGGGCCTCGGTTCATACCTTCACAGCCCATTACTGCTTGGACAAGGACTCCCGCCGGGATGCCTTGTTTGGTCAGGCTGTTCTCAAACACCTGTTCCATACCTAATCAACTCCTACCCACCATCCCTGGTAGGATGCCAGAGATCCATGGGGGGAAGTGGAACCCTTTTCAGGGACACACAACTTCTGGAGTCTCTCCCTGGCACCTAAAGCTAGGGAGCCCCCATTTGTGATGACTAGATTCCTGCTTGTTCCTGGAGATAGCATAGTTACTCACCTGTAACAGGTGATCTCCGGGAACAGCAGGAATTTAGTCCTCACAACCCATCCACCTCCCCTAGGAGTTGTATCTCTCTTATCTCTCTTTTCCTTTCCCTCGCTCTCTCTCTTTGTCGCAGCTCTAAAACTCAACTGGAGAGAGGCAGTTGGGAAAGGCAGCACGCAGGCGCTGTGGGATGCTCCCAAAAGCTTTCTAATTGGACGCTGGGGAGCGTTCCTGCGCATGCTCCGTCGGTACCGACGATACCCATATGTGAGGACTAAATTCCTGCTGTTCCTGGAGATCACCTGTTACAGGTGAGTAACTATGCTGTACAGTGATAGCCTCGTCCTTTGTCTTCAGTCTGACCGTTTGTCCATCCTTAATGATTGCCAAGGCAAAGGGGAACAGCCATTTATACTTTATTCCACCCCTCCGGAGTGATTGTGTAACACCACGTGCATTTCTCTCCTCCGACAAAGCATGGTAGGGGAGAGATCTTCATATACTTCAGTAGTGCATGAATTCCATTTTATATGTCCCTGCTTTGTGGGCTTTCATCATGATCTCCTTTGTAGCATAATGGTGAAAACACACAATGATGTCTCTGGGTAAGTTGGCCCTCGCAAGTTCCAATAACCTGGGCACTTTGTCCATCTCCATGGAGGGAGGTTCAGCTGTCTCCCACAGTATAGCCACCATTTGTGCCATCACATTTTGGCAGTCTTAATAATCCAGCCCTTCTGCAACCTCTCCTGGAAGCAGGTTGTTTCTCCTGCTCCGGTTTTCAAGGGCCTCCATTTTCTCCTCCATGAGGGCATTCATTTGCTCGATTGCCATTACTCGCTGTTCTATTATGCCACATGTCCCCCCGCCTGCTCTTCTATCTGTTGCTCAACATCCTCAATGTGCCTCTCAAGCTCTGCTAGCTTTGAGTGCAGGTCTATCGCCATTGTTGCTACATCCCTCCCGCAGCAATTGCATTTCTTCTTTCATTTCTACCATCCACTATCTTAGTTCAGATGTCTGCATCCTCAGTATCAACGCTCTCTTCATTCCTCTCGGCAATGGGTTGTGTTTTTTGGGGGTTTTTTTACACATCTGGCGCTGCCATTTTCGCTGCCTTGTTCCTTGCTCCAGCTCCCCAATCAAAGGCATATTTTGTCAGATCATCTGATTTCCTTTTATTTGCGATTACGGCTGTTAGATTATGCAGTCACGCTCTGTTGGTGAAAATAGTCACAACAGAACCTTCTCTACTTATGCACCTTATCTATGGAATATGCTCCCCAACCTTAGAGAAATGCACGACCTAACAAAAGAACTCAAGAGATTCCTATTCAAAGAACACTTCAAGAACTAAATGGTGTGTCCCCATGGAACAACAAAATTTACAGATACTTATCTCCCTTACAATAAGTACCACCCTCCCACTTTTTACTCCTCCCTTCCACCTTCTCCAAAAATACACACTTTGTTTTACATAATCGCGGTTAATTGAATATGTTACGGTCTATTGGCCATAGTTATCAAATGTAATCGTTGTGTTCGATGTTACTAAGTTTTGATGTAAGTTTAACGTTTGGTTCCCTGAAAACCGCTCTGATTCCTGGATAAGGTGGTTTAAAAAAACAGAAAAATAAAATAAATAAAAGTCTCTGACATAGCCAATGTGCCGGGCTGTCCCCTAGCTCTGACGTCTTTTGGACTTCTCTGAGCATGCATGCACCCCTACCGTTTCAATGACCTATGCTTCTTCCACTTCGGTCGATAACAGAGCTGTTTGCTTTGGACTTGCTAGATTTTGTGGTGTTAGTGTAGTACTGATGTTTGCTACTGTGGTTTGAGTTGTCCTTTTTATTTTCCTGCTCTTTGTTTTTGTTCATCTTTCTCCTCTTTTATGGCTTTCCTTCTCTTTTTCTGTTCCTTTCTTTTTGATTTTACTTTGTTTCCTTTTATTTTTGAACTCTTTCCTTTATCATTTTGAAGGGAAACTAAAATAAGTGAGATAGATCCTTGATTTTAAAGTAACGTTTTACGTCTTCTTTCTTCCTTTCTTAATACTATTTCTTAACCGGTAAACTGTCACAAATTACCCAACAGAATAATCTCACATTTATACCAGAAGGGGAACTCGCAGTTTCAACAGATAACAAAAATCAGACACACAGTAAGGACGGACAATACACCAAACGCTTCCTCCGTTTCGCGACCTGACTATCTAGCTACAATTTCAGTTCCATTTCTTTGCGTGGGGAAGGTGGGAGGATGAGTGTGGTCACATACACCTATGGTCTATGAAGAAACACCCATTACAGTGAAGCAACTATGCTTTCTCTGGGGACAAGCAGGGTGTTGAAGTCACACTCTGTTGGTGAATACAGAGCTGAGGGCCGCTCCTTAGAGTGAACATTTGTGGCCTGATCGTTCCAGGAGGTGGAAGGAAGAAGTAAAGTAGTAAAGAGGTTCCTGAGGACTGCCTGCCCAAAGGGATGAGATCCTGCACTAAGGTGGAATGCTTGGTGAATGTGTGGCTGAACGTCTATGTAACTGCTTGGCAGATATCCAGGGCTGAGATGGAAGCGAGGCTGGCCAGTGATGTCACTATGGAGAGCAACCTGATGCAGCCTGATGCATCCAGGGAACTGCAGTTTTGCTTGAGCATAGCAGGAGATACAGTCAGCTTTCCAGGAGGAGATAGTGGGCTTGAAAACTGACTGCCCTGGATTTATTGGGATTATAGGTGACAAAGAACTGCTTAGAGGTTCAGATGGCTGGTGTGGCTTACAGGTAGTACAACAGGGCTCTGCAGCAATCCAGTGGAGGATCTGTTCTGGAATGCTGGCGTGTGGTAACAGGAAGAACGTCAACAGGGCTACTGATTGATTGAGGTGAAATTTGGAGACCACTTTAGAAAGGAATTTGGGGTGCGTTCTAAGGATGATTTTGTTGTGCAAACCTGGGTATAGGGAGGGTGGTAAACCAAAACTTGCAAGTCATTGATCCTTTATGCTGAGTTGTCTACGAGGAATACTGTTTTTCATGTAAGAAATTTGTGTGGGGCTGACGCACAGCTCGGGAACAAAAGACTGGGCCGGAGCACTGGAATTACGCAGCAGTGGTTCAAGTTGGCAGTGAGTTATTTGGGGCAGTGTATCGGGCAGATTCGTCTCTTTGCACGGGGTTCCTTGGCCCATGCTCACTTTACGATCCATAACTCTCCAGCGCAGTTTCTTCCGCAGTCGGGATGCAATTGCTTTGCCCATCTTCTTGACAGTTGGGTGGTCTGAGCATCCCAATTGGGGCGCCCTATTTGAAACGATGCGGTCATGCCCAAGAATGAGGAGAGACCAGCAGGTGATTCAGGGCTGCTTGAGGAAGCCGTGGTTTTGGCAGGACCTGTGGCCATTTCTACAACTGCGGCCATTATCCTATCTCATTCAAGCAAGCAAGGCAAGAAAAGAAGCAAAAAGCAGGAAATTCCTATGTTGGCTCCTTGAAAGCCTCCAGCGCATGTCTTGGGGGTATTGGAGCCTCTTTTCACCCAATTTCATTTTAACCTTACATAAGGCTTTTTTGTCTGATGAGCAAACATGCTGGAATGGCAGGTGCTAAACCTTCTCAGAGCTCTGCATTGGAGGCCCTGCAAGAAGGTGTCTCTGAAGGTAGGGCACCTGCTGTTCGGAGAAGTGGAGAAGATGCTGGGTCAGGACACTCTGCTGTTCCAGACTTCAGCGGAGCTTGGGGAAGGTCCCTCTAATCTCTGGGATTAGTTGGGGGGGGGCACATCTTTGGAGGAGGGTAATATTCCTTTAGGAGATGATCCGAACATAGGGTGTTTCACAAGGAGGAATTGTCGGCTCTCATTAAATATTGTGCCCCCCCACCTGTGGTGGTAGACGAGCCCCTGTAAGATCCTTTGCTTCATGTGTGCTTTCCAGTCCATAGGGTTATTTGAAAGATGATGGATTTTGACTGGGACAGGGTAGCAGAGCAATGGGCTGCTTATACCCAGTACCGCAGGATGAGCGAGACCTCCTTTACATGCCAAAGATGGATGCCGTGGTCTCGACAGTGACTAAGATGATCACCATCCCAGTTGAAGCTGGCACGACCTCAAGGATCCTACAGGACTGCAAGCTGGAGTCTCTTCTGAAGCAAGCATTTGATACAAGTGCTCTGATGCTGCAAGCCGCTATCTGCAGAGCTTGTGTCCAGGGCATCCATCCGCTGGATTCAGGGGTTAGCCCCACCTGATCTGGAGGGACAGGCGGCATTGGAAGGAGCGAAGCTGGAGTCGGCTTCGACGTACTTGGCAGACACATTCTACGATTTGGTGCGGTCCTTCTCTAAGACTATGGCCTCAATTGTGGTGGCCCGCAGCTTTCTGTGGCTGTGCAGTTGGTCAGTAGATGCTTCCTCTAAATCCAGGCTCAACAGACTCCTGTTCGAGGGTAAGTTGCTGTTTGGCAAGGCACTGGATAAGTTGGTCAAGGACCTAGGCGATACAAAAGGTGGCTGCTTGAAGGGGTGGAGCCTGATATCTGGTCAAGATGGACGTGTAAGAGCGGTGCTCCGGAGAGCAAAGACAAGAATCCTGGTTTTCTGCAATATTTGTTCATATAGTTCCTACTTAACATGGTACTATCCGATCCCGGATATGTCAGGATCTAAGCAGACGCGGTTGGATTTCCAACTTTCTCAAAATGCTAGTGCAAAGAGATCCAAGACAGAACATCTCTCACCTCACAAGATGGCGGTCATCCGAGATGGCCCTGAGACCTCGCAGGAGATCTTGGCTGAGATTCGGGCAGTCAAAGAAATGGTCAAAGCCAATGGTAAATCGCTAGGGCAATGGAAGACGATATCAATGCTTTGAGATCTTCATTAGAGGCAAATACGACCCGTTTGGAGAAGGTAGAAAAGGTCACATGAGGTGAGACTTGAGGCTGTCGAGAGGAAGGCCAAGTTGATTCGCTCACTGCAAAAAGAGGTGGAAGATGGCACGAAACAACATAAGGGTGCTGGGAGTGCCTGAAGGTGCAGAGGGACATGATTTGATAGCCTTTCTGCAGGCTATGATTCCAGATCTGCTGAAGTTGCATTTCACTATGCTATTTGAGATAGAGCGTGCCCACAGAGTGACTATGCAATCCAAGGCCATAAACAAGCGAACCACGCCCAATTATCCTGAAAGTTCTATGCTTTCAACAAGTGTTGCAGATAAGGGGAGCTGCCAGAGCACTCACAGCTTTGGAATATCAGGGGCATAAACTCCTGTTCTTTCCGGACTTTGCGAAGGAGACGGTGGATCGGAGAAGAAGTCTCTTGGTGCTGCGTCCACGCTTGATACAGCTGAAGGCCCGTTTTGGATTGCTATCCTGCTCGCATGAAAGCCATGCTGCACAACCAGACAAAGACTTTTGATGACTCTAAAGATTTATGTGCATTTCTGGAAGAAATGGAGTCGGCGGTAATGCAGTGAAGGACATATTGTATCTTCTGTTTGCCACAGTTCTACGACGCTTGTTTTTGAGCAGTCAACTGGCCTGTGATTGTGGGAAGGTGAATTATCCACGTAGAAGTGACACATAACTAGGTTATACTGTTATTTCCTGAGACATTTGTGCTGTTCTGTCTATAAGACATTATTTCTATTTTTAGGAGGAGAGGTGGGCAAGATGTGATATTTGGAGTATTGCAGGAGTATGGGAGTGTTTTGGGTCACTGAGCCCTCCGTGTCTATCTTGTCCTAATGGGCTCACCCGCTAAGTTTTGTGTTTTACATAGCCCCCCTGAAAGTTAGGTGTTTTCATTGTAATTGGTCATGCATGTGATGGAGCGTTTGCTTGTATCTCCAGGAACAAGCAGGAATGAGTCTTCACATATGGGTACGTCGGTACCGACGGAGCCTGCGCGGGAACGCTCCCCAGCTTCCCAAAAAGGAAAGCTTTTGGGAGCATCCCACAGCGCCTATGCGCTGCCTTCCCGCCTTTCCTAACCAACTCTCCTCAGTTCTTCTTTGCCGCGGAGCCAGCAGGTCGAGCCCTGTCACCGCTGAAGAAGTTCTTTATTTTATTTTATTTCTTTGGTCGCGTGTCTGCCTTCCCCGACTCCGGACCGGTACCGCCGGTCTTTTCTTTCTTTCTTAAAAAAAATAAAAAAAAATTAAAAAAAATCGATATTTTTTTCCTCACTTGGTGTATTTTTCTTCGTAGGCCTCAGGGCCCACAAGAAAATTTCCCTCATGGAAAAACCAGCCTCTGGGTTCAAAAAATGCACTAAGCGTAGCGGTACTATTTCTGTTACTGATACCCATGAATGGTGTCTTAAATGTTTGGGTCCTGAACACTCCATTCCGGATTGTCCGTCCTGCTCTCTAATGTCTAAACGGGGGTTACAGAACCGAGCAGCTAAGCTCCATGTGCTGTTTCCCGCTGATGCACCGGCGGTAGCATCGACATCTTCCAGGTCTTCTTCTCCTGATGGATCTCAGGTAACCAAACATAAACCTAGCAGGTCCTCGAAGGGTAGATCTCCCTCTAAGCATCGAGATGCCTCCGGGCTTGCCCTCGAGGATCCTGCGCCAGCAAAACAACCCCGGCGGGAAGCTCCAGCTTCCAAAGCTCCTCCTATGGGGTTACAGGTTGACATCGATGGCACGGCCTCGACCGATCACCTGCTCTGGGGTACCGGCACAATCTCCCGGTACCGACTTCCAGGCATTCATGGCGTCGATGGATCACAATGTTCTGTCCATGCAGCAGGCTATTACGGCCTTCATTCAAGCTGCGACGCCGCTGGTACCGAAACAAACTCAGTTCTCGGTATCGGCTCCGGTACCGGCACCAGCACTGATACCGGTACCGACTGCATCGACATCGACCAGGATACCGACTGCAGCGGTTCCTTGTCCAGGGCTGCTTACCGGTACCGATCCGGTACTGGGGACGCCCGATGTCGATACTGCTCGATACGCGTATCGAACGTTGGAAGAGCACCCTGACAGGCGATACTTCGATTCCTCTGATGATTCTGATACATCAGACGAGTCTCCTGAAGTATCCATAGCCCTTCCTGAAGAGCCTTCTTCTCCAAAAAGAAGAATGTCTCCTCCAGAAGACTTGTCCTTTCAAGACTTCATAAGAGAAGTAGCTAAAGGACTTTCTATTTCAGTAACTTCTGAATCAGAGCCTAGAGCTAAAAAATTGGATATTTTAGGCTATTCTAGAGCTCCTAAAGAGGCGGTCACCTTACCAATTCATGAGATTCTTTATGAACACATGATTGATCTATGGGAGACTCCTCTCACTCTCTCTCCTCATTCTCGTAGATTGGACACTATGTATCGTGTCCCTCCTTGCCCTGGATTTCAGAAAACTCAGCTTCCTCACCATTCCATTGTGGTGCAGTCAGCTATGAAGAGGATAAAGAGTACAAAGAGACACTCTTCTGCTCCTCCAAGAAGAGAATGCAGGACCTTGGATGCCTTTGGTAGGAAAATCTTCCAAGCCAGTATGCTTATTGCCAGAATCAACTCATATAGCCTTTACATGGGTATGTTTCTAAAGGAAGTTGCACAAAAACTGCACTTTCCTCCCTTTTCTTCCAGAGGATAAAAGGGAGGAATTCCTCATTTGGCTTAAGCATACCCAAGACATTTCAAAGTTTTCCAACAGGGCAGCCTTTGACTCCTTTGAAGGTGCCAGCAGAGCCTCAGGCATTGCCATAGCTGCTCGCAGAATTGCTTGGCTCCAGGCTTCTGATTTAGAGCCCTGGGTTCAAGATGGCTTAGGAAATCTTCCCTGTACAGGTGAAAACCTATTTGGCAAAGAATGGCAAATAAAAGCCACTCAAATGGATGCAGAAAACTCTGCTCTGGATAGACTTTCAAAGTCAACCTCCATTCCTGCCAAGAAGAAGCCTTTTAAAAAGTCTTTCCTTAAAAAGGGCAGATTTCCTTCTACTTCTGGCCAACAATCTTCTACAGGTCGCTTTGCCACTAAGCGTCAGCAACCTAAACAGGCCAGGCCTAAGCCTACAGGGGCTGCTGCAACTCAGCAGACCCAACCTCCTCAGGGTTTTTGACTTGATGCTAGAGAACTTAGCCTTTCTGGCTCTAAAGCAGCCAGAGCCTCTCACCATTCCAGGAAGGCTGGCTCATTTTGCTCCCAGATGGGAGCAAATAACATCAGAGCAGTGGACCCTCTCCATCATAAGAGAGGGCTATAAACTTCATTTTTCAGACCTTCCTCCCCACACCATGGTGAGACACTTCAATTCTCCCACATCTCTTCTCGACCTTCTAGGTCAAGAGATAGCTGCCCTTCTTGCCCAAGGGGCAATAGAAGAAGTTCCTCTTCTTCATCAAGGGTCAGGGTTCTACTCCCCCTATTTTCTCATTCCAAAGAAGACAGGGGGATACAGACCCATCTTAGATCTCAGAGAATTGAACACATTTCTATGCAAGGAGAAGTTCAAGATGCTTTCTCTGGGCACTCTCCTTCCATACCTTCAAAGTCAGGATTGGCTTTGTTCTCTAGATCTCAAGGATGCGTACACCCATTTCCTCATCCATCCCTCTCACAGAAGGTTCCTACGGTTTCTTTTCCAAGGAAAACATTACCAATACAGAGTTCTTCCTTTCGGTCTGGCCTCTGCTCCAAGAGTGTTCACCAAATGCATGGCAATAGTTGCTGCATTTCTACGAATTCTGGGAATATTTGTCTTCCCATACCTGGACGACTGGCTCATTCGAGCTCCATCTCAGTCAGAGGCCCAGAATTCCTTGAATCACACAAGGTGCATTCTGCAGTATCTGGGACTTGTGGTAAACCTCCCAAAGTCTCAGCTAACCCCTACTCAGTCCCTAGAATTCATAGGGGCCTGGTTGGATACCACTACTGCAAGGGCCTACCTTCCTCAGGCCCGTTGCCAACGTCTAGTGCAGTTAGCCTCCCAGATTCAGTCAAAGAGCCACTTAACTGCCCGGGAGATGCTACAACTGCTAGGCCACATGGCTTCCACAGTGCATGTGGTACCCTATGCTCGCCTACACATGAGAGCAGCTCAATGGACTTTGTCCACCCAGTGGACTCAAGCTTCAGGTGCTCTCTCAGACCAAATAGCAACCTCCAAACGTCTCTTTTGGTCTCTCCAATGGTGGATGTCCACTCAAAATCTGTTGCTGGGGTCCCCCTTCCAACAGTTGTTGCCCCAAGCAACCCTCACAACAGATGCCTCCCAAACAAGTTGGGGAGCCCATCTACAGGACCTCTCCACCCAAGGCATTTGGTCCCCACAGGAGACCTCCCTTCATATCAACCACTTGGAGCTTCGAGCAGTTTTTCTAGCTCTCAAGGTCTTTCATACCCTCCTCAGCTACAAGACAGTCCTCATCCATACGGACAATCAAGTAACCATGTTTTACATAAACAAGCAAGGAGGAACTGGCTCTCTGTCGCTTTGCAACAAAGCTTTAAGATTGTCGGCCTTCGCCAGAGAGCATCAAATCCATCTCCTGGCAGTATACCTCCCAGGAGTCCAAAACTCTTGGGCAGACAGACTCAGTCGAGTTCTGCTTCCACACGAATGGTCCCTGCACATGGATCAGGTACTCAGAATCTTCCAAGAATGGGGAACCCCAGACATAGACCTCTTTGCAAGTCCGTGGAATGCCAAACTTCCCCGATTCTGTTCCAGAATTCCGTGTCAGGGAGTTCAGGCCAAGGATGCCTTCCTCTTCCATTGGGATCAGGGCTTCCTGTATGCATTTCCACCCATTCCCTTGATTCCCAAGACTCTGTTCAAACTCCAGAGGGATCAAGGATCTATGATCCTCATAGCTCCACGCTGGCCACGCCAAGTGTGGTACCCTCTACTTCTACATCTCTCCCAAGCCCCCTCTCTGGACTTGGGAGCTGCTCCAGACCTTCTGTCCCAGGAGGAAGGGACTTTGTGGCACCCAAACCCCAAGTCCCTACACCTCAGAGCTTGGTTACTGAAGGCCTAGACCTTCAAGACTGGAATCTTTCTCAACAAGTGAAGGATATCCTCCATGCTTCCAGAAAACCTTCCACCAGGCTTTCTTATGCTTTTAAATGGAAAAGGTTTTCCATTTGGTGTGCTGAAAAGGGTCTTGACCCTCTAGCACTACCTTTAAATTCTCTTTTAGACTATCTCCTGCATCTTTCCAATGCAGGCCTTAAAACAAATTCAGTAAGAGTCCATTTGAGTGCTATTGCAGCATCCCTTAAGCCCATCAATGGACAACCTATTTCCTCTCATCCTCTCATTGCAAGATTCATGAGAGGCCTAACTTTAACTAAACCTCCCATTAGGCCTCCTCCGGTGGCATGGGACTTAAATTTGGTTCTTGGTCAGCTCATGAAGCCACCTTTTGAACCCTTAGCCACTACCTCTTTGAAATTCCTTTCATGGAAGGTTATTTTCCTCATTGCAGTTACTTCAGCTCGCCGCATCAGTGAACTGCAGGCATTAGTGGCTAATCCACCTTATACAAGGTTCCATCATGATAAGGTAGTCCTTAGGACAAATCCACACTTTATGCCTAAAGTGGTCTCACCTTTTCATCTTAATCAAGAGGTATATTTACCTGTCTTTTTTCCAGCTCCTCATGCATCCAGTGCAGAGAGGAATCTTCATACTCTGGATTGTAAAAGAGCTCTTGCTTTTTACTTACATAGGACACAGCAGCATCGAAAGTCTTCCCAGCTTTTTGTTGCTTTTGATCCTTCTCATTTGGGACTTCCAGTCTCTAAGAGAACACTGTCCAATTGGATTGCTCAGTGTATTTCTTTTGCCTACCAGAGTAAGAACCTTTCTCTGGAGAGCCATGTCACAGCTCATAATGTGAGGGCCATGGCCACCTCTATGGCTCATCTAAATTCTGTGTCCATCGACCAGATCTGTCAAGCAGCCACCTGGGCCTCGGTTCATACCTTCACAGCCCATTACTGCTTGGACAAGGATTCCCGCCGGGATGCCTTGTTTGGTCAGGCTGTCCTCAGACACCTGTTCCATTCTTAAACAACTCCTGCCCTCCTTCCCTGGATAGATGCCTGAGATCCATAGGAGGACGCAGACCCTTTCCAGGATCTCATATCCTTGGGGATCTCCCAGGCATCTTAGCTAGGGAGTCCCCATATGTGAAGACTCATTCCTTCTTTTTCCTGGAGATAGCACAGTTACTTACCTGTAACAGGTGATCTCTGGGAACAGCAGGAATAAGTCTTCACAACCCTCCCACCTCCCCTAGGAGTTGTATCTCTTTTCTATCTTTCCTTTCCTCTCTCTCTCTATTGTCTCAGCTTTAAACTTGAACTGAGGAGAGTTGGTTAGGAAAGGCGGGAAGGCAGCGCACAGGCGCTGTGGGATGCTCCCAAAAGCTTTCCTTTTTGGGAAGCTGGGGAGCGTTCCCGCGCAGGCTCCGTCGGTACCGACGTACCCATATGTGAAGACTTATTCCTGCTGTTCCCAGAGATCACCTGTTACAAGTAAGTAACTGTGCTTTCTTGGGCTATGGATGCTATAAAAAAGCTATACTTTAAAAGCGCTTAAAAATCTGTCCTACAAAGTTAAATGAAAGTCTACAACACCGAATTACTTCTGTAAGTAATGAGTGCTTCTTCGGAGGTATATGTAGTATGTTACTTCTGAGATTGCATACCTAAACGTTAAGGCCTGCCAGCCTGATTTCAAAGAAATTTCTACTGCCCATGTTACAATCTCACTCACCCTTTTGACTTAACGAGCTCTGATTATACACAGTAATGTGGTCGTCGGTCTGATTCTTGGTGGGTCGTTTTGAAGATATAAATATGTCTATCACTCATAAAGTGAATTACATAATAGGAATACTGCCAGTGTTCCTTCAAGTAAAACACGTTCTTAATATGGATAGAACTTTAACTCAATTCTCACAGAGAAATAACCGCCTAGATTTGCTCATAAGAAACTTGGGTGTGAATAAGACAGTGGGGAAGGAGTTTCACTGAATAACTGGCATGTACTAGGTTTTGTTAATACAAGGTTCACGATGGGTGGAGGCGGCCGTAGGTACATGGTCAGTAGATAATTGAGAATAAATGTTTTCCCATTAAGGAGATGTTAACTTGGGATAATTGACATAGGATTGACTTAACATTCAGTTACATTGCGCTTTGGGTGGTTTTTCAATCAGCAAATCGGCATTTGTACTTATTATGTAACTGCCTATTTGAATTAACTCCATATTGGGGAGTGGCCCTTTCCTGTTATTTCTAAGAGGGAACATACTACTGAGTTTAGTAGACATTCATGATGACGCAGCTACATTTATGCTTCTCCGTAATGGAGATCTGGCTCCTTTATAGCCCTTGCAGACCTTATAGGTTTGCAGTCTCATTGGGTCCCTGATGATCGTAGGATGATGGGTGGGATAGGGTGGGGTGGGCTGTGTTTTTGTCTTTAAATATCTTATGCCACAGAAAAGATTTGTGTACTTTAATTGGTTATTTTCTGTTTGTTATTTTGTTGGAAAATATAAATAAAGAAATAAAAAAAAAAAGTGTCTGCTTGCCGGAGAATTGCTCGAAGAGCCTGAAGCGGGGGGGCGGGGGGGGGGGCTTCGCCTTGCGGTCAGTCTAGGGATTTCTGCAGGTTTCTGGCAACCCGGTTCGCTCCATATCAGAGAGGGTGTTATGGAGGCTGGGGAAAGACCTTTCGGGGTTATCGGGGTCCTAGTCAGGGTTTGTACTCAGCCCCGCAGGTCCCCGCCAAGAGACCTCGATGATGCTAGGATGGCCCAGGCGGAAGTGGCAGTCAGGGGCAGTTACAACAGTTTTATTCCGCCTTGGTCAATATCACCACTGACTAGTGGGTGCTGGAGATCATACGAGAAGGATACGCGCTGGAGTTTACACAGCCCCTTGCTGATGCTTTCTTCTAGTCACCCTGCAAGACTCTGGAGAAAGCATGGGCAGCCCAGGAAATACTGGAGCGGTTGGTGCGTCTCGAGATGGTAGTCTCAGTACCCTGAGACCAGTGCGGCTTAGGTCAATACTCCATCTATTTGGTGGTACCCAAGAAAGAGGGCACTTTTTGCCCTATCCTTGATCTCAAACAGATCAGCCGTTCCCTCATTTTCACATGGAAACCTTACGCTCGGTCATCGTGGTGGTGTGCCAGGGCGAATTTCTATCTGCCCTCGATCTCACAGAAGCCTATCTATATATTCCCATCCATCTGGAGCATCAGCGCTTCCTACATTTTGCTGTGCCTATAGGACATTTTCAGTTTCAGGCCCTGTCCTTCGGCCTGGCCACGGCCCCCCCCACACCTTTTACCAAGACCATGGTGGTGGTGATGGTGGCCCTGCACAGAGAGGGCATTCTGGTACAGTCTTATCTTGACGACTGGCTCATCCGAGCAAAATCAGCATCCGAGACTCGTTCCCCCATGCAACTGGGATGGGTGGTCAACCTAGCCAAAAAGCAAACTACAGCCGGTACAAAGCCTGGTCTACCTCTGAGCCCTGTTCGACACACGGAAAGGAGTAGTGTCTCTTCCGGGGGACAAGCTACAAAGGATTTAGGGGCAGGTGCAGAGGTTTCTGGACATGCAGGCGCCATCAGCATGGTATTATCTCTAGTTGTTGTGGTCAATGGCAACCGCTCTGGACCTCATGCCATGGGCCTAGGGCCCACATGCGACCTCTTCAGCAGGCGCTCCTCTTGTGCTGGTCCCCACAGCATCATCCCCTGTCTCGAAGATTACAGTGTACGGCAGAGGTCAGAAGGAGTCTGGTCTGGTGGAAGCAGACTGAGCACCTCACGGCCAGAGTGCCGTTGGAACAGCCACAATGGATCTTCATAGCGACAAATGCCAGTCTCAATGGGTGGAGTGCTCATTGCCTGTCACAAGTTACACAGCAGCTGTGGTCCCCTCAGGAAAGGACTTGGTTCATCAATCTGCTGGAGATGCGAGCAGTCTTTTTTACACTTCAATGCTTCCAACCCTTGCTAGTCTAGAAAGCAGTGAGAGTGCTCTGACAACGCAACCACGGTGGCATATATCAATAGGCAAGGGGGCATGGGCAGTGTGACCCTGGCAGAGGAGATTCATCCCCTCCTGCAGTGGGCGGAGAGGCATCTGATGACACTCCCTGCAGCGCATGTAATGGGGAAAAGACAATGTAAAGGCGGATTTCCTCAGCCGGTAGCGCTTGATTGCGGCAGTCTATCACGAGATCGTAGTCCTCTGGGTAGAACCGACGATGGACGTTATGGCGTCCCTAGTCAATGCCAAGGTGAGCATATGTCAGAAAGTCTTGATGCGCTAGCACAGGCTTGGTCATCGAAGGGTCTGCTGTATGTCTTTCTGCCGTGGGCACTCATCGGTCGGACTCTACAGTGGATCAAGACTCACAATGTTCTGGTAATCCTCATCGGTCTGGACTGGCCACGGAGGCCCTGGTATGCGGACCTCATTTGCCTTCTGATTGACAAGCCGTGGTTGCTGCCTGACAGAATCAATCTGCTATCACAGGGGCCGATACTAATGCCACAGGTGGATTGATTTCTCGCTTACGGCTTGGCTCTTGAGCGGGCACGCTGGAGGTGGAGAGATAATGCCCCTGCGGTCATTTCTACCATGTTGAAGGCAAGGACAAATATGATGATCTTGGTGTATGTGTGGGTCTGGCAAGTGTTTGAAGATTGGTATTCATTGAGGGGCATTCGTCCGTTCTTGAGCTCTCTTCCAGACATCTTGTTCTTACAGCATGGCCTGGAGAAGGTCTTGGCTCTCAATTCCTTGAAGGTTCAGCTGGCCGCCCTTTCTTATTATAGAGGAAGACTGCAGGGACAGTCCCTGGCAGCCCATCCTGATGTAATTTGATTCCTTAAGGCAGTGAAACAGGTTTGGCCCCCGTTCCAGATGGCAGTGCCTCCTTGGGACCTTTAATATAGTGTTGGCTGCTCTGATGGGGGCGCCATTTCAGCCACTCTTGAGAGCATCGCTTAAAGAGCTGATGCTAAAGATGGTGTTTCTGGTAGCAATTTGTTCGGCCAAGAGAATTTTGGAACTGTAAGCCCTCTCTTGCACGGAACCCTTTTTGTACTTATCAGAGAAGGTAGTGTTGCGTCTGGTGCCCTCCTTCCTGCCAAAAGTGGTATCTCGATTTCATTTAAGTCAGGAGGTGTTCTTACCAGTGTTTTCCAGCCAGGGTGAGTCTGAGGAGGAACGTCGGCTGCGCCGACTGGACCTGTGGAGGGTGTTGCAGTGCTATCTCAAATGGACCGAGTCCTTCCGCGACTCAGATGGGTTATTTCTGTTGTTTGGTAGCCCTCGTAGAGGAGAGGCAGCCTCTAAAGTCTCCATTGCATGTTGGGTCAAGCAGAACATCTCAGTGGCCTACACAAGTCGGTAGTTCTAGTGGGGCTGTGAGCTCATTCTACCAAATCACAGGCGGCTTCCTGGTTGGCGTACAGTCTGGTGCCACCATCAGCTATTTCCAGGGCAACAATGTGGTTATCCTTTATATACGTTTATGCGGCATTATTGTCTGGATGTACAAGCAGTGCGCAATGCGTTTTTCGGGCCTCGGGGCTTCAAGCTGGACTTGCTGATCCCGCCCATTCTTAGGTACTGCTCTGGTACATTCCATACTTTGGCCCAAAGGAACAATTAGGAAGGTGAAATTAGACCTTACCTGCTAATTGTCTCCTTGAGTCCCTCCAGGCCAGTTCAGGACCTGCCTGGTTTATAGCAGTTTTCTTGGTATCACAGTTCCGGTGCTAGGGCAAGTCTGTTAACCTTGGCATAAATTCCAATATCAGAGGTCCCATTAAGCAATTTGGCCGTGTTCAGAGATACAGCATCCTTGGAGCTCCTTTGCTTGAGTATCTCCTAGGGGTAGTCAGGAGCCATGTGATGTATATAGTTTTGGTCAGCACATTGTGAATTTTTCTCCCTACGTACTTCAGGCGGGGGATCTCGGTTGTACTAATCAGGCATCTTCTGCTAATTAAGATAAGTTTTGCTATTTCATGTATAGGGTTCTGTTGGGCAATGGTGTTTGGTTTTTTTGGGAGTCTGCTTTGTCAGTGAGAGACTGGATTTTGGAGCTGAAGAGGGAGCTCTTGTAAGATAGCATCAGAATTCTGTCATAGTCAGTCCTCAGTTGCTGGTGGGTGCAGAAAACCCATACGTACTGGACTGGCCTGGAGGGACTCGAGGAAAGACAATTAGCAGGTAAGGTCTAATTTTGCCTTTGGCTAAGTCAGATGCTTAGTTGCTGAAGGGAGTCTCTGCTGTTTCCTCTGGGAGGAAGGCTCTGGCTGTCAACATGTCTATGCATGCTCTTATGAAATTGCGACTTCTGAGGATTAGGCTCTGACTTTTGGAGATTTACAATGAATCCTAGCACCTGGAGGGCATTGGTTGTGTCATGTGTGGTATGCGCTGCCTTTTCCTTAGGTGGCCCAGACCCAATGTAGTGAATAAATAGAATAATAAAATAAGAAGATTCACCACGTAATTCCCCTCCAATCTTATATAATTTTTGTCGAAGCGTGCCGTGGGAGGGCCAAAATTGAAAGTCTGACTCCCACCAGTCGGCAAACTACTTTTTTTTTCTTTTAAGGTTCTCCACCTTTACAAAAACTTAAAAATATAGAACTTATCTGTCCATGTCCCAAATTCACCAAATAGATAAGTTCTATATTTTTAAGTTTTTGTAAAGGTGGAGAACCTTAAAAGAAAAAAAAAATAGTTTGCCGACTGGTGGGGGTCAGACTTTCAATTTTGGCCTTCCCACGGCACGCTTCGACAAAAATTACATAAGATTGGAGGGGAATTACGTGGTGAATCTTCTTATTTTATTATTTTCCTTAGGTGGGGCAGATAGACACAGTAGCCTTGATGTAGGTGAGCAGAGACTACTGTCAGACACTTGGTGAAAATGCGTGGAGCTGGTGAGAAACTGTACTAGTAGTGGTGATGACCGAAGATAAGCTGGAGATATTTCTAATGTTGAGGGTGGATGGGGATGTGGGTGTAAGCATCCTTTAAGTCTAGGGAGGCTAGCCAATTGTTACAGTGCACAGTGGCAGAATGGTGTTGAGGGAGTTCATCTTGAATTTTTCTCTTTTTATGTACATGTTAAGATCTTGGAGATCTGAGATCGGACAAAGCCCCCCTGATTTGTTTGGAATGAGGAAGAATCTTGAATAGAATCCCTGGTTGTGCTGGTCTGTGGGAACTGGCTTGATGGCCTGGTTGTGTATGAGTTCGCTGATCTTGTGAAAGAATGGGTATGTGCTGGTTGGGGGAGTCTGACTGCGGTTGGCCAGGAGACCACTGGGAGAGGAGGAGTAGCCTAATGGTTAAAAGCACTGGCTTGGGAACCCAGAGACCAGGGTTCGATTCCCACTAGCACTCCTTGTGGCCTTGGGCAAGTCACTTAACCCTCCATTGCCTCAGAAAAATCCAAATTATCAATATCCCTGATTAATGTACATTACTAAGTTTAAGTTACACTGTAAACCGCTTTGATTGAAATGATAAAGCGGTATATAAAACCTGTTAAATAAAATAAAGACATATAGACAGAAGAAACGATATCCGTCCTTGACAATGGTTATGGATTGTCAGGCCTTCCGGAAGTGATGTATTCTCCCTTCTATGGCAGATGGCCAAAAACTGGTGTTCTGTTTGGGGACTGAGACACAGGTGCTGAGGGGTTGCTGCTTCCTTTCTCTCTGTTGAGGGTGCATACATTGAAGAGGTGGCCTGGAATAGCGCTGGTACCTCCTGCCCGGATAGAAATGTTGAAAATATTAATAGTGGTGCACTCTTGAGGAGATTGGGATTGCTTGTCATCTTGCTTATGTATTATTTAGCAAAGGCTTCAGTGATGATTTACTTGCTTAATCACTGGATTTTTTAAAGAGATTTCACACACTGACTCCGACAGTGAAAGAGGAGGGGAAAGCCATGGCTGAAGATGGCTGTGGTCAGAATAAGCTGAAGTGGAAGGAGCATGGGTTGCTGAAGCGGCAGTGATGCATGCATGCTCAAAGTCCAAAAGATTTATCTGAGCCAGGCATGTTGTCTCTGTCATCAATGACTTCAGCAACAGAGTGTGACTGTATCCCCCTACTTGTCTCTGGAGAAAATGGTCTTCAGAAGTTCAGACCCTTTTAAAATTGAGGGAGCAAAGGCTTTTGTCTTAAATACAATGGTAAGTTGTTCCAGAGGGCTGATGCAAAGGCTGACTGCTGGGAATGTTCTAACCAAAATTTTGAAGGGAGAGGGGAGAGACAAAGAAGCATCGGAAGAGCAAGATATTTGAGAAGGTATAGAGGGAGTGACAGCTTAGTAGAGAGAGGTTCATGTACATGTAAGGTTTTGTGGGTCAAACACCAAGATTTTAGGCGCCATAGTGTTAAGTTAGGCGCCTATTCTCAGAACATAACATTCTAAAATTTAGAAATTTAGCATTTTTGAATATTAGATGCTGTTACTATGTTAAAGAATTGGTTCCAGAAAGCACACCAGAATTATATTTTTAGTATGTATGGTTTTGTCTGTTCTCAGTTAAAGAAAAACTTACTGCAGATCCTGATAGTGAAATTGCTACAACAAGCTTGCGAGTGTCTTTGATGTGCCCTGTAAGTAAAACTATGTAGTACGTAAACCTTATTATATGTGATTAAGGAAGAAAACCCAAATTACAAGGTATAAGCTGCCTGCATACCATAATATACCAAAACACTGAAAATTACAGATTGTCAGTAGTTAATCATTTGAAATTCAGAAAATTAAAATTTGGTAAGTTTGGAATCAATTTGCTTGCCTTCTGGTAAGTTGTAGTACATAGGAGCACGCTTACTAAAGTGTGTGCTGGTAGCATACAAATTGTGCCACCAAATTTGAACAATTGGGCTAGGTTTTGTGGGTGTTTGCGTTCATCCCCCTGCCAGTAGCGTGATACTAATGCCCAGCACTGCGCTGACCGGCAGACAGGTGCATTTAACGCCATCCATTGAGATAGCTTTAGGTGCATCCACTCTGACAGCAACAGACATAGCACATGCCTAAAACATCCGTGCTAACTGTGAAGTGCCATCAACGCCCACATTATGCTCCTAACCTGCCCAGTTGTATGCTAACATGGCACCCTTAGTAGACATCAAACCCCCATGTTGATGGTTAATGCACCTCAATAAGCATGCCTCTTTGTGAATTAAAGTGGTAATTCAACTGTAAATACCCTTCCCCACTCAGATGCATAGCACTTAAATATAATGCTATACGTCTCCAAAAGAATGAATGTAGTAGTTTGTTTGCAGTCATAATGCAGCAGCAAAGATATAGAAATTGACACAACAGTATTTGCCCATTCAGTCTGCCTAACCTAATCCTGGTGAGCAGCTGCTGCTTTTTCTGATGCTGCACACCACATTTGTTTGGTGATTAATGTGAATGTAGTATGACACTGATGGACAAATGCCATTTATTCCTGACAGTGTCCCTAAATATACAGTTAGTTTTAGGTAATCTAAATTCTGATAGCTGTAATATTTAGAAATGTCTTTGTGACTAATTATTGGTAAATCCTTGTGAAGATCTAGAAATACTGTGGTTGGGAGAAGAGCTGTCTATTTCTTAAAGTCATTTTTCTTTCTGTGTAGTAATTCTATATGAATCTTATGCTGTTCAGCTAGGAAAAATGAGATTGACAATCCCATGCCGGGCTGTGACCTGCACACATTTACAATGTTTTGATGCTGCACTTTACCTACAAATGAATGAAAAGAAATCTACATGGATCTGTCCTGTTTGTGATAAAAAGGCTGCGTACGAAACTCTAATACTGGATGGGTAAGAACAAATCACATTTTAATTTTTCCAAAAGACTTCTAGACCAGTGTTTCCCAAACTGTGGGTTGCGACCCCAAGTGGGGTAACAAAATTCTCATCTGGGGTCGCGGCCACATTTTGGGCTTGGGACAGGGTGAATCACGCTTTTGGGAGGCCATCTCCTGTCAAATCTAGCCCACTGTCTACTGCCGGTAACAAAGGTAGTACAGGCGCGGGGCCTTCCTGATACAAGTGCCTGCCTCTAAGACCCTGCTGGCACTCCTTGTCCTCCCTTTCTGAGACATACTTATCACGTCAGAGGAGGTGGAACAAGGAGGACAGGCAGGGACCTCAACACATGTGCTTGTATCAGAAAGGCCCCGTGTTTATACTACTTTTGTTACCTGGGAGCTGGATTTGATGTGAGATGGTCTCCTAGTGCATGCCCTTATTCACCCCTGCCCCAAACCCAACATGTGGCTGCGACAAGTATGTGTCAGAAAGGGCAGGGCCAGCAGGGTCTTAGAGGCACACATGTGCTTGTATCAGAAAGGCTCTGTGCTGGTGCCATCTTTGATTAGAGGCAGCAGGCAGTAGAGAGGAGAGCTAGATTGGGACATAAAGTTCTGTTACGTGGGTTGGAAGGTTGGAGTATCAATGCATATCTAGGGGAAGGAAGAAAAACAGGAGATCCTTGACATGGGGGTGGAGGGAGACTGAGGAGATGTTGGACATATGAGGGGAAGACATTGGGTGACAGGGGTTGGATGCTGGACATAGGTGGCATAAGGAGACAGAGGAGTGATGCTGTACATCAGGGGGAACATAGGGATACAAAGGAGGATGTTAAACATTGGGGAGAGACCTAGGAAGACAAAGGTGATGCTAGACGTCGGAAGGAAGGGCCAATGGAGGTAGAGATAGTGAGGCTAGGGAGAGAAATAAGGGAGATGCTAGTCATGATGGAATACAGAACATGGTGAAGATAACAGATTTGAGGGAGAGAAATGGAAGAGGTTGGGCTGGGAGGGTAGGAGAGGACAAAGACACTGGGCAGGGAGAGGGAGAGAGGTGGGATGAGACTAGAAGGGGGAGATAAAGGGAGGAAGACATTGGGTGAGGATGAGAGAGAGGGGAAAATACTGGACAGAGAGCGTTATGGGGGAGTGGTGGTTAGTAAAGACTGGAATTAAGAGGTTGGGAGGAGAGACGTGGCAGATGGCTTGCAGTCTTTGGAAAATAGAGTAAAGAGAAGATAGGATGCAGAATCCATACGCTGGGACCAAAGCAGTTAAAAAATTAAAAAGCATAGTTGCTTACTTGTAGCAAGTGTTCTCTGTGAACAGCAGGAATAAGTTCTCACATATGGATGACATCACCAATGGAGAGCCCCACATGGAATGCTTTCCAGCTTCCAAAAGAAGCTTTTGTGAGGTACAGCATGCATGCGCACCTGCCTTCCCGCCCGCTGCAGCGCCATATTCTCCAGTATGATAACATTGCAGGTGGCAAAAAGGCAACTCCCTGGGGAGGTGGGAGGGTTGTGAGGACTTATTCCTGTTGCTCACAGAGAACACCACCTATAGGTGATTAGTTATGCTTTCTCCATGAACAAGCAGGAGATAAGTCCTCATGTATGGGACGCCCAAGCTACCAGAACCAGAGGAGAGAAAATAGCCCAACTGGGCATCTGAGAACTGGAGAAGCTAGGAAGACCAGAAAGGGACTCATCTGAGGGACTCATCTGATGCAGTATCCACAGTCAACATTGACCAAGGGAATTTAAGCAGGGTAGCCTGGATGGACAGAAGGGTCAGTGGGCAGGAGTTGACCTTCAAGACCCAAAGAGATACTGGAGCACATCCTGGCCAAAATTTCTGTCCTGTCGGTAGTCTCCATCCAGACTGTAATGGGCTGTGAAGGTATGGACCATAGACCATGTCACAGTCCTGCAGATTTCCTTTGTGGAGACAGAACAGAGATTGGCTACCGATGTAGCCATCACATGGACCTTGTAAGCCATGAAATGACCCTGAAGGCTCAGACCAGCCAAGGAATACGCATGGGTTATGCAATCCACAAGCCAGAAGGATAGCATACGCTTTGAAACAGTGACACCCAGCCTGTTGGGGGTCGAAGGAGACAAATAGCTGGGAGGATGGATGGCGCACCTTCGTGCGTTCCAGGTAGAAGGCCAACACACACTTGCAATCCAGCATGTGCAACACTGCTTCACTGTGATTGGTGTGAGACCAAGGAAAGAACATTGGAAGGAGAATGGACTGGTTGAGGTGACAAGCAGAGACCACTTTCAGCAGAAAACGCAGGTGCGTGCGAAGCACCATCCGGTTCTGATGAAACCTAGCTTATGGGGGGTGTGCGACTAGAGCCTAGAGCTCACTAACACATTTATTTATTTCTCTTATATACTGCACTATTTGATATCAGTGCGGTTTACATGGAACATCAAGGTATTTTACGGTGGGGGATTACACCGTAATTACAAATAACAGGGATCTCAACTTGGATAACCATATTAACTATTTACACATATATTTACAGGGAACATGGGCTATGGAGGGTTAAGTGACTTGCCCAAGACCACAAGGAGCACCTGTGGGACTAGAAACCCCAGTCCTTCCGGCCCAAGGTTGCTGTCCTCTAGTGGGATTTGAACCCCCGACCTTCCGGCCTGAAGTACCTTGCCCCAACCACTAGGCCACTCCACTCCACATTGGACCGATGTGACGGCCAACAGGAATAGGACCTTCCATGGCACCCGTCCTGTGGCTCAAAAGGAGCCCACATGAACTTGCCGAGGACCATGTTTAGGTCCCAAGTGACCATAGGGGCTTGACTGGAGGCTTGAAAGAACAAGTCCTGCATGAATCGGCCTACCAATGGTTGAGCTGACACAGGCTTCTCCCCATAGCCACGATGGAACACTCCTATCGCACTGAGGTGAACACACACCGAATTGGACTTGAGCCCAGAATTGGCGAGGTGCAAGAGGTACTCAAACAGCTGGTCCATGGGGCAGAAAAAGGGGTCCAGCGCCCAACCAGTGCACCAGACTGAAAACTGCCATCACTTGAATATGTAGGACTTATGAGTCTAATCCTTGCATGATGCCAGCAGGATCTCGGTAATGCCTCAGGGAGGGCAAGCTCCACAAGGGCTACCTGCTCAGCATCCACACAGTGAGCACGAGGAAGTGTATATTGGGATGCAACAAGGAGCTGATCTGCGAGATGAGGTCTGGGTCGGAGTCCAGGAGGAGAGACTCTCTCTGTGAGCTGCAGCAGTAGCTGGAACCACGGTTGTCTAGACCATTAGGGAGCGTTGAGAATCATGGATACCTCCTCTCGGCCTGGAGCTTCAGGAGCATCTTTGCGATGAGCAGTATCAGGGGGGTAGGCATAGAGCAGGCCCTCCCACCAGTGGAGAAGCAAGGCATCCGGGGCCAGACGATAACTCTGTTCTGCACTCGGAGGCTGGCCAGCGATCTGAGTATTCTCTATCGTAGCAAAGAAGTCCACCTTGGGGGTGCTTCACTCCCAGAAGATCCAGTCTACCACCTCCCCTCTTGAGGGTCCACTCATGTAGCTGAAACACCCAGCTGAGGAGATCTGCTAGGCCATTGAGCTCGCCGGGCAAATACATCACCCTGAGGCCATGTCATGGAGTAGGGTGAACTTCCAGAGGTGAACAGCCTCCCAACACAGGAGGTGCAAGCCCATGCTCCCCTGATTGTTCACATAGAACATGGCCACCTGGTTGTCTGTCTGGAACAGGACCACCTGATCTGTCAGGTGCGCCCGAAAGGCATGGAAAGCATTTGCAATGGCCTGGAGCTTGAGGAAGTTGATCTGATAGAGGCTCTTGCTCTTGGACCACAGACCCTGAGTGCAGAGACTGTCCAGGTGCATGTCCCAGCCAGATTTGGAGGCATCTGTTGTGAGGAGCATGCAGGGTGCTGCTAGTTGGAATGGGAGGCCCCGACGCAGGTTTCTGAGCATGAGCCACCACGCCAGGGACTGCACGAGTGGCGCAGTGACCACAACCCTGTCCCACAGGCAGCCTGAGGCTTGTTGCCATTGCATTCACAAGGTCCACTGGGCCTGCTGCATGCAGATGTGGGCCTGAGGGGTGACATGCACCATGGCTGACATGTGTCCAAGGGCTGTGGTGTGGCGCTGGTGCTGCAACGCCCCCACCACCTCGATGAGACTCTGCAAACGGTCCACCAGCAGAAATGCTCTCACCTGAGTAGTATTGAGAAGAGTCTTGATGAACTCCAGTTGCCACACCAGCTGGAGATGGGACTTTGAATAGTTGATCACGAAGCCGAGCCCTTCAAGCACCTGAATGGTGAGCTCAGTAGACTGCCATATGCTGGCCGGCATGGGGCCCTTTATGAGCCAGTCGTCCATGTATCGGAAGACAAATACCCCCAGGGTCCGTAAAAGAGTGGCCTCGACCGGCAGGCACTTTGTGAAGACGCTGAGGGCTGTGGCCAACCCAAAGCTGGGTGGCTAGCACCTGGTGTTGATAGTGCTAGCCACCCAGCACAAACTGAAAGTACTATCTCTGATGCAGGTGGATCAGATTATACATCTATACATCCTTCAGATCCAAGGAGCATAGCCAGTCTTGTAGGAGGAACGGGAGCAGCATCCTGAATGAGACCATCTTAAACTTTTCACGCACAAGGAACCGGTTGAGGTTTCGCAGATCCAGAATGGGGCAGAACTTGTCTGTCTTTTTGGGGACCAGGAAATACCTGGAGTAGAAGCCCTGCCTGATCTGGGCCAGGGGAACTGGCTTGATGGCGAGATCTGCCAGTAGGGTCACTACCCCTGGTCTGCAGGAGACTGCAGTGCGTGGGGTCCATGGGGTGCTCCCTGGGATTGAAGGGGGTTGCAGCTGGTTGAAATGCAACCAATAACCTCTTTGGACAATCTTCAGCACTCAGATGTCTGAAGTGATGAGGCCAGTGGTGGGCAAACTGGACGATCTGGCCCACCCACCTATGAAAGGACCTGGACAGACAACTGTCAACTGGCTATGCTTCTGAGGACCCCGTCAAAAACTCACACCCGGCTTGGATTGGGGGACAGGCCGTGCCATGCCAGGCCGTGCTTTGGGGCTTTCTCCCTCTGCTGCTGGGATGGAAAGTACCATAGCGGGTGCGGAAAGAAGGCTGCCTTGGCCTGTTCTTTCTTCCACAAGGGATCCGCAGTCTTCCTGGAGAGCCTGTTAAGGGTCATCTGCTCCTTCTCCAGCTCCTTAGCCTTCTCCATGGGTTTGCCAAAGAGGTTCTCACCCCGACAGGGGATGTTCACGATCTTGTCCTGGACCCACTGCTCCAGATCAGAGGACTGCAACTAGGCCATGCGCCATGTGGCAATACCCATGGTCGTCACCCCTACCGGCAGAATTGATGGCGTCGTAGGCACCCCAGACAATACATTTTGAGCAAATGTTGCCATGAGCCACAAGGTCTTGAAAGGACTCGTGGTGGTCCTCGGGAATGAGGGTAGTGAAGTTCTGTGTCCAGCATGGCATCCTTGAGGAACTTGGCCTTGAAAGTCTGGTAGGCCAGGATCGAGGTTATCAGCATGGAGCCCTAGAAGCAGTTCCTCCCGAAGAAGTCCAGGGTCCTCGCCTTGCATGTGGGCGGCACTGAGGAGTGTGTTTTAGCACTCTTTGCTTGCTTCAAGGCAAATTCAACCACATTGTAATTGTGGGGCAATTGAGGCTTCTGGACCTGGTACAGGGAGTCAAGCCGGCGGCTGACAATTGGAAGCATAAGCAGTGCCTCCCACACTGCAGCAGCAGCAGCCTTTGCAGGACATGGTGGATGGGGACTGTCACCACCTTGCAGGGAGCCAAGGGCTACTGGGAGAGTTTGTTCTTCTGTCCTCGGTATCTCTTCAGATTCCAAAGAACAGGGATGGCCTCGGCATGGCATGACTTCCACCGATCCGGAGGGGGCGACTAGTCAGATGGGAGGTCCGGGTACCGAAGGTTTGACACCATCAGTTCTGCCTCAGTTTCCCATTGAGAGTAGGGCTAGGGAGACAGAAAAGATACTGGTAAGGGGGGTGGAAGCTAGGGAGACAGAAGAGGTGCTGGACATGTTTTGGGGAGGAGACTAAGGAGGCAGAAAGGAGCTAATGAACATGAGAGAAAGAGAGACCCTGGTTGGGGAAGGTGAGAGAGAAAAAAGGGAAGATGCTGGACACAGGGGGAGAGTTAGTAAAAGACTGGGCAATAAGAGACTTGGGAATGGGAGGAAAATCTATGGGTAAATGCAGTAAACAGCGGGAGACTGACAACTAAATAGTAAAAAGGAGAAGGAAGAAAACTGAAAAGAAAGATTAGTGTTACAGATTGATGTAGATAATGACGGTGAAGATAGAAGAAATGGCAAGTAAACAGGTGTCCCTGGAAAAAAGAGCTAAAAGAAGACAGAGAAAAGCAGAAACCAGAGCCAAACGATTATAAAAATAGAATTGCCAGACAAAGTAGAAAAAAAGAATTTGATTTTCTGTTTAGTAATTGCCCACTAGGAAGCTGTGCTTTGTTCAGCCTCAGACATAGACACACTGTCCCCAGTCACTTATCCCTCACATCTCTGTACACATGCGCATGCACCACACGCGTGCACACACACATGCACTGCTCCCAGACACTCAGCCCCTGCACATAAATACACACACAAACACACATTGCCCACCAGATGCTCAGCTCCCACACTCTAGGCCATTGTTAGGGGGTGGCAAACAGGGCAGTTGCCCTAGACCAGGGGTGGCCAATTCCAGTCCGGGTGCACCACAATCCAGCCTGGTTTTCAGGGTGGCCTTAAGGAATATTCATGAGATATATTTGCATACTATGGGAGGTAGTGGATGCAAATATACCTTATGAATATTTGTTAATCCAGCCTGAAAACCAGGCTGGATTGTGGTGCACCAGGACTGGAGTTGGCCACCCATGCCCTCATGCCAAAGGGGGGCCCAAGTCTGCCTCAGGTTGAAGGAGGTACAGTCAAACCTCGGTTTTCATGATTAATCCGTTCGAAAAAGTCTGACTAAAACCGAAACGTATGAAAACTGAAGCAATATTTCCCATAAGAAATAATGTAAATCCAATTAATCCGTTCCAGACACCCAAAAATATTCACAAAAAATACATTTTATAGAGAATAACTATATTTTTACCTACAGAAAACAATGAGAAATAAATATAAATGACTAATGAAATGGATAAATGAACATTTAACATCACTGAAAGCAAGCTAAGTACAGTACTGTACAGTACAGTATGTTAACATCTGGCCTTAGCCACCCCTGACAAGCTGCTGTGCCCAGCTCTCTTCGGAATCACATTGAATTCAGTCCATTAAAATACCTTTACATTATCTGCTCAATGCTTCAGAATGGCAGAAAATCTTAATGATATAGCTTCAGACGTACCCTGCAAGAGAAAGAACTGCCTCCCACATTCATGCAACATCTCCTGCTTACGTTGACAGCTTTTCTTCCCTGCTACCGGGACAAAATCTCAGTCAAAAGACGTTGAAAACCGAAGCAATGCATGAAAACCGGGACAAAATCTCAGTCAGAAAAGACATTGAAAACCGAAGCGTATGAAAACCGGGGCAAATGAAAACCGAGGTTTGATTGTATAGTCTGCAGGTGGGCTTTGGGGCCCCTTCATCAGTTTCTGCCTGAGTCCCCTACATGTCTAACACCAACCCTGCCCACACTGCAAATATTCAAGAAGCTGTGTTATAACTTTGAAGCCTATATGTGTCAGACATGTAGAGTACATTGATTAATTACTTTAAAAAGCATAGATTTACATATGTATATGTTTTATTTATGATGTTTGAGTAATTTTATTTGATTAGTATCTGGGGTCACATGAATTTTCCTCTGCTAAAATGGGGTCACATCGGAAAAATGTTTGGGAAGCACTGTTCTAGACTCTTGTCAATCTGCTCATATCTTTTTCCATATATAATGTAAAAAGCATTGAAATAGAAGAAAGCTGAGTCCCCTAAGGGATATTTCTGTTTGGTGTGAGGCCGATTACTTATTAATTTACATTCTAACATGCTCCCTTGAGGGAGGACATCATTGACATAAATCATCATACATAAGCTATCAGAGGGTTGTTTTTGCATATTAATTCCTTGTTATCTTTAAGAGAATTAAAAACAGACTGGATTCTAAACATTGAAATGAAATTCAGAAAGTTTATTTTATGCTCCGTTTTATTTTGAAAACTGATTGTATGTTACTAGATTTTTATTAAGGGTGGACATTTATTGCACTAATAATACTATTAACTTTTGAAAAATGCAATGATCCATAACACAATTCATTGTTTTTAATGCTGTGGGCCAGCATCTCCTTCTCTTCCTCCCCTGTTGTGCTTTTGCTTGCTTGTCTTAAATGAAGTTTTCACAACAGCGACTTTAGTTCACTCACACACACTCTCGGCCGTCCCGAAGCCCTTCCCTCTGCCGCGCCTCATCCCCTGTGAGGTAACTTCCTGTTCTCCAGGACCAAGCAGGAAGTCAGTCCTCACTTATGGGTGACGTCGGCGCCGACGGAGCCCTCGCGGAGCAATTTTCCCCAGCTTTCAAAGAAAGCCTTTGGGAATTGCAGCGCGCATGCGCGGTCCTCTTCCCGCCCAAGGGCGCCATCTTAGCCAGTCTTCTTTTTTCCGCGGAGCCCTACAGATGTACCCGTCGTGTCCCCGCGAAAAAGTTGATATTTCTTCATAATTTACTCTTTTTTCCTTCGGTTCGACGCCGGTCTTTTTCCCGCCCGGACTCGCGACGCCGGTCACGAGTCCTCTTCTTCTTTTTCGGTTTTTCTGACTTAGTCAGTTTTCGTTTTCGGTTTTTCCCTGGCAGCCCGGTCCTTTGACCTCGCCGGGGCCCTTTTTCCCCCGATGGCTGCCAGTGGTTTCAAGCGGTGTGGTCAGTGTGACCGAAATATGTCACTGACTGACACACACGACCATTGCCTCCGCTGCCTGGGCCCGGATCATGAAGAAATGATCTGTGGGCCCTGCGGCAAACTGTCCTCCAAAGCGTTGAGAAGTCGGCGGCATCAGCGGGATAGGATCTTCGCTGACCCCAGCTGTACCCGGACCTCGTCGGAGGCCTCCGCGTCCAGGGGTTCCAGCTCGGACCGTCGCCGGAGTTCCTCCGACAGGGGTTCTCCCTCCGGGGACCATCGACGGAAGGTGAAACCCGCGAGGGCGGCGTCGGTGGACGCTCCTGGCTCCGCGAGGGCCGGGTCGCATAGCCCCGATAGCCGTCCCGGGTCCTTGGAGAAGGAGCACCTCACGAAGCGACCTCGCCTGGAGTCGGAGCTGCCTGCTCGGGTAAGTCCCGTGGTCCTCCTGGACTCGCCTCCGCGACAGCCGACGTCGGGCCCGACGCCGTCGGGCCCCGAGTCGGGGGCTGCTGGGTCACCTGAGCTCGGACTCAGGTTGACGGCCTTGGAGAGCAGACTGTCTGCCTTCATGGACCAGCAGCGGGCACTGCTCGCTGGCTTCGCTGGCGCCGCTGCCCCGACCGCCGGGACGTCGACGTCTAAGTCGACCCCGGAGACCGAGCCGATCCTCGAGTCGATGCGAACTCGAGTCGATCCTCGGTCGAGGTCACCCTCGGCCTCCCGTTCGGGACCGAGGTCGCCGACGCCGACTCCCTCGGCGTCGGGGCGGCAGGCGCCGCGCCCTGCCCGGGCCGACCCCACCGAGTCCTCGTCGGAGTCGGTCTGGGAGTCTGAAGAGGAAGAGTAGCCTGATTCTTTTCGGACTCGGTGTGTCCCCTCGGACTCACCTGAGTCCGAACCTCGGAAGCAGTCCCCCCCGGAGGATGCCCGGTTCTCGGACTTCGTCAGGGATATGGCCAAGGCTTTGGCCTTCCCTGCGGACCCCGAGGAGGAGCCTCGAGCCGAAGAGCTCGACGCCCTCCAGTATGACTCTCCCGCCAGGGAACACTTTACTGTACCGGTTCCTCCCATGCTGGAACGACTACTCTTCCGCATGTGGGAGAGTCCGGCCACCTCGCCGGTCCTGAGCAAGCGGGTCGATCCTATCTATCGAGTCCGCAAGAGCCCTGGCTTCCAAAAAGCACAGCTACCACACCATTCCATGGTAGTGGAATCGGCCATGCATCGTCTTAAGAGCCAGAAGATGCACTCCTCGGTGCCTCCTGGCAGGGAGGCCCGTAACCTGGATGGCCTTGGTAAGAAGTGTTTCCAGGGCTCTATGCTAGCGTGTCGTGTCCAGACCTACCAGCTATACATGGGCATGTATCTCCGAGACCTGGCTAAAGAGCTAGCCGGATTCTCTGCTGGTTTGTCCGAGGAACCGTTGCGGAGGTTCCTGGCCTTGTCCACTGGCATTCGGGAATGCTCAAAATTCATATCCCGAGCAGCCTATGATGGCTTTGAAGCATCGGCTCGAGTGGCCGCAGCCAGCATCGGTGCCCGCCGACAGGCTTGGCTTCAGTCGTCTGACCTTGAGCCCTGGGTGCAGGACAAGTTGGTCGATGTCCCCTGCCGAGGCGAAAACCTCTTTGGCAAGCCCATGGCTGAAAAGGCTGCACAAATTGAGACGGAGACTCTCACCAGGACTAGGCTTTCTAGGAAGACCTCCGCCCCTTCCCAAAAAAAGAAGGGCTCGGGAAAGAAGTCCTTTTACCCGAGGAAGGCGGCTGCCTACAAACAATACCCCCAATATCAGGCCCCTGCAGCTCCCCAACAGGGCCAGCAGGCCAAGGGACGGGGTAACGGATCCCGTAGCCAGCAAGCCCCCAAGCCTGCACCACCAGCCCCTGCTCAGCAGGGTGGGGGTTTTTGACTCCTTAAGCATAGCCTCTCCCCCCCCGCTGGTTCCTCCCAGCACCGGAGGCCGGCTGGTTCACTTCGCCCACAGGTGGTCCAGCATCACCTCAGATGCCTGGGTGCTTCAAGTCGTGCGAGAAGGCTATCTTCTCCACTTCCACCAGGTCCCTCCCTCCTATTTTCCGGGAGAACCTCCACGACCCCCTCTGCACAGGGAATTACTCCTTCAGGAGTTAGCAGGTCTTCTACAGGAACGGGCGGTGGAACCGGTGCCCCACCACCTGAAAGGTCAAGGCTTTTATTCCAGGTATTTTCTAGTACCAAAAAGGACAGGAGGCCTCAGACCCATCCTGGACTTGCGCAACCTCAACAAGTTCCTCGTGCGGGAGAAGTTCAAGATGCTTACCCTTGGAATCCTTCTGCCCTACCTCCAGCAGGGAGATTGGCTATGCTCCTTGGATCTAAAGGATGCCTACACACACATCCTCATCCACCCAAGCCACCGCCAATACCTAAGGTTTGTGGTGGCAGGAAATCATTACCAGTACAGAGTACTACCCTTTGGCCTGTCCTCCGCACCGCGAGTCTTCACAAAATGTCTCGCGGTGGTGGCGGCCCATCTCCGGCTTCACGGCCTCTATGTCTTTCCGTACCTCGACGACTGGCTCATCAGAGCAGCGTCCGCTCCGGAGGTCACCAACGCCACGCGCCGCACGGTGACTCTTCTGCAGTACTTGGGCTTTGTTATAAACTTCGCAAAGTCCACTTTGCTCCCCTCACAGGATCTCGAGTTCATCGGCGCAAGGCTGCACACTCCTCAGGCACGAGCGTTCCTACCGCTCGACAGAGCTCAACGGCTCATGGACCTAGCCGACCGTTTTCGCAGCCAGCCCCTGGTCTCCGCCAGGCGCTTCCTGAGACTCCTCGGCCATATGGCTTCCACCGTCCATGTGACCCCCAATGCCCGCCTGAATATGCGACCTGCTCAATGGTGTCTCCGCAAGCAGTGGCAACAGGCCACAGGCGGCCTAGCAGACCTAGTGCGCGTCTCCGAGCCGCTGGCCTCGTCTCTTCAGTGGTGGCTTCATCGGCCGAATCTGGTGCTCGGCATGCCTTTTCAGCCACCTCAGCCGGCCCGGGTGCTGACGACAGATGCATCCCTCCTTGGCTGGGGAGCACATTGCCAAGGGGCACGTACTCAGGGCCTTTGGACCACGTGGGAGTCTGCTCAGCAGATCAACTTCCTGGAGCTCAGAGCGATCCGCCTGGCTCTCAAGGCCTTCTCCCACCTGACCTCCCACCAGTCCGTCCTTGTCCAGACGGACAATCAAGTTGCCATGTTCTACGTGAACAAGCAGGGGGGCACGGGCTCCTTCCTTCTCTGCCGGGAAGCACAGAAGCTCTGCTCTTGGGCCGTCAGTCACGGCGTTCTCCTCAAGGCAGTTTATCTCCCAGGCCAAGAGAATTGCCTGGCGGACAAACTCAGCAGGATCCTCCAGCCGCACGAGTGGCGCCTGGATCCCTTGGTAGTTCAGAAGCTCTTTCTAAAGTGGGGCCTCCCCACGGTGGATCTCTTTGCCAGTCCTCACAACCGGCAACTTCCTCGCTTCTGCTCTCGTCAGCCACACCCCCTTCGAGTTGCGGCGGACGCTTTTCTACTCTCATGGTCGGGGAGCCTTTTGTACGCTTTCCCTCCCATCCCGCTAGTCTCTCGGACTCTTTTCAAGGTTCTCCGAGACAAGGCCTTCATGATCCTGGTGGCCCCTCGCTGGCCCAGACAGCCGTGGTTTCCACTCCTGCTGCAATTAGCGGTAGAGGATCCATTCCCTCTGGGGTTACAACCGGATCTCCTCACTCAGGATCAGGGGTCTCTGCTACACCCCAACCTCAGGTCTCTCAACCTAATGGCCTGGCTGCTGAGAGGGTAGTCCTTGCTCCCCTTCTCCTGCCGGCAGAGGTGGAGGAGGTCGTCTTAGCTTCGCGACGACCTTCTACCCGCAAATGCTACGCCCTCAAATGGCGTCGTTTTTCCGTTTGGTGTACCCAACAGTCTCAGGATCCCTTCTCCTGCCCGGTGTCGGTGATCTTGCAGTACTTGCTATACCTCTCTAATCTGGGACTTAAGTCCAACTCCGTCAAAGTTCACCTCAGTGCTCTTTCAGCACATCATGTGCCGGTGGACGGCAGACCTCTCTCCAACGACCCTCTCGTAGCGAGGTTTCTCCGAGGTCTCCTTCTACTTAAACCACCTCTGCGCCCGCCAGCGCCTGACTGGGACCTGAATGTGGTTTTACAGCGGATCACCTGTCCGCCTTTTGAACCTATGGCTACCTGTTCTCTCCGTTTTCTTTCTTGGAAAACACTGTTCTTGATAGCCCTCACTTCCACTAGACGCGTAAGTGAATTGCAGGCCCTCGTGTCTGATCCCCCTTACACTCGGTTCTACAAAAATAGGGTAGTCCTACGGACTCACCCAAAATTTCTTCCAAAAGTGGTCTCCCCTTTTCACATCAATCAGGAGGTGGTACTTCCAACCTTCTTTCCCAGACCACACTCCAGCCGAGCTGAAACGGTCCTCCATACCCTGGACTGTAGAAGGGCATTGAACTTCTACCTTGACCGTACGCGGGAGCACCGTAAAGCTGCTCAGCTTTTTGTGTCTTTTGACCCCAATAAATTGGGGCTCCCGGTCTCCAAGCGTACTCTGTCCATCTGGGTTGCGGACTGTATCTCTTGGGCTTATGGGGCAGCCGGACTCTCCTTGGAAGGTCGAGTCACGGCTCATTGCGTTCGGGCAAAGGCTACGTCAGTGGCTTACCTCCGCTCTGTTCCGCTGGCAGACATCTGCCGGGCCGCTACTTGGTCTTCGAGCCAGACTTTTGCGGTCCATTACTGTCTCGAGAGGGAGTCCCGCAGGGACAGTGCTTTCGGACAGGCAGTCCTCCGTAATCTCTTCGAGGTCTGAGCAACTCCTACCCTCCATCCCGGATGTGGGCTACCGGTGGGTAATAATTCAGCGAAGATTCCTTCCTTCTGTGCTGCTGAGCTAGAGGGAGCTCATTTTTGTGCTTAGGGTCTCCGGTAGCCTTGAGCTTGGGAGTCCCATAAGTGAGGACTGACTTCCTGCTTGGTCCTGGAGAAAGCGTAGTTACTCACCTGTAACAGGTGTTCTCCAGGAGCAGCAGGAATCAGTCCTCACAACCCTCCCTCCTCCCCTTGGAGTTGCAATCACCTGCTTTAGTTCTTTTTGCAAATTTTTATGCTGTCTTTTTTAGCTATGTCATCTGACTGGCTAAGATGGCGCCCTTGGGCGGGAAGAGGACCGCGCATGCGCGCTGCAATTCGCAAAGGCTTTCTTTGAAAGCTGGGGAAAATTGCTCCGCGAGGGCTCCGTCGGCGCCGACGTCACCCATAAGTGAGGACTGATTCCTGCTGCTCCTGGAGAACACCTGTTACAGGTGAGTAACTACGCTTTACCGATAGGGGCCTGGTGCATGGCAGAGGGAAGGCTTCAGGATCAACCAAGGGAGTACTAGTGAACTGCTGCCACTGCTGGGGATAGTTCATTTAAGGCAAGTAAGTAAAAGCACCATGGGGGAAGGAGAGATGCTGGATCCATGGGGATGGTGGGGTGGTGAAGAGATACTGGACCCACAGGGGAAGAAGAGATGCTGGGCTATGGGGGATGCGGGGATAGAGGAAAGAAGAAGGGGGAAGTGGGTTGAATGGGGATAGGCCCTTTAAATCCATTGCGTTTAAATACATTATTTTAATCACATGATAAATTGCGATTAAAATCTGTAATCAGTGCCCACCCCTGATTTTTAGATTGTAACTTGCTTCAAACCTCTGGGGAAAATATTAATCAATGAGTAAGCAAATCTGTCTTTAAATGACTTACTAATTTGTGCAAATGAACGTTTTTAAGAGGAACTGATTTTGGTACTCTAGTAACAATATCATAAACCCAATGTGTTTGAAAGAAATAAAAAAAGAAAACAAGTTTTAAGACTTTAATTCATCTTGAATTAGGAATCCTCTTTAAAAGTAAAAGTAGACCATATTGGGTGGCATATCAGTTTATTAATATTTTAACGAGGCACTCTTATTTAGATAGCTCTAAAATCATCAGTTTACTTGCACGTGAAGTAAGCAATTCTCTGTGGACAAGCAGAATAAATCGGCCACACATGAGTTGTCACCCCTGATGGCACGGTGTTTGGCAGCTCTTCCAGAGCCCAGAAGAGTTTGTAAAAGCTCTCGGGGTGTGTGCAGATGACCTGTGCGAGACTAGGACTCTTCCCCCTCTGATCTTTTATCTGTGGCTGAATACAGATGCAGCTGTCATCAATCTATACTTTCTTTTTCTTTTCTTGCCCGCTAGTTTTTATTTTCTTTTAAAAATCCTTCTGGAAGGCTGTTTCCCTTTAAAAAAGCTGACCAACATTGAACTTGCTTTAAGTCCTGATTGGAACAGTCTCCCTCTGGCAGTGGTTGAAGTAGTGATATTTTCTCAATTCTCCCTCCTGCCCAGTTCACAGCAGTTTCCCTCAGGCATGCCTGTGGTGGTGATGAAATGTTCTGCAAGATGTTGGCTATCATAGAAAATCTGAACTGCCTCTCCCAGCCCCGATCGCACCAGTTAAATGCTTCATCAGTGGCTGTGGAAGTGCTTCTCTTAGGTTTTTTTCCCTCTTAATTTCTGCTTCCCAGCTGTGCTGATAGAAGCCACTATGAGCCACAAAGGTACCAAAATTTTTTTTTATCATTTCAGCCTTAGCCCTAATAATATTTTCCACTATTGGCTTAGAAATCCACGACAGCCAAAACACACAGATCACAGTCTTAAACTCCTTCAGCTGCTCTTTCCAGATTGTCCTGCTAGACCAGTCCAGACAAGTGGGTTATGTCCCTCTGTCAGCAGATGCTTGAGGCAGAGAGAGACTAGAAAATCCCATTGACATCATTGCAGTTACTAAAGCTGATGCAGCTAGGGGGCACCTCAGTATTTCTGTCTCTAGCAGATGGTAGTTGCTGTACTGCCTTTGACTAGCGGGCATCTCCCCAGTGGAATGCCCGCGTGGAGGGGGAGATCCAGGCTCCTCTGGTTGAGCCCATCACAGAATGAGGTTTGTTTTGGGATTTCGAAGGACTATCCTATGAGCCCCTGCATAATCTTCCCCCTCCCCTCCCCCTCTTTCAAAAGAAAAAAGATTTCTGGTCTCTATAAATTTAAAAGCAATTTGTGCCAGAATGGCAGCTCTCATTTCTAACTGTCTCTGCTCTTTCTGGCTGTAGTTTGAAATTTGCTGGAACACAGACCCCAGAAACCAGGAGTAGGGGTTCTATTCTGACCTCTGTTCTTCCTGTTACAACCAGCTGCGTTGGGTTTCCATGAGCCCTTGAATTGACAGAGCCTTTGCATTAAGCTCTAGCACCTTTACCGAGGTTCAGGAGAAGCAGGGAGAAAGCCAGGTGAGTAGCTCTTTATGAGCAGGACTTGGCATCACTCTCAGAATTTCCAGAATTCCTACCTCAACTGCTTGGCCACTTGATCTCCACAGTGGTGCCGGCCTCCCACATGGCTAGGTGGTGAGCGCTGCATGCCAGCACTGTGTGGCTTATGGCAAGCAGTGCCTTCATTTGTGGATGAAGCATGCATGGCTGATCTTGCGTTCTTGGGGCAACAGCCTGTATTGGTTCCCACAGTGCACTCGTCATTTGGCACAGCAGAAACAGGAACACTATGTGAACTGGTGGCCTACAGTTCCGACTAAGGTTTGAATGGCTGCCATCTTGCATGGCCATGGGAGTTCTAGCCCCCCAGTGACACGTCACCATGTCTGGACCTGTCAGAAGGGGGGGCTGGCAGCCCTGGGACCTCTTTCTTATTTCCCTTGAGGGGCCGGAGTACTCTGAATTGTTTTACAGTTTTTTGCAACAGATGTGGGCCTTTGACAGAAAGCCTCTGGAAGACTTCAGCCCAGCACTGGTGGTGTTTTCAGTCTCTAGAAACCACACTGGGGATGCTGTTCCTCCATGAAAGTGTTCCCATATGATTGAGGGTGGTTCTGCGAGTCTGGAGCCTCTGGCAAGTCGATGCCAGTATTTAACAAATTAGGCATGGTGCTGGTGGCAGGCAGTGTCACAGGGGACCTCTAGAAATTCCTCAAGGGTAGCAGACTCATAGAGCCCTGGCTCCCTGTCCACTGCAGACTTCACTAGGCAATATTATGGGAGCATTGTGCCGTCTGCCCCAGAATATGACTGGGAGGAGTCTGAACATGAAGACTTTGGGAGCGCATTCAGTCTGGAAAAGGGCAAACTGTCTCCCCTGAAAGAGAATATGGAGCACTCCCTGGTTGCCTCTCAGTTTAGGCAAGATAAGCTGTCTGCCTTCATTATATAAATTCCTCCCTTCAGCTTGCAGAGGTGCCTGTGGAGATGATGGGAAGGTCAGAGGGGAAATCCATCCTGTTTCCTCCAGCTGTGAGATGCATCATTCTGGCTGTATGAGACTTTCCTGACCATGAATAGGAGATTTTCCCTTCCGCAGGTGCTAGTGGTGACAATCACTAAGTGAACTATTCCTGTGAAAGTGGCTCAGCCATTGGACATCAACAGAACCCAAAGGTGGAGGCACTGTTGAAAACTGTTTGTTTCTGGTCTTCGCGCTTAGTCTCCAGGTGGCAGTATGTGGCGGTCTAGCGGCGCACACCCTCCTTTACTGGGTTCAATCTCTGCCCAGGAATATGTCTTCTGCTCGTCTGGATTCAGTCGCAGCTTCTGGCAAATTCTTGTATAACCTTATCTGTCTCTCTGCTATACATATTACAGTAGCTACAGTGGCTCAGTGCTGGTTGTGGCTCTGGCACTGGTCCACCTATGCACAGCATCTGAGGTTTGGTTATCCATATTTCCCTTCACGGTTCAAGAAAGACTTGAAGTTGGTTAAAGTCTTCAGCGAAACTAAACTGCATTGACTCCCAGAGGATAAGCCCAAGGATCCCTTTAAATACCCCTCTTGTGCTGCCCACCTTCGCTTTATAGACTCTTGACATTACCAGTCAGGCAAGCAGCCAGCTACATTTCCACAGGGAAAGGCTCAGCCCTTTGGGGGAGTTGACAGGTCCTATTACTCCTCCGCTTCCATATCTTCAGCTTCCCACCTTGACCAGTAACGGCCAGTGGAACTATTCCAGGTTTATTTATTTAAACTACTTTTATGTACCGCCTTACCAGAATGTCAAAACGATTCACAGTTTAACAGATTAACTGAACATTGATCTTACATAGGAACAAATAGGAACATATGAAAGTAAGGAACAATATGCATATTGCAAGAAATTCAAAGTGGATGAGGAGGACGGAGGGGAGCAGAACCAGGTAATGTGAATAATTAACCAAATAGCTAACCGGAGGGTAAAAGTGTTTGACAAATAAGTAGGATCTTGCGGAAGTGGGATAGATCATGGATAACTCGTAAGCTCTCAGGGATGGCTGGCTCCACACTTTCTACCAGGAGTGGGTCTGAGTGACATCAGACCATTGGGTCCTCGACATCGTTCAGCACAGCTATGTGCTTGAGGGTGTGGAGTCTATTTCAAATGCTTTTGTGGCTTTTCCATATAGTTCTGACACACAAAAAAGGCTAATGCTCCTAAAAATCATTCTACCCAGACCTTCCTCTGAGAGAACAGGGCAGATATTCAATCTACTTCATCCATTCCCAAAAAGGACCTTCAGGCTGTTCTAGCTCTGAAAGGGGGTCACTGCCTCCCTCTCTGGGTGTTTTGTTTTCACATGGAGGCTCTACAGTCTCTCAGCTAGGTCCTCACATCGCTGGATCTAGCTGAAGCCTACTTTGTCTTTTCATTGGAAAAGATCAACAGTGCTTCCTCTGCTTTGGGATCTCTGGCCAACTCTTTCATTTTTGTGCCCTACCTTTTAAGATTTGTGATGTCACCCAGGGCCTTTTCCTATGACATGGAGGTTGTGGTGGCAGCTTTCTTCCAAGAGGGCCTCTGTCTGTAAAAAGGGGAAGGCGATGGCGGTGGGGGTGTACTATCGACCGCCTGGCCAGAATGAACAAATGGATGATGAAAAGCTCAAAGAAATCAAGGAAGCTAACAAAAGTTACAGCGCGGTAATAATAATGGGCGATTTCAATTACCCCGGTATCGACTGGGTCAGTGTCACGGCAGTACATGCTAGGGAGATAAAGTTCCTAGATGACATAAATGACTGCTTCTTGGAGCAGCTGGTTCATGAACCGACCAGAGGGGAAGCCATATTAGACCTAGTCCTGGAACACCAGATCTAGTGCAAGAGATAAGGGTGTTGGGGCCACTTGGCAATAGTGATCATAGCATGATCACCTTTGATTTAATTAGTGGAGGAGGGATAGTAAGGAAATCCACAGTACTACCTTTTAACTTTCGAAAGGGAGACTATGATAAAATGAGGAAAATAGTTAAGAAAAAACTAAAAGGAGCAGTTGCAAAGGTTAAAGACTTACATCAAGCTTGGGTGTTGAAAAATACTATCTTGGAAGCCCAGACCAGCTGTATTCCACGCTTTAAGAAAAGTGGAAGGAAGTCCAAAAAACTGCCAGCATGGTTTAAAGGTGAGGTCAGAGAGGCTGTTGTTGCCAAGAAAGTATCTTTCAGGAAATGGAAAAAAGAGCCAAACAATGAAACCTGGAAACAGCACAAGTACTGGCAAGTCAAATGCAAGGCATTGATAAAGAAGGCAAAGAGAGAATTTGAGAAGAAGCTTGCTGTGGAAGCAAAAACGCGAAATAAAGATTTTTTCAAGTACATTCGTAGCAAAAAACCTGTGAGAGTCAGTTGGACCATTAGATGATAGAGGAGTTAAAGGGGCACTAAGAGGCGACAAGGCGATAGCGGAGAGACTGAATGAATTCTTTGCTTTGGTCTTTACTGAGGAAGATGTAGGGATGTTACCCATGACTGAAGTGGTATTTAAAGGTGCAGAAGAATTAAAGGAAATATCGATACATCGGGAAGATGTATTACAACTATTAGATAAACTGAAGAGTAGCAAATCACCTGGGCCGGATGGTATACATCCAAGGGTGTTGAAAGAACTGAAATATGAGATTGCAGACCTGCAATTAGTAATCTGTGAACTATCATTAAAATCATCTCTAATACCTGAAGCTTTGCGGATCGCCAATGTAACACCAATTTTTAAAAAGGGTTCGAGGGGTGATCCGGGAAACTACACACCAGTGAGCCTCACGTCAGTACCGGGAAAAATGGTAGAAACCATCATAAAGAATACAATTACTCAGCATGTAGATAGTCATGGCCTAATGGGAGACAGTCAACATGGCTTTAGACAAGGAAGATCTTGTCTTACTAATCTGTTATGTTTTTTTGAAAGTGTGAATAAACAGGTGGACAAAGGTGAGTCGGTTGATATAGTGTATCTGGACTTTCAGAAAGCCTTTGACAAGGTCCCTCATCATTGACTTTTGGCAAAACTAAAGAGTCATGGGATAGGAGGCAGTGTACTACTGTGGATCAGGAACTGGTTAAAAGATAGAAAGCAGAGGGTTGGGCTAAATGGCCAATTTTCCCAATGGAGAAAGGTGAATAGTGGTGTACCCCAGGGATCTGTGCTGGGTCCGCTGCTTTTTGACATATTCATAAATGACCTGGAAAGTGGAATAACGAGTGAGGTTATCAAATTTTGCAGATGACACAAAACTATGTAAAGTTGTTAAAAACCCAAGAGGATTGTGGAAAATGCAAGAGGATCTTGATAAATTGGAAGACTGGGCATCAAAATGGCAGATGAGATTTAATGTGGACAAGTGCAAAGTTATGCACCTAGGGAAGAACAACCCAAACTATGGTTACACGATGCAAGGTTCCACATTAGGAACCACCACCCAGGAAAAAGATTTAGGTGTCATTGTGGATAACATGTTAAAACCCTCGGCCCAGTGTGCAGCGGCAGCCAAGAGAGCAAATAGAATGCTAGGTATCATAAGGAAAGGAATGGAAAATAAAACAAAAGATATTATAATGTCTCTATACTGTTCCATGGTGTGACCGCACCTTGAATATTGTGTGCAATTCTGGTCGCCGTATCTTAAAAAGGATATAGTGTTATTAGAAAAGGTTCAGAGAAGAGCCACCAAAATGGTAAAGGGGATGGAAGGATACTCTATGAAGAAAGGCTAAAAAGGTTAGGGCTCTTTAACCTGGTAAAGAGACGGCTGAGGGGAGATATGATAGAAGTCTATAAATTAATGAACGGAGTGGAACGGAACGGGTAAACGTAAATAAACTGTTTACGTTATCAGAATATAGAAAGACTAGGGGACATGCAATGAAGCTACAGGGTAAACTATTTAAGACAAATAAAAGAAAATATTTTTTCACTCAACGTGTAATCAAACTCTGGAATTTGTTACCGGAGGATGTAGTAAAGGCTGTTAGTGTAGCTAGGTTTAAAAAAGGTTTGGACAAGTTCCTGGAGGAAAGGTCCATAAAACATTATTAAGAAGGGACCCAGGATATCAATGCTTGACCCAGTACAAGTATTGCGGAACCTGTGTCTTTTGGGGAAACTGCTAGGTACGTATGACCTAGATTGGCCACTGTTCGAAACAGGATACTGGGCTTGATGGACCTTGGTCTTACCTAGTATGGCATATCTTATGTTCTTATGTTCTTATGCTCATATCTGGGTAATTGGCTTATTCCAGCCAAGTTGCTGGCCGAAGCTGCCCGAGTAGTGGTTTGAGTGGTGCAGTTCCTTCAGCAATTGGGCTGGGTGGTAAATCAAGCCCAAATTTCTGGAGTTGGTATAAGCCCGCATGGAGACTGCGGTCCTCTCAGGGTAGGCTGCTGGCCATCCCTGGCTTGGAGGATATCCAGTCTATGCATGGGTGATCCTGTGTTTTTAAGGTTGCAAGGGTGGAATTGTGGAATAAGCTTCCATTAGAGCTGCGCTCTTTGGGTGGTTTATTGGGTTCTCCAGGACCAAGCAGGAAGTCAGTCCTCACTTATGGGTGACGTCGGCGCCGACGGAGCCCTCGCGGAGCAATTTTCCCCAGCTTTCAAAGAAAGCCTTTGGGAATTGCAGCGCGCATGCGCAGTCGTCTTCCCGCCCGAGGGTGCCATCTTAGCCAGTCTTCTTTTTTCCGCGGAGCCCTACAGACGTCCCCGTCTTGTCCCCGCGAAAAAGTTGATTTTCTTCTTTATTTTATCCTTTTTTCTTTCGGTTCGACGCCGATCGTTTTCCCGCCCGGACTCGCGACGCCGGTCTCGAGTCCTCTTACTTTTTTCGGTTTTTCTGACTTAGTCAGCTTTCGTTTTCGTTTTTCCCTGGCAGCCCGGTCCTTTGACCTCGGTCCTTTGACCTCGCAGGGGTGCCAGTGGGTTTAAGCGGTGTGGTCGGTGTGACCGAAATATGTCACTAACCGACACACACGACTTTTGCCTCCGCTGCCTGGGCCCGGATCATGAGGAACTGATCTGTGGGCCCTGCAGCAAACTGTCCTCAAAGGCGTTGAGAAGTCGGCGGCATCAGCGTGAGAGAATCTTCGCTGACCCCAGCCGTACCCGGACCTCGTCGGAGGCCTCCGTGTCGAAAGGCTCCAGCTCGGACCGTCGCCGGAGCTCCTCCGACCGGGGTTCTCCCTCCGGGGACCATCGTCGGAAGGAAAAACCCGCGAGGGCGGCGTCGGTGGACGCTCCTGGTTCCGCGAGGGCCAGGTCGCATAGCCCCGACAGCCGCCCCGGGTCCTTGGAGAAGGAACACGTCCCGAAGCGACCTCGCCTGGAGTCGGAGATGCCTGCCCGGGTAAGTCCTGTGGTCCTTCTGGACTCGCCTCCGCGACAGCCGACGTCGGGCCCGACGCCGTCGGGGCCCGAGTCGGGGGCTGCTGGGTCACCTGAGCTCGGACTCAGGTTGACGGCCTTGGAGAGCAGACTGTCTGCCTTCATGGACCAGCAGAGGGCACTGCTCGCTGGCGTCGCTGCCCCGACCGCCGGGACGTCGACGTCCAAGTCGACCCCGGAGACCGAGCCGATCCTCGAGTCGATGAGAACTCGAGTCGATCCTCGGTCGAGGTCGCCCTCGGCCTCCCGTTCGGGACCGAGGTCGCCGACGCCGACTCCCTCGGCGTCGGGGCGGCTGGCGCCGCACCCTGCCCGGGCCGACCCCACCGAGTCCTCGTCGGAGTCGGTCTGGGAGTCTGAGGAGGAAGAGTCACCTGATTCTTTCCAGACTCGGTGTGTCCCATCGGACTCACCGGAGTCCGAGCCTCGGAAGCAGTCCCCCCCCGGAGGATGCCCGGTTCTCGGACTTCGTTAGGGATATGGCCAAGGCTTTGGCCTTCCCTGCGGATCCCGAGGAGGAGCCTCGAGCCGAAGAGCTCGACGCCCTCCAGTATGACTCTCCCGCGAGGGAACACTTTACTGTGCCGGTTCCTCCTATGCTGGAACGACTACTCTTCCGCATGTGGGAGAGTCCGGCCTCCTCGCCGGTCCTGAGCAAGCGGGTCGATTCTATCTATCGAGTCCGCAAGAGCCCTGGCTTTCAAAAGGCACAGCTGCCACACCATTCCATGGTAGTGGAATCGGCCATGCACCGTCTTAAGAGCCAGAAGATGCACTCCTCGGTGCCTCCTGGCAGGGAGGCCCGTAACCTGGATGGCCTTGGCAAGAAGTGCTTCCAGGGCTCTATGCTCGCATGTCGTGTCCAGACTTACCAGCTATACATGGGCATGTATCTCCGGGATCTGGCTAAAGAGCTAGCCGGATTCTCCGCTGGTCTCTCCGAGGAGCCCTTGTGGAGGTTCCTAGCCTTGTCCACTGGCATTCGGGAATGCTCAAAGTTCATGTCCCGAGCAGCCTATGATGGCTTTGAAGCCTCGGCTCGAGTGGCTGCAGCTGGCATCGGTGCCCGCCGACAGGCTTGGCTTCAGTCGTCAGACCTTGAGCCCTGGGTGCAGGACAAGTTGGTCGATGTCCCCTGCCGATGCGAAAACCTCTTTGGCAAGCCCATGGCGGAAAAGGCTGCGCAAATTGAGACTGAGACTCTCACCAGGACCAGACTTTCTAGGAAGACCTCCGCCCCTTCCCAGAAAAAGAAGGGCTCGGGGAAAAAGTCCTTTTACCCGAGGAAGGCGGCTGCCTACAAACAATACCCCCATTATCATGCCCCTGCAGCTCCCCAACAGGGCCATCAGGCCAAGGGACGGGGTAACGGGTCCCGTAGGCAGCAAGCCCCCAAGCCTGCACCACCAGCCCCTGCTCAGCAGGGTGGGGGCTTTTGACTCGCTAAGCATAGCCTCTCCCCCCCCGCTGGTTCCCTCCAGCACCGGAGGCCGGCTGGTTCACTTCGCCCACAGGTGGTCCAGCATCACCGCAGATGCCTGGGTGCTTCAGGTCGTGCGAGAAGGCTATCTTCTCCACTTCCATCAGGTCCCTCCCTCCTATTTTCCGGGAGAACCTCCGCGCCCCCCTCTGCACAGGGAGTTGCTCCTTCAGGAGTTAGCAGGTCTTCTGCAGGAACAGGCGGTGGAAACCGTGCCACACCACCTGAGAGGTCAAGGCTTTTATTCAAGGTATTTTCTGATACCAAAGAGAACAGGGGGCCTCAGACCCATCCTGGACTTGCGCAACCTCAACAAGTTCCTTGTGCGGGAGAAGTTCAAAATGCTTACCCTTGGAATCCTTCTGCCCTACCTCCAGCAGGGAGATTGGCTATGCTCCTTGGATCTAAAGGATGCCTACACGCACATCCTCATCCACCCAAGCCACCGCCAATACCTACGGTTTGTGGTGGCCGGAAATCATTACCAGTACAGAGTACTGCCCTTTGGCCTGTCCTCCGCACCGCGAGTCTTCACAAAATGTCTCGCGGTCGTGGCGGCCCATCTCCGGCTTCACGGCCTCTATGTCTTTCCGTACCTCGACGACTGGCTCATCAGAGCAGCGTCCGCTCAGGAGGTCACCAACGCCACGTGCCGCACGGTGACTCTGCTGCAGCACTTGGGCTTTGTCATAAACTTCGCAAAGTCCACTTTGCTCCCCTCACAGGATCTCGAGTTCATCGGCGCAAGGCTGCACACTCCTCAGGCGCGAGCATTCCTACCGCTCGACAGGGCTCAACGGCTCATGGACCTAGCCGACCGCTTTCGCAGCCAGCCCCTGGTCTCCGCCAGGCGCTTCCTGAGACTGCTCGGCCATATGGCTTCCACCGTCCATGTGACCCCCAATGCCCGCCTGAATATGCGGTCTGCTCAATGGTGTCTCCGCCAGCAGTGGCGACAAGCCACGGGCGGCCTAGCAGACCTAGTGCGCGTTTCCGAGCCGCTGGTCTCGTCTCTCCGGTGGTGGCTCCGGCAGCCGAACCTGATATTCGGAATGCCTTTCCAGTCACCTCAGCCGACCCGGGTGCTGACCACCGATGCATCCCTCCTGGGCTGGGGAGCACATTGCCAAGAGGCACGTACTCAGGGCCTCTGGACCACGTGGGAGTCTGCTCAGCAGATCAACTTCCTGGAGCTCAGGGCGATCCGCCTGGCTCTCAAGGCCTTCTCCCACCTGACTTCCCAACAGTCCGTCCTTGTCCAGACGGACAATCAAGTTGCCATGTTCTACGTGAACAAGCAGGGGGGCACGGGCTCCTTCCTCCTCTGCCGGGAGGCACAGAAGCTCTGCTCTTGGGCCGTCAGTCACGGCATTCTCCTCAAGGCAGTTTATCTCCCGGGCCAAGAAAATTGCCTTGCAGACAAACTCAGCAGGGTCCTCCAGCCGCACGAGTGGCGTCTGGATCCCTTGGTAGTTCAGAAGCTCTTCCTCAAGTGGGGTCTCCCCACGGTGGATCTCTTTGCCAGTCCTCACAACCGGCAGCTTCCTCGCTTCTGCTCTCGTCGGCCACACCCCCTTCGGGTGGCGGCGGACGCCTTTCTGATCTCGTGGTCGGGGAGCCTTCTGTACGGTTTCCCTCCCATCCCGCTGGTCTCTCGGACTCTTTTCAAGGTTCTCCGAGACAAAGCCTTCATGATCCTGGTGGCCCCTCGCTGGCCCAGGCAGCCGTGGTTTCCGCTCCTGCTGCAACTGGCGGTGGAGGATCCAATCCCTCTGGGGGTACAACGGGATCTCCTCACTCAGGATCAGGGGTCCCTCCTGCATCCCAACCTCAGGTCTCTCAACCTCATGGCCTGGCTGCTGAGAGGGTAGTCCTTGCTCCCCTTCTCCTGCCGGCGGAGGTGGAGGAGGTCGTCTTGGCTTCGCGACGGCCTTCTACCCGCAAATGCTACGCCCTTAAATGGCGTCGCTTTGCAGTCTGGTGTACCCAACAGTCTCAGGATCCCTTCTCCTGCCCGGTGTCGGTGATCTTGCAGTACTTGCTCCACCTCTCTAATCTGGGACTTAAGTCCAACTCCGTCAAAGTTCACCTCAGTGCTCTTTCAGCACATCATGTGCCGGTGGACGGCAGACCTCTCTCCAATGACCCTCTCGTAGCGAGGTTTCTCCGAGGTCTCCTTCTACTTAAACCACCTCTGCGCCCGCAAGCGCCTGACTGGGACCTGAATGTGGTTTTGCAGCGGATCACCTGTCCGCCTTTTGAACCTATGGCTACCTGTTCTCTCCGTTTTCTGTCTTGGAAAACACTGTTCTTGATAGCCCTCACTTCCGTTAGACGCGTGAGTGAATTGCAGGCCCTCGTGTCTGATCCCCCTTACACTAGGTTCTACAAGAATAGGGTAGTCCTACGGACTCACCCAAAATTTCTGCCTAAAGTGGTCTCCCCTTTTCACATCAATCAGGAGGTGGTACTTCCAACCTTCTTTCCCAGACCACACTCCAGCCGAGCTGAGATGGTCCTCCATACCCTGGACTGTAGAAGGGCATTGAACTTCTACCTTGACCGTACGCGGGAGCACCGTAAAGCTGCTCAGCTTTTTGTGTCTTTTGACCCCAATAAATTGGGGCTCCCGGTCTCCAAGCGTACTCTGTCCATCTGGGTTGCGGACTGTATCTCTTGGGCTTATGGGGCAGCCGGACTCTCCTTAGAAAGTCGAGTCACGGCTCATTGCGTTCGGGCAAAGGCCACGTCAGTGGCTTACCTCCGCTCTGTTCCGCTGGCAGACATCTGCCGGGCCGCTACTTGGTCTTCGAGCCAGACTTTTGCGGTCCATTACTGTCTCGAGAGGGAGTCCCGTAGGGACAGTGCTTTCGGACAGGCAGTTCTCCGTAATCTCTTTGAGGTCTGAGCAGCTCCTACCCTCCATCCCGGATGTGGGCTACCGGTGGGTGATAATTCAGCGAAGATTCTATCCTTCTGTGCTGCTGAGCTAGAGGGAGCTCATTTTTGTGCTTAGGGTCTCCGGTAGCCTTGAGCTTGGGAGTCCCATAAGTGAGGACTGACTTCCTGCTTGGTCCTGGAGAAAGCGTAGTTACTCACCTGTAACAGGTGTTCTCCAGGAGCAGCAGGAATCAGTCCTCACTACCCTCCCTCCTCCCCTTGGAGTTGCAATCGTCTGCTTATGTTCTTTTTGCAAATTTTTATGCTGTCTTTTTTAGCTATGTCATCTGACTGGCTAAGATGGCACCCTCGGGCGGGAAGACGACCGCGCATGCGCGCTGCAATTCCCAAAGGCTTTCTTTGAAAGCTGGGGAAAATTGCTCCGCGAGGGCTCCGTCGGCGCCGACGTCACCCATAAGTGAGGACTGATTCCTGCTGCTCCTGGAGAACACCTGTTACAGGTGAGTAACTACGCTTTTTTGGAAACTGTTCTCTTTTATGGGACAGTAGATCAGTTGGGTGGTGGAAGGGGTGGAGAAGGTTGTATTGTACTGCTGGGTTTTTTTCTGTACACCCCATTGATGGACTTCAGTCAGAACGGGGTTTAAGCCTTGGTAAGTAAATCTGTAAATAAGTCACCTCATTCCTATGCAATCTTGGAGTATCTTGGAGCACTATTCGACACCCAAGCAGGCAAGGTTTATCTGATGGGCAAGAGACCGTTCATGCTGATGTTTTGGCTATCTGTGTTCCACCAGCAACGATCTCCCATGGTCTGGGATTATTTTCAGCTTCTGGGCGCAATGGCAGCGAAGATAGGACTGGTGCCCTGGGCTTGAGCTCACATGAGGCTGCTTCTGACGATGCTTCTGTCAAAATGATCTCCTCTGTTGCAGGACTACGTCATCCACCCCCCCCCCCCCCCAAGTGTCTATGGAAAAGAGCCTGCTCTGTTAGTCTTATCCATCCAATCTGTCAAAGGGCATGCCATTTGAGAGTCCACAATGGTGGTTCATGACAGCCATTGCCAGCCTGTTGGTCTGGGATTCTCACTGCTTGGATCGATCAGCTCAAGGTCGCTGGTCCAGCCACATGTTTGATAGTCACCTTGAGGTGCTGGCCATTTGCTTAGTCCTGCTGCAGTACACCACCTGGTTAATGGTCAGGCCTTCCAGATATTTGCCTATAATGCCACAGCTGTGGCATATGTTAACAGGCAGGGAAGGATCAAGAGTGCTGGAGAAACCTGGGTGATGTCCTCTTGGCACAGTATATTGCAGGAATCAGAGACAACTAGGTGGCTTATTTCAGCCGGTCACACACTGATCTAGGAGAGTAGGAGCTTGCACCATCAGCATTCCAAGTGGCCTGGATCAATACTGAGGTGGAAAGTTGTTGTTGTTGTTTTTTTTTTTTTTCTTTTTCAGTGGTATAAAAGAGCCTTGCTCCAGGTGCATTGATGCTTTCGTACAGCCATGGTCTAACAAACCTCTCCTGTATGTGTCTCCTTCATGGCTGCTGGCTGGGTGGGTGATATGTAGGAAGGGTGGGTGATTCTAGTAGCGCTGGTTTGGCTGTGCAGGCTTTGGTATGCTGGGATGGTAAGATTTTTGAACAGCACTGTCTCTTTTCTTTGGCGACCCAGATGACCTGGCTCCTTTCTCATAAGAACATAAGAAATGCCATACTGGATCAGACCAAGGTCCATCATGCCCAGTATCCTGTTTCCAACAGTGGCCAATCCAGGTCACAAGTACCTGGCAGGTTCCCAGAAGGCACACAGGTTCCACAGTGCTCGTCCTGGGTTAAGCAGTGCATTTCACAGGTCCTCTTCAATAAGTCTTATGGACCTTTCTTCTAGGAACTTCTCCAAACCTTTTTCTTTTTAACCCAGCTATACTAACAGCTTTTACTACATCCTCCGGTAATGAATTCCAGAGTTTGATTGCGTGTTGAGTGAAAAAATATTTTCTCTTATTAGTCTTAAATGGGTTAAATTGTAGCTTCATTGTGTGTCTCCCCTCAGTCATCTCTTTTCCAAGTTGAAGAGCCCCTAACCTTTTAAGCCTTTCCTCATAGGCATATCTTTCCATCCCCTTTACCATTTTGGTGGCTCTTCTCTGTACCTTTTCTAATTTCCGCTGTATCCTTTTTAAGATACGGCAACCAGAATTGCACACAGTATTCAAGTTGCAGTCTCATCATGGAATGATACCGCAGCATTATACAATCCTCTGTTTTATTCTCCATTCCTTTCCTTATGATTCCTAGCATTCTATTTGCTTTCTTGGCCACCGCTGCACACTGGGCAGAGGGTATCAATGTATTATCCACGATGATGCCTAAATCTTTTTCCTGGGTGATGGTTTCTAAGGTGGTACCTTGCATCGTGTAACCAAAGTTTGGGTTGCACTTGTCCACATTAAATTTCACCTGCCATTTGAATGCCCAGTCTTCCAATCTATCAAGGTTCTCTTGCAATTTTTCACAATCCTCTTGGGTTTTAACAACTTTGAATAATTTTGTCTCATCTGCAAATTTGATCACCTCACTCATTATTCCGATTTCCAGGTCATTTATGAATATGTTAAAAACGAGTGGACCCACTCCACTATTTATTTTTCTGCATTGAGAAAATTAGCCATTTAGCCTTATTCTGCTTTATATCTTTAAACCAGTTCCTGATCCACAATACTACACTGCCTCCATTCCCATGACTTTAATTTTGCCAATAGTCTCTCATGCGGGACCTTGTCAAAGGCTTTCTGAAAATCCAGAAACACTATATCAACCAGCTCACCTTTGTCTACCGGTTTATTCACACCTTCAAAAAAATATATAACAGATTAGTAAGCCAAGATCTTCCTTTGTTAAATCCATGTTGGCTTTCTCCCATTAAACCATGACTATGTACATGTTCAGTGATTTTGTTCAGTGATTTTTGCCTGATACTGATGTCAGGCTCACCTATCTGTAGTTTCCCGGATCATCTCTTGAACCTTTTTTAAAAATTGGTGTTACATTGGCCATTCGCCAATCTTCAGGTACTACAGATGATTTTAATGATAGTTGCAGACCTACTATTAGTAATCTGAGAATCTCATATTTCAGTTTTTTCAACACCCTCAAATATACTATCCGGTCCAGGTGATTTGCTACTTTTCAGTTTATAAATAGTTGTAATACGACTTCACGGTTTATCGATATTTCTTTCTTTCAATTCTTCTGATGCATAACCTTTAAATATCATTTCAGGCATGGGTAGCTTCTCTTCATCTTCCTCAGTAAAGACCGAAGCAGAGAATTCATTCAGTCTCTCCGCTATGGCCTTGTCATTTCCTGGCACCTTTTAACCCCCCCCCCACCCCCCCATCATCCAGTGGTCCAGCTGACACGCTCACAGGTATTGTGCTACTAATGTACTTAAAGTTTTTATTATACATTTTTGCTTCCATGGCTGGCTTTTTTTCAAATTCTCTGCCTGCCTTATTAATGCCTTCACTGCAGCATCTCCAGCCTGTGCTAAGCTCTCCTCAGTCGGAGGATCGAGCAGCCTACACGTGTTGCTCAATCGGGGCAGACCGAGGCCACTATATATAAGAAGCGCTGATCGGGCGCAGAAGCCTCTTCACTGCAGCATCTCCAGCCTGTGCTAAGCTTTCCTCAGTCGGAGGATCGAGCAGCCTACACGTGTTGCTCAATCGGGGCAGACCGAGGCCACTATATAAGAAGCGCTGATCGGGCGCAGAAGCCTCTTCACTGCAGCATCTCCAGCCTGTGCTAAGCTCTCCTCAGTCAGAGGATCGAGCAGCCTACACATGTTGCTCAATCGGGGCAGACCGAGGCCACTATATAAGAAGTGCTGATCGGGCACGCCTGCGCCTGAGGGCCTCGCCAGAGGGCCCTTTGGCGTGGCCCTTAGGAGTGGACCGCTAAGAACAGACTGCAGAGATTTCAACTTTTCGACGATTCCCACACGGACAAACATTACGTGACCTGACATTAAAGCAGTACATTTCTACAAGATCCCCCTCACCTGATTCCACTTGTGGCTCCATCCCTCATCTCCCTCAACATAGCTATCGCACCGGAGAGTCTACATCACTATATTAGGAAATTTGCAGCAAGATAGTCAATAATTAAGGTGAGCCTCTTGAAGCTGTTTCTTCTCTCCCTGATCGCTAACACGTGGTCTGCCGCACTGCTCACATTATCATTGCCTGCAGAGGTTAGCGTGCCCCCTCACACGTGCTGTTTAACCGGGGCAGATTGAGACTGACTTAAACAAATGTTCATAACGAGTGGACACATACTGCCTCTCCAATAAGCTGAAAGAGAGAAAATACCTACTAACATCCCATAGAATAATCTACTCGGGATCCTAAGGTAATTTTTAGTAGATATAACATCTCCTAAGCTCGTATAAATTCTTTCCAGTCTGTTACACACAATAGAAAATCTCTGGGCTACTGTATATATACTGTACTGAAAATATCCTGTTTTGTACTATTTCACTTGTACTATTTTATTTGTCTGTTAACAATGAACAGAAAATTCAGGCAATACACCAGGAACCTTTTACTCTAGATTTTGTATTAGTTCACTTGTCTGTACTATTTCACTTGCCTGTTAACAGTGGTTAGAAACTTCAGGCAATACACCAGGTACCTTTTATTCTAGATTTTGCAGTTTAAGTAATTGATAACATTACATTGTTAGAGTACCTATCCTAGGCTACTGTTTCACTTTAGAAATTGAAACTGAAACAATACTCACCATTGTTTCGCTACAATCTTAAACTAACTACTTAAAAATAACATATATCTATCAACCTCAGATATACTACTTACATTGTAATTTAAGTCATTACAGTTCTCATAATGAAACTGATTAACCTAACCATACACATTTTATATGCCCTAGGGATTTATATTTGCCTAACACTCTCATTTAACTATTGTCTCCAAACATCATGCCCACACTTGGACCATACTGGCCTAGCTCACATACATGTCATACCCTATCATTACAAACAGAAATACAATAATAATTTTAACACCAACCCTTACCCTAGAAACACAAACACCCAACCAAAGCGGTTAATCCACATAAAACTAAAACCGCAACCAATAATTAAAAATCTAGCTACACCAATTCAAACATTAAAAATTATTATGATCAATGCAAGATCCATTAGAAATAAAATACCTATCATTACAGATATCGTCACAGATGAGAAACCTGACTTTCTCTGCATTACAGAGACTTGGCTGTCCAATTCAGACACAATCTTGCTAAATCAAATAAAAGTGACTGGATATTCACTCTTCCATTGTGACCGTAATCATAAAAAAGGAGGCGGCATACTCATTCTAGCTAAATCTAGCTGGAACTGTTCCTCTACGATTTGTGAATCTAAAGAAAATATAGATATTCTAAAAATAGAGAACAGAAACTTAGCCATCTGTCTATTTTACAGACCTCCATCTTCAGATGCAGAGAACATAACAACCATCTTAGAAACAACTTGTAAGACCTCCATGAACAAACCACATGTTGTGTTGGGTGACTTTAATTTAGCAACCATTAACAACACATTACATTCAACCTTCTTTGATTCAATGGAAGACATGGGTTTTAAACAAATAGTCAAACACCCTACACACACCAAAGGCAACCCTCTAGATCTTGTCTTCCTCCCTGAACATATGATGGAAACACATCACCACAACCCTCCCACTATAACACAAGTCCCATGGTCTGATCATTTTATGATTCAATTCTCAATCCACACTTCACACACCCCTTCTCATCAACAAGCTACATCACATCAAGGACCTCGATTTTGTCCATTTATAGCAGAAGAATTTCTAGGAACAATTATACCTCAACTAGATACAAACTCAAACAATATTGACGAATCAATCACTAACTGGAACTCTGTAATAAGAGAAGCCTCTAAACCATTACCTCTCAAATCTAACAAGCCGTATAAAAGAACTTCAGAAAAATGGTATACACATGAACTGGCTTCTATCAAAAAAAACCTAAGAAAATTAGAAAGAAAATGGCGTGTGAAGAAAACAACAGAGCTCAGGGTTCTCTACTTTACAACACTTAACACATACAGATCAGCAACTAATAACGCAAAGAAACTACATCATACCTCAATATTAACTAAGGCTATTAATCGTCCGAGGGAACTCTTTGAAATTGTAAAATCTCTATCTAAAGCCCCCACCAATAACTTCCAGCTCATCCCTATAAACATCCCTGATTTAGCAAACTATTTTGCTAGTAAACTAAAGCTATCCTCAATACCAATACCAGATCCTATAATATCATTAAACAACAACAATAGATGGAAATCCTTTCAACCCATAGATAAAAAACAACTACTAAACATAATATCAAATATTAACACTACCACATCTATCCTTGATCCATGCCCTGTCACTTGGATCAAGTCAACAAAACAAGAACTTGCACCCTTTATTCTCAAAATAGTAAATAGCTCCCTCCAGCAAGGGATATTACCAAAAGAACTAAAGAACTCTGCAATCCGCCCAATTTTGAAGAATAAAACTCTAAATGAGAATGACCCAACCTCATATCGCCCAATTGCCAGTATCCCATTTATAACAAAAATTATAGAAAAAGTTGTACAATTACAACTACAGGACTATATAGATACATCTGCCTCTCTTGATGATCACCAATACGGATTTCGACCATTCCATGGCGTAGAGACCCTTCTGCTTGCTCTCCTTGATACACTAAACAAAGGACTGGACAACACAAAACAAGCATTTATACTGGTATTTCTAGATATATCTGCTGCCTTTGACAGTGTAAATCACAACATACTTATATCAAGACTCAGACTAATTGGATTAAGGAAAATTACACTAGAATGGTTTAAATCATACATATCTGACCGTACACAATTTGTAAAAGTTAATCAGAACTCCTCACCTACCTTTCCCCAAGAACAAGGAATACCTCAGGGCTCTGCTTTATCTGCCCTTCTATTCAACCTTTATCTCCAACCAATTTGTACCATTTTTCAAAAATACAAAATGAAATACCATATATATGCGGACGACATTATGCTGTACTCAGCATTTGATATACATGATCCAAACTATGACAAAATAGCAAGCTGCCTTATGGAAACTGAAAAATGGCTAAGTAAAAATAATCTGAAAATCAACTTCAAGAAAACAGAGATACTAATCACATCAAGAAAATAAATTATACACCACCAACTGACTTCAAAATTCTTAACTTTACCATACCTATAAAGGAAAATATTAAATACTTAGGAGTCACTCTAGACAAGGCTCTCAATTTTACTAATCATATTAAGAAAATAACTAAAACAATATACTACAAGCTACGCTCAATTCAACAATTGAGACCACTACTAGAAATCAATGACTTTAGAACCATCACACAGGCACTGATAACTCCCCATTTTGATTTCTGCAATGGAATATTAACAGGTGTATCTAAAAAGAGTCTAAAAACACTACTGATGGCTCAAAATGTTACAGCAAGAATAATCTTCAAAGCCCAAACTGAGCGATCACATCACCCCGATACTCTACTCTCTGCATTGGCTACCTATACAAAGTAGAATTCAATATAAAATAATATTGACCACTTTCAAACTGATAAACCAGATTGCCCCATCATACCTGTCTACACTAATTCATAGACCTATAGAAAACAGAATAAGACGTAAAAGGAACCTCCATACTATTTCAGTTCCCGACTCAATAAGAAAAACTAAACAAATAACAAGTAGCAGTGCCTTCTCATTTGTAGCACCTTCTCTATGGAATAATCTCCCTGATCAACTAAGGGAAATAAAAGACATAAAACATTTCCGAAAAGATCTAAAAACCTACTTGTTCACACAATACTATTCAAACATAGATAAGACCTAGATAAGACTTCCCACCCACCATAGATCTCCATGATATCCTCGCCCTAATACTGACAATGCTACTGCCAATAGAGAACTCATGATAAAACTTTAATGTATATATGTAAATAGTTCCAAATATCGTCAATACAACCTATATATAGTTCTGTTTACTGATCATCGTAAGTGATTTAACTACCTGTATATAGTAAGTGATTTAACTACCTGTATATAGTTTTTGAATACTGTTCAATGTACCTGTTTATCATAGCAATGTTTTATGTATTTCATGTTGTTCGATGTAAACCGCCACTGATCTCAGGAAGTGGCGGTATATAAAAGATTTGCAAATAAATAAATAATAAAAAATGCCTTGCACTTGCCAATGCTCATTTTTTCTATTTTCATCATTTGGCTCCTTTTTCCACTTCTTGAAAGATGCTGCCAAAAAAGCAACGGCCTCTCTGACCTCCTTTTAAACCATGCTGGCAGTTTTTTGACCTTACTTCCACTTTTCTTAAAGTGTGGACTATATTTGTTCTGAGCTTCCAAGATAGGACTTTTAAACAATGCCCACAATTTATGTAAATCTTTAACCTTTGCAACTGCTCCTTTTAGTTTTTTCTTAACTATTTTCCTCATTTTATCATAGTCTTCCTTTTGAAAGTTAAAGGACAGTACTGTGGATTTCCTTGTCATCCTTCTTTCATTTATAAAATCAAATGTGATCATGCTATGATCACTATTGCCTCGTGGCCCTAATACCCTCATCTCTTGCACCAGATCCAGTGTGTCACTAAGGGCTAGGTCCAAGATAGCTTCCTTTCTCTAGTCTGTTCATGAACCAGCTGCTCCCAAAAGCGATATTAGAAAAGGTTCAGAGAAGAGCCACCAAAATGGTAAAGGGAATGGAAGGATACTCTTATGAAGAAAGGCTAAAAGGTTTAGGGCTCTTTAACCTGGAAAAGAGACTGCTGAGGGGAGATATGATAGAAGTCTATAAATTAATGAACGGAGTGGAACGGGTAAACGTAAATCTATTGTTTATGTTATCAGAATATAGAAAGACTAGGGGACATGCAATGAAGCTACAGGGTAAACTATTTGTTGTTGTTGTTGTTAAGTGCCGTCGAGTCGGAGTCGACTCATGGCGACCCTCTGGATAGCTATCCTAAATTGTGTTCGGTCTCCAGTCAGGCGGCTCATTGTTGACAGACTGGTACCCGTAGCTGCTGTTATTGTATCGATCCATCTCATTGCTGGCCTTCCTCTTTTGCGTTGACCTTCTATCTTGCCAAGCATAATGTCTTTCTCTAATGATCTCTCTCTTCGCATGATGTGTCCAAAGTATGAAAGTCGAAGTCTTGTCATCTGAGCTTCTAAAGAAAGCTTAGGTTTGATCTCCTCTAGTACCGACTGGTTTGTTCTTCGAGCAGTCCATGGTATACACAGTATTCGCCGCCAGCACCATAATTCAAAGGCATCAATTTTCTTCCTGTCTGTCTTTTTCACTGTCCAGCTTTCACATCCATATGATGTTATTGAAAAAACCATGGCTTGAACAAGCCGAATCTTTGTATGGAGAGAGACATCTCTGCTCTTGAGAATCTTATCTAGGTCTTTCATAGCCATTCTGCCAAGAGCAATGCGTCGTCTGATTTCTTGACTGCTTGTTGCTTCTTTATTGATAGTTGATCCAAGTAGGTTAAAGTTGTTCACAATTTCAATTTCTTCTCCTTCAACGACGAACCTGTTGATTATGCCAGTTGTCATGATCTTTGTCTTCTTTACATTAAGGTGCAGGCCCATTTTGAGACTATGTTCTTTGATTGTGAGAAGCAAATGTTTCAGATCATCTTCACTTTCAGCCAGTAATGTGGTATCATCAGCATAGCGAAGGTTGTTGATGACTCTTCCACCAATCTTCACACCTCTGTTGTCTTCATACAGTCCTGCTTCTCTGATGATTTGTTCTGCATACAAATTAAACAGGTAGGGGGAAAGTATGCAGCCTTGTCTTACACCTTTGCTTATTTTAAACCATTCTGTTTCTCCTTGTTCCGTTCGAACTGTTGCTTCTTGATCAATGTACAGATTGCGCAAGAGAACGATCAGGTGTTCTGGTATACCCATGCTTCTTAATGTGGCCCAGAGTTTCTCATGGTTTACACAGTCAAAAGCCTTGCTATAGTCGATAAAGCACAAATAGATATCCTTTTGGTATTCTTTAGTCTTTTCAAGGATCCATCTCACATCCGCAATGATGTCTCTCGTTCCTCGCCCTTTCCTGAACCCTGCTTGCACTTCAGGTAGTTCTTGTTCCAGGTATGGTTGTAATCTCTTTTGAATAATCTTCAGAAGAATCTTGCTGGCATGTGGGATCAGAGCGATTGTGCGATAATTTCCACAGTCAGTTGGATCACCTTTCTTTAGTATTGGTATAAACACAGATCTTTTCCAGTCAGTTGGCCATGATGTTGTCTTCCATATTTCTTGGCAGAGTCTTGTGAGTACGGTAACAGCTGCATCAGATTGCTGCAATACCTCTATGGGAATGCTATCAATGCCTGGTGCTTTGTTCTTTGATAAGGCTTTCAATGCTGCTTCAACTTCTTCTTTCATCACCAATGGTTCCCGATCATAAGGTACAGGTTGAAACGGCTGTTGGTCCACTTGATCTTTATCATATAAAAACTCTGTATATTCCTTCCACCTTTTCTTGATCTTCTCAGCATCATTCAACATAGAACCTTGAGCATCTTGTAACATTCCAATTTGAGGCTGGAACTTTTTCTTTAACTCTCGTAGCTTTAGGAAAGCCGATCTTGTTCTTCCTCTAATAGTTTCTGCTTCTATTTCCTTGCAAGTGTCATTGTAGTACTTTTCCTTGTCCTGTCTTGCTGCACGTTGGAAATCTCTGTTGAGTTCTGTGATTGTCTTTCTTTCTCCTCTGGCTTTAGCTTCTCTGCGTTTCTGGGCAATTTTCAGAGTTTCTTCCGTCATCCATTTTGGCCGTTTTTGCTTTTTCACCTTTTGTAGAGACTTCTCGCTTTCTTCCAACACAACCTTCTTGATGTCATTCCATAACTCTTCCGGAGCTCTGTCATTTGTATCTAAAGCAGCAAATCTATTTTGCAGGCAGTCTTTAAATTCCAGTGGTATATTCTCAAGGTCATATTTTGCTGCATTCATGAGTGGTTTGCTCTTTTTCAACTTTAGCTTGAGTTTGCATACTAGTAGTTGATGATCTGTACCACAGTCAGCTCCAGGTTTTGTCTTTGTTGATGTTACAGAGCTTTTCCATCGTTGACTTCCACATATGTAGTCAATTTGATTTTTATATAATCCATTCGGTGAAGTCCATGTGTACAGTCGCCGCTTGTGTTGCTGGAAGAAGGTGTTTGAGATGAATAGATCATTGGTCTTGCAGAATTCTATCAGTCTTTCTCCAGCTTCATTTCTGTTGCCAAGTCCATATTTTCCAACTACTTTGCCTTCTTCTTTGTTGCCAACTTTTGCGTTCCAGTCACCCATGACTATCAGGATATCCTGTTTGCATGTTCTGTCAATTTCAGCTTGTACTTGTTCATAGAACTCTTCAATTTCATTCTCTTCTGCAGCTGTTGTTGGGGCATATACTTGAATTATAGTTGTGTTGATAGGCAATCCTCGTAGACGAATAGAGATTAAGCGTTCGCTGACTGCATTGTATTTCATTACAGTTCTTGCAAGTTTCTTCTTTATTATAAATGCAACACGTTGAGTGAAGAAATATTTTCTTTTATTAGTCTTAAACTATTTAAGACTAATAAAAGAAAATATTTCTTCACTCAACGTGTAATCAAACTCTGGAATTTGTTACCGGAGGATGTAGTAAAGGCTGTTAGTGTAACTGGGTTTAAAAAAGGTTTGGAGAAGTTCCTGGAGGAAAGGTCCATAAACCATTATTAAGAAGGGACCCAGGATATCAATGCTTGACCCAGTACAAGCATTGCGGAACTTGTCTTTTGGGGAACTGCTAGGTACGTATGACCTAGATTGGCCACTGTTGGAAACAGGATACTGGGCTTGATGGACCTTGGTCTGACCCAGTATGGCATATTTTATGTTCTTATGTTCTTATTTTATCTAGAAGCGTTATCTTCCTAGCATGTCCTGCTATGGCACTGACCTAGTTGATACCTGAGTAATTGAAATAGTCTATTATTACGGTGTTGTAACTTTCTTAGATTCCCTGATTTCTTTCAGCATTTCATCATCCATCTGTTCATTCTGGCCAGACGGACTGTAGTACACCCCCACTGCCATTTGCCTTCCCCTTTTCACTTGGAATTTTTAGTCATAGAGATTCTACAGCATATTTTGTTTCCTGCAAAACTTTAATCCTATGTTACTCAATGCCCTCTCTAACATAGAGCACAACCCCTCTACCAATTTGATCAGCTCTATCATTACGATATAGTTTGTACCCAGGTATCAGTGTCCCACTGGTTGTCCTCCTTCCACCATGTCTCTGAGATACCAATCGTATCTAACCTCTCATTTAGAGCTATATATTCTAAATGTTAGATGTCTTATGTTTTAAACTAATATCATTTGCATACAGGCATTTTAGAGATTGTGTTTCATTCATATTAATCTAATGTCAGTTGATAGGTGTAATTTGGAATCTTTCAGCTCTGTACTCAAGAGCATCTGGGTTACTTTCATTTTATTGAAACTCACTGTTAGGATGTCCTCTTTTGTTAGTATCTTTCAAGAATACGTTCTTCCAAACCAACCTGCTCTATCTCCTTTTTAAATGTTATTGCCAGCAGCCTGTCTCCATCCCAGTTAAGATGAAGCCTATCCCTTTGGAAGAGCTCATCCCTTCCCCAGAATGTTGCCCAGTTCCTAACAAATCCAAACCCTCTTCTTTGCACCATTTATTCACGCATTCAGACTCCAGAGCTCCTCCTGCCTTTTGGGTCCTGTGCGTGGCACGGGAAGAATTTCAGAGAATGCTACCCTGGAAGTTCTGGATTTCAGCTTCCTACCTAAAAGTCTAACTTTGTGTGTCCCACATTTTCCTATGTCATTGGTACCAGCATGTACCGAGACAGCAGACCCCCCCCCCCCTCCCCAAGCACAATCTAAAACCTTGTCTAGGTTGCGCTTGCGGTCCTCTACCTTCATACCAGGAAGGCATGTTACCAGCCACCCAGCTATCTACATTCCTAATGATTGAATTCCTCACTACAATGGCCATGCTAACCCTTGTGGGCACATGGCCCTGGAGAAACCTCCTCTTTGCGAGAGGGTGTTAAATTTCCTGGAGGACAGGTCCTTGCTACAGGATCACTTCCTGCCTCATCAAGGTGATGCTTTCCTTTCACGTGACCTTTCTTCTCCATGGTAACTGAGAGGCTGCCAGACTGGAGGTGCGGCTTCAATACTATGTCCCTGTAGGTCTCGTCGATGTACCTCTCCGACTTCCTTATGTCCTTCAAGTCTGCTACTCTAGCCTCCAGAGATTGCACTTGTTCCCTGAGGGCAAAGAGCTCCTTGCACGTAGTGCACACATAAGACCCCTCACCAACTGGGAGAAAATCGTACATGTGACACTTGATGTAAAAAAATGGATAACCCCCATCTTGCTGCTGGACTGTTGTCAGCATCTTAGTTTGAAAGTGTTGTTTAGCTGTTTAAGTTTTTTGAAGTTACTAGGGATACTTGCACTAACACAGCTATACCAAATATGTTTAAGGGACTTTGTTCACCTCAAGATTAATTATTTTCAGGGTCTTAACTCCTCTATTTCTGATGAGGATAACCAGCTGAACCTGAAGGTGAATTTGAATACCTCTCCCCTTTAATAGATCTAAGACCTTATAAAGCTAAGATTATCCCTGGGGTGGGTGAGAGTTAACTAACACTTAGCAAAGGCTGACTTGCTACACAGGTCCCAGACCTGTGCTTCTAAGGTAATCTGTGAACAATTTCCTGGATGATTCACATAACCCTTGCTTTGATAGAGGGAGCCTTTCAAATTGCCCCTTTGATCTGTCACTTGGCTTTAACACCTATTTAAAATAATTTCACAGGTCTCTTGCCCACTATCTAGAACAGGGGTCTCAAACTCAAATTGCTTTGAGGGCCAAATGAGGACTTGTAAAGTAACCCGGGGGCCGCATAAGACGCGGGGCCTCATTTGCATAAGGGGCCTCGTTTGCATAAATATTTGCATAATGTTACCATACACTAACTTTTAGTAAACATGCCTCTTAATAAGTATGGATAAAGAAAGACTAAAAGATTTAGAAACAGGAAGACAATAATTAAACTGGGAACCCCAAAAGCCAAACTTGGAATGTACAACAACACTGTAGAAATAAAACTATAAATTAATTTCCTCTTGTACTAAACAAAGCGCAAACATTAACGATGCACATTTCCCAGAGTTGACATATTCCAGTTAATAAATTCAAAATAAAGAGATATTTTTCTACCTTTTGTGCATTTTTTTCAGTTGCAATTGTTCCAGCCACTTTCTTCTGGTTTCTTCATGTCTTCTGCTAACTCTCCATCATCTGCTGTCCATTTACCCTTTCTTCTCTCTCCTAGTTTTTTTTTCCATTCTCTCTCTATATCTGCTTTAACATACTAATCTTTCTCCTTTTTCTCTTTCCTCATTCCTATTTCATCCACTCAAATTTTACCCCTCCATCCTCAATCCCCACTTACTCTCCCAATACCTGGCCAATTGTAGATTTGTCTTTTCTCCCAGACAAAATATTTTTCCCCTCTCCATTTCACTTTCCCAGCTCCATCCCATTCTAATCCTCCCCCAACATCAGCTCCCTTCTAGTTCCAGCCCCACCCAGCATCTGCTCCTTTCTAGTCCCTGCATCAGTCCATTTCCAGTCCTATCCTAGCCCCCCCATCAGCCCATTTCCAATCCTAGCCCCCCCATCAGCCCATTTCCAATCCTAGCTCTCTCCCCTCACAGCTCATTTCCATTCCAAGCCCCCCTCCCATCAGCCATTTGCAGTTCAAGCCCCCCTTCCACTCAGTCCATTTCCAGTCCTAGCAAACCCCCCCAGCCCATTACCAGTCCTATCCTCCCCCTGCCACTTATTCTCCAGTTTTTAACTAACCCTTCCCTTTCTTTCTTTCACCCTCTCCACATCCAGCATCTCCCCCCTTCTCTCCTACCCTATCTGCCCCTTCTCTTGCACCATCAGTGCTTCCCCCTCATTTTCTCATCCTATCCCTCCACTATGTCCAGCACTCCCACATTCCCTCTCCCTCACCTATGTCCAGCATCCCCTCATCTTCCCCCACTGTGTCCTGTGTTCTCTCTCTCCCCATCCCATGTCTAGCATCCCCTCTCTCACCCCACGTCCAGCATCTGCCCTCGAGTCTAGCCCTACCCTGTATCCATCCTCTGCCCTCTATCCCCTCGCTCGTGTCCAGCATCTGTCCTTCATCCCTCCATGCATCCACCCCATGTCCAACATGCGCCTTCAACCCTCCATGTCTCTTACCCTATGTCCAGTATCTGCCCTCCATCTCTTACCCCCTGTACAGCATCTATCCCCCATTCCCCCACCCTGTATCCACCATCTGCTTTTCATCCCCTTATGCTCACTCCATATCCTGCATCTCTTCCTTCACCTCTTTCCTTTCATTTCTGCCCTTTTCCACTCTTCTCTTCTCCCCCTCCTCTTGCTTTTTCCATCTCTCCCCTCCCCATCTTCCCTCATATCTCTCCCATTCCACCCCCTGTCTCTGGCCTTCCCACCCCCTGAACACACACACTCTCTGCTTTACTTCCCTCCTATGTGTCTCCCAATCTTCCTCCCTATGTGTCTCCCAATCTTCCTCCCCTTATGGCCCCCCAAAACCTCTTGCCACCTCGGTATCGCTAAAACAAAAACCCAAACCCCTCCCCAACATCCCCTGAACCTCTTGCTTCCTTTGGGGAATCGTTAAAAAAAGGCAACGCGGCACCGTGAGCTTCGCACTGAAGCACTGGGCAGGACTCTACAGGCCCCGCCCCCTCCGAAACAGTTCCTACTGCTGACGAGAGGGGGCGCAGAGCCTTGCCCAGCTTCTGCGTCGCGCTTAGTGCCGCCTTGCTTTTTAGTTTTCTTTTTACCAATTCCCCAAAGGAAACAAGAGGTTTGAAGGAATGTTGGGGGGCTTTTCTGGCGATGCTGCGGTGGCAACAGGTTGGGGGGGGGCTATAAGGGGAGTTAAATGCTGCATGCAGAGAGAGGGGGAGGAAGAAAAAGGAGAGAATACTGTGCATGACAAGGGTGAAGTTCCAGCTACTGCTTAGAGGAGCGGGGCAGCAACAGGTCTCCGATCCTGCGCGCAGAAGCAGAAGCCAGGGTTTTGGGGGTTTTTTTGTTTCCCTCCGCGGGCCGCACAACGTTCTCTCGCGGGCCGCGTGTTTGAGACCCCTGATCTAGAAGGCCTCTTTGTAAAGGTCTCTAGAAACAATTTATTCCTTTCTTCTCAAAGGATATTGATCCCATTTTTCCTTTTATGCTAAGTTATACTCTGATGTGATTTAAATTAAAGTTCTCTGCTGGTACTAGGCTCTGACCGAGTTTTAAACTTAAACTAGAAGTTCTCTGCTGGGTTGTAAGCTTAAACTAAAACCCTTGGCTTGGCCATTGAGAGGTTTCATTTAGAGTGTAAAGGTTACTCTTCAGCGGCGATCTTCGTTCTGTTTAAAGTGATGCAGATCTACCCCTTGGGCATGTATCTGTGTCTGGAGTATTTTTGAGTTGTGATGTCAACAGGGTCATCTTTTAACTTGTCGGACAGATGTGTCTGCCTTGTTGGTGTTCCTGCAGGATAGTTTAGATAAGTCTTGTCTTGAATTCCTTGAAGTGCAGGGCATGGTGCTATCCCATTTTCAAGGACTTTTGGCTGGCCACTCACTCACCTCTGATGTGGATATCTCTTGCTTCCTTTGAGGGGTGTCTCTTTTTTGTTCACTTGGCTGTTTTCCTTTGGATCTTAATCTAGTTCTTGGAGTGGCTATGCGCTCTCCATTTGAACTTTTGAAGCAAGCCACACTAAAGAATTATTTTGTCAAGACAATCTTTTGGTGGCAATCTGTTCAGCGCACTGCATTTCTGAGTTGGATGCTTTATCTGGTTGTGACCCTTACTGGACTTTTCTTCCATGATAGTTGTCATGCAGCTCATTTCTTCTTTGTTTCCTAAAGTGGGCATGTCTCTTCACGTTTAACCAGGTGCTTTTGCTTCCATTTTTTCTTTTGGTCTGAGCAGGGTACCTGGAAGGATAAAGCCCTATGCCTGGTGGGTGGCTAGCTCCTTTTGGGAGTCAAACTGGCTATTGTCTTATTTTGCTGGTTCGCAGAGGGGGTCAAGCTGAATGAGATCCATTTTGGCATACTGGATTTGAGAGGATGTTGCCTCCACAGCTCTGTTGAAACAATAAGCCAAACCAGAAGGTCTTAGGACTCTCTTCACCTGAGCACAGGCGGCTTCCTGGTTGTGGAATCTTTTAGCGATTTCCCCTGTTTACATCTGTCAAGTGGTGGCCTGATTTCCCTTTCTGCCATTGTTAGGCATGACCGTCTAGATATCCAGGCCATGGCAGATTCCGTCCTGGGTTCTGGGTTCCTGACAGCAATTGTCTCTTCCCGCACAGTTGTGAGGTAGCTTTGGTACTTTCCGCTTGTCTGGAGTAGTCTTAACAGTGGTGAAATTTTTCATATTTATTTATTTAGTTAGTTAACATCTTTTCTATACTGCTTTCTCATTAAATCAAAGCGGTTTACATTATATGATGATTTCCTTTCCTGGATTTCTGCTAGAGCAATCCAGAACCCATTCTGTTGTAGCTATATAATTATTTGATGCAGTCTGTTTGCAGATTTCATGTTTCATGGTAGTCGCAGGTCTACTGTATATAGTTTAGTGCATGATGTGCAGTTTGACACACTACAGCTTTTTGTTCATTTGGCATTCTGGAGATAATTCTCTGGTTTATCAGAGGCATCTACCATATGCTTTATTAAATAAATACTGGAGGCAAGACCAGCCTATCCACTAGGCAAGCTAGGTGTCCGCCTAGGGTGGCAGACCACTGTGGGCAGCTTGGCGTCCGTGGCAGACCATGTGCTTTGGCAGATTTGGCCTGCTGCTTCTGACCCTGCGAAGGTGTCGGAGGGGGGTCAGAAGCGGCAAGCCATGTGTGCTGAAGCACATGTCCTGCCGCTGCTGCTGAGCCAAGCCGCCTCCCCCTTGCCAGAATTAGTGGCAGCACGACTCGGCAGGATGGGGGGGGGGGAGTGGACGGCATGGCCCGAGCTTCTGCCTAGGGCGACAAAAACCCTTGGGCTGGCCCTGACTGGAGGGTGTGCCCCTAGCTGCACCAGCCTTAGTACCAGTGATGATACAACTGGAATTTTCTAGTCTTTTTCTGACTTCTTCATCTACTGGCAGGGAACATAACCCGTTTGTCTGGACTGGTCTAGCAGGATTCCAGGAAAGGAAATTATCGGTAAGTAAAATGTCACATTAACAGGTTCTCAGGTAACTCTATAGCACCTGTATATCTGCTGATGTGGACAGCCACCACAGAAGGTGAAATCTTTCTGCTCTGTACACAGATAACATATCTGGACACTTTACTACAAGTTTCCAGGCAAATAAGTCCTCAGCGCTTCTAACCAGATAGTCCTTGTAAGTTCTTCAAACTGGCACTGCAACCTTCTAAATATCCCCAAAAGAGCTGTCTGTTCTGGTCTGTCTCTTTCTTCAACTCTGAAAGGTTTAATTACAACCAAAAAACAAGACAGTAAAAGGGGCTCGGTCATCCATTTATGTTCTTGTGTAGAGGCCAAGTGCTTATAAAGAATAACCTTTTGTAACTTCAGAAGCTACTTTAAGTTGTAAGTGAAAAGCATTGGTGCCAGGACTGCTTTTTAACTGTAGCACCCTACTCATTCACAGACTGTAAATATTTCTTTTCTAGACTCTTTATGGAAATCCTTAATGAATGTTCAGATGTAGATGAGATCAAATTCCAAGAGGATGGATCCTGGTGTCCTATGAGGCCAAAGAAGGAACCTCTGAATGTGTCTAGTTCACAGTGCACTAAAATGGAAAGTATGTTTATCTGGGAAACTGAAAGTCAAAGTTACAAAATGTACTGTTAGAAACAGTTTTTATTTTCACACTACTCACTTGATGGTTAAAGTATACATTATCATGATCTTGCGTAATTTTATGTGCATAAATGACAAAACTCACATGTATTCAGAAGGTAATCATGACATGAAAATTTATGTAATTTGTATTTTGCTAGTGGAATCTTCACCATTGAAATGAGCCTTTAGATGTCTTAGAATGAAATGGAGAGAGGCTTAGTTTTTAAATGCCTCTATAGGCTATCATTTTAAACTTCTTCCTTCCCCCACCCCTCTCTTTACTTGATTTTTGGTATACTTTATAGCCTTCTCTAGCTACTACATAGATGTATTTAACATGTGGGTAAAGTATGCAGAGCGCACTCGCATGTGTGTGTATGCACATGTCTGTGTTTGTATCTGCATTGTTCTCCAGGACCAAGCAGGAAGTCAGTCCTCACTTATGGGTGACGTCGGCGCCGACGGAGCCCTCGCGGAGCAATTTTCCCCAGCTTTCAAAGAAAGCCTTTGGGAATTGCAGCGCGCATGCGCGGTCGTCTTCCCGCCCGAAGGTGCCATCTTAGCCAGTCTTCTTTTTTCCGCGGAGCCCTACAGACGTCCCCGTCTTGTCCCCGCGAAAAAGTTGATTTTCCTCTTTATTTTATACTTTTTTCTTTCGGTTCGACGCCGATCGTTTTCCCGCCCGGACTCGCGACGCCGGTCTCGAGTCCTCTTCCGTTTTTTCGGTTTTTCTGACTTAGTCAGCTTTCGTTTTCGTTTTCCCTGGCAGCCCGGTCCTTTGACCTCGCAGGGGCCCTTTTTCCCCGATGGCTGCCAGTGGCTTTAAGCGGTGTGGTCGGTGTGACCGAAATATGTCACTAACCGACACACACGACTTTTGCCTCCGCTGCCTGGGCCCGGATCATGAGGAACTGATCTGTGGGCCCTGCAGCAAACTGTCCTCGAAGGCGTTGAGAAGTCGGCGGCATCAGCGCGAGAGAATCTTCGCTGACCCCAGCCGTACCCGGACCTCGTCGGAGGCCTCCGTGTCGAAAGGCTCCAGCTCGGACCGTCGCCGGAGCTCCTCCGACCGGGGTTCTCCCTCCGGGGACCATCGTCGGAAGGAAAAACCCGCGAGGGCGGCGTCGGTGGACGCTCCTGGCTCCGCGAGGGCCAGGTCGCATAGCCCCGACAGCCGCCCCGGGTCCTTGGAGAAGGAACACCTCCCGAAGCGACCTCGCCTGGAGTCGGAGATGCCTGCCGCGGTAAGTCCTCTAGTCCTTCTGGACTCGCCTCCGCGACAGCCGACGTCGGGCCCGACGCCGTCGGGGCCCGAGTCGGGGGCTGCTGGGTCACCTGAGCTCGGACTCAGGTTGACGGCCTTGGAGAGCAGACTGTCTGCCTTCATGGACCAGCAGCGGGCACTGCTCGCTGGCTTCGCTGGCGTCGCTGCCCCGACTGCCGGGACGTCGACGTCCAAGTCGACCCCGGAGACCGAGCCGATCCTCGAGTCGATGAGAACTCGAGTCGATCCTCGGTCGAGGTCGCCCTCGGCCTCCCGTTCGGGACCGAGGTCGCCGACGCCGACTCCCTCGGCGTCGGGGCGGCTGGCGCCGCAGCCTGCCCGGGCCGACCCCACCGAGTCCTCGTCGGAGTCGGTCTGGGAGTCTGAGGAGGAAGAGTCACCTGATTCTTTCCGGACTCGGTGTGTCCCATCGGACTCTCCGGAGTCCGAGCCTCGGAAGCAGTCCCCCCCGGAGGATGCCCGGTTCTCGGACTTCGTTAGGGATATGGCCAAGGCTTTGGCCTTCCCTGCGGATCCCGAGGAGGAGCCTCGAGCCGAAGAGCTCGACGCCCTCCAGTATGACTCTCCCGCGAGGGAACACTTTACTGTGCCGGTTCCTCCTATGCTGGAACGACTACTCTTCCGCATGTGGGAGAGTCCGGCCTCCTCGCCGGTCCTGAGCAAGCGGGTCGATTCTATCTATCGAGTCCGCAAGAGCCCTGGCTTTCAAAAGGCACAGCTGCCACACCATTCCATGGTAGTGGAATCGGCCATGCATCGTCTTAAGAGCCAGAAGATGCACTCCTCGGTGCCTCCTGGAAGGGAGGCCCGTAACCTGGATGGCCTTGGCAAGAAGTGTTTCCAGGGCTCTATGCTCGCATGTCGTGTCCAGACTTACCAGCTATACATGGGCATGTATCTCCGGGATCTGGCTAAAGAACTGGCCGGATTCTCCGCTGGTCTCTCCGAGGAGCCCTTGCGGAGGTTCCTAGCCTTGTCCACGGGTATTCGGGAATGCTCAAAGTTCATGTCCCGAGCAGCCTATGATGGCTTTGAAGCCTCGGCTCGAGTAGCCGCAGCCGGCATCGGTGCCCGCCGACAGGCTTGGCTTCAGTCGTCCGACCTTGAGCCCTGGGTACAGGACAAGTTGGTCGATGTCCCCTGCCGAGGCGAAAACCTCTTTGGCAAGCCCATGGCGGAAAAGGCTGCACAAATTGAGACTGAGACTCTCACCAGGACCAGGCTTTCTAGGAAGACCTCCGCCCCTTCCCAGAAAAAGAAGGGCTCGGGAAAAAAGTCCTTTTACCCGAGGAAGGCAGCTGCCTACAAACAATACCCCCATTATCAGGCCCCTGCAGCTCCCCAACAGGGCCAGCAGGCCAAGGGACGGGGTAACGGGTCCCGTAGGCAGCAAGCCCCCAAGCCTGCACCACCAGCCCCTGCTCAGCAGGGTGGGGGTTTTTGACTCGCTCAGCATAGCCTCTCCCCCCCCGCTGGTTCCCCCCAGCACCGGAGGCCGGCTGGTTCACTTCGCCCACAGGTGGTCCAGCATCACCGCAGATGCCTGGGTGCTTCACGTCGTGCGAGAGGGCTACCTTCTCCACTTCCATCAGGTCCCTCCCTCCTATTTTCCGGGAGAGCCTCCGCGCCCCCCTCTGCACAGGGAGTTGCTCCTTCAGGAGTTAGCAGGTCTTCTGCAGGAACAGGCGGTGGAACCGGTGCCACACCACCTGAGAGGTCAAGGCTTCTATTCAAGGTATTTTCTGATACCAAAGAGAACAGGAGGCCTCAGACCCATCCTGGACTTGCGCAACCTCAACAAGTTCCTTGTGCGGGAGAAGTTCAAAATGCTTACCCTTGGAATCCTTCTGCCCTACCTCCAGCAGGGAGATTGGCTATGCTCCTTGGATCTAAAGGATGCCTACACGCACATCCTCATCCACCCAAGCCACCGCCAATACCTAAGGTTTGTGGTGGCAGGAAATCATTACCAGTACAGAGTACTGCCCTTTGGCCTGTCCTCCGCACCGCGAGTCTTCACAAAATGTCTCGCGGTCGTGGCGGCCCATCTCCGGCTTCACGGCCTCTATGTCTTTCCGTACCTCGACGACTGGCTCATCAGAGCAGCGTCCGCTCAGGAGGTCACCAACGCCACGTGCCGCACGGTGACTCTGCTGCAGCACTTGGGCTTTGTCATAAACTTCGCAAAGTCCACTTTGCTCCCCTCACAGGATCTCGAGTTCATCGGCGCGAGGCTGCACACTCCTCAGGCGCGAGCGTACCTACCGCTCGACAGGGCTCAGCGGCTCATGGACCTAGCCGACCGCTTTCGCAGCCAGCCCCTGGTCTCCGCCAGGCGCTTCCTGAGACTGCTCGGCCATATGGCTTCCACCGTCCATGTGACCCCCAATGCCCGCCTGAATATGCGGTCTGCTCAATGGTGTCTCCGCCGGCAGTGGCGGCAAGCCACAGGCGGCCTAGCAGACCTTGTGCGCGTCTCCGAGCCGCTGGTCTCGTCTATCCGGTGGTGGCTCCGGCAGCCGAACCTGATATTGGGAATGCCTTTCCAGTCACCTCAGCCGACCCGGGTGCTGACCACCGATGCATCTCTCCTGGGCTGGGGAGCACATTGCCAAAAGGCTCGTACTCAGGGCCTCTGGACCAAGTGGGAGTCTGCTCAGCAGATCAACTTCCTGGAGCTCAGGGCGATCCGCCTAGCTCTCAGGGCCTTCTCCCACCTGACCTCCCAACAGTCCGTCCTTGTCCAGACGGACAATCAAGTTGCCATGTTCTACGTGAACAAGCAGGGGGGCACGGGCTCCTTCCTCCTCTGCCGGGAGGCACAGAAGCTCTGCTCTTGGGCCGTCAGTCACGGCATTCTCCTCAAGGCAGTTTATCTCCCGGGCCAAGAAAATTGCCTGGCGGACAAACTCAGCAGGGTCCTCCAGCCGCACGAGTGGCGTCTGGATCCCTTGATCGTTCAGAAGCTCTTCCTCAGGTGGGGCCTCCCCACGGTGGATCTCTTTGCCAGTCCTCACAACCGGCAGCTTCCTCGCTTCTGCTCTCGTCAGCCACACCCCCTTCGGGTTGCGGCGGACGACTTTCTGATCTCATGGTCGGGGAGCCTTCTGTACGCTTTCCCTCCCATCCCGTTAGTCTCTCGGACTCTCTTCAAGGTTCTCCGAGACAAAGCCTTCATGATCCTGGTGGCCCCTCGCTGGCCCAGGCAGCCGTGGTTTCCGCTCCTGCTGCAACTGGCGGTGGAGGATCCAATCCCTCTGGGGGTACAACCGGATCTCCTCACCCAGGATCAGGGGTCCCTACTGCACCCCAACCTCCGGTCTCTCAACCTCATGGCCTGGCTGCTGAAAGTGTAGTCCTTGCTCCTCTTCTCTTGCCGGCGGAGGTGGAGGAGGTCGTCTTGGCTTCGCGACGGCCTTCTACCCGCAAATGCTACGCCCTTAAATGGCGTCGCTTTGCAATCTGGTGTTCCCAACAGTCTCAGGATCCCTTCTCCTGCCCGGTGTCGGTGATCTTACAGTACTTGCTACACCTCTCTAATCTGGGACTTAAGTCCAACTCCGTCAAAGTTCACCTCAGTGCTCTTTCAGCACATCATGTGCCGGTGGACGGCAGACCTCTCTCCAACGACCCTCTCGTAGCGAGGTTTCTCTGAGGTCTCCTTCTACTTAAACCACCTCTGCGCCCGCCAGCACCTGACTGGGACCTGAATGTGGTTTTACAGCGGATCACCTGTCCGCCTTTTGAACCTATGGCTACCTGTTCTCTCTCCGTTTTCTGTCTTGGAAAACACTGTTCTTGATAGCCCTCACTTCCGCTAGGCGCGTAAGTGAATTGCAGGCCCTCGTGTCTGATCCCCCTTACACTAGGTTCTACAAGAATAGGGTAGTCCTTCGGACTCACCCGAAATTTCTGCCTAAAGTGGTCTCCCCTTTTCACATCAATCAGGAGGTGGTACTTCCAACCTTCTTTCCCAGACCACACTCCAGCCGAGCTGAAACGGTCCTCCATACCCTGGACTGTAGAAGGGCATTGAACTTCTACCTTGACCGTACGCGGGAGCACCGTAAAGCTGCTCAGCTTTTTGTGTCTTTTGACCCCAATAAATTGGGGCTCCCGGTCTCCAAGCGTACTCTGTCCATCTGGGTTGCGGACTGTATCTCTTGGGCTTATGGGGCAACCGGACTCTCCTTAGAAAGTCGAGTCACGGCTCATTGCGTTCGGGCAAAGGCCACGTCAGTGGCTTACCTCCGCTCTGTTCCGCTGGCAGACATCTGCCGGGCCGCTACTTGGTCTTCGAGCCAGACTTTTGCGGTCCATTACTGTCTCGAGAGGGAGTCCCGTAGGGACAGTGCTTTCGGACAGGCAGTCCTCCGTAATCTCTTTGAGGTCTGAGCAACTCCTACCCTCCATCCCGGATGTGGGCTACCGGTGGGTGATAATTCAGCGAAGATTCTATCCTTCTGTGCTGCTGAGCTAGAGGGAGCTCATTTTTGTGCTTAGGGTCTCCGGTAGCCTTGAGCTTGGGAGTCCCATAAGTGAGGACTGACTTCCTGCTTGGTCCTGGAGAAAGCGTAGTTACTCACCTGTAACAGGTGTTCTCCAGGAGCAGCAGGAATCAGTCCTCACTACCCTCCCTCCTCCCCTTGGAGTTGCAATCGTCTGCTTATGTTCTTTTGCAAATTTTTATGCTGTCTTTTTTAGCTATGTCATCTGACTGGCTAAGATGGCACCTTCGGGCGGGAAGACGACCGTGCATGCGCGCTGCAATTCCCAAAGGCTTTCTTTGAAAGCTGGGGAAAATTGCTCCGCGAGGGCTCCGTCGGCGCCGACGTCACCCATAAGTGAGGACTGATTCCTGCTGCTCCTGGAGAACACCTGTTACAGGTGAGTAACTACGCTTTTATGTATGTCTCTCTCTTTTTTTTTAAATTTTGGCATCAAGTAAAAAAATAACTTTATCCAAAGTTATACAGTCAGAATACTTCCAAACAGGTGAATCGATAAGCACCAAAGGAAAAATATAAAACAGAAATCTTCTGATTTAATATAGACCACTAACCAAAAAGAAGAAAAGGGTGTTTGTTCAGCAGCTGCCTCTAGGCTAAATAAAGTGCCTAGCCATCACTGTTTTAGTTAAAATTGGATATTCAGCAGCAGAACATATCCAGTTTCTGGCACTGAATATCTGGGCTGGCTGAACGCCAGCACCGCTATCCAGTTAGCAGCGATTTTCAGCCACTAACCAGAAAGTGCTAACTGGTTAAAGTTAGGACAGCCATTCTCTTGTCATAACTTTAATCAGTTAAGTTAACCGGATAGCGGCTCACAGACCACTGTAGGGTTTTTTTTTCCCAGCGATCTCTGGAGACATTCAGTGGCACTAACCAGTTGGTGCCTCTGAATATCATGCTGACCATGTTTTCGCTGATTAGAAGTACTGCTAATTGACTTCAGCGCTTTAAAAATGCCCCCCAAAACCTATAAAAACATAGGAAAATCCAAAATAATGGATGGTGCGTTATACAGTGCCTTGTGAAAGTATTCATCCCCTCAGTTTTTGTCCTGTTTTGTCATATTACAACCTGGAATGAAAATGGAGGTTCATTTGTATGTTAAGTAAAGGACTTAACAATATAGTCTAAATTGGTGACGTGGAAAAACAATAAATACCTCGTATATTTTTTAAAAAAAAGTGAAAACTGAAAGGTTTTGCTATGAAACCCCTAAATAAGATCTGGTCCAACCAATTAACCTCAGAAGTCACACAATTAGTTGATTAGGATCCACCTATGTGTAATCGGTGTAACATGATGCCTGTAGAAATATACCTGATCTCAAGGAACAAGCAGGATTGTAGTTTTTCACTTATGAGTGATATAGGTACTGACTGAGCCTGCACAGGAATGCTCTCCAGTATCTAATAGAAAAGCTTTTGGGAGCATCCCACTGCGCCTGCGTCGCTGCCTTCCCGCCCTTGGAACTCTTCCTCCTCAGTTCTTCGTTTTCTGTGGAGCCAGCAGAAAGCAAATCCCGTCACAGCAAAAATTTTCTTCATTCTTCTTCTTTATTGATTTTTATGGTTGTGTCTCCCTCCTGTCGACACCAGAACTGATTTCTTCAACTCTAGTCTTTCTTTCTGTTAAAAAAAAAAAAGAACTTTAATTTTTTCAGGAGCATCGACGCCATTTTAGGCCTTAGACCTTCCAGCCAGTCTACTGACAAGAAGGAAAAACCAGCCAGTAGTTTTATGACATGTTCTAAGTGTGGTAGCCCTATCTCTGCTGCTGATACCCATGACTGGTGTCTTAAATGCCTTGGGCCCAGATAACCAGCCATACAAATGTCCCCTATGCAGAAAGATGACAAAGAGAGGCCTGCAGAATTGGGCCACAAAACTCGGCTCCCTCTTTGCCTCAGCTGCGGTTTCACTCGCTTTGTCGTCGTCGAAGGCATAGTCTTCTTCAGATGGATCTCAGTTATCGAAACACAAGTCTTCCTCGAAGACAGGCCGTCCTCCCAAGGGTAGATCTCTATCTAAACATAGAGATACCTCGAGCATTGCCCTAGAGTTGGATCGACCGGCCAAACAACCCCGGCGGGAGGACATCCCCCTCCAAAACCACCAGAGGGGTCCAGGATGTCCCTGAGGCCTCCACCTCAGGAGAGCTCCTGGGGGCATACTCTGGAATGGTAGCCCATGTTTCTGGTACCAATACCCAGGCATCGGCAAGCTCTGAGGATCAGCAAATGCTGACCATTGAGTGGAGTCTAGTGGCTCTGTTAGTGGCATCGGTACCGGTCAGGATCTTACCAGCAGTACCATCAACGCTGCCGATGCAGTCGGCATACAGCTTCATGCTGTTCATCACACTCCCGCCCATGCTGGTCTCTCGAGTCCATTCCCAGTTCCGAGGTACCGGTACAGCAAGTCTCTGGGGCCAATACCAATCTCGATCGGTACCGGACCTTTCAAGAGCAGGAGCATCGCTCCCGCTGTTACTTTGATTCTGCAGAGTCCAATTCTTCGGATGATGAATAGATTGGTACCCAAAAAATGTGAAGCCTTCCGGAGGAACCCTCACCATCACCGCAACATGCATGTCCCCTCCTCAAGGGTATATCTTTTCAAGAGTTTATCAAGGATATGGTGAAGGACCTATCCATTACTCCTACATCGGAGAAAGAACCCAGAGCAGAGGAATTGGAGATCCTCCAGTATCTTACAGCTCTTAGAGGCAACTACTCTACCTATTTGCCGTATACTCCAGGATCTTATGCTCTGGATATGGGAAATGCCCCTCACCATTTCTCCCCATATTCAGAAACCCGATACCAGTTATCGGGTACTGTAAAATCCCGGTTTCCAGGAAACGCAGCTTCCACACCACACAATGGTAGTGGAATTGGCTGTGCGTCGAATTTAAGAGTTCTAAGACACACTTCTCCAATCCCCCAGACAAGGAATCAAGAACCCTCAATGCCTTTGAGCGGTGGTGCTTTCAGGCCTCCATGCTTTCAGCCCGCATAAGTTCATACTTAGTCTACATGAGTATGTTCCTTAAGGAGGTAACTAGGGATCTGGAATCAATGGCTCCTCTTCTCCCAGATGAGAGGACAAACTATCTTACGTTAGTCATACATGCCCAGAGTGTTTCGAAGCTTGTCAATAGGGCGGGCAGCCTTTGACTGTTTTGAATGCACTAGCAGAGCAGCATCTATCTGCATAGGTGCATGTAGGATTGCCTGGCTTCAGGCATCAGACCTTGAACAATGGGTTCAAGACAAGCTGGGTGATATTCCCTGTACAGTTGAGAATCTGGAAAGGATTGACAAGATAAAGTGTCTCAGAGTCTGAGAATATCATCCCTCAATAGGCTTTCCAAAACTACTGCCAACCCTGCTAATAAAAAAAGCAGCTGCAAAGAAAGCTTTCTATGGTAAGAAGAAATTTTACCCTCCTTTACCACCCAGCTTCTCAATACCAACCTCAGGTACCCAGAAGAGGCAAATCTCCAGGAACAAGCAGGAATGAGTCTTCACATATGGGGTTCGTCGGCGCCGACGGAGCCCGCACGGGAATGCTCCCCAGCATCCAATCAGAAGACTTTTGGGAGAATCCCTCGCGCCTGCGCGGTAGCTTCCCGCCCTTCCCACTGCCTCTCCCCAGTTTTCGTTTTTCTGCGGAGCCGACAGGACGTACCTCCTGTCACCGCAGAAACCTTTCTTCTTTTCTTGTTTCCTGTGGTCGCGGTTTTTTTCCCGCTGACTCTGGCACCGCTGGTGCCCCCTTTTTCCTTATTTTTTTTGTTTTCCTTTATTTTCCTTCGAGGAGCATCCTCCTCGTGTTATTCTGAGGCCTACCGGGCTTTCCAGCATGGAGCCTTCTTCCCCTAAGAAGTGCCCCCAATGTGGAGACGTTGTCTTCTTCTTCGACTCCAACGCCTGATGTCTCTCCTGTTTGGGCCCTGACCCCTTCTCCCTCGATTCCCCGGGCTTCAGCGTCGGCAGAAGACCCTCCCTGTTTCGAGTGTCCCTCGATGACGTCTTTCCCTCTGAGGTGCGGTCGTCGGCTTTCTCTCCTCGCCAGGATCAGGTAACCCAACAACAGTCTGTTAAGACTAACCGAGCCTTGAGGGGTGAGTCTCATGCGCTGCATGACGACGACTCCGGCCTTCCCCTCCAGTCCCTTACACCCCGGAGGGAGTCTTCGGGCTCCAGAGCCTCCACGGGGTTTCGGGTTGTTCCTGAGGTTCGCTCCTCACAGAACATTCCCGAGCCATGCCCCCGAGGGTGGCACCCGCTTCGAGCAGTGCAGATCCCTCTGCATCGGCGCCGGCGTCGAGTGTTCCACTCTTCGCCAGGGACTGTCAGCTGGTGTCCTCGTTGCCTTCGGGGCCGATCGACTCGACCCAGTCTGGCTCTACGGCATCCCGGCCCTGCGTGGGGGCGGTACCCGCTTTCGGCGGTGCCGATTCCCCGGCATCGGTGTTGAGTGTTCCACTCTTCACCGGGGATCGTCGGACCAACCTGACCCGGTAGGGCGTGCCCACACCCCTGCCATGCGCGGAGGTGGTGACCGCTTCGAGCAGGACCAAGTCCTCGGCGTCGGAGTTGGTGGCCCCACTCCCCGCCGGGGATCGGCACTGGGTGCCCTCGGCTCCGTTAGGGCCGATCGACTCGTCCCCGGCTTCCGTGGGGGCGGTACTGGCCTTGAGCGGCTCCGCCCCTCCGGCGGCAGTCTCGGGAACAAGGGCCCCGTTCTTCGCCAGGGGTCGCCTCCGGGCTCCACCTGCGGAGCCAATTGATCTATCCCGGTCGGGTGGGTCGGCACCCCCATCTTGCGCGGGGCCGGGGCCTCCCCCGGACACCACCGACCTCCCGGCATCTACGCGGGCGTCGAGTGCTCCACTCGTCACTGGAGTTTGCCCGCGGGACCCGGGACCTTCGGTCGAGTCGACCCAAAAAAGCGCCGCGGCCGTGGAGCCGGGGCTGGGCGTCTCGCTCCCCGCCGGGGCTCGTCAGCGGGTTACCTGGGTACCCTCGAGGCCGCGTAGTATGCCCCGTAACGGTTTCCCGCTCAATAAAACAGGCACGGGCAGAACCCCGGCGCCTAGAAGGGCCTCTCTCCCGACGTCGGAGCCGACTTCGGGTGTTTCCCTCTTCGCCGAGTTTCGGCCTGGGAAGCCCTCGTTGCCATCGGCACCGATCGTCGCGACCCTGACTCCATTCACGGGAGTGGCAGCACCGGCGCGGCCACCGACACTGGGGCCCCCTAAGGAGGCGCCGCTCGGTTCGAAGCCCAGGCTCGAATCGATCTCCAGTCTGGAAAGCGTGGCTCCGACGAATTTCGGATCCGACCCCGGTCTCTTCCAACTGCGCAGTGCTGCGCTCGCCTGCTCTCCAGCTGCCTCGGCACCACTCCAGCCGCCCTTGCGGATTGCCCCGGGGGCGGCCCCGCTCCCAGAGTCGGGGCCGAGGCCGAGTCCCGCGGGCCCGTCGGGGACGTCGCTCCCTTCGATGCCCCGCTTGGAGTCAATCCCGGGCTCTGACGATGCAGTACCGACTGCCTCGAATTGGGACTGTCAGTACCCTCCTCTGTTTAGAGCGATTCCTCCCGTGCACCAGCACGGTGGGTCCCCTGGTGTTCAAGCGGGCCCCTCCACCTCGGCCTCCCCCGGGATAGCCCCTCTGGGAGAGCCGTCTTTTCAAGACTTCCTCCTTGACATGGCGGACTTGCTCGCCATTCCTATCCCGGGCCCTTCGCTAAGTCCGGGTCCTGCGGAACAGGCAGCCGTAATGCTTCCTCTACATCCCTCCCTGTGGGATCTCCTGCTCGGGATTTGGCGCTCGCCCTTACAGGTACCGGCGCCGCCTACAGCCATGCATGCCCGGTATCGGGTGCCCCCCCTCTCCGGGTTTCCAGACGCACCAGCTTCCCCATCATTCTATTGTGGTGGAATCGGCCCTGAGGAAGGTCGGAAGCAAGAAGAAGCACTCTTCCTGCCCCCCGAATCATGCGTCTAAAGCTCTGGACAACTTTGGGCGGCGAACCTTCCAAACGTCCATGTTGGCTTCCAGGATTTTCTCATATATTTTCTATATGAGCCTGGCGCTTCGGAAGGTCACCGAGAGGTTATCTCTTTTGTCTCCTTTGTGTCGGCCCCTCGGGCCCCTGACTATTCGTTGCTTCTTTACCATTGCAGGAATATCTCTTGGTTTCTTTCTCGGGCTGCCGTGGACTCTTTTGAGTCAGTTAGCAGGTCCTCTGCTGTAGCCATAGGGGCACGTCGTACAGCCTGGTTGCAGGCTTCGGACTTGTGCAGCTGGGCACAACATAATCTGGGTACTTCCCCGTGCACCGGGGAGAACCTCTTCAATGGCGAGGCTTTGCGTCAGGTTGCTCAGTGCTCCGCCGACCTGTTTGGCATTGGCCACCCGCGGCCCTCCCCCTCTCCCGGGGGTAGGAAATGTCCTTCCCGACCCTCCTTTCCGAAGAAGAGGAAGTTTCATCCCTCTGCCCACCTGCCAGGTGCGCCCATGCCAGGGACATCTCACACCGGTCGGCAGTGCCAGTTCTCACGCCAGGCTGCCCATGCCAAGCAGCCTTAGGCTCCGGTATGCGGCAGTTTGCGCTTTACTCCTCTTACCAGAAGTTACTGTCCAGTTCTACACTGGGGTTCTTTTCAGTGTGACAAGCGGTTCGGCTGCTTGATTGGGGTTATGGAGCCCCCTCCCCCGGGGGGGGAGACGACCCTTCCCACACTAGGTTAGCCTGGCTCCTCAGGGCCATGCTAGTCTTCTTCGGACTTACCCTCGGGTACATCCCTCGGATTCCTCTCTGCCTGGTTCCCCTGGATTGAGGGGATCACGCACCGAATCTCCTTCTCCCAGTGTAGGCCTTGGCCGCTACTCTCCGAGCATGGCCGAACCAATCCTCGACAGGACCGGACCACCCCCCCCTGGTCTGTGTCTCCGCTCTCGCAGAGAAACCCCTGGGTCTGTCAGGTTACGGTGGGCAGGAGTCCCACTGACCCATGTCGATCTCCGGCTCCGCTCCCTGCACTCTTCGGAGCGGCGGAGGGCATTGGCCCTACCCCCGGGGTTTTTTTTAATATAGGCCGGAGATGACCCCCACGGTCACGCCGTGGCTATAGGGTTTTCTATTCTCCTGCCTTCCCTGTGGTACGGAGGACACGTTTTTTTGCGTGGCTGTCAGGTGGATGCCTCAGGGGCCTACATACTCCTGATGTGCTCCTCCCCAACTGATCTGGCGGTCACGCAACCATACTGCTACTCTCGCCGATCTGCCCTGCACCACGCACATCGGCCCATCACTTTGGATGGCCCTTCCCCCCGCCACCTTCCAGGTGGGCGCCCTCCTGTGGATCAAGGGCCGGTCCGAGTTGGCAGTATCGTTCTCACGTGTGCATACCGGTTTAGTAACCTGGGTGGGCGCTTCCGGGCCCACCTATAGCCCGATATACATCTATACCTGTTATTGGATATATATCGGTACAGGTGGGCGCTTTTGGGAAATGTTATAGCGCCCTGTGTCTTACCGACTATCTCCCAATTGTCGGTACTGACGTTTTGTTATTTCTTACGGGGTCCGGCCGGCCCGCTTGCCTGCGTTCTGCGGCTTGGGTGCTCGGACCGGTTATGCTTAAACTTGCTGTGAAGTCGTCAGCCCCTTGGTTTACGCCTCCTTGTCTGGAGGTTTTCGAACCCAATGTCTTCCTATCCCTTGCCGGCTAGGGTAGACAGTGTACCCCTCGGTATCCTGGGGTACACTCCTGTTCTTCTCCGGGCTGGGTTCTCCCAGATCGGTCAGTCTTCTGATTAGTCCTCCGGATTGGGGACTCTGCTCCTACTGGAGTTCTCAGCTTCTCTTAGATTTCCTTGTGAAGGCCTGCCGTCTTTCCGGTGCCGGTTGACACCTGCGTCTCCAGCCCGCCCGGACTGGGAACTTCGTCCTCTCTGCGGTGAAGTTCCCTTGAAGACTTCGCTACTGCATCTACAGTACCCGTCGCAGCTCTGCCTTCTACAATCCAGTAGGTAAGCTCTAGATTGTGCTAGATCATTAACGGTTTAATGATATTTGACGTGGTTTTGAAGACTCCCCTGTAGTCTTCGGTTGCTGTGCCTTGGCAACTCTTCTCAACTCCTACCCTCCATCCCTCAGGGGATGCCGCGGATCCAGGTTGGGCGATGCCGCCCTGTCCAGGGGCGCGCATTCTGGGATCTCCTCTGGCACCCTCAGCTAGGGAGTCCCCATATGTGAAGACTCATTCCTGCTTGTTCCTGGAGATAGCACAGTTACTTACCTGTAACAGGTGATCTCCGGAACAGCAGGAATTAGTCTTCACAACCCACCCACCTCCCCTAGGAGTTGTATCTCTCTCTCTCTCTCTCTCTCTCTCTCTTCCTTCCTCTCCTCTCCTTCTGTCTCAGCTATTAAACGCAACTATGGAGAGGCAATGGGAAGGGCGGGAAGCTACCGCGCAGGCGCGAGGGATGCTCCCAAAAGCCTTCTGATTGGATGCTGGGGAGCATTCCCGTGCGGGCTCCGTCGGCGCCGACGAACCCCATATGTGAAGACTAATTTCTGCTGTTCCGGAGATCACCTGTTACAGGTAAGTAACTGTGCTTAGTCTCCCAAGCAACAGAAAAAGCTACAGGTCTCTAAATCTCAACCAGCTGCGCTGACCCAATCTGCGCCTGGTTTTTGACTTTTTCCTAGAGAACATAGTCACCCTGCCTCTGGAGAACCCCCACCCCCTCCACATAGCAAGCCGATTTTACCACTATGCCCACAATTGACATCTTATCACCTCAGAGCAGTGGACATTATCCATAGTGCAAGAGGGGTACAGGCTACATTTGCAAAGCATACCTCCCTCCACTCTAGCGGGTGAGTATCATTCTCAGCCCCCACTCACTGCTCTCCTGCAGCAAAAGGTCACCTCTCTTCTGTCAGTGTGCCATAGAAGAGGTTCCAATATCCCAACAAGGGATGGGGTTCTATTCTTCCTACTTTCTCATGCCAAAGAAAAACGGAGGGTACAGACCCATCTTAGACCTCAAACCTAAACAAGTTTCTAGTCCGCAAGAAATTCAAGATGATCTCACTAGGAACCCTTCTACCTTATCTCCAGAGTCAGGACTGGTTCTGCTCTCTAGATCTAAAAGAAACATATACTCATATCCTCGTTCATCCAGGACACAGGAAGCCTCTGCTTCATCTTTCAGGGAAATCGCTATCAATGCAGATCCTTCCCTTTGGAATTGCCTCTGTCCCAAGAGTCTTCATAAAGTGTAAGGCAGTCGTAGCCGCATATCTAAGGACTCTCAGAATATTTGTCTTCCCTTACTTAGAAGACTGGCTAATAAGGGCAGCCACTTCACAGGAGGTTCATCTATCCCTCCTTCGTATAATGCAAGATCTGGGATTTGTGATAAATCTTCCAAAATCCCATCTAGTTCCCACTCAAACTGCAGTATTCTTAAGAGCGCTTCTAGACACTCGACGGTCAAGGGCATTTCTACCCCAGGACCGTTGTACTTGATTAATACAGCTCGCATCTCAGGTATGGCTCGGGGACCATCTCTCGACCAGAGAGATGCTTCAACTTCTGGGCCATATGGCCTCTAGTACGTGTGGTCCCATATGCCCAGTTGCACATGCGAACAGTCTAATGGACCCTTGCATTACAGTGGAAACAGGTCTCTGGGGCCCTCAAGGACCGGATCCAAGTCAGACCTGCTTGCCAAGTCCCTTCTATGGTGGTGTACCCCAACAAATCTTCTTTTAGAGTCACCTTTTCAGATGCCTCCACATCAATGAATCCTAACAGTGGATGCCTCCAAACTGGGTTGGGGAGCCCACTTAGGCCCTCTTTCCACTCAGAGCCTCTGGATGGAGTAGGCATCGCAGCTCCAGATAAATCTCCTAGATCTTCGTGCTATCTTCAATCCCTCAAGGCGTTTCAACAACTCCCACAGGTCCACATAGTTTTCGTCTAGACGGACAATCAGGTAGCCATGTTCTGTGCGAACAAACAGGGAGGAGTAGGTTCTTGGGCCCTCTGCCAGAAGGCTCTCCAGCTTTGGTCTTTTGCCATTGCTCATTGGATACACCTCCAAGGGGTGTGCTTTCTGGGACAGCAAAATGTCATAGCAGACAGATTGAGCCGGATCCTTCCACATGGATGGTCCCTCCATCCGCAGACAACCTCCTTCATCTTTCAGATCTGGGGAACTCTGGAAGTAGACCTTTTTGCAACTCCGCAAAATGCAAAACTTCCTCATTTCTGCACGAGAATCTTGTTGTCCAGCTTACAGTAGGTGGATGCTTTCCAGTTTCACTGGATTCAGGATTTCCTGTATGCCTTTCCTCCCATACTCCTGATTCCCAAAATGGTCTTCAAGCTTCAAGTGGACAGGGCAAAATAATTCTCATAGTCCTGCGCTGGCCACGTCAACCTTGGTTTCCTCTCCTGCTACATCTCTCTGAGGCTCAGCTCCCGATCTCCTCCTCTCTCAGGAGGAAGGGACGCTACTCCATCCCAATCCACAGTCTCTCCATCTCATGGTTTGCCTGCTGAAAGCGTAGTCTTACAAAGTTTTAACGTGACTGAGGAAGTAAAGGAGATCCTGCTAGCCTCCAGAAAGCCATCCACTAGACGTTCTTGTGAACTTAAGTGGCATAGGTTTTCCGCCTGGTGTTCCCAGAAGGAGCTTAATTCCTTTTCAGCTCCTGTAGAGTGGGAGTGGGAGGAGTGGTCTAGTGGTTAGGACAAGGTACTTCAGGCCGGAGGGCCGGGGGTTCAAGTCCCACCTGGGGACAGCAATCTCAGGCCGGAGGGGCTGGGATTTCTAGTCCTATAGGCACTCCTTGTGGTCTTGGGCAAGCCACTTAACCCTCCATTGCCCATGTTCCCTGTAAGTATTAGCATATGTGTCTCATCCCCTCGTGTTAAATGTATCCCCCAATTGACCGCTTTGACCTGGTGAAAAGCGGGATATAAATACAGCTAAATAAAATAAAATAAACTGTAGAGGCTCTCCTTCACTATCTCCTATATCTTTCTTCCTCTGGTCTCAAGACAAACTCGGTGAGAGTTCACCTCTATGCAGTTGTGGCTTCTCACCATCCATTGGATGGACAGCCTATCTCCTCACAGCCACTTGTGGTGTGTTTCATGAGAGGACTTTTATTAACCAAGCCTCCCATTAGACCACCTTCTGTGGCATGGGATCTTAATGTCGTCTTAGGGCAGCTCCTCAAGCTGCCTTTTGAACCTTTAGCCACAACCTCACTAAAGTTTCTCTCATGGATAGTTATCTTCCTAGTAACCCTCACTTCGGCTAGACGCATTAGTGAGCAACAAGCTTTGGTGGCAGATCCACCTTATACCCGGTTCCATCATGATAAGGTTGTCCTTAGGACTCGCTCCCATTTCATGCCAAAGATGGTGTTTTCTTTCCATTTCAATTAATCAGTTTACCTTCCTGTCTTTTTTCCTAGACCACATTCCTCTAGGGCGAAGGCAACCTTGCACACGCTTGACTGCAAGCGTTCCTTAGCTTTTTACCTTCAAAGGACTCAAGAACACCGAAGAGCTTTGCAGTTGTTCATTTCCTTTGACCCTGGTCTCTTGGTCTCCCTTTTTCTAAATGTGCTCTGTCCAGTTGGATAGTAGACTGCATCTCATTTGTTTGATAAGGCGGGACTATCCCTTGAAGGACACATCACTGCCCATAATGTTCGTACCATGGCTGCCTCGACGGCAAACATTTTCTGTGGCCATTGATGAAATATGCAAATCAGCTACTTGGTCTTCAGTTCATACCTTTGCTACTCATTACTGTCTTGACAAGGACTCTTGCCGGGATGCCATGTTTGGTCAGGCTGTACTCCAGCACCTCTTTCAGACTTAGGGCAACTCCTACCCTCCGTTCCGGAAATTAAATATACCAGCCATCTATGGAGGATCCATGACCTCTTGATGCCTATTCTGAGGCAAATCTACCAATTTTGAGTTCATTTCTCTGGCATCTAGGAGCTAGAGAGTCCCATATGTGAAGACTACATTCTTGCTTGTTCCTGGAGATAGCGTACTTACTCACCTGCAACGGGTGATCTCCAGGAACAGCAGGAATTTAGTCTTCACAACCTACTCTCCTCCCCTAGTAGAGTTTCTCTTTTCTATTTTCTCTCCTTTTATCTCAGCTGCAAACTCAACTGAGGAGGGAGAGTTCCAAGGGCAAGAAGGCAGCGACACAGGCGCAGTGGGATTGCTCCCAAAAGCTTTCCTATTGGATGTTGGGGAGCGTTCCTGTGCGGGCTCCGTCTCTACCGATGTCACCCATATGTAAGGACTAAATTCCTACTGTTCCCAGAGATCATCTGTGAGTAACTATGCTATCTGAAAAGTCCCCGAGTCTTCAATACCACTAAGCAAGCAACATGAAGATCATGGAGCACTCTAAACAGGTCAGAGACAAAATTGTGGAGAAGTGTAGATCAGGGTTGGGTTATTTAAAAAAACAAAATTAAAAAAATCCCAAATTCTGAATATCCTATGGAGCCTCATTAAATCCATTATAACAAAATGGAAAGAATAAGGCACCACTACAAACCTCACGACTCCTTTAGGTCCAGTTTCCAGAGGGTTAAAGATCCAATATTACAATGAATGCTCTCTAAAAGTATCGAGAAAACTAGCTAAATAGGGGCTAAACTGTAATACCTCCACCTTCCCTTCACATTTTTTCTATTGTGTACTTTTTTATTATTGTTTTTGTTTTTTACTTAAAACATATAACTGTGAAAACAGATGAATGCAGGTCTCAGACTAACACTGGCAGTGCATTTTAATTGTTCAAAAGCGACATGCCTTCACGCATCAATGACCTTTAAGCAATCATCCATTCATTGAAGAATTACAGTACTTTATGACTCCCCATTAGACTTTTTCTTCAATTTTTAACACGTTTTTATAAACCATGTTATTAATAAAAGATTGTGCTTATCTTATCACACTGTTGAAGATTGATCTCCTCTCAATCTTCAACAGTGTGATAAGATAAGCACAATCTTTTTATTAATAACAACATGGTTTATAAAAACATGTTAAAAATTGAAGAAAAAGTCTAATGGGGAGTCATAAAGTACTGTAATTCTTCAAGAGAATTGCAGCAAAGGTGGCTCTACAAAGTATTGACTTTGGATGGTGGGGTGGGGAATACCTATGCACACTCCTGATTTCAGTTTTTTTGTCTTAATTGATTATCACAATAAGGAATATTTTGCACCAAAGTGGTAGGCATGTTGTGTGAATCACATGGTGCTAACCCCAAAGTCTCCATTTAATTCCATGTTGTAATTGCGACGAAACAGGACAAACACTGAGGGGATAAATACTTTCATGAGGTACTGTATTATACATCCTATTATACATCCTCATTGCTGACTATTGATCACCTTCTACTGACTTCCCTTCAACAAATTTCTTTAACTGCAGAGGATCATAGAAGATGTACAGAGAACTCCCATATTTAACTAAACATTTTGTAGGAAATTTAAAAAAAAACTCAGCCCCCAGACCAATTTAATCTTTGTCTGAACGTCAAAAAGGCTACTCACTTCTTCATAGCTCTCAAGAAATATGAGTAAATTCTTAACTTCTCAGTGTAAAATAAAACATCTTTGAACCTAAAGAATAAAACTAGGCTTTGCATTCTAACTAGTTCCAAGGTAATAAACACAGAAATATGACGACAGAAAAAGACCATATGGCCTACCCAGTCTTTCCTTTCATACCATCTACTATAGTCCGGTTTTTTTTTTTTTTTTAAAGACCTGTGTTTATCCCATGCTTTCTTGACTTCAGATACAGTCCTTGTCTCTACTACATCCACCGGGAGACTGTTCCATTCATCTACCATTCTTTCCATAAAGAAATAATCTCCAGGACAAGTAGGAATGTAGTCTTCAGATATAGGTGAAGTCCCCTGATAGAAACCGATCAGGAATGCTCCCCAGCATCCAACAGGAATGCCTTTGGGAGCATTCTACTGCACCTGTGTGCTTGCTTTTCTGCCTTCCCTATCCTTCTCAGTTTCTAGTTTTCCCTGGAGCCATTCAGACATATGTCCTGTCACCGCTGTTAAATTATTTTCTTCATACCCTTTGGGGTACACCGTGCTTAATTTTTTGCCTTTCTGCCAGCTCCAGTACTATCACTCAACGCAGGAGTCCAATTTTCTTTTTTGTTTTATTTTTTCATCTTTTACTCTGACTTCCGCAGCTGGTTTCGACAGCCTAGGTCACCATTGCCTTTTTTGACCTTGCAACGGCTATGTTCCTGAGTATGGAGAAACAAGCCAGTGGTTTTTAAAAATGTTCAAAGTGTTGGAACACTATTTTAGCCACTGAAAATCATGACTGGTGTTTAAAGTGCATCTCCAGGAACAAGCAGGAATGTAGTCTTCACATGTGGGTATCGTCAGTAACGACGGAGCCTGTGCGGGAACGCTCCCCAGCGTCCAATAGGAAAGCTTTTGGGAGCATCCCACAGTGCCTGCGTGCTGCCCTCCTGCCTTTCCAACTGTCCCTCTCCAGTTCTTCATTTTCCGCGGAACCAACAGGTCGCATACCCTGTCACCGCAGAAATTTTGGCTTTAATCTTTGTTTTTGTGGTCGCGTCTGCCTTCCCTCGACGCTATACCGGTACCGCCAGTTCTTTCTTCTAAAAAAACAAACAAACAAACAAACTATAGTTTCTGAAGTGGTTTACTTCAGGAACTTTTTTTCCTTGGTGCTGGGTGCCATTTTGGGCACTAGGACCAATTTTTCCTTAAAAATGGAAAAACCTACTTCAGGTTTTAAGAAATGTTCTAAATGTGGCTGTACCATTTCCGTCACAGACACCCATGATTGGTGTCTCAAATGTTTAGGTCCTGACCACTCTATTTCAGAGTGCCTCTCCTGTGGAATGATGTCAAAAAGGGGCCGGCAGAACCGAGATGCTAAACTTAGCACCCTTTTTCCCCTCAGACACGGCATCTGTTGCATCGACGTCCTCCAGGGCTTCATCTTCCTCCCATGGATCTCGGGTAACTAAACATAAATCTAGCCGGTCCTCAAAGGGTAGATCTCCATCTAAGTATCAAGATGCCCCTGGTGTTGCCCTTGAGGAATTTTCACCAGCAAAACTGCCCCGGCAGGAGGCTTCAGCTTCCAAAGCATTAACGGGGCTCCAGGCTGTTCTCGAGGCCTCAACCTCAGCAGAACTACTGGCGCCATGCTCTGGGGTTCCAGCCACTTCTACCGGTACCAACACCCAAGCATTGGCAGCGTCGATAGACCAGACATTCCTTGCTATCGAACGCAGTCTAGCGACTCTTCTCACGGCTTCGGTACTGTTGAAACCGCTTCAGACACCTCAACCGATACCGGTACCGACACCATCGACATTGGTGGGTATGCCACCTGTACCAAGTCATGCGTCTGTCTCCAGCATCGACAAATCGGTACCTGAACAACCCGATACCGACTTCGATCGATACCGGTACCGTGCTTTGCACGATCACCGGGATCGGAGATATTTTGAATCCTCGAATGAGTCTGAAGACTCCGAAGACTCTGCCGATACCAGAGTACTTCTCCCCGAGGATTCCTCTTCTCCTCAGCACAGAATGTCTTTGCCAGAGGATATGTCCTTTCAGGACTTTATCTGTGATGTGGCCCGAGGCCTTTCCATCACAGTAGCTCCTGAAAAAGAGCCTAGGGCAAAGGAGTTGAAGATTCTCCAATACCCTAAGGCTCCCAAAGAGGCAGCTACTCTGCCTATTCATGAGATCTTACATGATCTTATGCTAAGGATGTGGGAAACACCTTTAACCACATCTCCTCATTCTTGAAGACTCGATACCATGTATCGAGTTCCACTTTGTCCTGGCTTTCAAAAAACTCAATTACCACACCATTCAATGGTGGTGGAATCAGCCATGAGAAGGATGAAAAGTGCAAAGAGACATGCTTCCAATCCTCCAGGTCGTGAATGTAGGACTCTCGATGCCTTTGGGCGTTGATGCTTCCAAGCTTCCATGCTCTCAGCTAGGATCTGTTCATATATCTTGTATATGGGAATGTTCCTTAAAGAGGTCACAGGGGACTTGGAGCTTATGAGCCCCCTTCTTCCTGATGACAAAAGACAAGACTATCTCACTCTTGTCAAACATGCTCAGGATGTTTCCAAGTTTGTTAATCATGCAGCCTTTGACTGTTTTGAGTGCATAAGCAGAACCTCAGCTATTGCCATTGGTGCATGTCAGATCTCTTGGCTTCAGGCATCTGACTTGGAAATTTGGGTACAGGATAAATTAGGAAACATTCCTTGCACAGGAGAAAATCTCTTTGGCAAGAATTGGCAGGGGAAGGCTAATGAAATAGATGTTGACAATATCACCTTGGCTAGATTGTCCAAATTTACAGCCGATCCTGCAAATATTGTGCTTACAATCTCTATTTAGAGACTCACCGTGAAGCAATCACAACCAAGAGGAAGCAGTATCACACTGAGATGCTCAAAAGATCATTAAATAAACCCCGTGATCTTTTCAGCCTAGTAAAATCGCTATCAAATGAACCATCATCAGAACAAAAACATGATATTCAACCACAAGAATTTGCTGACTATTTGCAATCTAAACTTCTACAGACGGATGAGCTACAGAAAGTAGATATCCAAGAATCAACCTGCCAGATCACCTTGACATCACTTTCCGCACCTTCAGCTAAACAAGTTGAAGACACAATCTCCTCACTCAATACCTCCACCGCTCAAACCGATCCTTGCCCAGCCTTCTGGATCAAGGACCTTAGAAGTGTCTTTAGTCCGTTCATTGCAAGAATCATGAACCTCTCTTTTACAACTGGATCTTTCCCATCTGTACTAAAGCTCACATCCATCAGACCACTTTTAAAAAACCCCAAACTAGACCCAAAAAGAGCTGACTCATACAGGCCTATTGCTAGCATTCCCCTCCTAGCAAAAATCTTTGAAAAAGAGGTGCAACGCCAAATTCAAGACCACATTGACGCAACAGCCCCTCTCGACTACTTTCAACATGGATTCAGGGAACATCATGGAGTTGAAACACTCCTCACCACTCTCCTCAACAACTTACTCACCAGCATAGACAACATCCGCCAAGGCGTTGTGCTAATCTTCTTAGATATAGCAGCATAGCAGCAGCCTTTGACTCGGTAAATCACGAGATACTCATTACACGTTTGAAGGAAAAAGGCATTGGTAGTTCAGCTCTGGAATGGTGTAAATCATACCTAGACACCAGAATGCAATATGTAAAATCTGCGACGGGAGAATCAAATCTCTTCCATCAAAAACAAGGGGTACCACAAGGGTCATCTCTCTCATCTCTCATGTTTAACATCTACATGCAGCCTATCTGCAATATCATCAGATCATTCAACGTGAAATGTATGATTTACGCAGATGATATCCTACTTTATATGCCATTTTCTACAAGGCAATTAGACCTACTGCCCATAATAAATTGCTTTAATGCAGTATCGGAATGGCTTCTCTCACAGAACCTCCGCATCCAACACAAGAAAACTGAGGTTCTCTTTGTTACGCGAGACCCCAACTTCATTCCACCATCACATATAAGTGTGAAAGGAGCGGATCTAGCCACAAAAGAAACAATAAGATACCTTGGAGTCACGCTGGACCAACGTCTCAATCTGAAAACACATGTAAACAATATTACAAAAGCTGTATACTTCAAAATACGCACACTCGGGCATCTTCGCTCATTACTTGACCCAGATGATTTTAGAACCATCTTCCAAGCACTCATTTTGCCGCATTTCGATTTCGCCAACTCAATTCTACAAGGTCTCCCACAATCCACCCTAAGCTCTCTTCAACTTGCCATGAATACTGCTGCAAGGATTCTACAAGGAGCTGCCAGGAGTGATCATGTAACACCAATCCTCAAACAGCTTCACTGGCTCCCGATACAAGGCAGACTCGAATTCAAAACCCTAGTCCTAACATACAAGGCCATCCACGGTGTATCTGCAAACTCAATAATTGATCTCACACAAACACTACCACCAACAAGATCCAGAAGACATATAGCGATAAACACCCTAATAATACCGAAGGCCATAACAACGTGTAGCCGATCAACAGCGAACAGAGCCTTCATGTTCTGTGCCCCAAAACACTGGAACTCCCTACCACCCGAAATTCGTGCTATAACTAACATATGCCAATTCAGAAAGGCCCTCAAGCATAACTTATTCATCAAATACTACCCTACATAAAGCTTCCCCTCAAGCATAACCTAATCAACAATTATTACCCTACATAAATTTAAAATATTCACCTCAATATTAACCACTTTGCCTCCTTTCACAACCCCACAAGCAACGTCTCATAAATACCTTTCATGTTATCAAAATTAACAGACCAACATTCTATGTATATAGTTTTACCCCCATATTATTCAAGTTTATCGAATCCAAGTTTATCTTCCTGTTTTATGTAAAACCGAGCAGCCTGTTGTTCTGGTCTTTGGTTATATGTAAACCGCGCTGATTGTAAATAGCGCGGTATATAAAAAAACTGTAATAAAATAAATAAATAATAAAAATAAATAAAGAAATAAAGAAAAGATCCTCTAAGAAACCATTTTTCAGTAAGAAAAATAAATTTTATCCTTCCTATACCCAACAGGGACACCGTCCAGGTCAGACGGCCCAAAAGGGACAGCAGCAACAACCTAGACAACAAAAGAAGCCAAAAGTTGCAAAACCTCAGCCAGCTCAGCAGGCTCAGCCTCCTCAGGGGCTTTAACTCCTTTCTAGAGAACTTCGCCTTCCCGCCCCTGAAGGGTCCAGAACCTTTAACCATCCCAGGCAGGTTATGTCATTTTTCCTACAGATGGTACCAAATAACAGCAGAAAATTGGACTCTGTCCATTGTAAGAGAGGGGTACAAGCTTCATTTTCACAGCCTGCCCCCTCCTACAATTATAAGACAGTTCAATTCTCAGACCTCTCTCGACAATCTCTTAGGTCAAGAAGTCACAATGCTCCTTGCTCAAGGAGCAATAGAGGAAGTACCCATTCTCCATCAGGGTACAGGGTTCTACTCCCCCTATTTCCTTATTCCAAAGAAAGCAGGAGGACACAGACCCATTTTAGACCTCAGAGAATTGAACAAATATCTGTTCCGAGAGAAGTTCAAAATGGTCTCTAGGAACTCTGCTGCCATACCTTCAAAGTCAGGATTGGCTTTGTTCTCTAGATCTCAAGGATGGGTATACTCATATTCTCATCCATCCAAATCACAGGAGATTCCTCAGATTCCTTTTTCGAGGAAAGCACTACCAATACAAGGTTCTTCTCTTTGGCCTGGCTTCTGCGCCAAGAGTGTTCACAAAATGCATGGCTGTGGTAGCAGCATATCTCCAGGAACAAGCAGGAATGAGTCTTCACATATGGGTACGTCGGTACCGACGGAGCCTGCGCGGGAACGCTCCCCAGCATCCAAAAAGAAAGCTTTTGGGAGCATCCCACGTCCATGCGCGCTGCCTTCCCGCCCATTCACTTCCCTCTCATCAGTTTTACGTTTTCCGTGGAGCTGGCAGGACGTATTCCTGTCACCCCAGAAAATTCTTCTTTTTATTCTTAGTTTTTTGTGGTCGCGTCTGCCTTCCCTCGACGCCACCGGTACCGCCAGTGCTTTTCTTTCTTTTTTCTAAAGAATTTCTTCTTTTCTTCAAAAATATTTCCTGTTTAGTGTCTGACGGTTTCCAGGCCACTAGGCCTCTCTTTCCATTATGGAAAAGCCAGTCACTACCCTTAAGAAATGCTCAAAGTGTGGCGGTACAGATATTCTTTCAGACACCCGTACGTTTTGTCTAAAATGTTTGGGTCCTGACCATTCCCCACTGGAATGTCTTTCCTGCTGGAGCTCAAATAGAAGAAATCTTCAGAATCGAGCACAACTCGATACCCGGTTCACATCGCACTCGATGTCACCAACTAGAATATCTCCACAGGATCAGGTAACCAAGCAAAGGGTTGTAAAGACTAGCCAGTCCTTGAGTGGTAGATCTCCTTCCCAGTATTGAGATGGCTCTGGCCTTGCCCTCGAGGACATTTTGGCACTAAAGCCCCGGCGGGAGTCTTTGGGCTCCAAAGCATTAACGGGGCTTCAGGTTGTTCCCGGGGTTCTTACCTCGATGAACATACCTGGGCCACGCTCGGTGGTTGTGGCCGCTTCGAGCGGTACCGATACCCCGGCATCGGCTATGGTGATGGATGAAACACTCATCACCGATGATCGCAGTCTAGCGCTCTCGGCTACTTCGGTACCACTAGAGTTGCTGCAGACCGGTCCTCCAGTATCGGTATCTGCTTCGGTGCTGGTATCGACATGGGCATCGGTGTCGGTACCATCCATGCTTACTTCGACAGACTCGCTTCCTTCGATGCCGAGCCTGGAATCGATCTCTAGCATGGAGGATTCGGTACCGACTCGTCTCGGTACCGACCTCGGGCGGTACCTGAAGACATCGCTTTAAGGAAAATCCGATGCTTCATCCTTTCAGGTCTTCCGATCCCGGTGACTGGGATAAATCCATCGGTATCAAGGCTGAATCTTCAACAAGTCTAGCCTTTACCCCTTATTTTAGAGGGTCCTCCTCTGGCGAGACTTCTTTTCAAGCTTTTCTGCTTGATATGGCAAAGTTACTTGCCATTTCTATACCTGGTAAAGAATTCTTGCCAGGGGATTCAGAGACCCTGCAATCCCCCTGGATTCCAAAGGAGGTTATCATGCTTCCTTTGCATCAAATCTTACAAGATCTACTTTTAAGGATGTGGGAAACTCCTTTAACGGTATCACCACATTCTAAGACACTTGACTCCATGTACAAGGTGCCACCTTCTCCAGGTTTTCAAAAGACTCAACTTCCTCATCATTCTATTGTTGTAGAATCAGCAGTGAGGCGTATTAAGAGTGCAAAGAAGCACTCTTCTTATCCGCCAGGTCGTGAGTCTAGAACTTTAGATGCCTTTGGACGTCGATGCTTCCAGGAATCCATGCTTTCAGCAAAAATTATCTCATATATTTTCTATATGGGATTATCTCTTATATTTTCTATATGGGATTATCTCTTGAAGAGGTCACAAAGAACTTAAAGCTTTTGAACCTTTTTCTTCAAGAACATAAAAGAGCAGACTTTTTCATATTAGTCAGTCATGTTCAAAATGTCTCTAAATTCCTTAATCGTGCTTCCCTGGACGTTTTTGAGTCTATTAGCAGAACTTCTGCTATAGCCATAAGAGCATGACGCATGGCCTGGCTCCAAGCTTCAGACTTGGACAAATGGGTACAAGAAAAGCTGGGAAATACTCCTTGTACTGGTGAAAATCTCTTTAACAAGGATGCTTTATTTCAAGTTAATCAGTTAAACACTGATATTGTTGCTTTCAGAGGATTGTCAAAACTTTCCTCTAGCACAGCTAGTAAAAAATCTCCTGACAAACTTTATTCCCCTAGGGGGGAAAATTTTTTATTCATCTTCTACCCATCATGCAGATGTTTCCAAAGAAGGGCAGCATCATACCAGGCTAAGAAAACCAGTCTCAACAGACTCAGCAAACTCAGCAGTCACAGGGTTTCTGATTTGTATTCATTAAATCTTTTTTCCTGTTGAGTTTCAGAACCACTACTTCTTAACTACAGAAGCATTTACAGTTCTTCTCATCCTTATTGAGTGGTCAGTGATACACTGCATTAATCCTCCACTTTAGGCATGAATCTCTTGCTAAGAGCAATCCATCCTTTCAGCTCTTAGAGCTATTGAGGATAATCATGCCCTACAGTTAACAGGTTTCTCCTCTCCTTTTAAAGTAAACAGAGGAGTTACAACTACTTACAAGGTATGCTATGCCCTTCACCTTGGCAGTTGCCCTGTACGAGGATATCTTATACTTTTGACTGCAGGGGAGCTTTACCCTTTTCACAGACTTACCAAATTGTAAGTCTTCCCAACTCTGTATTACTTTCTATCCCTCTTAGTTGAGATTTTCAATCTAAGAGCGATACTATTTGACTGGAGGGCTTACCTTTTAAGCCATAGGATTGTCCTCAATATCTACTCCAGTAAGTGATTTCCGTACAGAGTTTCTCCCCTCTGCAATCTTTCAAATATTTCTTTTAAGACAGCTTATCAGACCATAATTGAGAGTTTATCACTTCTAATTATGTCTGTCGGTCCTTTTCCAATCTATAGGACCTAACCTCTTCTGCTGCCTTAATAACACATAATTCCAAGAGAGGTTCCAAAACCTCACTTGGACAATTTATCGTTGCAGGCAACCAGCCTGTCTACTATTCTTAGCCATCTTCAATTCTTTGGCTCCCACAGAATAGGTTGCACACTGGTAATTAAACAACCAGATCTCACCTGGGCAACCTACAACATGCTCTCTGCAATTATACAAAAAGCTCTGCAACTATGGGCCTTTGCCAGGGAGCATCAGAGCCATTCCTGGTGGGTAACTTCCAGATGGTTGAAAGGCTTGCCCAGTCATGTTCCCACATGACCGTTTTTTTTCCTACTTTTACCATCTTCCTTAAAATTTCCTTTTAGAGAAAATGAACCAGGGCTTAGATCACGTGAAAGCATAAAGAATTGCTTAATTTCCTGAGTTGTTCCACATCTCCAGTGGAACTCTTCCAACAGAGATGCATTTCTTTTCACTGCAGTCTGTCCTTTTCTAGTGCATTCCTTCTAATTTCCAATACTTCATTGGCGCTTATGCTGAACAAAGAACGCATTATACTCATATTGCCCTCATAGATGGGCAAATATGGTATTCCCTTTTATTGCGTCTTTTTCTCCACAATGAAGTTATAGAAGGATCCAGACTTGTTGTCTTAAGGCTAAGGTTTTCTCTGCACCCCTTCACGTAGATCTCCATTTCTGGTTATTCAAAGTCTAGAATTTTTAAAAGATCTAGACCTATCCTTCTGACTAGGAACATTCCACTGGTTTCCATGTAACCTTCTTCATGGTTCTTTCATGTCTAACCAGTAAGGAGTTCTCTATCCATATTCTCAAGCAGGTCTTACCCCTTCTTGTTATTACGTGAGTCAGTCTCTCTCTCCCTCTCCCTCTCCCCCTCTCTCTCTCTCTCTCTGTATATATATAGTGTGTATACACATATCTCACTCTGAAAGATTTGTTACTGTCCATATTAATGCTGTTCCAGCATGCCATAGAGTCTTAAATGGACAACCAATGTCTATGGTAATCACAAACTACCTTCTTTTGCTGTAACCTCTCCGGTTACGTGACATTGCTGATCTTCAAGAAATTGGAGACTACACCGCCTACTACAAATGTTTCTTTCATTTGGATAGAGGGGTCTTAAAGACCCATCCTTTTTCTGCAAACCAGTCAGATTTATCTCCTCTCTTTCCTAGAGCCTTTTTCTGCTCCAAGGACAAAGAGCTTCAAACGTTGGCCTACAGAAACTTTAGCTTCTCATCCAAAGTCCAACCTCATTAAACTCTCCCAGTTTTTTTTCTGGGATTAGTTCTAGCCTTTTAGGCTTCTGACTCTGCCTGTATTGCGAAATTATTTTCCTCTACTTCTCAGTAAGGTTTTTTCTTTGAGGATAACGTACTGGTTTCTGCAACCAGACCATTAGTCTCAACAAATACTTTCGCAATATTTTTGACTGAGGTCCACATTAGGAAATTGGAATCCAATTTTCACAAACATTTCTGATCTACACAAGGACTCCTCTCTAGTTGCCTTGTTTACTCCAGCTGTTCCACAGCACACCCCTTTTTAGTTCAACTCCTACCCTCCATCCCTTGGATGCCTCAGGTTCTGGGAAATAGCATGGCCCATCGACTAGATGTGCAACATGCTGGGACATCCTCCAGGCATCTCAGCTTGGGAGTCCCCATATGTGAAGACTCATTCCTGCTTGTTCCTGGAGATAGCACAGTTACTTACCTGTAACAGGTGATCTCTGGGAACAGCAGGAATAAGTCTTCACAACCCACCCACCTCCCCTAGGAGTTCTCTCTCTCTCTCTCTCTCATTTGTCTACTTCCCTCCTTCGGTCTCAGCTACAAACCCAACTGGTGAGAGGGAAGTGAATGGGCGGGAAGGCAGCGCGCATGCGCGTGGGATGCTCCCAAAAGCTTTCTTTTTGGACGCTAGGGAGCGTTCCCGCGTAGGCTCCGTCGGTACCGACGTACCTAATATGTGAAGACGTATTCCTGCTGTTCCCAGAGATCACCTGTTACAGGTAAGTAACTGCTTTCTCCGCACTCTGGGAATATTCGTCTTCCCTTACTTAGACTGGCTCATCTGAGCCCCTACAGTGCCAGAAGCCAGCTCTGCTCTGTCTTGCACAATGCGAAGCCTTCAGTATTTGGGACTGGTCATAAACCTCCTAAAATTCAATCTTGCTCCCACTCAGTCCCTAGAGTTCATAGGAGCTCATCTGGATACCAGACAGACAAGGGCTTTCCTTCCGCAGCCCTGCTGTCTTCATATAGTACAACTAGCTTCCCAAGCAGTGCTCAAACCTGCTCGGGAAATGCTACAATTGCTAGGCCCACATAGCATCCACCGTGCATGTGGTTCCTTATGCTCGCCTCCATATGCGCGCAGCCCAGTGGACTTTATCCATTCAGTGGATACAGGCCTCATGTTGCCTGTCGGTCAAAATAACAAACTCAGACCGTCTTATTTCGTCCCTCCAATGGTGGCAATCACCCAGAAACCTTCTGGTGGGGTCTCCTTTCCAGCAACCCCTATCCCAAGCCACCCTAACAGATGCTTCACAGGTGGGATGGGGAGCCCACCTGCACGATCTCTCTACCCAGGGTACCTGGACACCACAGGAGGCCTGTCTTTACATCAGCCTCCTGGAGCTCAGAGCAATCTTCCTTGCTCTTCGAGTATTTCATGCCCAGCTCAGCTACAAGACAGTCCTAGTTCAAACGGACAATCAGGTAGCCATGTTCTATGTGAAGAAGCAAGGCGGAACAGGCTCTCTGTCGCTATGTAATGAAGCTTTGCGACTATGGGCCCTCGCCAGAGAGCATCAGATTCATCTCCTTGCGGTGTATCTTCCAGGCATTTAAAACTCTTGGGCAGACAAACTCAGTCGAGTTCTGCTTCCACACGAATGGTCTTTCCATGCAGACCAGGTTGCACAAATATTTCAGATTTGGGGAACCCTGGACATAGACCTCTTTGCAAGTCTGCTGAATGCCAAACTTCCCCGGTTCTGTTCCAGACTTCTGGCTCGATGTTGTCAGGCAAGGGACGCCTTCCTCCTTCACTGGGGCAGGACTTCCTCTATGCCTTCCCACCCATTCCCCTCATCCCCAAAACCCTATTCAAGCTTCAGAGAGACAGAGGTCATATGATCCTCATAGCTCCACGTTGGCCACGGCAAACGTGGTACCCTCTGCTCCTACATCTCTCTCAAGCTCCGCCTCTGGAGTTGGGATCCGCTCCAGATCTTCTCTCCAGAGGGACACAAATCTCAGCGAGGACGTAATAGGGCAAACTGACAAACTAAAGAGTAGTGAATCACATGGACCATATAGCATACACTACAGAGTGCTGAAGAAACTTAACAAAAAAAAGAGTTCTCTGGACTGATCCGGGAAACTACCAACTGGTGAGACCAATGTCCATGCTGGGCAAATTGGTAGACACTATTATAACAAACAAAATTACTGAATATACAGATAGTCATGGTTTAATGCAGGGGTCTCAAACTCAAATTGCTTTGAGGGCCAAATGAGGACTTGTAAAGTAACCCGGGGGCTGCATAAGACGTGGGCCTCATTTGCATAAGGGGCCTCACTTGCATAAATATTTGCATAATGTTACCATACACTAACTTTTAGTAAACATGCCTCTTAATGAGTATGGATAAAGAAAGACTAAAAGATTTAGAAACAGGAAGACAATAATTAAACTGGGAACCCCAAAAGCCAAACTTGGAATGTACAACAACACTGTAGAAATAAAACTATAAATTAATTTCCTCTTGTACTAAACAAAGCGCAAACGTTAATGATGCACATTTCCCAGAGCTGACATATTCCAGTTAATAAATTCAAAATAGAGATTTTTCTACCTTTTGTGCATTTTTTTTCAGTTGCAATTGTTCCAGCCACTTTCTTCTGGTTTCTTCATGTCTTCTGCTAACTCTCCATCGTCTGCTGTCCATTTGTCCTTTCTTCTCTCTCCTAGTTTTTTTTTCCATTCTCTCTCTACATCTGCTTTAACATACTAATCTTTCTCCTTTTGCTCTTTCCTCATTCCTATTTCATCCACGCAAATTTTACCCATCCATCCTCAATCCCCACTTACTCTCCCAATACCTGGCCAATTGTAGATTTGTCTTCTCTCCCAGACAAAATATTTTTCCCCTCTCCATTTCACTTTCCCAGCTCCATCCCATTCTAATCCTCCCCCAACATCAGCTCCCTTCTAGTTCCAGCCCCACCCAGCATCTGCTCCTTTCTACTCCATGCATCAGTCCATTTCCAGTCCTATCCTAGCCTCACCATCAGCCCATTTCCAATCCTAGCTCCCCCCCTACTCAGCCCATTTCCAGTGCTAGCTCCCCCCCTACTCAGCCCATTTCCAGTGCTAGCTCCCTCCCCTCACAGCCCATTTCCATTCCAAGCCCCCCTCCCCATCAGCCATTTGCAGTTCAAGCCCCCCCTTCCACTCAGCCCATTTCCAATCCTAGCAACCCCCCCAGCCCATTACCAGTCCTAACCTCCCCTTCCAGTCTTACCCCCCCATTTTCAGTCTTACCTCCCCTCATAGGCCATTACCAGTCCTAACCCCCCAATCAGCCCACCTCCAGTCCTAACCCCCCAATCAGCCCACCTCCAGTCCTAACCCCCATCTGCCCATTTCCAGTCCTAGCCCCACCATAGCCCATTACCAGTCATAACCCCCCTGCCATTAGCCCACTTCCAGTCCTAACCCCCATTACCCCATTTCAGTCAGCCCCTCCATAGCTCATTACCAGTCCTAACTCCCCCCATCAGCCTACTTCCAGTCCTTCCTAACCCCCATCGGCCCAGTTCGAGCCCTCCACCCCCCCTCCCTCCCTCCCACCCACCCATCAGCCCAGGTAAATAAAAATAAATTTAAAAAAAAACAACCCTGGCTTCTGCCGCTGCCGCCGTGGCAGCGGCAGAATCAACTGTCAAATTTGTTAGGCACCTTATCTCCTATGGAAGGCACCAATCTCTCTCTAATTCTCTCTCCCCACAATATGAAATACACTCTCCATGCATGAAGCCCACATGACAAGTGAAGTGAAGTGCTACCGAGCCACATCATATAGAACCGGGGTCTCAAACACGTGACCCGCGACGGAGGGAAACAAACCCAAAAAACCCTGGCTTCTGCTGCTGCCGCCGCCGCCGTGGCAGCGGCAGAATCAACTGTCAAATTTTTTAAAAACCTGTCTTCTGCTGCTGCAGCAGCAAAATCAGCTGTCCCGCGGCCCCTTCCCCTCTGCCCGGAGAGCCCTGACTCTGCTTCATCAGCGGCGGGCTTTTTAAGCCGCGAAGAGAGTATTTCCCTCTCGCGCGGCTTAAGCCTATTCACTTTTCAAGCCGCGAGAGAGGGAAATACTCTCTTCGCGGCTTGAAAAGTCTGCCGCTGATGGAGCAGACTTAGGGCTCTCTGGGCAGAGGGGAAGGGGCTGCGGGACAGCTGATTTTGTTGCTGCAGCAGCAGAAGCCAGGTTTTTTTAAAAAAAATTTGACAGTTGATTCTGCTGCTGCCACGGCGGCAGCAGCAGAAGCCAGGGTTTTTTGGGTTTTTTTGTTTCGCTCTGTCGCGGGCCACACAAAGTTCTCTCTGCGGGCCGCGTGTTTGAGACCCCGGGTTTAATGGGACAAATCCAATATGGATTTAGCCAAAGGAAGTCTTGTCTCACTAACCTTCTACATTTTTTTTGAAGGCATGAACAAACATGCAGAATAACTGCACCCTGCTACAGCAGGAAGTAGTTTCTCTGCCATAGAAAGATTTCCTCCTACGGAGGAAGGGTTGGGTTTTTACTCCCATTACTTCCTCATTCCCAAAAGGACGGGGGGGGGGGGGATTCAGACCCATCCTAGCTCTCAGACCCCTCAATAATTTCTTGGTTTGAGAAAAATTCAAGATGGTCTCCGTAGGAACTCTACTTTCCATACCTTCAGAGGGACAATTGACTTTGTTCTCTAGATCTCAAGGATGCGTACACTCACATACTCATGCATTTTTCTCACAGACAGTACCTGCAATTCATGTTTCAGGGGGCTCACTACCAGTACCAAGTTCTACCTTTCAGCCTAGTTTCGGCCCCAAGAGTATTCACAAAGGGCCCAATTCTGCAAGGTGCCTGGCATTGCTGTATGTCCCGGTGGGATGTGCATCCCCGCTAGCCATCCTGCCCCGTTCTTTATCCCTCCCTCCCTCCCTGCATGGCCAGAACCACAGTACGGGCAGTGTGGGAGGGGCGGAGCAGGAGCGGGCTGACGCGGCAGGATGTACATGAGTCGATTCAGGTCACAGCCCTGTATATCCTGCAGAAGGTGGATGGGCATCCTGCTTATTCCACCATGGAGGTGGAATAAGCAGGGAGAATGTGGGGGACCGGGCCTGGGAAGCACACCCAGGGCCGGGAGCGGAGGCAGGTAGGTCCCCGCTGCCCGATCTGGGCCCTGGCTACCCCGCCAGGGTCAGGTAGAGGGAAATCAGGGGCCTTCACTACAGTGGGTCGATCAAGTAGTGGGGTGGACATCCCCGCAGGTATGCAGGGGCACGCTGGGCCATCTCAGGGCCCGATCCTGCTCCCGCAGGAACATCTGGCTCCCGTGGTGCAGAATCAGGTCCTAATGAGCCCATCCTGCTCGGGGGTGTCCAGATGGCCTGGACATGCCCCCCTACTGGGATCAAACTCAAAATGTCTAGCAGTGGTTGTGGCCTACCTCTGCACTCTGGGCATCTTTGTCTTTCCCTACTTAGACTGGTTCATCAAGAGTGATTCCCCTCAAGTACTAAACCTGTCCCTTCACCGCATTGTCATTGTGCTTCAACATTTCAGCTTTGTCATAAACTTTCCAGTCTCACCTTGCTCCTACTCAAAAATTGGAGTTCATAGGTGCACTCCTAGACACTGCAAGCCCAGGAAGACCGCCTGCAGCGCCCTGCAGCGCCTCATAGGATTTGCAAGCCAGGTTCAGCGACAGTGTCTCATCACAGCAAGAGATATGCTTTGTCTGCTGGGACACATGGCCTCCACCGTACATGTGGTCCCATTTGCTAGTCTCCACAAGCATCGGGTACAGTGGACCTTTTCCTCTCAGTGGACATACTCGAAGGGTCGACTCAGAGGCAGACATCATCACACCTCGGTTATCAAACTCCCTCCATTGGTGGTGTATGCCTCAAAACCTGCTCGTCGCATCGCCTTTTCAGATGCCTCCACCTCAACGTACCCTACGACAGATGCTTCCAAGCAGCGGTGGGAAGCTCACATGGACAGCCTAGCTACACAGGGCCTGAGGTCTCAACAGGAATATGCCCATCAGATCAACCTCCTCGAACTGTGGTCAGGAGCCAATGCCCTTTGAGTTTTACATCCTCAATTGATAGGACAAACCAACAACCAAATAGCAAAGGTCTATATCAACAAGCAGGGAGGCACAACAATATGCATCTGAACGTTTGCCATCTCGAACCACATGCTATTCCAAGCAGTTTACCTCCCTGGGGAACTCTGTCCTAGTGGACAAACTCAGTCGGGTCCTTCTACCTCATGAGTGGACTCTCCATTGAGGTGTAGCCAGTCACATTTTCAAATTATGGGGAACCCCCATAATCAACCTCTTTGCCAACACACAGCTCCCTCGCTTCTGCTCCAGGGTTCCATCTCCATAGAGTCAAATCTCTGATGTGTTCCTCCTTCATTGGGGGAAGGGTCTGCTTTATGCAAATCCACTCATTCCTCTGATACCGAAGACTCTGTTCAAGCTGATGGGGGACAACAATACTCATAGCCCCATTCTGGCCACGTCAACCATGGTTTCCCCCTGCTCCTTCGACTAGTACAGCAACAGCCTCTCAGTCTGGAATTCGCACGTGACCTCCTCTCACAGAACCAGGGCACGCTTCTCCATCCCAATATTCGAGCATTATGCCTGACAGCTGAAAGGATAGTTCTTTCGGACCTGAACCCGCAAGAGGGCATTAAAGATATCCTCCTGGCATCATGAAAGGACTCCACCCGACGCACCTATGCATTCAGACTGTGCAGATTCACACTCTAGTGCTCTCAGAAGGTTCTCAGCCCCTTCACTTGTCTGGTGGAATCATTACTTCATTAACTCCTCCACCTTTCTGCTGCAGGTCTTGAGATTAATTCCATGAAGGTCTACCTGAGTGCCTTGGCAGCCTTGTACCAACTGGTGATGGACAAACCATTGCCTGTCATTCTTTAGTGGCTTGCTTTATGTATGGTCTTCTCTTGATTAAACCACCAATCTGCCCCCACCAGTAGCCTGGGACCCTCAACGTGGTACTCACTCAACTGCACAAACCTCCCTTTGAGCCCCTAGCTTCTGCTTAACTGAAATTTCTAACCTGGAAGGTTTCCTCCCTAGTTAAATTCACCTCTGCTTCCAGGGTGAGCAAGTTGCAAGCTCTAGTGGCTCATCTGCCCTATACCAACTTCCACCCTATACCAACTTCCACCGTGACCTGCTATCAAAGGTGTTTTCCCCTTCCATCTTAACCAGTCAGTCATCCTTTCAACCTTTTTTCTCAAGACCACGTGCATCTC